>CM036917.1:21496414-23976414 GCA_020800305.1 Porphyrio hochstetteri
CATTAAATACAGAAGAGCAGTAGCCCACATCAGTTCTCATTCTTTCTATTTATGACGTGGGGTTCATTTGCCATTAAAATAAGTTAGATCTGATATGAATTAAGGTGATTATCAGCAATCTGAGACAGCTGAAAGGCTAAAAAAGAACTGCTAAAAATTAAGAATCCCAAGAACAGCGAGCAAACAATATGTGCTTCAATTATGAATTAGAAAGCAACTTGGTCTTTAGGTCATTTTAGAGTGCACTATTTCTCAGCAGCAAGTCTCTGCTGGCTCCCAGCATGGAAAATCCTACAGAAAGCAGAGAAAAGGTGACACAAGCACCTTGAGGAGGCTCAGCAGCCACAGACAACACTGTCATTGTTTAGCAGATTTCATGTTTTGGTACAAAAGCCAGGTCATTCCAGATACGGACAGAGATTCAGGGAAATATATTCTTATCATGGTACGTTTAGTCAGTGTTGCTAGAAAGACTTCTGTGAATGCTAAATTCACTTACAGGAAACAAAAAAGCAACACCCTCCTTTCTCTCCCTTCTTCCCCCCCCCCCCCCCAACCCCAAAATAACCCCACCAAAACACAGCCACCAAAACTCCAAACAACTAAATGCCAAGACAACCTTATTCTCCATGATGACCACCTCCTGGACTATGAAATAAGTATATTAATGATTAAAAGTAAGTAATAACGTTAAGACACTTGTATCTTCTTTTGGATATTATTTGTAAGCAAAATATTGCATCTCAAATCCAACAGCAGCTAACAACTTCTGTCTGGGAAAGAAGCTCAGCATAAGAAACCTCTTAATATAATGGCTCTTTTCAGGCATAATCTCCCCAGCTCCAGTGCTGCTCAGGAACCTTCTAAGACAGAGGTGGTATCATTGTGTTGCAGTGAAACTACAAGTGCCAGAACATAGCCCAAAGCTATAATCTAAAGTTCAGAGAAACCCAAAACTGATAAAGTACTAGTGTCTGAGAACAGAGGAAAAAATAGCAGTTATAGTAACAACAACAACAAAAAAAAAAAAAGAAAAAAAATCATGGAATTATTTTAGTAAGACTGTGGATTTTCAAGGTAACTATTTTCATTTAGCTTAATGTTACGGTGTAAAACCACAACCCAGTCCCATTCCCTTATGTGTGTCTATATATACCCTCAAAGCCACTGGTACATATGCAAATCCTGTATATACACACACATATTTATCTCCCTTATTAAAAAAAAGCCCCCAAAACCACCCACAACATGTATAGATGTTGTTTATCAGCTGCATTTGTTGTGGAGCACTGTCTTTGTAAGAACAGGGGGTATGTTTACTTAACTGCTTATAAGAAAAATCATCCTTTTACTATTAAACATTATGTATTCTAAAGATACATTATTGACATATTACCCAAACTGGTTCAATGCATTATTCCTTATCAATGCTTATAGCCACAGAAGTGCTGCCAGGACACCATGTTTTCCTCCTCCTTAGCTGATACAATACTACTTCAGGATTTGGGCACTTCAAGCCATCAGCTGCTCCTAGATCACCATCATCTCAACGATTATTGCTCAATTCTACCTTTCAACATTCCAAATTCTCCTTCACTGCTACTTTTTCTCAAGCATTTGTAGATAACATCCCAACTTGGATTACACAGATGATACACAGTGCTGTTAACATTATTTTAATGCTGTTAATTCACAACGCTGTTGAGATTAGGGGACGCTCAGAAAGTCATCTGGTAAGGGTTTAGTCAGGGACTGCATCCAGAGGTTAATCAGATTTAACAGCTACTGGAAAACTTTGTCAACTCTTTAAATGCTCTCTTGAGTGATGACAAAGAAAAAGGAAATAAAGAGAGTTTGGTTTTCACTTATTAGAATTTCAACAGCTGATGCCTTACTATTGTTATTGTCAGCTCAATTTATAGTTCTTATTAAAAAAAAGTGATGTCAGGAATCACTTCAAGGCAAACTGAAATCAGTGGAACCTGTAGGATGCTTCCCAGCAGATTATGAAATGGACCATGCAAACACCAAAAAAGCTCAAGCTGAGTCACAGTTGGCAGATCATGGTTACTTAAGGACATCACACAGTTCCTTAAGGACATAGCATCAGAGAGATGTTATAAATGCACAACACTCATCTAGAAAGACTTGGAAAAGAGCAAAAGTTGGCAATAAAGGCAGAAAATCAGCTTTCTGAAAGCTGAAGCCTTAATAATAAAAACCCCACAAAAGCACAGAAAACAAACATTTGGCCATTTCAATATAGATATTTGGCATAGATATGCCAAAATAGTGTTTAAAGCTGGTCAGTCTTTACATCCAGCTTCAGACGTAAAAGCAGCACTTAAGGAAGATCAGGTGATAGTATGAAAAGCTGGAATACATCTAACAGGCATTTCTATAAGCTCGTTTCAGAGCAATCAGGCATGACCTCAAGTTGTCAGATACTCTGACACAATGAAGTGAATGTTTGAACCCCATCAGTAATTACAGTGCCTATAGGTATATCAACCTATTACTAGTACAACTGCTAAAACAGTTTTTAAAATTTCATCTTTAACAAAATTCAATCTTTTATCTCCCTTTTTTCCCCCCTCTTTTCCAAAGGGGAAATAAAGAGGCTCAAATATTTTACCTAAAGTTTTCCTTTCCAAAATAATAGAATGAAAGTCTTTAGCAGTCAAGAGAATCTGACAATACTGGAACTTTCTGAAACAAGGTTTTGCATATCTCACTTGGCAGCTGGCAGCAGAATGTGACAAATGAGAATTCTCACTCCAAGCTGCTGGCTGCCAGTCATGAGTTATCTTATTCCTCGCAGTGAGAGCAGACCACAGAAAAACAGGCAAGCAAACAGGCCAGAGATACAGGGAAAAGAGTAAAGAGAGGAAGAAAAAAAAAAAAGCCAAAACACCCAATTAGGCGATGAATGCAGCAGTACTTGTACTCAGGTTTTTTTAGCATTGAGAATTCCTGTGTCACATTATCACAGGTTTTAATGAAGGTTATACAAAATTAAAAGCATGGTCCTTCCTATAGGCATATTTTAATTTATTCTTCAGTTCATTTGAAGTGTGTCAACTTTTAATTGTTCTTTTAGAGGGACTCATGACTAACTGAAATTGCTTATTGCAAAGCAAGGCCTATAGCTAAGCCTGAGCAGCATCTATGACTGTCTTCTAGCTGTGACATTACTGCCTCCAGAACATACCCTCCCAAATAAGCACTTTTCAAACTGAGCCATGGACTAAGCTCCCCTTCTCCCTCAGAGGAAGAATTCAAGTGAGAAACAACATCTGTCTCTCATTTTCTCCTGTGCTCAACCTGTCATGTATGCTTTTGCTCCAATGTTTTCTGCATTGCAACTTACTGCAAAGATGAGGGTTTGGGGTTCCTCCCCCTCAAAAGGTCCTTCTTTTCCAGTCCTTTAACCACTTACTGCCACTGATTTGTTCTTCGAATTTAACCATTCCCCCATCACACAAATCACCCCATCCCCCCACACCATAAACTGGTAACCAAAGGAACGGTCAGATGACACCGCGGTGTTTTCAGATCATTTCCTTCATGGAAAACACTACAGCAACAGCAACTAAACCTAGAAGGAGCTGCTATTGAAGCAATCCAGAGAGCTAGATCGAATATAAAGTTCTGTCTCTTCCTCCAGCACCATAACACCATTTTTCCTTTTCCAGAGTCCATGTTACCCCTGCCATGGTACCTGCAGAAAGTAGGCTGCTGGGGCCAAGCTTTCCTTGCTGCAGCTTTAAAGCAATTGGGGTTAACACTCATAAAGAGGGGTGCCAAAACAGAGCTGACCCTTTGTGGCTTTTCTTTGGGTGCCTACATTCCTCCCTCTTCGCCATGCCAGAGCCAGTCTGGCTCTAAGTCTCTTGAATCACCTCTGCTTAAGATTTTTATGCTAGAAATACATAGATATTCTTATGGTTAGTTCCACTTAAGATTGAAGAAGGAACAGATCAAGAAACAGCTAGCACCACCACCTATTGGTGAAAACAGGTAATTTTAAGTTATTCATTTGTATTCTATTATGTAAATTTATATTAATAGCTCAGGTTTGAAGACAGATATTGTTTATACAAAAAGCTAGGTGAGTATGGCTAAGACTAAATAAAGTCCTGAAAGATATCTGGCTTTTTTATAAAAAAAGAATTAAAAAATAAAGTACTATAATATTTTGTGAAACAGTAAAGAAATCTGAGAGCAGGAGAGACCATACACATGTGGTTTCTAAGGCTTTTTTAAAAATTTTATTAGGATTTACTATATAGAAAGACTTTAAAAAAAAGCTTATTTATTGCCAGAAACTACTGCAATTACTCCCTGAATGGGATTTATATTTTCCAGATATTTCATGACAATATATAGGAACTTATCTGAATAATGTGAGATTTTAGAAAGCAGGAAAATAAAAAAAATAGCTGACATCCAGCATCATCTTAATACATTGTACTTGCGAGGATTTTAATAAGATTTTCTCCAATAGAATTAAAGATAAAAACTTGTGGCAGATTACTTTTGCCTTCCTAGATTATGGAGCTAGGATAGTCTTACTGAGTATTAGCCCCTGACATACATAAACATTTTTTTCAGGATTAAATGACTGAGATTTGTTTTTTGCAGTGACACCATTATCTCCTGCCTATGCCTTTCTTCTTACCTATCAATATCTTTAAGAGCAGGAACTCTGTAAACTGAGAGATACCCCAGCACTGTGTTGATCACTTCAGTTAGTACATGCCACGGGATCATATGCTATTTCAATTTTGCTAAATGCTATTTATTGAAAACAGGGAGTCCTAACAGCATGAGATATAAGTAAAGAACCTGAACATTTTCAAATAGCAACGTGAAAAGCCCATTCTGCTATGGACTGACATCTGAAGTATAATATTAGATGATATTCCTTAATAAGATGGAATAAGTAGTCTTGGAAATGAATCCTTCCAGTAAGAGGAACAATAAAACCTCAGATAGCATACTTACCTAGACATGAACTAGTTCAGCAGTGAAGTGAGTGAAAAGATGCTTATAAGTATTGTTTTGAAAGATTAGTTCATTTTCTCCCTCATTAATAAATAACAACTTCTTTTGAAGCACTTGAAGAAAGAAATTTTGACTGATGACACTTGCCCAGGATCCAACTGCTTAGAACAAGAAATGCTGCTGCTGATTAAAGCCTTGCTGATGTCTAGTGAAGCCTCTGTATGTTTTCCCACAGATAATGTCTGAGAAAATCTTGGATAAAGAAACAGAACAAATACTGGAGCTAGTTATGTTCATTGGCAGTAAACCAGAGGAAGCTTTAAGGCAAATTCCTTGGATACATCTTTCCACAGTAGATCAGTTTCCTTTAGAAGAAAGCTATTTCAAAGAGACAGAGCCAGACATCAGAGATGAAAACTTTCCTGAAGTTACCACAGCAAATCAACATATGAAAAGCAAGCAAGTGCAAAGTCACGATTTAGGTGGAAAGAGATCTTTCTTGGTCCTTTTAAGAGCAAGGGACTTAACACCTTATTACTTTCAGGAGAGGATGAAAAGCCATGTGACCATTCCCAATCACATTCTTTCCCATCACATATCTGAACACAGATAATTGTATCCCACTGAAAAAGGTTAAGATCCCAAGGTTATGTGAGCATATGGTTGCATCTATTAAACGTGGCATCAGTGCAGTTTAAAACAGCCGTTACAGAAGTGTTTGAATTTTCTTGGACGTGATCCATTTAAAAACACCCAGAAGCACACAAGCACAGTCTGATGGTCATTACACATGCAAAACCTGATTTCTGATGACAGCACAGACACCTATCTTGGGAGTTTATGTCCACTGCAAGAAAGGGGCGCTTACAAAAGCCAGTACAGGATGCCCAGTTTAGACCCCTCCTCCCCCACCGTACCATTTGCATGAAAATATCGTTGTTCTGTGGTCCCAACTGATCACAGTCAATTTAAGCACACCATTCTCCAGGCAGAGTTAAGTACTCTTCTGCATTTTACATATGCCCATAGCAGAATTCAGCTGATGTTTTGTTGTTCAGCCTCATATCCTGTCAATCCCAATAGGAATAGGCAGAAAACTTAATTCCGCTGATGCTTCCACATCACTATCAACTAACTGTCCCCTCAAAGCAACCTGCTTTTATATCTGCATACAGATAATATTTCCAGAAACACAAACCTCAGCATCCACTGCCACAACTACACAACCACACAACTACATCTCACATGCAGGTTTATATATCCTAATCAATCAGGCTGATTTTAATTAATCCTAATTGTCCTATTAAGCTTCCTGGCTAACAACAACACAGCAAAAAGGATTCCCTAAGCAGCCTAATTGACTTAATCAGCTCCTTAATAATCCTTCTTCAGGCCTTTAAAAGGAACTAACCTCTAGTTCATTTTAATAAGCACATTGAAGAGGAAGATAAAGCTAACTTCGTGATTCTAGGAGTCAGATTTCATCACTGCAATGAAAAGCTAGGCAGACAATGGATATGTTAGGATCCACAGGCAGAGGAGAACTACATTAGAAAGACGTGACCAGCTTTCCTCCAGGCATATATAAACAACAGAGAAAGTTTAAAGAGGTTTGGCTGCATTTTTCCATGGGGAAACATGGGATTGTAATCTTGGACTACAATTACAGTTGATGAGTTTCAAAGGCTAATTGGAGATACAGTAGGTATTAATATAGTAATGAATTAAAACCACTATAAATTAAAAATACCCAAAATAAACTATCATGCAAAAAAAATAGCAAGAAACTTTTACATTATTTTCAGCACTGAACTTGTGGTAGTATATACACTGAGGTCTCCATGGATGACAGACATCATCTGGAAAGTGGAACTGATGGAAAAAAAATGGATCTGGAGTATTTCCATTTGGAATCAGAATAGATTGTTTTAAAGCCAGGGGAGGGATATCTGGATTTGATCACTCAGTGTTGAAAAATCAAAACAAAAAAACAAACAAAAAACCCCCAACCTAATAAAATCTGTACTTCAGTTATTTACAGAAATGAAAAACAGAAGAAATAATGTTTTCTTTGTGTTCAGAATTAGATAACAAAACTACTTTTTCATTACAAACTACATTACAGAAGGAAAATAGAAAAGAAAAAAACAACAATGTAAAAATGAAGATCACAGTCCCTGTGCAGTGTGTTCTAGCAGTGTTCTGGGCAACACCAGCCAGATCTCAGAAAAATTCCAACTAGTGTCCATAAGCAGCATAACATGCAAATGAAAATCTCATGGTGGTCCTGTTGTTGCAATGCCGTTTCTTCAAAGAGGGACCTAAGTTTGTGTTATGACGTGAAATTAAGGGTAGTCTATTAGCTCCCAAGCCAAGTCAACAATAAAATTCCCACTGATTTCAGGAAAAACAAAGTTGTCAAAGACATTGAAACCCCTAAAGGCACTTGTTAGAAGAGTATTTGAACAAGGTTGTTTTTTTTTTTTAGTTAAACCACAAAACAGACAAAACACTCCCAAACATCAACCTAAATCTTACAAATGGTTTTGTCTCACAACCACATCACTGTCATTTTGATCAAGTAAACTAGACATCTTGATATTTGCCTATACACTACCATCCTCAACTTGCAATAGCTACTTAAATCTAGAGTCATACTGGAAGGAATCACTTTACCATGCTTTAAACCTACACTATGGACCCAGAGAATTTACACTATTATTTGTCCTTCTGCTGTATATTTGAGGAAAAAAAACTTATCAGTTTAAGTATTTTGAAGAGTATTTAACCTTAATCTTTCAAACTGTCCGATAATTATTTCAAACTGACATGATGGCAGAAAATAATGACAGTGTGTTTTGGCTTTGCATACACATACAAATTATTGAAGTAGTGATAAGCACAATGATTTTGGATTTGGTAACAGCCAGTTTGCATATGCAGCACTTCTAATAGTTCTGTAAAAGTTAAGACACTTCACCTTTAATTAGGAGCAAGATCATCAAAACAGAATTCAGAAATCTGAAGCTGATAGCTTTTCAAACCATCTATAGTCTAGTTTTGCAGGACTTATTTAACAGAAATAACACATTTCCAGGCTCAGAATAAATTTCAGTGCTCTTACTCTACATTAATAACCCAAAGAAATCCAACAGTAGGTTGCTGTTGAAATGAAACTCCTGTAAACGTGCTACCATTCTTCCATTCAATAAAGGTCAAGCTGTTAGTTGACTGTCATTAGGCATAGTCTCTTGACTACTTAAAGGTTATATAAATATTAAAGTTTATGAAGTCAGCTAGGAAACTTTCTTTTCAAACGCCTTGCCACACTATTTTTATCTTTTCCCAGAAACAATTATACATCATTCAAGAGGGTGATGTGCTTTTCTTTTGAGACAAATCCCTGCTTTTCCATAAATAATGGCTTTTTCCAAAATCATATTGAGCAAATAAAAGGATAAAAATCTTAGCTAAAAGTGATGATTCATACGCTTATTAAAAAACCAAAGCCACCCAATGACTTTATTTATCTAGACTCTGAGCAGTGTGGCTTTCATTATTAGGTTACAATAGATCAAGATTTACGCTCACACTAACGTTGCTCTCATTTCCATTTATATTAAACTGGTATTTGTTTTTTAAAGGAGGCACATGAATGAACAGAAACTTGCCCAATCTCTGTTTGTTCAGCTTGTAACTTGCACAATAGCAAATTCAATCTTGTTAAGAGGCTTATTCTTCCATTGCAGAAGTTACTTGAATTGCAAGAAAGTTTCAATCTGCATAGGCTACATGTTTATGCCAAAGGAAAAAACAAATTAGGGAAAGGTCGTTTTAACTTGCACTAATAAATTGCATAGAACGGTCTCATTTCAAGTATCCCTTGCCCATTTTATTACAGAGCTAGAAGAAATGCCTGCATTTGACGATAGCAAATGGAAGTTCCTCTCACAACACTGGAGGAATAACAACGAAATCACATTTCCCCCCCTACACCAATTGCTAGGGCACTTTGTCACCTGAGCATCTGTCCTTGCCCATTGATCAGGGAACTAAGTAGAAGCCAGCAATCCCAGTGTGATACCCTGGCAACAAACAATTAATGAAAAAGCTATCACTGATCTTAATTGTTCACCTGCATTATATTCCTAGCCTGGCTACTCATCGGCTCTATATCAGCCTCACCAGTTATTTGTAATCTCTTTGCTTTCAACTTCCCAGTCTGCAAAATGAGAGAAACAAAGTCGATCCATCTCCTAAGGATATAGCGAGTCTCATTTCTGCAAGATTTCTAAGCCTGAACTTTCAGTAACATTACCTGAACAAAGTTCTGGGCATAAAATACCTGCTGAAACAAGTTTACCATCTTGTAAACCACACTGATCTTCTTGAACTGAGATTCTAGGGGAAGAAACACAAGCTTCTGTTTATTTGTTCTATTTTCCTCAGTAACCAAGAAAAAAAACCCAAAAAAAACCCAACCAACCCACAATGTTCTGCAGTGCTGCTCACTTATTTCAGAGCAAAAAAAAAGGAGCATTCAGATATGTGACTAATCAAAACATGTGCTATTATCAGCTGTGTCAGATGCCATTTTTTCCTTTTTCTTTAGTAACTGCTTTAAAATATTGAATAAAAGCATTGCTCAAGCTTCTGGTTACAACCCATGTTCTATGTATTGTGGGTTTTTCCTGAAAATATATGTTAGCTCTGTTTATAATTTTTGTTATTGAATCTGTATTTTATTTACACAAACAAGAAGTATCTTCAATTTCTTTACATTTTGAATTTTATTCTGATTAATTCTTCATGGTCATATTTGTTTCTCTTCCTCCTACAATAGCCCCCACACACAAAGAGGGCGAAAAAAATCAACAGAAAAACAAAAAAAAAAAAAGTAGTTTGGGAACCTTTTTAGGATAAAAATTGATATTTTCTGAAGAATGAGAGACTAAATTGTTAAACGAATGGAATAGTAAACAGCTGAAGAAAGCAAGCAAGTAATAATTCTGGCATTATTTTGGGGCTTTTTATATGTTTCTAATAGTTTTTTTAATGATAGTTGCTAGTCTCTCACTGAAGGGAATATATGCTATCTATATCTGTCAGTTAGATTTTCATCAACAAGTTGAGAACAGTCATTCTCTAATGAAAAAAGAAGTATTTAGACTGTCCCAGTGAGGCTAAAAATGAGTTATCTTACGTTAAAGTGAAAGTAAATACATAAATGCTTTCCCATGCCCAAGAGCACCATTGAGAATTAGAGTGCTAGATCATCAATTTCTGAGAATAAAGGATATCCTAAATGTTTCTCTAAAGGAGTTTTATAAAGATTCAGGGGTCATTAAGATAGAAAGTTATCTGTTCCTCCTAGAAAGATGACTCGAACTTGTATGGAAACGACCAGCTGAAGAAAGATATGAACAGATATAAAAAATAAAGTGTTTGCTTAACCATTAACTGCATCTTGCAGTCAACTTGACAGAATGATGACATTTTCTCTTCCTCTTTTATGCAAATATTCCAGTATAAATATACAGGAACTACAATTCACTGCAGTATCAAGGTCACATTATATATCAGCAAGGACCTCTGCAGTTTAACCCTTCCAAGCTAATGCTGAAGAATGAAGTAAAACATGTCCAGCTGAAGCCCTGATCTACAAGATGTTGTGGAGAACATGCGTCCTCTGAGTTTAGTATTCACTTCTAAGATGAATATCAACCTATGATTTCATCTTCCAAAAATTAGTTCATATTACAAAACCGATGAGAAGCAACCCATCTTAAGTAGATTCTGTGTCTTCTGCCTCAGCCATCACCAATGGCCTTTTCTGAAGATTTGTGTTTATGGGCACAGACAGAAAAATCACACAGTACAGATGAGCAGTGGATCAATTGTCAAGAAGCTTAACAATATATTGGAAGGGCTCTTTCCAGTAAGGCCTATTAATGCTCTTCCAGGCTGAGATGCTACCAGTAGTTATTTTATATAGTTAGACTTTTAATGTCCATGAATAAAAAATAAATTGTGGTGCCTTTGAACTACAATTTTTCTTAAGCACTTGAAAACAGAGAGGCATAGAGCATCCTTGAGATTGTGGGTAGGAGGCAAAGTACCTTCCTAGAGTAACTGAGAAGGTACCAACTTGTTGTAGCTTATGACTATGAACAGAAACTTGGCCACAGTTACTATCGAAGGGCATTCACTAAGTAACATTATAACCCAAACACATTTCAGGAAACACCAGACTATTGTTTTTTTACCAGGATCTTGCTATCTTACAGCCAAAGCAAATATTTCTCCCTATTTAAATAACAAGGCCTCTAGACTTCCCCAGATTTTAGTAGCAGAATACAGTGTGCCATGAGGAATTAGGTCAATCCCACTACTTAACTGAATTTTCTTGCATTTTGTTAGAACCCCAGCTCCCCAAGTGTTCTTGCAGAGTTGGCAAATGCAGCAACTACTTCTAATATTTCCCTTCCCTAAGAGCCCAAATAGTTTTGATAATTAATACATCCCTCATTGCAATATTTAATCCTCCTAGATCTAGTAAATAATTGCAAGGAGGTAAACAAAGCTTAGTATTTAGTCCTGTGTTCAGTGCAATTATTTATTTTATATTATTATTATGCTATTCAGCATTTACACCACATTCATAATTATGTGAGCAAAGCTAAGAATATATTGAAATCCTCTTGTCCAGTTATGGAAAACTGGTCTTACATTTAAGATCCCTCAGGACCTCCAGGAGAAAAAGGCAGTCAGCTGCTGTAAGGTTGCAAACAGACTGCAATAAAAAGCAATTGAATTGTAATCCTTAAACATCACTTTTAATATACTGCCAAACACTGGGTTAATTATCAAAGTTATTATGCACCACACACCTCTCAGAGCTACAAAAATAATTGAATTTTCCTGTAGAAATATCAGCTCCAAAGAGTATCATCACTAAATCTTGAAAAGGAATATTATGTTTTTAAATGCACAAGACCAAAAGACACGCTCAGACAAGAGAGTTCAGTGGAAAAAAAGCATTACAGCATTCTGATGTTTCATGTTGAGGCTACTGTAGCAGCTTTGCAAGATAGAGGCTGTACAGCAACGTAGTGAATTCCTGGCTACAGAATAGGCCCAACAAAGGGACAGAAATATGGGGTAATAGCAGCAAGTCTCTGTGACACGTTTCCCAAACACGAGACCTCATCTCAAGGAAGAAACTCTCTTACAGTAAAGTTGATATGAACAAGTGATCATGATGACTAAAACCAATTGAAATAAAATTCAGATGTCATATATTTACTCACATTTACTCTTTTCTGCATAAGTTTTCTAACTTTTCTCAACTTTGTATCATAGTTTATGCTCTACTTAAGGTAAAAATTAATTCTAACAATGTATAATTTTTCCAAGTAACGGACATTAATCTTTGGACAAGAAAAATATTTAAATTAATAATATACTGCATCAGTGTTAGCAGCTATGTTAGGTTGAAGGAGCAGCAGAATGGATTCCACAAACTTTCATGTCCATTATGTTATCATTGTTTTGGCAGTGACACAGACCCAAATAACTTTCCAAGCTCAGGAGTTGTTTGTCTATATAAATCTGCCAAGATTAACCTGGTGGTATATTCCCTATCACTAGTCTACTGTTTGTTGGCTTTAGGGGTTTTGTTTGTTTACTTTCCCATTAATGGTGTTTGCCATGATTGATGTTAG
Source organism: Porphyrio hochstetteri (assembly GCA_020800305.1). Classification (NCBI taxonomy): domain Eukaryota; kingdom Metazoa; phylum Chordata; class Aves; order Gruiformes; family Rallidae; genus Porphyrio; species Porphyrio hochstetteri. The sequence goes on from CM036917.1 coordinate 21,509,146, forward strand.
GCTATTTGAAATAATGAATTACAGCACAAGAAAAGTTAAACTGCACATAATATAAGTAGAGCTAATCCTGGATCTATAACCTGCATCTTTCCAAAGCACACAGATACTTTAGTTCTGTTACTGAAAAATCAGAAACAGGTCTGGAGTTTACATAATTTCTGAGTCTGGAAGATTTCATTGACTCCTGATGACATTTAGCAATGTATTTATTAAATCATTTTCAGACTGACAAGATTAAGATCTATTGTCTCCTCTGAAATGGATCACCTGTGCATCAGAACAATACTTAAGAGGAAGGGGAAAAAAACCCAAACTCGTTAACATTGAACTTTCTAGAACTACACCACCACGTTAAAGAATAAAACCTTTACAGAAATATTCTGATCAATTTAGACTTTGGACATTTCCATCTCTCAGAAGAGACAGAATAGATCAGTGGAAACGTTCCTACAGCTGAAAGCTCGTAGGGAGATTTATTTTTTTTTCCAAAGAACTGTTTGGTGGACTAGGCATGTATCTACCATGCCTTTGGTACTCCTGCCAGGTTCCCAGGTAGATACTCCTCATACCTAAAAAGAAACTCTTTATAGGAGATAACTATTCAGCTTCAGATGTTACACATAGCAAATTAACGTGTGTAGTTAACACACTGCAAATTCACATTTGCTTATCAATCCCATTTATAGATAAACCCTAATTAAGTGTTGCTACTGTAGTTATTTTATATTATGAAGTAGCTGGCACAGTTGAAATGGGTGCAAAAATTCCTGTTAGTTCACATTTGTCATGTCTAAGATATTCAGACCACATTTGCTCCATTTGTAGTAAAAGGACTTTTACTCTCCAAGTTGTCATAGCTACTAATTCAAGTAAAACATGAAAGTTAATCTCCCAGCTTTAATGCTTGTTGTCACTTGTCCAATGTGAAAGTAGAATTGAGTCTTTAACTAGAACCTTTAATAGCAAAAGTGCCCAAAGAGAACCCAGCTCAAAGGCACACAGCACTGCTGTCCCTGTTGCAGGGCTGCCACAATTAAAAACCAGCAGCTACGTGTTTCTCACTGAAATTCACGCTCAAAACTTGAAGTACATGCAGGCAGCAGTCAACATTTGCCAGTTTTAAGTGCCATTTTTCTCCTAAAAGCAAAGTACTTTTCCTACCATATTTTCAAAAGCATAACCCTAATGGAAAAATATAATACTTGTTATAGTAACATTTCTGATTAAAAGAGAACTCCTGTAGTCAGTGATTTTCAGGGATTTATTTGGCAATACAGAGAATTAAAAACTTTTACAACTCATTTAGTGTTCTGCAGGTGACATGTGATTGACTATTACTGTAGAGCCACAGCTGCCAGAAGGTTTAATCAATACATTTTTATGTTTTCCTATTGTATCTGCCTTGCTTTATTTTCTCTGAGCATGCTCTGAACATAAGGAGTGGGTGTTTTATATTCAAGAAAATACAGAGAACTGGTGAACTCAATCAGTCTCATTCTCATCATTTGTCATCTGTGATACAAAGCACATTGTAACAAATTATATTACGGAAACTATTAACAATAGCCACCTGCATTCCCTTCCTAAAGGATTTTGTGGGCTTCAAACAGCTAAAGAGTATGATCTATTTTAGCATGGTAAAAAAATAAAAACAACCCACCCCCCAAAAAAATCACAAGTGTCTACCTGAGAAGCTTACCTGGGGAGAGAAATTAGCAGGACTGTGTTGTAGACAATTGATTCCAAAAAGTAGCACACCGATAAGACTAACGTATTCTAGTGACCCATCCAGCATTACAAATACATTTCTAAAGGGCAAATGGATCTGGGGCATAGCTGTGGTGAATTTATGCAACTGAAGGGTCATTCCAAGTACAAACCATCCTTATTTTCCTCTTTGTCTTCCAAAACTTTTTCCCAGAAATAATAGTGCTCATGCAGAATCAATAATTTGACATAAGGTTCAAATTCAGAAGAAAAGCTCATTTTCACACCTGTAATTTCTCTAAAGTTGAAGTAAAAAGCTTACAAGAGCACATCCTATATACCATAGATTTGAGGAATCCCTAAACATGACTATAAAATTGCCAAGCACAATAAGCCTTTCTTAAGGATGACTTTTTGCTTGTTGCAATCACTGGCTTTTGGATCTGACCTCTTGTATTGCTTTGGTATGAAGACTGGCCACCTTATCTACAGGTGCATTCAGGAGGATCTTAAACATTTCATGATTACCTTTTACTAAACTGCAAGAAGGAATCTTTTTAACCTCTTGTAGGGAAAAGACCAAAGTATGTGTACATTAATGGCATGATTCAAGGATACACAGGGAAAATGGAAAAGCAATGAGATAAATGACAAGGGATTTTTGTTGTTGCTGTTAGCGGTCACTTAGATAGCAGTTTCTGTATGAAGTAAAAGTAATGCATTAAGTCTTTTTGCACCAGAAAATGAATAGATTTTTTTTATTTCCCTCCTCATACAACAAAAGCAGCAAAATAAGAGTCCCTCCTTATATATTTTGACACCAACTTTTATTATAACTCAACTACTACAACCCTTGTCTTGAATTATTTTCAACACACGATGCCAAATTAGTCCTGTTCATACTGAAGCAAAAAGGACCAAACGCTTCTTGTAGCATACAGAGAAAGGAAACCAACAACATAAGCATAAAGTGTTCTTTATATAGGTCTGACTCTGCCAATTTCTATATCGCTAGCAAGTTGAAAACAGGTGTAACCCTTAGCAATGAGGTTCACATTATAGCTTTTCAGGTTTTTTCCACCAGATGGCAGGTGAAAGTTTTGATTTTCCTATACAAATCTCTTGTAGCAAATTATGCTAGTTCTACAGTTCTTACAAGCGGCACCTTGAGTCATTTACATGAGACATTTTGATTCACCCCATAGTAGGTCACTACAAGTTTTTTGGCTTCAGGATTAGGGGTAACTTAAAAGTTAAAATGCAGCTTAAATATCCTGAACCATCTAGATTGCATTATTTTGGAAAAATAAGACGGAGAAAGAAAACTAGTAGATGCTAGGAAGTGATGTATTTCTTTACCGAATGATTTTAAACACCACCAAGAACACACTGTAATTCTTTTCCTGTTATATTTATTCCTTCTGGAATTGAATCAATTTTCCGGAGCTCATTTTTTTCCCCTAGCTGTTCTACATCTCTAATATGATTATTAGCCTTAAGAACAAAGGAAAGGGAAAACAGTGGAACAGTCTAAAAATAATATCCTGGTCTAAACAAAATTAGAAACTCAATTAAACAAACCAGAAAAGTTGTTTTTCCAAAACCTTAAGTCCAGGACCTCAACCCTGTAAAAAGTATTTTCCTCTGTCCACATGAAATGCCACTGAAGACAAAAGGAGTTCAGCTTCTACGTCTCCAGAATAGAAAACCCTTTTGGCTGCTGTAGCTTAGTTTAAAACACCAGTTCAGCTTTGGATCTCTCATTCACCCCCACTTACCATGCTGCAGTTCATCCCAAGGAGCAGACTCAGGGCACAAGAGGCGTACACTTCTTCAACAAAACTACACAAGGAGCACATCTGACACGTACTCCTACCACCAACAAGTATTCAACCTTCACAGCCAACCTAGAGCCCGCGTGACATAAAATTCCTCAACTGCTTGTAGTGTGGATGGGGGCTCAGTAGTACCAGCTGTCACTCAAGAGCTCTGCCTCTCTTCTGCAAAGCCCGAAGCAATTAACTCCTACATACGGAAGGAAACCACAGGTGCTGTTGTTTAGCAAGCATTACTGTGCTGCCCACAGTCAGGTAGCCCAAAAAAGAATAAATTGTTATACGCTCAACTTTCTCAAAGAGAAAAACAAATGTTCAGAAAAAACTTGTTCTACAGAAATGAACAGAATTTCTTGTTGCAGTGGGGCATCAGAACTACAGTAGCATGATCAGTTTTACTGAATTTTATCACAGTTCTCTACAGCTTTTCAATATTAGGCATTTCTCTCCTCTATTTTACTACTTAATTATTTCAAAAAGAGAATTTACCAAAACCTGGATGTGTAATAAAAAGTTACCAGGCTACTGAACACTGAACCAAGTTCAGCAAGCTGGATTTATTAGCTTCTAGACACAAAACATTACCTGGAAACTGAATGGTGATATTTATTAGAATTTAAATTATTTTTAAAATACACCTAAACTACATCTAACATGGCTTAATGATAGTAATCTACACAATGTATTTTAATCTCAATGAGCATAGATGAAATTGCATTCAGAAATCCCAGGATTTAAAAATAACTCGTAGGTTTTTGTGCTGTTTTTTAATGTAAGTTATGTATTTGATAATTTTATACATTTGTTGTTGTGCTCCTAACTACATCTCTCTTCCTAGACCTCTGCCTTGAGCTTCAGCAAAGCATTACCTTGAACTTCAGCATTACCTTGAAGGCTAGGGTTAGCTAAACCATTAACATTTAAGACAAGTTTATCTTTGAAATCATATTTTAACCATGACATAATATTTACATGAGCCATATAAAGTACCTTTACAAATATGCTATAGGGCAAATACATAACAGGATTCTTCATAATTCCAAGACAGATAATCATGTTTAGACTTATAAGTTTGTGAATTGTAACAAAATATTGCTGACCCACATTTGTTTCTCCTCTTAAACAAAATCAGCAGAACCTGACGTGTTATTTAAAGACCTTCCTTTCAGCTGGAGCTTGGACTCAATTAGTGTAAGTTGCCATAAAACCAGCATCTTTTTCTATAAAACAAGACAACCATAATTTTTTTTCACTGCTCCTGTTTCAAAAGATCATATCTTTATAGGTCAGATTCTGTGGAAAAAGACCACACTGAAAGCATTAAAACATAAATTACAGTTACATAAGGGTATGCATGCCTACATACTCAGCTGGTATTACGGGGTGAATGTGCACGTAACAGAGACCACCATTTCTTATGTCAGCAGACAACACTAGTGATGTCAAGCAACACATTAAAACATAGACTGAACACCTTCATATCACCCAATGGTAACATGCTCAAAACAAAATTTCTGTTTCCCTAGTTTTTAAACTCCAGCTGGTCCAAAACAGGGTAGATAATGGCAGGACAAGGGGCAATGGATTGATGGTAAACGAAAGAAGATTTAGATTAGATATCAGGGGAAGTTCTTTACAGAGAGAGTGGTGAGGTGCTGGAACAAGCTGCCCAGAAAGGTGGTGGATGCCCCATCCCTGGAGGTGTTCAAGGCCAGGTTGGATGGGGCCCTGGGCAACCCTGTCTAGATCCAGGCCTGGAGGTTGGTGGCCCTGCCTGTGGCAGGGGGGTTGGAATTCTATGATCCTTGGGGTCCCTCCCAACCCAGACCATTATATGATTCTATGAAAATGTCTCACTATCCTTCCTGACACTGACTGAAAGCACAGAGCTTTTCCATCTAAAGCAGCTTCTCACAGAATATTCAGCTAACAAGTAAGTCTCAGTCTTTAATGTCAGTACCTGCGGCTTGGGCGCAGGGCATTTGATGACCATAAGATCAAGATAAAGTCTAGGGAAAAGTTTGCTCCTCTTACACAATGTCATTTTCTTTAGGGCTAAGTATCTCTCCTCATCTGTGTGGGAGGCAAAGTACTCTCAGGGTGCTCCACGACTCAGGAACTCTATCTCAGCCGTGCGGACACAAATCATATTACCTGGAATAACTTTTAAAAGAAGAAAGTTCTAGTATGTCCTATTGAATTCTCTGGCTAAATAATGGGACTCCTTGAAATGAGAGCACAGTTTGAATTTTATTCATTTGTTTGGTGTGCGATTGGCACCATCAAACACAAACCTCATCCCTGTGACAAAAAGTTTACCATCTGAGCTAGGCAACACACTTCAAAAGCTGCCAAATGAGATGGTCCAATCTCAAACTGCAGAAAATATATCAGTAACTGCCTTTATTATAATCACACTTACATCTGACACTGGTGAAATAAAGCTGAAGGAGGAACTGGCAGAAAGGCACGGCTGGTCTTTTGCCAAGCCACATTCCCAGCAAAGTCAAAAGTGAGAGAAACCGGTCAGGAAGAAGGACTACAGCAATGAGACACACGGGCAGCATGAAGAAACAAGAGTTGAGGGACAAGCAAGGCAGAATGTTACAATTTTAAGATAAGGACAAACAGATTGATTTCAAACCGAAAGGGAAGAAGCATCAAGGTCTCAAAATTTTGATTGGAACAGAACAATTTCCCTGAATTGTCATTTTTCTGCTTTACATCTACAGCCTAACATCTGCCATTGCTGTGCAGCTGTGCAGTGCAAAGGATGAACACAATACGCTTTTCTCTAACGCAGAGGGGCTCGAGGTCCTTCTGCTGCTCTCTGCTCCAGAACACAGCGATAGCTCTGGCTCGAGATGATAGGGAAGGACGGATGCAGCCCCTACGGGAGCTCACACATGTGGCTCCACGGGGTTCTGGTACCTGAATTCCTGCTCAGCAGCTGTTATCTGGGGCTATGCCATGCAGCTGGCTTGTTAACAAGTGTGCAATAAATTTAAAAATTATGGTTCAGGTTTTTTGTTTAAGAGAAAGCCATATTCCTAATAAAGGAATCAGTCATGTAGGAAGCTCTGGTAGGATTAAAGGTGATAGAGGAAAAAGAATTAAAAACTGTGGTATTACAATAATATTTTGTTAAGTACGGAAAGCAGGTCTGTTAGAATCAAAGAGAACAGATTTTATTTAAAGAAATGCTCTTATAGAGTTTTCAAAGGAACTGAGAGAAAACAGTTTTCTTTTTCAGTTTTAAATAATGCAGTTTAGGAGATAGGCATTTTTTATCAAAAAGAATAAAAATTTCTTTTGATAAGAGAAGCATTTAGAAATTGTTTCTGTAAACATGTCTCACTACAGATTGAAGCCAAATCTGATGAAAATGTTTGCCAGGTCCAGTAACAGCCAGACTACTTTTTATATTGATCAGATCTGGAATTTAATGTCTTTAATCTCTTTTCCAGAAAAAGCTGCCTGCACATAAGCAAACTGCACAGTTTCCACATTTTATGGAATTCAATTCAATTCAGTACAATTCAGTCTTAAAGAGCTAATTACAGTAAGTGTAAGACTTGCATTCACCCTGGCTAAAGGCAAGATGTTGTGTCGTTGCAATGAACAAGTGTTAAGGGAGGTAAGAACATTTACTACCAGTTGTATGGTTTGCGCGTTAGGCCACACGGTTTAAGTCTGGGCATTTTGATGTGACATCACTGCTCTGTCTGCCATAAACCAAACCAAGCTCAGTCTGAGGAAGCGAGCACAAAGCAGCACAGAGCAACCTCAGCATGACACAGCAGGGCAGGTTCACCAGCATGTTGAGGAGATTCTGAGAATTGCATCTGGAAAATCCAGCTTTAAGTCAGCGATACGTACCAGCTGTATCAGCTGTGGTAAGAAGAACTAACTCATATTTCATGGGGAAAACTCTGACTTTTTCAAACTAGAATTTCACATCTCTGAGAAGTAGCCGATGTGACAAAGAGATGCTGGAAAGTAGAATACAGGGAAGTCAGGTGTCTCCCTCATCTGGATCTACAGAAGACAAACATTCAGTGATGAATAAGTTGTACTGTTCAATGGTTTGGAAGGGAAATTTGCTGGTGCAGCAGAGAGAATGTAAGAGTTCATTTCTGAAGTCTGCAAAACACTGTAACCAAGAAACTGAATGGGAAACTAAATGCTTCCCAATAAGAAAAACTATTTTTCAAAGTTTTTTTCTAAACTATCTAAAGCAGAAGACTCCATTTCTTGATTTGTGTATCAGTCACTCATCTTTATAGATGCTTTCACCCCATACAAATTAAAAGGATATAATAATAAATTAATACTGTAAGCCAAGGAGAAAACCTGAAGTAGGAGAAACAAACTATTTCCTCGGTGATACTGATGGCAAGCAACATATTCTCCTGGACATGTAGTATATGCTACAGAAAGTTACAGTGCCTTTCTGCTGTCAGTGTAATACAGAACAATTATGCTGGTAATAATCCACAAAAATAAAAATGCTGTAGCTAGTTGATCACTACTAAAGTTAACTTAGGTCTTACTGTAAATCTTAAGGAACAGAATGGACATACATGACTCTCTCTGAAATGGTACAAGCACAGTTCAGAACAGAAAGAAAAGAAAACCCAAAACACAGCAAAGCTAATTCTGTTACAGGCTTTTGGTTTGAGTTTCTGATCCAAAATCTGCATTTGAGCATCTCTCTTCTGAATTGTAACCAAATGATAACTATCATAAATCAGAGAGAGTTGCTACTTGGAAAGAATCTGCCTCACATTAAGAATTTATATTTAAAAAAATAATAATCTGTACTCTTCTCTATATAACATTGTATGGATTGAAGCAAAATACATAACATTAAATTTTATTTTGGAATACAATAAAGTATACTAAGGAAAATTCACAAGTAATCAGAAAGCCAAAGGAATGACATTAATAAAAATAAATGTGGAAAAATCCCATAATTTCTCTCATAACAACTGAATGCATTGTTAATCAGTGAATCAGGAAAATGAAAGCATCCTCCCAAACTAAGGTTTCTATTCAGACTGCAGACAACCCAGTTCTCAAAGCCATCTGAATCTGGGAATTTGAGTTCAGCGCTCTGCAGAAAGCACACTGCACAATCTGTTACGCCTCACAATCCTGGCAAACGTAGTGCATTTATCTCTATGTTATGGAAAATTATTGCCATAAAGATACCAGAGAGAAGATCATTAAATGCATGCATATACTTAAGACATTGGTATTTCTAGCCTCAACTAAAAATGATTCTTCGGTGACTCAGAATTCCCTGTGTCCTCAGAGGGCACATACATTTTAAGAGATTAAAGGAGCTCGTTTGCACAGCCAGTTCTAAAAGTTTTATTTGGTTGTTTTAAACAATGGATCTTGAATTCTTCCCATATTACATTTCCCTTCCTCCAATATAGAGCTTAGTAGCATTTATAAACAATTGGTGGGACATGAAGATAGCTCATGGTAGATATAAAAAGTCACTGGAATTTCAGCAGGCTGTACCCACTCTTAATCGGGTCTTCAGTTTTAGGCATTAAAGATTGCTGGGTGAGGCACCCAAAAAAAGCTGGCAAGAAGTTCAACGCCTTGCGACCCAATTTTCGTTTACCCATCCAGCACCATACTTTATGTCACACAACAGTATCACTGTATTTGTTTTATGAAGGATAAAATGTATATGAGAATGCATTTTCTTACTCAGAACCTTCTTTAGCGCTTGTCCTTTGAGGTACTAGTTTATCATTTACAATGAATGGAGCCTTCCTTGGTCCAGCACTCAGATGTTGTTGCAATTAGACCCCAAATGCAACCAAATAGTTTCCAGGCTACCAGCTGGATAAAAAGTTCTTTGCTTCTTTGGTAGATATTTGGACTCTGATTTCACTCTTTTCTCTCTTAAAAATCAAAAGAGAGAACATATTAGCAGATGAGAAGAGAGGAAGAGACCTAGTGACTCAGTGTGAAGTAGACCCCATGGTAACTCAAACTCGTACATATGAAATGGAAGAGTTAGTACAGCCTAACTGTCAGGCTCTGTAACACAGGTGTGTTGCCTTCAAGATTTCTCTCTCTTTTTTTTTATTTTTTTTTTGCTTCTTCATCAGCATATTAATGCTCTTCATCGTCATTCTTTGGAAGTGTGACACGTATCACATTTCCCATCCTTCTGAGCATATGGTCTGGAACTATTCAATAGCTGCAATATGATGATTCCGGGCTGCTGAGCGCAACTGATTGGCACATTAAACTGCTGGGAGACTCTTATCTGGGGCAGACAGGATTCTTTCCAGTGCAGTCCTAAGGGGCCCTCAGTAATGAAAAATAGTAATTCTAAGTCTTTTCCACCTGTCTGTTGCCAGGAATTTTAAAATGGAGTTTCAATAGTTTTTCTTTCCCCATAACCCTTATTAAAGCAAATCAAGTGTAAGCCAGAAGAACTTGGAGAGTTTCACTAGAGACCCTGCAGTTATCAATTTAAGAATAGTTTTTTCAAAGCTTATTTAGCCTTGCTTCTAACACTGTAAAGCAACCTAGGGTACCAAAAATTGTAATACAAATAGGTACCGAATTAACTAAATAAATAGAAGAGTATGACATTTGGTTTATAATTTTTAAAAAAGCACTTACTTTAAGAGATTTTTCCCTTTATTACTGAATCAATAAAAAGCAAAGAAAAAAGAATTTAATTTGCATATAGGCAAGAGTAGGGAAGTCAAAATCTAATTGAAGATATAAAATTTACCAGATCTAAAGAGATTCCCTTCAGGTACTGCAGCCTTCTCCTAGCTGTGGTTATAGTGATGAGCACACATTCTCTTGCTGGGAACAACAATGAATCAAGCATTTGCTTCCCATCCCCATTTCTTCAGCTAAAGGGGGAAAAAAAAATCAGCTCCTGAACTTGTGACTTTACAAAATAAGGGAAGGATTTTCTGAGAATAGTGATTGCCTGAAGAACTGCTATAGGAATTGGATACCAGTATCATGATCTAGGGATATAGCTTTTGTGGTTGACATAGTAGCAATTTAAATAGTTTACATTTATTGCCTTTTAATGCAATAAGCTAATGCTTCACTTTCTTTCATCTATAAAACTAAAAAATACCTGGATTCTTTTCATCTCAGTATAAGTTTTATTATGTTCTGATCCTTAAACAGTGGCTGTGTTGCTCCCTTTCAGGAGATAATGTTAAATCCTGAACAGATAAAAGGATCTACACGACTTTGTGGCAGATACACTTTCTGCAGTAGTGCCTAAAACTAGATCAATGTAGCATCCCTAAGAAGTTTTGGAAATATTTTCATTGCTTTAAATTTTTTATGCACGTTACTCATGTTTTAAACTTCGGTAACCTTTCTTGCACTGGATGCTTCACATCTTTAAACTCTAAATAACAGTTTCTAGAAGTTTATGAAGTTGCCATACTCTGTCATGGTCCTGCAGCTCAGAAAATATGGATAAAGATAGGATTTTATTCCAAAGGAGTCAGCCATTTATACTACACAGTGCTGAAAATTCAAGTTCTTACTTTTGAGATCGCAAAGACATTCCAGAGAGCATTCCTCACAAATCCCCCTAAAATTTGCAATAACTGCCTATTTGCAGGGATTAGCTAATACAATTTTCATTTGAAAAACTTCTCGGAGGAGAAGCAATCACTTTTTATAGCTGCTAGAAAGAACTGACATGCAAACATGCTTATTGTCACGTAAGACTAGTATTTAAATGATATGCTTGTCTCTACGTCTCACGTAAAAAGTGTGTTAACATTTGCATTCTTCATGGACTAACGATTTTTTTACATAGTTTCCTATGTTTATGTGTAAAAAGTCTTCTTTTCCTCCAGCGTCATTGTATAGTGAGGTTCTGGCACTATTTGCATTCAGATTGATAAACTGAATTCTTTTCCATGGTGATATATTAAAGCAGTTGGATGCACTATCATTTGTACAACTCTCTCTATGGATATTTTCAAGACCCCTTATTTTCCTATTTACCTATAAAAGATAAAACCGCTTATTGGAGAACATTATGAGTGGATTCTTGCAGAATAATCTCCTATAAGAGACACAGCTGTGGATTGCAAAAGGACAGCAGCCTGACAAGGAATATCTTGGGCACACAATTGCGTGTAAAAAATGTTTTACCCATTTTACTTTTGTTTCTGTTTCCTCCATACAAGCTTCTCTGCAGTACAGGCAAGAATCAAGGAGGAGTCGCTAGCAGTGCAGCGGCCAGCAGTAAATACGATAATCTGAAGCGGACAGACGGTGCTACTGGTAGACAGATAATACTGCTGTAACTGGGTAGGCAAGGTTTACTCAGGTATGAATAAATTAAATTAATAGTTTACCAAATTTATAGCATGCCTCTCATGTTTAACCAGTTATTATATCCTACTCTAAATCTGGGGAAAAACGGTAGTCGGAGTCAAAATTTCAGAGTGGTTTGTTTCTTCTGCACAAAGGCAGGTGTCACATCACCAGTGTGATGTTTTGGCTTTTTTCTAACATAATAAAACAACATTAGCAGTGGCTATGGTAATCCCAAGTGTTCAAGGCTTGGAATACCTGCAGTATGGGCTAACTTTTTCAAGCAGCCTCAGCTGAGTGCCTTCTCTCCTGACTGACTCTTGAGGGTTGCTGAATTGTATTTAAAAGTAAATAAAAGGCCTATTTTATTGAAAAGTTTTGCTGACAGAGTTGTAAAATTAGCATTATTGATTTTAATACCTTTAATAAAATGCTATCGAAAATCAGCAGCAAAATGCAAAACACTATCTTTTCTTCATATATGCTGAGGAATACACTTTCATGAAGAAAGTTGTACATTATTAACATCTAGCAAAAAAATATTTAATTAATTATAAGATATATTGTAATTTGGGAGATACTTAAAGAAAAGGAAAGCGTGATGAAGGAAAAAGGCCTATTTTTCAACTTCTACTGAGTCAGATCTCAGAGTTGCCTCCTTTTCCCACCTTGACTAGATATCATGTTCCCCAATTGACTTCAGAAGGTATTCTTCCTTGAGTCAAACAGTCTGTCATTAGCACAAAGTAATCCTTACTATAATGGTCTTTAATTGCCTTTAATTATTTTATATCTGAATTACCGTACACTGCAGGACATTTAAAGCCATAATAATAAAATATCTTATTACAGTGGCTTATTGAAGCACTACTGGGCTTTGACTTCTGGGAATCATTCTCAAGTCCAACAGTGACTGTAAATCACCCTGATCTCTACCACGTAAGTCAACGGGGATATTGCATAAGAAACTGAACTTGTAAACTTTAAAACGTTAATTCCTACTAGAACCAAAGGCACTAAATTCCTTTGCTCATCCTACTTGGGTTCAGCTAAAGCTCCAAAAGCAAGGCAAGCATCAACTATGGCACAAAATCAATGATTTCTTTTCTCCTAAATATACAGTATTTGTGACCCATAAAATCCCTGAAGCTAGCCCAGTAAGACAAACACTGCTGTATAGTTATTAATGCTGTTTATACACATCCCATATCTTGAAATCACCACTTAAAATCCGTGCTTTCAATACAGGAAAGTTTTAGAGCAAGGTTATTTCTTGAAAGGCAAAGATAAAAGGCAGCATATCCTCATCAAGATCCGAGATAACATAATGGTCATATGGAAAAGATATTTAACATGTTTGCTAAAAGCAAGTAAGTTTTTTAAAAAGTAAACTGTATTAGCATCAGAGAGGTTTTTTAAAAGTATTCAATATTAACATCAGTAAAGCAGTTAAGCTCTGAACAATGACACGATTTTCTAAGGCACTGCCAGCAAGGTGCTAGGGAGACACAGGACTGCCATCAGGCAGCCATGCTTTTGCTGTACAGTCAGCACTTTGCCAATATATTCTTAATGCTCCTGGTTAGTCTGCCATACAGCCCTGCACATGCCTCCTCTCTGTGCCAAAATGTGAACCCCTAGGAACTGTGGGCAGCAGTGCTGCAGCTACACATGGCAGGAGTGGCGTATGGCTACCTGGTTACTGGACTCAGAGCAAGGATGATCTTCAAAGGACACAGAGTAAACAAAAAACAGCATCTCATGTTTGGATTACTATGTGGTGTGTACAGCACTGTGCACTCTCATGGCCAGGTGTGCTGAGCACCACGTAACTATAGAGAGAACGCTATAGCCCATGGCTGGGACTGCCCCAGTCAGGCTGCAACAGGACAGCGGAAGGGGAAAGTGGCTCTGATTCCTGTCACAGATTGCTGCCAAATTACGTCTGCTTTAAGCCGTCATTAAGGCTTTGAAACCACTTTGAAGACTTAAGCAGGGGGGTTGGAGATCAATGATCTCTGAGGTCCGTTCCAACCCAAAGTATTCTATGATTCTAACCAACTCTCAGCAGAGCAGCAGTACTAGGAAAGAGGCAGTACTGCTACATCCCAAAGCTGAAGACAACCCCTCACCACCCCACCACTTCCCTCCTCCTCCTCCTTTTTATTTTTCTTTTTTTTTGTTAACAAGCTTCCACATTGCAAGACATGTTGCACTTCCAAATGACACATCACAACTACTTTCAACCTGAAAAAAGCCAAAGTGGTCTCCCCTAAGGTAACACATTGAATTAAAGTGTCTTACAGGAACTTCCCTGGAAAACGAGACATCATGGCAATCTCAAGCAAGAATACTAGACATAAATCAAAGAACTGACCAGAGGTTTCGTATCTTCAGATGGTATTTGTAGTGACACTACAGAAAATAAATCAATGAAACATTCTGATTTCGAGGCATTTTTGTGCATCTTGAAGGAATTTATTAAACTTTTGTCTCACTCATCCTTGTGATCATTCTTTTCCTGTCATCACATACCTAAGGCAGATATTAAACAACTGCAACCCTCTCCATCACAGACTAGTTTTACCATCAAATTGTATGTGTTCAGATGCAGCACAGGCATTCTGTCAGTACTGTGTCACAAAACGTGCCCTCAGCAAGCCCAATCTTTTCATTTTATTGTATTTTATTTTGTCTTTTGTTAATAGCGTGCATTAAAAATCACTTACAGAGAAGACAAGCAAACATAGACTTTGCTCTTTGGAAAAAGAAACGTTTGTTAAATTTGTTGGCATATGCCTACCAAGCCAGCACAGCTGAGACTGATAAATAAGAATTTGATTAGCATTCAAATTATAACTTGTCCATTCCTCTTCATAATGACAGCTTGACTGAGATTGTGTTTGTCCATTTTCAGAGATGAATAACTGTGGCATTTAGTAAAGAAGTGAGAAAACCATGTTTGGTTTTTAATTTGCTTTAATGACTTTCTTGGCCATGGTTATTTGAAGAAGAGTCTAGCCAGCTGCCTTTATTTCCCCTTCTGTTAGATTATGATCTCTCTCAAAACAATACTTGAAAATGTGAACAAAATTCAGAAAGTGCTACAGAGCAGCTGACTAGAAAGACAAAAGAAATCATGCCAGTATCACTAAGCTAAATTTAAGGTATGTGAGCAAAATAGTTTCAGCAGAATGATTTATGGTAAAAACCTGCAGAAAATAATTTGTCTTCAATCTTCCTTATAAATAATTTGATTTATTTTCAAACACATTATAGCACTAGGATCTTCTTTTTCCTCTGTCCTGAGGCATGAGGTATGTACTGTTGTTAGGCACATTTTCAAGAACATGTTGCATTATGCATACACAATCCACAACAAAAGCTGAGGGAACTGCTTTATGCTGTTACCTAGAGTTACACCCTACATCCCCGTGCAAGCCTACATGTGAGTTGCATGAGAACTTGACTGGTCAGAAAGTATGTTTCTTAAAAGAGTGCTGCTTATTAACCATCCCATAATGAACATGCATTTTTAGAGCACTGCAGTAAGGTGGTATGCCATCCTTGGTGGTGTGATCAAACCGTTCTATGTTCTTCATCACAATGAAGTGATACTACCACAAGTACCATCCCCTCACTGTCCACAGGACATACAGCACTCTAACAGTTTTCCCCATATTCTTATTCCATTCAGTTATTCCCATATTTTTATTCCATCTGTTGAAGAAGTAAGAGAGTATTTGATGAATAGAGAACACTGTCAAGTGGTAAGATGCAAAAAGATGAATTGACCAAAAAATGAGTAAGAGAATGTGCAACAGATCTTAAACTATGTATGGTAAGCAGAATAAAAATCACCTGCCCCTGATTTTGTTAGTCTTTATAGTCAGTATTTCAGACAATTTGTTAGTTATCACCAAAATCACTAATCAGAGCATATTTCCACACTGTTCTTCAGTGTCATTCTCCTCTCCACAAAATACACAGTATGGATTTTTACTTATGTATGTTACATATTCAAATAGTACATGCTAACATAGTTAGAGCTAAGTTTCTCACATGCACTTACTAATCCATTTAAGATATTTAACCAGTTTGTCAGAAGAAAAACCAATCCAAACCAAACATCAGGGGTTGCTCAAGTTATTACTCAAAAGATGAGCTGATATATTTAATTCACACCTTTCATTTGCATTAGAATTATCCTCCGTTTTAGGGATGCCAAGTTTACATGGAGATGAACTTTCAGCTAAATGGGAAACTACCCAAACTGCATACTACCAACATGCTGAACATCAGTGTGATGTTTGGAAAGGAGTCAAACTAAGCAGCTAAGAAGAGTGTTTGAGAAAATTAAACCAACATGGACTAAGAAAAGCCATAACGTCAAACAGAACAGTTCAGTTTATAGTATTTTGCTGTAGGATGAAAGGCAAATAATGTCCAAATTATTCTTTGGGAACCTACTTATGTATTCACATTTTTTCACTATTGAAATGTGCAGTCACACCTGCATTACACATAGCCTGACATCCATGACTGATAAGCAGAAGAAACTTAATTGGACATCCTGGCAAAATAACTTTTTGAGGTTCAAACCCTCGCCACGCTGCACAAGTGCCATGCTTGAACTGCTGCGCCCTTCAGCATGCTATTTGAAAGTGGACTGAAATGGTTCAATAAAGGGAAGTCAAAGAGGTGAGGCCAAAAATCTCATCAAGTGTCTCAAGATGTTGTCTCTGTCCATTCCATAGTGTACTAAGTCAGTGCATCATGCAAATTAAAGTTTATATAAGCATTACACTGTCCAAAGACCATGCTTAAAGGCATAAGGTAGTGGCCATCTAACTAATTGTAATCTCCTCTTGTCCAGTTTTTTAAAATTCTATCTCAGTAAAAATTCCAGGATCTAGCAAAATATTTGTGAGTTCCTGGGCACTTGGCAGTTTCTTACTGAAGACCTGGGAATACAGAATGTACTGAGTTACAAAAGGTTCTCAAGTATGATAATTGAAATTAAGAACTCCCATGTGGCACCAGATTCACATTGGATTATAATGAGCAAACAGGTTGTCTAGTCAGTGGAGTATTTGTTTTACATTCATGTAAAATGTATTCATAATAAAGTAGTTCAAGAAGCACCTACTTTACAGTGTTTTAACCTTTGTAATGTAAATCAAAACATCCTGCCTTATAAAAACACAAATCGAAGAACTTCTGCTATTCTTAAAAGAAAAAAAAGTAAAAAGCATCTTTTATAGTAGCAGAGGTTTTTGCTCAGATTGAATACCCTGGTTTTACACAAATTCCTGGCTTAGTAAAGGGCTCCTAAAGTTAGAGTACATCTGGTGTGCTTGCTGTTAGCCTGTCAAATTTGGTACAAGTTCAAAGGCCTGTTCATCCTGTGACTTTGCTACACATAGGAAGTATTACATCCACAACTGATTGTTTTAATTATGTTTGTTTAATAAAATGAAAGCTTTATTATCAACAGGTTCTGGACATTTTGAAGGGATGGGTGATTTTAAAAGAACTAACTTCCAGATTTTATCTGTCCACTCATGCACCTGGAAACAAAACTTTTTTACCTCTGTGTGACATGAGAATATTTATTATTTGGACATGTAATATGAGTCACCCGTTCCTTCCTTTTACATCTTATTGACATATTCACACTTCATCAGTATTTTCTCTCTTACCGTAATTGTGACAGGATTGGCTACAAATTAATACTCTGAATAGTTTCCAGAATTCTGTTTCCTTCTGTGAGCTACAGCTAATTTTGTATGCGCTTTGTTAATGCCTTCATAATAATCTTATCTCACCAACTGCTGTAATAAGGGCTTACTGCTGCTGGTAAGGATGAAGCATTTTTTTCCCCTATGAAAGCAGAAGATACGGAATAGTTGCTGCTCCCAGCAGGCTTCCTGGGTACAGCAAGGGATCCCAGGCAGATCTGCACATGTTCTCATATGGCAAAGTCTTTTCTACAAACCGCTACAAATCTGTAAATGACGAATGCAGGATGAGAATGTCAGGGTGGTAGATAAGAGTCATAGTGAAGACATTAAAATAACAGCTGTCAACTGTTATAACTTATCCTTGCTCTCCCAACTTAAAATTTCACAGCAGGAGGGAAGGGCAAGAAATCTGCACCTCAAAGCAGAAGAAACAATAACACCTCGTACTCACATGAGCTGGAGTCAGCATTCAGACATGCAACCAAGCTCCTATCACCCTCCTCGGTGGCTGTGCTGGGCAAGATGCATTACAAGGGTTGCGATGAGAATTACTATCCCGTCTGTTCGGTAGCATCCAACTTTGGGGATTCCTACAGCACCTGCTTAGGTCGAGCTGAAGTTCTACAAGCTCAGCTCAGCTGCTAAACACAGCTCAACAGTTGTGTTAGCACAGGTTTCAGAAGAGGATGTTGCTGAGTTTTAAATATGGAAAATGTGGTAAAGACAAAACAGTACATGAGATGCAATGCATTTACTGCAGGCGCTCTGCTTGTACCCATGCTTTGCCCATCCTGATGGAAAATTATTAGGCCTGATGATTTTTTGGGCATTTTTACCCATGCTTAAAGTGGTGCTGAAACAGTGTGACCTGGATGGACTCAGAAAACATTAGTCTTTCATAATAAAAAGCCCCAAAACAATCAGAAAAAAAATATATAATATATTAAAGACTACAAGGATGAGTACTTTTAGGGCATACATTTGTACTAATGTGTCTATTTGTATTACTTAAAATGTATTCACAGATGCCCTACAATCTTGAGTTTGATATCCCTTGGTTTAGAAAACAGATTCTCAGCTAATAAAAATACTGATAGTTGTATTGATCTCCTAGAGCTATGTATGTTTAAAGCAGTCCTGAAATATGGCTCCATAGATATCACTCTAAAGTCATCTGTGGGGGCCTCAATATGTAGCAGCACAAAACCCACAAGTACCTACCCTCTATTTTTACATATTTCCTCTTGCCTTGTAGAACTCAAGAAACAGAAGCTGCAGTTTCACATGTCATATTTTGAAAGAGAACATCAGAGGGAGTCAAGAAAAAGCATTTTTCTGATCCAGATCCTGACACTTCAAAATTGCAGAATGTAAAGATGTCCTGGTGTAACTGCTGAGCTGTCTGCACTCATCAGGCACAGTGAATTGACTTGTCCCCTCTTTGGCAGATTCAGTTTACCAAGGGGATACAAAATGAGAGTGAGAGAAAAGGAGAAAAGAGAGAGGAGGAGGAATTGTAGCACAGCTTCATATCATCTCTGTCTTTAAAATGGCCCAATAACTCCGATATTATTAAAACAAGAATGCAGAGCACCAAGAAACAATGTAGGATTCCAATATAATCTGATCCAAGATCAAACACTGCCATAGCAGTATATCCCTGCAGCTCACACAGTACATAACAAATGAAATGTCATGTATATAGTATATTTAAAAAAATAAAATAAAATCACTTGCTGAAAACTGTTGCCAAGAGATAACTTTCTATCTACTTTCTTTGAGATTCACCCTTCTTTGCTCTCTTCTTACAAATTCTTGTTAAAATTTTCTCTGCTTTTGAGGAAGACGAAATGTATCTGAACCCACTAATAAATATAAATATACATATAAATTGCATCTGATACTCAGAGGCATGAGTGCACCTTGACATGAATTCATTAGCAGTACAGAACTCTCATCACACCATTTACAATTCCATTTTCACCTGCCTAAGGGGGTATTGGCATTAATACCCCTTTAATACCCTCAGGCTGCAGGTAATCCTTGTTATTTTTGTTATTTCAACTCTTTGGATCTGATCCTAGTTAATACTAAGATTCTGAAAGGTGCAATGTCTTCAATTCACATAGACTTTGATAGAAACTGGGGATAGTTGAACTATAACTATTTTTCTACCCATATTTTTTTAATGTATATTAGATTTTTTAATCTGTAATTTTATGCACTGGTTGGTGTAGTTGACCAAACATAAGAAAGCATAATCTGGACACTTCATAATCTCTAAATAGCTGTATCTGTTTTAAAAAAAAAACCAACAATCCAAGACATTTTTCATCCACATACTGCAAAGTCCTGTTACAAAAGCCTAATCATCCAAATTTCACAACTGAAGATGCAGCAATAAAGACAGGTATATAGAAGAATTAAGGCCAAGGACTTTGTTTTATTCTGCAAGATCAGAATGACCTTCCCTGTTGTAGAAGTAGTCCTCCATGTACTATTTTTTGGCAGAAAAGATTTCAAATAAAACATCCCAGAGAAGCAGTAACCTTCTGGCACCACTAAAATCTTTATTGTCTTTTTTTATCTTAGGTTAGACATCATTCAACATCCTTTTATTTTACTTTCACTTCTAATGTATTTATTAATTTCTTGCCCTGGTTCTGTCTCGATTACACTTAAATTCTTACAACTCCCAGTTGTAAAGATGGAATTGTCTAATTACACCACAGTTTATTGGGTTTTACGTTTAAATATAACCCAACTACCTCTATGTTTGTTTCCACTGCAGTGAGATAATGAATTTTAACACCTGGAAAGTAATTTTCATTTGGAAATGAGCTCACTGCAGTTGATGATCCAGTTCAAAAAAGTGTTTGAGGGGTGGGAGAGCCACAACAGAATGCATCATTATCTTATTAATGAGAAAGAAACTAAGCAGGTGTTGAATACTCACTGGCCTTAAAAAGGGAAACGTAATGAGCAGCCGCCAGGTGTAAAATTCTACTTTGCAGCACCAACTTTGTCTGCCCCAAAAAGTAAAAGACGAACTCCAGCAAGGTTTCATTAGAAATCAATACTTTTAAAGTATGTGATGGATAAGAAGGAAAGGTGGATGCATATATCAGCCTAGTTCAAATGGGTTAGATAGTGATACCAGATAATGTTTTAAGGATACCCATCATCTACGTAGCATTTTAAGTACAGTTCCCTACGGTAAGTTTTAGTGATAGAAAAGTAAAGACATATAACCGTCTACTCTAGTTCTTCTGAGAAGAAAACAACTACTGGAAACCTCATACTAATTATATTCAAGAGTTCAGACACTGCTATCTCTGAAACAGTCATTAAGGAATAGTTAAGTGAAGTAGTCACATTGCTTAATGTCTTCCTCTTTATCTGCCCATTTTGCATTTCAGTACCAAACAAAAGGGCAGGAAAGCACAGGAAACCTCAGCAATGGCACATATGTCCCAATAAACCCATAATGGAGCATCACAGACCCATCTGGCCAGTGAAGCCCTTCAGTGCCAGCCAGGCTTCAGAATCAGAACAGCCTCGTTAGTCAGACAAAAGCTTAGGAGATAGCTGCCAGGTTTACACCACAGGGGCTTTAAACTTGTTCATTCTTTGTGAAAGAGGATGTGAAGACCATCAAGAGAAATAGAAACATTTCTTCTTCCTTGTCAGGTCACCTCTTCTCTTGATAACAGAAAAGATACTCAGGAACACCAATCTGCTTCATTCCAATCAGAATAAAGGTTTACTCATTTTCACTGCCGTAGCAGAGGACCTAGACAAGGTTCCCTCAAATAATGTCTCTTAACTGCACCTCTACCATACACCCATGAGTACTTCATGCCTGGTACTTCCTTTTGCCCATGCATTCTCTTTCCAGCTGTGGCTGTCAGGAATTAACACTTGGAAATAGCTGTGAGTTTAGGACAATAAGCACCCTTGTGTGTGTGAGTAGTGCTTTAACGCTACTCCCTACATAAAAGATAAGCTACATAATGTTACTGGAGAGAGGAAGGGCAAGGGGAAGTCCTTCAAGTCCCTGCTGTGGGGAGTTGCAGGGTTCTGTCAGAGAGGAGGACTGTCTGTTGTTAAGAAAAGACATGCAGGATTTTCTTCACCTGTCATTTCTTATGCCTTCTAAGGGCTGGTGTTTAATTTTAAAGTGAAATAAAGCCTCAAAACTTCTCTAGTAATTCTAAGATATTAAGATGGTTTGCATGCAAATTGTGTCTTTGCCTTAGTGCATTTAGAGCCAAAGCCCTTGGTTTCCGTCTGTCAGGAACAAGGGGTGCTTATAGGTGCCAATTTGGGGGCAATTTAGGATTCAGCAGAATTCATCTTACAAACAGGTGTTCCCGTTAGGCTGTGGGGCTCTTTTCTAGTTTGAGACCCACTCATAAACCAGCCAAAGCTCATTAAATTCAAGCAGTGATGAGCAGTGTCCTCTGGGCTCATATTTGGGCTTCCAAATAGAGTAAAGGAAAAAATCCTAGGCTCAGAGCTTGGACTGGAGCTGGAGTTATCCAAAACCATCAATACCATTTTATAGGAAAAGGGGAGCTGTAGTGTTAAGTCATAAAATATGACTTAAATTTGAATGTTTGCCATGTTTGAGTGAAATTTTCACTCACCTCAGCATGTAAAAAACAATTTATTTTGTCATGATGACAATAACATCGCTCCAAGCAAAAAAGGATTTAACAAAAAAATGGATTAGTAAATACTTTTTGTCTTGAATTTTCTCCCTGTATTTCATAAAATATGTGAAAGCACCAGAAATGCCATTTCTGTCGTCAATAAAATACAGTAACAAGGCAAATATTAAAAAGGATTAATGATCCAAAAGCATCGTAGTTTCACAAGCTAATCATTTGTGACAAGTATAATGTATTGACCAGTAAAATGCCCCAAGGTTTCACATTCAATCCAATGTTTAATATATTTATAAATAGCAGTGGGGATGAACAGTGAGGCAGCAGTATTTGCAAATAACAGATCCAATTCAGGGAAAGTTGTGAAGATTTCGGGGGGAATTTTGATTACACTTGACGTACGGAAATAGACTCTATAACTCGAAAGTTATAAAGTAGGTATGTTTAATGCGCGCAGACGCACGGGGGGGTCGCTCCACCACAAACGTGCATACCCGAAGTAGCAAAACCGTCCCATATTTATACAATGAAACAATGAATATTCAATTGACGCATATACATATTCGTTATCTAAACCCGCCTACTCTCGCTTCTTATGCTAATCAGCTTATCAGTCCTTTGCGATTGCGCAGTTTCTTCCAAAAATTGTGGGCAAGGGTCTTCGGTGGTCCTTGGGAGGAAGGCCCCGAGTCCTCCTCACGATGTACTTATCACCTTTTGCCTGGAATGTGCTGGTCTTGCAAGCTTGCAGTGTTCTTATCATTCTGAGCTAATTCATGGCCTTGTTAACTATCTGTTTTCCTCTAATCATGTCCTTTGTCAGCCTCCTGTTTTCTTTAACAAAGAGACAACTGACGTATTTAGGATGGATATCATTCCATCCTCGAGTTCTTGCTCTTTATCTTCTCCTCGAGATAGTACAAGGCTTTCACGAGTACTCCCTTTGCTATGGAAAGAAAAACTCCCCTGCTCCTTCACAAGCCGTTCTTACATGATTACCTAGATAACTTGCAAGAGCTGCCCTTCCATAACTACACTACATATACAATCATGACTCTATACCCTCAGATCACACTGAGTGAACAGGCAATGGAGGAAGAAGTACAGAGGCAAGGAAAGAATTTAAACTATTTGTACTCCTTATAGGTTTGGACCTGGCTGTTGTAACATGGGAAGCTCAGTGAGAGCCTCTGTTCACGCTGTTATTACATTAAGATGCATTAGGTATGAGTGGAAAATGATGTGCAATACATTCTAATTCAGCCTCCTCTGGAATGCTATATGCCGTACTAAAGAAGGACAATAAAAATAATACAAGCATAGAGAAACTCTCACACAAAGAGAGGCTGTAAGAGTTAGACAGTTTATCTTGGAAAAGAGACAAATAACAAAGGATGTGAAAAGGGCATATTCAAAAACAAAATGACAGAGAAGATCGATCTGCCATTACCATTCCACACACATCATAAAGCAATAGTAAAAGGAAAGCTAATGAAAATGAAAGATGGTGGAATTGAAATCAGTGAATAAATGCTTTCACTGTGCACAATTGAACTGTGAAACTCCCTGCCACTATGTACTATAGATGCAAAGATGTGTGTATAGGAGTCTGTCCTACTTCAGTCGGAATTGGACATTAAAGGTGTACAGTAAGGATAGCCTGCACTGCAATTACATAATACTGAAAAGAAAATTTAACATGCTCTAGGGTTAATATCCAAGAAGGGCAGTTCACAATCTGATCCCATGGGAGAAGGATACGAAAACACTGTTATTTTACATGTACCCACTTTGCAGTTCCCAAAGCACCTGTTACAAGCAGCTACCAGAAGAGCAGGATGGACCACACTCAGTACAGCAACTCGTGTCTGTTAATGATTCGCTTTCCCAAGCAAATTATAATTTTATACATTTTTAAACACCACGTTGTTCAGTCCCTCCTCCAGCAGACACTTTCCGTATCAGAAAAGACTCCAGTGAGGAGCCAGAATGTTTGACTCCTCAGATGCGTGGACCTGCCAGCCTCAGAAGGGAAAACAGAGAGCTTCACTGCTTATGATTTTGCATATCCGTTTGGGCCTGCATATGTATGTTTATCCTCGTGTCTATCTGGGCTGTCTAAAAACTGCCTTAACATACACTCTGATCCTTCTGCAAATAGGTACATAGCGTAACACTTGCAGGCAAAGGTCAGAAACTAGAAAATTGACAGATGCCAAACTGTGAAGAGTTGAGCTATAATTATAAATTACACATGCCACAATCCATAGTCATGTGTATCAAGCATCCTTAAAGTTACTCATTAAAAACAAACAAAAGAATGAGTTATACTTACTGCTTCTGATTGTTTCCTTTGGCTACCAAATTTAAATCAATAGGACTGAAGGGAATTTGCTGTTTTGATCCATTAAAAAGAAAACCCACACAAAGCCCCATTCCCCTTAAGCAATCTCAGAAACAAAAAGATACAAACTTCCAGTATCATTTGTTTCCACCGTTTTCTTGCCATGGTACAGGAATACTTTTTTTTCTTTTTCTTTTTTTTTAAATACTTTGTTTTCACTCTAGTATAATGCAGAGAAAAATGTGATCGTAGAAAAAAGGTCTAATGACCCCCCCACTGCCTGATGCCTGAAATTACTCTCCAAGAGAAAAGGCATTCACTGGAAACATGATTACAAATTCCTTCTTCAGTGACTTTGAGAACACCTCTTTCTCAAAGGCACTGTGGCTTAGATGTACACAACAATAATGCTATCATCTTTTACCAACAAGCCTCTGGATATTCATGTGTGGCCAACGACTTTCCATTGAAGCAAAAGACAACAGACTAAGAAAAAAGAAAGAAAAAACAACCTTACAAAGCCTCAAAACTCCCAAGGCTTTCAGCCTTCTTTTACCAGGTTAAAGATGAAAGATGACCCAGTCTAACAGTGACCTCTGCAAACGTGTTTCAGCTTTTATGGAGCAGTGAGATTATGCTCTTCCTCTTTCACAGAGGCTGCAGAGCCATCAAAAATGAGTGGGACCACCTTTTTCATTTGCACACATGACGTACGGAAATAGACTCTATAACTCGAAAGTTATAAAGTAGGTATGTTTAATGCGCGCAGACGCACGGGGGGGTCGCTCCACCACAAACGTGCATACCCGAAGTAGCAAAACCGTCCCATATTTATACAATGAAACAATGAATATTCAATTGACGCATATACATATTCGTTATCTAAACCCGCCTACTCTCGCTTCTTATGCTAATCAGCTTATCAGTCCTTTGCGATTGCGCAGTTTCTTCCAAAAATTGTGGGCAAGGGTCTTCGGTGGTCCTTGGGAGGAAGGCCCCGAGTCCTCCTCACGATGTACTTATCACCTTTTGCCTGGAATGTGCTGGTCTTGCAAGCTTGCAGTGTTCTTATCATTCTGAGCTAATTCATGGCCTTGTTAACTATCTGTTTTCCTCTAATCATGTCCTTTGTCAGCCTCCTGTTTTCTTTAACAAAGAGACAACTGACGTATTTAGGATGGATATCATTCCATCCTCGAGTTCCTGCTCTTTATCTTCTCCTCGAGATAGTACAAGGCTTTCACGAGTACTCCCTTTGCTATGGAAAGAAAAACTCCCCTGCTCCTTCACAAGCCGTTCTTACATGATTACCTAGATAACTTGCAAAAGCTGCCCTTCCATAACTACACTACATATACAATCGTGACTCTATACCCTCAGATCACACAGACCAGCAAAATATCCTGCACATTCAGAGAATAACCAAACCCAGCCTGTTGCCTCGAAGCAGCTCCAAAATGAATCCTGCCTACTCAAATTTAAAATAAAATAAATGTTAAAATCTTCTCCCTGCTTTCCCAATACAGTAAGTCAGTTCTTGCCTGGCCTTGCAAAAGAAAATTAATCAAGAGAAAAATAGCTCTCCAATAAATGCAATAATGGCCCACAAATTCATACTGAACTAGACTTTCATCCTGGAAAAGCTGAATTCATAATTTTGAACTCAGGGCTGAATTATCACACAGCATAGCCAAAAGATAGCCTGGCATCTTAGCTTGACAGCTTCACTTGGCCAGTATAGCAACTAACTTTAAACAGCAGCACATTTGGGATGGATAGTCATCATTATCTATTCAACTGGACACAAAATAATTTGTTACAGCCACTTGGTTTTATCATTACTTGATATTGAAAACTGACAAGCATCATAACTCATTGGCATTTTGAAATCTCTTCATATTTTGATCCTTCAAAAAATTTGTTTTCACGAGGTACTCTAGGTCTGGTCTGCTAGGCTCACAGTAATTAGTTTCCTAAGTGTATATACTTCCTCAATATGTCTTATGGCGAGAATGAAAATGATGAAAAGGCCCTGTCATGGTTCAAACTAATAGTTTCTCCAACCTCTTTGTGAATTCTCCAAGCGTATCCTCCTCAGCTGCTACACTTCAAGTCCTTTATCTCAGGTAAATCACATGAAGCTTTCAGACCAGAAAATGTCCTACTGATTAACAGTTCTTATCAAGAGGGCAGTTCTCTAACCTTATTTATTTTTTCTACTGTCTATTGCCTCCTCTGCATGCTATATTCTGCTCCCCTCACCGCTGGCACAGTTTTCCTCAAACTGTGAGTCCCTGATTAGCTTTGTCACCGGGCTCTGGTGGCCCAGAGCGCTCTCAGTCCCCCTGCCCTCTCGTTGCCCCTTCTAGCAACTGGTTCCTGTCTCCTCTACCTCTGCAGTGAGAGCTGCTGTCCTGTGACCTGGCTCCAGTCGCATTCATCCTCATCAGAGTACCTTCAGATTTAAACATTTCTACCCCTCACAGCTCACCCTGGCCTGGTGCTGCCTCTCATTCTCTCCTGGCACACTTCTGTATGGGACCAAGCTGGCACACCTTGTTTGCGGGACCAGGTAAGGGACTGAACACAGGAACTCTTCCAGCAGGAAACTGGGAACTCTTTTTTCCAAGCTGGACCAGTTCCTTGATGCAACACACCAGCGAGTTACTTGCACAGGAAAGCTGACAGCAAAGCGGGTGCTGCTTGGGGTGGATGAAGCAGTGCTGTTGCCAAACGAGATACACTGGTGTCCTTTCATCTCAGCATTCAAAACAAGAGAAAACTTGAGACACCCAAAAAATATGCCCTGGTCCTGAATCCTGGAGTACCTAATTTTTCAGCAAAGTTCTTTTTCATCTGTAATGTGGCTTTCAAATTGCCAAGTATACACATAAAAACCCACAAGACTAAGTAAATTATTACTTTGTGGTCAGTTACGTTCCCTTCCCCTTCTAGAGTTATTAGAATTACTCTAGACTCACCTTACATTCTGTAAACATCTTCTGAGCATTCAAGTGGCTAGAGTATATAGTATTCATGATGTCACTTAAAATTCATCATATGCAGATCATCATCTAAAGACAACATAGTATATAATGTCACATTAGAACTTACACTTCTCTTCCATTTTGAATTCAAGCAGCTGTGAAAATCCAAAGTTCACTTACCAAGCTGCCAGGAAGATCCCCAAAAGTTTGTGATATGTTCTGTATTGGATGCTACTTCCCTCTAGTGCGCAGTCCTTGTAAAACCCCACTGATACCAAACAATCCTTGAAATTTACTCCAAAACAAAAGCAGCTGAAAAGCTGTTAAGTCTTTAAAGCATGCCACCTTGCAAAATCATCTGATTTCTTCTCAAACTGCAAGCAGAATTTGGTTCTAGCATCTTTTCCATCTTCTGAGTACAGCCAGCATACCCAAAGACAATAGAGCAGCCATGAAGCTCCTGCAGAAACTTAACAGTGCAGGTTATTGTCATGACACTACAGAAAACAGACTAGTCTATCACCCAAGTGATCAGGTTTGTCAAAGGAAATTTGAGGAGAGTGTCAGAATGTGTTTTGGTCTCACTCTAACGGGGTGACTGTTGTAAGTGAATTTTCTAACAACCTAGAACAATAATTTTCAGCATTTTTTGAATCAATGTAACACATTTATCTTGCTGACTTTTGCCTAAATTGTAGATAACTGAGAATAAGCACTCACTGGGGGGGTGGGGGTGGGGGGTGGGGGTGGAGGGGATCTATTCCCATCATTTTAATGAATAACTGGGCTTCTGCCCTTCCTCTGAATATTATGGGTATTACATGGTACACTTTCAGAACTAGCTACTTAATCTGAGCATTCAAGCCCCACATTCACGTGCAAAAAAAATGAACACTGAACTTTCCTCTTGGGCAATTTTAAAATTATTTTTTTCCTCTCAAGTTTCAAAATCAACTGTTAATGTACTAAATCAACCTGCTGTCCGGCCATGAGAGAGGGGAGAGATGGAATCCTGGATTGCATAGCCAAAATTAATGGTCCCTGCTTTTCCCAACCTCAAGCACCTCACTAAGAAGAGGAGTCATTCTCCTAAAGTATGTAATCAATTACCCATAAAGACTGGCTGAAAGCTAAATAGATACAGAGTTGTTCCTTCTTTTTCTAAGTCTGCTTTCATGGGCAATTCACACATTCCCTGAAAAGAAGTCCCATGACTTCTCCTTAGCTCCTCTTCCACTAACACACCTGTCAACCAGATACATCTGCCACAGCAACTCTTGGAGCAGGAGAGGAGCTGTGCAGCTGTACGGTTTTGTAGCCTGAGAGAATCAAACAAATTTAAGTAAACAACTCTGATAACAACCATCAACATTACAGTAACTAGACAGATGCTTTCTACCAGTAGGTAGAAAGGAACTGTTGATATATACACTTACGTTCTTTTACTGTTGTCAAGTAACTTCATTTTCCAGGGTCCCCGAGAAATCTGGGAACCCAAAACTACGAATGTATGCATAAAGAATTATGTTTTAAAGTGATATTGAACCATTTGGGGAAAATATAAGTAAGATACTTTGTTCTAAATGAATGTTAATGTATATCTGAAGAAAAATATGCCCTGATGGTATTCTGAGAACTGTTGATTCACAAGATGAACGAGTTACCTAAGAAGTAATACATAGATGGATAGGCTGCCTTGACTGAGAAAAAACACTTAAGCTCTTAAAAGAATTGTATAATTTAACCATGTGGGGAATCATCAGACCCGATCAAACCCAATAGTATAAGCAGAGTCATGCCTGTGTTGACTACACTAGTGCATCAAACTGCAATAAGTTCCACAGATATTTCTTATGGAGTGGGTATGCAGAACTGTACTTCAATTAATAAGCCTGCATTATACTTCTGCTGTATTCCTTTGTTCTTATTATAGGCCAGGCTGTAGTTCAGATGTAACAACAGCAGAAGAATGCATGTACCCTACACCCCTCAGGTGCAGGCTCATGGGACAGGACTATGGCAGTATCGATGACTGTTATTCTAGCCACAATTTAGTATCATACTATCTTGATAATTTTATAGTATCTTGTTAATTTTGATGAGGAAATTTTCACTCATGTCCTGCAGCTCATAGGTTGGCATCAAGGAACTGAATTCTCATCCACCCAGAAAGCTTTTTTTTTTTTTAATTTTGAAGACTCTTCTATTTAAAAACCATTTTCCTCTTTTTTTCCACTCCCTTAAAACGTTTTCTGTCTTCTCTCAGCTGCTGGATCAGGAGCAGAAGCCAGTATAACAGAGTACCTTTCAAATCATTTAGAACAGACATCACACAAGCAAAAATATCTTCATACCTTACCAAAATATTCATAAACTGGGGGAGGACACAGACTGGGTTTTTTCTTCTTTCTAATGCTCTGCATCCACCAACCTAATACGTGGGGGTTAAGAACCCTATTTCTAGATTCCTTGCTAGTTCAACCTCCTGTACAACAAGGACAGGTCTAATCATTTTATCTTTTCAGACCACTTTTCCCTACTCACTTTTTGGATGCTGTTAAGCCAGCTCTGCCAGCTTATCACATAAATTCGGCTCCTACTCTTTTCCATTTTGGCCACTTGCTCTCATGTCTGAGCTGAAGTTCACTGCCCCCTAATTTACAGAAGTGGCCTGAGTTAAAAATAAACCTTTAAAAACAACAGTGGAAAGGGAAAAAATTAGCAAAAGGGGAAAAATGCATAGTTACATGGTGAGTGTTCAGAGAAAGGGATGAGAAATTTTTCAGGCACTTTCGTTGCTGATGTCAAATACACCTGATAGGTATAATAGGTCTTTCAGGTAGTGACAACACCTGTTTAAATAATGCCTGGTATAATATGTCCTCAGTCACCCATGGGAGTCCTAGGTATTATAACAGAAATACTAATTACAAAGTAAAAGCAAATACAACATTTAAATCTTCAGGGTTTATTTCCTGTGAGGTTCTTTTTAATTCAGTTGTGTTTCTTCACCAGCAAGAAGCTAGGGTTATTGAATCCCTAAGCTGTTTCTGGCAAGGTAACAGAAAAGTTAAATGCTTATTACACATTAAATGCTGAAAATACTGATTTATAGAAAATAAACTATAACACAACGTACCAATTTGAATAGGTGTATCAAACTCAGCCTTGATTTTGAAGCAAAACAATTCTTTTTTGGTTTTCTCCCTTAAAGCCCATAGGTCTGTTAGGGCGATGCCTGCAGACATGTAGTTTACAAAACTACTAACTCTAGAATGACAGAAACTCTTCAAAATTCATTGTATTTTACTTCACAAGCCTACATTTAAAATCCTGTGGTATCATCACAATTCTATGTTCATGCATTTTTTACATCAGTTTCTAATAAAGAACCATGCTCAAACTTGTAATGGTAATGAATTTATAGATGCCCATCTGTCTCGGTTTTTTATCCATTCAAAGTGTTTTTGGCCTGTGGCTGTGCCTGAGGCAAAGTTATATCATCCTGACACAAAGAAACACGAAACCTTACCTTGGAGATTTCCCTTGCTTGAGAGCAGCAGTACTGTAAAACCTCCAAGGTGTTACAATTAAAAAAGTATCAATTATTTATACAGCCAGCTAAAAGAAAATGACCGTTAAGAATTATTTTCATCCATATAGCAGGCCTTTCATTGTTCATCTCTGTTTGTACTTTAAATTACTGATTCAGGGGCTGTGTTCCTTGCAGAAATAGTGTGCTTTAAATGCCCCCAAGGATTACTAATCCATGAACCCTCACGTACTATTTGTTATGTATATATTTAACATACATTTGAAAAGACATCAATTAAGGTGCTGATTTTCTGACCACTGCTTAGGGCAGCGGAATACAATGTCTCTATCCAGAAATGCTAATATCATTTTAATAACAGACATGAAATTGAAATTTTAATTAAAGAATGCATCTTTTTTGTTATTTGATCCTTTTTGGTATGTAAACAAATGTGGAATATAATTAGAAACACTGTAATTAAAGAAATAATTAGTCACCGCAGGCTGGTGTTGCAAACATTTAGGGCAATTGCAAGCTTTTACCACCATGTCACATTAGCAAATTCCCTCCCTCGTGCAAAGTTTACTAAACAAAATCACCAGCTCTTTAGCCATTTAAAATGAATAAGATACATTAACAAGAAAATGAACATTTTATCTTGTTGAGAAGGGGAATAAAATGATTCCTGCATAAATTAAATCCCAGAAATCTGTTCTACTTGGACGAATTTGTGCAAACAAGTTCCTTTTCATGGGCAGCTTTATTTTATTTTAATTAAATGACAGACTCAACCCACTGCAAATAATTGCGGTGTTAATCTCACTACATTACTTTGAACAGAAACTGAGGAAAAACTGGTCAATGTTAATCAACTGCCTTGGAGGGAGAGAATATTTTTTGACGGACTTGCATAATGGATGAAGCACAAAATGAGATAATTGGGAGATGTTTGTCCTAGAGAGCCCAAAGTTTGCGATTACGCGTGAAAAGTTTCATTAGGCCCTTAACTCCCGTCCTTTGCATGCGTGAACAATGTATGCTCACAGAAAGACACAACAAAGGAGGGGTTTGGTAGTTGTGTCAGCTGTTGAAACCTGTCCTTACTTTATTATGCTAATGAAGGTCTTAGTCAACAGACTTTCACCTTAGGCAATCTTCTGTAAACTAAATTAATAAAACATTAGAAAAAACAGTTTAGAAAAAACTCTGTATCTTAATGTTTACTTTTTCCTTTACTGTGATCCCTATCATTACTGCCAAAATAATATAATAAAATCTGGGAGAGCGCCGTGTAGAAGACACCAACACAGAGACAGTATTATCACAGGAAAGTGAATTTCTTGGATTACCTGGTGGATGATACAGACTGACATTATCAGAAGCAAGGCGGTAGAAAAATCTCGAGAAGGACTAAAGACCCAGCCCTAGAAGAAAACCTCTCAGCAGGATAAGAGTAAGAGAGTCTCTCTCTTGTCATTAAGAGGTTTTGATCAGACTCCAGAATCACACATTCTGGGAAACACTGTTTTTCACCCTATTTTCACTTTATGTAAATGGAGTTAAACACCCCCCCCTTTAAAATACCTTATTTCATGTGTAATTGTAGCATTGATTTGGAACAAGTTTTTCTAACGCAATATCAGAATGTGCTTTTCCTTTTAACTGTCATATTTTGTTTTCCAATACATTATGCTATAAGGTTAAGATCTTTTAGAATTGTGATACCTAAATGATAACAGCAGACATGCCAGGGGAACCTTGCATTTATTACCAAGCATTAGAATGCAAGCCCCTGACAGCCCCCGACTGTATAAAACTGGAATCACAGTAGTGAAAAGGAGCATGTCAAAGTGCAGCTCTTGTTCCGACCACAGATTTGATTCAGTAAATCGAATTATTTTGCAGAAGCTGTGCAGCACCTGATTAAATTTTAGGAGTCATCTTTAAAAACAAAATTAAAAAAAAGGCAAAACCACAAGTAGCTGAAGAAATATATCTCTGTGTCCAGTTCCGAATTAATTTTCTAGGATTTAGCAAGGAACTTTTAGATAACACTTTAAACGTCTAACTGATGTAAATTCACCCCTTGCTCATCTAACAGCAAGGACTTTCTATCTTAAGACATGACTGTAACATCTGAGGGATTCAGTAAGCCTTCCATGGGAAGAATTTAAGAAATTTTGCAAAATCTTTACCAAAATCAAATCTATGGCATGTTATGAGGAACATAATCAACATAATAAACTAATAGCATTCTACTAATGACACTTTAATCCATGAGAATCAACAGAGTTTACTAATTTTGTATCTGGCTTTTAACAGCACAGCAAAGGAGGCCGCATACTTCATCCTGGTGCTACACTTTTCTCACCTTTTTCATGTTTTTCTGCTCATCTATGAAGGTACACATCTGTTGCCATCGACACCTAAATTGCACATCAGTGTTTCTGATGAAAATAAAAAATGTCATAGCAATAAGAGAATGTTTTGAAAGCAAGCCAGTTTGTCAGTAAATGATAAGCTTCACTATCATGAAAGTCTAACAAATTGAACCCACATGTCATTAACTGAAAGCACAATATGACTACAGAATATTCATCTCCCAAAAGAGTGCTTATCTATAGGGAGAAAAAGGATAAAACTTTGTCTGAGAGGTGCCACTAATTATAACATTGACTTTATTTATTACAGAATGCCCGTACATTTCTGAAAATATACATTTCCACTTTCAACTAAACCAGCTAAAATACTGTATTAACACATTTAATGAATTTTAACTTTACTCTTACACAGAACTATAGTTTAATTTAAAGACAGAAAACTGTTTTATCTTGGGTTTTATTTTCATCGGCTTGAAACTTTTCCACCCCTTCCAAAAGAATAACCTGTAAATGGAACTCTCTCATGGCCTGCTCTACACTTTGGGCATGTTCATAAGGAATATTAAAGAAAAGATACCCAGCTGTTGAACTTTCTAGGCTTAGCTTTTATTTCTAAAGAAATTTCTTGTATTTCTATAGGCTCTTGGAAACTTAGAGAAACCACTGAGAAAAGTCTGCTCTGCAATGCATGAAATAAAGCATTGTAGTGATGGCATTAATTAATGGAAGAAAACTTTAGGTTAGGGTTTCTGATCACGCTTAGGAAAGTAATCATTTGGTGACCTCAGCCAACATCCAAGACTGAAACTGCTATCAAGAGCTTTCCCTTAGTTGTTCAACAAAAAATACACTGCCAAGTGGGAAAGAATCACCAGACTGAAAAACAATGTCTTGCCACAGCCCATCTGTATGCGTGCTGCTTTAAGGCAGCAGTAGAAACACGATCTCAACTCTGACAGCATTCCTCCTGGTCCTCCTCTAGATCTGGTGAGTTTCTTAGGGAATGCATGTTGCTGAAAGTCTGAGTAATTTTTTTTGATGTGGGTATCACTCTCTGATTCCAATTTTCATACATATGAAATTCTCAGGAGAAACTGTCTTCAGCCATCAATAAATTCAAATAAACCATGTAAACACATATCCCTGGAATGTTTAAAATCATGCTTTTCCCAGCAGAAATGTATCTTTTTATTGTACAGAAACTGTGTGCACTGGAATGAAACATCTTTTACCACACAGAATAGGTAAAGCCTGGAATTCTAAGAGGAGAGTATGGTCTAATTTGGTCTTGAAAGCATGACTATTGTAGAAAAGTTTACAGACAAAATGTTAATATGAATATATCTTGTAAAAAAATGCTAGTTGTGAAACTCATATCAGTCTTTTTCCTTTATTCAAGAACGAGGCCGGCTGGTTTGACTTTCTCCTGATAATAATACATATCTTTAAATAATAATTTTGCAATTATCTTTAAATAGCTTATAAGTCAGTGAAATCTTATTTTAATATTATTTACTTCCCAAATATATTTTAGACCTTCATATTGGACACTAGCTTATAAAAATAACTAAAAAAAGGAAAATTCTGAAACTTGGAGATCAAAGTAAATGTTATAGAACTATTTCCTTATTCTGAAGGGAAAAAATCAAGTCTATGTAGGGAAATGAACTGTGGCTTGTTTCTAAATGATACTGGACAGCTTAAAATTGCAAATATATATGCATTCATGAAATCTAAGACCTTTGAAATTATTTAATATCAGATGTTTTTACTAAGGGAATGAAACTAGGCAGACAGCAAAAATACTTTAAGTGTTGATGGTCACAGAGGGTAATAAGAAATATAAGTGAAGAAAAATATTCTGTCTACAAAAGTTTAATTAACCTTCAACTGATGTAAATCAGAGCAAAATTGAATCCTTACAGTAACAGATTCTTTCAAGCTGGTGGTTCTCTTCAGACCCCCGAAGTTGTCTCTACACCTGATGCTGTGACTGGTTTTTGTGCGAAGTCACCCTGCACCTGCAGCTGCTTGCCAAGTAAGCCTGGTTTGATGAATAGCTAAAATCACAGACTACTTTCTTGTTTTGAAAAGTTTTTCTGAAAATGTAAAACTAAGAAAACGTAGTTTTAATTTCTAGGACATTTTAAGTGCTGTGAAAGCCATGGATTCTGCTAGGACTGATGCATTTAGCCTCTTGTGAGGCTCTCAGCAAACAAGGTCACCTTGCGTATTTGCTTCTTTTCCTACAATTTGTCTCTTCTGTCTATTGCTCTGTAGGTTTTCCTGCAAAGACACCAGACTTTGCCTCTGGTAGATACACAAGTGGAGAGGGTAGAAGTATTACCTTCCAACATATTTTCTTGATCTAAATTTTACTAAACTTTGACCCCCAAATTCCAGGAGGCCCTATATCCTAACAGTGTCTGGGGGCTTTTTATTTTCCTTTTTTTTTTTTTTAATCTGATCTCAGAATTCTCCTTCATTCTAAGTATGAAGTTTATACTAATTTTAACACGTCAAATATGGTTCACAATTTCCCTGATTACAATGACAGTATAAGGAAAAGGCTTGTTTGTGATGAGATTTAGAGAATTATTATAAGGGTAGGGGTTTTTTTATTCCATGTATTTAAAACTGCAGCTATAAAAGCTCTTCCTTTTCTCTATTTCAGAATTATCTAAATATTTAGACAGCAAATTGGGAATTGTCAAGAAACAGAAGGTGATGGAATCAACTTCACAATGCACAACAACACATGTCAGTTTTGTAGCTCTTCTTCCACAGATACATCAATCACGAGGAAGGGTAAAAGCCATGATTGAGACAGTGAGTTTGGCTTGTGCACAATGGATGGGCTGGGGTCATCTAACAAAATTTGTTTTATCTAAACAAAATCTCTCCCAGCCCAGTTCTTCTATATCACAATCAACACAAAATTTTTCGAACTCATATGACTGCAAAGGAAAGCCAAGCCATCACCTATGCCATCTCTGGCTTATATGAATTATAACGTTCGGACAATACCGATAATGAAAGGTAATTCAGATTTTTTGGAGGCTCTGATTCTATACTACTGCAAAAGATTTCCAATTAACATGTTCAGTAAAAAGACTTGAGCTGGAAGGTGCGCTGAGACAGGTACATTTAAAAGCTTATTTTTTAAAGCTTAATAAACATCAAGGGCAAACTGCGGTGTTTATATTTACTAAATATCCATTCAAATAACTTTTCATTCTTGCTTCTATAGGTGTGTTCACACCACTATCGCTGCAATTCAAACAGCTTTTCTGTTGGATAAGTGGCAAAGTTTCAGCTTGACTACCTACCTTCTTTGCTGCCTTTTCACATCACCTCTCACAACTTGCCCTTGCAGACAAGGACATAAAAGTAAGAAGTACAGCAGCAATCTGCTCCTGTTCTTATGTGAGGATAGTTTTTTTGAACGAAGGAGCCAAATCTTATGTAGGTGATGTTTATTCAAACTGACCACAGAAACTCTTTCCCGGTCTCAGCTAGTCTGTGGTCTGAGCCCAAGGTTCTCTGCCTTGAGTCTTTTTGAGGGAAAAAAATTTAAAATTAAAAATTGTACTTGGATTATAAAATTAAAAGACCAAGAGTCCAAAAGACTATGCACAGAGCTAAACCAAGCCACTCTTCCAGACATCCAAAGACAACTGGATTTTCTTGGGAAGTTTGGTACAAGCACTGTCTTAATATGTATGACCTGAAATCAGAGCCTGACAGTCTAAATATTAATAGACTTTTCATGTCATTGAATTATTATTAAAAAAATGGAACCCCCTCCCCTAAAATATCTAAGCCCTTGTTTTTGTGGAAAAGTCACCAGATTTCTAATATTTCATAAGCTGTGTTACATGGGCAATTGTGTTTAGTATGGCATGTCAAATTCAGGTTCCATTAAATTATTTTATTAAATCTGAACATTTATGAACAACCCTTCATGGTTTTCTGCTCAAAAAGGATTAGTTTTTTTTAACCAAAAAAAACATCCCCAAGTGTTCTGGAATATTTATATTTGATTTTGGAAGAATTTACAAGTTAAAATTTAGCCCACAGCCCAGACAAGCTGTGCTTATATTACAAAGAATAATAAATACATTACATTGACACTTCTAAACTTCCCTGCAAATAAGCCAAAACACATATCTGCATTTTAGCTAGGCTAAACAAATCTAATTAGTTTTTGCTGCATAAAGTTATTGTTTGTTTAAATGTTGTAATCCTTATGGTAAATATAAGACAAAATTTAATTTGATGACACCAGTAAATATTTCAAAGCAGTTTCATCAAAGCTACCTAACATAGTTTTTCTTCTTCTCTCCTGATGACTATTTCACATTTACATAATTAGAACTTTCCACAATTCCTCCCGCTGCTTCCTACAGATTGGATAATAGATCTTTCATGAAGAAAAAAAGAAAAAAAAAAGAGCAGGACTTCTACTAATCTGTGAAAGATAACCCGATTTATTTGTGCGTATACATTAGATTTATATGCAGATGTGATAACAGTGAAGAGGAAAACCAACTCATGCACCTGAGATTTTTGGCATTTGGTTCAGATGTTTCTCAGCACTGACATCATCCTTGA
Source organism: Porphyrio hochstetteri (assembly GCA_020800305.1). Taxonomy (NCBI): domain Eukaryota; kingdom Metazoa; phylum Chordata; class Aves; order Gruiformes; family Rallidae; genus Porphyrio; species Porphyrio hochstetteri. Next base: position 21,547,306 of record CM036917.1, read on the forward strand.
GGGATTGTTTAAGCACAATCTCATTGGCTGAGGTCTACTCTGCTTCTGGTGTTTTTAAGTTCCGCTCACGACCTGGTGTGGTCATAATTTTAGTACTTAGAACTGATGTAGAAACAGGGTTTGATTTAACACGTGTAGGAAATCCCATCATGCTTAGTATTATTTTATAGCTGTCATGCCACTAAATGTCAGGTACCCTTACCTTCTCAGGATGTTTAAATACACCTGTTAGATGAAGTGAATGCACTAGATACTTTCATATTTCTGAGCTGAGGCACCTCAAGTTTAAGCATCTCTGCTAGAGTCAAATCACACCATTGGATAGGAGAGGATGAGAGAATGAAAAGACAAAGATGTGCCTGAAAGGGCAAAAGCAATGCGCTTTCACAACTTCTGAACACTGCTGACACGTAACTCAGAGATCTCAGCCATGAATGTGACTGCCCCAGTTCCAGCAGGAGGCAGATAACACATTCGAGCCACCCTGAATCTTCTGCTGTTTGTAGATACCATTTATTAACGTCCGTGGGTTTTGGTGGTCAGTTCTTTTTAGCATTTATGAACTGCACCAGAGGAAAAAAAATCCTTATCTGGGGATAACGAATATTCACATATGATCACCAAGGGTATAAGAACCACCTGGTTTAAATGTCAAACAAATATACCCAAGCTAGATGATCAGACCAGTGCATGCTGCAGTTATGCAAACATGCACACAGGCATACATACATGTCCTGAAAGATTTATGGAGTAAGTGAAAAACAGAAGGTGAAAATATATTGGTCTCAGGCCTCTAATTCCGCGAGGCTCTTTGCAAACATCCAATTCTGGATTTGCTTGTATTCAGATCTCACTAGACGAAGGGACTCTCACTGCTGAGCTCTAATAATACAAACAGTCCCTGTCCCAAACATGTAGAAAGCAAACAAAACTGGAAAAGGGAAATGTAAGACCAAAACAAAGATGAATTCACCTTTTCTGCATCTCAGCCTACCAACACATCTGCTGGGATTTCCTGCCTTTTCAACCCTTTCTGAGATCTATTTCATTGAGCTATAGGTTTGAATAAGCACTTAAAAACTTATCTGTTCCCAAGGGATGAAGATTGCCATATTTGAGCCTGCTCCTGACAATGTTGTCCATATTTGCAGTGGAACAGCAATCCCATCTGAAGAGAGCAGTAAGCCGAACTCTTGGCTGATTTGTTTATTAAGGTATGTTTTTTCAGCGCATTGGAATCCATCTTGCACCTCATTTATTTGCTTTAATCGGTTCCAGTGTTAAGAGCAAGATTGTATTTATGTTTCTATTACACTGTAATTTATTTATTAACTTTGAATAATGTACTAAAGTGGAGAGCACAGACTGGGAAGAGTCCTTTATGAAATATAAGGGAAAATTATTGTTCCTCCAGAAGAACACAATGTCCCTCATCAAAGGCCTTGAAGGCAGAGTATAAGCATTAATTCTTAACTAATTTCTTTAAATAAGATCTGATGAATCTCAATCCCTCCAAATTAGAAAGCACTTAGAAAATGGGCCGGAGCTGACTCTAGCAAGGTGAAAAACAATTAAATCTGTCACTGCATTTTTAACTCATTAATAAGAATTTACACAGCGCTGCTAATACATGGAGGTGATGGTCTCCCTATTTCAGACAAACCTGGCAATTTGCAAATTGCAAATTTCTGCAACCTTTAGTTCCAGCTACACATAAAAAAGTTCTGTAGTTAAAGAGGGTTTTCATGCTTTTCGGTTGGCAGTCAGGCATGTAATTAATCAATTTCTAAATGCTGATGCAAATGCCAGGTTTTGCATGTGCATATTTACCATCTTCAAACACTATTTCAAAATTTGGCCCACTCGAGTAAATCATCTATAAACTGCTGCTTGTCTGTTGGTTTATGTCTCTTTCACAGTAGTTTAAATTTTACATGCTGGTTTGTACCGAATGCTTTGTTTCTTTGCATAAATAAAGCACACAAAAATAACAACAATCAATTTCCGTACAATAGCAAACAATTTCAAAGCAAAACAGTTGCCTTCAGCTGACATTGGACCTACACTGACATTTCAGAACTGAGGAAACATTTCTGTGCTGGGCAGCTAAAAGTGCATCTAATAAAAGCTTTTTCTTCAAAAACAATATAAAGAAATCAATTTGGTATTAAAAGACAAGATAAACATATGTTGAGGGGCAGCAAGACATGTCCTATAAACCTCTACAAATATGGAAATGGACCTTTTGGCAGCAGTGATTAAAAGGCAGTTTTACCAAACACGAGTGACAGCAACATAATAGCACTGTGCAATTTAACAAAGAATTAGGGATGCTTCCTCTGGGTGGACTTCTATCGTTATTTTAATTTTCAGCATCATCAGCATATTTTCTTGCATCTTGAATTGTAGGCAGTATATTATGGTTCATCTGACAAGTTGTTTATCTGACTTAATAAGAAAGAAATTATTACTGAAATTATTTAATGTATTAAAATCACTTAGTCGATCAAACAACCGTTCTCTAAAGGAACAGGAAACAGCCACAATGTTTCCTGACTCATTTAACTAATCACCTGAAGAATTCCAGTTGTTTTCTTTTGTTAAACTATAAATCTAAGCCATTTCTTGAAAGATGAATGCTGATTCCAATTGGACATCACAGAAAGGGGAGTGCTGTGTTACAGGAAAGAGAGGCCAGTGCTTCCAGCCTCCTGGGTGCAGGGTAGGACATTCCGCATGTTGGTGTGTATTGCAGTCACTAAAGAGAAGGAAGTGAGATGCTTCTGATGCATATGATGTGTTCCACTATTTTCTTAAGTTCCCTGACAAGGAAAATGACAGCAGCCAGTTACACAGGGCCTGAGACTTAGAAAGAAACAAAGAAAAATAAAAAGCTATTTAGTTGCTGAGGTTTGAGAGTATTAAGCATCAGAAATGTGGTCACAACTCTTTAAAAGGAAAATGTGTCTTGGCAAGGCTACTTTATACTTAATGCAATGAACAATGGACAGATGAACCACAGTCAATATTTCATCTTTAACTAATTTTCATTTTAATATAGTTCTGTCTGCCTTTTTTTGGAGCAGAAATTCTACCCAGCACTTCACCCAGTCAGACTGGCAATATTCTGTTTTGTAACACGACCTGCATTTATTTAAGATACTATAAAAAGTCCTGTGTACTTAAATGGTTGAAATCCTAATCCTTCTTACTGTGGGCACCAGAGTTCTTAACAGTGTGGCAGGAAATCATTCCAACCCGACTGCTTGGTGGTCTTCTGTAAATCACTTTACTTTCCTCTTTCTTTCCAAACCTTCCCCACCTGCTAAGTGGATGTAATAATAACCCTTTTCTGTGATCTTTTACATTTCCTTACAAAATGGATATGCCAAATATAGTACGTTACTTATAAAATGTTCTCCCTAAATCTTTACACGCTACCGTTCTCCAGTCTGTTTTCCCCCCGGTTCCATACAAACCATTCATATCATAAGGAGAGCAAGAAAGCAGCAGCTAACAAACGCAATTAGCAATTTCAAGGGATGCCTGGAGCTATTTGGCTGCTGAAGTAGTTGCTATTGGTTTAACAAGAAAGTCCTTACCCTGGACTCAGTCAGCTCAGTACAACAGAGTTCAGTCTTTTTCTTCTTTGACCTTCTTGGCCTAATTACAGGAGCGATTCGTGTCAGACAGGATAGCTGCTGACTGACAGTAGGCTTCTACCCAGTCACAATCCCAATACAGCTCTAACATGGACATTTCAACTTTTTAAAAGCATTTATTATTTACTAATTAGAAAATTTCAATCTTCCCAATCTCATAGTTTCTTAGCAACACTTAGAAAGTGAAGCACATGCACTGGCCCAAAGTAGCACACTTAGAGTATTAAGCCACACCTGTTAGCAGATCTTTCGTTTATCAGACTTCATTTTACAGGAAGCACAATATATTAGATTTATTAATTTAATAATTTTTTTTAAAAAAGCATTTTTGGACCTCCATTATATACAAAGTTAGCCTGGAAAAATTTTAAACAGGACTTTCTCTATTTGACATAAAGCTCATTGCAAAGCAAATGTATTGTTTTGGCAATAATGTAAATTTTTAACTGCTTCACTATTATTAAGAAAGGGTAAATATGCATGTGTAAGATTTGCAGCTGGAATTTCAAGGTTTAGAAATTATGTCAGACATCCTTCCCACACCAAAGTGACCAAAATCCCACACCACCCACACAGCTAGGTTGAGGTTGCTTAGGGACTGAGATGGACAAAGGATTCCCAGTTGCTGCCAGGCTACGTGAGGAGGTAGATGTAAATGACATCAGAGTACATAACAGAAGGGAGATCATAATGAGCGTCCATGGTGTAGAGAGAATAGATTTAGAGTAGCATCGATTTGTTTATTGTGTTCTATGACAAGTGCATGAGGAAAGCAAGTAGAGTAATAGCCCCAGTACTGAAAAGCAATCATGGTCTGAGATATGTCTAAAATGCAGCTGGAGATGTTCACAGAATCACAGAATCACAGAATAACAAGGTTGGAAAAGACCTTTAAGATCATCAAGTCCAACCATTCACATTCTAAACTAAACCATATCCCTAAGTACCTCATCTACCCTTTTGTTAAACACATCCAGGGAAGGTGACTCAACCCCCTCCCTGGGCAGCCTGTTCCAGGCCCTGACAACTCTTTCAGTAAAAAATTTTTTCCTAACATCCAATCTAAACCTGCCCTGGCACAGCTTCATGCCATTCCCCCTTGTCCCATCTCCTGTCACCTGGCTGAAGAGACCATCACCTACCTCCCTATAACCTCCCTTCAGGTAGTTGTAGGCGGTGATAAGGTCTCCCCTCAGCCTCCTCTTCTCTAGGCTGAACAGCCCCAGCTCCCTCAGCCGCTCCTCATAGGATTTGCCCTCCAGCCCCTTCACCAGCCTGGTTGCCCTTCTCTGGACTCGCTCCAAGACCTCCATGTCCTTCTTGTGGTGAGGAGCCCAGAACTGGACACAGTACTTGAGGTGCGGCCTCACCAATGCCCAGTACAGGGGCACAATCACCTCCCCAGACCTACTGGCCACACTATTTTTGATACAAGCCAAGATGCCATTGGCCTTCTTGGCTGCCTGAGCACACTGCTGACTCATATTCAGTCTGCAGTCAACCAACACCCCCAGGTCCTTCTCTGCCTGACAGCTCTCCAGCCAGTCTCCCCCAAGCCTTTAGCACTGCATGGGGTTATTATGTCCCATGTGCAGCACTCTACACTTGGCCTTGTTAAACGTCATCCCATTCGTCTCAGCCTATCGGTCCAGTCTGTTCAGATCCCTCTGAAGAGCCTCCCCACCCTCAGGCAGATCAACACTTCCTCCTAGTTTAGTGTCATCTGCAAACTTAGTGAGGGAGCATTCAATCCCTTCGTCGAGATCATTGATAAAGATGTTGAACAAGACTGGACCCAGGACTGAGCCCTGGGGGACGCCACTCGTGACCGGCCTGCAGCTGGATTTTGTTCCATTCACCACCACCCTCTGGGCTCGACCATCCAGCCAGTTTTTAACCCAGCTGAGGGTCCACCTGTCCAGGCCAATGGCAGCCAGTTTCTCAGTCAGAATTCTGTGAGAAACTGTGTCAAAGGCTTTACCAAAGTCCAGGTAGACACATCCACAGCCTTCCCCTTGTCCATTAAGCAGGTCACCTTGTCATAAAAGGTGATCAGGTTAGTTTGACAGGATCTACCTTTTGTAAACCCATGTTGACTAGTCCTGATCCCCTGGCCATCGTGCACCTGCTGCATGATAGCTCCCAAGATGACCCTCTCCATGATCTTCCCCGGGACTGAGGTCAGACTGACAGGCCTGTAGTTCCCTGGATCCTCTTTCCGACCCTTCTTGTCTATGGGTGTAACATCTGCCAGCCTCCAGTCGAGTGGAACTGCCCCAGTCTGCCAGGATTGCTGATAGATGATGGAAAGGGGTTTGGCCAGCACATCTGACAGCTCTCTCAGTACCCTTGGGTGAATCCCATCTGGCCCCATTGACTTGTGGGTATCTAACTGGCCAAGTAGGTCACTAATCATTTCCTCCTGAACCATGGGAACTTTGTATTCTTCCCCTCCCTATCAGACAGTTCCAGAGGATGAGTACTCAGGGAATATCCTTCTTTACTGTTAAAGACTGAGGCAAAGAAGGAATTAAGGACCTCAGCCTTGTCCTCATCCCTTGTCACTAATGTGCCATCAGCATCCAATAAGGGCTGGAGATTCTCCTTGACCCTCCTTTTACTATTAATATACCTAGAGAAGGACTTTTTATTATATGTTAGGACAGTACTGGTGATATGAGAGTGATGTGCAGCTCTTGATCATCTACCTACCTGTCGACTGCTCAGAATTTTGCAAGAAAAGAGGCTTCTGAATTTTGATTTTCAAATACTATGGCACCACTACCATGATTCCACCACTGAGACAGTATTTTAATATGTAAAGTTATTTTTTTTCCTCTTTGCAGCTAAACAACTAAAATATATTTTGCTAGAGCCTCCTGGATATACTTCTATCTGAAGAAATACCTTTTAGTCTGACATCATTATGTCTTCACTTCAAGTATATAATTCACCAAGATAGACAACATTTAACAATTTGTACCAACTGTAAAATATAAATATTAATCTCAAGTCAGTCTTGGTAACAGCTTCATATAAACAAGAAGGTTTTCTTGGGAGAACCAGAAGACAAATCAGTGGTTAAAGGATGGTGAACTGAATTTTGACAATTAATCCTGAGTTCCTGACAGTTTTCAACAACTTGATCCAAAGATTCCCTGATAATTTTTTCTTTAACAAGCTGTTCTTTTTTTAGTTATACCAATCTCACAAATGGCAGAAAGAGCTTTTGAAAGGGTATCTGGATATTGCAGATGAACTTCCTATTGTACTCTGCACACTGTGACTTCCAAAAAAATGACAGTGTCTTCAACTAGACATGTTCAGCAAATCAGGCCACAGCACCTAGCTATAAGGAGTCCTGGCCTCAGGATGCTAAACTTCCTGTATTTTCAGACCTCAGAACAAAGACTTGGGAATAATTATGAGCACCAAAGCCATTTCTGTACTACCTGCAGCTAACCTGTGAAACCTAAGCCAGATACAGACGATATGTCAATAGCACCTTTCTAAGTAACTGGGTTAGTGGATAGTTTTATGATGAAGTGGTTATAACTTTATCTCAGGTCTAGAACCCTTCTTATAATCTTATTTTTATTCATGTCTTTTGTAACTATCTATTCGTATTTACTCACGAATACTTTTCATGCAAAAAACGTTACGTGCTAGAAGAGAGTGTCCATGAAAGCTAGTGCATTTGAGTATCCATCTTCCTTGCTGGATTTGATAAAACTTTAAAGTTCTTTTTTTCATTCCTACAATTACAGATGCTTGCAACACACACATCCAAAGAGAGGTCTTATTAGCATAGTGAGAATGGGTTAAGGATTTTCTCCCTCTTATGCTTGTTGCAATCATTATCGCAGGAAAAGATTCATGTTGTGCTGTTTATTATTTATAGTTCTCATTATATTCTTTGTCACAAGACTGCAGCATCAGAATTTTAATGCCTCATATATTCTGTGGAAGATAACAGTAAAGTGTACTACTTTGACCTTTTCAGTGTCCTGTAGTTTGATTCATTAGCCATTCCTATTCTCTCCTATTAACGGCATCAGTAACCTGGGAAGAAGAGGTAGATCAGGCAACCAATCAAAAAGCAGAATATTGAAAAGGTTAAAATTTAGATTTATAAATCTATTCAAAGTTTATAATCCTTTCCAAACTATGCTTGGTATAAAAATTATATCTCAGTCTTCTGGCAAAGATTAGCACTGCAATACAACTAATGTAAATAAACTACTTAGATTAACTTTTGAGATTGAAAGCCTTTGCTCTTTAGAAAAAGTCAAAGGTGAAAGAGCTCATTATATCATCTCTTTCTCATGTGCCATGTCTATCAATTTATGTCCACGTAGTTTGAGGAAATACCGTAACCATTACACTGTCATGTAATAATGATATTAGAAGTGCCAGTAAAGAGTGCTGCTTGTAAGAAAAAATATATATTGAATAACATACTTCTATTTCATTTCACAGCAAAGAAGATTTCAAGTAGGAAAGCCAGAGTGGCTTATACACAATTATTTAATGATCACCAAGTATTCTCAAATGATTTCTTAGACAGTGTTTACTGCACAACACGACTAGACTCATGAGTACAATATAAAGACATTCCTATTATAACAAAGATAATGACGCTAATAGCAAATGAAAAAAATATGGGAGTATAGAGGAGAAATAAGAATTTCATTCATATAACCATTCTATTTTACTACTGCACAGCAACAGTTTAAAAGCAGGATTATTTTAAATTTCTTTAAACGTTAAACAAATGATAAAATGGTAATAAAGCCATAACCTTTATGTGCCTTTGCTTAGCTTAAAATATAATCAGACTATATATGATTGTGCTATTGACTGTAGCATATAGAAAATTCTACAGCTCAATAATTCTCCAAACTAGTAACAATTTTATCAAAATTTAGTTATGCTAAAGCTCCCAGAAATGCCGTCTTTATCAGCACAATATCACATCCTAAATGGAAAATACAAAGAAATTAAGTAAATGGATTCTGTAAACTCAGAGTTTCTTTACCTGATTCCTATTAAAATTAAGTTATATTATGTAAACATAGATAAATGAAGAGACACATTGGATATTAGCTTTGTTAGAGCAATAGGCCCATGGAGGATTTACTTTCTGCTTCAAACACTTTGCCATAACAGATTTCAATGAGTTTAGGAAAAAAAGAACTGGTTTTTTTTTTTTCCTTTTTCATTATTGTTTCCCTTTTTCACATTCTGAGCCATTGTGTAGTTTAACAATTTGAAGAGATGAAGCTAGGAGAAATATACCTTTTTTTTTCAGTGCGGTCTTCTTCAAGCAGCCAATAAATGTGTTTTATTGCTGTTCCCATAGTAGGCATTATTGCCTCCCCTATGTAAAAAAGGTCATATATTTTGAGTTCTTATAGTCACTCAATAGCTAATCAGGAACTCATAGCATTACAGATGTGCTGAAGACAATGCATAAATGTCACAGCCTGAGCACTGATTATTCCTTAAAAAAGAAACTTCTATTAGTAATAGGTCACTTGTGCTATATAATGGCTAACTCTAGACATAAATTATTTTTTAAAGCCAAATATACTTATATTGTAGGTATTCTTTAAAGATCATCAATAGAACATAATATATTTACACAAATTACAGGATAAAAGTGTTTTCCTAGTATATGTTTCATTCCTTCCCTTTTCACTGCTTGGACCAGTGCATAAACTGTATATTACTCTCTCTACAGTGTCAACACAAACTCATCTCGTGTTTGCAAAGGTTTCTGTAGTAAATTTGTTTTCTTTATTAATAAGTGATAACTTAACACCTATATTCTTATGCAGAACACTGTCTAGTCTTTTAGTAGTTACATAATGTCACCAGCATTTCATTTCATCTGAGCTGTCATCACTCTTTGCCAGATGCAAAAGAATTTACCATTTGTCTCAAAACACTGGTGTCCCTTCCTGCTCATTGTTCTATACCTTCCATGGTCCTTACACAGCCGGTGCCCCTCCGAGGGTCCTCAGTAATACTGCCCCAAGAAGTTGTGCAAGTATTTTCCATGCCTGAATCCAGCCCACTACAATAATTCATAAATAGCTCTGGAACTAATCTAAACTATAATCTTACCTGAGAAACTAGCCTAATAATGCAATATTTAGCCTGAAAAAAAAAAAGAATTGTAACAACACATCCATCTAGAGATACTACACTCTTCCTGACCACCTATAAAGTTAGAATTAGAGGACATTTCAAGGGCCTTTACCCTCCAGTTTTTCCATGATATTCAAACTTCACAGGGATGTTTCCACCCTCCAAAGAGCAACCTGTTTTTCAAAAAGATGTGTGATGAAGTTTTCCTCAAGCTTCTTTAATTTAGAAAGTCAGAATCAGAAGGCATGTCTCTAAACTCTCACAAATTTATGTAGGCTCCAGCATTTTCTATTATTTTCCCTCCTCAGTATCACAGAGGTCTTCCTCTTGTGTTTGGTCAAGGGGATATTTTAAAATGAAATCACACAGAAGACAAACTAATCTATGATATCCCTACAAGAAAATTTTCAGATTTCCTCCTCACAATAACAATAATTTAATTGTATTAGGAAAAAAAACCCTGCAGGTAATGAGAACAGGTAATATCAACTTCCTCTTAAATTATTACAGATGTCAAGTCTAAGTATTAGTATTAATTTTCCAACTGCATACATTCAGCATATCTGTTTAGAATACAGACCAACTGCAGTAGCACTTTTAAAATTTCATATTTTATCCTAGTAGTGGAAGGGTAGATTTATAACAGAAAAACATTAATTCCACACCCCCTCACCCCCAAATCTTCAATCATCATCATGACACTCTGCAGACACTTTCATGTTGTACCTGTCCCTAAGACACAAGATACAGATGTCAGTAGAGATGCAAATACTCACAGCCAGTGGGATATTGGGGTGGGGGGTGGGGATATTTCAAGTATACTTCCTGAAGGAAAAAAATACCATCATTATGGTGTTAAAAAATTAAAGCTCTAATATAACAATTAACATATAATTGCAGTATCATACTACGCTGCATATTGCAATTGCAGTGAAAGCTCAATTAAAACTGAGGCTCTTTCCTTTTCATGTGGTAGCAGGAATTGGCAATACGTTAATAAAATACTTTCTGTGAACTAAAGAAGTTTTGTCACAGTGCTCCTTTGTGTGCCACACTTTCAAAGGCATAAAGTGGCGCACAAGTCCTTGAGTGTAAATCCATCAAGCACTGCAGATCTATTCACGTTTCAACTGAAGCAACTTATTTCACAATTTCTTAGGCAATGTCCCTTGGGTTTAGCTGTAGGCAGGAAATGAAGTATAATTAGCACTTTTATGTGGCATTAACAAACAATCTTGTTAGTTCATTACTTTTTAATATTTGCACCAGTCTTCTGAAAGCAGATTAAGACCAACTGTAATTTCCATATGTGAGATTTGGTGACTATAAAGCTCAAAGAATGTTCACTTTAATCAAAACTACTATGATGTCTTCAATTATTTGTTTTTCCCCAAGATCTTTTTGCAAACTTAGTTTTATGCGAGTGAAGTGCTAATCTGAAATGTTTATTCACTTTATTCTGATTTCCCAGCTCACAGACATGGCTGGGGACATAAGGAAAGGTTGATTATTCCAGCACAGTGTCAAATCCATCTTTTATGGAAAAAATACAATAATGTTAACTAAAGTGCTCAAATGCAAAAAGTCCCCAGATATTCTGAATTAAAAATAGGTCAGACCAGGGAAGGTAAATGATCAGTAAGGGTTTCTCAGCCCTCTATCCAGAGGAATACTTGAATCCTTGAGTATTATTTGTTACTGCAGTAATTGATACAGCTGGAAAGTTTAGATCCTAGTATGTGAATTCTGAGGAACACTTTCCCAAAACACTTGGCATACATGCCTTTAGGGTGTTAGGTAAACACCAACTCTAATTAGGTTCATTACACATGCTGTAAATGAAAACATAGTGAATCAAGGGGGTTAATGCTCAGATTGTATGAGTATGCATAGTTCCCTAAAACATGCAACAGAGAAGGAATTTCAAAAAGTTCATAAAAAATGTAGCCCCACACTGATGCTAAATAAGAGACTTCCTTTTGAATTGTTTAGCCTGCAAAACAAGATTGGCAGCTCAGAACTTGCATTTAAAATTAAAGTGGCAAACAGGTATTAAAACCTTTGTAATCCACGGTTTCTTTAGACAGGGCAGGAAGAGTTTCTTTACCTACAGGGTGGACAAACACTGCAACAGGCTGCCTAGAGAGGTGGTCGATGCCACACACCAGTCACAGAATCACAGAATCACAGAATTATCAAGGTTGGAAAAGACCTAGAAGATCATCCAGTCCAACCATTCACCTATTACTACTAGCTCCCACTAAACCATATCCCTCAATACAACATCCAGTCTTTCCTTGAACACCCCCAGGGTTGGTGACTCCACCACCTCCCTGGGCAGTGCATTCCAGTGCCTGACTACCCTTTCTGAGAAGTAGTGCTTCCTAATGTCGAGCCTGAATCTCCCCTGGCGCAGCTTGCTACCATTCCCTCTAGTTCTGTCACTGCCTACACGGGAGAAGAGGCCGACCCCCAGCTCACTACAACCTCCCTTCAGGAAGTTATAGAGAGCTATAAGGTCTCCCCTAAGCCTCCTCTTCTCCAGGCTGAACAATCCCAGCTTCCTCAGACGCTCCTCGTAAGGCCTGTGTTCCAGACCCCTCACCAGCTTAGTAGCCCTCCTCTCAACACGTTCCAGAGCCTCAATGTCTTTCCTGTAGTGAGGGGCCCAAAACTGAACACAGTACTCGAGATGCGGCCTCACAAGTGCTGAGTACAGGGGGACAATTACCTCCCTGCTCCTACTAGTAACACTATTTTTGATGCAAGCCAGGATGCCATTGGCCTTCTTGGCCACACGCGCACACTGTCTGCTCATGTTCAGCCGTGAGTCTTTAGGAGGCATTTGCCCTTACATTCTAAATTTTGGTCAGTCCTAAATTGGTCAGGCAGTTGGACTAGATGATCACTGCAGGTACCTTCCCTCTGAAATAGTTCTGGTCTCTAGTCATTAGCTTTGATCATGAATTCAAATTACAGAAGCCATTCTCTCAGGACATACTGTGTCTCTGTAGTCACAGAGAATCCAGAATTTATTTATTTTTAAAAAATTATTTTCAGGACTGTCCTTCAGGCTCATGTTTTACCCTGAGTCAAGTATTTTATGTTCATGACATTTTATTAATTAAGGGCCATATGTCATCATAGAAATCTTACTTTTTATGGACAAAATCTACATCTTCGACTTAGTTCCTTTTTCTTTTGAGTCACTTTGCCCCCTGCTGTACAGAGCGCTAAATACTTCAACTGGCATACAGATGTGTGGTGCAGACGTCACAACGAGCATCTCTGTACATCTTTCAAAATAGATATTTTCAGAAGCTTACAGTTCTGGTTTTACAATGATTAGAACTAATGTTGTAATTGTGCATTCCAGTCTTAGTCACAGCCTAGGGCTTCACTGTGCTACACGCTGCTGAAGAAAACAGAAACACAGACTAACAGAAGAGGAATAGGAAAGAGTGGACTGGAAATTAAAAATTAAAAAACACTACGACAAATAAAATAATAAAATTTAACAGTCAGCAGAACTGGAAATAACCTCAATGAATAAGAAATTTAGCCACTATCCTAATTTAATAAGTCTCTAGGCAAAAATGTGGTGAATCGGAATTATTCACTGATCCGTGGGAGAGTTTTTTTCAAGATGTGAGCAGCATGGAGAGAGAAAAGTACTTGGTTTTAAGCTCAGCAGGTGAGAAAAGCAAGCTCAACAGTATCTAATCATAGTTGAGACTCAGTTTACCATTTCTGAGTGAGAAACTTTAGGTAAAGCCTGATAAGATTTGGAAATGAAAACATTTATCCTTTGTCATATGAGCTAGAACCCAACAGCTAATGTCACGGACACGTGGGATGGCCTGATTTAGGAAATTTTCTAATCAGAGTTGAGTTGGTTTTGTCTGAACAGTGCACTCCTGCTGCTCCAGGCATTTTTTGTCCAAAATATACTAGGGTCAATTTCCTTTTATTTCATTCAAAGCAGGACTTTCTACACCCTTTCATACATTCTTAGAGGGTTTTGCCTGTGATCAGAGACAGCTTTTATCAAGTTAGCCAGGAGGTCTGCTCCCAAAAACCACTTGGGGAAAAATGTGATACCTGCAAAATGAACAAAGCAGCATGGTTCAGGCATATATATATATACATACATATACACTCATATATTTATTTATATATATATATACTCACACACATTTACATGCTTTACTTTAAAAAGAAAAGGAATTGGCACAAAATAAAATTAAAAGAAAAAGAACTCTTAGATCCAGAAACCTAGCTCCCCCAAGATTTCTAGTCGCTTAGCTAAAACACTGAGCAAGAAAAATCTCCTACAGATCCTCTGAAGAGATAGAAGGGAAGAGTTGTATTTATCAACCAGAGAAAATGACGGCACAATAATCAAGATGTGATGACAAAAGCCTAAATAATACATTCAGTTATTCAATAATTCAAACGCTAATAGATTTGCTGTTTGTTAAACATCCAAGGCTCTATCTCAGCAGTCACAACTGCATGCAAAATACAGTTGCATAAGTAGCAGTACAAAAGAAGTAGTACCTGCCATGTTTGGTTGTAGTGCGCTGCAGTATTGGCTTGAAACAGTTAAAGCTGGGCAGTCTAGCTTGAAGGTTCCCTGTACTATGGATTTTAGCCAGATCCTTAATGGCACCTGGACATTTTTATTGTGGTAGCATTATGTACTAGCATATTAAACATTTACTATGGGCATTTTCTGGTTGTGAGGTGAAAGACTTGAAATATTCCTCAATGTCTCTGAAGTACTATGGAAAGAAATCTGTAGAGACTGGGGATATCATGACATTTCTAAATTCAGCCTATATGACGAATGTAAATTGTACCACAAAAATATTTGCATTTCTTACCTTCATTTGAAACACACTGCTCTGTTTGAGTATCACTTTTCATTTTATGCTTTACACTTATCAAGGTTGGCAAAAGAAAATGATTACTTACATAATGTCCATAATCAATACAGTAGAAATTTAATTGATGAGTTAAGCTATGTTCTTCAAAATATTTTGGGCAGCATATATTGAACTCCTGGCAATTTGGCATCTGATGTCATGATGGGAGGTTTAGTCACTACTCAGGCACATAAATACAAACCATAATTCTCAGTCCTAACTGCAGAAGGTGAACTTTTGAAATGTGGCACTGCATTAACTTTTTGAGCAGTGGTTTGGTTTTTAGACTTACAAATCTAAGTTCTGGCAATGGAAAAGGGTTTACACATTTCAGTTCCTACCATACATCACAAGAACAAAGAATAATATGGTAGTCTTCAAAACAAAGGAAAACACAAAAAACCTAAAGTCACATACTGTACACCCTGTCTTCTCAAAATATTTGAAATGTGCATTTTTCAGAGTATGGTATGATCTCTTTAAAACCTATTTGATAAATCATCTTGCTCTTTCATAATATCAGCAGATGAGTTGATTTTATAATCAAGAGGTGCTGTCAGCTTGTCAGAGTCTGCAGTTCAAAATGCCAGATGCACTGTAAACAGGCTCAGAGTAAGCCAGACACTTCAGAACAGAGAGACTACATGCTGAGTTCGGATGTAGAGGAGAGATGAACCCTCTTTATATTATACAGAATAATACATGAGCCAATAGTTGTTATAAGGGCAAATTTCCTTTGAGGGATTATGATGAACAGGATAACTGTGGGCACTGGAGCACCTATCAATAGAGTCCTTGCAATCTCATCCCTTTTCTCCCTGAATTATCCTTTTAGAAACACATATGCTGCATTAGGATACACACTTTATAATATTTGGTTATTTCAATTTCTTTTCTGTCAATTTTGTGGGTCTTCTCTCTTTCTCTCTCCCTCATTCCAAAACTGTTTGACACATGCATGGTAGAGTTGCCTGAGAGTAAACATCTGAATGAGATTAACATCTATACAGCCATGAATGTGAAGAAAATTATGAAGTCTTGAATGTTTTTGGAGGAATCAGGAATAATCTAAGTCCAGATATAATGTCATTTGTTGAAACATAGCAATTTATTTTCCCCAATTTTTACTTGAAAGGATAGCTTATATCTTTTTTCGTGATATATCTGCCTACAAGCTACCTAAAAATATGGATTTCACTAGAAAAACTTGCATTTAATTGGCAGGTGAATGTAAGTACATAAAAGGAGAACCTTTCTCTAAAGCAAAGAATTTTGAATTAACCAAAGCTTGTTAGAATGAGGATAATAGCAGCAGCACTGCTCTTTTCTATTATTACAGTGCTGGCAGATAGATATTTGTTTAATTTTTTTTTTTTTTTAAGAAACAGACTACATTATTATCATAAGTGTAAATAAGGCCAAACCATTTCAATCATAGTTTCCTCTGGGACCGAACAGTGAAATAACAAAAACCCCCCACAACTTTGTTTTTGGTAAGTAAAAGAGAACACATCTAAATTAATCCTTGAATCTTTCTGCTGATGGATTGCTGAATAATTATGTTCTAGAGGATAAAAGGACTCCCAAAGACCAGAGAGCAGAGAAGTTGAACTACTGCTCCTTCAATCACCTTTTAATCAACACCAGTCATTGTGAAGAAAGTAGGATGGAGTCCATGAAGGACTTAAGGTACCAAAGTCACTCCCTCTGAACTGTGTCCCACCATTGGAATGGTGGGAAAGGCGATAAAGACACACAGACACACATAAGCAGGTCATAAAGACAACACACTTCTCATATGCATTGCAGAAAGGTCACTCTACACTTCATGCTTAGGCCAACATGCTTTACAGCATGTCTTCCTTGAGCAATGTCAGCAGTCAATCTGTATTGAGACCATTTTTACAGTGAAAGATAAATTTTAAGCAGGAAAGCGTTATTGATCACAACTGACAGTGTGTTCTTTTTGCTGTGTTTTTCCCAATCCCAACAACCCTGCTCTAAAAGCATTAGCATCAATATCAAACATTTTTATTCTACTGGTCAAAATCTATTTCTGCTAATACCAGCAGGCGCCATGGACTAAGGCTGCAATAACTGAGCATCGCTCCTCACTCTTGGTCAAGCCCTGAAGGACTGCTGTCAAATGTTTTCTCCCCATAAAGAATTTACAAGAAAGATATTTCTTACTCTTTTTGTCAGTTCCTGATTTAAAACCAAAGACTTGTCAAGATTCTGGTCAATATGTAGTCATGGGAAGGAGGTGGGAAAGGAGTGATCGAAGTGTTACAGAGTCTTACTTTTCTTTACCTACATACCTGTATATGTAGTATTAGTATTTGTAACACATATCATTCCTGGTCTTGCCAAATTTCAAAAGAACTTTTATTCTTTTAACTTTTCTTTTACAAAACATATGACATCATTACGAAACCTTGATCATTCTTAAAACACTAAACTGTAACTCACATTATCATAACTTCTTGAAGACAGTGTACCTGTATGTGCTTACAAAAGGATAATCTCAAATTAACATAGAGTTTTTGTGACCACCCTATGCTTAGAAGATGCATACACCTAATCTCTACATGACTCATCTACAAATCTCTCTCAACTTGATGCAATGTGTTATGCTGTGAACAGCAAAACATCAGATCACCACTGCCTGTTATTTTAGTGAGCAGTGTCCCATTACAGGGTTTTAGAGGAATTCAAGATGGGGATAGCTGACAGATCATACAAATAAGCAGTGGAGGCTGGGGTGGGTGGGGAGTTCACTCACAGGCACACAAGGACCTACCATTAAGAAGACACAGAAAATAAGATGAAGGTAGCATTAGTCAATGAGATTTAATGCACATAATAAATACCGTAAGAAAACTGATCCATTCAGCCAAGCAGCTACATATGCAGAATTGTTCAGGGCCATTAATGATGATGAAATACAGTAACAGTTCTGAAAGCTGCACTACATATTGAAAGACTGTAGTGGGAAGTATAGGCAGGGTGAAACGATGGTGCTTGATTCAGTCTTGTACCTGAACAGTATCCAAATGTAAAACAAGACATTTAATATGTAGCTATGGATATGGTGATGCTTTGAAAAGAAAATGAAAAAGGAATATAGAAAGGTGGGTTTCTAAAAATAATAATAAGATTTTATGCATTCATAATTTACTGAGGTATGTGATAACTTCTAAGTGCACTAATGTCTGCAGACTGGGAAAAGTAGATGCCCTTAAATCACTGCTTCTGCAGTGGTGCAAATTTGGTGGAAGTGGGATAACAATGAAACTTCTAATTGTTGCCAAACAACATAATACCACTCTTCTTCAGTGTTAATACTCAAATTTTTACTGATTCTTACACTGAATTTTTTTTGTTCTGTTTGAAAATATTGCAATATCCAGTTGGGTTGCCATGATTAATTAATCCATCAGCTGACTAATGAAGAACAGTAGCTGCGTGTCCCAGAATTTCAAGGATAACTTGTACTTCTTAAGGATCTCAAGCTGATTTTTTTTCTGCTGACAAGGGGTATAATTGATGGAATTTCAATGAGCTGAAAATCAAGTCTTTTTCAGCTTCTTAATTTTTGTGACAATCCTATTATAATTGCATATAGTTCAAATTGTTCTACATCACATATGATCCGAATACAAGTAGTCTTCCCTACTACCTTAACTTTGAAAACACATTACTTCACCTCTATTTGTGATTGACTCTTTGATGCTTTTTTAAAACTAAATCTACAGTGGGAAACTTGGAGGCACTTCCAAACATCTATTCTTTTGATCCTGAGCCCTTTTAAACTCTGTATATATCCCTTTTCTATCCCATCCAGTTTCTAGAAGAAACCTGAGTGCCCAGGAGGGAGTTGCAGCACAATCCCCAGCTTGGACTAAACGAACGACAGGATTCTTGTGTGCCCTATGATACGTATCACCTACTCATTTTACATGAAGTCTCAGCCACCTGGAATATTTCATGACAGGCAGTTACACCACTATGTCCTAAACTAAACTCAAAAGACATCCAAACAACTTGATTCTCTCCATTATTACATATAACTAATAGCAGCTGTTAACACTACAGTTTATTTATAAGCATGCTTTATTTGAAATAAAGGCCTTACTTTTCTTGTATCTTCTAAGGTAGTAATAGCAAGACCTATTCTCCAAGTTGTAATATCAGAAGTACATTGCAGTACATCCCGTGCTGTGAGATACAGTCTGCACTCCAGTCAAAGAGCTTTGTGGTGCTACATCAGATCAAATATTCCCTGGGGCTACAGGCTGCTGACTGTACAAGGAGAAGAGGCATTTCTGTGTTCCTTGGACATCTCTCCAATTGTAGGTAATACAGTATTGCCACTCCGTGTGAGCTGAGTAGGAACAACTTTCTTGATGGAATGATGCATTATTCACAAGGAGAGAAACAGAGCGAGCTGGCTCAGAGTTGCTGAGTTGTTTTGTTCACTTTCTGAGAATAGCGCTTCAGCTTAACAGCTCTCTTGCTTCAAGATTTATGTTCTTGGCCTTCTAACTGGCCCTCTCCAGTCTCTTAAAAAGAAAAAGAAAAAAACCAACCCAAAAACCCAAACAAGCAAGCTATAGGAGGCAGTACATGGTAAGAAGTGTCTAGAAGTGTTTTGACGAAGTGTGTCCATCTTAGAAAGAATGATATCAGTTGGAAAGGGAGCAGTGGTCACTGCTAGAGCAGGTCTGAGTCACACTGATAGGCACAAACCTGCTCTCAAAACCATCATGTTGAAACTATCTGTATGTGCAAACAGCACTGGAAATGCAATTCTCTCAATGAAGGACAGGACTGTGTTCAAAACAAGGCTATGCTGTTAATTAGCTATGAGATATTGAAAACCTTAGTCAGCACAAACTTTCAGAATGGGCATCCCACTGATTTTGGGAATACTCAGAGCACCTATTTTAGAAACATACAGACACTAAAAAAACCATTTTACTCTTTTTAACTTCAAATCCTCTAAGATCTGGCTTATTAATTTGCAAAACAAGGACAGCAATATCAAATTAGTTCTCTCAGTTAAGTGTACATAACTCCAACTAAAGTCAGCTGAAATTATTTTTTTAAAACGTCACATTTAACTCTGTAGAATATCCTAGATACCTTCTCAAGATAATTTCTTTAGTTTTCCAACTACTTTAAAGATAACACATCTTATTCGGTATGGATAACTGGACACACACAAAGATATTCAAAGCTGAGGGATACACTAAGATTCTGCTCATGTATTAATTTTTCTCTGGAGTTTACTTACAACCACTAAAAATAATTTATTATTTAGTCTCCTCATAAAATTTCTAGAAAACATGAAGTGCCTAGCCAACAGACACAGCCTGCCTCCTCATAAAAGATATCACTCCTGAATACAGTTACAAAAAAAAAAAAGCTTTATTATTGGATTAATCATGGTGAAAAATATATTAAGTCATATTCTAAACTTGGGGGTTTGTGCCAAACATTTTGCTTCTTCCTCTCTACAAAACCAGTCATGATGTACATATTGCAAAGAAAAGGCATTCAGACATAAATCCACATTGTGTAAACTACGTTCTTGGCAGTGTTGAAGTCAGAATTCATGATTTGAACACCTTGGACTTGAAAGTGGAGGGGAAAAGAGTTTTATTTTTGTATCAATAATTATTCTTTGCATATCAAGTATAAAGAAGATTTTTTTTTTCTGGTGTTTTTTTTTTCCTGGTGTTTTTTTTTTTCCTGTGGTGGGATGTGGGATGAAGCGTATAGAACTTTTTTATTCCTGCAAATCTATCACAGAATTTTAATCAGTGCAAAATTTGTACCTGCTGTCAGAAATGGCTACACTGTAACTGAAAGCAAAGTAGAATCACAAAAGTTAAAGAATGACTGCAAAGTGTTCAAGCATAGAACGGTTTGAGTCGGAAGGAACCATTAAAGGTCACGTAGTCCGACTCCCCTGCAGTGAGCAGGGACATCTTCAACTAGACCAGGTTGCACAGAGCCCCGTCCAATCTGATCTTGAATATCTCCAGGGATGGGGCATCTACCACCTCTCTGGGCAACCTGTTCCAGTGTTTCTCCATCCACACATTGAAGACTTTCTTCCTTATATCTAGTCTGATTCTATCCTCTTTTAGTTTAAACCATTACCCCCTGGTCCCATCACCACAGACTGTGCTAAAAAGCATGCCCTCATCTTTCCTGTAACCCATTTGGGTACTGGCAGGCTGCAATAAGGAGTCCTGGGAGCCTTCTCTTCTCCAGGCTGAACAAGCCCAACTCTCTCAGCCTGTCTTCATTGTAGAGATGTTGCAGACCTCTGAGTGTCTTTGTGGCCTCCTCTGGACAGAGGTGAGGCTGACAGGTCAGTAGTTCCCAGGATCTTCCTTTCTACCCTTCCTAAAAATGGGTGCAATATTCCCCTTTTCCAGCCACTGGGGAATTCACCTGACTGCCATGATTTTTCAAATGCCCTTAAATATACATAATCAATCAAAATCTAAGGTTTGGATGATCATTTAAAATGAAAGTAGGATTAAGCAAAATAGAAAATAAAAATCTCTGAAATTTAAACAGCTTTTCTCTGTATTTCTAAAGCTCTGTATCTTCTGATTCTGTATGATAAGAAGATGACAGCTGTGCCTAGTGACTGCAGGTGCCAGCTCATGGAACCCCCCTACTGTCTGCCAGTTCTGGTAGTAATTTAGTTTATTATTTTGGCAAGTGGTTTAACCTACTGTGCTTCAGTGACCTGATCTGTTAATGAAGAAATGGTTTGTGATTATACTGAAATCTGTGGTTGGAAAATGTTATACAAGAGTAAGGGTTGATCTAAAAAAGGAGGAAAAGGAAAAAAAAAATTCTTCTGATAGATCTTGCACAAGTATAAAATAATAATATAGAGAAAGGAAAATGTCTCTCTGAACTCAGTCCTTCATACAGAGGTGAATGATCTGCCGATAAGTATTTTCAAAGCTGGGGTCCAATACAACAAGCCAAGACAACTTAGGTGGAGAAGATAAAAGTTCACTACACCACAGCTGCTACGAGATCCTGCTAAATGATCAACACGGCTGTGGTCATAAACTATACAGAAGTTTTGAAAGTCTTCAAGAAAAAGCACATGGTAACACCATTCTACCAAATATCCTGACAGGGGCAAAATATATTTACATGTAGTTACCAGGTTAGAATCTGGTACATCAAGATCAAATAAGTAAAAACTGCAAGCCCCAGGTGGCATCAGGAATACAGCAGATGTGAACACTTGTCTCTATCTTGCAGCACATGACTTGTGGAGAGGAGAGGAAACAGGGAAGGATGGGGCAGGACTGAGAATGGGTATGCAAGTTCCCCACCCTACTTCAGGACAGAAAAATTTGTCCAGCATCCTATTGCTTGCAGGTAGAATTCTAGACAAATGTCTGTGGTTATGATACATAGCACTCTTGCAATGTTTGCCAGCTCTGGGGAGAGGTATTGTGTCATATCAGTTAGGCCCAGATTGATACGCTTCCATGAAAAATTACTGCAGAGAATCCGGAACAAGAACTTTGCAGTTTCTCCACGCTTAATCTCTCAGATTATTCAAACAAAACCATTATTTCACTTAATACAAAGGGCATGGCAAACTACAGCTAGTACTTAATCTAACATAAAAGCATATCTTATAAAATTGGCGCACTTATTTAATGATAAACACCTTTTTCTAGAGAAAATATGTAGCAATTTAAAGAGAGAGCTATACCTAAATTTATAATTCTGACCTTGAGATTTTGCATTATAAAAAAAATCTTTATAAAAGAAAATAGATGGAGTTACCTCCAAGAGGACTCTTTTCCTCTTGGGAACAGATATTGGTAATTAATTTAACGGACCACTGGATGCAATCATACATGAAGCTGATAAAGCAGTTATCAGAGAGACTTCTAAAGGAACATAACCCAAATATGACATTTGCAAGTAGTTTTTTGCAGCCTGCATTCCTGGTAAAATTGAATATATTTTAATCCTTTTAAATTGACAGTTTCCCATAATCAAAAATCAACTAACCATTGAAAATACCATTAAAAATTAGAGCAGATTTCAGAAAAGCCAAATGGATACAGCTCAGCATATCACACAATTTACTGCAAACTAGTTTTCAAGACAAGAAATAAAAGGAAGTTTTAAAAGTCTAAAAGTGTTTCAGAAAAAGAAAAAAGTTTACGACAGGAATTGAGTATGGCACATTTGATACACTCTTAGTCTAGATTTTTTTTTTTTAGCTTCCATTATTTAGGTGTTCCTTTCTATGTTTTCTGAAATTAAAAAAAAATAGATAAAAAGTAATGTAATGTCCACTTATATCTAATATCAACACTTTTCTAAAGATTTTCACATTAAGTACCAGGAATTTACACTTCAAAGAGGCAATTTTTGGGCTTGAAATTTGCCTTTTGACCTTTGAATCTATTTGTATTTTGTGAAGTTGGTATTTGGTTTTGGTATACTAACATGTGATAAAAAGTAATTAAATATTTTGTAGCCAAGTTCACCGAGTATGAATGCCTAAGTACAAACTTCCATTTCACACTGCAGCAAAAGAAACCTATCTTCAACAGTTTTCACTTAAGTAATTCTGAAAATAAATAGAAAATCACAACTAAAAAATTAATGCATTGCCTTCCTTACATTTGTTGTTAACTAGAAATATGGGAAGAACCAGCTCATCCCCAATACAGAAAAAAGGAGGGCGAATTTTTGCTATTGATGTGCTGATATGCTCTACAGAAATATGGAAAAATCCTTCTTAAAAGTGTCCATAGAAGCACTGAAATGTGGCCATGGGAATGCCACATTTAAACCTTTACAGGCAAATCCACCTCTTGTTTTCTGTATAAGAAGGTTGGTTTTGTAAAGAAACCCTTCTGACTCAACTTCAAGGAGTGATACACAGTGCTTGTCCCCAAGGCTGAAGAACTGAAGTTGGGCAAGGTTTTAGACAGAGGAGAGGATCATCCAGAAAGTGGATCATTTCCCTGAATCCTTTCTTACATAAATAGTCTTTTTTCCTTTTTACAAGTAGTCCCAGGGATTTCTTGCACAGACCTGGCTCCCATTCCATTCCATCAGAAGTTGGAAATCTCTTTTTTAAGAGGTGAATATCCATCTACAATTTCTGTAACTCCAAAAGCTGAATGTACAAAACTGACAAAACACAGGAGTCACACATCTGATGGAGGCCTAATGCTTCTCTGGTAACAGGGACACTATAGCTCACAGTCATTTGCAATGTAATATCTTTAGGAACTAGGAGAATTTATTTTATTTTGGCAAAACTAATTAATTCCATTGAGTTGGTGTGATTAATTTATGTTGCAACTCTAGGTACCTATTTGAAACACATTCAAGTAGTTGAACACATCCTTTTGTTCAGGAGCGGAAAACAGCAGGTTACCTGGAAGCATAGAAAATAGAAGTGTTCGATCCATTTGCCTCCTTTTTGTCATCATTAATTATGAGTGGTTTTAAAACTTTAGCTGAGTTTTACTGATCTACATTGTCCTCTCAAAGTACCATATTTCTTTATTTTTCAGGTAGGACTGCTCAGTCCTTCGGGTGTTTTTCTGGAGTACAGACAAGTTTGAGTGGTTGGTTGGTTTTGTTTGATGATCAGCAACTACCACATTTGTAATCATTGCAAAGCAGATGGAAATCATTCTTTTACTAAAAGATCATGCAACTTTAAAGAGAAACTAAACCCCGTAAGTAATTTTTAAGGAGTAACAGCAGATTGGGACAAGACCACAGATGACAAAAAATGTCTCTCAGGTTACATTTAACCTGATTAAATAAGAACTGTTTGTCTTTACCCACTCCCAAAAGCCTTATTGGAGCTAAGACAACAGATGTTTGTCACTATAGCTAGTCACATGCTGCAATTTCACTCTGGTGAACGCGTGTTGGAAACAAGCTAATGAGGTGATCTGCAAGAAATGTATTTGGTCCCTTTTGGCTAATATTTTACCACTGATATAATTTACCCTTCATCATTAGGTAGAAACAACCTGCAATTACTTTGTCCTCTAAAAAGAAAATTAAAAAAATGTAACAGAACATTTTCTAGAAATGCATCTGAATGCTGAGGTTTGCCCAGTGTCCGGATCTGTGGTTCTCCAGAAAAACCAAACTGAGAAATCAGATGCGCAGTAACTGAGTGTTCCCATAAAAATTTGAAATACTTTTCTTTGTATATTTTGCTCCACTGTAAGGTGATTTCTTCCCACCTTGATTCCCTCCTCTGCACTGGGATTTTCAGAGGGCACTTTTCGCCAAGTTTACCAAGCAGCCTCTGTAAAAATGACAGCAATATTTCCAAAGTTTTTTACCAGAGGATTGTTTGACCGATTTGGACTTCTCATTGAGAAGTAGAAATTTTTCCAAGGATAAAGACTCCTTTCCTTTTACAATTATTTCTAGTCATTACATAAAAAAGAAAATCCTTTTATTGTGGTGTTTGCTGTCGACAGGATCCAAAATAAACACTAAATGCATCGCTGAAGACACATACCATTTTGCATTTACTGCCCCAAACTAGACACTTTCCTTTCTCCATAAGCCACAGGACTGAAAAATATTCTAAAATTTCTAAGCGCTCTTGGCACAGTGGAGGCCTTAAATCTTCAGAAAGTACAGTATTACACACAATCTTTAACACGTATTAGTCACATAAGCTCCCGCTAAAAAATAAAACCAAAATGGCCTTTATCTGCGGTAAATATTATTACATTAGTGACTTCTAACAACATTACAGATTGTGTAGAAACACATTCCTGGAAACTTCACACAGTTTCAGCTTTAATTAGGCCATTCATTTCTGTACTCATCATGACAAGAAAGACAAAGAATAACAAGAACATAAGAAACAACAGGAGGAGTAAATGAATCTGGATTCTGCTGCTTTTTTTGCTAATGACTTACTGTGCTTTTCTTTAATGAGACACTTTCACATTTACATCTAGTCAGTTAAAAAGAGAATTAAAAGTAGTTTCAAACACTACATCTGCCCTTGAGTCATTCTGCCAATTTCTGTGATTTTACAAACACATTTTTTCCAAACATTTCCTTCCCCTTGCTATGTGAAGCAATCAGACATAAAACAGACAAACCAAAGAAAACTCTTTCATTTATGATATTGCTGTCATTTATAACAATGGTAGGATAAAGACTTATTGGACAGGAATATAATGCTTATGTAGAATCATTAAGTTGGATATCAAATTGTTTTCCATTTATCTGCAATGGGGTTGGAGAACACTCTTGAAAGCAGAATAAAAATTAATCTTACTGGGACAGTAACTGACACTATTGAGTATGATGAACTGAGCTGCAGTTTTAAAAGAGATCAAACAAAAGCAGATTAGCATTCAGTTAGCTTCACTTATATTCTGTACAACTTGTGTCTAGTGAGATCAGACAAAGCGAATTTGCAAAGTCGGGGGACAAGACACAAGAGACATGTGATGGCAATACCACTGCATCAGGAGACCGTACGAGTTACATGGTAAATCAAATACTTCCCAGGCAACAGAACGTCTGAACAAAAAGGCAAAGCACAAAATCACCACTGGAAAGATTTGGGCCTTTCAGCCTTTTCCATTATTTATGTTTTTCCTCAACATTTTAAATTTTTTGTTTGCGTTTTGGGTTTAATGTAATATCAACCTAATATTTTTAAGAATGGCACAGTCAAAAGGTTTCTGTTTGGAACCATCTGCTCTACCAGTAACGGAAGAACCAAAGATTTATAAAACTTCACAGAATCAGTTTTCTTATTTAGAAATTAAGTATGCAGAAATCACTCTGTCACTCTCACATTGCAACATCCAAAGATGCAACTCAAATTTCACAGTCATGACTCAGCAAACTCCAGTTTGTGACACAGCAGTTTGGTATAGTCACAACTCTGAAAATCCCAAGTTCATAGGGTACACTCGAACTCTTAAAATCTGCCTTGGACTAAGCAGTCATGAAAGGAAATAGTCACTAGTGCACAACTGCTTTTTCAGAGAACCCTGCAGTCGGATGGCAGCTGCGTTATGGGGTTCTGAAGTAGAGTCTCACTTACTTCCTCTGCACTGCACAGTTTGATGTGGTTATCCGTCCTGTGCACTGGCTTCATTCTGTGCTATGCAGCAGTAGGGAACATGAACAAATGGCCTCCAGTTAATGAAATTAATTGTTTAAACTAAAGCAAATGGTTACGTAATACAAAATAAGTGGAATAGGTGGTTTGATTGATTTATTGAGGAAACCGTGAGGTATTAACTGCTTATGTTATGAAGACAGTTTAACACGGTCGATAAGATTGCAAATTAAAAATACATTTGTGAAGAAAAAGAAAGAGAACAAGAATAGAGTACCTACTGAAAAATGAAATTAATCAAGCAAAATTGAAATTGATTAACAATTAGTAATACTCTCAGGACTTAATAAACTTCTGCTTAGGATGATGGAAATAGTCAACACAGTTTCCATGAATTTAATTTCAGGCGTTGGGCAGACACCTTAAAGTGACTGAGACTTTAAAAGTTACTTAATCTTATCGTATCCAGAACTACATGTGTACCCTCCCAGCAAATAGACTGAGTGGAACAGTAAAGAAACTAACATCTGAGTTCATAATAGATAATTTAAGTCAGGTTAGGTTTAGGTACTTTTAATATGCAAGAATTAAAATAATCTCAATTAAACTTTATTAACCTGTTAAGTCCTAAAATATATATTTAGAGCTGTCAAAGTTTTCAACTCTTAAAGTTAAATAAAAGGGCTAAAGTTCTTTTTAATCATAAAGTTTTAATTCATCTTCTAAAATAATAATTTTAAAGTGTATATTTAAAAATATTTCTAGTTTAACAAAGCCATCCAGTTTTGTATTAAATAAGGTCTTCAAATTTATTAACGTCAGTAATGGTTGGGAAATTATTTTTCTGTCTGTTTTTCACTTTTTTCCTAGTTCATTTCAAACCTTTCCATGTGATATTTCTGTCCCTCACATCATCTTCTATATGTGTATGAAGTTCATATATTTGATAATTCAGTTCCTTTGAACAGTATTGTCATTAAACATATAGAGGTCAAAATGTTCTTATATTTAAAGACATAGTATGGATGTAACTTTTGAAATTATGATGTATGGGGTTTTTTTTCAAAGAAATGCAAGTTGAAATATATACTCCTACATAAATTATTCCAGAAGTCTTCTTAAATATTTTTAAACTGCCAATGATATAATAGTCAAACCATGATCAGAAAGTATATTATGTTTATATTGTCCTATATTGAAATGTTTGGGATTATGGAAGTAACATTTCAGAGGAGAGGAACAAAATATGTATTCCAGAAATATATAAATTTTAAATAAAAATATATAAATTAAGATACAAAGCAGGATTTGAGCTCATTTATAAGGGGAAAAATAAATACTTGGATATTTTGCATTCTTTTCCTTCCCACTTTGATTGAAAAGCAACAAATTTAACATAGATTTGTCATTATTTTCAGTTCCTCTATGCAATTTGTGTTTTGGGGGGTTTTTTTTTTGTTTTTGTGGTGTGTCTTGTGGGGGTTTAGTTTGTTTTTTTTGTTTTTGTTTTGTTTTCTAAGTAAGTTCAACAGACCATAACTTTTTGATATGAAGACAACAAAAAGATTTTCATCAAGTGGGTATTAATTGATATTTTCCACTACTACATAGCTGCCTGATGTCAATTGCAGCTTTTACTTAGGCAAGTATGTCTTTTTTTCTTTTTTCAATATTCATTAATGGCATTTAATATATAGGAAAAAATTAATAACAGAAAAAAATACTTTAATTATTGATCTAAACCATCATAATCTAAATAATCCAGAAGTACTAATTTAAACTTACTTTTGCTTCTATACAGACAGCTTTGTAATGAATAACTAACAGACTATCCTCCACAGAGCAATATACTCTATCACAAATCTTGAGTTGCATTTCCTCCCTTCTTTTTACTCCAAAATATGATTCCAAAAAGATATTATTAAGTTATAACATCTTAGTCATTTTCAAGCTCCAGGCACTTAAGGTGCTGAATTTTAGATTGCTTTTTTATATTCTGCCTGTGCCTAGCTTCCTTACTGTATGTTAAGTTATTAAAAGTGTCTGCTCCAATTTCCCCTCTGCTTAGGAAGATATGACAGAAAGATGAAAAAGACTACCTTTAATCTTGAAAAGCAAAATATACCATAAAAAATGTAACAGTGGAAACTATAAGGGATCAGTGGAAACTAATAGTGCCTCACCAAAGTAGCTTACATCATGTGGTCACTGAAAATACACTAAACTAAGAGTGTGTGACATAACACGAACATGGCTCTGTTTCTTCTAGAAGCACAACTGCTATTCCTCATAAATTGAGCTTCCACTAAAAGGCCCTAACATAAAAGAAATTCCATGAAATTAGTCTCATAGCATTTTAGAAAAAAAAAAAATAATTGGAAGGTTATTCAGAATAGAGAGAGCATCAATTTTAAAATTTCACTTTTCTGTGAATGGAAAAAGCTCAGTTTGGGGGAGAAGATTTCAAAATACTGATTAATAACTAAAAATTGAGTCTGAATCAATCTCCGTTCTCATAGCTTTCAATGCTCAAATTGAGCTGTAGCGTGGCAGTACTTTTATGTACAACTCCTGCTGTCCTGGAAAAATAAGGAAGAATAAGGTATGGCTCTGTGACTTAAGTTCTAGAGGGTACAGGTAGGTGGAATTTGAGGTTGCAGTATTAATCTTAGCAGCTGTTCCTCAATAGATGGTATAATTTAGAAGAAAAATAAACAATACAGTTTTTGTACACAACTATTCAGCTAATAACCATCAGGTGCGATTATGTTTTGTTTGTTCCACTTTAACATATATGTCCCACATAATACATTTCTTCAGATAAATTTCAGCAGGGGAAAAATAAAAATTTGGTCACAAACTCATCTGAGGAGAACAGTGTAAACTTTTAATGTATTTATGTATAGAGGAGACTAGTTTCCAGCCACTTCGATCCAAGCGGCATTTGCCCCACCATGGGCCAATAACAGTACAGGTTTTGCATCCTTTAGTTTAACCAGGGAATTGCAAACAGGACACCATGAAAGCAAACTTCCGAGCCGTCAGTTCATATGTACTTAATAGGCTGATTTTGTTCACTTTCATAATACTTCAGAAAAAATGTTCTGAGCCATTAGTAAGACCAAAGGTAAATAAAATGGATGATTTTGGAACAGAAAAAAAAAGCCCTGAAAAGGCTCATTAACCAAACACTAAATGAGTTGTCATACTATCCTGTGTAAGCTGGAATGCGTTATACACAGAAACAATCCCAAAGCCCAGGTAATGGGGCGACATTTGGTCTGATCCATATCATGGACTCCAGCCTCACATTGATAAACACATTTTTGGTCTAACATCACACACAGTGATACACTGAGTTGCATCACCAAACAGTTGTACCATGGCGAAGGTAAGCACTGAGCTCCTCTTAAAGCTTAAAAAGTAGTTTCGTGGGGTTTTTTCCTCAGAGCATTTGTCATTAATGGTTAAATGAACCTGCCTGCCTTTGGCTGCTCAGCGAGGCCTTTGGAATGGCAGCAGGTTGCTGTAGGCCAAGGGGAATCTCCTGCTATTTTGCAGTGCCGGTGACAGGAGCACAGCTGATTTTATGTGAGATATTTGCATTCCTTTTTATGCTAACAGCTTACTTTTTAATGTTAGGGAAATCAAACATTGCAAGACAGAATAATAAAGCCACATTTTCCTAACTAAGGGACTATGGTTAATTGCCCTTCTCCACAGAGGTGAAAACAGCAGTATCTCAGATGCCTCTCTCAAACAAGAGAAGGTAAGCAATAATTTAAAACAAGCTACTATTTCAAAAATATTTTACGTGTCCATAGATGGTAAATTTTCTATATGATTGGTGAGGTGTTTTTTTTAGACTGAGAAGATTATTGCTTAACAACTCAGTGAAACATTTCTCCTCTATTGATAATGTGTGTGTAGAAGTTTTGCTTAGTAAACTTGTAACATTTTCCTACAAGCTGTCTTTGACCCCATATCAGTGCTGATGGCAATATGTTCCAGAATTTTCTGTCAAATAACATGGAGCAATCAAGACAAATTATATTTCTGCACTGCAAAAGCAAAATTGAAGATGTCAGCTCCTGTTTGTATCCCACAAGCAGCTCATCTGGAAGATCTGATAGGAAGAATTTCCTTTTAATTAGTAAGACAGAAATGCTAATATGAATATGCTGTAATTACAAGAGATAAAAATCTGTCCATCCCATTCTATACAATGATATATACTTATATATATTCATTCCATTCTGCGAGTCAGCTTAAAAGGTAAATGACTAATAAAGACTAATATGATCTCAGTGTTATATAAAGGACAACATACAGCAGAAGGAGGAGTAAAAATAAATAGTAATTAATGTGACTACATATACATCTGGTTTGCATTCAACTGTTTTTCTGCCTTGTAATACATCCACTTACTCATGCTGTCTTCCTATGCTACACTCCATTTCAGAAAAATAATAAAACCAGTAAGAAGATAATCAAGGAATTTAACTTTCAGACATAGTACAAATCCTTGCTATGCAAAAAGAGAGGAACTGATTAAATCCATATATTGATAAAACAGGACTTCATTAAGTATTCAGGCAGCAAGTTTTTGAAGCGGTAGAGAAATGAGATATCTGTATTTTTCTCTAATTGATGTATGCTAAAAACCAGACGCTTATTTCATAAAACTGAACTTGCAGTATTGTTTCTAGATAATCTGTTAGGTAAACAGTAAATCAATTTTAGTAGGAAAAGAGAGGAACGTGCTACAGGGAAGCGTATCTAGTCTCAGTGTTTCCATTTCCATTTGACCGGTTTATTGATAGTTACTTGCATATTAGCTGTGTTGAATTAAAGAAGTTATTTGGGATAGAAATATTTATATTTGAGGTATTAAAAGCATTTTCCAGCAAAAAACCCTCCTCTACTTATAATCCATCTAGCTTCTGAAAGGAGACAGTAGTCGTGCTATGAATTAATGCAGAGAGCTCTAACGATCACTGGGATCAAAACTATCAACATTGGTTTGAATTTCTAGTGTGAGCATACCCACTTCTCTAGCTATCTAGTGAATGAAAGCCCAATGAAATAAGACCCAAGTCACAGCTAAATACCAACACAAGTCAAACAGCAAGCTTAGCTGTGGCTTATTCACTGGCTTCTATTAACACAGCCCAAAGCAAGGCTGGATATTTCCCAGTCAGCTATAATAACCAGAATGTCACTATTTTATTATTTTAGTGTTTTGGAAATGTATATAGAAGAATAGGGGATGAGCACAACCTCTGCTTTCATAATGTTCTTCAAATCCCACTTATGAGAGAGTAGATTTTCACATACTAAAGTCCATCAAATAGTCAGACTGTGTAAACATCAACAATTCATTAGCTGCTGTATACTGCTCTTGTAAGGATTTTACATCCATCCTCTGCTTAGCACTCAACAAATATAACAGAATATATACATCATAATAACAGGGAAAATTCAAATATCTAAGTGTGAGGTAACACAAATTTGGTGGAGCTTGCAAGGAACAGCATATGGAAACAATTGAACTGTCACCATGATGAGCGTGTGATACACATGTGGATAGATGAAAAGAGAAAAGAAAAGGAAATACTGATGTTATCTCAAATGATTCTGAGGTGGAGTGACATGTTACCCCTAGCAAAGCAGTCATGGATTCGCAATAACAATAAAAAATATATAAATGGGAAAATAATAGACCAAAGAAACAGAATTTTTATTCTTGTTTTTATATGGCTTGACTATCCATTTTCAATGTCACCTGATGACTTTCTGATCTCTAAAACATGGCATTCTGTATTTTGCAGTGCATATCTGAATTTAGGTCGAGTATGTTGTACATGAAATGTTTTAAGACAACTATGGAAGCTCATCTGTGTTCCCTGTATTTAGCTTCTTTTGGAGATGGAAGCTCTCCCCAGCATTCCTCATTAGAGAAACTCCAATGGAAGAGTTTCAGAAAACCTTAAGAAACACCTCTGTGTGAGCAACATCCGTCTTGATGTTTCTTGAGAATTTTGGAAGATGTGAGCTCGAACTCTCCAATTCTAAGAATGGAGAGTTAATGAACTCTCTGTATCTGCCAAAAAAGGCAGATACAGAAATTATGGCCAATAGCTAATTTCATCACTACATCTTGAAAGATGCTTCCATTTTGCACTAACAGACAGCAACTACACAGAAATAAAGGCAAGAGTCCAACCAAGACAAGCAGCAGAATTTCTGTGCCAATCATAAAGCAAGGTTAGATATCTGTGAAGTGATTAAGAAAAAAAACTTGTTTCCTACAACAGAGGTGCATGTACCATTGGAACACTGTTTTAAGCACACCAAAGGAAGAACAGTAGCACTGGAAAGGAAGAGAACGTGATGAATATGATTTCTATCTGTGCAGTGTATTTTCACCGTTTCTTTCAACTCGTCGTTTGTCGTGCAGTGGAAGCAAGGCATAAGCTACAGATGGATCATGCAGCTGTGCTTGTTTGGCTCAAAGGTGTGTCAGCTCGGATTTGTTAACAAGTCAGCCAGCAGGCACATGTTGCAAAGCACGGGATGGGATCAATACAGACGTATGTTAAAAAGAGCAAGTCAATCTGTGTGTGGGCAGTTTGCGCCTCTGTACTGCTCTGTGCATGCAGTGTGTCTATGGTTACTATGGTCTGTGCACTGCTGTTTCTCCGGTTTACTGCCTTAACAGGGTTGCTCTAACTGTTAGTGTGCCTGTATCCCAATTTTTAGAAATACTTCAGACCCCATTTTTACATTAAGACTAGGTTCACTGAAACTTCAGGACATCAGGACAATGTAAGAGAAGGCAATTGTTTTACATGACTTTGGCAAAGGTAGCACCTTTTTCTTTTAAAAAAAATATTTAACACTAAATGTTTTTCATCCATGATCTATGTAAAATATTAAATCAGGTTTCAGTTTTACTTGTCCTGATTATGCATACATAATTAAAGAAGTCAAAATAAAAAGCAAAAAAGAATGACCACTTTAGGATGAGGGAAATTTTTGTGATGGGTTTCATAAGACCAAAGACCAATAAAGGAATATATTTGAATCTTTCTAGATATTTTCATTACATTTTATTATATATTTCAGCTCCAAATATTTCAAAATTGTGCTAATTTATTATCATTTTTTGATATTTCAAAATTACATCAGTTTTCAATTTAAATTATTTCTGTACATTTGAGGACTTGACTTCCTTTAGTACATAGCATAGTGAATATAAACTTTTTTCTTTGTGAGCTTGTGGAGCCAGGGAGAAATGATCCTCACTTTCCCTAATTCCAGTAGCGTACTGTAGCGCTTCACAACTATGAAATCTCAGATTGCCTCAGGGTTATTTTTCAGGATATATAGTACCTAGTAACAATGTTTTGAAATAGTGTTGTTCCACAAAGGTTCTTGTCCTTATGTATATGAAGATGTCATATCTTGTCATTTTCCTCATTCTCATTTATCTTAAATTTTGCTCCTGGGCTGATCAAATGAGAATCTCGTGTTTGATTGTGATTTTAAACAGTAATTTCATGACTGCAAATATTTTGGGGAAAATTTGAAAATCCAAAACTGCATCTAGAAAAAAATTTCAAGGAATATTAAAGTATTCAGACAGAATATTTTTAAATAACAGTTCTGATTGAAAGGCCATCTCATAGCTTTTAAGGTGAAATTATTTTTGAATTATTACAGTAGAAAATAAAAAAACCAGATATAAATTAATATGAACTAGACATCTGAAAACTGTAGTCTGGATTTAGTTTTTTGGCCTAAAACTACTTTTGTAGCTAAAATTACAAATTAATATGTATTTTAAAAAGAGATGTGCATAGATATCAGAGCCCACCTTTTACTAGATCCCTTATCAGGTTATCATATATACATATTTCCTGTGTGCCACATCCCTCCACAACTTCATTTCTCATCTATCCTTCTTCAGCATATTTCTTGATACACCTGTTGCATCTAGACTTCTCATTTGTTCTTCAAAGCATAATTGCAAAGCTGAGGAAAAGAAATAAAAAATAATAGCAAAGCTCCATATGCAGCAATTCAATGCCTAGCAACCTGTGATAGACTGAAGGAAAAAAAATGACAAATTATCTGCAAGAGGCAGTTGGAACAAGGGCTTGGGGTAAACAGACACACAAACAACATGTCAGCCATGATAAAGAGTGTAAATTTGAACAGATGTCACTTCCAGAGCAGCAGCAGGCAGATTAAACAGAATTGGCTTTGGATGAAATCCAAGGAAGAGCAAGAAAATATGATGCTTTTACCCTGAGCTCTTACAGAAATCTAGTCTCCAGAACCTGTTTTCTTTAATAATCATATTTGAGCAAGGCTAAAAATAGGAAGACACTTTAAGAAAACCAGCTTAAACTAAATACATTTATTACACACATTGTTCTGTAAATACTTCATTTTCAGCTAAAAGGAGAAAAAAACCTATCTACTAGGAAAAACAATTGCTAAATAACTAATTTTCAAGTTATAATAATAGTAGCATAACTTTCATCAACATGCTACTAGTGCTTAATGAACCAAGGCCAAATCATGAAACACAAAATAATGTTGCAACTCTCCAAATTAAATAGCAATCATTACAAATTTTGGTGTACCTGTTGTTTCTTGAGTAATTCTGGTTACTAGTATTTTTGCACAGGTATATTTTAAATAATTGCTTCTTCTTACTTTTTTATATCACTTTATTGTAGATGAAGTACCACAACAGAGAGAATACAGAACAGATGAAAACACGAGTCAAGAAATAACACACATACTTATTGAATTTCTACTAAAAGTTTTGTAGGTAGACTTCACTCTCTAATTCTGTTCAGCTACAGTTGTTATACTTTGCAAATCCCTAAAGACTGACCAACTCTATCCATGACATAGTCTGCAGCACACAGATCTGTGTGATTTAGTTTGTTGGTTTTTTTCCAGGATTTCAGTGTCTCCTTGGCTTTGAATGCCAAACAAAGAAACAAAACTTTATTCCAGTGGCCAGAAGTTCAATGAGCACATCAACCAAAAGACTTTTTATATATTCCCTTCATAAGCATATACTTGTTCTTTAATTTCAAATAATAACATTAGCAGAAATAAATGCCATTAAATTGTCCTCATTCCATGTTTCCCTACTCCAGAATGAAGAAAATTTTCTCTATATTCCATTAATAAGCCTGAATTAATCCATTATCATCATTACCATTATTACTTTTCAGTGTTAGAGACAAATAAAGCAGGAAAACAAAACTCAAAGATATATGATAAACAAATAAATAAATCACAAAAGTAGACTATCAAAGCCAACTGACTTTTCAATTATCTTTAGTGAAGTTAACTCTATGATACAACTCAGGATCATACCCTTGGCTCCCTAAGGAGACCTGCTTTCAGTATGGCCCACAGAACAGTGTAACAAGCTTCATGGAAGAAAAATGAGTGACAAGTCATTATTTCTCAAATTAATATTTGAGAATAATAATATCAGCTTTCCTAGTTAATGCTAAGCTCCACGTGGAAGAGATAAAAATCACACACTTCTTTAATATGCACAACAGATGCCATTTCCCCACATCTCAATAGTGTTTTCGTAAGTCAGTATTTCAAGCTGAAATGTTGCATGGCTTTTCTAAGTCAATAATACAAGCCTACAAAATTAAAATGCACTACTTGTGTCAAATACAACAAAATCATTGTTTGTTTATTTTTAAGGTGATAATAAAAAAGATTAATGATACTGCTGGATGATGAAACAATCTGCCACAAGGCAAGCTGCAGAATATAGAGTGAAGCTCCAGCAACAATCCTAAGAAAAACTTCAGCTTTCTTCCAAACACATTATGAAGTCTCTTTTATTACCAGGTGACATTTTTGCATTTAAAAGAGAGTTGATTTTCATGTGGTGCTTAAAGGTCAAACAGTTAATCTACCTCTGTAAGGAGAGAGTTTTCCTCTGAAGAGATTTCTAGAGGACATCAAATCAATAAGAGTCATCAGACTCAACAGGAATAAGACCCTTCAGTGTTCTCAAGGCAAAAGTTTATACCAGTCCCAAAGAAAATGGATCCAGCTCATGAAAAAATTTCAGACATCATACAGCATTGAAAAGTAGCAACCTTTATAGTTGAACACTCGTATAAAAGGGTTTTTTATCATTAATTGAGAAGAAAAATCTCATTCAGTGTGCAACCTGGAAAAAACATCATTTTCATTCTAT
This sequence comes from Porphyrio hochstetteri, assembly GCA_020800305.1. Classification (NCBI taxonomy): domain Eukaryota; kingdom Metazoa; phylum Chordata; class Aves; order Gruiformes; family Rallidae; genus Porphyrio; species Porphyrio hochstetteri. The sequence continues at coordinate 21,584,452 of CM036917.1, forward strand.
GTATTCATTATCTTTTTATTTCCTAAGTGGTAAAAACGGTAAGAGAGTAAAAAGTGGAACTTACCACTGAAATTTTCACTAGTGTGTTCTGCAGCTCTCAAATGATGTGGTACAAACACCACGTTTCTGCTGTAGGTGAGAGAGAAAAAGGGATCTTCAATGAGAAAAGTATAGCTGTACGCTTCATCTTGCTCATTTTATTCAACATAATAAACCCATTGCTTTTCGTCCCAAGGAAACTGCCACTTGCCCTGTATACAATAGCTTAAGTAGTTCATTGGGGGCACATCAAATGGAAGTATAATACTGAATTCTGGAAATCAGAAACAGTGATTTCAAAGAAGTGTTTGGTTTTCAAAGTCATTGGCCTAAAAGAGGGTTACATGGAAGTCCACTGTTTTGGAATGGGGTTACAAATAGTTGGTCTTGCATTCCTAGGTCTGACACAACCTTGTATAAGAGCTTTTTTATGTTTTTCATTTATAACATGAGAGTAATAATAAACTTTTTTAGTCTTTTCCATAGACTGAGAACTCTTTGAGGTAATGCTTGTGTCAAGATAGGAACTGTACATATATATAAACACACGTACACAAGTATATAAAAGAAAGCCCATTTTAATATCGTAATTTCACTTAAAACTACCAGGCATCTCTCTAGCACAAATGGAAGGACTGTAAAATATTAAAAGAATAATCAGGGTTTTGACCTTCATTATATTTGTGGAACACTTATGTGCTTGAAAGGAAGTGAGGGTTGGGAATTACATAGGAGTAATTTTCTATAAGGACTGCTGTTTAGTATCTTTCTGCATGTACAGAATAGCACAGTTTATGATTGTTTTGCTTCTGATTAAATAACAAGAAGAAAATACCAGGAAAACAGACTGATAGAATCAAGAAGTTAGGGAAAGGTAAGAGAGAAGATGAGAACAAAATAACAATCCAGTGAAATATAGAACTAGAAGACTGCATTATATGGATAGTACTAGAGTAAAATTATTTAATTTGTTGGAAAAGAGTTATTCAAGCCAGAGCAAAACAATACAGCTGCTAGGTCTGTATTATGCCTTGAGTAATTCACCTTGATAGTGACATTGCAATTTCTGAGCATTTTTATACTGAAGTTACAGTAAATACATTTTTAATTTTCAGTCCCGTTTCAGCTAATCTAGGATAAATCTCAATCATTACTCTGCCTAGCTTACTTTCAACTACAGGAATAAAAAATCCATAGTGTATAGGCTTTAATGCTTTTTGTTTATATGATAACTGCTTTTAATTATCGTCTTGTTTGCAGGTCGCTTCAATGAAATTTAAAATGCAATTATTTTCCACTCAAATACACACTAATTTGAATGACTTATATTTTATATAATTAAGGTAAAACTAATCATTACATATAAAACATTTTTTAGCATTTCCTGATGAAATATTATTTATTTTTGAATTTTCATTTCATTCATCATTCATTTTGAAACCATTCCCAGAGCTTTTATTGCATCTAATGATTGATTTTACAGTTATTAGATGTAAAATTGTTCGAAGAATGTTTCCTAAACAAACTTATCTTTCCAATTATTTTAAACTACCTGGAACAGATTTTTTCCCCCTCTTCTAATTAATGTCTTTAAATTTATACACAGTCATCCTTATCTTAAATTTTTCACTTAAACAAATTAGAATCCTTTGGAGAAGAAACAAATACACAGATCCAGGTCAGACAGAGAACACAGATTGGAGGAAAATTATGTTTTCCTTTCTCCGTCCTCCCCATACATCTGCCTGCCAACATGCATAACATTCAAGTATCTGCACTACACCTTAATCCTCCATCAGAATAAGCCCTGAAGCAGTTACTGGGTTTACAGATAACTGAAACCTGAGCTAACAAAGGACTCTGAAAGAGACATGGAGGAAAGATATCCCAACTTCCAGACTTTTGGAAAGACAGAAGTTTTGGATTTGACCTTGTTCACAACAGAAGAGTAAATAATCGGTCCTTAATAAAGAATTCAGCACAGTAAAAAAGTCCATCATATACACAAGACTAAAAGTTCATATCACAACCACCATTTTCTCTTCTTCTGAGTTTAGTCAAGAGAGGTATTTCAACCCTATCCTTTGATAATTGTAAGATCCATGCTTTGGAATACTTGCAGAGCTAAAATTTGTGACTGAAAGCATAATGGATTTAGACTGAATTTGACACAGCCTTTTCCCTCTTCTCCTATTTTGAGCAGTCTGGTTCAGAGCGAGGTTAAGGGTGCACTTCCACAAGAATGTAAGTCAATCTAAATTTTGAGCACTCTCAGTCCTCCCTTGCTCTCCAATCTTCATCCTCTCTCAGTTATGTCCTTTTTGCTCAGTAAACTTCCCAAACTGGCTCACCACTGCCTCAGAAAGATAAGTTGAAGCTGTTCTCCCCTCCTGCCTACCTGCAACATAGGTTCTTCCTCCTCCCTTTCAGCCAGCACTGGCAATCATGAGACTGGAAGATGAGTAAGACAGAGGAGTAGATTCAACTGAAAATCCCATTAAAAATATACCTAACCCCAGACCAGTTCTCAGCCATTTAATCTCATGAAGAATTGTGTATGGATAACGAAACAAGATCATCTAAACTCATAACACTAAAACAGAAAAAGAAACCCAGACAAGCAAAGGATTATAACAAACAACAGGAATTATAAAATATTAAATTGTAACAGGATCCTCATTATATAAATACATCCCTTTGCAGGCTCACAAAGAAAGTCAAAACAAATTTCTCAGTTAATGAACTCTTTGGTGAATATCTAGATGTAAATGTTAGGATTGGCGAGCAATGCAATATAACCAATATCAATCATCCTTTCTTGTCAGGAATTTAGTAAGTATTAATAGCCCACACTTCAGTGAAGTTTTACTTTTGGAAAATAGACACTACAAGGGCTAACATGCCTCTGATTACAGTATTTTTTCTGATGAAAGTAATAAAGAAAATAGACAACATAGAAGTCTATGTCCTCTGCAAGAGGAAACCTGGGTAGAATAATCTAGGGATAATGAAGACATTTCTTTTTGAATATATAACAGAGACAGAGACTATTGGATGAAAGGACCCAGAAGCAGAATGAGACTATACCATGGTTTCTATGGTGGGTTTTTTTTCAATAATGATAAAAAACAACCCCTAAATTAGCTATATCATCTGAAATGGGACCTGCTGTACAAATGTTTTGATCAGGCTTTCCAGGGGACACAGTGATCTCCTTAAAATCATTACTGCCCTAGAAATGTACAATAAAATGCCAAAGCCATATAGTGGAGAAAGAATGTTCTCCTGCTTCCTTATGGTCAAACATTCATAGAGCAGCTTTTACTAAACCAGCTGCTCAGTTTTAGCTGTCTAACTGCTAAGGACTACTTCTAAGAGTGCATGCCTACAACTAAATGAATCAACAATACTCTCCTCTGCAGCACAGTTCCTTTGCACCTGCTAGCACAATTCTGTTGCACTAAAACTTCCTGAAGTTTTGGAGGCTCTTTCAACACTAGCTCTTTCAACAGACTAGCAAAGCCCTGTCCTGCTGCCTGCCCAGGCACATGGCTGCAGGCAGAACCTGTGCAGCTCAAAAACCAGAGGCTCACTGGTATTGCCTCCCTGGTGATGCCAGCTGGCAGAGGACATGCATGATGGTAAGAACCGTTCCTGCAAGAGCTGCTTCACTTCTGACATGCCAAAAGCCACAACAGCAGCTATAAAGCTTATTGAGTTACTCTCCTAAGGGCCATCTGCCGGCACTGGTGCAACAGAGCAGCACATCCTGGTCTACATCCCTCTGTCCCCAGCATAAAGAGGGTTGGACTATTCTGAGTATAACAAAATTGAGAACAAACTGGGATATAGTGATGCTGAACAGGTAAGTAATCTGCAACAAGTGCCTTCCCCTATGTCTGCTTTGGTTGTGATATTTGGAGCTCAAATGCTGTATTTACATAGGGCTTAACACCGTAAAAGGAAAGAAACAACAACAGATGTTTGAGGTTTTTAATACTAGAAATAACTTACAAAATAAACATGACATGAGTTGCACACTATGAAGAAAAGAATGTGGAGGGGTGACCAACACAGTATGGGAATGACATACACAGTTCTGGATTATAAAGATTTAGTGCAGACTATAGATCTTTTTGTAATGGTTTAGAAGGGTAAACGTGACTTTGTAAGAGAAAGGGAAGCAGATGAATCATGCCATATATTTTTATAAAATAAATTTAATAATTATTTTCACCTATTGGCTGACAAAACACTGAACTGGATATAGCCAAGGTATACAGAGACTTTCCCATCTTGCTGACTAGCCAGTCAATAGAAAGCAAGTTTTAAAAGGTCGGTCTCTCAGATAATCCACCATAGATTATAAAGCTGCTTCTCAGACCCAAAAAGTGATGTGTGACATGTGCTGTAACTGCCTAAATCTGTCCACAATTTAATTTCAAAGGTAAATTAGGGAAACCTTTTTCTTGGTGCAGGAAAACATCATTCTACCTATTGCAGAAAAATCATACAAGTCCTTCCAATGGATAAAGAAGAGCCGATACACATAAACGTTCATATTTAAAGCAGTAAATTAGAAGAACAAGGCTTATAGTAGCATTTCATTCTGACCTAATTTAGAAATTAGGTTACTTACATGGCATCACTGGAATTTCCCAAAAGATTTCTATCTATCTGTTTACCTTTTTCACACTTGAAAAAAGCACATGCCATGGCCTGCATTCAGTTGCATAGACAACTGGGAGACAGAAAACTGCTTTTTCATTGGGTGAGAGAAGGAATATCTGATTGAACAACAAATCTTGCTCTGACAGATCCAAAGTCTCTTTTACTGCTTGTGTAGAGCCATAATTTCTGTTATTTTCATATGAAAAGCAGACTTTAGTTAATAGTATGTACATGCAACACAAAGATTAATGAAATATCTGTTCCTGTGGCCCAAAAGGAGTCCTGCAGTACATGAGATCCAAACATTTCCTGAGTATTCTATTGTACTAAAACCCAACCCAAACCAACCAACCAACCAACAAAAACTCCAACCCCCAAAATAAAAGATTTCATGCAAGGAACTTGAAAAATATTTTAACAATGTAATTTCTTTTTCCAAATTTACACGCACAAATTATCACCAGATAAATTTCAGCTATCACACCCTCTAGTACCTCACAGCAGTATTTTTAGTGTGCTCACTTAAAATGTTTCTTCAAGATTTAAAGGTCATCAGAGTTTAAGAGGTATGTTCTATACTTAAGAAGTTCCCTTGAGTTTTAGAGTTATTACTGGATCTCATTATATTTTCCATATACAAGTACATCTCTTAAAGTTTACATTAAATTTTAAATAACTGGAATTTTGAAAGGTCAAATAAATAATGAGGTATCTTGCTGCAACAGGAAATATATTCATTATTTTGCCACAAGGTTTTCTAATTCAGTTACTTCTGGAAAAAAATCCTTTGCTATACTGACTTGATGCATTAAATTCTCATCATGCTCATCATTACAGAATATACACCATAAAATCATGTTAGACAGAAGCATAATAAAATCTGTAGTGATGCTTTAGCCATGGTAACCTCTTCTCAGAAAAGAAAATATGCTTAAATATTTAAGACTAGTACTTCACCACCACCAGAATGAGTCCTACAGCATCATTTAGTCCCTTTATTGTTGCCTTCTAATTGGTGACAACAGTGGAGACTAAAGTCTAAGTTCCCTGCCTAAGATTCTAGATTTTGCTCTGTGGGACTAGATTGCCCAGAAATTGATACTATCCTCATTTAAAAGGTAGTGGTTTATCTTCCCAGCATTCACCTCATCCCCAGCCTTTGCTGACACCTTGGGTACACTAACACACAACCGGTGCTTCATTCTACTGGTGATAGGTAAGAAGCCAAATGAACAAGAAAAGCCACTTAAATTTTGAACCATACAAGTATAGCACAGCATCACGGTGTTTCACATCCATTAGCTGGTTTCTTTCTTCAATATATTATATATTCTACTGTCAGCCAGTACCTTCTTTATATTTGTTCTAGACTTTATAATTGGTTAGTAACTTTTCTAACTGAAAGATACACTTGGGAAGAATTTATTATCAGCAGCATCTGTTTAGTTTTGTCCATTAATCCATATAGCTTAAGCAGCTCTCTGCAATACTCCTAGATACACAATGTCATCATTGTAGAATACCTTTTTGTACCAGGTATCTGTCAGACCACAAATAAACAGTCAGGTCTAGACATTTGTTAGTCTAGACATTTCATTAATTTGCCTCTCTTGAGGAAATCAAGCTTCCCCGGGTACAGCTGCCTCATGATTGACAAACCTTCATTAGATAACTGCTCTTACTTGTGAAGCACCCTAATCAAACTATTAAGCTGGTTCTTAACCGAACATCTAGAGAGAGACTTGAGCAGAAGAAACTAGAGCTGAATCCAAACCTAAACATTTTCCAAGTTTGTGGTTGTTCAGAGTGGTTGTTCAGCAAAGCCCTTCAGTTAGAATTTTCAACTCTAGCTTTTAAGTGTTTAGATATCCTGAACTTGGCAGCCTCATAAGCCAAATATATGTTAGCTTTTATTATCTATTACTTTTAGTACACAGTTTTACATTTTTATACTTTCAGTTTAGCTGTCTAAACAGTTTAACTTTCATAAAACTTTGTACGTGCTAAAGCTCTTTGTTAGATTTAAAGCTGGATAACATAAATTTAACTCAGCTTTATGTTCTATTTTCATTTTTTTGGGAATAATTCTCCACAGGAATATTCCTTTATGTTTTGTTTCCCATAATTGTGTAGAAGAGCCTTAAGACAAATTAGAAATGTAATAATCAATAACTGAGTTTTATTAAGAGAGTGAATTTAGATAGGCATGGAAACTAAACATTAATGTACCAATTTATTCCACTACTCAACTTTCTATAGAAGATTTATTCAGAAAGATGCTGAGTGAGACAAAAAAGTTTGTGTTGGTGAACAACAGTTTTTCTACTTTGCCACTATTAGTAACTGTTTAGATTTTTTGGATACAGCTACAATATTCCAGAGATAACACTTTCAACCAATTCAATTTTCTATGCTCCAAGACTGGCTATTCAAAAGTCTTGTCACTTAGCAACTCTGAGAAGCAACAACACTTAAATGAGCGCCTAATAAGCTGCCATTTACTAAATTATTTTGGGGATAGTGTAGAAGGCAGACCAGGAGAGAGATCCAGTGGAAAAAAACCCAACAAACAAAAAACCCCTCTGTTTTTCTACATAGCTAATTTTATTGAATTTGGAAGCAGAAATACATAATCTAATTATTTAAGTGACTGAGCACAAATGAGAGATAATGAAACACTTTTGACTTTGTCATAGGTACAATAAATATACTTAAATATTTCCGTCTCATTAGCTAGAAAAGGAACACCACGATGGAAGGCTCAATCTCTGCTCTTGTAAAGTTACCTTAGTATGCATGAGGAGGGCCTCAACAAGGTCGTATGAAGCTAAAAATCCTGTATTTGTAGCAGAGTATGACGACTTGCACAGTAAGGGGCAGGTTAAGACTCAGTCTCCAACATCTCATGGAGCATCCCCAAAAGAGGCACAAGACCCCCGATGAGATCAGACTAGGTGGACTGATGTGAGGACATTAGGCAGAGGAAGAGAAAGGCTCTTTCAGACAGGGGATCACACAGCCATACCCATCCTGGCATGCAGACATTTTGTTGATTCTTTCTCATCCCTCCAGCCTCTCCAGAACCTGCTCTGTCACTACCATAAACCTTTGCCCTTGAGCCATTCTGCTTTGTTGAGGCCACTCTCCTACACACAGACAGTACTATAGTTATTTCACAACAGCAAAGAGCTGAGCCTTCAATCAGGCTATCACTCAACTGACATAACACATTTAATCACAGGAAAGTTAAAAGAAAATATGCAAAGAGGTATTGCCTTTCCTCTGCTTTCAAGTCTCAAATAAACATGAGCAGACTGTCTCACACTATGCCAGACCTGTCTTAATAGATCTGTATCTCTGGAAGAAAAGGGCTGATGCAAAATAGGAAAGACATAAATGGAAATAGATAAATAATGCCTCAGAGAAAGTTGATTTTATTTTATAACAAAAGTGATCAAATATTTCCAAGAAATTCAATCTAAAGAAAAGCATGGTTTGAGCTAATGTTTCTTTGACCTTTAAGAGCCTGTGATTAACAAATACTTCATTAAAAAGTTGAATCAATACCTGAATGCTTAAGAGGAGTTACTAGGCAACCATATTTTCAAGTTGTAAACCAGTGTAATACAAACCAATGGTGAATGCATACTATAGATCTTTGTCTCCAAACACATGGAAACCACAGAAAATTTTCTTTTCAATCTGGGAATCTCTAGGTCAGTCTTTTCACATCAGCAGTATGCCGATTAAGGGGGCAGCCACACAAATAATATATCATGCTATCTAGATAGGGGTGAAATAGGAAAGTTTCAAGAAAGAGTAGGTTCTCAGTGATATCTTCAAGTGGCATTTCTTTCTGCTGTTGTTCCAATTGAGTTATTTTACCTACTTAACATAATTGTATAGTGTAAATACAGCCATTAAAGAGCAATGACTATTTCAAATCCTTTCTTTCAACTGAGGAAAACCATTACACTCAATCTTGGTACAGATCCTCAAGTAGAGTCATTGGTTGGAGGGGTAGAGCTATCTGAAGTATTTGGTTTGATATCTTAAGTATAAGAAGTATCTGTAACTCAAGTTAACAGTTTATCTGAGTTTTCATAACAAACTCTACAATATACTGAATAGCTCCATTAGTAAACCATAGGGAAGTGCTATATTTTGTGAGCTCTTGAATGTGTTACCTGAATATAAGGATTATCCACTGTTTTCCTCTATTTCCTTTATATGTTTTTAATAAATAATGTTTTGGTTCCATCTTCAGTGTTCCATCTTTAAGGCATTGTTATGGTATACAATCTGTTGTATTCAATTCCATTTTGTCCAATTTTTCACTTCCAGCCTAGAAAATTCAAAGCCAGAGCTCTGACACATCAGTCACACAATCAGCTAAATTAAGCTACTCCAGTTGGTTTAACTGGCAACTTTCAGGGATGCAAAACAAAGCAGCAAGGTTTTAATGGTTTAAAGCCTCCAAAGTGGATCATAATACAAAATGCATTGCTCATCAGCTGGCATGGAAGGCAAGGAATGCCATATGCTTTCAGTTTCATTTGTGCTGTTTATCTTTAATACTAAACCCTAATGCAATACACTTTCTATTACTCTGCCATATCAATCTCTTTTATGTGTAAGGGGGTCAGGAAAACAAGACAATATTGGTTTCAACAGTCACAAGCCAATACAGGCTGTACTAATTCCAGGGCAGCTGAGAGCTATGGAGTACTAAATTACATTTTTTAATGCATGAAGTAGAAAGCATATAGTTAACAACACAATCAAAATACTTGTTTGGATGGCTAGCTATATGCTTGCAGTTAATGTTTAGGCAAATTTGAAAACAAAACAGCAGTAGCTCAAGAATATGGATGAGCAACTCAAGTTTTAAAGTATTGATGCAATAATTATGTCCTACATATGTAACTAGAGGTTAACCAGCAAGTGGAGAAGAGAGCTTCCTGCTAGAGAGCACTGCATTCATGGACTTAGAAGAATGCTTTTGCAATTACAATAGGGGAGGAATGACAGTGCCTTGGTGATGATAACTCCCCACATTGCAAACTAAAAAGTCACTACTTAGGAAAAACCAGACTCCATCTAATCCTACTCAAAGATCCCCACATCCTTACCGGGTTGCTGGTGCACGCTCAACACACACAAACATCACTATAGAGAAAGGCAGCAATGAGCATCTCTGAGACTAAACTTTAAAAGGCAGAATATTTAATTCCAACCACATTATCAATTAATAACTCTACTCCCATTTTTGAAGTCAACAAAGGTGAAGACACAGACACGCAGGTGACTTTCTCAGGATCTCTTTGCTGTTAAATTATCCTTCTAGTCACCAACTTGTTCCTCTTTAGAAGTAAATTGGTGGAGGTTACTTCCTCATGTTTTCATAAGCATGTACACTAGTCACCTTACAGGAGGTATTATGTTGCAGCTTTGCTTCCCTTACTATTTGTATAGTAGCATTTGAAGCATTATTCCTAATTCTACTGCAATCTCTTTTAGCCCTCTGTTCTTTTCTGGACCTGAACTACGAATTGTGAACAAGAAAGATGCTGCAATATGACATGATAAGAGCTTAGAGTAGGCACTTTGCCAGCTGGCCACTGTCCTGAAAACTCTCTGGGAGAACGACAGAAGGCAGCAAGCTGAATTGCTGAAAAGAATCATGGGGGAAGACAGAAAATGCAGCTTGATAGAGGTGCTGCAGAAACTAAAGCAGGGAACAGAAGGGATTGGGTAAAATTGACAATCACTGGGGAAATGGTCACCTAAAACTACACTCAAAGTCCAGACCTAAGAAATTAATCTTGAATCAAGAAAACAATAATTGTCTAGTAAGGGAAATGGAAGACATTGGCAACCACATAAAGTTCTGTGTGTTTAGATGATGGAAAACTGGCAGATATGCAGCTTAATTAGGAGAAAAACAGTTAAAAAGTAAAGTAGGTTTTGCTGAAGAGGGGCACATTAATTATCTTCCAAGGAGAATTAAGTCCCTGCAGTCTTAAAACACTTTGAATACAGTTTCACTGGGGTAAGGTCAGAGAAGCAACTGCTTTGTTCTCAGTTAAAACACGAAATAAAACTAAACAATCCGAAAACCCACAAAACAAGCAAACAAAAAAACCTGAGAAAACCCTTAGGGAACCATGTATTCTCTAAATTTTCTGGTTTATTTTAGAAAAAGCAATAAGAAATTAAAATTAAAATGCAATTAAAATACAAATCCCAACCCTCCTTCATGTATCTGTGAAGTATTCACCAGCACAACAATTATATTTATCAAGTATCAGTCAGTATTTACAAAATAAAAAGAGAACCACAATCTACAAGTTTCTTCTTGAGAAGGGGACAGATCTGCAGGCAAAGGCAACTTTCAGAGAACTTGCTAGGGGTGTCTCAGAGAGTTAAAGCCTCCTAATGAAAATCTTTGCTTTGATGATTTTAAATAAAATGCTGGTCTTACTCGAGGAGCTCATGACACAGCATTTTCTGCAGGTTTCACAATCTTCTCTACTGCTAGCATTAACACCACTACCTAAGAAAGATTTCACTACATGTAAATGGGCTAAAACATAGATTAAAGTTTAATTACCCAGATCAATATTTTTCTGTGTCATCCTTGCAGGGATAACCTATATAATTGTAGATAAAAATCTTTATACAATTTAAAAATTAAATGTCAAATAGCACAGCAGTAACATAATTCTTTCTGAAAATTTATTCTATTCTTAATCTTAAGGTGACAACATTCAATTCTACCCAGCTGAGAAGTCTTCAGAGGTTTTGACTTGATTAAAAAAAAATCCAATATCTATGTTTGACCTAAAGTTAACTTTTTGTGCAAACATTTAATTTTGGGTGTAAAATCTTCATAGCTGTAGAATTTACCAAGATCCTTGGTAAATATTTAACAATTAATCACTTTCACTTAAAAATTTACTTATAGTCTGAATTTATATAAATTCACCTTCTGTCCAAGAAGCCATATTATCCAAGAATCACAGAACAATTGCAGGGACCTCTGGAGATCACCTACTCTTTCTAGTCAGCTAAAGCAGGCTACCCAGAGCTCCATCTTGTCAGATTTTGAACATGGCTAAGGATTCAACAACCTCTCTGGGCAATCTGTGCCAGCACCCAACCCCCAGCACAGAGAATGAGCTTCTTGTATCTCAGTTTGTGCCAGTTGGCTCCTGGGACGTCACTGAGCAGCACTGTGAAGAGCTTACCTCTGCACTTTACTGTCTCCCATTAGGTATCGAAACACACTGCTAAGATAGCCCTCCCCGAGCCTCTCCTACTCCAGGTTAACCCACCCCAGCTCTCAGCCTCCTACAGTATGTCAGAGGCTCCACTCCCTCAGTCATCTTCCTGGCTTTTCGCTGGCCTGTTCCAGTATGTCCATGTCTCTCTCAAACTGGGGAACCCAGAACCAGTCACAGTGTTCCAGTTGCAGCCTCACCAGCATTTTCACATGCTGTGTGTATATGTGTTTATATGCCAGAAAAATGAACTTAATGTTTTATCCAGTGATATTTGTAGAACTCACCCGAAGTTCTGCATTTGTCTAAAGCATTTATGAAAGAGCTTTTGTCTCTGCTACTCTCAATTTCTCAGCTGAGATGAAAACTTTTACTGTCTGTTGCTTTTAGACAGCATTTTTAAATATCAATTTATTTTCCAAGGCACCCTCCCCCCCACTTTTTTTTTTAATATATATTTTTCAGAGCTGAGTTTCCCTTATGCATGTATTCTGCTTTGCTGTCTGGCTTCAAAAGCTGGGTTTTCTGAAGTGAGTCTTTTTGGCCCTGGATGGGCAGAGACATCTCTACCATTCTGGCAAAACCCAGAAGCACTAGAAGGTGCTCCATTTGTTTGGCCTTTAAAGTCAGATCAGCATCTCTAGGATTTTAAAATTCCCAAACCTTCTAGTTCTTTGGCACTCTGCAGCTCTGCAGTATGCCCAGAGTTTTAACCCTACCACCCTTCTGAAAAAGAGACTGGATAAAGAATTCACATGCTTCCAAGGCCATTCTCTTCTCTGCAAACCCATCCTCATTACCACATCTCCATAAAAGACTGAGCACTCATGAGCCTTCTGTTCTTCAGTCTGACCCCAACACTTTGGGGCCATGGACCTACCAGAGCAGCCATCACTCCACTCCGTCCTGAATCAGGAGCCTTGTACCTACTCCTCAGCATTCTGCAACCAGTGACTACCTCACCTGAGCTGCTTTGGCAGTGTGAAATGCAACTAGTTTCCAGGAGTACAAATCAATACAGTTCCACAATTTCCTTCTCCAGGGAAGTGGAAGAAAAAGCGTGACATTAAAGATCTTCTATAATGCATATTTTCATTACAGACTGCTATGCATCTGTGTCCAAGTGACCTGGATATTACTATGAGCAAATTCACAAAAGGCAGCTAAAGCAAGCTTTTGAAATTTCTTGCTTTATATTATAATTTTACTTCTAGTATTTTGATATCTGCTTCCACATTTATGTAGTCACTTATTTCTAGAAACCCAAAGAAGGTAATGTAGGTTATTATTACTCTCATGAAAGTCCATTCCTCCTGGTAGTTTTTATTTTTCTGACTCACTGAATGTATACTTATGTCCACCCAAATTAAATATCACACCAAATCCTCCCTAGTATTGCCATAATTTTCTGATATTTTGGAATAATTTCTCAGGCAAGTTTAGACTATTCCAGCCACTCCTATTCTTGGACATGTTCACTTAGAGAATGATCAGACAACTCTTATAAATCTTAGAATTATTTTCTTCCCAGAAAAACTCTGGTTTTTGTTGGGGTTTTTAATACTGCTCATAAGTTTCCTGAGCTTCTACTGCTTATTACTCCAGTGCTTTTAAACATGCAATGGATATTTTGGAAAAGAATATTGTCATCTTGCAAAGCAAGGTCTAACAATGTAAACCCACTGTATTTCAGTAAGAGACATTAGATTTCTGTTCGCTTATGCAACCTAATTGTTCTTTCCTAGAAGCTATGGCAGCCACAGAACAGACAAACAGAATTGCTCATGATAAATGAACATAAACATAGTAAATCCTTTAATAAATGATGCATTTTTCAATCTCGGTAGGATGGAGAAATTATAGCATCACTTGATACTTCTGACAGAGTAGCTAGTTAACTTCCAGCAGGATCTCTGGGCATTTTACATGATAGCCACCCAAAGAAGGTTCTCCAAGTTTGTTTCTCTGTCAGACAAAAACATCTTCTAAAATTAGAAACCATGACCCCAATCTAGCTTTCAGCACACCTTCAGATTCTGTGCTTCACAGTAATAAGAACATACCATTTAATGAGCACTTATTCTCATAAACTATTGCTTTGTCATGAAATCAGCTTGTTGAATTTAATATTACTTTCAGTTTACTACAGGTCTTATAGAATCTCTTAGTTTTCTAACAGCTTCCTATTGTCCTTGGTTCATCTTTCTAATGAAGTCAGTTAGGAATTCTTTGTCCTGGCCCAGTGTACAAACAGTGTTACAGCAAGAGCTAAAAACTCACTGAATATTAATTAAATGTTTAATAAACTAATGTGTTGTCTTTTACCTAGAAAAAAAAAGACCTTTAGATGAATACAATCCTTGGATTGCTTTATTTTACGTTCCCATGAATGTGTATATTACTTTGCACACAATGTAGTTCTGAAATTTGAAAGGTATTTTCTGAGAAAGATATGACTAGCCTGGAGGTAAAACCATGCAATGAATTAGTAAGAGTAGTACGGGAATAGATGTAGTTTAATGGATTTATTACCTCATCATTTATCATTTTTTCCCCAAGCTCATTAAGAAAGAATCCAGCAAAGTACAAATGTCTGAAATAATATTAATGGACATTGACTAAGCTTAATAGAGATTGTTTTAATTGCTTTGAGATAGGGCTAAGTTATAACATTATATATCTCCCTCTTTCGGAGGAACGAAATTGTAGCTTCAAACAATAACTAAATAAAGCAATCTACATAAATCACCGTTACTATTTTCAGAAGGATGGTATTTTTCAGCCCAAATACCTCGACATCAGTGCAGAAAGCTGGCCATTTACTAAATACTGTATTACTGGTTTACAAATACAGCTGCTGACTCGGATAGAACAGTTGGTAATAAACAAACCCATCTGCCACCATATACTGCAGGTAAAATTCACTTATATTTGAGTTTGGGAATTATTACAATCAATAAAAATATTTTTAAAGATTTTTTTTCCCTTAACACATATTTAATTTATAAAATATAACCTTTCATGAGATCAAAAGAGGGGTCAAGTGTATATGACGACTATTTGATGCTGGCATATGCTGAGTGGACCACATAAATCATCTAACCACAACCTTTCCAGCAGCTAGCTAAGCAAAGAGAGGGGCTTGCCAGAGCTGCCTGGTGGCAGCTTTATGTCATTCTCGAAGATTTTATTCTTGTCATAGACACCTGAAATAAGCTGAATCCTTTCGGATTCAGAATCATCACAAATTGTCTTTCACGCCTACAAACTCACTACTATGATCACACTTATTTTTTACTCTTTTTTCCTTCTGAGAAAAGAGGTAGCAATGTAGAACATGAGAGAGCTGTAATACTCAGTCACTGTTTGTTATTTAAACTACATGGAGGGTTGTGGTTCTGACAATGAAGTAATGTATTTACCATATTATAAGCAAAAAATATAAAATTTTGCATTTAAAGAGAGACCCTTCTTCACCGTCATGGTTTCACACAGGCATGAGCATTTTATTTAATTTTTCAAAAAAAAGAATATATTCCTGTTCTCTGCTTCAGTACCGTTGAGCTGTGCAGTGTCTGAAGATGTACTACTGCAAGCTCCTAATGTTCTGTGAAATTAAAAAATACCTATTTAATGCATAGAAACACTATTTTGTGCATTCATTATGTCAATATTTGTTCTAAACTCAACTCAAATGTAGAAAAAACCCCAACAAACAGTGTAAGAAGTTTATGCCAGTATTAAAGGAATGAGAAAGACTCAGGGAAAGCCTATTGAAAACCAGACTACCATCTATTTCCTGTATTTCTTATTTTCAAGCACAGCCACTGACCAGGCAACACAAAGCATCTAAAAAAATTTAATAAATAATCAACTGATATGGGAAAGTAACAACATCTTGAAATATTTGAAAAATCTATTTCACTGCTGCCCCACTGTGTGCTGCAAATATCTATTAAACAAAGTCCTGTAAGACCTGATTTTGTAACATGATCCAGGTAGGCACTCATGCAACCACTTCAGGAGTTATGTGTTTCTGGCTGTATAAGTTGCAATACCGAAAGGTTTTTAAGATACCTTATACTTTAGTTTTGTGTTGACATTTGTAATGACAAAATACCAACACCCCCCAACCAGAAAACAACAAAAACCCCAAAACACATAGGGGTGTACATCATTGGCACAGCTGGATGATATTTTTTCAAGCCAAAGGTTTCACTCACCAGAACATGTGTTTAGTACAATCAGATGGATTTTGCAGTGAACATATATACACTGGCACAAAATTTATTCAGTAATTACCAACCAATGCCTGTCATGCTTCTTTGTATGAAATCTACACAAAATTAAATATTTAATTTAACCCTAATAAACATTTTCCAGCATCCAACTAGCTGTCTCTTCCTTCATCTCACACATTTTTTCTTGAAATCTGACTGTGGACACTAAGCAATTGTACCCGCACAGCTGACTTACACAGAATTCCTTACTCTCCTCTTTCTTTCATCTATCAGATTCAACCTTTTTACCCAATCCTCCAGCTGTGGCTGAGAATGTCCCACATGAATATTAAAGAAACAGCAAGATCTCACTGCAGTAGCTCAACAAGTACTATTAGGCCAGAATGCCACAGAACAGACCAGGTATAGTAACAATGTCACCTAGACACCCATTTTATGAAAAACCTATAGATTGGAAATTCCACTCATAGTCAGTTATTTATACTGTCCTCCAACTTAAGTAAATATAATCAGCAATTGTAGGAAAATTGATCCCTTTCCAAAATAATGTTACTAGCAAACAGTTATTAAGAGCTCTATGGTCTTGCTTGTCATTATTATGCCATGTTCTTTTTTGTCAGTTGCAAACCAGAACTCAGGAGCTGGAGAGCTTTCCAAGCAATACTTGGAGGGTCTGACATCTTTCATTCTGACTAAATGTCCCTCTCTTGGACAATGGTGGAATTTCACTGCAGTTAGAACATATACATCCTCCCACAATCCTCAATCAGATATTCCTTCCTCATATCATGCCCTCTAACCATCTTTTCATTGCCCCAGTGCTTTCAAAGTATTTTTCAAAACATCTTCTTTCTTAGCAACAGTCCATGCCTAAAAATACAATGTTTCCAGATATCTAGAGAATAGTTGTCATCTTTAACTCTTCAAAACTAGATATCACCAGCAGAAGTCAAGGAATCTTTTAATTTCTTCTTAGTAATTCTGAGAGAAATATTTTAGTTATTTAAATTTAATGAACTGTTGACTATTAGACAGACCAAGTCAAGATCTTCCCATTGTTTTAGCATGTGTTTTGTCTCATCTGATATCAAGATCCATGTTTCTCCTCATTTCCTTGCCAATGATTTTTGTGCAATATTTCAGTCTCTTCCATGAAAGCCAACTCACCAAGAAAGTTTACTGAAAGGAATACTGACATAAACCAGAGAAACACAACATAGAAATGTAAAAACTTTCTGTACGATCTATGGGGTTTTAGGGACATTTCCACTTAATTGAAATTTGGTTGATACACAAAGCAAGCTGAATGAGTCTCTAAATATGGCAGGATGAGAAAATAACTTAGAAATAGAAGGTAAGGAATTATTACTGTGTTCTCAAAAAGGTAATAGCATTCATCAGACTCTTTTTAGAGTTCTGGAGAAGCATTGGCATGGATAGTAGATAAAAATAAAGTTGATAAAGGAAATGAATAAAATCTTTTGGAAATAACCACAGCCTTTCAGGGCTATGCATTTTGAACACAGGTAGATGAAAATGACATGCCTGACCTTAAATGTAACACTTTTCTTTATAGATTGGGTTATTTGTGTTGGACTTGTCAATCAAATATGGCATGAATATATTTCAGCAGCTGTGAAATTTGATTAAAACTTAATGCAGTCTTTCTTTTTTCTTAAAGTCTGAATGCATTTAGATGGTCTGCTACCTGTGAAATTGTGATGTTGCTTGTTAATTCTTCATTATTTTTATTGTTAGGGAAACCTATTCTTCCTTTGCTTTTAACTGAAGGGCAGTTAAAATCAGCCCTTTGATATTAACACTTTCATATCATGAGGCAATTTTAAAAATGCCTTTTATAGTAAAGGATCCTGACTGCGTGCGTTGATAAACATTATGCTTAATACTCTGAAAGAAGCTCATAAAATACCTACATTATACATGAGGAGAAACTAGTGCTTTGAAACTTCAGAAATTCCAATTCTTAACTGGACTTCTTCCTCATAGAGCTTAAAAACCTAGGTTGTCTATCAAAAAATGGAGACAGACTGAAATAATTTTTCAATATGAATGATAAAGGTCTATTACACACAGTCATTTATCAGGAGTTACTAATTAGTATTGGTTTTATATAGAAAACAATGAACCTCTTTGAAAATACTTATTTAGCAGTCACTCTTTACACATTAAGTAAATTGTCTAAATATCAGAGAGATATATGATTTTTAGGCATTTGCTGTACCTTAGAAAAATTAAGTTATAACTAAGATAATTCTACCTCTTTGCAGCAATAAGAAACCTCTAATGTTTTGAGTCCTGATTCTCAGCTTTCCTCTTATCCCTAAAAGGAACAGTTTCAAAGGTGCAACCAGAAGTGCAGGCATTTTATGATGAATTGTATTTCATGATTCTGATCTCACCTAGAAAGGTCTATCTAATTGTGTCCATATTTCAGATGTAGCATTTTTCTTATTAAATGACATCAATTGCACTCTCATTATCTGCAGTTCCAAATGAGCTGGGACTGTTCAGCCTGGAGAAAAGAAGACTGAGGGGGGACCTAATTAATGTTTATACATATCTTAAGCATGGGATGCAGGGGGAATTGGCCAACCCCTTTTCAGTGTCTGTGGGGATAGGACAAGGGGCAATGGCTGCAAACTGGAGCACAGGAAGTTCCGCACCAACATGGGGAAGAACTTTTACACAGTGAGGGTGCCAGAGCCCTGGGACAGGCTGCCCAGGGAGGTGGTGGAGTCTCCTTCTCTTGAGATACCCAAGACTCGTCTGGATGCCTATCTGTGCAATATGAGCTGGGGAGCTGCTTTGGCAGGGGGGTTGGACCCGATGATCTCTCGAGGTCCCTTCCAACCCCTACGATTCTATGATTTAAAATTCTTTCACTCCTTATACCTCTTTACAGTAATTTCAATAATTATGATATTCTTTTTATCATGACCTTCAGGGTGTAAAGAAGAAAACACATCCAATTCTCTTAGGATATCATTCATAGGAGATTTTTAATAGCAGCATGGAATTATTTTACTCTATTTAGAGAGAGAAATGTTACAGTTGGCTGAAAGAAATACAATATATAGTATGCATATTAGGTTACATATATGTATCATCTCCACATATGTAACCAAATTTGTTTGAAGCTGCATAACTAGTTTTCTCTCCTTCCTGAATTCAGCAGTTTGAAAGGTCCCATTTCTTCATTCCTCACAATTAAACAAAGTTGTTGAAATCATATATTTTACTCCAATGTTCTCACCTAAATTAAAGATCATTTAGTGCTTTTTGAGGTTGTCTGTACAACATACAGCTGATCCCTCAAATTACAGTTAAATTTTATGTCTGCACTACTCAACCATTTTGGTCTCAAAAATTTAATCTAATTTTTCTGTCTTCATAATTTTTAAGATGTTAGAGAACTTTTAGAAATATTACACATAGGGCTATGAAACCTCCCAGAACTAGTGTTGAAAATTATTTTACTTTCCAGGAAGCACCCTTCTCTGTGCTTAGAAAAAAGTGGAAATATTCCCAGGACTCCATTTTAGAGTTAATTGTATCCTTTCTCCTATCCTTTCAAAAGATGGCAAGTGTTTTTAGGAAGAATCAGCTATGTGGCCAATGTGATACAGAGAGAAGACTTAGACTACGTACTTTCATGACTGAAACTGTAACACCTCTACCAGGATTCACATATTTGGCCTCTGGTTTCCACACTTTGTGTCTCACTGAATATGATGGGTTGCACTGCTTTTTCTTCAACATTATTTGGAGACCTGTTCCTACACAAGATCTTGTTTTAAATTGCTTGTGGTAGCACTGAGTCTTAACACAGCAGACTGGTGTTTTCCAGGCACCAGGACACTTTGGAAGATGTGTGGACACCATCTGAATGTATTTTAATTGGCAATAAAGTTATTTGCCCTGAGTTGAGTCTGTTCTGCCCATGACAGTAACTGATAAGTAATCTCCCTGTCTTTATCTCAACACATGAGCTTTCTCATCTTAATTTCTTCCCCCGTCCTTTTAGGAAGGGGGACTGACTGAGTGGCTGGGTGGGTGCCTGGCAGCTGGCCACAGTTAACCCACCACACACAACTGTTTGCTGTTCACAGCTGTTTTCTTGAAGTCTAGGAAATGACTAAAGATTGTGCTAGAGAAATAAGGTGATCATAAACTCATATTATCTTAGACTGGGTAACATCCAGAAAAATTTAAGCCAGATGGAAGAACAAAAAAAGCAGTTCCTTAAAAGTATAATAGAGTGCAACAGACCCCAAACCTTTCAGGCATGCACACCCAATTAATTATGGAAAACCAGTTTAGTAAATACAAACATTGAAATTCTCTTAACCCACGAACATGTGCCGAGTTCAGTAACCCATTTTAAAGTCACTCCTTCAGCAAAATGCTATGAGCTATGTTTGAAAATTTCAAGTGTTATATTGATAAGAAGTCAAATGTGCACAGTATGTTTTCAGATCATTCTGTATTAAGAATAAACTGGTCCAATGCCAGGAGCTGTGGCATTCAACTCCCCAAGTCCCTTAACCAATGCCCAGCAATAACGGCGACTGTTGCCTATCCCTATCACTAGACTCTGAAGTTTTTCTTTGTGCTTGCAGAAGCAAAATCTGGAGGCATCTTATTTCTTTAAACGACAGCTGTCGTTTGCATGGCACTAGACTGTGCCACACAAACCTAGCCCAAACTGAAGTGGATGATTTGGGTCTCAAAGCCTGAACCCAAGGCATACAATTGTTCACACTAAGTAAGAAATAAGCTCTGAAGCTTAAACTGGCAAAACAAACTTATAACAAACAAACAAACATAACTCCTCCTTTACAGCCTTTGAAACCAGGGATTTATGCACTAAGACAGAGCTATACCCACAGGCAGGTAACTGCAGTTTCAAGGCCTTAGTCAAGGAAACCACAAGCATAAAGTATAACGTATAGCTCAAAATGGAGAACGTTAATAGGCTTACTCTTCACACACACTTCTGTAGTATTTCTTAGCCATGAATCAGGTGGTACTCTCTAAGCATTCACTGCTCTCATGGTCCAAGTTATTTTTACAAAGTGGAGTCAGGCATGAGTTTTATGAACACAACACTGTTACAAGAATAAACCCACCAAATATTAGAACCACTTGTAACAGAAATATTATCCATTCAGTCAACAATTTATAACAATGCTAGCTAGGCTATTATACAGACCATAAACATCTTATTAGTTTAGCAGCTGACAGTGCATTTTAGTTCATTCCATGTGCTCTCCACTTCCTTTTAATTGTTTAATGAAGGAACACCACAGATTCCACCACTAAAAACTGCATTTTCTATTTCCCTTATATTATCAGAGGCTAGATAAAAACATATAAAAGTTGTTAATATTCCTATCCATTAGTCATGACTTGATAGAGGAGGATGAGTATGTTATCACTTAAAATAGAAATATGGCTACGGTTGTCAGTGGGAACTTGATTAGTTTGCAAAAGAAACTTGCTCAATTTGTATGCTTATGAGACACACTGTTAGATTAAAGACAAATGCCCCATTGGAGTACACAGGCAAAGATAATGTACATATAAACATACCATCAATCTAGATAGACTCGTATTTTTCAAAGAGATCCATCTAATTCAGAAAGGTCTGGATGCTCTTCAGCAAAGTGTAGTAACAGTTTGAGCACTGAGTATTTCCACCAGACATATCTCTCATATGAGTTTTTGATTCACTGACATCCTGAAACAATCTTTTTTACTCTTTGAGCTGAAGCAAGGTAAACTTTTGTATTCTGAATGTGATAAAAGGTACACAGAAGTTCTTTTGAATGAGGAAATCTTTGTTCCAAAGGGTGGGAAACAAAATGAAATTGCAGCAAAGTATGCTATTTCACATCCACACACTCTCATTTATTACAGCACTCTGAGATAGCTATAATAACAACTCAAGCAAGGCTTATTACGGACAAACCTCCACTCTTCACTGTGACCTCTATAGAACCTGCTAAAGTCATGGTTGTGGTGACTTATGCATCAGAAAAAATACTTCTGATTGATTCATTCTGATTAAGCACAGGGACAAATGCATAGGTAATGTGTATAGTGGTGGAAAGTTACACATCAGTGAATGTAAAGTCAGATGTCAGGCAGTCTTAATCAAAGGCAACTGTGCCAGTATAATTTATGTGCCAAGCCACAGGAAGAAAGTGCTTTATTTGAAGTAGAAATACGCAACATTACTATACACTTTAGGTTGTTCTTCTTCCCAAACCAGGAAGCCCTAGCATGTAAATAAACACCAGCCCAGGCTTCTTATGTTTCTGTTAATTCAGAAGTGATCCATAGAAATCAATAAGCCCTGCATCAGCAAGTGAGAATAAGTCTAAGCAAGCCTAAGCTTGCCAAGTAGAAAGTGTTGAAAGGAAAGTGCAAGCTGCAAAGAATTTCTCTTGAATCACCTTTGAAACTCATCTTTAATATCCTGAACTGAACAAGGGCAGACAAGGGTCATAAAACATGGTAGTATTAAGTGCTCAATAGGGAAAGCAAACACCCAGAAATTTCTTAGCATATCTCATTGAAACTTCTTCAACCAGTTGGACTGCATGGACTTGCAGCCAATTTATATACATTCACAATGTAGTGAAACCTTTGGAAAACACACTCACAACACAACTAAAATACAGCAGAGATCTTTCACAACAAAAGAAGCAAGTTACAATCAATGACCTTCCTACCTCTGGAATGTATGGCTATTCCTAGAAACAACTGCTCTAATTTAATTACAAATAGTTCAGGTTTTATGAATTCTCAATATTATGCTTACCACAAAATCTTTCATTGTTTTACAGTAATAAAACCCAATTACTTTAAACAATTTTGGGGAAGCATCGAATTATTCAAGAGTGGACTAACTCTTTTGGCCAATTCTTATATGAATGAAGATAGAGATATATGGTGGACTACTTATAATTGGCCATAAAAAGAGAATTGTTCCACGAATTTCTCTTAGTTGTACATAGAAAAGGAATAACCTCATTATGTGAGAGATATGTTAAGCCCACACAGCAACACAACAGTTTTCAACTTGCTTTGCAGGTGAAATACACAAGCTGTGATCACAGAAAAATTGCTCTGCCACCACAGCTCGTATGTTACACATCATACTGTATAGGTATTGTTCATTAATAAAACTATCACTGACCTTCAGCCAACACTAGGATAGTCAAGAATTTCTACTGTGGGGAATAATGGCCTTAAAAGTACGCACTACTACTCACTTTGGCACCCAGAAGCAGATAGAACTGGCTTGCCATCTCACGAGATATTAGAATATCCACACCCCAAAGACTGTTAATAACATCTGTTAACCCAATTACAAAGAATGTGCATCCATAATAAACAAATTTCTAACTCACCTAGCTTTCAGCACATCTCTTATGACTGTGGATTTGAAAGGCTGACAAATTTTTTTTTTCAGAGAAGAATAAACCAGACACCCCCACCTGCTAGACTTTTAAAAGGTTTAATGGAGCAAATCCTTTTGTTAGGATAGAAATTTTCAGTTTCGGCATATATGACACTAAATAGAGGGACATCTACAAAAGGCTTCTTAAAACTAGTATTCATACTTAAAGGTATTTGGACTCAGCTTAAGAGCTTTCTTACAGATTTCTCTATTTTCTTGTCTAAACTGGCTCTCAGCTGAGTTTTGCAGTTGTTGCTAATGATTTGCATGTGGGTGAGAAGATAAATGGGCACGGTTAATTATGCAGTATCTGGTGAGAATAATGTTGTATCTGTATTATCCACATGTATCATTGAAAAAGACAATTTTATACACGAGACTAGGCAATTGATTAAGATGAATCATCAGATCACTGAAGCTCATTTTACCACAGTCATTTCAATGGGCTCTGTCTGACAATTTCAGCACTTCGGGTTATCATGAACCTCTTTCCTAAGCTGTTTTGAGGGGATAATTCAAGAGCAGAAAGGCTTGATCTTTACTGTCAAATGGATTATGTTAGGGGGAGGAAATTATCATCATATACTATCTGTAGTGTATAAGGGTTATCTTTCATTTTACAACACTTCTTTTGGGAAAAGCAATTAAATGGCTCCACGCTAAGGCAGGTAAGACTATCACCTCCTGGCTAAATACAGTCATACTGTTAAATTAAACTAGGTTTATAGAAGATTCATCAATACTGTGAAAAAGACCTGGCAAACTTGCACTATTAGATTAAGTATATCCGAGCTATTGCAGTGACTTTCGTTCTAAATGAATGGTTTAATTGTACTGTCTCAAACACTGCCAACAAGACTTACAGTTCTCTCTTTTTAAAACCAAGAGTCAAAGGCATTCAGTGGTATTAATTTTGGAAGCTACAAATCCAGGACAGATTATTTTTTGCCATTGCCCTCATACTTCAGTGTTGATCCCATTGTTTGCCAAAAGGGATGAAGAAACAGCCATTTAAAAATTTTCTTTTAAAAGACTACTACAATTTGAGAGTAGCAGTGACTGCACTAATTACCTCTGACATACGGTTAAAAATGGACCCAACTAGGGGTCCTGAACATCTACCAGAATTAGAGCAGGCAAAACTAATAGCTTCTTTATTGCCCACAAGGCAAAATGTTTGGATTAGACTTTATTTCTAGACTGAAATTAATTTGGACATATTGGAGTTTGCATTAAGAAAAAAAGCAAGACTGAAGAAGCGCATCTGGAGTGGAAGCTTTGCAATGACACAAAGCTCTTGTGGGGGTTTGGCCCACAGTCTAGCACTATTCCCCAGGGAGATCTGTTTGCTGAATAAATGGGTTTAACTCTTTCTAGAGAACATTCTATGGGCTTCCACCTAGAAATCACTATCACCTAAGTGATATTAGAGTATGCTGAATGCCTTAAAAAAGAGCCTGAGAGTTTAAGCTTGGTTGTATATCATGGGCACAGTAAGAATTCAGTCCAGAGAAGGTGGTTCAGAGACTGGCTGATGTAACTTGCCTGACCTACATATAATGCTGAAATCAATGCAAAGTGACATTCTTAATGGCTAGAACATATTTCTGTTTGCAAGAATTTTCCAAATTTAAAACACACACACGAAACCATGAGATGCTTAGAAGATCAATACATTATAAATTAAGCTACATTAAAAATATTTTTGAAAGTGTTAATGCTTTTTTTTATGTAGCCAACTGCATGCAATATTATAAAATCTTATGGTACATGAAGCACGATCTACAATATCCCTTGAAGAGTAATATAAGCAGATGGATGATGTTTTAGTGGCAATCTCTTCTATGTGCATTTCCAATTAAATAAAGAAATGAAACCTTTCCTGTCCTCTGATGTTATGATGATATAGATAACTGAACTGCACTGTGGCACAACCGTTTAATAAAGCTTCCTACGAAGTGTACTTTTAAAATTTAGAACACCTCCATCTGCTACCTAGGGAGATATCATTCACATTTCAGATAACTAAAGCATAAGAATCATTACTTAGCACATTTTCTCTGAGTTACTATTGTATAAATGCAAGAGGCAACAAAGAAAAATAATATATCAAGAGAAAGCACAAGGAAATCCCATTTTTCCATGGCATATATGGCCAGTGTGGAATTAGCCTATGATCAAGCCATGATATCTCTCACAAACCCTAAAGGGGTTTTCAGGACTTGAAGTTCTTGAGACCATCACATTGCCAAGATCCCAACATGTTCCAGTCAACTAAAGTGTCTCAGAAGATACCTCCACTTCTCCCAGTTCTCTGCTCCTCATCTTGTTGCAATGCTCTGTCTCTGCTGGTCCTCTGTTACTCTTTGACAAGGTATAGCTAAACAAAGCCCCAAACCCCAGGCATCAGCATATGCAACAAGCTGCCAATCACTGTTGCGCCAATTCATCAATACACATATTTAAGCCCAATATCAATATCCCTTATGACCACATTGACAATACGAGTGGGTGACGCAACAGCATCAGCCCAGAAGGTAACGTCTAGTGCAGAAGCAGGACTTGTGAAAACAAGGCATGGAAACCCAACTAGTTTAGAAAGTTTCTTCTAGTCCGGCCTTTTTCCTTAGAGATAAATGTCTCTTTGGTAGGGAATATGACAGCTTTTTTCTAAGTCTTATAGATTAAGTTTATACATTTAAAAGTTTTATACATTATACTCCACTTCGAACTTTTAAGCTGAAAATTAAAACTGTTCTAGTCACTTTTTAACAGTATATGGGTAGTTTATGTTTACAGTCACAGTAACTTCATTGTCACATTCCCATTACAAGCCCACTCAGAAAATATACATATTATCTCTTTATAGACATAGTATAAAAGCTGTATAAATATTTATTTATAACATTCTATATTTCTATCCTGTAAACTGACACTTAATGTAGTTCTTTTGAAAAAAGAAAACAAACAAACCCCCCCCAAATATTAAAATGCAAGCAGAATAATTTAGTAGCTGTAACGTCTACTGCATGGGAGGCAAATTAATTCACAGTTGTGGACAATCTACTTTCATAGATAAACTGTCCTTTTGTCATTTACAATTGGTAATGAAATTGTCTTTCCTGCTAGCTGGCCATGCAGGATGCTGTAACTATTCTGACACATTGGATCCTGATTTTTTAGTGAAGAATACAGCAAAGGGAGCTTTTGGTGTTTCACGCAGTACGAATGAAAGTTGTGATTTTTGGTTCTGCTGCTGACTTGCTCCGTAAGTTCCCCAACCAGCTTCTTATCTGTCTCTACACTCAGATTTGGAGATTAGTTTCCCGTTTTAATTCATGAAAAGTTCATAAGGTCTAACAAAATAAGAATTGTAAACTGTTTTAACATTGTTGGATGTAAAACACTACACAACCATAAACACCACAAGCACAGAAAAGCTGTTAGCTAACTCCCACACCTAGCATCTACTGTGTTGAAGACAGACCAGCAGTACTCCTACAATTGCATCACTCCTCTCTTGCTGCAAGGACAGTACTTTCTGTAATACTTAAGAACTTCATGGGTATTCAAGAGCATTCTTTCACAGAATCACAGATTCACAAGGTTGGAAAAGACCTTGGAAGA
This sequence comes from Porphyrio hochstetteri, assembly GCA_020800305.1. Taxonomy (NCBI): domain Eukaryota; kingdom Metazoa; phylum Chordata; class Aves; order Gruiformes; family Rallidae; genus Porphyrio; species Porphyrio hochstetteri. Next base: position 21,611,802 of record CM036917.1, read on the forward strand.
TCATCAAGTCCAACCATTCTCATCCTAAACTAAAAACCATATCCCTAAGTACCTCATCTACCCTTTTTTTAAACACATCCAGGAAGCTGACTCAACCCCCTCCCTGGGCAGCCTGTTCCAGGCCCTGACAACTCTTTCAGTAGAAAGCTTTTTTCTAACATCCAATCTAAACCTGCCCTGACACAGCTTCATGCCATTCCCCCTTGTCCTATCACCTGTCACCTGACTGAAGAGACCATCACCTATCTCTCTATAACCTCCCTTCAGGTAGCTGTAGGTGGTGATAAGGTCTCCCCTCAGCCTCCTCTTGTCCAGGCTGAACACCCCCAGCTCCCTCAGCCGCTCCTCAGAGGATTTGCCCTCCAGCCCCTTCCCCAGCCTGGTTGCCCTTCTCTGGACTCACTCCAGGACCTCGCTCCAGGACCTCCATGTTCTTATGGTGAGGAGCCCAGAACTGGACACAGTACTTGAGGTGAGGCCTCATCAATGCCGAGTACAGGGGCACAATCACTTCCCCAGACATACTGGCCACACTGGTTTTGATACAAGCCAAGATGTCATTGGCCTTCTTGGCTGCCTGGGCACACTGATGGCTCATATTCAGTCTGCAGTCAACCAACACCCCCAGGTCCTTCTCTGCCTCTGCCTGACAGCTCTCCAGCCAGTCTCCCCCAAGCCTGTAGCGCTGCATGGGGTTATTATGTCCCATGTGCAGCACTCTACACTTGGCCTTGTTAAACGTCATCCCATTCGTCTCAGCCTATCGGTCCAGTCTGTTCAGATCCCTCTGAAGAGCCTCCCCACCCTCAGGCAGATCAACACTTCCTCCTAGTTTAGTGTCATCTGCAAACTTAGTGAGGGAGCATTCAATCCCTTCGTCGAGATCATTGATAAAGATGTTGAACAAGACTGGACCCAGGACTGAGCCCTGGGGGATGCCACTCATGACTGGCCTGCAGCTGGATTTTGTTCCATTCACCACCACCCTCTGGGCCTGGCCATCCAGCCAGTTTTTAATCCAGCTGAAGGTCCACCTGTCCAGGCCAGTGGCAGCCAGGTTCTCAGTCAGAATTCTGTGAGAAACTGTGTCAAAGGCTTTACCAAAGTCCAGGTAGACACATCCATGGCTTTCCCTTCGTCCATTAAGCGGGTCACCTTGTCATAGAAGGTGATCAGGTTAGTTTGACAGGATCTACCTCTGGTAAACCCATGCTGACTAGGCCTGATCCCCTGGCCATCGTGCATGTGCTGCATGATAGCTCCCAAGATGACCCTCTCCATGATCTTCCCTGGGACTGAGGTCAGACTGACAGGCCTGTAGTTCCCTGGATCCTTCTTCCGACCCTTCTTGTCTATGGGTGTAACATCTGCCAGCCTCCAGTCGAGTGGAACTGCCCCAGTCTGCCAGGATTGCTGATAGATGATGGAAAGGGGTTTGGCCAGCACATCTGACAGCTCTCTCAGTACCCTTGGGTGAATCCCATCTGGCCCCATTGACTTGTGGGTATCTAACTGGCCAAGTAGGTCGCTCATCATTTCCTCCTGAACCACGGGAACTTTGTTATTCTTCCCCTCCCTGTCAGCCAGTTCCTGAGGATGAGCACTCAGGTGAATATCCTTCTTTACTATTAAAGACTGAGGCAAAGAAGGAATTAAGGACCTCAGCCTTGTCCTCATCCCTTGTCACTAATGTGCCATCAGCATCCAATAAGGGCTGGAGATTCTCCTTGACCCTCCTTTTACTGTTAATATACCTATATGTCCTGGTTTCAGCTATGATGGAGTTAATTATTTTTAGCAGTGGATGGAATGCCATGTTTGGGTGTTAGGATGAGAACAGTGCTGATAGCACCCTGATGTTTCTAGTTGTTGCCGGGCAATCAAGGACCTTTCTCAGCTCTGCATACTTCCTTACTAGTGAGAAAGGAGGGGACGTAGCCAGGACAGGTGACCCGAACTGGCCAAAGAGGATATTCCATGCCAGTTACGTCATGCTCAGTATAAAGGGGGACTGGGGGGAAGAGGAGGAGACAACACCAGGACGGGCAGTTTCCGGGTTCGGGGACGGCTCTAAGCTGTGCGGCCGGGGTTCTGTGGTTTGGTGAGAAACTGCATTGTGTATCACCAGTTTCATCTATTTTGTGCTTTAAACTTCTGTTATTGTTATATCTAGTTTTCTGTTATTGTTTAGTAAACTATCCTTATCCCAACCTGCGTGGTTCTGGTTTATAGGTTGTGGTTTCTTTTCCTCCTTCTTCCTTCCCTTTTCCCCCTCCCCCAACTTTCCCTCCCCCTTCCTTTTAAAAGTACAAGCGACTGTGTGGGGTGCGGCCCTCGGCCGGGGCAAAACCACGACAGTCATTTTGGCGCCCAACGTGGGGCTCGAACGGTTGGGATAATGGTAGATCTGACCCTAACTATCGCAATTAAGATAAGCACTGTTGTTTAAGCAATCTCTGGTCACGATGCTGTGGTATTTATTCACAAGGCTGTGGTATCAAAACCATCGCATGCTGTATACAATCCTGGCAGGATTCTTTACTCTCTCAGGTCTGCGGCTCCCATATTTGTTCCCATACTTCATTATAGTGTATTTTATGATATCGGTCTATGATACAATAATATCGATGACCATGAGCTTAATCTGGTACTTGTATGAGGTTTTGCTGTCCTGTCCATTCTTTGGACAGGGAGGGGTTAATAACAGCACTGCTTTCTTTTCCTTTGGGCTAAATACAACAGCTCTTATGGCAATTTTTGAAAACCTTCAATATCTCTGGGATATTCAAACTAGCATTTTGCTATTGGTAGGTTTGGGGCAGATGGTTCAGTTTTTGTTATATATCAAGCATAGGTTTATGAATACCACTGAAGAGCTTTCTCCGAGACAGAATAATCACGAGTGGCAGGGCATGTGGCAAAGTATGGGCAAGTACCTAGGTACTTTCTCACGCCCGATGGTTTGGAACTTCACTCCTGAACAGCTACAAGACCCCGATCAAGTGACTGCATACCTAAAGAAAAATTGCTGTAGGTTTCCCAGAGATGGACACCTTACTGCACTGTGCTGGGCTCTGGCCACTATTTATCAAACACTGCTTGATAGCAGGCAGCACTGTCAGCACTGTCAGCACTGTCAGGGAGAAGGGAAAGGAAACAGACTGGCAGATACTATAGCTGCTGCAACCACTGGGGCTGACACTGCAGCTACTGTAATCTCTACAGCAGACACTGCAGATGATCAGAAAAACCAACCCACACCAGTGTCTGTTGCTCCCGTACAAAAGAGGAAATGCACAAAGAAATCAGTTCGCACAGTGACGGATGATGATGATGATCAACCAGGGCCATCTCGAGGATATCAGGAGGAGGCAGAACCAGAGATTGTTACCCGATCCCTGACTCTGAGTGAGCTGCGTGAGGTTCGAAAAGATTTCACCCACCACCCAAGTGAGCACATTATCACTTGGTTGCTCCGATGTTGGGATCACGGGGCCAATAGTTTGGAGTTAGAAGGCAGAGAGGCCAAGCAGTTGGGATCCCTAGCTAGAGAAGGAGGAATTGACAAAGCAATTGGGAGGAGGCCGGAAATCCTCAGCCTCTGGAGGCGACTACTGTCAAGTGTAAAGGAAAGATATCCCATAAAGGAATATATTACATGTCAGACACCCAAGGGTAACAGCATAGAGACAGCTATCCAGCACCTGAGAGAATTAGCTGTACGGGAGATAATTTATTATGATCTGGACAATTCACGGCTTCCCGCTGATCCCGATGAAGTCCTATGCACTCCAGCTATGTGGCGTAAGGTTGTACGAAGTGCACCAGCAGGGTACACCAATTCACTGGCAGTAATTGACTGGACTGATATGGATCCACCAACCGTAAATGAGGTGGCCTGCCGACTCAGGAAATACCAAGACAGTGTTTCCCTCTCCGTCATTGCAGCAGTAGAGAAACTGGTTCAACGACTTGACAACAATGTGTCCAACTCCCAACCTGTATGGAGCAATGTTGCAGCTACTGGGAGAAAGCGTCCATCGTTCCAAGAGGGAGAATACACACCACGACGTACATTGTGGTTTTACCTGCTTGATCATGGAGAGGACATGAGGGAATGGGATATGCAGCCCACCTCAGCCCTTCGAGCACGAGTAAATGAGCTGTGGGGTAAAACATTCGCACAACGAGATTCTGCCAGGAAGAAGGCTGCACCAGTTTCTACTGGGCAGTTCCCTAGACCAACTGGAAGGCCTACCTATATGTCTGATGTGTCTGATCCTCTTGAAGGGACCTCTAAGTCCTTTATGCAACCAGTGGAAAACAAATATGATCAGCAGCAATAGAGGGGCCCTGCCTCCAGCCAGGTGGAGGAGAGGGATAATCGGGTTTATTGGACTGTGTGGATCCGATGGCCTGGCACGTCAGATCCACAAGAGTACAAAGCTCTGGTGGATACTGGTGCCCAGTGTACTCTAATGCCATCGAATCATGAAGGGGTAGAACCCGTTTGTATTTCTGGAGTGACAGGGGGATCCCAACAACTAACTGTGCTAGAGGCTGAGGTGAGCCTAACTGGGAAGGACTGGGAAAAACACCCCATTGTGACTGGTCCAGAAGCTCCGTGCATTTTAGGTATAGATTATCTACGTAGAGGGTATTTTAAAGACCCAAAAGGGTACTGATGGGCTTTTGGAATAGCTGCTTTGGAAACAGAAGGAATTGAACAACTGTGTGCCTTGCCTGGACTCTCGGAGGACTCTGCTGTTGTGGGGTTGTTGAAGGTTGAAGAACAGCAAGTGCCAGTTGCTACGACGACGGTGCACAGACGACAATACCGTACTAACCGAGATGCCCTGATTCCCATCCATAAGTTGATTCGTCAACTGGAGGATCAGGGAGTGATCAGCCGAACCCACTCACCCTTTAATAGTCCAATATGGCCAGTGAGGAAGTCCAATGGAGAGTGGAGGCTGACAGTAGATTATCGTGGCCTAAATGAAGTCACTCCAGGTATGAGTGCTGCTGTGCCAGACATGTTAGAGCTCCAGTATGAATTGGAATCGAAGGCAGCCAAGTGGTACGCCACAATCGACATTGCGAATGCTTTCTTCTCGATCCCACTGGCGCCAGAGTGCAGGCCACAGTTTGCTTTCACCTGGAGAGGCATCCAATACACGTGGAATCGTCTGCCCCAGGGGTGGAAACATAGCCCCACCATCTGCCATGGACTAATCCAGAATACACTGGAAAAGGGTGATGCACCAGAGCACCTGCAGTATATTGATGACATCATTGTATGGGGCAACACAGCAGAGGAAGTTTTTGAAAAAGGAAACAGGGTAATTAAAATCCTTTTAGAAGCCGGTTTTGCTATAAAACGAAGTAAAGTCAAGGGGCCTACGCGAGAAATCCAGTTTTTAGGAATAAAATGGCAGGATGGGCGTCGTCAGATCCCAATGGACATTATTAATAAAATAGCAGCTATGTCTCCACCAAGCAACAAAAAGGAAACACAAGCTTTCTTAGGTGTTATAGGTTTTTGGCGACTGCATGTCCCAAACTACAGTCTCATTGTGAGCCCACTCTACCATGTAACTCGAAAGAAGAATGATTTCCAATGGGGCCCTGAGCAACAGCAAGTCTTTGAGCAGATCAAACGCGAGATAGTCCATGCAGTGGCCCTTGGGCCTGTCCGGACAGGGACAGATATTAAAAATGTGCTCTACACTGCAGCTGGGGAGAACGGCCCGACCTGGAGTCTCTGGCAGAAAGCACAAGGGGAGACTCGAGGTCGACCGTTGGGGTTTTGGAGTCGGGCCTACAAAGGATCTGAGGCCAATTATACTCCAACAGAAAAGGAAATACTGGCCGCCTACGAAGGGGTTCGAGCCGCCTCAGAAGTGATTGGAACTGAAGCCCAGCTCCTCCTGGCACCCCGACTGCCGGTGCTGGGCTGGATGTTCAAAGGGAAGGTTCCTTCTACACACCATGCCACTGATGCTACGTGGAGCAAGTGGGTTGCACTAATTACACAGCGGGCTCGAATAGGAAACCCCAATCGCCCAGGAATCGTGGAGGTGATCACAGACTGGCCAGAAGGCAAAGATTTTGGGATGTCACCAGAGGATGAGGAGGTAACACGCGCTGAAGAAGCCCCACCCTACAACGAACTGCCAGAGAATGAGAAGCGATATGCCCTGTTCACTGATGGGTCTTGTCGCATTGTGGGTAAGCATCGGAGATGGAAAGCTGCTGTATGGAGCCCTATAAGAAGAGTAGCAGAAGCCACTGAAGGAAAAGGTGAATCAAGCCAGTTCGCTGAGGTGAAGGCCATCCAGTTAGCCCTGGACATTGCTGAGAGAGAAAAGTGGCCAAGGCTCTACCTTTATACTGATTCATGGATGGTGGCGAATGCCCTGTGGGGGTGGTTGCAGCAGTGGAAAAAGAACAACTGGCAGCGTAGAGGCAAACCTATATGGGCTGATGACTTATGGCAAGATATCTCTGCTCGGTTAGAGAAACTTGTTGTAAAGGTACGTCATGTCGACGCCCATGTACCTAAGAGTCGGGCCATGGAGGAACATGAAAACAACCATCAGGTAGATAAGGCTGCTAGGATTAAAGTGGCTCAGGTAGATCTAGACTGGCAACATAAGGGTGAATTATTCCTAGCTCGATGGGCTCATGATACCTCGGGTCATCAAGGGAGAGATGCAACATATAGATGGGCTCGGGATCGAGGGGTGGACTTGACCATGGACGCCATCGCACAAGTTGTCCACGAATGTGAGACATGTGCTGCAATCAAGCAAGCTAAGCGGTTAAAGCCCCTTTGGTATGGAGGACGGTGGATGAAATATAAATATGGGGAGGCTTGGCAGATTGATTACATCACCCTCCCACAAACCCGCCATGGCAAACGTTATGTGCTTACAATGGTGGAGGCAACTACCGGCTGGCTAGAAACATATCCCGTACCCCATGCCACTGCTCGAAATACAATTCTGGGCCTTGAAAGGCAAGTCCTCTGGCGACATGGTACTCCAGAAAGAATCGAGTCAGACAATGGGACTCATTTCCGAAACACTCTTATAGACACCTGGGCCAAAGAGCATGGCATTGAGTGGGTGTGCCACATTCCTTATCATGCACCGGCCTCTGGGAAAATTGAACGATATAATGGACTTTTAAAAACTACACTGAAAGCAATGTGTGGTGGGACATTCAAGCATTGGGATACACATTTGGCCAAAGCCACATGGTTAGTTAACACTAGGGGATCTACCAATCGGGCTGGCCCTGCCCAGTCAAAATTTCCACGTACTGTAGAGGGAGACGGAGTCCCAGTAGTGCATATGAAGAGTGTATTGGGAAAGAGAGTTTGGGTCATCCCTGCTTCAGGCAAAGGTAAACCCATGTCTGGAATTGTTTTTGCTCAAGGACCTGGCTGTACTTGGTGGGTAATGCAGAGGGATGGAGAAGTTCGATGTGTACCTCAAGGGGATTTGATTTTGGGTGAGAATAGCCAATATAACTGATAGAGTAGAAATTATAATAATTGCCAAATAATCCATTATTGTATATTCATTATTCTTATGATTGCTGTATGTTGTACCATAGCATTATAGCCGGAGTCATACAAGTTAATGAAGAATGAGTGCCATGATGATGGAACCGAAGCCTGGCCTCTTAAGAACTTTTTTTCTCCCTTTGAAAATAAACTCTGACCCACAGACTATGAGCATGGACCATGCCAGGTGTATCAGTCAAGAGCCTGAGATGCAGCATGCAACGAGCCAATGGAACATACAATTATCCTGAGAAACTGTTACGACAAAAGGAGCCTGAAAATCATGGACTAAATTAACTCAACAACTTCAGAGGGATGATTCACAGACTGAGGGAATAAGATCTGTATGCACGTATGTGTGCATACATGTGTACATACATATATGGGTATGTGAAACACGAAACTGATTGTACCTAAAGAAAATTGTTGGATCTGGTCATGACGTAAATGGTATGGAATAAGGGGTGGATAATGTCCTGGTTTCAGCTATGATGGAGTTAATTATTTTTAGCAGTGGATGGAATGCCATGTTTGGGTGTTAGGATGAGAACAGTGCTGATAGCACCCTGATGTTTCTAGTTGTTGCCGGGCAATCAAGGACCTTTCTCAGCTCTGCATACTTCCTTACTAGTGAGAAAGGAGGGGACGTAGCCAGGACAGGTGACCCGAACTGGCCAAAGAGGATATTCCATGCCAGTTACGTCATGCTCAGTATAAAGGGGGACTGGGGGGAAGAGGAGGAGACAACACCAGGACGGGCAGTTTCCGGGTTCGGGGACGGCTCTAAGCTGTGCGGCCGGGGTTCTGTGGTTTGGTGAGAAACTGCATTGTGTATCACCAGTTTCATCTATTTTGTGCTTTAAACTTCTGTTATTGTTATATCTAGTTTTCTGTTATTGTTTAGTAAACTATCCTTATCCCAACCTGCGTGGTTCTGGTTTATAGGTTGTGGTTTCTTTTCCTCCTTCTTCCTTCCCTTTTCCCCCTCCCCCAACTTTCCCTCCCCCTTCCTTTTAAAAGTACAAGCGACTGTGTGGGGTGCGGCCCTCGGCTGGGGCAAAACCACGACACTATAGAAGGACTTTTTATTATCCTATACAGAACTGGCCAGTCAGAGTTCCAGTTCAGCTGTAGTCCTTCTGACTTTCTCCCTACATGATCTCACTATATTCCTATAATCATCCCAAGACACCTGCCCCTTCTTCCAAAGCTCATACTTTTCCTTCTTTTCCTGCATATCAGCCTGGATCTGTCTACTCAGCCAGGCTGGCTTCCTAGCTTGCTGACTCCTCTTCCAACCAACTGGGACAGCCTTTTCTTGTGCTGCCAAGATTTCCTTCTTGAGGAGCAACCAACCCTCTTGGGCTCCTTTGCCCTCAAGGGCTGCCTCCCATGGAATCTTATCGAGCAGCTTTCTGAACAGTCCAAAGTCAGCCCTACGGAAGTCTAAGGTGCTAGTTCTGCTGTCTCCCTTCCTCACTTCTCCCAGTACTAAGAATTCTATAAGCTCATGATCACTATGGCCCAGGCATCCTCCAACCTTCACATCCCCCACCAGGTCTTCTCTATTGACAAACAACAAATCCAGCAGGGCACCTTCCCTTGTGGGTTCATTTACCAGCTGGGTCAGGAAGTTGTGTTCCAAACCCTCCAGCAACCTGCTAGACTGTTTCCTCCCTGCTGTATTTTACCTCCAGGAGACATCCGGTGAGTTGAAGTCCCCAATAAGGACGAGGGCTGGTGATCGCGAGACTTCACCCAGTTGTTTAAAAAACAACTCATCAGCTTCCTCCTCCTGGTCAGGGGGTCTATAGTAGACTCCCATCACTACATCTCACTGATTTCATTCTCCTCTGATTTTCACCCAGAGACACTTGACCCTGTCTTCATCATACTCCAGCTCTAGGCTGTCAAAGCATTCTCTGACATACAGGGATACCCCACCTCCTCTCCTACCCAGCCTGTCATGCCTGTATGGTTTGTAACCAGGCATAGCAGCACTCCAGTTATGTGAATTATCCCACCACGTTTCTGTGATGGCAATCACATCATAATTTCCTATAATTACAAGGACTTCTAATTCCTCTTTTTTGCTCCCCATGCTGCGTGCATTGGTGTAGATGCACTTCAGCTGGTCTACTGATCTTGTTGTGCTCCTTGGGGAAGCCTTGCTTCCCAAGTGACAGCTGTTTAAGTTACCTAGCCTATCAATAGTCGCTACATCTCTACTCTGAGTTAGAACACTAACCCCCTGGTTAACTAGGGTGGCTGACCAGAGGTCATTGCCAGCACACCATCCCTCAGTAACTCCACCACCACACCCAGGCTTTTTTCCATCTAGCCTGGCCCTGTCCCCCTCCCCCTTCTTCTCTAGTTTAAAGCTCTATTAATGAGCCCTGCTAGCTTCTTTGACAGTATCCTTCTGCCCCTAGGGGATAAGTGCTCCCCATCCCTCGAAAGCAAGGCTGGTGAGGCTCGAGCCAGCCCATTCTCAAAGAACCCAAGGTTCTGTTTCTCACACCAGGCTCTGAGCCAGGTATTAATTTCCTAGCTCTTCTCAATCCAACCCTCCCCATTCCCTGTAGTAGGAATGACAGAGGAAAACACTACCTGTGCCCCAGATCCTCGTACCATGCATCCCTGGGCCCTTAAATCCTTCTTACTGGTCTTCAGTTTTCTTTTATGTATTTCATTACTACCTATTTGAAAAATTAAAAGTGGATAATAATCTGTGTCTCTGACCAAGGTTGGGACTCGCTTGGTTAAGTCCCTAACTGAAGCTCCCTTAAGGCAGCAGACTTCCCTATGTAGAGGGTCCAGCCTACAGATCAGGCCCTCAGTTCCCTCCAGAAGGGAATCTCCTAAGACAATGACCCGTCTTTTTGCCTTAACAGAGGCTGTTTTGATGGTTTGCTTAGGGGGTCTTGTCCTAGGGAACACAACCTTAGAAGTGATTTTCCTATCAGCCATCTCATTATCCGGCTGGTCCCCTTGTAGTAGGACCTCGTATCTATTGCTCAGAGGAACTTGTGGAGGAAGGACAGGCTTGGAAAGTACTCTCCTACTGCCCTTGCCACGTACCTGCTTCCATTCGTCCCTATCACTTAGGCTGTCCTGCCTGGGGGAGGGTATAAGGTCACCATGGTCCTGGATGCCATCTACTGAGTACTCACGTTTCTTTGGCTGGGAGGACAGAATCTGTCTCATCCAATCTATCTCATTTCAGCCTCCTTGATGCTCATGAGTCTGTCTAGTTTATCCTTGAGCACATCTACCTCTTCTTGTAGGTATGCTGCTTGGCTGAGGAGATCCCTTATGATCTCACACAGCACACAGCCATGATCAGAGCTGTCTCCTGCTGCAAGCATGTTGTGACACTCCCTGCACCCCAAGACCTGCACTGCAACATGCTTCTGCGGTTGGTTGAACTGGGTTCCTACCTCCACAGTGGAAGGTGTTTTGGGGTCATGGCCCTGCGCCGGGTAGACACCAGCACGGAATACCTTACCAAAGATTAGTGACCCTCACCTGTCAGTTGGCTGAGCTCCTCTACTTCCTCTGCCCGGCGAGCGGCTGGCTGGGTGTCTCATCTGAGCTCCCTGCTTGCCTGCTTGCGTTGTGTGGGTGGGCAGCGACTTGATCCCTTCTAAGGCTAGGGGTGGGGTCACGTGACATCAGGGGGTGGGTGAGCTTTGGCGAGCTTCTGGGTTGTCGCCGCAGGTCGAAGATGCTGCACGGGGTGCCCAGATAGAGGGAACCTCTCTGTACAGCCCGATCTGACACACAGCCCCTGAGCTTACCAGAGTGATCGCTGTTGCCGCTGATCGTCACTCACCAACTTCTTTTCATGTACAATGCAACAATGATAATACTCTAAAATACTGACAGTCTAAAATAGGGTAAGCACTCAAAAAGTTTAGGACTGTTTTATAGTCATATGCACTGAGATAACAAGATTCAGAATGATGTAAATTTAATTACTGTGGAGAGAGAAAGATAGCCATCAAAACATGGATTGGAGTGGGACAGGGGGGTGACACCAAGCTCAAACACAAAAAGCCTTAAAAAACCCAAACCAACATTACTGACACTGAGATCAGAAGGAAATTCATGTTGCTCGTGACTTGAAGACCAGACTAGTGATAGCTGAGAGAAACAAATTGCTTTCATTTCTCTCTGACAACATTTCCTACTGAATTACATCACTTCCTGTGGTGTTCCAAGTCACAAGAAATGGTGGTCACTTAGCCTGATAATGCTTTCTCATCTCTGCAGATTATACTAGTTTTCACGGAATATAAACAACCTAAAATAAGGAAGACATGAGAAGACCAGAATACTTTTAAATTACATTTTTTCCTCTTCTGTAAACATAGTTCTTTGATTTCATTTATCCTACAGAATGAAATACATTTATTGAATCCAAAGTAGCATTCAGTACAATATTTTTGTAATTGAAAAATAAAGAGCAGAACACTACTGCTCAAATGTTTTAAATTGTCAAATAGCACCAAAACAGGAAACGTTTTTTCACTAACTTTTAAAGTATCAAACTACACTTTTATTTTTTCTTGTATGGCTGATAAAATGCTAAGTGCTGAATCTCATATATGTCTCTGCATTTAGTTACAGAACAGCTGTCAAAGGCTCTATGCCGCTCTGAAAAGGTGATGAAATTCCACTTTCTGAAATGACCATTTGTTGAAAAACACACTTCAACATTTTCTCTTTCCCTTTATATGAAAGTCATTGTTGAGATACCAGATATAAATAGACTTTGCTTTGTACACTAGATGCTTTTTTCTCACCCTTTCTTCTTCCCTGTGATTCTGCCCACTGAATAAGCACTTTGCTGAGGCAATTCAGAGATGCAGTGAAATCAGTCTCCTGTTTCTCTACTTCTTTTAAAAGTGATGACAGCTGGCTACAATGTTTTAATATGTTTCCATCTACTGTAGTAAGCCAGCAATATTTTTTTCTAATATTTTCCTGTATTATAGTTAATTGCCTTGATTTTGGAGGTTTTAAGTGGGAGTCTGGGGAATGGGGTTGTTACATTATGCTTTTATTTCTCTAGAAATCAGTTAATGATAACATTTTTACTGGTTTTTTGGTTGGTGTTTTTTTAATTATCTCAGTATACATTCAGGTAGTAAATACAGCCCCCATTTGAATGTTTTTTTCAGTCTAATAATACTCATACTCTCCTGAGATCACATTTGACCTACCTATTTTTTTTTTTCATTCCTCCATGGAAAGTAAAAAATGCAATTGTCATTCTGAGGACAGGATAGTGCCAAAACATGGAGAAAAGAGGCAAGTCATGTCAAAATGATACCAGGAAACAAAAGGTAAAGTCTTCCACTCACCCTGCAAACAGGAGAAATCAAAGTTAGACATATGTGCTGCTATGCTAACCTTCCATCAAAGAGGATTGAAGAAACACACACAGTTACATCCTCTAAAATTTTAAAAGCTTAAGCTAAGCATCTGCATTGAGAGAACATCAGTGTTTAGAATATTCACGGTTCTGGTAGTGTTATTTAGAGAGCTTCCCCAGTAGCAAAACATAAAAACATATGACAGCTCCTAATACACTGCTGGCTATAAATCAACTGATTACAATCCCTAGTATGCTTCCCACATAATGTGATTGGAAAACTGATAGGCAAATTTAACCTAGTACACGTTCACTTCATCGAATATTTAATGCTAAAAACTAGGGGAGGAAAATCTTAGATATCAGAATTCACATAAAATTAAACACTACTCGACAAAGAGTGACTTTTATACCTGAAAGACAGTTGGTTTTTCTCATTCTGTAGTTACAGACATGAAAGAAAGGCACACCACTACAACATGAATACATAAAAATTCAGCATAAGAGAAGTTTAACATCAGAGTACATATTGGAAGATTTTTTTTTTTCCCATAAAGTAATTATTTTTTAGAAATATCTTTTCGCATTTTCACGTCTACTAGAAGATTAGAATGTTCTTGCCCTCATTGTTCGAGGCTTCCCTACCTCCCCCAAGCAGAAATCAGCAATCAATATCCATTCTCTTGCTCATTTCTTCCTAACTATAATACGACACAGAGGAGTAAAACTTGTGTTTCAGTAGTACTAACTGTTTTCTGCATATAAAACCATATAGGATCTCTTATGGTCATACACCCTCATGCTCTCAATTAGGCTCCTAAGACAACCTACTTCTCACTCATTACATTCTTACACAATTTCTACTTCCATTTAACTTACTTAAAATATATTTGCTAGCTGCATCCTTTTCATATTCCTCATTTTATGTCAGGCATACACAATTTTTTTCCCACTAAGCAAAACAGGAAATTTATTGTTGTTTCAGCCAGCTATTAGGGAAATCTTTTGGGAGAGAGATTCTAGCAGTGGACTTTGCAGAAACGTACATATTTTATGTATGCATATATGTAAGAACACTTTAGACTTTTCTATGCCTTCTGTAGAATTATTTCTGATTCATTTTCAGAGGATGAAAATTGTTACATTTACACCAGTAAATAAACTGATTTATATCAGCTGATGAACCTGTTTATATCATCTCTTGGGGAGTGGAAAAGTTCTTGTAGCACTCAGTGGAATTTTCATGTCTGTTGCAAAGATCCTATTACTAATAGGTTTTTCCCATAACAGTTTTTTTTAACAGAACAAACTAAAAAATAGGTAACTAATAATGCCACTATATGCAGTATAACAACGATATAAAATAATCTAATATTCCACACTTCTTAGCTTCCATATGGAGATAGATCCCAAGATTAACAAAGAAAACGTTTCCCAAAAATATGTTTACTGTGTCCTACATGTCAGATTTTAGCCAAGACTCAGAAAGGGGAAAATTATTTCATTACTTAGATTTCTTTTATCTTGTTTTGGAAGGGGGGAGATACTGGAAAAAACACTGAAAGAGCAACTCTTGAGTCTCTCAGTCATGTTAAAAGTTGTGTCGCATAAATTTCTAGGACTAGGATCAACATATGAAATGGCCAACAGTGCTAGCAACATTGTGAATAAGTTGAAAAAAACACATTGTATTTTGAAAACTTAATTTTTTTTTTTTTTTACACCAGACACTTATCATAGAATCATAGAATGGTCTGGGTTGGAAGGGACCCCAAGGATCACAGAGCTCCAACCCCCCTGCCACAGGCAGGGCCACCAACCTCAGGCCTGGATCTACACTAGGTTGCCCAAGGCCCCATCCAACCTGGCCTTGAACACTTCCAGGGATGGGGCATCCACTACCTCTCTGGGCAGCCTGTTCCAGCACCTCACCACTCTTTCTGTAAAAAACTTCCCCCTAATATCTAATCTAAACCTTCCTTCCTTTAGTTTTAATCCATTCCCCCTTGTCCTGTCATTGTCTATCCTTTTAAAATGTTGAATCCCCTCCTGCTTATAAGCTCCCCTCAGGGACTGGAAGGCTGCAATGAGGTCCCCCCACAGCCTTCTCTTCTCCAGACTGAACAAGCCCAGCTCCCTCAGCCTCTCTTCATAGGGCAGGTGCTCCAGCCCTCTAATCATCTTCGTGGCCCTCCTCTGACCCCTCTCCAACAGTTCCACATCCTTCTTGTATTGGGGGCCCCAGCTCTGGACACAGTACTCCAGATGGGGCCTCACGAGGGCAGAGTAGAGAGGGACAATCACCTCCCTGTCCCTGCTTATGTTACACTTATGTTACAGTACATTTATGTACTTCTCCCTGCTTATGTCATTTTGGGATCTCAAAGCAAGGCCTATTATGTCTGCATTTTCTAGAGACAAAAAAACTGAAATCAAAATTGAAACATCAGGTGGGTGGGTGCAGCTGTATTACACAAAACTCAAGTTGCATTTCAGTTGTTGAAATCAGAAGATAAAGCACTCATGGTCAGATGCTCAGCTCCACACTGAGGAATAAGCTTCAAGTTTAAAAAAATCCCAAATAAACAAACAAAAACACCCCCAAACCAACACACAGAAAACAAAATAATCACACACACAAGCACACGCAAAGAACTAACAATAAAAAGACGTGATCAGATACTTATCCAGGCTAGCTGCCTGTAAAAATATGTATTTTAAACAGCAAATTTTAAGTAAATTTAAAGTGAAAAGCCAAAAAAAAAAAATGCAGATCATTCACTCGAATGTAACCACACTTCAAAAGCAAAGCTATTCTTTTTGTGCTTGCTCTCTTCTGCCCCCTTCACCCCATTCAACTATGTCACCTATGACCACTCAATTTGAAAATGCTACATTCTGGTATATTATCTGAGGAACAAAAATACTTTATCTGGGCTTACTGCTTTTATTCAACACCCAGAACAATCTATGTCTATTCCTTTAAGCTTCTTTGGATGTGAAAAAATATGGTTACATAAATCTTTGTAATCCTGGGGGGAGGATAGCATACAAAGAGTTTACTGGCATTAGGATTAAGTCTAGTGTATTACAGTGCTATTGTTAATCTCCTAAAATCTACCTCACCATTCCAAGCTGTTTCGTGCTAGTAGATGAAGCTTTGGAAATAGGACACAGCTGGCAACAGTGAGAGAAAGCAACACTTTGAAAAGGAAAAAGAAAGAAAAAACTAAATCAGTGAAACTGCTAAGGAGCTGATTAACACAATGACTTGCGTACTGGGGTTTTTTTCTGTAATTTAGAAATTACAAGAATTGGGAGATGTCCTTGTATACAGAAATTATGAGGAAACAAAATCACTGATGTTTGAAACCAAGGAAGCTGCAAGTGTGGACCAAAACCATTCTAAAAATATTGTACAAGATGCAAGAGTTTTCTTTGGTTTTGAGATTCATTGATCCAAACGAGTATAACAAATTCATCTCAGGTGACCAAGAAAAAAAAAAAGAAAACCACCTCATGCTGAAATAGGCTTTCTGTTCTCTTTTGATAAACCGGTACAGCATGAAAACGTTGCTGAAGCCATGTATTATGTGAGAGAAAAACATAGAAAAAAGATTATTGTTGGGCATATTTCTAAAGAATGTCACAGTTCTTCTGTTTGGACTTGTGATTTTCCAGTCAAATGATTTTCCACTGAGCTGCATATGGCCTCTGCTGAGTTTGAAGGCCAAAAGCAGCATAGCTCAGCAGCTAGTGCCCAGGCCTGACTGGAGGACTGATCCCTGCCTCAGCAGCCTTGGCTGAACCTTTCTACCTGCTTAAGTCTCAGTTTTCTTTGACGCTGCCGTGTGTTCATGAAAGTGTATATACTTACACCAAGAGGTAAACATTTGTTTAAGGGCTATTGTGACTCATGATATTTAGGTACATGATTACATGATAACCTAATTAGGACCTTAGATAATAAATACAGATTACATGCTCATGCTCATGTGTTTCTGAAATCACTATCACTATTTCACTAGAAAAGAGGAGAAGGAAAAAAATAATCTAAATGTACCAAGAAAAGTGGCCTTTAAAATGTCCTTATAACAAGCATATTGCATTTGAATCATACATGCAGCCAAACATACTTACTTTCTGGAAAGTCAGAACATTAGTACTTACTGTCATACCCTTGCAAAATCAAAACAACACCTAGCATAACAGCAGAACTTAGAAGGCAGATGCGAAGTCGATTAATGCCTCTCAGTAGATATACAAATGCAAATGTTTGCCTTAAATCTATAGGTGTGATCATTTAAGTTACACTACCTTGCATTACATTAGTAATTTCTATCCTCAATAAAGTCAGAGAAAGTATTTTTCACCATCTCCAATTGGACACAAATTTGATGTATTTAGCATAAACAAAACTGACGGCTTTGACTAAACAGAGTTCTTAAATCCATAATGAGTAATTTTATTTTCAGCATTTTTATGAAAGGGGAAAAAGAAAAAACCTCAAAATACGTATGCATATTCATAAATCACTACCACTAGGGAATTAAAACTGCATAAATTGTGAGCAAATGTTGAATCATGGGGTGGGGTTAAAGCAACTTCACGTTAGTGAAATATCCTACAGTGGCTTTCATTATTGATTCTCTGTCAACATCATGTTAGTTCTTTTCTAAATTAGTTCTGTGGCTTGAACTTGAAAAGATCGTGATGCAGAGTCCACAGGTTCATTCTAATTGCTGTTTTTCCTGGTGGACTGCACCACGCCAGGCTGTCACTCATCAAGACCATTTGTCTGTGAACAGACTTAATTAAACTCCTCAAATCCAATTTCTTTGTTCCTTTCCACTATAAAAAAGCCCTATACGCACTCCATCAACTACGAAGAGTTTTCTAAAGCAAAAAAACTCCTTAAAATGCTCATTGGCATTATTCTCTACTGTTAAAGAAACAGAGAATTCAAAAGCAAGAAGATAATTAGGAAGGGAAAATAAAATAGTTCTGGAGACAATGAAGAATTTATTAACTCCCAAATATTAAGTACAAGATTAAAGAATGATTCACAGAAACTACATATCTCTCCCTTTTCCCCCACCTCCCTCCTTTAAGCTTGCAGAACAGGCTTGACTTGAATATAAATTTTAAATTATCTTCCTTCAGATTTTAACAGGTGATCACATTCTTTTTTGGGAGAGGTAAGTGTTTTCAGCATTCTTCTTAATGACTTAAAAATCCAGCACATTGGTAGAAATGGCTGAAGTGAAAGCACCTCAAATATAAATGTGAAGTTTCACAAGTACTTCATGAGGTGCTTTTGCTTTCTGTTCTTAACATTCTTGTAATATAAAATTTATTTATTAAATTGTTGTCAAATGGCATTTACTCATGTCTAGTGTTATAATTGTGTCTGCAAAGTCTTTTGCGTTTTAAAAAAGATCAAATCTCACAACTTTGGAACACATTAGTTGGCATTTTATGGGTAGTCACTGCACCATCAATAGGTTCATGAAGTCTTCAACGTAGATTGCTGAAAGTTACATTTCCAAGGCATTTCTTGATAATTAGTTTATTACAGTATCTCCTACTTTGGGAAATAAGTAATTTGTATTTCGGAAAATACTGTTTCTATAAGCACTTTTATGAAAGACTATTACCAGTTGTAGCTGGTTTTATTATGGCAAGGTCTTCAACACCTGGAGGGCTAATTATTCTTGCCCTCAGTTGTGTGTTTTCCGGAGTTTTATGGCTGCACAAAGGAGACCTGGTCTATGCAGCCACGTCTGAAGAGATGCTCCTACTTGGCAGATTCTTAACTGGCAAAGTAGCAGCACACTTTCACAAACCTGTTGTCTAGAAGTACTCTACCCATTACACCTTGTGCTGGGGGACCTGGCGAACAGATCTTACAACATATTCAGCTTCTCTACTGCTTTCACAATTTTGTAAACTGTAGTTCATTACCTTCCTCACCGAGACAGCAACTAAGTTATTCAAGCATCTGACACAATACGCTCCTGCCATCAACCACATGCTTAACTACTCTGAGTTGGAACGTGGGGGGTCAGAGCATTGAAAAAAGAGTGTTTATAAAGACCAACAGCCAGTTTAAGCCTCACGATGAATTATATTTAGAGAAGAAAAAAGAACACATAAACCCCAGCAAAACAGCTAGACAAGGTGTTGGCCTATTATTCGTTCTCATTATAACTCTTGTTATGGCAGTGTTAGTGCTTTACAGATGTTCAGAGACATCCTGTCTTGCAAACAGAGGAGGCTTCCACATCACAGCCCAAATGGTGCTATTACAACTTGATTAGATATGCCCAAACTCTCAAGTAGGCAATTCGTAACAAGGAGGATGTGGGTGACAACCCACCTTGCAAACATTGTGAAAAGGCTCAGGTAATTAGCATGTACTGAACTCCAGTGATGCCTGGCAGTACAAGTGGCAGCTAGTTTAGAGATAGCCAAATGAACTATGCTTTCAAGAGATTTACTAATGTGATATTTTTTGTTCTCACACATTGCTGCCACAGTTGGTGCTCAGCAATTACCGCCTTTACCTTATAATTTCATACCTTTTAAGCTCATCCTGACTCAAAGGATTTATTGCTCCTGTTTCAGACTTAGCATTAATAACAAAAAAGCAGTATAATTTTTGAACATATCAAAACAGCGAAGATAGGAGGGAAAGATCAATCTATAGATAAATTAAGATCAATTCAGCAAGTGGGTGGTCTCAAGCCTGCCAATTCAGTAATAAGGTCCAGTTCAGGATCTTTTGTTCTTTAATTGCACTTGGAAACTTTTTCTGATTACCAAAGTAAGTAGAGATCAATGTGTACATCAAGCACAACTTAAATTCTGTAGTTTATGGTTTTAACAGGAGCAAAAATACTCACATTTAAACTCTTTTGTCCACCAGAATAAGGACTGTGAGGTCCAGCTGCCTAAACTGCCTTTTTTTTTCTTTCCCCTATGCTCTCCCTTGGGAAGACTTTAGAGTTGGCTTTGTCGGTAACGGTAAGGATGATCAGAAACAGCTAAAAGCTGTTCATTAAAACTTCATGATAAACTTTGCATATATATTTGTATATAAAATATTTAGTTCCCTCTTGAATTTGAGTCTGTTTCTCCTATTAACAATCCATTATGGAAACTACATACAAATGTAATTGAAGTAGAAATCTCTTTAGAGTACATTATACTTTATTGTTTACTAAGCTTTTAAGTATCTTTAGACAATGAAATTTTTATGTGGAGAAAGTAGTAACTTCATACAGTCTTTTTAGAAGCATTTTTGTTTCTTTGCAAAATTAAAAAAAAATCAAATTTAAGTTTACTTTCCCTAAAATCCTAATGCATATGGCAGAGTTTCAGATTACAAAATAGCAGAGTCAATTTAATTACTATTCCAATGTCTATTGGAAAGTTTGAGGAATTGTAATATAAAACTCATCATGCTCAAAGATGAAAAGTGGTTTTAGATTTGATTCAATAAACAAATGCTAAAAGAAGGTGGAAGGAGCCCTAAGCAATACTGCAAATTCCCTTTTGCCTCAAAATATTCCCATTTCAGATTGCAAAAATACTCACCCATGTTATGCTACACAAACTTAGCAGAGACAGACATTGCTGTATTTTCTTCTAATTGAGTATTAACAAGGTACCAAGACAGATTATTTCCTGTAAGCATGCAGCAGAAAACTGAATATATTTTTTCAAAATACCAGGCTTTTAGTCTTTTATCCTAAAATGAATGAGAAGGGTCTTCATATTTCTTAGGTGCCTTACTAGTAAGTCTCCATGTTTTGCAAGGCAAAAATCACACATACAGAGTTTCAGAAGATAGGACTTTCCTGTGACAAATATTTCCAACAGTAGAAAGTGAAGTGCAGCAACTTCTACTTCTCAAGTTATCACAAAAAATTAGTGACAAATTACATCGCTCTATTAACTACAACTTTGCCTAAAAAACATAATGACTGTAACTACATTTTTCTTTGTACACTGAAGCAGCACTTTCAACTGTTATTGATAAAATGTCACACCATCATTAATCCCCCTGTCTTCAAAGTATTAGGATTTAATCTGTACTGCAAATAGTACAGGTAAAATTTTTCTTCAGGCTGTGGCTACAAATAGTTTGAGACAATGTGCTAAGACCCAGAGTGCACGGTTTCCTCTGTTTCCAAATGGTGTGAATTGCCACCATTCTGCTGGATATGGAGGCAGTATCATCAGTACTTAAGTGTTACAAGAGTCAAATGGGGTTAAATTCAGAAAAGATTCTCATCTGCCATTTCTCATTATCCCAAGCAAGGCCTATATCTTGTCTACCATTAGAAGGTACTTACTGGAAAAAACATCACACACACATAGCACATCTCTTGAATCAAATCATCATAAATAACTTTTTTCAAGACAAGCTAAGCAAACTTGCAGTTAAATACACTGTTGCTATAACCTCTTTACAAAGCAGTGACAGTACTTCAGAAGACAATAAACATGATTTTTTTTTTACCAGTTTTACCCCACAATCCCTTAGAATTTCCTGACAAAAATCATTGAAAATAAGCAGAGTGGGAGCAGGGGAGAAGTGGCTAACACAACCAGCTCTGATTTCCATGAAGAATTCAACTAGGTTCAGTCACCAAAGGGCCTTAAATTAAGCTGACATAAGATAAGAGGAAAGGCCCTCACAGGGACAACTAACTAAAGGAATGGAAACAAAGAGCTGCAATAAATGGTCAATTTTCTTAGTGAAGGGAAGGCACCAATGGAATCCCACAGGGATCTTTGCTGGGGTCTCAGCTGCTCAACACATTCAGGAATCATTGGGAAAAGAGAATGTAGAGGAGATTGAGTTTGCTACCAATGATAAGTTCTTCAGGGGAAGAAAAACAAAAGTTGACTGCAAAAAAGAGCTGCAGAAAGACTCTGTGGCACTGAGTGATTGAAGTT
Organism: Porphyrio hochstetteri; assembly: GCA_020800305.1. Classification (NCBI taxonomy): domain Eukaryota; kingdom Metazoa; phylum Chordata; class Aves; order Gruiformes; family Rallidae; genus Porphyrio; species Porphyrio hochstetteri. The sequence goes on from CM036917.1 coordinate 21,633,722, forward strand.
AAAATGGCAGATGACGTTCAAACTAGACAAATGTAGAGTAATGAACTTGGAAAAAAAAATATCTCTCACTTTGCTCACCCAGTGATTGATTCTGAATCAGCTACAAGCAAACCCGAAAGAAAATTTATGTTAAAATAGCAGCCTTATGAATATACCAGTTCAGTAGCTTCAGAATTACTATTAAGCAGAGGAAAACCTCAGAAAAAACAATGCTGCTAGGGTAAAATCAGTGTTCTGCCCATGCCATGATTGTTATGTGGAATTCTGGTCATTTATGTGAGAAAAAGCATGTAGGAGAATTTTAAAAAAAGGTTGACAAAACTTATCAAAGGTAACCAAATAACTTGCAGAGAAGGAAGACGCACACAGGCCAGGACTCCCAGTCTAGAAAAGTGTCCACCAAGAGCCAGCTAAAAACCATGACAGGCATAGAGGAGGTAAAAGAAAAATCTGTCAGCTGCTTCTTCCACTGCAATAAAAAGAAAACCTCAAATACAAATTAGCAGGTGGAGGCTCAAAATTAAATACGAGGCAGGCACTTCTTTGCTTACTGCAAAGATGACCTGTGGAACAACATGACAGATATTCACAAGATATTGAGAATGCTAAAAATGTGCATGGATTCCCAAACTTCGGAAAATATTCATAGAAGAAAAATCTGACAAGTCATTAAACCCCAAAAAAGCCTATTGCTGAGGAACAGCGGCCCCTTGTTCCTCATTTTTTCTTTCCCTGCTTGCTGTACTTCTTCACCTGAGAACATTTTGATAACAGCAATGGCAATGTGCCTGGGCTGGCAGATGGCCAGGGCACTGCCACTGCTTCTGGGCTGTTCCACTGGGCAGAGTGGAACTCCAGTCCAAACTTGAGTTGATGGGCCTGTCACCTGTGGATAAGTCCACACCACTGCGTGTATATCTCAAAGCTTCTGTGGCCATGGTTATGTCTGTGCTGCAGCAGGTATTGTGGCTCAAGGATAAACCCATGCAGAAGCAGGTGCATCTGCAGTTGTTGGTAAGACCATGCTGCAGCAAGTACACCTTGAAACATCAGTGGCTGTGCATGAGGTCATGCTGGATCACCTCAAAGCATATGACCATGGATAAGCCCACAACAGAGCAGGTACATGCTCAGTGGGCTGCAGGAATTGATAAGGCCGTGTTGGAACAGGTTCACTCCTGAAGAGACTGTGGCTCTGGGTAAGGCCACAATGGAGCAGGTATATCTCTGAATGCATCGTGGCCCATGGAGAAGACCAAGCTGGAACAGATACACCTCAAGCAACAGTAGCTCTGGATAAGTCTCCCCTACACGTTACAGTGGGAGAGACTGACTCAGAGATAAGACTCCACTTGCAGCGAGTAGAACCCTGAGGGACTGCAGTTTGTAGATAATCCCAAGCCAAAGCAGGGGCAAGGGAAGGACTTGAATGCAGTGTTAAACTCGGTGGGCTTGTCCAAAAGGACCAGGGATGGAGACTGTAAAGGAAATACCTTTGAATTGCTGTAACTCAGGATTTGAGTTGCAAGTTACAGGAATTACTAAAGCAGAAACCACCTGAATCAATGGAGCCTTACAAGCAGCAGTGGCCCAACCAGAGCTGGCCTTGGTGACCAGTAACTCCACACATATCCCACCACTCCTGTCCTGAGTGACCACTGTACCACACAGAGCCTAAGGGCATGGGCTAAATTATTTCAGTGGACATGGCCAGTAGACTAGGGGATGCTATATGAGCATTATATCAAGGGGTGGGAAGGGGGGTGGGTTAATGAGGATGTAGTGTGGGTCCTGAGCGTGATGTAAATGGTATGGAACTTAGGGGAAGACAATATGCTGAGTTTGGCTGGGATAGAGTTGGTCTTCTCTGTAGCAACTCGTATGGGGCTGGCTGTGGATTAAAAACCAGCGTGGATAATTCAGAGATGTTTTTGTTACTACTGAGCAGTGCTTACATGGAGCCAAGGTCTTTTCTGCTCCTCACCCCACCCTAACCAGTGAGTAGGCTGGGAGCGTACAAGCAGCTGGGAGGGGACACAACTGGGACAGCTTACCTCAACTGACTAAAGCGGTGTTCCATACTGTATGATGTCATGTTCAGCACATAAAACTGAGGAGGATGGGGGTGGGTGTATGTGTGTGTTAGAATTATGGTATTTATCTTCCTAAGCCATCACTACACATGGAGCCCTGCTTTCCTGGAGAGAGTTGAACACCTGCCGGCCCATGGGAAGGGGGAGTGAATCCCTTGTTTAGCTTTGCTTGCTTGTGTAGCCTTTGCTTTACCTATTAAACTGCCTTTATCTGAATCCACAAGTTTTCTCACTCATAGTCTTCTGATATACCTTGTCCTTCCAGAGTAGAGTGAGTTGGCTGGGGTAAAACCAAGACACTCGGAAGCCAGGAGAGAGTTCAAGTGTTTCCTTCTAGGCACTCATTTTTAGCTCTTGTTTGAGCTCAGATACTGACTTAGATAGCGTACTACTCTAAAACCTGTTATGAATATGTTTATGGGTTATACAGACAGGATGCCAGTAGCCAGAACAGTCACCATGTTCATAAAGCATTGTAGTGGCAGAACCCCAAGGGTACCAGTTTTGAAGTCCTGCCTCAGTGGGACTAATTCCGAGTGCACAATGTTAACCAGACAGCCTGTCTACTTACAGCAATTATCCATTTTGTTTTAAAAAGACATTTTTATAAACAAACATCTTACTTTTAGAGGACAGCTTTCCATTCTGGTGGATTTTAAAACGAGAAGCAAATAATATTATGCAGATTAATAATTTCACAGTTGGTTCAAAATCCTTCCATGAAGGAAAAGAAGATTAATAATCTGTTCCACAGATGAGAGGAATAAGTGGCAGAACAAGCTGTATAGAAAGTCAACCTTATATGCTGGGTCAGTGTTTGTACGCTGAGCAATACGGTCTCTGAGGACAAACAGGAAACCTTCAGTGAGAGTTAGAACAGGGAGTTTATTCCATACATTATAATAAGAGGGGTTTTTTCTCTATTTAAAATGATTTATCCTTCAGTCTTACAGCTAGTTTGAACTGCAAGAAAGGTGTTGAAAAATTCCAAAATATGTTAAAAAAAATAAAGAAAGAAACCCAAAGCTGCATCTCAGGTTACCTACGCTACTAACTATACTGAATTCAAGAGGTTTTAATAATGATTTCTGGTAAATTTAAGTTCCTGTTTACAAAAATGAGGGTGGAGGTGGGGTGGGTGTTTCTTCTGTCATTTATCTGTCTTACAATTCTAGGAACAGAAAACAAAGGGTACAAAATATTTGTCTATTTGATCTTGAAGATTGGGCTACATATTCTGTATATGTTTTTTAAAATCATAGCAATTCTGAGCAATGGGTGAATGCACCTCAGTAAATATTATTTCTAGTTACTGCCCATTGCAACACTTAAAACCCACAAATTATCCATACTCTGAAAAATTAGATGTAGCATTTAAATGCTGTGTTTTGAGAGAAAGGGCAGAGAATGTTCTTTCTCTTTGGCTGAATAGTATTTTTTTTTAAGGAGCAAAAAAAGTCCAGTATAGTTCAGAAAAGGAAAAACATCTCCCCATCAGTCTCTGAATTATAAGGTATTCCATTCAGCATATCACTGAACATTCATACTCTTGCTTTAGGCTCCAGGCAATAACTATTCTATTGTTTGTAGCAACATTTCTAACTTCAGCTCCACTGATTTTACAATAGTATAATCAACTACTACTATACTAAAAGTCCTGAACGAAAACAGCACAAAGTTTGCATCAAAATCACATTAGTGACAACATAAAAGTAATGGAATATATAATGAGAAATGAGCTGAACTTCAAGTATTTAGCACACAAATGCCTTTGGCTACTCAGCGCACACCCCAATACAAGCTTGTAGGAAGAGTAGTAGCAGTAGGCAGTGAAATGCTAACATTGTAAGTCCAACATCTCCAAAGTAATAGGATAAAGCTAACTTTGGGAGGTAAGCACAAACAAGAATATACTGAGATGTCATCGCATTTCCTTAATGTTGGAAAAAGCCAAGGAGGAAACTATCAGGGAATCCTAACACAGAGACTCATAAACATGCAGACTGAGCATAGATCATCCACATCTCCCAAAACCTTGGCCAATGATCATCTCCAAGTTGTGATGATTCATTTTACATATCAAAGTGAACAGCCGCTTGAAGGAGCTTGAAGGAGCGTATCTGTATACCTGAAAAAAAAACCCCAACTTGCTCTGTATAACATTGTCATTAGAATTGTCTAGTATATAAATTTTTCCATAGGTAAAACTTTGCTGAAGAAACAAAACCACTGAAAGGTGTAACTCAAAGTACAGAAGACAATGATGCGTGAGGTTTCTTTACGTTTCATACTTCAGGTGCTTCATTAATGGCACTTTCCTACTGAAGACATAAGTAGAATTAAATTGAGATTTGGAAGAGCTATGGAATAAAATAGTTTTAAAGGCCAGTTTTTCAGTCCTTACTATAACAATTTAACAGGGTCCTAATCTTGTTATTTTCTTCCTAATAACTAAAGCACTCATTGAAAATGTGAAAGAGCATGAAGGACTTTTAGCTTAAGGCATCTGTTAGTCAATCAGTTTTGCTTTACTAGGTAATCAACAGGCTTAATTTAAAAAAACAACCCAAACAAAAACAAGAACAAAACCACACACCCCCCCCCCAAAAAAAAAAGGTTTATATCTAAGTTATAAATACCTCTTGAGAGAACAAAGTCATCACCACAATTACATTTGACCTTTACTGCTTGAACTCCATGGAAAATGATCACAATTCATAGAGTTAATTAAAAATACACAACGCTGCAGAAAATTGAAAACTATTTGAATATAAAGAGGAAAAAAGTTATTTGGTGAGTTAAGCTCCAGGTGCAACTGTTTCTCAGGCAAATAGTTTTTTTTAAAATCCCTGCTATTATAATTATAGTAATAGTTGTTTTTCTGCAATTTCCCAAATTTTCCAGCCTCTTGAATACCATGGTATAATCCTATTGCTAAAGTTACATCTGTCAATAAAGTAAATGTTCCATAGATTGTCCTGAAGTGTAAGTTGATATTCTGCAAATCTGATAGTTTTTTCTTGATGTTAAAATATGCATATGTGTACATAAAGATAGGCAGTTACGTATATGTCTACCTTGAAATGTAACTGTTTCTCTATGTAGAACCCAATGCAACACTAAAACAGCTGATTTGATTTCTCTTAACAGATTTGAAATATAATAATTATCTACTTGACAGTTTACAGACACTTCTGATTCTTTTATAACATTGCCACTTTAGCATTCATTACTTATAAGAGACAGAAGGGTTAAAGCCGAAGGGCCTAGTCAGAACTGGGATCTCAATAATACTGTTCACTAAACAGACAAAGTGCCTGTCGAGGAAATTTATAACTGCACGTTGTGTGCATTATATCAAAGCACAGCGTACTCATAGGACTCTAATGAGGAAGTAAACAATGCTGAGGGTCAGATCAGAGGGCTGCAACATTCTGCTCTCTACAGGGAAAACGAGGGTTGAATTAAATCCTCCATTGGTAGCACTGCCACAGGTAGGGATGTATTTTACTCTTTAGACATATAGGCTGTTCTGGAAAACCATTTCCCAGCTTGTTGTCACAGGGGTCTTCTACTGATCACAGCAAAACAACATTTTGATTGATTGTTCTTGTCTGTAGTATTTCCAATATGATCATAAACTAAAAGTCTAGGTATCATTTATGTGGAAGTTAATGGGATAGTATGCTCCAGCCTAGCTTACTCAATACATGTACAGTTGTAGAGAAGAGAGTCCAACCCCTTTATGTCCACTTTTTTACTGCAAAGAATCAGCAGGTTGCTTAAATAGTGTTGCAGATAAAAATATTGCTTGATAAACCTATCACAATATCTACACATCTCCATTGAATCATACATGTTTTAAATGTTTTTCCATCCTGGCCCTAGGAGTAGAGTAGCTGTTATATTTATCACCTCCGTGTTCAATGCCCTCTTCTGTTATTTCAAGTCCTACCTCCTTTTCTATCAGGTTGTGTTCCAAGTCCTATATTTACATTTACCCTTGAACTTCACAGTGACAGCTAGGCTTTTATTCCTCATAAGAATTTAGCTCTCCTGTTGACACACATTCTATGCCAACATGAAATCTTTCCTCTAAAGAAAATCAGCCTTTACCTGGCGGAGTTTACCACAATTGCATATAACTTAACAAGAGGAAATCTAGCAAGGAAAGGAGGACAGAAACACCACCAGTAAAATTGGTGCTTGCCAAAGCAACCGAACAAAGTTTGTATGCTATGTAGTCAGCACCAAAGCAAATGCTTTACTCTGTTATATTTAGTGAAATCTGTACTTAGTTCTCTCAAACTGATGTAAATACACACTTCTGTCTTTCTGCTCCCATGAACCATTTTATTGGGAAAGTCATGAACTTCATGATGGCTCTGCCACATCAAATGTGGCTAGAAGATAGGAAAAGACATCTCCATCAGCTAGGTAAGGCTGTTCTCTTTCTCAGAGCCTCCAGTTTTTGTAACTCCTTGGGCAACAGGGTTAAGAAAATAAATTTCACATTGAAATGCCATCTTCTTGCTAAATGAAAGGAAGAAACATGAGAAAAAAGGAAGAAAAATTAACTAATATTTGCCAACATTAACAGTGAAGAGGAACCAGAAAATTAAGTGGTTAAGGAAGTAAGATTATCTGGAATTGATTCTGAAGGAATGACAATGTATTTTTCTTCATGTTGCTGATGCTCTGGTTGTTCAATTTGTGTAGTGAAAAAACAACATCTAAACCAAACCACAGGTACAGCACAACTTTGATTTGAATGGGAAGGTCTTCAGCCCCTACCAATTAACCAGTGAATTAGAGGCCCTTTAATTTCTTTCCTCAGAAATCCACTCTTGCAAACACACTTGAAGCAAAGAGTGTAGAAAATTAAGCTAAAGGAGGGAAAGATGAACTGTGCTGAGAAAAAGAATAACACTGAAGTCAATATGGTACAGAATTGTCTGCAATTTTACCATAAGTTAATGCTTTTTACTGAATGAAGCACTCTCCATAATTTGAGGTCTGTTATTCCAACCATATACCAACTCTTGAAGAAGTTACAGAAAGGACAGAAATTATGGCCGTACTCAATTATCCCTTGAAGTAAACTCCTTCACTTTTAAAAGTTAAATCAAGAGGTGAAAAAAACACTTCCCCACAGGACTAGCTTATTTTCTTTGTTCATTTATTTCACTCGTGTGTTTATTTTTCCCCAGTAAAATCATACCTGCTCTAAACCAAAATTAAATAAAACTTAAACACTTTAACAAAGTGTTTTTAAAAAACTGGATGTGATGAGGACCCTGAATATTCCTGCTACACAAGAGTAAACTCTGGGAACTGAAAAACAGTCTAAGATTTTCTCTGCAGCATGAAGTCATTTTGCAGAGATATCCAGCTGTATTCTATGGCACTGATGAACTTTTCAGAGAAAGTAATGTGTATGTTTTCAGGTTTTCTTGTAAAACAGAAACAGCAGTCCATGCACCAAGCACAAGCTATGATTGTTATGACAGAGGGTTGTCCCAGCCCAAAACAGATTGCAGGGGTGGACAGACATAAAAAGGGCAGAAGAACATCTTACACATGAAGAATTCTCTCCCAAGCAAATATGGGCAATGCCTAGAAGATCATATGCTAAAATGGATGGAGGAAACCTTTGTTGTGGAACTGACTAACATTAGGTCACTAAAGAATACTTTTATGGTACCCTCACTGTTTTGAAAACAATATTTGGAATTTTGAATAAAATCAAATTACAAATAGTTTATCAGCAATACATTTGGACAGCATTGCAAAGAGTGCAAGCAAAGAAATGTTTCCATGAATGTTCAGTTCAAGTCATGAATCTGGGTTTCATTTTGACTGTCTTCACACTGCTCATCTTACTTTTTAATAGCTTTCTAGTTAAGAAGTCAGTTAAGAGGAATTCTATTTAGCATTGGTGAATGCAAGAAAAAATAAAATCGTATATCTGGAAAGTAACATCTCCAGTTAATAATTTTGCTTGTATCAAAAACTTGGTTCTGAAAGAACTCTGATGTAGAGAAACTTACTTGTTGACTTACAGGACCAATCCAGCTTACTTGTAACAAATTTTGAGCAGTCAGTCTCAGCTCATGATGAACTGTACGCATATACATAATCTATATATTATTATTTGGAAGTAATTTTGTAAAATGCAAGTACAAATCAGCCTACAAGGAATAAAATATTAAATACTTATCTGTAATATTTCACTTGTGGTAGTGGTGGTTATTAGTCATTACCTACATTTTTCCCAGATTTTAATCTGATACCATACCTGCAACAAAGGAATCCATAGCAAAAGGTTGCTGCAGTTGTTTCTTTTAAACTCACCTAATTATTAGTTACAAACTTCTTGCTTTTCTGAATGCTCAAGGAAGCCCCTCTCCATCTCCTGCAAGGTCAGCTGAAGATCGTGACAGAGCTATGAGCTGGAAAGAAGACAACAGATGAAAAGAATTTTATTCAGATCTGAAAAGCTAAGCTGGATGTGCAACAGAGCTGCAACATATAACAGATGTGTCCAGAGCAGTCCTTTTATAAGTATATGCAAGTCACTAATACATCATTTCAACATTAAACACCATTGTTTAATAAGAACCTTAATGGTATTTGTGACCCTCCAGATCCTGCAGTAACTTCCACTTCTGGATTGCCATTCACATTAAAAATACTTGCTTTTAATAACAGTGAAATATAACAATTTAGTAGGAGCAGAGATGCAATGTGTAAAAGTCAGACATGCTATAAATAAAGATTCTATAACAGAAATCTTTTTCACTGGGAAAATATCAAGGAAAAGAATAATATTTGTTCTGTGTCCTACCGGAGTAAATCTACTATAACTCCATGTGATTTATACCAGTTCAGCTGCAACATCAAAGTCCCCTTCTCTACTATTCACAATGTGGACTGTGTCTATTAATTAATCAATTTGGACCTCATCTTAAGAAACATCAGTTTATACATATTTTGAAGGTCAAGATACTGTCTGGAAAGAGATCCTCTTGCATTACTATTTTTATACAATACAGATTAACAAGGCTACAAGATACTGAAAAATGAATAAAGGTAGTTATCACATACTGCTTGTCTAGGAGCTGTGGATCAGGCTACTTTGCAATTCCCTACTACATAGAATAAAAAATAATCAAGCTTTTTAAAAATCTGCACTATTACACAATTTTTTGATTTTTTAAATATGCATTAGAATACTCTATATTTCACAGCATGAAAAATAAATATATTCTGAACAGCTGCAAAACACTGCAAAGAATTATTGTCTTAAAGCTGGCACAGATTTCAAGCAAATAGCACATTCATTATTTCATCTAACAACCAGCACAGCTAAGGATCAGGAAAAAACACTACCAGATAAACATTCCAAATGCATTGCTTCAGTTCAGCACCCCATTTTTGGTGAAAAAAAGGGCATATATATATATGTTCATCTACATCAGAAAGCATACTCACTGATGTGTAGGGAAAATTAATCCAATAAGAGAATGCTGGGAACTGTCTCTTTTGGTCATCTTAACTTTGATGAGCTTACTTGGCAAGCAAAAAAAAAGTAGTTTTGACTAAGATTTCAAGTTGTAGCATGTTCTCTTCTGGTGACAACTGAAATATATCAGGTTTGTGGACCAGCTTCTCCTCTCTTTATTTTCATTCAGTTAGATAGACAAAAATATTGTCTGCTTTGCCAAATGATACTTGTCTTCTTGTCACTGGATAATAATTAAATTTCATTGACAAAAATAACATTTGGGTGGCTGCCCAACATAGATTACTTCTTCCTGGATGCACTGTCATAAAGCCATAGAAAAAAGCTATGGGTCAAAAATGTTCCTTCCTGAGCCTGTAGGACAGACCTGTAGACAATAACAGACATGCTAAAAAAAAAAAACGAAGACTGAAAGACATGTGCACCACGATTGCTTTTATGAACCTCAAACTGACTTCTGCCTGAGTAGGTCTTATGCTCTTGCTTTCATTACAGGTATTAAGAGGTCCAGAAAATACAGAATTAAAATTGCTTTTACCCCAACAAATACGTCAACATCATCTCTTACAAAAAGCTGGGACAGAGATTGCAACAAAATCATAGAATCATAGAACGGTTTGGGTCAGAAGGTACGTTTAACAGTCACCTAGTCCAACCCCTCTGCAATGAGCAGGGACATCTTCAACTAGAACATGTTGTTCAGAGCCCCACCTAACTGACTAACATTTCCAGGGATGGGGCATTTACCACCCCTCTTGGCAACCTGTTCCTGTGTTTTGTCACCCTCATCGTAAAAATTATCTTCTCTGTATCTAGTCTAAATCTACCCCATCTTTTAGTTTAAAACCATTTACCCCTTGTACTATCGCTACAGGCCCTGCTAAAAAGTCTGTCCCAATCTTTCTTATAAACCCCCTTTAAATACTGGAAGGTCTCCTCAGAGCCTTCTCTTTTCCAGGCTGAACAACCCCAAATTCTCATCCTCTCTTCATAGCAGAGGTGTTCCAGACCTCTGTTCATTTCTGTGGTCTCCTCTGGACCCTATCGAGCAGATCTGTGTCTTTCTCATGCTGGGGGTTACAGTAGTACTCCAGCAAGGGTCTGACGAGCGCAGAGTAGAGGGGGAAAATCACCTCCCTCAGCTTGCTGGTCACAATTCTTTTGATTTAGCCCAAGATACGGTTCCGTTTCTGGGCTGGACGCACACCTTCCCAGCTCATGTCCAGATTTTCATCCTCTGGTACCCTCTGGTCCTTCTCCACAGGACTGTTTCTCAAGCCCTTCATCCCTCAACCTGTATCAATACTGGGGGTTGCCCAACCCAGGTGCAGGATTTGGCCTTGTTGAACCAAATGGGCCCACTTCTCGACCTTGTCCAGGTCCCTCTGAGTGGCATCCCATCTCTCAGGCGTGTCAACCACAGCTTGGCGTTTGCAAACTTGCTGAAGGTGCAACTTGATCCCACTGCCTATGACAAAGATACAGAGTTCTGAGGGACACCACTTGTCACTGATCACCATCTGGACATTGAGGCATTAATTGTTACTCTCTGAACACAACCATCCAATCAATTCCTCATCCACTGAACAGTCTATCCATCAAATCCATAATCTCTCCAATGTAGAGAGAAGGGTGCTGTTGGGAAACACGAAAAAGGCCTTGCAGAAGTCCAGATAGATCACAGCCATAGCTCTTCCCCTGTGCACTGATGTAGTCACTCCATCATAGAAGACCACTTGGTCAGTGAAGCAGGACTTGCCTTCACTGAAGCCATGTTGGCTGTCTTGAGTCACCTTCCTATCCTCTGTGTGCCTTAGCACAGCTTCTAGAAGGATCTGTTCCATGATCTTCCCAGACACAGAAGTGAGGGCTCACAGGTCGGTAGTTCCCAGGGTCCTCATTTCTAACCCTTTTAGACATTGATCATAGAATCATAGAATGGTATGAGTTGGAAGGGACACCAAGGATCACAACGCTCCAACCCCCCTGCCACAGGCAGGGCCACCAACCTCAGGCTTGGATCTACACTAGGTTGCCCAGGGCCCCATCCAACCTGGCCTTGAACACTTCCAGGGATGGGGCATCCACTACCTCTCTGGGCAGCCTGTTCCAGCCCCTCACCACTCTTTCTGTAAAAAACTTCCCCCTAATATCTAATCTAAACCTTCCTTCCTTTAGTTTTAATCCATTCCCCCTTGTCCTGTCATTGTCTATCCTTTTAAAAAGTTGAATCCCCTCCTGCTTATAAGCTCCCTTCAGGGACTGGAAGGCTGCAATGAGGTCCCCCCGCAGCCTTCTCTTCTCCAGACTGAACAAGCCCAGCTCTCTCAGCCTCTCTTCGTAGGGCAGGTGCTCCAGCCCTCTAATCATCTTTGTGGCCCTCCTCTGACCCCTCTCCAACAGTTCCACATCCTTCTTGTATTGAGGGCCCCAGATCTGGACACAGGACTCCAGATGGGGCCTCACAAGGGCAGAGTAGAGAGGGACAATCACCTCCCTGTCCCTGCTGCCACCCCTCTTCTAATGCAGCCCAGGATACCATTGGCCTTGCGAGCTGCAAGAGCACACTGCTGGCTCATGTTGTTTCTCTTCCACCAGAATCCCCATGTCCTTCTCAGCAGGGCTGCTCCCAAGGAGCTCTTCTCCCAGTCTGTATCTATGTCTGGGATTCTTCCGGCCCAAGTGCAGCACCTGACACTTGGCAGTGTTGAACCTCATTAGGTTCACCCGGGCCCATCTCTCCAGCCTGTCAAGATCCCTCAAATGGCTTCCTTTCCTTCTAGGGTGTCGACCACACCACTCAGCTGGTGTCATCTGCAAACTTGCTGAGGGTGCACTCAATCCCATCATCGATGTCATTGATAAAGGTGTTAAAGAGAACCAGTCCCAAGACAGACCCCTGGGGGACACCGCTTGTCACCGGCTTCCGCCTGGACACAGACCCATTGACCACCACCCTTTGGCTATGGTCTGTTAACCAGTTTCTTATCCACTGGATGGTCCACCCATCAAATCCACATCTTTCCAATTTAGAGATAAGGATGTGATGGGGGACTGTGTCAAAGGCCTTGCACAAGTCCAGGTAGATGACATTGGTTGCCTTCCCTTTATCTACTGATGCTGTCACCCCATCATAGAAGGTCACCAGATTGGTAAGGCACGACCTTCCCTTGGTGAAGCCGTGCTGACTGTCCCGGATCACATGCTCTTCCCTCATGTGCTCCAATATGTCATCCAGGAGGATCTGTTCCATGATCTTCCCAGGCAGAGAGGTGAGGCTCACCGGCCTGTAATTCCCTGGCTCTTCCTTGCTCCCTTTCTTATAAATGGGAGTGATGTGACCTCTTTTTCCAGTCCCCAGGGACTGATGACTTTATAAATGGAAGGTTTCTCTTAAGAACTTTCATAACAACTTTCTTAAACTACTTTCAAAAAGCACTTTTTAATTTATCTTGTAATTGAATTTAATTTAAAATATAATAGAAAAGCTCAAATAAAAAAACTTGAAAATTAATTTTTAGGTCAAATTCCATAAGTTAGAAGTGATACATTAGAGATTTTTTTTTTCCTTTTTCAAACCTCTAAACACCTTCATTTGACCATCACCCATCAGTCAATTTTTCTACTCAGATCTATTTCCAATGCAATTTCCTAGAGGTCAGTTTAGGCATATATAGAATATATATCATTTTAACCTGAGCAACAAACTATAAGACATGAAGCTGCTAGTGAAGCTAGTAATTTCTCTCTACAATTGACCTTTCAGTCCTCCATCTATTTCATATTTCTGTTTAATCACATAGCCAGGGTTATTCTCACTCAGCTACTATATGTATTTTACAGTTTTTATCAATTTTTTAACGACAGTTCTTTTTAAATGAAATCTAAGAAAGTTCACTTTTATAAAAATATTCTTGAATTTTTCATCAGATTGAAAATCTACAAGAGTTAAAAATGGTATACTCTTTGCTATACTATATGCAGTTTTAAAGTTAATTTGACTAGTTTCAAAAATAACAGAGAAATGTGAGGAATTAAACTGATCACGGCATCTGCCATTATTCCTCCATTAAAAAAAAATAAGGGAATGTTAGTTCTAATATCAGCATTCACGAAGTCATTCAAAATAAAAATTGAGGTATTTTTGCTTGGACCTATTAAGAAACATTATCACACATTACATGGCAGGAAATGCAACTCTAACATGGCTTAATTCCACCACAAAGAAGTTGACCAACACTGGCTTTTTATCCTCCATCAGAAATGCTATGTTGAAAGAACCGCATCTGAAAATTTGAGATTGAAACTTAGAGAACCTATAGCAATGTACTATATGCAGTTGTCAAGTATGGATTGCAATCGTCTATGTGCATTTAAAGATAAATCAATTTTCTTTTTTAAGTTTAATATTCCCTTACTTACAAAAAATAAAATGTATGTGTTATTACAAGACAGTTCTGTTTGGTACTACCAGTTCTCTTTCCGAAAAAGCCACGTTTTTCATTGAAACAAAACAATCAACCTGAAATCCCAGTGGTTGAAAACTTCTTGCAAATTATGAAAAGCAGTTATATTCTATAGAAAATACTTATTTTTAGATTAAGTGGGTTTTATCCAAAGCTCAAGCATCTATTTAAACTGGACAGAAGAGTAATTTGGCCAGCACTTCTGAGGATGTTTTTTTATAAACACAAACGCAGGGTCACAGCAGTGAGAGAAGAAATGAGCCCTATGTCCGCAAGTAATTCAAAGGAGGACTTCTCAGGACTTATTCAGTAACTGGCAAGTGTATTCCCACATGCTTTGTTAGTCCACTTTATAGGAAACTGTCCAAACTGAAGCCAAGAGTATAAACAATCCCCCTTTTAATTTTCTAGCTTTAAACTAGTAATTCTTTATAACTGTGATAGTTTACTAGGTAAGGTGTCTTATTTTATATCAACTTCCATGATTTTCCAATATATACTGTAAAGCAGTTAAAGAAACATTGGTGTTGAGGGGAATCTGGATTTGAAGAATTCTTGTTCTGGAAATCTTGAGGTTTCTTGGAGTAGCACAATATTTCTACCATATGTTTTGCTTCCTTTGCTGCAAGTAGGGACCAGGTTGCTGTGGCAACTGAGTTACAGGATGACTACAGTGCCGTGTTTGCTGGCACTATGCAGTGGGATTACTGGCCTTCTTGAAGGAAGAGTGCCATATATTACATTTCAGTTGATGTTTTAAAAGAGGGTTCATTTTGACTCTGCAGTCAAGTCTTCATCTTGCTTGTATTTACATCGTCTAAAGGCCTGAAAATTCTCAGGAGCCAGCTGTCGTGATAACACCTTGGTGGTCAGGTCACTTAGATACTTGTTCCTGACTGTAAATGGGGCTGTAAAATTAAGAAGTATTTAAAGAGAAAGGTTTGCTCTATAGTACAGGTCTGATAAGAACTGGCTTTGTATTTTATTTTATTGTACTCCTGCAAGTCTCTGTTTAAAGGACAAAATGCAATCATAGGTCGGGCATTCAACAGCCTTATATATACTATGGCATAAAGGAAATCGTAGAAATTTCAGCAGGCTTATAAGTCTGCTACATGGTGCATCACCTGAGAAATCAAAAATTAAACAGAGTACACACCTACAATAATCCCATTTAGTGTTACCCAAGGATATTTCCTCCTTATTCTTTAGGAAGGACTAGAAATTAAAATTGTTCCTACAGACCAAGAAAATCAAAGTGAAAAATGATATACAGGTTAGTGTTGACTCTTTTTAAAATTTTCACTCATAGGCCATGAACATGAAAAAGTGCATCGGTTTTCTCAGATGGAAGACCCCCTGAGCTGCCTCTAGGCATGACCCAGGCTGGGCACTGCTAGCCTTGAGCCAAAGACGTCTTGGCTCTTGGTATATCTCAATACGCTATTACATCAGCATCTTTTCAGTTACAGTGCATAAGGAAAATAAATTAGAAGAGTTTCTCTTGAGTCTTTGAAGAAAACATAGCTTTCCACTGGACTGATGACCTGTACCTCCTTGTGAAGTTAACATTTAGGAGCTGCACGTTAGTCAGTTGGCATGCAAGCAATTTGGTAATTGCCACCGACTAGAGCAAGTCTACTCCCAAAAAAGAGCAAGTTTCAGGCTGACTGTGCAGTCATATGTGTTTGATAAAACAAAAAAAAATACAAGAACTAAGTTTAAGATGATAGAATTTGCTCTCCAATTTAGGATGGCTGTTTAACTTTGTTGTGCTATCAAGAAAGGAAGTTTACTTTTATTCCTTTTTCCAGGCTTCTCTTTAACACCTCTCAAAGTCCGTCCTTCATCATATTACCTGCATTTTACATATATACTGCCCAACAACATATCACATATTAACATGAAGCTTCAGGGCAAAATCCTAACTTTTCTGAAGTTAATAAGTATTTTTTCACTCAGCCTCCTAGGGCCATAATTTAATTGCTGGAAAAGGTAAGAGCAGTCTAGAGAATATGCAGGTGCCATCGCTGTAACTAATGTACTCTCCAAGGTAAACAAAATCCGGAAAATAACCTATTATTAACACTATTAACCTAACATTCCTTTAGCTCAAAAAGAGCTTGTCTTCATTAAAATGGCATCCAACTATCACTTATCAAATGGGCAGATCTCATTACTTAGATCTCACCTTAAAAATCTAATCAGTTTCTTAGTCCCAAATAATTTTTATGCTCCTTCTTCATTACAAAAAATGCAATTTTCAATTTAATCTGTTTTATTACTTAGTTATATTTCACTAGATACAAAAAAAACCTGTGAGAGTGGGGCAGTCTGTTAAAGAAAACATTAAACCTAGAGCTTGGTTTCTAAGAAATTAAGTGCTCCACAGGACTACTAAGAGAAGAAACTGAAGAAAAAATCATCCGAACAGAATTTTACAAGTTATACGTTGCAACATATTATTAGGCTTAAAATACACTGTTTAAAAGACCTCTCAAATTCATTCAAGTGGAATTACCGCCAGAGCATGGTTAGAATCACACCAATTTTTCCTGTGTATAAACCCGTGTGTAAGGCAACAAGAGTAGCATTCACACCTCACACCAAAGGCTGATCATTTATCAACTCTGCTGGATTGGGGGAGCAGGGGAGGCAGCAGGGAAGAAGTAAACCACAAACCCAAGGAATTTTCAAGGTTTTCTGGAGGTGACAGCCATGACAAACAGTAGTGAGTAAAATCCCCACTGTTGTCACATTTATTTGAAGGTTACGATGTTGCTGGGCAGTTGAAATTCCCCTGAAAACTCAATAAAACAATTTTTTGTAGGACCTTATGGAAGAGATATGTAACTGCATTACAAAGAAAATCTCTATTACTATGTTTTGGTGTTCCTTTGATTGTATGATACATACTAAAAGCTGCCCACAATATATTTGTTTCACAGCAAAAAAAATTGATTTACTTTTTGTTCAAGTTTAAGTCACGGGTCAGTTCAATTCATCTTGTATAAGAGAAATGAAGGAAAACCATGGAGATGATCAATGCAAAAACTGAAACCTCACAATGATACTGGGGAGAATACATTATTAAAATTCAGTCCATCAAGCTCACAGCTAAGATTTTTACATAACATTAATGAGAGATGTCAAATGCTCAGGTTGCAACTTCTTAAAAAGACATATTTTCAAAAGCACTAAAGTTTAGGTGAAAATAATCAGGGTTCTGCAAGTTACTTTTGGTTCATCTCCTACAGATTGAAGCACATCAGCTGTTTTATTTAAACCATGGCTCACGTGTCCCACTGTCTGAGCTGGACTGTCAGCAGCAGTGTTAGGAACACTGCATTCGAACTGAACATCAAAACTCAGGTCCTGGCTTCTAATATGTTAAGGAGAAAGTCATATACCATTAAACCTAAACTAGGGCTAAGGCTGAGCCCTAACATATCAGCCATCCACAATGCAACTCCCTTGGTCCTGTTGGTCACTGACCATTTCTCAAAGCTCTTTCTGAGCACTGATGTAGCAGGAGATAGACACCCAGAATCTGCAATCAGACATTGTCCTAGGTGAGGATTAAAATGACAGATGTCTTCAGTCTACATCTGGTAGCTTAAATGATCACTGAGTGCTAGTTTGGGTCAACTTGTTAAAACATTTTCCTCTGAAACAGATGCAAAGCATTCAAAATTGTCCCTACACGACAGCTGAAGACGGTGACCAAAGGCCTCGAGCACAGGAAACTACCCAAGCTTACTCTCATACAGCTACTGTCTCCAAAGCATACGCTATAGGACAAAAACTTTAGGAACCAAGTTACCAGAAATCAGGGTATGTTGTACTGAAGTCGTCTCTCTGTTTAGCTATCCAGCTACTTTACTTCAGGCTCCATTTACTGCTTGTACTAGGCCAGCGTGCACTTGGTGAACACAACAGCAGCGGCTCAGGACATTTGCCCACCCCACACCCTATCTAAACTACAAAACAGAAATAGAGCTGCAAGTTACTATCAACATGACCACCAATGTCTCATCTTTGGTAGCTACCTTGTCCAACCAAGTCTGTCATTTTCTAGGAAGCAATAAAGTTTCCTCACTATCACTGTACAGACACTTGCATTAAAATAACACTTCCAAAAGGTAAAACAAACTAGGCCACACTAGGCTTGAGTACGGGTGAAAATGCACACAATATAATATTAAGCTATGTAAGAGATGCTGTGATGTGTCTGGTGCTCAGAGAAAATATACAGCACAAATGTTGTATGAATCAATGTGATGGCTGCTGTCAGCTACAAATATCATCTGCATATTACGCACCTACCACATGCAGAAGTACTCCCACAATGATTTTATCAGGGAGGCTCTGCCATACATCAAAATAATGTTATACCTACAGCAGCCCGTAGGTGCTAAAATACGCCCTTCCTGCTTATTTTGTACACACCGAAAAATGACACACTTGTGAGTAAACTTGCTCATTAATTCTGACAGATAATTCAGGATACATGCTTGATACCACAACTTAAGTATCTGAAAGCTGTAGAAGCAGAAATGTTCTAAATGGTACTGAAAAAGTAAGAGAGAAAGGAAAAGAAACAAACATGACAATTACTCAAGTTACAGAGAATTTTAGATTGTAATAATTAATTTGGTAGCAAGTATGAAATGAGTGATAGAAAAATCTCACAAGGTTTCTTGAGTAGTATCTAAAAATACCTGGGTCTGAAACAGAAGAGAAACTTTTTCAAGAATTACTTCTGAATTTCCTTCTTCCATCCTTTGTGGGAGAACAAACTTCTCTTATTTACTTTGATATACAAAAAGCAAAAGAAACTCTGCATGAAATCATGCAACATACCTTGTGCTTGGTTATGGACTTGAGCAGATCAGTGTTCATTTAGATGAGATAAAACTGAAGAGAGGAATTCCCAAAATTTTTGCCTCAAAAAGAGACAATTAATCACAGAGCTGTTTTGTATGTCAGCAATTACTCCTACCTCAGTACCATCAAGCAACATGGATGTTCCTCTCCATTTGTAGCTCAGGTCCTATGCACAGCATAATTTCCTGGACAGGGTATAGCACACCCTTTGAATATGAACATATTAGCATAGCTGTCTAAATAGCAACTAGCTGCAAGAGTAGCTTTGGCAGGACTGTCTCTTCATTGCTTGCTCAGAATTAAAGACAACCAAGTCAGAAGCTGAAAGGAGAAGGAAGAAGCCTCCATCCCACCATGCATGGGCAATGAGTCCCAGAAGAGATGACAGCAGCAACAGGGGAGAAAAAACCACCAAAACACAAACACACACAAAACAACCCCAAAAACAAACAGGAGATGAGTTTTAACTTGCATGTCAGACACCAGCTGTGATTTTACCCAGTGCTGTGATCTGGCAGAATCAAAGCATTTCTTAGAACAGCACCGTGTCAAGATCTGAACCTGCTCATCAGGAACGAAGTAGATTCCTCTCCACCACTTTTCCTTTGCTGTACAAAAGCTACGTATAATCACCCCACTAGATATTTTTTAAGCAGAAACAAATACATCGTTCATTCAAAGGTCAGGCCAACACATATGGCATGCAATTCAGAACAGTAAACATGAAAACATTTGTTATTAATTAATATAACCCCCAAGTAAAAAGTAAACATAGTTACCTACAAAGATTATTTCATTTTCTATAAAAGGAGGTGGCAGTAGATGCTCACTGGCAATGAGTTGTAGCTAGTACAATAATTTGAAAATTTATATACACAGTTGGTGCTCCAGCCAGCAAATAATGTATGCAATTACTGCTACTGTTAATGTGCCTGCATGCCTAATTTCTGGAGCAGCATGCCAAGTGCTTTCCCCTTAAGGTGGCTTGAGCAACTGGTCTGTATTTTAACAGAGGGAACTGTACATAACGAAAGCAGATCTTTCAGAAGACAAGCCACGCTTTCAGCTCGTTCTTGCTGCCAGAGTAGTAATTGCAGTGAAATGGAAAAAAACAAGTACACACCTACCACAAACAGATGGCTAATAAAAATTTGGGGAGCTCTTTCAATACAGAAATTGAGTACACTAAAGAGACACCTACATAACAAATGCTTGGACATGTTGTCGCCTTTTATAGACTACTTAAAGATGTGCCCTTTAGCTCAGCAGCTGAACTGTTTGTTCTGTTATTCCCTGTTATAAGCAGAAGTTTCAGAATCTATGTGTACCAAATATTCAACCTTAATAACAGAGTGTATCAAACGTATTAATGCAATACAGGCAGCAGGTATTAACTGCTAATGTGACATACCCAAATATGTTAATGAATATGTTATAGATCACAGCTTTCTGGCCTGACATCTTTAGATAAAGAGTAGTCTTCATGAAAGTAGGAGGTGACAATATACAGTAAAAAGGCATCTTGGTCCACTGAGGTTTACTCATGCCTGCAAACATCTGCTCTTGTACTTCTATTTGAAGACAAGAACAAATATTTCCATTTGCTCAAAAATGTTGACAGGTGAATCAGTGTTTCAATATTCAAGTAGGTCAGCCCATGTTGCATTATTCAGTGTAGCAACATGACACTTCTAAATGATAAAATATTTTCTAATACAAATTTGAAGTGATACAAGCATATATCTGCTTCCCACAGAAGGAAAGCAGGTTTAATTTGAAGTGGTCCCTCCTCCATCTGTAAGAAAAATGTGAAGTATTACAAATCAATTCTTTTTGCCTGCCTACTGTCTTCATCCCAGTCAATAGCTGGGCAAACATAAGAAATAAGCACAAGTGTATTCCTGTTCCCAGGCAGCACAACTGACAGCAGATTTAAGGGACATCAGCTTTGAACATAGTCAGGTAGAAGCAAAGAGGAGAATAAAAGCCATGTCAAGTACTATAAGCTTATTGGAGTCTCCTCTACCAATTTAAGGAGGCATAACCAAGCAATTTTCTGTTTCTTAGCATGTTTTCTCTCCACTCTTTGTGTTTGAAAACTCATGCCCCCAAGGAAAATGCTGTCTGAATGTTCTACATTACCTGTACACAGAAATACTTGTCGGGGGAAAGTAAACAAAGCAAAGTTGGCACCTCTCACCTGCCTCATTTGCAAGAGCTTTACATAGCATGGTACTAGGAAGCTGTGCATTTTCAGGGAGAGTTTATCAAACAAATATTTGCCCCTGAAAAAAATAAACAGAAATCAAAACTGTATTTCAACCAACAAATCAATAACATGACTTACACAAAAAAAAAACCCAACCCGTTATGTTCTCTTTTTTGTAATACATTATTCTGTCACAGATTGGCGACACCATATATCTACTACAGAGTTTTTTCCATGTAAAGAAAATAAATTTTTAAGACTGCAGACAAAGACCTTGAGCACTTCCTCAGCTCAAGTAGTAAGCTGTGCCTTTTTTGCAACAAGAAGAGCGAAATTCCTTTTTGAGAAAAAATGACCTGAGCAAAATTACAATGTTGTAATTTTCAAAAAAAAGAAGAAAAAAAGCCCTGTGTCCTATGCATAATCTAAGTAATTATGCATTAATTACATCACTGAACGAGGTATTTGTACACAGACTTAGGCATCAATTTATGGAGTAACCAGCCTGAAATGCCATTTTTTGGCATTGTGAAGAGTAGGTTTCACAACTTCATGTTCAATCTGGTTATTCAGCAAGGACTACACATATGATAAAAGCTAAATACACGTGAAAAGAGCCTTGCAGATGGAACTGCCCATAACCATGCTTGCAGCTGGTATGATGGAAGAAAAATCCTACAACCTCTTATAGCAAAATTAGCAGCAGAAACTGATGTGGATTTATCAAAGAATAGAGGAAAGAAAAGCAAAGTCTATTATATTACATTTTATTACCTCCCCATTAACAGCACGTTCCTGTGTGGAGGTTTTACTTGCCTCTGACCCTTAACAGATGTGATACAATAGATTCAGCCCTTCTCTGCCACACATCATAAAACTTCCAAAACGACAAATGGATCAGAACTAACTGGAGAGAAGAGGGAGGGCCAAGCCTCTAAATGTAAAGCAATAGTCATAAAGGCCCACATTTATGCAATTGATTTTTTTTTTTTTAAGTGATTACAGTAAGGTCACCCATTATTTTTAAAATATTTCAGGTTAACAACAACAACAAGCCCCTCAGAAACCATTCAAACACACGCTTAAAGTAAAACTCCAACAGCTCTGATCTAGCTATGTGTACACACAGGAGCTCTGCTCAGACACTTTCTGTAGACAAGAAAAAAAAGAAAAAAGGCAGTGACTATTCCTGGCAGCACTAAAATTTTGGCCAAATGTGCATGTGGGAGGCTTGGTTCTGGCTACTCATACTAGTTTTCCAACTCCCAGAAATTAAGGGGAAGGAGGAGTCTAGTTGAAGGAAAAGTGAATAAAATCACTGATATTCTTTTTCTCAGTCTTTCCCCCAATTTACAGATGCTATCTCTTCCAAATGCTCAATTACAGCACATGCCAAATAACCCAAAGCACAATATTACAGCATGTGTGCTCCCACACGCTGTTGATAACACGCTGGTAAAACACAATAGCCAGCTATTTTGATGGTATGAATTTGTATGGGTCTGTCTTCTTGAACATCTACTCCTGCATAAAGCTGGAGACTAAAGATCTCCTAAAATTTCAGAGATAAGAACTAAGCCTGTGTGTCCTGTCTTTAACATGTTTCTAATGCACCTGTCTAACACTTATGTACAAAAAATTGCCAAGACGTTTTAACTTTGATCACATTTTATATTAGCCACACTGAGATCATTCATTTCGAATTCTTGATCAACAAAATTTTAATAGATTTAACATACAAGCAGGCTTCATTGCTCTATCTGTCCAGTCACTGCATTTATCAAAGAGGTGTTCCTATTAATCTTTCCTTTAGGTCACTTATTACAGTAATTTAGAGACTCTGAATGTTACATATGACCATTATGCTGTCACACAGCATCAGAGAATGAGCATTTAAATACCCTGGACAGTTCTCACTTCCATCCAGGTGATGGTTAATTATGTTGCTGAGACAGATTTGTTCAACATTTATAAATTGATATATACTACGATCAAAAAGCATGGATCAACAGGTTCAGCAGCAGTTTTTCCAAGCAGCAGTTGGCAGTGCCTGCATTGGAATATGATGATAGTATTTGTTCGGTTTTTGTTTAGGTTTTGCTAGTCCCTTTCCCCCTCACCCCCTTTCCTTCACTAATAGCAGTGGAACGTATGGCACAGAACATCCACCTCCTTGCACAAAGAAAACTTATGATGATGCTAATTTTAATTCATTTTTTATTGCATTTGAGGACACACAAAAAATTATTTTCCTAATAAAGTGTGATTCTCCATAGAAAACTGACTAAACAGTGACACCATGGGGTGTTCTGGCTATTCATGCTAATCAATTTTCACCTAAAATTACATAGCATGTTAAGCATGTCGACTGCTACGCCTGTGTATCAACTGGGGAGGGTGGGGGGAAAGTGCCTTTGTCTCCTGCTGCATGACTAAACACTAAAGATAATGAAATAAATTAGAATATAGTTGTGATGCCAGTCAAACAACACAGCCCATTTGCTGTTCCTCAGGTGTACTGGACTGCCATGGGCAAGCCACACACAACCACCCATAGCGGATGTGGATCCCAGGGTTTATCTAGACAAGCAAAGAGATCAGCGGTGTTAACCTGGGTTAGAGAGAAGAGAATCGATTACATCATTACAGCATCATGCACTCAAATCATAGCTTGTTTTAAGCAGAAGTGCTTTACTTTCTGTCAGCAAATATTCAAATGTTTTCATGATTGTGGTCCTCACTGCAGCTCTCTGGGTTATATGGCTGGCACAGAGCAATGGAATATGAAACTGGCATCCAGGGCTATTTTTGATGGGTGCCAGACTAGCAGCTCTATGCTACCCTGATTTAGGAGATATAGCTATGAGATCAGGAAACCACATCTGGTCAGACGCCAGTTATTGTGACAGCCCAATACCCCTCAGGTTACCTCACTCGAAGCAAATGACAGTCCGGATCGCCTCTATTTGCAAACTGTGCTTCACCTAAGCTTTGTAACTGCCCCATTTTTCACTAATGTTATTCTTAGGAGATAGCAACCCCTAAACAGGAAATTTTTTCAAGAGCTCAGCTTACTTCTCAGAGTTACAACCTTTCACCATGCCATTTCTGTCCATGCCTGTTCAAGAGTTCAGGCATGGCTGAAATGAAGACAGAGTTCCACTGTAGAAAGACCCTCTCACCAGAGCCCAATCTGAAAAGTTGTCCTTGCTGTAGGACCACACACAGCAAACCAGTATCCTTGAGACCAAGCAGCCATCAGCTTTGACACGCTTGATTTCAAATTACCACTGACACAAAGGCCCCACCAGAAGGGTAAACCAGAAGCATATATTACATAAACCGGGTATCACCTGGTTATCAGCAGGTCCCAGTACTGAAGAGCTCCATGCTCACATTCTTAGATTTTCCACAGGCATTCTACAAAAATTTGTTCTACTGCTCCCCAAAATAGCAAAATAATGCCGAATGTAAATGAAGCTGAGGAAGCTAAAAAGGATCTTACTTCAGAGACAGCAAAATGTAAAGTGATCATTAAAATGCTGGTGACAGACATGCAAACAGATACACATTTGTTTTCCTTTTTTATTTTTTACCACCACAAATGATTTGCATTCATTTTCACTTTTAGGGGAAAAACTCCCAAACAATCAAGTTAGAAATGTACTTCTAAGGACTGACATGAAAAGACACTTCTGGTGATAGAGACAGAGGTACAGATTAAGTTCTACAATTTTAAAACAGTTCTGATAGCCACATTTATGTCCAAGCCATTAATTTAAAGGTCTATTTTAACAGCAGCTTTGTCTGTAAGCTTGACAATATCTGATAGAATTTATCAGTTCAGAACCAAATTAATATTTATTATTTTAATTTTAATCATACAGATAAATCCCAAACCAAGACTTCGGAGCCACATTGTACTTGACATTGTACAAACTGACATGACCTAAACTCTTGTTACTAACACACATGTAGGCATGCTTAAAACAATAAAATCAGTAAGAGAGGCTCAAATAGAAAACAGCAGACTGCACAGCAACTGTGTTTGATTTTATTTAGTGTAGCCAACTGTTTCAGTACTTTTTCAATTTCAATGGAATTTTCAGTTCTCACTCACTTAGGTTATAAAAATGAGGCAGTTTTTCACAGGCTCAATATCCTTCAGAGATGCTTCAAATGGTCTGTCCTGTACAATTCTCACTTTAACAAGCTTGACAACTTTCTTCAAACCAGCTCAAGTTCAGGCAGTACCTAAAGTGTGCTCCACTCATCTGGCTTTGCCGAAGTAAAAGGGAAGCTTGGTATTGACTTCAGTGGGTCTGAGATTTCTTATGGTCTTCTAGAGTTCAGGAAAGCTGAAAGCTGAATCTTGGACCACTACATTCAAAAAACTTGGGAAATGATCAGATCCAGTTCAGTCTCTGCCTCTAATAACAAGAGAAATTATCCCTGCTTTGACTACGTGTCAAGAAGTATGAATCCAAGTTTTGTTTGCAACTGAGCTATTTCAACTGCAGCAGCTAAGCTGTGAGAACAGTAAGATGCCATTAGTGAAAACAGCCAACATGGAAAGAAACCACAGCATTGATGTGATGCAGCACCTTCCAGATTTCCATGCATTTAAAATATACTCCCTTGTGGCTAATTTCTTTGACAGTCTCAACCTTTGAGAGCCAAACGCAAGATATCTCAGATCAGCTCCATCAAGCCAGACACATTCAGGTCACAAGCTGGGTGTCCCAAAAAGGAGGCACTCAAAACTTTTGAGATGTACATCATTGTGTTTTAGATGAGGAACAGAAATAGAAATTACTATTGCAGAAAGTTGCGTTAACGCTTTTATAAGTGAGGTTCATTCAAGTGGGCTGAAAAAAACATTAGCTGCCCTAAGGAAATTAATTTAGCACACTGGTCTTGTTCTGTCCTGAAGACCCGCTTGTTTTGGGTGCACATCTCCAGACACTATGCCCCAGGTTGTTATTTGTTTTCTAAAACTACCCTTTAACTCTGTTTTTCTGAAACCTGTGTCTCTCTATATTTCTCAGGATGACACAGTACTGTCAGAGACATCATGTCTGATCACATCAGCCAGACTGCATTAAGCTGTGTCAGTAATGACTGTCAATGTGACTGATGTAACTGGGTGTGACACATCATCATGCTGTTTCCTCGTCTGTGAAATATGAGATGGATTTGGGGGAAAGGAGAAGACGAAAAAGGAAAATCACAAAAATTTCATAGTGATAGAAAAATAATTTAAAGAAACCTGTACCTGTGCTCCCTTTCTAAACCAAAAGTGATTTAAAATCTTTTATTTTGTTAAGGACTGAAATAAGAGTATTCACAGAATCCCAAGGTTGGAAAAGACCTTTGAAGATCATCAAGTCCAACCATTCACATCCTAAACTAAACCATATCTCTAAGTACCTCATCTACCCTTTTGTTAAACACATCCAGAGAAGGTGACTCAACCCCCTCCCTGGGCAGCCTGTTCCAGGCCCTGACAACTCTTTCAGTAAAAAATTTTTTTCTAATGTCCAGTCTAAACCTGCCCTGGCACAGCTTCATGCCATTCCCCCTTGTCCTATCTCCTGTCACCTGACTGAAGAGACCATCACCTATCTCTCTATAACCTCCCTTCAGGTAGTTGTAGGTGGTGATAAGGTCTCCCCTCAACCTCCTCTTCTCTGAGCTAAACAGCCCCAGCTCCCTCAGCCGCTCCTCAGAGGATTTGCCCTCCAGCCCCTTCCCCAGCCCCGTTGCCCTTCTCTGGACTTGCTCCTGGACCTCCATGTCCTTCTTGTGGTGAGGAGCCCAGAACTGGACACAGCACTCGAGGTGTGGCCTCACCAATGCCGAGTACAGGGGCACAATCACTTCCCCAGACCTACTGGCCACACTGTTTTTGATACAAGCCAAGATGCCATTGGCCTTCTTGGCCGCCTGAGCACACTGCTGGCTCATATTCAGTCTGCAGTCAACCAACACCCCCAGGTCCTTCTCTGCCTGACAGCTCTCCAGCCAGTCTCCCCCAAGCCTGTAGCGCTGCATGGGGTTATTATGTCCCATGTGCAGCACTCTACACTTGGCCTTGTTAAACTTCATCCCATTGGACTCAGCCCATTGGTCCAGTCTGTTCAGATCCCTCTGAAGAGCCTCCCCACCCTCAGGCACTTCCTCCTAGTTTAGTGTCATCTGCAAACTTAGTGAGGGAGCATTCAATCCCTTCGTCGAGATCATTGATAAAGATGTTGAACAAGACTGGACCCAGGACTGAGCCCTGGGGGACGCCACTCGTGACCGGCCTGCAGCTGGATTTTGTTCCATTCACCACCACCCTTTGGGCACAGCCATCCAGCCAGTTTTTAACCCAGCTGAGGGTCCACCTGTCCAGGCCAGTGGCAGCCAGTTTCTCAGTCAGAATTCTGTGAGAAACTGTGTCAAAGGCTTTACCAAAGTCCAGGTAGACACATCCACAGCCTTCCCCTTGTCCATTAAGCGGGTCACCTTGTCACAGAAGGTGATCAGGTTAGTCTGACAGGATCTACCTCTGGTAAACCCATGCTGACTAGGCCTGATCCCCTGGCCATCGTGCATGTGCTGCATGATAGCTCCCAGGATGAACCTCTCCATGATCTTCCCCGGGACTGAGGTCAGACTGACAGGCCTGTAGTTCCCTGGATCCTCCTTCCGACCCTTCTTGTCTATGGGTGTAACATCTGCCAGCCTCCAGTCGAGTGGAACTGCCCCAGTCTGCCAGGATTGCTGATAGATGATGGAAAGGGGTTTGGCCAGCACATCTGACAGCTCTCTCAGTACCCTTGGGTGAATCCCATCTGGCCCCATTGACTTGTGGGTATCTAACTGGCCAAGTAGGTCACTAATCATTTCCTCCTGAACCATGGGAACTATGTTATTCTTCCCCTCCCTGTCAGCCAGTTCCGGAGGATGAGCACTCAGGGAATATCCTTCTTTACTGTTAAAGACTGAGGCAAAGAAGGAATTAAGGACCTCAGCCTTGTCCTCATCCCTTGTCACTAATGTGCCATCAGCGTCCAATAAGGGCTGGAGATTCTCCTTGACCCTCCTTTTACTGTTAATATACCTATAGAAGGACTTTTTATTATCTTTTACAGAACTGGCCAGTCGGAGTTCCAGTTCAGCTGTAGTCCTTCTGACTTTCTCCATACATGATCTCACTAAATTCCTATAATCATACCAAGACACCTCCCCCTTCTTCCAAAGACACTGTCCTGGTTTCAGCTATGATGGAGTTAAATTTTTTTTTTAGCAGTGGATGGAATGCCATGTTTGGGTGTTAGCATGAGAATAGTGCTGATAGCACCCTGATGTTTCCGATTTGTTGCCGGGCAATCAAGTACCTTTCTCAGCTCTGCATACTTCCTTACTAATGAGAAAGGAGGGGATGCAGGCATGACAGGTGACTCGAATTGGCCAAAGAGGATATTCCATGCCAGTTACGTCATGCTCAGTATAAAGGGGGACTGTGGGGAAGAGGGGGAGACAACGCCAGGACGTGCAGTTTTCTGGGGACGGTCGGGTTCCGGGACGGGCTCTAAGCTGTGCGGCCTGAGTTGTGTGGTTTGGTGAGAAACTGCATTGTGTATCACCAGTTTCATCTATTTTGTGCTATAAACTCCTGTTATTGTTATATCTAGTTTTCTGTTATTGTTTAGTAAACTATCCTTATCCCAACCTGCGTGGTTCTGGTTTCTAGGTTGTGGTTTCTTTTCCTCCTTTCTTCCTTCCCATTTTTCCCCCTCCCCCAACTTCCCTTCCCCCTTCCTTTTAAAAGTACAAGCGACTGTGTGGGGTGCGGCCCCCGGCTGGGGCAAAACCACGACAGACACCTGCCCCTTCTTCCAAAATTATATCTCTCCAGTCAGCTGTGAAGATGTCTTGGTGTGCTGAGCACCACTTTTTAAAGTAAATAGATGAAACCTGCAAGATGGAGCCTAGACAGTTTTGCATGCAAGGAAGTACTGCTTATTCAAAAACCTGCATGGCCACCACCTTGACACGCTCAACAGAATGCTCTCTTCTTCACTAACTCTGTAGATCTTAATACAAAGCTATCCTACACTAGAACACTGATGGGAAAACTGTACAAATTTGGTGGATCTTACATTCTACTGGTTATTATTTTATGATTAAGTATTTTAACATAATTAATATGCCAGTTACTAACAAATTTCTAAGAACTCTTTCCTCTGGCCATCTGATCCTTTTGGCACTGGCTGAGGACTGTCAGAGGCATTTACTTCCCTTGGTGACTGACAGGGAATTACGATCAGAGTGTGCCCAGGCTGCAGAGCCAGGGCCAGGAAAGCCTGTAGGAACAGACCCGTAAAAGCCTCAGCCTTTCAATACTAATGTAGACTCACAGATGATATTGAGGCTATCTTCAGCAGTGCCAACATTACAGTAGCCAGCATATACTTGCCATGGATGCATCCTCCCTAACCCTCAAAAATAACAGGCAGTCATGAGAATCCAAAACAAATCAAAGCCTGGAAAGCAGCTAGAGCAGTAAGATTTTCATATGGTACACAGCAGAAAAATGTCAGCCTCTTTTAAAGCAGATCACTTTCTAAAATCCCCCACAAAACTAAGGCAAAAATTATGGGAAGTAACAAGCACATTGATTCTTTTAATATCCTACTATATATATTTTAATTTTCTTTTTCCTTGTCCAGCTGGAGAATTCTCACAGCCAAATCCTCAGAAATCTATCTGTTAGGAGCTGCCACACTGCTATTTCCAATATAAAGCACTTAAATTGACAGAGTCACATCTCAAGCAACAAGATGAATCACTGGCTCTTCATCTTCCATCTTTGCTTCCCTGCTGAAATTATATGCAACCTGTTACAGTCCTTTGTACCACCACTAGAATCTGGAGGTACCAAACATTTTGTATAGCCTGACATCCACCTTCTAATAAGAATTAAATTGTGTCATACTTTTGTAGCAAAAGAAGTTGCACCTAATCAAATGGCTATAATAAATGTGTTACTGTAGTGAAGAAGTGAGTAGCCTTTTTGTAGATCTAGCTTTTCCTTTTTTTTTTTTTTTAAAGAAGCAATAAAAACCAGCAAAGCACCTCTGGGTTTGATGACAGAGTACAGCACTGCCAGGTAAATTACCTCGTATCAATTAAATCCATTACAAGCAGCAGATATTTCACCCCATGTAGTTCTGGGGAAATACACCTTTTTTTTTCCTTTCCTTTTTTCCCCCTCCAGTTGCCCAAGAGTTGCCTCATCATGACCTACCAACACAAGACAGTGGCCAGGCAGAGGGGCAGAGGAAATGCACCTCACAGGGGCTGGAGGAAAACAAAGTCACACATGCAGCAAACACAGAGCGAAATGCACACCATGTTCAAAGACAACATATCGATCCTCGGTAACCAACCCGACAGCGTGCTCTCTGCCAAGTGCTCAATCCCATATTAGTTTTAGCTAATGGCCCAGCTGCAGGGGTAGCTGTGCCTGCCAGTAAGCCCATAAGCTCACATGGCAGTGTGATTTGCAGAGAGGGGGGAGCTGATTGTTTGCGTTAAACGGATCTGTGCCCTGTTTATAACAAAACAGCTGAGAAAATGGTTTGCCCAGTACACAAAGGATTGTGTGCAGGTCTTTAAGCCAGCTTTGTGGTTCAGTAGGAACTTGAACAGATAGAAGCAACAGAGTAAAAAAATCACAACTTTTGTGTTTTCTTGCTGTGGAAATAAAATAAAGTATGTTTTTATATATCCACAAAAATGAATTCTCTAAAAGAAAAAAAAAAAGGATTAATCTATACTAAAGCATTCACTTTTTTTAAAAAAAGTTTTTACATTTGCACACACAGAAACATCAATTCCGGACTACACACACAAGGGTACTTAAGTACTTTGGTTTCCCTGAGCTTTCATCTCAAAGACTAGTACATGAGAATATGGCAAGCAGGAAAAATAATCGGCCAGGTAATGTTGAGAGGCACACAGGTACATTTCAAGATCCATCCCTGTCCTTAAACTCCATTTCTAAATGCATCCAAGTGTTCTGATAAAAATCAACCCTCAATGTAAATGACAAATGACTGTCGTGGTTTTGCCCCGGCCGAGGGCCGCACCCCACACAGTCGCTTGTACTTTTAAAAGGAAGGGGGAGGGAAAGTTGGGGGAGGGGGAAAAGGGAAGGAAGAAAGGAGGAAAAGAAACCACAACCTAGAAACCAGAACCACGCAGGTTGGGATAAGGATAGTTTACTAAACAATAACAGAAAACTAGATATAACAATAACATAAGTTTAAAGCACAAAATAGATGAAACTGGTGATACACAATGCAGTTTCTCACCAAACCACAGAACCCAGGCCGCACAGCTTAGAGCCGTCCCCGAACCCAGAAACTGCCCGTCCTGGCGTTGTCTCCTCCTCTTCCCCCCAGTCCCCCTTTATACTGAGCATGACGTAACTGGCATGGAATATTCTCTTTGGCCAGTTCGGGTCACCTGTCCTGGCTGCGTCCCCTCCTTTCTCGTTAGTAAGGAAGTATGAAGAACTGAGAAAGGTCCTTGATTGCCCGGCAACAACCAGAAACATCAGGGTGCTATCAGCACTATTCTCATCCTAACACCCAAACATGGCATTCCATCCACTGCTAAAAATAATTAACTCCATCATAGCTGAAACCAGGACAAGAATTTTAAAAGAAACAGCAAGGCTAAAAAGGAATGCAGAAAAGTCATCTCATTTAGACCATTGCAACAGAGTGATGTTCTCTCCCAGGCACAGTATACTTTGGTTTTCTTTGTCCAACTGCCAATGAAAGTTTGAAAAAAGTAAGAGTAAGGAAACACCTTTCTCTTGGGAAACTAACTTGCAATCAAGACCTGGTGTATCTCCAAGATAAGGTGTCGTGGTTTTGCCCCAGCCAAGGGCCGCACCCCACACAGTCGCTTGTACTTTTAAAAGGAAGGGGGAGGGAAAGTTGGGGGAAGGGGAAAAGGGAAGGAAGAAAGGAGGAAAAGAAACCACAACCTAGAAACCAGAACCACGCAGGTTGGGATAAGGATAGTTTACTAAACAATAACAGAAAACTAGATATAACAATAACATAAGTTTAAAGCACAAAATAGATGAAACTGGTGATACACAATGCAATTTCTCACCAAACCACACAACTCAGGCCGCACAGCTTAGAGCCCGTCCCGGACAACCCGACCGCCCCAGAAACTGCACGTCCTGGCGTTGTCTCCCCCTCTTCCCCCCAGTCCCCCCTTATACCGAACATGACATAACTGGTATGGAATATCCTCTTTGGCCAATTCGGATCACCTGTCCTGGCTGCGTCCCCTCCTTTCTCACTAGTAAGGAAGTATGCAGAGCTGAGAAAGGTCCTTGATTGCCCGGCAACAAATCGGAAAACATCAGGGTGCTATCAGCACTGTTCTCATCCTAACACCCAAACATGGCATTCCATCCACTGCTAAAAAAAGTTTAACTCCATCATAGCTGAAACCAGGACATTATCCACCCCTTATTCCATACCATTTACGTCATGACCAGATCCAACAATTTTCTTTGGGTACAACCAGTTTCGTGTTTCACACACCCATATATGTATGTACACATGTATGCACACATATGTGCATACAGATGTTATTCCCTCAGTCTGTGAATCATCCCTCTGAAGTTGTTGAGTTCATTTAGTCCATGATTTCCAGGCTCCATTTGTCGTAACAGTTTCTCAGGATAGTTGTATGTTCCATTGGCTCGTTGCATGCTGCATCTCAGGCTCTTGACTGATACACCTGGCATGGTCCATGCTCATAGTCTGTGGGTCAGAGTTTATTTTCAACGGGAGCAAAAAGTTCTTGAGAGGCCAGGCTTTAGTTCCATCATCATGGCACTCATTCTTCATTAACTTGTATGACTCCGGCTATAATGCTATGGTACAACATACAGCAATCATAACAATAATGAATATACAATAATGGATTATTTGGCAATTATTATAATTTCTACTTTATTAATTATATTGGCTATTCTCACCCAAAATCAAATCCCCTTGAGGTACACATCGAACTTCTCCATCCCTCTGCATTACCCACCAAGTACAGCCAGGTCCTTGAGCAAAAACAATTCCAGACATGGGTTTACCTTTGCCTGAAGCAGGAATGACCCAAACTCTCTTTCCCAATACACTCTTCATATGCACTACTGGCACTCTGTCTCCCTCTACAGTACGTGGAAATTTTGACTGGGCAGGGCCAGCCCGATTGGTAGATCCCCTAGAGTTAACTAACCACGTGGCTTGGGCCAAATGTGTATCCCAATGCTTGAATGTCCCACCACACATTGCTTTCAGTGTAGTTTTTAAAAGTCCATTATATCGTTCAATTTTCCCAGAGGCCGGTGCATGGTAAGGAATGTGGTACACCCACTCAATGCCATGCTCTTTGGCCCAGGTGTCTATAAGAGTGTTTCGGAAATGAGTCCCATTGTCTGACTCGATTCTTTCTGGAGTACCATGTCGCCAGAGGACTTGCCTTTCAAGGCCCAGAATTGTATTTCGAGCAGTGGCATGGGGTACGGGATATGTTTCTAGCCAGCCGGTAGTTGCCTCCACCATTGTAAGCACATAACGTTTGCCATGGCGGGTTTGTGGGAGGGTGATGTAATCAATCTGCCAAGCCTCCCCATATTTATATTTCATCCACCGTCCTCCATACCAAAGGGGCTTTAACCGCTTAGCTTGCTTGATTGCAGCACATGTCTCACATTCGTGGACAACTTGTGCGATGGCGTCCATGGTCAAGTCCACCCCTCGATCCCGAGCCCATCTATATGTTGCATCTCTCCCTTGATGACCCGAGGTATCATGAGCCCATCGAGCCATGAATAATTCACCCTTACGTTGCCAGTCTAGATCTACCTGAGCCACTTTAATCCTAGCAGCCTTATCTACCTGATTGTTGTTTTCATGTTCCTCCATGGCCCGACTCTTAGGTACATGGGCGTCGACATGACGTACCTTTACAACAAGTTTCTCTAACCGAGCAGAGATATCTTGCCATAAGTCATCAGCCCATATAGGTTTGCCTCTACGCTGCCAGTTGTTCTTTTTCCACTGCTGCAACCACCCCCACAGGGCATTCGCCACCATCCATGAATCAGTATAAAGGTAGAGCCTTGGCCACTTTTCTCTCTCAGCAATGTCCAGGGCTAACTGGATGGCCTTCACCCCAGGGAACTGGCTTGATTCACCTTTTCCTTCAGTGGCTTCTGCTACTCTTCTTATAGGATTCCATACAGCGGCTTTCCATCTCCGATGCTTACCCACAATGCGACAAGACCCATCAGTGA
This sequence comes from Porphyrio hochstetteri, assembly GCA_020800305.1. Taxonomy (NCBI): domain Eukaryota; kingdom Metazoa; phylum Chordata; class Aves; order Gruiformes; family Rallidae; genus Porphyrio; species Porphyrio hochstetteri. The sequence continues at coordinate 21,668,280 of CM036917.1, forward strand.
ACAGGGCATATCGCTTCTCATTCTCTGGCAGTTCGTTGTAGGGTGGGGCTTCTTCAGCGCGTGTTACCTCCTCATCCTCTGGTGACATCCCAAAATCTTTGCCTTCTGGCCAGTCTGTGATCACCTCCACGATTCCTGGGCGATTGGGGTTTCCTATTCGAGCCCGCTGTGTAATTAGTGCAACCCACTTGCTCCACGTAGCATCAGTGGCATGGTGTGTAGAAGGAACCTTCCCTTTGAACATCCAGCCCAGCACCGGCAGTCGGGGTGCCAGGAGGAGCTGGGCTTCAGTTCCAATCACTTCTGAGGCGGCTCGAACCCCTTCGTAGGCGGCCAGTACTTCCTTTTCTGTTGGAGTATAATTGGCCTCAGATCCTTTGTAGGCCCGACTCCAAAACCCCAGCGGTCGACCTCGAGTCTCCCCTTGTGCTTTCTGCCAGAGACTCCAGGTCGGGCCGTTCTCCCCAGCTGCAGTGTAGAGCACATTTTTAATATCTGTCCCTGTCCGGACAGGCCCAAGGGCCACTGCATGGACTATCTCGCGTTTGATCTGCTCAAAGGCTTGCTGTTGCTCAGGGCCCCATTGGAAATCATTCTTCTTTCGAGTTACATGGTAGAGTGGGCTCACAATGAGACTGTAGTTTGGGACATGCAGTCGCCAAAAACCTATAACACCTAAGAAAGCTTGTGTTTCCTTTTTGTTGCTTGGTGGAGACATAGCTGCTATTTTATTAATAATGTCCATTGGGATCTGACGACGCCCATCCTGCCATTTTATTCCTAAAAACTGGATTTCTCGCGTAGGCCCCTTGACTTTACTTCGTTTTATGGCAAAACCGGCTTCTAAAAGGATTTTAATTACCCTGTTTCCTTTTTCAAAAACTTCCTCTGCTGTGTTGCCCCATACAATGATGTCATCAATATACTGCAGGTGCTCTGGTGCTTCACCCTTTTCCAGTGTATTCTGGATTAGTCCATGGCAGATGGTGGGGCTATGTTTCCACCCCTGGGGCAGACGATTCCACGTGTATTGGATGCCTCTCCAAGTGAAAGCAAACTGTGGCCTGCACTCTGGCGCCAGTGGGATCGAGAAGAAAGCATTCGCAATGTCGATTGTGGCGTACCACTTGGCTGCCTTCGATTCCAATTCATACTGGAGCTCTAACATGTCTGGCACAGCAGCACTCATACCTGGAGTGACTTCATTTAGGCCACAATAATCTACTGTCAGCCTCCACTCTCCATTGGACTTCCTCACTGGCCATATGGGACTATTAAAGGGTGAGTGGGTTCGGCTGATCACTCCCTGATCCTCCAGTTGACGAATCAGCTTATGGATGGGAATCAGGGAATCTCGGTTAGTACAGTATTGTCGTCTGTGCACCGTCGTCGTAGCAACTGGCACTTGCTGTTCTTCACCCTTCAACAACCCCACAACAGCAGAATCCTCCGAGAGTCCAGGCAAGGCACACAATTGTTCAATTTCTTCTGTTTCCAAAGCAGCTATTCCAAAAGCCCATCGGTACCCTTTTGGGTCTTTAAAATACCCTCTACGTAGATAATCTATACCTAAAATGCACGGAGCTTCTGGACCAGTCACAATGGGGTGTTTTTCCCAGTCCTTCCCAGTTAGGCTCACCTCAGCCTCTAGCACAGTTAGTTGTTGGGATCCCCCTGTCACTCCAGAAATACAAACAGGTTCTACCCCTTCATGATTCGATGGCATTAGAGTACACTGGGCACCAGTATCCACCAGAGCTTTGTACTCTTGTGGGTCTGACGTGCCAGGCCATCGGATCCACACAGTCCAATAAACCCGATTGTCCCTCTCCTCCACCTGGCTGGAGGCAGGGCCCCTCTATTGCTGCTGATCATATTTGTTTTCCACTGGTTGCATAAAGGACTTAGAGGTCCCTTCAAAAGGATCAGGCACATCAGACATATAGGTAGGCCTTCCAGTTGGTCTAGGGAACTGCCCAGTAGAAACTGGTGCAGCCTTCTTCCTGGCAGAATCTCGTTGTGCGAACGTTTTACCCCGCAGCTCATTTACTCGTGCTCGAAGGGCTGAGGTGGGCTGCATATCCCATTTCCTCATGTCCTCTCCATGATCAAGCAGGTAAAACCACAATGTACGTCGTGGTGTGTATTCTCCCTCTTGGAACGATGGACGCTTTCTCCCAGTAGCTGCAACATTGCTCCATACGGGTTGGGAGTTGGACACATTGTTGTCAAGTCGTTGAACCAGTTTCTCTACTGCTGCAATGACGGAGAGGGAAACATTGTCTTGGTATTTCCTGAGTCGGCAGGCCACCTCATTTACGGTTGGCGGATTCGTATCATTCCAGTCAATTGCTGCCAGTGAATTGGTATACCCTGCTGGTGCACTTCGTACAACCTTACGCCACATATCTGGAGTGCATAGGACTTCATCGGGATCAGAGGGAAGCCGTGAATTGTCCAGATCATAATAAATTATCTCCCGTACAGCTAATTCTCTCAGGTGCTGGACAGATGTCTCTATGCTGTTACACTTAGGTGTCTGGCATGTAATATATTCCTTTATGGGATATCTTTCCTTTACACTTGACAGTAGTCGCCTCCAGAGGCTGAGGATTTCCGGCCTCCTCCCAATTGCTTTGTCAATTCCTCCTTCTCTAGCTAGGGATCCCAACTGCTTGGCCTCTCTGCCTTCTAATTCCAAACTACTGGCCCCGTGATCCCAACATCGGAGCAACCAAGTGATAATGTGCTCACTTGGGTGGCGAGTGAAATCTTTTCGAACCTCACGCAGCTCACTCAGAGTCAGGGATCGGGTAACAATCTCTGGTTCTGCCTCATCCTGATATCCTCGAGATGATCCCGGTTGATCATCATCCTTATCCGTCACTATACGAACTGATTTCTTTGTGCCTTTCCTCTTTTGTACGGGAGCAACAGACACTGGTGTGGATTGGTTTTTCAGATCATCTGCAGTGTCTGCTGTAGAGATTACAGTAGCTGCAGTGTCGGTCACAGGGGTTGCAGTAGCTGCAGTGTCAGCCCCAGTGGTTGCAGCAGCTATAGTATCTGCCAGTCTGTTTCCTTTCCCTTCTCCCTGACAGTGCTGACAGTGCTGCCTGCTATCAAGCAGTGTTTGATAAATAGTGGCCAGAGCCCAGCACAGTGCAGTAAGGTGTCCATCTCTGGGAAACCTACAGCAATTTTTCCTTAGGTATGCAGTCACTTGATCGGGGTCTTGTAGCTGTTCAGGAGTGAAATTCCAAACCATCGGGCGTGAGAAAGTACCTAGGTACTCGCCCATACTTTGCCACATGCCCTGCCACTCGTGATTATTCTGTCTCGGAGAAAGCTCTTCAGTGGTATTCATAAACCTATGCTTGATATATAACAAAAACTGAACCATCTGCACCAAACCTACCAATAGCAAAATGCTAGTTTGAATATCCCAGAGATATTGAAGATTTTCAAAAACTGCCCTAAGAGCTGTTGTATTTAGCCCAAAGGAAAAGAAAGCAGTGCCCCCACCATACCGGCTGCTGTTATTAACCCCTCCCTGTCCAAAGAATGGACAGGACAGCAAAACCTCATACAGGTACCAGCTTAAGCTCATGATCATCGATATTATTGTATCATAGACCGATATCATAAAATACACTATAATGAAGTATGGGAACAAATACGGGAGCCACAGACCTGAGAGAGTAAAGAATCCTGCCAGGATTGTATACAGCATGCGGTGGTTTTGCTGCCACAGCCTTGTAAATAAATACCACAACATCGTGACCAGAGATTGCTTAAACAACAGTGCTTATCTTAATTGCGATAGTTAGGGTCAGATCTACCGTTATCCCAACCGTTCGTGCCCCACGTTGGGCGCCAAAATAACTGTCGTGGTTTTGCCCCAGCCAAGGGCCGCACCCCACACAGTCGCTTGTACTTTTAAAAGGAAGGGGGAGGGAAAGTTGGGGGAAGGGGAAAAGGGAAGGAAGAAAGGAGGAAAAGAAACCACAACCTAGAAACCAGAACCACGCAGGTTGGGATAAGGATAGTTTACTAAACAATAACAGAAAACTAGATATAACAATAACATAAGTTTAAAGCACAAAATAGATGAAACTGGTGATACACAATGCAATTTCTCACCAAACCACACAACTCAGGCCGCACAGCTTAGAGCCCGTCCCGGACAACCCGACCGCCCCAGAAACTGCACGTCCTGGCGTTGTCTCCCCCTCTTCCCCCCAGTCCCCCCTTATACCGAACATGACATAACTGGTATGGAATATCCTCTTTGGCCAATTCGGATCACCTGTCCTGGCTGCGTCCCCTCCTTTCTCACTAGTAAGGAAGTATGCAGAGCTGAGAAAGGTCCTTGATTGCCCGGCAACAAATCGGAAAACATCAGGGTGCTATCAGCACTATTCTCATGCTAACACCCAAACATGGCATTCCATCCACTGCTAAAAAAAAAGTTTAACTCCATCATAGCTGAAACCAGGACATAAGGCAAGCTGAAATCACTTAAGGGAACAGAGTTCTTTAGTTCACTCTATGACACTCTACTCCTTTACCCGAGTCTCCTCACCTGGTTTCACATGGAGGCTGCTATATGAAAGAAAACAGAAACACTACCAAACATAAGCCTACAGCGATTCTTGAAGCAACAGAAGAAAGACACAACGCTGTGATTCACAGTCTCCTTTCTGGGGATTTGTTAGCTGAACCAGACATGTTTTGTCCCAGGTTCTCTCCATTTCCAAACCCTGAACAAGATTCTAAAAACTTCTAACAGCAGTCAAGTAAGATATGCTGATGAGACTTTTCTATGAGCATCCCTAAATTGCTGTGGACCTGAAGTGTTTTTGACTACATGCAGACCACAAAAGAAGCCATCAACACTGTCCAGCACAAAAATGATGATCTAAAGAGTCTTTAAATACATGAACTAGTAGAGTGGAACTTACTCTCTGGAAAGGCACATATTGCAAAGTGAATTCCTTGCCACTAATATGCATAATACCAATGAAACTGTGAAAAGCTAACCAGCCCAATGACATCTTGACGCCCAACTATAAGCAATGAACACAGACATTGCTGAGATGTCTGCCTGGAAGCTATCTTCTAACCTAGATGACAGCAACAGAAAAAAAATATATTCAAGAGCTTGGCATCTGAGTCTTGCAGCTGTCAGAGCATAGAGTGGCCACAGGTGCTACTTCCAACCACGAAACCCACTAGGGAGAGAGAAGGCAAATGAGAGTACAAATGCTACCAGTAAAACAGGGAGCACAGGGCAGATATAAAGCCCCTTCAGCTGCCAACACAGCAGTATAGATGTGCTGCTGTGTGTTTACATTGTGACAGAGAAATGGCAAATTGATAATTTTAACCTGTTGAGCGTGTGCCTTTAACTCAGGCAAGTCAGCACCTGTCAAAGAGTAACTTACTCCTAAAGTTATAAATAAGAGCAAGAGTGAGGTCTAGGAAAAAATAAAATTAAATATACATAGAGCATTAAATGACTGAGGGGAGAACACACAGCACTTTGCTTCTCACTGATTGCTCAGTGATCTGGATATGTTTTTCATCCATTTTTCCTCTTGCTCCGTTCAGGCCTTCTCCTTTCATCCCTTGGTCAGCTGTCATTTCTCATTATATAACAATGCATCATCCATGCAGGGTGCTACTTCTCTGAGTGTCACCCTTACAACTACACTCATGTACTCTGTAGCTCTATGTAAAGAGCTACATGAAAACCAGCAATATTAGAGGTGACTCTGTGAAATTGCCAAGGAACTCATGCCAACTTTCTTTAGTTACAGAATTAGGGTAATAGATCATTTGCAGTATTCATGAGAGAAGAAAGGTTACTCCCAGTGAACCCAAGTCATTCCCTCTTTTCCTTTCCTCCTCACAAATTACACTGATGCATAAGGTGAGAGGTTACAGCAGCAGAATGATGGGAAAGTCATTACAACAGTGCAGCTCTGCAGCACAGAGAAATAAATCCGACAGATTTTCTGTTGCAGTCAAAGGAAGATGCAGGTCTCAGCTACCCTTCTATAAGCTGCTTACTCCAGGAACGGAGTCCACCATTATCTCAATGCATATTTTAATTCTCCCCTTTTAAAAATAGAAATTAACATAAGAGAGCAGGAAAAAAATACAAATGTTCTTCATGCAATATACCTTAATAGCAATAGAAAGCATTACTTCTGCCTCATGGAATTTCAATTTTTAAAATTTGTTGGGTTTTGTACAATATACTATAGATTTTTTTCAAATCCAAATGTTTTGATAGACAGATTTCCCCCCACTTCCATTTGTTCCCTTTATTTATAAATACATCTGTAATAATCAAATATATATACAATGCTTACAGACTCAATTCCTTAATCCACACAAATTCTAAAAAAATTAGCTAAATCCATTCCTGTTATTTTCTATCCAGCTTAAAAAGTAAAATAAGAAAGGGACACATTTGGCCCAGACAAAACAGCTGGACATAAATTCTTCCACATAGTTTTTTGAAAATTAAAGAAGTCAGTTACTGTGTAACCACAATGGTTAGATCATAGATAGTCCTTCAGACATAGGAAGCAGGACATGGTTTACATGCCTTAGTTTTTAACTATGACATGTTCAAACTATTAAAGTGGTAAACAGATTTATGTGAGTCCTTACAAATGTAAAATTAAAATATGGATTAGTCTCATGCAGAATTTTCTGCAGCTATAGAAAAGAAGTTAATTCCCTTAACAGCCTTTACATTACAGTTGGCCTCCACATCCATTTATCCCAAACTTTTCCATTTAGGAATTGCACTTTGCAACTTAAAATCTGGGAACACGAGTACCTAGATGATTAATTCAAGCTGAAAATCTGATGGTGATGTTTAGCACTCAGTTATTATCTAGCTACTAGTACAGATGATTTACCACAGTGATGCCTACTCAACCAGAGGGTACACACAGGGCCCACCCAGCCACAGCTGAACACAGAAGTTCAAATACCATCCCAAGAACCCATGGCTGTGAAAAAAGGTCTGTAGCAACTAATGAGTAAAAATAGCACTGCCAGTACTTACAATTCTATATCTCTATCAGCAACTGCTAGTACTTCAGAAGACATAGATGTCTATAGCATATAAAAGGTTTACCAGAACTAAATTTAAATACCAATGAAATTTACACTTTCAACTCTTTTGAATGTTTTATTTAACCTGTCACCTATTTGCAGCTAACAGTGCCTAAATACCTTAATAATAAATCAAGTTTAACAATTTGCCTCACACAGCTCAGTTTCACTTTAAGGACAAACTATTTTCATGGTACTGTGTTGTTTTTGTTATTACACAGGTTTCTGGAAATACGATGAACTGAGAGAGACTCACAACATTAAAGAAAACCATTTACAGCATTCAAACCAGAAAGAAAGAGGAAAAAAAAAACCCCAAACACCACCAAAAAAAGATACCAGTCTATCTTGAGATAACAGACTGGCTTACATTAAAGCCATAAAAAAGTCTATTACTGCTTTCCTGTCTTCATTCTTTGTCCCTAACCCCAAATTCCCATGCAGGTGTTTGGTTTTACACTTGCCTGTCAGTAAGGAAAACATCTCAGATAAAGAACTATGACAGGTGTAAATTGAATTGCAAAACCCCTTAGATGACATATTTTAAATACTCTATTATTTTTAAAAGCAGGAGCATTATTGTAAGTAACTCTATGGGTGAGTAGTTCATGTAACTTAAATTACAATAACTGAGAAACAGTCTTACCCCTTAAGGAGAAGTGAAAAATGAACAATTGGCTTTTTCTCAACTGCTGTTTGTTTTGTAACAGAAACAATAAACACACTACACTTAAATATATTATGAATATACAATAGAGATAATTGTTTTTATTTGGGCAACCATTGGTAAAATCTAATCCAGTTAAGTGACACAGATGGGTTTTTTGTTTGTTCATGTGTAGGCAATTAGTCTTCCCTGTAGCCACTTATTTTACTGATGCTACCCAAACCCACCACCCCTGAATTTTATCCCTCCTGAAAAACTTTCAGTTGTATTTCCTGACAGAAAATAACCTGAAGTAATAAAGTCCAACTGAGTGCATATCAACAAGGAAATTAGGATGTATTTTATTAGATAGCATGGGTATCAATATAATTAATATAATAATAAATTTTTTTAAAGTTAGTTTTCTTGTAAAGTGGTTTAATAACAGCAACAGCATCATTCTTGCATATCACAGAATTTGATTAAATATCAATTATGGTCAGATACTGAATTTAATCAAGTTGGATGGGACCTCTGTTACTTGAATTCAGATCAGGACAACAACTTGAATGCTATTTGAATCTTAAAGATAAAATTCTGTGTTTAAAAGGCAATTTACTGCTGTGCTTAACAGTTTTAGGGATCTGGAAACTTGTCCAATGTTTTGAAGCTGTAGAGGAGCCTCTTCTCACTTCAAGCTTGGGTAGCTGGTTTAGATTTTGTGTATGCCTGCTGTATTTGCTGAAGATAAACAACTCCCTAGTCAGACTTTGTCTTTATGAGCCATGACTAAACACTGTGCTCAGTTTCAATTTGCCAGATGAAGGTCCTAAAAATGCATTTTTCAGATCAGATTTTTCCTTGTTATCATTTCCATTTGTATTCTGGAGCGAGTGAAATTCATCAATTAAAAGGCTTCCGAACTACGTCAGCCTGGGTAGTGAGGCACACAGCATGGGGGGGAGGGCGGGCAGGTTCTGAGGGAGAAGATGAGCCATTGGGGAAAAACACATGTTGGGTACCATGTTGTTTCCAGGAGAGTGTTCAGGTGCTATGTTCAAGCACCTCCTGGGATGTCATGAGACACGATATGGACAGATTGCAAAAGCTATACCATTCTATTGTCTATCTTTGCTGACTCTCATGCCCATGGGTTTCATTACAAAACTTGCAGTTAACTAAAGCTGCATCCTCAATGCTCGTTTGTTTGTTTGTTTGCAATCCACTGTAAATGACACAATATTTAATTTGGAACAACCCAAATCTGTGATGTTTCAGTTTTTCCTCACACAATATGGGAAAAAATATTTACATTTGATATGAAATGTTCCACTTGATCAAATGTAGAATATAAGGACAGCTTTGAATTTAATCATCTGGATGAAGGAAACTGTCATACACAGTATCATAGAGGTATATTATGTCTGATCATTTCTCCTCTCTAAACGTCTGCTAAACATTTAATAACGTGACAAGCGTCTTATTTGTCACATACGGAAAATGTTTCCAAGCAACCTCTTGGCTTCTCTGATGTGAAGCCTTGAAAGAGCTCATAAACCCCTAACTACCTGCATTCACCTCAGGCATGGGAGATTATCAGGAAACCTCTAGCTATTCACTGCTCCCCCTCCTGCCCCAGACACTGCAGGCATCACAGTTCTGACTTGGGCTACAGAATCATTTTGAAGTTACTGAAGGTAAAAAAGTTCCTATTGCGTAGATGCTTTTCCCAAACTATAGAGCCTTCTCCACATTAATCAATATATCAAAATAATTATATCTCAATGAACCCATAACACATTGTGAGTATACTGACACACAAAATCCAAGATCTTCTAAATAATGACTAACTTCATGGATATCAAAACTGCTACACATGCAATGCAAAAGGCAGTTACTTGTGAGGTGAGATGCAGTAGGTAAACAAAGGTGCATAGGAAAATTAGATTAAGAAAAAAATCATCTTTTGAGTCATGAGAAAGTTCCTATAAGGTTTTTTTTTGCCAAATCCAAAAGCATTACACTTGTACATTTTCCATACAATCCCCCGCCCTCCCAAATCCACATCCCTTCCTCTCCCTTCTTCTCCCGCATTTTCTGTCTTTGCTCCCAAGTGTCTGTCCTTTATTACCTCTAGATCCTTACTCACTTTCTTATTTTTCACCAGCTATCATATCTTTCCTTCACCAGATGAGTTTTCCAATACAAAGTTCTATAAACTGTGTTTCTCCAGTAACTCCTCTGGGAAAACCTGCCTACATCTTAAACTAAACAGAGAAACAGAGATTTTTATGTAACCTGCAATAGGGATTATTATAATATTATGCCTGTTTTTTACTTCTTATAACATAGATCCACTGAAGTAAATCCAGGTAAGAGAATTTAAATAAGATTTCTCTATAAACTAGAGCTTGAAAATTAAAAAATAAAAGACCTTGTCCAAATCAAGCAGGACAGTGGTTTTGCTCAGCTCAGATTCCCATGCTCCCACAAAGACTCCCACAGGTTTCCACTTAGCATTCGCCACAGGAACAGAGGGCAGCATGTGTGTGACTCTGCAGCACCAGAGCTGAAGTCCATTATAAGCAACTAGAGTTTTGTAACACAGACACCTGGACAAAGATCTGAAATCACTAGGGCATAGACAATTAACACATATAGTAATATTAACATAGGCATTTATACATCTTCTGAAACACTATTTGTTTCTTTTTATACTGAATTTCAAGGAGAGACTTAATATTTGGTCCTTTACCCATAGAGGATGCTTTAAGTATAATAACTCCTTTGTGCAAATTTGTTTACCAAGAGGAACTCATTTATTTCAAGGCAGAATTGTTGATAGCTTCCAAAAACAAATAGAATTTCTGACTTAATAAAGAGATTATGTATCTATCGGATTTATGAGGCTATAGAAAATATTAAACCCATGAGAACTTAACTTCCAGTGGTTCATAAGTGTTATTTCCAACTGCTAAGTTAATGTCTTATGGTATCATTACGCAACTTTTTCAATCCCATCGGAGAATTTCATCTATTCTCACTTCTTGAACAAATAGCCTGAAACGATGTACTCCCAAACTGTTCTGGCTGAAAATCTTATGACACCCTGTTGAGAATCATAGTTAGATTATTATTTCTTGCAAATACAAATATTTGCTTCTCAAAACATTCAAGGATTCTACATTACTGAACAGTTATTTCTTATTCATCTTTCAGCTATCTTATTAAACCTTTAAGGAGTTATTTTGAAAAGATAGACAACTGAAAATGAAGTATTACCAGCTATCTTATTGGTAAGTTTAAACTTTCTGAAGAGCAGGGGGATGATTGTGTATGATAATAGGATGATTTTTGAAGAGCACAGCAATGATATATGTATGTACGTATGTATTAGTTGGTCTTTGTGTTATTTGCCATCTTATGGCGATGCCACTGCTCAACTTACTGACTCTTCACCTTACTGCACCAGGAAAGGTTCCATTTTGGAAAGATGCACACAATCAAAAAAGGAAAAATAGATAAAATTAAAACCAACTAAAACCTTCAGTCAGCAGGACAGTTTGCTTTCTTTTCACTGCCAACAGCATGTCTGGCCCCCAGAACTGACGCGAACAGATTAGTGGAAAGTTAAACTTCCTTAAAAATGGATCATTCTTTCTGCTGGAACCTTCAAAATTTGAGGGCATGTATGACTATATAATATCACCCAGCTTGAATCTAGCCTAAATACCAGTGAATCCATGCCTAGGAACATCAGTATCTCAAGTACTGAAGCCAAGTGCCACAGGCTGAGGAATTATCATTGCAAGGGAACCAAAAGTAAACTGAGCATCTGTTGTAGCAGCATATCAACAGCATTAAATGACTGAAGGTTTTGGTGCAAAAAGCTTAGCCTGAATATCCAGCAATACATAGTCATTTTCTACCCAAGCTTACACACTGAGACATTTTTTGAGGAAAGAGTCAATTTCCTAATCAGAACAAAGTATCAATAATATTGCATCATGTAATAACCTTGGTTGAAGATGACTTCAGGAGGACTTCCAGTTCAACTTACTGCTCAGAGCAGCATCAATGAGATCATTACTCAGGGCCTTGTCCAGTCATATTATAAGTGTCTCCAAGGATGGCAATGCTTATAAAAAGCTCTAGGTAGTCTGCTCTCTTGACCACTCTCACAGTTTTCTTATTTAACTAGAGTTTCTTGTGTTCTACCTTGTGTCCATTCCCTCTCACCCTTTCACTGTGCATCTCTGAGAAGAGTATGGCTGTCTTTTCCACACCTTCTAATAGGTTGCTGTAGATGCCAGGAAGATCTCCTTCACCTTTTATTTTCCAGGCTGAACAGACCCTGTTCCCTCAGACCCTCATAAGCCATGAGTTCCCACCTCCCAGAGTCTTTTTGGTCCACCATTGCACTCGCTTCAGTATGTCAACCTCTCTCTTGTATGTCAAGGCCCCAAAACTGGAATTTGATCTGTTTTGGTGTCACTCAACATGTCATCTTGAAGTGCCAGATAGAGGGGAAGTGTCACTACTCTCGATCTGTTTGCTACAGTCTTGCTAGTCTTGTAGACTGGGTTAATGCAGCCATGGATAAGGTGGGCATTCTTTGCTGCAAGGATACATTACAGCAAATATGTATCTACAACATCCTGTTCATCAGAACTCTTGGGTCTTCTGCAAACAACTTCTCTACTCAGTCTCAAGTCCATATTTCTGTATGCTGTTTTCTCATCCCAGACAGAGGTTCTGAAGACAGTGCTCTAAAGTAGATCACAGCACGAAAACCATCATCACAACCACCCAATCGGACTCCTTCCTTTTCCTCTTACTGAGCATACATTTACACTGGCTTTAGTCATGGAAAGCCCTGAAAAAACTGAACAAAAGGACACAGAGAAAACACTTATCAAGAGATAAATAACAAATCAGAATCATTTGCACAGGTGTTAGCTTGACGTTATTTAACTCTTTTGAATTTTAAATTGTGTTTTTTTAGGTTAGACACAGTTTCTTTGTAGCTTTGTATTCCATCCTTCAAGACCACTTTGTCATTGTCCCTATACTTTCTGGCTCTTTTTATGGTATCAATAAAGTGAAGATAAACACTGGATGTAATAGAAATTTTTCTGCTGTTTTGGCATTCAGTCCCTCCTGTTAAAGGCACATCTTGTGTCTCCTGTCCTACCAAACTTCCCACATGGGGCAACAGTGAAAAACATGCACAACCCACCACTTGTTAGCCCATTGTACATATGGGAAATGAATTTTTAGTACTATTAAGTCAAAAGGGTTTTGAATCCGACCTCTGATGAAGTAAAATTTTCATTCAGGACCTTATCCATAACCATTTACAGAGAAAGCTGACTGCAGTTCAGTATCATCTCCCCACTAGAAAACTGCCTGCTCAGTTGGAATAAACATTACAAACTACCAAGAAAATTTTAATTGAAAGTAACTTTTTTTCTTGTAACTGCTGAAGTAAATGTCTGTTGAAGATCAAATCCAGTGAAAGAATCATCTTCCTGATAAAAGCATCATGTTTATATCTAGAATATTCATGTTATAATGCAAGAGCAGTTTAATCTCTGCAAAAATATGCCCTTGTCAATCTGTTGTCCTTGAAGACTTTTGTGTTTCTTATCCAAGAAAAATTTCCACTGAAGAAACAGAATGCATTAGCATCTCACTAGAACTTCATTTCAGTTTCAGCTTTCTACATGTTCATTTAAAGACAAATACTTGTACTATCTTCTGATAAACTTCCCATACTGTGCAGCATTTCACAAAAGACGGACAGGGCACCACCACTCCAGTTCAAATTAGAGAGAAGACTAATACAGCTGACCCTTGCTTTAACCTTCTTTTTTAAGTTGCACTGTATTAGACCTTTAAATGGAGTCTACAATATTGAGGAAAAAAAGTGTTTCCAAATGACAGTTTATTTAGATAAAGATGCAGAAACAGATTAAACCGGTAAGAGGCAAATAACAAATATGATAGTAGAAAATTGGATTCTAACTACTTTACTGTTATCTGAATCAATGTTTAGCACAGATGCTATGAAGCTCACAGAAGTAAACTGTCAGTGAAAAACATTTGTTCTTATGTACATGTGAAAGCTTCCAATGTCCACTAATAAATTCAAAGAATATGACACAAAAGTGCTCATGTAAATATTAACAAAATTGCATCATTCCATCTATCAGTCCATCTATCATTGATTGAAAAATATGGGTATCTCATTTGTACTGTGAAATTAAAAAAAATCCTGCAAACTGTTTTAAATTAAATGTTGAAAATCGCATCATTGAACAACCACAGATGGGAAATGAAAGTATAAAGTTTTGTTCCAGAATTTTTCATCTAAGTAATAAAACATAGGTTAAACTAATATAAGCAGATATAAAGGCAAAATATTTAAGCTTTGATGGGACTTGTGATACAGATACAGATTGTGATACAGATTTCCTGTAACCTGGTTATCTGGGAAGCATGGCAATGGCTTGAGAGAAGAGACCTGAACAATGATTACTTGAAACAAACACAATAAGCACTGAAGGGTTTCAAAGCAAAGATGTGGAAGATTTCCACTTCTCCCTTCCACCCTCCACATCCCACCCCCCCACCCCCTCAAACTTCTGGGCTACACTATACTTCAGAAACACTACTGCACAATGTTTAATCCAAATAGATTTTTCACAATGCTCTTGAATTCAACAGCTGCAAACATTTTACACTGTTTTTTGGATAAAAGAATTAGTCTAAAACATCATCCTATCTGCATAAATGGCAAACAATCAAACTCTACAGCTTGTAAAACTGCAATGTTCATATATATATACCCCTAATATTAAAATGACAAGTAATTTACATTATAGAACATCTTTTTATAAAATATTTTCTGTTTCTGGAAAGTGCTGAATATTATATGCATGAATATCCTCAAAATACTACAGTTTTTCAAGTGACATATAAAGTTTCAATTTTCAATTCTGAATATCTTCTTTCAACTACTGCTATGCAAGTCACCAGCTACATCTACAGGTTATTGTTCTGGGAAAGAGAAAGGCGAATGAATGAAGCATCAATTGGGAAGGTGGGTGAAGTTGGATATGGGGTTTGTTGCATATTTCTTTAACTATATCTGTAAAGCAGGAACAGTCTGGATATACAGGAGCAATGCAAAATTGATTTTAAGCATCTGTATAGGGAAGAGAGTTCTAAAAACTTACAGTTATTAAGCCTAACAAAAATAAACACTATGACAATCTGTGCCTGTATGATACTGTGTAGGGATCAGACCCTACAGACTCATCAGCTCAGCTCCAAACTTTCCCAAGTCAAGAGGATGCAGGCAGAGGTTAGCTATTGTCCTAGTTACAAACACAGGCTCTGGAGTGCATACAACCAAGCTTTTATCCAAGCCCTTCTGTTATCTTGCAGTTCAGATATCACTGGCTATGAAAAACAGTGTGAGACACCGAGATAGGCACATGACTTCGAACAGCTCAGGTGAGTTTCCACAGGGTGATACAGCAATTCAGAAAGTCCTCTACTCCACAGGGAGCCTTAGAAAACTCCAGGTAAATGGTTCCACCTTGTTCTGCAATGTTTTAAGGTTGTGGGTTTTTTTTTTTTCTTTTCTGTGTTTAGATTGTATTTATTGATTTGCTTTTGTGATACTCCTCTGTCACAAGTAACAATTGCCTGTGTTGTTGAGGCATTTGGACAGAACTGAGGAACATTTCTTAATGCACTTAACACCTTTTTCACACCATCCTGAATTATCTCAGTCAGAATGAGATTGCATGCTTGGGAGTGAAATTTACAGGAAGATCAGAAAAGAATCTAATGCAGACAACAAAAAAGGCTAATGCAGAAAAAGAAGACATCCAGAAATTCCTCATTAAAGATAATTAAGAAAGGTACATCAAAATTGAAACCAAATTAACTTCATAAAGCTTGCTAGTCTGTGGTTTGCAAAGAATCACTCTAGAAGATTTTAGCAATCTCTATTAAAAAACCCCATGCTGCATTTGGTTTGCGTTTGGTTTTTTTCCCAAAAAACATTATTCACAAGGGGCTTTTGTGTTTTGGGTTTTTTACCTTCCCTGAACCAAAGTGTCATCATTTATAATCTGCAAACTTCATTCCTGCTAAAATTGATCTAGTCATTATTTTTTAGTTACACCACGAGAAGCCTCCATTGCAGATGACTTTCAGGAATACAATAATTTCCTCTCTGAAGCTAACAAGGTTACATGCCACTGTCACTTCAAGAGGATATAAATCATAATACCCCTAATTTTTTTCAAATTATTTCATATTTAAAAGTTTCCTAATAATTCCTCCCAGCCATGGAAGAATTACTGCTAGGAAGCAGATATTCTATGCCAGGTTTTTTTCACCTACATCAATATGCCTGATTCCATTTTGAAGATACCTAATTATATTTCTAAATTAACTTTCCGTTTTAGCTAATTGATTGTATTCTTCATGCAAGCATTGCAGTTGATGAACTGTTTACATTTTAAACCTGTTGCCCCTCCATGTCTTAAAATAAGGCATAAAATTTCTTTTCTGTTATAGTACTGAAGGGGTCTTGATATTTGCTTTGTACACCAAGTAAACAATGCATCATCTTCAAGCCTTTCACATTCAACAACACACAAGGATGCTGTATTTTAAGTTGTAGCCACATATTCGACCACCTTCAGTTTTGACTTATACTGTATTTTTCTACTTCAAAAAATTTTCAGTTTGCAAACATAGTGCCAAATTCTGAGATGATATGCTGGTACTAACAAACGATTGACTGAAAGAATCAATGTTAAAATGCTCTCTGATTTGTTGAAGAATATGCAGAGATCAAGAGAAATTGGGGAAAAAGGACTTTGCACTAGGCTGCAAAAAAGAGATTGTAACTCTGGAGAGGGGGTAAGAACAGAACAGGTAAATGTGAGAAACTTAAGAAAAATCAAAATAAATTCACAGAACTTGGTCTGCTGAAGGTCAAATCAATGAGAAACTGTGACTCCAGGTTCATACTGCATACAGAACTTTTACAGACAACTCAGAAACCAACTTTCTTTAGAATAAGTATATGTCAACGGAATTTAGTTTATAAATAATAAATTAATGAATGATAAAACTGAGAAATATTAAAATACATGCCAGGAACCAGAATGCTAAACTCAAACTCAATAAAAACACCAGTGCAGTCATCAGTAAACTGTGCAGTTATAGCCATGCAGCTGACTGCTGCCCCACTGGCTTTTACACAAAGCATGTTGCTTATCAGTAGGATAAGGATATCTTTATATATCCTTAGGACTGGATATCATGTTTTTCTGCAGTGCAGAAATACATGGCTAACACAAAGCACTGGACTACATGTACAGAGGAACAGCTACCAACACACAGATCTACCAAAGAGAAAGAAAACTAAAACAAATCTGCATTCATTGATCCCTACCTGGCAGCATGGGTTCACAGACTCAAATATTTTGTTTTATGAACTAATTACAGCACTTGTGCTTTTAATTTTTTGGCATTAAAATTTCATAAGAACGTTAATGTTGACTTACTACACATTTACAATAGCAGCAGTGATCCAATAGACCATGATGACTCTAAAAGCCTTTTAACAAACTATATTGACTATAAACTAGCCTTGACAAAGGAGCCTTTAGAGACTTTCCAATGTAGCAATATGCATACAATATATATGCTTCCATAGGGTTTGTTAATTCTTTAGGACAGTCTGAAATTCTATCAGGTGTTTCTTTTCATTAAACATTGCTAAACTTCTGAGTTAGTAAAAAGCTGTGTGAACCGTGAAAGATGTGGACTCTTATGGTCAGCTTTGAAACTTTTCATAGTCTCTTTAGCTCATACCACCTCAGTTTCAGTTGAATTCACAGCTGTATATCTTTCAGGCTATACAATAACAAGCCAGAAAATTACAATGTGCTCTATTCATGCTCCTCAATACTATGCATAATTTTTTTCCAATTTTTCCATAGGCAACCACTTCATGAGCTGCTTCTCATTTTCTTGAGTGTATTCATACCTCATCTTTCTTCACAGCTAACAACTTAATTGCAAGAACTTTCTAGTTAAACTACTCAAAAATCAGTAAGATGGTTCATTCTAAATGGACATTCAGCTAACATGGTATTATTTCTCTTTCCAAGCTGGATTAAAGTAATTACAGAATCACAGAATCACAGAATAATAAGGTTGGAAAAGACCTTTAAGATCATCAAGTCCAACCATTCACATTCTAAACTATCCCTAAGTACCTCATCTACCCTTTTTTTGAACACATCCAGAGAAGGTGACTCAACCCCCTCCCTGGGCAGCCTGTTCCAGGCCCTGACAACTCTTTCAGTAAAAAATTTTTTCCTAACATCCAATCTAGACCTGCCCTGGCCCAGCTTCATGCCATTCCCCCTTGTCCTATCACCTGTCACCTGATTGAAGAGACCATCACCTACCTCTCTATAACCTCCCTTCAGGTAGTTGTAGGCGGTGATAAGGTCTCCCCTCAACCTCCTCTTCTCTGAGCTAAACAGCCCCAGCTCCCTCAGCCGCTCCTCAGAGGATTTGCCCTCCAGCCCCTTCCCCAGCCCCGTTGCCCTTCTCTGGACTCGCTCCAGGACCTCCATGTCCTTCTTGTGGTGAGGAGCCCAGAACTGGACACAGCACTTGAGGTGTGGCCTCGCCAATGCCGAGTACAGGGGCACAATCACCTCCCTAGACCTACTGGCCACACTGTTTTTGATACAAGCCAAGATGCCATTGGCCTTCTTGGCCGCCTGAGCACACTGCTGGCTCGTATTCAGTCAGCAGTCAGCCAACACCCCCAGGTCCTTCTCTGCCTGACAGCTCTCCAGCCAGTCTCCCCCAAGCCTGTAGCGCTGCATGGGGTTGTTATGTCCCATGTGCAGCACTCTGCACTTGGCCTTGTTAAACTTCATCCCATTGGACTCAGCCCATTTGTCCAGTCTGTTCAGATCCCTCTGAAGAGCCTCCCTACTCTCAGGCAGATCAACACTTCCTCCTAGTTTAGTGTCATCTGCAAACTTTCTGAGGGAGCATTCAATCCCTTCGTCGAGATCATTGATAAAGATGTTGAACACGACTGGACCCAGGACTGAGCCCTGGGGGACGCCACTCGTGACCGGCCTGCAGCTGGATTTTGTTCCATTCACCACCACCCTCTGGGCTCGGCCATCCAGCCAGTTTTTAACCCAGCTGAGGGTTCACCTGTCCAGGCCAGTGGCAGCCAGTTTCTCAGTCAGAATTCTGTGAGAAACTGTGTCAAAGGCTTTACCAAAGTCCAAATTCTTGACTTCAATGTGCAAACATCTACATATAAGAGAGACTATTTCAACTTTTTTAATATTTGTCAAAAGTTTGCCACAGTTTATTTTTCTTCAACTTTTATACATGCTTTCCACACACATGGTCTTATGTAGATGAAAAGTCTTCTTATCAATGTGAACAATATACATAGGTTAAAATTAATGGAAATAATAACATTCTTAACTCATTTCTGTAATTTGCACTTTGACAAAAAGATTTTCTAGGATATCACAAACCAAGTATGATACATTTCAGACTATTCTATTATTCACATATACAGCAATCCTCAAGGCAACTGAAAGGAAGAATTAAAAAAAAAGTTTATTTAAATATTTGCTTAACACCCAGTCACATAGCAAAGAGGCTGACACAATCAAAACCACACAAAAACTATTCTATAAACACATGTTCTATTAAAAAGCAGACAGGTCTACCACTTCATTAGGCGCATGTAGGCTTCATCATCATTCAATACATGATCCTTGAATCCCCCAGTCCTCATCACCATTGTCAGCCTGAAGGTTATGACGGTTTATGAGAACCCTGCCCATAGTGAACTACTGTCAGAGATCTGGTTTCACCCAGATAACTCACATACCACATTAACGAATGCAAAATGCTATTTCAGCAAAACCATTCTTTGGCAAGATAAACAACAGAACAGAAAGCACCCCTCTTTCCTACCACCCTACAGACCATCACAATTCACACAGAATGTCCACATGTAGATAATATAAATATAATATAGTGATATTATAGAAATAAGCCAGTGCATTTTATTTTTCAGAAAAAAATATAGTATCCTAGCTTTCTCTCAAGTTGACAATGAGAATATCCTTTCCCCAAATCATAATCATCCCTTCATCTATATGCTTTTATCTTTTTTTTAAAAAAGTGTATTTTTCTTTAACTACCCTACAGCATAAGAAATGCACTAGTAACACTGCAAGTAGAAAATTCGTTTGTAAATGGGATTGGGAAAGGCAACTCAAAGACAAGTGGAAAGGTGAAGAGTTGAAATATCTGCTGGAGTCTTGTTTGTTTAGATTAGCAACTGATTACCACTTGCCCACATCAATTGCAATCAACAGTATTTATATTTATCCTTGGCATTTCCTTCTGAGCTATCAATCAAAACATTACTTTCTGGTTTTCATGTTAATGCCCACTTCTAATCTCCAATATATGCACTTAGTCCCTAATTCAACAACACTTAAATACTTATTATTAAAAGCATGAAATAGTGAAATAATTTAGTAAGTACGGGTGAATTTATGTTGCTGACAAAAAGCTGATCCTTTCCTTTAGTGTTTAACTGAATTGAAGCTCTATTAAGGTCAAAATTGCTCCAAACATTTGAAAATTTCCTTTTCCAGTAAGGACTAATATTAAAACACTATTATTCTGTAAATGGCAATATATTATCAAGCAAGCCAACAGTACTTCCATTTCCTTAAAATATTTTAATTCAAAAAGCTTGAGCTGTAGATCCATCATCTTGTCATATCAAGTTAAACATGGTCCATTTTAATGACCATCCTTTAAATGTGAAAAGAAGTAGTAGAGATTATTAGTTTCTATTTAGTATAGAGATACAAAATGCACACTCAACGCCTGATTAATTTCTGCTTTCTGGAATACTTCTGGGGTTTTTTTGTCTGTTTTGTTGTGTGGTGTTTTCTTTTAACTTCCATTTTAAATTCTATTTCTGTAAGTACTCAAAACTGTTGTCCAGACACAAGCATACCAGCCCCTACCATTTTCAAAAACAGCCCAAGCATCTGTTTCCCAAATGCAAGACATGGCACAAGAGTGGCAGTAGAAGCTGTAATAAACAAAAGAACTGGATGCAGTATGGAGTAGACCGAAATCCTTTAGGAGTGTTTACAACTTTGGAGCCTGTTCTTGTGATTCTCACACCATCAAGCTTCCATGAGGTCCTGGAATATCTACAACGATACAGATGAGGAAGATAACTAAATGAACATTCTGTATTTAAGAAAGCTGGATTTCAGTTCCTCATATTTGGCTCCTAAGAATACCTGAAGATAAACTGTCTTGCTCTTTGGCTTACTCACAGATGTTCATCGAGACTATTATTTTCAAAAGTGAAGCTGTTCATTGTATATAAGGCACATGGCACACTTCTGCATGTACGTACTACAGAATACCCACTATGGCAAGGTTTCCATGTAAAAATGCCTAATAAAGTCAGCCTTTCTACCTTTAAATCAGTATATTTACAGAAATTGTGAAGCTGTAGTGAATA
Source organism: Porphyrio hochstetteri (assembly GCA_020800305.1). NCBI lineage: Eukaryota > Metazoa > Chordata > Aves > Gruiformes > Rallidae > Porphyrio > Porphyrio hochstetteri. The sequence continues at coordinate 21,689,711 of CM036917.1, forward strand.
TTGAGATTATGTGATATAAAGGCATCCATATAACAAGGATTCTTTTGCATATTTACTTCATGTCTCTACATACACAGGTATACCACCTTGGACTAGTTCTTCCAAGAGATTTGGAACATGCAATGAAATTTCCTTCTGATACTCTCAGCATTGTCCTAGCTCTCCTAATTTGTAGGATATTCAGCCCCTGATAATGCACTGAATTATTTTAAATGCAAGTGTACAAAACTTTCAAACTGTGAATTGACTTTTGAACACTTAAAAGCCAGACAAAGACTTTGTATTTAAATGGATTTTTGAAGGGTTTCCGAAAAAGGCCTATTTCCATGACCATACTCAGTGATATCTAGCAGGATCCCATAAAGCATGGGTAGCTTAGAATAGAATGACATTCATTTACATACAAATGAGCTCATTACTATTGAATTTTTCACCAGCTGTTGATTCAAAATTTGAAAGATGTTTTATGAATCTACATAAAATATTAAACAATGGCCATTCTATTATCAGTGTCCCTTATTAATTCTTTGTACAAGTTTTTATCTGTGTTTTAGTACCTGTCATTCCATATGTTGATTTTAATCAGAACCATCACAAGCTCAAATTTTAATCTATGTTAGGAAGTATTTTCAAGTGTAAAGCACACTGCATTGTCTAGTCATGAAAAGTTGAAGCCATGACATGACAAGCTAACAAAATATACATTCATATTTTAATGGAACCAATATGCTACACTTCCTTTCAAGGAAATATGTATTCTACCCATCACTTAAAGCAACATCAAATTTATGGGCAATCTCTGCAGAAACTTCCTTGAATAAACATTCACTCTGAAAGGATTAACATACATCTTTTCAGAAGCCAACTCTTAATCAATATTCTGGCTGTCTTGCTTTGAAGCAGCAGGAACACTTATTCTCCATCTACTGTATAGCAAGTAATATGCTAGACCCCCTTCCAAAACTCTCACCTAGCTAACTCCAGGGAGGATTTAATTTACACGCACAGAGAAAAGTCTTTATCTAGTCATTAAGAATGACTTATGTACAGAATGACTTTGACTAAATTCATGTTATATTTCATGCATTCCCTTACATGGTAATAGCACAAGCAGACCCACGGGACATGCCCCGACTTAGAAGATCTACCGGGCAATTATCTGCTAGAAGGACATTGCAAGGCTTCGGTGATGCTGTTAGTGCTTCCCTCTGCATGTGGGCAATAGCAACTAAAACAGTTTATTGATAATTTCACAGGAAAATCTTAAAGCTATCCATAAAGAAAAAGAGATTCTATCCTAATGCAGCAGCACAATTTCTGGATGATATGCAATAAGCAACCACAGTGTTCAAAACTATCCCTAAAGAGGTAATGTCCTCTTGAGCTGAGGAAGTTCTAACTGAACACAGGCTACAATGCCTCAAACAGCAAAAAGATGGTGCCATGAACATAACAGGAGATAAAGAGAGACAGATGCCTATACCTGTCTCCAAATTAGCACCCTTAATCAGAAGCACCTAGTGATGACGAGTATCTCTTCCTGCCACAGTTTCTTACATCCCAGAGGTACTAGATGATGTTGCTCCACCATCTTAGAAAGCCCAACTCCTCCTCTCATTATACTTAGGACTATCCCTCATCTCACTCATTGGAGAGGATCTTCACATCAGAACTTTCAAACTGGACAAAAGACAGAATTCAGCCTTTCACCACTGTCAGGCACAACTTGTTTAAGCAGCAATTAAGCACACTAGGATCAAAATATTAACAATGCAGGAAAAAACAAAACAAAAAAAAGGCTTGGGGCTTGCCAAATGATAACTAAAAAATAGCCCAGTTTGAGGGCTTAACCACAGAATTTCAGAGGGATTTCAGAAGGTGGTGCAGTCACTGACACCATTCCCACATGGCAGATTTCAATTTTCATAAAGCTGCAGCAGTGCATCATCCTATTAGGATATCTTTTGTATTATAAACTTCTCCATCACTGAACATGAATTAATAATTTCTAAAGTGGAGGATTTTAGTTTAAACGTTGCTGCACATTACTGTTAACATTATAGCCTCTGAAACTGCAGATTGTGTGCTATTGTTCATGAGTTTCCTTCCTGCAGAGTTTTTGGAGGAAACAAGCATTCATGAACAAAGCTTTGCTAATTAGCTTGGAGCCTGCCTGTCTGAAGAGGCCATCAGTAATGAAAAATGAGAAGCAATCAGTGAGAGACTTCAAAACACAAGAAATTGGCAAGAAGAGCACAGCAAACGAAACATAATTGTATTCTAAATATTGCATCAGCTCTGAAATTAAAAATATATAAATATAGGACAATTCTTTAACAGAGGTAAGTATAACTGGAAGGTATTCAGAGCTGATTAATGCATTCAGAAAAAAATCTTTATATTTTGAATACATTATTCTTCTCATGTACACTGGTAGGTACATAGCTAGCTTTAATTTCAATGCGTTTCATGAATGACCAAGCTAGAAAACCATTGAGGACATCAGTAAAAGCTCACTTGAAATTCCATTTTACCCACACAGCTTATGCAAACTCTGTTTGTTATTGAGAAAATGATCTCACATGCGACAAAATGTAACATTACACTAACAAGAAACATTGGTGCACTGTTAAGCAGAATATTTCAGAGGAGTTACAAGAGATTTACCCCTGAAAAGCCACCACACACAATTACAGTAAAGGATGTCATCCAAATATCTCACTGAAATACTGATATATCTTTACAACACCAAATCCAAGCTGATAAATTAAGAAAGTTTTATCAAAGTCCATCTGTACAATCTGATTAATAATGACATGAAATAGAAGAACCCGCTCTATTTCAGGAATTCATCAAGGAATTGATTGCAGAGTACTGTAGAAGCACAACACGTAATAGTGAACCAGCATATCATATGGCCCTAATATGCATGCAATCATTCAGCTATATCCAGAATTGATTCCAAGAAACTGGTTTTACAAAAAACGTTACCATATCCAGACGCTTAGGTTATTTTTTCTGTGCTATGTTTCTCAGTAAAATTCAAAACCAAAACAGAAGTATCTCCATGAGAAGACACACTTGTTAAGTTTATGCTTGAACTATTCCCTAAAGAGATAAATGTTGTCAGAGGCTCAGCAGTGGAAATTAAAATATTTCCACTACATTTTACTTTCCAAAAACATTTTACTTGGGCCAGGGCAGTTGCCCCTGAAGAAAGCTAAGAACTGGGAAACGTTTTGAGATAAGATGCTATTTCACCATATCTTCTACTTTAGTTATGTCAATATTCAATCCAAACCAGACATTCAAAACACTGTAAGAAAATATTGCTTTAAATTTTAAAGTTCCAAGGAAAGATAAAATAGATGTTAATTAAGATCTCAGATTTGGATTCTTCAGAAAAGAGTCACATGCAGATATTATTTTTCAAGTATTTATTCAAAGCTTAACTGAGTCTTTAAACCTGTCAAAGTTTGACTGTGACTAACTGACTGTGATTCCTGATAATTTTCTAGAAGTTATCAAGGTCTATTGCATAAAATTCATGGAGTGGGAAAATCCATGTTATTAGCATAATAAAACATAAAATCTTTGAAATAGAAATTGTTTGGGGGTAGACAAAAGAGGGAAGTATTAAATACAATCCATCCACCTATTTAGTACAGAAGATGACTAATAATGTAGAAACCACTATGAGACTAGAGGGATTCCCCCACCTGGAAATTATACAGAAGTAAGGAAGTTCAGAGCAAATTGTGTACTATGAAGTTTATGCACCACATGCATTTTTATGTTTACAAATATCTGGCTTCTGTCATCTTTTCTTTCAGAGCCATTGGGTCAGTTCTCCTGAAGGGCACAAGTATTGGCTTGCCCTTCCCTACATTGCTAGCACAAAACAACAGTCCCCAGGTTCCAGGAACTATTTTCAGAAATAACACAAGATAATGTTTGTGCACAAATGTATACAGAAATACAGATGTGCATAGTATATAAGCACCCCAGATAATGGGTCATTAAGTTGGATGGAAGTGACAGAAACCAAAGAGAAATATAATACAGGGTTGCAGCATCTACTTTATTTGTTTCATGCAGTTGTAAGACACTGCAGATCATTTCTGTAACAGTAGAAAATCATAAAACCCCAAACACTGGAGCCTTTACTGAGTTCAGTGGATTCCTCATGTGAAAAACCAGTTACAATATCAGGAATTTTTAAGATAAGGCCAGTAAGAACCAGTGCATATTCATGTGTAAAAAATATTTTCTCCTCCTTTTTAACAGGCACTCCCAATAATTGGACATCCATGTAACCTAAAATGCAGCATTCCATGCCAGTTCTTAAAATGTGGATTCCAGCAGAAATAGAGCTTTCCCATTCAAAAATAACAATAAACTCCACATATTGACAATTACGTGTTTGACTGAAAGGCATAAAATATTTTTAATTTTTTTTTCCAGGTTGTAAGAAATTGTAGTTTTATGGAAACCTGTCCATGTAGCGATCTAGGAACAGTTATTATTAAATAACTACTCACAGTCTGATCAGTGATCTGTTTTCCTTTATAAAGTACTCCTTACAAGCCAAAATACATATTTTCCACACACAAAACAACTACTCTGTAATTGCAGATGAAAGTGCAACATAAACTAACACAGTCCTCTAAAAGAAACCTGAGCTTTACTTAGAGTCTACAAAAGGTCTTAGGCATGACCAAAAAGAAACTCAACTACTAGAGTTTATTTACAACACAAGAGGGTACATCACAATGCCCTGTTAAAGAAACTACTTGCAAGATTCAAGGCAAAACCTAACCACCATTTGACTGATTTAAACCAGAATGCACCACAGGATAAAATAGTTGATTTTTTTAAAGACTAAACTTTAAATTTTAGGGAATGGGTGTTATTGTGCATATTCTATTTGTAGTGCAAGAGAAACTGCCTTTAACTGAGCTGAATTTCTAGATGCTAAGAGTGAATATTAACTAACAGATAGCTTGATCTAAAAGGTAGCAACCATTTTATCATGAGATGATCCGCTTGTATCAGTACAGGCTGAAGTATCAGTACAGGCTTCCTGTTGAAGAGCTCTGCAGAGGAGGACTGGGAGGTCCTGGTGGAGGACAAGTTGGTCATGAGCCAGCAGTGTGCACTGGTGGCCAAGAAGACCAAAGGGATCCTGGGATGCATTAAAAGGAGCATGGCCAGCACGTCAAAGGTGATCCTCCCTTTCTACTCTGCCCTTGTCAGGCCCCACCTGGAGTGTTGTGTCCAGTTCTGGGCTCCCTGGTATAAAAAAGACAGGGACCTCCTTGATAGAGTCCAATGGAGGCCTACAAAGATGATTAGGGGCCTGGAGCATCTCCTCTACAAGGAAAGGCTGAATGAACTGGGGCTGCTCAGCCTTAAGACTAAGTGGGGATGTGATCAATGTTTATAAATATCTTAAGTATGGGATGCAGGGGGAATTGGCCAGCCTCTTTTCAATGGTCTGTGGAGACAGAACAAGGGGCAATGGCCTCAAGTTGGAGCACAGGAAGTTCTGCACAAATACGTGGAAGAACTTTTACACAGTGAGGGTGACAGAGCCCTGGGACAGGCTGCCCAGGGAGGTTGTAGAGTCTCCTTCTCTGGAGATATTTAAGACCCTTCTGGATGCCGTCCTAGAGAACCTGTTTTGGAAAAGGGGTTGGAATTGATCTCTTGAGGTCCCTTCCAACTCCTACAGTTCTGTGAATCTGTGAATCTCAGTAATAATAATAATAAAAAAAAAAATTTAAATTCTAAGAACATAAATCCACATTTTTCAGGATATGAATAGGCATTTTGCTGATGAATTTATGCTGTTCTTTATATAGCCAGATTATTTGACAGGCTATTTTAGAGAGAAATCCATGTCAGAGACATCATATCAGATTCAACGGACCACTGCTCTATTTCATTACAGAAACTCAAGGATTTCTAAAGGGTCTTTATTCCAATTGTTAAATTAGGAGCCTTTATTGTTGTCCCACTGGGCCCAAAATAACCTTAAATATTTTATCAAGATACTAGGATATAAACAACTTCTAGCTTTTATGAAAAATTATATTGTTCATACTGGTAGCAGTAGGACCCTTTCATTTTATTTTTTTTTTTAATCCAAATGAGAAAGTTTGATTTTTTATGTGTCACTAAAAGAATTTGTGCAATTGCAAGGACACATGTGGGAAATAGTGATTGAAACCATTTGTGGACAGTAACATTTCTACTAATTGCTTCAGTCCACAGGAACTGGAAAAATATCCAGAAGTTGTTGGCTTCAATTCCCTTCTTACATCAACTTTTTGATAATTAGCTATGAAATCCCTTACACATTACACTTGCATGATCTCCTAATATTCAGGCTGTAACACACAGTTCCTTTGCCTTCATTTGAGAGAGAGTTCCCTCAGTAGGTACATGTAACAAACTGACACATTTTTGGGAAGTTGTGCACTGAACTGAACTAGGTGCAAGGGCCCATTTGCCCTACACAAGAGGAGCGGCACTGCTTCAGTCTGTGCATGAAGTTCTAGCATATCTTCACCTTTGGTTGCTTTCAGAATAAAGATCAGACAGATCTTTCTGAATTTCTTTCTGAATATCTTACCAAAACTCTGCCCCTTCCACCCAGGACTGACGTATGCTTTCATTTATTGCATTCACGTGTAGGCTGTGTGCTTTTCTCAGAACCACAAAATGGTTGAGGTTGGTAGGGAAATTCAGAGGTCATCTGGACCAAACCCCCTGCACAAGCAAGGCCAATTAGAGCTGTATGCCCAGCCTAAACTAAAAATTGTGCTTAAATTCTACAGAGGGATGAGATTTTCTTTAATAAGCATACTTACAGAAACTGTACAGTATTCTTATTGATTTTCAGAGCATTTGGATATATGGTTTTAAAGTTCACTTGTAGGTTAAGAGAGGTTGGTTTGCTTGATTGGTGATAAACCTAAAAGATGATTTCACAGAATATATTTTGAATCTAGTGAAAGGTCATCAGGAAGGCAAAACCTTAAAAATCAAAGTGTTAGCAGGGATTATGCTCTTTCTTCCCATCTTAACTGAGATTAATCAATTCTTGGAAATGAAGATAGGGAATAATCTGGTTCATATTTTTGCACTCCTAGGGCCTTTTTTTTTGTGGAAAGAACCTAGCTATCCTTTTTGTCTGGCACTACATTTCTGCTCCAATCTTCTTCATGCACTACCTCTACAATCTGCCCGGAAGTAAAAGGAGTTCACAGGACACTGCACACTGATTTCCTGACCCCTCTTAATGTGTTATGACACTAGTTTATCCTAAACACATTTTTAGTGTATCCACCTGTATTATTAAAAGTCACCAATTATTTATTACAGTAACACAGTACTTCCACTGGCAACAGTTACTTAGATTGAAATGCACTGTAAAACAGCTTTAAGCAAGTGTAGAGGATGGATTGTACTTTGCACAAATGACAGATATCACCATAAAGAAGAAATAGCTTAAAAATCATTAAAGATGAATGAGTGAAAACATTGCTTTCAAGAACTAAATAGTAAAAAATGGTTTATTTAAACTGACTGTCCTATTTCAATAAATTATATTTTAAAAGTGCAGGTTTCAAGACTGATTAAAGATGATGTGTGTTTAACATGTTAGCTATAGCTTTGTATATTTAAAAAAAATGAACAATAGTAAAATTTATAGTTTAGGGCTTGAAATCTTGAATTTTTAAAAGCTGTATTAATTTTTTTCTTTGAGCTGACCAAATTTGCTGAAACACTGACAACTCTCTCAAGTCCAGAAAAAAGAGATTTAGAGTAGTTACTTGCAGCACTTTATTTCCCAGCCATAATCAGTCCCCTAGTCTTTTATTCCACCCCCCGCCCCAACATTCCAGCTACATGTTTCACATTTGATTTATTAAAGTACAAACAATGAATGAGGAAAAGGTCACACCAAAGGAAGACTGGAAACAGAGTCTGGAGTTTTCTTGTAAGAAATGACAAATCAGAAAATATTTATTCCTGCTCCTCAATGCAAATCTTGATATCCCTGCCCTCCCAAGCAGACTTTGGAGAATCATAACATAGAAGACAGCTGTAGCATCAAGTTCTCTTACTTTCTCCCTGGCTGTTTTCCTCCTTGCCTGTATCCCTCTTACAAATCTACAACACACAACTCCTCCTTGATTCAACCAACTTTCATTAGGAGAAAAAATATTGTTCACATAACAAAACCTGATTGCATCTGTATAAAAGGGGACTGATACTTTCAGGTTTCTCTCTGTTTTCACATTAGGTTCACGTTCAAGTTTCTTGCCTTTTTCATCATTGAATTCATTTAATGAAAAGGACTTCCTTCTCTGTTTGAGCAAATTACAACTCAGAGAAAGTAAAGTAACACATAAAATTAGAGTTGCTAATACATTCACACGTAAGAGCCCTAACATTTCCTCTAAGGAATTTCAATTTTGATTTTAAGAAATTGCAATGGCCATTCAACACTGTAAGATAAAGTACCATGGAGACTTCTTCACCCTTGTTTGTACTTCTGAGGCTAAAACTATAATCATATAAATCATCTACAATTTGTCAACCTTTCATTCATTTGGGATGGGAAGAATATGCAGACCCAGCATTTTACTCTAGTTTCCTCTATATTGATCACATAGAACAAAAATACTTGACCAGACTGACAGATATGGAAAGGCTCCATCGAGTAGACTTTATTTTGAGGAATTGAAAGGAAAATAAAGTGACCAAATTATGAAAAACAAATTGGACTCCAACTACTTCCTGGGAGATGATGATTTGGAAAAGCCGAAGGAAAAGTGAGAGAATATTACTACCTAATAGCAAAAGACTGGGGTGCTGAATATTCTTATTCCCTGCCAGGATGTGGGAGATTTGGAGAATACAGCCATAGCTGAAAGGAAGAATTCATTTAACTTAAAGTGTTTTGGTTTGTTTCCTTCAGCTTCTCCCTACCATTCCTTCCTTCTCCCTACCATTGAGATGAAGAAGTTGTTCCTCCTAAAATGCCTTCCGAATTATCTGAAATTCACAGCATTTCTCAGATTTCCTTGATACTTGACTTATTGTGTGATTGGATTAGATTTTAATATCAGAGTTATGCAAGCAATTAGTTTCTGAGATAGCATGTCTACTTTAAAAAAATACAATATTTTAGGACATGGTTATACTGGGGGCATGAGATGTTACGTTTAACAATCAACATAGCTCTTGCTAGGCTTAAAAGGAGTTTAGGAAGAAAACCTCGGCCTCCTCAAGTTCAAGCAACAAAAATTCCATTTATAGATTAACAGTCAACACGTTCTTGAACAGGGAACTAAATATGGTATATAGGAAACACCACTGCACAGATTTAGTTACATTCACTGCAGCAGTACAGATGAGTTTCTCTCTGCTCTCACCAGAAAGCACTCATCTGGAGAGTTTTCTATCTCCTTAGCTTAAGAAAATAGCTCTCAGATCCACACATGCAAATCCATGAGAAGATATGCTTTTAGGAAATTTTTCCTGAAAGAAATGCACCTTCCATTCAGATATACACAATCCTATTTGCAGCCAAAAGCGTGAGACTTGCTAGGCACTAATGGTTTCTAAAATGTTAATAGCTCAATTAAATGAGAAGGGGGAAGAACTGGCTAAGAGGAAAGGGGCCCATATTTTCCTGTTGTGTGACTGAGGCATCCAGCAGAGTGTACATCCGTCTTTTCTCATGTGCTCAAAAGGTTACTGCAACCATCATGCACTAAAACTGCTGAGTTACTGGGACACTCAGTCCCAATACGGTTATTTCTGTCACAAGCACTTCTAGCATCTCCAAACACTTCAACTATTCACTATGACAATACATGCATTGACAGGAGAATTAAAAAAGACACTAGTGAGATCTTTCACCTTCACAGAACATCTTCAGTGTAAACCTGGAAATTTCTGTGGAAAATAATTTTTCCTTTTATAAAAAAATGTTAGGGAATTCAGTATCATCACAGAGTTACAGATGCCAGTGAATATTTCAAATATTCCAAAACAAAGTTTACTCAAATCCAAGACCAGTTTAGTGAGCATATTTCTTATTCTGTCTTCGTTTTCTCCTACCAAGTGATCCTAATGGATAGATAGGGTCACATATCTGCTTTTGAAAGGTACTGATTAAATATCATACCATCACCCTACTCCACAAATATAATGTAGCATTTGTCAAGTTTTACAAGCCTATTCTCCTTTTCTAAAGCCCTTCATTTTTATGCACATTACACTATTTCACTGTCTTAGTCACCCAAAATCATAGCTCAGAGCCACACTCCTAGCAACTACCACAAAACCATCCTTGCTGCTGACACAGACTACACCAAGTGCAGATCTGAAATAACGGCCAGTGGGGCCATACCACCTCCTTCTGAGCAGATTGAAGCAAGAAAATAGGATATGGTCCACCAATTTCTACACACAAAATAACTATAACCCTGCCAACTTATTTCATATAATCCTTCAGTATTGATACTGTATGGTTACTAACAAAACCTCACTATATATTACTTGTGCTGGCCAGCTCTGAAGCAGAACTAGCATTTTGTGTCTTGATATTTAAATTTTCACTTGCGTCAGTTTTATTATCAGACAAGGATCTGTCCATAGGAACTTAATTCTGTTAAGAAGTTTGCCATTGAATTTTAAATAATTTAAAACTGCTGATGGTTTGTTATATTAAACCAGTAATATTATCTAAAAGAAACTGACTTTTTATATACACAACAGTACTGCCAAATTCTTTATATAAGCATAATCTCTCTTGAATAATACAGAGCTTACTCTTAGGCTAACCTGAATTAAAGTCTAAGTCAAAACCACAGTAAGACTTTCATACTGAGTAAGAATATAAAATTCATATAAATAAGAATGAGAAACACTTTGTCCTCTTATGTTTCTCTGAAAGTTAAAGCAACCAAGTTTACTTCCCAAGCCAAGTTTAATACAGCTGGGATTTCTAAATTACCATATCTTAGGTGTGACATCTCCCAGAAGGAGGAAGGAAAGTTTTCTAATGTATTTCAGCAACGAATTTTCTTCCCTGACCAAAAGAGATAGTTAATTTTAAAGCTCTGCAACTTTCTAAGTTTCTTTTCCTCAGTAAAAGTAGGCATGCATATTGAGGTCACCTAGAACAGGTGCTTATGAATGCTTTCTGAAACAAAAGTCAACTGAAGTACATGAACAACTAAAGTATGTGACATACTTTAGGATTTTGTACTCTTTAATAAGCATTACAGGCGGCTTGATTTAGTTGAGAAAGCTAATGAAATACACACTTTTATGTATCTTTCTGGTTCAATAAAGTGTGCATATATGAAAATATAAAGTTCATAGAAAAAGCAGAAGCTTTGCCAAGCAGGTAGCACACAATCTCACATTCAAAATAAAGTAGTTAAACATTTACTCTCTATATAAAGGAAGATAGAATTATAGAAAAAGCAGAAGCAAAAAAACCCTCAGTGCCTTATTTAAAGTACACATACATTCTACATCCTCATACAGCTACTGCAGCCAGCGAGGTCACCCATGGTTGAGATCTGGCTCAGTGAAAACATTAGGTCGGTGTAAGAGATGATTCTGAGAGAAAAAGCACCCAAACCATCACAAAAATATATCCCTAGCAAGGGACGTTGGGGGGTGGGGGACAAAAACACCAAACCTAATAATCATAGCAGTTGGAGGAAGATTTAACTAGGTCTACAAAAGGCTTAAAAGAAAAAATACATGAAGAACACCAAACACAAATCACCAAGTACTTGAACACAGTACAAAAACACTCCAGAACTGTATTCTTCAAATCCCAACCCTGAACAGATTAACTACAGAACTAAGGTGGGATAAAAAACCCATTATGAAGCAACTAAAGTATCATTCTGTGCAATCTAGCCATGTTGTCCTATTGTCATATCACATGCTTAAAAGAAATAGAGATGAGAATAAATTACATGTAATTCAGCACACATAATGCAATTTTACCTGTAAACCTTCAATTTCTCTAAATAGTGTAATAGTAACTTTATTTTTTTTTTAAGAAACAAAATTCCCAACACTTCTGTTTTAGGGATTTGTAGAAAGGCATAAGTAGTTTTACAGTATGGCTCAGAGCAGTAATTTTAGATTATTTATTCACACTTTTCTATTGAAATCTTACTTTCAAAAAGAAAAAAAATGGAAAAAATCTTAGTTATTTAGGCTTAGCTTTTTGCCTTTTTTGTTGTTCTCAAGATTGCCTTTCCTAAGGCTGAAGCTGAGTTGCTGCCATTTCTGATCATTTCTCTACTCAAACATAGTCCAGACAAGATCAATCAGCAGACAGAGCTAATAAAATCTCCCAGACCCCACTGACTCCACTCACTATTGCAAGGTACCTGCATTTTTCTTCCCAGTCACCTTAATTGTGGAAACACGACTCAAAATCCCAAACTGACCCTGCACATACTGAAAAACAATCTGGTAGTGTATTTCTGGCTTTAGTTTTGTCTTACACATGGTTGGTAATCATCTTCTGCCTTCTTAGGAGGTACATTTACCTAAACACACACATATCAAAACTACATGTGTGACTGCAGTGTCTTTAACGTCACTAATGATGGCATGATTTTAACTATTGTTAACTATTTATAACTATACTACCTATTGTTGTATGTAACTATAACTACACAAACTTATATCAACCCTGGCACACAAAAACATCCTCTATGTATCTTCAATCTTCATGTCTGGCAAAGTTAAATCAACAAGTAATCATGCCTCCACTGAAGACACACTATAATTACACAAATATTTACATGAATACTGCAGGCAAAAAAGGTTTTTAAAAATTTTATTTTTAATATAAATTCATATCTAATCACAGACTGATTTCTACATTGAATTGCAATAGGCACACAACGTGAGCATTTCTTCCATGAGAAGCCAGAAAAATAATGCCTAAAAAGAGAGAACTCTTCAAAGTTTGTGCCTTGCTGAACACTAGGAGATCCCTCTCAGTCCGGGTTTCATGGGTTAGCGGTTTATCTGTCATGCTGCAAACTCTGATCAAAGCCTTGATGTAGCTTGGACGCTGACAATATTTGATGTGATTTTTTTTTTAATGCCAAGTGAATTTTAAAAAATATTTTTAATAAGAGAAATTTCATGCTGTGTATTTGCCTGACTGCCCAGAATTTGATTTAAAAACAAACAAAAAAATACCCAAAACATCCAAGTTGGCAAAGAAATCCAAGGCAACACTGAAGAATGTTTACTCCCAGGTTTTCACTGGGGAGTAAATCAGATAATCTTATTTTTGAAACCTCCTTTCCCTTTTTTCTGGATTTTAATGCATACCTACAGTCAAAACCCATGAACTTATACTCACAAAACCCTTTGTCAAACTATTCAGATGTTATCAAAGGAAACCAAAATTTAGTTAAATGTATATACTAGTCATCATAAATTATTTTCCCACTGATCATTTTTATTGCTTCATTTTACACTTTACCTGATTATGTATTGGAAATTGTAATGAAATTCCACTGCTGTATTGCATTATTTAGTACACAAAGTAGTGAACTAGGAAAGTACAGCAATAAAATTAAAGTGATTAACAATAAGGCTGAATTTTGACTAAGTTAGGGGAACCTGGCTTTGAAGATGCAAAGGCAAGACAGTTTACTCGACAAAGGCAGAAAAGGCAGTTCCTTTCTGCATGACAGAAATTAGGATATAGCATTCTAGCAATTTCTTCATCTGAAGTAAAAAAAGAGGAGACAGTACTTTTGCTCAGCAGAATGAATACAGATTACTGAATATTATAAGGCAGTCCTGGGAAGAAAATTAAAATTAACATTCCAGCAGATTCCTTTGCCATCAGCATTTCGTCAAGCCTTTATTCCCCAAGAGAAACATTCAGAAAACCCACAAGTGATGATGATGATGAAAAAACCCTGAAACCCGAAATACATAGACCCCATATGGGCTAAAAATATTAATACATGCATAACATTTATACAGCTTCACATTTATATACTGGTGAGCAGATTTTTCAGCTTCCCATTCCCTTTTATAATATGCTTCATACCTATAATATTAATACTTCATTTTACAACACAGCTCCCCTGGATTTCCCATTACTTGGGAAAACTACATTACCACAGTGCCCTGAGTTTGTGATGGTTTTTCCTAAGCTCATGAAATTCACACTGGCTCTGCCACAATTTCAGTGGCCCGTTTTTTCTTCAGTAGAAAAGGTTTTTGCACGTTTGCACCAGAATCTAATGCTTCCAGCTAGAGAATGGGGTCATCCTCTGAACATAAACTTGCTTTCTGAACTCCTGAAGAAAGCTCAGTAGGTGTTTCCCAGAAAGCCTTTTCTATATTCTACCTAATTAATAAACTCATTTTTTCTCTTTAATTAAGACCTTGGCAATTTGATTCCCCTGCAGCATATGTTGATGGGTTTGGTTCTCTTCGGGATACCTGTGCAAGCTGGAGGACAGACCAAGCAGACTGACTAGGCTCCTTTGCTGTAAGTACAGAAGAGCAGCCTGTAACAGAGCCAGGTGTCACTGTGCAAGCAGCATATGAGTCCCTACGGCTATATGGCCTATATGGCTATTACTCCTTGCTACATATATACCTAGTATTAATCTGGCATAAACTCAAAGCAATTTACATTTTGACAGGTACTGAATGAGTTCTGATCAAAAAACCCCAAGAAAACTATTTGAACCAATGTCAGTGTGTCCCCTTCTGAAAAGCAACACCTGCTGGTATGGCCAATGCGATGAAGACCCAACAATGTTAGATAGCGCTTTTTTTAATATACACTTCTTTTCTCAGCTATGTTTTATTCTTTCACCAGCTCTCTTTATTACTCAAATAGTTATTCCAGTTTATTTCAGCTGCAGAATAAAATCCCTGGGTTTTGTGAACCTAATATACCTGCATTCTAGATAATGGGACCATGAGATTATTTTGGTTATTAGTATTGCCCTTTAGCTTTCTGAAGATAGAAGTAAAAATTTAAATATGAAGGTTCAGAAAGACCATATTCTCCTGACTACACAAAAATAACCCAATTAAATTGAAAGACCAAAGGCTTTCTCCTGCTCATACAATGACACTGTATAGCTTTTCTTCTCTCATGGAACATAAAGGGGAATAGAAATACAGCATACTCCATGGTCCAAGATAAAACAGATGCTCTTCTTCCCGAAAAAGCATGCCCTGCTTTCAATAGGGTGGACACAGAGTGAATGTAAATTTTAGACATGGATCTTTTTTTCCTTAGGAATAGTCTTCAGGTAGGTTAACTTCTACATTTCATGCATCTACATGTGGGATGAAGGACAGAAAGGTAGCAACACTGTGAGCCAATATAACACAAACTGAAATGACAGAGTGACAGTGATGACTGGGATGACAAATGACAACATTCATACTAATAAGTGCTAGATGACATTCAATCACTGTCCAGTCCTGGCTACAATGAAAGACAACACAATGTTTAGGCACAGCAGCAGAAGAAAGATGACAGTTTAACATCTTCCACAACTTAAAAGGTCATCAGGGAAGAGACAAGGTTATATACACCTGTAAAGAACTCTTGCTGGAGTTCAACAATGCAGAAGTTATTCAGAATCTCTATATGGAGTATTTTTAATTGTCCCAGTTAGCTGTATATATATATATTTTAATCCATAAATCAGAAGTTCTCACATCACATGCAAAAGGGAGGAAAAGAAATCGATTCCTATCCTGAAATAGGGGCATGAAAAATCTCTAGCCTTTCTACATCACTCCAGCACAGACAGAGCCTGGTTGTCCCAAGCTCAGGTGGTCTTCACATGCCTTATACAAATCTATTGGTGTGACAGATGTAGTATAAGCCTGTATGTCCATATGAAATCCTGTTATGTCACACTGGCATATTGATCTGCTAGGCACAAGCTGGGGTTTTATTTTCAGGAAGAGAACCACAGTTACTTCCAATGACGCACATCACAAATACAAAAGTACAAGAAAACTGAATACTCAACTAACACATTGCTAAATATCATTAAGGATCTGAATTTGCCACAAATATCAATGAAATCAAACACCATACTGCTGCTCTGATCAAAGTTTCTGCTGACATTATATGCACATACATTTTTTCAGTTAGCCTTCATTTTTCAGTAATTACAAACCTCTGCTACATTATGGTATTGTAGGGAGTATCATCGAGCATTTTTACCAATGTCCACAGAAGCCAAATATTTACTTCTACTTGCCTTTGCAAAAAGTTTTTTTACATATATATGTAAATGTATATTTTAGATATATATAAATTAGCTAGGGAATATCAGAGTGATGTTTTTGAAAAGCAGAAAGGAAAGGAAACATATGAAAGCAGTTTGTATTAATTAATCAGTAAAAGCTGTAAATTTTTTCCAGTAAAAGCCAGAAAAAACCCCCAACTTGGTTGTAATAGACTTGCTATTGTAGAAGACAGAAAATCAAAAGCAAGTGTTGACTAAAAGAATAAACTACAATGTTCTGTTTGTTATAGCTACTGATGTTTGCTGGAGTTATTTACCTGAGAAATTTAGGATTTAGAAATTCTGAGGCACATGCACCCAAAAATATTAAAGCAGCATATATCTGGTACATGTAGCACTGTCTTTTATTGTGTTTCAATGCAGAATAGCTCATAGGGCATCAATAGGATAGCCAGGTGCTTTCAGACAGATGCTACAGGTAAAAAAAACCCAATCCAACAAACAAAACCCCAAACAAAACATCACTAAAACTGTAGGAAGTTACAATTCTTTTAAAAGCCTGTTAATAGTCATGTATCTGAAGTGAAGATTTTATCCTGAAAGTGATTATGTATGTTTTGTCTCTTTCCTTCCCCCCACACTAGAGCCAAACTGATATAATGATTGGAAGAATGACATGATCCTGCTGAAACAAGGCATTTACCTCATCGCTGCAGTGAGGCACAGAAAGCTTTCTATATGCAGCCTATGTAGCTAAAACAGCTAATGGCAGCCTTGAGTCTCCATAATCGGAGTTCTGTGAGTAGTAATAAATCCCACTAACACCTGAAACATGGGACATTTGGCACCATAGGTACAAGATTCTCATCCAGTGCATCAAAAGGGCTCATGAAGAACAGAGCATCGAACTGTCTTCAGCCAAACAGCCAATACGTTTAGATGCTGCATTGTGCACAAGAGCTCTGCAGGTACCACTTGCAACAGCCGCTGCAACTCCCAGTGTACTGCAGGAGTTCTCTCTGCTGAACTGTATTTGGACCCTCTGTTAGGACGTGTAGGCTCTACAGAACAGGGCAAATCAATGAGACATGTTGACTTTAAATGAAGCTTTTTCCAAAAAAAACTATGTGAAAGGATCCAGTCTAATGCCATCTAATACTTTGTTGGCAGTACAGTCCTCTAGGTACTTCCAGAGTCCTTTTAAAACAACAAAATTTACATGATTCTATGAAATACTGATGAATCAAGTCCTGCCGTGTCTGGGTAAACATGAAATTTAGATTTAGTGTAATGTTTTCTGAATATTCAACAATCAGTTGATTGTGGAAAGCATTTAGAGTTTAATAGCCATATTAAAGTAAAATATACTTGCTGGAAAATTACTTTTAAAAAACCCTCCCATGATACATCAGCAAGTACAAGGATATGGTTTCTTTCTGACTGTATTTGAATTCTCTTTCTTAAGAAATGAATCATCTCCCCGTCAATGGAGATGTCCCTTCCTTTTCTTCTGTACTGCACCAAATCAAGCTCTACTGGATTAAAGACCAGAATAGCAGACTTCTGAACTTATCAAAACAATATTTGATTTTAACATAAACATTTTGGCCTAAATTTTACATTAATTTATAATTTTGCTATGATACAGTTCTCATCCCAACAAAAAAAGTTTTGCTACATGGAAACATCAGCACTGTCTGTGTTCTTTTCTAGACTTCACAGTTCTCCCAGAAGCCATGAGCTTTGCTGGCTACACAGATGAGGGATTTCCTTCAAGATTATCGCTTTTCCCGTGACAGAAATTGCCACTTTCTACTGCCACTTACCAATGCAGCTGTTTCTCTACTGCTTATTCCAACCTGTATCACCCCTCACTCTCCACCTACTGCTCCTATTTTACTCAGGCTGCTACCTCCCAGAGCAGCTGGCTTAGTTGTTTTTGTCTTAAGAGCTGAAGAAGGTAATGAGGTCCTTCAATGTCACCTTCCAGACTGTTATTTGGAGTGGCTATATCCCATAGTATCTTTCTATCACACAGTATTTTTCATGGATTTTCTACTTTGGTGCTGCCAAGAACACTTTTCCCAAGCTATAGTAAAAGACTCAGAATCTACCACATTCAGTGGGGTTGTACACCGGGGGTTCAATAAAATAAATGAAGCACTTCTAACAGAATAAAAATATCCTTACAGCTGAGAGAACTTTTAAGCCTTAAGAAAAACACATTAAATTGAGGCAGGGAAAGATACAGGCTTCTGCTTTACAGGCTGTAGGACAGAACAGCAAAAACTCAAAGTCAGCTTCAGATGAGCACATAATCAATGTTAGCCCACTGAGCTACAGAAGCTTTCCTCCAGGCTACCAGCTCAGCTGCACTTCAGCCAAGCTTTGACTACCTCCCTGAGCTTATCTACAGCCACTCCTCACCTCTTCAGCAGGAGAAATCAAAAATCCTTCCCTACAAAGGAGTAACAAAATATTTATCCTAAATTTCCTAAATTGCTAGAGCACAGTTTAGCTTTCAGACACTACACATTCCATTCCTTCCTGAAGCTACATTCCTGGGAAAATGCTCTTGGAAAAAATTTTAACTATAGATATTTTCCATGTACTGGGGATGAGGGGAGTTACCCATCATCTAACAAATTTTTCAATCTCTTTGTGGCATGAAAGCTATGAGAATTTGGTTCTAGGCAACTAGTATTATTGGAGGCATGCGTGGAGCGCTACATATATATGTGTGTGTATATATAAATATATATAAATAAAAACAGATAAAACAATCATCCAACCTTGTTTCATAAATGTGCTAACACTGATTTTGTGAAATACATATAAAAATTCAACGAAAGTTAGGTGCAGAGATAGAGTCAGAGTAGACGATGGCAGGACAAGGGGGAATGGATTAAAACTAAAGGAAGGAAGGTTTAGATTAGATATTAGGGGGAAGTTTTTTACAGAAAGAGTGGTGAGGTGCTGGAACAGGCTGCCCAGAGAGGTGGTGGATGCCGCATCCCTGGAAGTGTTCAAGGCCAGGTTGGATGGGGCCCTGGGCAACCTTGTGTAGATCCAGGCCTGAGGTTGGTGGCCCTGCCTGTGGCTGGGGGGTTGGAGCTTTGTGATCCTTGGGGTCCCTTCCAACCCATGCCATTCTATGATTCTATGATACTAGCACAACTTTAACACAACTTTATACTTTTATAAAGAAAGGAGACAGCCGTAGGAAGAAACAAGGTGAATACTAATATACTATTTATATATTTATGCATTATGTATATAATACTATTTGCAAACAAGATGTAATGGAATAGAGAATTTAGGATTAATCTGAAATACAAATTACTTGTATGACATGTTTTGTGATTACAGTATATGCAGCCAATGCTCGTTTCAGCATATAGGGCAGAAATAACTACTGACCCCATATGCCCTGAATCTTGGGGTTTTTTCCATCATTTGTGTGTGTTTGTATTTCCCACCAAGTAATACAAAGCATGTTTACAAATGGAGTGCTTCAGCAGTTAGTAACAATCATTAAAAGTATTATATAGAAATTATTGAATCCTTTTACATTCCCAATGACTCCAGGGTTTTAATAATGTGTAAAATGTTCCAAGTCCTGGATGTAATCAGATTATACCAATATGCTCTAACAGGATGGAAAATAGGGATTCTAACAGGATCAAAACGGGGAGAAAATTTTGAGTCACAAATCAGAGAAAAGATATTTTAGTGTCTACATAGAGAAATTGTGACTCAAGTGGAGCACAGCCAATTATTCTAAATCAATGAGAGGGGAACAAAAGCAACAGCTGACACTATGCAACAGTTTAATATTATATGGAGAGTTTCTAACCAAAATTCAAAAGCATAGAACTGACAAAGGAAAATACCGAGCATACAGTGGCTACACGTACACCAACAGCTCACCAGCCAACTTGACAAAATTCATTCATCTCTTTTCCATCAAAAAGCATAAGACCATGTTTCGTTTAAAATCCTGATACTGAAACATGACAACCAGTTGCTGGGAACCATAAAAGTCCTAACACAGTATGTGATGATGTACACATGTACAAAGCAACCAAAATTTGAACCCTAAGCAAAGCCAGCTCCTCACATGCTCAACCACCTGAAAACTACACTCATGAGAAAAACTATTTCATCCACTCTACCTTAAGAGCAGATCTTTCCCACTTGCTTTGTCTTTCTCAGTGTAGAGGTATTTGTGATCCAGAAGCTCACTTTGTTCCTCAGGATTTGAGACCTCTGCCAATTTATCAGCCTGTTACCAGGTTTACATCACTCAGTAATTCTTTGATTTTCTTCTACGTATCAGAAAAGAATGCTAGTGACCAGCACCTGTGTTAATTTGTGTTACAGGGGCATATAAAAGCACAGAGAAGATAGAAGTCAGTTGTCTTAAAAAAGTCTCAGAAGTGCTACTCAAGCTGGTTAGGCACTGTGATACTAGAACATTATCACAAAGTCCCCAGAATACTGTAATATTTAAAAAAAAAGAAAATCAAAACACACCCCCCCCCCAAAAAAAAAACCCACAACAGACTAATACATGCAATGAAAAATGCATGAAAAAAAATTTTACATAAATTCAGTCTAAACACTGCCCTGTCTGAGTTCTCACAATGGTTAGGAAAGCTGATGAGGCAGAACAGCCATGGAAATGTTTGCTCCTCGTTTTTGGCAAAAGCAATGCAAATCAGAACTTTATACCTAACTGATGAGTCCAGTGCAATGCTAAATCCAGACTGTTAGCACTAGAAAATAGGTTTTCATGACGATGGGATGACTGCAAACTCTGTAGGGCTTGAAATACCAGCCACAATACTCCTGTGAGGTACTCAGCGATGGTTAAGGATGAATACAAACCACATAAGAAAGATCAACTTCCTACAGGAAAGGATGTAATATGTCTTTTCATACTCCACCAAACTGTACATGAAAAGTATGTAAATATTATGTTGATATTTTGTATTAACAAATTCCTTTTAAATACCACTAATTTTCACTAAAACCATACTGTATATTATCAAGTACCACTGAAAAGCCTGTGAAAAATAGAAATATATACTTGTTTTCTTGCTTATTCTCCTTCGTCGTTATCAAGCCACTTACTGCTCTCCAACCAAAGCCTGAAATTCTATTAGGCTGAGACCATATTATAACTTTTATAATATTTTCTCTCAATGCTGACTATGATCAATCAAGAAAGCAATTAATTGAAAGCATAAATACTTCATTTAGGTCCTAATCACCTGGTTGCAACAGTACATCATGTATTCATATGGCAAAGTGCTGCCACTTCCCTCTGTAACTGGCTTCATAGATAAAATTGCAAGTGCCAGAATGTAGGAGTTAAACATTAAAAGGAAAAAAAAAACCCACAAGCCCAAAACCAACCAAAAAAATACTCATGCTGTGAGGGATTGTCACTGTGAACACAACTAGCCTTTGCTGCAGTTATTCAAAGCCACAGTAACATTTCTAAATCTCAAAAAAGGTCTTGAAACAGGGGGAACTAACTTTACCTCCAGCCACTGGAGCTGGTTCTGGTTTGTTAGGAGCTCTCAGCAGTGGGGATTTGGGCAGATCAACAGATAATGTGGACCTTCTCAGAGGCGCAGTATGGAGTTCACTGCTGTAAGTTACAGACCCTTAAAGATTCCTAAGTTTTATCCATATTACAACAGGATCCAAGAAAGCTCCTAAAGTCTAAAAAGCTGTCAGTTTAAAACCCATTATAAGTTTAAGTAGATAAAACAATAACCAGTTCCTGTCAGTCAAATCAATTTAGAGTACACGGGGGGAGGGGGGATATAACTGACATTCATTGGTTGCTTTGCACATGCCATTTTTCAACACTAGCTTGCACTGCTGAAGACAATCTTTAGTGGGTTCTTCAGCTGTGTTGCAATACAAGTTTCTCAGCATTAGTATGTGTTCTGAACCTTATGATGAAAGGCAAGGCAGTCCTGAGCATATGTTTCAAAAGGATGCTCCTAAAGGCTATTTTATTCTGTTCTAGTCTCTCTCCCCATCCCTACAATGGCCATCAATTAAGTGAATGACATTTTACCAAAGGGGTGACTACTACATTTTTTTCTCTACAGTAAAGATCTGTACCTAACACATTAAAAGTATAACTTCAGAAGGCTGTTTTCATAATGTAGCCCTATCAGTATGGTCTATATCCCTTTTACTCAAGTGACTTAATTTTTTATCCATTTATTTTTTAGAGTTGATGATCTATATTTTCCTAAGCAGGGAGCTATATTTGTTAAGGTCTATCAAAAAGTGAATCAATGTTTCTCAAATATACACCTACCCCTACATGCACAGACAAATCAGCTGAAGAAAGAGATGTCATTCCACAATTTGTTCTTAATTCCTCTCTCATTGACCCTTATTGAGTCACTCTGTGACTCAATAATCTGCCTTTTTTTTTTCCCTAGATCATGAGCTACTCATCCTGGTTCTAATTTCTCCAAACATCATCTATAAGACTAATTATTCAGCCAAGAATCACCATCAGCAAAATTTCAAAGAAAGTCTAGAACTTAGGTATGGGTAAACCAGAGCTTAGAAGCTCTACTTAATTGCAACATACTGGATTTTACTAATTTACAGTAATTTACCATTTGTGGAAAAGGAGATCTTGCTTATCAGCTTCCTCGACAGATGAGATTCCAGTCTCCAGTGCATTATTTCTCATCCCATTTTTGATCTGCTGGTTCAGTTGCTCAAGAGACCTTCTAAATGAGTTTGCATAGGCATGTGAAGAGTGGTTGATTGGCAATCACGCTGTGTGAAATGGGCTGTTGGGTTCACACGAGTCGCTTCTACCCAACACCTTGCAGGGGGTTAACGATAAGCAGCAGAACATGACAGAACAGCAGAGAAATCAGTTTTCTATCAAGCTGTACTTTTAAAATGACAAGAGGTCATTCTTATCTTGTGTTAGTGCCTTTTGTAAACTACGTCTTCCTCTTAGGAAAGATACTATGAATGTTCCTTCCTTGTCAGCTCTCTCATTCCTTCTCTCCTATTATTTGTTTTTCACTAGCATTTGTGTGGGGAAAAAACTTTAAAGAGTAGATGGAAAGAGTGAGTGCATTATGCTGGAAAATAAACTGACGGGAGCTGTTGAGGGATATTTTAACAGCAGTGTTTCTTTGAAGACAAGTTGTTGTCTACTGTCTTATCTTTTTACAGATAATACTTCTGCTGTCTAAAACATAATATGCTGCAGTAATTAAAGCTACGGGTCATCTAAGTATGATTTAAAGATACAAACAAAAATATCTGGCAAGATGAACAACATGCAATTAAAACAAACAACTGGGATGATACATGGTAAAGTTCTTTATGGCTTAGTCATTATCTGATCGATTAAGGCATGCTAGTTAAATAAGTCACTTGAAAAAACAGAAAGACAAAGGACTATAAAGTATTACTATATTTGTGCCTACCTTGACATAAAAGTTTAGAAACAATGAAAATTCAAATCAAGTGAAAGAACAGCTATCAAAAGTGCTACACTGCCATTGATCTCATAAGCACAATAAGTGTTTCTGAGGCTTTGTTTATCCTACACTTTCTTTCAGTAAATTGTAGAATTATGTGTACAATTACAAATCCCTGCTCCTTCAGTGGACAGTGAGAGAGCAAGGGCAAGCAAGAGAACAAAGAAAAAAACAGCTGTTTTAAAAAAAAGAAAGGAGATCAAGTGAAGTTTAACAAGGCCAAGTGCAGAGTGCTGCACATGGGACATAATAACCCCATGCAGCACTACAGGCTTGGGGGAGACTGGCTGGAGAGCTGTCAGGCAGAGAAGGACCTGGGGGTGTTGGTTGACTGCAGGCTGAATATGAGTCAGCAGTGTGCCCAGGCGGCCAAGAAGGCCAATGGCATCTTGGCTTGTATCAAAAACAGTGTGGCCAGTAGGTCTGGGGAAGTGATTGTGCCCCTGTACTCGGCATTGGTGAGGCCACACCTCGAGAACTGTGTCCAGTTCTGGGCTCCTCACCACAAGAAGGACATGGAGGTCCTGGAGCGAGTCCAGAGAAGGGCAGCCAGGCTGGGGAAGGGGCTGGAGGGCAAATCCTCTGAGGAGCGGCTGAGGGAGCTGGGGCTGTTTAGCCTAGAGAAGAGGAGGCTGAGGGGAGACCTTATCACCACCTAAAAAAAGGGTAGATGAAGTACTTAGGGATATGGTTTAGTTTAGGATGCGAATGGTTGGACTTGATGATCTTAAAGACCTTTTCCAACCTTGTGATTCTGTCATTCTGTGATTCTGTGATCAGTCTGAAGACATGAAACCTAAAGTGGGGAAGACACCTGCCAAAGGCTAATTTGCAGACCTTTAGGTGAGCGAGAAAGAAAGCTCTGTATCCTAAACTCCAGGTCAGTACTACTTCCCCTCAACCACATCATATCCAAAAATAATAATTTGTCTTCAGCTATTAAAGGTGAGATGTTAAAGAACTGAACATCTCTGTATATTGATTAAAAAGTACTCATCAAGGGTATATATATCCAAGATCAAACAACAACAAATGGTGCTGAGAAATAGGAATATCATTGTTTTAAGACAGCACATGCAACCGTACTATTTGCTACAAGCAAATTACAAGGCTGTTTGTAATTCTTGTACTTGGTGCTGCTTGACCCCATAAACATTATTCAACTTCTTTGTCTGGAATTCCTCATCTATAAATTGCATAGCAAATGCAAAAGAATGTTGCTACAAAAATCAAAAAATGCTCAGTTGAAAAATAAGCATTTTTAGTCTTCTAAAGCCAAGTATGTCCCAGGATTCTCCTTTCGCCAGTTCCATAAATAAGCAAAAGAAGCTGCTTTTGTTTTATACGGAAAATCTCTGGCTGCTGCTCTCAGTAGAAGCATCTAGGCACTGCAATCACATAACAGCTGCATCTGCTGACAACAACGGCTGTATCAAGGGCTGAATAAAAAAAAAATCTTTTCTCATTTCTATCCGCTACAGTTTTCAAAAACTTTCTTCCTCAACTGATCGGAAAATCATTCCCACTCCCTCGCACAAATCATTACAAGTTAAATGTATTTAGTAATAGCTTGTTGGACACAGCTGAAAGAAGAATCACATATGAGGCTGAACAAACTATCATTTTATGAGAAGATACGGCTTTCGCTTGATGAGCTATATGCAAAGTAGTCATACGGGAATCCTCACTACACTGTTTTGGGATTAATGCTCCTTCTCTGGAATTTTAAAAATGACTTTACATCTGTTTGATATTTTTTACAGTCAGTCTCCCTCAGCTGAGTATGATTCACAGCTGAATATACCAGCAGTTATTAGCCAATTACACATAGTTCATGCTTTCTTGTATATTCTTGCCTGTGTTATTTATTCTTGCCACGCTTCTGTCGTGACCTGCAGACCGCACTAACACTTAGCTCCTAAATTATTGCCTAATTTTTCAGAAGTGCTGAGCTTTACAACTCCAAGGAAAATCTTCCACTATTTCATATTTGATTGTCAGCCTCTTACATTACCATGCAGTTACTGCAGATGTATTTTCAGCAGCTTCAGCTGAACAATACAGAAGAGTTCTGATTAAAATTATCTTTTAAATACATGGCACTGGGCATGCATAAGATTCCACAGTCTTCAGCTGAAATGTAATCTTATGATTAAATACTCCACTAAAGAATACCACTAGTCATATATTATCATTATTACTATTACTGCTATAGACTCCTCTAAATAAAAAACTATATAGTTACTCCATAGAGGTTTGTATTAGGACAACAGAAACACCAACTTTTTAAATTACACTGTATTCCATCAGTTATCACAAAATATTTGTTTATTAATACAAAGTATGATATTTTATCATTATGGTTTATTTTAAAATAGTCACATTTCCTAAGTAATAAAAAAGTGTGTTACAGCAGTACACTAGTTGGGTGGTAGATGAAATCTTAATTTAATAACATATTTGTAAACATAAAATTAATAAACCTGGAGTACAAAATCTAATGGAAGGCATTTATAAAAAATGATTTTTTGAACAATCTTTTACATATTAAATTTACTAACATTGATTTGGGGAACTTATGTTTTGAAATTACCTACTTCACAGCAAAACTAGAAGACTTTTATGAAATGTTTTGGCAAACTAAAATTTCTCTTTAGCCTTATGACTCGTGGTTGCACTTCCTGGAGCAATACCTGACAGAAAACTGTCAAATCAGCTACTAATACACAAAGTTTAGAACCCTGAAAAAAAAAAAGAAAGATAAAGGGGGTTAAATATGTTGTTAAAAAGATCTTAGTTTGAGTACTTAGCAGGACTAAAGAATGGTTGGCAGGTCACTAAAAAGTGATTTCTATTTTCACATGTTTGGAATTACACTCTTCAACCACTGCATCTTTGTGTGCGTTTCCCCCTCCTTTTGGCATGTGTAGTTCAGCCAGCCATATTATTGCAGCTAGTCAAATAATACGCACCTTATTTGTGAGAGATGTGCAATGGATACATCAAGAATATTGTTAGCTAAAAAGGACAAAAATCAGAGATAAAAAAACCAATTCAGTTCATCACAACTGTCCACTTAAAGTTGTAAGGAACCGAGTCTGCCAGTTTACCAAATAAACTGGAAACTTTCTTCCTTCTATTGTCCATTTCTGGCTTTCTGTCATTGTTACTCGCTTTCTAGTTAATGTTACTATAGCAGAATCATTATTACAGTACTAATTTATAAACCGTGATTTTTTTTTTATGGTAATTTAATGCATACGCAATTTCTGTGTATGGTTGACAAAGAATGTGACCATTAAAGGCCCTAATAGGAGGCTTTGTTTCAATATGAGATAGTTTATACCTCTAACTTCATACACACATAAATCCCAATTTATCCCAGTTTTGGTGTCTTTTCTGACAGCTAAAGTGTTGGCCATTTTATATATACAGTACAATCTCTGCCTCTCAGCATTGATTCACACAGAATCACAGAATCACAGAATTGTAGGGGTTGGAAGGGACCTCGAGAGATCATCGGGTCCAACCCCCCTGCCAAAGCAGGCTCCCTAGCTCATATTGCTCAGATAGGCGTCCAGGCGGGTCTTGAATCTCTCCAGTGAAGGAGACTCCACCACCTCCCTGGGCAGCCTATTCCAGTGCTCAGTCACCCTCACTGTGAAAAAGTTCTTCCGCATGTTGGTGTGGAACTTCCTATGCTCCAACTTGCAGCCATTGCCCCTTGTCCTATCCCCACAGACCACTGAAAAGGGGCTGGCTGATTCCCCCTGCATCCCCTGCTTCAGATAATTATAAACTTTGATTAGGTCCCCCCTTAGTCTTCTCTTCTCAAGGCTGAACAGTCCCAGCTTACTCAGCCTTTCCTCATAGGGGAGATGCTCTAGGCCCTTAATCATCTTCGTAGCCCTTCTTTGGACTCTTTCCAGGAGATCCCTGTCCTTTTTATACCAAGGAGCCCAGAACTGGACACAGTACTCCAGGTGGGGCCTGACCAGGGCAGAGTAGAGAGGGAGGATCACCTCCTTTGACCTGCTGGCTACACTCCTCCTGATGCATCCCAGGATCCCATTGGCCCTCTTAGCCGCTAGGGCACACTGCTGGCTCATAGCCAACCTGTCATCTACCAGGACCCCCAGGTCCTTCTCCACAGAGCTCTTCTCCAGCAGGTCATCCCCCAGCCTGTACTGATACAAACAGTTGTTCCTTCCCAGGTGCAAGACTTTACACTTGCTTTTGTTGAACTTCATCTGGTTTCTCACTGCCCAGCTCTCCAGCCTGTCCAGGTCTCTCTGGATGGCAGCGCAGTGCTCCTGCGTGTCAGCCACCCCTCCCAGCTTTGTATCATCGGCGTACTTGCTGAGGGTGGATGTTATTCCCTCATCAAGATCGTCAATGAAGATATTAAACAGGACTGGACCCAACACTGAGCCCTGGGGAACACCGCTGGTAACAGGCCTCCAGTCAGATTCTACTCCACGAATCACAACCCTCTGGGTTCGGTCCGACAGCCAATTCTCAACCCACCTCACTGTCCACTCATCTATCCCATGCTTTCTCAGCTTTGCTATCAGGATGTCATGGGAGACAGTATCAAAGGCCTTGCTGAAGTCAAGGTAGATGACATCCACTGCTCTCCCTCCATCTACCCAGCCCGTCATGAGATCGTAGAAGGCTATGAGGTTGGTCGAGCACGATTTCCCCTTAGTGAATCCATGCTGACTACTCCTCATGACCTTCTTCTCTTCCAATTGCTTGGAGATGGCATCCAGAACAAGCTGTTCCATTACCTTTCCAGGGGCAGAGGTGAGGCTGACTGGCCTATAGTTACTAGGTTCCTCCTTCTTGCCCTTTTTAAAGACTGGAGTGACATTGGCTATCCTCCAGTCTTCAGGCACTTCTCCTGTCCTCCAAGACCTGTCGAAGATGATAGAGAGCGGCTCAGCAATCACCTCCGCCAGCTCCCTCAGCACACGTGGATGTAACCCATCTGGGCCCATGGATTTGTGTGCATTAATCCCTTTGAGCCGCTCCTGGACCTTCCCTACTTGAACCAGAGGGAAATTCTTCATTTCCCAATCAGTCCTACTCTCATCCAGTGTCTGTGGGTCCCGGGGGGCCTTTGAAGTGAAGACCGAAGCAAAGGCGGCATTCAATATCTCCACTTTCTCAGCATCCCCCGTAACCAGGACACCCTCCTTATTCAGCAAGGGACCTACATTATCCCTGGACATCCTCTTACTGTTCACGTGTCTAAAAAACCCCTTTTTATTATCCTTTATGTCCCTTGCCAGCTTAATTTCCAAGAGGGCTTTAGCCTTCCTAGTTGCATCCCTACAGGCCCTGACCACATTCCTGTATTCTTCCCAGGTGCTCAGACCCTTTTTCCACGATTCATAGATCTTCTGCTTCTCTTTGAGTTTGCTCAATAGCTCCCTGTTCATCCATGCAGGTCTTCTGCCTCTCTTTCCCCATTTCCTCCTCAAAGGGATGCATCGTTCCTGTGCTTGGAAGAAGTGCTGTTTGAATGCTAGCCAGCTCTCGCAGGCTCCCATTCCTTCAAACAGCGTAGCCCACGGGATAGCCCCCATTAAGTGGCGGAGGAGATCAAAGTTAGCTCTACCAAAATTCAGGGTAGCTATCCTACTTTTTGGCTTGCTTCTTCCACCCAGGATCATGAACTGAACCATTTCATGGTCGCTTTGCCCTAAGCTGCCCCCGACCTTCACTTCCCTAACAAGTCCATCCTTGTTAGTGAAAACAAGGTCCAGCAGCCGCCCTCCCCTTGTGGGCTCCTGCACCATCTGTAGCAGGAAATTGTCTTCAACACACTGCAGAAATTGTCTGGACTGCATACGACTGGCCGTATTGCTTGCCCAGCAAATATCTGGGTAGTTGAAGTCCCCCATAAGGATCAGTGCCCGGGAACTTGAGGCTACTTCTAACTGTTTATGGAATGCGTTATCTACCTGCTCCTCTTGATCAGGGGGCCTATAGCACACTCCCACAACAATGTCCCCCATACCGGTTTGCCCCTTGATTTTAACCCACAAGCACTCGACAGAAGGTTCATCCTTCCCCAGGTGGAGCTCAACACATTCTAGGTGCTCTCTCACATAAAGAGCAAATCCTCCACCTCGCTTCCCTAGCCTGTCTTTCCTAAAAAGCACATAGCCATCCATGACAGTGTGCCAGTCGTCCAGGTTGTCCCACCACGTCTCTGTGATTGCGATGAGATCATGGCCCTGCGACCGCACAGAGATCTCTAGTTCTTCTTGTTTGTTCCCCATGCTACATGCATTTGTGTAAAGACAGTTCAGTGGTGAAGCAGATGTAGGTATCCTCAACGGCCCACAGCGAGATTTCTGACAGGGGACTGGCACTGAAATCTGCTGGATCTTGTAGGCATATAACACTTACTTAGCTTTCCTGTCCCTGGAGTCCCAAATTCTAACCCAAGAGCTGGTCATATCCTAAATGAAAGCAGGAACTTCTACGTGATCTAAAACCAAGCCACTTAGCCTTTTTCTTAACTGTACAGGACTTGTATGACTTAGCAATAAGCTTTCATCCTTGTCCTAAACAATACAAAATCCTTCACCCCCAGGCAAGTCTAGGAAACCATACTTACCAAGAATTTACCATAACCCTCCACTGTTAACAGTATTCTCCCTTACTGAAAACCAGTAAGCCTTTCTGAGCCATGAGATTACCTGAGATTTACTCTGAATCTAATCTTGCCTGCTCTGAAACTACTCGTAAACTGCTCTTCCCTGCTGGCATTTCACCCCAGCACTTCCAGAATCCCAAACAAAACTTTTGGATTTTTATAATCAAAAAATATTCAGCATCTGCAAGTATCTCATGGTCCTGACACCAGCTCAACACCAAGACACCCTACCAAAGAAGAAGCTAACAGTATCAGCTCCTCCCTGCACCTCTCAAGCTTTCTGGTTAAGGCCCCACAGTCCTTGATGATAATAGATATATACCTAAGGCTTACACTGGACTTGAACTAAGCTCTAGGACATCTCTCGTTCTTCACTCCAAATCCTAACCCTAGGTTTGCACCAAAGCAACACATTCCAGCCACAAGGCATTATTCCAGGCTTGTGGACCTTGCAGGATAGAGTGATAAGTCTTTTGCCCTATAATTCAAAGCCCTAAACCAGAGACCCCTTTTAGTCACCAGAATTTGTGAAGAACCCCTAATGATGTCAGCACCAGCTTTGATCTTAGCCCCAATGTCCGTCACCATTACCCTAGTCCTTCACCTTTTCTACCCCAAACCCTAATGTTACTGCAAATATAAAAAAAGCCTTTCCCCCACTCCCCCAGCTAATAAAGGTCTATTCATCTCTAATGTAACCAGCTGTAAGCCCAGTTGCCACACACTACAAGCATTAACCCCAAAGTGAATCTGAAGAAAAGTTTAATTTAACTTTAGGGATCTTTAGTCATGAACTACAAGCTTTCCATCAGCATTGTCACTGGACTTCACAGTATTTCTGTCCTAATATTTAGGCCAGAACAAGGATTACATGATCTTCCCTTGCAAGTGATTCTACAAAGTATGCTTAGGACAAGGCTTTGATCTAAAGCTGAGGAAAGAAACAACAGAAGATCTTGATTTATTACTTGATCTCACAATGCTGCAGGACTAACATGGACTGTGTGTCAGCAGTAAAAAATACATTATTGTTATTTCTCAGAAGGCTGAGCGATGCTTATGGCTGGAGAATGAAATAGGTTTGAATTCACTATGGAGGACAAACATTTATTGCTATATCTCAAAAGGCAGTCAGAACTAGAATGAATGCTTGCACGAGGTGGGCCATCTAGTTTTCGCTTAGCTTCAAGCAGACATATATCCACTAGTCTGTGGTTACATCTAGAATTAAAGGTGATTTGGGAAACAGAGGTTGAGGATCTCAATTTACTGCATCCTTCTATACTTGTAACTCTTCTGAAATCCAGGAATAAACGTAGCTGCTTGAAGACTGCTTTCTCAAATACTAGTCCCTATTTTGTCATTAACTCTAAATGTACCTTAAAAGTAAGTTTTCTGTTTCCTACACTATCCATAAGCCTTTCAGTCCCACCTAAACCATCTTCTTCACATTAAATCCTACAAGATCCAGAAACAAAATGTACCTATTGTCACTTTATATTCTCCAACCCTAATCTTTAACACACCCCTAACCTTAATCTTAATATCATATCAAAGAGATTTGGAACATCCTCCTGGAGCTAAGCACAATCCCATTATCCTACCATATATCAGTTCTCATAACCTTGAGGACTTTGTGCAATTCAGAAAAAAAAAATTGAGCTCTTGTGCTAGTTCCCCATATTGCTAATTTTATAGGGTTTAGAATTAATTTTTATTTAGTGGTGTTTGTGTGCATGTGCATAAATCCTGATAGGTCTAGCTAAAAAACCCTATAATTTCTATAACAGACATAATTGTATATAAAGTTGGAATAGTTCAACTTTTAGCAAGATTATAGCATGTGTTTTCTAGTAATTAATAGTGTAGAGCATTCATTTGCTAGCTTGAAGTGTTTGTATCTGAGGTAATGAGGCTATTTGAACTTCAAATGTTCTGATAAGACATTTGTGGAGTCACTCAGTGTATAAAGTTAGGTTTTTTAAGATGCTTCCAAGATGAAGTTCTCATAATGATGCATATGGCTTTATGCTGCTATTAATACCCATGTAGTGTGAATGTAGTGCTAGCCAACAGAGTAAGGTTTCCTAAGTGTGTATTATCAGATAAGTGAGCATGTAATTGAAAGATACTAAGGAAGGAAAATACACATTCAAGAGAGCTGGTTTGAAAGATCTTTTCTGAAAATGACATCTCTCAGTCTTACTTGTCAAAAGCCAAAGGACTCGTGAACATATGAAACTGCTCTATTTCTTGTGTTCTCAGAACACATATGAAACTGCTCTGTCTCATGTTCTCAGAACACAAGACAGCCTCAGAGAACAGACTCAGAGATCAAGAAGTTATATCTAGGCAGTTTTTACTGTGAAAACATTCAACATTATAAGATATTTAATTTTTTCATGTGCCTCAGGTTGAAACCTGATAATGAAGTATTTAACTAAATTATTTTTTGGCGCAGTTCAATAGATAGAAGATATGTAGACAGCATGCATCGGTATTTTCCTTTGCTTTATTTTAACACAGTTATGCAAAAAGATATTTCAAATGTCCACATGCTCACTGTAACTCAGTTCAAAGCTTAAAATTAGCTCTTTAAACTCTTTACATAGAACAAGGATCAGTTCTGAAGAACAGTATACTCAATACAACTGCTAGCTGACTTCCACATTATCATGTGCTCTTACCATATGGCTAGTCAAGAATATTGATGCTGCCTGGTCTTCTTTAGGAAGGAATGAGAATTTAGACAGGTATAAGGAAATTAGTAATTAAATTATTTTCTACTGTCTTAAATTCCAGTTTTCCCATGCAGAAAATAGACAGGACAGCATTTTATAGACTCAGGAGGGGCATGAAGGTGGTGAGTTGACAATGAAGGCAGAAAGGGCTGCTCCAGCTTTCAGCAAAGGAAGCTAATTCTCAACTAGCAGCACATAGCATAGTGGAAGGAATTCAGGTTAGTTGGAGTTAGCATTATGGGGTTTTTTTGGTCTATGGTTTGATTTGCTTATTCCTTTGTCTTGTATAGCGTAGAGGGAAGGGAATGCAAACTTGCTAATTTTCTTATTTCCTTACAGGCTTCAATTTGATCAGCTAGCGTACAGTTCATTAAAACCTACCTCATCAATACCATGTATTTCACTTTTTATTCATTAGAAAATGCTAACATTTTTATTTTAAAAAAAATATATTGTTTGTTAGTCAAGGCAAGCCCAAATGGTCTAAAATTGTAGACACTGAAGAAAGTGGAAATTACTTAAACTTACATATTGACAGGTTTTCTTCTGAAATTTGGGAGGAAGGTGTAAGAACTTAGAACTATTCTTCATTGCTAATGTCAGTCTGTTGGAGAAGCGATGAACCCACACAACAGAACTAGCAGAACAAACCATAAAGCATAGGACATCAGTCAACTGTGTTAGTTCAAATCAGTTAGCAAGGCTGTTGAAATAAAATTACCAGCTTTCTTCTAAAAACTATGAAGACAATTGATAAAATGCTCCAAAATCCTAGTAGTAATTAGATACAAAAAATTTCAGACTATGGTAGACAGTTCTTCAGTGAACTTCTGATCACAACCTCAGTGTTCCTCATCCTTGGCTCACAAGACTTATACACTGTGTCCTGCCTCATATTCACACAAGCTCATCCTACTCCTCATGGCAGATGCTGCTCAATGCATACAATAACAAATTCCAGCATGACAGCACAAATATGCAATTACTATACTGCTACTCATAGGCACAGTTATCACAAATTCATGCAATAGTACAGAACTTGCATTCAGATCCATCAAAGTACCTTCACAGACAGTAATTACATTGAATGCATTTCTGAAAACAGTTACATGAAAAAATGAGATACAGAATTAAAACATTTTTAAAATCATCAGCTGAAGATGTAGCATATACTGGACTATGTTCACTGAACAGTCATGTCAACCAAAGCTTTGGCCCAATAGTTTCTAACAGCATTTTGAATATCCAAAAATAAGATCTTGATTAGAGTTGTTTCAAATGACACAAGAAATACCTTATACCTTTAATGTCAAGTGTTCAAGGCCCCGTTGGATGGATCTTCAGGCAACCTGGGCTAGTGAAGGGTGACCCTGCCCATAGCAGGGGGTGGGACTGGATGGGCTTTGAGGTCCTGCTAATGCAAACCAATCTGTGACATGATTCTGTGATTTTGCCCAGCTCCTTTAAAGGTGAGCTGCTCAAAAATACCTTTGGGTTTCATATCAAATTCCACTTTTACTTAAAAATATGTCTTAGCAACATGGTGCAAGGCTGGGTACGTACCCAAGCTAAGCCTAAAGTTAGGGCTATGGTAAATGTACACCCCAACTGTGATACCACAGTGTTTCTTGTAAGAGTGAATTAGATTAAATGAAGCACTGCTCCCATACTCCTGTTCTGTCTGGGATACCTCTGAGCCACACTACACTGTGGTGTGCAGAAAGTCCTCTAGGCACTTAAATGACTTTCAGAAAGATTTAGATGCTCATGACTAGGGGACTAGACAATGTTTGAAAATATAACTGAAACTTTGTTTAGGCACTGAAGCATGTCAAGTGTTTTAAAAAACACATTTTTAAAAAAAGCAAACTCCCAGCAAGTCATTAGATGCACGCAAAAAGTTTTCCCTATCCTGCGGGTCCTATTCAGGTTTCTTTTGCCATTCTTGGAGTACCTGTTTATTATTTTTGCACAGTATATTACTTCTCATTAACCAATGGTAGTATTTTGAAACCTCACAATCCTAATTAAAAGTCAATTCACAGTTCTTCTGCATCTCACCTTTGGTAAACTTTGCATTCATTACTCCCTCAAACTTGGGATAATCAGCAGATTTGCTGTTTCATGTTTAGATTCCACTGCCTGAGTTGTTTCTATAGGTTAGAAAGAGGGCTAACAAGTAACTCCTAAGAGAACATACGAATTCTCTCTGCACTTAAACATACCAAATTAGTCCACTCAAGTATATTGTTCCTACCATTTCAAAATCCAGTTCTTTATCTGTCTTCATACTCTGCACTCTGGCTTTAAAAAGTATATACTGTGCGTGGAGACCTGCCACGTGGAGCACAGCTTTATATAACCCTAAGGGTGTATGTGTCACACTGGCTATCTAAGGTCAAAATCTGCTTCTTGCTTGTACATAGCTCTGTACAAGGCAACAAGGAGTAGTGTGAAGCAAACCTGCCTTTCTCTGCAGTTTGGAAAAATAGGTTCTGATATACAGTGAAAGCCAAAAGTGGACTGCAGCAAGTGCAGGTATAACATAACATTTTGTGAAAACCATCCACAAATGAGATGCAACTCAACAGCATATCACAATTAAAAGGACCAATCTGGGATAATATGATTAGTTCTATAAAATATCACTGTGCAGGAGAGAAGGAAGCAAGCGAGCACTGAGACTTTCCAATGAACAGTGTGTTTCAGAATGAGGTTCCAAAATCTGTTCAAACAAGAGGTTTTCATTATATATTTTTTTTTATTTTGGGGAACAAATTTCTCTGAATTCTTAGAGAGATGTTTTAGAATGAGGAAGGACAGTATGAAAGCAACATGCTTTAAAAGTTACAAGGGATAGACTCGATAGTATAAAGCAGCTCCATCGGGCAATAAGATATCAAATAAACCACTTCTCTGCTGGATTATATGTCCATATTTACTGTGGGATGCTTCTCAGATTCACCTTTATTCAAGCTCCTAACTTGGTCATTCAGGGACTTGCCCCTCCATTGCTTCTAAAAGTGCAGAGCACCACAAGCTCGGCCCTCAATACAGCAGGCTTTGGAGAGTGTCCAGCACAGAAGACTGCAAGTTGCTTCTTGCCTGAATAAGCTACTGTGAGATGTCAAGCTTAAAGTGACATGCAAAGCTTCCTTAGGGGTAGGTAGCACACAGACATGTGCACTGCATGATTCTTGTACTGGAGAGTAAACTAAGATTGAAAGTAGGAAAGAGAAGAAGGTGATGGTAGCACCCTAGTGCAACCACAGATATGGGTACTCCACTCAGCACTAACTGCTCTTGACCTGTGAAGGTCTGGATTGACTTAAGTCCCCGTCACATTCAAGGTAATGAGGGTCAGGTAGCATTTACTAATTCTCTGTTCTCCAAGGTCTGGTGGCATTAATAATACACTTCTACCACAGAACTTGGATGTGATGACCCAGCGCTGTAATTCTGGAACTATTTAAAAAAAAAAAACAGAAGCAAAACAAAAAACCCCACAACAACAACAACAACCACCCACACATACTATTATAACAACTTAGCATATCCAGTAAAGTTACCTTCAGGCAAACCCTGAGGACCACTAGGAAGTTTGTAGTAGAATATAATAGTCGTATGTTTAAGTGATTTTGAATGTTGATACTTAATATACGATTTAAATATGATAACCACAGAATCATAGAATGGTATGAGTTGGAAGGGACCCCAAGGATCATAGAGCTCCAACCCCCCTGCCACAGGCAGGGCCACCAACCTCAGGCCTGGATCTACACTAGGTTGCATGATCTACACTGGATCTACACTAGGTTGCATGATTTCAAATGCTGACCATTATTAGTGTCTTTTAAATGAGATGTTTAAAATGGAAGTAATAATAGTATTCAGAGACAATTTTCTGAACTGATAAAGTTTCAGTTCCAGCAAACACAGAACTGCGATGTTTGCAGGCACATTGGTAGACTGTGAAATTTAGCTAAAGGAACAGCTAAATGCCATATGATATAGTACTTTTCAATGCCATCCAGATGTTCCTCAGCCTGGTGTAAACTTGTTTGGTTTCTACCAATAATCTTACAAATCTTCAACTGTAACTTCTCATTGCTTTCTCAAGTCAGCAGTTCACAAGAGAACAGCTGTATTTACCTTTTTTTGTTCTTTTCAATCTGTCTTGATGACAGAGTAAGTGCCTAGCATTTCACTCCTGTTTCTTTCCTCACAGTTAGTAACAATCTCCCAGCCTTAAAAACCTAACTGCATAATTACTCCAGTATCCTAATAATGTCAGAATGTAGCTGCCATTTTAAACCATATTCTTGGACTTCCTTCTGCTGTGAAAAAGCTTACATGTTACAGTTATTCCTGTAACATAAAAATTGCTTTATAGAAGAAGCACTATGAAATCAGTTCCAACATTACAACGTACAAAAACATCCTTAGGGCACAAGTGACTGACAAAGAGGATCAGGTGGCATGAAAGGACAACATGCCTTTTGTAGTGGCGATGTTTTCTATGAGGGCATCAGGCTTAGATCTCCTGAGGAAGGAGTGCCATGCTGTAGTGATTCTCAGACACAGCAGATTCACACAGATGTACAAATTTCTCATAGCAAAATATATGTCAAAGACAAAGCATTCAGATAATCAGACAGTTTCAGTTCACTGCAGATTTTACTGAGCAAAGGACCAGAAGTCAGCTATGCTATCATCAGTACAACTCCCGCTAGGATATGCAAAGGAAAAAGGATGCCAACATCTGAGTTGTACCATGGAACAGCTACACTGTGTGTGTTTTCATGGTTATTGGCCTTCCTGTTCATGTACACAGGAAAAAACACTAGAATGATGCACTGAAACCTTTTCTGAAATGCAATCATATTCATAATTAAGCATTTACATGAAAATTATTGTAAATATCAGTTGGGCTTGAGAGGAAATAGAAATGGGTAATGTTTAGGCTCAAATTTTATACAAAGGTGAATTAAAATTCTCACTGGTACTACAGTATTTTTAGACAAGTAACATAAGAACCTGAAAGCACTCTGATATTTAACAAGTTAAAGTGCTTTTGTCATCACTGATAATCCCCCACACACACACACATACACAAACCTCCAGACAGTTGAGGCAGGGACATGGATGGGAGCAGCTATAGCCAAACATCCTCTCCTCCTGCAATCCTGTAGAAGGGCTGTCTAGTCTTAATCCTTAGGCTCTACAAAGACAAAGTCACATTCAAAGGTTCTGGACAAGACACAGACTCAACCTTTGTTCTTATCAAACAATATAGACAACAGGTGATAAAATCTACATTATGTCCAGAGTCTAAACAACAAAAACTACCTTCCCCATAAATGTCTCTTACATATGGGAAAACTGGAATCATGTCCTCCTTTCAAAAGTTAAACTAGCAAGGACAACTGTACAAATGCTTTTGTAAGGTGTTGGAAAATACACACCCGTCCATGAAACACCACTTTTTAGTGTCTCGTAATTTTGCTGGTGTGGAACTCCTCAGTCCTATATCTAATTTTAAGGAGTTCTCAAAGTTCAAGACAGATCAAAAAATTCTAATTTCTAAGGTAAAATGTGTCTTTAAAGCAAAAATAGCAGATGAAGCTATAATTACTGTATATGCTGACTGTAGCAGCGCTGAAGTCTGCACTTTATTGCTTTGACTCTGATCAAGTGCATGCAATCAATGCGAATTATTACAAAAGAGTTAGGAGATAATTTTGAAAATATGTCAAAAATGCAAAATTATGAATGTTAGATGAAGTTGAGATGGCTGTATTGATTTTGAAAAAGTCTGTAAATTACACAGAAATATCGCCCTGTTTCAAAGCAGATCTCACATCTTTTAAAGCAAGTGCTAATATTATACACAGCTTCCAGTGCTGCATTTCCAGCTGTGAGCAGATTTACTCTTAACTCTTAACCTGCCTCTATTGTTGCTTGTTTTTAAAAGTAGGGCCTGTGCTACCGACACCAGCCAGTTTGCTTTAAGGTCATGTTCTTTTGGAAGCCTTCCAGACCAGTATATTAAGAAATATAAATGCAGCCTCAGGAGCTAGTTATCACCCAATATTGTTATTTCTCATGCATACTGACCTTGGGAAGACGGTATTCCCCTAAACCTAGATTATGACTACAACATCAGTAGCTACACAGTAGCTGCCCAGTCTGTGACCTAACCAGTGTGGTGGTACGTTTTGTTTTGCAAAGGTTCATGCCAATGTTTTGTTTTTGTTTCTGTCTGCACGAACAAATTCTCTGTATCAGGCTCAAATCCTATGCAAATGTAATTAAAAACTTCAGTTCCATTCAGATCCCTGTACAACTAAGCCTCAGTAAGTCTCACAACAGATGAAATCTACATGTTTTTAATATATTGACAATAGACAATATTAGGAAACAATTTCTCAATTTTCTCTCAGTTAAACCTATTTAAGTAGTGAACATTGGGACTCTAGTATATTCAT
Organism: Porphyrio hochstetteri; assembly: GCA_020800305.1. Classification (NCBI taxonomy): domain Eukaryota; kingdom Metazoa; phylum Chordata; class Aves; order Gruiformes; family Rallidae; genus Porphyrio; species Porphyrio hochstetteri. The sequence continues at coordinate 21,729,473 of CM036917.1, forward strand.
ACAGAAACCCACTGTTTTCACTATGTGCTAGTAAAATACATGGGAAAACTCGAAAGGCACGGGATGAGGTAAGCGATTGGTATTTACAGATGCAATCAGACTGAGCTCTCCTGGGGGTAAGCCATTTTCTTTCATTTGACAAAAGATATTTTATATATATATTTATGGTGATCTCACACAGTAACAGATTACAATTAATTGAATGAAATACGATGAATGACACTGAGGCTGACTGGTATTTGCAAGGAGTGAAATATCTTAGCCACCATATGACTGTGCTTGGCAATTTGGATAAGACTGAGAATCCTAGCACTGTTATGCTATACTAGAAGAGGAACAACATGGTAAAGAATAGTTGTCATTTTCCATTTCACCTTCAATAACTGCCTGTGTCTTCCACAAATTTTCTTAACCTGTAAGAACTGTTGGATCATCAACTGAAATTTCCAATTTTCAGTGCCTGTAAATTGCCTAAGAATCAAGAATTGAGGTCCAGAACATCAGTAGTGTAATACTTAACTGTTTTGATGGTTGCATTGGCTCAGGGAATAAATTTGATGTTAGATACACATTAAAAATACACTCTAACTATACAGGTAGAATGATCATAATTTTGCAAAAAGGTAAATATATGGCTAACTTATTTGAAATTTGAATTTTCAAATACTAAATGTCTCCTTTTACAGCAAACAATCAGATCAGAGTGCAATTATTTCTAAATAAAATTCAATCATGACTATTAAAAAATATCACAGGTAATTAGAGAAGACATTCAACATAAAGATGAATTGATCTTCAAAAGAATAATATATTTCCAATGCATTTAAACTATGCCTTTATTTCTATTAACAAGGTGCATAATAATGACTCTGGCCATTTGAAAAGCTAAAAGTCTGTAATTGAACAATTATTAGTGTCACATTGCCTAAGGGCACTATTTGTCAAGAGATTTATATGATGGGCAATTATATCCACTCAGCCTTGAAGGATAGATAATATTATCTTCTGATGGAAACAAATTACACTTTATGTTTCATTTAAAAAAAAAAATTAAAAATTAGAAGTTTAGTTTCTCCATTTTATTTAGACCTGTCATACTAGAGTCTTTGAGAACACCTTTTTTACACTACAAAGCATTATCAATTTCACAATGGTACAGTATGGGAACATTGACAGTATCAATTAAATATGTTAATTACCCCCCCAAAGGAAAAAAAATAAGGAGGATTTCTTTAATTCAGGTGTTTATCATCTTATGTTTTGTTTAACTTTTGTAATGGATAAAATTGCACACATAATCCCTATTGAAAGGCAGAAGTCTAACACTATGAAGAACATAAACGTTCTTCAAAACTTTGCACATATTCATATACAGACTCATTTGTTCTTTATACTTAAATGAGCCTTTAACTGAATGTCAGGCTAAAAAAGAAAAAAAAACCCCAGGGATCCAAGTCCCTGACCATTCTGTCCTAACTGCTTTTCAAGTCCTCAAGAAGTGTACAGAGAAACCCTACTCTGTCCTCCATAAGTAGGCTTTACTGCCCATAAATTTGGAAAAAAAGGTGGCAGGGAGTGGAGAAAGGAAAAATATATACCTTTGTCGTTACCCCAAATAAGAATGTCTGTGGGTGGCCTCTCAAAGCATTACACATTTTGTGAGATCCAAATCATAAAGGAAACTGAAAAGTGTTTTAAATATATAAGTGTAATGATTTCTAAATTCAGATTTTTTTGGTTTTTTTTCTCTGGTGATTTTTCATCTGAGGCTAGCTAAACTCAAGGAACGTGATTAGACTGAGTAGGCCATGATCTGAAGGAAAAACACTTTAAGGAGCTTCAAACCCTCTGGCAAGACACTGATCCAGAGCCTGAATGATACTACAAAGTAGCAAAGGCAGATAGGTATATTTTTTTTCCCCTCTATATACCTAAATTGAAGAGTGATTAGTTCTGGAACCACTCATTAAGCTTTCACTTTGTGTTCTTTAACTACTGCCTGTCTCTGGAGAGGTGAACTGCAAACTAGCGATCTTGCAATAGATTTTTAGATCAGAAAGGTCCCTACGTCTCCTTAAAACAAACATTTCCAACACAAATAATAAGCTGAGAATTTACATGGAAGAACTAAACCCACAAATACAGTCTGCCACAATGAGAGCAGAGACATCTTCAGCAGTACAAATATTGTGTGTGCTACTGCAGAAAACAAAAATCACTTTGTAAACACTCCAGCCATCCTTTCATGGTAGATAGAGCTGGACATAATTAGGAAATTAAATTATTACATCAAGACTACTCTGACTGTTCACATTCTTACAAAGATGGGGAAATTGCTAGCCATGTATTAAGAAACAGGACTGAACTCCCACTTCATGCATAAAAAGTCATCATTTCCAAGGAGGATCTGCAATCCGCCACTCAAGAGCCACGGCTGTGAGTTCTGGTTTTGGAAGCCTCACTCCACATGCTTCATTGAAACACCACTATTATCGAAGTCTGAAAGGCTCTTCACTGTTATTATTTGTGTTAAATAAAACACAGTGGTAAACACTTCATTCTTTCACAAATTCTGTTTCTGTCAGCCCAATCATTAATGTTTTTTTCTTGTCAGTTCCAGCAAATAGCCTCCTAAAAAGCTATCTGCAACTTAATTAAAATACACATTATTAATGTCATGTTTATATGGAAAATCTTTGGCAAAATAAGTAGCCTCTAGCTTTTGAAGCAATTGCAATTAAGTCTGTCAATACATACTAGTCACTGAAACATATGAAGAAAACAAGATTAAGTGAAGCAATTTGACCTGCTTCAACCACCTCTGCAAAAAACCAGCATTTCACAGAACACTTGATCTAGAAAACTACCCGTGAATCAATTATAAGAAACTGTCAGTTGTGCAGCATAATGTACAAGGCACTAGATAATTTAAAGCTAACTTTCTTTAAATAAAATGGGTAAAGTTCTGTCTCAATCTGCACACATGGAAATTTCACCACTAAATTCAATAAAGCATAATTACTTGGTAGAACAGGAGTAATCCTAATTTCACTACAGCATAAGCAGTGCCTGCTCCAAAAATATCTAGCCAGATGAAAGCATCCCAAATTCCAAGGCTAATTCTTTGAATGATGTGTTGGTGTTACAGGTTCCCTTGCTGCCACCCCTCAATTTCATGACTGTTCTCTCTAGTTTGATCAGGAGAAAGCTCAGCTTTTTTCCCTGGATGCCAAGCATCATCACAGTTCTTATATGACCCACTAAAGGAGCTGTGAAAACTTTTGTTGAATAAACTTCAGGTTTTTTTGCAAAAAAGTTATTTTTCCATTTAACCACGAAGCCCACTATTCTTTCCTTTCAAATATTCTAAAATAACATATAGTTTTAAAGAAACAAGTATGAAATTGCCCCAAACCCCACAGAAATTTGCAGCTCTTGTATTTACCTGTATTAATCTTGTATTTGCCTGTATTTACCTTGTATTTACCTGTAGTTATCAGTAACAAATGTTACTGATAACTGATTGAAAAATCTTTTTTCCTTACCAGTACACTTGACAGCACAGTGTGTTGGCATACATTTGTACTTCCCTTCACATGGAACAGGAACCTTGGGGAGTTGAGATGGAGCAAAAGCTCAGGAGGTTTTCTTTCAATTTGGAAAGTGGCAGGTGGGGAATTCAGTAGCTGAGAGGCTATGCCACAGCACTGGGGAATGCACAGGCAAGTGTGTGCACTCAGACAGCTGGTGTGGATCCAATTCAAGAAGTTGATTCAAGTGCTGGACTTCCAAATATGTTTGATTTAGGCAGGTGTTAAAGTCCTGAAAATTCACAGATCATTTTCTTTTAGCTTGAAAATACCTCTGAAATATTATCCAATAGGAAATATCTCTGGTATACATTATGCACACACACACACAAATGTATATAAAAACATGAACATATCAGTATAAACATTATAACTAAGAACAGGACAGACAGTGCCACCCTTTTGGGAACAGGGCATCTAACACCAGTTGTGCCACTTGCAAGTTGGGCTTTTTCCTCCTTTCCTCTAGCAGGCCTAGATGAAAAGATATTTCAAGGTTTGATTCACTCAGTGTTATAATGAAGGAGGTTAGGAATGAAAAAAATCTCAGAATATACTTCCCAAATCCCTACAAAGTGGGATCACATGAGAGCTGTGGCACCTAGGCATATGTGAGAGGAAATGACCAGGGAGACAGGAAGAGGAGATGAGGTGGTAGTTTAAAGACTATTCTTGTAAAGGTCTCAGTAGATAACAGTGTCACTAGCATAGATGAGGTTTACCAGTCACATCTGAAGCAAAGGTTACTGGAGGTGGGGCAGTTGCAGGACTTCCCTGCAAGCTCATAAAATGTAAGTACCATGGCAAGGTAACACAAGCACACTCAGATGTGTAGCAGCCCTGCTGAAAGCATGTGTCTGACAGATCTACGAAAGAGAGCAGGTTTTCTTCATCCTCTGTCTGTGAATGCCAACTACTAGCTTTATGGTTTTGAACTTCATAAAATAGTAAATGTTATTAAAAGTGTAATTACTATGCAATTTAGACTTAATAAAGTGTTGAACCACTGGCAGAAAGTCATTTAAATAGAACATTTTAGAAGCAGATTCAGTGTTTCAATTTTTATAAAAAGCGTTTGAAACCTGGCATTTACTATTAAGCTTTTGTTATATTGAATTCCCATATTGATCTGGGGGAAAACAAACACAAAAGCATCCACTATTCTCTGGTATAGAAATTCCAACAGTTAATTGGCTAATTTTTAATACATCTATACCATAATAACCGTACTGGGAAGAAATCTAAATTGCCTACTAAAATTTTACATGATTTTATATTGTACCTCACTGTTACTCCACATATCTAAGAACCTAAGATGGAGAAGAGACTTACCACTCATAGTGGCCAATTACACCTTTACCACCATCCCTTTATTGAAACATTTAAAATAATATTATATTTAATGCAATTCTCAATTCTTGAACAAAGTAACAATTGTAGGAAATCTCTGTACCCTCAGATAAAAAGCAACACGTTTCAAGTTAATGTAAGATCAGAAGCAAAGAGCTGCATCCGGCCTCACTAAATAGCCACATTAGCAAGATGTTTCCAATAAAGATAATCAAAACTGGGAGCATTTAAACAGTATTAAAAATTAGAAGCAGAATTTTATATCAAGTGAAATGCCTAGTGATTTCATTAACACTCTCGTTTCAAATAGTTTGAGACTGAAGCCCTGCCTACACTATAATTTCCATCAGTACTATGTGATGCACACCTGTGGCAGCTGTAGGTCCCAGTTTTCCTGATACAAATATAGCCAGATGCAAAATTATAATGACACTCCAGGTGCCTTCTGTAACAGACACAGAGAACTTTTTGAGAAACTGTGTAATGAAAGGTGAGAAAACTTAGGAAAGTCATAATCTTTCTACAGTTGCATAAAACATGAGTTTGGACTTCCTGACTTACGCATGTTTAAGAATGAACAAAACATCCACAAAACCCTGTATTGTGAAACAAACCCAGAGAAGCCCACAATCTGTTTTTACTCAGTGTTTTCTTCAAGAATAGACTCTTACAGTGTATTAGATGAAATTCTAGACCCAGTGAATACAATGACAACTTCTACTGATTTCAGAGCCACAATTTCACCTCAGGGTCACTCATCCCACCACCATTAGTAGTCCATGTTCAGATGTATGAGGGACGCAAGATGAACCTTTCTCAGAGCAAGAATGTGGAACAAGACACTGTTTGCATCACAAAGTGTAATTCAATTATACTTTAAATATACTAATTTAAGAAATGTTCAAGCACTGCTGTATGATATAATGCCCTATACTTGCAAGCATGAGATAAAATTATGGGATTAGAAAAAGCACATACCCCAGATGACTCAAAGGATAGAGTCAGTGTTCCGTTAGTTCACAGTTGTAATAACGTTCAATGCTTTTTGAGAATAAGACAGAAGACCATTTTAAAATGGAAAACTAAATTCTAAAGTTTGCTGGTTTATATCCTTTGCCTCTTTCTACTCAAACATGGGAACAAGAATCACTTCATATCGTGTTTGCATGGGAGGGGGTGAAAACCCCATGAATGTAGATAATACAAAACATAAAGAGATATTAAGGTAAATAAGAACAGAAAATTAATCCTATATTAACTGGAGATTATTAAATTTATCAGTGTAAATCCTAAAATGTTACCTGAATAATTTCAGACAGAAAACAGAAAAAGAACTAATGTAACATTTTTCAACTTCTATTATTATTCTATTACTGTAAGTGTAAATTAATTATAAATACTTTTCTGAGCTAAATGTATAGAAATTTAAGAGCTCAATCCACAAAACACATCTTGCTAGAGCCTATTTTTCACTAACAAAATGATGGATATTTGTATATGACCAAGCACAAAGGTTTCCCTCTCTGTCTTCTGTTAGGAATTCCATTTAACTATAAGAGTCATTAAAAACACAACCCCAAAATTATTGAAATTGCCAAGGTAAATAAAGTCATCATGAATCAGAACAAAATGAAATATTCAAGTGCACACTAAAATTATTATCCAAAACCAATTCCGACAAGCTGCCTCTGATTACTGTAGTACCCACTTAGAATGTCTAGGTAAAATCAGAACTGCTGAGAATGAAAAGCTCCTTTGCCTGCAACACGCAAAGCTAGCATCAACCCAAGTGCTGCATTCCCAGACACAAATTCAGTAGGAACTTAGAAAGAATCCTTAAAAACTGACTTCAGATCTCCTCCCCCCACCCCTCATTTTCTGTCAGAGACTTGGTTATAGATAGTAAAATACAAGTTACAACATGAAAGTTTCATTTTCACTGGTAAGAAAAAGTAGGAAAGCTTTCAGGAGAAATCTAGTATTTCACTGTTTTACTAAATGTTCTCTTCAAAGACACCTTCATGGGAAAGCAAGTTCCAAACTGTTTTCATGCCTTGAAAAACCTATATTAACATTTTTCACTCTAGTAAAGGATCAATACAATTATACATTATCTTTAAGAGCATCTGAATGGCTAGATATTTACATTTACTAAGTACACACTATTGTCTTCAGAAGCAAGATACAGTTTATTGGGGTGGGGGTTTTTTTTCCACATTTTGGAAATTTTTACATCTCCTCCCAGTAATGAATTAGTGCAACAATCGTTTCTTACAGAATAAAATATAATCTTAATACTTCCTAGAAGGAAGACATGAACATTATAGGCATTAAAATATTTCAGACCAAGGAATGATTTGACAGATATGGCACATGAGATGTGAAGACTGCCTCATCTCTGCAAGCTACAGGTCTACTTCTGTTTTTTGTGCTAAAGTTCTAAGCTATCAATAATCACAAAGCCCATCCTAACACAAAGCTATGAAATTACACTAAGAAACTTAGTGTACAAGCACAAAACTGCTTGTCTCACTGTCCAATAAAAAAATGAAGTAGAAACACTTGGTAATGCTCAGTACCTAGAGCCCAAATGTAGGCAGATAAATTCACTTACATAAAGTAGTATCTACCTCAGTGTCACTGAAACAATGAAAGCAAGAAACATCAAGTATAAAAAAAGTGATCACTGCAGTAATAAGTATACTGAAAAGACAAGCAGGATTAAAATTGAAACAAGCAAACAAACCACTTCCCTCCTCAAATAAAGAAAACCCTTAACAAGCAAAAACCCCCTGCAGACACACCCCTTCCCCCCAGGCAGCTCAGTGTGCCAGGTGCTGTACAAAGACAGAATCACAGAATCACAGAATCGTAGGGGTTGGAAGGGACCTCGAGAGATCATCGGGTCCAACCCCCCTGCCAAAGCAGCTCCCCAGCTCATATTGCACAGAGGCGTCCAGACGAGTCTTGGGTATCTCCAGAGAAGGAGACTCCACCACCTCCCTGGGCAGCCTGTCCCAGGGCTCTGTCACCCTCACTGTGTAAAAGTTCTTCCGCATGTTGGTGCGGAACTTCCTCTGCTCCAATTTGCAGCCATTGCCTCTTGTCCTGTCCCCACAGACACTGAAAAGGGGTTGGCCAATTCCCCCTGCATCCCATACTTAAGATATTTATAAACATTAATTAGGTCCCCCCTCAGTCTTCTTTTCTCCAGGCTGAACAGCCCCAGCTCACTCAGCCTTTCCTCATAGGGGAGATGTTCCAGGCCCTTTGAGTTTACTCATTAGCTCCCTGCTCATCCACACAGGTCTTCTGCCTCTCTTTCCCGATTTCTTACTCAAAGGGATGCACCTATCCTGTGCTTGGAAGACCAACAAGACAATGTCCATGTTTGCTGAATTATGCTCATCACTCAGGAGGTAAAGATGGATCAAGCATGTTGTGGGCAGACAAGCACAGAATTGTAAACTTCTGAAAAATTTGGTATTTGTTGAATAAGGAACCTGAAATGCAATCCTTCCTTGCAAGTGGAAAAGGTTCTGCAAAGTTTGTTCTGTATATCTGAGATACATTTATAAGCCTCCAAAAGGGACAACCTTAAAACAGCAAGGTTCAAAAAAGAATACTTGCATTAAGGTGACAGACAAGAAAAACCATGAAGGGAGGTTTCAGGCTAAAGGAGATAGGCTGCAAGAAAAGAAAACTAAACTCAGATTAAGTTGATACACTTAATGATGGACATCATTAGCTAGTGAAATAATTTTCTTGCTTCTTCATAAATAGGTGAGTATTCAAAAAGGACAGAGTTGTCAGTGGAATTACAAACATTCTAGATCATCTACTATATAAATGACACCTTTTATAATTCAGGATAGGCAGGGCTAAGTCTGGATTGTTTTTCTATTTAACTCTCTGATGTGACTGACCTTTAGATTAAATTTGCTGGAATAGATTTCCCATTAATATTAAATGACACCAAAAAGTTTACCTCTGAACTCCAGATTTAGACTTGCTTGGGCTCTTGATTATTTCTGCGCTCCAATTATTTACTTAGCCTACTAATATAAAGACACCCAAACCAAAATCCTGACCAGCCTACCAATTTCAAAAGTGACTGAATTTGAATTAAAGACATAAAACATAACAGTACCCTGACACAGAGAATAAAAACCTCATTCATTTCTCATCATTACTTCAAATAATTTCATGCCTGTTTTATCTGCAAATTATTGAGTATGTTTTCTAATCCTGAAGAAGGTTCTTTTCCTTGTCACCAGAGGTAAGCACGTAGATGTGTGAGCAGCACAGCTAATGAAGCCTGGCTTCCAAATCTCCATGTGAAGTTTCTCACGTTTAATAAAAGGAAGACTAATTAGCTTTGGGGTTAATAAGTTAGGATATTAATAGGGTCTTTCTCCACCACCCAAAAACCTGTATTCAGAAATTAACACTAACACTTCTAAGCCCCTGTTATATACAAAAAAATCAGCCAACCAGTCAAAGAACTAAATACATACAGTGTGACTGAAAAGCCCTATTTTTGGAGAAGCAGTGATAAAAATTTAAAAAAAAAAATTTCTTTCATAGCAGGGGAAGGAAAAAAAAAGTATCTCAAACTGCATCACTAATATTGAAGACAAAAAAAATCTTATTAAACATTCTCCAGCAAAATATTCACAAGCCTTGTCACACATTTCCTCTGAACGAATATACGTGGTGAAATATATGTGATCAGTGTGATGGAAGATAGCATGATACTGCTTCATAAGGAAATCCCAACCCCGCCACCAGTATTCTCTTTGACTTCATCCCACAGAAGTCAGGAGAGTGAGAATATGGGAAGAAAGGATGCTAACAATGCACTCATGAGTTCAGAGAAATCACTATGGCTGAAGTGACTGCGTACGGGCATGCTGGCAAAGTGTTTGCATGGCCTGTCATCAACAGGACAACAACGCTGATGGACCAGCTGAGGATACTTGAAAGCTGTATCACAGGCCAAATCTGAGCACCCTGTCATTAAAGCTTGTACACTGCTTTCTCCAGTACCTGAGAAACTTCCAGCTTCTGTGGCATTTAAAGGCTGAGATGATATACACAAACTGAAATCTAAAACTTTACAGAAGTCAGGAGTCTGAATTTTGCAAGCAACATGGAACACAAAGTACATGCAAATAAAGGATTTAATACTGAACTTCCATAAGAATATCCATTGGTTCATTGTGTTTTACAGAAATTAAAAGATAAACCTCACAAACGTGTGAGATAATTATCCTGGTCATTTTATCAAAAAGAAACATGAATTAAAGAACAGATCAGCTCAGTTCATCCTGACAGAAGCTCTGAATTAGGAGAAACTGGGTCGAGAAAAGAAGAATATCGCTCATCCAGCATCTAGTTAGTAACCCCAAATTGACAACCTAATTCTTTAAAAAAAAGTTTAAAAAGTACAGAATGCCACATACTTACTTCAAAAATACCCTTGTCTCGGTACCAGTGTATTAGCTTTAAAGTCGTGTTTTAGAAATTATTCATACTGCCTTTCAAAAGACGAGGCTACACCTTATTACTTGCATACAAAAAGCCCTCTGCTTTGTATTTTTTGTACCTGGCAATAATCCTAGGACATGGAACTGATCAAAAAATCCCTGGAAGCTAAATAGCTATGTTTGAATTATTACTGTGTTTAGGTTTTGGTAAAGCAAATGAATTTCATAAAAACCTTAAACCAATTGATTTTCCCCCTATAGAAATCAGTCAAAGAATGCATTTTTATGGTGGACCTTAGGCACTGAATCACAATTAGAGAATCGAGCAAGCATCAAAACGTTCACAGCACCACAAGCTATTTTCTTCTCTGCTTCTGATTCCTAGACAGTTATTACTTTTGACAAAGAATTACAGAGGAATATTCCTCTAGGTTTTTGAAAGTAAGGAGACATTCATTATTAAAAGAATTTTTTTACCTTGGTAAGAATGTTGTGTCAGAAAGTACCATTCAGGGAGCTTGGGAGGAGATGAGAGAGAGGCACGCTGCTGGACTTTAAGTATGTTGTACCAGAGGTTTTAAAGATCAGCCAGTTTTAGTCTTTTAATTCATTATTTATTTCAACTTTTTAAACTTATGTAGTGACTGCTGATGAACTTCACAGGTTTTCACACGCACAAATAAACTACAGAATTTGTTGGCTGAAAACGTTGCTCTGTTGTAGGCATGTAAACTTGTACCCTCACAGCAGAATACACAAAATGATATCTTTTTCTATTTTGTAGCATGCTGCAGATCCAAAAATAATTTCACTGAAGTTCTGTAGCTTATGTGCCAAATTATTTTTTTAATCTTATTTTTATTTCTAAGCTGTCTGAAAACAATAAGAATTTAAGAATATACATATATGTTTCAAGTATTTGGTAACAATTTTTTCCCCTTACTACTCTACCAAAGGTTAGTGGTAAAGAAAAACCAAACAATGATAGACTTACATCAGCTGACTTCTAGATGGACTTTTCCAATACTTGTTTCCCAAAATGGCATTAAATTTACTTGATTCACTTAGACCATGCAACAGTGATTTTCATAGAGAAGGCATAAGCCAGAACTAAACAATCTAAAAAAGAATCAGGTTCTTTTACAAGATTAAGTTATAGCCTGACACATAATACCTCAAGATTTGATGCTAAATTTTATTCACAGTAAGTGCAGCTATTGGATCTTTTATGTGACTGATACTGAAAAATGTAACTGACTCCACTTAGGATGAATGTATCAGACTCTCAGTCTAAACAGGTTAATGGACAAGTTCTTTGAAAGTTAGTTAATAACTGTCAAAAAAAATAATCACTCTCAAATTCACAGTATTCTTTTCCAGCTTGTGCTGATAAACAGTTGAGGAAAACTGTTCTACTTTAAGTGTGTGTTTTCAGATATAAAAACCCACATTAAAATAAAATGCCTTACGTTCCTTGCAGCTCTCACAAAGGCCTGGCTGCTTGGGCTTTTTAATCTGGAGAGATATTATGTTCATAACATAACAGGCACCTCACATCGCAATCCTATTAGGAATAAGACTTTGATTTGATTCATGTGGTTTCAAATCAGTGTGGTCTTCCATGGAGGATAACGTTGGGATGGCTTTTCCTCTGCTATACCCATTACTGCAGTACAGGCTTTTACTATGCTCAGTTAGACAAATCAGGAGTTCTGCACCCCATATCAAAACAGTTTATGCAAAGAAATGAGAAATAATTTCTCAGGGTTTTGAAAGCTACTTGTAGATGCACAAGACTGTCAGATGTCTCATCACAATGAATATGATTATGATTCTGCCTCTCTTTTTCCATCATTTCATGACCGAAAGAAACAGAATATCACAAATAAGGAGACCTCACTATATTGAATGTATCATTTACAGGTATATAGATTTATGCAGCAATATCATAAAGCTGAAACCCTTATTTTACCCCTGAAATGTGTTCTAATTCATCATGCTACATTTCAGAAAGGAGTGCAAAAACTGTTTAATCCAGTAGTTGTTCATATTACACTAAAGTCCAGGAACACTTAACGTGTACAGTAACACTTATGATTGAGCACCACTTTACTAAATAAAGAAAGAAGGAGCAGAAAAGAAGCAGCACAAAATAATGTAAATAATACTTTAAAAAAGTTAACCTTATATTTCCTGAATCTGTTTATCTGTTTTCTGTTTTTGCAAGGGGAGGGTGTAATGTCATTACAGTTATATGGTTAAAAATACAGTGAAAACTAGATTTTTTTTATTAGACCAGCAGGTCTGGAAAAAGCAGAAGAATTTCTGGCACACAAGTCCTTTTCCAGATCTAAAATAAAAAAAGAAAATTGTAAGTAAAATGTAATTAAGCATTAAGAACAATTGCTTGGGATTTCTTTAGATATATATTAGACTATCCAGGAGAAAAAGGCTGTGTACCTGAGCAGTCAGACTCAGTAAGGAGGAGAGGTGGTTGCCTCCCAGGGGATAGATTTAGTTGTAATTCATAACTGGTGGAACACCATAACATTAACAAGAGGGTCTGGAACAGGACTTGCCAGTTATAAATGACCAGAAAAACACTATCCTCGGTGAGCTCATCATTTTTGGTATTTACTAAGTCATGAATTTGAGTTTCCAGACTTATCTTTCAAAAGTATTTGTAGGTCATCCTTTAATTAAGTCAGAGCAGTTGCTTCAACTTGAATTTTGCTTTGAAGTTTCCTGCTTCTATTTCTGAACTAAAAAAACTACTTTTGAGCCAGAGAGCTTATCTGTGGCTGTTTGGGTTCTTTTTTATTTTTTTAAACTATACTTAGCCTAATTAAAGATGTTACCCCTACCTGTAAATCTTCTCTTAATTAGCAACATCATGGATTTGCTGATGGCAAGTGCAAGAGTGGATCACTGCACTGCTATCAAACCAGCCGGGAATTAAACTAAGCATGCTGAAATGTCATTTCCTCATTAAAAAAAAATTCAGTAACACCTTTTCCTCTCTAGCAAAACTGTGGCTGCAAATTGCAGCCCTCCAAGAATGGAATACTCTTGATGAAGTATAAGAGCCATCTCATGCTGTCTTGGTTGCGGAACAGCAGCATTCCTGTTTCTCTGGTATGCAAGTGTCAAATAAAAAGATGAGACAGAAGAATTAACACCTGGAAAGAGGTAAAGTAAAGCTGAACTAATGGAAGAATATGCTGCTAGTGAAATAGAATAGGACATCAAACAGTAATATTGTTGGAAGAGACAGAGGGAGAGTCAACATTGAGTTGACTGGCATACTGTTAAAGGGTGTACGTCTCCATGGTCAGTGCATATCCCCTACTGAAGTTATATATTCCCTAAAGAAGTTATATAAAAATGCCAATCAAAGGAAACATTTTCAGTCTCCTGGGATTTAAGTTTCCATTGAAGTATCTACTCTCCCTTTTAAAGTCAGAAGACTTAAAGGGCAAACTAAGCAGATGGGACATTGTGAGTGAAGCAATAACTGAATTGTTTGTTGAAGCATAGTACATACAATGATGTTTAAAGATTTATGCAGGATGTAAAGTGATGCAGAGGCCATCAAGTTCACCTGCAAAATTCTGGCATGAAAGAAATTCTCCACCTATCTCATAAGGAAAATGAAGAGTGAATAAATCCGACATATTAGGGAGCAGCTATTTAATAATCTAATTTTACATTTCCTATAGATGCTCTCAAACTCTCTTTGCAAACATACCACTATCGGTTTTACTACAAAATGGGGGGAGAAACATACAGATGCTCCAAATCAGTTATGAAATTGCAAAATTACACTGGTATGAAATGTCATGACTACTTTTAAGTAGTTGTACAGAAGACAGAATGTATTGAGACTTTAGCTACTACTTTTGGCAGGGGAAAAAACCCAAACTGCTAAACAGTCAAACACTAAAAAGATAAATAAATATATGCTCAAGAGCACAACGGGCAGTCATGCAGATAAAATCCACTAAACTAAAACCCTTCTACAAAATGATCAAAATAGGTTTACCCAAGAAAAGGTGTTAGGGAGACCAATAAAGCAGCTCACGTTTCAATGATGATTGCCTCAATGGTGTAATCTTGCACACTACAGCATACACACAAACCTGCTCCTAGAGCATCACTGCCATATACTGTGGAGATCAACACATGAAGTATTCATTATAGTAACTTGGAAAACTTATTAGGAACACAATCTCAGGAGTCATGGGTTCTGAGGACTTTTAAAAAAAACAGGCAATGACCCTTTTTGGCATGGTGAAGAACAGCTTCCCTTGGCCACAGAGACCATGCTGCAGGATGGCTTCTGTACTCATTTATCAATATTGTTTCATCTCCTTTTACCACATATGCTGTTTTTTAATTTATCTTAAACATGATGATTAGACAATCTGCACACTAGTTCTTCAGGTTTACAGATATTTTTAGTCTCTGGCTGCCATACTTTATGGGTCTAATCTTAAACATTGCCCTTTCCTTATTATAAATACAGTTTTTAAAAGCACTTCATTAATGTGCAATTGTAGGCTCCACAATAGCTTTTTCCCACTCTGGATCCTGATATGCTACAATTTCTTCAACATTCAGATTCAGATGGTACAATCTGGATGCAAAATTTCTTTCCAAATTTATGAGGGGTCTGTAGTCTCATTTTCACTTAACAAGAAACACATTGTAGTAAGCTTCTCAAATGGCTGAAGAGATTTGTGTTGTAGACACCACTGATTCCAGAATAAGAGCTGAGAGTGTTGTCCTAGTATAATGTATGACATTAAGTAAAAAAAGCAGGAACATATTCTGATATATAATATTATATACACATAACATTCTTGCTTGTCATATATTTATAATATAAAAAAAATTAAACAGGTGAAGCAAAAAATTGTACAGCTACCTTATGAATTCTGGCTTTCTAGTAAAAATACCAACAAAAAATGATGAAACTAAACACACAATAGATAAAATACTAAGAAGGTGATGGGATGAGGCCATGCAAATTATAAAAATGTGACTTAATTCTCTGTCATGTTTCTTTCCTCTTTTAGAATAATTGCTTAATTTTTTATATTACAGGTCAAGTACAGTTCTCAAAAGGAGACAAATACCATTCAGCAGAAGGATTCCTTAGATAAAATTCTCAGAACTGAAATATAAACGCAGTGTTATGGAAACCACCTTAAGATGGCACGCAGCAGCAATGTGATTTCCCATTTTGTTTGCTGCAGACACTGACAAGAGCAAGAAAAAGGGTTTTGTCTCTATCTATGGATGAACGCTGACAAAATCCTGAGAAGTTCCAGCTGCTGCTTGGCCACACACAGTGATAAGAGGAGCCAGATGCAAAGTTACCAACCTGCATGCACTAAAAGCAGCCAAAGCCAGACTAGCTAGTAATCTGTGCCCTTCTGGAGAAAGAGCTGGAGGCCAGCTGGGTCTACAGAAGACTTCAGAATAGGCAAGTGAATTCCACTCTCTGCTTTCTTTGTACAGTGACTCACACTATTTGTATCTGTTAACAATACTCATTTGTGGTTCCTTTCCCTCCCCACAGTCTATATTTTTAAATTCTTTTCCTATCTTCCTCACTTGCATATGCACATTTCAGTAAGACACTGATCCAGCATGCATCTGAGAGAACTTTACCCTAGTCTGCATGTCAATTATTTCTTTCTGGAGGAATCAGTTAAACTCAAGCTGCCTGTGAATCGACCTTACTTGCCTGTTTTACATTAGTTAAATTTTACCCAGAATTTTTAGAACATATCAAATAAGAATTGACAGACAAAAAAATAATTCCTCACAGGATTCTCACAGGCACATCTGTCCTGCTATTTATTTTAGTCAGTGTTGCTCCTTACCTTCCTAGCACAGAAACTTCTGTTCCTTGCTCACAAGGGTCTCTGGTGCATGCTTTTAACAGATGTCTTCCCGTAATTGTCATCTTCATGAAGCCCCAGTGAGATGATAATCATCCCCACAACTCTCAGTTCTCTCTAAGAATCTTCCCTTGCTTAAAACATCTTCTTTGCCTCACAAAAATCAAACCTTTTCTAACAGCAGAGCCCTTCTGTCAAACATGTTTGTGTCATTTCAGATTTCATTCCTCTCATGAGTTTAGGAACACATTTGCCAATATTTTTTTTAGGAAAGACCAGTGTCTTTGATCCACACCTCTCTACTATAGAGCCCTTTTACTATCTATTGAAAAAGGCTAGTGACAAAAAAATAAGATAGGAGTAAACAGCCACAGCCTCAAGTACAAAAAATGCTGTAATCTCTGGATGTTAGTTTATTTATCCCAGGATTAGAATCCAAAGACCACAATTATATCTCCCCAGGGAGAGACATGGAAAACCCTGTATGCTGAGAAGAGTATCCCCTGAACCACACTAAGGCACATGTACTCACCCATCTCCAGAACTTAAGCCTCCTACCTAGAGATTGCAAGAAATTATAGTGATGACCCTTTTTATAACATAGCCTTAATATTAATAACTGCAGTATTCACAGAAGACACTAGAGACCTTAATTCAAATCCTTCCTCAAAGCCCAAGGAGATTCAAACTTCTTCACATATAGACTGAACTTTCTACTTCAATGTTTCCACTGCTTCCTATTTCCAAGCTGTTTCTCAGGAATCAAGTCCTAATTATACTCTTCTCTCACTGTGTGACCAAGCTGTGTGATTGGTTACGTCTAGAGAACCAGATTAGACTGAAACGCTCTACTACCAGTTCCTTCTTTTCTTTTAATTATCTTACTATGAAAAGGGATTCATTTTGTTGCAGGCCTTTGCTAAGTGCTTACCCATCTGATCATTGCCTTGAAACCACCTGAAAAATCTCATACATGGAAAGATTTTCAAGGAGCAGGAAATCGTTGAAGCATTCTATCTTTTTTATTACTAGTAATATAAATGCTTAAGCACATCTTTCTCCCTTCTCATTCTTTTTATTCTCCAATATAAATGGCAGACACACTCATTTTCACATCTAGCCCAAAATATCAGCTGTGCTTGACTAATGACACTGAAGCTCAACAACAACATTGAAAAAACAAACAACACATACTACATTAGCATACCTCTATGCCTATATTTTAATTTCATGGAGTTTTAGTGATGTGTGTTTCTCACAGAAGATTCACCAGGTAAAATTAAAGGTGTCTGGAAGCAGTTTAAACACGCACATGCATACACAAAGTATGAGATCACTGAGGGCTCTGCACAACAGAGATAACTTGCATTAATTCAGCCTGTGAAGATATGCTTATACAGTTATAAAATAAAAGAAGCCCCACTCAGGCCAGCTGGAAAACCCACAAATGCATTTAATTACATATTTAGGTGTTGGAATATTGGAAATGAAATGACACTGGTTTGACAACTGATGTTAAGCCAACTTCAACATACTAAACACATACAGCATTTTTTATTAATTCTTACTGTAGTAACAAGGATAGGGAGCATAAGATGTGATGTACAATGAGATCTAGATTGTAGAATACTTATCGGAAAGAAGTTTCAGACATATCCAGGATAATCTTTTTGTATGTAAGGTCACGTACAGTGAAAGAGGAAAGCAGCACATCCATTTAACTGTTGGCTGATACCTTAAACCCGCATAGAACTTCAAACAGGACTTGGCCAATTACTAACATCAGCTTTATCACCTTAATAAATGACATGACACATCAAGTATCAAAGCTCCCTTCAAGCTGGACACTTCAAAGAAAGTTATTACCTTCTGACTGCTCTTACCAAATATGGTCTATTTAACAGTATGTGATTGTCTCACTCAGATTTCTTACAGATGTGCAACCATCAGAAAATCCACAAAGGGACTAATTGCCTGGATTCCGGTCTGAATTCTTATCCCAAGGATTAATTTCTTTAGGCTACAAAGGTAGATTATTATGAAGATAATTTCTATAAATACCTGGCAGTACACGTGGGGGGAGCTTTGCATAAAAACACGTCTGCAAACTTGCTTTTTTTTATTTCTCCCATTAAAATATACACCAGTATTGCTAAATTTACAGACACTAGGACTAAATACTTCAAGTGAGTTAGGAGTGCATGTCTAATCAGCAAAGGTTACATTTATACTTGGGGAAATGAGCCTTACTTAAAATTGAGGGATTTCAAAGACTAAAGCCATCTTGGAAACAGGACTTGAAAACTGCATCTACATGAAGAGATACACACTCTGAGCTGAGCTAGCCCTTGTTCTGTTTGGGCTGTGGAATGACAAAACCCCATCTATTTTCTAGTCAGGCTTGATCTGGGCCAGCTCACCATCTGAGTGATGCACTAGCACAGGAAACCAGATAAAGGTCCAGGAAGAACCTTTATATTGCTTTGTGACAAATACTACTCTGTAGTCTGATCTGTGCACAGTATAAAAAATTAATCCCTACTATTTTTGTTGCTCTTTAGGTTTATTCAACTCTTTGACAACAGTCACAAAAAAGCTTTCAAAGAATCTAGTGCTCTCACATGTCTGTCTTCATCATGAGAATGACCAACATAGTATTTCAATGCCTTTAACTCTTCTAGTATTTTTTACTAGTCTTGTCTGATAGCCTCCCCCTCGAAACATAGAGCACTATAGCCAAGGTTATCAAGAAAGAAATGAAGAGCCTCCACATCTGAAGTGCAATGCCTACAGCTGAAGAAGACTCAGCTATTAAAGATTACCCCTCCTTCACTGATGGATTGATACACACTGACATTAATGTGTTGAATTAGCAAATACACTGCACAATGTACACCTGTCTTTAAATGGGTTAGCTCTTTACTTCTTGGAGGGCAAACCACTGGCAATGGAGAGCTTTATTTTATTTATCCTGCAGGGACTGTTTTATTTTTAAAAGTGATGAAGTGTTCAGGATGCTATTTCAGACAAGCTGACATTTGGAGATTTCACTCTTAAGCTTCCCCATTATTTATCAAGGGACTTGTTAAAAATAAAGAGATGTTAGATTTTTGTTTCAGGTTTTTAGCTTGTCCTATCAAAGGAATCCCTTCTTTCAGGGTACTTTTAGTTACTGCCTTTGCCTTTTCTTCCTGTTACTGACATTACTGCCTGTTCTCTACCAAGGGACATCAGTATCTGAAGTGATAACTGGCAAGAAACCTGGCACACAGACAAAATCAATATCATTTTAAAAAATTGAATTGAGAGGTGGCTATTGAAGGAGTTTGGTATTTGGAGGTAGAAGGAAATATCTTCTTCGCTCTCTCCCAAAAAATTTTGTGAAAAACTTTATTTTAAAAAAACCCATCTTTTTAAATACAGGCCAAGCTGAACAGCTAATTTATCAAATGAGTCAAAAAAGCAGCAATAAACCCAGCTCAGCCTGTACCCTAGATTAGGTGTATCATAACATTAGCTTGTCTAGTCTGGGTAGCCTGGCCTAGCTAAAATTCTACATCTTAGCATCATTTTTTACTTCTGGAGACCTTCATGTTTATTTTATTGCTGATAAGCAACATTTCATAAAAGGTCTTTTATAAAATTCTGATTTAATTTTCAATATTCAGTCTGAACTAAGTTACATCAAATGCTTTCTAATTTTTCTGGTGAATGATAAGTACTATTTTTGTTTGCTTTGATATAGCAGTAGAAATACCTAGCACTGACCAAGAGATTCATTGCAAAATCTGTGCTAAACCAGCCATGAACTCCAACAAAGTTCTGCACCCTCTGCAAATGCTGTTACACAATTTTGATGCAAACATCAATTCTTAACTAGACTGGTGTTGTGCCTTTGAAAGCAGAATCACTTCACAGCAGAGATGATATCTGTGCTGACTATGGGTCACTGAGTTCTCTGCATGTTTTGGGATACCTAAAGCGACACATTTATTTACTAGGATTCACAGGCACAATATAGAAGCTGTGTCTTCCTGAACTGAGCAGTTGCAAGCTCACTCTCCATGGTAATTTGTTCTCCAAAATCATGACTTCACAAACTAATTAATCTTCTTTTGTCTTCTAACCAAAAACTAATTATTTTTTCTTCACAGTCTTATGAACGAGGTTTAGCAGTTTACTTTGTTGCTTCAACTCTTCCATTTATAGAAAATGTCTGTAAATAACAAAACCCCACATTGTTAAAAGCTGCAAGAATGGTTATATGCCAACATAAAACAATAGTTTTAAAATAAAAGGTTCATTTAAATAAACAACAACATAGAGAATATAGAGAGATCCTTAAATCCCTCTAATCAGTCAAAAATGACACTGCAAGGGAACATCACATTCATATCTATTTATACTTTAACTTCCCCTTGATCATCAGGAATAAATTAGCACCCTTACCCGTTCCACCCTTGACCTTGTTGTTTTGAGATGACAAAGGTTTATAGAATCGAAGGCACATCACTTGTACTCTAGCTCAACAGATTTCACTCATGCTGCAGTAAAGAGAGTCATATCCTTACAGATAACTCCAACATTGTTTCCTGAATCATAAAAATCCATCGTTAGAACCCACGTTTCTGTTCAATATTCTCCTCAAGGCTGAATACTATACACAAATATGGAATGTAACAATTCTGAAGGTAACCACTGCTAACTGAATCATGTGATTTGATAACAACTGCTTGTGTATTTTTACAAGACAGAAAACCTGTCATTTCATACACAGAAAAAAAGAAACTTACTGCTATGTTTTGGGTAATAAAAAATAGGCTAAAATGTTTCTAATACTTTTGTAAAATTGTTTGGAAAGTGCATTAAAAGATTCATTAACTTTTACAAAAGATACCCATGAAAGTTATTTTAAGCAAAATTTTTTATAAAATGCACTCTATCACACTTAACTGAACAACCTTGCAACTCTTTCCACTGAAATCTTAATCTTCCACACAGAATAATACCACCTACTTTACAACCCCCTAATTATAAGTGAACAAAGTGAACTTGTGAGATGACGGTGTCACTTCCAGTTCTAATTCAGGGAAACCATACAACTCATTCTGAGTGCGGGAAAAAAGTATTACTCTGGTTGAAATGGTGCAATCACACCATGTAAAGAACATGTGTTAAAACTAGATTTCAGCGTGGCTCAGGACCAAGACTTATGCATACCACAGTGACTTCACAGAATCACAGAATCACAGAATCGTAGGGGTTGGAAGGGACCTCGAGAGATCATCGGGTCCAACCCCCCAGCCAAAGCAGCTCCCCAGCTCATATTGCACAGATAGGCGTCCAGACGAGTCTTGAATATCTCCAGAGAAGGAGACTCCACCACCTCCCTGGGCAGCCTGTCCCAGGGCTCTGTCACCCTCACTGGGGAAAAGTTCTTCTGCATGTTGGTGCAGAACTTCCTATGCTCCAATTTGCAGCCATTGCCCCTTGTCCTGTCTCCACAGCCACTGAAAAGGGGTTGGCCAATTCCCGCTGCATCCCATACTTAAGATATTTATAAACATTAATTAGGTCCCCCCTCAGTCTTCTTTTCTCCAGGCTGAACAGCCCCAGCTCACTCAGCCTTTCCTCATAGGGGAGATGCTCCAGGCCCTTCATCATCTTCGTAGCCCTTCTCTGGACTCTCTCAAGGAGATCCCTGTCTTTTTTATCCCAGGGAGCCCAGAACTGGACACAATACTCCAGGTGGGGCCTGACCAGGGCAGAGTAGAGGGGGAGGATCACCTCCTGTGACCTGCTGGCCACACTCTTCCTGATACATCCCAGGATCCCATTGGCCCTCTTAGCCACCAGGGCACACTGCTGGCTCATAGCCAACCTGTCATCAACCAGGACCCCCAGGTCCTTCTCCACAGAGCTCTTCTCCAGCAGGTCATCCCCCAGCCTGTACTGATACAGACGGTTATTCCTCCCCAGCTAGCTGCGGTGTCAGTGTCAGTAATCTCAGAATCAGAACTGAAAATCAGCATTGTTCTAGTAAAATGGAATTTTTATAGGAATGGAATTATTTTTATTAATTGCAACAGAAATTTGCCTCTTGTCCTGAAAGTTACCTTAACAGCTCAAGCACTCAGATGTATTCAGTTCTGCAACAGCCTACCAGCAGCAATGCTTAGCAGTGTCACGATCAAGCAAATTCAGAGAGATTTAGGGCTATTTGGAGTCGCTTAAAATTAAATACACTGAGTTCTCAAAATATCGTCTCAAAATCCCTAATCTTTTGGTCTTAATATAAACAATTGTTTAACTATGGTCTTTTTCATTATTGTTATTTCATTAGGTCTTGCAGTATGTATATTTCTGCTTTTAGAATACATATTTTGCACTGAAATGATAGGCAAGTCTAACCTTGCCTAATAGATATCTTTAGAAGAACCACAGAAGATCTCTAAGTAGTCATTAATCACAATTGCATACTCTTACAGAAAATTGCCCCATTTAAATATATCTTGCAACCACTTGAACACAGGCAATTTTGCTCATGGGAATAAACCTACAAGATGAAGGGTAATATATATGAAAGCAATGTTATTACATGTCCAAGAGTTCACTGAAACTTCACCTGTTTGGTACTTGAATATCTGTCTGTGCTCCTACATCCCCATTTGAATCTAAGCAGCCCACAGCCCGTACCTACTGAGGTGTTTCATGGATATTCAGCAGATCTGAAGAACTGGACATACATTTCTGAATAAACCAAGCTACAAAAAGGTTAAGTTACTCCAATACAACAGTCTCGTTTCCATTCAGGTGCACAGTATGAATGACTGGATCCATAGTGAGTATGAATGCAATGTATGGTTGCTCTGTACTTCCATGAAGCATGCTCAAGGACATTTAAGTATCATACAAGTTCAGCCATGATGTAAGAGGAAATCAAATGTGTATTTTGAAGCTTATGTTTGGGAAGAGTTAAAATTCACTATATGTTCTGCCACGTTTTTGTAGGGAAGGAAGAGAGAGTGAAAATACAACTAATTGGAAGCTTTGTCTATGTTTGTTCATTTCCAAGTTGCAGAAGAAGAGTGAGCCAGTGTACAATGTCTCTCACACCTTTCTCAATACCAGTATTTCTCCAATGAGAGGAGAAAGTCTGTGGGTGAAATGTTGATGAAAATTAATCACATTTTTAGTAGGGCCAGGGTCATTAAGGCTCAATGAGCCAACTAGACTCAACAGGTAACTAACAATTGTTCAAGGGGACACAGCCAGAGAAAAGTACCCACCACAACCTTAGACTGACATGAACTCATCACAAAAGAGCACAGTAACTTCTTATGTCTAGTCTGATTGCACAGTTTGCTCCAGCTCACTTCTAATCTATTATTCTCACCAAAGTCTCTGGCTCATACAAGAAGCCTTTTCTTTATGTTACCAGATTGCCATGCACATTAGTAGGAGAAAATGCTGAAGAGAACCTAGCCCAGTTCTCAGAATATGCCTCCTGGAGGTTGTATAAACTTGATTATGCAAAACTCAGGGTTCAGGAAGATGCTCTGTGTCCCCATGCTCAAAGGCAACAGGAATTACGAGGAACTGAACATAGTGGAAGTCTGCATTCACTTTTTTTCCCTATTAGTTTTCATTATAATGCTGCTACAAAATGAAGACATAAGTATATAAATAAAATTCTTCAACCTTTCATCTTCTGAGCTATCCTTATTCACATAGGGATCTCCCAGCATGTTAGTTACAGCAGCTCAGGTCCGGGAGTTTGTCCTTTTAAAATGCAGCACTTCATGCTGAGAAATGACTTACTGGTTTTGGCTCTATTTTTTTAATAAAGGATATTGCAAGTCGCTGTACCTTCCAATCCCATTGATGTTAATGGGTAAAATTCTGAGGTTACAGTTTAGTCCTGCTTCAGCTCCCACTGAATGACAAAAAGTTTGTACTGCTTTGTGTGAAACAGGATCAGGAGTTCAGTTTTACTTCAGGCCTGGCTCATGCAGGTTTTGCACTGAAGTCAGTGTGACCTGGCTTGAGCAAAGATTAAGGACCTCAAGACCCAGCCTTATGTGATCAGAATCTCTCACTAACTAACAGGATTAGACCCATACACATCGCTAAGTGGAAAAGTATGTTGAGAGAAAATGAAACATTTCTATTTGGCTGATTATTCTGAGATTTGAAGAGACCTCTTTCAGAACACTAACAGTATATTACATATTACAGTCCAGTAAAAAATTAAGACATATGGAAAAACTCTGTTTATCTGTATATTCAAAATAAAACTTACTTGCAACTTGTATGTCTATCACCTGCAGCAGGAAAATAACTTTCAAGCTACAGCTAAGCCATTACGAGCTCAGAGGCAGCAATATATTTCCTCTATTTAATGCAGTGGAGAAGAGCTTGTATACCTCTTCATTTAGAAATTGAAATGCATTGTAAGGCTACATGAATAATGAATATTAAGAAAAGACGGCACCTGCTGCCAACAGGTCTAAGAAATCCAAACTTTAACACAAACAGGTTTAAAATGCATCTCTGAGCTTTTCCATTTTTCCCAACATGACAGCTTTGAGAAGGCTTTACTGAGCAAAATGGGTGCTGGTTCCTTTAAAGTTCACTATTTAATTTCCTCTGACATTTGGAAAATTTTCACTCTATTCTGCTCTTTCTCCTCTTTGTGTTATTTGTTAGACTCTCCTTTTCTTTCTTGTCTTTTATGTCAGAAAATAGATGAAATGATTTGTCTCGTCACAATAAAAGAATAGCTCATACTGGTTTTCTTTCACTTCTGGCTCTCTATTACTTAACTGCAGCCCTGGCTGGTTCTATTATGGTTTCCATCTCGGGAATTAATAAATTAAACAGAACAAAAATTAAATTAGACTTGGCAGGCTTGCAATAGCTAGTGATTTAGGTGCTTCCGGACATCAAATTGAGAGGGAATGTTTCAGCATCCTAGGGGAGACCAAACGAGATGAATACCTTGAAAGAGATTAAAATTTGTTAGGAAGACAGAAAGAATAAGGAGCAACTTTGGAGAAAGATCTGAAGTACACCAATTTTTTTTTTTCAAAATCTCTTTGAGAAAGAAGGAATCATTTGATCTATCCAAAGACCCCTTCTGAAACTTGGCATGCTGAGAAGTATCAAAATATCACATACTTTGATAAGCTGATATCACCTCTACCTGAAATATTCATTTTTAACTCCAAGTAGAATAAAGAAAGCATCAATTTTATTGGTGATATACTAAAAGTGAAATGATCACAGAATGAAAAGCACATACTCAATGGATTTTACGTGCTCTCATTTTGTGTGTCACATTTCTTTAAACACAACTGGGTCAGGGCAGTTCCCCGGAAAGGCATGGAGACTGTCCCGAGCAAGATCAGTCCATCATCTTCTACACAGGATTGGCAAAGAAATGAGATGGTCGCAGCAGGGCAGGAAGCTTGCAAGTAGCATTCAAACCTTAAAAGTAACAGAAATACCTTACTAGAGACTGGAGGGGATGAAACCAAGTATTCCACAACTCAGCAAGTCCTCAACTTCTCAGAACTCAAACTGGAACAAAGGACTCAGCCAGAAAGACACAACAGTTACAGCAAGAACAGTTCACATTCCCTGTGCATTCTGGGCTGATCATTTTTTATCATCTCTATTAAAACACTCTAAGGCTAAAAGCCTTTCAAGTCTTTTTGGGGACTGTAAACTTGTGACTAACTCAGCATAAACTCATGACACGTCAAGACATGGTTAGATCAGAACTGCAGATTACCAAGTCTGATTTTTCTTCCAAGAAAATGGCAGAGCACGTGATGACTGACTTTACTGAAGCAAGGTTTGTGTCCACACATTACAAAGAGGAAACTGCACCAAATGTTTTAAAACAAGTATTTATCAAAAGTAATTTCCTTTATTTTGCATTGCATTAACAAAGAGCCACTTTCACAAAACAATCTGATTTCAATCTGATAATTTCCTACTTAATTTTAATTCACAGAATCACAGAACCGTAGGGGTTGGAAGGGACCTCGAGAGATCATCGGGTCCAACCCCCCTGCCAAAGCAGCTCCCCAGCTCATATTGCACAGATAGGCGTCCAGACGAGTCTTGAATATCTCCAGAGAAGGAGACTCCACCACCTCCCTGGGCAGCCTGTCCCAGGGCTCTGTCACCCTCACTGGGGAAAAGTTCTTTCGCATGTTGGTGCGGAACTTCCTCTGCTCCAATTTGCAGCCATTGCCCCTTGTCCTGTCTCCACAGCCACTGAAAAGGGGTTGGCCAATTCCCGCTGCATCCCATACTTAAGATATTTATAAACATTAATTAGGTCCCCCCTCAGTCTTCTTTTCTCCAGGCTGAACAGCCCCAGCTCACTCAGCCTTTCCTCATATGGGAGATGTTCCAGGCCCTTCATCATCTTCGTAGCCCTTCTCTGGACTCTCTCCAGGAGATCCCTGTCTTTTTTATCCCAGGGAGCCCAGAACTGGACACAATACTCCAGGTGGGGCCTGACCAGGGCAGAGTAGAGGGGGAGGATCACCTCCTGTGACCTGCTGGCCACACTCTTCCTGATACATCCCAGGATCCCATTGGCCCTCTTAGCCACCAGGGCACACTGCTGGCTCATAGCCAACCTGTCATCAACCAGGACCCCCAGGTCCTTCTCCACAGAGCTCTTCTCCAGCAGGTCATCCCCCAGCCTGTACTGATACAGACGGTTCTTCCTCCCCAGGTGCAAGACTTTACACTTGCTTCTGTTGAATTTCATTAGGTTTCTCCCTGCCCAGCTTTCCAGCCTGTCCAGGTCTCGCTGGATGGCAGCGCAGTGCTCCTGCGTGTCAGCCACCCCTCCCAGCTTTGTATCATGGGGGTGCTTGCTGAGGGTGGATGCTATTCCCTCATCAAGGTCGTCGATGAAGATATTAAACAGGATTGGACCCAACACCGAGCCCTGGGGAACACCACTAGTCACAGGCCTCCAGTCAGATTTTGTTCCACTGATCACGACCCTCTGAGCCCGGTCCAACAGCCAGTTCTCAACCCACCTCACTGTCCACTCATCTATCCCATGATCTCTTAGCTTTTCTATCAGGATGTCATGGGAGACAGTATCGAAAGCCTTGCTGAAGTCAAGGTAGACGACATCCACTGCTCTCCCTCCATCCACCCAGCCGGTGATGAGATCATAGAAGGCTATGAGATTGGTGGAGCACGATCTCCCCTTGGTGAATCCATGCTGACTACTCCTCATGACCTTCTTCTCTTCCAGTTGCTTGGTAATGGCATCCAGAACAAGCTGTTCCATCACCTCTCCAGGGACAGAACTGAGGCTGACTGGCCTATAATTGTTAGGGTCCTCCTTCTTGCCCTTTTTGAAGACCAGAGTGATGTTGGCTATCCTCCAATCCTCAGGTACTTCTCCTGTTCTCCAAGAGCTGTCGAAGATGATAGCGAGCGGCTCTGCAATCACTTCCGCCAGCTCCCTCAGCACACATGGATTTATCCCATCCGGGCCCATGGATTTGTTTGCATTAATCCCTTTGAGCTGCTCCTGGACCACCCCTACCTCAACTAGAGGAAAGCTCTTCATTCCACAAACACTCCTACTTTCATCCAGGATCTGTGGGTCCCGAGGGGCCTTTGGAGTGAAGACTGAGGCAAAGAAGGCATTCAGTATTTCCACCTTCTCATCATCACCCGATACCAGGACACCCACCTCATTCATCAAGGGACCTACATTATCCCTGGTCATCCTCTTACTATTCACGTACCTGAAAAAACTCTTTTTATTATCCTTTATGTCCCTTGCTAGCTTCATTTCCAAGCGGGCTTTAGCCTTTCTAGTCGTGTCCCTACAGGCCCTGACAACATCCCTATATTCCTCCCAGGTGCACAGACCCAGTTTCCATAGTTCATAAACCTTCTGCTTCCCTTTGAGTTTACACATTAGCTCCCTGGTCATCTACACAGGTCTTCTGCCTCTCTTTCCCGATTTCTTACTCAAAGGGATGCACCTATCCTGTGCTTGGAAGAAGTGCTGTTTAAATGCTAACCAGCTCTCACAGGCTCCCTTGCCTTCTAACAGCATAGCCCACTGGATAGCTCCTAAAAGGTTGTGGAAGAGATCAAAGTTAGCTCTTCCAAAATTCAGGGTAGCTATCCTGATTTTTGGCTTGCTTCTTCCACTCAGGATCTTGAACTGGATCATTTCGTGGTCGCTTTGTCCTAAGCTGCCCCTGACCTTCACCTCCCTGATGAGCCCATCCGTGTTAGTAAGAACAAGGTCCAGCACCCACCCTCCCCTTGTAGGTTCCTGCACCATCTGTAGCAGGAAATTGTCCTCAACATACTGCAGAAATTGTCTGGACTGCATACGACTGGCCGTATTGCTTGCCCAGCAAATATCTGGGTAGTTGAAGTCCCCCATAAGGACCAGCGCCTGGGAGCTCGAGGCTACTTCTAGCTGCTCATAGAAAGCACTGTCAGCCCGCTCCTCTTGATCAGGGGGCCTATAGCACACACCCACAACAGTGTCACTCATACTAGCATGACCCTTGATTCTTACCCACAAGCACTCGACTGATGGGTCATCTTTCCCCAGGTGGAGCTCAATACATTCAAGCTGCTCTCTAACATAATAGCAACTCCTCCACCTCGCCTCCCTAGCCTGTCTTTCCTGAAAAGCACATAGCCATCCATGACAGCATGCCAGTCATCCAGGCTGTCCCACCACGTCTCTGTGATCGCAATGAGATCATGGCCCTGCGACCGCACAAAGGTCTCTGATTCTTCCTGCTTGTTTCCCATGCTACATGCATTTGTATAAAGGCATTTTAGTGGGGCAGCAGGTGCAGGTATCCTCAGCAGATCACAGCGAGATTTCCGACTGGGGATGGGCAATAGTGGCTCCACTGAGGAGTCCTCAGGACAATCCCCAGAATTTTCCCCACTATCACATGGAGCAGCATCCCCAAGTCCGTCACTGTGCTGCTGGCATTTACCCTACTTAGTTAAAGGCATACTAAAAATTTCAGTAGTGTTTCTTACTATCAACTGGTATTATTTACTCTGGTGATAGCTCATATAACTGGTATTTCTGGGCGTTAAACAGCGGTCTCCCATGGAATCTGCGCAGGACTACTGAACAGGATGCTCGTCCACAACTCAGCAGTCCTAAATCACAGCCTGGCATGCAAGCTTGAAGTGCTGATATCAGAGATTTGCGCTAGAGTATCTTGCTTATGAGTGAGCTGTGAGGCACACAGTTTGTTTTGCAGTCTTAATTAGGGAGGTAGTTAGCACCATGAAGTGGTGGGTAACAACAGTTAATAACATCCTAGATGAACTGGGGTAGCTACCCCACCAAGATTTAGCAGAGGGGTGCTGTCATGGCTCTGATACGTAAGCAGAAAGCATATTTTAATCAGTTTACACAACAGTACTGACTTGCTCAAGGAAAAAGCATATCCAGATATGAGACT
This sequence comes from Porphyrio hochstetteri, assembly GCA_020800305.1. Classification (NCBI taxonomy): domain Eukaryota; kingdom Metazoa; phylum Chordata; class Aves; order Gruiformes; family Rallidae; genus Porphyrio; species Porphyrio hochstetteri. Next base: position 21,759,316 of record CM036917.1, read on the forward strand.
AAAGGAAAGGAAAGGAAGAGCACAAAGTGCACTTAACAGGAACTGTTTAGTTTGCCATACCTGTTTGCACCTTTTCATGAATTTTAAGTGGTCATGTTAATCAAGTAAATTGGAGTCAACTCAACATAAAAGCAAAAAGATTAAATATATACATATTATTGATTCAACAGAAAAGCATGTCTACATTTTGACTAAAAAAGAAGTCTACTTAAATTGCTAGTGCCAGACAATACTTGCAGTAAAACTGAGTAGTGTGTTACTGCTCTGCTCCCTGGAATAGAGCACAAATGCCTCAAGAACAAAATCCTAATTGGTTTAGGAAATATTAAAGTCTTTCTGTGCAATACACTAAGGGATTTTGTAGCTGATGGCAGTATCAGACGGATAAGAACATATAAAATGATACACAGTATTCAATGGAAAGATCAGGGGAAAGGAAAGAAAAAAACCAAAACACCACAGCCAACTCAAATATAAAAAATTACATCTTGTCAGTATATAGCTTTCACCAAAAAAATTAAAATTAAGGAAATACTCTATCAACTTTTCTTCATGCATTAATCCAGTTTTGAAAGCCTTTTCTAAATATGCACACAAGCAAGCCTGTGTTCCTTCCATACAAAACAGTTCCTCCTTAACTGACCTTCATTGTCTTATTTTTGTAACTAACTGGAGGAAATACATCTGTTGTGATGGTCACACAAAACAAGCTCACTATTAGACACGATGGCACAACAATCAAACTGGATTTATTACTACAATTGACTGTAAGTGGGGATATCATCATAGCCCTTCTGTCTCCACCAGAGCTAAGAAAATCATTAGGTGAGTGGCTATTATTTTTTCACTGTTAACTTTGGGTTCTAAACAAATACACAGAACCACGCTGTTTTTCAGATCAGACATTTGTGTTCAAGTATATTGAATTCTAAGGGAATGCAGCTACATGCCAAATTGAACCATGCTATTTATTTGGCTTTGGGACTGGCCTGCTAGATAACAATCAAGATTTTTCATGGTAAGTGTGACTAGTCAATGAGAAAAGTTAAAGATATCCCTATTAACAAGCAAAATTGGAATAATACATTACAAAACACACTCAACTTCTCATGCCCTTCACTATGGAACCTAAGAGGTCATTTGATTCAGCTGAACAGAAATATCTATACATCTTTGTTTAAAAAGCTCACCAAGTTTAATGCGTTTAATAATGTTAGTTACAGTTGGCTTCTAGTGCAGATCTAATAAAAGAACTTTAGCACCAAGACACCAAAGCTTTGCATTTCCTACCCTCTAGGATGAGCCCATGTCCCTGTTGCTTACACAGGCATCCTACGCAATGCAAGACAGCAGAGACCCTTCAAAAGAGACAAAGCTTCAGAATTAAGAGCTTCCTCTTACTAGAAGTCACTTTACTGGAGATAGGAATAAATCTTAAACTGGACTTCTTAGTTGCTTTGCTAAGACCTGCATTAGGACACTTCAGTTTGCTTAGCAATATCTACAACAGTTGAAAAGTGGCATCCACACCCAACTTTGGAAGAGTTGAACAGATAGAACTTTTCTTTTAAAAGATTGCTATTAGTATTAAGGGTTGGCAGATAGTAGTATTTATGGAAATTTTATAATCAGATAATTTACCCAGACACAAGCCTATACAGGAAGATCTTAAGTAAAAAGGATAGGTAGCATGTTGAGTAACTGCTAATTGGAGGTGTTAAGGTTTATCACTCTGGGCTCTACTTTTCACATAAATCCCATTTTACATCTAGACCTTAAGTTTATCAACTAGGTTAGGAAAAACATCAGAAAATCTTTTCAAAACCCTCTTTTTTCTCCCAGCCCAGTCACAGACATTAGTAACTGAAATCCCTTTGCAATAACTGTCTAAACATTGAACTTAATTTTATTTCCTTGTTAATCAAAGTGGTCATTTGAGAAATAGTGATCATCCTGAACACTCTCTAAAGACTACAGAGGAATTATCCTAAATTTAATGAGTGCTGGATAAGCCTACAGAGCATCTTCATTTTAATTTATGAAATCGGTATTTCATTTGTTGACCATTTGTACATATTTAAAAAAAAAGAAATTATTGTAGATATCCAGAGTTAATTGATGTATTCATTAAAACTCTATGCCCATAGGTAAAACTGTATGCCCATAAACTTCAATGAAAAAGCCATACTTAAAACTCCCTGCTCATTAAAAACATTACATGCAAAGTTTTTTATTGCAGTTCTGCAAGACTGAAAATCAGTTGCCAAATGAACTTTGCAGTCTCTTTAACATTATTTTGCTCAGATACCTAGATACTAATGCCCTTATGATTTTGCTAATTAATTACTAGAAAAAGAGAGTAAACTTTTCCACCTGATGCAGCACGCTATTCTTTGTGTTCCCAAGGGAAAAAACATAAAAAAGATTTACATTTTAAAGAATAAAGTTATATGCTTTTTATTAATAATTGATCTATACTGTTCTATTAATTTTCTTGTGAAATTTACTGGAGTGATCAGGCTACAGTTAAAGTACCTGTAAATCAAGGTATGATACAATGCTCTTTCCCATTTGGAAAATGGAGGATTATTTTAGATGAAAGTATAACACCTTAGCCCTCATCATACTTCATACCCTTCTTCTGAAATTATTTTTTTTTTAATAAAAGGTGAGAAAAATCATGACAACACTAGATAAAAAAAACAACTGCCCTTTTTATAATTCATGAGCTTGAATTTCACCTTATTCTTTCATATATATTAATATATTTTGTGATCAGAGAATTTTTCTATCACACTAGAAAGTCACAGCCTCCTTAAAATACCCTCCAAATTAGGAAGGTATTGCTATCTGCACATTAACAAACAGAAGAAAATGTGCAAACACTCATGTGAAACATTTCTAACATTCCTTTCCTCCTTTACTAGTCAAATGTCCCAAGGCCACTGGTATAACCTGCCCATGCCCCTGGAGTCTTCTCCAGATTTACAGTTCTCCCTGTAATGACTGAGACTCTCTCAAGCACCTCATTCTTTTCACGTACTGAAATAACATTCCATCTGCTCCCACAGTAAGGGCTGTGAAATGATCTTTGGACATCAAGCCCTGAAGTTATGCACACAGTGCCTTCTTTTACCTACAGCATCAGTAAGAGGAAAAACATGCTGATGTCGGCTCCTCCAGCACCTAATATACTATATGGCATCACTTTTGATCAGTACTTACTGTCCACAGTGAATATATTCACCCACTTGGAAAGCAGTATGTCATATCGCACGTGTCTAGCTGGTGAAATGAACTACCAATGTTCCAAAATCATCAAGATTTTGAGACTGAAAAGATCATAATTCGGGTTTCAAACCAGCAACTGTGGATGGCTTAAACACAATGTATGGCCAACATATACTCAGGGATGTTGACTTGCTAGCTAGACAAAATACCTGGAGGTATTCTATGATGAATCAAAGGTATTAGCAAATATTCTTCTTGTGGTGATGATTTAACAGTATGTAAATACCAGTCATACACTTTGCAGAGAAAGATAAAACTATCCTAAAACTCCCCGTGTTCACTCCTGCACTTGACTGCAGCCACATCTGTACTTCCTTCTTGTTACATGGAAGTATACCCGCTCTCTCTCAGGTAGAGTCAAGCTGAAAAGTGGGAATTTCCCATTGACAAGTGGGAACATATTGTTTTTGTCAAGGAAAAAAGGTATAACATGATTTATGAAGATCTAATACCATTTGAAACAACTCACATCTATCTCACTTAATGGAGACCCCAAAGGAAATTTAGTAAATAACAACCTTTAAGTTAATCTGACATTTTCTGTCCTGTGTATGAAAAACATTCCTTATAAATATTAGACGAGCTATCTGAGAACCCATAATAAAAATTAACATGAAAAAGCGATTTTTTAAAAAAAAAAAAAAGCAACCATCAGCTACAATCAGTGCACCACACTGAACAAATGGTGGTTCATAAAAAGAGAAAAACCCCTCTAAGTAACTCTAGAAAAGACATGGGACAGACAGAAGTCAGTGCTTAGCTCTAAACCCCAAACAATGAACAAGGTGCGACTCCTATCCATAGTTACAGGACTTGCCATTACATTAATTGCACTTACTGAAAGATCTCACAGAACCTTGTTTTCTTCTAAATCCATGAGATCTAAAACTGTTGCATTCATGTCAGCTTTCAGTAAAAGCAGATCTAAGCCACATAAATGGGTGCCAAATAACAAGCCTTCAGTATTTTCAGGCTTATTTTGCACTTAAATAGATTTTAGAGAAGGGGGACAAATATAACAAATTCAGAGATTTAAATCCTCAGTTCCGAACAAGTGCTTATCGTTATGAATGTTGAAAGCTTTTCAGAGACAATCAAGGGCAACAGTGTCATCTCCTTTGCAAAGGATAAGATCTTCTCTTTGAATCTGTGCCACTTAATTCAATTGATTGTTAACTTTAGTTCAAATTCTAGTTTAGATGAGCATTATTCTCAGATGACATTCTTAGAACTGCAAGGTTAGACATATCTGATAAATTAATTCCTGTTGGATGTTACAAACTCCCTTTACTTGCAGGCCTCAGCTCTATTAATTATCAGTGTTTTACTTTACGATCTGACATTTAAACTCTGTTAGCTTTATTCCCACAGACTGTGAAATCCATGAGCTGGTGCACAGCTCACTGACTGTGCAGGGTACATAGACCAATGGAAAAAAAGGAGGAAAAACACAGAACTCATTCTGAACATGGTCCTCTGAGAGGACTGGGACAGAAAAGGAGCAATGGAGACCGAGTACCAGAAAAGCTGTTTAAACAATTCATAAGCAATAAAGTTAAGCAAGATTTCGATGAAAGACTGAAACACAGAACTGTAATTCACAGCTAGTGTGTTGCTTGAATACAGCATGTTGTGTGGACACAATTGTGTTCAAGCCAATTTCAAGCCAGAATGGAGTCTATTATTTATAGAAAAGTAAAGGAGAGAAGATAAAGCATAGAGAAGACATTTTTTAAGCAAACTAAGAGATGTCATTAGTAACTTCGGAAAGGACAGATCCTGTTTGGCTGAGGAGTGAGACTGCAGTATTAGAAGGTCCAGAGAGACCCTGCTATGCTGTCTGCAGATCCCACAAGGAAAAGTTCAGTTTTGTTCCTTGGATATTTATTTTCTGTGATTTCCTTGTTGCTAATGTGCAGACTTCTCTGGGGATTGAGGGAACATGAACATTTCTTTTAAACAGATTAAATACTTGATGCAGGGGATGTAAAAACATACTGTGCTGTTAACTCTCCTAATATCTGATTAATATTGCTACATTTCAAATTTAAGATTAATTTGGTTCTATGCAATATTCTGAAAACACAAAGTTTTTATCTACAGGAATTTTATTCTTATTACGATGAAACTTATTAAAAGAGATTTTTTTGTGTACCTGTTTAAGCCCAATGATTTTTATAATCTCAAGTGGAAAAAATTATGTGCTTTTTTCATGCAAGATTGTTTGAAAAATCAAGCATGTTTGCCCTCTTATTAAACTAAATATTACACATCAGCTCCTTTGGGAATGGCATTTAACTTTAGCATCTGGTTTGTTGTGCAGGATAACTTGCCTCTGCCTCCCATCAGACACCTTTTCTATGGGCCAGCAAATTACCACCTGAATATTTCTGCAGTTATTTCAAGGCTGTTGCCTTGTACAAATTGGAAGATTGATATACAGGTCAGATTAACCAAAGGCTCTTCCATCACTCCAAAAAGTATCAAGGTGTGTAACTCTCTATGTCAAATACCAAGCCAAATATTATTCTTTTCCTCCTGCCAGGTTAACAAGCCTGACCATATTCTTTCTTAATACTAATTTTATGGAAGTTATCATTAGTACAATCTCTTCTTCAGACCTGCCACTCAGAGAAAAGGATATGAAGTACAAACAGTTGTCCTGTAAACTGCTTTTAATTTTTCCTGTCAAAGTTACAATGATAACATTAAAATTCAGGGAAAATTTCTCCGTGTGGCATTTCCTATACAAGCGTGATTGTATGCAAAGAACTATTCTCCTGTTACCACACAAACGTGAGAGGTTCAGTAAGCACTCCTTTCCTCCCCTCCCTCCAGCACCTCAAATACACGGCCTACAGAAGGACAGAACAGAAAATATCCGTCAAAACAAATGGAAATAACACCAGTTCACAGGACACAAGATTCATCCTATTCAGTCTCAGCTAGTTTCTACATATATTGGTTCAGACTGTAAACTCACTACAAGGAAGAAACCTGCAATACACCTGTAACACACTGAAGTTACCAAGCTTTCAAACTAGATACTTATGTACCTAAAATAACTATAGCTGCACGGAGGTGCTCTTAGGCCAATTTACTTTGCTTTCATGAGTGGTGTCCTCTGTAAACTACCTTGGGGAGTTCAACTGCCAAGGAAAATCTGTGGTGTAGCTGCATTTCCTGGGTATCTTTGGAGGAACTTTTCAAAGTTTCCCGTATCTGACGGTGAAAATAGCTTATTCCTGCCTTATTCTTGTCCTTGTTGACTGGGCTTTACAAGAGCTGGGACTGTCTGCCACATGAGGACAGACAGATGGTGCTGGCTGCCTAGAATGGGGAAACAGGCTCATTTTTTTAACTGTGCTTTCACAATATACACTAGCATTTTACTAAGACTTTTTTCCTTTAAGAAAAAAAGCTTTTTCAAATTATTTTGAGGTTTACTTTTCAGACACAGATGGGTTTTATGCCCAACTTTAATTTCTTTAATATCAGCTATTGTGGGCCATTAGCATGAAAGAAATCCTGCCTTCAAACCTCTGCCACATTTCAGCGCTCTCACTTCAGAAATTATTTCCTATTTATTTAGTGTGAATTTGGAGGCTATTTAGCCGGTTTTCGAGCAGGTTTTCTTTTATGCCTCCTACCACTGCACTGCTGCCCCCCACCACCTCCTACCCCTTCTCCGAACCTGCCCCTTCCCGCCGCCGGTGGGCTTAGGGCTGCTATGCCTGTCAGCCGCGGGGCCGCGCAGCGCCGTGCCCCGCAGACCGCCTAGTCGTCAAAGCCGCGGGAGACTCAGGGACACCATTTCTGCCCCATTTTTGAATCCACCGCGACAGCCACTGCTCCTCCCCAACGCCCCGACGGGTGTTTATGGCGTTCACCGTAGCTCGGGAGCGCTCAAGGCCGCCTTCCCCCCGGCCAGGAAGCTGCACAGAAGGCAGAAGCCCTCATGTAGTGGTATTGCTGATGAGGAGGAGATGGACACAGGGCTAGTCAGTGGCATGTGGCAGTAATTATAAAAGCCATAATAGGAAAAGCTTTAGAAAGGGAAAAGGTAGAAAAAACCCCAAAAACCAAAACCGATTATAAAGGGAGAGAGGCCTGCTGCCAGCTACAGCTACTGGGTGGTGGTGCTACCCGGACTGGGACCACTGTGTTCCCCGCTCCTGGGCAGGGGTGCACCTTCATTCCTTGGCAGTTGTATGTTCAACTCTGTGATTTACATTCTAACTACAGCTGTTCAGGGGGTTTGGAAACTGAATTTGGGGGAAAAAAAGGTGGGCAAAACAAGCCAGATGTTGGTGAAAAAATTATTTGGGTAAATGGGTTGGTGCCTGTAGCTTTGAAGCAGTGGCAGAAAGTGAGACGTATCCTCCAGGCCTGTTGGTCACTGTAAGGCCTCATGCTTCCAGCAGATCCATGTAACTCTCCTGTAAAGAAATACCCCACATGCTTCAATGAAAGAGTGTTGTAGGAGCCGGTATTGACTCTAAGTTAAATTAAAATGTAGTATTTTCATAAAGTAAAGAGAACACAGAATTTTAAGTAAATTGGGGAGATGGGTAATTGCTGCTCTGAGTTAAGACACCTCTACTCAATTTTTCTTTCTAATAGTAGTGGAAATGTGTATGTTCATGCTTCATTTTTACTGCAGAACAAGCTGCCTTTAATTGATGCAACTAGAGCTTTTCTATCTGATGTGGGGAAATGCAAATGCATATACAGACAATGACAAGTAGTACTTTAGCAAATGATACCACATAAGACAATTTATTTTTGATACCAGACTGTGGATGGTCTGCTCCACCAGGAAAGCCTTGCTGTAGTCCTGAGCCTGCAGGACACACCATGCTTTCTCCTTCCATTCGGATCAATGAAAGCTGAGGTTGCTTGGTGTCTCCAAGGAGCCACTTAATACTTTACAGAACTGCGTCTAAATCCACCTGTTGCTGGTTCTGAGGAATTATTGTCTACAGTAGAATGTGAAAGAGCAAGCCTTATTGATGAGCTGTGGTTATAGAGATGTTACTAACCCTCTCAAAGCGAGTCAGTCTCTAAGCCTCTAAGGACAAGAGAGGAAGTTAGAACAAAGAACATAAAAATAATTTTGACCATTAATATTTAATATTTTACCTTTGTCTCCCTCCTTTACTCTGCTTTCCTGCTAAAACAGATGAAAATGACTTTCATTGTTCTTTAGGGAGAAAGCATTTTGTTATATTACATCTGTTCTTTAAACCCACAAACGCTGGAAGCCGCAGAAGCAGATAAATCTCTTTGTCTAGAAGACATACTCAAGGTTCTGGGGACAAAACTGATCTTTGCCTCATGGGTTAATGGCATTAATAATTGCCATTTGGATAAGTCTAAATGTAAAAAGCCTGCTTAAACAAAAGAGTCAACCCTTCAAAAATGACTATCCATGATAAATTTTCAAGAGCAATGGAAATTGTCATTCTGCCAGCTTGATAAATTGTAGCCCCAACTGGTAGAGCCATTTGCCTTGCAGTAAGCACAAAATGACAGATCTTTGCTGAATACAAACTATAATGCTTGCACCTTTCACAGCTGGTTTAGCTTGTAAACGCAGCAAAAAAAGAGGCTTTAATAAAAACTGAAGGTTATGCACAAAATAGTTTCACATCTAACTGCTTCTTTCAGTTTAAAGACATTTCTTTCACATTGGAAAGTAGTCATGAAAGAAACCCTTCAGCTGTCTATGGGATCATGCTCTAAAGAGACATCTACAATCACGCTATGGTGATTTCCTCATTAAATGATTCAATGGTAGAAGCCAAATCATTTTGGGAGAAAAAAAATTATATGTTTAGTATCAGCTCACTGTTTACCAAAACTTGCACACCCCTTATGTGTGAGGAAGATAAATCCACGTACTGAATTGCCAATCATGATGCAAATAAATTCAGCACCTACTCTAATTCCATTGTCTAACTGCTGATCTATCTCCCTGATGACTCGTTCTACTCTTCTAAGTCATAGAGCATCTTTAACATACTTTAGGAAAGAAATTGCTTTGTCAGAGATACGTTTAATTCTTGTCAATAGATGGAATTCCTTCTAAAGAGAAAAAAAAACCACACTTGCCTGAAGCCACTTTTGCATAATATATACATTATGCAAACGCTGTGAAGTTGATATCTAATGGCTCTGTGTTGCTACAAATGGATGCTTTATTCTTTCAAAATGAGATTTCCACCCACTTGACACAAGCAGTCACTCCTAGTCCTAGAAAAACTTAGTTTTAAATATGTACGAAAGTAAAGATGTGATACTCAAGTTATTTTAGGGCGTGTTTAAAGATTCTTAGCTCTCCTGAGTCATAGAGGACTCACTGATGCCTGACTAGCATGCAGTTTGATGAGCAAGAATTGTACAAAGGCCTTCAAACTTCCTTGAAATAATCTGCCTGTAATAGATATTGCAACGGGCAAGAGAGGTTTATTTTAAAGTCTTCTTACTTGGTCTGTCCTGTCCAGAAGATCAGAGGATTTTTACTCTTTAAAAAGCTACATCTAACCAGCTTATTTTATGTCCTAGTAAAATACAGCTTCAAAGACCAGGAGCCTTCTGGTGTATTTTGATGTGTTCGCTTCAAAGAAAGCTCTTGAAGCTCCACCTCAGGGCTCTGGATGTCTGGGTACCTCTATCATACTGCTATGGGCAAATATGCAGACCATCTTGAAAGCAAAGTGTACAACTGAGTGAACATATTGAACTGCAAATTCCAGACATGCCAACGGCTGGTGCCCTTTCATTCCCTAATTTCTGACTCCTTAAACCTGCATCTTTGATTATCTCCTTTTCACGCAGTTCAGTCTGTTTGGATCTCTCTGCTTATTTACCCCTCTCCATACTCTTCCCCACCCCACTGAAATAACCCAACAAACCAAAAAACACAACAACAAAAAAGAAACCCCACATATATAAAACAGAAAATCCCTTTGTTAAACAAAAGCAGAGATTAAATATGGAAAAAAACTCAGAACACAGTTAATATCTTTGAAAATGATAAGCAGGTAAAAATCAGTCGCAGAACTTGTCAAGTACATGGTTCAGGAAATACCAATAACAGGTTCTACTGTTTGTGACGCCTGTTAACATGTAGGTACAGACATCCAGGTTATCTTACTGCAGTGATATATTTACAGGGGCACCTAGAAGGGTGAGGAGGGGGTTCACCTGCTGCCCCGAGCATGGACTTGCCTCCATTTACTCCTTTCCTTTAAGCTACTGCCTTCAGCCTAGGAAGGGAGGATACAGGATCTCCATGGTTTGGGTTTTTTTCTGGTGTCTGTTTCTGACTCAGAGGACAGAGCACAGTTCCACCAGTCTCTCTCTTTCCCAGCCTCCTTATGGTACTTAACCTTCCTACTTCCTCTGGTAGCTCTGTCACCAGGCTGAGCAGATCATCCACTTGGTCACAGCTCACAGAGCTGTCATCACTACTGCCACCCATTCCGAGGGACAGGCTCTGGCACACCCTGCAGCCTGAGACGTGGGTGGCTGTGTGATTTTCTGTGAGCTCTGTCAGGGTTCCCACATCTGTTCTGCCGAGTGTAGAGGACACAGCTTTCTGACAGGTGGGTACAGTAGCATAGTTCAGCTCCTTCTGGGAGGGTGATGACCTCCAGTGGAACCTCTTGAGCTGGTAGGGTGACAACACCCTTCCTGTAGACCTATTTTAACTATAAAACCAGTGTATAAATCCAAAGGGAAAGGGGGTTGCCAAGACAGACCATCCAATTAAATCATACTCAAAGATTAATATGTTCCTTGGTATTCCAGTCTGCTATCTTACAGTCAAAACTCAGCACATCCTAAGGGAAAGTAACATAGTTCATGAAGACATTACTAATTATCCTCTAACAGGGAACATATACTAATCAATGCTTGTGATCCATCTAGACTGAAGATAAAATAAAGATTTCAGCACAAGAACGAGATATTGTGGGGAAAAGAAAATACTATCTGAAACTGCACATACATTTTATCATGCATGCAAAATGCACCGCATAAAAAAAAATAAGACAAAGATGGGACTGCAGCTTGGGGTCAAAGTGAAAATCTGATACAGCTGTTAGAGGATGGGTATTTGCAGTATGGAGGAAGCATCCTTAAGAAGAATGTCAGGAGATCTATAACAATATCTTCTAAATAATGTCTTATCCTTAGGTCTTTAGAAGTACAACAGAACTATCATAGCCATCCAAAGGCATGGTAAATGGCTTTAATGGAGTGGTTAACTGGGGTAGTGTATGTAATGTTTGGGACAATTTTGATTATTTGTCTAGGCAAAAGTGGGCTGAAGTTACCATGGTTAGCTCGCTGGAAAGATGGATCAGGATTGGAAGTGCCTGTCCCAGAGTATTTAGATAATATTTCTTAGCTTGTAAAATTGAGTGGAGATAGGGTGGGACTGTTCTCCTGGAGCTTTCTAATCTGAAGGAAAGACCAGAACAGAAGAAGAGATACTGAAGCTAAAGGACAATTTTGGCACAAAACAAAATGGCTACAAAGAAAAATTATCAAAGAAAAGAGAAGGCAGTTTCTAAGTCCCACGCTGAAGAGTTTGAAGTAGCCCTCCAAAAGGAGAGGTGAGCAAGGGAAAGACACCCAACTAATTTTAGAAGGAAAGATATATGATGCTGCTGTCTGAAATAATAGGAGGCTGTGACTTGACCCAGAAAATCCTTTCACTTCATACGTTTATAGTGCTGCCAATAAAAGCAAAAAGAGCACACAGTCAACAGAGAAAGAGAAAAATGGGGAAGTGTCTAAATTCTTGACTGAATTGAAAGCATATATTGTATATGCTGGTGAAGAGGGAAAAAAAATTCCTCTTTGCTGCTCCACCAGGGTAAAGATAAAGAGCTTTCCTTTTCCATTCTATGAAATGGATTTTATTTTGTTTAGCCTAAGGCTTTTCTCTCCCCACCCCCTCAATATTATAACAGGAATTTTTAATCTGAAAAAGTCAGATAACTGCAAGGTTACCACAAAGAAGATGTGTTCCTAAGTGGAGGTCGTTTTCCTGAGCAGAGAAAAGCGAGCATGAACACAAGCAATGATCTACCTTGGTGATGCTTTTTTTTTTAACTAATTGGAATATTTATTGGCTCAGCATCAGCTATGCCCGAGTGCTGAATGCTGTTTAGCAGCAATAACAGACTGATTGAGGAAGGTATCCAAATGGCATACACCAGATTCTGTGTGTGCAAGTAACTCCATGGGTAACATGACTTTCTAAGCCAGTGGGTTTGCCCCGAAGCAGATGACAGGAACTCAGCCAACAGACTATTTTTGAAGTCTCCATCTCACAGAAGTCAAATGGTAATTTTTTTCAACTGCAAACAATACAAAGGTAATGTCGATAGTTTCCAGTCGCACACTGATTAAATGCCCTGCATGAAGTATACAAGTACTTCATTGTATTAGACCAACCCAGGAAAAGAGAGTTTTGCTTCCCATATTGCCAGAGCTTATCTTCCTTGTATTACTTGATCCAACACGTGTTCCTTTAAATCACAGCATGCTCAAATGAAGAATAAAACTCCAGAAAGAAAATACAACTGTTCTACAGGAACATCAGCAATATTTCTGCATAATGTCTCTGCAGAAATCAGAGAAGATACTATTTTTATAGTAACAGATAAAAAGTATATGAAAGAATCCAGGAAAATTAAATGCCAAGAAAGCACACAACAAAAAAACCATTTGAACGTTTACAACATTCTACAGTAGTGGCTGGTATTTTCCTTACACAGGCAGGCTTTGCCAAGGGTTTTCTTTGTATAATTTAGGGCAGAATCTTCTAGACAGTGATATGTACTGAACGAAAATAATTAAAAAGAAATTACAAAACCAAGGAGTCCATTATCATAATTTAACTGGTATTAATGTCCTCCCTTTTCTCATTTACTGTTTCTCTGATTTCTCTATAACATGTAAACAGAAGAGGATTTCATGTTTTATTCCAGGCCACAAACACCAAAATGTCAAATCCTAAAGGGCCGAAAACACATACTTGTGAGACCACATTAATCATACACCTCTACTGGTACCCACGTTTTCTGAATAGTTTAACATTTACTATCATTAGTTTGTATTATTCTGATGTCTCAGACAAAATTCTTTACAGTATCAAGTCAAACATCCTGTATACTTCTATGTATGCTACACCTGTGCTATTAATTTACACAGTAAAATTAGTGTCATAAAAGCAGCAGGCTACTATAAGCTCAAAATTACAAGCTTCCTTATGTTGCCACTGTTGAGTTATTTATTTAATCAAGTCTGAGTTGTTCCATTATTTTGTTTAATGCCAGCGTCAGTCTAGCAGTCCTGCTATTATCAGGGCTGTCTACCTTTAATCTTTATAAAATATTGTTGCAACATTTCTTCCATATTTCTGGCCTTCAGAATCTGCTACCTTCCTGAAAGCTGATACTTTCTAAGCCAAATATTTCATATCAAGGAGAAAACTAATTTAGGCTCTTGGTAGAGCACTCACTCTGGTCTTGACGTTCTTTCCCATTTGGATTGTCTCCAAAGAAGAATAAACTACAGAACGTGATGTTCTTATGGCGAATAACTGTGTAACAGGAAAAGAAAAAGTGCTTTCAAAAGCTGTATTAAAGATTATTTTTTCAGAGCCCTGCAGCAGATTGAATCATTAAAGTTTATTTTGTGTTAGTTTTGACTCCTTTGTGATATATTTTTACGGACATTTAAACCTTCTGTAAATGACAATGTCCTGTATGTATTAGAAGTGCCTCTATGTCAATAACTTACACCCTACAAAGAACTGAAAATTGCAGCACTGGAGAAGCCAGGAGGCTTTGTATGTGAAATTTTAAAACCCCCATTGCCTTTGTTATGCAATATTTAATCAATGGTAGGGGGGAATAAAACTTTGAAGAACATTATCTGCAGTGGACAACAGAGAAGCATAAAAATAATACATTACTGCAGATAATAATCTTTCATTAATGACCATAGCTCGCTGCAGATGATCACGATATATCATTTAGAGATCACAGCTGGAGATGGGGATTTAAAAATTGCCTAGAGTTTAAGTAAGGTTGAGAAAGGCAACACACACTGACACAACTGCTCTCTGTGAAATTACTCTTCCTCTCACTATATGTAGTCAAATCATTAAGACTGACAGAACAGAAAGTTTAATCAAAGAAGATATCAGGTATTATAAAACTAGAACAGAATTTATAAAATTACTAATTTAAAAAATCAAACTGAGAACTGCAAAACTCAACTGTGATTGTTCAGATTATAAAACAAACACATTTCAGGTTATCCAGAAATACCATTTAATTAAGCCCTTTATGCATATTAAGTAACTTTAAAAAAAGTAGGTTTATGTAGACTTTAATTTACTGGTATGTGAACAAGCTGTAACAGCAGAGAGGAGAGGTGAGCCCTTGTGCAGGCACACACCATGGTACCTCGCAGCCATCACAACTTGAGAGGCATATCCTTTGCTAAGGGGATTTTCCTCAATCTAATTACAATTTAAGTGGCCTAGCAAAATTGTATAGATCATTGGAGATGTATATATACACACACACAGAGACACACAGCAAGTCGTACAGCTTGGTCATATGGCGTCAAAATAACTTCCAATGGAAAATGGCAAGGGTGCATGTTTTGCATAGTTTTATTTACATTCTGAAAAAATACTCTTACAACATGATGAAGTCTGAATGATGCCTTTTGCAACAGCCTCTCTGACCTTTCTCTGCTTTTTCTCACTGCAACACAGAGGGCAACGACAACTGATGTGTTCAACTCAGTCCCGTGTTATTCGTGCAGGGTTTCACCCTCTGCCCTTAAACCCCGTTTTTGAACCATGAGAATTACTGGTATCAACTGCTATAGGTAAAGCTTCTAAGTTTCTCTTCAACTAGGTAGTCTATCTATTTTTAAAGCCCATTAATAAGGAAATGGGGCAGTGGACTGACTGCCACTGCCATAATGAGTGAGGTTTACATGTACACAACATTGACACACGAGCTAAAGTAGCAGTAATTGCTGTGAACTTTACCACCCCTCATTCGTGGCACCCAGTGCTCAAGAAAGACAAGCAAGTGCAAGGACTGCAGTTTCATAGTGGAGAGTGGGAAGGCTCTCTGATCAGGGAAAGAACAGGATTTATTAGTACAGAAGTTATGCAAATATATAAAACCAGGTAGTATTTCAGGTAAAGAAACCTATTTTGGTCAAATTACCACTGTTGTCTTCATTTGAATACAAGTCTCAGATTTTTATTCCTCTCAGAGAGCAATGCTTTCTAGACAAAATAGGCATTTTTGAAACTCAGTATTAGATCAGTCCATTTCAGTAATAAGACAATTAAGTGACTAGCATGCTTCTGTGTCTCAAAAATAAATGTAGGCATTAGTGCTGGATACAGCTTGTGTAAGATCTCATTTCTTTACAAATAAAACACAAGAGGAATAGGAAGGAGTAAAGGAGAAAAAACAAACGCCACAGGCAGAAAGGGAATGTTCTTTCAGTGGATTTGTGGTTTTGGCTGGCCTGATAAGTTGTTTGTGGCTTGCTGGGGATGCATTCAGTTCTCCCCTCTGAAGGCCACTGCAGACTGTCACCAATTAGTATTGTGGTCTGGAGCTCAGCAAGCTGCTAAGTGTCTTTTGAACTACCATTCTGTAACCTTTCCAAAACTGACCTTTTCGTTATCATTTCACATCACTCTGTGTGTATGTGTATGAATAAGAGAAAAATAGACTTTTAATGTCATGCTTATTTCCACTGGCTTTTAAGCTTCTTGTCAAAACATACTGACTTACCATACGTTAACTGAGAAAGAATGAGCTAATCTTTCAGATATATTCAAAACAAAAAACATTTCATTCTCTTTCTCAGGATGAGTATAACACCACACGGTGCTAATGCTAATACCTGCGTACAAGGACCTCATTCATATTCAGGTCCAGAAACAAATATTGGTTCCGCTCAGAGAATTGTAACAAGCCACCTTCACAAGCAGAGATGGCTGGAAATCCCATGTGCCTTCATGGGGAATTGTTTCTGATAATAGCTATTGCCATTCAAAGTCAGAGCTGCTGGTGGGCCATATAATTCCTTTACAGAGGGCAGTGAGTTTCTTAAAATGCATCAGAATTAATCTTGTAAAAATTCCTGTGGAATCATGAGACAGGTGATGGCAAACCAGCATACTAAACCAGAAGTTTAACATCAATTTCTGTTTCTCAGTTCTGAAGAACAAATGTGGTTGACAAAGTTCTTAAGACTGAAGTGAAATCAGTGGCTCCCTCTGCATGTTTCTGTAAAAATTTGCCTCCAGTGGATTCAGATAAATTGAGGGTACCTTTTGGTTTCTGGTAGTTTGAGACTGCCAGGTGATTTGAGTTTGGTCATTCCTACTGCTGCAGAAGACTTGGAAAGTGAAATACAGCTATTTGTGGCTGAAAGTTGCAGTGTTAATCCTAAACTGTCAGAAATTCTGCATTAGTCATTCTAGAATCTTGATAGATTTCTCTCAAACGTGGGCTAGCACTCACAAATATTGCCTCCATTTTCCCTTTTACAAAACATGGGAAAAACTCTATGATGCATTTGAGATCCAAGCGTTGAAAGAGGGTGTATACTAGCAAATCATGTACAAAGAAGCACACAAAAGCCTACAGCAACTGCCAGTTTTCACACATACAACCCTTGTAGACAAGTGACCTTTTTAACCCGTATTTTAGATATGATTTGGATGACCTTTTGTTTAGTGCGTTGAATATTTCTGCATATAGTGTCATATCTGCCCTGCATACAGAAAACTTTGGCATAATCACAAATATTGAAATAAATGTCCAAATAAAATAATTTAAAAAACAAACCTTACAGTAATAATTATCCAATAGTGCTTTAAATTGAAAGAAATAAAGAAATATGAAAGTTCCACCTTCCTAAGTGTCTTGATATCAGCACACACAAATCACTGCACAGACCAAGACCTGGATACATAGATCAAATTGACATTTTACATTTCAGTGACAAATTGGTCCTTTACCTTCTTTACACAGGTTTGGGGTTCCTCTACTATCACAAACACCTCAAATCCTGCATCAATACCCATATTCTTAGAGAAAAAGATCACTTGGCTTCCATCAGCCCTCTCACCTACTTACTGAAACCAAAGAATAAAGTCAATAAAGTCACACATCCACTCAACTCCAAGAACAAGTTGACTCTGCCACTAAAACTAAAGAATAGGTTAAAAAAATTTCTTTGTCCAGGATGAAGTTAAACCTCACTGAATGAGCCTCAGTAAGATACAAGTAGTTTGAAAAGTCCTGTTTTCATTCTGTGCTTTTGTATCTGGTTTAGATCAGAAAAAGATTCAGCAGTTCTTTATAATCTTGAAATAATGACTGTTCTCCGTACATAGCTACCAGATAGTATTTACAGCCACATGCAAAACAGAACAGCTATATTTTGCACAGCAGGACAAGCAAAGCCTGATATTACCACATCCCATTAGCTCTGCCCCCAGACCAGTCACAGTCAGAAATGGATTTGTGTCCAAGCCATCTTCTCTCTGACCCAATAGTCACCCCTCAATGAGAACGAACCTTCAAAAACTTAGCGACAAGAACACATTAATGCAAGAACGTATTTGTAGCATCCCTATTTGCTGTAGTAATTTTCTTTATGACAGTTTTGAAGCCAGGGAAGAGGGTAACTGCAGAGAATTCAAGTAGAAACATACACACCGGAAGCGATAGTCAAAGGTTTCTATAACATTTATAATTCTTATTTATTTACTGTAGAATTATTATGGGCTTAAAAATTATTGGGGAAAAATATGCTTGTAAAACTAGAGATCATCTTATAATCATTCCATTATAAACAATTGGCTTGGTAGAGTCCCCTTGTCCAGGACCATCTAATTCTTCCTGTTCAGACCTCTACATCTTTCAGGTTCCTCGCACTCTTTTTTCCACCCCGCTGCCCCCAGTCAGCAGCACATACTCCCAGTTTTATGCTTAGCAACCCACACCATTGCTATGCTGACTGCCAGGGGGTGGGGGAATAAGTAAAACAGCAGGGAGAAACAGTATTTTAGCAGAGTCACTGTTTTCTTATGAAAAGTTCTACATTATACAACCCTGTATCTTGCCTAAGGCTGCGCAGTTTTAATCTACATGTGCATTAGTGCCCTTGAAGCATAGAAGATACCTGGAAATGTTAAGCAGCAGGCTAAGGAAGACATCAAGTTGTTTGATATGCACCTCAAGTAAGGGGTAGTGAACCATCTCGGGGGACAAGCTACAGATAGACGGTCTTCTGTACTTTATCATTACCTGCAAGTCCAGATGCTAAAGTTGTTTAGTCTAATTCTACTTTGGCAGCAGCAATTTCATTTTATACTGTGCTTCAGGCTATTAAATCTTAAGAACATACAGATGCTATGCACCTGGAATATCTAAATGGGAGTAGGAGCTTGTTTTTCTTGAGTATAGGAATAACATTGTTTATACGGCACTACATAACTCCTTATCTGCTTCTGGGCAAGCACACCACTGCTTCACCTTTTTGTCATTGGCAGAAGCAAAGTCCACAGTTAAATCCTTAGACATAGAAATTTCTGTGGAATTCATCGTTAGAGACAAAATTTAATTCTCCCAGAAGTCAGTATAAATAGATACTATGGAAAACTTCACAATGCCTAGTTGTAAGAATGATTTTGAGGGATTATTGAAAAGCAAGAAGTATTTGATATATTTGGTACACATAAGCTAGCCTAGATGCATTTATATGTAACTAAAACTCTGCTAACACTATTTTGGTGGAAGACTTCCCTGTAACGATAGTTAGGAAAACTTAGTTTTATGAATTATGAAAACTTCACATTTAACTCAGAACTTTCAAATACAAAAGCTTTTGTTGTGGTTGGGTTTGGAAGAAAATTTAAGGATTTCTCCATGTAGAAACATTTTTCCACTGCAAAACTTGTCTACCACAATGTGCACACAAAGGACATCTATTCTAGTAGAACTTTGCGTATGTAGGTAGCTTCAGATGATGAGGTGCTGACAGATCCGGACTATGCCTACAGCCAATACTTTTTTCTCTACAGTTCATCAGATTTCTGCAGAAAGGAGCCCAGAACAGAGAACAGAACAAAGCATAGACTTCACCCACACAGTAGTGTGCAGTGGACTTCTTTATAAAGGCCATAATCTACTAAGTGCTAGACTCCCCCAGCAGGTGACTTACTGCCAAAATGAAGTAGTCAGTCAATATGGTGACCATGGACACTACACAGAGGGTAAGAGGAAAAGATAACATATGTTCACATGTACCACTTATGACTTACTTTCAAGGGAAGGTAAAGCTGGCACTTGCTGATGCTTCATGTCACTGATTTTAGATGTTAAAAAGGAAAAAAGTAATGCAAAGGATTTAGATTTCTTGACTTTAATCAAATTCATTGCTGTCTTCATGGTTCAGTTAACTCAGATGTTCTATCATGACCACACATACCATTATTCATACAGAATTTACATCTGTCTTAAAGCCCCTGACATTCCCATATGTTTTGTAGATCCCACCCCTTTTATTGATAGATGAGGAAAATAAATCCACATGCCACAAAAGAAGCATGTACGTGTGCATGTGAAAAACTTGTGAGAGCTATAAATATATTGCATTAATAACAAGTCAGGATTAAATTCTACATGTATTCCTATTCTTATAGGGGAAAAAAAGCAGATGGTATATATTTGCAGGCTTGGATTGAAAGACTCCCCTCTTCAGTTTCTGTCTTGCTCATCTGTGGAGGTCTTTTTCTCTTGTGTGAGAAAGATCCCAGAAGAGGAGTAGGAATAATTTCTGCTAGGGCTTCTGCAGAGTGTAAGACAACCAAGCATATTCCTCTGCTTCAGTCTCCTGAAAATCCCCAGTATTCGTAAACTGCTATTAATTATTATGCTGACTTTCACAGTATCTTAATGAAAATAATTTTATTAAAGCATTAAAAAATTCCAGTGTGCTTGCTTAGCCCATTTGCCACTTAAAACCTGTTGCCTCATTTACACCTCAGAAAAACTAAATATTAGATCATTTATTTCCAAAAAAAGATATTACAGCTCTCCGAGTTACAAGGTATCATATATATGTGTTCATTTTAAAAAGAAATGGGGAGGGCTACTATGAAAATTACAAATGACTGTAGGACATATTGCATATCTCAGATTTCATTGTATAGGTGTATTGAATGGATATCTGAATTCATGGGAGGTAAACTGTGGAAACTATAGTCAGGATCAACCCAAATATAGGGTCTGAGTTAAGACTGAGCACTTCAGTGAAATCCAAGTGAAAAATGTACTTTCTCTGAAGGAGAAAATGACTATTCCTGGGGTATTTCTCTTTTGCAGGACATTATGTGAAATTCCAGTTTCTATTCTTGTAAGTTGGACACTCAGCTAAGGAAACCTGGTTTTAGTGGTTTGGCCATTAATAAGTTAAATATGTGATCCCAAAAAAATTCAGAAGAAATGCAACTATGAACATACAGGCACAATTTACAGTATTGGTAAACTAGATCTGGAGAGTAAGATTTTGATGACAGAGACTCAGTACAAGTGATACACCTCAGTTTGTTCTGCTGATACTACTAAAATCACTTATCATCAATACCAAGTATATAATTTTGTGTAATCCCAAATTCACTGAGGTTTTTCTACTATGAAGTTTTTCTTTAGGAAGTGTTCAGTTTTGTGCTGGCTCCAGCTAAGAACGTACAGCCCCCTTGGGAGAGGAGAAGAGGATAAAGAAAAAAAAAAGGGGGGGTGGGGGGGGCTAGATTTTCTTGCCAGAGAGTCATAAAATAGAACTAAAATGGAAGAATTATTAGTTCCCACCCTGCTCTGCTTGCTGCCTATGTAGAATTGTTCCCTATGGCACATTATGTAGTGTTTCATATTTTAAGTGTTCGGCTCAATTTCAGCCATGAAACTGCAGCTAACGAATAATCTCCTTTGGTTTATTTTTATCACATTCTCAAGTATGCATTAAAATTAGCATAATTGATGGTGTAATTAAAGACGTCAGCACAGCTCTGAATACAGGGTTTGCTAGTTTATGTGTGCTCCATGCTGGTTTGGTCTTAGAATATGACTTTTTTTCCCAAAAAGCTTTTTGCCAACATGACATTGGATTTAGACACTTAATTCCTGAATTATTGTCCAGCGGTTTACAAGATATTTAATAGCTTTTAGAGTTAGATTCTTAGTCTCCTACATAATAGAGCTCAAAATGAAAGCCAGGTAAGGACACAATTCAGGCCGATCCCATTCCTCTGTCCATTTGTGTATATAAAATTGATTCAGATCATAAAGGTAGAGTCTCTTTACGCTTCTGTGCTGAAATTCATCTGCACTAGCAAAACAGCACAGCCACCTCAACAAGCACAGAGATTTCCGCTTGCTTGTATAGGTATCAAAGCTTAAGAACCTGCCATTAAGAAAACATCTCTCTAAGCTGTGGCATTAGCAGAGAAGGAAGAAAAGCATAGGCTTGATACAGCTCTAAATCAAGTGGCAGTCTTCCACTTCCTTTCCACATATGCGCTGTGTCATTAAGAATCTAGGGACCAGCACTGAAATTCAGCTGGAGCTGTTAAAGACCAAGGAAAATGAAGTTAATGAAGAACACTCCTACATGCCATACCAGAGAATCTGTAGTCCTTCATTTATGTACTGATGGACCTAAAGTGACAATTGCCCTGCTTCAAAGCTGACACTAGTTACAGTAATCTTCCTTACAGCTTAATGCTTATTAAAATATAATAAATGTTAGTGCTCATTTAACAGTCATTGGACCATACAAAGTCCGTGGTTGAACCTCATTTCACATATGGGATCTTCTTACACTCATCCATTGTACCAACACTCTGCACTATCCAACAACAAGCTGTTGCTGCCCTCAAGCTAAGGTACCACATTCATGAAGCCAAGTACTAAAATGTGAATGTTAACATTTTTAACCCTATTTTAATTATCACCTTTTTTTTGCTCCTAAAGCAGTTCCCGTGATATTCTTCCCTGTGTACTAGAAACTACACACAGCTCTTCGACTGTTAGAACCAGGACTGCTTGATTTCACAAAGCTCAAGGACTAGTGGATTCTGAAAAAACAATGTTTTAGTGGAATGCTGCCTCAAATGTATTTTCCTTCAGGCACTCCACTGAATATTGTACAGTTGTACAATGAATCATCTGTTCCGAATTTATGAACAGGCCAGCGTAACTTCTCACAGTTGTTAGAGGAAAACTTCTATAACTGAATTCACTCTCTTCAGATTAAGTAGAAAGAAGTGCAAATGTTAGAATAAAGTATAAAACAATTTATCTTTTTCCTAACAAGCAAGCTAGAGCAAAGGTGGAGCTGGGAATAACTGAAAGGGTGAAGTCTATGTGTCCGCAGCCTGAAGAGCCATCAGTCAAGAAATAAGCTCAGAACTATCCCTCGTTTAGTACACAGCAGAGCTGTAGGATCTCTGTGTTTGAAGAGCTCTAACAGCTTATGTTAATCAAGGGTGATGTACAAGAATAGTGCAGTAGCAAAGAAGAGATCCTGATATCCAGGTATTTTAGACAGTGAAAGTAAGTCTTGATGAGAATTAATGGAAAACTTCCATCTCTTCAAACTCTTATTCTGTGAAGGATGCTCTATAACTCTCGACTTGTTTGAAGCAGAAAGGGAAGTTATGTGGCTGTACAGGTTAATGTTGATTTCTGATATGTATACCAAGCAAGAGAATTTATTTGTGCCCTAAGTTGGCATAATTCCATTACCATTTTCCATTTATTCTTTCAAATGCTCCTCTGATGCATTTCACCTACCTTATAGATCTCTTCTCTTGGCTTCCTTTTCAAGAATCTGTTACAAAAGATATTCTACCTGTTTTATACTTCAAAATACCTTTGTTTCAAAGAGGAAAGATAAAAGAGGATAAAAAAGTCAGAAGCAAGCCTTGATAACGAGGCAGACTTTGAAGCTTTGATATAAATACAGCACAATGGTTTCTAACAGATTTTTAATTTAAACTCTCACATTTAAACAGAATAATTACTAGACCCAGTGGCGATGCAGGAAGACACACTGCTTAAGCACATATCTACAGAACGCCTCCATGATATTGCTTACTTTCCTCCTTTCACTTTAATAACATTTCTGGTATATAATGGTTCTGGCAGCTGCTGCCTCTAAAAGACTTCATGAAAATGAAATCAGTCTGTACAAAATTGAATTGGTCAAGCGGTACAAGTTACATCAAAGTCCAGTCTGGAAAAGTATGTTGGAGCTCCATTTGAATATAGTTTACTCTAACAGGTATTTCTCAAATGCGTGACAGCCTCACCCAGAAGTTCTTAGAGACCAGGAAGTTTAATGCAAAGATGCTCCCACTAGCATACTTTTATAAAAGAGCAAAGCTTCTTTTGTCATCCATGCCCTCACCTGACGGCAATACAGAGTCTAAATATGATTTGCAGTCAGTTGTTAATAGGAAAGCATCACGTCTCTCTTGGTAACGAGAATTAAGAGCATAGGTACTGGAGGTCATGAGTTTTTAATACAACTCAAAAGTAATTTTACATTTACTCAAGTTACCTTGGTTTACTTTAGAATTAAAGCATTAATTCACATGTAAGGTCATGTTTTCAGATTTTTTGTGGTCATTTGGGTTGTGAAGTCATTTTGCCAACAAAAAGAAACAGAAAATATCACATGAGAATGGGAATGTAGTTTACAAGGAGCTCACAGCATGCTGAATCAGGACCTCCACTATGATCCATTAACCCCAGAAAGCCAAATGCCTGCATGTTTAAATTGACTATGAATGAGCAAAACTTGAAATATGGTCTACTTAATTAGTAATTAATACATTATAACATCCAGTTAACCTGTGAGGAGGGTCTTCGCTCTTTGGGAGACTGAGTCCTAAGAAGATAGACATAATTTCAGCAACCACAGGTAGCTATCAGGTCAGATCATCTTAATTCACTGTATATCTGACTCAGGAATATAAGTAGGCAAACATCCTAGTTAATTTTAAAATATCAATCCTACTTATTTCTTAGTACTTTTTAAAACCATGAATGTATTTTGAAACAGACATTCTCAAAAATCTGTATCACTAACAGTCAAATGAGATTTAGGCTTACAAGCATAGCAGTGCCAGGAAGTTTGAATATACCAATATGTAGGTGAATAAAAAAGAATTAAGCTTATTCCATGTTAAATGAAAATAGGAAGTGTGAAAAACCATACTGAGTGAAAATTAAGCATACCCACTTCATCTACAATTTCTTTGCAGTTACACATACAGTCAAAACTCTTAATTTATGTGTTCAAATATAGTTGGCAAATACTAGTATAAGCCAATATTCTGTACAACTATCTTTCCATCTGCAGTTGTGGATGTAAACTAGGAAAAGTGTCTGAGAATACTACATACAAGTTGGAGGTTACAGCACCAAATCACAAGAATGACAAAGTGAAAGCACTGGAGATCTGATTGAATGACAACCGCTGACACAACTTTGGAAGAAGAAAGGGATGTTGAAGCAAGGAGACAAGAAAAAGCAAAGGTATTCCTAATCACTTCCACTATGTATAAACCAACGTAATGCTTAAAAATAACCACCACTGTGTCATATCACACTTCCAAATACAACTTCTCAAAGCAGTTTCTAATGTGCATTTCTGACAGCCATGAATCAAAGATCTGCTATTTGGCATGAAAATCTAGAAACCAAATTGTACACTGCCAGCATAAATGTACCAAAAGTATTGAGAGTTTGAAGACAATATGTCAAGTTGTCCACACAGTCCTCTAGACTGAATATTTTGTCAAGATGCATGTCGCATAGACAACAGAAATAGTTTAAAGGAATACAGCCCTTCTAGCAAAATACTTCAATGTAATTACAAATCTGTTATCCATTGCTGTGGATTACCTAGTGGTCTAGCACACCTGCAAAGGACAGATTTTTCAACTTATTTTTTAACCTCCATAATAGGTCAACGTCCTACCCATCAATTTTACTCTCCCTTCCAGATAAATGAGGCAATGACCCTATTAACTGTTTCCTTGAGCGGATATATGATGGCACAGTGCTCACTTTGCAGAGCACGTTACAAATACTGTAATGATACAGCCTGACAAGCCGCTTGACTGCATGTTATTTAATGCTCAGTGGGCCACTAAGTGTGTGGTGAAATTTGTGCTTGTAAGATAAACTAGGCAACATTGCAATTGTTTCATTCAGTGGGTAGTATACTCTGAGAACGTTACCTAAATCATCCCAAAGCTGATGGCCCAGCAGTGTGGGCAGAGGAGGAAAGGACAGAGGCAGGGAGGGCTCATGGGATAATGCAGGCACACTGTGAGAAGTGTTAGAGAGACTGAAATCTGACTTTGAGGGAGCTGTTCTGGGGTGCTTATAGAGACAGCCAGGAAGAGTCTCAAAAAACAATTTTCACCATATTTCTGTCAAATTACTCAAAGCTTAACCTAACAAGGATCACAGACCCAGCTCATCACAGAAACCACTGCAGGAATCAAAATTGGCAGTATTTCTTTCTCAAAATGCCATTGCTATGCTTCAGTCAGCTTTCAGGTCAATTTGGAAGAGCTGAAGCACGTTCAGCAAGTCTTCATTGCAAAAAAGCTTGAAATTATTGTTTTGCAGTGGTCATTTTTCCACCACATCCCTACAGTGACAATTATACATACATACCTACCCTAGGCACCTATCAGTTAAACAGCCTGAGGCTGTTGGTACAGAAGGCTGAAAAGAACGAGGCTGGGCTTTAATAGCATCTGCAAGAGCTTCGGTGTTGACAGGAATAAAAGACACCGAACACCTGGATCAAAAATACACAGCCATTTATTGCATCATTTGGTTAGTATACCTTTCCTTTACCATTCTAAGGGATTGGGTTTTTTTCTTTTAAAGAACAACTGTGATGATCAACAAAAACTAAAGAGAATGCGGCTAGCATGTCTGGGGCCTTTGCCATAAATGAAGCAGCAGCTGTGGAATAACCCCAGGACTTGTTCTACTGCTGTCTAGAGAAGTCAGAAAGAGCAGAAAATATGGATAACAGAAGAATGAAGAACTGTTGCACCCTAGTGCCTAAAAAAAGTAATTCCTTGGCAAAGAGCAGTCATTACTGTAAAGGAAAAACAATTAGATAACCCATGTATCTCTTATTTACCTTTAAGCAACATATTGATGTGTGTCATGGTATTCTTACCATTTTGGTCGTTTTCAGGAACACTGACCTATACAAAATAAAAACATTCAATCATGTTTGCAAATAATTCACAGATAATAAAAAGTAAAAGATGACTGTCAGAAGCTAGATTGCAGTATAGAATCATAGAATGGTCTGGGTTGGAAGGGACCCAAGGATCAGAGACTTCCAACCTCCCTGCCACAGGCAGGACCACCAATCTCCAGGCCTGGATCTACACAAGGTTGCCCAGGGCCCCATCCAACCTGGCCTTGAACACCTGCCCAGGGATGGGGCATCCACCACTTCTCTGGGCAGCCCGTTCCAGCATCTGTATTGCATGTTTGCATTACAGTATTTACCAAGAGGAATGGATTTATATTAGGTCATATTGCATTTGAATTTAGTTTTTATTTATATTATGAAAAAGTTATCATGGAAATTTAATGCTTGGACTGCTTTAAGTATGTTTTCATTCATGTATCAAAGAGTACAAGTGCAGAAAATAGTACATTTATCTGTTCTTATGGCATTAAGAACATAATCTCCTTGCAATTGTAAGCTGTTTTGTTCTGTTTTATTTATTATGTGACATAGTACTTTAGGTTTGTGCATTAGGTTACACCACGTGTTGCCAGAAGTTGAACCTGACATAGTTTGAACAAGTCTAGGCTTTTACTGCTGTGATAGTCAATGCCCTGTTTATTGTCCAAACTAGGAAAATTGCAATGCAACTTCAAGTAAAATTATACTTGCTTTCTCAAAGCTGCTTAAGTGTTACTCTAAAATTATCCTCTTTTAAACATAGCGCCTCTGTAGTGTATTCCCAGAGTCCTTTTAAGACATTAACTAATGAATCTTTTAACATTTCATCAAGCTGAGCATTTAGTGTATTTTTGTACATTTTGAACAGGTCTTCCTTGGCCACAGGAAACAGGGCAGTGTCAGTCCTATTGCCGTGCAGAACCATGTACCAAGACCAGGCTGAAATGGACTCCTGCATTTAACAGTCTAAGGGGTTCGCACAACCAGCACAGACACCTCATTCTTCATCTGTTAACCTTGGTGAGCCCTGCTTTGGCCAAAGGAGTCAGGTCACCTTGGGTGTCTCTGCCCTCCCCACAAAGAGGGAGGGAGGGAGGCAGGCAGACATGCGTCTCAGGAGGACCCTCAAGTCACACAAACCTGAGATTACCTACTTAGAGGAGATTGCTGAACCGTGAAAAGGTCAACGTGCCCAGCCTCCGAAAGAGGGGAAAGAAAGGGAAGACGTGTCTCAGCCTTGCTAGCACAACTCACCCTCCAGAGAGATCATCTGAACCCCCGGTCAGGACAATGCTGGGAATATACTAGCTCTCAAAAGTGCTCCCCCCAGCAAGTGTTCGCTCCTTTACACACCTGCAAGTGTTCGCTCATGTGAGAATTTGAAATCATCTGCCATACCTGAGTGTGATTGCACTGTGTTGGGTTTTCTCACCCATGCACAGAAGCTAAAATACTAGGTAGTGTATTGTTCTTGACCTTGGCAGCATTTGAAATAGTCTCCTGATACCAACAGTGAGTTCTGGTCTATTGTGTCCAGCCATAATGAGCACTACTTTAAAAGAGCACATATCGATTTCACTGCCAGTTGTCAGCCCTTACTTATTCATTTTACAGCGCTACAATGAGATCAACAGTGCTATTAACCATGCCACCCCGATCATTGAAATATGCACTGAGATATACTACAGTGACACACTTTGCATTTAAGCAATAGCCTAACAAAAACAACAACAAAAAATCCTGATAGTTCAGAAACAATTTATTCCCATAAGATTGATGGCAGTATCAAGTAGGAAAAGAATAATTGGTTTTGTTCTGGTTTTATGTGAAAAGCATTATAAGCTTAAACTATTACTCATGCTGTTAATATAAATGAATTCTGAAAAAGTATAATAATTTACCCACATAAAAAAATGAAAATATCAGCAAGATCATTAGAAACTTTAATTTTTACTTTATTATTTTCTCTAAAGAGCACATGTGATATGATTTTGATCATATCTGTGCACTATGGGTGGGTTTGACTGACTGTAATAATAGACCAATTATTATGAAAATCAAGGAGTGTAAGCCACTATGAAAACATTAAGAAAACATTAAAAAAGTATTAAAAACCCCCAAACAACGACGAAAGAGTGGTTTTCCAACTTCAGTACTTATGCTCTCCCTAACACCATTAACTACTGCTCAATTTACATATAGGAATATCCAAAAGTATTGATTTTTGTTAAGACAGAAAAACTAGGATTATTTTCATGTATTTAACGTCACAACAGTAAAATTGTCCTTTTTGACATTAAAACATTAACAGCATTTCCTAAGCAATACGATGTTGCTGTCCACAGGAAGTCTTGCCAAAAGGTGAAGAAAAGCTTGAAAGAACTGAAAGTGTTTGGTAGTAACTCCATTGTATCATTCTGGGTTTTGGCTTCATGATTAAACTAACTCAGAGATTACACCTTTGGGTTTGACAGTCTTCAGCAGATTTGGGGTTTCACGAAGTTCTTTTATCATCTGAATCCACATAAACTTTTGCATCTCACACAAAATTCTGGTTCTCTCTGCTTTGTAAAGTGTTGGTGAAGGACTTTTCATGTGTTTAAATTTCATTGCTCATTTGTAAATGCCACCATCCTCCATGGAGTTCTTAGTCTATGAAAGACCAGACAGTTATCCTTGATTCACTTGTTCTGCTGCTAAATTTTCGAGACCAATCCCACATCTCCTACTGCTGTCTCATTCCCAAGCTGCTCCATATAGTTTATCTACTTTCTATACCCATTCCAGCTTTACTGGTGAGGAAATGCACAACCAAAATATACATGAACATGAGAAAATAGTTCACTACTACTCTCAGTGTTCAGCCTGTTCCCCCCCAACTATGATAAATCATGTTGTCACTGAAGATTGACTTAGTTAAGTATCAGCAGATTTTTTTCAGATAAAACTCTTACAAGGAACTGTCAGACAGTTCACAAGTAAAGGCCAGAAGACAACCTCACATATCAGAGACAGTTATTTAAAAAGAAACTCCCTTAACTTTGTGATCTAAGGATCGCTTTACGCCATCTGCAAGTACAAGGTCTGAGTCTGTTGTCCCACCCTACGTGACACCAGGCTAACAATAGCCATTACCACATGGATGTAGTGCCACAGATGGGCAAGGCAGAAGCCCTTCACCAAATTAGAGTACTTTTTGAGTCTCAACACACAGCCAAAGAGCGTTTTGTATCAAATCATGCCACCTTAAAATGACCATCTGAAATGGGAAAACAAAGGCAAAATGAGAAGTTAGAAGTCATGCTTATGCTGTCCACGCTCAGGGGTTTACCCTTAGTGACTTGCCTCCCCATGCCTTGCAGACAACATTGAAAGCTCAGCCACCCAAAAGACCAAGCTAGAGAACCTGGGTCTGAACTGCAGCTGACACAGAGGATGCATGAAGACCAGATCAGAGACAGGGATGATGGAGACCTCATCACGCTCAAAGTGACATCCAGGGGGTAGATTCAGAAAGGCAAGGGTGACAGCCACCCCAGACAGGCAAGTGGACTCTCTGGAATTAATTGGACACAGATGAGATCAATGGTTGGTGCCTTTTGACACACTGGTCTTTTGTAGGTAGAGCATGTAAAGACCTTTCTCAAATGCAAGACCTCTCCTGTGCAAGTGTTGAGAGATTAACATCTCTAGAACTGCCAAAAGCACAGACAGAGTAGAAGAAAATGAAGAGTCATGAAGTTATCACACGGATTCATTAACCAACTGATTGGCGCTTTCCTATTGCTGCTGTCATGAAGAAAGACAGGAAGACAGATTCACATTTATCTTAAACACTTCATAGCCGCAATTCTCAGGGAAAGTACATCTTCTCATCTCTGAAAGGAGTCTGGCAGTAACGTATTTTGAAGATAGCTGATGCTAACTGTGGAACGAGTGACTTTTATTAAATATAAGCTTACTAGGAAAACTTGGCATTTGCCATGAGATTTTTGTGATTTAGATTCTTAGTATAATTGCAAATGCTAGAAATGCAACCACTGAAGTTCTAGTTATAAAGAAGCAGGACCTAAAACCACAGATAAGTCCTTAAAAATCCCTTTTTTTAAGGTAAATAGTGGCAAAGTAATGAAGGCTAGTAGATTAAGTCATACTTCATACTATTTTCTTGCTGTCAAAAATCATAATCATTAAAAAACCTAATTGCACTCACATTTTACATCAAAACTAAGATTACAAAATGCTGAGGTAGATAAAGATCAATCAGTAATGAACAGTTCCTGAATCTAAACTCAGTATTTTGAAATACTAGAGTATTGCTACAAATTCACACAGTATTTACCAGTAAATCATTCACACAGTGCTCTGGACAAGGGCCATCACATACAACGTGCCTTTGCAGGTTACACTTCAGGAAGGAAACATTCCTATTTTTGTCTTCTACCTTCATAAAGCTTGACTTGTCTATACAGAATAGCCTAAAAATCTTCACAGTAGTGCAAACAATGAGATTTTACATCTAGCACAAATATCAGGACACTGTTAAAGTGTCAGCTACAGAGATACTACAGTTACACTGCTATCTACTGGTAGATTTCTTCTCTGTGGGTTGTAGGAATCCACACAGGAACATTAAGAACAGTGGTTATTGATAAGAGCTAGGTTCCTTGCTGTGATTTTCCCCAAATAGAAAGTGACATTTAAAAAACCCAGAGTACTATCAGTAATTATACTTTTTATATGGCAAGATTATTCAGAGCCTCCAATTAACTGCAGGGTTGCATCTTACTGGATGCTGCGTGAAAGTACACACAGAGAAATGGCTCTTTTTGAGTAGCTCAAAATCTAAACAGACAGTTGACACAAGAAGCAGGAAGAAAAGATGGAAAGAGTCTAATGTAGACAATTAAATATACACAGAAGCATATGTGAAAATACTAAAAACATATGGAGAATGCTTACTGGAATTAACAAATGAGGAAGAGGACTCAACAAGGAACAGAGATGTAAAGCTGAGAACCGCTGCTCTCCTCACTGCCACTACCACCGTGCAATTCTGCTTCATTTTATCTCCAAGGTAAATGAGTCAGTGTGACAGGAGCAGATGCCACAAATGCTGGCATAGCAGGAACACTCCCTGCAACAAAGGAGGAGCAAACAAAGGGATCTGGCAGCAAACAGCACAGTAGCAGTTACCACAGCAGGCATTATCCCTAAGAGCATGCAAAAACCTCAAACTTTGGGGCCACAGCTCACTCTTACAACCCCAAGCCCGACACAGCAGTAAGAGTAGCACTCCAAGTTACAAATAAGTAGCCTGATGTACATCATTGCTGAACAGAGTTCACTTTTCATCTGTTAGATACTTCCAGTAATAAATTACATGCTTCAGGAGGGTCAAGGAAAGTTCTCTTTGAAAAGCGCTTTGATTGTTTTCCTCACATTTGGTTCTCTCTGTGTTCATCTCCATTCTGCGTTGTGTCCCCATTAACAAATTCACATACCTTAACCAAAAGTGCAAGCTACCAGCTCTACTGAATGCCTTTCCAATGTCTCTGGAAAGATTAAAAGCAGTTAAAAGTTGTTTTGGCATTTGGCAGCAGTACATTCTTGCTCTGTTTGTTTGCAGTTCCATAGCACAACTGGTTGGCACCAGCATCTTGGAGTCTGGTGTGGAACCAACTGATGTTTTTCAGCAGTTAATCTGTGGCTGCGACCAATGTCTCCCAACAGGAATCTATTCTTGCATGAGTAAGACTATCCCTGGAGATAGTCTGGCTTTGCACCTTGGGAAGGTGCAATTCTGAACCTTGGGTTTGGACTTCACTTTTTCCCCATGTTCACCATCATTGTTGCTTATAAAGCTGTCGTTTTAACACAACTGCATATTCTTCACACCTACAGCAAAAAATAATTACTTCGAAAAGCACAGGTTAAGACCCATGTCTCTGAAGTAAGACACTTTATCCTAAATCAATTCCAGCAATACTCTGTGAGATAAATTTATATGAAAGTTTGTCAGCTGTGTGATTCGAGCTATAGATTCTTAATAGAGAAGAACTGAAACTCTTTATGAGGCACAGACAGAGATTTTGAATGGTGTTAGAAGAGGTGACAGATGCGAAGAGTCATTTTTATTTCTTCAGTCTTCTATAATCATGTGCTTTTCTGAGAGTGAACGTGCTAGAAGTATATATCTCCTAATCAATCCGTTACAGCGCTTCATTTTTCTATATGATACAGTCATTCTCTACATTATGCTATAAAAAAAGGAGAATTTTCAAGCTTCAAGGAAGAGTACTGGACTTTGAAGTTTTAAATTATCTTAGAATATTGTTCCCAAAACCCAAAGCTCCCCTTACTTGCTGCCTCTTCTTAGTACTCAAGCTGCCATCAAAATCAAGTCTATCTTGGCAATACTTATATTTTGAGAGCACCCTTGGGAGATTTGGGAGTTCTTTTTGGGTTTGTGTCGAACTTTGTTTCTGCTGCAGAGATAGATTATGTTTATGTTCTGAGGACAATGAACAAGGTTACTTTCAGGAATTGTCATCTTATCACTGGAATTGACTGGCTGTGAAAGCATGCATAGAAAATTGTTCCTGCTCTGGCTTCCATTTTCAGAACAAAATGTGTGCAGTCAACATAAGAACAAATTTTTAAAAAGCAGAACAGAAAATCATTCTGGAATAAGACCGTTTCTTGTAAAAAGTTACTTGACTATCACCTTCAATTGCACGCTCTTAAAGGGTGCTCCTCACCATTGCTATCTTAAATGCTGTCCATTGACTAGGTACAACCAATAATTCAGCAGCAAAATCAAAGATAAACAAGTCTTGATACTGAAGTTGAAAAAATATAATCCACTGAAAAGTCAAGTTGGAGGGAGGAAAAAAAGTTCTGTATGCAGGCACGGTGGTACTAAGAATTCCCTCCCAGCAACACTACTCTGACAATAAAACCACAATTTAAGGCCACAATTACCATTTGACAGTATTTGAGGAACTTCAGTTCTTATCTATTCTCAGAGCGACTCCAGTACCCTCAGGCATTGTAGAATAAAAGGATAAATTTCTACTGCTATCTCCTCGATGTATGCAGGCAGGGGGATCAGAGAGAGATGCTTTCTGCCACAAGTATTCTACAAGTGAAAGAATAAAAGAGGTTCTCCCAAGGTTACTGAGCTTACATTGATGTGGATCCCAAAGTGAAGCATTGGGAAGGAATCACGTAATATTATAACATAACACAAGAGTTAAGTGAAATCAGAAGGTTTGGGGTTTTGGGAGTCATTAATCTGTCAGCACTCCCATGCAACTTTTCTCACTCCAGCAGCCCAACACTCTGAACTCTTGGCAAGGTGGCTACTTCCAACCAAGCACCCTTCAATGTGAAACAATTGCAGAAAAACTGGAAACTGCTCCAGTAAGAACAAACATCTGAGGTACAAAGCAGCCTCTGGAGATCAGGCTTCAGGGTAGGTTTAAAATAGCCTTAACCGTGTGTTATTTCAAGCTTTCTTCTATGTATTGCCAGCATTAGATACTTTTTAGAAGCAGGCTAGCATACAGTTCTAGCTCTACTACAAACTCTGCAATAATAATTAAAATTAATGTGGCTTTCCTCTGTAGCAGTTATTTTCAGCCTAAATGAATGGTCTTGCTTTCACAAACACACTCCCCCCATTTTTTTCTTTTTGTATCTGTGCTTTTTTCCCCTCTTTATCCTAGTTTGTCTTGGCGTTTGTCATTCACGGTTTTCACACCTTCACTTTTCTTCCCAACCAGCTCTCCCCTGCTGTACTGAATGGAGTGCTCAAACAAAGCAATTCCTCCTGTTCCGTGCCCACTGATTTCACACACCAGAGAAGAGATGCTTTTTTCCAAAGTACTAATTCAGCTCGGCAAGGGGGAAGTGGCCAACACCAAGAGCAGGAAGGAATTAGTGTCAGTTCATTTAGAGGAGGGGGGGAAAACCCCAAACCACCCAATACCTACAAAGCTAAAAATTTAGATCAGGATGGGAAAGAGGTGGCAATTTTATGGGTGTCTATTAATACATTAAGGCAAATTCTCACATAAAGAGCTGTTTACATGACAGGAGTTCAAGCCTGTCTTTGCTCTGTTTGTGATTAGCATGTGTTCCACTTTGATCTAAGCCACGGGATTTTGTAAACTCAGACTAAAAAGTCAATAGGTAGCCAGTATATTAGCTGAAGAAATATCCAGGAAGATATATGTAAGATATGTCCTTAGAGACAGAATAAAAAGAAGATGTGTCAGTGAGCATAAGATGCATTATCAATGCCATTACAACACTGCAACGCTTTCTGGTCTGACAACACTGTTGTAGCAGTTTATGCTTTATGCTGACTTCTGCCATTCCCATTACAATTCACGTAAATAGCGACTGAACCACACATGAGCCTACCAGTATCTGAATTACAGACATGGTTTCAATATTGGCCTCTTTTTAAAGACTTAGAAGAATTGAAAGTGATGGTGCTTGAGGTTAGCTCCCTTCAGTCACTGGCAGGCAAGTTAGACTTTCTCCTTTTCTTAAAGGAGATTCTTCCAGCTCATTAAAATCACTTCCAGAATATCACACTTCTGAGAGCCAGGTACATTTATTTCCATCTTAAATATATAATCCTGTAATTAACTGCTCAGCTTTTGATAAATTTATCTGGTTGGAGTAAGCAAGACAAAGTCTTTTAGTCTCTCCTCTTCTGAAAGGTTTCTTGCTCTCCTGAACATCCTAGTTACCTTTCTTTCCACATGTTCCATTTTGAATTCACATTATGTAAAAGCAGACAAAGAGACCTATTGAAAATAACCCAGATCATGGTTTTTGCAGGATCTAGTACACATATTTGCTATTTCCTGTGGTAATTCATCCAATACAGCCTCAGACTGTATTTGCCTTTTTCAGTGATGTGTTGCATTGGTGGCTTGCAGTCATCCTGTGACTTTCTCCTCCTCTGTCATTTCCAATTAACAATCTCCTAGCTTATAACAGAAATGTATTGTTTTTGTGCATGATCTTGCACTTTGTCCTATCGAATTTCATTCAGCTACTATTACTGTAGTCCTCAAGGTCATTTTATTCCTCCTCTATGGTATTCTAAACTCTCTGTGTGACAGGACCCACAAATTTTGTGGGCACCAGAAAAAACTGCTTTTGCCAATTACTTTTTTCAAGGGAATTACTGAAATTTTTAAACTAGATATACCAAGAGCAATTCTTGAGGGACCTATGTGTAGCCCAAATACAGTCCTCTTGGTGTAACCTTGGTTTGTCTCCAGCAGATTACAGGAATGGATACCATTACTATGGTGACTTTGAAGTACTTGAAACAACATTTAAGAATGGGTTGGTCCTTCTCTAAAACTGCCAGAGTTTTCAGAGACTTCTGCGTGCTTTACTTACCCAAGGTATCAGATGCTGTATACACCTTTCACATTTCTGATGATCTCCATACACGATATTGCCTAAATCAAAAGTAACCATACTTAAAACAGTGTAACTGGGAGCTGCCGAGCTGCCGAGACACAGCCAGACAGAATGCACAGTGTGAACTCTTGCTTAGAGATGTAGCCAGGTATGGTTTGCCTGCAACACACTGAATATAAGAGCAGCTCCTTCATTAATCATGAAGTTATGCTAATGAAAACTGTACCTCTAAAGACAAGCCTAGCATTTATCAGTTCATGGCACTTAAAACCTCCTCTTAACCTTAGTTAGAGAAAAATGCATAGTTATCCTAGCTCCAGGACACTCGAAAGCTGAAATATAAGTTTGAGTTACGAAAAAAACAGTGTTAACCCCATGAAAATGAAGTGAAGTCTTGGCCTATCCCTGTTGATGAATCTTTCTCTGTTACAAAGAAATCTATTTTTTAGGGTTTTTTCCTCTTGCTTTTGAATTTTCTGGCTCAAAGGCTTGAATGATGACCTATCTTGAAAATAACTGTTTCCATAGTATTTTACAGGACAGATTAGAAATATGTAGAAAATGATGCAGTTGAGAAACATCAGGACTTCAGAAACATTAACCACACAACCAGCATAATGAAAACAAAAATGAAGAGTGGAGGAGGGTCCTTTTACTCCTTTAACTGGGAGATCAAAAGCACAGAAACTGATTGGCAATTTTGCCCTTGGGTTTATTTAAGCAGCTGTAAAACAGTGTTTTGAGATTCAGAAGTCCATTTCTATCCTGCATGAAGCTGTTACTGAAGCAGCCATTCTGCTGTTAGAGGTATAAAAATACTGATTATGGAAGCAGGTATTGCTAATGTGCTACATAGCAAAAAAACCACCGCCACAGAAGAATCATTTCTTCTTGACCCTTCTGCCTCTCGCTGTCTTTCTTCCTCTAGAAACACACAAGGAGGACACACAACCTTTTACCATGGACTGACATGTCCCCTTCCATACTTGTTCTGACCACACATCATTTGGGCAGGATAGAGGACACATATATGCTGTTCCTTCTCTGTAAACTGCACTGTAGATTCACGCAGTGAACACACTTGCCAACATGCAAGGTACACACCATGCAGACATATACACCAGTTCTTAACACCTTTTGTTCCTCAGCTGTTACAGAACATTTAAGAATCTCAGTTCCTCAACACATGACATTCAATGGACTCTATTCTCGTGTTACTGTTCAAAATGTAAATGTAGCTTCAAAGCATTTCAAAATAATTATGTGAACTTCAGGTAAGAGTGTAATTAATTGATAGCAAAGTGGGAGAACTGGAGCTCTTCCAAGAGCCTCCCGCAGGATTCACCTGAGTCTAATAGCAAAACCCTTGCAATGTCACAACAAACTCCAAACATGCTACTTCCAAAGACTGCAACATGAACACAGATTTTGAAAACCTAAATAGACTTAAAGGTAAGCAAAAGCTATTTTATTTCTGAATTTTTCCTCTGGGCTCACTGCATTCTTCATACACATAATTGGAAGAATTGCCATGAAAGAATTTTGAGATATAGAAAAACCTCATTTTTATTTCTCTGCATAATACTACATATTTAGGTTTTTAACAATTAAATATTACAGCTCCCTGTCAAATTGCCTAATATAATTTCAGAGTGGAAAGACTCACCTGAAGAAAAACTATTTGGACTTATTGCAGAAAGAAGAACAAACTCTTGATGCGCATGTCCTGTTGTAAATCTCTTAAAAATGGCCAAGTGACACAGCAGTAAAACAATATTTAATGTCCTGGGCTACTCAAGTTTGTTCCTGTCAGCTCATTCTATATGAAACTGTTTTTACGCATCTGCCTCATGAAAAAAAACACAAATAAAAATTAAACATAGGCACAAATGACAGGAACTTGGTATATTCTCTACTCTGTAGCCAAAGAGAGCAATTTGCAACTAACACACCTGTCATTACCTGTGTCCTAAGAGACACTGTTCCTTTTTTCCTTTTGAGGGCATCCTGGCACCCACACCTGACTTTTTAATTTTTTAGTTTTAAGTGTACAGTTCATCAAATGCCAATACAAGCTGAGACACCTTCACAAATCCCACATTCACAAGAAAAGCACTAGCAATCACTCTCATTCGACACAAATGAGAACTCTGTGGGATGTGCCACTGTATACCAAGGCTTGAAGTACACAAACTACAGGCAGAAAACATTCCATGCATTTGTTATTTCAGACATCTATTGACTGTGCTTTGACCCTTATCAGGATACATACGAAGAAAAATTCTAAAGAGAGCTACTGATAATTTCTTTGATGTATTTTTTAGTTAAGGATTCTCAAGGAATGATGTGTACAAAACAGAAAAAAACCAACAGGAAATGCTTAGAAATTTGGAGATACTTTTACCAATATCTCTCAAAATGATTTTTTGGCCAGGCTTAGAGTTCAAGCATGGCTTCTCTCTCTTTCATAAGCTTAGTCAGGCCCCATTCACTGTTCTTTACCTCCTCATACCCAGATGAGTGCCCCGAGAAAGCCAGGTTTCATCACTAGCCCCACCACTAGCCAAAGTGCCAGATTTCAACATGTACTAATACTGCTCAGAAGCACATTGCTGTGTGGAGCCGCGTTGCGGATAAACAGCTACATAGGACAGGACACTGGAGAAGTGTCTCCCATCCTATTACTGTTGGCTCAGGCAGTAATGTTTTGTATGGATTGGGAAGTTTCAGCGTCATACAGAGTTGATACAGTAGTGATGCAGCCTCTAATGTGAAGTAGAAATTGAGCAGTGTGAGAGACATCAGTGCATCAGTGGTGTTGGCTTACAAGCAGGTAAAGAATTCCATCCTTTCCCTACTATGTGTATTCATTTCATAAGAAACAAATTAAGCTACCAATGCTGCAAACCCAACTGGACCCCAAGTATCACTCTTCCAAACCAGCAGTTTGTCACCAAGCAGCTTCTGCAAGTAAGATGATAACCATATTTAATCTACATCACCTGCTGTATGTTCCTGTGTATCGAGAATGTTACTTAAGGGAATAGCGTGCAAAGAAGATGTCATTCTTATATTGCTATTATTTTTTGCTTACCTTCCACCTCACACTGGTCTCTGTACAGTACCTGGAAAAAGTGGCAGTCCCTTCTTTACATCGGTAAACATGTATTTTAAGGGCCATGTGCAGGGAAGAGTACAAATAACTATTTTAATGGTGAAGTCCTAAAAGGATCTAGAGAGAGTTCAGTGTGTCATGCATCTAGACAGGTACTACAGCTGCCGGAGTGCCCTGTGGGCTGGCATTACACCCACATTAGGAAAGGCAACACTGGCATGAGGTGTCTGGGGCTAGGATGGGAAGACAGACCAGAGTCAGGAGTCACTCATGTTCGGGCATGTTCATGTTAAGTAGCCTCTTTAGGAAACTCAGCTAAATATTTGGGCAGTTTTCCTGGTTAACAGGGAGAAAGATTCAAGTGCAGCTATTCTGTATGGCTACAGAAGCACCAAACAGTGACTGGAGGGTCAGGACTCCAGCACAGACAATAATTCAGATCCAAGCAGTTGACCTTTGGTTTCTGTTGCAATAAAAATCACACTGAACTACTTGGGTTTCACGTCAATGCAACATGTAATTCTGCCAGAATTATGCTCATTTGATATTACTATATAAAAGAACAATTAATTTCAAATATTTGAGTACTTAAAAGGTCACAATTCATTTGAAAGTTGAGTTCTGATACCCTTTTCTCTATATACCAAGTAGTGTCTATTATCTCTAATTTCTGGCAAGTCTGCAGATAAAGTATTAATAAAGCCAAATTTGTTTTCTCCCATGCAAACTGTTTTCTGTTCTAGTATCTTACAGCAGTACTCTTCTTTCCCAGCAAGGGAAAAAACAGAAGCCTGTCATTCATTTCTGCAGACTTAAAGATCTCATTATGTTATGCAGTGGTTTGATGTTAAATCTGGCAGATGTTTTGTAAGCAAATGTAAATAAAGGTACCTGCCACTCCAGCACACTGGGGTATGCCTTGTGTTCAACAAAGCACTAATGCCAATAGTTTGATGGATATATTTTATACCAGGAAAACATTTTTCATTTAAATGTCACTCATTTTGGAAAGAAAATCACAAATAATTTTATTTTAAGAATATTTTTACCTCTACTTCTCCTCTTTAATGATGTTTATCTTCTCTGAGAGATTTGCATCAGTCTGATTGACACTGAAGTAAGGAAAAAAGCACGGAAGGGAAATACACCCAGCAGCATGGCTACTCCACAAAAATCATCTCTCAGAATTGTAATCGCTTACTTTTGCTTCTTTACTGGTGACTTCAAATTGCTGTGCATCTCACTAGAAAGTGTGCTGAACAGTATGATCCACCTTCTCTCTACCCCCCCGCCACTATCAACAATAAGTTGGTTTATGCAAAGAGGTACTTTAGAGCAACGTTTCTTATACCAAACTACTGTGTTATAACAGAATAGAAGTCTCTCTCCCGTCTCTCCACCACCCTTGTGCCTCTCCAATAAGAAAGCTTAATCCTGAAAAATTGTACCAGTCCAGGAAAAGAGCCATCAACCCTGACAATGCCCTGTTGCTTAAGTATAAAAGTAAGAGCTTGTGAACTGTACAAAAGGCGACTAATGTTTTCATAAACCCCACACTAAAAAGTAGCAAGTTCTGTGTTTGCAGAGGTTTAAGCACCATATAGCACAAATACCTGTGAGGTATTTCCTTTTTTGTTTAGAAAAATAGGATCATATTCTGTACTAGGTAAGAGTCAGATTAAAGGGTCATGTAAACCAGTGTCTGGGAGTTTTATATTCTAAATTACACAGATTACATATTTAACTTTTGAGGTCTTTTTTCCCTGCCAACATTGAATGCAGGAGTCATTAGATACTGACCTAAATCCATCTCCCTTCATTTCATTGTAGCATGGCAGATCTTGTGATGGTTCTAATCAGCTTTTGCATTGCTGCTCACCTGAATTCCATTAAAGACAAGTCAACACACATACTTGCACCCTGAGCCAGTGACAGTTTCTGGATCAAGCAAGCAAAACTCACAGAGATAAAACAGCTGTGGTACTTTAAAAGAAATAGTATTATCTAGCTTTCTCATTTTTTCACTGAAAAGTTAAACAACAAAATCAAAATGTAACATTAAATAAACCTGGAACTTTAAATAAGCTTATTAAGATAGCAGCTGTTCAGCTTCCAGTTTTATTTTCTGGGTCTCTCACCACTGAGTTTTGCTTTCATAATGAGAAGGCCAAAACATCCCAAACTATTTTTTCCCAATACTGCTTGCCCTAAGAATAGCCTATACCAGAAGAACTACCTTGTGCTAGACACTGCTACCAGGACTGATTGAGTCCTGGGATGAGTTTTCATTGAAAGTCATAATTCCACTTTGGGGAAAAATACAGCTGGACAAGTTTTAGGGTGTGGGGGTTTTTTTAATTATTTAAATAACATTATTAAATAAAATGTCTCAGAAAAAGCAGCAATAAACTTCCAGAGCAAAACCCCCCCAAAATCACCACTTTTTGTCTAAAGTACAGGTATATACTTATAGTTATTACAAACCTAGCTCCAGCTTCATAGTCTTATCATATAGCATCAAAAGGCTGGAAGAAAAGTAATGAGTTCCTAGCTGCTAAAAAAGTGTAGGACAGAAAGAAGTTAGGTTACGTGAAATGCATAGAGCAAATGCCCACCTCAGAATTTGC
Source organism: Porphyrio hochstetteri (assembly GCA_020800305.1). NCBI lineage: Eukaryota > Metazoa > Chordata > Aves > Gruiformes > Rallidae > Porphyrio > Porphyrio hochstetteri. The sequence continues at coordinate 21,801,181 of CM036917.1, forward strand.
TGTTACTTTAGTGCCAGTTTGTTAGAGCATTAATGATCCTGCAGCCAACAAACCAGCCATGAATTGCTAGTAACGACTGGTTTGTGGGGGTTTTGGGGAAATTATTGCCTAAATAAATCTCAAAAGTTGTGTACTGTTAAGTAACTTTTTTTTTTGGTAGAGTTGGTAATGAAATCCAATGCAAGTCACCTTAATGTTAGCCTCACCATCAATCCTGATCCCCTGAATCCAATCATTAATTCCAATCCCTGGCATGCATAGGATCAAAACCACAAAAGTTCCTGATTGTCTTTAAATGTCCATCTGGAAAAAAGTTGCCAAATATCTTGACAGGGGACAATTTAGTCTCATCCTCTTGTTTGTGCTCACTGTAGAAAGAACACAGGCCTAAGTGGGGACATGTCTGTTGAGTGTAATTGGACAGCCCTTGCCCCTCGAAAGCATACTGTGTGAGGTTGCTTGGAAATCCTCAGGTATAGATTTGCAGAGTCATCATACAATACCAGGAATGCATGCTTAGTGTTTTGCTTCCAAAAAACAAGGAGCTTATTAAAATTAACTAAAGCTAGATCAAAAGATGATGGCCACTCTGGGGACCTATAGTAATAATGGAGAATTACGTAAACACGTAGAATTTCATACATTGCATTTTGATAGTCCTTATACTAACAACATTCCCTCCAGGCAGACTAATTTCTTGATGACAAAGGATAGTATTGCAGTAAAGTGTCTAAAAGCACCAAGAAACATCATTACATTCTTTCATCTGTCAAGAGATAAGTGCCTCGCACCAAACCTAAGGCTGGCAGTAGGAGACCCAGTTCTCCACCAAATGGATACTGAAAGAAATATCACTGAGCAGGTCTGGGAACTAATGGAGTTGTGAGCCATGGTCAAAGCCACCGACATGAGGCATACCCACACACGGCAAACATAAGAAACAGGGATGCCTGCCTGTGATTCCTCTGGTTGCCAGATTAATCTATTTCAAAAAACTTCAGCATAACTGATTACACTATTTCTGCTGAAAAATCATAAGATTTATAGGACAGTAAATACAGTCTGTACTTTCAGATAAGTAGACATAGATTTTCTAGCTGTGGCTCTTGAGCACCTGAGGGGTCTCATTTAAGTAACAGGATTCCCCAGTAGTACGGGGCCATCCTACACACCCCTACTAAGCTATCTGCAGTAAAGGCAGTTACTCCAGGGGAGGGCTGAAGCAATAAATGGATTTCTACTGCCTTTTTTTAAAATGAAACACAGTTTTCAGTCATGAAGAAAACAGTGATTTTTCAGCAGGATTTTTAGTAGGGTGAGCAACAAGTAAGATGAGGAAAAATTATTGAAGTCAAATTCATAAGCCACAAGGTGAGCTAGAGTCACAAAAAAGTAAATCTACATAAAGCACCACTAGTGTGATGTGAGTGAGAATAATCTGGAAGGACTCAGATCTGCAAAATATTTCCAAACAAGCAGCTGCCAACAGCTGTATTTACATATGAATAAACCTAGGCATGGAGAGATAGTGACCTACAAGCAATACCAAGCTAAGAAACCTACATATCCCAGTGCACAGTTCTGTTGATTCCTTTCTCCGAGACCTTCAAAGCATGACAGTAAATTAGTAAATAAACTCTGAAGTGAAAGACAAAATTTAAAGCTGGAGGTTTTTGGGTTTGTTGTTGGTTTGTTTGGGGTTTTTTGGGGGGGAGGGGTGAGAATGTTTGAATATTTTACATATTCCTACGGTGTGCATTTGGGCTGAAAGTCAAAATAAATCCAAACAACCCAAACACAGACCAAAAAGCAAAATAGAAAAACAACACCACCAACCAGCTGTGCTTTGCCTTAAACTGCTCTGAAACCTGGATCTATAAGTGTTTCTAGTGAAGTGCATTAAAGCATTTAACTTACCACCCTTGCTATGCCCCTTTGCCCTTTAAAGGGAGTAATTCACTTGAGTTTTACATCAGATGTATACCTTGAAAAAAACATCAGAAGGGCATGGGTATAATTTTCTTCATCACATTTCATATAATCAAGAGAAAAACAAAACACACCAGAGTGAAGGCACCACTTTCCCATTCCAGTTTCCTTCCTATCTTAGTTGCTAACTGAATCGATACTTTTTAAGTGTGACTTGTCTGAAGCATTGAATTCTCAAAACAGATGAAACGGAGGATAAAACTCTTCTCACCTGCTGCCAGGTCCTCTAACCAACCCTAGTCACTAACTAGATCTCACCTCTATTTCACAGCTACAATTTTCAAAGCCATTTCTTTTTAACCTCTTTAGGTTTTATTATTATCAGATATAATTCTCTTTTTCTAAGAATTGTTTTTTTCATTAGGCTCATCAGAATAAAGACTGCAGATTTAGAAATCCTCGATAGTTTTTTCTACAGATAAGAGTCACAAGATACCTTTAAACAACATATACAGAGCTATTTCTGCATAGAGCAATTACATACAGGAAGAGGTTGTGTGGGTACAGTCATCCAAGAGAACTCTACTATTATCAGGATTTTTTTTTTTTTTATTACAGCAGTGGTGTCTAATCTCTGACTATTTTGAACAGGTTTTCTTTCAAGCAGCTGAATCTTTAATCACAGTATACTTTCTCACACCACTGCTTACACTTTAAATATGTAGATATTTTTATCCTTAAGAATTTTCTGTCCCCAGTCTGATTTACCAAAGAAAAAGCTTGTGAAAATTTGCCTCACAGCAACTTAAATTAATCAAACAGTGAAACTTTGAGAGTCTCAGACATCTTGGTGACCCTTGCAGGACTGACTCCTGAGCTCCAAACTTAGTTCTTCACTGCATGCAAATGCTCATCTTGCTTTTAATAAACTTAAGTCACATAACTGTCACAATACTAAAAGGTTAAATAATGTCACCTAACAGCTTAATTCATGTGAATGAACACAAATACAAAGTGCTAAGAAGAAAACACTGCACAACAGCATCACAAAGCCAAATTGTAGATTTCTTCTCCTCACTTTCCTCTCTGTCCTTCCCTAGTACTAAGGCAGATAAAATGAACATACATGACCTAGGGCTCCATCCCACCCCAGCCCCCAAACACTGCAAGAGATGCCTGCATTCCCGCAGGCTCTCAGTAGGCAATACCATAAAGCTAATATTGTAACCATCCTACTACAATTATTAAACTAATTATTTGTTAGCAGGAATATTAATCTGCCACGTAAGACATGGCTGCCTCAGGAAAGTTTAGAAAAGTCTTGATAAAATATGCATACAAATAAGCAACTACAAAAATATACTAGATAACTGTCAAAATAACTTTGAATACACTAAAGCATATCTCCTTACTACCCAGCACACACAGAATTTATGGTAATAAGTTTTTGAAAGTAATGCAGCCGTGTTGCTAAAAATGCAGAGCAGCTGCTTCAGATATTATAAAATGGCTAATTTTTACTCATTTGTGACATGGTTTCGTAGACGGGGAACAGCTGCGGTATCACCCAGCTGCACGCCGATGCTAAATGCACACCTCTAAGCAGTCAGACGAAAGTATAGATTGCTTTACTTTACAGCTCTAAGTACCAGTGTCTTTCCAAGAAATATGCTGAAGGTCATTGGCAATTAAAGCTCCCCAAGGTCTCTTTCGCTCGGGGAACGGTGGCTAGCAGACACAAGGTCTCGGGAAGTCAGCCACCATATAGTAACATAGCAAGTAGTAACTGAGCTGCATGAATTAAAGAGGATGTTGAAAGGGCTTCCTACCTGGTACAAGTTGCTACTCCCCCTCACAGCCTGGAACCCTAGATGCTGGCTCTTCTTAATTGCTGAGGTAACATGAATTTCTCTAGTAAGAAATGGGGGAAAAAAAAAAAGAAAAAAGAAAGAAACGTTCTATTGGCTGCTGCCTCCTTAGAAAGGTTACTTCAAATGCCTCTCTCACTCCCTATTTATTTTCTCTCCCTCCCAGAAGAGCAGTTTAGAGGGAGAGTAACGGAGTGTTTATCCTGGCTCTGAGGATGCACGCTTGTGCGATAACTGCCTGCTCCCTGCAGTATAGCCGGCATGATGTGATGTGCATACTAAAGCAGTTTGCATTAGGCAAGGCTTAGCAGAGCCAGCTTCCCAGTCTCCACCTTCTATATCACAGAACAAGCTTGCTTCTTCGAAAACAGTGGGGCTGTAACGACAAGACGATAGGGCTCTGCTTATAGTATAAATGCGTTTGCTTTGAAGACAGTATTTAAGGATAAGGTTATATTTATAGATCACCTCACCTGTGAAAACACAGAAGCAGCTGTAAGTGCAAACACAATGCAGCCACACAAATGTGCAAAAATCCCCTATTATTTGCTGTCATATGACAGATGATACTAAAAGCAAAAACTAATGAGACATCCCCAGTTAGGAAACATTTATCTGCTGCCATCTATCAAACAAGCAAAGGCGTAAATAAATAAATAAAGTCCTGAAGAACACTGAGGCTTAAATGTCTACAGGCTCAAAGATAAATGTGTGATATTTATACACAGTAGTCACGACTGAACAACGGCTACATTATGAACAAGAATTAGCTCTGAAGTACTACATTTATCATAAATCTGAATAAATATTAGAGAAGGGCTCAAGCTATAAAACCCTGATTTGGACTTTGAACACTCCAGAGCTCAGAAGTGCCTGAATCTGGGGATTTTGCTCTGGCCTGTCTGCATTAGCTACTCATGCACACACTCATGGAAGAACACAAATAAGACCGTACATGATTATGTGAAAAATCCCATTGCTTGCCCGGGTGTCAGAGTACAGGAATGAGTGCTATGGTGTGAGCTGCTTTACTTTATTGTTGTTGTTAAAATCAGTGAGTTGGTTCTTCATTATACAGCATTTTAAAAAAAAATTGCTCATCTCGACTACAGGGGAGGAGCTCAAGACAGACCAAAGCTTTCAGGCCAAATTTTTCTCCCTTATGTATTCATAAGCATGGTAGCTGAATGCTTATATGGGTTTGCAGTGCTGATTATTTATGCAAATTATCTTTATTATTCAGCATGTTCAGAACGTGCTTCTTTCTTGCATTTTGTTTTTATTTTCTCAGGTTTGCGTCTGTCGTGGGGGGTAAAGGCAGGGTTCAGGCAGCACCATTCTATTCCCATGGGCAGGTGATGCTGCTGCACAGTTCAGTAGCTTTCCAGTAAGCATAAACCCACTATCAACACCACCATACAGAATTATGTCTAAAGTTCCTTTAAAGGAGATACATTTAAATAGAAATATATTTCCAATCTATCTATACATTTTGCTTTTTTTTTAAATGCAAGCAATGACTACACGCTCAAACATCTGGCTTTCTGCTCTGGCAGTCCTGGGGGAAGTTAACTAGTATGCCCACCTTCTCTTGTGAGAAAAGTGCAAAATTTAACTCTTGTTTATAATGCTTGTGCTGGCCATCAGTTGCTGATTTCCCCCACCGTAGCAGACACTCACTTGTTTAAGACAGACCTATTGGGTAGGTCACCAGGTAAGGATTCTGAAATCTGATTTACATTCCTGACTTCTCTTAGGAACTACCAATAAGCAATTACATCTATCCTCCAGTGTCAGCCCTCAATTGTGAAACAGGAGCAAGTGCTTAGTGGAGGAGTTTTGTGAGAAGAATACGTAAATTCACGATCCTAAGATGCTTAGGCATAGCAATGGTGAAAAACATGAAAAACCAGCAAGATAGAAGTGATTTCTATGCATTCAGAGGACAATAGAAAAAATAAAAGTCACAATCCTTCACAATAAGAACAAGCCAACACTAGGTTTGAAAAAAATTTGCACACCACATTGCTCAGCTCAAAGATACAGCCTTCCCCGTGCTTTAAAACAGCACACACAACTGTGACTTCAGAACATTCACTTGAAACTTTGAAAGTACGCACCAGATTTGTTTACTAGCTGCTTCAATATGGAGTAAGCATGTCTCCCTCTCAGACATACCCATTTGGCCTCATCTCCAAAGTCTGTGGAAAGCTGGACTATTGTGCCTCTAACCAAACTACCTGGGCTTTCTCCTTTTTGGGTGATGCTGAGGACTCTGAAGAGCACACACAGCTGGCAGGAGCTTCAGGAGTCACCAGAACACTTTACTACCTTCCCACTACACCAGGCCTGACCGCCCCAGTAGGCAGGAGCCTTTCCTGAACACTCCATATATTCAAAGTAATTTTATAGGTACATATTCTTTGGCTCATGTTCAACATTTCTTGAACTGTTTTTTGTCCCTCCATGCTGATTAACTCCCAGGCATATTTGTGAAAGAGTCTCATCTTTGGATTACTTATTTAAGGGAGATTATCTTTTTTTTTTTCTTATGATGTGCACAGTGGCCCTTCTCTTCTCCAAGTTCAGTATCAGGTGTTTTGGTTGGTTGGTTTCAGTTTTATATTGAGCAAGAGTGACCAGGATTGTGCACAGTGTTCCAGCAGACCGCTGAAAAACACTTCATGCAATTACAATCTTAGCATACTTTCTTCTCTTTTGGAAATAATTTGCAGTGCTTTGAAAGATTGCATTTGCCTTTTTATGTTTCTATCACTCAGGCAACCATAGTCATCTTATTATCCACTTGTATGTCTAAAGCCTACCCCCGGGTGAGTTCTCACCTTCCAGAAGTTAGTGTTTGGGTGTCTCTCATACACAGGTCTGCTTTTCATCCTAGTAAGTTTTATTTACTTTTATTCTCACTGTTCTTACTGGTCTCTTTTGTGTACAATACTCTAATACTCCTTTGTACTGACAATGCCTCTTATCCTTATGTGCAGCAGGCTTCATCAGCACAACATCTATACAAGAATCATTCTTGAAAATATTTTTTTAATTGGTCCCAAGACTGATCCTTGATGAATTCCACTAGTAAATTTCTTCCAGTCTGTTACTTCCATATATTATGCAAATATTCCGTAACCCTGGAAAAAGCATTTGGATAAGTGTAGATTCAGAAAAACCTATTGCAAAATGTCTGTGTTCAATAGTCTGCTCCACAGTGTCATACAGAGTGACGACTAACTTTCTACCTGGCTATCCACATGATGAGCTTCCCTTTCATTTCAGTGTCTTGACTGAAAAGTCTCATTAAAATTCTTGAAATTACTTGTTAAAGCAAAAAACCTTACCAAACCCCAAATTACTCACAAATGAATTAGTGCCACTACTCGAGGACAGACTACAGGCCTGTTTATAACCCCGCATCAAAAATCTGAAGGATTTAGTTAAAGTATTTGTACTATCCAAGCAGCAGAAATTATGCACAAATCCATGCCTGCAGAGGTAAGTGCAATATAATACATCTCTGTTATTCACAATAGCACATAAGAATGCCTTACAACCTTACAAGATAAAAGATAAGAATAAAGAAGTATTACTGGCTTGTTTCTTCTCTTTCGCTCTGTGTAGCTTTGATATATATTAAAAGAAGATGCTTTTAGCTTGAGATCTCTATTCCTAGTCCAAACTGATTCAAACATTGTCACTGTGGATATTAATAATACAAAAAGACAAACTGGTGAAATTAATTGCAACACTTGACCATTATTTTATGTAATTTTGTTAAAGAGCTAGCACATCCCTTTGAAAATATCCATTTAGATGTCTCTCTCATATATATATGTGTCTAAATATATTTCCTTAAATTGCCTTAAGATTTTCAGTAGAGCACTCCACTATCCACAGTCAGCTAAAGAAGGCTTGAAATAACGTGTTTTGTATGTAATTGCTGCCAGGAGTTACTCAAAAGGCTAGCAACAGGAAAAAACTGAAACCGCCTGTAGCCAATTTTAATACAACCTGTTATTCTTCCTATCCCATGACAGACGTGAGTTCTGAGTGAAATAGAAGTAACATTTGGCTGGCTAAAAAATCTTTACAGACAACTCTGCCAACAGACATTACACATTAACATTGACAATGTCTGATGTTCATTGTGCAAACATTCTCCTTGTGTTTCAAGTTGGAGCCAAAAGATATTTTATGACTTACATAAAGTTTAGTGGCAACAGCAGAGGCATATTTTTATGGACAGTAGAGTAAAAGTCCTCCTGTTCCTGAAAAGGCTATTGGAAAACAGCTGGCAGTCACAACCTATTGAGAAGTACAGATCTTGAAATAGAGTATAAAACATACCTGTCACTCTCACACTTTCCAGAATGGACACACAGCACTATGTGCTATACAATTTTCTAACCATTAATTACATCTTCCAACAAAACTTTAGATTGCACTTTCGAAGCTAATAGATTTACAACACAATCAATTCCCACAGAAATAAAATTGAGTGAGCTTTTGGGCTTTGTCTTGGGGTTTTGGGGGTTTTTTTGGGGTGGGGAGGTTAGGGGGTGGGGCACAGGCAGGAAAGGGGAAGGAGACATTCTAAAAATCCTGATTCCTTTGAAACACAAAGGTCAACTACTCACTCAGACAGCCTAGAGCTGAAAGCTACACAATTGTATAGGTCAATAGAAATGCAAAGTTTTTTCAAAAGGCATTTTATGCTTTACTTGAAAAAAGACGAAAAAGCCCATTCAAAATGAAAACAAAGTAATCCAAAAACAAATTCATAGAGGTTTAAATCAAAAGTTTAGTTCTGAACTAAAAACATTATTTCATAGCAATATTAGTGTTGCTGTCTTACATAGCTTGACTTTAATCATTGCCTACCAAAATGTGATATGTACCAAATATCCTGGTTCTTCCCTTATTACTGTTGGCAGGTGTCACAGACAAAGGTGGTGTCTCTTCTTGGTGCATAAGTTCTGGATGTCTTATTGCAGAACAGTAATGCCACCATTCTATGGTGACAAAATTCATTGACAAAAGATTTGATGTATGATAACCAGAAAAGCATGACATCATAAACCAAAAACTGGAAGTGGGGCAAGGACATGAAACTCCTCTCACTTGCTCTAACGTATGAGATATTTTCAACAAGGGCATAAAATTCCATCTCACCAAGATAAGTTTGAGACTATTTTTATTTGAAGACAGTAACTTCTCTTGACATACAGTTCTCTATCTCAAAAAGGAGCAGCAGCAACCTTTCAAAGGTATGTTAGGGAAGTCTGCTTAACAGTTGGCACATGGCCAGCCTAAAGATTAAGATGATTGCTATTCATGAATTAAAAAGAGATGGGAAAAATGCCACTTTTTGTCTCTCATTGAGTTTGCTTTTGCAACAGGCAAATTATTATGCATCTTCTTTGAATACTGTCTATATTGGAAAAGAATGTTCCTGTTCATTACCTGGCAGAGCTTAAGTGTAAAAAGGCTGAAGGCCAAAAAAAGTGCTCCATACGATTAGCTCTGATTTTCTGTTCTACATGAAGACCATCATTAAAATGAAATTATTATTCACTGTAACAAATATAATTCAGTCCCAACTGTTAGAATCAGTGTTTTCTCAAACTCTGTTCCAGGAGAACAATCCAGTCTCCTCCTCTGGATATGTATTTTCCCAAGGATGTAGAGGAGCCTAATTCCCATAATCTTTGGATGCAAGCCAGTGGGAGATGCGTAGAAAACTTTGCACAGAGCACTAGCTCCTTTGATCAAAAAGTTACTTAAACAGTGTTGTTTAGTATTTAAATATTCAAATTAGAAATTATCATACTGTGGGACGAGAATAGGAAAGGAAGTTCTGCAAACTCTTTAGGAGAACAATAAGAAAGATCTAAAACATCAGAACAAGATAGCACCTTTTTTTCTTCCCAGGAAAGCTAATCTATATTTAATAACAGAGCACTGGGAGAGGGGCACTCGTAACAGGATGAGAAATATTATGATGTTTCTCTTGTTAAGCAGTGAAATATAGCTATTAAATCGTTAAAACCTCTGTAGTCCTTCAATATGACAGAAGAAAATTGGTCCCAATGAGATGCTATGATCTTATTTCAGTCTTTTAGAATGGTGAATGTGGACAGCAAGATTGGGAACTACAGTATTTTTCAGTGAAATTTCAGGACATAACCACAATTGTAGTGAATCAATTTTGACTTCCCAGAGAGATTTATGTAGGGATGTATAATACAGCACATTAATCCCCTCATGTGTCCCCAGAGGGGAAAGGCACTGCTTATTAAACAACTTTTGAAAAGTCTTTTCAGACATGCGTTTGTTCTCCAAACCCAAAATGAACAATTTGTTGGTTTTATTTCAGTAAAAATCCAACATCCCCATGTGTGTATAACATAACATAAAGGGATTGCAGAGGCCAATCAGTTTGTCATTCTGTGTCTGCATCTGTGGGGCTCTGGGAACGCAGGCACAGATGTGGCCAGCATGCCAGAAAATGTTGCTTTAGAGACTCACTCTTTGAGCCATGAACAGCTGGGCAAAATTTGAAGCAGATCTAAAACTGTTCAATGTTGCTCTGAGACCACTGAGGCACAATCAGTCCCTCGATTCCCAAGGCAAAAGGGGTGGAGAAGAATGTTTTCAAATATTTCAGAAGCACAGAGTTTTTCTGGGTTGGTTGGTCTAAATTATTTATTTTTATACCACTTTGCATCCTGCAAATTTATGTATCTTCCCAATAAAATTAAAAAAAAAATCACACCAAAACCCCCATGAAAATCCATAATCCTGCAAGTGTTTTATTGCCCTTTGTATAAATCAGCAATGGGATGACAAAGTATCTGTAACCTATGAAGCACAGAGACAGCGTGCCAACTTCCCTCTCATTCATCTGCTCAGCAGAAGTACAGCCAAGAGATATTAGCACACTTTTTTAAAGACAGTAACAGCAGCAGTGGAGTACCAGAAACATTGCAAAATGGTCACAAAGCTGACTGTGGCCAGGTGATTAATAGGCAGTGTCTCTCAAATTTTAATTCTAATTACCTGTAGACTGTTTGCACATATCAGAAACACTCATCACAACTTCCACATTTCTCTCTCAAATATATCTTTATAGGAGCACTCACATTTTCTTACAAGGTACCAAACTCCTACAACTTTACACTCTATTTGGATTTCCTGTCCTCAGCCATCGAAAGTAAAACAATTGTCAACAAATACTGTTTCCACTCGAATTTTATAGACCCTGACAGCCTTCAGCAGCTTACTGTCTGCTAATTCCTTTAATAACCTTATTTCTCTGTATCATATGTTATAGTTTATGACTTCCTTTTTAAATCAAGTTGTATCACCCCAGAGGAAACAAAGCATCTACTTGTAGCAGTGTAGTGAAAACAGCACAGCTGGAGAAAACTAGTATCTAATCATGAGGCATTATTACTTTTCCAGCAACTATACCACCAGTGGCTCTCTAGTGCTTTACTACAGCATCAGACTCCTTTATTTTAATTAACTCTACTTTTATTTCATTTTTAATAAGTTATTCAAAAATATTATTTATGAATTTGATTACATTTTGGGTCTAAATCTCTAGTACTAGCTCTGAAACCTTGATTTAAGTTTTTCCTCTTACTCTTTTTTGAGGCAGAGGGCATATTTCTGCATATTTAACATACACCATTTCCCCAGCAATCATTTAGTCAGAGGTTTTTTTTTTTCTTCATGGGCAATAGGCTGAAAACTCCAGGTTATGAGAACGTGACTTAGTCAGAAAAAATGAAATGTTCACCTTAAAGATCATTTATGGTGCCCCAGGCCAGAACTGCATCCTGAAAATTCATAGTGGGGTTGGTTCAAGGCAGTACAGTGCATCACAGACTCCATTTGTGGAGCAAACCCAGGCACCAAACAAAAGCTAATAACAAGAGTTCAGCTGACTGATGTGATGGTGCAGTTCAAATTCATGTGGAATTGTGCTAAAAAGTCTGGGCAAAGCTAGAGGATGAATTGTGATAGAGCCCAGAAAACTCCTCAGGTCCCAGCTGGCAGACATTAAATGAATACTCTCACAAAATCTTCCATTTCAGTGACTTAGGAAGGGGAGGAAAAAAAAGAAATTAAGGCTTGTAAAATGATAGACAGACAGGAAGACCACCCGATGTTTTACTCGTGTGGACTTGTGTAAGTAATTGCAAGCAATTTCTAACCATTTTTCTGCATATTACACTACACACAGTGGCAGGAGGACAAGCATTTTAATTTAGTGTTTGAGGCAACATAGCTTATTTTTATTCTGAGTGCTTATTTCAGGTTCCTCCCTGTGGAATATTAGGGTGCCCTTGTGAGCAAGTCCTGACTCAATGACCTTTGAAAAGATAAGAATTTATAACTCAGATATTGTAGAACTCACTCAAAAATACCCATGTACCGTCTCTACTTTCAGGAATGTCAAAGTAGGTCATAAAACATTAATAGAAGAAAGTGAAATTAAATTATACTTAAGACTTAATTCAATATACTAGTATCCCAAGTATTATATTCTTATACTACTGGTCAATTTAAATTTTCCCTCTATCTCTTGTCTTTTCACCTTGGTTGCAAATTTGAACATAGAAATGCAGGTGTAAGATCCAAGTAACACAAAGCTTTTCAAAGAAACTTTGAGAATCTTAGAAATTTTTTGTACTAAATTTTGTAAATGAAATACCTGCTCATCACTCAAAATCAGGGGCCCTTATATAGCTTCCCTACTTGTAAAAAGATGCAAAAATGCATTTAGGGATTTAGCCATTTCTTTCTTCTGTAGAAATATAGTCACTCAGATATTCAGAAGATATTCTTTTTTCCATATATTTAGAAATTAGTGGAATGGAGAAGTTTAAGCATATTGGATTTACCATTGTATCTTCTCATACTGCATGTCCTCTTGTGACACTCCTACAGGAAGCCCTCCGTATCATCACAGAATTAATATTGCGAGAAAACTCTATTTGACTTTATTGAAGAAAAATAATTTTTAATCAATATAATCCAAATCAGCTCCCCTGATCCTTGTTTTCATTTCAGAACAAAATGAAAACAAATTCTCATGGGTAAAGAATTATTATCTGTAGAGAAGAACCATACGAGATGATTCAACAGGAGCGAGAATGACAGTCGCAGACATCAAGTACCTTTCCAGAAACTCAGAATAACTATTTTATTTTTTTTTAAATGAGTTTGTTTGGTTTTAAACAGAAGTAATATCATACATAGCCCAACAGGTGGAGAATAAATCAACAAAGAGATCATATGAGCTACTAATGTTGGGGGCATGGCAGTAAAATAGCCAGTCTGTTTGAATAGCAAGATGATTCAACTCCTTTCCATCACCACGGATATCAGCGTTATTCATGGAAAGCCCTGGAGAATGGGGTCTGAGCAGGGCCTGGCACCTCTCACCACAGGCCAGTGTCACCCACCAGAGGTGTTCAAGTCAGCACTGCCAATATCAATGCTGCACAAGTTGGATCAGCAACTTGTCATAATTCACAAGTGAAAGACATCACATACCCTAAACACATTCTTGGCAGCACATCAAATTTCGCTACAGCTGAACCTTGCTTTTCCATTTTGTTACACAGTGACCAACCTCTTTGGGAAAAGAGCAAATGCCTGAAACTGTACTGCTCTGTGCACAAAAAGAAATAGTTTATCACACACCACTGCATCCTAACTGAAAAAGCTCACATCACACTACAGGGAATAAAGAATCATTTTTAACTGTCTTTCAGCCCCCTGTGCGGATGGAGGGGCAACTGCATCCAGAGCACAGCAATGCACATATAGGTGAGACCTGTGAGGAAAGATCTTCAACAGCATTGGGCTTGGTCTACACATCTTTGCAATAGCAGGACCTCTAGGTACAAGACTTATCCCCCCATCCTTCATTTTTGAGTCTAAGCATGACCTGACTCATTGCACTCAAGCGCACACTGTTCTTGGGCCTGTATCGACTGATGACACCATTAATGAGCCTATTTGTTATTCCGAGGTCAAGGTGACAGGACTGCACCAGAATAACTGCCTAGACTCTCACTTCTTTCTATGCAACCCTGTAACTTGTAGCACTCAGTTTATGTTCTATACCAAAATGTTTCGTTAAGCCTGAATCCATATATGTAGTTTCAGCAGAGCCACCATCCCCAGAGAATTAGAAGATAGAAAATACCTGTTTTTAAAAGCCTGGAAACTTTCGTTCAAACAGAATGCTGAATTTACTTAGTCTGTTCTGGTGGGCTTTTATGTTTGGTTTCTCTAACCCTTTAGCAAATGAAGATGTTTACAAAAACTGTAAATATAGATACTTTGATGGAAAAAATCCCAAGCTAAACCCAATCCCAAACACAACTGCATGAAAGGAAGATAAAGGAAGCTTGTGTTCAATCATAATGTAAAGCTATATGACCTGCTTCACCCTCATTAAATTAAGAGATGATACTTTCCCTTCATCAAAGCAAACCCCAAAAAGATAAAAAAGAAAGAACTAGACATAGCAGCCAGCCCAACAGAAGACACAGGACCACAACACTCTGGTTCTTTTGCTCTGTATCATGAACGACAGCATCAGGCGTTCTTTCAGACACCTTTCATCCTCTCCTCTGCCTACTATGGCATATTTTGTGATTTCCACACGTAGCAAGCAACAGCTCATACCTCAAAATCCCAACTTTTATAAAACACCCAGAAGGCACTTCTCAGGAGGTGGGAGGAAGCATAACGAGCTACACAGGAGAAGCATATTTCTCCCTGCTACATAAAAGCGGGCTAGCAGCGCCTGCCAATGAAAAGTAATCCTAAATGGCCTGGAAGTAATGATTCTAATCATTTAATTTACACTTGCTGTTTCTGCTCCTAATTCTGCCTTTCAGTGAAATGGTGTTTATCCCTTCTTTATTGTTAGTATGCAAATGCTGTCTCCATTTCCTCAAATAGCCATGTCATTGTTATACCGTAAGACACTGTCCATTAATGCTAAATGAAGGTTTATGAACTAATGCAAAATAAACCCGAGTCCTCAAACTAGCATGTCATGCTGCAGGCCTGATGCACAGCAAATAGACTACACTATCACTGTGACATTTTTCTACTGGACCATAGTGGGACCTTTTCTCACCTGTGTCTTTGGAATATGTGAAATTGACACATGGGGAGAGAGTTTGCAGAAGGCAAACATTGATTTTGAAATCTGCCTGATTTTTATGCAAGTTGCATAGAAAAATCACTGCTGCATAATTCTAAGCTGAGAAGCAGTCCCAAAGTAAACCTTTTGTCTAAAGCCTGAAACTGTGTGCATAAAAGACGAAACAATAGCACATATTGTGCAAATGAGTATCTACCATTAAAGGAAATAAGAAGTCAGGTGTGCTCAGCAAATAGACCAAGAATTTTTTGTCCTTTCTTGCTACATATGTGGCAATTACCCAGATACCAAATCTCTCTTTTTTTTCCATATCCACACACACAATAGACAAAAAACCTCTACATTATAATGCAGCAAACATATCGCATTGTATACTCCATTTGGATTCAACTTTGATGAACCATATATATTTCAGACCCGACTAAAGCATTCCCATCAGACTTTCAAGATTATATCAATACTACAAGATTGGAAGAAAAAAATTAGGCTATTTAAATAATAGAATTTCATTAGATTTGTTCATTTAAGTGCTTATATCCTTCCACATCTGACAACAGCTGTGCAGAAAACGTCTCTGAGTTTGTCTAAGAGAGACTGGGAACACTTTACAGAGCTGCATCCTTCCTTCTTGAATACACACTGCATGAACGTACGATTTTTGCACTTGAATAATGTGTAGAGCTACAGCCATGGGATCAGAAGTTGGCTGTCCCTGCTGTTGAATAAAGCAGTAACAGCGACAGAAAAAGATAGCTTCTTTCCTCAAGAGAGGTCACTCAACAGATAACACATGGAGACAGAAAAAACAAAGGGACCACCAAAACCTCTGAGAACAAACTTCTCAGCAGGGGAGGCAATACTGGTACTAAATCACCCACTGCCTCCTTGTCAGGTTTTTGCAGCCTTTCTAACACAGGAGACCTCAAAGGGGGCTCTGAAGCAGTATGCTTGCAGATGTTTACAGAGAGGTCCTCTTACATGAGCGGAGCAACAGGGGAAAAATTGTCACAGGCTTATTTTGAAGCACAAGCAGGCAGATTTAGGACTGGAGAATAAGACTGGTTTTGTACACAGAGCTGGAGTTCACTATTAATCAAGAGCAATAACTTGGAATTCTTGTTTCACAGTGAAACTTAACAGACCTTTACTTACATCAACAATTACCAGAATTTCACTCTTTTTATGGTAAAAGCCCCATTTCTCCAAAGAGACACGAAGCTAAACAGAAAAGGATTGACCAAGTGGTTGTATGATGAGCAGCTCTACTAACTCAGGGTAGAGCAAGTAGTACATTCCTGCCAGTTTTCCCCACTCCAGATTTAGATGGCAAAATGCATTAACAAAACAGAAAATTATCCATCAGCTATTACAAACCAGGAATCTTAAGAGCTGGATTTGTGCGTATGTGCCAGGAGAGGGGTAGAATGGGCCTGGTGAGAATAATCAATATTATTTAGAGTTGCACTCATTCTGAGATTCATCCTCTTTATACCACCTAAGTGACTCAAAGGGGCCTTAATCCAGCCACAAATTACCAGCGGGTAGTGCCCGATGAATGAAAACCACCGCAGCATTTGTGTTGGGCCTTGATCCTGCAAACACCACAAGGCAGAAGATACACTGTATGAGAGCTCTCTCCAGCTCTACTTCCTGCCCACCCGAGCTATCGAGAACCACCTCAGGACCCTTCTGTGCAGAGGGCACAGCAAGCAGACCTTCCTGTCCTTGGGTCCTTGCACCTCCTGCAAAGCCAGGCACTGTCTGCCCAGCTGGGACAAGGCTAAGTCCTGGCTGGGCCACCAGTGCTGGAGCCTGAAACTAGTTGTCTCTTGTTTCAAGCTGCATGGACACATATACCTAAAGGATTTCACAGAATCACAGAATCACAGAATTATCAAGGTTGGAAAAGACCTAGAAGATCATCCAGTCCAACCATTCACCTATTACTACTAGCTCCCACTAAACCATATCCCTCAATACAACATCCAGTCTTTCCTTGAACACCCCCAGGGTTGGTGACTCCACCACCTCCCTGGGCAGTGCATTCCAGTGCCTGACTACCCTTTCTGAGAAGTAGTGCTTCCTAATGTCGAGCCTGACTCTCCCCTGGCGCAGCTTGCTACCATTCCCTCTAGTTCTGTCACTGCCTACACGGGAGAAGAGGCCGACCCCCAGCTCACTACAACCTCCCTTCAGGAAGTTATAGAGAGCTATAAGGTCTCCCCTAAGCCTCCTCTTCTCCAGGCTGAACAATCCCAGCTTCCTCAGACGCTCCTCGTAAGGCCTGTGTTCCAGACCCCTCACCAGCTTAGTAGCCCTCCTCTGAACGCGTTCCAGAGCCTCAATGTCTTTCCTGTAGTGAGGGGCCCAAAACTGAACACAGTACTCGAGATGCGGCCTCACAAGTGCTGAGTACAGGGGGACAATTACCTCCCTGCTCCTACTAGTAACACTATTTTTGATGCAAGCCAGGATGCCGTTGGCCTTCTTGGCCACCCGCGCACACTGTCGGCTCATGTTCAGCCGTGCATCAATCAGTACCCCCAGGTCCATTTCCTCCACACAGTCCTCCAGCCACTCCGCCCCAAGCCTATAGCGCTGCCTGGGGTTGTTGTGGCCAAAGTGCAGGACTCGGCATTTGCTCTTGTTGAACCTCATGCCATTGGCTTCAGCCCAGCTCTCCAGCCTGTCCAGATCCCTCTGTAGGGCCTCGCTACCCCCAGGCAGATCCACACTCCCAGCCAATTTAGTGTCATCTGCAAACTTACTGAGGGTGCACTCAATGCCCTCATCTAGGTCATCAATAAAGATATTGAAGAGGACAGGCCCCAGCACCGACCCCTGGGGAACACCACTCTTGACCGGTCGCCAGCTGGATTTAACTCCATTTACTACCACTCTCTGAGCCCGGCCCTCCAGCCAGCTCCTTACCCAGCCGAGGGTGTACCCATCCAAGCCACAGGCTGCCAGCTTCTGCAGGAGAATACTGTGGGAGACAGTGTCAAAGGCTTTGCTGAAGTCTAGGTAGACCACATCAACAGCCTTTCCCTCATCCAGCAGATGGGTCACTAGATCATAGAAGGAGATCAGGTTGGTCAAACAGGACCTGCCCTTCATGAACCCATGCTGGCTAGGCCTGATCCCCCGGCCATCCCGCACATACCGCATGATCTCCCTCAAGACTATCTGTTCCATAACCTTCCCTGGAACCGAGGTCAGGCTAACAGGCCTGTAGTTCCCCGGATCCTCCTTACAACCTTTCTTGTAAATGGGAGTCACATTGGCAAGCCTCCAGTCTTCTGGGACCTCACCAGTCAGCAAGGAGGACTGATAGATAATGGAAAGCGGCTCGGCTACCACCTCTGCCAGTTCCCTCAGCACTCTCGGGTGGATCTCATCCGGCCCCATGGACTTGTGGCAGTCCAGTTGGAGTAGGAAGTCTCTGACTGTTTCTTCCAGAATCACAGGGGAGTTAGCATGCTCCCCAGCTGAGACTACCAGGTCAGAGAGAGGGGTACCCTGAGGATCTGTTTGACCTTTAAAGACAGACGTAAAGAAGGCATTCAGAACCTCCGCCTTTTCCTTATCCTCAGTGATCACATTCCCAGCTTCATCCAGTAAAGAGTGGATATTCTCCTTTGTCCTCCTCTTACTGTTAATGTACTTATAAAATAGTTTATTATTCTTTTTCACCCCAGCGGCCAGGTTAAATTCAAGCTGGGCTTTTGCCTTTCTGATTTCACCTCTACACATCCTGACAACTTCCTTGAATTCATTCTCAGTTACCCGTCCCTCCTTCCACAGGCGGTAGATTCTCTTTTTCTCACGGAGCCTCAAGAGTAACTCCCTATTCATCCACGCTGGTCTTCTTCCCCGCCGGCTCATTTTGCGGCTCAGGGGGACCGCCTGCTCCTGCGCCCTTAAGACTTCCTTCTTGAAGAGCAACCAGCTCTCTTGTACCCCTTTGTTCACTAAGACTGAATGCCAAGGGACTCCCCCTACCAGTCTCTTGAACAAATCAAAGTCTGCCCTCTGAAAGTCCAAGGTAGCAGTTTTACTATTCCCCCTCCAAGCTCCACCATGAATTGAGAAATGTATCATTTCATGGTCACTCTGTCCAAGGCAGCCCCCAACCTTCACATCTCCTACCAGACCTTCCCTGTTCACGAACAGTAGGTCTAGCGGGGCAGTTCCTCTTGTGGGCTCTCTGACCAGCTGCATCAGGAATGCATCCTCTGTGCACTCCAAAAACCTCCTAGACTGCTTCTTCTGTGCTGTGCTGTACTCCCAGCATATGTCAGGGAAGTTGAAGTCCCCCATGAGCACAAGGGCTGATGACCGTGCAGCTCGTGCCAGCTGCTTGTAGAACACCTCATCTGTCTCTTCATCCTGGTTTGGCGGTCTATAACAGACGCCCACCAGGATGTCTGCCTTGTCAGCCCTTCCTCTGATCTTTACCCATAGGGATTCAATGTTATCATCCCTAGTCACAATCTCAGTGGCAGAAAAGGATTCCCTAACGTATAGAGCCACACCACCACCCCTCCTTCCTTGCCTGTCTCTCCTGAAGAGTTTGTAGCCATCCATTGCAGCACTCCAGTCATGGGAGCAATCCCACCATGTTTCTGTTATGGCAACCAGGTCATAGTTTGCCTGCCGCATTATGGCTTCCAACTCTTCTTGCTTGTTGCCCATGCTGCGTGCGTTAGTGTAGACGCACCTCAGCTGAGCCCCTTGCCTCTCTCCTAATCCCAATACCACTTCCCCAGGCCGATCTCTAGCAGACCTGGCTTTATCCCCTTCCCCCTTCCTATCTAGTTTAAAGCCCTTTCTACAAGTCCTGCCAGCTCCTGGGCAAGTATCCGTTTCCCTTTCGGAGACAGGCAATTCCCATCAGCTGCCCTCAGGCCAGGTGCCGAGTAGACTGCCCCATGATCAAAGAATCCAAAATTTTTGTGTTTGCACCAGCCTCTCAGCCATGCATTTATAAGATGGCCTTTTCTGCTTATCTCAGTGTTTGCCCCTGCCACCAAAGGAATACTGGCAAACACAACTTGTATGCCCGCTCCATCGACTAACTTCCCCAGCCTCCTAAAATCATTTTTTATAATCCTCAGGCTTCTATCAGCAAACCCATCACTGCCAGTCTGAACTACCAATAAAGGGTAGTAATCGGAGGGGCGGATAAGGCTGAGGAGTTTTCTAGAAATATCCCTGATCCGTGCCCCGGGAAGGCAACACACCTCCCTATGGGTAGGGTCAGGCCAACATATTGGGCCCTCTGTTCCTCTCAGAAGAGTCGCCCACAACTATCACCCTCCTTTCTTTCCTGGAGGAAGCAGTCTTCAAACGTGGAGCCGTCTGCCTTACCTTGGGCAAGCTTGACAGCAGCGCTCCCATGTCATCATCACTCACGTCTCCCTCTGGTTTCAGGGCTTCATACCTGTTACAGAGAGGGACTAGGGGAACCGAGGTAGGTCGGGATGGGGGTCGCCTGCAACGCTGGGCTGAGACCTGCTGCCATTCCTCCTCTCCTCTCAAGCTGTCTCTCCCTGCTGGACTATGGTGAGAGAGAGGGGCCATTTCTCTCAATACTCCCTTAGTCTGGGAAGTGCAATCTCTGCGCCTTTCTCGCAGAGAGTTGCTCCACCAGTCTATCTCCCGCTCGCATTCTCTGATGGTCCGTAGTCTATCTATCTCCTTCCTAAGCTCCACAACAAGGCTGAGCTCCCTTCGCCGAATGGCTTTCAGCCTTTCGAGCTCATCCTCAAGATTGGCAACTAAGCAGAGGAGGTCATCCACCTGCTCACACCTCACACAGGTGAGGCCCTTGCCACTTTCGCTTGGCAGCAGCAGACTCAAACATTCCCTGCAGCCAGTGACCTGGACCGAGGTGTCCTTAGGCACATCCCTCATTGGGGTTGCCCCAGATTTGTAGGGGGAAGGTCTCCGCCTGGTGGACACCATGGTCCAAATGTCTGAACACAAGAAACAGGGAGTCCTTGGTTCAACCTGTGTACTCTGAGCTGGTGCGCTCAATTTCCCCTCTGAGCTAGGAGGGAAGGCTCACCCTGCCTGCTTGCCCTGCCTGCGCGAACTGCCGCGCCGCGCCCTTCTGCCGCGCCGCGCCCTTCTGCCGCGCCGCGCTCCTGGTCGCTGGCGCTCCCAGAGGCGCCTCTTGTAGGGAGTCGGATTGCCGCTGCCGCGCTAAGCTCCGCCCCCGAGGAGTCACGCCGACGTGCAGTCACCGCGAGAGGCAATGGCTGCCGCCGGGTGCGTCGCGGGGTCTCTCCTTTTCTCCTCTCCTTCTTTTATTTGCCCTCGAGGATCAATGCTCGGGGGTTGCCGCTTTTCAGAGGGCTCCACCGCCGGGTCTCCCTTGCCTGAGCTCTCTTCCTTCGTCATCTCTCCTCCTTCACCTCTGTTGAAGAATGGCTAAAGGAAAGGGGGCACAACCCCCAGGATATGTTGTACAAGCCAGGCTCTGAGGGTCACGAATATATAATTATGGAGTAGGCCTGTTGGTAGTGGCTTGCCAGCATGACTTGGCAAAATCAGGGAAACAGGAAACAAGCAACTCAGCGGAACTGAAACCCAAGAGGGAGAGGAAGAGAGTTATGTTTATGTAACCTTTGGAGCTTAGCCAATGAGAAGTTGACTTGTAGGCACAATTAGTGAGGGTATAAAAGAAGGTGATTGGGCAATAAAGGCGGAGTTTGCTTCACCACCCTGAGTCGACTGCTGGCTTCCCCGTGCTGATATCTCCCCCCCCCAGGGGTGATTCTCTCCCTCCGCACACCTCCCCTGCCCCACTGAATTCCTAACAGTTTAAGACCATGCAAAGCAATGCTCTAGAGATGAAGCAGCAGACCCTGCTACAAATCTCTACGGATGAAAACAGGAAAATGGGAAACGCCTTGCCAAACCGAGCAGTGGTTTGTTCTCAGCTCGGGCTGTGTGGCAAAGGCATTGGCTCTTCCTAACTACAAGGAGTAAGTGCCTGGAAATACGGTGGCATCTCCTGGTCGTTAGCTGGTGGAAACACAGACACTGCACATATACTACACATCTGCAGTACTCATGCTTTTTGGCCCAGTGCAACTTCGTGCATTCATAGCCCATTTCTGCAGCTATGCAGCAACAATTTACAGGCAGCTATGAAAAGTGTGGCTAGTGGATTTCAGTACAGTTACAGGGGCTTCCAACTTCACTGTTACATCCCTAAAAGGTAGTTGAATGGTAATAGCACTCTTTTTCCTTTCAGTTCCAGTCTCATACCTTAACAGAAAAGCAGCCCTCCTTTGATCAAAGGTTAAGAAGTATTAAAAAAAAAACACTTAAAAAAATTAGCTAACAGAGGCCTCAGTAAAATAGGAAACCAAGAACAGCATGACATTTATAGCTAGAGGACTCTACAATAAGCTCAGATTCTGGAGTAATAAAAAAGTAGTCAATGTTTCATTCTTTAATATCATAAAGTCATTTAGAACTGCTTTATAGAAAATCCTAATTTTAACCCCATGTGAAGATAATGCTGTTGACCTATAGCCAGGATTTATCCTGTTAGCTTCTGCTATACTATATCCATCCTGCGTGTATCACTCCCCCAAACTGCAAACACCTCTATGCACTTAAGAAATGGCTCCTGGCAGTTGTCCAGCTTATTTCTATGTCTGTGCTCCATCAAAGCTCAATTACTCTGAAAACTTCAATAAATATTACCAGGATCTCTACCACAGGCCTTAGAAAACATGCAAGAAGATTGTTTTTTTAAGTAATATTATTACAGTGAGAAAAAGTAGCTACAAAGTTACTTATTACCCAGGAGAGGGTAAGCAAAAAAGGTCCAGGGTAGGAAAATATGGTAAAAACCAGAATTTTAAGTGCATCTCCTAATGAGTCATTTTCTGCAGTATTCTCTACGCTGATTTCTGAAGTGACTTACCTTTTTTTGGGTTGTGCACCAGCCGCATTATAGGTACTTTATAGTTCTACAGATCATTTTCTGCCCTATGAAAGTTTAAGCAGAACAAGGCTGAATGTGACCCTAGCTCAGTTTGTTTAAAAAAAAGCCCCAAAAACAAACCACAAAAAAACACCACGGAAAAGGAAAGGAGTAGAAGTACAAAAGAGTAAAATGTAATAATATTGACCCACTGAAAAGCACTACACGAATATAATTTTGCAGGAGAACATTAAATATTTGGCAAAGGTAAGTTTGCAGTGTTAACACTGCACGCATGGAAGTTGATGGCTTTTTGGAAACATGTCTGACCAAACTGCAGCAATTTTGGGGACATCCCCACAAACCTTCTGCCACTCTCTCATTTGGGGTACAAGGAGGTCAGTGAAAGGTACCTCTGAGGCACAAAACACAGCAGACTGCCATAAATGAAAAGCCAGTCAGAGAGATGTACAGCAAATGAGAGAAAAATCAAATTTCAAGGGATACGCCTGCTAGAAATCCCTAATGCATTCTTCCTGTAGCACAGCCATGCAGCCAGTTACATACTTTGGTTGTAAAATCTGGAGATGAACGTGGTTTTTTCTATCACAGACAAGCTATGAGGGAGCAGCAGCCGTGAGGGAGTAGAGCAGAGACGCTCTGCAGGAATGGCTGGGGCTCCACTGGAAGCACTTAGTGCTGCTGAAGCTTCGCAAATGGTAACATGTGTTCCTCTTCTATTTTAGATTTTGACAGAAGCAGGTTTTTAGTGACCAGACCAATATGAACAATATCTCTTGTGAATATGCTTTAAAACATTTTGTGTTTTTCAATTTTTAGCTCCTTAGTTATCACTGAGCTAATTATGGAAAAGATTGTAAAGCTTCATGATAACTCTACAGAGCCCTTATTTCGGCAACATCCGAAGCCTAGCAGAAATCTGTTTCCAAACAAAAATTCATGTGTAAAGAGTGCTATCATTGTAAAGGTTACTGACACACCATAAACCCCAACATATTTTCTATATAAAGTAAAGTATACACTGTATAAGATCCTGAATCAAACCACCTGCTCTGATAATCTCCTTTTAAACTGTGAGAAAATTGACATCCAAACTCAGACATTGATCCACAAACCATCAGGATTGCTCAGTGGTGTAAAAAGCCATAGAAAATTGCCATATCCCAAACAAGATAATGTGCCCAGAGCTAACTATTAATTTGAACCATTAAGTGCCAGGATTGTGGCAGCTACAGGGGAGCATCTCATCTTGGATGGGGAATCTGCCCCAAGGGTATATTGGATGCTCAAGAGTGTGCACACACGGCTGTTCCCTTGCCCTGTCCATATTTTACGTTTGTACATTTTTAAGATTCAGTGAGGCCAGAAGTAAGTCCTGGTCTGGATAACCCCCTTTTGGAAATCTATAAATAAATAATGGCTTAATATATGGGGTTTAAATTTTCTTGTCTGAAACAGTTTTTCCTCTTTGAGAACAAATGTGGCTGTAAATCCTATGCAAGCTAATACTGTATATTCTACAGCTGAAGATTTCCACAAATCCCAAAGGCCATGACATCTGCCAGATTACAGATAAAGAACAGGACATTTTAAAATAATGTGTGTTTTTAACAGTCCAGGACTGAAATTCACTATGCACATGTACTGAACACAGTAGGGGGTTTTGTTTGGCTTTCTAATCAGAAAGAAACTCTCTCTCCTAGCCTTTAAAATACAGATTTTAAACTGTTCTTAATATTTTTTTCCTAAAATTCAAGCATTTGAAAAATCCTAAAATTCTCTCCCATGACTTAGCACAGCTCAGAGGGCACTAACAGGTCATAATGACCCTGACCAACCTTACCTGATACACCCACCAAGTCCTGCCCAGGGCACCCAAGCCCTTCTTGTTGCTGGACCTTGCAGGCAGTACCCAGTTCTACCACCCACTGGCCCTCACCCCATTTCATCCTGTTGCATTAAGGGGTAAGATATGCTAATTGGTCGTGTTCTGCACACTGAACTATCATGACTCAGATTCACAAATAACAAAATATTCTGTCAACCTAGTCACATACCTTGAACTACCACAGCTGCCTCAAAGGAGCTCAGTCACATTCAATGAGAACTAACACAACAGTCTCAAATGAAAGAGTATTTGATTCAAGCAACAGACACACAGATTCTTTGGATTGCCGATCATAAATTCACTGTCTGCAAAACATTAGTAAATACTAAAGGTCTTTACTAAAGTGTTAAAAGATGTACAGTATCTGTATAGAGATTTCTAAGTTTCCTGGGGGAGGCACTTGGTGTGACCAAGCGTTCAAATCTTACCCAAAGGCACCCTTATGGGGGGGGGGGGGGCGGTCCCAGGGATTAGGGTGAGTCACAAGGGTGTCTTCCCAACACAGTGCTATCTTCCCTAACACATCTCAGATTTTGTGCTATTTTTATGTCATTTCTTATCTTTAAAGTGGAGCTTGAGGGACTCAAGTCACCTTTGTTGTGATTGGTGTAAAAGTCTCTCACCTCATGTTTAAAGGTATGGATTAACAAAATTTAGAGCACGTGCTCAGTGGGGAGTGGTAGCACCTTGGAGGTGAGTAGCCATTGAGATGGAGGTGTATTTTGGTATTATGATGACATAATGAGCATAATTCACCAAAAGGACAGAACTTTGTCAAATTCATGACAGGTCATGGGCCAGGGACAGCAGGGATGCAGCTTATCAGTTTCATCTTAACCTTCAAGTTCCATGTTATCACAGAGTTTGGCCGTGATGTCTTCACTCCACCCTCCACGTAGCTGTCTCAGGGTCAATACATCAAGCTCCCCTGATGTTATTAACCTTCAAGACTGCCTTGGAACTTATTATGAAGGAGGATGTTTAGGAACTTTATGGCTGAATGGGTGCCTGGCATCTCAGCTGCTTATCACCCTGGAATATTCTGTAAATGCTGAGCCTTTTGAAATAGGGTTTAACTTTTAAGTTACCATTACCTCCAGTCATCATCCCACACATCCCTGCCAGGCAATCCCCACATTTGCAGCTCCCTGGAAAGGAGGAGACCAAGGGATGTTTCAAGGGTGAAGCTGAAGCATGACTTCATGAGTAACCCAGGACAGTACGACTAGATACACAGCCCTTAAACTTGCTTGAGTGGATGCCCCAGCATTCAATCAGTTCAGGATGTGTTTGCAAGCTCAGTACTAATTTGAATTTCATGCTAAGCTCTAGTTTTTGTACAGCATACTACTCCTCTGCTGCCCATCAAGCAGCAGGCACTCGCTGCAGGAAGAGTCAAAAAACACACACTCTGGCAAGAAAGAACAGAAGACAGGACAAAAACAAATAAAAGTAGCTATGGAAAATATGAAAGATCAGTACCATTAGCTAGAAATGCAAAAATTGACCTATAGTCAACTTTTACACACCCTTCACCACATCTGGCTTTCTACTCATAAGTTTGCTTTAGACAAAGTCCTGCTTATAAGGAACATATTTGAGAACTATCTTGAAAATTTAACACTATGCTAGAGAAGCCCACAGCCACTAATTATTAGGAGTAGTGCAAAAACCATTGTATCCAAGGTCCATGTAGCAGCACAATAAACTGGAAAACCCAACTCCAGCTCTGACCAGGAAGAGGGCCAGTTACAGAAATTGGGCCCTCTTGACCGCCCAAGTCCAAAGGAGGAGTGGAGTAGACAAGGTCAGTGGTGCACATGCTGCTGTGCATGAGAACAGCAAGATGCAGGTGACTGAATGGGAGTCTCCATGCTGCTTCTCTTCATGCCCGTGATACACCCAGAAGTGGAAGAGACTGAGAGAAAATTTCTCCTTCATGCATAGCCGGTTATTGGGATGCACATGGTCTATGGTATAAGTGATGGCAGAGGTAACATTACAAGGGGTGACAACAGCAAAGTACCATCACAACGTAAGTACCATCCTGCCAGTGTGTGAGACAGCTCTGCATCAGCCCTGATCCTCTGGGGAACCTGCTTGCCAACCCAAACACACACAAGCCTGATGGTGAGCATGTACATCCTGGGCCCCAGAGCAATATATTTACCTGCTTTGTTCAGGTGTCACACAGACTAACTCCACCAAAGAAGTCTTTACTATACGAGATATCCCATAGCTTTAAAGACAAGGTGACATGACTCCCTGGCTCTAGTTCAGTTGTATTTATACTGAGTTTTGTATCTAAGGATCCTGGTAAAAGACTTCGGGCAAGGTTTCTAAGTGTCCTAGCAAGCAGAGGAGCTTAAACCTATTTTAAGCCTATACCTCCTCCGAGCTCCAAACTGCCATCTGCGTTCCACCTAGAGCAAGCACTCTGCTTAAGACAGTGTTCTGTAACTTTTCTGTATCGATAGGCAAATATTACTGTTTCTAATAGCAATTCCAGCCAACAGCAAAGGCATGTGAAAGCATCAATTGTGTCTTGGGCTTTGAGAACACAAAACCAAACATGGAAATACCAAGTGTAACATTACATTTCTCTGAAGTCATTAAGGGAAGCCAAAGGCTGATGTAATTTACAGCAGCTGCTGTTATACTCTGGGGAGTGATAGGGCAGGAGGGCAACCCCAGCACACTTGGGACAGCCTGGTTGCACCTCTCAGGTCATGAAACAACACACTCAGCTCATTGCCTCCCTCTCACACCATTCAACTGCCATCTATGGGGAGCTTGCAGACAAGAAGTGATAAGAATGAAAGCGCTTCCATCACAACACAGACCCAATTTAAAATTAGATGTATTAGCAGATATGAAAAATACAGGATGTCTAAAAGCTTCACATTTCTGGATGCCTCATACTAAAACCATCAAGCAATTTAAAAACCTAACAAAATTCATAGAAGGAATCTAATTATCTGTAACATATTCAATTTAAAAAAAGACAAAGAAAAAATAGGCAAAATAAGACTGCTATCTTGTATTTACTGATCAATTTAATGTTGCTGGCTGTACACACTAAATTAATATTTTCCTCATGAATATATCTGGGATATTTATTTAGGATGCCAAGGAATACAATCATTATTTAAAAGCTGTAATGAAAGCCTTTCCAGCATAGGAAGATTTTATTTATTATCCACAAATTCTAAACATACATGTATGTTCACACACTTAGTGTGTATAAGCATGTGTTTATACATGTATAGGACTATATGTCTGTTTATGCATCTGTATGCTTACACATACATGTGCCTGTATATAAAAATGCTGCTTTGGTATGTTCTTACAGTTTATCAAATATATAAAAAGAGTTAATTTGTGATGAAAAGCAAGACAATGTAAAACTTCTCATACTAAAGTCATTCTTAATGTTTATTTTCTGCAGTCCCAGGGAGGAAATTCTAGGTTTCACCACAGATATCAATAAACTGTTAATTAAAATCTACAGCTTTGAGAAGTTCTTTTCCAACTGAAAAAATAAATCAGGCAGCTTCATTCTCAAAGGCTTTTTGTACTGTATCATTGCAGGATCTTGCCAGTTTTCTGAGTGCTGAGCTACCACAGCTTCCATTAACTGCAACTGGAGCTATTATGATTTCTCAACATCATTTAAAAAAATCAGAAGCTATTAGTTAGCTATTGATGAAGATTTAGGTTGTTTCCATTCATTAGATTGATATGAAAGAGTTTTGAAAGAAAGTTGACGCAAAGGCAAATGTAATCTTGAGCAGTTTGAGCAGTTTCAATTAGCTTCTTTGACTGGTCATCTTTATTATTTGGACCTTGTCTATTCTTCAACCATGCAGGAGAGACATTACCTTAAATATATCAAATTGTCATGTCCAGAAGTGCAAAAATTAAACACACCAAACTGTCTGAAGTATACATTACACCTTAAGTAACTGGGAAGTTTGCATATTTAGAAAGCACTAAGAAGAATCCCCATTGGTCTTAAGTACAGGAGGTGTGGGTGTGGGCAGGGATGGGTGGTGTTCTCTAAAAGAGTCTCTGCCTGGGAACTCACATTTTAGCTCAGTGCAGACATTTTGATGTCACTCGTAGAAGTCAGCCAAATTTCTGAAGATGTTTTGATAAAGAGTAAATCCTGTACATAGGGGAAAAATAGCTGAACAAAAATAAGTCTGCAGTAATCATTAGCAAATTACCACACAGATAAGACCATGACAATTTGAAGATAGGAGATAGATTTATCACCTGCAAAGGCTGCAGGTGTCCTTGAAACCTGAAACTTGTGAGCTGCAACCAACATCTCACAGATCTTTAAGAAGCTTAGTCAGAAGATCAGCAGGCATACACAGTGCCTTTTAATAGCTGCTAAAGTTGCCAATGCCTGAAAAATTGGACAGGAAATCTCCTGGAAAAAGGTTTTCTCAGGAAAAAAAAGCCCTAGTCAGTGAGGAAAACATGAAGACAGGATTTCCAGCAGTGTTTCAACTACTGTTGGCTGAACTCCTGAAGTGAAGAGGCAAAAGCATGCAGACACAGGAGCAACTCAAACTTCTGGAAATCTCA
Source organism: Porphyrio hochstetteri (assembly GCA_020800305.1). NCBI lineage: Eukaryota > Metazoa > Chordata > Aves > Gruiformes > Rallidae > Porphyrio > Porphyrio hochstetteri. Next base: position 21,830,637 of record CM036917.1, read on the forward strand.
TTAAAAAGAAACTGAGTTTTTGTCAGATGGTAGTACTATTTGAATTACCTTTCAATTACCTGACCTTCTTGTAATGTTTCATTGCTTTTCCATGCTTATGAACTCAAGAATAGTCTAAAACTAACACCACACAAGAAAACAAGGCACCAGCACTTGGGGACCACCATTCCCATATATTTTAAATGGTAAATTAGTCAGTTATTTAATCACCTTCCATTTCTGGTTTTTTTGTTGTGTCTTTGGGGTTGTTTTATTGTTGCTGTTGATTATTTTGCTGCCTTGTCTTCTACAAGGCAAATATCAGTAATTTTCTACTTGGCTTGGGTATTGACAGATTTAAATTCAAAGACAGGTTTCTCTTCAAATAGTGAGACACATAATTTGATCTCTAGGTATAGCTCTCTAATCATTCTAGAAAATAGAAACACAGTACTACACAGCCACCATAAAGAAACATCTATTATGATTTTAAAATGTTCCATTCGCAGATAAGACCAGGTTAAGAGCAGATGCAAAGACAGAGCCTCTTTCATATTTCTGGGCTCATTTTAATTTCCAGGTCTTTTAAGAGCTTCAGCTCTGAACTTGGCTCTTGCCAATGGTTTTCATGAACATCAAATTCATCTAATTTCATTTTTCATTTCAATTAAGTAGTAATATTTGACATAGTTTGACAACATAAAGCTTACTAACCACAATACAGTGATTTATCTCAGGCCATAATGCTTGTCACCAAAACCTATTAACATCACTATCTGGAAGCCAATTCCTCAGGTTGCTGAGAAGGAGAATAACCTGGAAATTAAATCACAATCAGATATTCTAAGCAAATGATTCAAGACTAGAATACATTAATCACAAATATATAATTAACTGTAAGTGCAATAGAACCAATTACTGAAAATCCTAAGGATACAATTATTTTTAAAAGGCAGTAAAAAGTGAAAGGAAAATCAAATTGAATTTTGCTAGAGGTTATTCTCTGTGAAAATATGAAAATCCATATTTTTCAAGGGTGCTGTATACTGCTTCTTATGCATGAATAGGGCTTTTGCTCAGGATTTGTGCCAAACTGGTTGCAGGTGAGCTAGATGGGGATATATACCTCTCCACTCCCCTCAAAGCCTTATAATCTGTCATTCCCATGAACACCATAGGCTTTGTGTTCTTGCACCTTGTATTAAAATGCAAAACCATAACAGTTTAGCTATCTACCAGGCCCACAGCGTGGCAGATCTCTGGTGGTATTATCCAAAAACTCAAGATGCCTTATTGAAATCCCTGATTAGGCACTATCTCTAGTTCTGGGACAGTTTCCTTATTGCATTTTGCTTGGTTTAATTTTTGAGTTTGGTTTTTTTGTTGGGTTATTTTGTGGGGTTTTTTTTTATTTCTTCCATACCATAGTGTGCAGTCACAGAGGGGAAATAAAATTCATAAAACTATCATTCTTAAGTAATAACCACTTCACTGAAAACAGAACACCAGAACTGGTACCAGAACCAGCAATTTAGGAATGTATAGGTAGATATTGAACAGTTGGTACCTTGATTGAGGAGAGGCATTTCAGCAACTCTTCCTGTACGTACACAGTGAGCACACAGAAACTAAAGGAATTGATATAGAGTTGAAACCTTAGTTCATTCCTGGAGTTGTTATTATAAACTTACTTCTTTTTATTCTTTCCACTTCCAACATGTTTTAATAGTAATGAATACTAATGCAATATCACTCCTCAATGGGAATTTTTAAAAAATGATACAGAGCACTTTAAAGGATTTTTCCCCCCTTCCATCAAGTGTAATGGTATTTTAATTATGTAGTTCTAAATGCTCAAGAACTTTAATGAGGAATTTGATAGACTAATTGAATGAGACGCAGCCAAATATAAAAATTTAAATAGAAGCTCCACACACTTTATGATTCCTGGCAAAGGTGCCTGAAAAACTTGTTGACCCGTTTACACATCACCCTGGGTATTTCACTTCACTGCTTCACATTCTACATCAACAATCCACCTGATGGCAAAGAAAAAGAGGATATTAATTTGCAGTTGCAATGCCTCCATTTCCATCTGAGTGTTAATAGTACAGAAACAACTATTTTGCATATTGGAGCAAGAGGTTCCACTGAAGAACAAGATAGTTAAAGAGAATAGAAACTTAGTTAACTCACTTGAGCCACAAGAGAGAATCTTGGGGGAGAAATACACATTTAGAAGAAACAGAGCACCCCCTAAATCAGGGGTCTTGGTGTTTATTTAATAAAAATGTGAGTTTTATTTAAATTTACCCATCTCATTTACAGCAGCTCATAATATACCAACTTTGAAGAAAAACTGTACTTAAAGAATAAGGCATTTGCAAAAGAAAAATTGGGGTTAGAATCCTCAATGCCTTGAGTTGCAAATTAACACACAAAACCCCAGCTTTTAAAATCTGGCACTGGGATAGGTACCTGAAGGCTGGAAATCCTGTTCTTTACCATTTAACTTGGACTAAAGACAGCAAAAAGAGAAAGTCCTTCAAAACATTCTTCACATCAGTGGTGTAGCACAGTCATTTCGACAGGGATGATGCATCTGTCTCCCTGGCAAGCCAACACACTCCTGCACTGTCAGGTTAAGATGGAACTTTGCCTGTTACTTCTTACAAAGGGCACTGCTCCGATCACAAAACAGTCAATGTTAAACAGTGAAGCCATCCTTACCATTTAACATTATTATGCTTTATTACAACCATACACCTTATTCAAGTGCATTACTTATTAAATATGAATATTTAAATCTATATATTTGCTGTTACCCTTTCATTCTAAACCTTCAGAAGCTACATGGCACAAAATGAAGGTCTTCTGTTTATTTAGATATATTAATTTATCCTTGTGCAAACATCAGTTCACCTTCCAAGGAGCAGTATTTCACATAGCTCTTAAGTTCACTTTCATTTCCAATTTCTTCCATTGTAGCCCAGTTAGCTTTAAATGCACTATTAAGAACAATTTTGCCTTCCTGAAAATAACACTGCAGGACGGGCACAGGGTATTGTATAAGCCAAGCTCAACTGATAGAGATGCCAAAATTTCTGATTTTGATGGAGAAGGTGAAGACTGAGGATGTGTGCCTTCTGGTGCAGTGGATCTCTCTGGGGGCAACAGCACTCAGGAAGCCAAGAAGTGCTGCGTCCGAAGGACCTTCAGCTTCAGCCTTCATCCAGTGTGGGTATCCTTCAGAGTTTGTCACTACTCCCTATCTTTCTGTTGCCAGAAAACAGCAGCCTGTAGGCTTCTGCACCTCCATCATGTTAGTCTGATATTAGCCCCATCATCCAACACAAAAAAGCAGTTCTACATTTGGCACTAAGACATTTCATACACTGTTTCCCACCACCTCTCAGCTGCATGCAGATACAAGCCCACCCAGCAGGACAGCTGACATAAGCACTTGATCAGACACATGTGGCAAACAACTGCCTTCACACCCATGAATAGCTAGGTTGTCTTAAATCACCAAGACCACCGATTTTAACTTCCCAACACCTATGTTGTGTCAGACAGGACACTGCATCTCCCAGAGCAGCTGGAGGCAGCTGCTGGAGATTCAGGAGATCCTATAAAGGGTGATTACAGAATACCTCACTTTCTGGGAAAGGTTTCTGAATTGCAAGCACTGAGAGGGTTGGCACTAGGGAAAACTATGAGCTCACTGTCATGTCTGTGGGCCATATAAATATCTGGTCAATGAACTCCATTAAGAGCTTACTAATTTGCAGCAATGAGTTCTATAGATTAAGTCTGTGTTTGGTAGAAAACAGATACAGTTAATTTGTAGCCTAGCAGTGCTTTTGCTGGCACTAAATTTAACCTGCCTTGCTAATTTGTTTGCATCTTCTTCTGTGTTTACTTTTGTTTATAAACGGTCCAGAAAACCACTAGCAATACCTAAATAATTGTACTGCTAACAATAATTAGTCCTACCTTGGGTCATAGTGTTAAGTAAACTGAGCACTAAGTTTGGTATCAACAGCTGAAGGAAAAAGATACGGAGAAATTACACTTTCGGGCCGTAAATATTCTTATTAGATGGCCTGAAGTAGTACTTTACATCTTTCAAGGTTATTGTAAGCATTCTGCACTGGTTGGTAGACATATCTGTATGATGATTCATGTAAAAAACACAATGACAGAGTGAAATATTGCAGGATGACAACTTATTTTTATTATAAAACTTCAGAAGAGTCATCAGCATAATTTCACAAAGAAATATGTTGCATACATTTGTCTTCATACACTTACCTACACATCTCAGCCAACACAAATCAAAATGTCAGAAGTCAAACTTTTTAGGCACTTCTCACCTCAGTACATGTTTAAACCTGGGAATCCTCTATTGAGGTGCTACACAACTCGTCTTGTAGAACCTTTTCTCCACAGGCACAACCTTTCGTCAATGAAAAGACATTTGTCTTAACAAATGGCACATCTACAGTTTGACTAACATTCTCCAAAACACAGTCCATGCTCCTGTGATTAGCCACAATAATGAGGAAGCCTATACAAAGAAGCTAACATTGCAACCTAAACAACTGTGTTTACTCAGGTTGAACATGCACACTAGCTATAAGAACTGAAGGTGTTCAAACCTACAGCATTTTATCAACCCATGAGAATTAAGAGCCCAATATGATGCTTAGATCCAGATACTCAGACAATATTTGTTCTAAGAGTCAATTCTTGTGATGGTGCCTACTAGGTATATCTCCACCAAATTCAGATTCATACCAGTGAAATTCAGGGTAACGTTCTCTAGGGATACACTTTTCATTGGCGAGGGTACACGAAGACTCGCCTTTTGCAAGCGCAATTCTAAGCTTTCCCAAAGACTGTAAATCACTGAATTCATAAACCCATTTTGTGGCTGAGCCCAATGTTTAAAAAGGGGTATGGCAGAAATGTTGACAAAAGTGATATTAAGCAAAATATTCTGGAATAGTTAATTCAAAGAGGGGGAAGAACAATCTACAGCCATTGAAAAATTGTGTCCAGTGAGAATTACATTATTTAAAAGGTTGTCTAGGATAACTATTGAAAAGCCCTATTAATTCATTCTGCCCAGTGACCAAATTCTTCCAGAAGTATTTTTGGGCATACTTAAGTGTTGCAAATTGCATTACAAATTCTTGTAGACTTTTGCTGTAAGGAAAACTTTTCCTGCACAACATTAAAGAGTCCCACTGCCTTGGTGCTATATTCTAAGGATCCACAGGGCTGAAGGCACACTTGGTTCCAAACTCCATCTGATGAAAGCAGTCTCACATGTTGGCACTGACCTTGCAATTTTAAGGGAGAAGATGTGAAGAGTGTGGAGATGAAATACGTCCAACCATCCTACACTTCCTGAAATTCACGTTAAACTGAGAAAGCAGGGCTGAAGAAAACCAAAAGGCACATGCCTGACCCAGCCAGATGAAGCCACAGAAATTGGAAAGCAGAGCTTATGGTGCAGTTCATTATCATGCACAGACAAATCAATCTAGTCAATATGCAGTGTCATCTACCAAGACTGACATAAGTATAGAGAATGTATTCAGAAAAAAGAGATCAGTTCATGCCACCAACATGCTATGAAGCAAGTCCCAATGGTGTTCAGATGTTTACTTTTAACCAACAGACACGTGGCTGAGAAATTCCCCAACTTGAGCTAGACTGTTACTCTAATCCCTTGCCTCTGGCATGTTTAGAAACAGCTTAGAATCAGTGCTGATTAAAATTTACTTTAGTGCAACATATCTCTGCGCCTGCATCAGAAATGGAACAACAATTTTTATCACTGTTACTACAAGCAAACAAAAGTTAGTCCTTCAGCATGGCAAGCGCTTGGCACTTACTCAGGTCTAATTTATTGATGCTTTTCCTTCCAGTAAAAAAAAAAAAAGTATTTTTGTGCCTGTGAGTTTCTGTATGTATGCATGTATGTAAATTATGTAAGCATGTGTGCACTTACTAATTAGGCTGAAAAAGTGATCTCTGAAACTGGATGATGCTGGACATTAAACACTTTTCAGAAAGTGAAACACTAGCAGTTATACTTCATACCTTTGAAATACTCTAGGGTTTGATTATTTAATGATAATCACAATCCCCACTCAGACTGTTGAACTGGAAGAACAAGACCTCTAAAGTTTATCTAGTGCAGCAGTTTTCTTCCTTGGTGATTTTTGCTGTCAACATTGCATTATCTATGTCTATTTTTGAACAAGATACAAACAGCACATTATCATGGAAAAAGAAAAAAATGTTAATGAAGCATACAAATCAGCTTGTGTTTCTGAATAACATTTCAAGACAGATCAATAGCTACGGTGCTCATCTCAACTCACCCATGATCCAAGACTTGGCAAGGTGAAAGGGCCATCACGTGGACCCAGTTAATATGAAAGTTATGTTAAATAAGCATAAGGATACAACATTATTATTCTTCAAGAAGTAGAAAGAATGTGTCCACTAGTAATTAAATCATAATAAATATATAGTAAAGACATTCTAATATGATTTAATGAAAAGCAGTATTTTGGCAACCTTGTTGGAGAGCATTAGAGCAGGGTTAACCTGATGGAGATGCAAACACTGCATAGGTACCAGGATGAGGTGGTGTTACATTCCCACTTTAGTGTCTTTTCAGATTGATTAGAAAGTTTGGTTAGCACCCTCACCTCATCATTCACTGCTAAATGTCAACAGCCACTTATGAAATTATGATTTAAGAAAAGGTGGCAAAAAATAATTTACCTCAAAGACATCAGATTATCAACACTTCTAACAGAGGAAACAAAGGGTCTTCATTGCTTTATCACAATCTACGATTGTCATCTGACTGATCACTGCACTGTTAAAGCTTTTTCTTTTAAGATCCAAGTTGCACATTTCATGTAGCATTTGTGTCTCAATCAGGCAACTGCTGAGCAGATTTCACTGCAAAGGTAGCAGCAGACATTGCTAGAGAAACAGACTTAAATACTTGCTTCCCTAAACAGTGTGGAATTTCTGAGCATCTGGATTATCCAGTGATCAGTTCTCGAATTACATCCACTTTTGTGGATGCAGTGCCAGTTGTGCTACTGTATGTATTGCCAGACTGTCCTTATGCTCTACACATTAGGACTTCCAAACATCTCTACTGGCAGTGTAGTCATACAAAAGGCCTAATCATGCATTTTACATACATACAGATAATATCTGTAATAATCTTATAATCATTTGCCATACCAGGAGAGTGGCACAATTATCCTACGCCAGCATTTCTCCAAAAATGTAAATCATGGGGAAATAACCAGGGCTCTGGATGGAAACAAGTAGATCCAACCTCCAAGAGCTGTAAAACTGTCCCCACATCACTGCAGTGCCCTTCTACGTGTCTCCAGAGCTACCCCAACCACTCTGTAGGTGTCCTAGCAGCTGCTCTGTGCTCATTAACGGGCTCTCCTGCTATGCAAGGTGAACGCCCTGAGAAACTGCGCGCTAAATACTACTCCAACCTTAACTATCAAAATCAGAGTTGACATATAATGCAATACACAAGTAGTCTGGTAGGTGATGATGTATTATGTGTCATTGGGCATGGCTAGCAGACATTAAACAAATGCTCTGGAACTTTCAAGGGTATTTGTTGTAGCTACATTTTACTCTGTAGAAAAGCCTCAAAGATAGCTCCTCCAAGTAAAAACAGAAACACAAAACTCACTGGTACTAGCACACATCATCTGGCCATAGTGTACACTCTGTTTTCAGTAAGCATCTCTCCTGCAGAACATACAAGTAAACATCTTACTTTTCTAGGTCACATTCAATACCACTTCTGCTTAACAAGACAAAGGATAAAGCTGTGACACCCCAAGTTTCTATCAATTATCTCTGCTGTAACTTACTACTTCTTTTTCCTCCTACATAAAAGCAATACTCATGGAGCCACCTGATCTGTCCATTTCTTTCCAACATCCTTCTATATACTGGGATTTAAAAGAAAAAAGCAACCTTGAAAGAGATCAAAAGGCAGCTCTTCAGTGCCATAGCCAAGATCTGATTTCCAAGTCTGTTCTGTACTGCAGCTGCCCCATGGAAACCTGGCATTTTGTTGTAAGTTATCTTCATCCATGGTTAGAGTGAATCACTCCTTTCTTGAAAGTATGAATAAATCTTTGCAGTAATGCCCTGTGTCTGGGTAGCAAGGAGCTGCTGTGACATTTTATATCCTGCTTATGTCAGAAAACAATTAGGGCCCTTGAGGCAAGTATTACATTCAGCTCTTTAAATTTCTCCAATTTATCCAGGAACTCTTTGCTTCAGAAATGAGAATTTTACACTTTCCAGACCCAGTGCTGCTATATTTTGGACATCAGTAAGCATCTAATGAAGAAAAACATTAGATCCCACAAATACAGGTGTGTACATACCTGAATGATGGTATGTATATTCCTAGCAGAGCTTGAATGGAAATGAAAATATGTAGGCATGAGATGCATTTTGTAAAACCCTTGAGACAACTATGCTGCAACTTCTATTTCTGTAGAAGTCCCAAGCCATGGGGGTAGTGGAGGGAAACAGACTTAACCTGGGCTTCTAGCATTTTATTCCTGACATTAATATTAAGGAGTTTTCTATACATGGAATTTAGAAAAAACAAACACCTCACAATCATTAAAGCATGATTTTTAACAGAGTCACAACAGGTCTTTTTAATGAAATTAAAACTGGAGCTATTTGAAACCTGATTTCTAGGTGATGACTCCATCATAAAAGCCTAAGAGGAGTAGGCAAATTTTGTCAGGCTTATCCTCAGCTTCTCAGCTACTTAGCAGAATGCCATGTCTGAAGTTAAACATGCCTGTTTTAACTGTTTCAATCAACTACTGTATCTACCAGCCAAGTTCAAACAAACCTGTCGTATGACTGAAGAGCTCAAAGATTAATTTAAAAAACACCCACCACTACACAAAAAGAAAACACAAGCAAACTAACCAGAGACACCCTAGCCATCATCAAGATGGGGTTAGGAGCCACCTGCAAGTGGCCCAACAGAGCAGGCTTCATTGCATTATCTTCCCATCACAAGGTGGGAAAACTGCACAGTAGATGCAGGTTTGCAAGCACTTGGTTTGGAGCTGAAGCACCAGCTATTTATTGACTTCACCACCATACAATACCTAACCTGTTGGAAGTCAGGGGATGCTGAACACGATTAGAAATTCTATGGGAAGGGTGAAGGTGTAAAAGCCACAGAAAAGCACAAGTTTTTTTTTACAGAGATGAGAGGAAGATGTGCAAGACAAATTTGTGGAAGGACATGTTAGTTATACTACTCCTACCACAGTTTGTACATATATGCCTGCCCACTTAATATATCTGTTGAGAACTCTAATTTGTGCCATGCAGTCTATAGACTGCTTCTGACTCCATTTCAGTACCCTTAAAGGTGATTTTTTTAATGGAAAGTTTGCTAAACAATCTGCATTCATGAGGCTGTTGATAGCTTTAAAATCAATGCTACAGCAGCAAACTATCTTCTCATTTTAAAAGCTTTGTAGCAGTTATGGTTGGTACTCATTTTTGTGGAATTAAAGCTGAAACTAGAAATTGATGGTCTTTAACCAGCATAAATCATTACCTGTACAAGACTGTTGAAAAGTTTTAACTGCCAAGAAGAGACAGGATCTCTGAGCTAAATTTCCACACAGCTACATTTTGCCAAAGTAAGGAATTTAGAGACAAAGGCAATGGACCTTTCACTCTGATCTTACATCAGATGTGGAATTACTGTTCCTATTCCACTTAGGGAAGCATCATAAGGTAGCTTTATAGGCAAAGGTGTGTAAGGACTCTCCCACACAATATGAACACCATTTCTCATGGGAGTCCCCAAATGCCATGTGAATCAGTGCACTTCTATTCATTCTGTAACCTCTCATTCTGCAGATTGAACGCTGCTACTGCCAAAGCAAAAACCTTCAGAAATTGCTATCTGCAAAAAGGGGTGCATATGGGGAACATTTGAAGATTGAGGTTCCTAAAGGTAGATCACAAGGCATAAGTAGAACTCTGCCAGCCATATCATGGTTGATTCTTCAAAAACATTCAGATTTTTCTTATTTCCTTAAAATTCTTGATGATTTCTTAGTGGTCCTATATAAGGTGCTCTATGGCACTAAATCCCACATAACACTGAGCACTAGGAATGTCATGAATCATCTTTTTTACTATTCAGTGCTAAAAAACGAGTAACAATGCCATTGATTAGCTGATATTAGAACTGCCTTTGAAAGTGGTGCTTCTTACTATCAACTTCAATCTTTAATTTTACATAGGTAGACTTGGGAGTTTCCCTTCCACTAACAGAATGTTCACTGTTTCAGTTAAACATTACTAAATTGCAGGTATGAGTAAATATTGAATTCAGTTTGGACATCTAGAACCTCAACTATTTTTATCATATTTGGACATCTGTTGTATCTCTCCACCCTCATCACATCACAATATCTGCAAGGGGCTTATGTTCCACCTTTATCTTTTGCTTTCCTAAGTAATAAAGTAGCTTAGCAACCTGTATGAGTGGTATCTCCTGAACAACAGAAACTTAAGATGCTCATATTTTCCTAAGAACTGTGGGAAACTACACAGAAGATTCCAGCTATTTCCCACTGTGCATCACATACGACCTCCTCCCAACACCACAGGAAGCTTGGTTAAATATTAACCTCCACCAATCCATCTAAATCACATTCCCAGCCACTATCATGTAATACATGACATCCTCCCTTCGTAGGGCACTACAGAATACATTATTTATAGTTGCACATTACCCCCATTGCAAAACATTTTAGAAGATGCAGATTTTTTTCCTGCACATTTGAAGCATTAAATCTTACTGCTGCTTGACCTCTGGAGCCTGAGAACACTGACAAAACACACATTTCAGATTCTAGTCCCTCCACTTCTAACAAAAATCCAGTAACATTTTAGCTATTGTATCCTAACTGCAATTGCTGTAAAGATACTAGTACTTTTACAATAGACATTGTCCTCTGCAGCATCAAAGATCTGAATGCATTTTATATTGCTTTCATAAGGGGTAATGGGTTTGGAAGCAACCTGTGCATTTTCTCTCTATATCCCAATTTCTTTTAGTTACTTCAGATCAGCACCCATTTGCATGATAAGACAGAGACATGACAAGCTGCTTTCTAGTTGGGGCTGAGCTTTCTGCTTAGAACAGTGTTTAGCAGTTACACAAGTTGTGACAGCACTTGTGTCCTCCACTGCCCTGCTGCTCTCCCTTGTGCTGCTCTGAATAAATTACTCCAGTCAGTAATCACTTTTTAGACTCTTTCATACTTGCATGCAGTACACTATCTAGTCTGTTAACATTTCATTTTAAACTTTTTCTGAACTGACAAAATCAAGAATTGTCTCATTTTCTCTATTGATGCTCCTTATAAGAGGAGATACCTTCAGCAGATACCAGAAATGTAACTCCGCAGATATTTCACAGTCTCAGCAGATGTTTTGTCTGCTGATTTAATATCAGCTGTTAAGCTATACAGCACATTATAGGCTTCAGCCTTCATTACAATCTTTTAAAAATGTGTTACCTTTTTCTCATCACTGATATAAATTTTTATAATACATTGGTCTGGTTTCCTGACATAAACCAGTTTTCTATGGAGCTATCATACCACCATCCTTTCTCTGGTCCCCGTGAGTTCCTTTCTGTCCTTGCAGTGTTGGCCATTCTTGTGGTACACATCCCAAGCTCTCTAACCCCTCTCTACCATCGTATTCTTGACTCAGCTGTCATACAAATTAGCCCTTTTTGTCTCTCCACATTAAAAGGAAATTAGAGACAATCACATTCCAAAACCTCATTTTAGTAATTCCAGATATCTCTGTCTAGTTACTCTATAGTTATGCTCCATAATAATCCAGCATCTTCTATCAAGGAACAAAAGTTGTTAGTAATTTAGTTATTTAAAGAGGTAAAGATAATAGCTTAACTGGGCTTGAGAGAACCAGTCATCACTTTTAAATCAAATTCAGTTTCATCCAGTGGAATTACTCAGAAAAACATAGGATTGTATTCAAGGGTACTCTGAGACACCATGCACATATCCTCAGGAAGTTTATGGATAACATTTGGCAAAAAGCCTACTTGAAAAATGGCCACTGAAGTTTCAAATCAGTGCAGCCTATCAACAAGAGCATCAGGCCTCTGAACTGCATTGGGAAAACGCCAGATGATTTTGGAAGAAAAGTACTCACTACTTTATCAGTGAAGAAGTTAACAAGAAACAAAATTATATTTTCAAAAGTTTTCCCTCCAGTCTTGCAAGTCACCCATAAGGATTTCTTTCAGACTAAAAGCATCAATAGAAGTTTGCTGAAACACATACTACTGATTCAGCCTGCTGAGAAGTGACACTTTTATCCCATCCCTTACATAAACAAAGTTTGTTAAAAAGTTTTATTGTCAAAACAGTCATAATAAAATAATTTAGATTTATTTTCATTAAAAAACCCTCAAGACCACTGCCTTTAGAGGATCTTAATGCTCAGTTTGTTTTGAAAACCAAGACAGGAATACTTAGAAATCTAAAACATGCAGCCCTTGAACAGCAACCTTTTGAGGGAACCAGATAAGTTGCAGTTTTAAGAAACTGTTTTTATGTGGGGTTAAAGGTTCTCTGATTACAAAACAGAGTCATTTCTAGTAAATAAATCAGGTTGTCAGAATAGTGGTTAATCTGGGTTTAAAGCTTTGGATTGAGTGTGTAAACAAACATGTACTGTAAATCATAGACTGTATAGTTGAGTCTACTTAAGATGATAGGTCATTGAAGGCAAAACTGAGTTTAAGAGCCACATGTGACTTCATACCAGGAGATTTTTAGGCTGGAAAAAATTTATCTGTAAAAAACCTTGTGGGTGAAAGGCTAAATGGATCAAATTGTCAGAAGGATTATTAATTCCTTTCTAAGACCAAGAGCTAGAGTCTAGAAAACAGAGGGTGTTACCAGGAGAATTGAGAGTATGACATAACAAACTCATAAAAGGAAATACAAGTCAGAGGAAGAGGGAAGTTTTGAGATTAGGAAACAGCTTGTCTCAGATAACAGAAATTAAGTTTCTTGTTGAAGGTCTAGGAAAGGAGCATTAGAGGACAGGAGAGTGCAGCAGCCAGGATGTACCATGACAAGATTGGTTAGAAATATAGACAATATATTAAGGTTCACAATAGTAGTTCTTCCACCACAGCTTGTATGCTGGAATAATTGAAAGAAGCTTAAGGGTATTATGTTGTTTAACAAAGGGCATCCCCCCTGCCCCACACCAAGTTTCAAGGATGCATAGAGCCAGGAGGGCAGCACCAGTGTTCAGTGCCATGAAGTCACAAGTCAGGAATAGTTTTGTGTTTGAGCTCAAAGTTGCTGTACAACACTGCCCTGTCTCTCTGGCTTGGGCAGCTAAAGATGAAAAATCCCTACTTGCAGCCTGTTAACAGAAAGACAGTGTTGACAATACTCTCAGACTGTTTGCAAAGTTGGCAACAGTGGAATTACTGTTTTTCAGCAAAGAACAGGTTGTACCCAGAAAGATAACAAGACAAAAGTTCTCCTAACAGTACTCCTGAGGTGTCAAACACCTAGACATGAACCTACTGTCTTTGGTGACATGCCCAAGGAAAACACTGGATTTCCCAATACCTTTTAAAAAGGGGAAAAAGTCCACTGAACAGGTCTCCAAAGACAGCTTCCTCCAAAGGAAGGAAAAATTTTCCCAATCTCTACCACTTTTAGTTTTCTGGTATGGAACATGACCAGAAAACACTTTAACTGGACAAGCACATCTTAGCAGCCTATTTTCGGTCACTTGCTGATTTTGATTCTGAGCCACCATGGTTAATCTGTGACAGCAAACAATAAGGAGGGCATTTTAAAGCCTTGAGGGAAACCTGAAGATGGAAAATTGCAAGAGATTATTTTAAAGACAAACCTCTAAATCCTAGAGCTTTATATTTAGGATGCATTGTCTGCAATATTGAAATATATATAAGTTTCTACTTCATGTAACAAAAACTAATTTACTGGATTCTTAACATAAAAATTAGGATTTTACTTTCTATAGGTTAAAATAAAATGGAATATCACTTTCTGACATCAGTCCATTTACCTACTTCCCCACCTTCCCCTTTCCCCATATAAAAAGAAATAGTTAAGCTAGCAGTCACCGAGACACAAGCAAATATAACCAAAAAGGGAACAATAGAAAGAAACTATGACATTTATAAAGTGATTGGCTTGGGTAGGAGAAAAGTAAGGAAGGGATATAGACAGTGAGATCTATTTCACCTAAGCCTCACACAAAGGGGCCATAAAGGAAGGAAGGAATTACAAAGACATGGTTTATTGACCGTTCACCACTGAGCCAGAGTTTTCCTGTATAAGTTCTTTCTTAGAAGGTTAATTAAAAAAAGGTTAGAGCCCCGATCTGAAAACCCTTTTTTCACTAGCATGATCCTCATTCACACAAGGGATTCCATTAATTTCAGTGGACAAGGGATCACTCATGTGGCTTAAGGTTTGCTGAACTGGACCCTGTGGTTTTGAGGCATTGAAAAATGGGAATGCTTTCAGATAACAATATACACAGACTCAGCACAGCAGCACAGCTTTGCTTGAGTACAGCAATATGGAGCTCCTGTGCTATTGCTTAACTTTAATTATAGGAACTGTAATAAATAGATGGCAGCTAAATTAAAAACCTGCATGTATAAATATGAAACAGAGAAAGTTGATTAAATAATTTAGGCTGTGGTTTAGTACCCAGAATGTACATTAGCACGTCAAGGATACCACTTGTGTTTCTGTGTCAGCACTGGCCACATTCCTGCCAAGCTCAGGGCTGGGAGCATAGGCCTGGGGCACTGGTGGGCATTGCTGAATGTCTCACAGCTGCAGAGGATAGAGAACAGAGGCTTCAGCTCTCCATGAGCTTACCATGAATTGCTGTAGCACCAGGATCAGCAGCAGACACAGCTGGATCCCCTCCACAAAGAAACCTGGTCTTGAATTCATATATCTAATATTGTGTTCATAGCCCACTCTTTTTTCCTCCCCCACAACCTAATGCTTTTCCTTGCCTTGCCTCTCTCTCCCTTTACAGATGCTAACTACAAAGTGCACCAAAAAACAGGTCTCATGCAGATCTTTGATACATGTGTGAGTAGTACGCAAGGATGAAATTAGGTCATAAGATACACATATAAACCCCCTGTTTTGTCCTGTATCTCCCAACTCCTGTTTCAGTCCACTACCTCACATTAAGAGTTTTGAGTGTAACTAATTCCTAGCATGTATTTTCTCCAAAGTAACATTGCTTTTGAATATATAGCAGGGTCCTACTTCATAACTGATGATCCTAAAAAACAGAGAGCAGGATTGGCAGCGAGACCACTGTCCACCGTGGCAGGACCAGCAGGAACCACAAGTCAGTCCCTGATTACTTCCCAAATGGCAAGAGCAGAAGGAGCAGATGGAAATGTAGAGCTAGCAGGAATTAAATACCTCTGTTCATCATGTACATGCTCAATAAGGCTATTCTATACTTCATCACTGGGAAGGGCAGTGACCTCACAATGGCAGCAGAGATCTTCAAAACCCACCTGGCCCTTGTTCTGTGCAGCCTGCTCTAGGTTATTCTGCACTGGCAGGGTGGTTGGGCTAGATGATCTCCAGAGGTCTCTTCCAACTCCTATCATTCTATGATAAGAAAATACTTTGTGTATGTGAGATACATGGGACTACATTTCTTAGCAAAATTTAGATGCTCTTGAAGGAAGAATGTTGTACCTTGAATACGGGCACTCCTGGCAACATTAGGAAAGCAGAATTTTGGAGGAACTCAAGTGATTCATTAAAAGAACATTATTTTCAGAAGATTAAGACCTGATATAACAAGTGCCTTACAACCATCAGCTATGCCACAACCAGGAAAATACTACGACACTTATTTTCAGAAGTTTCATAAAGCTACAGGGACAGGAAAACACCTGCAGCATTAAGATAGGAAGAGTCCAGAGAGAACTACATACAGAAAAGCTGTAAAAACCCCAAACATAAATGACCCCTTTAACACAGCCAAGAAACAGAGAGCCAGTTCCCATCCAGAATAACACCGGAGTATCAGGGACATCAGCTGCTTACACCAACACAGGCATAAAAAACCAACCATATTGTAACACAGGTTTCCTTTAAGCCTCCACAAACCTAAGCACAACAACAACAAAAAGGGGAAAAAAAGAATCACTCCATAATCCAGGAAAGGTGATTCAGGGCACCACATAGGCAAAAAAAATCTTATCGTGCCCTTTTGCAGCCTGCTCTGAGGAACAGCACTTCAAACATAGATGGGTGATCAATAAATCTTCATGAAAGTCAAGCCAAAAGCATTCAGAGTTTTCATGTCCCCAGAGCTGACATTAGACCCATCTGTTGACAGCAGGGCACTCAGCACAGCAGGCTACAACCAGCCCCAGCACAACTTGCCACAGAACCAGGCCCAGAGCAGCTCTTCCAAAACACATCCCCACTCATGATGATGAAGGCCTCTAAGTACTTCACAGCGTGTATATAAGGAGAGAGACACAGATGTTGACACTTTCCTAATGAATGACCCTGGCTTTAGGTCAGATCAGGCTTTAGGTGAGTGATCCTCTGAATAAGAGGTTTCAGGTGTTTGGAGTCCTGGTGGGATTTGCTCACCCAACAGTTGTGTTTATTCACTTCTTGAACTCATCAATCTTTCAGTGCCCACAGGGTCTGTTCGCAATGAGTTAAAGTAAGCTTTGTGGAAACAGTAACTTCCTCCTGGGTAGTTTGGTTTTTGTTGTGCTTTCTTTTTTGTGCTGCCTACCTGGAAATTTCACAAGGTTCCTCACATCATGAAAACCAGCAGAAAAGTAGTAAAGCTACAGCAAGCCCAGAGAAGGGCAGGAAAGCTGCTGTGTAGGGGGCCCCATGGTACCTTCTGGGGGGCAGGACCTTCCTCCTGGGAAAGGAGCTACTGACAGCACAGAAGAAGAGATTATAAAACCATAGTGCAAAGAAGATGAGTAGAGAATGATCACTTGGTTTTTTCTCTTGAGGCCAAGTTCAGACTCGGGAGGCCGTATTATTTTACTTTCACAACTGTCAGCACACAATAACATATATACTGTCTTCTATCTATAGCTGCATTTCAGGAAGAAGGGAGATTAACTACTTAGGGTTTGTAGCTCTAAGAATAATCAAGGGCCAGGAATATACTTTATGATTAAAAAAATGATAGTGTAAAACTATTTCTTTATCCAAAAAGCAGGTTTAGTTATGACAAACTCAGGTTTTAAGAACTATGCAAAAGCCAGCAGGTAGGTGGGAAAGCTTTTCATCCTAAATAAAACAAAACATCTGTAGTCAAAATTCAACACTTTATGAGTGAGATATAAGGAGCAAATTTTTATCAGTGAGAATAGCTAATATCCAGGATAACTATGTGGATTTATTACCAGTTAAATGTTGAGTAGTAACTAGTAACTGATTCTTTTTATTTTTTTTTAACAGGCTTTTGTTCAAGTAGCATTGTTATTATTAAACCAGTATCAGGCACTAGAGCAAGTGAATTTTATGGTCTGTGTTAAAGAAGAGGTCAGAGCAGACAATAATCCCTTCTGGCCTTAAAATATACGATCGCTTGCTTTTTCTGTGAATGTATTCAAGTAACCTCAGTTCCCAACATGTACATTCACCAGTGACAAATCTCCACTGGAAAAATGTTGATAGCTGCACAGGTGTCAGAATAAAAAATGGCAAAACCTGTTTCTTAGGTGGGAACAGAAGGTGGATTATGTTGGAGATATGTTTGATAGCTACGAACACCAGATACAAGATGGTGTCAGTTAAAGACAACTTGAGCAGATGGATGGCAGAGTGTGTGCACTGTGAAGTGATGTTAATTGAACGGTCTGGGATTATGTTTAGAAATCTTAAAATGAATAATTGGAAAACAATTAAAGAAGCAACTACAATCTGCAAATTCCAGGGTTGCCAGCTGGCCCAGAACATGGGATTGAAATGACATGAAACACAACATGGGGTAGGGGGGTCCTGATTTTCACACAAGAAAGCTCAAGATAGCATGTTTTGTGTATTTCTTCAGGACAATAAGCGACTGTTTTTGATGCAAAATAGCATCTTGTTTCATAATAGGTTTCACATTGGCAGGATCTCAAACTATTTTTATTTTGAACATCACCATTTCTATAAGCAAAACATCAGACTGCCAGAGCAGAGTTTCTTTAACATTTTGTCAGTATAGTTTGAATGAATGGGCTGAAGGGATGGGGGCTGCTGTCACCTATCTAGAAGGAGCTCTGACACAGTTCTGTGGGGACACAGACATGGTATCGTATCTGTTATCCCTGCTGTAAACACCACTGATTTACATGTGTTCTGGGAGCTGTCTGGATGTGCTGCACACTTGCTGCTTTGCAGCACAGGTGGCCAGCAATGGCATGCCCATAGCAATGCCGAGCCCACATTTTCAGCCAACATAGCCAAGCAGGGGCATGCTTTCCCCCTTTGTGTTCTTCTCATTGAAACCAATGGAAAGTTGAACAGTGTACTGTACATTTTGCATTTCAACCTCTCTTCCTCACTCAGTCAATGTTGGAAAGAAATAGTGTCTTTTACTAATAAAACAAGACAGAAAATTTAGAAAAAGGGACAGATGTTCAGCAGGATCGTGGGTTCAGCTTTGCAGAGTGCTCCCTGCATGGTGCCGCGGTCAGGACCTGTCCTCTGATAATTTCTGTAGGTCTCTCTTTCAATCAGTTTAGCACTAGAATCCTAGAGCATCTTAAAATTATTGGAAATCCCAGTTGCTTTGTCTGCTTTTCTGGAGCTGGGACCAGTTCCTAATTCATGCCAAGCAAAAATGTGGAGGGAAAACAGCACTGTGTTGTTTCGGTCCTTTTGATCGCAGAACATCTTGTGGTTTGGAAGAGACCCTGGGATAGCCAGGGGCCACTGCAGAGGATGGAGATGCTCTGTCCCAAAAGATCTGCGTGACAACCTTGGCAGCCATGGAAACCTTCATTCTGTAAAACGTTTAGAGGCACAAGGTACTCCAGCTCTGACACTATGATGAATATCTTTTTGTGTTGAAATGCTAAAGCCAGAGAGACTGACTGCAAAATGGGCAGCTTGTAGTGTGGTTATCATACTGTTTCTGTATTTGTCATGAGGGAACAGTGTTCAGAAACCACTGTGTGAGCCATAGCCCCATTTTGAAAGTTAATTCTGAATATTGTTGATCTTAAGAGAAAAATTAAGCTTATTAACTTCTCTTCCTTGGACTACTTTCCTTATGATGTCAGTGACTTGCCATATAGACTAAGAACAGCATTTGGCTTCCACGTGCCTGATTTCCAAGGTAGCACTTACCAAGCATTTTTGCCCTGCATTTACTCCCTCTTCTAACTCCAGGGATGGGTTGTATGTGAGATGTCAATATTTCATGCCTGTGTAATAAGAAATGTTGGCATTATCTTTGGTACCAGTAAATGGCAGGTGTTGAGAAACGGTGACTTTTCCAGTGGCCACTGCTGTGGCATCTGTGCCAGCTATGCACCACTTCCAATTCATCAAGTATCACCTTATTTTGACATGGCTCACATTAACCACCTCCACCAACTCCCACCCCCCGGTGTATTCCCTGAACAGTTTCCTATGTTGCTTCACAGTATTCCCATCCAGAGCACCAGCCAGATGCACTTTGGAGACTGTTAAAGCCCCAATGCCAGAAATAGCTCCAGTAAAGAGCAGAAATAAATATATTAAGGGAGAGAGAAGTACTCTGGTGTACTGAGCATTCAGGCTCATACCCAGGTCCCTGTGTAGAAATCACATGGGCAAGGAAGTTCACTCCTCATCATGGCATCTCCCACCCATCAAACTGTGCAAAAGCAGGTGCTCACCACCTTCTGCCATGACTGTGACTTGCTGTGATGCTGGGGAGGAATACAAAAGAAGGAGGCTGTAAGGGTGCTGCCTCCTCTACAGCACAAGGCCTGTAGACCCCAGTGAGAGCAAGTGATGCAGCACCACTTCACTGGGTGCTTTTCATCTATAGGAATGGAGATAAGAGGAAAAATTTTGCTCTTGGATAGCACTGGGAGACAATTCATCTTTGTAGGCAATGGTACCAGTTCTGCCTTACAGGACATGGCTTTTAACCAGCTCCCCAGTCAGACCATTGGGATCTGGCATTTACTGGAGAGGAGACACTGTCAGCGCCTGGAGTCCTCCTGTGCCATTATCCCCTTACAGTGACACAAAAAGGAGAACACCATAAAAGAACTGAATTCATAAAAAACATAGTTATCCAAATATTTTGAATCTCCACATTACCAAAATGAATTCCACTTTGGTTAAACATTCAGAAATGTTTCTGTTCCTCATGTCTGCTTTCTGTTACTTAATTTTAACAACAGTCCTGGGTCCTTTATTCTGAGGTTCATTGACCAGCCGAAGTGGGATTCCCTGTTCTCGAGCCTCCCTGGCCAGTCTCACTCCCCCCAAATACCAGCCTAGTTGAATGCTGCAGAAAGAATTCCTTCACTGACAGATCCCAATCCTTTTTTTGTCTGTTTCCCAAAGATGTTGTTGAAAACATGCTTACTAAAGGGAGTGTTTATAGAGGATCTAATAAAAATGCCTGATATAAGAAAGATCAACATTGCTGGTAACTTAGTGGCTGGTAACTTAGTGGGCTAACATTCAGCATAAAGACGATTAGAGACTTAGAACAGAAGCTGGGGTTAAAGCCATCCTCTACCTCCAAAAGCCCTGCAAAATGGTTGCATTGGGGATGGAGGTGCTATTATCATGCTTTTAAGCATCTCAGATGTTTAAATGACATGAATTAGAAGTGGGCTGTATTTCCTGGAATTTCTTGAATGTTTGCCAGCTTCTTAGCTCTCCTTTCTATTAACTCTGGTGAAAGCAAAGCACATTAACACTGCAGAAAACCTGTGCTTTTCCAGAACTAAATGGATTCCCTGCCAGTAGGGGAAGGGGCAGGGACTGCCAACCATACAGCCATGCCCTGAGGATGTCTGGTGGTGCCATGGCTCTAGGGGTGCTCGCCAGGTCTCAGGCACATCCTTCCTTTCCTCCATTCCTCAGCCAAGCTGCACCAGGTGCCTCACTAGTCCTGACCTTGTATTGCAAACTCGACTTCTTGGTTCTTCTTAGGACCCCCATGTAGTCCCCCTTAGGACCATTGAAGGTGACCACTCCCAGTCTCTGGGCAGGTGGGACAGTGGAGGGCCAGGAAGGTTTTGGATGCTGAGAAGCCACAAAACCTGTGGAGAGGCTCCCAGGAGCACTGCTGAGCACATGCTTCAGAAATCAAACGATTTTTTGCAAAGATGAAGACATCGCTGACTTATCCAGAGGAAAGGTTTGGATGTCCATGCCTAGTGCTGGCACAATGCAGGGATCCCTCTGAGAAGAGCTGAGGGTCTGCCCCACTACCAGGCATGGCTGAGACACTTGCTAAGGCTGGAGGCCCCCATGGGTTCAAGAGAAGTGATTTCAGTTCCCGGCAAATCTCGTCACATTTTTAAAGCTCTTAATTTCCTCACTTCTTACCTGTACAGGAACGACATTTAGCCCAATAGGAGTTACATGCATTTACATCTATAGACCATGTCCTTAGATAGTCTTAATGCCAAAATGCCCCATCATTTTCTGATAAGATCATTGTATCTTTGAGGTGTTTTTCTTGTCATGTCATATTGTGATGAATCACACAGTGCCATGCCAGTCACCCTAGGGAAGCAGATATAAAACAAATGCTGCCTAAAAAGGAATGAAACATTTATAAAAATAAGTATTAGATGTACTCTGTTTCAGCATTGCTGTTCTTGAGGTGCTGTTTTCCATCAGATACAGAGTGGTCTGTAGGCACATCTTGGCACCTTACACAAATCACCTCCATGGAGTAACTTAGAAGTTTCAGATGGATGTTTTTTAAGTCGAGCTTTTGAGTCCTGCACTTCAAAGCCATAAGGGAAAATATATTGCATTACATTATCAATATGTGAATCAGGCTGGAAAAGCTTCTCCTGGGGGATCTAAAAGCCATTATAGTAAACTTGTTCTTCATAATAAAAAATATATATTTCTAGAATAAATCAAAACCAGAAGCATTTTTCTCTTTAGTGCTGGTGAGAGAGTGAGGGTTTCAGGAGGCTGAATCCAGTGGTTGAGAGTTCAACAATAAATCACAGAAATAAGACAAAAAGCACCTTCCTATCCTCTCATTCCTAATGTGTAATCAGCTGCTTGAGAAAGTTAAATGGTACCTTAAAAGAGAAAAAATAAAACACCACTTATCTTCTTATTCTTAAAGGTAATATGAGAAGGCAGATACGCAGTCTACCTGTTGCTTTCAAAGGAATATTTATCTTTTCTTAGGCAAATGTGAGCCGGCAGAAATTGACTGTGGGTCGTGTGCTTATACATCTGGTTCTGCATTATTTCTGCAAGGCATGGGTAGCTTCAGGATGCAAGTGCAGACCTAAGGAAAATGCACTCCTGCCATTGTGTAGGGCAAAGTCTCACCATCAACCTTGACACTTTGCATTAAAATAATGGATGATTGCTTTGCTGCAGACGTTAATATTTAAGTTTGAACAAACCATTCTACACACAGCTAAAGAAGAGTTGCTTTCTGAGTGTACTGATGCTCTTAACATTTTTTAGAGTCCCTAGGCTCAGTGCTGCTGCTGCAGTATTTCCCTTCTTCCCTCTGCCACAGTTCTGCTCTTTCTTTTCATCTCCTCTCCCTTTTGATCCCGTTTCTTCTTATGCCTTTATCTTTTCTCTTCATGCTCCTCCTTCTCTTTCCACCACTATCTCAAATTATTTCTCCTGCTAGATCTTCTGTCTATTGCCAGGGGGTTTCTTTCTTTCTTTCTTTCTTTCTCCAGAGACGCTTGATTCCACTGGCACTGACAGGGCTTCCCGGTGTCTCAGGACAAGAGGAGCTGAAAGATGGTGTGTTAGATTGCAGAGGAAGGCTGCCGAGAGTGAAACTCTGCTCCAGAAGCAGCAGAACGAACAACAGAAAAGTCTGAGGAGGGAATAACATATAGACATGCCATGTTGGGTACTTCTCTGCTCCTGGAGTGGCCTTAAAAGTGTTCTTGCTGTTAGCAATGCTTAGCCTGGGGCTTTCTGCTATCACAGCTGCAGTAACCAGACAAAAAGGAAAGCAGGCAACTTAGTGATGCTCACACCAAGAAATACAGAATACAAGGAAGAGGAAAGATGAGAGTGATAGTGCTGCTGAGTTTTTCAAGTGATTCTTTTCTGTAGACAAATGGCATAGTCTGTGAAGTGGATGGGAGACAACAGCTACAAGCAATGACTCTTCTCACAGCAGGATTCATGGTGTGACTGCTATTCATCTCCTTGTGAGCAATGCAAAAATCCCAACTTCCCAATTTCCAACAAAAATGCAAAGATTTTGGTATTTCTTTCTTAGATTAGGAGTAAAACCTGATGCAATCAAGATTTCCTGCAGGGTTTCTGGATAAATTTAAGTTTGGAAATTCTGAAATCGTTCGTCTCCTTCTGAAGCACTATCCAGCTGCTGGCACTCAGTGCCAGAGGGCAGGGGCTTTGAGGGAACTCCTGCCTTCAGCCTGCTGCAGCCCCACAGCGCTTGGGACAGTCCAGAAAAGAGCTGGGAATACAGCTTTGAAAGTTTGTATTAAGATTTTGGTCCACTGAAGAAGAAAATGGAATAAAGTATTTCTTTCAATTTTAATTCGCATGTTATATCCCCTCAGCATCCAGGTGCATACAAATAAATGCATAATCAACAAACCCCAAAATACTTTATCTGTATGGAGCAGGTGAACTATTTCAATTCTAGTCAAATTTTACCATTTGTCTAAAAATAAAATAAATCTAAGAATATACATTTCCCATTACATAGTCATTGTGGAAGGAAATTCTTGACCTCCTATAATCCTGGATTGTTTTTTAAATTTAAATGCTACTGGGGCCAAAGTTTGCGACCTTGAAATAAGTTCTCAGATGTGGAAAGGTGAATCAAAACTCTTCCTTTCTTTCCACTCTGAATGAAAACATTCTTTTAAGCGTAGTTTTTCCAGAAGCTGAGAAACAAGAACATCTAAAAAGACAGCAAAGCATTTCACCCACAACTCTGACTGTAAGAGGAAGAGAAAAATCACCCAATTGTTATGTAAATGTTGCTCAACAAACTGCTAAAGGGTATTCAAGAACTATCATGAAAAGTATGGTATAAAAGCCATGTGTTATGATGTAAAAAATAAAGAGCACATTTTCTCTTTTTTCATTATTTCTGTTTAACCAAAACCCTATGATAAGGCATCGCTCAGCACTGCAGCACCTTACGTCATCACAACCATGCAGGGCTTGTCTTTTCCCAGTGTTTTACTGCAAGTTGATGGGTAAATGACTGAGGCTATGTAATAGAGCTACAGAGAGCATTGTGAACAGATGCTTCACTTTGGTCCACCTAATGACATTTGTGCAGGCTGTCTTAATTAGGATGAGTGAAGAGGTTTCTGCGGCAGTGGTACTTGAATGAGTTATAACAATGTACAAGACAAGCCGAGATGAGGATTATCACATCTGCCTTTGTGTAAAGAGAGAACGGAGATTTGACCCCCATCCGTCTGTTCCAGAATTTTCTTTGTGCTTTATATCCAAGTCATCCATCTTCAATTAGCCAACTTAAACAATCCACTTCCCCCCACTCCCTTCCCAATGAGGACAGAGCAGTGGCATATTTTTCTCAGCTAAACAGCATTTTAAATTTCCAACTCCTTGACTACGATAATTTTTTACCTTATGTTAAGCAGCCAGTATTAGCAAACTTACGGGGGGTAAGGAGAAGAGGAGGATTAAGACAAAGACATCTTTCTTCACACAGGGGATAAAAATGCCAAAGACTTTTCCTCTTGTTTTTCTCACCATCATTTCCAGAAACCTCAGATCTGGTGTCTGCAGAACTGAGAAATATGAAGCAGATCAAAGAAGTCTCATATGGTAACAGCGGGACTGATTCTCTTGTAGACAAAAATCCCGTTACATTGACTTTAAAGATATGTTTTCTGCACTGCAAAAACACTTTAAAGTGACCTTTGTATGAATCAGTGTCAGGACTGTGGTGCTTAATTGATTAAGATGCTGAAGGGTCTGAAAAGAAAATGGTTGTACTGTAAGAAGTGCAGGTCCTTCAAGGTGTTAAAATCTAATGAGATTTTCCACTTGTTTGTGCATAGTTGGCTCAGGGCACCTTTTGTAAAGTCCTCCTCAGCTCTGCTGAGGAGCTGGAGAAGAAAAACACTTTAAAGCTGCTTAGTTATTGTTTCTTGCTTGAATGACAAGCCCAATTATTAGATTTTTCTGAAGTTCTGTATGGCCATCGGATGTGCTTTTTTTCATTTAATGGTTGTGAACGAGTCAGTGGGATTCAGACCAAATGTACTGTAAACTGCTACAGTATTGGTGGCAATTCCTTACTTAGTGCATGCTTACGTTGTATGTGGCAGTCACATCAGGTCCCTATGTTCCTCTACATTTATAAAAGACTGAATTAATCTTTTTGAAAGCAAAAACCCCTCAGTAAATCCTTCCTCTTATCCCCTCTCAAGCAAGGCCTTGTTCACTAAGTAGAACAGTAGCTTCATTCTTGGGTTGTCATGCCCCTGGAAAGGGGTGAAGAAACATACAAATGAGAAAGGAAATGGACTTAAAATGGAGATAAAATTATTGGAGGGGGCGGCTGGGGGGGAGAGGGAGGAAATTAACTGGCAGACTGTAGAAGAATAAATTGTGGCAATAATGACTAGAAGGTAAAAATCTGTTCCCTCCAGTATACTTCATTAAAAATTTCACTCTCCTGATTAAAACTTTGTAAATAGTAATTACTATCACAGATATTCATAAACAGATGTTTTAAAAGAATTCACAATTCAAAAAATATGCAGTTTGTATGCCATATGGAATTTAATCTTTGAAAGCAGAAAAATGCATCAGACCCCATTTCCAGCACAGCACAGTACTGGAAGCAGTGCTTATTTTTTCTCTATTTGTTA
This sequence comes from Porphyrio hochstetteri, assembly GCA_020800305.1. Classification (NCBI taxonomy): domain Eukaryota; kingdom Metazoa; phylum Chordata; class Aves; order Gruiformes; family Rallidae; genus Porphyrio; species Porphyrio hochstetteri. Next base: position 21,856,879 of record CM036917.1, read on the forward strand.
AATATGGTAATAGGGAGAAAAAGCTATTATTTAGTGAAGACTGTTGCTTTTGTATTGCATTTGCGTTCATAAAAAACTAGCGACTAGATCTAATCCAAGTTACTTTATTATTTTAGCATAAAACTGGAAGCATACTTACAGGAACAGAAGTAAAAAGTTTCTGGTTTTATATATATATAGATATAAATGTCTATATATCATTCAAATATATATATATAATTAAAAAATATATATATAAGAGTATCTATAAATAATTCAAAAGGTGTATCTTATTTTGATCCCCCCACCCTGCAAAGGGAACATTTGTTCTAATCACACTTACTTCTGGTAAATAAGAAGAGGTTTCCTCATTTGTTGGTGGAATACAAGGTGGACTATTGTTTCTGGGAGGGTAATTGGGTGTGGAGGCTCTTCTATTTCATATCATGAGATATTACTAGAAATGATGAAATACTATAGATTCTAAAAATGAGTATGGTCACTTAATTTTAAAACAAAGCAATTACTGTTCTATTACCAAGTATTCAGAATCAATATCTTGTCTTGCAATTTGCACTCACATCCAGGATAAATCTATAATATTACAAGCAGTCAGAGGTAAACAGCAGCAGAGCAGAACAGATATTCAACAGGAGTCCTTGGATATTGTCTGTATAGGTTATAGACTCAGGCTGGCCAGCAGTGAAAACACAGGTTGCTTATTGGTTTTTCCAGATGTCTCAAAATATCAAACTTGTCCAAGGACATACAGAATTGATGGAGTTTCTGGAAACAATAAATTATAATTCTTACCTTTTTTCAACAGCTAGAGTTAGTTCCTTTGACCTCAAAGGAACTAATAAAGTGGAAAAAGTGCATTGGATTTGACCCAAGAGACACACATGCCCTTTTATATAGGAGGTAAAACTTTATTGCTAATGGTAAGCCTCATAGCTGACTTTGTTACTAGTTATTATGGTCTTGATTTTTCTTCCTGTCTCTTTATTCTCCAGAAGGCTTTGAATAAACACCACAGAGCTCTCATTTCTTGCTAACTGGGAAAAAAAAAAATCTCCCTTTCAAAAGGAAAAAAAATAACAGAATCACAGTGTTTTAGTAATAAGTAAAATATTTAACATGAATAATTAGTAAGTAGAAAAGCAAAATTATCACTGCTACAAGTATTAAAACCAGAAGATTAGAACACTACTTTTTTTCCTCTGCTGAAGAAATTTTTAATGCTATAGTTGTTCTTTTAATTGATGCTTTATACATTAGCATTTATAAAGTTCAAGCATCTGATTTTTTAAAAATGCTTTATAATAATAAAAGATTACACAACTCAAGTCCCCAAGATATAATTACTAAATTAAACCTTCTCAGGCTCTCCTAAAAGCAGGTAAATGCCACCTTCTTCCATGGGAGCTGAACCAGGGGTTACCAGGAGGTTTAGGGGTGCTTCACCATCTTCCCAACCTATGAATCACTAGATGATGTGGTCACATAACAGTCTTGAGCAAACAGGCTCCTTTACACCACTGAGGCCAGTGCAGGGGCCAGCCCAGTATCAAGCTGCATCTCACACAGTTCTCTACGGGTTTGTCCTATGTCTTGTTTTAAGTCATATTCAATTATTAACGCACCATAGATACGCTGAACTGGGGGCAAAGGGCTGGATTTCTGATCCTACAACACAGTGCTCCGTTTCTCAGCCTACACTGGGATTTGTCCCCACGTCTCAGAGGGTTAAACAGATGTGAATGTGTGACAGCCCGAGACATGGAGAGCGGTCCCAGTGAGCACAGGAGGAAATCACTCTGTCAAGGCACAAAATTAGAGCATCTAAGATTAATTAGTTAATATTACAGAAGAGCGGGTCTGATTTTGGTTCCCCCACTCCTCCTGCAAGTCCCAGTTCCCTGGGTCTTACAGGGAACAACATCCCAGCCTAGTTTTAGTGGGGAAAGCCTGTCCTGTGCACATCCAGAGCACCACCTACTGAAGGAAGGGTCTCCAACTCTTGCTTATTTTCTTACTTGACACAACCAAGACTGCAGAACCAGACAGACAGCCATGAGTTTTATTTATTCCTGCACAGCAACTTTTCCTGGTCTGGTTAGTAATGCCTACAACAGCACACAGAAAACAAAGAACACTTCACTGGAACACTTTACTGGAACAGGTTCCCCAGGGTAGTGGTCACAGCACTGAGCTTGACTGAGTTCAAGAAGTGTCTGGACAATGTACTTAGTCCCATGCTCTGGCTTGGCTGGGCTTGTGTGGAGCCAGGAGTTGGTCCCTTCCAACTCAAGAGATACTGTGAATTTAAGAATGTGTACCTATCACCCAGGAGCCAACCTGAGCTGACCTACATTACAAAGTGCGTGCTGATATTTCCACATCTCTTTGCATAGCCTATCTCTCTTAATTTAAGCAAAAGAGAGAGGTCACAGCTAGATGGCTTGTGTTGATGCACCCCAGAAGATTGCTAAGGATGTATAAGACTCGCTCAGGATGCATGACTCTTTCATATATGAGTAACAACCAAGTAAGTATGCATATGGGGTCCCAGTTTAGCACTGGGATATTTGGACACCATAAAAATTCTGATCAGTATTGCTTGGTTCTGGGTTTTGTTCCTTTTCTCCATCTCTAATGTAGTAGAGGCAAAAATAAAGACAAATGGCCAGATGGCCAAAAGGCAACAAGTTCTGTGGGGAATTAAGAGTTCCTAATAATAATTTTTTTAAAAAATAAAAGTCATGTGTCATGCTGACACTTAAATCTACTATTAAAATGCTATGTAAATAATGCTGGCACACTGAAAGATAGCATGGCTTATAACCGAAGTGAACTAGTCTGTCATACCTGAGAGATGAGCTGATTATGAGCACTTCACATTCTAGAAATGGTCATTATCAGGGTTGCAGTAGATGGGGCAAAGTTCCTCAAGCCTGTCAAAGAGAAGAAACATCTCATCAGGTACCAATATGAATGATGATAATCTAGAACTGTTAAAAGTATCTCTTAATGTAAAGGGGAATTAAAGGCATTCATTTGAGATAAATGTTCTTTCTTTCCATCACTGCCTACATCCATGCTGTGACTTGGTCCTTTCCTACCTCCACAAATTCCCTTTAGCTGGAAGGATCCCCTCTCACTTTAAGGAAGTACTTCATCCAGAAAGTAAAGCACATCCTGAATTTATTAATCATGACCTTAACAGTTGTCACACATATTGACACACATAGTCCAAGTGCTCCTCTAGCATTGCTCTCCATCCCTGACCAGGGTTTGCCTTCCTTCTGAGGCTGATTTTATCTGTCCCCAGACCACCCACCTCTGCACATCCATAACACGTGGGGGACATTAGCTTCCAGCTGTAGGAAAGTTGGCTTTTCTCTTTGAAACCAGGCTCCTGGAACAGGCAGTGGCCTTTTCTGATGTGTTGGGGATGTTTCTACCTTGCATTCAACATTCATTCTGCACATTATTTACCAATGCCATGTAAAATAGCATCACCATTACCTACAAAATGAAAAAGGACATAGACACAGCTTATGGTGATACCTCCTGCATTCAGTTCTTTAAAAAAACCCTTATCATGTGAGTTTAATCCTGAAGTTTGTCACTGCAACTGCTGCAAGAGTGATTTTCTGAACGATATTTCGACAGCACCGTTCTAGACAGCACCTTGAGACAAGATTATAGTGTGTACCCAAGTTGTCACTAAGTACTAAATCAGTCTGTCAGCATTTTAAACATGTGACATCGTGCTTGAGTCCATCTCTTTTTCTGGAATACCTGATCAAGGGGAATAAAGCGATTCCCTCTCATCTGAATTCTAAGAGGACGTAGGAAAACTGTGGTCCATGAAGAAAAAATAAAAATTACATTCTTATGATGGTAAACTCACGTTGATGCAGTCACAGATTAACTGACCTCTTGAATGTAGTAGGAAGCAAAAAATTGAGCTAAAAACTGCATTTCTAGTAAGATTCAAATGCTAGCGCATGAATATTAGCAGAGCTTGTGTCCACAGGGATTTTATAGAGTGGTTTTGAAACAATCTGTGCATCAGTAAATACCACATTTTTCAATGAACACAGGAAGTCTGCAAAGCTTTTTGTGCAAAAAGCAAGGTTAAAACTCATTAGAGCTCACATCAGGCATTTGATGGGCTTTACAAGCTGCCTTGCTGTCTTAAAATGAAAAATAACCAGTAGAAATTGGTTTATGTTTTCAAATGTCCTGGATTCTCCTTCTAGCTAGGAAGTAAAATTGCCCCATGCCAGACGTATATTCCCCTGATAATTCTCCTCCTATTGTTTTAAAATTATGAGTTTTGACAAGAGTTATAAAGATTGCCATTAAACTCTGCTCTTGAGAGCTGCAAGGGTGTTCAGGGAGGAGAGTAAAAATAGCAAGGATCTAGGCCTTGTTTGCCTCCGCCTTAGTGGGCAGAAGGAAGAATAGTGGTGGCAGGAATATTCAGGCTTTTTCCATCTCAAACCAAGTTTTATGTTGTGATGATGCACTCGCATCGTAACTGGCCCTGGTCACCAGCAGCACATCTCAGAAGGGAGCCCTCTGTTTATGGCTTGCTTTGGCAGCAAGAAGGAACAAGGGGCTCCTCAGGACAGTTTTTGCTTTCAAGGGAGGAGGGGAAGGAATTTTCCCCACTGCAGTTCTCCCCCACAGTGCTGAAGAGAGCTCAGACTTGCTGGTGTTCAAGGAATATGTACCTTTCCAAAATTTTTGTAAAGGGGCAGGCTGCTAGGTGTGGCAAATTTACTTGAAACAAGTTAAAATTTGTATTGATAGGTGCTTTTAGTGTTTCTTTTAAAAATAAAACAGCAGAGTGAATAAGAAAGTACATAATAAATAAGTAGATCTCAAGCTTCAGTTTATGAATACCGAACTAATCTAGTGCAAAAGCTTCGCTTTACAATACTAAAAAAAATCAAGTGCAATGCATATGTAAGGTCTTGGATGACTCTTTCTAATTAAGTTGAATTTACCAGTTAATTTGCAAACTGTGTCACAGAGGAGTAAAGCAGCATTCTGGCTGGTCATGCAGAGAGATGGTGCGGAAGGCACTGCTGAAAACTTCCAACACCAAGAGTGGTTTGGAGATCAAAGCAGCTGAACGGGAATAGCTTGGACTTCTGCACTACCTCAAGAGGAAACCACATCAGAGGAAGTTCTGCTTTTTGCACGTATTATCAATCTGACTGGCATCCAAAATAAAGCAGAATAACTGGGATTATAAGTAAAGGGGATCCAAGCATAAAGGAGAGAAATTTAGATAGGATTTTGCTGCGTCCTATTTTAAAGTCTGGCTCAATACTCTTACAATCTCTTTGGTGAGGAGAGCTTGCTGTAGTGTGACTCTAAGCAAAATTACAACTGTAAATTAAAAATAAATAGGATAAAACCTGAACTCCCTAATGTTCCTGCTGTGTTGAAAAAAAGGAGCATGCTTGTATGTAATGTAACCTAGCTCTATAAATGAGTATGCTATAACTTGAGAAGACCCCAAAATCAAAGCCAGGGACCTGCAAGGGACATTTTGTTGCAGCATAGTTCCAAAGTGGGGAGCACAGGGAGGGGTTTCTGGTTATTTTTATTCTGAAAACCAAGGAACTCATCTATACGATGAATCATGTACCACCACAGGGTCTCATTACCACATGATAACTCTATCCCTCATTGCTTATTATCGAATAAATATGGGCAGTCAATCAATCCAGTGTTTATTTGTGTAATTAATGCAAAACTCACAGGATTAGCAACAGATTTTAGCAGTTGTTATTATCTTGGGGAAGCTTAAGTGTAGCAACCTCTTCACTGTCAATGATTAGCATCGTTTTTGGAGAAAACTGAAGCTTACAGAATGCTTCTGGTATTACAACCTGCTGGTTCTTTGACATACCAGGTAAAATCAGCAAGAATGAGCATAGACCCAGATTCATTAATCATATGGTCCTAAACAGAGCTCTCCTCCACAGCAGCTGCAGAGCAGCAAAGGAACACCAAGCTGGCCAAATGTGAATGGAGCATCCAAGGAAGGCATGGAGCTAGTGGAAACATCAGATTTTGGGGATGCTCATGGCCAGCATGCAACAGTCTCAGAGGCAGAAAGCAATGCCAGGGCTCCTACACACACGTTGGGCATCAGCAGAAAAAAAAAAGCTACATTCTCATACTACCTCAACTTTTCTTACCTTACTTGGGTTTAGAAGATCCAAGCAACTGCCTGCTTTCTACTTCCAGTCCGATTTTACTGTTGCTATAGAGAAGTCATAGGTTTGCTCCCCCATAAAGAAGTGATTTGCAAAGGGTAACATATTCTGCGACCTCACGTTCCCAGTATACACAGGCCCAGATTAAATTCTGCTTTTTAATTTTAAGAGCTGCCAACAAAACTACAAAAGAAAAGGAATGTATACAGGATAATGTTTGAAAGATGAAAAAAGGAACCAAGTAAAACATCATTGGTAAAGAAAAACTAAAACATTAATAAAACATTTCCAGTTCCTCTTTGCAATTTCTAGTCCTTTGATTTAGCACATGAAAAATTCCTTGAATTTTAATTTGGAAATTTGATTTTTTTTTGTTAAAGTATATTCAGTGGTGTCAGTACACAAACATCTTTGTACAGTTTATTTTAAAATGTACTTTCTCTAAATCCATGTAAAACTTTACATTTGCTTCAAGGGAACTCTGAATGTGATCTAAATAATTGAGCAAGAGTCAACCTTGCTAAATATTTAGAAAATATATATTGGCATTTTGATATTTTACAGTACCACCTTATTAAAATTTATGGTATGGAAGATTCTATTAAGCTTCTGAGAAAGTAAGCACTGAATCATTCCTGGGGAGAAAAGGGGAGGGAATTTAAATATCTCCTTTTAGTAAAATTTTTCAAGTAAACAAAGCTATAATCCAATATGCATTCCAAACAGCTGACACAGTGGTTGGATGCAAAGAAAATAATTTTATCTAAAAACTTTCCCGTCTACCCAGCCTTCTTCAGTCTGCAAATACAAACAATTCCACAACCATTATTCCATCTAAAGCTGAAAAATGAGGGACCAATTAATGAAACAGAAGGCAGAAGTAGTGGTAAAGAGGAAATCTCTGAAGGTACTCATGGTGGGGAAAGGATCTCATATCTACCCAGCAGAGAGCAGCTACTGATGATTTAGATTGCTTTTGCATCACACCATGGATATTCTGGGAGTCAGAATGGAGAAGCCAAACAAGACTTTTCCAGAAAAGTCAAGCAAAGCACTGCTGAGTTTGACACCAAAACATGGGCAAATAATCAGCAGACTGATTCAGAGTGATTTGCACTAAGGAATCTTTCGCAGTAACTCTGCAAAGCACTGCACAAATCCTGGCACATGCAAACATCACACACACTCTTATATGTGTATATATTCATATATATACTGAGTAAAGTGATGTATTCTGCTACAGGCAGTCTGAGTCCTTTAAATGGCTTCAAACATGCAACTGAGAATAGAAGTTTAATCCCTTTCACTGATTATTCGTAATAAAATCACATGAGTTTAGGAGAAGAGTAACATATTGTACCCCATTCCAGGAAAGTAACTGTTGCATGAACCAAGATTACTGTTGCAGGTCACAAGATAAGAAAAAAAAAAAAAAAAAATTGGGGTACTTCTGGCCTCTGCAGGTTAATGGTGCAAGCATGGTAGACACTTGTCCCAGGTTTTCTGGATTGATTTTAGACATACAGAATCTGTTAGACATTTAGTACAAAGCTACCCGATGCAGGAATGAGGCAAATGGCCAGAAGTATAACTACCATCAAAAGCAGTCAAACAGATGAGGCTTTTAATACAGCCTTGGGATTCTGGAATTATTTTTTTGAAGTTTACGTCCATAGAGTTTCCTCTACAGTTTTCTGTGTGGCTAGCAGCAGCACTGACTCATTTTCTTAATTACTTCTGTGATTCATTTGCTAAGAAATGTTGCAGCAGAGATGCTGCTTCAAGATGACAAGACTCTCAAGGTGCCTGAAAACGTGTTTTGCAACACTGACAAGTGAGATCAAACAATGGGTTGTGTTGAACACTACTAAACAGGTTTGGGAAGGTCACTCGACTTCCAGTTTCTGACATATTGTCTCAAATTGCTCAGTTTTTTCTTGCTTGAACTCTGCTGTTGTTAGAACACTGAAAACTGTCTGTCTTGGTGATGACAGCTTTTTTATTTAATTATTTCTCTTTCTGCAGCTATTCCAGGCAAGCTGCTGGGAATTCCTATATAGCATCCGGCTGAATTCCAGGCGTCACAGTGTTATTTATAATTTTATATAACAGGGTCAATCCAATGACAGTGAAAAGGGATGATTCAGATTCACCAACTTTTACCAATCTGTTTGGTGAATATTGACTTCTAGCTCACCTTTGAACTTGCCTGAGTGACACGGGTTTAAATTCACTACAAAATTAGTGAACAAAACCCAGTAACAATTTGTAAGACTTTAAACCACGTTAAGTGCCATTATCCATAAATCACATGACTCTTTATCTTCCCTTATGAGCAACTGTGCAAGCACTTCCAGCAGAACAGTGAGACCCATCTCAGTGCGATCCAGCTGTGCCTCCCAGAAGTGGAGGTCAGAGTGGCTAATTCAGGGAGGCTGACAGTTCCTTTCATGAAGAGCTTAAAACTAAATTTAAGAGAAAACTCAAAAAGAACACATGTGCAATGAATGGCAGCTGCTGGGTAATATTGAGCAAATGTACTAGGACGTCTGGTGGCTGAAACGTACTCGTGGAGATGCTTCACCAGGAAGAACAACACTCTTGCAGATGTTGCCACAAGAATGTTACTCACTCATGTAACCTTGAAATTAACTTTCTGGAAACCTTAAACAATTAAAACCCTATCACAAGAATGTTACAGGAATATAGAAATAGAAATGCTGGAAGGTTAGGAATTTTTTTTTTAATTTTTAATTTTAGGACATATTCTAAAAGTTCTTTAAGGGTTTTATTTCTATATTTTCTCAGCTGTAAGAAAGAACAAATATCTAAAATATTTGGGGATCTGTCTTGTCACACAGGAATGACACACTACATATATTTATATATATATGTACAAATATATATATATTTATACAATACAATAATATGTGAGTAATTTGGCAGGAGTTCCTCAGCCATGTGATTTAGAAGCCACCATTAAGCAGTCAGCACTGCAAGGTTTATGTACCCTAGGCTTCTGAATCCAGCATGTCTGTGCTCTCTCTTCACTGCCTTTGTTTTATAGATACGTGTGTGTGTGTGTCTACATATTAAAAACATATTAAAAAATATACACACACAAAGCTTACTTTTACATTTACTCCAATATATTTTACTTATTTATTCTTATATCTTTAGTAAAAAGTAATATATGAAATCCTGTAGGATGTTTGATGCCTTTTGTTGAATGCCTAAAAATCCTGTTACTCTTCTGGTAGTATTTTTTCTTGATTTTTCTCAATTAGCACACAAAAAATAATGGGAAAAAAAACTTACATAGAACTTTTCAGTTGTCATAAAAGTTTGGCTAGATTTAAATATAACTCTCAGAACTCTGTTTTCCGAACTGCTATGTTCCTCATAAAACAGCCATAACATTTTTGAGGAAATATGTGCCTTAGTATATTTATTTTTTCTTCTAACTCAAAATACAGAAACGTATTACGTATCTTAGCAAGTAATCATAATTTACCACAAAATTACCCCTTTTATTGAATTTTGTTCTTGGTGGTTTTGTTGAGAGCTTTTTATGTTAAGATTTTACCAGCTAAAAACATAGATTGTGGTAATATTTGCAGCTGGTCATCACTTCAGCTCAGACCCTGGCTGAGCTGAATTCAAATGTTAGCAATGAGCCACTTTAGTGTAATTTTATCACCCCTAACTTAATATTGCCTATAAAGTATTATAATTCTCCACAAGTGCCTAGTGGGTAGCAGGAAATTTATGTTCATTAATGTTCTGATGCACTCACAAATACTCTTCTTAGAAGCACAGAAGAGATGGAAATAACTAAATATCAAGAATAATAACACGTGCAAAATAGGGGGAAGGAACTCACACTACCTAGCCAGAAAAACGCGTGTAATTTTTTTAATTATTTCAAGATATCAGTTCTCTGAAAAGTTATATTCATTCATCCAGTAATGTAATCACTAGGTGTCGTTACCTGAAATTTTAGGCTTCCACCAGAATGTTTAAAAACGTTTTTATAGGAGCTTTGGAAAAAGTAACAATAAAGTCAGGCTGTATCCCATGTTGCTACAGAGCAAGGGAAAAACACTCTTTAATCACATCTTAACTTGAAAGTCCTCATGCCTGCAGCCCGGGCTTGAGAAGGTTGTGTTTGTTCTTTAAACCTGATGTTTCCCTGAGAGTGGGAGCACAAGCTGTGCCACCCAGCTGGGCTGTCAAAGCCGCCCTCCTGTCTTGATACTTATTTCTTCAAAGCCTGTATGAAGAGATGTGAGGTCTGGGACTCAGCCCAGCTTCAATATCCTCAAAAACGTTTCAGAGATATCAGAAGGAAGCAACTGAGCAAACTGTCACAGACACAGCTAGTTATCATCCAGAGACATTTCTTATTAGCAAATGAGCCTTTACCCACCTCCAGAACTCTCGGCTTTGCCTCCGTGAAGCTCTCCACACCCCCACAAAAAGATTTTAGCTTCAACTGCCCACCCGTATGGTATCTCTTCCAACAAAATCTCTTTCCCCTGGGCAGCTGCCTTGCCAGGCAAGGTGCAGGGCCACCTCACGCTGCTATGAAAGGCACCTGAGGTTTTACCTGAGCCAAAAAAATACAGGGCAGGCAGGCTTTTTTCTCAGCATAGCTTGGTAGACCAAAAAGGTGGATATTTTAAGTAATAATCTTATCTTTTCCCTGAGTTCTACTGACTCTCTAGATGAAATATATCTTGGTATTTATTGCACAAAGAAATCTCACAAGTTTGTGCTGAAGATAGATGCTCTAAGCGTCTACAATTGTACATACAGCTTTAGAACATGCTATCATGAAATATGATTCACACTGAGAAAAAAACCCCAACAAACACAATTACCTCTGCACACCCCTGTATTTGGGAAAATCATCCTGGGCTGACTCATCATCCTGAGCTGCAAGAGGTCCAGGAGACTCCTGGAGTCTGTAGATGACAACTTTCTGGTTCAAATAGTGGACAGACCAACCAGAGGCGATGCATTGCTGGACCTGGTGCTCACCAATGTGGGGCAGATCATTAAAGGTGTTAAGGTTGGAGACAGCCTGGGCTGCAGTGACCGTGCTCTAGTTGAGTTTGCGATCTCAAGGAACGTGGGCCTGGCGAAGAGTGGGATCAGGACACTGAACTTTAGAGAGCAAACTTTAGGCTGTTTAAGGACTTGTTGGCCAAGATCTCCTGGGAGGTGGTCCTTAGAGACAGAAATGTTGAGGACAGCTGGCTACTCTTTAAGGATGCCTTTCTGAGAGCTCAAGGGCTCTCTGTCCCTCTTAATAAGAAAGTGGGCAGGAGGGGCAGGAGGCCAGCATGGCTACACAAGGACCTGCTGGTCAAACTGAGGGAAAAGAAAGGCAAATACAAGCTCTGGAAGCAAGGGTGTGTAGCCTGGAATGAATACAGGGATGCTGTTCGGACTTGCAGAGACTGGAGCAGGAAAGCCAAGGCGCAGATGGAACTGAACTTGGCGAGGGATGTTAAAAACAACAAGAAGGGATTTTACAGGTACATTGGCCAGAAGAAACAGGCCAAAGAGAACGTACCCCCCTTGGTAAATGAGAAAGGAGAATTGGCTGCAACTGATGAGGAGAAGGCTGAGGTACTGAATGAGTTCTTTGCCTCGGTCTTCTCTGGCAGCCAGGATTCTCATAATTCTCAAATCCCAGAACCTTGCATCCCTAGAACTCCAGGTGGGAACTGGGGGAGCAAATCCTCCCCCACTGTAAGAGCAGAGCAAGTCTGTGACTGCCTCATGAGACTGAATGTCTACAAGTCTATGGGGCCGGATGACATGCATCCCAGGGTCCTGAAGGAGCTGCTGATGTGGTTGCTGAGCCGCTCTCCATCATATTTGAAAAGTCGTGGCTGTCAGGAGAGCTCCCTGGGGACTGGAAAAAAGGTCACATCCCTCCCATTTATAAGAAAGGGAGCAAGGAAGAGCTAGGGAATTACAGGCCGGTGAGCCTCACCTCTCTGCCTGGGAAGATCATGGAACAGATCCTCCTGGATGACATGTTGGAGCACATGAGGGATGAGCGTGTGATCCGGGACAGCCAGCATGGCTTCACCAAAGGAAGGTCGTGCCTTACCAATCTGGTGACCTTCTATGATGGAGTGACAGCATCAGTAGATAAAGGGAAGGCAACCAATGTCATCTACCTGGACTTGTGCAAGGCCTTTGACACAGTCCCCCATCACATCCTTATCTCTAAATTGGAAAGATGTGGATTTGATGGGTGGACCATCCAGTGGATAAGAAACTGGTTAACAGACCATAGCCAAAGGGTGGTGGTCAATGGGTCTGTGTCCAGGTGGAGGCCGGTGACAAGCGGTGTCCCCCAGGGGTCTGTCTTGGGACTGGTTCTCTTTAACACCTTTATCAATGACATTGATGATGGAATTGAGTGCAGCCTCAGCAAGTTTGCGGATGACACCAAGCTGAGTGGTGTGGTCGACACCCTAGAAGGAAAGGAAGCCATCCAGAGGGGATCTTGACAGGCTGGAGAGATGGGCCCAGGTGAACCTAATGAGGTTCAACACTGCCAAGTGTCAGGTGCTGCACTTGGGCCAGAGGAATCCCAGACATAGATACAGACTGGGAGAAGAGCTTCTTGAGAGCAGCCCTGCTGAGAAGGACTTGGGGATTCTGGTGGAAGAGAAACTTAACATGAGCCAGCAGAGTGCTCTTGCAGCTCGCAAGGCCAATGGTATCCTGGGCTCCATTAGAAGAGGGGTGGCCAGCAGGGACAGGGAGGTGATTGTCCCTCTCTACTCTGCCCTCGTGAGGCCCCATCTGGAGTCCTGTGTCCAGATCTGGGGCCCCCAATACAAGAAGGATGTGGAACTGTTGGAGAGGGTTCAGAGGAGGGCCACGAAGATGATTAGAGGGCTGGAGCACCTGCCCTACGAAGAGAGGCTGAGGGAGCTGGGCTTGTTCAGTCTGGAGAAGAGAAGGCTGCGGGGGGACCTCATTGCAGCCTTCCAGTCCCTGAAGGGAGCTTATAAGCAGGAGGGGATTCAACTTTTTAAAAGGACAGACAATGACAGGACAAGGGGGAATGGATTAAAACTAAAGGAAGGAAGGTTTAGATTCGATATTAGGGGGAAGTTTTTTACAGAAAGAGTGGTGAGGTGCTGGAACAGGCTGCCCAGAGAGGTAGTGGATGCCCCGTCCCTGGAAGTGTTCAAGGCCAGGTTGGATGAGGCCCTGGGCAACCTAGTATAGATCCAGGCCTGAGGTTGGTGGCCCTGCCTGTGGCAGGGGGTTGGAGCTCTGTGATCCTTGGGGTCCCTTCCAACTCATACCATTCTATGATTCTATGATCCCTCTACACAGCTCCCCTTCCTCACTCGCTCCCACGCAGCCCTGAGCTATGTTTGATAGCCCAAATATCAAAATGGATCATACCTGGGGAAGGAAAAAGGACCTACAAGAAATCAAAAAACATTTTAAGAAACTGCAAAAAAAAAATAAGATGCTGCATTGTCTTTAACCATAACCAAGTCCCTGTGCATCTACTAATCTGAGTGATATTCCCAAACTATGGTTCCATTAATTCATGCTATCACACCTACCTGATTTACCATTAAACACCACACTGAATAGTGCTAGACTACATTGTCTCATTAAGAAAAATGGGTTTCTCTTACACTCATGACAATTCCTGTGATAACTGAAGAGTAGGTGAGTGCTGCTCCTTGGCTGTTTGAAGTACAATGGCCGTGGCTATTTACACCGTTAATGAGATTGGGATCCTACCTTGGCTTTGCCTCTGATAAAAGTTTCAAAAAGTAAGTCATTCTTGCAGGTTTATTCAATGCCTGCTAATGAGCTAACCCAGTGCAATTAATCTTAGAATTAGAAACTAGTTGAGTGTTCATTTCTGTTTAATCAGATTATTAATAATACAAGCGGTCTTTTAATTATTCTTCCAGCATTCTCCTCCCTCTATACAAACATGTTTTGACTTTCAAAACACACTAATTAGGACAAAGTTATTATTCCCAAAAATAAATTCTAAGTAATCCTGGAAGTTTCTTGCTCTGGCTAGTAACATTTCTCCAATTTAATCAGGGTATGTGCTCTTGAAATATAGATCTCCTGCAGACTCTTTCAGATCCTCAGTAGATTTTCTTTATGAAAATTAAGTTCTGGTGGGCAATGCAGCTACTTGATAGCATGTTTGAGACCATTCAGGCTTTCTGTCCGAACTCAAATGCTGATGCTCTAGGAAAGAACGTAAGAACATGGCAAATACATGTCAGCTGACTAAACTGCACTGGATGAAGAACTAGAATGACCACACACCTTTCTGCGGAAATTATCCACCTCAAAAACACGGAGCAATAGAAGTAGTCACTGGCCTCAATAAGGGCTTCACTTAGAGGACCTGACTCCAGGCTGGATTAAGAAAGTGAACATAAACCTGAATATAATGAAATTAATTACTTCTGCATAAAACATGGAGATTATATACACCCTGTTGCTTTTCAACCAAAAGCAGCAAGTCCCTAATGGCCATAAGAAACAGCATTTACTGTTTGCAACTTTCCTCCAAAGCTCTCTGCACAAAGATTGCCCCCTCCATACTGTTTAAATATAGATGAGTGGTTTTTCAGAAATGGTAGAATTATTCAGTTCTTTGTTATTGATAAAATACTCACAAACGTCGCAGATGCAGCACTTTACAGATGATAAATATTCCCAACAGGAAAATCCACTGACAAAAAGCTACTCTGACCTTTTATCCATTGCAAAATGACTTCCCAGGCAGTCACAGCCCCATTTTGTTTGCTTGGTTTTTTGTTTGTTCTCCCATGAACATCAAGGATGTATTTTATTAGTCATTCCAGGAAAAAAAACCCAACCCACAAACAAAAAACCAAAAAAAAAACACCTCAGCAACATCGCTAGTAAAAGTCAGTAAGAGACTTCACATAATTCTTTTAGCAGTAAATAAAGAAAAAAAGAAAAGCACTATTCATGGAGAGAATCAGTGTAATCAAGATGTCCTTCACGAGATTATGGCTTCATTAATTGTACCACCCATGTTCTTATAAACTTTGCTGCATAGTCAGGATGTGTACCTGTTCAAACTAATTCTCTGTATTCACATTTGTGCCTTTGACATTTACACATTCCCATGCATACATCCCAACAATGCGTGTGCAGCTACATACTATTTGTACAGTAAGGGAAGAATGTTGTATTTGTAAAAAAATTATTATTTCTCAGAAAATATGGAGCTTTTAAGGCTTTTCAAAGGCTAGAATTTGACCGCTGTTGAAGGTATTGCAAATGAGCACTGACAGCGCAAGTTTGCTATCTCATACTGTCAGGTGTGCTATTAGGCATGGTATAATTTATAATAAATACTTGGAAGTACTCAGGAGTGCTTTAAAATGTTAATGATGCCATCCTTTGTATCAGTCAAGCACTACTATCAAACTTCAATCTATCCACACATCCTCTAAGACAACAAAAATATTGTTAGCACCAGTGAAGAAACACATACAATTATATTAATTAGTTTTCCCATAGATAACAAGACTGTGGTCCTATGGTCCAGCATTTCAGGGCACTATTTCCCATTATCAAACATAGAAATATGTCATTAGTAAAGACCTAATCCAAAGCCCAGGACGGTTTATTGCAGTAGAAGAAGAAACAACACTGACTAGATGACTTCACTCTGTGACCTTACGGTGTCCAAATCTGGTAAACGTGGTTCACAGCACACACCCCTGGGCAAGGATAGTTGATTTGAAATAAGTAGCTCTAGATCAGATGCAATCTCATTGTCATTTTTGCTATCAACTTGACAGTCAACCACCAATAATCAGTATCAGAGAGATACTTAGGCTTTCCCACGAATGTCAGGCAAAGCCCAGACATCGTCCCACACCAAGACAGCACGTGGGTGTAACCCAGCTTCCAGCTGCCCCTGGCACCGAATAACACAACACAGGAGGTGATGTGTTCTCTCCTGGAGTTTGGCTCTAAGAGATGATACCATCACAGCTTATAAGCACCAAGGTGAAAAGGAGCCAAGGATTTCCCCAGAGGCAGCAGAGCCTGAGACAGGGCTGCTTTGAATGCCGTGGTTTGTGCTTACTACATTACAGTGGAAACATCCTTTAATGTATATCCTTGGGGTCCTATATTCCTGTAACAGCTTTATCTCTTTAACAGAATTAAGTGCTCAGTCTTACTAAGCAATCACATACAAATTAAAAAGACCTAATAATCATTATTTTTGACTGACTGGCAAGGGTTATATGGCTGTTTTATTCATTATTAGTTACAGCTTACATAGGTCTTCACTATAAATATTGGTTGCACACAATCATTTGTGATACAAATACATTATTTAAATGGACCCAGAATCTCCTACCAAACCCTTTACTCACACATGTCAATCACTTGTGTTTCTTTGCTGGCTGTAACTGGCTCACATACTTGAGCAAAGGTTACATATATGAATAAGAAAACACAGATCCAATCTTTCTTTTCATGTTTTGCTTATGCAGACTTGTGGTTATTTGATGTTAAAAGTATTGTTGACACATTTCTTTATAGCTGTTCTATTTATAATTCATTTTCATACAGGATGTTGTTATAGCATCCTCTTATTCCAGGAAGAGCTTCTGGAGTATTAAGATTGCTGTCACTGAAAGCAGCGGGCTCTTTGGGTTCTCGACATGTGAGTTCCCTCCCCTCAGCATGCAGGTTCACTTGGAAGACATTGGTGGATTCTTCAAGCTTCACTCTTCATTCTTCACTGGAACAGTAGCAAATGCAAAATATCCATATGAAAGAGTGGGGAGGAAACAGATAAATTTGAACCTTTGAGAACTCCGAGCCTGCAGAGAACACTCCAGACCCACTGGGTTGATGAACAGACGTAAGCAAAGCAGTTGGCTGTGGCATAAAGGTTCCTTTAATCTCTCATCTGAGTTCATCCCAGGCAGCTATAATGAGATTTTCTAGTGAGATTGACATAACCCTATAAAAGTTGACAGTCTTGCCAGAAGCTCCTAAACATCACGTCATGTTAAGAAAAAAAGGTTTGGATACAGTTTGAGAAGGACCTGATGGAGAGTTCCCCTGTCCCAAAATGCCTGCCTGGGGTGCGAGGCAGAGCTCTGTGTGTCTCCCATCACTAACAAAAGCTCACAGGGACATCAGCATGGATTGACTCTGCCATGCCCTATGCTAGGGCTGAAAATACAGCAGCTCTGGGCAGATTTCTACCAGGTGTTTGCATGCCACGTTAGACTTGGTGTGCTCTAGGTCTCTTGTTACACTAACACATCTGTCTCCTGAGATTATCTGAGGCTGGAAACACCCTCTTATTTGAAAAAATCATTTAGAGATTAAACGGTCAAACAGCACATGTAGAACCTTAGAAATCCAAGCGTGTTTTGGAGTAGTGTCATATGCTGTCATACATAGCTGTCATACATATGACAGCATCCTGCCTTACTCAACGGTCTGAGAGCAAAAGCACCGAAGCAGTGCAGGAAGCAGTACAACTTTATACATAAGCATATTCTTACAATGGAGGAGAACACATTTTCACTGCAGCCTGAAACCTCGGTGAGGTTATTCTGCCCGGAGCTACACTTCCCATTTCAGTGTGTAGAACAAGGGAAGGATCATGACAGCAGTGGGGACAGAGCATCAGGGTCTGAGCACTGCTGCATCAGGGGGAGCGAAAGCAGCAAAACATGGTAAGGCCATGACTCCAGGACAGCCGAGAGCGATGCTGATGCTACTCTGTTTCAAGGGGATTTTCTCATCAGGTCTATTGAGCAATAGATCAGTGTTTAACTTTCTCCTCACCTGCGGAATCCTTGCGGCATCTGGTGCCCAGTCAGCTCCCTCCAGGCACCAGCAGAAAGGTGGAGGGGAGCAAGGCTGTGAGGGACACCCCAGTCAAAGTTGCTCTGAGTGCATTGACAGTTTCAATAATAGATTATAGCCACAAGTAAAGTAAGGCAGACTTTCAACAAAACTGCAGGAGTTTGTACAGCTCCAGTTTACCCAATTCACTCTTCTGCACAACAGGACAACAGGTTTCAGGATCTAGCCTCACGGTGCTATCTCCTTACCCCCCAGGACATCTGTCTGCATCCATCACTGAAGTAACAATAAGCAAAGCTACCACTTTTTCCAAAGCACCAAGATTAGGAAATTTTTAGACAGATTTTTGTAAGCTGAAGGCACTTGAGCTGAAAAGATGAAGAGGGGGGAGGATGCGCTTGTTCTGCTCTGCAAATTATCTGAAAGCTCATTATTAGCACTACCTGCAAAGGACGGTCCTACTGCCAACAGCAACCAGCATGCAAATACTCTCTTGTCCTCCCATCACAACTAGAGCGCCAAACTTTTGGAGCCCTTTGGAAGCAGTCATAATAGGCACAATCATAATGAGTTATATTATAATTGCAAGCTAAGGTACAATAGCCTTAGATGAGGGATCAACGCTTTCAAAATGGTCAAGGAAAAGGAATACATCCAGCTCCGTATACTTTATTGAAGTCTGATTCAAAGTGCAATGTTGGTGATTTAACATAAACGTAACACATTTTTATAATCCTTATCAAATGTTCAGTCCCTAGATCAGCATAAAGCACAGCTTATTGAAATGGATAAGAGGGGATTATGTGATTCACATTGTCAAGAAAAAAAAAGTATTTGAAATACTGAGATTCTTTAATCTGTTTCTCAGAAGACACTGCACACATTGCCAGTGGAACAATGTGTGCGCATCCAACTTTTAATCACACGGGCTCTGACAAAGAGAATGGTAAAATGATTCTTCCTAGCACACAGGATAAGCTTTTAACAATATAATCCTGATTGCATGTCAAACTTTGATGATTTTGGTTTGGTGACTGACATCAGTATTTAACTACACTTTGCAAGTTATAACAAGACTGAGATTTCAAGTCTAAACACTTACTCTAAAGTTTTGCATATCCATTTTGTGCATATCTACTGTTTTCTTACAAAGAGTTTATGTGCCAATCAGACATTTAGTATTCAAATCAAACATCAAGCTTGAGCACTCACAAGACCATTTTAATTTTTTCAGCAAAAACAGGTTCTAAATAAAGATGTCTGATGAAAGAAGCAGAATATTAACCAAGACCTAAACTAAGCTTTTGACAAAAACTATTTTCTGATCACAGTTAACTTGATTTTGTGAAAGACAGCTTTAGTAGTCAGAGGTTAGATTTCTTCAGATGTTTAAATATAGGCAAAATTAGTTGCTTTATTAGGGACCATTCTTAGTGTTGTGGCAGATACATGCATGCTTGAACACTTAACAGAACTGCCATGTGTTAGTATGGGAGGTGAGCATGCTGTCATCATGACAATGACCTTAAAGTGCACAGTAAATGCTTTTTCACTTGAATTTGTTAAAAAATATATTTAGAAAAAATCCAAAGCAGGGGGATGTCTCATCTTGGAAGATGTTGAAGAACCTGTATCACCAGGCTTCTCAGTTGATGAACTTGAGATCAGCTCATAAATCTTGAGACAGTCACAGAGACATACAGGATTAAAACCTGAATTTCAACAAAGCTCAAAAAGCTTCAGTTTTGAGGGGGTGGGGGGGGGCATTCCTCACACCCTTCCCTTGCTCCAGTGTGGCAGACAGTCCTTCATGAACATCTCCAACATGAGTCCTTTCCCACAGGGCTTCAGCCCTTCACCAGCTGCCCTGGCGTGGGTCACTGCTATGGGGTGCAGTCACAAATCATAGAATGTCTCTCAGTCCTTCAGGCCCAGACTGCTCCAGCCTGGTCCTCCACAGGGTCACAAGTCTACCCCAGGAAATCTGCTCCAGCATGGATCAATCTCTCACTCACTCACCTCTGTCTCTCTCCGTGGGCTGTGAGTGCTAGCAGGGGCTTGCTCCAACAAGGGCCACAGCATCTTATGTATATCTCCACCTGCTCCAGCATGAGACTTCTCCATGGGCTGCAGGTGGGCTCTCGTCTTTTTCCATGGGCTGCAGGGGGGACACCTGCTCCACCATGGGTTTCTCCATGGGCTGCACGTGTATCATTCTCTCTGGCACCTGGGGCACCTCTATCCCCCCCTTCCCTGGCCTTGGTGTCTGCACAGCTCCTTATATCTTCTCACTCCCTTCTCTGGCAGCAAAAGACAGCTGCTAGAAGATTTTCTTTCCTAAATGTGATTCCCAGAGCCACTGTGACCTTCGCTGATGGGCTCAACCTTGGCCAATGACAACTCCAGCCTTGAGTCAACTGATATTCATTCTCTCAGGCTTGCAGAGACCTTCTAGCTGCTTCTTGCAAAAGCCACACCTGCAGCACTCCCCTTCTCCACCAGACCCCAGCCACACAAAAACTACAACAGTTAGTGTTCTGTATGAATGTATGGATCTATAGTTAAATTGCTCAGTAATGCAACTATATCTGCTATAGAATCTTTAGAATCTATCTGTACACAAGTTCAGAGAAGATGAAGCTGGAGGACGTTACAAGTCTCTCCCAAAACCCATTACCTAAACACTCAGAGGGCAACAAACCACTAGGTAAAGTAACAAGACCAAAGAAATCAACAGAAACATGGATATGCACAAACATTTCCACAGGAACACAGCTAGATACAGGGTAAGCTGGTGTCTTGCTCAACCACTGTATGTTTTAAGACAAGTTTTCTCCCTCCAAAAGTGTCTTACATCCAGGACACCTCCTGGTGACTCACTGCAACTACTAATTATTGCATGGCACAACAGAACTGCAGGGCAGAACCCTAATCCAAGCCTTTGATGCAATTACTGACCATACCAGAGGACCTCATAATTAAGAAAGCTGCTCTTACTGACTCAGACAGGAGACAGAGGTGTAATAACTATAGAGGTACGACACACATGAGTACAACACACATGAGATGAGGATTTGATGAAGCATCCATCAGATATTGGGCAGCTTCCCTGGAAACCGAATGATTTTTCCACAGGAAAATACAGACTCAGTTTCTTATTTATCTCCATATAGTCGTTTATTTCTGTATACAGAAACCCACACACACATATGCACTCTGAGTGACATTAGGAGAATCTGATTTATTTTGGCTGTATTTTGACTGCTAACAGTTTCTACAGTCTAAAAATAATGAACACTGGCTTACATGGAAAAAAATAAATAAGATAACCTACCAACCCAAGCCAGATCAGAGGAGCGGTTCTGGTTCTTTTAGTAGAGCAATGAGTTCTGCTCTGACTTTGAAGGATCCTTGAACAGAAGTTTGTATTTTCCAAATGATACTGTGGGAAGGCAGGGGGTGGTTTTGCCAAAATTACAAGTGAGGACAGAAAGAAGCTGAGGACACCACAGCAAAGAAAATTTAAGAACCTGAGGACGTTTATGCATAAGGGGAGTGTTAATTCCTGTGCATGTCAGTGCTTTCACATGGGTTCTGAAAATGACCTAGTGTCTTCAGCAGCTCTATTTGCACCTAAATAAATACCCTTTAATCACTTGGGATCAGTCTTGTGACTAGGAGTAAATTAGAAGAGAGTGGTTTTACATCCTTCAGACAGGAATTAAAAAATAAACACTGTAATAATGAGTCCTAAAAAGATTGTACCTTTCTTAAAATGAGGTCACAGCAACATGCTATCATTAGATGGATTCAGTTTTGTATTAAATCCAGAAAAACACAGGACAAGGAATTAATCCT
Source organism: Porphyrio hochstetteri (assembly GCA_020800305.1). Classification (NCBI taxonomy): domain Eukaryota; kingdom Metazoa; phylum Chordata; class Aves; order Gruiformes; family Rallidae; genus Porphyrio; species Porphyrio hochstetteri. Next base: position 21,878,865 of record CM036917.1, read on the forward strand.
CCTTGAGAATCATGTACTTTGTTGGAAGCACATACATTGTTACCCAAACCTTCACAGTGGTGTGCTGCACAAGTCCAAGGGCAGAACAAACATGAGCAAGTCAGTAGTGAAACCAACTGCTCCAACGAAATGTCATCTGCAAACTGTAAGCTTATGCAAACCTTTAATGAACCTGGATTTTCCAGGAAGTTCCATCAGAAATACGAATCCCTGGAAGGAAGGTGGCTGGCAGACCTGACTTTTCTTGAGTAGAAAAGATATCTACGCTAGTCCTAACATACTTTTGGCCCTTCAGTATTGGAGGACTAACATAACGTGTCCAAAATATAAATTCAAATCTTACTCAGTCTTTTTAGGCACACTGCGATTTGAACTTTGCTGTTTCATCCTTCTTCTTTAGCATGAAAGCAAATTAAGTACATTTTAACTCTTCCCTCAAGAAAGAAGGAAATACACTTCCATGAATTGAATCCCTGGAGGTTGGAGAACCAAGTGAAACAACTAACTTTTCATGAGCCCTACAGTAATTCACCACCCGTGTGTTTAGAACACTTTTAAACACTACTCAGCAGAAGTTGTTTCACTTCCCCCAGTTTCTTGCATGAAGACAGCCAATATGAGGAATGCTGAGCCAGCCAAGCCAGTCACCAGTTACATCAATTTTACCTTCTAGTTAAACTTCAAGTAGTTAATTCTTCAGGTGAAAATTTAAACAATATTTTTACTTACATTGATAAAATAAATTATCATAGGGCTATTTTATTCTTAAATATTGATTTTCTTAAAAGGGAATGCATGAGTTCCTTGATAAACAGACTAGAACATCAATCATGCAATTTACTCTGACATTGACTGAGATACAATGAAAAAAATGGGAATTTCTGAAGGTGGTAACTTGTGGATTAATGCCAACAATACAGTATATGCATGAAGCAGTGGGAAACCCACCTCAAATGACTGCTGTTTTCATCGTGAGGCAAAAGTGATGACTGGTGATCAAAACAGTGTATCAAGGTCATGAGCTGGCTCATGCTAGTGAACAACTGTTGTTACTTAGTGTTAACAAAAGCCATGGTGGGTATCTTAAACCACTGCTATTTTAAGTGGAAAATACATATGGCAAAGCTAAATAAATTCAGATCTTTCAAATGAGTTTTAATAATTATTTTGTGCAAAAGCAATTTGAAATAGAAAGCAACACAAATCCAGAGTTTCCAATAACCAATATTCTTTGGAAGGAACAGCACCAATTTCTTCGCCTAAGTCCTCTGTAACCTAAACATAACTTTGGGTTTGTGTGTTTTATTCAGTTCAAGAGCTGGTATTAGCCACATAATTATTGTTCTAATTCATTCCTTATGTTGCTTTTGGATTAAGCAGTAACTTATCTGTAATAATTATGCAATAGGCTGTAACTAACTGAAATATGAATACAGCCAGTTTGTCCCACTGTGTCTCTGATCTGCTACATAATTGTTAATGTTCACAACAGTGCGGTAATTGAATTACAGAACATTAGCCACATGATTATTATGATCATAAACCGCTATCAGATGGAAGACTGTGAAATAAGACTCCAAACCCTGAAGTTATGAAGTTCATACCAAACTATATCTATCTGCTTTTCGGACTGACTCATTTAGTCTGTCACAGTTCTAACTTCTTTCACTTGTAAAACTCCAACACACAACACCAGTCTTATCTTCCACTGGAATTGTTCTGCAGTTCCAAGCTTTCAGTTTGATTTCGATGCAACCCACATAGACCCTCTGGATTTCTACATTGTCCAAGTTTCCAATCCTGCAAAATCTTAAGATATTTAATTTAAATGAGGCTACCTTCTCAAGAACCACTGAGCAGATTCCTTTGGGGTTTTCAAACTAAAGTCTTCCTCACAAGTCTGGTGGGATACGTTTTGTCTAACGTCAACGGTCAGTAGGTTGAATTCCTAGTCTAAGACAGACATACAGTTTCCATCACCAAGAGAACAATGCATTTTCAAGGAAAGATTCATTTCCAGGTTTGAGATCTTGTACATGGATGCTCTTTGTAAATGTATCTGTTGAGGAGCTTTGATTAAATCCCCATCATTCTGGCCACTTGGGGTACACACAAGTCTCTGACAGCATCATTTTTGTGCCATAGTATCAGTGAATAGAGGTAATTTTCTACAGTTTCTTACATTTACTACATTTCAAAGACAAAATAACCAAAGAGACTACCATCTTTCATTCCAAAGACATCATAGTTTCATCTTAAATGCTCATTTTATGTTGCTATTTCTAATTGGGAAGATCCTATCACTGAGTTTTACATCTTAAATGTGATAATATTCTATTTAGTCATTTGTTGCATGTTGTTTTGGAAAGATGGCATAAATGCCATGCATCAGAAGACCATGAGTGAGGTCATGATTGAGATGATAAATGTCTAAGACTTTTAGAGTGATTGATCCAAAATCCTTAGTCTATCAGAAAGACATGAAACCTAGACCCACACGTGTGAAGGCCAAAGTGTACGAGTCTGGAAACAGCAAATGTGAACTCTTGACCCACCAGGGCTTTCTACATCTGGCATCTCCAGGTTATTCTTCCACCACGGAACAGCTTTCACAAGCTCTTTTAATGTGTGAAGCTGCAGATCATTTGCTGTGAATAAAGCCCTAACGGATTACTCATTGTTAATTAAATAACCTGATTCTGTCCACTGAATCTAATGCATTAAAGTATTTAATGTTTGTTTGGTAAACTGCTTTGCTAAATGCTCCTTTGACTTTTATTGGTAATAAACATTAAGCATTTATGGCCTGTGAAAGCAGTTTCACATCTAGCTTATGCTGTTACTATTTACAGTTTGTTAATGAAATACCATTAACTTGTTCCAAACTGCAAGTTGTTTTTGTTCTACTCCTTAACTTTTATTATATAGTATATAGAATAAGTCAATGAAAATCTCATGAGCTATAAGCAGCAACAGTACTTGTTAAAAAAATCCCACACCTTATAGTGCCAAAACAAAACATGTTTTCAAGTATCTACAGCTGGTATTTTTTCTTTTATTCCTGCTTTTGCTATATGTACACATACATTTGTTTGCACCTGTCCATTCCCAGGCTATGTTCCCCATGTAGGGAGGGATGCAGCCTCCATCAGCTCCTGCAAAAAAAGGGCATTCAAGATGTCTCTGTGGAAAGCCTGGCTCAGTCTGAATCGAAACCTTCTCTGTGCATGGTAGTGGCTTCACACAGCTACATCCATCTGACATTAGTGGCTAAAATGCATGTATTTAACAATAAGAACCATAATTTTTTTCCCCTCACAGAAAAATATGCATCTGCTCCTCTTCCTCTGTGCTAACACAATATAACTCTTGAGTGCTCTTGAAATTTAAGAGCTCTCTGTGCATGCAAGTGATTTGTGTTGCTACACAGAACAAGCAATGCATTTTATCTGCCAGGGTGTAAAATACAGGGTTCAGCCAATTTAGCACTCTCCTGTCCATCCTGTGCAGTGGCTTTAGGGAGCCTGACTTGCTGTGAGGAAGAGGCACATGCTGTATTTACTACAGGAGGTGTGAAAAGCAAAACAAACATTGCTCCTTTGCTTTTGCATTTGTTTACAAGTGGTTTTCTCTGAACCTTATGCATGTAGCACAAGCCTGCTTATTAAATATAACGTATAGCCACCCCTCCTGTTTATCTGCTTGGGGAGTGTTCACAAGGAGGGGGACACTGCTTGATGTTTGTACATTCACTGTGCAATGGAGACTTGAAAAACAAAGAGAGATGACAACTTGGTCATTACAATACATTTGATTCCTGTAATGAAACCATTATCTGGACAATGCTGCTTTTTCTAGTGGAAACAGTTGTATCGATTCATTATGCTCCTTAGGAGATATCTAATTTTGATTTTAAAAATTTTATTAAATAAATGAGATGGCAACAATTCCAGCTGCTGTTTGCTTAAGAATAGACAACATATCTATCAAGCAGTGTATGATATACAGCTTTGGAATGTCTAATATACAATTTAGTGACATCTAAGGCCTCAGTTACAGATGATGCTACAGATAAGGGCAATACCCAGCTGACAAGGTACCTGTGGGGTGCCAGGTGGGGCTCAGGGGGATTTGTCTCAGAGCAGCTGATGCCACCAGAGCCACAGGTGCTCAGGTCATTGTTCAGCCAGGCCTGCCACACCTACAAGAGAAATGGAGACCTGCAAATGTTTGGCCAGTCTTCAACCCGTCTTCTGTTATGGGGACAAAGCATGCAGTGGAAAGTGAGAGTAAGCTACAAGACAGTCAGAAGCAGCTGATTATCTATAGAGTAAGGGTGCTGCTGAGCAGCTACAGGGTCATGCCAGCATCCAAAACTTGCTGCAAAAGGACACATTAACCCACTTGAGCCAGTCCTCAGGATTTATAAATAAAAACCCAGCACTGAAGAGAAAATGGGACAGGGTCACCAGGGAAGCACAGACTGGGATTTCAGAAGGGGTGTCCTTTTGGGCGGTTACACCAGCTTCTTAAAGTCTCCAAATTTGCATCACTGCCTTTGGCTATTGCTCAAGGGTGAGCTGTACAATCTTCCCTTTGGCTTATTTACTGAGCTGTGATTTTTTTTTAGTCCTTTTATTTAATATTGATTATTGTGGAGTGTTGTAAGGTAAAAGCACGAAAAATGTTATTAACTTACTGGTAGGGTACATTTTTATCTTTAGAAAAAAAGAAATGTTTGTGTGTGAAGGTTTTAAATCATCATCTATAGCTCCATGATGAGTGAGTGTTAAGTGCAACATGGAGACATTTTGATTTTTAGACTTGCCGTACAATCACGGAGAAAAAAATTCATAATAATCCCACACTCTCCTGTCCACCCACCTCCCCAAAAACCCAGGAAAGCAAAGAGGTGGCTAAAAGAAACTAATCTATTCTTAACCTTGCTTCATAAGTGACAGCAAAATTAAATGGAAGCAATCATGAATCATAGGAGGATCAGAGCTGGGTAACTAATTGGCCTATTTTCTGTACTGTCAGAATCCTCTCGAGCAATTTTCCTCAATTATAACTGCAAATCAGCATGCTATTTCCTCCTCACAAACTACCCATTGCTGAGGGACTAACTAGGTGTCCCAGGATATTTCCTGATCTATTACTGGAGACGGATTCCCACTGTTAAATAATTACAGGAAGTTCAGAGTCCCGTGTTGGAGTAAAAAAAAAAAGGAAATAATCTTTTTCACCTATTAAGACATGGAAAATGAAAGCCTTAATTATAGAGAATAAACCTTATTTTTAATAGTAGGCTTTCCTAATAATTGGGGATCTTCTTTGATCAAAGCTAGGGACAGCCTTAACAGAATAAGCTCAGCACTTTCTCTTCAGGTATTGATTTCCCTTCAGTATGAAGGCCATAATACTCAGACTCTGTCAACTGTGGAGTCCGTTAGAAAAAGGACAGCAGTTATTCACTGCAATTGTTCAGGGGTATCAAAGATACGATTAAACTTGCATGCAACTACAGCCACTGAGTAAAGCTGGTTGCTTCTTTGCTACATGCTGCACAGTGTGCATTGCACCTGCTACTTGTTAACGACATGAGTCTTAAACACATCAGATTTCCCATGTAATACTGAATATGTAATGAAAAGAGAGTCTCAGAGTCTCTTTTTTTCTAAAGGATAAATAACAACTCGAAGAGATCCCTTTGGAAAAGGGAAGGTGACAGACAATTGACACTTTTAAACTGTATTATCTAAGTTTCCTCATTGTAAGGAGAAAATTTTCCACTGTTTCACTATGAAGGTGACAGAGCCCTGGGACAGACTGCCCAGAGAGGTTGTGGAGTCTCCTTCTCTGGAGACATTCAAAACCCACCTGGATGCATTACTCTGATTTAGGCTAGGTGATCCTGCTCTGGCAGGGAGATTGGACTAAATGAGCTTTTGAGGTCCCTTCCAACTCCTAACACTCTGATTTCATGCAGACTATAAAAATACATAAGCAAATAAAACTGATCTGGAATAAGATGGAGAAAAGAAAGCTAAGAAATCACTTTGCAGTTACTCATTTCAGAGCAGTGGTATGTTTGGTCCTCCCAGGTGACAGGTACATCAGATTCACTGTGACCTGGCAGGACTTCAAGGAACACCTACGCCTAACAGCCTTAGGGGTTTTGTTTGTTTGCTTGGTTTTTAAAATCTATCCTGCTGCTAGCAGCTCACCTGCCCAGGGACTGAGATAGATTTGCTTAGAGCAATTCCTTCTACTTTGTTAGTAACAACAGGCTCATTTCCCCTGGTGACACCTGTGCTAGTGCTATGTGGGTCTCTACCCATCTTTCACACATACACCACAGAATTATTACAAGTAGTATGTGGACATCTATCTTCACTGCTTGAGCTGAAAAAAATATTGCGGATTCAGCATCAAAAATACAGATTCAAAACACGTCCTATATCACACACACAAAAAAGATGCCTTTATATTGGAAATACTTTCATTTCAGGTAGTCAAGAACTAAAAACTCCAACAAACAACACAGAACATTTGGAGTTTGTTTTGGCATCATCACCCCCAACACCTTGATCTTTTCTACCTCATGAAAAGTAACTTCCAAACGCTGCTCTTAGTGGTGGCTTTTTTTTTTTTTTTTAAAGAGACAGGCAGCTGGCTATAAGCTTAGGAAATACATTTATCAGAACATCATAAAGAGACACTCAAGTATTTTTAATGTTTCACAGTCTCAGTGATTCCAGTTAGCCTGTCACACTTACAGCAAGTAGGACAGCCAACCCAATAAGCTCTGCCATTGCTGTCTTGGAATAGCTAAACAACCAGCAGCATCTCCAAGAAGTTCTTACAAACTTTGCTGAAGAAGTGTTACATTGCTATGTTTTCTAAAGAGTGGGCTATTACCTGATATCAGTTTTAAATGCAGAACTGAATCTAGCAAGCTTTTGGGAGTTTATATAGTAGTAGAATAGTACTACTGTAGAATAGTGAGAAGCACTACAGAGATTCCCCTCTGCAGATCAGCTGAAAGTGTGCCCGTAGTTTCTCAGAAGTTTCTACAAGTTGTAGAAATTATGACAATGTCTCAGTGCTGCACTGCAGCTCTAGTACAGTACTCCTAAAAGGTCTGAAGGAAGGTAGCCTCAAAGATGTTGAAATTATCATGTTTAAATAACTTACTTTAGATGGCCTTCACTCAAGAACATCTTTAAAGTTAAAAATTTGTGGGATGTTCATAAGTTGTGTTCCAGATAAAGCACTTTTTATTGTGTCCAGTTAAGAAACAGAAATACGTTCATCTAAAGTGAAAAGGGAAAGCAACATTTGAAGAAAAAGGTGTAAGTGATGTGAGAGATGCTTAAAACATGTATTATCTGCTTATTCTTTTCTGTCCTTCAGTTTTATTGTGTTTTGGAGATGAGCTATTGCCTCTCCAAAGCAGCGGTTTGTATTCAGCTGTGAACCACAGGGCACAGCATCTTCTCTTCTTTCTTGCCTGTAGGGAATTTCAGATATGCATAAAAAAGGAAAGCAAGCATAACACTATTGACTTCAGCAATGTTTCGATATTTCACTGGTAGAACAGAGCACCATTTGGCTTAAAGCAAGAGAATGTGAAATGAATCGAGAGAACCCCAAGGAGACCCCAGGATTTACAACAGTAACAGAGGTGAACTGAGAGACAGTTACGTGATGTCATTTCTAAAACACTGATGGGGGAGCTGCAGCACTGGAAAGGAGACACCTTGAACCCATGCACAATAGACATACAGAGTGGTAGTAATTATGATGGGGACTTCAGACTCATAACTGTTTAAAATTGCACCCAAGAACTAGGAGCAGGCAGAGCACCAGCACTGCACCAGAACACCGCCTCTGGGCTCAACATACTTTGCCAGGAATCAAGACTGCTCAATGGATGCACCTTCCTTATTTATCCCCATTGGGACCCATGGATCTGGTTGATCAAATGCAGATCAGGTGTCTACCTTCACACCAGGTTACTGGGAAAAGTTAGGAAACTCCTACAGAGGGGCCTATATTTAGGGAGGACATGATAGTCATTCCATTTTGGGGAAAATACAACAGAAAGTAGCATTTGCTGTAGGAGGTAGAGCACCTGAACTGATAATCCAAAGTTTAAAATGACAAAATCAGGACACTCCCTACAGAGATGTTGGTCTCTACTGCAGAAGTCAGAAATCAGAGCCTTCTTTGAATGGTATTAGAGATCACTCAACATGGGCTACTATTTCATTTTAACTATTTATCCTTTCATTTACTATATGTACTTATCAATCAATGTCTACAAGTATTTCTAACAAGCACACATACCCATGAGCTCTGATGCTTACCAAAGCAAAACCAATTCCAGCTCACTGCCCCATGACATGGATCAGGACACCTCTGATAATTGCCACACACACATAGCCCAACAAGGATCAGATGACAAGTACATGAAGCAAGATGGTGACGAAACTCCATCCCATGTTCCTCATGTCCTCCTCTCATGGCTGGCCCTAACCAGAGGCTCTACCAACAAAGTCTTCCTGCAACTCTACCACTCAGGCTCTCACTCCACATGTTGAAGCTTCCCAGTCTAATTCACACCCATGAAATCAGATATATTTGAAACATTTTTCCTTGGCAATTATTAAAGAAACTCTGGTGTAGAATTTGTGTGAGGCAGCACACCTGGCAATTCCTCCTTATCACTGTGCATCATACATTCCTATCTCCCACCAGAACATCAGTGCTATGCTGAGCAAAGCAAACTGAAAAATTGCCACTCAAAGCCTTTTACACTGCAAACCATTGTAGTTGCACTAAAACTCCATCACACAAGTGGTCAGACTGAGTTCATTAGAAGCTGTTACTGTACCCAAGGTAAAACATGGGCCACTTTCTCTGGGGATAAAAGCACCCTTCCCCACCAGAATATATAACCCTTCATAATGTCTTTTAAGAAAAAAAGCCAGCAACTTCCTTCCCTCCTGCCTAAAATACAGGCAATGCACATGCTAGCACCACACCAATACCCTGCTGGGAGACTAAACTGCAGAGGCATTTCCATGTGGACATCAGTGATTATGTCCAAGCTCAGAGATTACCATGGGGCAGCCAAGAATGTTGGTAAGTGAAGGTCATTTGTTTTCTAGTTTTCCAGTACATAGCTACAAGATTTTTCTCACCTTGGTATTATCTTGATAACCACTTACCCCATTCTTTTTTGTATGATATTTTCTTTGGTTTCTACATGTTATATGTATGTGAATGCACTGGCTCACATGCACCACAAAACTCTGCTGAGACCACCATCAGCTAAAAAGCACTACAGCCTTATTATAATAAAACCTCATCACAGTTCACTGTTGATTTCTTGTGTTAGGGAAATGCACTGGATTTTACCTCAACTAGAATACCCACGCTTTACCTCCATTAAAGAATAATACAATTGAACAAGTGCTTGGTGACCACCTACCCCTTCTTTCTTGCATGCAGTTGCCATCAGCTTAAGCATACAGAAAACCCAGGAACACTAGCACAGCTTTCTCAGCGGAGCTAGAACTTCTACCAAGGCATTCAATAAACCCAAGAAATTCCTTCACATTTCTTCTGCTTGAAACTAAGACCAACTGAGTGTACTGGTCATGCTTAACCACTTTGAGTGGCCTTATGCAGGGCCTCCACATCAGCCCTCACCCACGCTGTGAGCATACCTCTGTCTCTACTCAGTGCTCTCCTTTGCTACTCCTGAGTTGTTGACTGGATTCCCAGGCTAACCTTAGACCTGACTTCTCACCTCTCATTTAATAGAATCAGAGTCACAGAATTACAAGGTTGGGAAAGACCTTTAAGATCAAGTCTAACTGTTCTTGTCCTAAGTTAAGCTATATCCTTAGGTACCTGAGCTACCCTTTTTTTAAAGAGCATCCAGGAATCGTGACTCACACTGCTTCCCCACCCCGCTTCCCCACCCCACTTCCCCAACCCCCCGCCCCACCCAGGGCAGCCTGTTCCAGGCCCTGACAACTCTTTCAGTGAAAAATTTTTTCCTAACATCTAATATGAACCTCTAGCAATCACCATCCTCAACCCTGTTCACCTGGCTTGGTGCTGTAGGATTGCACCCATGTGTGGTCACTCTTGGTTTGGATTACCTGCCTTGGTGGAGCAACCTCACTCTTCACTGCTCCTTCTCAAAGGACTCCAATTATTCTTCCCTGAAAATGTTCTTTTATATATACTATCGTGTCAAGGATACACTACCCATGTGCATAGTGACAGCTATACACAATAATGATTCAATTAAAAAAATAAATCTATAAATGACTTCACCTTGCATTAAAATTCTGACTCAAGGTGAACATGGAGTAGACTTGACATTCATATCTATCGAGGTCAAATATTTAATACTGCATATTCCAGGTCCATCTCTCCCTGAGGAAAGGCTGTTCTTGCTTAATGAATGCGTACACTCGCTTTACATTTTCCCAAAGCCAAAAAGGTTCAGTTTGACTTTGGCTAATATCCAAGCTCAAGCTGCTCAGAAACACAAAATGACTGTGAATACACTAATCAACTATGTAGAGTAAGGAAAGAGGCAGAGCAACATCCTTCAGAAGGGTTTGATTCTGTTCTTTCTCCTACACTGATTTTGTATATGTGTGGTATCATAGTCATTAGCAATGTTGACTTCTAATTGCTCCTGATATGAGGTGAAAAATAATTAGATTAAGTGTAGGCAAAGTCTTTTGCTTCTTTTGTGTGCCAAAATCATAACAACAAAACCCAGAACACCTACTTTGTAAGATTATGTTTGTATACAAATAGTCCTTCCGAGTTCAGGAATGAGCAAGATATTTCAAAATTAATTTAGGAATGGGCAAGCCAGATTAAAGAAATGGAGACAATAATACAACTCCTCACAGGAAGCCAAGTTAAAAAAAAGACCTGTGACAAGTTTATGAAAAGAAAAATAAATAAATGAATAGCACTCAGCTTCACACCAGTACAAGATTATGTAAACCAATTTGATCTGAGGATACTTTGGATTAAGCATGCTTTAGCCAGGCCATTCTGTCATTATATCATTATCCATGACTGGAAACCCCCAAAAGATACAAGCCAAGCAGAACTTCAATACTGCAAAAGACCTGGATAGCACATGGGATCATTAAACTACTTTGTAATTTCAACTTTTTGCATATCTCAGAGTTCAGAAGTGCACAGACCATTTTCTGGGAGATTTCTGCTGGGCTGAAGCTCTGCTGCACCTGAACAAGTTGTAGTGACACGATGTACATGGCGTGTTTAAAAGAAAGGAGAGTATTTGGCATTAGAGGCTCATCAGAAGCCAAACCCAGATCCTCCAGGTGCCTTAGAGCCAAAGGATGACAGAGAAAATTTGCTGTTTGGATCCCACCTCCCAGTAATCTCCCTGCAAGACTGCATGGAGCTTCACTTCATCTTCAATATTCTAATGAGCTCTTTGATTTTATTAGATATTCTTATTGATTTCATTGAGTGATTTATATATTACCTATACTTGTAATGACTAGGTATTTTTCTACTACTGAAGGCAAGACAAAGTACAAAAACAACCCACACTGGGTCACATCAAACAACCACAGCAGTCTCCAAGGAGGTATTAATTGCCCAGTTGTGGGAACAAAGTAACCAAAGAAAAGTAATACAATAAAACTGAGACCAATTAGAGTCCTGGAAACCCAAGGACCAAGGAGATCAAAACCAACTAAGTTGGTGAGTTACTAAAATAACATACTTGCAACTTGTGTGCAGCTGGTCATTGCAACACTAAATTTCTACAGTTCCCAGGCTGCACAGTTCCAGATGGGACCAAGGGGCAGCTGTAACAGCATGAGTGTCAACCCACAGCAGCCTCTGCAGCTCTTCATATGGCTTTGAAAACCTGAGTCTATAAGCTGTCCTCTGAAGCAAGACAGAAATACCAAAATCATTTCTTTCCCCAAGTGTTTTAAGAAATAGTGCAAAAAGACACTTCCACATCAGAAAAGATGCTGTGCTCCAATATGCAATCCGAGAGAAAGGGGAAAAAAATAATGTATCTTGGATAATTTGTAGTTCAGCATGAGCAATCCAAAAGCAGGGGAAAAAAAAAAGAACTCATCTGAGATAATTTGTAGTTCAACATGAGCGTTATTATACATGACATTAGAGAAATTAGTATTCCACTAGCAAGTGGAGAAATAATTCTTTGGGAACCACCAACTGTTTCACTATTGCTGGCTAAACAGACCTTCTTTAGCTCCCATCTGGACACTGTCCATACTCTAACCTGCTTCCAGAGAAGTCATCACTGTTTCCCAAGCAGCAATTTTAAAGTATTATAATTATTACATCAAAAGGAAGAAGTATAAATAAAAAGTATTTTATGAATCGTAGCAGGTAAGCTGGGGAAATCACCTAACAGTTATGTTTAAGTGGTGTAAAGGTTATGAATGGGTCAATAAAACTCAAATACAGAACCTCTCGTCATGCTGAGAATTAATGAACTGGAAGCAACATACCTGCTGGAGCCCAGGAGGAAACAGATTTCCATGTTCCCCCCAGAACAGGTAGAGCCCATGCCCTGGGCTGTGCTGTCTTCCAGCGCAAAGAACTGTGTTATTCAGCTGGAGAGGGTTTGAAAGCTACAGCCCCTCTTTGGCAAAAGGATGCTGTGGTCCAGCGCTGAGCTCGCCCTAGGCATGAGCTCAGCAGCACAGTCCCTGCACCGCCGCTGCTGCCCACCTCTGCCACCACCCTGGCAGCAACACTGCGCAAAGCACGACTGATTTAAGTCAATGCATTAAATGCAATGGGCTTTCATTACAACCTGCCAGCCTTTTTATATCTCTGCTACACGAGAGCGTATTGAAAAAGCCACCACTATAATCACAAATAGAGCTGCAAACATGAAAGTGAATGGAAGGTAAAGCAATGTGTGCAGGAGACACTGTGATTCTGGTGTTCCAGTATGAATTCAGACAATAAAGAACAGGGGGAGGTAAGAGGGGAGGGAACAAGCCTGCAACAATCCTCCTCTGTGTACTGCTGTCCCCATTAATATCAGCAGCTATACCTCTAAATTGTGACTCCAGGGGATAATTAAACTATTGCTGCTCCTTTTCCCCCCAGAGCAGCAGTGTAAGAGCCCCCCCCCGGCTGCTCCCAGTGCACTACAGAGCAGCCCCCGGGGAGAGCTGTGGGATGCTGCAGCCCCAGCCGCCCAGGAGGGACCACTCAAATATTTTCTGAAGTCAGTAGCGTTGCCTGTCGCCTTCTATTACAGTTTTCAAACATCAAAGCTGCCCTTATTTCAGCATTTACTCAGGAACCATTGAGGTTTCAGTGAAACCAAGAAGATTAATTAAGCGATAGCAAGTTTGAATGGGGGAGATAAATGATTTGAAGTTCTCAAGGTAAGAGTAGGTACTATCTTTGCAGAAAACGGTACCTACTTATATTGATGAATTTCATGCTCAGTGGTCTATAATGTCACTTCAGGATGAGAGGCTGGAGTGCTGTAAAGAGAAATTCTCTAAAAACTACTCTGCTGACATTGTACTACCACTTAAGTAAAAAGTCAGATAATGCAGCATCACTCAAAATGCTGCCAGACTGATAATATTTTAAACTTATTGAAATGAAAGACTACTGATTTATTTGTCTTGCTGTAAGAATTACCAGGCCTGTTTAGAAGAAAGTGAAAGTGTGGAGGTTTAAATGATAAAGTTCAAGTCAATTTTTTCTACTTATTTTAATTTACATCTGCACTTCTAAAAGTTGCATGACTGTCAGAGATGTGGCTCCATCCAGTACCTTTAAACAAGTAGGTAGAAAGGGAGGGGAGAACAGGCACGAGCAATACAAGCCATGCCATCCGTAGCCCAGTTTTGCATCAGGAGGCTGTACTGAGGAGAGGCAGCACACAGTCCATCCACACAGCCGGACCTGGTTTCTATCAAGCCAAGGGAGTGGATCCCGGGAACACACACGGCTGTGGTGAGGGCTGCCCAGTACAGAGAGCAGGCAAGAACCACCAAGCTATAACATTTTGTATCAGACTAGCAGCCAGGCAAGCTGAACAGAGAGAACAGGCTCAGTACCCCATTGGTAACTGTTTCTGATGTTATCTATTTCTTTAGAATTCCTTAATTTATCAAGTGATTAAAAAATTAAGTCTTTGCAGTTTAGCCAGTCTTTAATCCAATGCAGGGTAACGAGGTCATACCAGAGTAGCATACACTTACTCACCAGACTCTTCTCAGGAGTGAAAAAAGTGAACAATTACTTTTAATTTCAGGAGTTCCTGATTATTTTTTTTTAACAAAGGCACTTTCGCCACTATTTATCATGGGGCAATTACAGGTCAAGCATACCCAACAAAACACAAACAACCCTCTGCTGTGCTGTATAATGAAACTCAGCTAGGAACCAGTCATCAATGAAATAATCAATAGCACACATGTCTGAAGAAAGCAAGTAGGTTGTAATATCATCTGTATGTCTGACATTTACCAGCAATAACATTAAGCCCCAAAAGGAATGTTATACCCCTCAATATTATTTTTTACCCAGAAGTATCCAAAGAATTAATTATAAAGTTGATTTTAAATAGTACTTTAAACTAGAAATCAGTCTAGTGTTTAAATTAAGCAGTAGATTGAAATGGCTAATTGTTATTAACCCACGATTAAGTAAGAGCCACAGCTACTGACTATAAAAAAGTTTGTGCTGCTTATTACACTGTCCTGAGACGGGTGACTGAATCTGAGATGCTGAGTGCATACTAATTCCTGCAGTACCCTTAGCTGTCAGGGGAGTGAGGTTCACAGTCTCTGAAAATAACATCTGTGGTTAGTTAAATTAGTAGTTTTCACCTGTTTCCAGAGACAGGACCCTCCACAAGACCATCCAAGCACTCCTTCTCTCAGACATCTGCCACTTGTCTGCCCACCCAGCCCAACCCTCAGAGCGACCTCTTGTTCATCCCCATCATACACCACAGCAGCAAATCCAAGGGAGAAAAAGTGAGCAAGAGAAAGCTAAGACAGTTAGAATTAAGTTCTTTGGTGAGCTGTCTTGGACCAAACCCTTCATTTGCCTTTCACATGAAAAACCCACGATTTGCATCCTGTCAGTTTGGAGATGTCATGGAGTAAAAAATCCACCTGTGTGAGGAAAGGATGAGTAAAGCAATATCTTTATACCACATACTTTCCTGTGCAATGCAACCTCAGACATATAACTCAAGAAAAACTGCTTGAAATTCATGCCTCCCAGAATACTATCTATTGAACGTCTCTTGCCTTGCAGGAAGCTGGAACAATAGGTGAATCAAAGGCAGCAGGAAAATCAGAAAAATCACCCTGTCAGGGGGCAGAGAATGGGAGCTGAGAGGCAAGTACCAGAAATAGCCAGAAAATTGATATTATTTCTGTAAAAAGAGAAATCTGCAGGTTTTGCCGGGGAGGAGGGAGAGGGAGAGTGGAAAAAGAAATCCCAGAGCAGAGCACTTCACCTCTCCTAAACATTGCTAAGGTATTTCAAGTCTAAAGATGTAATATTCAGCTTGGCTGATGGAGCACTACTTATACAAATATGTTGGAAGTTATAGTCAAAACAAACAAAATTTGTGATTTGTCACAAATATAAAGCACAACATATTTACCCAATAAATTGTCAAAACTTGGTTGTTTGGGTTTTTTTAGCAAATAACATACATGGATTGAAAAAGCCCTACCATCCTACAATGCCCTCAGCAAAAGCATTCTCCAATTGATTCTAGATACAGAGTGAGTTTGATTTACAACATGATGCTCAGGTACCACAGAGCTGCAAGGTTCCCTCCCCACCTCAAACCCCGTTATCAGAATGCAGGGGGAGGGGAGACTAATTTATGGCTAATTTTTCCTACTCAAATTCTACACAGAAAGCTTAGCAAACCAGCTACCTCTGCCACTCAGGTGCCATCTATGACAATAATCTCTCCTGTATTAAAAGGGAAGGTAATAGCATCAGAAGTGGTCAAGTCAAGAACTGAAGTACTAAGAAATATCAGAGGTTGGCACTTTCATCTTAACTCAATCCTCTTGGGACATGTAACAATATATTATGATTTAAGCACGCTTAGTTTATAATTTACCATTCCAGAGAGGCTATTTGCCTAGTCAGATAATGAAATAATATGGGATCAGCAAAAGTTACCCACCAAACGAACAAGTATTATGTGGACTGAGGTGGGGTTTTTCCAGAAACCAAATCCAGAGGTGTTTCTGAGAGCACACAAAAGCACTGTTTCACAGAGGTGACATTTAGCTGCCAGATTCCAATCTCTCCTCCAAAATACACAAGAAAGCATTCCTCACAGATGTGTCTACTTAACACAGGCTGAGTAGTAGTATCTCCCAAATTAATAGTTGAAATATTTTTATTAAATTCTCCTAAAATAAGCAAGCACAGCAAATATCCAGCCAAGATGATTTGTATCCATCAAAGTCATCAGGGACTGACAAGGAACTTTAAGGGAAAAGCATTAGACCCCCTCAGCTGCAAGCATGCTACCTGTATTACCTGTTCTCCTCTCAGCTATAAGCACTTTTTTGACAATCTAAAAAGGCTCATCAGTACATGAGTCTTTATTTACTCTTAGGAGTCAGCTGGATGCACAAATACACTCCATGTAACATTTGGAGGGAGCTACATGCATGTGTTTGAGGCCAGTTGGGAAGGAAAACACCAGTTGCTCTGTCCGCAAGAGGCACAGCAGCCCAATGGGAGGGACCCCACCAAGGACTCTGCACACCTACAGCACACAATAAGGATGTGTGATATGCCAGCTGCCACTCAATCAGACAATTCGTATCAAGAAGCCCAATTAGCGATTTATATTACATAGCACTAATAACATTTTGATGCGTTGAACATGGCTAGTTGGAATGCTAGTAGGAGCTGCTACACAAAGCAGCATGCCTCCTGTGAGCAAAATTTAATGTCTAAATGGATGAACACCAAAACTGGTGATGGATACCACTGCCTGAGGAGCTCGATAACTGTGTACCTAACAATGGCATAGCTGGTACAGGCACGTGGTTAGGAGGCCACATAAAACAGGAGAGCTGTGCTGGCTATTACAGGGTGACAGGACTGTAACACTGCAACATTTACAGTTCATATAAATCAGCTCCTCAGATGGCCCGTAGCTGTAAAAGTGTCAGCCAGTCAAACTGCTCTTCTCACACCACCGCTGTTTAGCGGAATAAATGCAGTGTGCACCTGGACACTCGTGTTACCATCTAAAGGACCACTCAGTCAACCAGAAAGCAAAAGGCTGGAGAAGTGTGCTGGTTTCCAAAGGGAAAACCCACAGAAGCAAACCACACGTTTATATCTTGCTGTGGTCACAACTGGTACATGTTCACCTGACAGGAAACATTTGGAAAAAGAAATTACAGCTTGTTACATTTACAGCAATGACAATATTTGTAAAAGTAGACGTCTGTTCTGGGTTAACAGGTAGTCTCCACCAAACCCTTTTCACGTTTGGTTTAAACATTATTCTACAAAGATCCTTAAGACAGATTCCTAAAGCCAAAAGTATGCAGGACTAGGCAGGGAGCAGAGGACCGGGGGAGCAAAGGGGCAGGCACCAATCTCTTTGGTGGCCAGTGATAGAAGGTAAGGGAATAGCATGAAGTTGCAACACAGGAGGTTAAGGTTGGATATTAGGAAGAGGTTCTTTACTGAGAGGGTGGTGAGGCACTGGAACAGGCTCCCCAGGGAAGTGGTCACAGCACTGACCTTGACTGAGTTCAAGAAGCATCTGGATGATGCCCTCAGTCCCATGCTCTGACTTGGCTGGCCCTGTGTGGAGCCAGGAGTTGCACTTAATGGTCTTTATGGATATTCTATGATTCTGTTCTATGACTGCGAGCTCCTGGCTCACCCTCAGGCTGATGGCCAGAGCTTGCTGGCCACAACCTCCTGCAGTACCAGAACTCACCCTGGCTTTGCTCAGCTCAAGTGTCTCATGTGATAAATCCTAAATGAAGTAATTTTTTTTTTTTTTAAATGATGCCATAGTCTTGTTTTTGCAATGTTAATAGATAACTCAGAGCAGAATGTTTCCTCTCATTGGAACAAGTCATTTGATGCACTATTATTTATAAGGAACGTAGAATAACATAATGAAGCCAAAAGAATTAAGAACAAATCTTTGCACCCCTTTAGATAGTCACTTTGTGTATTTTCAAGGTAGCAAAAAGAAAAACAGACAGGCTGCAGACACAGCCTAGGCCTGCACAGGGCATGGGGCCACTCACAACACTGGGTTAAAAAAAAAAACAAAATTCAGTAAAGGTATATAAATATGTAGCAGCTATACTCAAACAATCCAAAACCCACAAAATAGTCAAATGCATTATTAAATAGAGAGCCTTAGGAACAGAAGAGGCAAAGACGTCACAGTCCGGTAACAAGCCATTTTACGCAGGGTAAAAAGCAGCATCACCACTTCCCATTATCCTAACATCATTAATTCTGTAATTTATGATTTATTATTACAGAGATAACTTAAACAACATTCCTATAATTCTTAACTCAAAGGGCTTTTCCCCAGCCAAAGAGCAAGAGATAAGCATCTCAAAAGAAAGTCAAATCAGCTTACAGGAACAAGCCCACCCTTGTGCAATGCGCTCAGTATTAGAGCGGCCTACAGAGCTGTTCTGGCAGCCCTACCTCCTATTCCTCAACTTCAAAATTCACATTCTGTAGGGAAATCAAAACCCCTCACAACCCACCCACGAGCTCTCAAAACAGCTTTGGAAATACTCACTGAACACATCTGACCAGGCCAGCAGGCTGCTGCCTGCATCCACAGCACAGAGGAACACACCTGGCACTCAGACTCACAGGCTGGTTTGGAAGGAACCCCAAAGCCTCCCCGAAGTGCTCCCCTCTACCATGGGCAGAGATACCCTACATCAACCCAGGGTGCTCAAAGCCCCATCCAACCTGGCCTTGAAGCAAGAATCCAAGGGCAGCCACAGCTTCTCTGGGCAATCTATGCCAGGGCCTCCCCACCCTCACAGGGAAGGATTTCTTCCTAATACCTAATCTAAATCTCCCCTCCTTCAGTTTTAAGCCATCACCCCCTGCCCAATCACTACATGACCTGATAAACAGTCTTAGCTTTTCTGTAGCCCCTTTACATACTGGAAGGTGCTGTAAGGTCTCCCCAGAGCCTTCTCATCTCCAGGCTCAAGAAGTCTGACTCAGTGCCACCATTCCCTGCAGCTAGGACATTTCCTTGCATCAATTGCTCAGAGATGCAATGAGAGAAACCACCACTTCATCTGCTAAGGTTTCTCTATTTTAAAGCACAGCAAGGAGTTGCCTATTGCTTTGGGGTCAGCAGCAACATCTGCCACTGCCTGTCTCAGAAGAGATGCTGGCAGGTGCTAGTCTAAAACATCTAAACAGGAAATACAGACTATAGCACTTACACAGAATCATCATCTCTCAGCTCCTCACTCATTTTTCATACCTGTGATCAATGCTCCCCAAAGCAGCCCACCTTGAGACACACAGGCAAGAACTCATCTCCACAAGCTTATCCCAAACAAGGTCTACACCTCCAACAGCACATCAATCTTGCGTCAGCCAGCCCAGCGCACTAAAGGAACCGGCTTTATAAGCAACTCCCCTCCCTCTACCATTCCTCAGGCAAGTAATCTGTACCTGTGCCTTGCACATGGTCCTCCTCTTACTATTTACTTTCACCTGTGCAGACACACACTCTCTTTTGGGCTGGCCACCACAATTCAAGTTCAATGAACTAGCATTTGGGGAAACATGAGCCAAATTATTCCTAATGTTTTTTATTTTCTTTATTTATAAAGAAAAAAAAGCCTGAAATCAGGTTTTACCAAAAAAACTCAAACCCAACCCTAATTTTTTTTAGAGAGAGAGAGAGTAAGAAAGTAGGGCTTTGAGCTGATGGCGTTAAAGGGAACACCAACAAACCAGTACCCTAGCTTTCAGGAATAGAGACTTTGAAAACTCATTAAAGATGTAGAAGAATGGAAAGCCCCTAGAAATCAACAGGAATCTTTCCATTTACTAGAGCAGTCTTGAATTAGGTCTTTGGAAATTCAGCTCACACACAACCCCACAGACCATCACGTGCACGGTCTTCTACCAAGTACTCCGAGTAATCTCTATTAATTCTACTTTAATAACAAACTGGCAGTAAAGGTGCTGATACTAATTGCTGAGCATTTCTTTGCTAAAATCAATCCTTAACACTGACCACAATAAATGAGTTAGGCTTTTATGTAAAATTCATACCTAAAATAGCTATGAATCTTCCTAATGTGTCATTTGACATTTGTTATTACTTGGCTGTGGACTGGCTTTGAATATTTTATGAAATATTTATGGCAGAAGGGGATATGGGATTCATAAGAGCAAGACACATACAATATGCTGAAGATTAGTGACAATTACCACGAGGGTAAAATTAGTATAATCAACCATCACTTTCTTATGAAAAGATACAGACTTAATTGGTGGCAGGTGGATATTTCTTCCATTTTAAAACTGCACTTTGTTGGGACTGATTTGCATATTTTTCTTCACTTTGGTAGGATTAAATAAAATTCTGTAAACTTTGGCTAATTAACTCCTGGTACACAGAGAAATGCTACGTTCTCTTTAAAGAAAGATTTTGTAAATTCCTTTTTCATCCCAATTAATTTATCAAAATAAGAGAATAATAATTACGTGCATCTCGCATCCAGCTGATGTGCAACAGATTGTGAGCAGATAAAAGGGGAATTTTTGAAAAAACAACAAACAACTGAGGTTTTTTGTTGTTGTTTGTCTTGCTGGGATGTGGATTGAATTCAAAACGTTAAATTAAAAATTATTGCAGAAGTTCCACGGTGAAAAGAGTGGTGTTTATACCTTGGTCCCTTGTAATTCTCTTCAGTGATGGTGATGAATCCCAATTTAGAGAGAAACACTGAATTAGGGACATAACCTCCTGCTGCATTCAGTGTCTCCAAAGTGTTTGGGACTTCTCTACACATATCTTGTAGTGGCTGTTGATGCAGAAAACCCCATCCTTCCCAATCGAATACCGTGGAAGACCCCATGCAACGGCTGCGTTACCCAGGTCCAGCACCTCTAACTCTGAGCCAAACAGGCAACTTTCATTTAGTATAGAAGAAATGATGAACCAGACTTTTTCAGACCAAATGAAATTTCACCTGCTTTTATTTGAGTGAGGCTCGAGACTACATACACACTCCAAAGAGATTTTTCCTTCTAGATTTATATACGCTGCTAGTGCGGAGGCAGAGAAAATAAGTCAAAGTCTGCTCTCATGTACACTGCTGCACTGTCCGCTGAAGTCATATATTTAACTAAGAGCTGGAGTTTGCCTTGCATAGCAAATCTCTAGTTATCACCAAGCAACAAGACTTTTTAAGGGCCAGCTGTGGCTCAAGGACCACTATGTACATGATTCCAGTCCAGGCTAAAACCTTTACTTACAGAGAAGTCTGGATGGGACTCCCCGAAATGGTTTCTCTTTTTAGCTTGTGCCCCTTCTAACTGGACTAAAGAGAGCCACACACTGTCAAGAAATTAGCATATAACTGCATAGCCATGATTCACGTTCCATCTAATTAATAAAAGAAAACACAACGCATACTGCTAGTTTGACCTGGGATTAGTACTCCCAGGGAGGTTTACCCTGTTATTCTCCTCGCTACACACCTTTCCCCAATGGAAGATTAGCATCTTTAGGACCATATTTATTTATACGTATCAAATATTTATTTACCGATTTTTTTAACTGTGAGATTCAAAGCTATTTAATAACAAGTTCCCTTGCCCACCAAAACAGTGTTTCTCATGCAAATGCTTGTACCTCCGTGATTTTCTTCCCTGGAAATCTCTCAGGGTTAGGTGCTTCAAAACCTAATGGGATTATGGCATAAACACAGCAATGTGTTCTGCATAATAACACCCTATTTTAAGGCATTTTGTTGTTTTTATCTAGGAGCGGACCTAAACAGCTCTCTCTTCAGAGATGGAAAAAAAAGTAGATATATTTAAGCAGATAATACAATTCCTTTGGAGACCGTGAGCACTTCTCCAAGTGCATACATATAATTTCCATTAGCATTTAAAGGAACGTGAAGTGAGGAGAGATATCTGCCTGTTTCTTTGGCTGTTGTGAATATCCTGGCTGCAGAAACATTAATATTTTTATGTATTGCCTCCATCTGCTTCAATCCTGTTAAATTTAGGTGTGCTATGTATAAATATGAATACATTTGAGTTAGTATATGTTTTTCCTCTTTAGGCACTGTTCATTTTCTTTCCAAAAGCACAGCTGCCGTTGCTTTCATTAGCAAAGGGTACTTCATACTTACTTTTTGAATTATAATACTGATTTTGTTCCCCCCAGCACTGCTGTTTGGTATAGTGTATTGTTAAATGACTCAACAAGTTTAGACCCTTGAAAATGGGGTTTGTAATGGAAGTGCTGGCACACTCTTAACTACATCGTCAGGAGCTGTGATGCTGCACTAAATAGATTGAGCCACACTGACCCCCTACAGAATCGAAGGCCCAAATGCCTTGAAATGTAATTTCAGCAACACAGTTACGTGGTGATACACTGCTTGGATTCAGAATAAACGCTATGAAATTCAAATGAGCCATTGGAACGGATAACTACAGCCGAGGTGCTGGAAATGTCTCACAAATCAATCATCCCAGGTGTGAACAGAAATTCCAGGTTGGTTTCCTACATATTTTATTTTTGCCGGTTTCTTTGAAGTTGAAATCTCTTTTTATTTTTAACATCCTTGCCTTTGAGTCTTTCTTCTTGTCTAAATATTCACTCATTCCCCATAATCCCTTTATTCCATTCTATTTTCTAGCCATACCTCCCTCTATATGCTTTTCAAAAGCACACTGCACTGAAGCCCACCCGGATGCACGTTAGGCTTTTAGTTTTGTCTCCACTTACCTCCTACGGGCAGTTGAGTAGCTGGAGTCTCTCAGGGTCTTGCTTTGAGGACAGAAATACCTCATGGAAGTAGAAGGGACAGTGGGCTTGGGGTTACTCCCCAGGCATGCCCACATGTCTCCTGCATTCCCATCATCCCGTATCTCACACAAAAGCCTTCGCCTGAGCAGGTACAGAAAATTAGCTGGTTGCTGCAATATCACACATAAAATCACCCTAAAATAACATCTTTAAGTGCTTATTCCTTCAGAAGAACCCATTGCCACAGACCTCATGGTTTGTGTAATATTTTAGAATTTCTGGTGTAATTATATTCCCCTTAACAAGCTCTATACCTCAGCACCTTTCCATGGAAGACACACAGACACCAGACATGCATGTAGAGGTCTTTTCTGAAGTACAAAAAAATGCAATCCACAAGGCCTCAGAGGCAATTTTCCTACAACAATACCGACATATTAGGACAAATAAATGTGGATGCTCTGATTACATCCAATTGAAATATCACATCAGCCTGTGGTTTCCTTTTGAATGACTAAATATTGTACCAAAATATTTTTAGTGCAACTATTTAGGGGGAAAATATGATCAGAGAAGCAGAAAAAATACCCATATCAGCAGGCTACACAGCAAATGGTAACAGAGGCACCCCTACTCTCCATTGCATTCCCGTTATTCATTGCACTCCTAAAATCTTGGTGGAGCAGAGGAATGGCGCCTGCCACTGGTCACAAGGAGGGAGATGTTTTGCAGCTACACGGCTGAGCCACAGCCCATGGGTGAATGGGGCCTGGCCCAGCGGCTTCTGTGCAGTGCTGGGCACACAGCTGATGTTCCCCTTTGGCATCTCTGATTCCTCTCCCAGCAGCCCTTCACCCACACAAGAATCAAGACAGGCTGGTGTATCCTGACCCCAAAATACCAGGGGGAATAGCAATGCAGCTTTTCACAAAGGTTGGCTAGAAACACCCAATCCTGGACCACTTGCCTGTCCAACCCTGTGCTGGACGTGAGAGAGTTAAAAGTACAGCTACTTACAGTTATGTTTCACTTTTGAAAAGCCAGATTTCTGAGATACTCATTAAAAGATGAATTCAGCCAGTGTCCTTGAGACAGTTAATGAGATATGCTAATTTAAAATAAATAGGTCTGGTATGAATTCTTGATAAGAAAACATCTGCTTGGATCTGTTGCTCACTTTCAAGGGAGGTAACTGGGTCTGAAGACAGCAAGATACGATAAGGAGTATGCAGCCATCTTGAAGGCAACAGTTTAAAACAGCTGATTGTTTTTCAAGTTATCCCTGGAAGAAACTTCTTCCATTTGACTCCTTTCAGATGTAGAGACTGAGAGAGGTAGGCCTAGGGCCAGGAAGCCACAGATTAAAAAAGGACCTTAATTGGCCATCAAAGTCATAGGGGAGAAAAACAGTACAAGGCACTACATATTTCCCAAATACCTTTAGGATATCTAGCAAAGAGAATGGATTTTGCCTGAAAGTCACCCCTGGAAGAAACTGACAATAAGCATCACTGCAACTGCAGAGTGTTTAACTCTGTTTGCTCCTTCAGCCTTCTCAGGTGAGCTGCACAAATGGGCATTTCACCCCCCAACCTGGGCAGGGGAAGAAGAATGACTTTACAGTAATACAGAAGGATATGTTGGTTTGGGACCTGGAGATGCTGCAGGTTTTATTTTTGCAGGGTTTAGGTTTATTAACTCAGCCACAGTAATGTATTATCACATTTTTATATAGGCACCCCTGTGCCATCCCTTACAAGCAGTGGTTTGGGTAATTCCTTGTAGAAGTCACAAAGCAGCAAAAGATTGCAGGAGAAACCAGACTGCTCTTTTGTAGCTGGTCAGCTCTCGTCTCAAAAATAAGGATTGCCATCTGCAGGATGATGACGTTATCCAACATGATGGAAGCAAAGCACCATGGTACAAGCAGTTAACCTCTCTAGCTATCAGATACAGTAACGCTTATGTAACTCTGCTGAGGGTTTTGAGCTTTACAGTCAGACAGTGATATAGTGTACATGCTATAAAATTTTCTAGCTTAGAGAAGTTGAAGATGGTGGATATTGGTCTTTCTAAAATTTCAGATCCAGCCATTTGAATTTTTTGTTTTAGTCTCTGCACCATTTATGGGGGCTTAATTGTACAGAACACTCTCAGCCAGTGTGAAAATCCACCAGTATTTAATTTCTTGTACTTAATAGTACAAAATCAGGACTGTAATTCCCTTGCATTTCACAATTCCTTTCCAGTTGCACCACCACCGTCAGGAGTGGCTGCCTCAGCCCTGTCCCTGTGCCTGAAGGCATGCAAGAAGAGGCAATGCTATCTAAGAAATGTTACGTGCATTCACCAGCCTGACTTTGGCCGAAGTTGTCCTCCATGGTGTGCTGGGATCAAGATATGCCTGGAAGAACTGATTGCATTTTGACATTTCCTCACATCTGGCAAAAACTAACTGCACTGCACTCACGGGTCTGATCTCATCCATCTTTGATGTCCCTCCAAAGGGACATGACAAAGTATTTGGAAAACATGATGGTACCTGCCTATGCACCAGTGCCTGAAAGCTGCAGTTCTTGCACAGATTCATACTCCTCGATTTCATGTCTACTAATAGCAGTCAGCTCTTAATTTCAGTTTCTCTCTGGTAAAATCTAAGTAATCAAGAAGCTAAACTAGATGAATTGACATAAAATATCTGTTCTTCCCCTCTCTGTTATTGTAACAATTACATTATATATATTTTTTCTCTAAAACTTCTTGTTAAAATGCAGTAATATTTTTGCACAGAGATTTTTATTATATAATCATAACAACATAATTCACTACTATTATTGTCAGACACATCATCTTTGCTTATCATACTTTTGTCTCATTTTCCTGAGTTGCTTTGTTCGGTACTGTGTACAAGTGCAGTCAGTATCATGCTGAGTCACTTAGCAAGTGAATCGGATATTTTTATAGTCCAGCATTTTATGCCTGTGCTGAAATCTTGCAGCTCCCAGTAAACTAAGCTTCAAATCCACTTTACTCATGTCTTTAATGAAGAGTTTGACTCCTGAGTTTATTTGTGGCAGTAAACTGAGAATTTGATAACAAATAGCATGTACTGATGTACACTTGGTTATTTGTAATTATGAAAGATGATTGCCTCCTTCTCAGTTATTGCTCGCTGCTGCAGATGGCTACTGGACTTCATGAATAAATGATCTGTACCAATACCTCTCATTCTGCTACTCTGAGAATTTTGTTCGAATGGTGTAAATACCAATGCTCAGTATATGGATTTTATAAATACCAATGCTCAGTGTATGGATTTTAAGTAGAAATGATCCAAACTATTCTATACAATTAATGATTACCAAAACTGTGATGCTGATTCCAAATTCTTATTTGTGCATCCAGTAAAACAGGAATATCTGAAGTGATCCCATTTGTATTTGTCTAGAAGAAGGTTTGGAATTAGAGCCAGATTCCAGCTTAATATCTATAAACAAAACTGTTATTAAGCCACTTGCCTTTTATTCAAAATACCAGTCACATCTCTAGCTGGTATAAATCAGTAAAACTTGAAAAGCTTCATTATAAATACCATTCCTAGATGTACAGACTCCCTTCCTAGGAACCTAAGTTTGAAGTTTACTGCAGAAAGGACAGCAAATGTCAACTTACATTATGGTTGCCAAGTAATTCAGCAAAGAAGGAAAATCTAAACCGCATTACTCTTCACACTGCATAAATTGCTTTCTATGTCTTTAATAAGGTGAGCTAATGGTCAGTCATTAACATGTTTATATATTTAGCAGCTAGTCTGTTTTATAATCTCAAGATTCACTTTGAGGAATATCCTTGTCATAATTCCCTTTACTACAGCTTAATTCAAAGGTTCTGCTTGCACTTTCATTGATGTTGCATGAGTGCTAATGAAGCACACCACAAAATCCTTGCTTTTCTGATACTTGTACCTTGCTTAATCGCCTTTGTGAACATGCCACTCACTCTTGTAAAACAGCTTAATAGACTGCGTGCACCATGCTGGGAGCCAGCTGGGAGGCTCTTCAGAAAGCCCAATGGGGATAAAGGTAAGGACTGGTTGACTGGCAGAATTCAGAGGAGCTGAGGCTTTCACCACCCTGCTCTTGTGACTTCAGCTTTGGTTATTATGATTAGTAAATATTAAGAGTATTAGTTGTATTGAAAGCACAGCAGAGATTGGAGCTCCATTATGCTCATTATGCTATAGAGAGACAAGAAGAGACAAAACTGCTTGAGGGTGTGACAGTATGCTTCCCCCATTGCCCCCATGTTTTCCTTACTTTTTCCTGTAAATATGGATTGATTGATAACCATTGGTGTTGATTGTGATTTCTGCATCCATCTCACAGTGAGTGCAGGAATCATAGAATCATAGAATGGTATGAGTTGGAAGGGACCCCAAGGATCACAGAGCTCCAACCCCCTGCCACAGGCAGGGCCACCAACCTCAGGCCTGGATCTACACTAGGTTGCCCAAGGCCCCATCCAACCTGACCTTGAACACCTCCAGGGACGGGACATTCACTACCTCTCTGGGCAGCCTGTTCCAGCCCCTCACCACTCTTTCTATAAAAAACTTCCCCCTAATATCTAATCTAAACCTTCCTTCCTTTAGTTTTAATCCATTCCCCCTTGTCCTGTCATTGTCTATCCTTTAAAAAAGTTGAATCCCCTCCTGCTTATAAGCTCCCTTCAGGGACTGGAAGGCTGCAATGAGGTCCCCCAGCAGCCTTCTCTTCTCCAGACTGAACAAGCCCAGCTCCCTCAGCCTCTTTTCGTAGGGCAGGTGCTCCAGCCCTCTAATCATCTTCGTGGCCCTCCTCTGAACCCTCTCCAACAGTTCCACATCCTTTTTGTATTGGGGGCCCCAGATCTGGACACAGGACTCCAGATGGGGCCTCACGAGGGCAGAGTAGAGAGGGACAATCACCTCCCTGTCCCTGCTGGCCACCGTCTTCTAATGGAGCCCAGGATACCATTGGCCTTGCGAGCTGCAAGAGCACACTGCTGGCTCATGTTAAGTTTCTCTTCCACCAGAATCCCCAAGTCCTTCTCAGCAGGGCTACTCTCAAGAAGCTCTTCTCCCAGTCTGTATCTATGTCTGGGATTCTTCCGGCCCAAGTGCAACACCTGACACTTGGCAGTGTTGAACCTCATTAGGTTCACCCGGGCCCATCTCTCCAGCCTGTCATGATCCCTCTGGATGGCTTCCTTTCCTTCTAGGGTGTTGACCACACCACTCAGCTTGGTGTCATCTGCAAACTTGCTGAGGGTGCACTCAATTCCATCATCAATGTCATTGATAAAGGTGTTAAAGAGAACCGGTCCCAAGACAGACCCCTGGGGGACACTGCATGTCACCGGCCTCCACCTGGACACAGACCCATTGACCAGAAGACAGATAACAACACAATAGCCAAGGGTTATCTATGCTAAAGTGCCCACTGGTCAGTGTCCACTGGCATATACGGGTGGTATGTAAATATGACTATGAGCCAATCATCTTATTCCATAAATATTGAGCAGTCCAAGAGCCCTTTGAGCTCTCCTGAGACAGCAGGCTTCACGTCAGGATCTCCCCTTGAAAGGGACGCCTTTCAAGGTTACTCCTCGAGGTCGAGAGAATCCTTGCTGCAACAGATCCACAACAGATCCTCGGTGAGTTAGGAATAAGTGCACTAACATTTGTGATCTTAGCTAAGAAATACAAAGGATTGATTGTATATATAATCCTTTAGACATAAACCGTTGACCAAGTCTGGGACTAAGACTGAATCCAGCCGCACCTAGGCTCCTCTCTGAGAAGGAGTTTAGAAAGCAAGGGGACTCTTTCTGAACCTCATGACTCAGCAGGAGGGTCTCCCTGATAGATTCATCTGACCCTGTTCTCTATGCACTAACTAATCAAGATTACCTTACCATCGAATCTTAATCATTGTGGCGTTTATTACCAAACACCGTTACACCCTTTTGTTTTATATCAATAAACATATTATTGCCTCTCTCTTAAGAGTGAACTGCATCCCTCTTATTTATCCCATCTGCGACAGAGGGGGGTTTGCGTCCAGGCAGGCTCCCTTCAGACAGGGGAGGGAGAAAGGTGTGGGACGTGAGCAGGTGGATGAGGGACCAGGGGAGCATGCAGAAAGTCTGGGGCCAAGTGAAGAACTGGACCCGAATATCCCAAACTGCAAGCAGAACAGCCTTTTAATTCCTCTCTGAACAGCCAGGGATTTACAAATCATTCCGGGTTCCTCTGCACCGTGAACACGCTGAACTCAGAAGCCAAGTCAGACCTTTCTGCATTATTTCTGAGTGACTGATAGAGAATGACCGAGGTTTGCAGGTAGCTGCAGCATACAGACATTTGGCAAATTCTGCTAGTATCTGTGATGTCATAATGAACTGACATGTTTATGTCCATTTTATGCCACTTTGTGATGTATCTTGAGGATATAATTTTTCCTTTTTGCCATAATCATTCAATCAGAGAACTGGTACCTTTCCACAGACAGAAATAATGCATTGACACTACCTGACTGCAATATATTAAAATTTAAATTACCCTCTGGACTGCTCTACGAATCATATTAACTGATCCTAAATACACAAAACAGGCAGTACAATAAAATTCAGAGAATGATAAATCACTGAGGTTCTTCCATATTTCGTAAAGATTGGATAAATGCCTGAAGTTTACTTACCAAATGTTTATAAATGCTAAGACAATTTTTTAAGAAAATCAGTATAATATTCTAAGTTAAGAAGACATTCCTCTCTGACATTTCATTTGGCAGCTCTAACCACAGCCTGGGTAGAAATCAATTTGCTGTAACTATGAATTGCTATTTAATTTGGGGGCACGCACAGCTTAATTGAGAAAGCATGTTAAAAGTCGACAAGCTAGAGTCGCATCTAGTAACTTAAGTTCCCCATGGCAAGCCCACGATAATCCAAGGATCAAACTGTGGCACCTTTGTTTCAGTAATTAAGTGTACAGTGCCAGCAAAGATTAATTTTGTTCACATCGTGAGCTCCTGCAATAGGAAGCTGCATGAGACTTTATACGGAGATACACGTGCGAATTAATTTCTATAATGGTCCGAGAGATTTTGCAAACTTCTGTTACTTTCTTAGACACTTTTTTATCTGAAAGAAGGTGCATATTTCAGTACATAAATATTATTCTTGTCCAATTACCCGAGTCCTTTTCATTCTAGTAATTTAATTAACTGTGCATGGAACATGAAGTCAGTTGTTTCATCTAAACATATCTATTTAAGCAGCGAAAATGGGGAGCTGTGTATGCTGTAAGTTTTATTACAGTTCATTTGCATGTACCTACATTGGGGTTCATTCTGGTTTTTTACTACAGAGATTCACATTCACATGCATTTTACAGCTCACATGAAAGAGCAGCCATTACTTCACAGCAGAACCTCTCAACTCTTTTCACACATGTAGCTTTGCTTTCCTTCTCCCCATCGTGATCAAACATTCAATCCAAAATCCTTGTTCTTTCAAACAGACTGATTATGTAAGGCTTAATAATTCACTTTTTGTTTTGGTTTGGTTTTATCTCCTTTTTTTTCCCTGCCTGCTCTCATCTGAAATTCCCAGGTCAAGCTCACATGAAAATTCACAGTTCCAGGCCTCTTCCTTGAAGACTTGCCACCTCAACCAACATTTCTCCTCAGCCATAATCATACTGTTTCACATGCTTAGTGTAGTTTTACAGTATTCTCTGCAAATGCATCTTAGACATTTGCTTGCTATAGTGAGCTGCTTTATTAGAACTACAGTCAGCTATAGCAAATGACTTTATTAAGGAGCAAAATAATTAACAGACTTCTTGGTGTTTCATGGGAGTGTCTTGATGCATATCCACCTCTAACACATGGCGTGCATCTCAAGGTTAAAGGAAAATTGCAAAAAGCTGGCAGGACAATGTCTGTGTGGGTATCATTACCACAGGGTTTCTTTTCTAAACTTGAGTTAACAAGCCATGATATGTCAGCACACAGAAAAAAGGAAAAGGATCATGACTTGAACCCTGCCAGATGGAATATGGAGACAGCTCAGGAAAACTTGCCAAAAATAAAAAAAGTGTGTGTGTGTGATGCATGTTTGTGCACAAACTCTTTATAAAATTAAGCAATCTCTTGAAATTCCTCCACTTTGAGAAGCTTCAAATCAAATGTACTTTCACTTGCCTACACTGAGAAGTTATCAGTGTATATATTCATATAGATGTTATTTTCATCCAGCTATTTCTGAACACTCTTTCCTGTAAATCTAATGCACTTTTCTGCTTCTGAATGAGAGGTGATCCCAGTTATGATGTATTTATATATTCGCATTTGTAACTGCCTGGTAAGGGTGTGAGTAAACGCTTTTATGCCAATACATGACCTTCAAACCTTCCACTTTTACTAATTACCTGTTCTTTGCAATTAGTCAGTCAGTCACATCATTATTTCCATTTTAATTGCATGAATAATACTTTTTAGAACAGTAGAACAGGGAACAGAAAGTATCTAATTCTCACAGAAATAAATATTAATTTATGAATGACTAGGAAACTCATTACCCAAACATTAACGAATATGGAATCAAACACTCTGGGTCCTTCTGTAACAGACACAAAGTGAAGCCTCAGTTGGCACTAATGTGCAAAACTCCAAGAGCTCGTAGGAAGCTGCAGCTAAGAGGGTCTGAACTTTTGCTTCTTGTGCCTCCACTGTATTCTCCCTTTGTCATGGCCTTTTTACCTTTCATAAATATGTGTTAATTAGTTTTAATTAAGATAATTGCATCGTAGCTATTCTACTCACACGATGGTATTAAAAAGATTCAACTCGTTTCGATTTTTACTAATGATTCTAGTTCACATAAAGAGCAAAGTAATACTGCCAGGAGGCATCAGAGTCTTTTTTTGGAAAGACTTAGAAATTTAATCATGTCCTGAAGCTGAATGAAGGTCTAAATCTCAAATTTTTTTGAAAATGGGATATAGCTAAGTATATACATAACACAATACTGAAACAAGACACATAAGAAATGTACATTAGAACAGGGAACAGAAGCAAATTACAAAAAAATACATTAATGGTGAAAGACTTTTTACAACAGATGACATTTTAACTAGCACAAGTAACAACCTTCTCTAATCTCCTTTGGTCACAAATGTGTAAATACACTATTGTTGACCAGTATAATCACCGTGCAGGAATAGACTAGTTCTGTTGGAAGCAACCTACAACAGCCACCTGGCCCAACTGCCATCGTACAGACTGTAAGAGAAACCCCTTGCTGCCAAAATATTTGCGTTAGACAGGTGGGGTGGGCAGGAGGCAGTGCTACACCATCTTTGGACTCGGCTCTCTGGGGCTGCTGGAAATCAGCCTGGGGTTTATTTGCAGAGGGCTGTCTCCGGTCTGACACAATGTGCTTTTGCTCCAGAAAACCATTTCGTAGCTTTGTGCTTTTGCTGTAGCTGGTACCCCATCAACTGAAGTAAAAAGGAGAGTGTTTGGAGCTGGCAGTGCTGGCTCAGGATTACTTGTTAGCAAGAAAATCCCTGGCTGTTGGGTTAGAGCAGTTTTGGAGCTGTAGAAATGAGCCTTAGCAAGAACCATTCACCTTCAGTCTGTAATTAATAATACGCGAAGCTCCTAATGACTTCCATTTCTATTTATATTATTAAGTAGTGCAGTGATCCTGTGTTATAAAAGGGGCCCTGCACGGTACTGCAATTCTGCTTAGTGTTTACTCAGTTTATATCCCCTCTCACGCTCTCAGATATGGATTAACTAGACCTAAGGATGTTTCTGCAGAAAACAACTTCAGCAAAACCGGCAGTGAATTAATCACGGCAGCAACATTATGTAGCTTGGCACAACTGTATTATAGTATTGCATTCTTGTGCTATAGTTAAGGCCTGTCAGCAATTTCATTACCAAGTCCTATTTTTAACTCTTTGTAACTTTTGCGAAAATAATAAAAGCATTTACAGTGCAGGCTTAATCTGTACCATATTTTTTTCTGGCTGCGAAATGTAATGATATACATTCTACGTGTGTATGACAGCACAAGTAGTTTCTTCATGTACATAAAAAAATCTGCTGACATGTGTTTCCACATATTTTTCTGTTATTTACTATTATTCTCAAATGCATTCTAGTAAAGTTGCAATTTATTGCAAAACTTTCATAGTGACCTGGTAGTATTCAAGTAGAATAATGTTATACATGACTCCATAAAGCTGAAAACTCAGGGAGTGCATTATTATCAGAGATAGAGCTGATATTAAGCTGATGATTATTGATGAAGACTTTCCCCTTGACTTCCCAGGTGAGGTATATATCATGCAACCTTAAGTATCATTAAGAAAAGGTTTTTTGATAATAAATATGAAGGATCTGATTCCTCTCCACAAAACTGCAGATAATCCAGAGTAATACTTGGAAGAGTTTTGAAGATTTTAGTATCTAAATTGATTAAGAGCCACACGGTCTATCTGCTTTCTATGCAAAAGAATTGTAACCATCTATTAAGTGTTGTATGACAAATGCTGTCAAATTCTGTCATGAGTTGCATCTATGGAAAGCCAGTATAACTTACTGGATCTTGGAGGAGTTCTGATGATTCACCCTGGTGTTACAGAGAGCACAGTTCTGCCTAACTGCCTTGAAGATGTAGAAGGATTTTTCATGCGATGGTTGAGATTGCAAAACTAAAGCCAATTCCTGAATTGTGCACCTAGACACAATTCATCTATATATTGTTTTCTAAACAAAGGCTTGCTTTTAAAGGTGGCAATTACAGGTAATTGCATCTCTACTAGTGATATGTAGCTCAATTGTAAAGCCCATCCCTGAGAACTGAGAACAGAAATACATAAAATAGCTTACTTGTTATTTATTTGCTTACATATTTGTTCATTTATTTATTTATTTTGAACTTTCTACACCTGCTTAAGTGACTCCATAATGGCCTGTTCTAATGCAACACTGATGGGGATGTTTATTAATGATTACTTAATTACAGAATGTCCCAAAGATCATTATAAAAGTAAGAAACTGGGATAATTAGATTAAATGTTAAATACTGAATTTATGCTACATAATACCCAAATATGCAAAATCTGCTCAAAACCAGAAGTCCTTCATACAACAAGTTCAGCACTTTTTCGGGTGAATATTTGTTATCGAAGCAACTTCCAAACCCAGGTCACCTCCCCAAATGAATTTCATTAGCTGGCATGGGTTTAGCTGCAGTCTGCTCTCAGATCTCTCTATAAAAGTCACTGCAAATAGGAGACTTTTCAGCAATAAACAGAGCAGCAGGTTAGCAGTCGAAAACGTGCAGCAGCATCAGTTTGTGCTAAAGCATCTATTCTGATTAGTTACTGACCGGCTGCTCCAAGGTATTTTACCATTTCAGCAAAGCTTTTTCTGTTGAATACTCTATCCACTATTACTGAACAAACAAGGGTAAGTTTGTCTCACCAGTTTATTCCTCAGATTTTTGTAACCACGTTTATCAGGGAAATTTTGCTTCAGCATTTGGCTTTCTTAGAGCTGCTCCACTGTGACAGCGTATAACTGGATGGACTCTAGAAGGTGATGAGAGAGGGATGAGACCAGCTTAGTTGCAGCAAAGTTGATGCTTGAAGAACAATTATAATTTAGATTACTCCACTGCCCTACCACTCCCATTAAACACTTGATGCTATGTGTTCTCGTTAGAGCCCTTTCGTCTCCCATAGGCCCAGAGAGGTTGTTTGGAAAATTAGGGAACCTGCTTACAAAAAACCCAAGTTTTGTGCTCTGTGATGAAGTCCCTCTCTGCCTCCTTACCAAGCTCCTTTTTTAGCATCTTCTTTGTGATATTGTTTACCCCAGAGTAGCTTGCAGCACCTAAAGTGGAAAGCACACAGCTAACAATACCAGTTATGAGGTTGCCCTATTCAAATATAACTTGAGAAGGAAAGAGTCAACTGATTGCACCATCAAATGATATCTCAAGGGTCAGGGATTCAGAAAATCACAGATTGGTTCAGTCTAAAAGGAACCTCAAAGCCCACCCAGTTCCACTCCCCTGTCATGGACAGGGACACTCTCCACTAGCCCAGGGTGCCCAAAGCCCCATCCAACCTGGCCTTGAACACTGCCAGGGATGCAGGGGCAGCCACAGCTTCTCTGGGCACCCTGTGCAGTCAGACCATGTGCATCAGCCTCAAGGGAAGTTCTGGTTTGAGGCTCCTGGTCCCACCACATCTAGTGCAGGGGCTCCTCCAGCCATGACACCTGCAGTGGCCTGAAGAGCCCAGAAGCAGCTCAGAGGGAGCAGTCATGCCAGTGTCACCAGACCCAAGTTCTATTCCCTCATGGGACCTGGAGGATCCAAAGGTTTTCTTTGGGGTTCAGCAGCCTCAGTCCAGTTGGCATTCATGGTCTGTTTTTCCTTCTGTGATAAAAAAACCTACTAAAAGAGTTTAATAATTTTGAAAGCATGTTTAAGGAAACTGCTAAATCTGTTTCTCTAGATAGGAAAAATGTCACTTTGAGGACAGTTGCATATGGAGACAACTTCCATATGACTGTCGTTAAAGGAGCCTATGTGAATGCCACAGTACGGTTGCAGGAAACGATTACAGCCTAATGCTGGCAAGCAGGGCTATCCTGTCATTTTGTGGAGGATGAAGATCTATATGTGTATATTCTATCTAGGGAAAAGATGAGCAGGCACCCACTGTGTTAGCAACCCTGTACACTTTCAGGACACTTTTTTTTACCAATGTAACTAATGCAAACTCTAATTCACTGCGTTCTCGGATTTTCATCAAAGCAGCAAGGGCCGTACGCTGCAGAGCAGCATGGAGCAGCCAGGCAAATACCCTAATAGGAAAAGTACAACTCCTTTGTCTGTGCTCGAGAAACTTCATTTCCCTTATAAATTATTCTTGTACTTTATTCATGACCAGAGATGGAATCAGCTTTAATATACTACTACTAAAAATCTATCCTCGCTCTGAAAATAGCTTTTATATATACATATATATTTGAATATAGATAAGCTATATCATATATATGCTTATATCCACATCATGCTCTTTACTGGCATGAGCTAATTCCTTTTTGAAACCATTCTTATTTTTTGTCAGCATGACAACCCTGTGGTGATTGGTTCTGCAATTTCATTACCTGTTGGGAAGAACAGCCCCTCCATGTAAAAACTGTTGCTGAACATTTTCATTGGGAAATCTGCTTCTACAAGCAGAGATCTCCTAAAATCTCTATTTTAAAGAAAACAAGAAATTCATTACTCACAATTCACTTCCTCATCCTGCTGATAATTTTGTAGGCTCCTGTTAGATCCTTACTGCAGTCACCAGTTGTCCAACTCAGAAAGCTCTAGTCCAGTTAGTGTTTCCTTAAACAGATTTTTGTGGTCATACACATGGCTTTCCTGCTATCTTTTCTAAGTCTCCTACAGCCTTGTGGAAATAGGATAAGCAGAAATATACATAATACACATATTTACCACTGATTGATAGAGGAGCATATGAAAATATGCTGGTTTGTTCTCTTTGTCTCAGAAATAGCAATCAAATTATTCCACATTAGGAAGAATTACTATGATATCACAGAATTTCTTTGTTTTGTTCATTTATTTTCTCAGTGACTATAGGTTTGGCTGTCAGATTCACCAGCTGGGCAAGAGGACCCGAGGCCCTGATGTCAATGTCAGAAAATCATTTATGTCACTGGTGTGCAGTGGCACAAAACCCATGTGGTTTCCACAGCTTTGAGCCCATGTAATCTACTACTGGCCTGGTGCAGAAAAAAAGCACCACAAAAAATTCCCTTCAGAGACCATAAAGAAATCTTTAGCTATTAAAAAAAAATCTTAATATAAAAATGAAAAATAAATGCCTGCAGGGTTGCAGTCTGTGTTGCTTGTGCCTAGCTTGATGGAAGACAATATGCATCAGTTTTCAATACTGTCAATATGGCTTTTTTCATCACCACATAATCTATTTATAGATCCAAAATAAACAATCCACAATTTTTTTCCATGGTTTGAACACAAAGTAACTCTAAGCATTGGAGCTGAGCTATTAACAAGAAAAGATGCTCCACATCTAGCACGACCATGAGGTCACTATAACAAACTACCTGGATTTAGCTACTGAACTGGCCTGATTCTGTTCTTGATAGAGTTGTCTGCTGGTGGGGAAAAAAATAAACAGACAGATATAGATGTACACCCTTGCACGTATAGACACAGATACATTAATAATAACAATTTTTAAAAAAACTTCTAGAGGATCAGGATTAGCACCTCACAGGTGATGAAGAACTCATTATCAGCATCTCAGCTCTTAGAGCACTCCGTCGCCTGTCTGGTACACAGCCAAAAATAAGTATGCTGCCTGGGTAAGGCTTTTCAGAATATTAAGGCTTTTCAGTATATTAATGCTTTTCATAGTCCGCACTCTCCTGGATTCATAACTTCTCAAGAAGCGGGCAGACACAGGTATTTCTCATTTAACCATTCCTTTCACAGCATCCAACAATATTCCCCCCGGGCGCAGAGGTGTCACATTCAACAGGGCAAGCCAAGAGCAGTGATGATATAGCTCTGGCAGTTCAACAGAAAAACTACCTGCTCCTGGTCTCAGGAGGCATTATCAGGAATAGGGATGCTTAATTATTCCAGATAGATGCTGATGGAGTTGAAGAAATTCCTTTGGACCACCCAGTGAAATGAGGTGAATGTGGCTGAGGCATGTGTTTAGTGGCAGCAGTGTCCCTGCACCCCCAGCTCAGCTCTCCCTTATGGCACAGGGAAATGGCTGGACCAACAGTGTGGAGCAGCCTGCTAAACAGCTTGTTTCTTGTTACACTTACTGAAAGAAACGCAGGATAAATGCAGTATCCCTTTTTTTTGTTGGAGCCGACTTTTTTTTTGTTGGAGTAGACAAGTGTCCTCTTCACAGAAGACACCAAAATAGAAGCAGGGGTCTGCCAGGAGGAACCACCACAAGCAACCTGCATCCCTGGAGAGCCCAGGAAAGGGCCCTGGGTGGTGTCTGGGGATGCTTGTATGTACATGGTTGTGCAGTCAGAGCATAGGCCCCAATTTCCTTATCAATAGTAGATGAAGGTAAAAATACATATGTACAAATTAATATATTCATATATAATTAATTAATTCCTGTCTAACAACAGCATGGCTTGTTAATTCAGATTGACAGTGTCAAGGCTGTACCCCCTACTTCCCTTTCTGAAAGGAAAACATTAGAAATGGTACACTGGATTTGCAATTTTAACTCCAGAGATGTACAGATTTCTGATCGCTGTTTTAAAACCTCACACTTGTTTGTCATGCTTCAGCCTAATGTGATTTGAATGAGAGGAGATATTAAACCTGCCAACTAAAATATTTACTGTAATAGGAGATATTAAACATAGATTTTATAAGGACATAACATACAATAGACATTACAAAGAAAGAATTATAGAGAAGTGATATTAAAGCTGGTATATAATGGGAGGAGGAATGGTATATACAAATCGGGGATCTTTTGTTAACCCCACAGCAAACGTAGCTATGATCTGCTCCACCACGAGGCAGTAACAGCAACACACAGACCCAAGTTCCTTACTAGAGTTTCATAGTTCATTAATAATAATACCAGACTTGAAAAGGATTCTTTTTCCCAGTGTGAGGGGAAATTAGTTCCCTTGCTGCGCTCTATCACAGTGCCTCTGATGCATCATTTTACATTTACTTCTCCTTCCCTCTTGCACCTCCGGCGTAACCAAGCAAAGGTGGGTTTGGCAGATTTTCACTCCGCCTCACAAGAGGGAGATAATCATGATTAAATTCCTCACTCTCCCAGCTCCAGTTTTAATTTTTTTTTTACATAGTTTTTTCTGATAATAATTGGATCATCTGAGAATTTTATCTCCCCCCCCTTCATTTATAGTAATGAGTACCACACTCTTTTTCCCCCAGAGTTAATCCCCTGGAGAAGGGAAGGATTTTCCATTGTGGTTTTCGATTCAATGTACAATTTGAACAATGACTGGTGAGTTAGCTTTGACAGGTGTTAAAATATCTTGGAGCAGGCTGAACATTTGTATTGATTAGCTAATACATGGACAGGGGATTTTAGAACTGATTGCTTTTCACTAAGTGTTTTAGAAGGAAGTGAAGAAAATGTGCTATATTATCAATTTCTTTCTAATCCATTTTCATGTACTATACTCCATGTTCATCTAGTTTAACTACTGAGCTGTCAAAAAACAGAAAATAGTGAAGAATTAGTTATGTCCTTATACAGAAGATTGAATCTCACTGTTTATTGCATCTGTTTATTCATAATATAATTAGGCAGAAATAACAGCTTATGTAAAATTTAATAAATTCCTGGGACAATCCTAATTGATTGATGAATATTTTTCTACCAGCCGGTGTGGTAGAACTGCCTTTTCAAAATATAGAACTTTCAAATTTGCAATTATCAGTGTTCCTTTGCCTCATCACTACAGTTAAATAGTATTAATAAATACCAAACAAAAAGATTTATCTTGTAATCCAAATACATGATTTGCTGTGGTTTATACCTCACTTGTGACATGGTTTTCAGTGAAACTGTTCAATGTACAGAGGATGCAAGATGAGACCCCTTTAGGAGACAAATTTGAAATTAATTTATCACAAATGCTCCATACTGCATTAAATTCCCAGATGACAAGCCAGAAGGGCCTGATCCTCCTACTGAAGTACACATCATGATTTAAAAAGATACAATTTAACAGTGCTGAAGTAAACGCTTGCTTTGAGCATTTATAAGTGAGTATTCAGTGTTTCAGTGTGGAGATAGTCCCTAGCTAGCCTCTAAGTTTGGAATCAGACGTACAGATAAAAATCTAAGTTACTTAGATCTATTTTGCCCATAACAATAATAAATTTCCCTAAAAACTGGAACTCTAGAATTTCAGGCTGCTCACATGAATAACAGTACCAAAGCCACTGCCTTCAAAAAATGCTGCAAATTTTTTCCTGAGCAAATACATATCCTCTTCTCCTATACGCCACTTGCCTGATGGAATTGCTAATATAAAATGCACATGTGTTTTGTGGTGGAACAAAGATGGCACATTATCACCATTGAGGTGATAATGTGCCATCCATCATTATATCCATTGAGGTTATTTTGGAATTCTTCATAGCTGTGTGGAAGACACCCAGCAGCCAGCCCAGGATCTTCTCCCAGATATGCTGAGGCCAATGAAGAGACTAGTTTTATCTGCGCTACATCTCCAACGTGACTCTCATTAGATGGTGGAAAATATCTTCCTGTTCTCATGGAGAATTGAGCTTTTCTCTGCTGCATGAAACCCTGTTCTGATAAGCAGAGATGAAGGGTTTTTTTCCCATGCAAAGGTAGAACAGGCACAATGCATTTATCTTACTTCAATACTGTGATTTACTAACTCCTACTGCAACTAGCACTCAGTATGTTTTGTAGCACAACACTTTTCTTAGCTTCATCAAAAATTAATCCAAAACTTTTTCGTATCTTTCATTTATTTTCCTTTAATGCTACTAACAAGTTCCTACTATAAGTACCTCTTCTAACTCAACAAGTTTGCGGTCATGTTTAAAGAACAGAACAGTTCTTAAATTTAAGAATACTAAATAATTTTTGACTGAAGAACAATAAAAAGTAAGAATAGGTTTCTTTGAGCCCCACGGTGTGGTATCAGACACTTTTAAACTTTGTCTTGTTACTTTGGATTTTCCTCTTTTCAGGGTTGATTGAAACAAAAGACCTCTAAGTGTTTACATGAATCATGCAGACTATCATCTTCATATGAGAATGCAGGGATACCTGAGAGTTACCATAAAGTCAATGCAACAAAACACTACCTCTTTTTTTCTTCTCTTTAATTTTACATATTATAACATTAAATAGTTAAATAATGAGCTTTCCCCTTTTTACAAGTGCAGGCAAATCATAGGGGATGCAAGTGTGACATCAGTGAGGACTTCTGACAGGACTTGTTTTCCACTTTTATGTGAAAACAAGGAGGAAAATTCTGGTCCTACCTATGCTAATTTAAGACTTGAGAAACATCAATTAATTTAATCCTATGCCTCTAGATTTACCATGCCTTAGCAGACTCATCTTTTCCTTTTTACAAACAAACAGGCTAACACCGGACACTACCTGACTTTCAGACTCCTATAAACAGAAACTTATACTGAAGCCTTAAACAAAAGGGCTGTTTCAGTGGGTGTTTGCAATACACTAACATTTATTTTATTCACCTGTGTTTTTAAAAGCAGAATACACATTGGAATACAAAGACTTTTCCTATTTGTAATGCATAATAAAGTTGTGTCAAGGAAAAAGGATGAGAGAATGCCAAAAGAAGTTCTTTGTTTTTATTTCCTTATATATTCAGTACATTTCGTTTTCCAGATATGCATTAAATGGATGTACTGCTTTTCAGAAAGCTTTCACTTATTTTTACAGTAGTTGAAGTTATGATGCTCTTAGCACAATTTGTGGTAATTTTTGTTAATACTAAGCTTTACTGCATTACCCTGTAGGTCTTTCGTCAAGTCTGAGGAGCCATTTGCACAATTTCATATAGCTTTTTCAATAGCAGAATATAAATATATTTTCCACTTTAAAATAAGAAGTAACAATAGAAGTTAAAAAAAAACCAACCCAAAACCAACAAAACACCCACCCAAAACAAAAAAATATAAGCCTACTCAGGTGTAGACTTAAATCCTTGTTTAGCCATCTGCAAGTAAACAATCATACAATGTGTCCTGGCCTGGCACCAAGAGCAGCAAGAATCCTACAACCTAGAGCATAGCCAGGAAGGAGTGGGATGGCTAACCCCAGATTTAAGACAGACAAATCTTCTAGAACCTTCAAGCTACAAAGGTGGTTAAGGGTCTAGGGCATAAATTTTATGAGGACCAGCATAAAGCACCTTAACCTGGAGGAGGCTGAGGGGAGACCTGATCACTCTCTACAACTACCTGAAAGGAGGTTGGAGCCAAGTGGGGGTTGGTCTCTTGTTAGAAGGCTTGTCCTCTTGATAAAACAAGAGGAAATGGCCTCAAGTTGCATCAGGGGAGGTTTAGATTGTACATTAGGAAAAATGTCCTCACTTAAAGCGTTGTCAAGCATTGGAACAGGCTTCCAGGGGAATAGTAGAGTCACCACCCCTGG
The DNA here is from genome assembly GCA_020800305.1 of Porphyrio hochstetteri. NCBI lineage: Eukaryota > Metazoa > Chordata > Aves > Gruiformes > Rallidae > Porphyrio > Porphyrio hochstetteri. The sequence continues at coordinate 21,921,284 of CM036917.1, forward strand.
AAGGTTCCACGGATGCCCTCAACTGGCTGGGCTGTTTGCTCACAGCACACTTCAGGGTTCCTTCACCCATGGCTTGAAAATGTAAACTACAGACCATGAGAACATTTTCATTGAAGTCCTGTCAGGAGAATAAGAGATGCTAAAGTAGACCAATAATTTATACCCTACTGAGCTGATGAGTATGTAGATATTTTACTATAAAAATACCTTTTTCTTAATAATGAACAAGTTTATGAAATTTATTTCTAACTTTTATAAAATGTTCTCCCTTCAAAATGATCATCTGAGGTGGTCTGCATTCACACATTGTAACATTAGCAAAATTCCTGTGATGGCTTTAATTTATCCACTTGAAGTGCAGGAATGCCTGCCTTTGTGCTAACGATCTTGGCATTTGGAACTTATGTGAATGCCTGCAGGTGATTAGACATGTCCAGCAAAACAACATCTGCAGCTTACTTTTGCAGGTTTGTAATTCACTGAAAGTATCTCATTTTCCCAATTGGGTCCAATTATGACAGTCATGATAAATAACCTTCCATTGATAGTACATTTACTTCTCTGGAAAAGGAGTTGGGAAATAGGTCTAGGGTACTTACACGAATAGGAAAGAGTATGTTGTGCACCCAGGGGGGTGGAGGAGGGTACAAAAGAGAGAGAAACAGTTTTATAAATTCACTAAAAAACTTGCAGTGGGCAATTTAAAGGTGAGATTACAAATCATACAGGATTCTGGAAGTCCCTTCAGCATCTCTGTACTTTAAAAAAGAAGGTTTTCTTAATAGAAAAGTCTGAAAATATTCCTCTCTGCTTTATTTTCTTGTGCATCTCTGCTCATCCCCACACAGATTCATGTTCAGTCAGATCATCGTAAACCTTTGCCTTGTAGATGACAACCCCTTGCTTTACAACACTGCGTGTCAAGATTATCTGGTCTTATAGAGAGGAAAAAACTTGATTTTTTTTTCTTTTTCTGTCAACAGTTGCTTTATTTCAGGACCACAATGCTACCTTTTTTTTTTTTTTAATTTTCAATTTCATTCTTTCATACTTCATCCTAGGATAATCAGGCTGTTTATCTCAGACTACACTGATACCTCAGACAAATCGCTTGTACTGGAGAGAAGCTGTCCTAAGCCCTTGGCTACTGTTCACTAATAGGTACTATCATCTCATAACTGTGCACTATCAGAAAGCCAGTTTTCACTAGGCTATCCTTATATCTCACCATTTAAACAAAAAAAAAAAAAAAAAAAAAAAGGACAGGTTATTACCCATAGCCTGAGCTTTCTCTTCCCTGCACTATTTTCTTGATGTTCATTCTGTATTTCTACACATTCCCCCTGAGCATTGAACTGGAAAATAAAACTGAAGCTATTTTTCCTCTCTATAAAAATAAAAATCTCATATGCTGAGCACTCATCCGGCCTTCATAACTCTCCTTTGGTTTTTCCACCTTGTGTGATTGGATGCAAGAAAACAGCTCAATTATCTATTGGACATGGGCACTAATGAGGCCCAGTGCACTCCGAGCTAATTGGAAGAAGCAGCCCAATGTTTTAATGATTGCAGTCTTAATATAGCTAATAACCAGGATGGCAGTGGAATTAGTTGGTGCCACTCTCTCAATGCTTCCCATTTTACCCATTCTGGCACGTAAATTCTTCCTTACTGCTACTCGGGGCTGACTGCCCTGCTAATGAATGTGATTTATCTGGGTTAGATGTTTATGAACATGTCATGCCACTTATATGCAAGATGCGGTCCCTGAAATGACCCTCCTTCTGAGCAAAGTTGTTCAGTCTGAGGGATTCATAAACAGAAAGACTAGTAAGGCAACTGAATCGGTCGTGGTACTCCAAATTGTCCTGGTCACACTGAGCTCCTAGAATAATTCCTGCTGTGTCCTGTTTGATTTTTCTTGTAACTCTTGGAGCAGAGCAATTACTAGTGATATGAACATTAATTGACCTAACAACTGAATCAGAAAGGCATCCCCTGGAGAAGGGTTGTGAGTGACAACCCTGGAGGAAAAACTCTGACATTTCTAGTTTGTGTTTCCACAAGCAGGTAAGCAAATGAATGAAAATTGGACTGTGTCACCAAGCGTAGATGTCCCATTAACAAGCCCTGGGGAAATATTTTCTAGGACTATCAGCAAGTGTGTTTTATGTGGCATGCAAGCTGCCGTTCTGGTGAATTGATGGTTTTCATGCATAGTCAGGAAGATCCCTTGTTTACACACTGCCAGGCTGTGTCCCGTTCCCAGCTGTGCTTTAATGCCTTCAGAAACACAATCAGTAACTATTCTGCTCTAGATAAAAATGCCTGTTCCTTGCCGAGGTACAGAGGCTGTTGTTTATGAGAAAAAAGGGTGCTAATAAGCCATGCCTTTTCTAAAGGCTGGGAGTTCGGACACAAACTTTTATAGCTTAACCCAGAAATAAGTAAGGAGAAACCTAAAAAAAAACCAAAATCCAAAACAGCAAGTCTGTCATTCTCTTCAAAGTAACCTATGAAATACGAGCAACTGAAAAACAGGTACATACATAAATGCAAACAGATGAGCAAAGCTAAGTTAAAGGTGTGACAGTGCCAGACCATCCCACACCTGGGGAAGGAGACAGAGCCAGGGTAATTCTTCATGCGCAGGAGTGGACATAACCTTCTGGCACTGAGCAGGGGGTATAAGGCTGTAAATATATTAGTTCACTCCATCTTCCTCTCCTGTAGCAGAGGACAGGTTCAAGCTTGGAAACTCAAGACTTCTGCTTCTCAGAACCTGTTCTCAGGGAACAAGGCAGAAGAAGAGCCAGGAAGAGTTGACAAGCAGCAGCCTAAGGCAGTGAAAAACTGATTTTCCAGAATAGGGGTGGCCACAGCAGCAGCTGCTATGATTTAAGCACAGTGACCCTGGTTTAATGAAGCTGGAACATTCTGGTAGGTGCATGAACTCAAAAGAAAGATCTAAGGAGTGGTTGGCTGTCAAGTTACATTTGCAATGATTTGTCAGCCTGAAATAGTAGGGCCAAAAGTAGAAAAGAGTACTCTCCATCCTGTAACGTATGTCAGCCCCCACTTAATCCTGTTCATTTACACCTAAACCAGAGCATTTATAGAGAAGACTCCATTGCATGTCTTTTTAGAGTATGCAGGGAATAGGAGAGGCCATGCCCTTTTCCAATGGCATTTCAGAGCTCAGTCCATCACACTGACACACATTTATCTGTTCAGCTTCAGCCAACTGGACAGGGGAAAAAAAGCCCCTACTTTCACATAAATCCTATTAAAATATCAAAGGATTACACCACCATTACTTCAGTACAGTATTCTAATTTCAACATAGTATTGTTTCTGATCCACCTGTAAGGAAGAAGAGATCAAGCTCAAAAGCACTCTTCTTACCTTTTACAGATACTTAAAAAGGACTTTGCCTTAGACACAAAGTATACATTCATTTTGCCGCTTTCTTAGCAACTGAATGTAATTATTAAATAAAATTATTGCATTGGTGGGAATTCATGGATGGAGTTTATGGAATCAGAAGCACAGTAATGCAGAGAAAACAAAACCCAATCTTTAAGGGTAATTTCTCAGCCCCTGTTTTTCCTTTAGCTGTTATCATCTCTAGGTTTCAATTCTCTCTAGCTTGTTTGCATGTCACCCTCTTTTATTAGCACTCTGAGGTATTTTCAATACCCGATTTATACAGGCTATGATATTAGAATGACAATTTATGGTAAAATACCAGGCTATTGGTCTGTAGATGATCATCCATGGAACAGCAAACATTGCTGGCATTCATTTCTCCCTTTACCCCTTTTTGTCCCTCAAGCAGCACCTGGGAGGGAAATTTGTCCTTACCTCTGCACTGTCTGATATACTCATCAGAATATGAGGTCTCACACTACTCAGAAGAGAGACTAAATTTCAATGCAAAAGCACCTGACTTCAGTAATGTAATGTAGTAATAAACAAACTCAGCTCCACTATTAAATTCTATTTAGACCACAAGACTAATTACCAAATTCCAATGCTGCATTTTTTTTTATAGTCACAAAGCTTTCATCATCAACTCTTAACAAAACAGAGTTTAAGGACCACCTTAAGAGTATATAATACACACAACAAATATGAGTGTCTAGGGGCAGTATAAAAATCACACACACCCACAGAAAAAAAACCACTTTTTCTTAAAAAGAAAAGTATTAGTGCAGCATGTGGTTTTACAAATGTCTTGCAGCTGTCTAAGACTGTGTACTTTGAGATCTCTGCTAATGGGATCACGCTACGACTGGTTTTTAAGTAGTAGAGCTGAGATAGTTTAAAATCCAGAGAGGAATGTGGCAGTCTGCTGATCATGCTCTCTTCAAAGAAAGAGAGCTTTCAAGGTCATCAGACTTGTAAACACAAACCTATTTTACTAAAGTCATGAAACAAAAATAAATAATTTAAGAGAGATTCAGTATTTTACCAGTGTGCTTTCTCCTCAGTTGTCTCTGTTTCTTTCCTGGCAGTTCTTGAGATGTGGGTGTAGGAAAGTCACAGTGACCAAGGCAGAGGTCAATTCTCCTGCAAATCCCAATGTAATCTGGGTCAGAGCAGCCCTGGGAGCAACGCTGTGTACTGTGGCTGCTCACTGCCCTCCAAAAGGTGCATGTTAGTCAGGAACGGCCAATTCTTAATAAAACCCAACCTGCAGTGATTCTAATCAGCAGCAAGGAAGAAAACGGGCATGCTCGGGGCTGAAAGGAGCTCTGGTTTGGCACACAAACAGGCAAACCGGCAACAGGAAACCTGGGTTTGTCTCACTGTCCAATATGCCTCTTTAGAAATTGGAAGAGCCACAGAACCTCTTCATTCCTGAAGATAGGTCTCCAGTAGTAACCTGAAAATACTTAAAAATCTCTGGATCAGGCCTCATGAAAAATTGGAAACTCACTACACCCACGTGACATAAAAACTATTTACAGATTCCAGTGGCAAAATTATTTTAGTGGTCACAAGAAATGAGCACTCCTAACCCACTGCTGAAAAAGCCACAGTCTACATCAGAGCACTGGGGCTCCTGCTTGGTCAGGAGGGTTCAGTGGGGCTTCTGCAAGCCACTGCTTGCTGCCAGCCTCTGCCCACTGCGCCAGAGGGAGTGACAGCCTCTCCACTGCCATGTGCACAGTGTATAGGGTGCTTTTCATGATGCTGCTGACAGGGCCCACGGGAAGGAGTGGCTTGAGATGGGCAACAAGTGCTTTCCTCCCCCTCAGCAGCATAAGAAAGAGGAGGCAATGGGGCTTGGGCACTTCTACCAGTTAGTCCCCTCCTGACTGGGGGAGATATTCTTCTCTTCAACCAGCGTTGCCATTGCCCTGCTCTTTCCATATATAAAATACATCCACCACCTGCAACTACCCTTTCCATTGGATATTCACACTATCAGCTTTAGGCACCTACTTTAGCTGGCTAATTTAAGACCCTAGGTCCGTCTCATTGGGTACTAACAAGTTGTAATTAAATGACATTTTCTATGCTATATTAAACTCTTTCAGTCAAAAAATATCTTGTTGAAAAATCAGGAAATAAGTCCCCCAGGGCTATCATTATCCATCTGCTTTCCTAGCAACTTTAGGCAACTGCAAAGAATTTTAAAATAAATTTATATAGGCTGCCTCCTCCTCCCATGTCCTTCCTGACATGCACTGGACTCTTTACTGCTGCCCTCTGGAGAGCATGAGTATCTGTAGTTATTCAAATTGCTATAGTCTCCCTCTGCACTGACTACATAGGCAAGCCCCTGCAGCAGCCAGCCAGGTTGGCTGCCTAAAGCCAGGCAGTGGCAATATTCCCTCCCAGGAGCAGCCCAAATCTCATCAAGTGCAAAGAAACCATCCCCCTGGGAGCGGAGTGGGAGGTGTCGAGGAGCAAACTCAAAGGACTGAAGCAACCAGAACTGGGTCACCGACATCTGAGCACAAATCTGCTAAGCCTAAAGACGCTTCCATTTGTTCGGTGCCAAGCATAGCAGGGTCCAGATGTTTAAATTCAATTCTTTAGACAATGAAGATGACAGTAACTACAATCCCCCAAAGTTTCTTTCAACTTTCGACACTATACACATATGTTTCAAAAGAACTTTAAAAACAGAGACTGTGCCTCGTTTCCTATTATGCTTTGTGGCTACACATCCTCACTCGCCTCTCAGCAGCAGCCGCTTCTCAGAGCTGCATTAGAGCAGGCCTGCCATGCTATTGCTTAGGGCAGTGGGTGATCATTAATCTCCGCTTTTTGGTTACCAAACTCAGGTCAATACAGATCATTCATTTCACAAATATGCAAGAATGCACAAATTAAGCTGTGAACAGCACTCACTTGACAGTATTTACCAAAAGTTTTACAATATAGCTCCAAACACAACTGGGAACACTAATTATAAATAGATATTTAAATGTTCCTATCAACTGAGGTTAATCAAAAGTCATGAAAGATAACCCGTTACCTTTTGGCTCAGGATGTAAAAGCCTTCAAGTTATTTGAAAGATAATTCTGTTTTCACATATCTTCCCCACCTCTTTGCTGTACACCTCTCCAAGGGGTGTGCAGTGACATCAGAGCCTGCAGAAACTGCTAAACTTTCCTTGAACAACTTGCTGGGCTTAATTGCAGCATATAAAAGCATTGGAGTTGCTGCCACCTATAGACAAGTGTTAAACACAAACATGCGTTTGTTACTGGGAAAAATGGAAGTGCAAACTGACAAGTATCTCTAACGTTCCCATATAAAGGTCTTGTTTACCCACCATTCCAAAAGCTGGGCTTTGTGCCCATTAAATATTTATGGCACAAGCCAGAATCTGCTGAAAACATCCACCACCTCACACACTGGTCCTTGGGTTGTCGGAGCTAATAGAAAATAAAAACCAAATTTCAGTAACACATTGGTGTCTATGCTCAGCATGTTTAATCCATAAAGAAAATGAATTACTTTGTTTTAGCTCTCTCAAATAACCAAATATGGATTAACCTTTGATTCAAACATGCCCTAATCTTGTTATCTAAAGACTTAGCAGGGCAACATAACGTTTTTGATTGACTCTCAGTAGCTGTGCATAGATTATTTAAAAGAACATTGCAACTTCTCAGAAAAAAAAATTAAAAATAACTAGTGGTGTACAATCCTGTCCTTTTTCCCTTGCATATTACACCTGTGTCATCAAAACAAGTGCAGAATGCAACTGTTTACAAGATGAAATAAATGCAATTTGCAATATTGTTGCAGGACAGCAGCAGAATAAATTTCATTGTAATTTCTACTGCTGGTATTTCCATAATGCAAAAAGGGATGAATGAGTATCTACTTCATATAAATCACTGTAGGATCATCTGGAATCACTAAATCTAACTTGTTAAAGATTTTTTTCAACCTTTTCTTTTCCATTTCAGTACATATTAGTGAGTCAGAAGGTCAAAATTCTCAACAATTACTGATCTTGATTCATAACTTTTCACAGATGCTGAGTATCTAATACCCCATCTGGGTTCTTGGGATCTGGGGCCACTGTAACATCTGTAAAAATAAAATCTTAAATCTCTCAAGTAGGGCACCCAAAATCCAAAACTTCACAAACCACAGGCCATGTTTTAAAAAAGGTCCTCTTTCTTTTGCCTGAGAACAGAGAATTGGCAGAGAGTGTGACACAGTGTTTGCTGAGACAAGAATATACCTTGCAGAGCTAAGAGTTAGTTTCTCTGATCTGAAGAAAAGATCTTAAAAAATAATAATAATAATTGTAAGAGATGAAAAGACAACTTTAAATGTGCTGTAGACAAGATTTCTTTGTCTCAAATTTAAAGGTTCAAGAAATCACAGTCTTCCAAGCTGTTTGAAGAGCACTGGAAAGGAAAGGAAATCATAAATTGTTTCATCTTCCAGTCCTTCTGAAATGGAGATGTGCTTGGCTATGAATAGCTTCACTTTCCCCCCCATTGCTCGAAACTTGCCTAGCCTATGACTTATTCTGGAAGAGCAAGGCAAGAGCATCCTGACAATGTTCTTCTAAAGAGCTTGTTTTGTCTGTGCTTGTAACAATAAAAACATTGTTTGTCAGTCTAAGAAACTAAAGGAGCTGGAAAATAAACAGGGGAAAACAGTTGCTCAGAGCGAACATGGGAAAGGGTAAAATACTTACTAAACCATAAAGCAAAGGGTAAAAGGAGTACCCCTGATGTCAGAAACTAAGAGTGCTCTATTCCCTCTCTTATGTGGCTTTTTGCCTGCCATAAGCTGCTTTCATGAGGTTCTGCACCTGCCAGGGGCCATCTCTGTCCAAGTAAAATGCTGGCACTCCAAGGACCACATCCCACACCAGATCCCACTTGCTTGATAACTGGCTGTACCTGGCAACCCCAAAGAAAATCTCCCACACCACGGCCATGCTCATCCAAACCCAATGCTTTTCCATGCAAGTTTCTTAATTTTGTGAAGTACCAGAGGTTTATTAAAAATTACACTGACCATCTGCAAATGCATAATGTTGTCAGAGAGCTCCAACTTGTTTCAGCAGCTAGAACTTTGCATTTCCTATCATCAATCATCTTCTACCATGCAGTTACGCTGGAGTTAATCCCATTATCAACATACTAAGTGTCCATACAAGGCTGAGTCATTAACAGCACCTCCTGATCAGGCTGTGCATACTCAACTCTTGTTAAATGCCATATTCAGACATTCTGCAGCACCTCTGCTTCAATGCAATACACCAAGGGCATCTCCTTTAGAAAATATTTAGGCATTTTAGGGATGTAGGCACCCACCTCATTGATCTAGTATTTCATTAAGTGTCAGACATGTTCTCAAGCTCCTCCTTACTTCAGCTGCACAGTTGGAGCTCATTTTGGGGTGCATCACAATATTAATAAGATGTATTATTTGTTACCAGAACACACCTGACACATTCCAATGTATTTCTAAGACTCATCTTGTTACAAACCATAAAAATTGGCTTGAAAAACCTCTTTAATGGCTGTTACTTTGTATGCAGATTTTCTGCTGTGACATATCTAGGAAGTTTGGGTAGGCTTAAGTTTTGAACATCCATCAGCTCAAAACTGTTGATGATTTGCTTGATACAAACATTGATGTGTTCACCATAGGAACCAAAAGAATACGTAGCTGAGTTTCCCATTTATGAAGGCAAGATAGCAGGAAGTTTTCCAGATGTGGGGTTCAGTCCATTTTCCTTTGTTCAGTCTCGTCTCCTGTTGATTTAAAAAGCAGTTTTGGTTCTTTGGAAAAAAGAAAATAAGGATGTAATTGTGGAATACATTATTTAACTACAAAGCAGCTAGCACTGGACAAACAGTCAAAAATCTAGAAAATAATTAAATTAACACTCTTTTTTACATTTTTTTTACTTATTTTATAATAATAGATAACTGTACTGAGAACTGTGGGATTATGCTCAGTTTGTGAATTCTAGCTAAAACCACTAAGTGGTTTTAACATGGTATGCTGGTTAGGAATAATTAGAATTTTCTGTTCCAGGGACTGGTACCCTGCCTGTTCCAAGCCTATTGTCTGGCAAGAGAAACAAGCCCAGAAAAATCAGTTCTTGCCCAAGAGAAAAGAGTTATATCCCCAGGGAGAAAATGGAGAAAGCAATATATTGATGTAACTCCCTCCTAAAGTAATAGTGGAGCACAGGAAGGGGAAAAGATCATGACACAGAGGTGATAACAAAGGGGGAGTAGTTTCCCCAAGGATAAGAGAGATCTGTTTAGACTAGGTAAAATGAAAGAAGTATATGTGCAGATAAAAAGCCTATCACCTTGAAAGAAAGAAAGCACAAACTGCGGCCTTAATTATATATATAATTCTCAAAAAAAGCAAAGTTACAGCTAAAGTGTATTTAAAAAATCCCAACAACTCTTCTTCAACTTCTATGGTTAAGGCCACACACAGTATCTAAAAGCATTAAGTGGCCCTACATTTCATTGCACAAACGATACCTTCGCAGGAAAAGCAGGGATTAAATAGCCACCATCCAGCAGGTACAGTGGGGCCATCTGTGACGGGGTTAAGGGATATTGTCAGAAAGAGAGTGGTTAGGAGAGCTGGAGGTTGGTGCAGAACAATGTGAATGCCATTTTATTAATCCCACAGCTCTGTCCTCGGAGCTGCTGTCACAAAGGGAGAAAAATGCAGTAAGAAAACTGAATGGGACTAGGAGTCTGTGATTACATGAAAAAATAAAACAAGCTTCACTTGTATGATTTATCAGCACAGCTACTGAGTAGCCATTTCCAGAAACTTGAGTGCAAGCTGCATAATATCACATGTTTTTCTCAGAGGTCCAGTAGCTGAAGGCACGTACCTGCAGGAGAATCCCAGGGTTCAGCACGGAAAAAACCAAAATGCAATTCTGATCCCTGGGATTGCACAGAACTGTGGAAAATGTGGCTCATCTAGCCCTCGGGCTCTTCAAGCACAGAAGTGAAAATAAAAAAAGATAAATTTAACGTTTAAAAATGTCACCCGATTCCTGCAAACTTGGCTCTGCGTGATGCTAACACCACACGTACAATGCGGTATTTTCTTCTTCATGGGCAAGATGAGACTTGTTCAAATTGTACCTCAAATTTCACACATAGATAATGAAACAATCTAACAAAGATATTCTAGAGACTTGATTTATGTGCTTTGGGTTTTGTTTTGGGTTTCTTTTTACCCAAGACATTTTCATGTTAATTCACATCAGTGAGGAGCACCTTGAACCAGAGCCACCTACATCTCTCTGCTCCCTGTTTGGCAAGCAAGAGTAAATGTTTCAGTGCTAGCAGACTCCAAATTTTGTGAATTAACTAACAACCATTATTTTTTTTTCTATTTTCTTACAATGTAATTGCATCTAATTGTACATTTTGAGCAAATACACATAATCACATCGTTATGACATGTAATTACCTAATTGTGATGTACAATTAAGTAAATAGCACAAGAAATTGTGCAGAACTTTAATAAATTTGTTAAAAAGAAGTTAATCTTTTCTACAGCTGACAGAAGAAGGCATTTTCACCTCTAATGATCGTAATCAATTTAAAATTTTCTACCCTAATTAGCAGGCACTCTCAGGCATGTCCAGAATAAGCACACTCAAGCAAAACACTGGGTGACAAAATTCTTGACTTCTGAGATGTATTTGCTACTTGCCAAGACAAACACCTTTATGTAGAATTTCATGACCGGTTGCTACAGAAAACATAAACTGAGGTGAACCTGTGCCACAGTGTCTGTTAACCATGTCCTGTCAGGAGCGTTAAAAATTCACTACAATAGGTTTTTTTATCAGCATGGTTCAAAGCATGTTATTACCTACACATTAATAAACAAACATACGTCACACCTCTGTTACCTCTGTTTTAAGGGAGAGAGAGAATACAGGTCCCACTGCAGAGAAGCAACTTTCCCACAGCTCTGCACTGGGTCTGTACTTGTTAGGCAGCAGTAAGGCTGAGCCCACGAAAGTCGGATGAAGGTTTGCCACCCTCTTGGCAAGATCTGCCAAGGCAGCATCTAATGGGCCTCTACAAAGGACAACGTGTTAACTAATCTCATCAGCAGTTTCTGCTTCTGGTATTACCCTGACACTATTTGCTGTAGTAACATTACAATTCCTATACTAAACACAGTTTTCTCTTCAGGAGTAACTCTCTGTTTAGGAGGTGTTCTGTGGAAGGAGGATTTACTTGGGCTGGGGAGATTTATTTGTTGTCATAGTTAAGGTTTTTTGTTGTCCTTGGAAAAGTTTCTGTGTTACTCAGCTGTGTACAGACATTTTATGTAACTGCTGTGAGACTAACAGAGATCTACGTTGCTACTAACAGCTGTGGAGAGGTTAGCTTACCCAACAGTAGCAACATTAAAACACACAAGTCCCTTTCACATCATATAGAATTTAGTTTTCTGGAAAGTCAAGCAACACAGGAATGAAAAAAAGAAAACATACGACTGGTGAAATTTAAGACAGGTTCTTAAGGCACCAGAAAGGCTTTTCCCATGCTTTTTGTTTATATTTGTCCTCTCTAGTACATAGAATGGCCATGCCCAATATGCTAGATTAGGCGCTGGCAACCTTCTCAAGATGGTCTGCACAACTTTTCTATGAAAGTCTTACCCAAGTCCCTTAGAAAATTTGCAGAGCCACTAAGGCAAGCTCTGTAATACAGTAGCGGTTTCTAAACACGGCTTTCTATCTATTAGTAAATATCACACAAACACACCTTTGAGTAACTCCTTTCCAGCTGCCCTATTGCCAGTGACAGTGACTTTAGGAACAGCTGATTCATATCCAGGCTTTCAGAGCTTTATATTCTTTATGTTTCCCTAAGGTAACAAACCCCCAAATTGTCCAGAAATAAATTGAATCCACATGTTTAGGAGCTACTCTCTATAAACAGTATGTTTCATTTAGCAAATATTTTGGGAAGTAAGATCAACATGGGTTGAACACTGAAGAAATGATTTAGAAGATTGCTGTAAACAGAGCAGATATACACACATAACATTTGACAGAGCAAATATGTGACAGAGCAACATTTGACAAATACAAAGCACTTTTCAAGGCGTAAAAAACAGGTTTTGTTTCTCCCTATGTTATAAAAATAAACTGCAAGTGAAAAATAGCCTCAATTAGAAAAAATTAATTTGGCAGTGGGTATTTAACTTAAAGAAGAAAATCAGTATGTTACATACACACTCTGCAGCTATCTTAACAAAAATTGACACCCTCATGAGAGGCCATATAATGTAATTTGTTGGCAAACTGTCTGAACACCAGAATGAAGAAAGAAAGAAAAGAATCTGGGGTGACAGTAAGAATGTTACAATCAACGAAAACACAGGCTGAAACCCGCTTTTGCAGTTTCCAGTTATCAAAACTTGACACCTTCTCTGTCACACCAGTATCCCAGGAAAAAAAATAAAATTAGCACTTCAAACACCTCCACCCACACCATCAAGCACAACTTTTATCCACAGCAACTCTTGAGTGAATGTCTTCTCTTTTTTTTTTTTTTCCCCTCTAATTGGTGTTACCTCAAACTACTTGGGAAAAAAAATATCTCAACACATGCATCACCTGAAAAACAGAGGGAAGGCCACCTATCAACGTGGTGCTATAAAAATTGAGCTCTCCATCACTTTCTAATAGACCCAGATCATTATAAATATTTCCCGGGCAGTCACAGAGGGAAATTGGCAAGAACCATTCATATAAATATCCATTTATAGAATTAAAAAGTAAATAAAATAAAAGGATGGAAAATATACTTGGATCTGCAAAGAGACCTTCTAGCTGGTATTCAGGAGAGAAAAGCTTCAAGCATTTATATAAGCAATCAAAAGACATTTTCTAGACACTGGGCTAACTGGTCTTTGGTTTAATAGAAACACTTCCAAAGAGCAGAATTAATCCAGATTTGTTGGTTTAATAAAGAATAGAATACAGCTCACTGATTTAATGCACTAGATTTACTGCTATGTTCTGTCCATGTGAAGAGCTCTCAATTGGATTTAGTGAATGCAAACGAGTCAATAAATGCCAGAAAGCAGACAAGATACCAGTAAATCCACACCAAAACTTTAAAAAATCACTGCAAAGCATCTTAACCAAAAGGCAGTGACCCTGATTTTCCACATTAATGTAATTTTGTCCATATTTACACCTGCCCAGATTTAAATAGTGTTAAATCGTTGAGGTCCACTTAACACCAGCTTTTCAGGCAGGTAGGTGAGCCTGAACAAGCTGAGAAGCCTGTCTCCATTCTCCTCAGAAGAAAATGATCCTCTTCAGCAGATCAGAGCTGAAAAGAGGGGCAGGTTAAGGAATAACAGAGGGCAGGAGAAGGGGGGTTGTGGAAGGAGAGCAAATGAGACATGAACTACAAAGTGGGGACTGGAAAGAGAGGAGAGTATGAAACAGGCATCTGTCATTACCCCAATCAGTATTCTGGCATCTTCGCAAGTCCTTCCCTTTCACCCCTCAGACACCGTCATCTTAACCTTCGGAATCAGAGGAATTTGAAAGAACAAAGTTATTGTTGACAGCATTGTTATCACCATACCTTTCACCTTTTGCCTTCGTTTTTGTGCATATAAAAGTAGATGGGACAACACCAAGGTCAAAGCAAATGGAGAACTTCAGCTGTGAGTTAATGTGGCACATCCTTGTTGCGAACAGCAGTGTGGCCCCTTCTGAGCTCCCCCTGGGACACCAGCACCAGCTGTACACCCCACACGATGGCATAAAGCCCCCTTCTCCATCCCTTCAGACAGACCCATCTCTCTACCTTTAATCACCTCTATTAGCACACATCTTTTTTGCATAATTTATTTTAATTCATCCTCGCCAGGAGATATTTTAATAAAATACAGCACCCTGTAGAGAATGTTGCCTAATCTTATTTTTGTCTTTTCTTCGTCCACAAAGAGCCAGACACATTTGAGGTCTATCACCACTGTACCATTACTTTATCACAAGTGTATTTTTGATCATCCATGATACGGAATTTAACAGGAAAGTATGAAATTTGTTTCACAGCTCACACTGGATTAAACTGCTAAGTGCACAAGGTTGAATCCCTTGCAGATACATTTCAAGGCAAACAGCTGTAGATGCTCATGGTGTGATACCTTCTTTGTAAATGCAGCTTTCCCCCCATGACCAGGTACCAGGAGAGCATCAGTCCACACAAACATTCAAATTTGGGGTTTTTCCTCTCTAAGCACAGAAGTACAAAGTCCACCAACCATCTCTATCTTCTCAGCCCTTTCCTATTTTCAGATGCACAATTTCACTGCAACAACCTCTAAAGTCAATTCTAGTATCAGGTTCCCATTCTTTTGCAATCCATACACATCCAAGACATGACAGTGGGGAAACTTGCTAAAATCCAAGCAGATCTCTTTTTTCTCAATGAGTTGAGGAAACTGGAAATCCCAGATAAATTGCAATGAGGCAAATTTCAAGTATTTTTATGGTGTGACTTCCTAAATCTACAAGAAATTTGGGCATCTCAATTTTCCTATGCATACACAAAAATCAAATTCACTTTTACAACACTAACCTGCTGATTGAGTCCCACACCAATACATTTCATAAGATAAAATCTCTTTTTCTGATCAGTTAGAGGAAAACAGTTTTTGTGAGGATTTCTGAACACAATTAATCTGGTTTTAGTTAGTTACATAAACCTCTGGATTTAAGCAGCACGAGCATTACCAGATCCAGACAAAAATAATCTGTATTTGTCTTGTCCTGAGGTCATATAATCCTCCAGATCACTCAGGATCCTGCTCCAAACATTCATTTCTACCTCCCTTGCTACCTCAGCTCACTTGGTTTGCCCTTGGCTTGTCCCACAGGTAAAGAAACTAGTTAAGCAGGTTTGATCTGACTTTTTTATCCTCTCTGAGTTTTTGTATACTGCTCTCCAAGTTTTCTTAATCCTTTCCTTAGTTGCCAAATGTTTCTGTACAGGCAGGTGTGTGACTGAACACCAAGTATTTATTCTGGTTACAAAGGACCTTTCCAGGATCCAGCAGTTTCATGGCACAAGCAGGAATTATTAGCTCTGTATAATGAGAGTCTTCAAGCCATCGAAACAAGTTCATAAGGAAAAGCATAGCTGAATATAATACAAATAATAAAAAAAAAAAAGCTTGGAGAGAAGGCTCTGTATTGATCCCTCTGCTTCACTCACGCATGCAGTGGTATGTATTTACTATCAATGGGGCTTTTTTTCCCCTTAAGTCTCATCAAGGATGTTACTAAAGGCAGAAAATTAGATGAAAACCATAGGTCTGATGCTAAAGCAGATTCCCAATAAAAACCAGTTCCTACTGAAAATGCTGCTCCTGTTCTCCCAGTAAGGAGTAACTGTGTTAAAATCTCAGTAGGTCACTGTTAAAAAGTAAGGAACTGGCCCCAGGCACGAATAACAAGGTTTTAATGATGAATAAACCATTTCATGTGGTTCACACTTGAAAAAAAAAAAATCTTAATTTTTCACATTCTCTCACATTCTGTGCAAGGTGTATTGACTGCAACGTTAGGTGACAACTGCAGAAGGGATTGATGCAGCCGGGATGGGGAACAAACACACCCATTGCTCACACGCTGCATCATCACATTTAAATGAAAATTTCATAACATCTGTTTTCTTAAGAACTTGTTAGATATTCAGGACATGGGAAGGAATAAAATGATACTGTGCGCTAATTAGCAGATTGCTTACAAATCCCAGACCCCTTTTCTCTCCAGTGACTGTCTTGGCAAACACAGATACCAGCACAGACTTCTTTTTCTATGTGTCTACCCTTTATCTAACTTTGCCTTTCATGGGTTCATTGAAGCAATGTTTTGTAATAGTGTCAAATTAGTAGAAAACCTGAGGTATAGCAATTTGACAATGATATAGCTGTCATGATGGTTCTACTTTTTGCTTGTACCTACTCAGGCATAATTAGAATCAAATATCTACCTCTCAGCGTTTCTCTTGGGCTCATCCAACTCTGAAAGCTCTCAGGCCATTAAGGCATATCAATTAGTAATGATTTTTTTTCAGCCCCCAGCAGCCACTGAAGCACGCATTAAAGGTGATATCTACAGTCAAAAATTTAATGTGCACATTTGAGAATATCTACTTTGATTAAGAGGATATTATCAGGGAAACTCATTTGCTTAAAGTTTTATATCACGGCTATCAAAAATATTTTATTTGCTGAACAAATGTCCAATGAACACTCCATATCTGTTAAGTAATATTAATTGTACACAGGTTTGGAAAACACAAGAATCATTAAAGGATAAATGAGGCTGTGAAATAGCCCAGAATAGCTAATGTTATCACTTCCCAGGCCACTTTTACAACCTTCTTAGGAGGAAAATTTTTAACTGAGTCATCATGGCCTAAGGAAAGTTCCTTTCATTTTTTTAGTATATCTATCCAATTGAGTGGATGTCACAGAGGCAGCTCATTACAAACACCAGAATTAGAGATCTGTCACGTTCCTTGTAGCTAGGTTAAGTCCATTCAGTCAGGACTGTTTGGAAAAGCAATCCTTTCCACACTCACGGACATTTTCAAGCATGGTCGGTCACTTACCTCTTGTTTCAAATGCAACTCAAAAATTAGTTACTCAAAGATCAGACTGAAAAGCAAACATAATTAACAGTATGGCCACATATTTAGCATTAAGGTGGCACCAAAGCAGAAAAACTCCTATATGAAGGAAGCAGGAATAGATATGCACTCCTTTCCAAACTGGTTTAAGGAATTGTGTTAGCTTGTTCCTCGCTTAAATTCTGTATGGGTAATTTGAGATGTTTCACCAAGTACTGGGCTGGAAAGGTTTAACTAATCCTGACATCAATTTAACCTTCATACACCTTTTTCTGACAAACACATGCAAATAATGTCCAATCTAAGGTCACCACAAGTAGCAGAATCATTACCACATGCTTGGATCAGACTTGGCATGACAGGTGGACTCAAGAGGAAGAACTGAGGAAAACAGAAGTAAAATGCAGAGGTTGCCTCACAGTGAAGCTGGAAACTTTTGATTCTGCTCTGCATGCAACTGGAAATCTACCCTGTTGTTGCTGGTCAGTGGCTGTGTTCTCATTTTACTGCAGGTCTTGGCACAGTTCATCCTGGTGCATGTCACAGTCTATTGATGGCAGTGACCATGGGATGCCTTGTGAAAACAGGAGCAGAAACCAAAGCCACTGGGCAGTTCCTTTGCATTATGGCCTTACATGTTCTCTGAAGAGCTAATTCACTGAATTCAAAACTTCTGGACAATTTACTTCAGCCTTTCTACCTACATTTATTTATCTATTTATCTGTAAACTCACAAGTACACTGTTCCTTGTGGAAAATATCACTAACTGATGAAATGCCAGGAGCAGATCAAAATCACATTTAATTCTGGTAGCCAGTAAGTGTGAGCCTTAATATGAAGCTATAGATGCAATTGAATTTGACTCCTCCTTACTGGATGTGACCTGTAGTGATGTTGGGAATAAAAGCATAAGATTAAATTCCAAGTTTTTATGTCTGTAAAATTGTTTCCACTTGAACGTACATGACATTAGTCATAAATCTCCAGTCAAACAAAGGTGAATCAGGATGGAAATGCCATATACAGCATTCAGTTTTACCCTCAGCTGCCAAGAAGTTTCTTGCAGTGTAGCTGACCTGATAATAGCTTGAAACCTTCGCATAATGCTTTAATTATCTGTATAATCACCCAACAAGTCTGACACCAGGTTTCTCAGCAGGAGTTTCAGATTCCTTCTCAGCTAGTTAATGCATTGCTTATATGAGTCTTAAGGTTTGGTCCAGACACAGATGAAATACCTGGTATGACTCTCTAAAAGTAGGCCTAATTTATATTTCATGCTGATCTTCCTTTGGATCTAAATAGTAGCTCTGGTGCAATTACCTATCTTTCTGTATCTGTACATTGCTTTCTATACTAATGGAGCTGATTTTCCTCTCCATGTAGAAATCCCCTTGACCAGACAAGATCAACATGAAAGAATTATTTAAGTAGATGGTATCGCCTCACTTCCCACCACTGTCCTGCTCAGCCACCATGGTCATTCCTCCATCCTGGGCTCTCCTGGCCAGCAGTACCTGGAACACCATTTGCCTCTCTTCTCCAGCAGGTACAGACTGGACCTATGGGCTGAGTCCAATGGGATGAAGTTTAACAAGGCCAAGTGTAGAGTGCTGCACATGGGACATAATAACCCCATGCAGCGCTACAGGCTTGGGGGAGACTGGCTGGAGAGCTGTCAGGCAGAGAAGGACCTGGGGGTGTTGGTTGACTGCAGACTGAATATGAGTCAGCAGTGTGCTCAGGCGGCCAAGAAGGCCAATGGCATCTTGGCTTGTATCAAAACCAGTGTGGCCAGTAGGTCTGGGGAGGTGATTGGGCCCCTGTACTCGGCATTGGTGAGGCCACACCTCGAGTGCTGGGTCCAGTTCTGGGCTCCTCACCACAAGAAGGACATGGAGGTCCTGGAGCGAGTCCAGAGAAGGGCAACCAGGCTGGGGAAGGGGCTGGAGGGCAAATCCTATGAGGAGCAGCTGAGGGAGCTGGGGGTGTTCAGCCTGGAGAAGAGGAGGCTGAGGGGAGACCTTATCACCACCTACAACTATCTGAAGGGAGGTTATAGAGAGGTAGGTGATGGTCACTTCAGTCAGGTGACAGGTGATAGGACAAGGGGGAATGACATGAAGCTGGGCCAGGGCAGGGTTAGATTGGATGTTAGGAAAAAATTTTTTACTGAAAGAGTTGTCAGGCCTGGAACAGGCTGCCCAGGGAGGGGGCTGAGTCACCTTCCCTGGATGTGTTCAAAAAAAGGGTAGATGAGGTACTTAGGGATATGGTTTAGTTTAGGATGAGAATGGTTGGACTTGATGATCTTAAAGGTCTTTTCCAACCTTATTATTCTGTGATTTAAACTCGCTAAGCACAGGGACTAGTACCATAAGATGTGGAATGAAGACATATGTGGAATACAGATTTACAGCTTGAATTTTACAAGCCAGGATTTTTGTAAATTTTAACCAAAAATAATAGAAAACTTGAACAAATACTTTTGTATTTCTTACAGTTTTGATATTAAAGCATTAAATAAATATTTCCAAAATAGAGAAAGGAATAAACTTCAGTCAAAGTGCCAAATAACCTAGCCTTATTTGCACACAAGAAATATCTACCACCCAGGCAAGAGTCCACATATCCCCATTCCCTTTTGCAGCTATCACTTAGTTTTGACCTTTGGTTCAGACCTAAAGTCTCTCAACCCATTCGTTCTATCTTAAGAGCAGCAGCTTCTTCAGGGAAAGAGATGATAACGTATCTGCAAGGGCTGACTCTATGTGCAGTTGGAGGGGGGAAGTGCCAGCATAACAAATTGCTCCTGTTCAAACCCATCAATTCAAAACAAGCATCTGGAAAACTTGACAAGAATACCCAAATGACCCTTGTGCTCTGACAGCTGGAAAAGAGAAAATGCTCTCCATGAGGGGAAGAAGTGGGCCCAAACTTTTCCTAGAAAGAGAAACACATAAACCGATTCAAAATATTTTGCTTGAAAGCCCCTTAAATTAGAATTTCAGTGCAAAGTATGATTTATGCAGGCAGCTATGACATGGCTTACAAATCTGTGGTCAACACCACTAGAAGCTGATCATAGTGATGGGCATCTCTCACATTCCCTTCTGTTATGTGTCTCCATTGCTATAACAGATCATTCCTTCCCCTCTTGTACCCCAGCATGTTGAGAGTGGGCTCCCCATCTTCATCATGGGGAGAGCTGCTGCCTGCCGCACTCGGAGAGATGACTGGGGATGACTCTGTGGTGCACAAACTGCAATTTTGCTCCTTCTCCCCAGTCCTGTGAAGAGAAACACCTTGAGTAGGCTGTACCATAACAGACACAGTTTCAGTTTAATTTTATCTCAGAATTCCTGTTTCAGTCAAAATCTACACCAAGGAAAGAAAACTTGTGACAGCAATGAATTCTCTTCATTCAGAGTTTCCTGGTTTTGGTCTCTGCAGACGAGATGTACACCTATTGCATTAAATATCTTAAAACTGTTCAAAATTACACAAACCACTTCTGAGATTTCAGTCTCAAATTCTACTGTTTCTGCACTGTTACCCCATAAACCTCCCTTTGCTGCTGCGCACCTAGACTGGTCCACAAGCCCAGTTATATATTGTATATCTATATATGTGTGATATAGTCCTGTTTAGCCACATCCTGAAGTGCTCTGCAGGAGGAAACCAAAAGGACATTGAGCAAACAGATCTACCCTCCTACTGTGCTCAGGGATGTTGCTCTTGAGACATGCTTCCGGGAAGATCACTCTCAAGTTGTCTTCTTACCAGAAGATAATCATCCAGATAATATTCTGGTCTAAGGTTATTCTCTTGAATTAAACATAACAATCACCCCAGGTTTTCTGATTTGTACAAGAGAAATAGCAGAAGTTCCTCTAAATTACCTAGGGTTTATTAAGCAAAAGAAATGGTCCTGGGTTTGAACCGGTTTTGATTAAAAGTAGTTCTGTTTGGAGGGACTCAGTAATGCATTCAGTGTTCAAAACAATGAAGAACTGACACTTTCTATATAGCAGCAAACACTGGACGTTATTTTTTGTGTCACAAGAAAAATTAACCAAGTTACATTAGAAAATGGGTCACGACAGGATTTGCAATAAGCACTATATACAATATCAGCCATTTGTACAGAACACAGCTGACACACACACAGAGTTTTCTGGTTTATGCCTTACTTCTACGATTCTAAATTGATTTACAGCCCCATGTGAGACTCATAAAAGAGCCCTAGGCAACTCTATCCTGCTCACAGACTATTTGCAACACTGTGAATTTCTCAATTTGCCCATTTAAAAACATTTTCCTTTTTCCTTCCTTTCAATAACAGATTTCTGGAGGGAGTAGGGTGAGAGAGATGAGAAGAGAGATTTAATGGCTACATAACTTGAGACACAAACAAGTATATCACCTTCTCCTACTCCACATCCTAGAGAAACTGTTATTTGGCTGGGGGAATCACTGTTCCCCACTCACCTGCCCTAGTAAATACCAATATCTGTAAGCAGCACCAGCACACTGACCACACAAACATGACACAAACGCTGCCGTGAAATGAATCACTAACTTTAATGTGACTTCAATTAGAAGAAAGTTCTGCTTTCATTAGGCCAGAAGATTTATAAAAACAGGGAATTTGTGTTTGCAAACATGGGAAAGGCCTCAAAAATGAGGCAAGGTTGGTATATAAAGGTGTTTTCTTATTAACCACCCCCTAGCATAACACGCTTGTATCAGTAGATAATTATCTATCTTCCAGTTCAGAAATTAGGTATAGAGAAATGGCACAGGGGGTCCCAAGGTGGCAGAGGAAATTAGAGACAGAACAAGAACCAGAATTCGGTATTCTGATTCTTAGTGCAATACTCTTTCTAATAAGCTACATTGCTCCCCTTCATTACTGTTTTTATTTTACTTCTCTAATGGGAAAATGGCTATGGAGAACATTTTCTGTCAGGCAATGGGCATCTAGAGACCAAATACCAAATTTCACAATCATTTGTTCTGTTCAGCTGCACTGCACTTTCTTGGAGTTACACAGCAAAAGCTTATACCTGCCTTTCCTCCCCTATCTACCTGCTTCTCTTGCTGTCACTCACTAATTTAGCACCTCTCAATGAAAAGCGTATGCATCCCCGCTCCTCCTCAGCACTTTGTCTGGACTGATAAAGATAACTAAGATGTATCTATTTTATTCTGCTGCTTCTTGACAATGTGAGCACTAGTCCTTCATTTCCATTTTTTCCAAAGGGAGGTAGCATGGTTTGGTTTATTTTAGAGCCTAAGACTGATGAGAAATTCACTCAAGAACTTGCAGGACATGATGAGCAATTAATACGGCTAGTTGATTCTTAGCAAGACTTTGGGTTTACTCTAGGAAGTGACTTTGATTTCCCCACCAAGCCATGGGATGAGAGAGCAACTACAATGAAAGCCACTGCCATCTGTTGCTGCCCCCGTTCCCAGCTGCTGGCTGCGTCACACAAAGCAGATACCAGCACTGCCACACTTACATCAGGGAGAAAACAAAAATGCCTTCCTTCTCCTTCTTTCCCAAAGATTTTTTTTTTTTTTAAATTTAAAGCCAGATTCATGCTCTGTTTCACCGGTGACACAAAATGAACTAAGGACCATGTATTTCTCCTGACAGTAAAACTCCACAGCATGACATCAGCTTCCATGACAACTCTGCAAACCCAACACGTGCTAAGACCTTGGAGTTACCCTGGATACACTGAAGCTCGTCAGCTGAGAGTGGTCAACAAAGCCTATCTGCTGAGGAAAGCTTCACTGAGGACGCAGGGGGCTGCAGCACCCTGCCTGGGGACAGACCCCATCTGTATGGCACCACGCAGCCACTGAGTCCTCCAACAGCAGTTGTTATCTGCCCAGAAAGTGTGAACATTTTAATTATCTCAGACTGCATTAATAGCCCCTAAACCACTGCTGCTCTTCCATTAAAGAGCCGCCTCTGTGTTTCTACTAAACAACCCTTTGATATTGGATGAAGTAACAAATCAGATGCCACTGACAAGTTTTCTTTTGCAGTTAGCCATGTGAGAAACGTGACGATGGTCAAGATAAAAAGCCTTTTTTTCCATGAGTCATAAATTTAGAATAACAAACTGCAATATTTCAGGGCTGTGGTTTTGGGGAACAAAACTACAGTTAATCATAGAATCATAGAAAAATTTATGTCAGGCAGGACCTGTGGAGGTTATCTCGTGCAACCCCTCCCTCAAAGCACGCCAAGTTGTACCAGGGCCTTGTCAAACCTTACTCAGAGCCTTGTCACACAGCTCTGCAAAACAGTTGGACTGTTTTTTCTAGTATTTGAAAGGAAAAAATGCTCAAAAGTTATGTACAACAACAAATTGAAAAGTAGACATAAAGGCTACTTATAAGGCTCTATCACAATGCCTAATTTTAAAATGTTATCAATATGACAAGTTTAGGTCTTTATTTTTTAATAAATACCAATATGAATTATGTGAATATTCCACAAGATTTCATGCTCAAGAAAGAGCAGAAAATGTTTGGAGCTACAGATAAAATAAGCAGAGACAGAAGACCAGAATATGGTCCTTCTTTCCTTGAAGTTACGTCACTTGATGGGAATCATTTGTAAGCATGCATTCAAGATCTAATTTTTTCTTACTAAAGAAAAAAGACGTATGTTAGCATTGATCTGTAAGCTAACTTAAGGCTAGACACTGTTATCTTTCAGTACATCAAAAGGATTTCCCTTGAAAAAGGAAATCTTTTTCTCTCCTTATATAAAACCAAGGTATTCTCATTACAATTTTCAGGAGGAAAGAAACCACTCCTCTAAGCAATGGTGATGGCAAAGCTCTACCAGCACATCCACATGCACAGACATCATGGGAAGGGAAGCTCCAGTGAGAACTGCAGTTGACCCTGGAGCCGCAGATGAGTTGCCAGGCTCACCCTTGATAGGGTGAGGGGCTGTGCAGGATGGCACAGCACCGGTTCTCAGCACAGAGGTCACCAGAGCAGCTGGCTGCCCTTCTTAGGCACAGCCCTTGCTTGCTGATCGCTGGCAGCCGCTATTGGGAAGGCAACCCAAACCTAAAACTGCTCCCAGATCTTTCAATAATGGTTGTTATCCAAGTGGTTTATTTTTAACACACAGTTGCATTTGTATTATGTAACAATCCCCAGCTCCAATTATTTTTGTTGCAGTCACTGCAAAAGTTACTCTCTCTTTTTCTATCCATTAGACAAGAGGGACATCACATGCCTGTCCACCCAGATAAAGAGAACCACTGAAGGGTAATTATGAAATACCAGATCTTGAGGGAAGACACTTGTCCTGGCCCTGCACTATGCATGCACGCAGCTGTGCACAGACCAGGCCTTTGTGAGCAGGACAGGATTACATGGAGTGAGACAAGGACTGCATTACATGGAGTGAGACAAGGACTGCAAATAGAAAGGGTGAGGCGGTGCATGGGAGGTAGCAATAGTGCCCCAAATGTCTCTGCATACCCCTCCCTCCTCCAAACACTAGAGGACTTTCAGAAGAGCCTAACTGCCATGGGAGTCCAAGCAGAAAATGAATACCTCTTCACCTCTCTGCACCTCAGCTTCTCCTTTGTAAGCTTGTGATATTGCCATTTCTCTTTGCCTGGTAAATGCAGATTTAAATTCTTTGGGCAAGAATTGCCTTTAATGATATGTACATACAATCCCTAAAGCTGGGAGTCCCAGTGTAGACTGTGACCTCCAAGCATTCATGCTTTACAAAATACAAGAAAATGGTGTGGAGGGGAGGAAAGCCTTTTAGAACATAAGTTAAATCTGGCTAATTACCAAGAGCTTCCCATCAGGCTGACAGACTCCCACCGTGGACACACTCAGTGGTTGTTCTTTATTTCTGAGCTTTACTTTAATCCCTCCTCATTTCTCTTGTTTCATTTCCAGTCAGTTCAGGATCCTAATGTTTTTGCCAACTTATTTTTAATGGGATTGTTAGCATCCAGGAAGCCTTGTCAAATAATCATTATATAGCTACTTTCAGGGACCCCTGTGGTTGCTTCCACTTGCTGTGCGTTTTCCCCCTGCTCCCCTCACATTAGCAGGGGAGATATTTTTCTCACTGGGAAAGCGTCAAATTAAAAATCTGTCTCTTTGACCCCATCCTGTGTGTTCATCCAAAGGTGTCGCTGCTCCGTCTGGCTGACGGTCCCTTTACATTATTACTTTGTCTTTGGCAATTCACTTTTACACATTAGCCAACAAAAAGGCACTTGTAAAACTTTTCTTGAGTAACAAATTGAAGTCTGTCAACTACAGAAAACCCATAAACCTGCTGTTCTTCTTCACCCAAATGGAAGAAAGGTTGTTTTTAAATGAGAATTTTAGCCCTTTCTTTAGAAGAACATCTCGCCAATTGCTCACCACCCACCGACCAGCCTTTTCAATGGCTACTGCTTTTCAGAACTGCTGAACAATGTGTGTCTTGCTGAATCTCAGAGCTTTGCCCATCTCTGCTAAAGATGCTGCTTGACCTGCGGTATCTTCCTATTTTCATATTTTCTGCCAGAAAACTTACACCACAGCAGATCTTTTTTCACATAATTTCCTGGTGGTTTTTTCCAGTTTTCTATAAAATCAGATCCCCTCCTACATTCTTTATGGCCAGAAATTTTAGGGGGTCCCAAAACCTTTAAAACTGAGGTATTATAGTAGAGAACTCAAGCAAAGATTCAGAAGGACTTAGCTCCCACAAGCTGCCATTAGAAGCTGGTAGATTCTGGTGAACTGTAGCTATTGAGATATTCAGAAAGTCAGGGAGATGTTTTCCTCTCAGTGGGCAAACCCACAATTACTGCCAGTGGTGCCTTTAAACGAGAGAGAGCTCGTAGAATACTGGTGACATGCACTGCTATTTGGCACCAACACTTTGTGCTGTGAGACAACTCTTTCCTCTCTGGTGCTACATAAACAAGAGGTCTCAGGTGCTGCGTTCTGTGGGTTCCCAGTTAATACTGCTGCCTGAAGCAGTGATCTCTGATCCAGGTGCTTTACCCTTTTGTAACTGCTGTGAGATTTGGTGCCCTGGTTTCAAAATACCATTAAGGAGAATCACTGGATTAATGTCAGTAACATTAAATCCCTACAAGTTCCAAGAGGAAACCCATGAACTTGAGAGTAGAGAGCCAAAGCCTACCTTTTCAGGACCTTCCACTCCTGCTAGCCTTTTCCCATTAGAGAATGCAGCCAGAGTTCCCATAGCTGTGATTTTGAATGTGTTTTACCTTTCCCAGGTTTATTCTTTCTATAGGACAGGCTTGTTAGATTCCTGGGTCTGAATATATTTTGTGAATCAACTGAAAAAGATGACAGTAGAGGCTTGTTTTGGGGTTCATTTAGGCCTGGAGAAAACCTGGAATGAGTGTGCTACCTCATGCATTTGGTGTGGTGCTTTTTGCAAGGACTCAGGGGGAATCTGCCTCTTGCCTGAGACAGTAAATCAGGTGGCAGACATCCAATTTTGGCACTGTGCTACTTGCATTTTTCTGTCAGAGTCAAATATTGATGGGAACAATATAACTAGTTGGTCGGAAACAGTTGATAGGGGAAGGGGGTAAATCGAGTATGGAAAGGTCAGTAGACATTTTTGAGTTCTGCTATTCTTGTGCTAATGGCCCCATGCAGGCAGAATTAAAACAGGTCTGGAGCTGTTCTTCCTTCAAAGGAACAGAACCATGCGGGACCAACCCAAACACCTTTGTGCCTGTTTCTCCCTAGCAGGTTACACTACTACACATGAAGGCTAAATTATTTATATTTACAGCAGATGCCACATAATTAGTCATTTACCTTCATTTTATTTTTAATATTCAAAAGCCTCAGAAAGCCCGATTCGTCCTAGCTCACCACATTAAGGAAGGTCAGCTTCCCTTTCATAGCCCTGGATGGTGCACCATGATACCTGCACCAAATTTTGTGCCTTACCAGCCCAGCATACTAGACGGTATTTTATGTACTGTAATAATAACAGCACAGATAATTATGCTCAATGCAGAATTCATATAGTCTGTTCCAACGACACAGTTCAGGGTATATTTACAGCTAATGACAGTACAACAAATTGCACAGAACTATATTCTTGACAAACTTCACCCCTTTTTGGGTTGGCAAGTCATTTGTGAATCAACCCTGATTACTATGAATTTATTTATTGTTCATAAATATTCCCCAATTAGTTTCAATGAATAATTTTCAACCTGTTAGTTGTAAACAATTCATAGCTATGAATATTTGCCATTCATTATTGATGTTATAAGACTGGTCACCAGGGGCATATGTAACTGTTCCTGCATTTTTATTGGACAGCAGCTGCTTTAAAGAGGAGAACAATGAATCCTAACAAGAATAAAGAATCCAAGTAACAACAATCAAGCAGAAAAAACTAAACCACTTCTGTCAAAATTCTTGACTTAAAGACAGTAGGAGTCCAAGAATTAACAAGCTTTAATTAGTATAGCCTCACAGGTCATAATTTAAAAAGTCATTTTTGTTCATAAAAATATTCTCAAGCCACTGCCTTTATGTATTGTTTAAAAATCCACAGTGCCAGACATCATACAACATTCTTTTAAGCGTGGCAGCTATTGTTTCAAATGTTAAGAAAATTTAGATAGAAAGCAGAATTTGGTAATATTTCAGAGTGCTTAGGAATACACTAATGAGTCTTTGCAAAAATAGCTCTTCTTGACTAGCTACTACAACAGCTTCACAAGAGGATTGCCATCTTGCATAATTTAACAACAATGCTGTTAAACCTTGTGAAGCAAGCAACTGAAAATGCTCAAAACCTTTTTTTTTATACATAGCCTGTACATTAACACTATTAGGAATTAAAACTGCTGAAACTATTTCTTAAGAGTATCTGTGTGCCAAGTTTCACCTTCACAAGCTATCATACAGATCTTGAAACTATGACAAGTCCTGGTTTTGAACTGAACCTTCTTGGTGTAACCACTCTACCTTGTCGATTCTGATTTTGTGTTCTTCCATATGAAGAGTATCTGCCAATGAACTATGCAGAATTATGAGTTTCATTAAGAGCTCTACATTATTAAAATAAAGACTGCAAATCAAGCACCCAGAAGCTGGAAGTGCCACTGACCTTGCTACTGATTCCCTGCTAAACCCCTCCTGTCTGATCCATCTGCAATATTCACTCGGTGTTCTGTCAAACAAAAAAAACCTGATTGCAGTTAAAAACTCAAAATGGAAACTTGGAAGAGGATGCACCTGGCAACACTGAAAAGTAGTAAAGCTGATCCATCACCTCAGCTAATTTATAACAAGAAATTCTAGCCAGTATGTGCAACAATGGGAAATATACCCTGTTAAAGGGATGTCAGTGTTGATGTTCCTTTGACCAGGACATAGGTTTCCAGACAGTATTTTTCCTGTAAGTCTTATAGCCAAAACATAACCATGAAATTCAACACTACAGCAAAATCCAGCTTCTTTGAATGGCTGAATGAACATGGAAGCAGCCACTTAAGAGTATTTACAATGGATAACAAAACCTTTTCAGTTAGATTTTAACATCTTCATCATCCAAATTGCAACCTAAAAGCAAGACATAAACCCAGACATCTCTGCAGTAGATAAGCTGTTCTGTTAACTGAGAACTTCAGAAAATGCTAGTATGGTTTATTGTACAAAGAACATTGACTCATAATGGTGCAAGGAACAGAAATAAAATAATTTAATGCCATTTCTGAAAAAACACTCAATGAATAAAGGTCACCATTTTGGAATTAAACACACGATGGTCCAAACACACTTTGGTCCAACAAACTGAACAAGGACCCCGGGAATTCACTTTGTGGACATGTAACTGGGATTTGCCCTAATGCTATGACAAGTGTCACGTAACTCGAGAGAAAATTAGACATTTTCAGCAGACATCAGTGTGGGAAACCTGACAGGGCCCATTGCAACATGCTGACGAAAACCAAAACTGAACATCTGTTCATTAACTGATCCCTGTCCATCGTGTGCGCTCAATGGGGCTCAGTGTCAAAATAGAATATGCTTATTTAATTAAAATCTCATCATCAGAGACACAACATTACACAAGCACCCCTGGCTCTCTCTTTTTTTTAACAAATTCATGGCCTTGTCTTTGGAAACTAGTGAAGTTCTTCTAATATCCTTCTGTGTGTAATTATTATACACAAAGCCTGGTACTGTTTTAGGAAACCTGAGCTGGGAAAGCAGCAAAAATGAATCTTCACAAAGCTTGAATGTCACAACTTTCCCCAGAAAAAACACCTTAATTTTACATCTTTCTATAAAACCATCCATGTCACTGATTTCATCTAAGAGCTAAGATTAGGTAATGGAAGGGTAAAGTAAAGCTTTGATGTTTAGATTTTAGGTCTGGTTGTTACAAGCACTGTAAATTGGTTCTTCAATAGAAAAAGGTGAAGACAGACAATGGATTCATCCCTGAACAAGATGGCTAAACTCAAAGAAACCAATGTAAGTGTACTTTGGCCTGTCAAAGTGAACCATGTGAGGTAGATGAGCTATAGAAATGTGGGACTCACCATACATTAGCAATCACAGAGGCACTCTAATCAGAACTGTACTTGAAACTTTTATCTCAAAGGCAACGAAAAGTGTAGGCTGTGTGATTGGAGTGAGCATTCTTTATTTCATAGTGTCCTAAAACTTCATTCAAGGTTCTTCTGGAAAGGATAAAATAAAGTGGTATGTGGTAATTGCCTTGATGTCCTTCAGGAAAAATCAATAATGAATATGAGTGAAGGGTCAAGAAAGAAACATATCCACTACTGGGCTAACCTAGAGGGTTTAAATCAAACTAACTAGATTTGAAAAACAGTGAAGTCTCTCCCATCCCTGTATTTTAGATGAACTTAGTTAATTATACTGCTCCTTAGAGTGAAGTGATAATTACATCCTGGCAGAATCTCCAGGCATAACAGAGTTGACACTGTGCATGTTTCCTCTGGGCACTCAGCTTTCCAGGGCACTGCTTTCTGGACCCATGGCATTCCTGCCCTCCCAAGCCCTGCAGTGATGGGCAGTCATGATTGATTATGTGCTGAACAGACATCCCAACAGACCTGGCAGACCAAGAACTCTCATTGCCTGGAAGAGCAAAGAAATGTCGAACCAGGAGGGGTGAAGGTGGGGGTAAAATAAGGAAAGGATAATTGTGCTGTCAAATGTATGTGCAGGCTGACTTGCCTCTGATGAACTGCCACTTGTCTTGCAGATGTTGCTGACGCCAGTCCCTAGGGCATGACTGCACTTCTGAAAGCCATAACCTTTACATTGGACATGCAAAACAATACGATGTATGGCTTGTATTTTAGATTCCTCTGAGAAAGAGTAAAATCTCCAGGCAGCAAAATTTCATACCAGGGCTTCACCCTACACTATGTTGAAATTTCATAGAACATATGGTCCTCTAATGTTTGATACTCAGGATTGCATTCAAGAGAAAAAAAAATATAAACATGGTTATCCAAGATAGTCCACACCTCCTTGACACTTGCACCAAGAAGGAAAACTTGCTAAATATTCTCTTTTTCCTCATTCTCTACAAACCAAATTCCTCTATGCTTCTGTCCTCAGGGATAACTTATATGCCAAGGGAAAAGTTCTTTACAGGGGTCCCTAATTCATACCCGAATCACACCAGCTACCAATAAAATGAGTCCATTTTCCCAGAGTTCAGATACTTGCAGTAAGCCTTCACTGTGACAGGACAAAGCTGATGAAAAGTCTGTTCATTTTGCAGCTCAGATACAGACAACATTTGTTCCTTTATTTTTCCAAAATGAACATATAGTCATCAGATGTAATTGTTTACCAAATTTGATACTTTTATATAGTGTCAGTCTGGAGCTTGAATAAGAGCAAATAAGGCAGAACTGTAGCACTGAGAGGAGGAAAGAAATTGCTCACAGAATCCAAACAAGCCTTCATTGTACTTCATGTTCTTTCTAAAATACTGCAGTCTGCCTGTGCTTTTTGTACCTTATTAGCACCATCTAAGGGAAGAAAACGGGAATCACCTAAAGGCACTAGACAGTCTGTAAACAATGGTGAAATCTTTTCCACACCCTGGAGATAACAGAATATTTCAACTCAAGGGAGATCTGAAATTATATTTTAGTTCTCACATGACGTAGAAAAAAGACTGGTTAAATTTATCAGTGAAAAAATATTCAGAACATTATAAGGCAATTTACCAAGTGTGGCTTTCAAATTGAGCTTAATACTTGTACAGAAATAAGAAACAGTGAAGGCTTTTTCCTCCACTTAGTTCCAAATTAACAGAAAAGCTGTGGGATGTGGTGGCCTACAAAAGACTGAAGTTATTGAAAAGAGATTGTACTGCGGTTTTTTTAGAAAATAAGCTAATACATGCTTTGTTTCAAAGCAGGGGGGAGCTGTTAATGCCTACCCAGAATAAAAACTAAAGGGTTGGATTCAACATAATGACAACTTGGTATGACAAAGAATCATCTAATAAATCAGCTTAGAAAGCTAATACAGCTCAGCAGTGGGCTGTAGGTGTAGAAATTACCATCTGGCCACTCAATGGGACATTCACTGTCTATCTTTAGATCTCTAACTCAGACACTAGGTTAGGGCTGTTACACTTAACAAGCTGAGGGAGTCCTCCAGCTCCTGGCTGGGGCGTGTTGGATGGCTGCTGGGAGGTACCAGAGCACTGAGGAGCCCCTGCCTGGGCCAAGCCATAGGAGAAACCTTGCATTCAAGAAGAAGGAGTTGAGAGAGAAAGACATATTTAAGGGAGAAAGACCCTTTGTTGAGGGAAATAAAGAAAATGTGTGACTAGCTTCTGAAAGTTAATGTCTTACTCCAAGTTTATGTTTGCTACAACGGCTTTTTGTGCTACCTTCTCTCTTTCTCCAGTTCAGTGCTGTTCAGATGATTACTTATTTTATGTGTTTTCATCATAAGTACTCACTATCCATTAGGCAAAATTTGTGCCTTTACATTATCTTTTCCTTTTGTCATTGGACTACTGTTTGTGAGTTCTAATGACTTTACTCCTTAAGTTTTAAACACAAAAATGTATTAAGAAAATACAAATTATAAAGAAGATTCTTCCCTAATAAAATAGATTTACAGATGAATACAAAAATAATTTGCCAGAATGTGAGCCATGCTGGCATCTGCTCTATTTGTAACATAAAGGGACAGCAAAGCACAGAGTGAAATTATTGGAATACAGACACGAAGGAAAAGCTATTGATAACAATGTAATAAATAATTATAAAATTAAATACAACAGCATAATACCAAAGCCAGAGAAAATCAGGTTATAAATAAGGCATAAATCTAACAAAGATGACAACTACCCACTGGAGTCTTTTGTTGCGTTTTATGCTGGGAACTCTATCACATTCATTTTTTAAGCAGGACATGACATCTTTCCAAAAGCTCTGCTCTGCTTCAATTACGAATTAATTAATCTACGTCCCCTCTTCTGTGTTATAAAGGAGATCAGACTAAAAGATTACAATTATTAAATAAATAAATAAATCTAATCCCTCTTACCTAGACTACGAATAATTTGTCAATATTTCTTCTTGTTCTGACATTAATGTTTCCACATGTTAACTACTTCTCCTGTATTTATGTACTAAGTAGTGCTTATTGAGCTTCTAGCAAATGCAAAAAATCATCTATAAATAATGATCTATTGCTTACATGGTAATCTCCTGTTTTCCCAAAGAAAAATTTCTTAAATTACTTCCTCTTTCTACTGCTTCACAATTTTAAATGTAAAATTTTCTTTATATGCTTACTCTAAAATTTTCTTGTCAAATTAGATCTCATGGCAAGCATTCTCTCCCAAAGGATTGTCCACAAAATACATAAGGACAAAAAAACCCCACAGATGTAAATTTAGTCTGACTGAATATGTTTGGGAGTCTAAATGTTTGTCACAGATTTTACAGAAACAGGCTCAATTCAACTTATAGGCTAATTCAGCATTCCTATAATGTAAGGGAGAAGGATGCAGGAGCTTTCACAACTAGTCAAAAAAGAAAAACCTGAGGAAATGTCTATCTAAGCTTCATATTCCATCTTTTGCTGCAAACCAACCCATTAATTTACTTGCTTTCACTTTAGCTGTCCCTATAAACAGATGTGGATCGCAGTCAGCAAGTAAAACAAAATCTAAATAGAATAGAAAGAGGCCAAAGAAAACCAACACAAGAAAAAAGGAGCTGGTTTGACATGACAATTCAAGATACCCTCAGAAACAATTTTCACCTGCCACAACAACAGAGCCTGCCTTTACTCTTGCAACAACAAGCACTCAGGTTTTGTTTCCAAAGCTTATTTCACTCAGCAATGTTGTCTGACTCGAAGAGGACAAGGACAATGCTGGTGAAATAAAAATAGTTCAATGGTATAAAGGTTTACTAATGGTTTATCAGTCTTAATTTTCAGAGGCTTCATGTCTACATACAGTAGTAAACATGATAAAGCTATTATCCCCAGCTTGCTGGGGGCTGCATGGGGTGTGCATGAGAAGAAAAGATAGCCTGATTTCTCAGATTAACGTTATCAGAATCAGAACTTGGTTTGGTTTCCCAGCAAAGGAAGGAATACAAGAATTACTGTTCCTATGCATTAAACCTATTTGACGTCCCTCTCAAAGAGCATAAATGTCTCTATTCCCTTTACTTACATTACCATTGGATAGCATGCATTACTTGGGCCAGAATTTTTCTGAAGATAAGTGTCTGTCGCAATATTTGTTGGCTAAAAAGTTTTACCGAAGTCCATTTACAGCAGGAAGGCTCCAGCCAACCTTGCACTGTTTGAGTTGAGAAGAAAACCCATCGTATTTCACCAAAGTCCATGAAGGACCAAGGGACCAGAGGTCTTCCAGTACTCCCAGAGCTGAGGACAGCCTCTGGGCTATACCTTCACTGCTCATACCACAACATACTGACATAAAGCTAAACATATGCTAATGCAGGTGACTGCTGCCTTTCCTGCAGTATTGGCCTGGCATCTGCTGCCAAGGCTGTCAGAGTCTAGCACAGGGAAAAGACGCCAGGCTCTGGCTGGCCTGCTTGCCATTGCAGACAAGGCAACGCTCTTCTAGAATAATACAACTGACTCAGTTACCTTTGCTCACGGAAAAAGAAGGAATCATGTGATATATAGGAGCCAATACAGCAAAACCATTAGGAAAACACATACAAGGAAGTCTAAACCATACAGCAGCAGAGGAAACAGTAATGATTTGTGCCCTTCTGTACCCATGCAGGATCTAAGTTCATTACCAGAGCATGTACCTGCTCAGGATGTTGTACACTACACAATGTATATGGTGTTCTTCAATCTAACAAAAGGTGTATATTACACTTCCTTTGAGGAACAGCTTCTGAATTAATACCTACCTGCAAATTACTAAGAACATTGCTAGCGCTATAAAAATAATAAACTGTAGTAATAACAGTAAGTTGTATTTGTGAATACATTGAAGCTTGATCAACCCAAAAGTTCACACCACAGCAAAGATTTCATTTCTACTGAAAATAGTAGTAAGGTGCTCCTCTACAACAGGCTGCAGTGAGCTTTTATAAACTATTTTATATCTATCAAAATTACATTCATCGTTCAAGAACTGCATTGACTTCAAATCCTCAGGTTGCTCTAAGAGCACATTAGCTTTATTACTTTAGATTAGCTTTACAGATTGTGCTCACAGTACATTTCAGTTAACAACTTAGCAACCCACATATTGAAGCACATCATTTCATGAATCTCCAGATTTATAAAACCGTTCTCCTGTACACCAACACAGCTCCAGCACAATTAATACAACTTTACTAATTTGTGCCAAAATGTAAGAACTATTGGGAAATTATGTCCCCATCACAGTCAATGACAATTTCCAGGTTTTTTGCCTCTAACTTTTAGAGCTTTTCTCCTCACAGCATCTTCTGTTTGTCTAACCATTTCACACATACAATTGCTGTTCCATAAGCTCTAGATATTTACAGGAATGAAAGAGGTTGCCTTAGGATGACTCGGTAACTTGTATACCAGTTGCACTTGGAAAAGCTTTTTCTCCCTCTCTGTAACACAGAGTAACTGCAGTTGGTTGACCTGAGGAGACCAAGTTAGTGAGGTAAGATGAATGTACAAGAGCGTATAAAGGCATAAATTGTGACAGAAGGATAATTCAAAAGGAATCGTCCAGCCTCTGTAAGTAAAGCTAAAAAACCTAGATGCACAAAACCTGAAAGTTTGGGGATGAAGGTTAGATATGAAAAACATCCTTTGTCTTTCCTGCTGGCCTCCTGCACAGCAGTGCTGGTACAGGTTCACGGGGCTGGGCTGCAGAAGGGACATCCCTGCCTTCCCTAGAAGAACGAACCTCATTTAGTGAGAAGACTTATTTACCCAAGAGCAAGATATTATCTAATTCTATGACTCCAGGGAAAACTTCTGTAGGTATATGGTGTCTACAGGTATTTTAATAAATATTGTGAGCAACAGAAAAATTAATATGCACAAGGCCACAAGTTTAACTAATAGTTTACTTCAGACATGGGAGTACCTGTACAGCTCTCAAAGACTGGATTTTCTCTTTGATTTGTTATCTAGGTACTTCTAAAAATATTGACAAGTACCCAAGATCTTCTCCATAGAGGAGGACTGTTGAAATCTGTATTTAATCACCACAACTCTAGCGTATTCAAGCCACATGCTTTGGTTTTATGCAGGTTCCATAAGTTTCTCCATCAGAGACTGCCAAAGGAGGGTTTAAAGTTATGCTTAGGAGATTCAGCAACACAATTTCAAATCCTATCATTTGCTGACAGGATTTATGAAAGTCCCTCCCACGCACTGGATTGAAAGTTAGGAACCTCATTTCTTCCCCCACTTCCTCAGCATCAATCTGCCCTTGGCTATGCATCCACACAAATATTGGGCTTAATTAATTTTAATTCTGCAATATTTAGGTACCTGCAGAGGGAAATCCACCATCACTTCATATTATTTTTGAAGCCTCTGTTCATTCCCCTTTCTATTCTTCCTTTGTCACAAGCATGGTGACATGAGCGTGTTTCATTAAAGGAGTTTTCTCCAGCCATGCAAACAAGGTGACATGGCTGTAGAGCAGACCATGGCTTAGGTCTCTTCAGGATCTCCTAATTACAAGGCTTCACAGGACAAAACTGCTTTTCTTCTTGATCACTTAAAGATCTGTTTGGCAAGGAATCCAGGAAGTTACTTGATTCACCCCAAAGCAGGGTGAGCTACGCATAAACTACATTTAACAGGTATTTATCCAAGGTGTACTTAAAGTGCAGCAGTTAATTCCTCTAGATAAGCATGGTACTTAACTACACTTAACATTAGAAAAGTCTTCTGAGGTGTAATCTAAGCGTCTCTGACTGCAAGCATAATATAAACTTTAAGTCTATTCTATCTTTTCACAGTCCAGTGAGCATAAGGAGTATTTTTCTCATTGTGGAACCTATCTCCATATTCAAAGATGTTATAAACTCTCAGTTTCCTCTTTCCTAAACTAAACTACACTAGTTCTTCTAATATTCAACGTTTTGTAAGCAAGAAAACTACAGCAACAAAGAAAATCTATCATTCTTATCTGGATTCTCTGGTTGAGATCTATTACTTGTCTTAGAAAACTGTGATAAGGCACACAGCATCACAGAAGATGGAATGAAAAAGTCCTGTCTTAAACACAGCTTCTGGATTCTCCCCAGAGTTACCTTTGCCACAGTAAGGTAATGTCAACTCATATTTAGTGATGGAAAACCTTTAGGCTTGGGCAATTAATTACCTAATGAATTATTCCCTGCTAAAACACTGCACTTTTGGATTTTCCCAAAGTGTACATTTGCACAAGTATTTAAAGATTTGACCTTATTCATTTTGCCAAACAGTTCCCAAATTTATTAAGAATTGTGATCCTTTTCTGCAAAGCACCTGCAGTCCCTTCTATAGTTGTTACAACCTACAAAATCCATAAAATAAACTCAATTCCAGCAGCCAAGACCTTGATGAAAATATAGAAATTAACCAGCACAACAGCCAGAGTTCACTTCATATATGTCCCTGACACGACATCAATGACTCGGTACAGTTTGTGGACATGCACTACAACGATTTTGTCTGGAAAATGCTCCCTTTCCATTTCAGGAGTGGCACATTGGGGTGTGCCACTTTGCTCTTGTACCTATCTGACAGCAGAGGACATTCATTTATTATTATATTAATTTATTATGACAAGCAACCTTGTACATATTTAAGGCTGGCTCTCTCTTCCTGCAGTCTGCTTAGGCAAATGCAGCCTGGCTGAGTATCACAGTCCTCCTGGAGTATATTTTCCTGTCCTGAGGTCAACTCTAGATTATTTTTTTCAAACTGTCACATGTAGAGCACAGAATACAGTGCTCTTTTTGATCTTGACCCTCTACCATGTCACAAAACATTTTCACCTGGTCTTTCAAAATGACTTGCAAAAGAGGTTCTGCTTGCCTGATTTTAGGGAATCTGTTGCCTCTCTGCATAAAACACAAGGGACAAACAGTTGCCAATCCACTTCAACCACAACTTCCACTACAGCCAGTTGTAATCTGTGCCACAGAAACCCTGAAGCATTTGACAGGAACAATTGGGTTTTGTCTGGGTGTAGAAAGCAAAGCCACGTGCAAAGCTGGTGGTTTCCCACCAAGGTGAGCTCACACACTGAAGTTCACAAAATAGAGCTGTTGGGACAAGAGAGGGGGTTGAAACTTTTACAGATTTTGGAGTATTTCCTGTGCTCTTCAGGAGTGTTATACAAACTTGGAGGAAAACTTACCTCTGTGTCAGCAGGTTATATAACAGTATCTATAGAAAGGGAAGCAGAAATCACTCATCTCACCCCATTTAGTGAAAAAAAGTCATCACTAGAGAAAGTACATCAAACCCAACATAGGTAGCCTGTCAATGTTTCTCCATCTAGCTGCTTCACACAAATATTCATGTACTCCATTTTCCCCTCTGCATGGCAAAAACTTACACAAGAAAGGACCCTAAAAAGAGCAGCATAGAGTAGACAGTGGGTTTTGTCACTCTCTAAAGAAATCCTTTTCTGTCTACTGTCAGCTGCAGCAGAAAAACCATCGTGCAGCATCTCAGATTTTCCTGATTCACCGCCTTGGCTGCAGTCATTGTCTCAGGCATTCTCCATCTTTTCCCATAGTTATTGACAGGAAAGGGCAAGGATCTTCCAAAAAGTTACACTTTGCACATCTCAGCACATCTGTCTTTATGTCCAACAGTCTCTGGCCATTTGAGACCATTCCTTTTGAATTTTCCTGTGTTCTTCTGTCACCTCAAAATGTTCTTAACAGACTTCAGTGAAGATGAAAACTGCAGTCTCTGAAACCAAACTGTTTCCTTCATAAATAATATTTCTTTAACATTCAATCCCTCTTGATCAACCTTTACCATTGAGGACTCTACTTGAGCTCTGCAGTAGCACCCATGCATCAGTGTGGCACTTTTGGTAACAGCAGTAGTTCAGCCCAAAAACGTTTTTCTCTCCGTATCCCAGAATTATTCATTTCTACTTCATGATTTTTCTTTCTTATTTATGGGTCACATCCTTGTTCAGTCCAGGGACTTCAAAGCATACTCTTGCCTCATATCTTGTTACTCTAATGCTCAAGGGATACTAATCATTGTTGCTACACAGATTTAAATATTTTTTATTTTCTACAACAATTTCCTTCTACTGATACAAGAATATAGACAGTGTTTTACTGGTCCAGAACTGAATTCTTTATTTCCTGAAATGTGTAGTCAAAAGCAACCAAGGGTAAATTTTAAAATGTACTGGAAATGGATTCATTAAATATCATGACAGGTTCTTCCAAAGCATGTTTCCCTCAAAACACACATTTTCCCCAGGGAAGTCCTGCCTCTCACTGAACTCTCCCTGTGCATTACACCCACTTCTTGATAGCTGCTTCTTTTTCTCCCACACTTGACTCATTGATCTTGGTGGTGAGGAAGGAGGCAGCCTTTAGTTAGTCCAGCCTGTCTCGGCAGGTGGCTTCTTTACTGCAGCCATCTGTATGCTGTACCACAGCGAGCCAATGTTTTTCTTCACTGATGCACATGACACTTATTTTGAACCCAGATTCTTGGGAATTAGATGTAATTGTGCACTGACTGGTGGGTCTGGAGCACAGGGACAGTTTCCAGGCTCAATCCACATGCTCCTAGTGGATACTCATGTTCTCCAGCCTGGCAAGAGACTGCTCCATACCATACAAACAAGATCTCTGCAGCCTTATCACCTGCTGAACAGGACTTTATTACAGTTCAGCATGCAGAAAGCCTGAGGCCGCTGTTATGTACAGCAGAGGGAAAATAGGACCTGGAAGCTGCACATGTAAAACAGCGGGACCCTGAATACAGTATTGGATTACATGCTTTGATAAGTAGGGGAAAAAGATACTGTGCCCAAAGAGGGGACAAGTAGATCATATTAAAGGAAAATACGTTTGTCCTTCATATGCAGATTGCTCAAACCAATCTGCATTTTTCTCTTCATTTGTATTTATTTTACAACAATCTGATTTATTCTCATCTGATCCAAATTACTAAATAATAAGCAGCTTGGGTTCCAGTACATGGACTGATAAATAGCTGGTTTGCTCTTTAGCAGTCTGCATTTTCATATACAAATGACTGAAGTCTCCCAACCTTGAAAGATCTGTCTTCATTTCTGAGATTGCCACATAGTGATTCCTGAACCATCTTCATCAGTGTTATAAGGCTGGTTAGAGCAGCACGGTACGCAGCTCTGCACCAAGCTACACCCCTGCCTACACCTGAGCTTCTATCTTGCTATACTGAGATGCACACAAGTGCTGCACTGCAGACAGCCCCTACTATAGCATTGCTCAGATGACAACAAAGGGACTCAAGT
This sequence comes from Porphyrio hochstetteri, assembly GCA_020800305.1. Lineage (NCBI taxonomy): Eukaryota > Metazoa > Chordata > Aves > Gruiformes > Rallidae > Porphyrio > Porphyrio hochstetteri. The sequence goes on from CM036917.1 coordinate 21,961,513, forward strand.
GGTTCCTAAGGGCCAGGAGGAGAGCTAGAGAAAGGTTCAAGCCATTCAGAAACTTGTGCAAGCTACAGCTGGGAGAGAGGGACTGAAGGAAGGGCATAGCTGAGTTCAAAAAGCAAACACTAATCAAATTTTGTCAGTCTGTGTTTAATTTGAGGCTTTCCTTTTCTGCAAGGAAGAAAGGTTCACATTCTACAGGTACGTATTCCTGAAGCAATTTTGCTAGGAATAATTTTAGTCCAGCTGGATTCTGGCTGGTTTGATTCATTTCCCCACAAACGTAACAATGTGTTTTTCTTTCTATCACATAAGGCCCAATACAAGTAAGTTTGTGTGTTTGGGCCAGGTCTGCAATGAGGTGGGCAGCAAGACACACACAGCAAGCTCAGTCAGTGCTCGCTAACCATAATGTAAAACATGAGCTCACCCGCTGCTCAGAAGGCCTCTTTGTAGGTCCAGGTCCTGGGAATTTTAACCAGTATCTGTCATACCCTGCATTGTAGCATCTCAGTAACTGAGCACACACAGGTCAGTGGAGGTCTTTTGGATGATGATGACTAAAGTCTTGAGGAATCTCTTCTCCATTCAGTAGGGTTGAAGAGACCATCATCTGTCCCTGGAGGACATTTTTTCATTTCTGTCCTCTATTTTTTTTTTTTCCTCAAGGTCTTTGTGACTCCTAATGTATCTAATCAATAGGCAAATACTCACAGTAAAACCCTTTTATACAGTCTATAGCTTTTCTACCTAATTCTTTCATAGCCTTACAGTAATGACAAAGTTAATAAAATAAACTTCTTTTCCTCCCTCCAACTGAGTTGCTAGATTTCTTTCCTCATTAACACTGTATAATATACCCTTGATTTGCAGCCTCACTAAGCTTGGAAAATTTTTTTTGTAATACAATTATAAAGTTCGTTTTAACGATGAAACGTAGGCATTTAACCTGTCAAAACAAAGTTCAAGCCTGTGGCTTCCCGTATTTCTGCCACTAAAGATAACAGACGTGATCCTGCAGGTTTTTTACTCAAGAAAACCTCTCAAGTTTGAATGGGAATTTTGAGTAAGCAAGGATTCATAGTGAAATACAACTTCAAATACCTGCTATCCTGTCCAAGGGCACAATAAATTGCTCTTGTGTTGGGAGTCTAACAAAGATAAAGGGAAGGGAATCCTCCCCTCAGTCTGGCATCCCAGTGCTGCTAATGAGTTGTCAGGGTTACAGCAGCAGCCAAAGCACCTATATACCCTCTAAAGGAGGTTCTTATAGTGGGAGCAAAGCTAAAACAGAATTAAACACTGTCAAAAGCCTCATCTTTTATGTGCACTGCTAAATAGTAACTTAGTGTCAGGCCAACTAGTCACAACCTATTGTAGCTCACTCTCTCCAGAGAGGAAATCTCAATGACAATACTGAGTTGATGCCTGTGAGTGATGGATCAGAGGGCACATCCAGCACAGGGTAGCCTTGATTCCAGTCAGTTTTAGCACGTCTCCTCATTTTTAGACTTTTGACTTCTGAATACTCCGTGTCACCAAAGAGACAGAGGTTTTCAGCCAGATGGCATTTTTCAGGGCACAAGTTATTCCAGTAACAATGTTATTTATCTAAGTGCAACACAACCAATGTTTTATCAGCTGAGGGAGTCCTTTTTCCTTTTCTGAACATCTCTCATTCACATTGTGTCTGCAGAGCATATCTAGGGTAAGTAAGGATTCATTTATAAGTGGTGAATTCATAACAATCTAAAACTGGCAAACTCAAAATTAGACCCCCTATTTCTAGTGCTGATCGCCTTAGTTATGAACCAATTCAACACTGAAATTTTACTGTCCAGTTTCTGTTCTCCATGTTTCTCTTTATAATCAGATTACACAGTTAATAAATGCCCTAGTTTATTATGGAGTCAATTGCTGCAATCAACATGTATTCACCATTTCTGCTGTCTCTACATGTTATCTTACAGTATCACATTTTACTATAACAACAGGCTATGTAATGAAACCAGAAACTCAGAAGAGAGCATCAACATAAATAAGCTGAAGGGCAAGTGGGGAGAGAGGGAAAGCAGTTATGAAAATGCCCTAAAAGCCTGTTTTATAAAGAGAGCATGCAAATATTATATTATAATACACCTGAAGATAATTGCATTTAAAATTTTCCTCCCTGTTGGGTTGCTGAGGAGATAAACACCCTTGAGCTTCATGTAGTCTAGTCACAAACACCAACCCAACCTTTAATTTTAAAAATAAAAATTAAAGAAATAAAGAAAAAAAGAGAGAGAGAGGAAGAGCAAGAGAAGCAGCAGATAATGAGGGAATATTTGGCTTATATGCTCAAGGTGAAGTCAAAGCTTTAGTCATGGCAGACCTGCAATAAGGTTGATGGAGGAACATAATAAAAGGTCTATCAAGCTAGAGAATTAAGCATGTGTACCATGAGAAACAGAGCAAGTAGTGATGATGAAGCATTGGTCTTGTCCCAAGTTATATTTGACAGTGGATAGTGTTCAGAATGAGGGAACAGCTCAATTAAACCAGAAAGGAGGGGAATCACTTCAGAAATGGCAAGTCAGACATTGCACCAATCTACACATCACAGATCTGATAACAATGAAGAAATACTCAATTTTCCACACAGTTTGGTTGCGTTTCTATCACACAAAATGCAGTAAAATGCACACTGCTGATGCTGTGACCCATGAAAAAAACCCTATTGCTATTTGCATCAACTAATATCCTATTTTTCTTACAATAGTAATTAAAAAGTTTACCAGTAACATGATTTCCTGCTACTTTGACAATGGTCAGCAGACTCTAACTCCTCCTTCTTGATATATCCTGAACCTTACCCAGCCTGTTTCCTATGTACCAAGTGGTTCTGCATCTTTCTATTCACTTCCATCCTCTTGCCTCTCCTCTACTACTCCTTTCTCTCCCTGCTGCCATTGCTCTTCACCTGTTCCCATGAAACCCCTCATCTTCATTACACAATTCATCACACAACCGCACTCTTTTTTCCAGTCTCCCCTCCTTAACACCAACTTACAAGATACAGCAACCTTATTTAATATTTTTTCCCCTCAGAGAAGGTTTGTGATGATGAGCAAAGCCCTCGAAAGCTTTGGGAATCTAGCTTGTCCAGAAAATTGTCCCAAAATTTTTCTCTCCTTAAAAGTAATGAAAAAGAAACAGGAAAATTAGCAAGAAATACAGTGTCCTTCATGGAGTTTGTTGTCTTTCCAACATCTTTGGATTACAGATTGGATGCGTTTTGGGAAAAGACAGTGTCTAATTAGTGCAATTACGTTGGTGCTAAACATGTAAAAGTAAGTTAATATTTAAAAATAATAGTAGCAGTTATATAAATTTAGAGAATTTGCTCTTGCAATCATGAATGAAACATGGTCACCTCATACTTCATGCCAGCAAGAGCACTCAAGGAAAAGCTATCATATGAAACTACTGGTAGAGACTTCTAATAATTAGTAAACTAATCAGGAACCCCTGAGCTTAAAGCAGCTGCTTCTGGAGCTACAACACCACATACTGATCCCCCTCAGATTTCCAGTTTCCAAGTCCACAAAAAACTCACTGAATAAAATCTTCCTGCACCGAGGTGAAAACCTCCACGTCCCCACCCATACACCTGCACTGGCAAAACACCAGGACCAAAACCCCAAAAAACATTCAGCCTCAGAGTGCAAACTTTCCTTTTGCATTACCTGCTTGGAAGGCCAATCTTGGTATTCGGATGAGAACTTTGAACACACAGCAGCACTAATACAGCAATAAAGTAAGTTAAAAAGTCTGTGTCACCGATCCTTAGAGTATTAGGGCCATAAATAGGATTGAGCCGCTTACATAGGTACTTTCTGGACACAATTATTTCAGACAAGAGTAATTATTCTTCCATAAAGTACATGTACTTAAAGATAAGAGTAAGCAATTCAAATTAATGTATCTGTCATACCATGAGGGGAGCAGCCTTCTCTTCACACACACCTCCTTTCCTTGCTTTCCCCAGAAGAAGCTTCCTTCCCCTTTTGGCTGGCCAGAGAAATGCAGCCTCAGTCATCCCAGGTCCCTGGAGTAGGACATATCTCCTACATTACAAGACAGCACAGGTGACCAGAGTATAAAGCAAGAGCAACATCCTACCATGCTCATTATAGAGCTGAAGCCCATATCCATTCCAACCACATCACACACTCCCATGCACAGCCAATCACACCATTTCCCAAACCCATTTCATAGTTTATCCTCATCCTAATTTAATTAATCAGAAAGATATCATCTCAGTGTGCCACAAAGGTAGCCAAAAGGAGGAGGACAAAGCTATCTTTTTCTTTTTTGGTTAAAGCTTATTTAAGAAAAAGAAAACAGTCTAAAAATAATCATTGAGTTTCTCCCTCCTTCCAAACATTACTTTCCACTTTTAGATCACACTGTGTCATCTGGATGAGCACCTTATCACTAGCCAACAGGGGGAATTCAGTGTTTGTATTTATATTTGCATTTATATGGCATTTTCATACACTGTATCTCAAACCACTGACAGAGCAATGAATCATAGACCTGGGGAGTGGTGACTACATGCATCACAGCAGCAGCGTCACACAAGTGGTACAGGTGGAAATGCTTTGGGTGCTAATTAATCTTGGCTGCAACTAATTCCCAGAGAGGAGAGCCTGGTCTGACAGATTTGGCTCTGCCTCACAAGTTTGGAGGAGAGCTCAGAGAGACAGCATTTAAAAAATTTGCTTTGGGAATATCTGACATAGCGTTTCATTCAGACGATGGAAGCAGCTCAGTGCTCTCAAAAGATAGCACATGATGTAGATGCTTAACTAAAATACCAAGGTATACTATGGAGTGTTAAAAAAGGGGGGGTCTTCTCTTCTTTGAGTATAGAAACAGAGCACAACTATTTGGGAACTTAGAATCATAGAATGGTATGAGTTTGAAGGGACCCCAAGGATCACAGAGCTCCAACCCCCTGCCACAGGCAGGGCCACCAACCTCAGGCCTGGATCTACACTAGGTTGCCCAGGGCCCCATCCAACCTGGCCTTGAACACTTCCAGGGATGGGGCATCCACTACCTCTCTGGGCAGCCTGTTCCAGCACCTCACCACTCTTTCTGTAAAAAACTTCCCACTAATATCTAATCTAAACCTTCCTTCCTTTAGTTTTAATCCATTCCCCCTTGTCCTGTCATTGTCTATCCTTTTAAAAAGTTGAATCCCCTCCTGCTTATAAGCTCCCTTCAGGGACTGGAAGGCTGCAATGAGGTCCCCCAGCAGCCTTCTCTTCTCCAGACTGAACAAGCCCAGCTCTCTCAGCCTCTCTTTGTAGGGCAGGTGCTCCAGCCCTCTAATCATCTTCGTGGCCCTCCTCTGAACCCTCTCCAACAGTTCCACATCCTTTTTGTATTGGGGGCCCCAGATCTGGACACAGGACTCCAGATGGGGCCTCACGAGGGCAGAGTAGAGAGGGACAATCACCTCCCTGTCCCTGCTGGCCACCCCTCTTCTAATGGAGCCCAGGATACCATTGGCCTTGCGAGCTGCAAGAGCACTCTGCTGGCTCATGTTAAGTTTCTCATCCACCAGAATCCCCAAGTCCTTCTCAGCAGGGCTGCTCTCAAGAAGCTCTTCTCCCAGGCTGTATCTATGTCTGGGATTCTTCCGGCCCAAGTGCAGCACCTGACACTTGGCAGTGTTGAACCTCATTAGGTTCACCCGGGCCCATCTCTCCAGCCTGTCAAGATCCCTCTGGATGGCTTCCTTTCCTTCTAGGGTGTCGACCACACCACTCAGCTTGGTGTCATCCGCAAACTTGCTGAGGCTGCACTCAATTCCATCATCAATGTCATTGATAAAGATGTTAAAGAGAACCGGTCCCAAGACAGACCCCTGGGGGACACCGCTTGTCACCGGCCTCCACCTGGACACAGACCCATTGACCACCACCCTTTGGCTATGGTCTATTAACCAGTTTCTTATCCACTGGATGGTCCACCCATCAAATCCACATCTTTCCAATTTAGAGATAAGGATGTGATGGGGGACTGTGTCAAAGGCCTTGCACAAGTCCAGGTAGATGACATTGGTTGCCTTCCCTTTCTCTACTGATGCTGTCACTCCATCATAGAAGGTCACCAGATTGGTAAAGCACGACCTTCCCTTGGTGAAGCCGTGCTGGCTGTCCCGGATCACATGCTCTTCCCTCATGTGCTCCAACATGTCATCCAGGAGGATCTGTTCCATGATCTTCCCAGGCACAGAAGTGAGGCTCACCGGCCTGTAATTCCCTAGCTCTTCCTTGCTCCCTTTCTTATAAATGGGAGGGATGTGACCTTTTTTCCAGTCCCCAGGGAGCTCTCCTGACAGCCACGACTTTTCAAATATGATGGAGAGCGGCTCAGCAACCACATCAGCAGCTCCTTCAGGACCCTGGGATGCATGTCATCCGGCCCCATAGACTTGTAGACATTCAGTCTCATGAGGCGGTCACGGACTTGCTCTGCTCTTACAGTGGGGGGGGATTTGCTCCCCCAGTTCCCACCTGGAGTTCTAGGGATGCAAGGTTCTGGGATTTGAGAATTATGAGAATCCTGGCTGCCAGAGAAGACCGAGCCAAAGAACTCGTTCAGTACCTCAGCCTTCTCCTCATCAGTTGCAGCCAATTCTCCGGTTTCATTTACCAAGGTGGGTACGTTCTCTTTGGCCTGTCTCTTCTGGCCAATGTACCTGTAAAATCCCTTCTTGTTGTTTTTATCACCCCTCACCAAGTTCAGTTCCATCTGCGCCTTGGCTTTCCTGATCCTGTCTCTGCAAGTCCGAACAGCATCCCTGTATTCATTCCAGGCTACACACCCTTGCTTCCAGAGCTTGTAGAAGAACAGTTCTAAATGAACTGCTTGTAGAAGAGCAGTTCATTTAGAATTAAAGCATATATTCAGGGAGAGAAGGAAACCCACGACAAAAAATAATCACCCACAAGAACCGCACCAAAAGTACTCAGCTTTCAAAAAACACAAAAAAGACTCTAAAATTCAGTCCGAGTCTGGCTCTGGCTATTTACAAAACCTGAACATGGCTTGGAAAACAAAGGCATGAGTGCATGGTTCTCATTACTCATTGATTCCACATTCAGGGCTAGTGACAGTGCAGATCTGAGACAACTGTGAGGAGCCGTAAGACCTGTCGCGCTGTAGGGACCAACCCAGTGATTGTGCAACTAATAATGCAGCCACTTAGGATGTGCAAATAAGCTTGCTTCGCACAGAGACCGAGACACTTCCAGGGTCACTAAAACTGCCCTGCACTGCTAGCAGGGAGTAATTGCTGTATGCATGAGAAAGTCAGGATTCCCACAGGACAGCCCCTTTTATGCGACTGAAAGGAGTGGGATTGTCTCCTAAAACCCTTCTTCTCTGCCTCCTGCCAAAGGTTGCAGCGCCAGGGCCCCAAATAATTCATGTTTCTCATTCCTTATCAGCCCTTTCACTGTTCCACTCACACCAGCAAACTCAGTTGTACTGCGAGGCTGCAGACTGCTCTGATTAATTGCTCTCATTACCAGCTTATTTTTTAAATTTCCCTTCATTTTAATGTAGAACTTTTCTCTGGAACCTGAATTTTAATAAGTAAAAAGCAGGAATTAAGTATGAAAACGTGTCTGGCAAGAAGTGACTGCTTCACCAGAGGGAGAAAAAGGAGAAGACAACCCCTCAGAAGAGAGGAGCTAATGATGAGCAATCATAAGCACAGTGACCTGCTCGGAGAGGCCTGCAGACTTCAAGGCTGCTAGCACTCACAAGAGGAAGACCGAGAAGCAGCAGTGCAGAGGGCCATGGAAAGCACTGTGTGACACCTGGACAAAGCCCACAGCCCCTGCCCTGCCTCAGGTGCTGCTGGAGAGGTCATCCTAATGGCAGGGACATCACATTAAATGACAGGAGAGGCAAGTTTCTCTATAGAAATGGTGCATTTCCAGCAGGATTTTCTCTGAGATAAGTGAAAAGCAGATAAAACTCCAAGCAATTCTCAGAGGTGAATCAGAGCGCTTGCTGTGGACTTACCATAAGCATGGGAAAAAAGCAAATTCCACTGTCTCTTCAGTTTAACACTGACAAACATACTCTTTGGAACAGAATGAGTGAGAATGGAAACTTGAAAAATTAGAACAGAAACACTTTTTTTCTGAATGAGTGAACTGTTGACGGTACTGGATGCGGCAGTCCCAGGCTACTATTCAAAAGTACTACCCATAAAAGGTTGCATCAAGATTGTTCTTTATGGATTGCTTTCTGTAAGTTAAATATTCAAGAGAGGACTATTTTTCTACATCAGGTGTGAATGCACAGGAGTACACCTGTATCAGTACAATTCAGCTGTACTCTGGCATAATTGAGAATTTAATTTCTCTTACCTTGCCCTGGCAGATTCCAGAGTCAACCTGTTGTTATAAAGAGTGTGTTCAAAGTTTCTGTGTCACACATTAAAGGTTCTTGACAACCACTCTTTTTTATGGCAAAGAAATTATAAAGCCTGTTTACATACTGTCTCAATTATGCTACCAGGATGAGAGTCAGTAGAAACAAGGTACTGCTGCACATCTCTGAATACGTGGAGGCAAATTAGGAAGAAGTGTCCACTTTCCCCAAACAACACTCCTACCTCATCACTGGCAGATGCAATTCAAGGCAACCAACATGGGCTACAGGCATAATACCGCTCTAGTTATGAAAATCATAGAATTTGGGTTTGTGTTGGAAGGGACCTTGAAGCCCATTCAGTTCCAAACTCCTACCATAGGCAGTGACACTCTCCACGAGCCCAGGGTGACCAAAGCTGCATCCAACCTGGCCTTGAACACTGTCAAGGGGCAGCCACAGCTTCTCTGGGCACCCTGTGACAGGGCCTCATCACCAGTAAATAATTTCTTCCTAATCTCTAGGATTTCAAAATCTACCCTCTTTCAGTTTAAAACCATTACCCCTCATCCTACCTGCCCTTGTAAAAAGTCCCTCTCCAGCTTTCATTCTCTTCAGTTTTTCATTTCTAAAATGGACTTAGAAAAAAACCAAAACGTTCAAAAACACAGGTCCTGAGTCTAGTTCTCCTTTCAGTATAGCTTTTAAAGACAAGAAAGACATTTGGTATTCTTCTTGTTGCAACAACAACAAAAAAATAATTATAGTTTACAACACAGGCCACATGTAAAATTATGCTAAATTAAAACTCAGGAGCACCTCATACAATGTAATTTTGCAGTTATTAAGTACTTACTGAACTCTAACTTCAGGACTGAGAGATATTTTTGCATTGCATAAAGGATACAGTATTCCTGTATTTAGTGAAATGATAATTATCTGAATGCTCGGTAAATAGCAAGTTTACTCTTGACCTTCCTTGCCATGAGATGCTTGGTGAGCAGCCATTTAGGGATGCTCAACTAATAACTAGTTCATGTCTGTATTTAGCCCTTGATAGCTCAGATTGCCCAGCATGTCTCACCCATTCTGCACTGATGTATGCTTGTAAAATGCCTTAGAAATAATGTGGATCCACTTCACATGATCAAAATTAGAGGCTGCTTTTGAAAAACAAACTAGTGTACTGAGTCTGGTTCTTTGTGATCCTGCTTTGCATTCTGTAGTTCTTCATTTTTGCCAATTAAAATAAATTCTGTAAGATTCACAGCTCAAAAATCCCATGTTCCCTGACATGTCAGGTTGTGGTTCTGTTCAGAGACAGAGGCAATTCCTTCAGAAAGTCCAGTCTGACACAATCAAGTACATCTTGTCAAGTTCAGCTAATCACAACCCTGCATTTAATCACATCAGCTCTTTCAGCTAACCCCCGACAGTATTACATTTGGGGATTCTGGCAAAGTTCAGAATAACCTAGTATTCAAATAACCCAGATCACAGCTTGTTCCTCAACTTGATGCTGCTTTCTACAAATACAGAACTATTCATTTAAAATGGTGTCATAATTTGACGCAGTTTCTGAGAACTCGCTTGCATTCTGTGAATTGCCTGAATAGAGAACAACATCTTGGGTTAAAACTTCTATTTGCAACCCAGGTGTGTCTTGAGAAGCACCACAGCCTTGTAAAGATAGATCAGGGAACGTACCTTGTTTTCTGATAATAGTTTTTGACACAGCCCTTTAAAATAGTACCCCAGGATTTAGCCACCCACGCATAAGATCAATAAAATACCCCTCCACTGTTGAGAATGTTCTGGATAGATGAAGCATCTTGACTAGCTTGATTTGCTACAATTATGGACAATTTTGTTTGGCCAGGATCTAAGAGCTAAGTATTACTGTCAACTGTTGGAAGTTGCTTTGAGAACAGATGGCAGACTGAACACAAGGATAATCAAAGCTCAGACTACCATCATACTTCCTTCTGCAAACATCACTCAATCCAAGCTTCCATGGTGCCGCATCATTTGGGTCACCTTGACCCAAATGTTATATTATAGCTGCACTATAAAATATTACTCTGTCTCCCTGCTTTTCAGAGGTATGAATGACTGGAGGACATTTTCCATTAAAAATTTAAACCAGGTGGAATATCATCATTGTGAGATGAAAGTAAGTTTGCTCAGAAAGTAACTGGCATAGATGAGGAAAATCTCTTCACAGAAATGCCCACATCCTAAGCAATAGCATACCACCCCACTGCTTCCTTTACAGAGCATCTGGCCAGTTCCAAAGGACAGGAAAACAGAATCTCTGCAGCCCCTCAGGAGTCCCTTGAGGTGACCGGGGGTGCTTTGCAGCTCAGAATGCTGTGTAAAGGCAATCCCCACGAAGTTTAGCAGACACCTGGAGCGGCAGAGTTAACCTGCTCTTCTTTTAGCCCCAGCTGCCACCCTGTTTTCCAGCCAGTGGGAGTACTGTAAATCCCCATACATTCATGAAAGAAGTGTGGGGTTTGCTGGCTTTGGTGATTAGCAGCACTTTAACTCCTGCTTCATAGAAGTCCTGTGAACCAGTCAGTAAAAACATGACAGACAAGCCCCCAGATGCTCTCATGAAAAGCTTCCTATGATTTTAACAATATTTGATGGAGAAAATAGTTTTAAAATATCCAGTTATTTTCAATTTATTCTGACCTTCAAAGCTTAGATGCATTCAAAGAAAATTTCCACTTCTTCTGAGGATTATTATTTAAACCAAGTATTATTAAATAATGTTAAATCAGTTCATTTGCAACAAAAATAATTAAAGTCACACTAGGTCTAAGAAGAAGAGGATGAGTGATCTGACCTTTTAATTAAATTATTAACACTAGTCAGCAACAACATGGTGAAAAGACAAAGGAAAAGTGACCTTTTTATGTCTTCACTAAGAATGGAAACAGGGCACTATCAGCATTTAAATCTTTTCAAATCTGAAGTTATAGAACCACTCACCTTGAAGATCAGAACAACAACCTTCCAAGTTCAGCAATACTACGACGTGTATGTGTATATATATAGAATACACATTCTGCTCAGTGCATGGAAAAATAGCTATTCTCAAAAGTGACCAGGAAAAAAAAAGGTCAATCTGTCATATTTTGCTAGTATTTTTCTTAAAGTCTATTAAATGTATTCCTCTGAAACAGATGGACTCTGCATCAGTGACTTTCTGTCAAAGCCATTATGAAAGTAAATGACCAAAGAGTTTAGGTATCTAGTGGACTACTCAGTGAAGCAACAAAGACTTAACACAGGAGGTGAAAGACAGATCATGGGTCTTTCTTGCTTAGTTCTAACTCCACAGTTCTAAAAATAATGGCGGGGGAGTGGAGGGTTGGAAAGGGGGGAGGGTGTCAGCACATAAAGAAAATATAAGCTAGTTTAGACAAAGAAAGTAACAAGTTTGGGGGTTGTTTTGTTGTTTTTTTTAAAGACCTCTCTAGCTTACTATATTTTGAAGTATAGCTTTCAAATTGAATAAATTCCAGCTAGAAAAATAGGCTAAGGTCTTCACGTTATCTTAACCCAGGGAATTTACAGGTTCACACAGTTTACACCCCGAATGAAGCAGAGCTACAAGAAAATTGAAACTTACGGATATTTTTTCTGGCTTTGTGGGTTTTTCCTTAAATACACTATATAGGATTCAAGCACACAGTGATGCTCAAGTATCTGCAGTAGCTATACAGCAAATAGTTCTGAAATGTATACTGCCATATACATAGTCAGCTTCTATAATTTGCTTGTAAACCAAGTAGGTGGCAAGAGTATATCACATAGCAAACTGCATTTTTATACAGATCCTCTGATCCAGCAATATTCTTTCTATGGGGCACATCTAATCTAATATCTGAAATTTTGTTTTACACCATCTTCTATGACTATGTTCAAGTCTATAAGTTCTGGCAGTATTTTTGGACACCCACGCAGTACTAAAAGAAGCCTAAACCTTGTTTCTCTTTTCTTTGATAATACTCAGCCTTTTAACTAAGATCAAGGACAGTAACAGTTCAATACCTGAGATACCTTCTCCCAGGAGACTATGCTCTGCACTAAAAGAGAAGGGGACTCAATGATACTACAACGTTTTCATCACCTCTTATTAATATCCAAGTCATTAAAATGCATGACCTTGTTATGGATCATATGGAACCTCTTTAAACCGATTTTATTGGGCCAGCTTTTAGCTGTACATGATTTGTACTCCGATATTTGTTTTGATCATTCTTTATCATACAACAGTGATAAATATACCTTCCCAAGAATGAATACCAGTGATATGACTACAGTAAGCAACATGCACATCTGTAGCTTCATAACACCTCATAGGCGACATTTCATGGTTTGTTTGCTTGTCTGATTTCCTGCCCACACAGAAGTAACTTCTACTGCATTAGAATAATTCCAAATGTAGGAAAACCTATTTCATTTTTATGTAATTGAAAACGTATTCTTAGAAGTCCGCAGCATATATCTGCAGCATATACTCAGTTATATGTCTTCACAATAAAATCCATCTGAACACAAAAGTGAAATGAGCTGTACAGCAGTTCTGTATCAAAAGAAATCAGTAAAAGTGCTACTTAGCAGCTCTGCTGCATCTAACTCGGAGTCTCATTTCCACTGCACAATTGTAAAGCCACCTTCCACTGATATAGCATTTTCAACTAGCATAACGTCCAAGTCATTGATATTTTGCACTTTCCATCTAGAGACAAATGGGCTCAAAAATATAAAATATATAGCTGAAAATGCAAAAAGCCTGAGGGATTCTTAAGAGTCAGACATTGCAGCAACAGCCACGTGATACACCTCTTTCTAAGGGAGCTCACATTCTGACATTTTGTTCCTCAACTGTTTAACAGTTAGGACAGTTTAAAAAAAAAACCCCAAAAATCTGTAGTTCTTTGCTATCTTAAACTAATTTTCAACACAATGCTTTGAGAATTTGACCAAGATGACAGCTGTTTGACAGTGCAAACAAGTTACAGGCTTTTGTGAATGTCTTTGACCTCTGCAACAATAATACATCAAAAAGGAAGAAAATAAACTTACCTCTTCATTTGTAACTTGTCAAGTTTTTGTTATCTAACCCTGAAGGGAAAGAAATTATATGCACTTTCCCACATTTGTTTCTCATCTTTGCAAATCCCAGTGGCTCCACAGTCTCAAATGTGAGATAATCTGTAGATCAATGAGGGCGGATGTAAAACTCTTGCTAAGCCATGTTTTCCCAGTTGGGGGTAAATTCACTTGCCTGTATGTAAAATTTCCTAATTAGAAATGTCAAGTCTCTGTTAAAAGCTTCCAGAAATTGATGCTGAGCTCTACAAAAAGTTAACTATTCCATAGCTGGGTCTTATCTGACTGCTGAGGAGATACTTTCCCATATTGGTTATAATTGGGGCTATAATGATGAAAGAATCAAGCATTTCCAGCGTGCTAGATCTACTGTCAGTGCATCCTCTTTGCCTTGATTTATGAATACCTGCTGGCCTAGGGCCCCCTGCTAACAGGAAGCCTTGATGGAACCTTAAGAAATATTAACATTTGACTATCCACCCTTCAGAACTTTACTAGATGGGAGTTTCTGCCTATCAGCCATGACAGCAGCCCTCTACACTCACCTTGGGATGTGCCACAGGAGGATCAGAGCTCTTGTACCTACTCAGGCTGTGGATGTCCATGAAAGGCAGTTGCTCAAGTCCCAGAGACTCACCAGAGAGGGAGTCAAGATTAAACAGAGCAATTAGGAAAACCTTTGATTACCAACTCACTCATAGCTTAGTTTAGAGGGGAGCAGGGAAGTCTAAAGTTTGTAATCAACAAATTATACAGAGGACAACAAAAATTTGGGGTTTTTTCAGTGCTTAAGTGCTTATCATTTGTGATGTATCTATTGAAATTCTGATTCCAGTGTGAGACTGGCAAAGGTAATATAACATATTCAAAATTAATAACCTGTCTTCCAATTATTATGAAATTTTCATCGCTCTAACATAGTGATGCTCTGGATGGGTCTTTGCACTGTTATTATATTTCCTAGCTCTCACTATAATCCACAGACCTTTTATAATAAAGGAACAGTTGCAAGTAATAAGAGTTTTTCAGTGTTAAAATTCTTATATTTGGAAAAAATGCAGAATGTTGATATTGGTAGAGGGGGAAAATGCTTTAAGGATTTGCACAGAGCTAGAATACTGACTCTACATCCCACTTGTGTATGCACAAACCATGAACATTGACAAGTGCATTGACGAGGAAGTGATAACAAAGCCTTTAAAACATGAACACGGTCTAATGCCAGAACCATGGCCACAGCATTAATGTTACCCTTATTTTAACTAAGGAGTTGCGGTTACAATAATACCTGATGCCTAGAAGCTGAAATTTAAAATACCTTTGAATCAGTAGAGACTAATTCAAGACACAATAGTCACACTTGGTTTCTTTAAAGAAAAAGCAAATTTGCAGTTGTGTTCTCAGTTAAAGCTCAAAATAAAAAGGATAAAGAAAGAAAATATTAATAAACCCCTATGAAAGTGTTCAGTCAGATATTTTCTGAACTACAAGTTAGAATAACACAAGTTATATTATGAATTGACCATGAAAGTGCAGTTAACAGTCAAATCTGGCCTAATTGTAACAATACACTCCGAAGTTTGAACAGTTTCCTCTGTGATGGAGATCCCAAGCAAAAGAGACCTCACAAAGCACAACCAAGAAACCACGTCACCACACCCCAATGCTGCCATCCTCACTTCTCACATTTAACACCGAAGAAATACAGCAAGAAGCCTTATTTCTGCCTGTTTATCCAAAAAGAAGTCCTGACATGTCCCCAACCAAAATAATGCCAGAAGTCACCTGCGCTACTTTGCCTATCTGAGTTTACACATACAATGTCAGTAATTGTTCTCCCTGCTTAGGCTGATATCTATGAAATAACCCGTGTTTCACTCCCACTTGCAGAGTTCCAGTTATTGCTATGATTAGGTGGTGAATAAGTGTAGGGCTTCAGGCCTCGAGTGCTATTCTCTCCTTATGAACAATCAAACAACTGTTCTGTGTTCTTCAGACAATGGCTGAAAAGCTTAAATAAAAATGGGGGGGGGGGGGGGGGGGAATGGTGATGTTAAGCAGCTTCTTTTTTTTTCCCCACACACTTTAAGAGAAATAACAGGCTGAAATGTGATGTCTCTATCACAGTGTGAAATGGCTTTCAAATAATAGGAAGACATGAAAGTGGATGCCACAAATGATAAGTAAAATGTTTCCCAGGAAGACAGCAGTTTCATTACAGGAAGCAAAAAATAAACACATCTTCGAAAAGCAAATACATTTGGACTGTAAACAGGGGTCCAAAGGATTGTTCAAAGGATCACCACTTGACTCCAGTGCTCATATATAACAAATATCCTTTTGTTCTCTTTCATTCTACCCGTACATAATAGCCACTTAGTGAGTTTCAAAGACAGGTAACAGAATAATTGAAAAGGGAAATAAAATGGGCTATGTCAGCAGTGAAATTTCCTTTTAAGAAAAGGCTACTAAAACCTGGTTAACCTGCCCTTAAATGAATAAAAGTTATGTGGGCTCTAGTGACAGAAATTAAGATTAAGGGAGACCCTTCTTTTTGCATCCTTATAAGAGTGGGCTATAATTAAAGCAGAAAAGTAAGAAAGTGTATAGCAGTATTTCTTCACACAGCGTACAATCAGCGTGTGTCATTCACAGAGCAGGGCACGGTCACCCATGGAAAAGGCAAGAGGTGATAGCTAATGTTCCCCTCAGCAACATTTGCCGACTCTGTGGAAGAGCAGGTAATCACGTATCAGCTCTAGGTGACAGGCGATCACCACAGGAGCTGGAAGAGAAAATCCCCCCGAGAACACTGTATAATAACCTCTGAAGCACCAGGATCAGATGTCTGCCAAAGCTGGATATTGATGGTGATATTGTTTGTGTCATTTCTCGAGATTAGATTACTGCATAGCTGAGGGTTTTTTTCCTTTTAATAGCATCTTCCCCCAGTCCCAAACCCCACATAATCAGAACAGAAAAGGCTCAGTGCTGAGAAATAAAGAGCTGATGAGTTCAGGAAATTATACCTTTACCTGCTAGGATCAAAATATTTCAGAGCAGGACAGAACCATGTTTCCATCTTTTTCCTTGCTAGGGGTGGAGTGCCTGCGAGCACTTCTCTCCTGCCTAGCACACAGCCGAAGGGCTCTGCAGCCTTGGCCACACTGCCCAAGCAACAGCCGTCTGGTGTGGTAGCAGGTAGAAAACCTAGCAGATGTTCAGCCTTTTCGGGCACTTGGAGTTTAAAATGCTCATTGTCTCCAGCAGAATGAAATCAGCATGTCGTAGATAGCTGCTTGCCGCTGGAAACAATATGTTGCTCTGACCAGTGGCTGAAAAAGCTTCCAGGGCCGTCCCACTGCAGAAGAGCTAATAGATTTGAGTATTAGACTCCTGGGTGTCTCTGTTGGCATGAAGCCATCTGTAACAGGCATCAAAATTGTTAGTCACTGTCATGGGGAGCCTGATGTAATTAGCTACTGAGTGAACACATGTACAGCCCTGGCGCGGGTTAAGGAAACAGGGAGAGGGAGCGAATGAGGAAAAAAACCCAAAGCTTTAATCAGCAACAGTTAAGGATGCATTGCTTTCACTCTACACAAATGTTCAGGACTATCTTTGACAAGAAATCTAAGGGCAGCTTTGTATTTTTGTCGTTTTGCTGTTTGGAACCCATTGAAACCAATGAAAGACACCTAATGCCAGTATCATTAAGGAAAACAAAGACTAATAACAAATTCTTTCCTCTCCTTCATCTCAAATCAAAATTCTCCTATGTTCTTTCAAATACCTGTTAAAATTAGCCACAAGCTATTGAGGTGAATCATTGTGACAGACAAGAAATAGCCAAGTTGTCACAAAGTAGCTCTGAAGTGTGCTCAAATGCAGGAGAAAATTGTGATTTGGGGAACTAATTCTCCTTTCTCACTGACTGCAGTTTTCACAGATTTTAATTAGATATCTATCATTCTCATAATCACTACTGTAATTACAGAGAGTTATGAAATGCTGGAAGTGGTTCTTTGTTATTCAAAGTTAAAAGGAAAAAAAGACAAAAAGACATAGAGACAGATTTTTAGGAGCCTCAGGTTTCCATGCTGACAGAAACCATTTGCTGCTTTAGCCCATGGGAAGTCCTGACCTCAGCTGTGATCGAGGTGCATCTATACAAAGCAAAATTTGGGTTGGTATTTTGTTATTGCAAGAATTAATCCTACACAACGAACTCTTCCCCCAGAATACACATGCCCAGCATTTACCGACAGGTCCATGCTGCAGTTACTTTCCATCCCTGAAATGCTGAAAGGTGTGTGAAGTATGTTACTCAGAATACAGAGAAGACAGTAGGAGAAAACACTGACCACAATCATGTTTGCAAAACACATTAAATTTAGAAGAAGTGTGAGTGGGATTTTCTCCTTTGTGCTAAAATAACTTGTTGAGAATGGATTTAATAACAAACAGAAAACAAACTCATTGATAGAGATGCCCACTCATCTCATCTTGTACACGGCAGACTGGATGGAAAATAATCCTCAGCTTGCAGTGCACTGCAACACAGACTAAACATTTCCAGCTGCAGTGCAGACACATCCTTATTTGACCTAAATCCATGCTCTGGAAGCAAATCCTATTAGCAGCTTCACATGGAAGTATAGAAGAACTATTCTCATTAAATACATTAAATAATGGGTGTTAATGAATGTAGCCTGCCCTCCTACCATCACACAACACGGCGAACACTTTGCAAGAGTACAGTGCTTTAAACTCCAAGGGGAATTTTACATCATAAGGCAAAAAAGTAGCTAATCATTCCGGGAGTATGAAAGTGGCGCAGTTATTTTGATTTGTCATAGCTCTGGTGCAATTAAATAGAGTAGCAGCCCCAAGTTAAATAAAGAAGGTCCTTTGAAGGGTCCAAATTATTTCTTTTTTTGGAAGAAAAGCAAAATATTTAAGACCATGTGTCTGACTATTAATTAGAAATGGAAAATTGGCCTCATAACCACAAGGGAGTTAATTTTTTTCACTATTCCATTAATTTTTTCTAAAATTTGCTTCTAGCAGCTGGATCTCCAGGAAATTTTTTTACTTCTGACCATGATATTCCATATTAGTCATTTAGTCACAACAAAGATTTACACCATAGTCCCTTTCTTCTTTACCCACACAGCTCAGGAGTCACCAAAGGCTGTTTCTCCTCTTTCATTAAAGCTGCACAGATTCAATCTGGCGACATAAAGCCCTAAGCAAGTTTAATAGGAAAATTTAAAGTCCAAAACAAGAAATAAGCCACTCTAAAATATAAATTCCTCCAACAGGATGCTTATTCCAAATACACCAAATACATGACACTGGATTTGATTCAATAGTGCAATGTGTCTCTCCAATGTGCCTAAAATCCAACCTGCTTATCATCACTACCTTTCATTTGTTACGTTAAGAAGCCTTAGTTATTAAATGGCCACTGCTGCTGCTGTGGCAACTGTTAGAGCAGGGATCAGTCACACAGACCTTACTGGCAAGGAGATACAATTATCTTTCTATTTATGAAAATGTGAATAATTCTGAACATAATTATCCTAATAAACAAAGACCAGAAAATATGAAAATGCCCTAGATTATCAGGTGTGAGGCACTGTTGTGAAAGATATTGTAGCTCCAACTTGGTATGAATAGTGCTTTTGGAAATAAGACACTTCATTCAATTCCATGTTGGGAAAAACGAGAAGCTCCCACAGTCCAGAGACATTTATTTGTTTGTGTCCTTCAAGCCATCTGAGCTTTGGGAATACATATTGAAGACTTGAGGTCAATGATAATAATATCTAGGTCAACTGTACAAGTCCAACATTGTTCCTGAAAAGAAAAAATAAACAAATGCTTTCCTTAAAACAGCCTCTGGCCTTCTATTTTTATTTCCTTTCCTAAGGGAGCATGATTAAGAAGATATGATTTAATAAGCTTTTAAATTAAATATTTGTGCAGCAAAATATTATTTTACATATATTTCATATTATTTCTTTTGTGATAATGCATTAGAAGAGAAATATTATTCACATTTACCTTTTAACCAGAGAGCTCTAGCTCATGCTTCCTCTAAACAAATACATATTTTAGCTGTAGCTCTCTATATTCTTACTTTTGTCTGACACTGCTGTGGAGCAAATAGATTGAGAGATGCAGCAATACGCATAACCTTTAGCTTAGCTGTTATCACAAGGAAAACAGTTACCGTTGCTATGGTTGTTTGGTCAAACTGTCACCCCATATCAACATTCTTAGTATTTACACTTGATAAAAAGATATCAGAAAAAAAAAGGGGGGGGGGGGAGGGAGTACAACAAAATGCTCTATAGAAGCAACCCTATTCTCATCTATTCTCTCTTAAAATCTGCTGTGCTAATGTTAGTCTATGTGGCTATCATTGAAATCATAAGAGACTTCAAATAAGGGTAAAGATAAGTGGAAAATAATGAAAAATATCCAGGTGTATTTCCTCTGATTACAGCAATATCTTTATTTTTATTTGCAAACTACTCATAAGGTACTTTCAAGGTCAGGAAAACTCTGTCTGAAAAAAAACCCAATGAAAACAGGGATAATTTCAGGTACATCTAAACTGCATTAAATATCTGTGCTGTGTTCTCTACAACCTGAAACTGATCCCATATGAGACTTATTTCTCAGCATCTTGTTAGTCCTGTTTCCACATAACCTTGTGAGCTACTCAGCTCGCTGAATAACCACCCTCAGCCCTAAAGGCATACTGGCAACTTTTATGATTAGACTTGGAAATTTAAATTAAACTTTGTTTCAGACACAGTTGTACACAGCAAGTACTTGAAAGTACTCCTGCAAGGTAAATTTCTAGAGAGTTCAGCAGTCTAAACAGCGAAATACATGAGCCAAAACAAAATTAAAACAGATCTCACAACAAATCCATTCACCTGAACTCAGATACAAGCACAAAGTGCTTTTTATTCACAGATTTCATAGCAGTGGAGATACACTCCCCAGTGGGAACCAAAGAGGATTGCATAAGGAGCAAGTCTCCCATTAAGCCCAAACACACTACAGACCACTAACACATACTGACAAGATGCTTTTTGCTGCTCTCTTTTCTCCCTTATCCATTTTTCACAGAACTACCTAAAGCCAAGCTCTCATTATTCATCTCTGCTACAAGGATGGTGAAGGCACGGCATAGCACTGGGACTTGTCCTCCCCCACAAACCCCTTCTGATGCTCACCAGCTCCCTGTGTTTCCATCACATATTGTCTTTCCTTTTGTGGTCCAAGGTCTACAAAAAACTTCAGCATCAGTATGCTGTTTGCTTGGAAACTCCAGACTCTCCCATGTGTCATTTTGCATTGCTAATTGCAGTGATTGTGGGTATTTATCCTGCAGATGTTACCCAACACCATCACTATGAAGGCCATTTACTAAAGGCAGACACATGTGCTGTGCTGGTAAAGATGACAAGAAACTTTCCTAGTTACAGAACTCCAGAGTCCAGATGAGAAACTGGTACACTCTGATCTTCAGCTCCAGTCTTGCTTAACACCCAGATAAACACTGCTCACAGGGGACCAACAGTGTAAAGACACCACACAGCCCAGAGATCTCTGTGATGAAGATCATCAGCTTCTTGGTCTTTGTCATGGTCCAAGTCTCCAGAGCTCTTCTCTGTAACTGCAAGTAATGCACTGATGCGCTCTGCTCATCCAGCTACCTCTGCAGCATAGAAGGTTGCTAGGGGAGTCTATTTTCCTAAATATTAATTTGCTCTGCTGTCTTCAGGAAATAGGATGCCTGTTTCTGCCCTTCCAGGTGTAATGGTGTCAATATTTTATCTGTTGACTTCATGTGAAAGGGTGAGAAAGGTTGTTTGATTCCATCCTGGGGATAAGGCCCAGAAACTGTGTGTGCAGACCACTGATTTGTGCCTATCGCTGCAGACAAGTACACATGTAAATAAAAGTGGGCTCATTTAAAAATGGTGACAGCCTATGTTCTTTCTGCTGTTCTCTCTAGTTTCACTTATGTAAAAAGTAGTCTCTTTTAATACTTTCCTAAAAGTTCATCCCAAAATGGCAGCTTAGGTAGCGTCTCCCACATTAGAAGTGAGAGCTATTATTTTCCCTCTGCACATCACGGCAATCCAGGTCATAGGTGAATATAGATTAATATATACCCAGCAGTGCTGAAACACAAAGTAAGGCTGTTATTAAAAGGATAGAGGTTGAAAGCTACAGAGTGCCATCTTGTCCT
Source organism: Porphyrio hochstetteri (assembly GCA_020800305.1). Classification (NCBI taxonomy): domain Eukaryota; kingdom Metazoa; phylum Chordata; class Aves; order Gruiformes; family Rallidae; genus Porphyrio; species Porphyrio hochstetteri. The sequence continues at coordinate 21,983,357 of CM036917.1, forward strand.
GGCAATGCACTCATACTGCTCAACACTGCTGAGTCCTTTTGGGCTCCATCCTAAAGTTCCAGATTTTGTCTTAGACGGGTGTCAATCTTCATTACTACAGCATATAAATTGCCACTTGCATGTTTTGGAAATCTAAGGAAAAAGCAGGGTGCTGACAGTTAAAGATGTTTACTGGTTTTTTGAAGAAGTGAGGAGCAGGCCATAATAGGTTCTCTCAAAGCAATAACAGCACAGTATATTTAAACATAAATAGAATAATCACTTATATCAGCAGGGTAGGTAAGACTGCCATTTGCTCTGACATTAATGCATTTGTTGTGTTAGTGTTCCTGACCTCAGTATACTAATTTATTTTTTACAGTGATTAGACCCTACTGGGAGAGAAGAAGAAAGAAGGTGTGAGAATGACCACCTATCCAATGAGGAGCATTTCTACCAATTCATTATAAAACACACAGCGTCTCTCTCACGCAGTGTCACTGCCACTTAACAACTCACAAAAATTAAATGTAAAAGAAGAAATGTATCTAAGATACGAAAGGAAGAAAGTCCAAACAAATGCCTATTTATAACGCTATTGTAGATGTTGCTCAGACATATCTGTCAGGCAAAAGGATATGAACGAGCATTTGGTTCTCAGTTCTCTCTCTTTCTCTCTGATACAAACTTGAGGCTCTACAGAAAAACAGAATGCTACTTCAGCTCTCATCAAATCTCAAAACAATTTTCAGCTAAGAGAACTGTGGGTTGTGGACTACAACACAATAAAACCCCAGTATGATATGTTGCTCAACTTAAACTATCCCTCTAAGTCTGCCTGAGCTTCCTGTTAGCCATGTCAAAGTGAGCTCCCTCCAAGCTTTTGCAAGCATAATAAACTCTTTTGGAAGGTAAATAGGTGTGTATGTCTGGAGTGAGTCAAGAGGGGAGGGAGGGGAGGTGCCTGAGCCCTCGAGTATCCTTTATGTGCTCTGAAATCAAGCAATTATAGATCATTTTCTGAGCTAGGAGCCAGCAAGGAATACTGCTGCAGTGATAGGAGGGAAATAAATTAGGAAGAGACAACAATGTAAGAAATGGAAACGTAACAACAATTATCCTTCTGGGGCATTACATATTCAAACGAGGATGAGAAATGACAAAAGCTAAGTCAGCACTAGTGTGTCAAGCTATTAAAGTTACTTTATGTATCAGGGAATGAAGAATAGAGAGAGACAGACACAAAGCTGGAGGGAAAAGAAGCTGAAACACAAGGATAATTGTTGGGTCAGGAAGGATGGGGATGAGCTCTGAGCTCTCTGAACAGTGCCATACCATACACAGGTATAGTCACTGAAGAATAAAATGTTATTAATAAAAAATAATTGGAGAGTAAGGTGAATGGCCACCCCTGAACTTACTCAGGATCTTCTTCAACTCTGTCTGAACATGTCAATTTTCAGGGTGTTTATTTATTGTACATAAAAAAATCAGCTTCTTCACAAAGGGTAGGTCACTACAAGCTCCACTTTTTGCCAAGCTGGAAAATTAATTAGTGCCATGGGCATTTCAGGACTCTATAAATGGCTCTGCTCTCCCTGACTTGCTGCACACAATGCAAGCAAACTCCGCTCCTCCTTTAACTCAGCAAGACATGAACTTGCTCTGATCCCAAGTTGTTGGGCCCAGGCACCTCGTGGCACCGCACCCCCACCTGCATGGCAGCCAGCTGAGGTGAGCGATGGGTGTTGAGCGCTGCAGAGATCTTCAACAGAATTTCAGCAAGATTTTGTCCTAAAATGCAACAGCTTATTGACTTCAACAGACATGTTCTAGCTTGTACCCTAAAGCAAAGAACTTATTAAACAAACAGGCATGCCCTCCATCCTAGGGCTGCTACCTGTGGCCATAGCACTGAGATTTCTGTTTCCTCCCACACTGTTGTTTATCCTTAACTACTCACAGTCTTCCTCCATGCCAATTTTTACCAGGAAATGGTAGGCCCATCGCACACAGTGTTCACATGCAGTCATTTTCATAGAGGTTGCAAAACGAAACCATCCTAGACAGCAAAGGAAATTTTCACTCCCGTTACAGTGGACCCAGAGTGGACGTCCCGCGGCTGTGACTAATCCATGCAGAGACCCTTCTTCAGCTCAGAGAAAAGTACCAAGGGATCCAGCAAAACATAATGGCAAATGTAACGGCAAAGTAACAGCAAGGGCTTGTCCAAGTTGGAAAAGCTTATATTGATTTGTGCGTAACATTTAAAAGAAAAGCCCTACTTGACATCACCTGGCAGAGGTTCGGTAGCGTCCAAGGCACAGGTGCAGACTAAGCCCACATACAGAGAGAATCTACCTGTGGATTATGACTTAAGGATGTAGCTGACAGAGCATGAAAGGTATCACAGACATATGCACTTCTAAATTTGGGAGGATATGCATCTTTTGCATCTTGTTTCATTCATGATGCAGAAGACAGAAAAATAGCAATGTAAATGGTAACACAGTCCGTGTAATTCGGCTCATAACATCTGCAAAGACAACTTCTGCCAAGTGCTTCTTGCTGATGCTAGGTCCAAAATGTGAAAATTGAAATTGTTAAGGCCAAATCAGAACTAAGAACTGTTAACTAAGAGGGAATTAATCCACTGACTAACTTATAAAGAGTCAGGGATATTGCTAATTTTCCATCACACAGAGGATTTAAATGAATACCAATATTTCTGTAAAAAATGTTTTTCAGTTGAACTATGCTTCCTTTGATGTGGCTACAAGAACATGGTATTTGGCATGAGACAACCCTCAATGAAACCATACCCCTCAGATGAAACTGTACCCCTTCTATTGTGCAGTAGAATCAAACCAGATCATAATACAGAACTCTCACTTCACCCTTCAGTTTTTAAAGTACAAGTCCTAAAAATATAAAGTGAGAGAAGCCTGGATGACAGATAAACCCTTTTATCCAGAGTAACTTTTCAGTCTAAATCTCTCATCTGACAGGACTAGTAGGAGCTGTTTGATTTTATTAAATCAGGATACCAAGGGCCAAGAGAGACTCTGAATGAATCCTTAAGATTGCTTCTGGTCAACACGCAAAGCAGATTTCAAGGAGACCTTCTCTTCAACCCTCCACAGTAGGAAGCTGAGATATGAGGTAGATACGTGCACAGACAGAAAAGAAAGTAGAAAGATTCCTATCACTCAACCTTCCCCAGACTTTGACCTTCCTTCACAGTCACAAAAAAAAAAAAAGATAACAACCAACACAACTGCCAGCTAGACTTAAAGTCCTGTAAGTAAAACTCATGCATGGGAGATATCCAGCCTTCCCTAGACCTGGGCCTCTGTTTCTCTTCTGGTTTCTCAGCCACAGTGATGTGCAGCTGCATCTGTCACGAGGCATTATGTTATGTCAGTGATGTAATGCAATAAGAGATACAACTGGTTCTGGCACGTAAGAAAATGACAAATCAGTCTAGAGAATTTGAAGAGACAGTTCTCTGGAGGAACGCAGGTGCAGAAGCTGGGCTTTAACAAAACTTCTTTCAAATGCAGGAAGTAAACAATAAAAAAGGCCATTTTACCCTAAGTAGATTTTAGAAAATAGGTTTTCTATCCAAATGTTTTGCTACAGCTGAAAGCTGCAGATTCAAAAACTGACAAACAAGATTTCTTTCAAACTCCAACATGAAGTGAATGGCAGAGAGTGAAAGAGACTGAGAATTTCATATCCATTAGTATCCCAGCACTTCATTTTAATCAGGAATCAAGTGCTGACTGTAATAAATTGTCCAGTCCATGAATCTCTTTGAGTCTTTTGCTAGAAGTTCAACCATTTCATGTATTTGGAGTTGCATCCTCACATAGGAATAAGCAGTTAACAAACACCTTAGTGACACTGCAAATGTTTTAGAACAGAGACTACCCTACCTTTATTGTCAGTCCATTATACTCCATCTTCAGTGTCCCCTCTTGCAGGTATGAAGTGTTCTGGGTGCAGCAGTACAAGTATTAAATGCTCCCTTGTACCCCACTGCCAAGGCTAAGAGATGTCTTCACCAGATCACACACGTTTTTACTTCACTTTCTGCCTACTGATATCCAACACATTGCCTTTTACAATAAACAACAGTTAAAAAGAGAGGAGATTCTTGTTGTTCTACCATCATCCCACAAGATATAGATTGAAAATTCATACATCACACAGCATCATACAGCCTCCTACCTAAAGCCAAGTTACAGTCTTCCACCATCTAGTCAAAGCTTCCTGAACAGAAACTCAGTCTTTCATTTGCAAAAGTAACAGGAGCAGTCCCTGAGCTACAGCAGAGGAGACAAGGGGAGAAGGTTCTTCTCCTTTCATGCATGGGGTGGCCTTTGAGAGTCTGTCTTCCATCTGCACACCTTCCATTGTCACCGGTGGGAGCTAAGCATCAGGAGCAGGAAAACACAGGAATGTCAATGTTAAGATGAAAACTAAGAGCAAAATACTAATTTTTTACATTAAAAAAGCAAAACCCAAAACAAAACAAAAGACCAAATAAACAAAGGTGAACAGGCCTGAAAAAGCAGGTGCTCACTTCGTGCAACCAAACCAGACACTTTTACCGTATGATTTCTGTACCTCGGTGCAGCCTGGCTCACTGATGTTTTGCCAGTACTAGAGAGAATCTTTTGAAATCAAATTATGTGTGCAACATGAATTAGGATTTTGGCTTAAATTGTGGGGGGGGAGGGGTGGGGGTGTTGGGTTTTTTTACAGGAGGGGGAGAAAGAAAAAAAAAATCCCCCCCAGATAATTTCAGACACAAGGGACATCTTAACTCACAGGGGAGATGTGGATTAGCAGATACATACATAACAGGTTTTATTCTGGAAAAATTACTCACTGGCATAAAATTATTCTAATATTTTCACAGGAATGTAATGTTGCTTGGAAATAACCTACCACCTCAGTATCCTTACAGCTGACACTGACGACCCACTGGCTTATCCCAGTGAGATGTGGTTCAAATGTACTCATTTCCCCTGCACGGTCAGCAGTCAGCCCAGGAAACTCAAGGATTTTGAAGTGATAAGTACAGCCCTGTTATCAAAGATGACTGAGATATCTTATTTACATACTGGACTGAGAGTTAGTTATCACCCAAATTTGAAACCAAACTCTGAGTCTGGTGCTTTATTTCCCTCTGTAAAGCATCTGATATAGTACCTGCGAAACCTCTCAGAGATATTGGAACCTAAGTCACTGTTTCTGAAGTTTTCTGACCATAAAAAAAAAAGGACAAATAATAAGGAATCCACTGGCCTAACAAGGATTTATTTTTCCACTCACTAGCACACCAATTTAATTAAGACACCAAGCCAATTAATAATCCCTACTAATAAGACCCACTATCTACTAGCATATGAAGCTAAAGCAATTTCTCCCTGTGACTATTTATGAGAGTAGTTATTCACTTGGTAACCATTTACATAGTAACAGCACTAAAAAATACCATTGTTTGAGGACTAAGCGGATGGAAAATTAAATGCTGTGTTTCTTAAATTACATTATTTTTAAAAACATAAAGCTAGTGAAAATAAAAAGCAAGGAAGAAATTCCTGCAAATAAGAACCAAAAATAAATGTTTCCCCATGTTTGCCCAAGCTGCTTAAGTCAGCCATGTCCACGCATACTTAGCTCCAATTTTCAGTGCCTTCATGGGCCTGCAGACCATAATAGACCCATAAGACATCAGGGTCAGAGCAGTAACAGGCACTATTAAAACTAAGGTCACATTTAAGCCAGTTTTCTCACTATGCTCACAAAATCCTAGTAAGGTAAAAAAAGCTAATTAGCAAGTTTCCCCACTTTAAGCAGGAGAGCAGAGAGCACCCATGCCAGCTTCACCCACCCAGGATGCTTTCTGCAGCGATGAGCCAAGTGAAGATCATCGCCAAGCATATTTCAAATCCACCCATGTGATATAATTTTGCAAACCTCCCTGAAGAAAAGATCATTATTCAGGAAATGTTCTCTCCCAAGTGGTAGACACAATTTCATTTATCATCTTCTGTTAATTGCTGTCTCCAAGTGTCTCATTCCACTAAAGCAAGCGGAAGGAAGTTTTCTGGGATGAGGCCCACCACCATGAGGAAATAGATTCAATTAGACCACTTATTTTTCACTCTTATTTACAGCAATTTCTGTTGTTTATTCTCACTGAATCTGATCTCAGGACAGGAATATACATCTCTGTCCAGAAGAACCCGCTGTAGGATGCTCCCAAATTTGCCCCAGTTGTTAAGATGAGTGATGGATCTGAATAAAAAGTGCAGAGAAGGAGGAAATATCAGAAACAAAACCTCATGACTGATATGGAAAGAGATTTCCCTCAGCATTATAACTGCAGCATATCTAATGTACACTGTTTATGGTAGGCTAGTAAAAGGTTACTTCCAAATAATGAAAAAAAGTGTTTCCAGAGGTTTACGGGTTCCTCAATGAATTTCATCCAAATTTCATCTAAAATAAAAATACTGCAATGTATTTGCCATTCCTTGGGAATTCCAGAACAAGTCGACAAGTAAAGCAAGGGGTGTATAACTGAGTCTCCCTATAACATACAAATGAAGAAGCAATCTAGCTGTGAAATTTATTAAGAGATTAAAAACCACTTCTTAAACTCAGCTGTTTTGCAAGCTTGCCCTCTGGCTCTGATTCACTCCAGACAAGCAGATCAAAGTTGTATTTTTGGAGGATCCTTGACAGGGGGTATTGACTTGAATGCTAGTTCACTGAATTTCCCCTTTTGCACCTTTGTAAGCAGGTGTGTGTATTACGTATTCGCTTGAACACCCTTGCTTGGCATAACTAAACGTTTATTTCCGATGACTCCAAAGAGGTTTCTCCCCACTGGTTCTGGCTGTCTCTGTGCTGCTCTGCTGGAGAACACGTGTGAGATTCCAGGAGATTTCATGGACCATAAAACAGCAAACCTAAATGTGAAGTTTGGTGAGTTTGCTGTTGACATGATCTTTCCCTGTGAGGAGAGGAAGAGAGGAGGAGCCAGTAAAAATTAAGAGGCTAACCTTAATTTTGGCCAAGTATGGCCACAATGAATGACGAGTATGAAAAAAGCCAGCATCCAACAGCGATGCCAGACTCACACATCAGCAAGCAACATAAGAATAATATAAAAATATAAACTCTTAGAGCTTTTGTCAAGTTGGGTTTTGGATTTAGTTTTTTAATCCAGATCATTTCAATGGTCCTGGCAAAGACTTGCTATGACAAAATAGGTGGGATTGCCACATGCAGCAAGCGGCTGGAATGTGGGGGAAGGAGCAGAAATTTCATAAAGTAACTTACCTGCAAAAAAGTATCTATAGTTAAAGAGTGTTTACAACAAAAAGCAGCATGCACTTAACACCAGAAGTATCTGTAATTCATTAAAAGTCTAAGTTTTGTTTAAACACAGGAGTTTTCAATTCTGAGTAGAAGCTTTAATGGAGCATACATCCAGTGACAGCTTGGCAAGGAAAAATCTTCACACATATCAGTAAAAAAAATACTGTTTTCAAAAACACGCAGCTTAGGGCCACTTTCATGCCTCTTGCTATATAAGTATCTACTAACCTGCTGTTGATAAAAGCGAACACACCTTCTTATACCAGACACAAATGAAACTTTCCAAAAGTGATTAATCACAGCAAATAAAATCTCTCTTGCCTTTGTGCTAAACAATTACTTAGCTTTTTATTTTAGAATTTGATCTTTAATGCAATACTTAACTCCAGCTTTAGTCTATACTAAATTATATAGAAGGGGTGGTGTTGGATGTGTTTGCCCTTCAGAACATCCATGTGACATTAAGCTGCCTGAATATCACTAATTAAATGTGAGGTGCTGGTGAGGAATGTCCCAGGATAGAGATAAAGGGCAAAAATTAGACTTTCCAAGGAAAAAATTGAGAGGTGGTGGGTGGAAGTAACACATCAGAATGGAAATGAACTCTACATATTTTCACAGAATCACAGAATCACAGAATTATCAAGGTTGGAAAAGACCTAGAAGATCATCCAGTCCAACCATTCACCTATTACTACTAGCTCCCACTAAACCATATCCCTCAATACAACATCCAGTCTTTCCTTGAACACCCCCAGGGTTGGTGACTCCACCACCTCCCTGGGCAGTGCATTCCAGTGCCTGACTACCCTTTCTGAGAAGTAGTGCTTCCTAATGTCGAGCCTGAATCTCCCCTGGCGCAGCTTGCTACCATTCCCTCTAGTTCTGTCACTGCCTACACGGGAGAAGAGGCCGACCCCCAGCTCACTACAACCTCCCTTCAGGAAGTTATAGAGAGCTATAAGGTCTCCCCTAAGCCTCCTCTTCTCCAGGCTGAACAATCCCAGCTTCCTCAGACGCTCCTCGTAAGGCCTGTGTTCCAGACCCCTCACCAGCTTAGTAGCCCTCCTCTGAACACGTTCCAGAGCCTCAATGTCTTTCCTGTAGTGAGGGGCCCAAAACTGAACACAGTACTCGAGATGCGGCCTCACAAGTGCTGAGTACAGGGGGACAATTACCTCCCTGCTCCTACTAGTAACACTATTTTTGATGCAAGCCAGGATGCCGTTGGCCTTCTTGGCCACCCGCGCACACTGTCGGCTCATGTTCAGCCGTGCATCAATCAGTACCCCCAGGTCCATTTCCTCCACACAGTCCTCCAGCCACTCCGCCCCAAGCCTATAGCGCTGCCTGGGGTTGTTGTGGCCAAAGTGCAGGACTCGGCATTTGCTCTTGTTGAACCTCATGCCATTGGCTTCAGCCCAGCTCTCCAGCCTGTCCAGATCCCTCTGTAGGGCCTCGCTACCCCCAGGCAGATCCACACTCCCAGCCAATTTAGTGTCATCTGCAAACTTACTGAGGGTGCACTCAATGCCCTCATCTAGGTCATCAATAAAGATATTGAAGAGGACAGGCCCCAGCACCGACCCCTGGGGAACACCACTCGTGACCGGTTGCCAGCTGGATTTAACTCCATTTACTACCACTCTCTGAGCCCGGCCCTCCAGCCAGCTCCTTACCCAGCCGAGGGTGTACCCATCCAAGCCACGGGCTGCCAGCTTCTGCAGGAGAATACTGTGGGAGACAGTGTCAAAGGCCTTGCTGAAGTCTAGGTAGACCACATCAACAGCCTTTCCCTCATCCAGCAGATGGGTCACTAGATCATAGAAGGAGATCAGGTTGGTCAAACAGGTCCTGCCCTTCATGAACCCATGCTGGCTAGGCCTGATCCCCCGGCCATCCCGCACATACCACATGATCTCCCTCAAGACTATCTGTTCCATAACCTTCCCTGGAACCGAGGTCAGGCTAACAGGCCTGTAGTTCCCCGGATCCTCCTTACAACCTTTCTTGTAAATGGGAGTCACATTGGCAAGCCTCCAGTCTTCTGGGACCTCACCAGTCAGCAAGGAGGACTGATAGATAATGGAAAGCGGCTCGGCTACCACCTCTGCCAGTTCCCTCAGCACTCTCGGGTGGATCTCATCCGGCCCCATGGACTTGTGGCAGTCCAGTTGGAGTAGGAAGTCTCTGACTGTTTCTTCCAGAATCACAGGGGAGTTAGCATGCTCCCCAGCTGAGACTACCAGGTCAGAGAGAGGGGTACCCTGAGGATCTGTTTGACCTTTAAAGACAGACGTAAAGAAGGCATTCAGAACCTCCGCCTTTTCCTTATCCTTAGTGATCACATTCCCAGCCTCATCCAGTAAAGAGTGGGTATTCTCCTTTGTCCTCCTCTTACTGTTAATGTACTTATAAAAGAGTTTATTATTCTTTTTCACCCCAGCGGCCAGGTTAAATTCAAGCTGGGCTTTTGCCTTTCTGATTTCACCTCTACACATCCTGACAACTTCCTTGAATTCATTCTCAGTTACCCGTCCCTCCTTCCACAGGCGGTAGATTCTCTTTTTCTCACGGAGCCTCAAGAGTAACTCCCTATTCATCCACGCTGGTCTTCTTCCCCGCCGGCTCATTTTGCGGCTCAGGGGGACCGCCTGCTCCTGCACCCTTAAGACTTCCTTCTTGAAGAGCAACCAGCTCTCTTGTACCCCTTTGTTCGCTAAGACTGAATGCCAAGGGACTCCCCCTACCAGTCTCTTGAACAAATCAAAGTCTGCCCTCTGAAAGTCCAAGGTAGCAGTTTTACTATTCCCCCTCCAAGCTCCACCATGAATTGAGAAATGTATCATTTCATGGTCACTCTGTCCAAGGCAGCCCCCAACCTTCACATCTCCTACCAGACCTTCCCTGTTCACGAACAGCAGGTCTAGCGGGGCAGTTCCTCTTGTGGGCTCTCTGACCAGCTGCATCAGGAATGCATCCTCTGTGCACTCCAAAAACCTCCTAGACTGCTTCTTCTGTGCTGTGCTGTACTCCCAGCATATGTCAGGGAAGTTGAAGTCCCCCATGAGCACAAGGACTGATGACCGTGCAGCTCGTGCCAGCTGCTTGTAGAACACCTCATCTGTCTCTTCATCCTGGTTTGGCGGTCTATAACAGACGCCCACCAGGATGTCTGCCTTGTCAGCCCTTCCTCTGATCTTTACCCATAGGGATTCAATGTTATCATCCCTAGTCACAATCTCAGTGGCAGAAAAGGATTCCCTAACGTATAGAGCCACACCACCACCCCTCCTTCCTTGCCTGTCTCTCCTGAAGAGTTTGTAGCCATCCATTGCAGCACTCCAGTCATGGGAGCAATCCCACCATGTTTCTGTTATGGCAACCAGGTCATAGTTTGCCTGCCGCATTATGGCTTCCAACTCTTCTTGCTTGTTGCCCATGCTGCGTGCGTTAGTGTAGACGCACCTCAGCTGTACTCCAGAGGAAAAGTTACTTTAAAAATCAACAGTCCTATAAAATGAAGGAAAGAGGAAGAGGAAGGCCACAGGTTGGTGAGGGTGAGGAACAAGGCAAGAGATTAGCGTTAGAGTCCCACCCAACCAGGCTGTGGACATCAAGGCTGCCACCTGAACTTGTGATTACGACAGGCGAGAAGAGGCCTGAAGAAAACTCAAAATATATATGTGACACAGGAAAACATTTTTGACAAGAAGAAAAAAATTAAGCCGTTTCTAATATTTCTTATTGTAGTTCTTCCTAATAATAAAAAAAATTAGTTGCTACAGAATTACATATACCCAGGCAGAAAGTTCAGAGATTATATTAGCGTCTTTATGGAAAAGAAAGAAAAAGAAAAAAAAATTGTTGGCAGCCAGCAGGTAGCTTATTGAATCTCCTGTGATGGTCAACCTCATTTTAAAATATTCAATGTAATTATCAATGTAATATTAAATATTCAATGTAATAATCAAAGCTGGAGAAAAAAGAAACCCAGCAAACAAACAGCATAAAAAAAATATAGATATTATCATACCCTGGAAAAGACTCACCAACGGACATCTTAAACTAATTTGTGTCATCGTTCAGCTAACATTTTAATTGTCATGGACAGCTTCTTCCCAGAGTCCTGAATTCCATAAAACCCAGTTTTTATTAGAATAGTTTCCCAACAATCCCTTGTACGTATAGCTATGACTTCAACTAAAAAAAGATCAGAATGAAAGTATACATCTAGCCCAGGAGCAGCACAAATAAAAGACATGTTTTGTGAAAAACTTCATTTTCCTTGTTTCAGCTGTTACTGTTTCTGTTATATTTTTTCATTAGAGACGCCACCACCACTGATCTCCCTAAGGCAAAGCTTACATGAATGTGATCGTGAGCTCGCAGCACCTGGTGCAATCAGAAAAGCACTCTCTAAAATAGCTCCAGCAGACTGCGAGAAGCATCAGCAACCAGGAGGACACAGAGAGGAGACCTTTTTGCTCTCTACAACTACCTGAAAAGAAGTTTTAGCCAAGTGGGGGTTGGTCTCCTATCACAAGCAACAAGTGATAGGACAAGGGGAAATGGCCTCAAGTTGCACCAGGGGAGGTTTACATTGGATGTTAGGAAAAATTTCTTCACTGAAAGGGTTGTCAAGCATTGGACCAGTCTGCTCAGGGAAGCGGTGGAGTCACCATTCCCTGGAGGCATTTAAAAGATGTGTAGATGTGGCACTTAAGGATGTGGTTTAGTGGTGGACTTGGCAGTGCTGGGTTAACTGGATGATGTTAAAGGCTTTTCCCAACCTACACAGTTCTATGGTTCTATGTAGGAACAATGGCCAACTGCTAAGAACCTCACTAAAACAATCTGCCTTCAAAAGAACTAACCAGAAAACTTCTGAGTCTTATTCCCCATCATAAAGGATCAGAGAGGCAAACTCTTTCTAAGGGGGAGGGTTACCAGGTCTGCCAGACCAAGGAGATCATTAGGCTTTCAGAGCTCCCGCAGCGCCGTCACCACTCCCATTCCTCTGCCAGCCCTCATGTTGCCAGCACGTCATACCACTTTGGGTACCTCTACCCCAATCTGTTGGTGTTCTTCAGCCTACAAGGTGCCTCCTCTGCCACCTCCTCTCCCCCACAGAACAGCAGGATGGTACTTACATTATTTTCAATCCCCGTACTTACATTATTTTCAATCCCCTGATCAGTATTTGTGTGTGTGTGTGCGTGTATATATATATATATATAAATATTCAATTGCTCTCTGTGAAACCTCCTATTTCTCTGAGACTTTCATGTTAACACCATCTGCATGAAGCTGTACACCCACTGCTAGATTTTGGTTCTTCTTAATGCCAAAATCCCTGTTCCTAAGGTAAATGAAATTAAAGAGCTCAATGGTGCAAATATTAATCTTCTATACTATAAATATTTTGATACCAACCAAAATGCTGTCAGATTCCTAAAGCTGCTTAAAATATGTAATCGAATCCTTATTCCTCTCCTCATTCTCCCTGATCCCTCACATTTTTCACTATGCCATTCATGCTGAACTCTATCATAACACTTAGAGGTCCCCACAAATACATTAAGCTTCCAGAGTCACGCGACTTAGGCTGTACTTGCCCTCTTACCCCTGGGGGAAATAACAGAGGGCTATATCATACAAAAAACTGGGGTTTTTTTCTTTTCCCTAAGGCAAAGCACACTCCTTGACAGCACATTTGCTGGCTTTCCTAAGCTTGGCCTCACACTGACTGTAAAATCTCCAGGCTGCAAAGATTACATGTATACCAGGTAAAGAAGTCAAACAAGGTCACAAAGCCTAAAACTGATTAGAAATAAAAAACTCGAGTCAGCACCTCAAGGGGCTGTTGAAATCAGGAACGCTTCATCTACTTATACCAACAGAAAGGTTTTTGTAGACATACTTAAGCTTTTACAAAAAAATATTTTTTTGAGTCTGTAATCTGTATTTCAGTCACCTCATAACAGACAAATGTGCAATTTTAAAATACAACATTAAAAAAACCCTTAAATTCTGCTCCTTGCCAGCATAATACTACTTGCTTGAAGAAAGTTGCTCCCAATATATACCAGTGTAAAAAAAAAATCACCCCAAGTTACTGAGTTAGAAATGAAAAATAGGAGATTTGGAGCTCTTAAATCTGGGATTTGCATCTAAAGTACAGAAAAATGAATGCATGGATGTATTTAATTTAGGCTATTATTACCTGATGTGACCCTCGTTCCTATCACTCTAACTCAGCAGATCCTGGAAAGCTATGAATGTGAGCCAAAGTATCATGAAATTTGTACAACTGGGTTTTTCCTCCCCTAGCATTTGGAAGTTTTTTATTTTTCCTAAAGGGATCAATTTTCTAATAGGACTGAATTATGCCCATCTCCTTTACTGGAAGAAAACATGAGAAGAGCAGTTTACGGGAAGGGGAAAGTATAAGAAAGGCTAAATTGGTTCTCAAATAGCTGTTGTAACTAAATATTCTTTATTTGGTTTTGACATAGAATTCTTAGTACCGGGAGAAGTAAGGAAGGGAGACAGCAGAACAAGCACCTTAGACTTCCGTAGGGCTGACTTTGGACTGTTCAGAAAGCTGCTGGATAAGATTCCATGGGAGGCAGCCCTTGAGGGCAAAGGAGCCCAAGAGGGTTGGTTGCTCCTCAAGAAGGTAATCTTGGCGGCACAAGAACAGCCTGTCCCAGTTGGTCAGAAGAGGGGTCGGCGAGCTAGGAAGCCAGTCTGGCTGAGTAGAGAGATTCAGGCTGATATATGGGAAAAGAAGGAAAAATATGAGCTTTGGAAGAAGGGGCAGATGTCTTGGGATGATTACAGGAATTTAGTGAGATCATGTAGGGAGAAAGTCAGAAGGGCTAAAGCTGATCTGGAACTCAGGCTGGCCAGTTCTGTAAAAGATAATAAAAAGTCCTTCTCTAGGTATATTAATAGTAAAAGGAGGGTCAAGGAGAATCTCCAGCCTTATTGGATGCTGATGGCACATTAGTGACAAGGGATGAGGACAAGGCTGAGGTCCTTAATTCCTTCTTTGCCTCAGTCTTTAACAGTAAAGAAGGATATTCCCTGAGTGCTCATCCTCCGGAACTGGCTGACAGGGAGGGGAAGAATAACAAAGTTCCCATGGTTCAGGAGGAAATGATTAGCGACCTACTTGGCCAGTTAGATACCCACAAGTCAATGGGGCCAGATGGGATTCACCCAAGGGTACTGAGAGAGCTGTCAGATGTGCTTGCCAAACCCCTTTCCATCATCTATCAGCAATCCTGGCAGACTGGGGCAGTTCCACTCGACTGGAGGCTGGCAGATGTTACACCCATAGACAAGAAGGGTTGGAAGGAGGATCCAGGGAACTACAGGCCTGTCAGTCTGACCTCAGTCCCGGGGAAGATCATAGAGAGGGTCATCTTGGGAGCTATCATGCAGCACATGCACGATGGCCAGGGGATCAGGCCTAGTCAACATGGGTTTACCAGAGGTAGATCCTGTCAGACTGACCTGATCACCTTCTATGACAAGGTGACCCGCTGAATGGACGAGGGGAAGGCTGTGGATGTGATCTGCCACTGGCCTGGACAGGTGGACCCTCAGCTGGGTTAAAAACTGGCTGGATGGCCGAGCCCAGAGGGTGGAACAAAATCCAGCTGCAGGCCGGTCACAAGTGGCGTCCCCCAGGGCTCAGTCCTGGGTCCAGTCGTGTTCAACATCTTTATCAATGATCTCGACGAAGGGATTGAATGCTCCCTCACTAAGTTTGCAGATGACACTAAACTAGGAGGAAGTGTTGATCTGCCTGAGGGTGGGGAGGCTCTTCAGAGGGATCTGAACAGACTGGACCGATGGGCTGAGTCCAATGGGATGAAGTTTAACAAGGCCAAGTGTAGAGTGCTGCACATGGGACATAATAACCCCATGCAGCACTACAGGCTTGGGGGAGACTGGCTGGAGAGCTGTCAGGCAGAGAAGGACCTGGGGGTGTTGGTTGACTGCAGACTGAATATGAGTCAGCAGTGTGCTCAGGCAGCCAAGAAGGCCAATGGCATCTTGCCTTGTATCAAAAACAGTAGGTCTAGGGAGGTGATTGTGCCCCTGTACTCGGCATTGGTGAGGCCACACCTCGAGTACTGTGTCCAGTTCTGGGCTCCTCACCACAAGAAGGACATGGAGGTCCTGGAGCGAGTCCAGAGAAGGGCAACCAGGCTGGGGAAGGGGCTGGAGGGCAAATCCTATGAGGAGCAGCTGAGGGAGCTGGGGGTGTTCAGCCTGGAGAAGAGGAGGTTGAGGGGAGACCTTATCACCACCTACAACTACCTGAAGGGAGGTTATAGAGAGGTAGGTGATGGTCACTTCAGCCAGGTGACAGGAGATGGGACAAGGGGGAATGGCATGAAGCTGTGCCAGGGCAGGTTTAGATTGGATGTTAGGAAAAAATTTTTTACTGAAAGAGTTGTCAGGGCCTGGAACAGGCTGCCCAGGGAGGGGGTTGAGTCACCTTCCTTGGATGTGTTCAAAAAAAGGGTAGATGAAGTACTTAGGGATATGGTTTAGTTTAGGATGAGAATGGTTGGACTTGATGATCTTAAAGGTCTTTTCCAACCTTATTATTCTGTGATTCTGATTCTGTGACATTTTTTTCACTTGTCTCTTGAAAAGTACATTACACAGGAGGAACTGCAGATGAATTTTTGACAGTATGTCTGCTTGCTTTTTTTTTAAAGGCACCTTGAAACATAGTCTCCAAACTTTATATCATAATTGCATGATAGTTCAAATATTCCAGTAATCATGTGCAAAATTAGGCTCCTTTCATGTGCAAACCAAAACATTCTCTAGTTGTCAATACATAACTGCACAACAATGGTGTTTTTTTGTCATCAGAGTTGTTGAGAATAAAACAGTGGGAGGTCTCACCAAATTGTATAAAATCTGGAAATCCAGTTGTGAAGGGCTAAAGCAAAGCCTGACATGCACCCACTTCAAGCATTATTTGTGGGATTTTGTAAACAAGGCTCAGCACCTATTTACATGGCTCCAAGAGTCTAAAGACTGTACTGGAGCTGATCAAAATGGGGGGATATTTTTCAAATGTTTTATAAAAAAATTAGTCTTTTGGGTATTTTAAAATAAAAATCCAAACTCATCCAAAGATCACTCAGTTCTGCTCCACATGAACTGAGATGTAAATTAGAGGTACTGCCACTGGCCAGGGAACAAACAAACACTATGTTAGGTGGGATCAGCACCCACAGATCACACTACCCATGGTTTGTAACAAAGCAGGTTTTGGCCAACAATTTCTTCCTGAGAGGACCTTGGTGTCTACTCAAGGCAGAATAGGGGGACTATCCCTTGTGCTGGTAAGCTCTGGAAAGGATAAAAACAACTGAGATACTGGGAATCATTTGGAGACATTAATGAACTGGAACAAAGCCTGTAGCAATGTGTTTCATGTTGTACACTGACAAAATTTCGAGTTTAATAATTCTTAAGGAATTACGGCTCACGGAGATGCTGCAGAGTAAACTGTGGCATGAACAGATGAGAGCAGAGCACCTACACGCCATCTCCAGCTGCATGCTGTTACCCCAACCCACCCTGGGGTAAATGTGATGTAAGTGACATACCTTTCCTAAAGCAATCACTTTGGTGCTCCTCATTTCCTTTGCACTCAGGCTGAGGTAAAAGCCTGCACACAAACAGCTGCTACGAGTTCTCACAAATGCACTCCCTACATTCTCCTGCAGTAATGTAACCATTTGCCCATGTACTTCAAAGTAACACAGACATATGTCAAATTTTACTAACAGGATCATGGCAGGTGTCACTTTAATTTGGGATTATGGTAGTGAGTTCTTCATCAGCATTTTGCTAATCATATCTGTAAAGTGTTAGCATTTGCAAGGCTTAAAGACAATTTGGGAACAGATCTTTCCCCTTAGGAAACATAGCTGTGTGGTGGGCAGCATGCTCTGCATTTGTGTGCATCCACCCCTCTTGTGCCTTTTCCTAAACACATACTGTTGATATGATATATGCTATAAAAAAGAGGCTAAAACATTTTTAAGTGCAAAGTTAAAACGGTTCCCACCACACACACGACACTAGTGCCATGCAGGGGCTGGGAGCAGGCATAGGAAATATTTTGAAAAAGCTGTTGGGTTTTTTTTTCCCTTCCTAAACCTGAATGCCTACATTGTTGGTAAGTTTCTGAAAGGGTTTTCTCCTACCATAGCATGGCCCTTTAAAGTGGCTGGTAAAATGCTTTGGCACAGAATGCATGAAGGGCATACATTAATACCCATTGATTACTTGTATTTTTAAATGTAAATGTGGTCTGCTCAGCATCTGAGAGAATTATGCCAGTAGCAGTTTGTAAACATCATTGACATTCAATTCTCTTTTCTGAAGCTTTACAATGCCTCTGATTCTGCAGTTTTTACTGGGATAATATTCATCATGCAAACAGGAAACTACTCCAAAACACAGTAGGTTCTGTTTCTCAGACATGCAGACTTCAGATATAATTTCCCCAGGCACTGAAGTCTTTGACAGGGGGTGATGGGGTTCCCTGGCAGTTGCAGCACAGCACTGAAACCCTACATACATGTGTGCATGTCACCAGCTCCATCTTTTCCTGAAACTCACCATTCAGATTCAGCTCAGCAGCACTCCTACCCCATCAACCAGTTCTCTTCTCCACTGAGAACATACTGAGTGGGACACAGTATGTCTACTGAAAATATCTTGAGTAAACTGCTGGTTGTAGATACACCACAGGCTGGAAATCCCACTCTTCACATACATGTATCCAGTGTTTTTACTCTCACCGGTTTTCTTTCCAGCTGAGAAATTAATAGTTTCATGCTGCCTGGCTTCTGGAGTGCTGTTATGCTAACTTCTGTACTGTGAGAAGCAGACAGTGCCTGGTTGCTGTTGCTGTCCAACAGCCACAAGCCCCATCCTCACTGCCTGAGCCCCTATCACAGTCCTCTGGAACAGAGATACCCTGTCTGAAGTCCAGGAGAGGACTGGAAAGGAGAAAGGCTTCAAGTTTATGGTTTAACTTTAACTTAATTCATGCAATGCTAAGTGACTCTGCAAGTAGCAAAAATCCAGAGGGAAACAGGAACTACTACTAAACTCTAATTTCTCCCATTTTAAAGAACAAATGGGTTACTGGCAGAAATTTGAACCATGCTGACAGTGCCACCTTGCCTCACGCTAGCTGGTGCACTTTTCATTTCTAGCCTGAGCACTCAATGACATAGGGGCATTAATACAATTAATGCATTATTTCTTAATGTCCAACAAATATAATCAGAGCATTCCAGGACAGGTCAGTAGCAATAAAGCAGGTAACAGCTCCACTGCCAACCTGATGACATCCAGACTCTCATGCACTGTTGATAAATCTGTAAATTTCCCCTTGGTCTGAGAGGAGACTGCCCTTTTCATCCCCCCAGGTAACATACAAACACCACTATCAATCAATAACCCAGTGCTCTTTTAACATTCTTTTGAATCCATATAGTTAATTAAGGTATGTATGTATATCCAAAATCTATACTGATTAAGCCTGGATTACAGAGCCCTTTCCTTGCTCTGTCTGAATAACCATGCAAAATATGAATAACCAGACAAAGAAAGCTGTTCCAGTTCCTGTGTGTTTATTTGGCTTGAGATCTGCCATCAAAGAAAGGAGTGTCATTACTTGAGCACCAGGCCTTAAGTGATAGATTCCAAGTGCACCATTTTTAGAGCCATTAAAGGTTATCAGGCCTGTATGGTTGCTAAGATACCTTGAATCATGAAGGAAAATATAAGATAATGGTAGGCAGGCACTGTGATGTTTATCAGACTATGTTCTCTGCATCTTTCTTAATAGCATCGATGATTAGGATCATTTTCAAGAGTTCCTGTCTATTTTCCAGCTAGGTGCAAGAATGCAACTGCATTAAGTTGGCAAACATTGTTTATAATTCATATTCTGCCAAGAGTAAATGAATTTGTGGAAGTCAAGATTTGTAATTGCTACAGCAGAATTTATTAATAAGTAAGAGCGTGTGTCTGTGTGCAGGTTTCTTTCCTGGCTATTAAATAGTATCTTCAGACTTGGAATGAAATCATCCTTCACTGATTTCAAGTATATTCCGTGATAACACAGACTCTGCTTTCAAAGAGTTTTTAAATTAAATTTGTAGCTGAGGTAATTGCTGTTGCAAAATTATGCAACTAAAGGAAAGCTTTATGCTGCAGCTTTCTTGGTATTATAATTTAACTGCCTCTTTTCTAAATCATAAAAGCGTGAGATGCTAGATTAGGGCAAAGCATTAGGTTATTACAGAATTATTTCATGTTTTATCTCGGGAAGTAGCCTGTGAGAAGCAAAGGGATGAATCCACAGTGCAGTGAGCACCATACCCCACAAAGTCCTCTCTGGCTTCACTCTCCCACTCTCTCTCTCTGACTTGAAGCTCCCCCAAATACAACCACTTAATGAAGATGTAATTCCTGCACCAATGGACAGGAATAGTCAAACAAACTGTTATTAGAAAACTTAATAGGTGTTTCTTATCTGTCACGCAGGAAACCCACACATGGGAACCCTAAAGAAAGTTTTGGAGTCTGCCCCACTGGATTACAAGGTACTGAAGTTTTCTGGCTAAGAAGCAGTATTTCTCCAAATGAAAGTCTTCTCAAAACTGAATTGATTTTACATCACAGCCATTAAAACATCATTTGGAATTGCATAGGTCCTCCATTTAAAAAGCAAACAAACAAAACTAGCATGTTAAAGTTTTAGATATTCACACTCTAAGAAGAGGGAAACTAGACTGACTTCTTGGCAAAGCACTTTGGCTGGTGTGCTATCCATCAACTACAAGTCATAGCTCATGTATCCTAGCAACACAATAATCTAATCTATGTTCAGAAGAGGTCTTATTTTGGAAAGGGGCAGACAGAGTTATGCTATTGTAACATTATACTATTATATAACATTATAGTTGCATGGTATTCAAAGAAAGGCATACAACTGGAGCAAGACAAAAGTTAGATAGACAGCTTTCTCTTATGCAAGCTTTCAAATAAAGCACCTTCTCATTCTCCACTAGAGAGACATTTTAATATGATTTGCCAGCTACCCAAGGGATCAGGATGACGTTATGCTACAACAATTACTCTGCATCTTCTATGAGATTTAAACCGGAACTCCCACAAAACTAGTGACACCTTCACGGAACTACCCCTTCTGTGTTAGTTCATTTTTGTTGTATTAGCTTGCAGTTCTGACTTGAAGCAAGGTTTTCCTGTCCTTGGCAAGAACAACTGCCTTGTAATCTAACTCTTTTAAGAGCACTGCACATTTAGATAGCCACGTATAAATCGGAAGATCAGTAGAAGAACCTAAGAGAGACCCACTCACAACAAAGGAAAGGGGCAGCAATATTTCTATTTGGCACCTGCAAAGATGAATACGCAATGACATCTCAGTACTGTAACTTTTTTAAAGTAAATGAACCTTGAAGATTATCTGTCAGCTAAAACGTACCCAAGGGCTTGCTTTGCAATGTTTCTTTTTTAAGTATGTTTGTTTTAATATTATTGTTGCAACCAGCCAAAGAAAAATGTAGAGCCATCATAAAAAATATGAGTAGATACCCAGTTGTTAGAGCTGGTTTAGGAACAATCATAGGAGTGATGGACTGTGTGACCCAAGAGAGGTTCCTTCCAACCCTAATGATTCTCAGAATTGATTTTCTTTTGCAACTCACTTTCAGTTAGTGCTTTAGAAAAAAAAATAAAAAGGGTTAGATCAATGCTAGCTTCAATGACACAGCCATTCCAGCTCCTGCAGCATTTTCTCACTGTGGCAATCATTTTATTTTCTTACTTGTATGAAGACTATTCTCTACTACTCTCTTCCTGGTTGTACATAAAAATAAGGGGTTGGCTCCTAGTTTGCTGACTTCAGGGTTGAATGCAACATTAATACAAATTAGTTAGCAGATAAAACTCTGAGTACACCTCTCAGAGAGTGAGTGTATAGTCATTCTGCCCACAGTTTGGGAGAAGTGATACTTGCATTCATTATCACGCTTGCTAAATAGAGGCTCTTCTAGCCAGAAGCTAGAACAGAATTGCACATATAAGAAATGTGCCTATCTTGAGGAAGAAGTAGTCTGTAAATTTAATATTCCAGGATATCAACCCAGCTCCATACTAACTGGTAATTCCACTGCCAAAATCTGGCAGACTCTTAAGGACAAATTTCCAGCAGCTCCTCACTTTCAGCCAGCTGTCTAAAAGGAAGACAGCATTATACCCCTGCTTCATTCCCTTTTCAGGTCACTGACACAATAGTCTGGGCCTAAACAAGAAAATTAACCCCAAACTACCCCTCCTGCCCCCTTTCCCCCATGCCTTTCTAATGAACCATTATTTCTACCTTCCTTTCTATAGTTTCTGTCTTTCCTTTTGGTAATACAGATGAGAAAAGGGAGACAGAAATCATAGGGTTGAATGTATGCTATAACATTGTATCATGTGATAAAAGAAACTCACAGCCTGAGACTGCTGTTGCTGAAACATTCATAATTCACTGAAATGTTCGTAATTTGTATTCACCACACTCTTGAGATACCATCTACTGTGTATTGTCCAAGTCTCTGGGGCAGGAAGCCTTGCTGACCTGCCTGCCGCCCTGCGAGACTTCACACCCGTGCTGTGGGTTTCCCTACCACAAACCACACTCTCAGTCATCCACCTCGTATGAACACTTAGCCCCCAGTGCCTACTGTGTAAGCAGAGTTTTGCTCTGCAAGCTCTCCTAACCTGCTGTTTCACTCACCTTCTGAATCGATCTATAGCTACGTCTCTGACAACTGCTTTTTTTTTTCTTCCCTCCACACTAAGCACCGCTGGCTATACTGTGGCTGGAGAACACCAAAGCATAACTGCTGCCCACAGGTCAGAAAAAGAAATTAATTGGATGGATGACAGGCATATCTCAGCGTCCAAGCCCAGGAAGGTTTGCCGTGAGATGTGGAGACTACCAGTAACTCACGAGGACTGGTATCTGGGATGACCACAGTGAATATGCAATAGTTTATGAGTATCCCAAGATCTCGCTTTTGAGTCAGCTGCCCATAAATTAATTACAGAGCAAGAGGCCCAGATATTTCTCAAGGAGCCAAGCTGGTTGGAGATGTAGTGATGTCTGTTTAAAAATAATAATTAAAAAATCAGAGCACCAACAGTTTTAGTGTGCAAGCATAGAAAAGCCCCTTTTTTGTCTCTTTTCTGAAAAGATGGAATTGCAAGGTGGAAAAGGAAAAATCAAAAGATGTAACAGCAAAATGCTCAACAAGGCTGTATGACCAATACCGAGATGAATAATTTGCAAGATGTGTGACTTTCTACCATGCTGTCTATTTCTCCTGTGTTTTGAGGGCTTCAGGTATACAGGATGCCTGGGAACAGTGGGAGTTGAAGGGGGTAGATGGACATGACTACCCCATTTTTATGGCCTGCCATGACTGCCTTTGACCTGTAGCACAGTGTCACCTGGAAAGCAGGCACTTTGTTGCTGGAGCTTCATGCTATGCAGCAAAGTGACACATTAAAGTCAGGACCTCACATTGAAGCAGAAACCATTACAGAACGACAGCACAGATGCACCCACTTTGATATACTCATCCCCAGGAATGCTGTCCCGCTGCTTTGTTTGCCCTAGATACTTTGTACATTGTTGTAGGCAAGACTTAAATTTGAAAATCTGAGCAGCTGGAAGCAGACCTCTCCCTGGCAAGCCCTGTGGAAATCTCCCTCAGGCAGAGTTAGTACCAGTCAGTACCTCTAGTATTTGCCATGTATCTTATTTTTGCATTTCTCGCTTTAACAGTTCTCCATACCAATGAGAGTGCAGAAGCAAGCTGTACAGACAGAAACTGGCATGTCTGTACAGTTGCAAGGCTGGCTAGGCTTTTTTAACTGGTTTATGCAGATGTTTATATTAAATGTTAGCACTAACTTTGGCTTTCATGTGTTAAGAAATCACTTCAGTTTCAGGCAAAAAACCTTACTTAGCAGGTGATAGCAGCACAGTCCCCATTGGTGTTGCTCTAACTGCCTGTGAGCAGCAGCAGCCCAGGACCTCTGGCTCCTTTGCATTACCGCTCTTCTGTGTGACCCCCATTTTAGTGCTGCTCCTGAGAATTAGCACAAGAAAGTTTTCCCATATTTGCCTGGTCTAACTCTCCTGTCTCCATAGGGTGGCTCATGAATGCCCACAGTCAGCATGCAGTGTCTCACATTTGTCTGACACAATTTCATTCACCTTGTGCCAATATAATCCAATCAGTTTATATTGCAGAATTAAGAGGCATGCTTTTGGCATGCCATCTTTCCGTTCTGCCTTCCACATTTGTCATTGCCCAACATTTTAACTGGTCCAAAGTTACTTGCCTATTATAGGATATTTATGTAACTCATGGCTCTTAGCACTGTCCTGAAATCAAGAAAAGCCCCTTCCTTGTGCAATTTTTTCTGCTGTGCTGCTTTTCCTGTGACACACGCCTCCTGTGTCTTTTTGGCTTTGAGGGGTTTTTATCTTCCACTTTTGTCTATTAATCCCCAGGAAGTAACTTTCCCTTCCTCTCTCTCTCTTCTTCTTGGACCGCCCCATAACTCCTGACATTTCTTGCCTTTCCATCAACTCATCATGTGGAAATTAATGCCATACAATTTAATGAGGTGGCCCACTCTGTTCTTGATTTATTTTATCCCAGTCACACTGTTCCTACTGCATTTGCTATTTTCCAGACAGGCAATTTCTAGATGACACATGCATGGAAGCAGCACATATCCAAAAAGGACTTCACATAACACAGTATTTGGCGCAGTCTCATAAATGTGTTGGTGGCCTTGCATGGGAATCAAGGATTAATGCCAGCTGGTCCCAGAGATTGTTGTTTTGAGCCTCCTTCGTTTACATAAACTGATTGCCTCACTGACTTTGAAGTCATGTAGGATGATGTGTAAATGGCAGATGACAGCCTGTACGTTGTTAGTATATTTTTTTTAAACCATTAAGAAATTCATTTGGTATTTCAAAAATTCCACTACTGCCTTTGATCCCAGTTTTCTTTTTACTGCTGTAGCCTACCTTCTCCTTGATTGATTCCTTACTTTTTATTCTTCTGAGGAAAGTCTATCCCAATCCTGGATCTCAAGCACTTTAGCTAATAATATCTCTAACATCCCTTCTTTTATCAGTTCCCTGCTCCAGCTGATTTTCTGCTGTTTCTTCAGGTCGTGTAAGACAGTTTCATTTTCCCTTGAAAAAATGCAATATGATTAGGGCAGATTTCTGGGTTAAATCTGAAAGCAAGGTAGGTAGGCATATTGTTCCTGAGCAGCTGGTACTATGCAAATACTTGAGAACATTGCAGAGAAAGTCCCTTCTTTAGCTGTGGATCGGGTGCAGAGTGAATCTCCAATCTTAGTTTTGCTACTAAGGATAAGCTGTGATTAAAACCGCTTAAATGTTTTGACAACAATAGAAAGTTCGTCAAAACATTTCATTTCAACATTTTCAAGATGAAACTTTCGGGTACTGCTTTAAAAACGGTATTTCTCCTTCAGAAAAAAATTAACAATTTGACTTGCTATGGAATTAAAGGAGAAAACATAAGAAAAGGGTTACATCACATAAACAGAAAAGGGGAATATTCCTTTTTTGACCAGCTGTGGTACTGAACAAGAGAAGAGGCAAGTATTCTGGAAGGAAACATGACAAATATTGCTTCTGCCTTCCTGTTACACAGAATCTCTCAGCCAAGAATATTAAAAGCTTTTTAGAAGAACTGTATATTTCTCATAGTGCCCTGAAAGGCAGCCTTTTTTTTTGGGGGCGAAGATGCAACATGCAAACTAGATACGGACAAAACTTAGAATTTCAATTTGCCTGAAATATCAACACTGTAGAATTCATTTAGCGCATATTCAGGGCAAGTTGGCCTTTGTCCTCCAGCAAGGAACATTTAATAGAAATTCTCTTGCTTCAGAAAATATTATGGTTCCAAGATTCCTCCTGATACCTGGACTGCTGACTAAAATTTGCATTGCTCTGTCAGACTCTCAGTTCCTACAAACCGCTTTCCCTGTGTACTGCACACAGAAACAGGAAGAGTCCCAGCTTCTTCAGTTGAGTTGTTCTGGCTTTCAGATCCCCAGTTTGTAGAAGTTATGAAACTATCTTGACTCCAAGACAAGTCAGGATTTCTAATTTTCTTTAACATGCTCATTTTGAATAACAGACACTTGCACTCTTTGAACCATAAAATACCAACCGTCTGCAGTGCCTAATCCAAGGAGTTTGCAGCAGGCCACAGAAAGCCAGACACCCCTTTTGACTTCTGCTCTGCATTTTATTTCTGAATCATCCTACCTGTAACTCCATGGGTTCCCCATCCTCCTCACCCCTGCCCAAATAATCCTTCCTTCCTTCAAAAAAACTGTTGCAAGAAAATCTCGATAACAGTACACTGTTGGGAGATCATAATGGAAATTTTAAAAATTACTTGCATACCCACCAAAGTTTATGTTTTCAAACTGCTGTAAAAACACTGGGCCATGTGCCCAGGGCATACAGTCAGCAAAGCATCATGGAAATCAGCGTAGGTAGCCCACTGTACACAGTCCCTGAATAATTAATCCAAACAAAACTCCAATGAAAGAGAAGGGAGAGTTTCTTGTGATGTATCAAAATCTACTCAATACTCTTCTCTCATAAATGATAATCCCTGGGGCATCCAAATATGAACAGAAAATCAGCACTCCAAAATTCACCTTTCTAGTTTTGGTTCCTAAACTCAGCCTCCTGAGCAGCTTACTTCCCAAAGGGGAAAATTTTGTCCTTGTAAGAATTTTCACTGTTCCTGACACGAGTTGATTGATGTACTGTTTGCATTCCACACTCAAAATCAATGTTACAAGAGACAGAAGAGCTACGTTCTGATGTTTCACATGCACCAGCTCTCAAACTATAGAGGAGGAGGAGCGGCAATTTGACCCTTTCACTTTCACTATCTGACTGATGGCCATTTTACCAAATTATGTTCCCATTTTCCTGGTATACAAGATCACTAACCCAGAAGAAACGGAGTTCAAATGATGAGTTACTGAATACAGAGACTCATCACATTCACAAAATGTTTTATCCACAGAGGTTTTAATATTCTGTCTTCATTTTAACTGCAGACTATAAATATTAAAAAAAACCCAAACAGTTAAATAGCTTTCCTTACATGATAGGAAATAAGAAACAGTATAACCAGTGTCTTTCAGTCCACTTGGAATATCACACACACTGTCAGTTTAACTGCGTTCATTACTCAGATACACTTTCACACTGCCTTACTGAGAAAGGCAATACTGAATACTTTGCACTCATGTCTCTCCATCCTAACACACAAGTGTATAAACTGATAGGTGCACGTTAATTACTTTTTAATACAGCTGAAAGTTCCAGTGAAACTGTACACAGCTTAGTTGCAAACAAACATCTTTACTAATGACACACCAACCACCAACGCCTTGCTGCCTCCACACGCTGGTGCTCTTTTTAGAGAGAGGCTCTACACAGTTCACTGATTGCCTAAAAGAGCGTTACAAGTTTGTCTACTGCACCTGGAAGAAAGGATGCACAGCTCACTCCCACACCTGTGGAAGTTTTATGGCGCATTTCCCATTGCCATTAGGTTGAACACACACTAATAGTGACACTGTCCGTGTTCCAAAGAGCCTTTTCAAATGAGTATGGCATCATGTATTTTGTAGACTCAAAGAAGAGTTTCTGTTCTCATGTGAAGTCTTTAGGTGCCAAGCATTCCTGAGACAGACTTAGAAAAAAAATGAAAGTACATGAGTTGGAGCAGAGCAGACGTAGTAACACTGAGAACACCATTTTTGAAAAATATTTTGATTTCAAGGTTTTCAAGTCATCAGAGGCTATGAAGTAACATGAAAACTGGTAACCTGGGGAGAAAACATAAACTCTAGTTTTCCATTAAATTGAAAACAGAACTTCAAATCTAGCTTTGAATTAATAAATTAATCAATCATCTAACAGCACAACACTGCTTTTGCCAAGTGCAATTAATGTCAAATAGGGACAATCCAGTAAAAGGCTTAAATAACAAAACACGATTCTTCTTAACCAAAAGTCCCATAACACATGTGCTTGTGTACAAACAGCAAATTTAAAAATCCTAATAATAGTCCTTCTTTTGGCTTTTATACATTATCATCACTCATTGAATGACATCATCCATGTTTAATTATCAGGACAATGTTCTGACCAAAGCATTTTAGCATTTATAATTCTGCAGGGTTTTAACAATGCACTCTAGCAGTCTGTCATCTGGTCTGAAAAATTATCAAATAACTAAGAGCCACCTTTAGAAAACACTATCATCCCCATTTACAGAAACACTCAGTGCCTGTTGAAGTTCTTTCACATCGAGTCTCTCCAGCTGAGATACACACTTCTCCCAAAATATCTGCTTGCTATAACAGTGAGAAATGGGGCTTTCTTTCCCACTAGTTCTTTCTGCTTGTCATTTGCACTGGTTGAAATTCAGATTAATATAGTTAATGTTGGATGTTAGCCATAAGGTCTGTTTCGGTTGGTTTGCTTAAAAAGACTCCTAATTGTTTCAGTCAATTATGAATTATGGCCTCAATGCAAAACTCCTTGAATTTAAGTGGACAGACTTTCCATGCCTTACATAGATTGAGTCTTCTACTAGCCTGGGAATTAAAAAAAAAAAAAAAAAAAAAAAGAAAAACCGTTTCTCATCAACTTCAATTTCTAGCCAGTAGAAATCACAGTAGCCTTACCAGAAGCTCAGTGAGTTTTACAATCTTTGTTAAGGAGCAGTAAAAACTGGCTTCATTTTGATTTTCTCATTTTTTCCCCTTCAGACATTTCAGGAGAGCTCTAGAAGGAGATTAAGTGACAGGACAAAACAAATGGTCTATATGCTTGTCACCAGTCACATAACTGGTCCATTAGCACTGCAAAACTCATGAGTTCTCATGCTCACTTCTGCAGCACTCCTTTGCTTAAATGTAATGTAGAAACTTTATACCCAACACCTGATGTTGTAAGCATTGCAGAGAAGAATGGATTTGATTTCACAGAAAACTCAGGAAAAGGAGAAAATGAAACATAAAACCCCAAGCAGTTTGTGGCCCTGCAAATACCTTTGCGTATTGAGCCATGGCTACAAACAAATTAGTAACACCTGCCACATCAGAGGAGGGCTTGGTATAACCCACATAACAAGAGTCCCGTCTCACCTTCGCCCATCTTCCTTGTAAATCTTCAACTCTGGACACTCCAAATGGTTGTCTCCAAAGCAGAAAGAAGTCATGGGGAAAGACAAGGGATCAGGGAGAAGCCTTGGCCTGGGCCTGTATGGAGTGGTGGAAGCAATGAAATGTGAAAGTCCAGAAAGCAGAGACCTGTGCTACGAAAATGGGGTAAGAAGAGCAAAAATAAGTTGTGCTCCTCTGCTCTTTGGCAGAGGACATCACAAGAAATTTCAGAAAGACCCCAAAATAAGAAGGGAGGATAAGGTTGCACAGCCGATGTGTGGTGCTTGCAGCCAGTTCAGACAACACAGTTAAAATGCAGGTAGTCTGCTAGTTTAATAATTTTTTTTTTTTAGCTTAAGTACTTCAGAGCAAGGATTCTTCTTTCTTCTTTAAACTTTATTCAGCACAATGAAGATAAATGCCTTTGTGCCCCTATGTGCTGTAAAGAACAGGGGCAGTACCTAAAGAACAGTACCTAGGGCACAGAAGGTAGCTGAGTACATTAGGGAAAAAACATTCTATTGTCAATATATTTTTTTCCTTCTCAGAGCTTAATGTTTACTGTCCAGGGTATTTAAGGCTCGAGTTTTGCATTGACTTCTTTAGGACTGATGACAGGCTTGAAGCTAAACACGCGTTTAGATGCTTTGGCACAGCAGAGACAATAAACCCAGCACAGCAGAGGATTAAATCTCAACTACAGTCACTGTTAGGATATCGAACTACAGCCTTCGCGTTGCTTTATTGCTAATTTTCACACATATGTCTGTGATCAGTTACAGGGCTCGGACATATGGTGAGTGCACCTGCTAAGTTAGCCAGGGGTATTGCCTCACACAACAACGGACACTTGCAGCAGGATCTGCCAGGGTATAAATAAGGGATTATAATTTCCCTGGTGCTGTAGTGCTTTGCATTCCCCAAACAGAGCACCATGCCACTGTAATAATCTCAGATACTCAGTCTAAAATGTTTTGCAATCATGCTACAGAGTAGTCATCACTCTCCCACAGTTAACTAAATTTATTATTAAATACCCATGATTTAAATTGATAAAGTATCTGATCAGTTTTTTTGTGCTCATTTGCAAGATTTGGGGTGGAATACTAACAGACCACTTATCCACCCACACTCACATTTTTGTCTATAAAATTATATGTATCACACAAGAAACTGGCAATAGCATCTAAGAGAGGGAACCATGAAGTTCAACTAGTCTTTATTACAGAGCTCAGCAATAGACTTCACACTGTTCCTTTAGCAACAAAATCCCTAACCCATGCTCTCTGCATTTCCCATTTACAGTCACCCACTATCCAATTAATGTCCTGTGAGGCTGCTCACCTGCAGAGCAGATCATTCCCAGGCCCCTGCAGCACACCTTCAATCCCACTGCTACACACACCTTGTTGCAGGACTTCACATTGGTGTAGTGCTTTTTCTAGTGCAAACACATCACCTCTCCAGCATGTTTTCCAGCACCTGCAGAGAGGTTATTCTTTACCAGACCCTTTGGGGTCTGACCATATACTAGATTCTCCAGATAAACAGCTGTAGTCAGGCCTTTAAAGCAACTCTTTATATACATCAGCTAGAGCTATTCACCATGTTTATTCTTCTGTGTTTCAACAGAAGAATAAACTTGTTTTGGCATCAGTCTCTTCTGCCAGACTGGAAATAGCGTGACAGCAGCACCACAACTGCCCATACGACGACTGACTTTCTAACAGATTTTTAGGACAAAGAATCTCAAGCTCAAATCTCAGAGACTTCATGGCACTTAACATTTCAGTTCTAAATCTACTCCCCAAAAGTAGACTCTGGATTGTATCTGCAACTAAAAAACAGAGATTTTTGTAATAATTCACATTCTTCTTTTTATGTTTTAATTAGCAGAAAAAAAAAAATCACAAATAAACTATTTCAGTTTATAAACATAAAGATAACAGCTTCTACAATTTGAATAGAGTTACATCTAAATCTCAAAAATCTCATCTTTAGTTTGGACTTGAATCCAAATTTTTTGCATTCTGGGTATCCATATCATTTTATATTGCCACATGTAATAGCACATCCTCAGTCACAAGAGAAAGAATTTAATATTTTCATTTTATCCAGTACTGTTTATTTATGTAAGGGTATTGAATGTGTGGCTAACACCACTGAGGGAATTAGCAGAGCATGATTTTTTTCTTTAGTGTTATTTCCATAACCCTCTGTACACCTTGGAGTTTGGGTTTTTGTTGGTTTGGGGTTGTTTGGGTTTTTTGGTTTGGTTTTTTTTTTTTTTACAAATTTTGTGGGTTTTTTTACCCATCAATTAAATTACTCCACATGCTTACACCTGAGTACCCAGAATATGTAATTCTAGTGACACATTTCAAACTCAGGCTTTTGAAGCTCCACTGTCCTAGTGCTGGCAGCAATTTTTGCTTACGGAAGACTGGAAGACTCTCCAGAGCATATTACCATCAGCATCTGCCAGAGACACTGTGCAATATTAGTCATGGCATCTTTAATAATGCAGGAAAGGTCAGCAGCCTGCAGAATATCAAGTTGAATATCGAAGAATTATGAATCTTTTTCTTGGTGTAGATTTCAACAGTATTCTTTGGGTTTTTTTTTTCCTGATTCTTTTTATGCCAACAATTGGGGGGGTTATTTTCAGGGTGTGCCAGGAAAAATAATAGGGTAAAAAATCTCCCTCATCAAATGAGAATCACTGCTTAGATGTCACAGTGCATCAAAAAATACTGGAGGGATCAGGTATGTAACCCACTCTTCACCTGAAATGTCATTGGTTCCCAATAATTCGATTAGAAATTGCAGTGTAACTGCAGGTGGGAAGGTGGAAGCCAGGGCCAACAGCTTCACAAGCCACCCCCTCTCCAAAGCCATTGAACACAAGAAGCTAAATTCCATATTTTGCTCTTTTCATGGTACCGGAGTTAATGTTGCTTTACAACTAACAGGTTTTTCCTGGAACAACTCAGGATGTGATGACATAACAGGGTCTTGACCTTTTGGCTACTTAATGCTTTTGTGATCAATAGCACAGAAATTAATGTGTTTATCCTATCAGAGCATTTTAAAAATTTCATACATACAGTCACTAATTATCTCAAATGACCATGACACTGCATTTCAAAGTGCTGGTCTAGTGCTTTCAAAATTCTGCACAGGAATAAGTCAAATTAGGCAGTCTAAAAAAAAAAATCAAGCCCCAACTGATTTCTTCTCTTCTTCCCAGGTCATTAATCTTCATGGGACAAATTACCACTGGCAGCTCAGCAGTGTGGCACTGATGAACTGAGGAGACAACAAAGCAAACTCTGACACAACTGAGAGGAATATTTGCCTCATACCTTCTGCATGTTCATCCCTGAAAATTAGTTTAAGTTATTAGAATTTAAGATTTTTTTGTCAGTCTTTTTGTAGAATTATCCATTCAAACTCA
Source organism: Porphyrio hochstetteri (assembly GCA_020800305.1). Classification (NCBI taxonomy): domain Eukaryota; kingdom Metazoa; phylum Chordata; class Aves; order Gruiformes; family Rallidae; genus Porphyrio; species Porphyrio hochstetteri. Next base: position 22,015,602 of record CM036917.1, read on the forward strand.
CATTTGAATTTTTCTACTCACACCCTCTACCAACAGTACAGCCACCTTGACTGCAATTTTACAAAAAATTTTGCGTGTTTCAGACTATATTTATTCAGTTTCTTCTGCTCTATATCATTCCATTCTATACTAGAATAGCAGAATTGTTCTAATGTTTGCAACCTTAGAATCTGCATAAAATCCTCATGCAGTGTTAAAGGCAAAATATTAGTATTAAACTTAGAGACTGTTAGCAGAATTTAGGGGGGGGGTTATCACAATGAAAATGTGAGTGCTCATCACAACTAACAGCAATGCAGAAAGATTAGTTCCAATTTGATAAAAATAAAAATTTAAAATCTAATTAGAAACATAATACTAAAAAGTCTATTTAATTTTCCCTGACAAAAATTATGCTCTTTTCGATGTGGTATGCTGTGTACACCAATTACCTTCAGGTCACATTTGCTTTTATCTGAAAGCTTAAGGGGAAAAATGCACAAGCCTTTTTCCTTAACCTATAGCAGTACAGCCAAAGGCACTGATGAGGTCACAACAGTACATAATAAACGATCAGTAAAAAAATGGTGCCATATGTTGCTTTTCCCTTGCTGTATTTAGTTCTCTGGAAAACGATCAACAATAGTTGCAGCTAAATCGCATCATAATTTTCTGTTATCAAATAGGGTTAAAAAGTCCTGTAAATAAATATACATCAACTAAACAGAAACAGCTGGAAAGTTCCCAGAAGGGACCTCTAACAACCTCCAAGTTGGACAGACCATAGTAGATCAAGGGATCATTATTAAGATTAAAGGCTTACACCAAACCTGCTGTGAAATTCAGTCTGCTGAATTTTAAATGTTGATGGCACAAAATGGAAAGAACTAAATGGTGGTATGTATTAATTCCTAAAAAGAAAGGTAACAAGAGTGAGCAGATGTATTTTCTGTATTCCCAGTGTGGATGGTGCTATTTGCTGAGATAAAGAACTCTGTAGATACCTCCTATGAAAATCAAATATTTCAGACAAACTCTTTCTTGTATTTATTTTCTGTGGGAAAAAATTATCAGCATCATTAGTGCTTTTAGGCTTTTTTCAAAGGCTTAAGACCAACTTTTCAGAGAAACATGCTACAGAGGTGATTTGAACTAAATCTAAATTTCTAAAAGCAAGCACTTTTTTACCTTGGTAGTTTGACCTATGCTATTCCAATTGCATTTGATGGGGTTATGCTGCTGTGCCTAACAAATAACTGAGATGACAGCTGTCTGAGTCTGCAAATGTTACTGTCTCACTGTCCTCGTGGGATACCAGGCTCCCTGAGTTGTGCTTCTAAACCAAGTTAGAGGAATGTTCTACAAGTCCCCTGAAAAGGAGAGGCTCTGGATCTCTCCCCATGGGGTTATGTTAACAGTGTGTTTACACTGCAGCCAAGTTTCCCATACAGATTGACACCCTCTGTACTTCGCTGAGCCCTGCAAATCTAAGACCTATTACCAGCCAGAAAGTCCAAATGTTTAAATTTCTCTTGAACGCTCCAAGTTGCCTTCTTTCGAAAGTCAATCTTTTATCCCCAAAGAAGATAGCGTGACAGTAATTAGTTACACTTGTTGAGAGATTTATACAGGAAGAGTTCCCTCCACAGACAAGCGGTGTGGAATTTATGTGTATTTGGAAAAATATTTAGACTTCTGTCGTGGCTTTGCCATCTGTATTCATTGGCAATCATACTCCTCAGGCACAGACCTATGCTGACAAGGTAAAATAGGTCACAGTGACATTGGTCCTCTGGGAATGGGGGAAAACATTCAAAACTGCTGAAGAATAAGTGCATCCTGCAACCTGTAAGGAATATCTCCTCATGTGGGGTTGTATTTTCAAATGATAACTGTGTCCTGATCACTGGAGCCAACATTGCATGGTCCTGTATTTAGCACTTGGGTTGGCTTAGTCAGACCTCTGTCCACTGGAAAACTGAAGGAATTGGCTTTAAACATTAAAAGATATTTCACATGCAAAACTCAACTGTTGAAACACTACAAACAATTTTGTCCCCAAGAAGAAGATTAGAGACTGCAACAAGACCTCTTCTGTGACAAGACACTTGCTCTGTGCTTCATCCAGCTCTCAAATTGAGGTCCGTTGACAATATTTTGGAAGCTAACCAAAACAGACTTACATTTCTAAAAGCTTGAGCCAAAGTGGCTTTATTCTCACCTGGCATATGGCATCATACTTCAATTGGCCTTAAAGCTGCCATATCAACAGGTCCTTCTGAATGGCCTGGTACATTTGTGCCAAAACCCAGGAGCTTTAAGAAAGTCTGTCATGGGCCTGAAACAGGAACATCTGAGGGAGGGATTTATTTATAAAACAGGTCATGGGGATTCAAGCTTTTATCAAAGTTTAGTAAAAGACAGTATGGGGAAGGTGGAACTTTAGGCAGCTATGAAAAATAAGACTTTTCTTTACTTCTGGAGCTTTAAAAAACTACCCATTTCTGCTCCTGTGTTGTGCAAATTCCAGAGCTTTTCTATCTTACTTTAATCTCACAACATTTATAAGCATGACACATGCTTCGGAAACGTGGAAGACAACTATGCACCAGGTGGGTTTCTCCACAGAGGTCCCTCAGTTCTATCTATTTGTGATACATTCTCGAAAGCTAAACCATTATAAAGGGACAGCAAAGCACCTTTGTGAGTTGATCTGTGAAAATCATTTCAGTGGGTAAACAAATGTATTTCCTTACTCTTGATAGACAGCCTCATTAAGTTTTCATAAAACATCTGTATTATTAAAATCTCTGTTCTTTCCTGAGGAATGGAGGTATAGGCATCTAGAGTGATGCTACGGTGCCCATTCCATGAAACTTGCAATATGGATACTATTTTTAAAAAGAACGCTTAGTAATAGAGCAGGTGACCTATTTTTGCAGGATGAAGCCCACTCTTACCAACAGGAAAGAAAGAAACAACCATTTACCTATGGGTAGAAATGAGCCTTACTTAGGAGTATACCCTACCTTCCTGGCATGCCTTGCTTACAAAGATATTTTCGGAAAACAAGATTATAGTCCAGTAAGGTTGCTACAATGATTGTCTTAGGGTTGGTGACTTCTTTATAATCATTCAAGTGTAGCATGTGGAAATAAAAAGATAAGAAACCAAAGGCACAAAAAATACTCATTGTGAATTGTTTGGACTGCACCCTGACTCCTTCCTATAAAACATCAATCTGCTATTCTCTTTCTGCCAGATAAATAGTCAAGGTAGTTAAAAGTGACCTGCGAAGGAAACTTTTAACTCCTGAGCACATCATCAGAGCAGATAGAAGATTTTCCCTGATGAGTGCAAATTACTCTAGGACTGGTGGGTTTCTGTGGCACACAAGGAGAAACACACTCTACCCTGCATACAGGAGTGATTTTCACTCTGCATAATAGTAAGCCTTTTGTATTTTGGAAGGTATCTTACAAATTAACTCCATAAAAGGCCTAGTGTGTTAGTCTTCACTAGAGGTGACACACCTGTAGATTAAGTCAAACAAGATGGCAGCATTTCTACATCAGCCTGAAGCTCTCTCTTTGCACTCCTGAGCTTTACATGAAATACTGGAATCATAAGAAAAGTTGCCACTATATGAAGAAATGAGATTTAGAAAAAAAAAGGTACTTAAGTTTTAATGTCATTGCTAAGGTGGAAATAAGGCAGAGGGTTTGGAAATTAGTTTGCTGATAAGTAACAGAACAAAATTTGGATACCTCTAGAAGCCATTTAAGAGATGTTACTTGGCAAGTGATACTAAGCTGGAAGTCAGCGCAGAGATGCAGTGGCAGCAGGTACCTGGGTGCACCTCTCCTTGGCAGCCTGCTCCCTTAGCAGCTCACATCAGACTTCAGCAGTTTATTACTAGTGGCTTCCTCCCTTACCTGCAGAAAAACATTCCATATTATTCAGCCAACTTCAACAGACACCAACTTATCCTGGTGTCTTGCCTCTCAGTGGAAAAGAAATCTCTGGTGAAACTCAAAACTGGGTGTTACTCACCAACCTTATGCTATTTAAAATTGGTGTGGGTAAGAGACCATGCAAAATACTAAGGAAACACTGGGGATCCTGATTCATAAAAGCAGGTTTTTGTTATCCTTCCTGCTTTAGAAGCAGCTTTATTAACAGCTTACAGTAATTTCAGAAACTTCCGTTCTATTTAAGGATGTGAGGAAGATCCTCACAACAGCAGAGTCCTGTTGCAGAGTGCAGAGAAAGGAGGAGGCCTGAGGGAAAAGGAAAATGTTTCTATAAATGAAGAACTGGGACTGTCTGTAAGAACTGCAAAGCACAGGACCTTGGCACAGTAAAATCAGAGAATATTTCTGCTTTCAAAATGGGAAGTTATTACAGTCTGCAATCAGAAAGAAGATGAAAGCTGCACCAATGAAGTGAAGTGCCAAACTCACACTTGAGAAACTGTAGAACTAAGTGCCTATTAAAAAGCCAGAAATCAGAGAAACATGCAAGGGACAAGGTTAAGTATCATCAAAGAGAAGGATTGAAAGAAGGTCAATAACTGCTCGGACAGGAAAGGAAGATGAATAGAAAATTGTTCTGGACCACCACAAACCCCTGCTTGGCAGAAAGGTATTGATGGGATTTGAAGTGACCACGAAAAATGTGAAAGATATGTCCTTCTTTCTCTCTCAAAGTGAACAGACAGAAAAGAAAGAAAAACCAAAGTCAGGGAAACCTCCTTGCAAGTTCCTGGGATTTGCTTAGGACAAAGGACAGACTTTAGAATGGACACTATAAAACAGTTCCTTCTCAAACCATCATTTCAGAAGTGCTCTACACATTTACATAATACAAGGCATTGTATAGTGGCTGGATAAGGAATAGACCCTTCTGCGTATTTTAACCATATATAATCAGGTTTTACTCTTGACAGAGACATAACTCATTTACAACCCTTTGAAAAATCCCCAGTAGGTTATCCTGCTTGCCCAGACAAGATCCAGAACAGCAGGTATTTGAACACTGAAATAATCTCATCAAGAAGACCAAAGTAAAGACTACACTTTAAAAACTGCTTATGAAAGGCAAGGGGAAGAAAGCTATTCTGGTAAGAGTAAGAAATAAATCTAGAGGATCTCAGAGAAGCCTTGCTTCTGGCACCAGTTACTCACAGAAACTTTGGTAAGTACCTTTATCCTCTCATGCTTCAAGTTCCTCACCCATATAAGAGAAGTGACAAGGTCATTGAGGCTGTGGGTATTTGCTGAGGTGAAAAGAATTTGGAGTTGTGTTTATCTGTAAACACAGGTAAGCGTGGCTTTTTTGTTTTTTAATCCTTTGTGGTTTCAGCTCATTTTTCCAGTAGGAGCAAATGCCTTTCCGACAAATGATGGTAATTTGTTGGTGTGGGGGTTGTCCACAATTTTATTAGAGTATTTGCAGACACAGGAGATGAGTGAGAAGAAATATTTGGGAAGAAAGGTAAAACTGCTTCCTGCCTTCATGAGCCTAAGTGGGACTGGGAGTGTGGGACCAGGGTGTAGAGCCACCAGTGCAGAAGTCATGATTAGAGTCCCCAGCCAGTCATGGGACAAAGGGAAGAACAACGCCGGGCCAGGGAGAAACAGGCCAACCACAGTGAGCTCAGCAGGTACCCAGGAGGTGACCAGATGGAGGAAACAGATCTGTAAAGCCTTCTCTATCCATTCTTTCAGATCTCATCACATTTTGCTTCTACACCCCAACACTGATTTTCTCACTGAGAAATGTCTTCAGCAAATGTAGGCAGCGACCAGCACAGAGATGTCCAAACTGTGACAACCATCAAAAAGGCTCAGACCTACTCTGCATCCTCTTGGGAGGGACACATGGCTAATGAAGGGTAAAAAAAATCCCAGATGCATCTCTTGCATATCAGAGTGCCAAACCAGGACAGAACTGGTGGGCAAAGACGGGCTTGTGCAAGAGGGAGCTCGCTCAGCCTCTGCTCTATCTGTTAGCCACAGGCAACAGGGAGTTACATCCTATACTTTTTCCATGCAATATCTATCTCAAATTCTGTATTTTGAAAGAAGGTGAGACAAAATCAAGGACAGTGGTGTTCAACTATCATGGTGATAAAAGCTCAGGAGATGGGCTAGATGAGCACCTGATTCACGCAAGAGTGAGTAAAGCAGGAGCCAGTGGGTGACAGCATAGCCCCAACTCTGAGAAAACTGAGGTCCTTCCAGGGTAACAAGTATTAAACAGCATTTTGACAAAGTTTCTGGGAAGGGCTGAAATGTAGGACTTGTGACAAAGTTCTTTCCAACAGGCATGACAGTTTTCAGATAAGCCATAGCACATAAGAGAGACTTACTTTTCTTTAAACGTGTTCTCCGTTGCGGGAATAATTGTGATGAATTCTCAATCAGGAAAAATACAACCCGTGTGATGAATTTAAGGAGGTGAAATTAGAGGCTGGTAGGAAGACAACAACTGTTAGAAAGCACCACGAGCAAATGATGGATGAGACCAAGGAAACAAATGGATAGATTGTCAAACATACAAACCGACAGCACAACGGGAAATTGATGGCAGCAGTTTCAGCCAGAGCCCAGACCTACCATGCTGCCTTAAAGCATCATTAACTTTAGAATAAAAGCTATGTGCTACAGAGACTTTATTAGGCAGAATCACAGGTGTTTAAGAACTTGATGAAGTATTTTCTTGACACAAGTGTTCTTGTTGCACACACAGATGCTGCGAGAGCCTCACGTGTACAGTAGAGTGACCCAACATGTTTGACATGCTGAAAGCATCTGGGGCACTCTGGTAAATGAAAATCATGTCTAGTCAGGCAAAAATAAAGTCCATTTACACAGGTGAAAATGCCAATGAAGTGACCATATTGGAAACAGTAGTGCCTTCTGGATGGTATAGTAAAGGAGGAAGGAGAAGCAGTACCGAGACTCATGCTTGAACATGAGGGTCGGTGATACAGTTTGCCACCCCAGATCCTACCTGGCCATACTTGGTGAGCCTTTGTCTGCAGCACAATGTGTTCAGCTTCAGGTTTGAAACGTTGTGCCACAGTGGTTTACACACAGGTCATGCTGGTGCATAGACATGCCAACATAGAATACAGCAGAAAGGCTCCTTCATTACACTTTTAGGAGTTTTTCCTTAAGCATTCATTCAACTTGAATTTAGTTAAACAAAAAGTTGATTAGTCCAGAGAAAATAAAACCAAGATGAGTCAGCGAAGAAGACAAAACTTTCCATAGCCAAGATGTGAGCTCTACAGCCAAGCTTGAGAAGTGGACTCCTGCTTGCTTTGTCAGGAATTTCTTTGGCTATTTTTGATAACATCCTAGAAGCTTTTAAAGGACATTCAACAAAAGGTCACTTGTAAGTGTTTGCAAAGATTAGGGGACATCAGGATGCGTTTACTGTGCACTACCTGCCACATGCTCGATTCACTGTCATGGAGGAAGAAAACAGCAGAATTAATCCTCACAGAGGAAATTAGAATGATATTGTGCTGGGTCACGTTCCTGGATTATAAGATTTCTACCAGTCAATCCTGAGTTATTGCTCTGCAAATATTCAACAACCTAATTTGATAGATCTGCTGAAAAAAAAAAAAAATTACAATAGGAAATTACTTTTCTTGAGTTTCAGAATAAGCATTCCGTAAAAAACAAAAGGCATTTAGCTTGACACCATACCTTTACTAATGCAGGCTGTATTTCAAAGTAGGTCTCCATCATTCTGTTGCTATTAGCCCTCCTAATAAGTTTAGGTTTTTGCACAGTTAGCATGAATTAATCTGTACAGGAGGACACCCAGGCTTGGCTAGATTGTGGGTTGCTCACACATCTATCTGTATCTTCAAGGTGAAGCGTGTGCGTTAACGTGCCCAGAGATAGAAAAAACCTCTTCTCAATGCTTTCCCCTAGACCTCCTGTTACCTCACAGAGCAGTAAGCCTCACTCAATGAGCTTTTCTACAACTCTCACCCTGAAATATGTGTTTTTCCTTAATGACTTTGCACGAGATCTTGAGAGAACACATGTGGGAGTGACATAGCTGTAATAGTTACACAGCTCAAACAGAATATCAAAACATACAAAGATTAAAGATAGAATTTGACTTTCTGCTTTCAAGGTGACCTCAGCACCTAACACAGAGTTTTCTAAGTCACCTACACAGGTAATGGCATCTGCACTCATATGCTGTTCGTGGGAACATAACCCTGGTAGGCATTTTCAGATTCCCTCATATAACTCTGAAAAGCAATGCTTTGGTAAGGTCAACAGAAAGGAAGCATTTCCAAAAGCACCTGTTTGGAGTGTAGGAAACAGGCAAATCCCCTGAGTCCTAATACCATGTCAGATACTGCAGATCAATGGAAACCCTCCCTCTCCTCTGGCAGAAGTGTAGGGAGCCTGGCACACTTGATGGGATGCTTCAAATCAAAAGACAGACATTAAGCTCATGGGAATCACGCATGTGTGAAAGGTGTGCAGTGGTGCAGGAAGATTGTCTCCTGGTTCTGGAAAGAAACCAGAACATATTGCTCTTGTGCAAATTTTTGACATCCTTTCCAGCCCCCTCCTTCATATCAGGTAATTCATCCCTCCATGGCATATCAGAATTACAGTCAATAACATTTTGTCATATTCCAAAGGTTCAGGATACTCAACAACCCGCTCATGCTGGGAGAGAAGATGACCTGCAGAGCCTGAGACAGACTGCGAAGAGCTAACAGAGCCAGGGCCAACCATAACACATCTCACCCCAGCTATTCTGAAATTCTTGAGCACATTTTATTAATAAATAAACCAACTTAATAGACTGCTTTGCTTATGTACCATGTAAGGTGGCTCCTCAAGCAACACAGAATCAGGAAGGACCATTTGGCCTGTTAAACACAAAAGGGACAAGCAAACAAAATCCTGTCAGGCTGACACAGTCTAGGTGCACCAGTCCCAGTCTATAAACCACCCTAGGCTGGAGGTAAGAAATAACATGAAGAATTAAATGCTCCAGTCTCTAATAAGCTCACAACAGTCTCTGACTAAACAGCAATGAGATGGCAGAAGCTGTCAGGGATGTAAGAACTAAAGGGTATGCTTTCTATAGACAGGCTGTCTTCAGGTTTATTTGGGGGGGGGGGAGGGTGGTCCACAATTTTCTGTAGAAAAAAGTTGTGTCTCTAAATCTTTTCTTTCCCTTTTGACTAAAGTTCAATAGATAAAGAGTTGCTCCAAAACAATTGGCTAACAAGTGATGAATAATCATAACTTTGAAATGGGCGGGGGAAGCATTTTTTAATTATTCTCCCTAGAAACAGAGGTGATGCAAACACACAAACCAATTAAATCAAACATCAACAAAGCAGATTAGCTTAAAAAGCAGTTATTCTCAGTAAGATTTGTGACTTCTGTAAAGCCACCACTTTTATCATATCCAACTTAGACCCCATTTCAAAAAAAATTTTATACTACTAAGGTAGCTAGGAATGAGGTCTCACTGTGCAAGGCACTGTGCAAGCAGAAGAGAAAAATGGCATGTGCCCCAGGGAGGTTAGTCTGTGTTTAGAGAAGACAGATGGCAAATGCAGGAACAGAGGCTCAAAGGCAGCCAATGGCTCATGGAGCAGCTATACAGCTCAGAAGTCAAACCTCTCAAATATTTGCCTGGTGACCAGTGTTTCAGATTTCATTGCTTCCTCAAGTCCTTGTCCTGCCTGCAAAGTAACACATAAATGTCTGCAGAACTGCACTGGGATATATTTTTCCTTCCATAAATCTACGGAATTTTGTCTATTCTGAAAATTCATCCAATTCAAGCAACCATTCCTGCTCTAAGTAGAACATGCAGATGTAGAATGTATGCATGCCTAAATTATTTTAAACAGTTACAAGCAACACCCATCTCAAGCAAAAAGCCCAGATATATCCTACTTTGAATATATCCTACTTTGAATTAGTTACACTCATTTAACTCTGCATGTTCCTGCAACACAGTACTTATGTTTATGGTTCAGACTGCAAGCTCCTCACTTTTCAAGACACTCACAGAAGAAACCTGATTGCTTTTGATGGGGTTGTTTGCATCAGTAGAAGCTCAACAGCATAAGTGGTTCACTTGTTCTGTCACCCATGTTTATCTTGGCTACTTGTGCAATAACATGACACATATCTTGTCCAGGCACAACACTCCCTGTTCCAATGCAACCCCATCCACTGTGGAAACGTGGTCAGTTCAGTTCATAGCTCCAACCTGGCAAAGTACACATGCACCAGTTTCAGTGCAGTTCCTCTGTACTTAAGTGTCCAGCTTTGATTTTTGAAGTTTGTGAAAGAGTTAAATGTTGATTTTAGAATCTCAGTGTCCTTCCCACCAGAGAATTATATTTCAGCATACCATTATGGCAAATTTTACTAATGTTTGCCTATGGGGATATCTGGGTAATGGCAACATCTGACTCTTATCATAATTTGATTCAAACTCATATTGCTTTTACATTTTATTTCTTTTTGCCATTCTGGCTTGTAACAGCCAACAGCAGGCTGAATTTTTACCTAAATGAGAGCATTTTTGCTCAGAGAAAGAACATTACTCTGTGCCATTTGCTTAATAGTTCACATTACTGTGTAGGGAGTGTTGCATCCTTAGGCCAAGTTCCTGACACCCACTTTGTTAAAAGTTTCAAGGGCAACATAACAGCAGCTTCTTCATGGTAAAAACCTTATTGTCTGGGCAAATTTATGGTTCCTCAGCTAGACCAGAATTCAAGAAAAATCTCAGCTGTATTTATGCATAGGCAGAGGTAAGCGAATAAAGGCAAGCTATGCTGTTGCTGCAAAGTACCCAGATTTCCTAATTAAAAGAGCCTTTATTAATACCAGGTTCATAGTGCTAACATCACAGAAATTTAAGAGACAGACTTTGCTATCTTTATATTGTATTTTCTGCAAGATATTAGCTGCCAAAAAAAAAAAAAAAGAATGTGCTGAATTGCAAGGAATGGAAGAGAGCTACTAAACAGAGGAGCTGAGTCTGAAGTGGATCAATGTAGTGGTGACAAGTGAGACACTATCAGCTTACTGGAGTGCAATCCAAACCAAAGGGGAGCTGACTGCAGCAGTAGGTGGGCCTGACCCTTCGTTTTTCCTAGTTAGAAAGAGAGGCACAGAGAGAAGGGAGGCTTCACTGAGGGCCAAGACATGACAGTACAGCCCTGAGTAACTTTGCTGTGACAGGGAGGAAGGGCAAGGAAAGCCCAGGAGACAGGCTCCCTGTGTAGCGGAACATGTATTTAAACACCGTATACTGAAATACTGCAGAATTTCCCATGTTTCCAGGACTCCGCTGCAGTGGATAAAATCACCAGTAATGGTCAGTGAATGTTTATGCTTCCTTGGTGCTTACCATGTTTGGAGATTATTTAGAATGCTTAAATCGCACTGAAGCTGAGAGCACATTATCTGTGAGACTAATTTGCCTCATCCATACAACATTGTGAGACACCAGAAAACACTTTGCATAGTATAAAAGGCACCATGACACAGTACAAAGATATTCTATTTCGATTTCAACCTGGAAGGAAAGAAGCATCCTGCCTACCTTACCTCAGGCTCCTAAATCCTTTCCCACTGCCCAGGAGTCATACACAACTGTGCCAAAAGCAAAAATTGGGTGTATTCTCAGGGTAGGGAAAGTGGCTTTGAACAGGTTAGAATAAAATTCAGACCCAGATGGAAAGATGCCATATAAAAACTAACAGCCAAAAAAAGGAGTATGAGCTGTATCACCAAGAACAGAAAGGTATTTCAGACAGATCAGATTTTATGTACCATTTTCCATATCCTGCATCTGTTCCCAGAAGTAGAGACAATAAATCTGCAGTAACTACGGCACCATTTGCCCCAGAGTACTTTGAAACCTTAAACCAATTACTAACAGGGCTCAGTATCGATCCTAAAACATGCTAGGACTAGTTATTTACCCCCAGATATAACTGGTTTTCATGCAAAATGTCCTGTCCCTTTTGATACTTGTAAGTCAAGTGTCCAGGGAAATTGTAACAGAACGTATCTTAAGTAACAAGCATTCTACCTCACAAGTAGGTTTCAAAACTACTTATTTATGGCCAAAATTCTACACATCAAATTTAGCTGTCCCTTCCATATGTAAACGTCATGACTTCCAGTCACTTGGCATTATTTCATTATTGTTTCCTGTGAATTTTTTCAGCCTACCTCCAGTTTGCTATTTCTCATTTGAGGACACTACAATTTATATTCCAAAATGCTGGAATAAAGCATCAAGTGTAAGCATCCACCTTTATCAACCCAAAATTCAACTCATGGAAATGTTATTTAGTGCTAAGTTTATATTTGCCATCTTGAAAACAGAATTTGCTGCTAATCTGCTACTCTCACTTATGTGAATTAGGGCATTTTCTGAAAAGCACTTCATGCACCAAGGAAAACATGCTGATCCATGCTCAGGAACCAAGGTCTTTGCAAGGAACAGCTGGAAGTACCTGCACTGCTCTGAGCTCAAGTGCTTGCAAGGGGATGTGAGAGATGAATGCCTGTATGTCCAGACTAACATAATTACTGGAATAGTGGTCATAGACCATCTTTTCATCCTGAAAAGTATTCTGCATTTCACCAGTGAAACGTATGGGCTGGGAGTTACTGCACAGAAGCTGTATGTGCTAATACTGCAAAGTATTTTAAAAAAAAGCCAAACTGGAATTTTAAAACATAAAGAAGTACTAGCATGAGAAAGGGCTGAAAACAAACTGGTGTTTAAAATAACACAACTAGATGCATACAAAAAATGAAAAATGGATTCCCTCTGAAGTTCCAACTTCCCTTCTCCCAATAGCTGATCATATTTTCCCCCTGAAAATACTCAAAGGACATATTTAACAGAATTTGATAAATATCTTGAGTAACATGAGAAAGACGTTAGTTATTGCCAGCCTGTGATTAGGGTTGATATTGATCTAGAAAGCTAGATATTATTATCTTTAGACTACTATAAAGTACTTTATGTTGAAATTATTTCAGAAACTGTTTTTATTAATGCACATCTGTCTGTACTTCTAAGCAGGTGATAGAAGTTTGATCTGCAGCTTTAAAATCCTGAGACCCTCAGTTGCTAGGAAACCAACAAATCTAATTCCTGTGTCTCTTATAACACAAAAATATAATTATATACTCATTCTTTTGGAGAAACTCACGCTATATATTTTTCAACTCACCCTTTTGTGAGTGATTTGAAGCTTTCTTTCCATTCATTTAGAATAAAGAAAAGGCACATCAGTTATAAAGATATTGGTAAATATGTTAACAGAAAAGAAGATGGAACATACTTCTATCAGAATTTTTCATTTATCTCATTGCTGGAATACGAAATGACTGAGCAGCAAGTTATAAGGTCTTGAAATTTACTTCTGATATGGATTCACAAATTTATCTTTAATATTTCATTGCTATGATTGTTGATCATTTCTGGTTCAGAAGATATCTTTGTAGACAATCAATCTAGCATCTTTATGAGAAATATAATTCATAAACATATGTAAAAGGTCTGAGCTTTCATTACAGCATAACCAGTTAACCATCTATCTATGTATGCCCATCTGACCTTGCAATTACTGGCTTATCTGTATGATGCATTGCAACAGAGTTATTAATTCTACTTCCTTGGACTTTTATTCTTTGTCTTGGCAGGTCTACCAGGAAGAATAACGCATCTTCCATTAATAACAATTATCAGTGACACGATAGGAGACTGAATAACATTTTATTCAAAAAGTGGTTTTTTGCCTGTGGACATAAGCGAATATAAATACTCTGAATTCTAGGATACTAATTTCTTAATTGTATCAAAGAAATGTTGCTACGTGAAATAAACAGTGATGGCACACACTTTTATAAGAAAAAGATAAATTAAACAATATCTAAATATAAAATCAATACCCTATCCACAAATTATCCCATATTTTCTCAATGTGTGTCAGTAAAAATCAGATACAGCAGTGAGAAAGAAGTTAGGACAGTCAATTTCTTCTAGACTTCTCAAAACTCCAAAAGTGACCATTTTCTGTTTGTCTTTTTTGGGACAGCACAGCTAAGATGCAGCCAGACACCAGCTGACCATCCTGTCCAGCGAGGATCCTTGGCGACAGCAGACAGGCCAAGGGCAAAAGCCCAGATGCAATGCACTTTCTCACTGCTTTTTCCCCTGTCTCCAGCAGCACCCCAAGCAGAGGAAATGTCCCTCCCAATGCAAAATACGAAACCTCAACTTGCACAGATGACTTTTCTTCCACAGCTTCAGAGTCTGCAAGCAGCCAGCCCCATTAACACTGCCAGCTGCTGCCACAAGTGACATGTCAGTGCTAAAGGGAAGGCTCTGAGACCCTGATGATATGTGGTGTAAGAGCTTCTGCAATTACTTCTAACAAAATTTTTTTTCTCCTTGCCTTTAACAAAATAAATAGAAAATGACATACAATAAACTGCATTGAAATGTTTAGATTGCAAATCACACACTTAAGCTTAGGAAATGGCAGACTTTTATGCTGCCACACAGTTTTTATTCTGCCCTTTCAGGATTATGACAGGTTTTTCAAATTCCATGATCTGAACTACTATAGCAAACACTGGGCTTTGAGCAAGATAAGAGCTCAGTGTTAGGAGATAAGTGTTGGAAAAAATCCAGCATGCATAGAATTAAGATTGCACAAAGAAATATAAATTTAGATTTTCCCAGTTCTTGACCTTGCAATTGAGAGTCACATATTAAATGTACAACTTGAACGAATACATCTGCATACACAAAAATGCTATTATTCACATATCTCAAACACACAGACAAATCCATTTTCTCTATTGAAAATGTTTCTATTAGGGAATAATTTTTAAAATCCTTTGCCCACATAAGCAATCCTAACAGAAAGATCCTACTGCAGAGACTTAACTGTCCTAAAATCTCATTGTATACTTTTAAACAGAAAGCCTCCATCACCAACAATGCAACAGTTACTCACCAGAATAACATTTTTCCTTCAAACCCTGCTGTTGCCCACCATGGCTCATCTGTATACCCCGCTCCCCCCCAAGGAAGGTCTAGAGAGAGAAGCAGAGCTCTCTTGTAAATGGAAATAGAAAAGACTGTTTACCTTTAGAAAAAATTACTAAGGGATGAAAGGCATATAGAGCAGATATGGAACTGGGACTTGGAATCTACCTAAGATGAGAACAAAAAACAGGGATTTCTTCTGATTTTTTTAATATTAAAAAAAAAAGTCTAGTTGTCAGACACCCTCAGCATCAGAAGCGGCACATTCTCTAGCACATGCCTTGCTACAGCTGTGAGGTGCAGAGTGAACTCTATTGTGATTTTCTATTCCAGCACTAATATCCAAGAGAATAAGATAAAGTTTCCTCCCCAAAATGCAATAGAATATTCCAGTATGTATTCACCTTCCTTTCCCTTATCCCAGCAGTTCTAGGACTCCATCACTCTCATCTGAACCAAAACCAAGATGAGCAAAAATGTCTGGAGGATGGAAGGCTCAGCCCAGTGCACTGCAGCTGAAGATAACCTGCCTGAAGGGACAACAAACCAGGACTCAGCAGAAGTACACAAGATTTCAAGTCCCATTCTCTGTGCTATATCTCTGCAAGAGCAAATCAAGCCTGTGTTAGCATGACTTTGACTATCTAGGGTTATCATTCGAGATGGCTTTTCAAAGCCACTTAATGCACAGCTGAAACAAGAAACTTGCAAAAAAACCATGGAAGTATTACTGGGTAGTCAAAAGTATAAAGAACTCCAATCATACAATCAAGCACTGATTTGTAAAATTATTACTGTAACTGAAATATAGTTAAGGAATAAAGAATAGAATTAAATTTCAGCCACCTTCCATTTTTTACTCTAATCATCCGATGTTGCTATTTACCAAAGAATTTAATCAAGACAAGCTATATGTTAAGAATATGATTTGGAAGGACACACATTTCTAAAGTTGTTGGAATGATCTAAATGTGGAGGGTGGGAAGAATGGATGCAGCAAAAAAAGAGAGGAAAAGAGAAAGACAAAAAGCCACTGTTCTTATAGTTAGCAGGAACATTGAGAGCACAGCCTGCAAGAGAATTACTGACAAGTCACTGCAATAAAAACAGCTTATTAAACTCTACTGTGAATATAAGGCAGGTAAATCATCTGCAGGTGGATTTCAGAAAAGAAATAAAATCTAGGAAGAGAGTTGCACTCATACACAATTCAAAAATTGAATTTTCTTATGATTATTAAAGCCCATGCCCTAAAGAAAAATGCAAAGCATCACATTTAATTGCCATATTTGTGTAGGTCTGTATTAAGGAGAATACAAGGCTCAAAGATCATCAATTTATACTCTCTTTTTCTACAAAATTCACAGGGCATAAAAAAATCCTAACTAAACTATCACTGCTCCTATCTGTACTTCCCCAGGTCAGAGCAGCATGTCCAGGCTTTTAGGAACAGGCATCTCTTTAGAGCACGACTAGCAACTATCCTGACTTCAAATAGCCTAAACAATATTTCTTAAAATAAACCTAGCTTTTGCTAGGCAGTTAATACAGGTCCTGAATTGAAGCTCTGAACATAAAGCAAAACTATTGCAGTTGCCTCCACCGCTGTTTTTAACTCCTCTATGTATAGGCAACACTTGGAGGCAATAGAAAGGTACAAAAATGAGGCTTAATACCCTATACTTCTGCACAAAGATAGTGTAACAAGACCATTCAGGGTACCTGTGACATCAGCGCTGTAACTCAACATGTTACCTGTCCTGTTTCCAGGGGGCTAAAATTCTGGCCAAAAAGGAAAAAAAAAAAAAAGCCCAGTGTAAAACACTGTTCAGTGGGAATTAGTAGTAACCAGATCCTCAGATCACACTGATGCAACAGGCACAGGATCTTGTGGTCCAAGATGACGTAAATTCATAACTCCATAAATCAACTTTGCAGATTTATTCCAACTAAGAACCCCTCCCAAATGCAAAAGGAAATTAATAAGCTTTTAAAATATACATTGATATCAGTGCTTTTGCACAACAACCTTACTGAGGAGAATCTTTGTAGCTCCTCCATTCCTCAGCACCCCCATAGAAATTAATCCATTTTGTTCATTTGAGTTAATCAGTACTTACAGCATTGCCTCTGGTGAAAGAGGACAGAGGAAGGGAAGAAAAAAATAAGCAGAAGAGTAAAGTAAGATCCGAAATCTCAAGCTCTGAGTTTAAAAGGTAATTTAATCTCCTTATACAATAATAGCTCCTTTGGCACATTTGAGGACACGAAGGACAAAAGAATTAATTTGGAAGCGCTCTTGTATATATGATACATGAACAAAAAGGCTTCTGTGTACCTTGCAGGGGAGTACTGGAATTTGTCCACTTAAAGTAGAAATAATAGTTTTACCCCCAATATTTTACTTTGTGCCAGTACTTATTTTATTCACAAACAAGTGCTTCAGCTAAATTATGCAATATAGAGCCTAAGTTCATAGGTTTATTATAACAGAAGCCATATATACGGTTCACCTCACAGAGAACGACTGTTAGGAGTTCAAGATTAAATACACAGTATCTCTCTCAGATTGTACTGAAAGGTATTTTTTGTACATATTTTGTATTTTACACCTGTAGCCAGAAAGAAAGCAGTGGCTCTAACCAATGGCTTTACAAATCATGTTTCATATCCTTAGTGCTGTCAATAATGACAAACAACTAATCTTCTTTCAATAAATGTATCTTTTATAAGAGCACATCCTTTTACAATTTCTAGCATAGAAACTGAAAGGAACACGTAAGATTAGATGAGAGCAACTTGACCTAATATTGAAAAACAGATTACTGCTCTCCTATACTATAGAGGTTATAAAATCAGTGATTTCTATGTGGAGCAGCTCACAAATATTAGTAATGATTTCTGGCAGTAGAAATTGGGAAGACAATAAGCTGTGTCCTTTAGTCTGAAATAATGCAAAAATGTTAGATTCTCTTCTCTCTCAAAATGCAAAGGTGACTTACAAATTATCTACTGTGCCCCAGCAATAAATTGAGGGGAAAAAAAAGGTAACTTTCTACCTGGACACACGTATACTTTTCCATTACAGTTACTAATGATAGTTTTATTATGGCACATGTAGCAGCTAATCAATAGGTTTTTATAATTGCACAGTCAATAGTTCCCGTGTGTTTGCATAATGTCCAGTATTAAAACTTGTAGATGTTCAGACTAACATATTTACTACCAGAAGAGAAACACATACTTACATGCTGCCATACATCACTCTATATCTGTTCAAATTCAGGCTAAACACTCCAAAGCACAGAGGAGAAGGGTAGAAGAGGAGTAGAGAAGTGGGGAAAATAAAAGGCAAGGGGAAGAGGAGGTGAGATTAGTAGAGATTTAGAGGTGAGAATTACAATTCCACTACTTCTTGACCATTTGTATTCTGAGTTAGCTCAGAAGAGCTCTTCCATGCTTCTTCAGCAGAAACAAACCACAAGAGTAATACTGTTTCTCTCATAATGAACAAGGTCATGTGCAGGACTTGGGGATGTAACCCAAAGCCATCAGAAACAGAAGATTCTCATGAACCTTGGACATGTCTCTGTTTTAGCAAACTCATAAAACCTAATTTCTCCCACTTCAGTTTTCACAACATACGTCCTTATAGAATCATAAATCCATAGACTGCTTTGGGTTGGAAGGGACTTTGAAGCCCATCTAGTTCCACCCCCCTGCCATGGGCAGGGACACCCTCCACTAGCCCAGGTTGCCCAAAGCCCCATCCAACCCGGCCTTGAACACTGCCAGGGATCCAGGAGCATCCACAGCTTCTCTGGGCAACCTCACCACCCTCAGAGGGAAGAATTTCTTCCTAATGAATAATCTAAATCTGCCCTCTTTCAGTTTAAACACATTACCTCTAGCCCTATCACTACGTACCCTGAAAAGCAGTCCATCTCCATCTTTGCTGTAGTTCCCCCTTTAAATACTGGAAGGCTGGTACAGCATCTCCTCAGAGCCTTCTATTTGCCAGGTTGCACAAGCCCAACTCTCTCAGCTTCATTCACCAGTAACTGTTCATCTTAGTAATAATTCACTAAGAACAATGGGTTGTTAAATATTAAGTCCAGAAATTAGTGTTAAAAAAAAAGAAAAAGGGAACTGTGGTTGAGGGTTTTCAGGGGACATTGCAGCTAGACTTCTTACTCAAGTTACATACAAATGCTTAATTTGTCTTATTAGCTCCTTGTGGGGGTTTAACCCTAGCTGGAGGCCAGATGCCCACCAAAGTCACTCTATCACTCCTCTTTCCAGCTGGGCAGGAGAGAAAATACGTATTGAGAGGTTTATAGTCGAGATAAGAACAGGGAGAGATCATTCACCAGTTAACATTATAAGCAAAACAGACTCACAGAATAAAAACAAACTACATCTAATTTATTATCATCACCACCCCCCAAGAAAGTACCCAATGAAAAACAGAGTAGGATAATGAGAAATAAAACCAAACCTTAAAACATCTCTCCCCTTCCCAAGCTCAAGATTATTCATGATTTCTCTCCCCTCCTGTCACTCCCAGCTGGCACAAGGGGAGATGGGGCATGGGGGTTTCAGTCAGTTCACCACAAGTTGTCTCTGCTGGTCCTTCTTAGGGGGGATTCCCCACACTCTTCCCCTGCTCTGGCATGGGGTCCCACCCATGGGATACAGTCCTTCCTGCACTTTGCCAACATGAGTCCTTTCCCATGGGGCTTCACCTCTTCACCAGCTGCCCCCAGCACAGCTTATTTCTACGGGGTGGCAGACATTCAGCAACAGACTGTTCCAGCATGGTCCCCCAAGCAAACCTGGCCTAGTGTGGGCCCCTCTCTCTGCATGCAGGCTTCGGGTCCTGCCAGGAGCTTGCTCCAAAGCGGGTCACAGTGTCTTCCATATCTCTCTACCTGCTCTAGTGTGGGGTCCTCCACGGGCTGCAGATGGGTTCTCTGTTCCCCATCATCTTCCATGGGCTGTAGAGGGACAGCCTGCTTCACTATGGGCTTCTCCACAGGCTGCAGGGGAATCTCTCCTCCCATGCCTGAAGTGCCTCCTTCTCCCCTGCCTTCTTCAATGACCTTGGTGTCTGCAAAGTTTCTTACGTGTTCTCACTCCTTTCTATGGTGGCAAAAAGTGGCTGCTTGCAGGGTTTTTTTCCTTCTTAAATATGTTATCACAGCGGCACTGTCACCTTTGCTGATTGCCTCAGCCTTGGTCAACAGCAGATCCAGCCTTGAGCCCAACTGGTATTTACTCTGTTGAGCCTAGGAAGCTTCTAGCAGCTTCTTGCAGAAGTCACCACTGCAGCGCCCAACCCCCCCTCCTGCCACCACTGAAACCTTGCCACACAAATCCACAACACTTCTTCAAACTGAGATACTGCACCTAGGACATTTCGGATCTACTTCACAGATCTACTGAGGATGTAGGTCACCATGACCTTCATTTGGAAGAGCTGGTTTGGTTTTGAAATATTCAAAACCCAGACCCTATAAACTTTACAGGGCATTCCTAAATCAAAGCTTTCCAAGTGTCTACACTGAAGCAAATAACTTCAGTATCTTTAACCTTCATGTTCCTTGGCTTTCACATCCTTTCTTCAGGAGATGTGATGATATTGAACTAATTATTATCAGAAAGGTAGTTAGATAGAATAGTGTAAAGTGAACTGTACAAGTTAAAGTTTGCATTTCCAAGCAGAGTTCCTATTGTTTGTGGCTTGCTATCTTGTGATTTAACAGTTTTCTAGCACACTGGAGGCTACAAAAAATGACAGTAGCAGTGACTGATGCTCAAGGTTGGAAAGCACAGATACATAAGAAGTGATGCTCTGGCTGTTTCTGAAAAACATTTTTCGCCTTATAGTTTGCATTCGTAAGAACTGTGATTTTCCTAGGGTGCTCTCAAACTCTTAAGAACTAGGAAAGCATGGTTGTTACCCTTCCTGCTGACTGGACCCTTCAGCTCCTGGAAAACAAATTCTTTTTTTTTTTTCCCCCTTTAGTTTATACAGGGGGGAACTAATTTCTCCCATGTTTTCTTATGCTTTTTTCACTCATTCACAAGTATTTTCCACTTTAACCTTCTCCCCTGCTCTTCCTTAAATATTACAGTAGATATTAATTCTCAAGTTCAGATACTGTGTTTTCAATTTCTTGCCTTCTTGATCTTTTTGCCTACTCAGTCTAATCTTCTATTCTTAACTTTTATTCTATATGCCACTTTATCTACTTTTATATTCTTTCTTAGGAGATGTTCTACACTGTACTCACAACTTAATCACTTTATGCTTTTGTGAGCTTTCTACTGAAAGAAACACCCAGCATCTTTCATGCCCTCTCATTTCCTTCGCTGCTTGTTTTACCTGACCATCTTACTACCAGATCTCTCCATTTTCCATTCTCACCCCTTCTAATTTCTGGGCTTGCCTCACGTGCTCCTTGCAATTAACCTTTGACTATTTTTTTACACAGTCCACAAAAGCACTTAGCTCTAATCTTGTTTATTCTTCCGGCCTGTTAATTCATAATCCCTTTTGCATTACCCAAAATTATTATTCAAGTGGGCACCTCTTGCAATTCCAACACGTTTTGCATTCCTGGGTAGGTATTTCCATAATGTTGGTGTTGCTGAAGGAAATGTGTTAGATCAGACAACTCCAAGCAGCCTATGAAGTCCATGACTACTTGAGAGGTGGCCACCTCAGGAGAAGCCAGTGCAAGTCACTTTGCTGATCAACTATGTGTCCACAGTTGATGGCCCTTCTCCCCACACCTCTTTTTTTTCCTCCCTTCTGCACTACACACATCAAATTTTCCAGACTGGAGATATCCAAAGTGCCTTTCTTACTTTGCAAGACATCTCTGGTTTTCAGTAGGACAGTATGGAAATAAAGTCAATTGAGATATATTTTCCTTTGGTTTTACCACTCGATTAAGCACAAACTAACCTTCATTTAAGTAATGAATGACACAGCATGCTCTTTACACACCAGAGAGATTTCTTGTGCCCTGAAGACTTTTTCTCTTCTGCAGAGAATCAGAACAAGACTAACAATCTTTCTGACTGACACTAAGGAAAGGGTTGCTGTGAAGGAACCCCCACCTTCTTCTCTACCAGCAGCAAGGAGGCAGGGTTATCTGTGCCTGCCAGCACTGTCGGAAACTCCACATAGGATGCACCAGAACAGACACAGAAACATGGAGCCTTTACATTTCAGATTGCACCTTCCCATAGCCGCACCACTGGGGAAAGATGGATACTTGTCTATACTTTGATGTCATAACATCAGGAATCTTATTTGTCCAAGTTCATTTCAGAGGAATACACAAAAAACGGTATGTGAGATCTTTCCTGAAGGAGCCCCTTTCCCAACTACACTGGATCCTTACACACACATGCTATTGACTGTAAATCACCAGTGTTAACTCAGAAGGAACGGGAAACACACGATCAATTGCAGAAAAAGCAAATACTACACTTTAAGTTGCCTTTGTATTGACTTCCCCTTTACTGGAATTCAGACTGTGTCAGTCAGAGTTACCGTTACCTCATTAGTGTGACCATTGCAATGCAGGATTGGTGCCATTTCCTTTAAAGCAATCAGTTTAACAGCTGCACAGGAGGTGCCATGCGTAGCCTATTGCACTGCTAAAAAACAAAGATAAAGAGAAATGAAGAAGTGATGATTCTGATCCTTTCCACAGCAAGCAGTATTTGAAAAGAGGCCTCCAGGACTGCTCTCGGTTTTGGTAACGCACAGGACACAGAAGTGATCCTGGCACTCCAATGCAGGATTCTGGGGCATGTACAGTTTTACACAAGCTGGCAGACAAAACATAGGTGCCAGATCTTCCCCTGGATCCTGAGGGCATCATACATGTCCTCTTCATCACCTTTGCTGAGTGATGTGTCCCACATACATGAGGTCTCAGATTACAAGGAGAGCTATGACAGGGATGATATATCAGAATTGTTACAGATGCATGGAAACCCTAAAATCCAACAACAAGGCTATGTCTCTGTTCTAAAGTAGAAGTATTCAAGGGAAAAAAAACAAAACCAAAAACACCACAAAGGCAAAGGAAAGCAAAGCCAATGCTTCCTAAATGGTAAGAGAAACACAGTATAGAGAGAAAACTTAGAAAAAAGTACACTTGCACTGCACTACCTCACTACCTTAAGTCCTGGACCAGCACCAAGAAGATATATTAAATTTTATTATCTTTTTTAATTTTACACTTACTGTTTAATCCATTTAATGGGATTTCACCCAGTGATTCCTACATCTCTGGAGGAGGTCAGAGTAGATGATCACGGTGATGCCTTCTGGCCTGCAAATCTAGGAAATCACTGGGCCATTATAGCCTCTCCAAAATATGCAATTAAGAAGTACTTATAACACCAGCAGCTGTCTGAGATTTAAAAAGCCTCACAGGCTTATCTGGCTCAGGGAACTAGAGGAGCAGGAAAAATACCTGTTAAAGCTTCCATACTTTCCCAAAGATTCTAACAATACAGGTACAAGCTTCATATTTGAGATGACAAGATGATACTCAGACGATCACCTCCTGCATTTCTAGCATCAATTTTTTAAAAAAAAAATCACTGAATCATTTGAATAACTTCTAAGCTGCAAGGCTTGCCTAAAAGTTATTTTTGAAGAGGAATGTTTATGTATGTTATTAGCAGAAATTTGGTTGGATTAACTGTTGTTGGTGAGGGGTATAAAATTCTATTTTTCAGGGCTGCTGCAGTTAGTATATGGCTGAGAGGCTCAGCTGCTGCCTACCACATGCCTGGTAGTATACAGGGAAATGACTGGAGCATGGTTAGCAGTGTGCTACGTACAGCCCTGGATTCAGGGGAGCAGAGGGCTGTACGCCCTTTGGAAAGACAATGATGAACAAGAATGGTAATGAGTTCAATCTTCTCAAAGAAGCTACAAAAACTGCACAGTCGATGTGTGTTGGACCACTACCTGGTTGAAGAATTTTTTACCAGCTTCAAAAAAGTGGAATATAGACAGATGCTGAAATAGAGATACAGGCTGGGTGTCATTTCTCAGGTCAGAATCACTAAAAAAACTTTACAGACACTTGGATCTGATGAAGTTATCACCATCTTATCAAAACCACATAAACCAGATTCATCTTACAGCTGCTCTCTGACTTGCACTCTTCCCTGTCCCTCCTGAAGAGCACCTTATGTTTCACCACTTAACTATTTTCTAATGAAGTGAGGATACAGCTTTCCAAAAAACCATTAAGTCTAGTAGCCAAGATGGTTATAAAAGTTCAATCACTTGCATTTACAAAGGAGGTTAAAGGAGTAAATGTTGTCAAAGAACACTCAGTCAGTCACTAGAGCCCAAGCCATCAGTGAGGTTGCCAGAATGTGAGGTTTTCCACCCCAGAAACCCCATGCAGCAACACAGCAGCCTCCCAGCATCTGGTGATCACCTCGAAGTAAGCTGTTTGTAAAAGCTGCATAGCACTTTCGCTGTGGAGCTGCGCTTCTCTTCAGTATACAAATATTTCTCTATTTTAAAAGGGAAGCACTGCTCTTGCCCAGTGTTTATTTTCCCACTGTTTTGTAAAGGTAACTGAGAGCACTCCAGGATCGCCCTCACACACTGACAGTAACAGCTGCCTCCTGCTGACCCTGCAGAGCACCGGGGTTAGATAATAATGACTCGGCTTACTTCGCAGGTGAGATTTTATGTTATATGCTATATGCAACCTTTAACACATGTTAGAAGGTCAAAGAAGAGCCTGCTCAGAGCGGGGAAGTCTGCAGCAAGCTCACAGCCCTTTAAAGGGGAAAGAGTGATGGCCCAGGCAGCAGGGTCAGCTGAGGGAGTTACTGGGAGTTTTGCTACTGAATTCAGTGAGAAGGAAAAGAGAAAAGGATAAGGAATGGGAACGCAGCTCTCTAAAAGGAAAGGAGCAACAGTGGTACAGGACAGAAAAAAAAAATGACTGAGAGTTCTGGAGACACGAAGTACTTAGGAGGAGGCTGTAAATGCAGGTTTTCAGGGGAAATAGAACTGCCAGGAGGAAATGGAAGAACTGTGTGGAAAAAGCAGAATGAACTTATAGCGATTACTTTCCATCCCCAATAGAGAGAAAAAAAAAAAAGCCACCTATGCAAAAGCAAATACCAGTTGAGAGGGGAGTTATTCTTTAATAAAAATATACTGGGTAATTCCTCGTTCTGCAAAAAGAAACTGGGACTGAATACACACAGCTTCTTTTCATTAGGATCTTACATTATAAAGGTGACCAAATAAAAGGCCATCTCACTTACCAGCACCAACATGTACCAGCAATGCTTTTCTATAGTCCTGGCACCAGCACCTTCAATTATTCTTTGTGGTGTTCATTGTTTTTAAAATAAACTTTTTTTATACAGTTTGCTTTTACAAACGACAGTTTCACAAATCTCTTTGTGCTCTAGAGGAGCTGAAGCATGCACAGTAAGTACCACATGCTAAATAGCTCTCTTTATACCTTCCTATTATAAATGTTCAGTAGGTGTAGGCTTAAGAACACACACTGCTTAAAGATAGGGTAAAAATGCCTTACCAGAGGCAGCACTACTAAAAAGAATGAACCTGCGCTATTTACCATAAGTTAAGATCAGTAATAGATTAAAAGCCATCAAGAAGAAATTACATGCAGAACACATTGTTTTCAATGTTTTGGGTTGGGGTTTTGGTGGGGTTTTTTTTCACTTTTCTACCTTGATCCATATAAATGATGGACCTACTATAGAGTCAAAAGGGTTTATTGAGAACATTAGTATAATGCCCATTATATGCTGTTGGTTCCCAGCGGGTAAGGATGGTGTTCTGCAAGAAACTGCTGCAACGTTAAATTTCACTGCAATCCATTTGCTGTGAATTGATGCAGCCAAAAAAAAATAAAAAAGAGGTTATTACAGGTCCTTTCATAAGAATTAATCAGAAACCACCATTCCCTCAACTGCACAGGCTGGAGTTTAGGTTTCATGTTAGACACTTGCACCTAGGCTAACTCACCAAGTGGGGATAGACATTTCGTTTCCTATCTCCCTACCTAGGAGTCCAGTTTTGTACCATTTGAATGTGTATAAAACATAAATGAAGGCCATTCCTTCAAATACTTAAATCTAGACTCCCCTGCAATCAGTGACCACCACCCAGATCAGGTTCCTGATCTGTGAGATCTCCCAGCCAACCCCCAGCATACGTGGAGCATGTCACCATATGGTATGGAATATCCCTCTGTTCAGTTGGGGTTATCTGTCCTGACTGTGTTCCTTCTCAGCTTCTTGGGCACTCCCTGTCTCCTAATTGTCAGGGCAGTGTGAAAAGCTGAAAAGTCCGTGACTGCCTTGGCAACAGCTAAAACCATTGGGGTACCATCAACACTGTTCTCATCCTAAATCCAAACCAGAGCACTATACCAGCTGCCAGGAAGAAAATTAACTCTATCCTGCCGAAACCAGGACAGAGTGAAAAAGCCAAATGAGCAATCTAGCCATAGCAACACAAAGCATAAATCAAAAGAGACACTGCAACACACGTTTAAGTTGTGTTCAAGTGTTTTAAGCTTGACCCAAAGCTCGCTGTGGTTAATGACTGGATTTCTACCAGATATTCTCCGAGGCACTTTGGTAATGCCTTTCATTGAATAGGGTCTTATGAACATGCTCAAGAGCCTTGCTGATTTGATCTTTTATTCAAATCAGAAAGGCCATTTATTTTTCCAGTTAAAGAGAACAATCAAGAGAATATATTTGGAAATACTCATGTACATAGAGAGTACATGTAGATTACCATGGTTGTGCCCCTACATTAATACCGCCTTGCTCCTGTAATGAAGAAACACTGATGCCGTACTGAAAGTGCCTGTTCGCCTCTGTCAGGAACATGGAGGTTTTGGATCTCTCTTTATTTATCACACACTAATGAACCAACAATATATATGAAAGCACTAAGGCAATTTGTCCTTCTTCAAGAGCACCTCAGGTTTTGGGGCCTAACATTGAGTCCTGGAGCTTAGCAGAAGGAGGACTGCTCTGTCTTTATGTTATTACAAGAAAAGGTGTTTTTAGGTACAATGCAGTTCAGTAGTACAGCTCCACATTTGAAGAGAGTAGTCAGCTGCTGTCCTGTGAGACTACCCTTAACCTTGCACAATAACACCAGTGTGCCCAGAGCCGGCCTGTGACACCTAGTACTAGAATTTCTAAAAATTTTGAGATTTGTGACACTTCCAAAATAAGCTGGCTTCATGGATGCTGCATTGGATCCAGGAGCTGACTGAAAACAAGCAGCAGGGAGATAGCCAGGCTCACCGTGTCCTTCACAACTGTGTGAAGTCAGATACTGGAGACACAGGGCTCCTCTTAAAGTCCATGTACTGAGAACAGGACCTGCCTCTTCAGACCCAAATGCTTTGAAAAAGCCACATTTGTCAGGCATGTATTCAAATTACTGCTTTGGAAACTTATTCACTCAACACATTTGCTTCTCTCAATCGTGGAAGAAAAACACTGGGGGAATTGTACATATTAAGTATTTCAGCTTTTAAAAATAACTTTAGTCATCATTTTAACAGGTTGGACCCAATTCTTAACTTGCTCTTTGTACATTTCCTCCTTTAATACACCACTAAAAATGATTGTCCAATCAGGCCACTTAGTTATAATATGACCATTTGTTTACATGGCATGTTTTAATGAATCATTAATATATTTTGTGGGTACTTTAAGTAATCCGCCCTTTACCTTGGTACTTCACAATACACCCCAGGCTTAATGGCCCATTAAAATATGCCCTGTTGAATCTTGTGGCTTAATTGATGCACTTTTGCTGTTTTGATATTATTTCAGGAAACTTGTTTTTGTTTTGAGCAAGAAAGGACAGCACTAAATTGAAAATGAGCTCAAAAGGCCATCTATTAAATGTAAATGTGGGTGTTTTCCTTATGATTTTTTCTAATCCTCCCAGTGTTCAAGATTATGGCACATTTAGATTTAAATTACCAGATTGGTTGATCACAGCAGGAAATAGAGTAAGCACATTATTTCTATTTTGACAGAACAATAGAAGATTTTTATACATTTCATTAAGCAGAACTACTTAAAGAAAAAAAAGTCTCACTGTGTAGCACCATTTTTTACTCATGAACATCCTGTTGAAAATCCAATTAGCATTTTCAGAAGGAAGAGAAGTCCTGCAGTTAAACTCCATTGCCACAACAGACATCTTAAGTATGAAATGAAGCTCCAACATTTAATTTTTTCTGTGATCAACCTTTGCAGTGCCAAAAATTTATCATAAATTATACTTGAAAAATTAGGATTTTTTTTCTTATCCCTTTTTTTCAATTCTTGCAGAGAAAATGGAGGCACATAAATAAGCTTCATAATGAATTTGAAAGCATTAGCAGATTTGTAAAAAGGAGCTGGACAGAAAAAATGCCACAGTGGACTTTTCCTTACATAGCCATGCTTGATACTTACTGATTGTACTGATACATTGTGAGACTATATTTAATGGTAGTTTGGGGTTTTCCCATTGGGAGCAGATAACTAGGAGCCTATCAATTTCTGTTAATTTTAGCATTATAACTGATCAGTGTATAAATATAAATCTCAAGTGGCTTGATTGCTCCTTGACATTAGAATCTGCACAGGTGAAAAAATAATACTCCTTCACAAATTCGTGTTAGGGACTTCATTTTTCACATATTTTAAGTCTGAAAGTTATGCACAAAAGCAAACACTGACTGGTCACACAGGACACATCTCGTTCCATGAAGGACAGAAACATCAAAGTGAGTGGCAAGTAATTTGAAGGTGATCAGCTTTAATCCTATTGTATCCAGACACAACAGAAGTTCCAGCAACTCTAATGTGGAAGGTTTCTTTCCAAAATTCTCCTAATGTTGTTTTGCTATACGTTATGGTAAAGCTGTTTGCTACCAGTCAGCTTTAAGAAACAGCAGTGTGTTCCAGCAAGTGTTTCCTGCAACAGAGAACTTTTTCCCTAGGGAAAACTGTCTCATAAGGAGGTTACAGCAAGCAGACAGTTTGGGTGCCATGATATTTTCATTTAGCCTACTATGGCATAAAGATCCTAAAAATTACATGATTAAGTACTATGCAAATTGCTAAGACAGAGGCAAAGAAAGACAACACAAGCAATTGTAGATACTTGAAACACAGTGACATAAGAGCAAAGCCAGCGATTTGTGTTTGTTTTCCTACACATTTTTCTCCTCAGTCATTCCCATTGAGAAAACAAAAAATAATGCATAATCCAATGATTAAGGCACTATCTTGGGCTCAGGCTTAATCCCTATGAACATACAGACTGCCTCGGTGATCCTGCTCAAGTCATATAGTCCCCCTGTACCTGTTCTCCATGACACAGAACTGGTTATCCCCATTTCTTCTTCACGGATGTCAGATGTTCCAACACTACAGTGATACAGACCATAATTCTCGAACCCAGTGGAACACAACCTGGCAGACAGTCTTTGTTCACTATCTGCTTTCACCTTCTCATGTTTTCAAAGGTGATATCTTCTTCTGGCTGAAATCTAGCTTGGAGTCTAAGCATAAACTAGGAGACCATTTATAAAGCACAGTCAAATTATGTTTCCAGCTGACTGTGTAGAGATGGGACAAACTACTGCCAGTAACACAATACAAAACTAGTAAAGGCAACTTGTCCCAAAATAACACTGTACAGCTAAGATAATACAGTCTGTAGTCTATATTCACTGAAAAGGAAAAGAGAAAAGGAAAATACAGACCACAGAGTAATTATTTTGGCAATGACACACAAGTGTCACAGATTTATGGTCACCAAGGGATACTTCTGAATTAGCAAGCACAGCAGAGGGACTTGCTGAAGAGAACAGCTGGCTTTGATGGACATCACACTGAGTGCATTTGTGTATGAGAGGGGAGGTAGCTTAGACTATCTCTAGTCTGATCCACTGGACAGGGTGTTTAGAGTTGCTCCCCTTGCTCCCCAGAAGCACACTTCTCACTCCAACAAAATAATGCATCCTCTTTGCTCCCCGAGACTGTCCTGTGAAGCAAATCAAAGCATGCAGTAACTGGGGATTATTGAAGAATCATTTCAGAAGCCATCTCCTGATCCCAACTACAACTTTAAATGTAGATGCATCTTTGTAATGCATGAAAACACTTTCACTGTGGCAAAAGCTGGCCTGGGAACTTCAGCTTGCCTAGTGGCATCTTCAAATTATCCCAACATACTGCAAGGCAATATGAACAGCTTCCAAAAAAGTTAAGAAGCTCCAGATTCCAGTAGCCAGCTGGCACATTACAGATAAATGAATTAACAGCATGGTGTTCTCCTGCAACAACACTGGCCATAACTTTCCAGTATCCCAGAAAACAACAAACGGGTGTTTGTGAGGCAAGGTAAAGTGCTAATCAAATAGTTCATGATCAACAGGGACTCCAACCTTAGGTAGCTTCATAACCATCACAGACCCTTCCCTTGAGCTCACCACTGACCTCGGGGAGCACTGTGCCAGCTACACTCCACACGGTACTCTTTAGAAATTTAACCTGTGCTGCCTGCTGAATGCCATGGTTGTGATCAGCTATGGCACCCATGCAGGCACCACTCCATCTCGTACAACCTAGGAGTGCTATTCCAGTGGAGGCAATAGGAAATTTTCAGTGCAGGAGCCAGCACCACAGAAGAACAGCATGTATTTTACCCCGTGGGTGTACGCTTTCCAGAAATTGGCTGTATTAAAAAACAAAAAAAACCACACTTTGTTAAAAAGCTTCAGCTAATGAAGTGCAGACAGAATACTAAATTGAAGGCACTAGACCTAAAATACTCTGGTTTCCTCTGCCCTCCTGTTTCTCATTACTATGTTGAAAAACAAAGAGAGCATAGCAGTCTGAGCCTATGACACAAATTAAAGCTACATATACAAAGCCAAAGAGGAAATAACACACACAGGGCTCAGCAATTATATTCAACAGGCAGATGAAAAATCAATACAGCATGAACATGCACTGCCACATGAGCCTTCACCTCTTCCCAAGGATAAAACAGGACTTTGAATTGCTTCTACAACCAGCATGTACTAAGGCAGTAACCAACCAGCTACCCACCCTTTGCAACTGCAAAAGCATGGAGGTATCCACAGCTGATCCACAGCCATCATTCTCTATATTCCATGAGCCCATCAAACCACCCCATACCCTGGTGACCTGCCATGAATGATATGGACTGTGGCATGTTTTCCAGCTCAATTTTTCCACTGGTAAATCCCAAATGTTTTACCCTTCTTCTCCTATGAGAGAAGAACCGTCAACTTTAGCTGCCCAGAGCTGATCTGAAAACATAAATTCAATTTATATTTTTACCCAAGCAACTCACAAAAGTTGCTTGGTAAATCAATCTCTCTGCTCCAACATACTCTGTCTGAATTAAAATCTGTTCAGAGATATCTAGTCATTAGTTTAAGCTTAACATAGCAAGACTTCTCAA
Source organism: Porphyrio hochstetteri (assembly GCA_020800305.1). Lineage (NCBI taxonomy): Eukaryota > Metazoa > Chordata > Aves > Gruiformes > Rallidae > Porphyrio > Porphyrio hochstetteri. The sequence goes on from CM036917.1 coordinate 22,047,253, forward strand.
ATCTATTTCCCTTTCTTTCCTCAATCACTGCTGACACTACAGTGCCACTTGCTGCAGTCCATAACCTGGGATAACCTTCAACTCAGATCCTTCTCTCTGTCCCCAGATCCAGCTTATGTGTAAATCCTGCAGATGCTCTACATAACCAATTCAGATATGGCTTTTTTTTTTAGACCATATTGGAAAAGCTCTTTCCAGGCTCCCAACACCTTTTGTCTCTATTAAAATATCATCTTTATTACCAGATTTGACAAATGTAATTCTGGCTTTGCTTATATCCATTTGCAATACATCTGAAAAGATGACTTTCCTACCCCGACACTTTGACCATATCAGCCCTCCTACCTGTCCTATTTTGGCTCCCCTCTTTTATATTCTATCAAACAAAAAGCATCTTAAGTTCCTAAGCTTTTCCTTGCCTGTTCCTGCCTTGTCACATCTCATTCAGCACTGTGAAATAGCCTGTCGCTTCTCTTCAACCAGTGACTTCCACCGTCAGCATCCACCTGCTACAAAAGCAGCTTCATCCACTCTGCCACTGTGTCCTTCATGCTAGAAAGCAACTCACTTTGAACAGTCCCAAAGTCACTGTTCAGTGAGAGTGCAGAGCACACCAAAATCCCTCATAGCCCAAGTCTGGGCTTCTGGGCACTGTGGAAATGCAAATAACAAACAGAACTGCTGTCTGTCCTTGCCTATGCTGCTCATTGAACAGCCTCATTTGAAAACTGGGCTCTGGCTCTGCACTGGTTGCACAGATCACGATGTATACATCTCAGAGCACCATGTGTTTGCTAGTGCAGTCCAGGTTCTTGTAATTTCCTTGGTGAGTGCTAAGAGCTCAAAGGATTTTCAGATCATCAAGTATTGACAAGTGAAAGCTTTTATATTGAAGAAATGTGAAACAGCACAGGTCTTGGGCTTCTTTTAAGAAACATATAAGCCACAAGATTTCATTTCATGTCATGAGAGTTTTGCTTTTAAAGATCGGGAATCTGTGCCAAAAGGCACTTCTTTGCCCTAGCAACCATTTCCAGGGCAACAGACTTTCTTCTAAAGTTGAAGGTCTTTATGTCTTGCAGAATCAATTCTTCAGAGGTCCCAATCTCCAATCCTTTGCAAGTGATAGATTCTGGGGTAGTTTATTATTTGTACACCATACCATTCAAATGGAATTTTATCATTAGAAAACTACATTTATCTATAGGAATGCTGATTGTGGTTATCAGTTAAGACTGAACATGGGACATTGAGAACCAAAAAACAGGTTTTGCATCTTGAAATAAAGACTAATACCCATGCCCAGAAACTGGTGAAGTCACTATTAGGATATATAGCTTATAGCTTACTGGTATCCCAAGAGTAAATGCAAAAAGAGGAGAGTGGATAGACAAGAGAAAGCAGAAAGGAACAGAAATGCCATTTTAAAAGTGCAAGAAGATTCCAGATATTGAAAAAGAAAATCCTTGGAGAATTTCAATTCTTCTTTCCCAAGAGAACACAAAATGAACCAGAATCCTGGTTCATAAATCTATGTTAAAAGTGCTTGACCCAATATAGTGAGCTTTGATCTACTCGCATCAACTTTCATCTTCAACTAATCATTGTGCTCTGGGTTGGGTGGCAGCAGGACAGGTATATCTTTCCAAAACCTATTGGACAGTAACTAATTTTAAAGATTGGTTTGCAGTTTGTAATGACATGGCTCTTGTATATGCTCTGTATAAATCAGTACAGTCTCACATGCTACACTGAACAAATCAATAAATCTCTTACAACTAACACTTGCAGACCCTTTATTATCAGGTGCCCTTTGAAACACTTCCTGCCCCTTTCACATAATATTTCCTATCTTCAGTAGTTACTAGAAAGGTATTTTATCATTTAACTGTCTGTCACAATGGAGACATTTTATGCTTAACTGCCTAGTTGCTAAAAGATTCACCAGACTTCTGTGAACCTTATTTCCTTGGCGTTGATACCCTTGAAAGTTCTGGTAAAATCAGAACAAACACTGGCATATGGAAGTGTGACCCTGTAACTAGATGCAGTCAAAGGAGTAACAAAAAAATATTATGGGATTTGTCCGTTAACTCAAAACAAATAAATCATCTAGTTTTCAATGAAAGTGGTTTACAATAAACTGCTCACAAGGAGAGAACACGTGGAGAATTATTTACCTTACTCATCTGGTGAATAATTTGTTTATGGTGAATGAAAAAGTGGGTTTGATCAAATAAATTATCGATTACAAACTCTGTTAGTTTTTATTAAAAAATCACCTCCAAGGGGATTTATATATTTTAGAATGATTTCTAAATGTAAAAGGTTTCACAAATATTCATTGCAATTGCTTGTCTTCATAACCACAAAAATGCCTCTGCCTTGCTTCCTATTTCCCATTTCTGAATAACCTTTTCTACCCTTCACTTCTGTTTGGGGTTTTTTGGTTGGTTTTGGTTTTTCAACTTCCTCCCAACAGTGGTCATGGAAAGAAAAGGGTTCTACCCCTAAAGAATTATTTGGAAAAAGAAAGAAATTACCTTTTTTTTTTTAGTATTTTTAGCATTGCAGTTACCATCAGTGCTAACAGCATGTAAATCATCATTCTTTTCAAAAGATTAACCTTGGCTGGATACCATCTGCCCAGCAAGTCACTCTATCACTCCCTTTTTCAGCAGAATTACAGGGTTGGGAGGGGGAAAATAAGGTGGAAAAAACATATAGGTTAAGATAAAGGCAGTCATATTAATCAAAAGCAAGTGCCACACATGGAATCAAAGGAAAATGAAAGATGCTTTCTCTATTTCTCATCAGCAGGCAATATGCAGCCACTTCTTGGGAAGCAGAGCTTCAACACACCTAACAGTTGCTCTGGCAGACAAACATACTAACAAATGACTCCCTTCTTAAATATGTTATCCCAGAGGAACTTCCGCCATCGCTGATGAGCTCAGCCTTGGCCGGGGTGGGTCCATGGCCAAGGCCATCCAGCTGGCATTGGCTCTATCAGACATGGGGGAAGTTTCTGTCAGCCTCCCCCACTACAAAAACCTTGCCATGCAAACCCAATACAAAGATCAACAGATTCAAATTAAGGTTAGCTGGATACAAAAGGTGCAAGGCATCTTTTTGCTAACAGCACTAAGATCGGAATTATCAGATGTGCCTATCTGAACCCCATGTATTTAAATCTCGTTGGAAATCAGTGGGCCACAGCTGCTAATTTGCTCAGAAGTATCAGAAATCATTTCTTTTAAGCTCTCATGTAAACTGTGAGGATTTGTGCTTTTCGTGTTCAAGAATTCACATTCTAGTCTTTGAGATTAGCCAACATAGCTCCACTTATAGAGCCCTGCTCAAAGAAGAGGCAAACATGTTTAGACACATAAATCAGACAGAAATGAGTGATTTTATTTAAATAGCGCAGATGTACAAGAAATTTTTGTTCTCCACTGAACCTCTTTATACTGCAACAACCAACTCCTGGCTGCTGAGGAATGAGAAGGAAAGTGGGAACTAACATGTCAGAGAAAACGTATCTACTTTGGACAACCTCCCTTACCAGTTTTTCCCCACACTCATTTTCATATTGCACTACTTTTCAGCCCCAACTTCGGTTCACAAAGGTCACATGTAGCTCAGCAGGGCTGGGGCACCAGAACTAGAGCTGCCCAGTTCATTCACCTGGGCCTGCCTGGCACAAGTAATGGAAGGTATTTCTTCTGAAAATATGAGAAACAGAGATAATAAAACACAATAAGCAATATAATAAACAATTCTAGTCAAATACCTAGACTTCCAACCACCTGTCTCAAAGGACAATGTGTTTAAAGAAAACATTACTGGATCCTTCCAGTCTGCTCTTTCCATGCAGCCAATAAGAGCATCACATGCACCTGTGCACTCCAAATTACACAGATCATTACAGAAGGGAAGGGATTTCCATCATATTCAGCAGCAAGAAGCAGATGATGGATTTTGTTATAAACTTTAAACTTTTAGCAGAACCTAGAGCAAAAAATCTGAGCAATGCCTTCTTTCAGGAGAAAGCATGCTGCATTCCCTGCTGTAGACATGAGAGACTGGATTTCCACAGTTAACGTAAGACTTGCTTTGGTCCTTATACTAATTTGGAATTTGGCACAAGTTCATACGAAATTTAAATTATTCATATATTTGATTTAATGTTTCAGAAAGAGCAAAAGCCATAAGTTTCAAACCAAAACAAGCTATTAGCCTTAAAACCTAGACATTTTTAGTAATATATTAGAGGTATCATCCTTTCTGGATGGCACAAATTAAGGTATTTAGATAAGTGCTCAAGCCTTTGGTAGGAATTGTCTCTTCCCCAACATTATGTAAGTGTGGCACACCAAACTTCTGCAAAGCAATCAGTAACACTTTGTAATATAAAAGCTTTACAAAACCTATAGATATCTCCTTATCTTGTGTAAGAATGTATGTATTTCTAATGTGGCAGTTGATGAACTAGAGCTTGCTGGACGTGAAAAAGCATTAATGAGAATGAAGATGTAAGAAATAATGTTAACTAAGCCTTTTCATTACAACTGAAGAGCACTGTGCATGTGTAAAATGGGAGCATAAAGTTTTATAACATATTGCTTGCTCAGAACCTCTAACATTTATAATATATTTCCATTACTATTTGCTGTAAATTGCCTATGTCTTTTACATTAAAAATAAATGGTTCCAACTAGACAGCTAAAAGGTTTGATTGTGAGCAATTGTAGTTGACAGTATCAAACAGGAAAAGTCTATAATTTTGAGCTTAAAGCAGAAAAGAAAGATGCAACTTTGCAGAGTTGATCACTAGAGAATGAGCCCTGAGTGGTTTTCCATTCCACAATGCTTTCTCCTGATTTTTGGGATTATTCCTCTGCATTACTTATGGAAAGCAAAAATACCACCCTTAGTCCTCTTCGCTCACCAAGAGTGGAATTAGATGATCTTTAAGGTCCCTTCCAAACCTAGCCATTCTAAGAGCTGGAACAGTCAAGAGTTTTTAATTTGATTCAGGTTGTCAATAGCAACAACTGTAATCCTCCATAATCAATGCCCACATACAGCACAAAAGGCTGTTAAGAGTTTTGCTGGCTTTTATTTTATTAGTAGGCAGGGGGGCAGGGACCTGACAATACTTCCTGGAGCTCTTGTTACTGTGTGAGCAAGCAGTCTAGAAGCCAGCCTACCCCTGCTATGCCGCTGAATCCTTTTCAAACAGTGAAAAAGAAACATCAGCAACATTAATATTTGGTTAACCTTCTCCATGTCACCTGCAGCCTGTGTGGGGTGGACAAGTGGACTGACCAGCTCTGTGGGCCAGACTATTTATGGACAAGGAAGGAAAGTAAGCAACCCCATCTATGTTGCTGAAAAAAGTGTCTGTGTAGCAGCTAGAGCATTCATTGTTCATTCATGCCCCCCTAGTTAAGCTGAGGAGTGCTGGTGCGTGGTGTGCCATCTCTCATTACTTCACCACATCAGTCACTTGAAAGTGGGTGGAAGACCGGCATGCTGCCAAAGGAAGATAAATAATTGATGTTAACATAAAGAACATATAGCAGCACTCACATCAACAGGGAACAACTAAACATGAGTTCAACAGCAAATATGCTCTTGTAATCTCCTTTTATCTTTTGTTCTCCCTCATGGGTGTGACCCAGTTTATCACAACTCCACAGACTTGGAGCCAGTTGAGAAATCTGCAGTAGAAGTATTGGGGAAGACAGCACAAGTCTGATGAAACTTTAGATGATCTTATGTATTATAAGGTAAGAAAAAGTTTTTCAGGAGGGGACAGTGAATAAATCTTGACAAAATGCACCGAAGCCAGGTTTGTGGGACAGTTATACACAGCAAACTGGCTTACTAGCCCTACCTCCATGCTCCCCCTGCCATGACATGCCATTGCTGACCTCAATTCAGAGAGATCTCACAAGCAGTGGAAATAGACAATACAGAGATGTTCAAGGAGTTTTATACCCCCAAAACAGTTTCCAGATACCTGCTGACCAGTGAAAATGTATGACTGTTGGAGGCCAAGAGAGAGTAAACATAGTTCCCCTCTAACTCTTGATGTATGGTCACTGCCAGAGACAGGACAGAGAAGTAGATTCCCTGTTACGATCCTATCTGTCTTTTTTTAAAACTCTATTCCTCTTTAAAAATACAATTAAATGATATTCCCAAACTTTTTCCCTTCACTAATGAGTGGGCTAGAAACCAGTGAAATAGTTTATTCAGTCTCATGACCCAAGACATCCTGCTCCAAGCAGAAGCTTAGAATCTTTATTCCGCAGCAGCCCTGCCATTCAGTAATGAAATATTCCATGAAATACATGAAGGAAAAAAGAACCATCCTTCCAGGTTACACAGAAATGATATGGGGTTTGTGCGTTTCTTTCATTATTTGGCTGTTAGCTGGTTACATGCTTATCATGTGACCCCAATTCTGCAAGCATCACCCTGGTGAAGTCTCTGTGGAAATTGAAGTCATCTCATGTCACATCACACCTTTTACCTTGGTGCTGGCACACTGCTCTATGAAATAAAGGTGTTTTGTGACTGTTACCATCTCCACTGTTTGACTGACAATTAAAAGAGAGGTCTTTAATTGACTTATATTGGATTACACTCTGCTGTGCAAAGACAAACAAAGCCTCAATAACTAACAGGTGAACGAAATTAGTTTATTCAGCTGTCTACAAGTTTCAAGAATAAAAGCCCTTCACACTTCATGCAGGAGGATGCTGGAACTATGTTATATGTCCGCAGCAATTCAATGCTCAGTGTCTGGAAAACTTCTAAGATGCATATAAAAGATAAAATGGGAATGACATAAATTTAAAGCCTAAGAGATGAGAGCAATTTATTGCCAAATAATCTATAGAATCTATTCTTGCTCAGAAGAAGTGTTAGGTGGGGCACTGAGGGGAGTCTTCAATTCATATAGCCTACAACAGCTCAGCCTAAGCAGAGCATTAAGCAAGTAGCACACCTGAGGGTGCCCCATGGGCTCCCAGGTACTACCTCTGCTTGGCTGCAAGGACAGCTTCCTCCACTTTGTCACCTCCCAATTCCCATAGCTCTTGGCCCTAATCTCAGTGACCTGATCCATGTGCTGATCCCCTCGCTCCCTGCTGAGTGGCACAGAGCAGCACTGGTGTCCACAGGACCATGTTGTTAATCCAAAGTGCAGTCCTGCATCTTGATATGCTTTACAGGTAAACACATTCTTTTACTTAACAAGGAGCTGCCATTCATATACTTTCACCCACTATAGACACTGTTTATCTCTACCTGGTGCCCTGACATAAATACACATTAATTTGGCAGCAGCAATTCTATTTCTAATGGTGTCTGAATTACTCTCCATGCAACATTCAAACAAGGAAACACTGAAACCGAGTAAGCAAATAGTAATGCCACAGCAAAAACTCTTAGCCCATCAGCTGTCTGTGCACATGCTCTTTGACACTGGATTTGAATGTCAGGTGTGATGACAGCACATAGGCAGCCCTGAAATAATGTTAAAAATAAGCAAGATCCTGCAGTGAGGCAGAAAGAGCTTATGCAAACATGTACAACTGCCACCTTTGTGAATTTTATTCCTAGATGAGTAATGCAAACAATGGAATCATAAAATATTCCTTTGGTATCCCTTTTAGTATTCATAGTGTGCCTGTGTGGTCTAAAAACAATTTAGACCAAACAAAAACTAGCGTTGCTTTTACTGATTCTGATATTGAATTCTTTTTCTATCTGCTATGCCCTCCATGAATACACAGTGAGTCAATCTGGTATGTCTTGATGGTTGAATAAGTTCTTTGATTTTTGAATTATTTTGAGATTAACTGAATTTGAAATGTGTGCTGTATGCAATGTCTTGCTGGCACAAAAAGATGAGCTTTGTTATTGACAGAGAAAAGTTGCAAAGCCACATTTTTCATTACTACTCTGTAGAGCTGAACTTGTGCTCCTGTCAGACTGCTGCCTGCCATGACAGCAGGGGCCACCAGGTTGAAAAGTTCAATTTCCAATATTCTCTCCTGACCTGCCTGAACTTCAGAGATCAACAAAGCAGCCTTTTCCAGCACGATTAAAAAAAAAAAACCCAAAAAACCCCCACAAATCTCTTCTATAAATAATAAAAAATTGTGAGCATTGTATTAGGCTGCTTGAAGGCTGTATACACTCCACCTGAAAAACTCCCTTTTAACAGTACAATCTGTTACAACGTCACAAAAAGTTCCGAGTTTCTCCAAGTTCTCCCCTCTGAGGTGCTGTTAGTCAGGAGCTCTGAAGAGCAGGGACAGAAGCACGTATTTCTGTTACTGGTATCACAGCCATTGAAAAACTACAGACTAGGAACGTTGCCAAGCTGGATGCTGGAGAAGACCAGAAGGAACAGTGTCATCAGATGTTCCACCAAAACCCAGACACAGAGGTTTTGCCCTTCAGAAGTATAGAGGGAGGGAAGTGCTGGAGCAGCTAGTTCTATGCAACATCCTCTTACCTTGTCAGAAACACCTCTTCTACCAATATCCCTCTTTCCTGCCTTGAAATGACTAATTTTTCTCTACTTTTCTTCCAAACATAGCCCCTAAAGAAGGCTCCTGCAAAATCTGGGTGCTCAATATGACTTCTGCCTGCAATCAATGCTAATGAACTCTGGATCCATAACTGCCACTTTTGACCCTGCCACAAGACCAAGTGAAAGGGAAGGACTTTAGTCAGTGTCCCAGCAAAACCCAGGTGCAGAGTCCAGAGGACCTCAGAATAGACCTGAGAGGGACCAGCAAGTGCACTGTTATTCAGTCTGAGTTTAACAAGCTCTGATGAAAGGGAGAAGATGACTCAGACTCTGGGCTGTAACATGACGGTGTGAAGTAAAGATGCATAAAGTTTGGGAATGTTGCTTTTCTTGAGAAGTGTAAATTAGGGGAAATTTTCAGTGATCCCACAAATGTAGGAATCTGAGGAAAGCCAGCTTTTCCTTCTCGTGTGTTTATTATTGTCTACCAGTCCTTCTGTCCAGCCAAAAGTTTTTCATGCATAGAAAATGCATTTGTAGTTCTCTTACTGCTTCTGTAGCACTTCACACACTCTTTCTTAGCCTTCATTCTCTTCACCACCTCTGAGACTCCTCTCACCTTCCTTCATCTCTCCTGCCTCTTGTCTTTCAATTCCCCATTTCTCTCTCCCTCCTTCTTCCCTCCCTTCATTCTTTTAGCTCAAATCCCTGGTACTCAGGTTGAAAGTGTCAAAAGAGCCATCTAGATTAATTTTTCTTTGCTATTTCAACCTGAGCAGCACGTATTCCAGGTGCTTTTTAAAGATATCCCATAGAGGATAGCCCTGTCCATTTCCAGAAAATCTACAGTGGTACAGTAAAAGCAGCATTGCTAATATCACATTTCACTAGCTTCTCTGACGACTGGTGTAATTGAAATAAATTATGAATCCCACATGTGCCACAGTAACAGAAAGCAATAAAACATAATATTTATGAATAAAGATAGCAATTATCTTATTAAATCAGACAGTAATGTTATTCTACCAGAGGACTCTTCATCTCACATTATAATCAATACTGATTATGAGTGCAAAGGAAAGGCTCTTGCCATTACTATAACAAGGTCCCATAGATTTTAAAAGGTAATGAAAGATTTTCAGTAGAAAGTACAATTCAGCAGAGTTACAACTCTCTGAGATTTTGAAACAACATATTTGGCGTATGAGGTAGAAATTCTTGGATACTAAGGCAGATTTTGACTTCATTGATACCAGTGTCAAGCTGATGTAATTGTATCGACATCAGTATTGTTATCCAAGATTGATACTAACATGACTTGGAGCAAAATCTCAATCTTTTTACAGGCTGGGTGTTTTAAAGGCTGAAAGAACTTAATGAGACACTCAAGATATTTCTGTAGCTCTGTTTCAGTAGGTGGTAATTTTCTAGAGATGTAGCACACAAGCTTGATTAAAGATAATGATCCAAAATGTATGACTATTTCTGGAACAGCTATTTTAGTCATTAAAGGCAAAAAATATCCCCAAGAAATAATCACTTTGTGGGTCAGCACCATGTCTATATTCAGGGACAGGTTTGGCCAAGACTTTCAGAAACAATGAGTGACTCTGACACATCAGCTTTGTTCCTGCTTCCTTTAAGATTTATCCTGGCTTTCCAACAGATGTACCCTTTTTAAAGGTGTTTTATACAGACTACTTAAAAGCACTATTGTAGCTTTAAGGTAAGGGGTAAATATATTTACTAAAATTGACTAAGCTATAGAAACACCTTCCACCATGACACAGAATATTAAATCTGTACTTAACACTGGTTTTCTTTTTCTAAATGAAAAAATAATTCTAAGGCAAAATTAACTCTTTCAAAATTATTTTCTCCTTATCTTTCTGTGGAGGCAGAAGAAAAATTGGCCAAAACAGGCATTTCCCCACATGGTCCCAATAAATCCATGCACCTAATCCGTGAGGAAACATTCGTTTCAACTTTGAAATTACCCATAACCATAAATGAGCAACTAGTTAATAGAGACAACACTGGATCCTGCAGCATGGAGGCAGGAAATGATACTGTCCCCACTTGCTTGGGCTGATGCTCTCAACATTTCTCAAGGAAGGGTAGAAGCCATGGAACAGCAGGTTCCAAAACCGAACAGCACAGTTCAGGGCTTGCTGCTGATTTGAAGCCTCTCTGAGAAGGACTAGGAAGGAGGAGAAAGAGGAGCTTGTTAGAGGAAATGCGTTATACCCCAGGAGAGTTTCTTTGTTTGCTAGAGGAACATGAAGGATTTGTCATGGCTACCATGGAGCATAAGAAAAAGTTTTACTTAATCTGAACATGAGCTAAGCAGGAGTACTGAGTTGCAACCATGTAAAAATGTGTCATGGATCACGTGATATAAACTGGGAAACAAGCATCTGCCACTATATGAGCCATCATAGCAGAAAAAGAGAGCTGAAGGAAATGTGTCAAGGCACTGACACCAAGGATACCAACTCTTGGCAAACACTTACTCCACTACTTTGTGTGCAATTACTCACTCCACCCCTCTCACTCTCTCCTTTTCTCAGTTTACAACCACCATTATAAGCACAACTCTATGCCTAGCATTTTTCCTTGTTTTTATTCTCCTCTTTGAAATCAAGGACACTTCTAGATAACAAGATTCATGAACATATCTTACTCTAAATTCAGCATAAGTATTTTGACCCCATGCAGGAACCTATGATGCAGCTGGTCACAGACTTAATAGAAGCAGAGCTAAGAAAAATTTTCCCAGCAACTTTAAAAATCCTGGAAAAGTCCCTTGACCTCCTGTTCTGTTACTTCCAAGTAACAAGCTCAGCCAAAGTTCTCTGACATCTTTTGCAGTTTGCAATTCTTTCAAATAACCTTTTACTAAGTTCTGTGTGAACCTATCCAGATTTACAGCTTTAGGATTAAATCATTCAAACCTCAATAGGCTCCATGTAAAAATGAGGTGAAACCACAATGGCTTTGAGTTCTGCTTGCAATTTCAGGCTTGCTTTGAACTCAATGCACAAAGGAAAATGCACTTTAAGCCCAAGCAAGCAGTGTTTTGAAATCCTGCTCTCTTGGAGGTATGGTAGACATGCCACCTCTACACATTACTGGGAGCTTTCTTCTTGCCCTTCTGACTAATAATTTCCATGTCCCAGTTTTAAATATGTGTCCATCTCCTTTGATCAGTTATCTCAGCCAAGCTCAAAGTTTTACCTTTCAGAAAATTTCACTTTCTGCAGCCTGATGCCAAAAATAACTTATTGTGAAGTCTTGAAAGCAGCTCTCATTTCCTCCACACTTGAGATCTGTCTCCTCCTCCTTTTTAACAGCCTACAATATATCAGATATCTAAGGAACACACTGGTCATGTCATTCATATTCTACATGCCTCCTTCCCTGCTCTTCAACACCCCTGTGTTGTAATGGGCTCTACCCTATTCTAGTGTCTTCAGATTAGGTTTCCCATTAAATACCCCAGCATTCAAAAATTCAATACTCCTCTCAGCAGATGCCTACAAGCAAGGTTTATTCTACAGGTTCAAACACTTCTTTCCTTTTACAGACACAGACAAAATACAAATGTTTCTGCTGGTTCTTTTCCACTTCCACTAAAACTCTAAATTTAGCATGTATTGATCTAACTTGGTGACTTATTGACCTTTATATTTTAGCCTAATTGTCCTTTTATTCCTTACTCTCTCACAAAAAAAGTGAACCAAGATGGAAAAGGTGGAATCTTTTCTCATACACATTATCTTTCTAGCCTGTAATGAGCTTTGTTATTATTCTAAGTTTTTCATATCCTGAGGCATTCTCCAGATCAGTTCACAGTCCAGAATGCATAGAGCCAAATGTAAATATAACTGCAAGAAACTGTTAGCATACATAGCTTGTGATTGCAAATGATATCATAAAACTAGCCAAGTACTCCCGTAAGCCAGTTAAGGCATCTTTGTTCTTTACACACAGAGAAAATAACAGGTGCTGGTCTGCAAGATTATCTTTAGAGACCATGCTGATGTACATGAAAGAATTAGGCATTCGATGCTTCATTTCAGAAACAAGTATGATAGCAAGATCATATTCTTATACCAAATCTGGTTTCTTCAAACTAACTAAAACTAACTAAACCCCTTTCTTAAAATACCAGAACATTTCATGAGTTAGTATTGGAAGGATCCTGTCTTTGACTTCTACATAAAATGTGTTCAGTTTGCAAGCCCATTTTGTTCTGGTTGGTTTACTATAAACTCAACCTGGGAACCGAAAATGAAGTGGTATTTCTACCCTATGTCACAAAAATCACTACCAACGAGTATTAAGTAATCAATAATAAAGAATTAGTACTTAACTCATGGTTTCATTTGTACATGAAGCAAAACAGGATTCACCTCCCTCTCCCAAAGCTATATTGAGTTTACAGTGTTAAGATTACCCAAGTGCAAAGTAATTTATTAACAAAGTCTACAGATATGTCTTGAAGAGAAATATGTAAGACCTGATCTAATACCCTTAAATCAGTTACACGATTCCCACTGTCTTCAATTGTTTAAGATGGTGATCATAAAGAAAACATATGTTTTAAAAAGTCATACTTTGGACATAAACAACTGAACTGCTCAAAACATATTCTATGCAAAATAAAACTATCCAATCACTTTTTTAGACTTTATAGATTGTTTAAAAGCAAATTAACTAAGAAGATTCAATAATTCAACATCCCTTTAGGCGAAGAGTGAAATCTGCATTTGCTCATAAATAGAAGTGTGCAGGATATGATCATGTGTCTGCCAAGAATACTTCCTTGTTCCAACATAGCCATGCTTTCTCTAGATGCTCTAATTGTTTCATTTTGGCAAAGATAAGTTTTCCAAATTAACTTTTACTGACCCTTGTTCCCTCCACTAGCTTCATAATTCTCATCATTGCTTTCTGAATGAATAATGTTTATTTATTTCAGCTTCTTTCCAGCATGCGCTTTCTGTCAAACATCTGTCCCAAGATATGTACTAGCTGGAGGGGATAAACAATGTGTTCACCCTGGTCGCAATTTCTCACTGCCAGTCTTTTCAACAGTGAGATTGACTTGCAGTCATGCATGCTGGGGGCTTTCTGCAAAACACAACTGCATTTTCCAATCCCCCTTCCCCCCTTCGCCATTCAAGGCATAACCTGATGTTTTTCTGTAAGGCCCTACCCTCTGGGTCAAAATTAAGCTTTGTCAGGCTGGAGGGGCACAGCTACAAGTCTGAAGTTTGCACAGCCATCAGTCAACTCCCATCCAACCAACCATCATTATTTCCTGGAACAGATACACTATTACAGGCAACATGATCACTAACATTTTTGATGTGGAAAGCTTAGAGCAGGGAAGCAGCAAGAAGTCAGAGCACAAAAGTATAAAAGGGACATTATTAATTACTATGAAATGCTGCAAATATTGTGTGTCCACTTAATATTGCATTGGCAGTTCTGGCGGTGAAGCGCACTCTTCCATTAGTACAGGCTCCTCTTCTGATGTTTCAGTGCCAGATAAGAAAAGGGGTGTTTATAGCCAGAAAAACAAGCATTTGATATCAATTTGCAGGACACTTGATAGGCCATACTACAGATGCTGACATTGGTGACAAGACCTTATAAGGTTCCATTTTCCTTATTGACACTGTAATTTAACCCAGTACCAGTGCTTCATCTGGTGACCAAAGAGAAACCTCAGCTCCACTCCTCCTGCCATGGAGCTCCGATGTGTCAGAGAAGATGAGGCCGATATAGCACCTGGTGAGCCTGCCTGATACTGGGGCCACTGCACAGGGAATACAGATTTCATGTACATATGACATCTGAAAGCTGAAAGTTCATAAACGTAAACAGACCAATAAAGCCTGTATCAGCTTTTGGCCTGCAGTGAAACCTGTCCTAGGACAGTCCACCCAAAATATAAAGGTTAGTTGGGTAGACATGTTTTACCCCAGTCAGACAAGTATAACAAAACACATAAAAAGACCACCAGGCATTAATAAAGGTAGGTACTCAAACATGTTTCCTTCAGAATCAAGGCTTTAACTGAAAGAAAAGCAAAGCACTATACAAAAAAGTGTGGGAAGATCAGGGAAAGGATGTGGGAAGGCTCCCTCTCTTTACAATCCCACCACACATGTATAATAGCAGCTGCTAATAGGAAGTGTCAAGGTAAAGAAACTGTAACTGGACAGCACCAAAGCTGAGAAAGAAGCAAAAGAATAGCGAGTAACACACAGCACAGGTAAATAGTGGTACAAAAGTGCCATCTACACTTATAACCAAGGACAGCACTTAAAGTTAACGAATGCATTAACATTCTCAGGCAATAAGCTCATACACTCATAGCAATAGAACATTTTAACATGTCTTGAGTAGCCTGTTAAAGGAGGACAGGTAGTGCTTCATAAATTAAAATCAAATACATTATGTGATCACATTTATTTTTATCTGAGCCTACACCTCTTGAATTTTTTATCACCTTAAAAAAAAAGAATATAGATATGCCCTGCAAACCCATCAATTTGACAAGTTTAGATTTTGAAATGCATATAAAATTTACACCCACTGAACATATTTTTATACCCACATAAAAATTTATTCTGGCAGTGTTTTGCCAATATGTCATCTATAAAGTTTTGTTTAGACTTTTTTATATATGTATATATTATATAGGGGCTAAGGTTGCTTCTCTGTTGAAGAGCTTTTAATCTTCGTCATATGAGGCATGCTCTCGGCATCACTCTGCTCATAGCTGAGATATCACATCTTCTGGGAAAAGAGAAACAGTGGCCATATGATCACTGAATTGGATTTTGATGCCTACTACAAATGCAGTAAAGACTGTAACTATCCTCTGCACGGTCCCCTGGGCAGGCAAAATTCAGGGTCTGCATGCCTTACAGTGGGCCATGGATAACTGCCTGTCTGTCTACTTCATCTTGCAATGCAGGCACCTGGAGACTGGGTAATGATTTCACTGGCCAGATTACTTATTCCTAAAAAAGATGACTGCAGCTGAAGTATGCATGGCAGCCTCAGCATTACAGCTACATGTTCCCTGTTCAGACAGGTTTAAGAACTAGATGACTCCAGACCTCATGTGATGCCTTCACTGCAGAAGGCATCACTAGAGAAAGATGTGATTTGCTTCGTGGCTGCTTAGCACAACAGCTACACCTTATCTCTTCCCACTGCCTTCCTGCAAATCTCTCTGGAAGATTCTGCAATGCTGGGAGAAAGCAGAAAAGCTCTAGGCATATTAGTTGAAAGCTGTGTCTACACCCAAATTGGCACAAAAACTACTGGCACCTTTGTATATACCCCTCTACATTTCTAGTCCAGAGCCACAGTGCAGCCTTATCATCTCAGTGTGTGCATAAAGCCAAGTATCATCCCCGCAAAACAAAAATCCACAAGCATACACCAGCTATATGTAATAGCCAGTAGAGAAAAGATAAGGAGGCAACTGCACCTGATGTTAACTTCTGTGTAATGTCTTAAAATGGTAAATGTTAGATTTCCCACTCGACTGTAGAGTACAGAAAAATCACTTGCAAGGGTATTCTGATTATTACTGTAGTAGAAAACAATAACACAGATATGCCCATTTCCTTCTTAAGCTAAGTACTTGTCACATCTTGCTTGGTTCTTTTTATTCCCTCACAGGTTCTATTTGATTAGCGAGAGATAACTTATGGAAAGCAATTTCAAAGGCTGTACGGCACCACACTCATTCTTCCAAATGTTGCTGTTAATGGGTTCTGCACACTCTATGGTGTCCTGAGTTTTGTATTAAATAACCATAGAAAGCCACTGTGATACAGCTTCAATGATCAACTAACACAGATCTGATTATATGATCCAGGAAAAAAAAAGCTTTTATGCTTCCTCCGGGCCACGTCTGCATCGTCTGCTTTGCTTTGCTGTTGTGTACTTTGTACTCCTGTCTGCTTACTACCACCAAGATAGCAATTTCAGAGCATCTACATGGTAGGTAACTTGGCAACACTATAAGCCAGTGAAAACTACCTTCATGTTACAATTTGCCTTAAACTGGACAGATGCATATGAATTTAGGGCTAGAGTGAGAACTGTGTCTGCATTGACTATACACATGGAGAGTCATTTACCAGCTCCCACAGAGGCCACCTAATTCCCATTGCATTTCAGGGAACTTACTGGCATCCTTCAGCACTCAAACGCCCATTTTATTTCCTTCCCTTGTATTTACACTGACACTTGACACATCAGAAAAGAAAACCTGTCTTTGTCTACAGAATAAGTACAGGGGGTGATATACGGAAAAAGGCACAAAGAGCACGAATATGAAATCTTTTTCTATTCCCTTCATTGTGGCTTGTCATTTACGCTGTCATATTCATCTTTGACACAAGTAAAAGCAGGATTGTTCATCTTTGGGTTTCAGATTTTGACATGCATGGTGACTAGGGCATGGCACCATCTCCCACTTCCCTGTTACCAGATTGAGGCACAGAAATACAGGAGAGCTCGGTTCCTAGGCCCTGCAGACCCCTGGCATGCTCAAGCCAAGGCACTGACCCAGACAGCAGAGTCCATGGCAGGCACCGTGCTATTGGGCTACATCCTGTGTTTAAGCATAGCACAGAGACAGCAGTCTAGCAAAAGTGAGACTGGAAAGAATTCCTTTCCTTAGAGGGGCAGGCATGCCCCAGTCAGACAGGACACTGGTAGCTCTGCAGTTTGAGTCAAACCTCAGCCCCTATCTGTGAACAGTCTACCCCAAGGCAGTCCTCTCAAACTCTGAATTAGTGAGCAGACTGAAGATTATCTCATTAATCTATTAATATTTGAAACTGGCACAGCCAAATTAAAAGCATGTGCCCTCATTAATTTAAAGCACACAGATAGCTTCCTGCCCTCCCTGTTCCTGTAGATTTTCTACATCAAACAGAGCTTTCACTTCCATAACTCATTCCTAAATATTTTCAGATCTGACTTTCGGAATTGCAGTGCAGTTTCACCTGGGCAGTTCTTACAATCCTTCATATGTGTACACTATGGAAGGGTATTTATGTGTTAGGTAATTAACTATTCAATCATAATCAGATTTGGGTGCATAAAGTGACAAAAGAGTTTGAAGCCTAATTTTCAGTAGCCTCTAAGGAGTTACTATAAATCCAAACCTTAATTCTTGAAAAAGGGACTTCAAGCCTAAAGTTAAACAAACTTAATAGTCATCTGCAAGAGTTAATTCTGCCCCCCACTGCAGCTCTTCCCAAGCTGTTAGCCAGGTACTCTGCCTCCTCCCCCATGCACTCTGATTCTGCAGAGGTTTTGTCCAGAGAGCTGAACTAACAGGAGATAATTCACATTTTTTCCCCTCCCTTCTCCTCCAAGATTCTTTTCCCCCCACAAATAATTTAGTTCAAGGTATCAGCGAGCACTCGTGCGAAGTAGCAGGCGCGAGCAGGCAGAGGAAGAGAGAAACAACCAATCATTACAGTTATTTAGGTGCACTGCCAAAGCAACCGACTAAAAATCAAGGGCAAAACTACTTTGAATTAGAACAAAATCAGACCAAACATAGGCCTTTCAATTGTACTAATAACAACCTGAGAGACAAGAAGGCTTGTAGCTCATTTCCACCAACACTGCTTTGACTGCATGTTTATATGGTCTCTTACAAGTATGAAGTTCACCTGCTTCCCTTGCTGTAACTTTTGAGGCAGTTACAGAGGCTCCAGTGTATAAATAATAATTAACTTCTGAAAGCAGAGGCTAACAAATGGCATTGTTTGATTTGCAATACATTTCACTCAATTTTTCTTCCACATCGAGAATTCTTAAGGAGAATGCTGACAAACAAGCAGCATAAGGTCTGTGTATTATTAAAATTTAAAACACATGCTGCATACCCAGAATGTCAAAAGAATATGTTAATCAAGTACGAGTAAGCCAGCTCGATCAGCTCTTAGCTGTGATGGTGCAAAGCTGGGGAAGTTGCCAATAGCAGAGTTACTCTGGCTCCTTGCAACCACAGAGGATTTATCCAAACACATTGAAAGTATAGACATTTACTCTTCAAACTCATGCACTCCTCATATTCTAGGGAATTCATGCTATAACACAGAAAGAAATGTAAACCTTTGATTTTTGTTTTACTGCAGGATGTTGCCAGAACTAGGACATTCAAACTATAACCCCAGGCTATGAAAGAGCAAAGAGGAAACAAATTTTCTGCCCATGAGCTATAGCTCCACACAGAGCTTACCAACGGATGTCCAGGGCAGCCTGCAAAGTATCCAGGCTTAGCACACTAACTTCCTAACCCCAGAAACCAGACCATACATAGTATGCGCACCTTGCAGAGAGTAAAACCTAGTTGCAGGTATATCACCTGGCTTTTATTTAGTCAAAATTATTCTTTCAATCCCTCTCAGAGAATAAAGCCCAAAATCAGAAGATAAAAAACATTAAAAGTGAGAGGATCGATTCCTTAACTGAACTGACCCATCATTAATGACAGTTCCTATCTTACCCCTTTCCTCTGCTGCTTTGCCAGAAAACAACAGGAATTAAAATACATATTGATTTCTAAGGACTGTATTCTTTCTTGCAATAATTTAGGATAGTTCCTTTTACCTACAGCAACTGAGGCTCTGGATTTTTGTTTCCAACTTGAATTCAGTTTCTCCCACTCAAGAAAGAAGCAGGTTCTAGGTTTGCATTTTTTTTGCAATATTTCTACTACTCAGCTCATCCCTTACTGGCAGTTAAAGGCAACTGATAACAGAAGAACAGTTTTGCTTCATATAATGAGAAGAGGAAAGCACTCTTCCTAGCTGCACAATGCTTTACTTCTTAAAAAAAAAAAAAAAAAAACACAAAACAAAAAATCCCAGTTGATTATCAATGCTGATCTACTTCTGGTTTCAGTTTACATTCATTCGATTTGCCGGTTTTGGGTTGGGTTATTTTTGGCTTGATCACTTTTTCCAGTGAACCCAGAGTGACAAAGAAATCTCAGATTAAAAGAGGCTAAGACCCAAATGAGAATTTGCTGATGTCATTACCGTGCAGCCACAGAACTGTATGTCACAAATGTGATTCCCACTGATAACAGTTTGTAGCAGAAAGTCACAGATGTGATGGCACATGCAGCACTTCAGCCACAAACAGACACATGTTGAAGGCAATTCCCTTTACTGCACATTCATTCTGGGAGTAAATGAAAATGGATGGAATAGCATTTTTGTACGAATACTATGGGGAAGTCTTGCTCCACTGAAGCTGGCCATGTCCTGTGCCATCCAACAGCAAAATCTGTTTAAATGCATAAATTCTTCACAAAAATAGTATGTTTTGGAGGGGTTTTGTTTGGGTTGGATTTTTTCCTCCAAAGAAAGATGAATAATAAGGAAAAACGTAGCACACAGGCTGGTCACTGTACTTTTGCATTCATTTACATTAAATTTGTAATGTGCTTCTTAAAGTGGCACTTACTCCTTTTAACCAAGTTTTCCTATTGCAAGTGCTAATTTTTACAGACCTCATGGAATTCTTGTTCAAATTCTCTTTTCCCCTGTCAGAATGATTTGATGTGCAGAAACTGGTTTGGCTGACAGTTACACCTTTCACAGGAGTTCCTGTAAGTGGACTCCATTGAGTTATTGCTGATACTCCTGAGCTGTTGCATGCTTTGGGAAAAGAGGCACAAAGAGGCACAAAGAGGCATAGAGAATACAGAAAAGATGCAATCAGCCAATTTTACAGCATAAATCCTTTTCAGACCTCAAACATCTTCCACTGTTAACATAAACCATGCACAAAGGGAGGCATAAAAACATCAGTGATTCGGGCCTTAAATGTTACTACTACAGGGAATTTCAACAATTTACTCGTAATACACCAAGCAGGAGAGCTAATGTAAAGAACAGAGCTGAAGGCAGGCACTCTTATAAGAGGATCTGCTGATGAACTGAATTTATGGGTCCAGCAACTTTTTAAAGGTGAAGGAGCTGGTGCTTCAAGCATTACCACTGCATTTCTTTAAATAGTGTCACTTTCCCTAGGACTGTAATTGCTACTTCTATTCGAATAACTGCTAGAAAATTCTTTTTACCAATAAACTCCATTTTCAATGTCAGATTGATATTACTTTTGATAACAGCTTTAAAAAATAAACATGGTTCATTCATCAACAAGTTTCAATCAATACCTCCAAAATTTATATTCAGAAGATATCTTCACTTTGCTTTTAAACAAATAATTTCATCATAACCTACTTCTCAGTAAAAGTACAATAAGTTTTCACATTATATTACAGGAGCAATGGCTATTCGGTTCTAAATAATGGCTCCTTTGCTAGACAAGTCAATGGAAATTGATTTGTTTCAGCCTCCTGTGCTCGCACACACAAAGCCTGCGTACAACAACCCTATTGACTTCTGCAAACAGCATTCAACCTTGCATCCTCAAGGACTCGTGGCAAATTTTTTTAAGTCATTCCCCTCCTGTATTGTACCCTTTATGAACCAAGACTGCATTTAAATGTCAGTCTCCAGCAATAATACTAAAAAGAGGAAATTTGTCACTGAATTGAAAAATCTACTTTATATTGAAACATACAGCCCAGGATTGGATATAAGGAGGAAGAAAATTAAGATGTATTGAATTGCAAAATGAAAAGCATTGACTGTACATATGATAAGAGGAAACAGGCTCCAGCACCCCATCTACACAAGAGAGTTTTGGCGTGCAAGCCACCCTATGGGCTATCCAGGCTGCCTGCCATAAAGCTCCCATCTGCACACAAAGTGTTCTGCATGGCAGACAGGCCTTTTCCAGTCCTGTGTGTACTGAATATTTTCTCTTGTCTATAAACAAGAACATTTAAAAACAATTAAAATAAAGATTAAGGATATTAGCATGGTAGAAGCATTAAGTGCAGTATCAATGAGACAAGAGACCATATGGTCCATCAAAATCTCTGTTTATAAGCCCTGGAAATACAAATCAACCATTTTCCCATCCTTTTAATCCTTCCTTTCCTATTTAAATCTGATTATCAACTTCACTTAAATCTGATTATCAACTTCACCCCTACATATCCAAGCAAAACACCTTCCTTTTAACCATGTTTTACATTTCAAATACTGCTGTAAACAATAACATTTGTGAAAGTCCATATCTGAATGCTTTCAAGGCTTATGCTTGACCTCAGGTTTTTGAGTTAGTTGCCATCTCCCATAACTTATTGGTCCCAACTTGTTCTCCTACTTTTTGATTTTTTATGTAACATTTAAGAGAGCACCTTTGGCATCTAACATGGCAGCTGCTTTGTTCACACACATCATGGCAATATTTTCATTTACATTTCACACAATACCAGGAGTCTAATGACTTACCCTGTAGTTGCCCCGCAGTATTAAGGCTCAGAGTTACTTATATGATAAAAACCTCAGAAGTGGGCACTTGAATACGTTTTATGTTGGCTAGCCCTCATTCAAAAGGGATGAACAGGTGACTTTTGTTGTTGCTGCTCCTATTATATCAGTGTAAATACTGCATTATTTACTAGTCCACTGAGCTAAGTGACCGAACAGAAATCCGAAGAGCGACAGAAATCAGCCCTCTTCTGTTCCTTAGGTTTCTTCCTTGGGTTTTCTTTTAATAACAAGGAAGAAATTAAGAAGCTTATACAGTAATTAGCACAACCCAGCATTGGCCAGGTCTTGGTCAGACTGTATTGCACATAGAGATGGGTAACAGTAGGGGAGAAAAAAAAAACCAACCCCTAAAAAAAAGAACAGCTGACCAAAAAACTTGGGTTTAGTTGAAATCAAGATGCGCAAAGTGTTTCAGTGCAATCTTATTACCACATTATCTACACTCTTTATAACAAGAATAGATATTTAGACTTCCATACATAAGAGTGTATAATCCTGCAAGGCAGAAGATTACCTTAGAAGGTCACCTTAGATGGACACTAGTCCTTCAGAAACCCTTTTGATAAGATGTATATGAAACAAAAATCTTTTTATTGTACAGACAGATGTTTTCACTAACACAGTGTGGACTAATAGGAAACCACTGTACCAGACAACAGCTTTCATAGGTTACTCAGCAGTGCTCCAAGGATACATGAAGAACCTAGGAATGCCACCAGAAATCATTCTGATACAAGACTAAGGTTCTGTCCTCCTTGCTTCCCTCCCTCCATTTGATTTGTTTAAATATTTACACATGAACTGCCTGACCCTAAGAAAAGCTAAAGTAACAGAGAGACTTGAACTAAGCATTGGTCTTATAAGAATCATTTTAAGGCCTTAAATCTCAGTACACATGAGAATAATGAAGCCACAGATGGAAAACACTTTGGAATACAGCTGTACATGTCACAGCAATTCCCCTCAGTATTATCACTGAATGCTATTTTCAGATAGCCTTGATTTCTTTTCCTAATTTCCAGTCCCATTTCCGTTATTTCTCAACAGAGCCTGTATTTAACTAAAATTGTGATAATGAAATCCAGTCCAGAGACAAAACAGTATCTTTCAATTTCTCCCTTCTGATAGATAGGGTACAACTTTAATAAACCAAATTAATAACATTTCAGTAAATGTGAATGCTCATTTAATTAAAAAATAAAATTTAAATCATTTTTTTAAAAGTGTTTCCATTCCAGTCAGTCCTCCTTTTCATCTCAGGGCTCTGCAGGACCTTTTACTTTCCATAGTGATACCCCATATAGCAGGTACTCACCCCAGGTCAAAGGGCTGTAATGATTCAAATGTTGCTTACAGCTTTGGTTTTCTCTTCTGACCACTAAATGTCACTTTAGGTGCTTCTCCTCTTAGAAACACACTTTTTATATCATCACGTCAGATATATTAACATTTTGTCTCTCCCCACCCATATTTACGGCTGTGCTCTAAAACTCATTTCTTCCTCCAGGTTACAGAATAATAAGCATCCATTGCTTCATATAAATAGCCTTACAACTATTTAAAATTATTCTTTCCATTTTCTGATCTAACTTTGCCTCTCCCATCATTTACTTCTTGATTGCTTCATTAAAACAAGAAGTGTCCCCTTTTGACTGATATCACCTGAAGCGATTTGCTCATCAGCTGGAACCGAGCTAGAAAACAAGACCTGACCATAAACTACCAATGCAACAAAAATCTTTCACACATCAGAAATGCTATTTCCATCTCTGACACAAGCGAGTGAGTGAGAGGATTTGAAGACATGTCTATAGTTTTAGGTGGCTATGTCTAATAAGGGAAGAGGAGGATTTAACAGCAAAGGCTGATTATAAAAGTAAAATTAAAGAATTTGGTTTGTTTACCTGATTAAGGATATAAAAAAATCTCCATCAGTATATCACTGGGATAGATATCAGAACAGAAGCAAAAATCATATACACTAAAGATGAGAACTTAGAGGCAAAAACATTCACTTTAAAAGTTACTAAAAGGTTCTGAATCAAGACAGAAACATAGGAGCAGTAAGGATGTAAACACTTCTTTTTCTTCTTTTAAAATTGGGCTTGATCAGCTTAAGAAAAAATCTATAAGGTATACACTTGTAATAGCATGGGATTAGACATGCTCATGATGATCAAGAAGATCCTTAGCAACCCAGAGCTTATATGAAGGAAAGATGTCTGTGTAAACCTGGGGGTTATGTAGCCAGAGAAGATTATCCTAATTGGTGTGGAGTATTTGCAAAAAAACCAAAGACCAGGGAAGATAAAAGTCATACATTTGTAAGGATGAAAGCTTCTCCTCCAAAGGAAATAAATGCTGACTATTTTTGGAGGGGGGGGAGGGAGGGAGGAGAGAAAGAGAGAAAGTCCCCATTAACTTCCAAAGGACAAGTCTCAAGCCCAGAATCACAGCAAAAAGCGATGAGAGACAAGGAGCAAAAGATGGGCATGGCACAAACACACATGCTGAAGCTAGTGCCATTATCTTGTGTGCTAGACCTACCAAAGGTAGATCCTGTGAAACTAACCTGATCACCTTCTATGACAAGGTGACCTGCTGAATGGACGAGGGGAAGGCTGTAGATGTGTCTACCTGGACTTTGGTAAAGCCTTTGACACTGTTTCTCACAGCATTCTGACTGAGAATCTGGCTGCCACTGGCCTGGACAGGTGGACCCTCAGCTGGGATAAAAACTGGCTGGATGGCCGAGCCCAGAGGGTGGTGGTGAATGGAACAAAATCCAGCTGCAGGCCGGTCATGAGTGGCGTCCCCCAGGGCTCAGTCCTGGGTCCAGTCTTGTTCAACATCTTTATCAGTGACCTGGATGAAGGGATTGAATGCTCCCTCAGAAAGTTTGCAGATGACACTAAACTAGGAGGAAGTGTTGATCTGCCTGAGGGTAGGGTGGCTTTTCAGAGGGATCTGAACAGACTGGACCGATAGGCTGAGACCAGCGGCTGAGGGAGCTGGGGCTGTTTAGCCTAGAGAAGAGGAGGCTGAGGGGAGACCTTATCACCACCTACAACTACCTGCAGGGAGGTTAAGAGAGGTAGGTGATGGTCTTTTCAGCCAGATGACAGGAGATAGGACAAGGGGGAATGGCATGAAGCTGGGCCAGGGCAGGTTTAGATTGGACATTAGAAAAAAACTTTTTACTGAAAGAGTTGTCAGGGCCTGGAACAGGCTGCCCAGGGAGGGGGCTGAGTCACCTTCCCTGGATGTGTTCAAAAAAGGGTAGATGAGGTACTTAGGGATATGGCCAAAGGGTGGTGGTCAATGGGTCTGTGTCCAGGTGGAGGCCGGTGACAAGCGGTGTCCCCCAGGGGTCTGTCTTGGGACCGGTTCTCTTTAACACCTTTATCAATGACATTGATGATGGAATTGAGTGCACCCTCAGCAAGTTTGCGGATGACACCAAGCTGAGTGGTGTGGTCAACACCCTAGAAGGAAAGGAAGCCATCCAGAGGGATCATGACAGGCTGGAGAGATGGGCCCGGGTGAACCTAATGAGGTTCAACACTGCCAAGTGTCAGGTGCTGCACTTGGGCCGGAAGAATCCCAGACATAGATACAGACTGGGAGAAGAGCTTCTTGAGAGTAGCCCTGCTGAGAAGGACTTGGGGATTCTGGTGGAAGAGAAACTTAACATGAGCCAGCAGTGTGCTCTTGCAGCTCGCAAGGCCAATGGTATCCTGGGCTCCATTAGAAGAGGGGTGGCCAGCAGGGACAGGGAGGTGATTGTCCCTCTCTACTCTGCCCTCGTGAGGCCCCATCTGGAGTACTGTGTCCAGAGCTGGGGCCCCCAATACAAGAAGGATGTGGAACTGTTGGAGAGGGGTCAGAGGAGGGCCACGAAGATGATTAGAGGGCTGGAGCACCTGCCCTACAAAGAGAGGCTGAGGGAGCTGGGCTTGTTCAGTCTGGAGAAGAGAAGGCTGTGGGGGACCTCATTGCAGCCTTCCAGTCCCTGAAGGGAGCTTATAAGCAGGAGGGGATTCAACTTTTTAAAAGGATAGACAATGACAGGACAAGGGGGAATGGATTAAAACTAAAGGAAGGAAGGTTTAAATTAGATATTAGGGGGAAGTTTTTTACAGAAAGAGTGGTGAGGTGCTGGAACAGGCTGCCCAGAGAGGTAGTGGATGCCCCATCCCTGGAGGTGTTCAAGGCCAGGTTGGATGGGGCCTTGGGCAACCTTGTGTAGATCCAGGCCTGAGGTTGGTGGCCCTGCCTGTGGCAGGGGGGTTGGAGCTCTGTGATCCTTGGGGTCCCTTCCAACTCATACCATTCTATGATTCTATGGTTTAGTTTAGGATGAGAATGGTTGGACTTGATGATCTCAAAGGTCTTTTCCAACCTTGTGATTCTGTGATATACAATAGTAGGAAGCCTGTAAGTAAGTAGAATTATTCCTCTAACTTTCCAGGTGTTTGGGTTGTTTGGGATTTGTTTTCATTACAAGTCTGGAGAAATAACATATTGTCTACAATAGCTGCAAAAGAAGGAACACTGAAAACTGTGCCTTCTATCTTCAACCCATCTCCGTGTGGACCAACACAAAACTGTTTCACAGAGTCACTTGCCATCTTTGAGAGATTTCAGTACATGGAAGCTGCAGCAGAAGCTTTCCCTGAAGTCTCAACATTTAGTATTGCATTAAAACATCAACTTTCATTTAGAAAGTCAGTCTTCAGTCCTTGAGCTGGCAGGAGAAAGGTTGATATAACTGTAACTAAAAGGATCTCAATATAGAAAAGAAGTCTGGATAAAATTCACTTTAAATAAACCCCAGGAAAATGTGTGCTTGATTATGCAGAGCAGAGTCAGTCCAAAAGCCTGGCATGGGTAACACCGTGCCAGACTAGAGCAGCGTGTAAGCACACATCAACACTGGTGGAGTGAAGCAAGAAACAAATCACTTTTACATGCATGAAACCAGGCAGAGCAGCTGAATAGAAATCGATTAATTAACAGCATTAATATTAACAAGATCAATAATGAAATCTAAAACTGCTACTGACATTAACCAGTGGGAAAATTACTACGACTCAGGTGCACCCAAGCTTAATTTTCTTTCCCTTTTCCACAGTGAAAGATAACCATCAATTCTTTAAATAAATTTGAACCACGGTGTCACACACTGAGCAGTGTGTGAACCTTAGCAATGGGGAGATGGCTTCTGTGGCAGCAGCGGCTCCATGCTATCATGCTGCTAATTATTAAAACCTGATGTTAGGATTCACAGCACAGTGCAGTTTATCAGTCTAAAGGAAGCAGCAAGAAAGAGACTTCTTGGTTCTAGGAAATGACAACAGCTTTGTGGAAATGCTACCTCTCTCTTTCTCTGGGGAATTTTGGCACTGTGACAAGAAAAGGTGCCTTGCCATTTTATCCTGGTAATTGCCAGCTCTTGAGAGATTGTTAACTGGATGCTAATTACTCATTTAGAATATATGTATTTTGGCTGGTCAGAACCAGAAGACTGACATTCATGCTTTGACCCACTAGTAAATGTAAAATGCAGCCCACTCCTCTAATAGCATTAACCTTCTGTGCCCAATGAATGCATGTAACATTTATTATTTCACATCTTAGATTTCTGGTGTAGATGAACCAAATACAAAATGCCCATTTAGATCTGAGCTAGTAAGAAAGGAGTTAACAGCCCAACCACTAAGAAAAAGAAACAAAATACTTTGTTTCCTCTACTTTGTCACTGTTTTTTAATTTAACATTTACCATGAATTAATTACTGGAAGTCTCCATTAAGACTCTTAACATTTAGACTAAAAGTTCAGCATAAACTCAGGGTCACTGTTTACAGTGCTCCCTGAGCAAGCATTCTTATTGCTTGGAAATAACCATGAATGTTAAAAGGTACAAGGCAAGTATGATGCGGGAATGAAATAAAAATCTCTAAAAATATCCCTGTGATCTATGCGTGTAGCTGTGGTGTCTGACAAATTCAATTAAATCTGTCATACATCATTCCTACAATGTTATTGATAGAGACATAGCAGTATTGAATTTTAATTATTCAGCTAGTATTGATCCCGCAATAATCTGGTAAAAATCATCTTAGGTTGTCAGTACCCCTAGGAGACAACAGCTATTATCTAATTATAAATCACACTGTGTCATTTGATAAAAGGTTAAGGCTTTCTTTTTACACATTTTTGCAGTCAGATTCTCATGTATAAATCAGAGTGACATGATTGTCTGCAAATGCTAATTATTTTCTTCCCATTGAGCATCTATTCCATTACCATGACAGACTCATGAAAGTGAGCTCTTAGTGCATGTAGCAAATTCCCAGAGACACAGCAACAATCAAGGAATTGGGATTTCAGATTTTTATTTCATATTGACCTTGAGCAAGCAATCGTAGTGTTCACAGGGTTTGCATTTCCCCCAAGGAGAAGCCTGGGACAATATTTGCAGTGCCCACTCTTGTTAAACACTCTGAGATTCTCAGAGGAAAGCTGCGCAGCGGCAAACTTTGTCTCTGCGAAAGAGCTGAAGAAGAAAGAGGCTGGCTAGCAGCCCTGCAGTGTTCTTCTCTTCCAAAACCGTTAGTTTCCCTCTGCTGTCATCAGAGAATTGGGTGGCTGATACTCTATTTTCTTTTTCTCCCTTCAGACCCTGGTTTATCTATCATTCAAGATAAAGAGAGGTCATATCACCTTGCAGTGGCAGCAGTGCAAGAAGCAAGGGTGGCACCGTGAGGCCAGGGGCACACAGACACCCTGCACTTATGTATAAGCACCCAGGATTCCTGTGGCAGCTCCTGCCTTCCCACACTGTATCCTCTGCTTACACCCAGCTCATTTTGCTGTCTTCTGTTTTGTGGGTAGCAAATGGCCAGTTTTCAAGTGACTTGTAAGGACAGATGCAAGATGCCTTCTTGCCATTGCTTCGCTGCCCTTTCTCATGCATTGCAAGGCCAGGAAGGCATTGTTGCAGCTCACCCCATTGCCTCCCGTGGGGAGGCACTGACAGAAATGAATAGCTGATATAATGCTGGCATAACAAGACCACCAAAAGGTTGGCTGCCATTACTCACCAGCCCTGAAACAACCACTCAAGGAGGTCTCCAGCAGTCCCTTAAAGACCTTTCTGCTTCATCCTTTATTATTTGCAAAAGACATCCCACATCCAAAGAGACCTTTTATTAAATCTAGTAATTTGGCCCAGAGGAGGGAGCGCACATTCCCGTATCACAGGGACAGTCCTAGCAACCAGCTTTTTCCTTTTATGACAATTGGCTCTTGGCTCAAGCACCCTCAGCTGACCAACAGCTGCAGCACTATGATGCCGGCAGAGAAGTGCCAGCCTATTTACTGCTTCAGAGATCATAACCAGCTTCTTCAGCTCCCCTGAAAGACCCAAGGGCAACCAGTGCAGCTCCCCATGTAAAGCAGTCGGAGGGAATCTTTACACACAATCCAATAGCATATGACAGACGGTATCCCTGCAGGGTACATTTATGCATAAGGAAAGGGGGTGATAAAAATGCCTGATCATTGTTCCCTAAAATACAATGACTTAAGCAACGGCAGTGATGGCCTGTAATAAACGTGCCATTCAATGCCATTCTGGGACTCCCTTTTTTCCCCACACATGCCTTGAACTTTATGATACAGAAATAAGGATAAAATAAATGATCAGCGACAAATGGCCTAAACTGAGAACATGAAATCTAAAAGGGGAGGTTAAATATTTAGAAAACTGTAAATGTCCTCCTTTAGATTTGAATTTTATCTGATTTGAAAATGTCACTATTGAGTCAAGGACAATTTTGAGACTAAAGAAATTTTTCAGCTGAAACAAGGGACATTTTGGAAAATCAGGTTCAAATGAGCAGCATAGACATGAAAGCTATCGCCTGGCACTCACTGCAGTCTGCAAGCCTTGAGTGGGCTGTGGGACTCACTTTATTTTTTCAGCGGACAGTTTTATACTTGTACTGGAGACCTCCAAAACTGTGACATTTTCTGCAGCTAATGGGTTTCAGAGACTCCACAGGGAGACTGACTGCGATCCTCCATTCCCTAACACTGCCCTGAACTGAAGAATCTTTCAGAAAAAAAGGACATACATTACTAGCGGCAACCTTAGATTAGAACCTAACCTATACACTTTTGTGAGGGTGAGGGACTGTCAGGGTCCTCCTCTATATGCTACTGCCAGAGACTTCGAGTGCTACCATAGGTTTTAAGTCCTCAGAGGACCAAGTTCTAGTTTGAAGGGAGAATTGGCATGGAATAACCCAAAGACTTCCTTTCATTGCATAGAAAACTAAAACATGAGGCAGCATTAAAACTCCTCCAGCTAACCTTTGCAAACCCACTTCTAGCAAGTCTAGGTGAAGTCAGTACTGTACTCACTCCCAATTGTTTATTCACTCTTCATTCTTTTAATTACCCCAAAAACCTCCCACACAATGCAGTACAAGCTACTACAAATAAGAGTAGAAAACCCCCAGTGTGCTGCGCTTCAGCTATCACACAATTCTTAAATAACTTTTCATACCTAAGCCAATTTCATCTCAGTCATCTGAAAAAGAAAGCTGTGTGTCCTACACTGCTGCTGCCCTGAGCCACCTTGGTTCTTTTTCAATATTCAGTTTTATGACTCCTTTCTATCTTTATAGGTCTTTTCTATTTTCAGTCCTTGCTTTAAACCATGTTACTCTCCGCAACCAGCACTTTTCTATAATTAACTTCATGTTCATAACTCCCAGTGTTTTTTCTTACTCTGAACATAGTTTCTCATTTTGCTTCCTCTTTAGAGTATTCTACATTGTACCAAAAACTTCATGAACAAATAAGTATACTGGGAAACAGTCTTAGCAGGGTGCACAGTTATGTGGTGTTGCTCTATTAGCATGAGAAACATGAAGCTAAAATTAACCTCCAGAAGGAACATAAAGGAAAAATGCCAAGAAACACCAGGTTCACCATACACCATTTCTTCCTGTTCTGCCTGCAGAAACATTTGTCTTTCCCATCACATCCCAGTTCTACCTGTACAAGCCCACCTGTAACTCTAGATTAGACTTGCACATGTATTACCACAGATTCACAGGTCGTGGGTGTTGATGCAGAAAAGCACCATTTCCTTCTCTTCATGGTGACCCAGATAGTACAGCTTTTCCTCTTGGGTCAGAGCTGAGTTTTCTCACAATCTGCAACCCATAACTGAGGCTATGCCTAGCAACAAGGGAAAAACACAGAAAAAAATCCCTACCTTCTAATTCTGAGTCAAAAGCAAAGTTGTAAAGAAACCCATTATTTTAAACAATTTTTGAAATCTTGAGGACCAGAGCAGCTTGAAAAGGCTACACGCTTACAGGCTTGAATTATCCCAGACAAATGACCACATTTCACAAGCAATACAAAAACCCACAGACTGAGTAATGGCAGCTCATGGGTGTACAGAAAATTCGCATCTAACCAAAGGTGAAAATAAAGGAGAAATTAAAGCATGACTCTGTGTGTTTGGCTTGGAGTACTTTCCCAGAGAGACTATCCATCAAGTCTTGTACTATGCATGAACACGGTATCAGGCAACACAGAATATTTTCTCATCATTGAGACACTTGGCATTGCTTCAGGTGTTTAATTTTATGGGACTTTTTTCCTGAAATTTAAGCTGATATTCAGCATAGAACAGCATATTTCAATATTCTGTATCAATGCAGTATCAATGATTTAGAGATTAATAGCACAAATAAGGTAATTTCTAAATACTATATGATAATGTTTGGTAAATAACAAAGGAGATATTATTGGTGCATTTGGGTCTTACTGCATAACAGTAGCTTGCATACTTGTCCTAGAAACGTTGCTGCTACACTAAACTAGCAGATGACACTAAACTAGGAGGGGTGTTGGTTGACTGCAGACTGAATATGAGTCAGCAGTGTGCTCAGGCAGCCAAGAAGGCCAATGGCATCTTGGCTTGTATCAAAAACAGTGTGGCCAGTAGGTCTGGGGAGGGGATTGTGCCCCTGTACTCAGCATTGGTGAGGCCACACCTCGAGTGCTGTGTCCAGTTCTGGGCTCCTCACCACAAGAAGGACATGGAGGTCCTGGAGCGAGTCCAGAGAAGGGTAACCAGGCTGGGGAAGGGGCTGGAGGGCAAATCCTCTGAGGAGCGGCTGAGGGAGCTGGGGCTGTTTAGCCTAGAGAAGAGGAGGCTGAGGGGAGACCTTATCACCACCTACAATTACCTGAAGGGAGGTTATAGAGAAGTAGGTGATGGTCACTTCAGCCAGGTGACAGGACAAGGGGGAATGGCATGAAGCTGTGCCAGGGCAGGTTTAGATTGGATGTTAGGAAAAAATTTTTTACTGAAAGAGTTGTCAGGGCCTGGAACAGGCTGCCCAGGGAGGGGGCTGAGTCACCTTCCCTGGATGTGTTCGAAAAAAGGGTAGATGAAGTACTTAGGGATCTGGTTTAGTTTAGGATGTGAATGGTTGGACTTGATGATCTTAAAGGTCTTTTCCAACCTTATTATTCTGTGATACATCTCGGTGCATCTTTATATCCATCTGTCTTCCTAGAACATGTGATGTGATCGTTTCAAAACTGCAAAGGTCTCAACAGAAGTTACTGAGTAAAACACTAAGTGTGGCAGACCAGAAAAGCAAAATGACCTGTACTGGCCTTAAGCTGCAGGACTCTAAAATCTTCCATAAAAGCCTTTATTTCTTTTTTTGTAATTTTGCTGTTGAAGACTTCAGCATTTCTGTCAGAAAGCTAAACAGAAAAATTTTCATTTGTCTCAATAAAACAATCTTAACATTCTAAAAATAAGAAGGAAATAACCAGAAAGGCACTTTCTACTGAAATAAATCTTCAATAGAAAAGGTGTAGTAAAGTGTGCAAACAGTAACAGCATATTTTTAAACCAACACTAACATGTATCAGAATTCTTGTCAAATCTCATCTTTGCTGGTAGAGTATACCGGTTTTTTTTCATCTGATTTCTGCACAATCAAGGGATCTGATTTAGTGCGGTACGTATTGAACAAGTAATCAGGCTCACAAAAAAACAGAGCCCTTCAAGCAAATTAAGTGGCTTCCTGATGTCCTTGCTGACAGTGTTTCCTAAGAATTACTGAGAAGTGAGGAAGACTCACAGTGAGCAGCAGAAAGACAAAAGATGGCCTTGGACAGTAATAGCTGCTCCTCCTCCCTTTCTGCTGGACACACAGGGAACACTGACTGGCCAGAACTGTGAACTCATCACATTTCAAATGCTGAATTAAATATATTTGTTTTCTGAGAAACATAACAGGCCTGTTACTTTGTTCCTCTGAACAGATGTTGGCCAGCTCTCCTGAACCACGAAGGCTACACAGTCAAAGCTGCAGGAGAGAGATCCAACAGAATCAGGAGTATTTGCAAGGTACAAAATGGATGATGGGGGCATAGCCCCAGGTCCTTGGTGTATCTCTCTGGATTATCCACTGCTTTTAGCAGAAGTAAAAGCATTACTGGGTAACCAATTTGCCCCCATTCACTGTAGGGCTGCAGGGAGGTGGAGAACATTTACTGTTTGTACCACTGATGAGCCGGCCTCATCATCCACGATGTAACACTTCTCAGCTTGTCTCAGAAGGAAAAAGGCTGTTCTCATGTTCAAATCATGTTTATTATTACAAGTGAAAGATGCCTAAATAGCATGCAGGTGCAGAGACATACTCTGGGCTGAATGCATTATTGGTTTCCGTGTCACAGGGGCTGAGAAAGAGCCCACCAAATCAGACAAAGCTGATTTCAGAAGAAACACCTTTAAAAATGTCCTGTGATTACAGAACAGGTTCTGAGGCACCACCACTTTTACTCAGATCT
Source organism: Porphyrio hochstetteri (assembly GCA_020800305.1). NCBI lineage: Eukaryota > Metazoa > Chordata > Aves > Gruiformes > Rallidae > Porphyrio > Porphyrio hochstetteri. Next base: position 22,081,191 of record CM036917.1, read on the forward strand.
TGGCCATAAGCAAGAACTTTATATATTTTCATAGAACAAGCCCAATTCCTATCCGTGCAGTAAGCAAACTTTCACAGCAAAATTCACCACGCATAAAATTATATTCTGTTCCATTATTTGGAGGTAGACTAGACTAACTGATGTTACAATCCAGGTTCTTCCCACTCCCTCTTGTGAGGCTTACACGAGACCAGCTTCCCCCTCTGAAAAATACAGCATAGTTCATTCTACATCTGGAGCTGAACTCAGTATTTCCAAGCTAAAGTCCATAAAAAGGGACACCAAAATTAAAAATTCTTCACACGTGAAATGCAAGGGTTGAAGCCTGGGTCACCACAAACCACCATTCCTCAGCTTCTTGTACTTGTTTTACTGCATCAGATCAAGTAAAGCTACATCCTCCAACTTTATTCATAGATATCTGGCCTAAACCTCTCCGTGAGAGTTCATAATTCCCTTATATCTTAGCCCAGACTATCTGCCACAAAACTCATACTGATCTATAACAGACCAGGAAAAAATGGAAACATAACAAATGAGTTAGAAAAAAATCTTTGCTCTAAATTATTATGGGCAGTTGATGGTGAGCTTTGACAGATCTTCAGAGCCTCATCTGAGATTTCCTGACCCAAATGATTATTTGAACTATGAGCCTGCTTCTTCTTCCTCGGATAACCATAGCTGCTGCTGGGAGATTCTCCTGTATGCCACCAGGTGCCCTGGTCCTACTACACCTGACCATCCTTCTCCAATGCCTCAAGTGGATTTTTAAAACTTGAGTCTTTTATCCTGCTAAAATTTTGCTGGATAACACACACTGTTCATTGTGTTGAGCTGGTCTTATTTACTGCTTTGTGCTCAGAGATCTTTCCACTACAAAACAGGATATAAAAAAAAAAAAAAAAAAAGATAAACCACACCGAAAAGCAACAGCCTCAAACCACACAGGATGGACAAGGACAACACAACCTTGATTGTACTTGAGTGATATTTTATGGCACAGAACAGAAATTGGAAGGGACTCCATTTCAGGCATAATGATAAACTACATGAATTGGCTGAGGTGTATGCTGTCAAATTACTTCTTTCTGTCTCTAAGTATTTATCTATAAGTAGCATCAACACCATTCATGGGTTTTTTCCCCCTTCTGATGGCTTAGGCTGCCAGCACACTCAACCCACTCATCTACCCCAGCTGACCTGCACAAGAACTTCTGCAGTAACCACATCTTCTCTAGCTTTTCCTCATAGATCCAAACCAAACCATGCCATGGTGAAATAGTTCTGTCACTCAATTTACAGATGCAGACAGAGATCCAGCTACTCTGAATCCTCCAGGATTACTTTGCTCAATCTGTTTCACTCCAAGGGTGAAGAATAAGTGCTCTGCATTTACTTTTTTTTTCCTTTTCTTTTCTTTCCTCCCTTTCCTATATCAAAGGAAATGAAGCCACATCTATTCCAATTATTACTACTGTCAAAAACCTTTGCAATAACAAGGCATATGGACAGCTAAACATGCACAAACTAATCAGCTTTTACTGCTTGATAAAGTGTCACACTTGTCATGTTCCCTGATCAGCCGAGCTTATTAGTTCACTGCATATGATGGTCACAAATTTGCATCTATTATCCACTGTCTGGAGATTTAAAAGCTTCCTGTTCTGCAAAGATTATCCATCAGTGGAAGCAATTCTTAAGGGAGAGAAAAGAATATGTTAGTTCAGTGCTAGTTTTGCCAGGCAGGCCTTGTTGGATTTATCATCTTAATCTGTTACACCGAAATCACTGCAGCTGTTTTTACCCAACAATCTCAGAACTGATTGGCAATGTATTAGCAACAATTGTACTAAACGCTCCTCTGAATCCTTAAGAACGTAAGTTAGACAAAACTTCTTTTTCTTTGGTTTAACAAGAATTCATTGAGTGCTTATAAAATCAAGTAGGTACATCTGAGCAGATATGAAGTATCTTTGGGTGGTACAGTGTTTGGCAATTTAAGAAAATGCTTCATCCTGCCCTGACAGTGCCATGTCATCCTAGGCCCAGTTATGAAGGGAAGAAGCAGAGGTGGCAGATAGGGCAGGTTCTTACCCCTCTGCACATCACAGGAAACCAAGAGGCTCTATCTTGCTTGTTTATCCTTTGAAGGGAGCACCTAGGGTTTTTATTATTCTTAACTTTGCACTTTAGAAGAATGGAATAAAGGTGAAAAATCCTCTTTAAAGAGGTTGATGGAGCTTCTCCATCTCCTCCCCTTAGAATGAGGGAACCCACATCATCTCTGATGTTCCACTGTAGTCAGTGCCTCCCACTGCACACAGTTTTGGTGATGCAATCTGTCATCTTTCTTCAAGTGAGTTAACATTATTTTTTTCTGTTTTTTAATTAAAAGCCCTTTGGCAAGTCTCCATCTGCAAAGTGCTCTTGTGAGTATTTTTCCTCATCCCCTCTAAATTTTTTTGCCTTGTATGTTAAGAATTCAGTCTTTCTCTAGAATATTCATCCATCAGTCCCTTCTTCAGCATCCCACAAATGACTCTAAAATATATGGCCCACTTCATTCTAAATTTGCCATATTTAATTTAATTTTCAGGAGACCCTGGGTTCAACTCTACTCGCTCATACAGGCCTGTGTGGTACAACACTCTACTGTGTAGAAAGTAACCAACTCCTCATCTCAAGCATGTATTTTTACATGCTAATACATAGATATGCAGTCAATCTCCAAAAACAGATTACAGAAAATCTTTATCTATTTACATATAACAAGCAGGGAAAGGAACAACTGAAAATCAGAGCCAAATAGTTTCTTTCAAGTGTCAAGGCTAACCCACATGGGGTTCTATATCATTGATTCAATCTGGCTCCATTTTATTTTCTTGATAGTGCCAGTCTCGTTTCCTTTCCATTATTACCTTCAGCCAGAAGGAAAAAAAAAAAAAAAAAAAAAGCTGATACTTATTCCAGCCATGAATCAGCAAACAGAAGATAGTACATGAGCATTCAGGCTGGCATCTTCCCTAACGGGATTAATTGTGGCAAGCTTGCTTGGCCTTCTGCCACTTTATATTCCGACATAACAATCTCTGCATGGCATTTCTGTGTGCCATTCTGCCCCTCCAAATGAGCATAGATACTTAGTGTAACTGTGGTCTCTAACAAGTCGAAAAGAGGGAATTAGCTGCCCTTTACTTCCTGCTCAGGTCAGCTAATCCTCAGGGTGGTCAGGCAAGTTGCAGAGAGAATGTCATACAGAAACCACATCAGGAAGACAGAAGGGAGTCTTATCAGCACTTGTACAAGCTGCCTCCAAATCCAGAGTGTGAGGCAAGAGCAGAGGGAGAGGGACAAAGGGGAGCAACAAGGCTGGTGGGTATGTGAGCAACCCTTCCATAGGCCTACAGCAATAGAAAGTACAGCTGAACAATTAAATTCAGTCTCTCTTGGCCTACTCAGAAAGAATGGGACTCCAGACTGAAAATTTTAAAAAAAAAAAAAAAAAAAAAAAAATCACAGAATCATAGGGGTTGGAAGGGTCCAACCCCCCTGCCAAAGTAGCTCCCTAGCACATATTGCACAGACAGGCATCCAGACGAGTCTTGAATCTCTCCAGAGAAGGAGACTCCACCACCTCCCTGGGCAGCCTGTCCCAGGGCTCTGTCACCCTCACTGTGTAAATGTTCTTCCCCATGTTGGTGAGGAACTTCCTGTGCTCCAGTTTGCAGCCATTGCCCCTTGTCCTGTCCCCACAGACACTGAAAAGGGGTTGGCCAATTCCCCCTGCATCCCATACTTAAGATATTTATAAACATTAATTAGGTCCCCCCTCAGTCTTCTTTTCTCCAGGCTGAACAGTCCCAGCTCACTCAGCCTTTCCTCACAGGGGAGATGTTCCAGGCCCTTAATCATCTTCGTAGCCCTTCTCTGGATTCTCTCAAGGAGGTCCCTGTCTTTTTTATACCAGGGAGCCCAGAACTGGACACAAGATGGCAACTGGCAATGGCATTCTCAATTGTATTTGCAAACAGTATAAAACAGCTGGCCCCCTTTCCATATTTCCAGGCCCATATGCCTAATCAGAGTCATATTTGAGTAAAATAAGATATGGATTGCAAAGCACAACATGCTTAAGGTGATGTCTTTCAATAAATGTGTTACAGCATCTAGTGACAACATTGGTGCTGCTGCTGAGTGAACACACATGCTTGGGCTGACACTGCACCTCCCTTGCTTAGTCCAGTCTTCACAAATGCTGTTCTGATCATCACTGAACCAAATGAAGAACTGTAGCAATCCCAGACCATCTCTGATGGCAGCCAGCAAGTTCCAGGATTCCTGGCAAAATTATGAATTCTCCATATTGATAATCAGTAACAGAAAGGAAAACAGCACAAGCATCTAGCTAATTCTCAGTCATCATACTTCAGGGTTGTGTGACAAATGAGAGAACATAGAGAAAGCAGTAGCAACTCTGTTGTGATAAGCAGGACTTATATGCTTTGTAAGATAACCCTTTGGCAAATACCTGTGTCATTCATAAATGCAGAGCCACACAAGTGGCAGAGGAAGAGAAATGTTGTAACTATATTACGCAGCTAAAGTTGAGCGGCCCAGCAAATTGTGCAATAAAAGATCATTATTGCTTATAATCCTGTCTAAACAACAGACCTGTACAGTCCAAACACTGCCAGACTTGACCACAAGGGATGCAGAATCATGGTAAAAATTACTGTAATATTTTTGAGTAAACCCCTTCTAAATAAAACACACAAACAAACCGGGATGAACGAGAGCTGCCAGAGACTACCATTTGGTATGAAAACTGTAAAAGACACCATGTGAATAAAGTATTTTCTAGTCATGGACCCCAAAAGAGTAAGACGGGAAAACATAATTGCCTCCAACTTCATGACTGGAAAGCTGAGGGAAAGTTTAAAAAAAAAAAAGAAAAAAAAGAAAAGCCTGTTCGTGGCTGTCACAGATGGAAGCAGCAGCACCCCTCTGCTCCTGCAGTTTATTCTTCACATTGAGCTGCCTCTTGAGACTAGGCTACTAAGTATTTATAAGGGGAAGAACAGAAGTAGTGTTTAAAAAGAGAACATTAAGAAAAAAAAAACCAAAACAAAGCCTTTTACAAATTAGAAACAACACACTCCTGCTGTTAAATAGTCTGTAACCAAGGGTACTGTGCCATTCTCTCAGGTCTTTCTCACCCAAACCACTTAATTCCATAGAGGATTTAGCTTTACAGGTTTAATTCAGTCTGTGAAGGTAACAGAAGATAAGCCTTCCTTCCATCGAGACCATTTCCTTTTCTGGCTCTGCTCATGAGATTTGAGCCAAGTTCTGCCCTGGAGAAGAGGCACTCAAATCTGTTGATGGCAAAAATACAGCGAGACGTAAGTCCCAATTTAATTGTGACTATTTAAGTCATTGCAAAATAAACTGTTTTCCCAGGAGCTTCATGAAGTAAAATGGAAGTCAAAACTATTTTTTATTCTAGTAAACAAACTGGAAGAGTAGACAATCTTGTTAATGAAAAACATTGAAAATAGCTGAAAGAATAATTCCGAGTTGCAAAGACAACACACTGTAGAATATGGAGCGGCAGCTGATTAGCAGTCCCATCCTTATTTTCTAATGGTGTGTAATTAGTGGTTTCTAAAAGAAGATGCACATGGTGTTTGTTCAAACTAAGCACAGGCTGTGTTTGCTAAAGACACCGGGCTTCATTCTTATCTCAAATACGTCACAGTGCCAGGATGTGCCGTTTCTTAAGGCTGTGTTCTCAAATTGCTGCACGGCATTTCAACACCACTAGGCTCATTCTTTGAAAAATCCTTTAGAATGTCATAGAAAGGAGACTTTTTAACGTTTCAGTCATTATATTTTAGTAAAAAGGAATGCATTTTACCGAGTCTATTTGCCAAGGAAGCTGGCTGATTTGTTTGAATATTTGCACAGCTCTTGCAGCAAATCTCCTTCACTGTTTCTTCTGCATCTTCAAATCAAGAAAAAAAAAAAAAAAAAAAACCCAAACTACAGAAGTATTTCGGAAGCATACAAATGCAGCAAACAATACTAACCCCAAGGGAGTGGGGAGTAAGAAAAAGCCTAAAGACACATACATGCAGGAAGAAGAGAAATCAACTTTTTTTAAGCTAAGGGAATAATTTAATGCAAACATAGACCTTATTGCAACAGAGTTAGAACAAAACAACACCATGTAAGATGCCACAGGGCTGAACACGAGCAAAAAAGTAATCACAAGCTATACCTCTCCGGTAAAGGGCTTACTGAAGTTCAGAGAGTTACAGCATGAAGTGAATGTAAGTCCATATCCCAAGAAGTCCTCTTACTGCTCACCTTTTTTAATTGTATGCACAGCAGGTGATTAAATGCCTAGCTAAACTTCCACTTTGGGCAGCTGGAAAACTCTCTAAAAATTGTCTATGATGAAGGGAAGGACATAGAGGTGTAGTAAGGGGTATCCACTTGTACAGCCAGCAGTACCTCACCTGATGGGAGGAGGCATTGCAGGTTTTTCTCTTTAAGGTCTCTAATTGTACCAGCTGGGCATACAGCAGAGACCTGGTCCTGCAGCAGGAAGGGCTGCTGGGCAAGGCATGCACACCTGAAGTCCCCCTTCGTCACCATGTTTTCAGCCCTCTCCTTAGAGGGGGAGCTTCTCCCACTTTTCCTCCACAGAGCAGAAGCAAAATGAAAAGAGGCTGCTCTTGGTGACATGATCCAGTGGACATCCAATGATGCTAAGTACACAGGGCTGATACTGATGATCATCTGGTTTTACCTGGGAATGTGAGGCAGTCTAGGTACTACAAGAATAAAGTCTTCTTTTGTATCATATTGTAGAAGAGACAGCTACAGATAATAAATCACTACCTTTTTAAAAAATAGGACTTAAATATAAATAAGTCCCTCTTAAAACACTTCACACACACACACATAACCTGCTTTGGGATTCTAACCACACTTCTGGAGCCAGAATTCATAAGAAGCAAAGCACCATCATGAAAAAAACAAATGGAAACATTTGAAAACAAATGGACCTGCTGTTTAACTCCCTGAGTAGGTGACCCAGGAAGTTCATTGTAATTCTACAGACTTTCCTTTTTACTCCAGACAAGTCCCTTACAAGCAGAGTCACAAATAAATTCATAGGTAAAATTTAGTATTGCAACTTCATAAGGGCTTGGCACAGGACTCTGGAACCTGCCCTTTCTCCCACATTGCCTGTGCAAAACCAGGCCAGCATGAACGTTGCAACACAAAGCTGTCTGTACTTGGCATGTGCAAAGAGTGCATGAGAAGTCACAGACAGAGGAACACCTACCTTAGAGGCTCTTATTTCTCTTCAAAGTAAGCCGGGATCACACCATCTCAGCTCTGTGAAGGCAGAGACACACTGGCCAAAGCAGAAATCTTAGTGCTAGAAAAAGAGAATTAAATAAATTTATAAGTCAACTACAAAATTTTATCCACCTTCAGCATTAGGTGATGGGTAAGCAGACTTTCAGGGTCATAATTTTGGATGCAGTACTCAAATCCTCGCTAAGGACCTATCCGCAGCTTAGGCTCCAGTCTCAATTCTTTGTCTGCAAAATAGAGGGAGCAGAATTTGCCTGTTCTGTGGGAGCCTGTGAGGATAGTGCTAAGACAGTGGAAGAGCAACAGTTAAAAGTACCCATGAAATCCCAGATTCCAACAAATTCAGTATTAGCGTAGAAAAAAGTTGCACAGGCTTAGATTCAGAGTATCCCGATGGCTAAAATTATTTCTGTTTTACAATGTTGAAATCCCTCTGTGCATCAATATATAAAATTTAAGACTAATTATTTTTAGTAACAGTTTGCTTCAAGATTCAATATAACTACTACTACTCTAATTACCCTTATTAATGTAACAGTATTCACTCTTCACACAATCCTGTACTGCTGTTACCTCTTTCTTCACAAATATCTTCCACAAAAACAAAAATAGTGAGTTCATCAGGATTAAAATTCCTTTCTCTGAATTTCTGCCATAAGAATCACTCTGTTACTACCAGAATCAACTGGCCCTATCTGGCCTTCCAGGCTGTGCTTGTAGCATTATTCTGCCTATGCTGTGCCTGAGTTAACACAGGAGAACTTAAAGCAGACTCAAAAGCACTGATTGGAGACACATCCTGCCTATGTAGCAAAAGCTGCTGATGGGAAAGATCTCAAGGAGCAGGTCATGTGCTGTTTACAGCAGAGCCACCGGTGCTCTCAGTCAAGAGCAGGCAATGAGGCAGCACAAGATGCTGTGTTAGGACTGGGGGACCTGAACCATGCTTTTATCATAGAATTAGATACTGCAGCCACTGTAGGCCAGCTGGTTTTTATAAAGAAAAAGAGAGGCAGCACAGCGCCCCTCTAGGAACACACTTAGCATGACAAGCTCATTTATTCCCAGCAGTTGTTTACCACTCTACCTTTCCTGCAGCAAGTGAGACAAAAGACAGGATTTGAATGTGAAACATTACAGTGGAAATGGGGAGGAATGGGGTCCGGATTCCTTTCCCAGATCTACTACAAGACAGATCTACTGAGAGACCTTGGGCACCTTCTTATTCTCCTGCTCCTCTACAGAAAGCAGAGATATACTGATACGCAGTGTGACAGCCTACTAATGACAGGATTAATGTTAAATCTCAGCTGTGTGAGAGATCTTAGGATAGGAAGGGCAAACTGATCATCATAGTGCAATTTTATTAATTTTCAGCAGGGATTTTTCTAGTCTCCTTCCTCCTTGGTAGGATCAACCAGTTGGAATCAGTCCTCACCACTGCTGGCATGAGCTGAAGTCACCACAGCTGTGACCGCACACTGAGTGCCAGCGTTACTGCATGCAATGAGTCAGACCAAAAGCTCAATGATCAGAGTAGCCCCCATCTCTCACCTCCACTGGCCACATCCTGCTTCTCTACTCACACTCACTGCAAGGACCTTCCACTTACACTGACACACACCAATCCTAAGGAAAGGAAATCCAGCAAAGAGGAAAAATAAAAAAAAAAACAACCCACCTCCAAGATCAGGTGGTTTGGCCAGGTCAGCCATTGTCTCCAAGACAATCACTGGGGTGTGTTCCTGGGAGGGAGGGGATAGGGTGGCCTGGGACAGCTCCTGTCCCTAGATACCAAGGACAGATAAATTACAGACCTGAAATGGAACTAGCAGAAACACAGGAAAAAAAAAATTATAATCCACAATCGGAGCATATTTGATGCAGGCTGGCTGAACACGTCTGCTCTTTGCTGGTGCTCTGGGGTTTTGAGAGATGTGTATATCAAGTAACAAAAATCAATTCAAAATTCCTGTACACATCTTGTTGAATTTTTTATTATCATTTATTTAAACCCAAGAAACTACATGGCCTTGTGTCATGGATTAACCCAGCCAGAAGCTAAAACAACCACACAGCTGTTCACTCACCCCCACCCCCCAGTGGGATGAGGGAGAGAATCAAAAATAGGGGGAAAAAAAAGAAAAAAAAGAAGTAAATATTGTAGGTTGAGATAAAGACAGTTTAATGGGACAGAAAAGGAAGATTATGATGATAATATACAAAACAAGTAATGCACAGCACAATTTCTCACCACCCAGAACTGATGCTCAGTTAGTTCTGATCTGTGACACCTCCAAGCCAACCACCAGTCATACATGGAGCATGACACCATACAGCATGGAATATCCCTCTGAACAATTGGGGTTACCTGTCCTGGCCAAGTCCCTTCCCAGCTTCCTGGGCACCCCCTGACTTCTCATTGTCAGGGCAGTGTGAGAAGCTGTAAAGTCTTTGAATACTTAGCCACAACTAAAAACAGAAGAGTGAAAGAAAAAAGGTTCAGTTTGGGCTTACAAGAAGAAAAACTGCTCAAGGAGCTGAGAGCAGTCCCCACTGCAGCAGCTCAACTGGGGCTGATGCCCAGGTGGGAGCCAAGGAGAGGCACAGCTCTCCAGCTGGGAAGAGCTTCCAGCATGAGACATGGCCAGACACCTATTCTTAGGGCTGCAAACCCCCTTCAGCCTATTTTCACCTCAAGGAATTTTACTCTTCTCTGGCATGCCCTTCGACCAGTGCCTAAAATCTCTGGGAGGAGAAAAGAGTAACTTTTTGTGGAAGTGAAGTAATATATTTGTATATATTGTAGATATGCATACATATATGTGTATGTATAGATTTGTCATATATATTTGAGTTATTGTGAAACTATTCCCCTACAAATAATGCTGAGAGGCACAGGGGTTTCACCAGTCACCTTCCCAGAAACCACATGCTTTGGATATTGAGGTGCTGGATTTATAGAGTTGTTTTATTTTCACTAAGTTTTTCGTGTGTTTCATAAACTAGAACATGGTGTAATTTATTGCTTGTCTAGCATTTTTTATACCAAAAAGATTACAACAATGTTCCGCTGCCAACTACAGTTCACCCTCGCTCAAAGGCAGCAGAGCTAAGGCTGGTCTCACACTACCTCAAAAGTTCATGGGCAGATGAAAGATCTCAAAGCTCAATTACTTTTCATGGACAGAATTCCCATCATCTTCCTTCTAACCATATCCTTTCCAGGAAGATGGATCTGAAAGCTGAAAAGCTCAACAAAGACAGCTTGAAAGGAAAGCTGTGAGCAAAGCTGGCTCAAGAAAAACATGTAACGGAGCATTCCCGGGCAGGGCACAGAGACAAAAAAGGCAGAAAGCTCTCCTCCTCCCTCAGTGTCCTCAAAATGGCAAACACGGACCAGAACAATAAGCACAGTTAGAGTCATAGGATAAGAGAAATTGGCTAGCACGACACAGCAGGGAGATTTTTAAATGAGCAGGATCATTTATATTTGACTTGGAAAAGCAAGGATATGACTCTGCTCAGCCTGGTGTAGAGATATTTCTATTGCTTGACTTGTACATGAACTTATCACGCTAGTATTTGAGCAGTAAGAATACATTGCAGGGAGATATCAGTGTGTCTGGAGCGTGTCTGGTAGGGACTTGCAGCTTCTCTGGACCAAGCCTCTGGCTATAAAGCCCTGGGTGACATATTTCTGGGTTGAAGCACGGAACAGCCATCAGATTAATACAGTTCACAATGCTCACGTGCTGACTTCAAAATCCATGAGAACAGATGGCACTGAGATCTTTTTGCCCTAAAGAAAGGGTTATTCTCCTTTTAGAAGATGGTTGGAGCCACAGACAATACATAATGTTTTGAAGTCTGAGCTTTAATTAGGGAGAAAAATGTACCCTCTTTTGTTAAAAGGGAAGGTTGCATTCAAAGTGTGACAATGAAACTGCTTCCAGGACAATCACCAGAGATGTTCCAGCAAGGAGCTCTGGAGAAGAAAGATAAAGAGCTCGCTCTTCACAAACAGTGGCTTTTTGCCACCTTTGCACTTTTGTGACTCATGTCCTCCAGATTTCAGTAGGAAGCAGAAAGCCTTAAATGCAAATACGACTCATCCAGTTTTATCAAGGGCAATATCCAATGCTAAATCCAAAGTTAGTCATTCTTTAATATTAACAATACCGAGGAAAGGAGGAGAAGTTTGTGTGGAAACTTATAGGGCTATTGCCAGGCAAATAAAACTCTCATAAGTGCTGCTGCTAAGAGTTAAGGCAGATACTTCCTTGTTTAATAGAGTCCCCTGCAAAAATATGCCAATCAAAATACTGTGGCTTGCATTTGAGAGATGCCCTTGTCCAACTCAGAGAAGAGTGTAAACAGCACGATTCAGTCTTCTTCCTTGGCATACAGCAAACAGCAAGCAAACTCTAAAATACTGGCAAACAATCCCTGCAAGCAGCATGATTAAGTTTGCTCCAGAACCTGTATGCAAATAATGACAAAGAGAGTACAAGCGTATATCTCCCTCTCTGGGAAGAAGAAAACACAAGATCTGGCCAAGTCCAGGGCGTCCCTAGTGTGCTGAAACACAAGGATAAAATGACCCATACTGCAAGAAAACAAACAAAAAGAGATGACAACATCTCATACTTAATACTAGAGCCTATTTTTTCTTGACAGTAGGCTTCAGACTAGACTTTCAAAGGCTGGTGTCTAAAAGAACAAATAATGATAATGTAAATGCAACCTAAAAAAGAAATATCTGAAAAATAATGAAATGAGGTTTTGGCTAAGGATGAGCTTGGAAGTGCAACCTCTGGGGAATCTGCTTTTTGCATGAAATTTTAAAGATGTACAGAGAAAACAGGGTTCGGTTGTGTGCTTAGAACTGTGTAGAATCAAGTAAGAAGAAAAAACACTTCTCTGGTATCCATTTTCTACCTGAAAGAATGAGCATTGACAATCTTGGTGCTTAAAAATAAGATTAACCTGGGCAAATTTCCTTATTCTCCCCCTCTTCCAAGGGGGTTCTCCGTCTTTTGTCCTAGGAGTCAGCCCATTAGAACTGAAGGCACCCTGGACTTTACAAATATGTTTTATTTCTTAAGTGAAATACAAACACATACATAGCATAAAGATTCATATTTGTAGGTTTAGGCACTCAACTTGAGCCATGCTGCCCCTCCCTGTCTGCTTAGCAGTTTCTGTTCCCTGCACAGCCCATGTGGTTGGGTGATGTTGAACCCAGAGGGAGGGGCTGGAACAGAGGGTATTTCCAGCAGAACTAAACTGGTGCACAAACTGAATCCTGATGATAAAGCCAGAATGTATCACTCCAATTTGTGGAGAGAGAACATCACTGTCTCCATCTCTGCATCCCCAGGATTGTTTAATTCTCACATTTTAATTTCACTATTATTCACACTATTCCAGGTAATCTTGTCATTATTTTCCATAAAAATTAAGAACCAAACCAATAAAGATCAAAAGATCAAACAAAATATTTCAGCATGTTATCGTTTGCTAGTTAGTGCAACACATGCAGCCTTGCTTTGATTTCCCTTACTTAAGGATCATCCAATTTGCTGCAATGCTGCACAAAATAAACCACTAACCTCCTAAAATAACAAAAGGAGGACATTTAATGAGTTAAAGACAATATTGTATTACTAAAGCAAAGATTAAAGGAACTAAATTGTTCCTTTAAAATAAAATTTGAAAGCTTTACAGTGCCCGAGAAAGCAAAAAAGCCACACATGAAGGAAATAAAATTACTCCAACCATAGAAATACAAATGTTTATTGGTAGAAAACATAGCAGGGCTTTTTGAGAGAACATCACTGAATGAAAGCAAGAGAAGCAAAAACTGGATGAAAGGAAGAAAGGATGAGAGAGATGAAAGAAAAGATGAGAGCTGGGTGAGAAAACAGGAGGGTCATTTCCTTTATCTAGACTTGCTAACTTCACTGTTCAGAAACAAAGGCAGTAGCTGTTCTTCACAAAATTGTCTCCAAGGACTCTGTAAGCCCATTTGGTGATATTTTTTTAACATAATTTGAAGTAAAAAAAATATATTCTTTAATGTCACTTAGCAGTAGTCCTGCAGCTGGGGATTTCTGTTCATACAATGGTTTGAAATTTTTTCTGCTCTAGTTATTTTATTACAACCATAGGATTTATTACATGGTAATTCCCTGAGCTCTTATAAATCTATTTGGTGGGGGGGGTTTGTCTTATGATTCCAGTCTGGCAACAAATTTTCCATATAAAATTTAATCTATTGTATCTCACTTTTGTATAATCAGATCATTAAAATGCATTGCTAATATGTAAATCTGAGCTAACCTCATTACCATAATTATGCTCCATAATTATTGAATAAACAAGCATTTTAGAGTTTCTGAAGTCTGCTGAGAATGCTTTTCCAGTTTGGGAGTGGCTTTAATTATGTGCTCCCTAATCATTATTATAAACCTTTGTGGCAATCCCGCTATGTGACTGTTTTAAAAGGTGCTCCTAATCTGATTGGCAAGGACCAAAGGTTCATGTGCTGAGAGCACATCAGACAGCAGCCTTCAATCACAGCCTGACTGCCATGCTCCACATCAATTACTATAATTGTTTAATTTATAGATAGGGCTTTGCTCACAGGAGTCCATGTACTTCAAGGAATTACAAGCAATGAGTCAAATCCCGTCTTTCCCTCTGGAAGGAGAATTAGTAAGTGAACATCTCTGTGTGTGACGTAAGTTTATTGTATGTAAAGTATTCTGAGACAACACTCTCACTGTAGGTTTTACACCTGCACAGATGCCCAATGAAACAGCTTTCAAACGTGCTGCCTACTGAACATATTTTCTTTTCTCTCCTGAGGGTTGGGGGGCAGGGGGCTTATCATACCTCTAAATGAGGCACAGGGTAAACATAGCTCCTCAGCCAATACCAGTAGATGCACTAAAGGTAATAAACCTTTGCCAATGTATGGAAGATTCAGCCCATTACCTTTAGAAAGCATCATGAGCAGAACCCTGCTGACTTCTTCAATCCAGTTTCATCCTTAATAAGAAGCACATTGTTCTCATACTACCATTGTCTGAGATGTCACATCTTGACCTAAACAGAAAATGGAAACCTTCTGTCTTTGCAGGTCGCAGGAAAAGATACCCACAATCTGTGGATAGATATGACCTTTGAACAAATGGCTCATAAATGATCAATAAGGTCTTGGCAACATTTGGGTATCCTTGACCCAGAGCAATATAAACAAAAATATCCATGATATTGAGCTTTTCTCCTTTTACATGAGATTTTGTGTAGGAGACTTAATTAGAGTTTATCAAAGTGTAAGAAGGTCAATAAGATTGATCCATACAAATTTTCAGAGTGAAAAATGGAGGGAGGGGGGAAAGGTGTTTGATCTATATATTAGAAAAATCAAGCATAAACACTGTAGTAGGCATACTAATGAACCTGCTAGCGTAGAAGAAACAGCTGATAAACACCACCTCACCTCTATGGTTCTCCAAAGGGTAACAGAAAATGCAACACACACAGACAGACACTGGAAAGGGTCTTTCAACTCAAAAAAAATTTTTTTAATCCCCAAATGAATGAAAACCAAACCAAGTAAACAAAGTTAAAACAAAACAACCCAAGAATCAGATTACTTCAGCACTTTTGAGAGAGTCCCAGGGCTCATCTGATTGTTTTATAACAGAAAGAGGCTAAAAATGCCCCTCTTCTTGGAGGGTAGTTCTCTTTCTCCAGTTCCTTGTAATAACGTCCCTCGACATCCTGTCCTCTACACACTCAGTCTCTCAAGTCTCCTTCCCTGGAAAGTGAACTAGAAAGGAAGCTCAAATTAGATTCAGGCAGTGATGAACATTACCATTTTGGTGAGCTGAAGCTTGTCAAGCTCTCTTATCCTTTAGGTGAACATCACATTACCTGACCATGGGATAAAGATTTGATGTGAAATTATACTTCACTGTGCATTTATAGGACAGACAGACTGTTTTATCTTAGATAGAGGAAGAAAGATCAGACCTTTAGAGAAAAGAAAAAAGGATTATTCACGTTTACTGACAATAGCATCACCTTGTAGGCAAAGACCAGCACTATTCTTTTCTATGTATGGATTTTGTGCCCTTCTGCACAGCCTCTTTTTTGAGAGCATTGGAAAGAAAAGCGACAGGAATAAACATGAGTGAAATAAATAATTTGCTTTTAAAGAGTTCAAGATGAAAAAAAAGAAATTCAAGTGATACAGGAAACACATATTCAGAGAAACAAGTTAACCTGGAAAATAACCACAAGGAGCTGGTTTGTATACATGAAATAACTCTTAAACTAAATTTAAATCTCAATTTATCCCATTAAATCCTTAGTCCATCCTTTCCCTACAGAGGAATTTCCAGTGCAGGGAAGCCAGTAGAAATAAAGATAAGATCAGTGCTTTGTTCAGTAGGAGAATCTCAGCACAATACCAAGCTTAGAGCCCACACCAAGAATGACACTGACTAAAAATAACGATGCTTTACATTTCTGCAGGGTTTTTCAGCAGAGAATCTGGAAGCACTTTCAACTATCCATTTATTTAACTTCACTAATGAAGTTATACATATGTGCACTTTTTCTGGATTTTAAAAAAAGGCACATAATGTTCTGGGGCTAGATCTTTTTTTTTCTTTTCTGAAATAGGCAAAATAGTTTCAGGTCTTTCTTTCTTTCTTGCAAGACTGTTCTTCTACTCTCTTCTTCTGCACCCTGAATCTTAGATCTCCATTGCACAATGTCTTAAACAGCCTGGATCAGCACCCCTATGCTTAAGTGAGAGGTAGGTTTGGCCCTGCTCTATCCTTAGGTGAGCCACACTCCTCACATCTCCTGCTATCTCACCAAACCCATGACTTCTGGAACAGCACAGACATATTCCATGGTAATACACATCTTCAAAAGAAAGCCAAAGCCCTACAATGCAAGACAACCAAGCCTGCCAAGGCACAGTAGAAAGCCAGTTGTAGCACAGACATTTTGAAGTGCTGTATGGCTCTTTTGCCTACTAACTACCACTGCCCACCCAGAGATACTCGATGGTTCATGGCGCCATGCTGCATTCAGCTGAGAGCAGAGAGGGGCAAAAAAGAGAAGAAGAAGGAGAAGAGGGCTTGCACTCCCCTTGGGGAGTGGAGGCTCAGGTCCCTGCAGGACTGCCTCCTTGTCTTGGGAGGCTTTGTTGAAACTGGAGCACAGAAATGATTCAGGGAAAAAACCCTGCAACACCAGAACAAATGCTGTTGAGAACATGCTAATTTTAACTCGAGTCATTACACTCCACAGCTCCTTACTCTTCATATGACAAAGAAAGCAGCAAACAGCAGCACAAAGACAGCAATCAGTGACCAGCAGAGGAAGGGCACCTCCTACAACCACCTTCACCACAGAGCAAAACATATATAGACCCTCATAAAACGGATTAGGAACAAATCCTAATTGCCCAATTGCATCATTTTAGCCATGCAATCAATGTATTTTAGGGTGCAGTTTCATGGAGAACTCAGGTTAAGCCTGCAAGGCTGCTGGAAAGGGCCATCCCACTCTCATGGCCGATTCCCATCCTGTGTCAGAAGATCGTTTGCTTGACTTGGAAATAATTAATTCTTTTAACTGTTACTTGGTTTATATTTCAGCTGTGTGGGTTGAGCACTCTGTGGATGCTAGTCCCAGGACCAGGGGGCAGCAGGAGTCAGCAGCTGCAGCAGCAGACTTGGCAGAGCTGCCTCACATGTGGGCTCAAGTGGGTTGGCTGCCTCTGACCAGTCTGGGTGTTACCTGAGCCAGCCAGCTAGGAGTGGGCCCAGAAGAAATTTTCCTATGTTGGGGCACTGACTTGTTTGCTGCTCCTCCTCAGCTTGCTGAGCTTCTGGGTTCTTACCTATCTCTACAATATTACCCCTGTGTCAAAACCAGTTCATACAGTCTATATGTGTGACAGCTCTTGCCACAGGTAAGAAGGCAGCATGCATGCAAACACTATCATGCCATGTGCTTCATTTTCTTAAGTGAAAACTGGTGTGATTCATCAGCAAAAACAGCTGTTTTCTTGACTTGCAAATCTTGTTATCACTAGGTGCAGATACACCCAGCCACTGAAGCAAGACAGTCCATTCTTCCACCTTTTTTAGCCAACTTGTTCTGCCAGAAGAGCAAAAATGAACAGGAGACTACTTGGGCAAGGGCACTGTACATGGTGTAAAGTTGCCATAGCACCTCCTGTCACATCTGTCTCTCCTGTAGTCTCACTTGTGACCAACAGGACAGAGGGAGAAAGGAAAGGAGCTCTGTGACACATTATGACAACTCACAGACTTTCTAACATCCCTCTTTAGATTTCAATAAGCAGATTTCCCAAACCCATTACATACCATAAATCACAGGGCTGAGAATCATGAGCTAGTCTTGTCTCTTCTGCCTTCAACTCAGTATGAAATGTGCTCCTTATATTGGATATTTCCTAACTGACCCTAGGATGGCACACACAAAGGGACCTTCCCACTAGCCTAAAGATTATTGCAAGATGATGCTCAGAGCCCTAAATTCAGTTTAAAATTCTCTGTTTCACTGGCAATTTCTTTCAGCTGACTGCAGTTTTGTTTTGGTTTTTTACAAAAGACAGGCATAAAAATTAAAAGCTTGAAATGACCACCCCAGATTTCCAAACCTTCTTCCTCTGTCCATCTCCTATGTAGTTTCTCAGTGCAAAAGAGCAGTTATTGCACTCTGCACATGCTTGTGACACTTGACTTCAAAGGAAGAATTGCAAACCCCTCTTGCTGAAGCCTCACTAAAGCAGTTAATTACACTAAGCTAGTTAATAGCCTTTCATCATCAAAGACTGGCTCTTCTGCACACAGGGACAGAATCCATTTATTTTTTATGTATATCCTTTTATTTATCTCACTCCTACCAGCTGTATGATAATTTATTCTCTGTCACTGTTCTTAACTCATGAGTTCATTTAAAGTGTGATAGCAGTGGAAATACATTAACAGTTTCAGAGAATAAAACCTTTCTGAAAATGGAACCTAGCACTTTACTTTTACAAATACAGAATTTACACATTTGCACTTGTCTTAATTAATTAAATCCATACGGGAATTACCCGAGTCATACAGTATGGCTCAATATATATGCTGATACCTAATTATCATCAATTTAGGCAGAACAAAGAAGCCAGAAAACTGCCTCAGTGTAAGAGGTGTGTTGGGATCAGCCAAGGAGCGAGTGGAGAAGTCCCAAGCTGATAGTAGCTGCTTTGAGGTGTCTGGAATGTGATTCCTCTATTGTTGCACATGCATCCCATCTGCCCTACTACATCATACGTGGCCCATCTAGTCCATTGATTTAGCTGAAGACTGAACAAGCTTAGGTAAGGTTCGTTTAGCAGTGCTGGAATGGCTGGCAGTGGAAGGATAGCTGGGGCCGTTTTGGGAAGAGCCTAAGCAGCTCACATAACTTGCACCCTGCAAAAACTCAGATTGCTTTAAGCCACCAGTTTCTGAGACATCAGAAAAATACTTAGGAGTCATTTCTCCTCCAGAGCCCTGCTTCCTCATGTGCTATTGCTGGTAAGGATGCAAGGCCCTGAAGAGCAACAGACACTTATCAATGCACTGACCCCAGGAAGCCCTTTCCATGGAGATGTTGAGCTCTGCAGTTTCCCTGAGCTCTGAGCGTTCAGCTCCCTGTCAGTTTTTGCCATGTCAGTTACGTGGCTGCCACTAACCCACATCAGCAAGGCTTTTGCACGATGCAAGAGCAACAGCCACTTCTCTCTTGGGAAGTGACTTCGCAGAAGAATTATTTTCTTTTAGCCCCTAATCCTGTTTGCTAGTGCAGCAGGGATGCTGACAGAGTGCTTTGCCCTTCGCAGCCCCCCAGACAGCCCTGGCACAGCCCTCGGCAGAGCCCAGCAGTATGGCTCAGCCACAGGGCCACAGCTGCTGCACTGACAGTGGAACAGCAGCTCCATGCTTCAGATTAAAAAAAAAAACCTGAGCAAAATAGATTGAAGGGGTGGTTTTTTCCTATTTTCTTCAAAGCAAACTTTTCTACTCCCCCTCATTTTTTTTTCCTCAGCCTCTTCTGTGTAATTAAGAGCAGTTAGAAGAGAATTAACCAGGAAAAAGCCATCAGTTTTTTTGGGTAAAACAGCCACTTGGCAGAACCACTTCCAGATCTTTGTCAGCTGTTTTTTGTAAATGGCATTTCTGAGAAAACAGCTGTGGAGATGGCACACAGCTCCTGTGCAGTGATAAAGACCAAGGAGACCATCTGATAGGAAACTGCCAAATTGAAAATATGCCAAGCCTCTCCCTAGAGTCAATGGCCTGGCTGCAAGGAAGCCCCTCGTATATGCAAATAAGCAAAGAAAAACAGGAAGGGGAAAAGTTAGACATACACATCTACAATCCATCGTAACAATCGTTATCATTGATTTTGCTGCTGTCTTTAAGGGAGGCATCTATTATAGGAACCAATACCTAATGAAATTAGAAAGAAACACATATGCTTTCCCATAAACGTGCTGGAGACAATTGCCCATCACTGTTCATTTGTTACAACTCTCTAGACTGAACCACAATCTGGAAATACCACTTCAATATTGACACTGCTCTTAAGCAAACATGTAGGAAAAAAAACAACCAACCAAAAAACAAACCCCAAGAAAAAAAAAAAGGAATTTTACTTACTCCATCCCTTGTCAAATCAGATTGGTTTTCACCAGCTGCACTGGGTAGAAACATTCTGCTCCCACCAAGAAGCGTTACTTGCACAGCTACTAATACACTCTAGTCAATACCTCAGTGGAAAATTAGGAACCACAGAACATATAACAGACTATTTCAGTCTTCACGTTCACCTGCCATGCCCTTGCTCATACACTGTTAAGGTAATAAAGCACTTAAAAGTCAAATGCTTCTCAGTTTTAAAACTAATCGGCCTCCTTTAACAAGAAACTTCTCTCTATGCATAAACAAAAGAGATTCAAATCACAGAATTGACTACAGAGGGCATAAAAGCTTTTTTTCTGAGAAACAAATTTTAAATGCCTTTCCTCCAGTCTTGAGAGTGGCTGTAAAAAAATTCTTTTGCAAACTTGCATTTTTTTTCTTGTAGCTTTTGGATTAACGTGAAACATGAAAAAAACTTGTTCCTTTCCAGGCAATGTCGGTGGAGCTTGTTACTGGATGCCTAAATCTGGCAGTCACCTGCCACAAATTCAACTCAGAATGAAGCTGATGGGCACAACCTGGAGTCTTTCACAAAGGCTTTTAGCTACATCTCACTCGAAGTACCTAAACACTTTGGATGAAACTAAATTTTCAGCTGCATTTTTTACACAGTTAAACAGCACAGCTGTCCTCAAAAACACCAGAGAGCTCCTTTGGATCAGGTCTGTGTACCAGGTAGAAGACCAAAATTGCAAAAGCATTTTATCTGATTTACTCCAAGATCAGGCTCCTAGGGCTTTTCAGGTTAAAGAGGTGATTTCTGAAGTTCTGTTTGTATATAATAGAAAATTGCTGCACTTTAGTGTAATTCTTGCTTCTCCAAAATACAATGTCACTAACACAGAGCTGGTACTAACTTAAAAGCCAGGCTGTAGCACAGGCCCATCAAGCATTATAGTATACACCAGTTTAAATGCCATTATAGAAAGCCTCTAAGGAATTTCATAAAACATAATAGGCAATTTAAAACCAATATCTTAGAGCAAAAATATTTTTCTATTAACTACTACTAGTCTACAGTTAAAAAATTTCAAAGTGATCTCAAACACTATTAAATTCTATCAGCTTTCAGTATCACTTCCATAAAACCCTTTTTAGATCCAAAGTCAGCCAAAAACTTGCTCAAGTACCTGAGCTTAAACATGTGACTTGTACCATCCCAGTTCCACTGAGTGCTTCAGGATGTGTTGATTTTAAGCCCGTGCTTAAGTCTCACTTGTGTCGATGCCAGTAAGAGCTGTGAGGTCTCTGGCAATGAGCCCTCCTTTTCTTTCATAGCACCTGGACTATATTTATACTAACACAGCAATACAGCAGTACTGCTCCCTCTCAAAAGAAAATGAAAATCCCACAGGTGGCAGGTGGCAGACACTGTGAAACCTGCTTTAAGTCCTAATTCAGGTCCTGCTTAGAACTGCCAGAGAGGGTGGATTTGTGCCAGACAGGGCAAGGCATGGCTGCTCTCTCTTGCTGCCCAGTGCTGTCTCTGTGAGCCTCGGCACTGTAGCACCAGCCATTTCCCTTACCAAGGTACCCACACTGAAGCTGCATCATTCTGTGTCTGCCTTTCTGCATCTAGAATAGCTAAGTCACAGCAATAAAAATTAATCCAAGTTTAGGAGCAAACAGTATAGCCCCTACCATTTGGAAGCATTAATATTTTGGATTTTGCTTCATCCCTTCACAAAATCAATCCCTAACTTGAACAACTTGATAAGCTGCCCCAAAATTAGCAAATAACCCATGTTCCAGATTCTGATGTTTCATAGCACAGTGGTTTATCACAACAGAAACTGCAAAACTCTGCTCCTCCACATATGCCATTTTATAATTTGAGAAATAGCAAAGTAGGAAGCGGAGCTGTGCACAGCCATATTCCAGCCCTGCCCTCCAGCAGAACAAGCTTGAAGCAAGGTTACATAGACTATGTGCAAAATTCTAGTAGTGTGGGCACTGGCACAAGTTTTAAATCATGACAGTGATGATGACATCTGTGCTGGTGTTCTGTCACACTGTGGTTAGCTTTCTTCTCGCAGCAGCTCAACTCATTTGTGTGCTTCTGCGAAGAACTCCAGCGTGTCCTCCTGGGCGGCAGGACACAGAGTGAAGAAAGCTGTTAGCAAATCAATCCTAAAGTGATTTATTTCCAAGTGGCAGATAGCAAGCAGGCAGCATATATTTATCATTTGGACAAGGCCTTAATAAAGATAAATTCAGAGTATAAGTCTCTCGTACCGCTTCAGCTGCAGACACATGCCAAAGCTCACTTACCGGTTTAATTAGACACATATGCTTCAGCTGGGTTTTAATATGGATGATGTTTGCTTTCAGTTATGAATATTACAGCTAGTTCTCTAAAACTAGAGACTGTCCAAGACAAATAGTGTGAAAACCTTTCGTGATGTTTTTTGCAACACCAATCTTCAATAATTACTCATCAAAACATACCCCTGAGGCAATAATTAATATATATTCATTGCCTGAATGAAAGTATTTGAAAATCTTGTTAAAATACAGGAGCAATACTTAATCCTGTGGAAGTCTCAGAGTAAACGAACAATTTAGGACAGTAAGCATAGCTTTAAAAGTACTACTTCTCTTCTTTAGAATCAGAACACCATAAAATGGGGGGGAGGACAGGAGGAAAAGGAAGCAGAACTGTTTCTTTTGGTTTAAAAAAAATTGTCTAGGCCTAGATAGCCATCCATCACAAAAATAATCTACTATTAACTGTAACTTAAAATATTTTCTGTGCTTTACAGTATAGTTTCCCAGTTTCTTTGAGACTAACCTACAGCCAACCCCATCTTCTTGCACAGATGATCTTTCTTTCAAGTCAGTGGGAGCCGCAGGAGCACATGGGTTGCAGAAACAATGCTGAGCTACTCAAAGGGATTTAGATACACATGTTCCATCGAAATGAATGAAAGATAAACCTCCTACGTGCCTTGAAAATCTCAATTACTCTCCTGAACTTAATTCAGTGATAAAAGCTCCCTTTATTCAGCTGCTCTGTATTATTTTACCTACTCCTTTATGCAGAGATGCCATGGGATAGTGTGCTCTGTGGCTATGACTATTAGCTCTGTAAAACATGACCACAACAAACCAGAGGCTAATGTCAAAGTCCAATTATAAATAACTCTATACTACCTACTAACTGTCCACCACTCCTGCCCCACATATGTAATGTGAACCAGGCTCTTTGCAGGAGTACTCTGTCATCAGATAGAAATAACCTTTCTGAAGTCCAAGTAGCCATATGGAATACACCCAGTTCAAGTGCAAAGAGAAACACTCAAAAAAACTGGAAGGGAAAGCCTGATCTGTGATTTCTCACTGATTCCTGAACCCACTGTTCCACTAAAGGCAAAAGTCTGCTTGAACATCTAACCTCTCAACAGCAAGGTTAGAAAAGCCTCTCTGGAGAAGTAATCTGCAAAAGTAAGGGTGCCATCCCACTGGAATGGTGCTCAGAAATAACCTGCATCCCTCTCCAAATCACAGTTCCTACAAGTATCAACATGGCTGCCCAAATGAAAAGCAGAGTTGCACGGCAGCAGGTACTCCCTACCTGGACAGTTGTCATCCTTTGCTGTGGATGATAGATCCACATTAACTGGAAGCCATATTGACATCAGATAAGACTTTTTAGAAATAGAGGCTCAGAAATCTATTTTAAAACAGCTTCTAGTTAAAAAGAAGTTTCTTGCTGGGATCTTCTGTTCTTGCTTACTTCCTCCAACCCCTTCAACTGAGAAATCCAACAAGAAATCCACCCAAGGGCTACCCAAAAGTGTCCTTTGCACCAAGAGCCCCAAGTGCTTTTTAACATGATGTGTTTCAGCCAGGTTATGCAGATATACAGGCCTTCTCCTAGATAGCTGCCTGGGGACTCCCCCCTCCCCCCAGACTGGAGAAATCCATGTTTTCCTAAACCTTTTAGTGCATCTGAAAGTATGATAAGTGATAATGGCTCTTATCAATCTTGTGTTGTGGCACATCTCTTTGCTTAACAAGGGAGAGAGATGGGACGAGGAATCCTCAGAGGGAAGCGGCTCTGTGTAAGGCAAAAAAGCAAAGCTTAATACTCTCTTGGGAAAGGGGAGACAATGGAAAACACAAAGGATGAGCTTCCCTGCAAGGTAACAGAAAGAGAATCTAACAATTCTCCATATTTCGTATTATCACAAAGATCAAACAGATGCATAAAAACACTTCTTCTGAAATTACTGGATAAACCCAGCCCACCCCATTACCTGTGTGTTGCTCATTAGTTTCACCAAAGTTTCACAGCAGAAAGGGCTGCTGGAGTGTAACAACAGAGCTGCCTGAAGTCAGGGTAGAATTTGCCTGAGGACCTCCTCTGGATTCTCCACACGAGGAATACAGCTGAAAGATTCTAACACGATGGGTAATTTGCAATTTTGAATTTCAGATGTCATCTGACAGCTTTTCAGCTTTCCTTAATGAATTCTTTGGGGTAACTCAGATTAGCTAATTTAAGCTAAACGTCTCAAGGCAGAAGACTAATGAAAAGGAATTCTTATAAAATCCTTCCTACTTTTCTCCTTTTTTTTTTCCAAATAAACACATGTTAATAGGTCAGCACTGAAACTCTGTGGCCTTTATCTCAATTTGGTATTTTTAGAATTTACCTTGCCCTCACTAGGCAACAGTCGCAGAATGGCAGGGGTGAGACAGATCAAGAACTGTAATGTTTTATACAGACAAGGAGTTTTTAAAGTCAGCTTTTGCTAAGTATCACAAAACAGTTCTCCCTATTACTAAGGCTGTATCTTAAAAATGGTAATCACCACCTGGCATGCTCCATCAACACTTAGAAAACTGACAAAATGAGGCTGCATTTTACATTTAGGCAGCACATCAGTGGGAAAGGAATGCATCCATGTGCTAATGTAGGCAGACACATGGAAAGAGAAAGACATGAAGTAGTTTAGAGGGCATTGTATAATAATTTTTGGCAAGTGTTGGCTTTTTAACTGCAATGGCTTTAGAAGCTGGGCAGCAACCCATCAGCCTGCAGGTGCTGAGCAGAGAATAAATTGCTTATCTGTCCCTGCTGCTCCTTCTCAGGAGAGATGCTGTATCGTGTCATTCAACCCACTGATCTCTTCAGACAGGTTTCTCCAGTGACAGAATTTTAGTGCCAAAAGTGGTGGTTTACTAATAAGGAAACATGGCTTCTCTGAATTGATATTTCTATATGTTGAGCACATAGATGTACCCTTGGGTAGTCACAAGTAGCACCATTTTCTAATTAATTAATCCACACATCTCCTCTTTTGGCTACATCTGTATACATCAGTACTGACATCAAATTGTCTGTTAACTTCATCAGAAGTATTTCCTTCCCCTGAATTTCCCAGGGGCTGTATCAATACCTGCTCCCCTAAATAAAACTGGCAAGCGGATGTAAAGTGAGTATCAACTGACTCTCCAGTTCAGCATATCTCCAGTGCAGCCAACAGTTCAAAATGGTTATTAAAAGGTCAGAGATCCTTCCAATTGACAAGGCACCAAGTCCAGGTGACACTCATCCAAAAGTGCTAATGGAAATGGAGACAGAAATTGGAAAACCTGTAGGAGACATTTTGACAAGCTCAGCTGAGTAAAGATCCCTGAAGGCAGACAAAGGACTAAAGTATAAAAAGACCTACAAACAAACAGGGAAATACACAGATATAGATACAAACATTTACAGGCCAGGATCCAGGAATATTTTGAGGATTGTTTTCATGGTTCAGGACATTAAAAAGCCAGACTTCTTCAATTTGATAATGCAAGCAGGTGATAAGCTTTCAAGAAAATGCAAGTCTTTCTTTTGCCACATCCATAGTCTTTATGACTATGCCTTACACTTTCCTAGTGGAAGAAAAACCCTGCTATAGGGATCACATTTAATGAAAAGGGGCTGAAAAAGAGTTCTGACAGAATCAGATGTCAAGAGTTGATGCGATTCCTTTTATATTATTGTATTCAGAAAATCCTACAAGTACTCAGCTGGAGAAAATTCTCTGACTTAAAATCAATACTAAACTAAAGTCCTTTATCCTGCCAGTAATTGCTGTTTGCATGCAAAGCTGTTGCATATGCCTTCACTGGGAGAAAAACTAATAAGAGTTTCCTTATATCGGCAGAAAAACAAAGAACTCTGATGTCTGCTCTTAGCACTTTTGTGCAGGGGTGCTTGGGGAGGAAGTGGTAAGGGCCACATATCTTCCATCTGAAACTGGAGAGTCGTGAAAGTCATGCAAAACAGCGCTTTCAGCTTCTGCAGTAAACGGCAACTCTCTAGATCACAGCTGCCGGCATAAATTGTGTCAGCCCACTGACATGCAATTCCTTATGTATGTGCCCAATATATATGTAGCTCCTGAAAGGGGATGCCCTGTTACCTCTGACACTGAGGTGTCAGAACTAGAGGTAAGAATGGAAGTTATCACATACACCTATTAAGAGACAAGTCCTTCTGACAAAAACTGATTCAAGTGAAACAAAGAAGATATTACTGCTTCTCTGACATGAATTTGGAAAAACTGGTCAGGAAGTGTAGTTATTTACTCAACCCTAAGCCACTAAGGTCATACTGGTTTGAGGATAGAAGTCTTTTCAGAAAACCGCAAAACTCTCCAAGTTTCCAGTTCTTGCTCTCAACTCTGTCCTGTTAATGCATCAGTCTCCTGCACTGAGCCACATGGCATACATCTGAGGGTACCTGTGTGCACTGCCAAGGACTGAATCTCGTGCTAATCTGAACTCCAACACTAAGTCTCTAAGCAGCAGCCTGGTGATTAGCTGGAAACATGAGCTGCAGAGCTGCTATACAGCTCCATGTCCTCTCTTCTCCTTTGGGATCAGAGCGGTCAGTGGGGCACAAGCCTTCTGAACTAGGAAAGTGAAGACCCATCAGAAGGGAATGGCCACACACCTCACAGCTGGTACAGTGAAACATGGTCAAGATTTGTTCTACAGTCCTAGATAGACTTCTTTGGATCCCTCTTTCCTCGTTAGTCACTTTGAAATGGAGAAAACAGGAAAAAAATATGTTGCCTAGAGAATGTCAAAAGGTCCTTGTTCAGTATTTCCTTCAATAAAGTGACTAAATTTTCAAGGAGCAGAATTGCAGCATTTTCCAGTCAGTCACAGTTTGCTACTTGTTAATGGACAAAAGCTGAGCTGTGTCATACTGAAAGGATCCTGGTGGAGAAAAGCCATGCTCATCAAGGCCAGCGTGTTATAATCACCTTAATAAATTCTAAGTTATTTTGATTTTAGTTTAGAATATAATTTTGATTTTAAAGGAGTTACAGCAGCTATGAAAATATAAAGCTCGTTGAGGTCCTTAGGAATAGGTAACTAGGATGGTGTGTGCCTTGATCACCATGGGAATCGTTATGGACTCTGAATTAAAATAATGGGTACTGGTTATGGACCTCGAGTCAAAACAATAGGTACCAGGAGAAACTGGTTGTGGTTTAGATCAGCCAAAGATGAAATGAATATGTGCAAAGATGGGGTTCAATCAGTAGACACAGTGAGGAAGATTATCATCAACCACCAGAGGAACTCTGCTCAACATAACTATGCATGTGTTGGGGACACTTGCATATGATCATGACTTCCAGAAAATAACATAAAGATGCTAATAATTACCCTCCCCTCTTTGTATTCAAAGCAATCAGTAAAGTTAACCAATGATTTTTATAGAATAGGAATATAGATAAAGTGAAGTAACTGAAAGCCAACCATTGCAAAGGTCAAATTAGGAAGCAAGCGTTCTATGCAACTTTAAACAATGACTTTGCTAAAAAATTGTACCTGTGGGTGAACACATCTTTGGTGGAGCTATACTTCATATTTCCCAGCGCTGGAATAAAGAAGTGCCTGCTTGTCTGCAGATAAGTTATTTGCAAGTGCATGCAAAAGACACCAACTCTTCAACCACCTCATATCTACTTGTTCTTTTTGCGGGAATACAATTCCTGCTTGGAAGCACTCAGGCCACCTGACACGGATTCCTAACCCAAACCCACCATGCTCTTCCTTTGAAATGGACTGATTTTAGTTTAAAGGACAGACAGTAAAAATAAAAAGCACTGAATTCTACAGATCACATGTATTCCAAAACTTCATAGGATGTGTGCACTCTGTGTTGAAATTGCAATCTATCCTCTCTAACATTTTCACCTGAGCTGTGCACTTTGTTGGCTTTGCAGTTGGCCAGATAGTGAGGGGTATTTGATCACCTCTGTTTGAAAGATCAAATCCTACCTTTAGTTCCCCTGGGGCTGCAAGGCCATTTTAAGCTATATTTTCTAGCCAGCCATAGCATCTGCAGAAGCATGTAATTTCCACCAGCACCTTTAATGCCAGTGTTGTTTAATCCCCTCCTGAAACGCAATGAAAGGGAATTTAGAAGCAAGAGAAAGTACCTGGGTGAATAAAGGAAGAGAATATCCCAATGCCAAAGCCTGAATTAGTTAGTGTGCCTGCATGCATGTTGTTTTATTATAGTCCTGACTATTAAAAATGGGCCAGTGCACTGCGCTGGTGGAATCAGAGCTCGAGAACCTCATGAGCTCTCTCAGTGAATCAAAATCACGCAATCCCCTGTGCTAAATAACTTTGTGCTGATGTGCTCTGAAAATGCAGAGACAGTCTCTGCTCTTCGCTCAGCCTGTTTATCACCTAAAGTGGGCTGCTATGAAAAGTACCTTTTGCCTTTGAATCAAATTACAGAGGCAATGAAGTAATGTCCAGGAAAAAGTCAGGGTGCCATGGGAAAGCAATTAGGTCTGTGGTGAGCCATGCTCACTGACTGACTGCTGGCATTCAGGTTTGAGGAATATATGGTTTGTTTGGGGTTTTTCCCTCTATTTGGTAGAACAAAATTGCATGCTAAAATGTTATGCTCTGATGCTTAAGTAGGTGACCTGTCTCCATGTATGGCCACTAGACACACACAAGAACTTGAGAAGCCCCTAAAAGGAAGCTGGGATTTGAATCCAGCCCATCTAAATACCCACCATCACATCTTAATCCTTCCCAAGCAGTATGGCCCTGGGAATTTACGTTGTTTGAAAAGCTTTCCTCTTCTTGATCTGATTTAGTATGAGCATTAAATTAGAAATAGTTCCTCAGATGTCAGTAGTAATTCCTTGTAGTCCTGCCTGTGTGCAAAATAAGTAGGAAACACTTCCAGGACAAATTCTTCTCTCTTGGAGCATTTCACACACACTCAGAATTGCCTGGTGCATTAGCCTGTAAAGATTCCATCCCCTAAGGGGCAAAACCAAGAAGGCAGCAATACAGAGATTTTCATTTTACATTCAACTTTCTGCACTTGGCTCAACAAGAGGGTTTTACAATTAAATGCTACAGAAACAATTGAAGCCGTTGAGCCCTCCCCATGAAGACCTAAGAAGTTTCATTTTGATACATACCTTTTCTGAGTCTCACTGAAACCAGTAAGAGCTTTATGAACAGATGATGACCAAAGCATCCTGTAGGAACTGGTGCCCTGTTCACACAGACAACCCTGTTCTGCCTCACCAACAGGCTAAATTCTGAAGAATGTGAAAAGTAGAGATTGAGGCTATGGTGCATATGCAGATGAAGTGAGTGGAGGGTTAAATGAGCTCTGTTATTTACATTTCCCATGTGGTACTGCATTTTCATTAAATTCATATTAAGGAAGAAAAATCACAGCCTGTTGTCTACCCAGCAGTTGTCACCAGACTAGGTTTTTCTTAGCGGAATGTGGAACCTGCTCTAGACCTTGGCACTATCCTGCCCTTGCCCTATCAACTCTGGTTCTCTTCATCTAAATCAGTCCTTTGTGCATGAGTGTCAGTCTCAGTTCTGCCTCTGTACCCACTTTATTCTCACATCTTGCCAGCTCACACCTTAACTCCTTTCAGCCCTCCCTTCCCTGCTGTAGCAATGCTGGCCATGGAGAGCTGGGCAAAAGCCGTGGCTGTTGCCTGGCCATGTGCTTCCATGGCAGGGGACAGGACACAAAGTGGATGGGTAGGCAGGCAGAGGGAGTACATGGAGCCAGGAAATTCTCAGCTGGTGTGCTGAGGGAGCACTAAACCTTCTTGACAAGTTCACATCCCCACATGGACATTTTCCTTTTTTTTCTTTTTTTTTAATTACTGTTGAATTTCCCATGGCTTGAGTGGTAAGGCATTAATGGCAGTTGTTTAATTAATTAATACTCCAAGGAAACAGAAGGCCTGCCAGGCTCTGAACTGCATTTAGACGTGTGGACCCCAGTCCAGCCATGCAGCGGAACTGAGCAAGAGCCCAATGGACTTGATACAGCCTGTTTGAAACTCATGTACTCAACTGAGCTCAGGAAAGTAGCAGTCACGTAGGGCTGCTGGCAGCTGCTTAGTGCACTTTTCTTTACACATGCCAGTCCAATCAATATTCACAACTATACTTTTGACAATGCTGATTTAAACCCATGCTATGGATTTTAGGGACCAGTAAGACCTTTGTAAAGAAGAGAAACCCCTGTGGCCACCCCAGAAACAATCTTTATCAAAGTTACATAAGGGCAGGCACATATACCAACAAATCTCTTTAGCAACTACTTCTGCATGGTGCGCTGTATTCAGAAAGCTCTGAGGAATGCAAGTAGCAACAACATTGAATAACAAATATCAACAGTAGCTCTACAGCAGCTGCTCCCGTTAGCTGTCAGGAAGCTAGAGAGCAGCAGACGAGCAATGCCCCACAACAAAATACAGGGTAAGGCTGTCCAAAGGGAGCACTGCTCCATCCTGTTACTGCAGCATGGTTTTGAACTTTACTGCAGTGACACAATACCACTATGAAGTGGTGCTTCACTTAATTAAGTCAAAACTGAGACTACCATGCATATTAATGAGCACCCTAATGAGCATTAATTTTTGATGTTCCTCGTTAACAAGCATTATAAACTATGACAAATTTCTGTTTGACTGAATGCCAAAATTTGGATGAGTGGTGGTTTAAAACTGTAAATCTGAAAGCTTCCCCAGGGTATTAGAACGCCATGCATAAATACCCTCAAAGCTTGCAACATCAAAAAGGAAATATAAATGCCACAACAGACTATCTTCCACTGCCCTTCTACACATCAGTGCAAAAGCACTTGCATCTTTCAAATAGATCAATTTAGATTCAAGAAATAAAAAAAAAGGAAATACACAACTCTCAAATGGCAAAAAAAGAATTATTCTGCTCCCACTGAAAGCAAAGGACATGTTTTAATATTGAGAGTTACACATAAGCAGAGGTGCTCTCACCTCTTCACTATGTTTGTGCAAACACTTGGAGTCCTAATGCAAGGCCAGTAAACATGCAGGTTTGTACCTGTGCTGGCTTTGGCTGGCACAGAGTTAATTTTCTCCATAGTAAATGGTGGTATGAGGCTGGTTTGGATTTGTGCTGAAACCAGTGTGGATAATACAGAGATCTTTTACTTACTGTTGAGCAGTGCTTACACGCAGATGAAGCCTTTTCTGCTCCTGACCACCCACCAGTGAGGAGGCTGGGGGTGCACAAGGAGTTGGGAAGGGACGCAGCTGGCACAGCTGACCTCAACTGATCACACAGATATTCCATGCCATATGACAGCACCATCAGCAATAAAACTGGGGGAAGAAGGTGGCGGTGTGGGGGGAAGCGGTGGTGGGGGGAGCAGTAGTGATAGCGTTTGTCTTCTGAGTAACAATTACACATGATGTAGCTCTGCTTTCCTGGGGATGGCTGAACACCCTTCTGGCATGTGTGAGTGGCTTTTGCTTTACCTGTTAAACCGCTTTTATCTCAACCCACAAGTTTTCTCACTTTTACCCTTCCAATTCTCTCCCCCATCCCACGGGGGGAGAGAAAGCAGGTGGCTGTGTGGTGCTTAGTTGGGGTTACATCACGATAGTACCTGTTATCATGTCATTGGAAGGAACAAATTAAACATCTTTCAAAAATTAACATCTCTAAATAAAAAGACTGACTCATGCAACACAGATCTAGAGAACAAACCCATATGTATATTCCATGCAGATATTCCTGTGCTGATTGTTACAATGGGCTTCCTCAGGCTTAAGCTGCCTGACTCAGACGATGAGCTGTGTGGCTCTGTCACAATACAGCTCCTCTAAAACACACTCCTGATGCGGATGCATCTAAGCCACTGTTGCATTTTTTCATTTACAGATAATCAAAGTAGGTTGCTTTTTTTTTTTTTTAATTTCTACCTTGCTTTTCTGTTCTAATTCTATCACAATCAAGCACTACTTTGAAGATGATAAACATAACACACCAAGCAAGGCTCATCTGCACTTCTCACACCTCACCGGTTCAGATGGAACAAACTACCAGTGTATGATCCGCATTCATAAACAAATATAAGGAAAATGGCAGGCAAGGAGACGGAAAGCTGTGAAGTCAAGGGACCCAGTTCTGACAGGGTTTCACCAAAAGCCTCTGATAGTTTTCTGCTACAATCCACCTGACCCAACTAACCATTTTCTAGGCATGAGATCCCCATCCAATGAGGAACCAAAATGAGTGCCAGGCTAGTATTCATGTCATAATTCATGTAACTAAAATTGAGGTTTCATAAAAAGTGACTTTTAAAAAGTTGTTTATTTTTCAGAATATTTAAAATTAGCTTATTTCTGTGAGATTTTCCCCTTCAATATTTTTCCCAACCATCACTAAAATCAATACCAAGTTTGTCAAAATCTGGAGTTCAGTAGAGAAATACACCTATTTTAACACAATTTGAAAAGTACATATTTCTGCTAAAGAGGTAAGAAATTAAGCAGAGATGATATACTCCCCCTCCCCCCAGAAGACTGCTTTCCACAAAAAAAGCAGCTAATCAGTCCATCATAGACTGACCTTGCAGCAGTTAAAGCACTGAGGATGGGATTCAGTTTGTCCTAAAGCAGACATCTGACAAGGGTCAGAGAAACTGCACCCTACAAGGGCCTGTCTGTCTCCACAGAGTCTGGAGAGACTGAGGGGCTCTGGGCATTAAACAGGTAAAAATGGTACAATTAATCCCACCACTACCAAAGACTTGCTTTTTTTACCCTTATTCTCCAGAAAGGAGATGCAAATGCATTTTAGGCAATGTCACACACACTTGGCATATCTGTGGGGCCAAGCACACAAAGTAAATACAGGAGGTAAATCCTGCCCTAGCTAAACGCTGACAATGACAGGGCATGATGCTTGAAAATGGAAAGCTCTAAGCAACAGCCTGTGAGGCACAGTCCGGATACAATGCATTCAGCTTGTGTAACAGTCCTTATACTTGATTATTCAAGTAAATCCAGGCATACCTACCCGCCCACACTGGGTGTGTGTGGCCAAGTGCTGGCCATGGGGCTGCAGGGTCCCATCTGAGGAGATTCAGGGGGCTGCCCAGTGCCAGCATCCCCAGCTCAGAGCAGAGCTGAGCCCCTCAGCCTGGCCAGCAGGGCCCCAGGGAAAACGTGTTTCAGGACAGGCAGCGAGGGGCGAGGGAAAACTGTGAAAGATGGTTTTCCTGACAGGAACCTCAGCCACGGAGAGCCCACACTGGAGCTGGGAGGCGAGGGGGAGCCTTAGGGGCTGACCACAGCCTCCTGCCCTGCGCCACTTGGGCCTGGCAGTGAAGGAGCAAAGTCAAGCCTGAGAAGTGTGGGGCAGGAGGGAGCCACTCTGTTTTCATCTGCTTTTCTCACTATACAAAGCTGGTTTTAATTGACAATGAATTGTCCCCAAGTCGAGCCTGCAGGTGACAATAATTGCTGATCTCCCTGTCTTTATCATATTTTCTCCCCCTGTCCTGCTGGGGAGGAGCAAGTAAGAGGCTGGGTGTGACACTGGCAGTTGGAAAAAGTCACCCCAGTACCCCTAACACCCCCCTCAAAACTCTGTTTCCTGCTCATCTGAGTTACAATGGCTGTTATCTGACATCCCACAAAAGTCTTTGCCTGATTATTTAATTTATATTCCTCTGGTTGAACTTGAATAGATTCACTCCCTTTACCGCTCTCACCACTGTTAATAAATTAGAAGATGGATTTAAAAAAACAAACAACCCACACTACTATCCTCTTTAGATGTCAGTCCTGAATTGCCTGTTGATTTTCTCTGTGATTTCTGACACTTCAGACAGCAGAAATATTTCTGACACTCACTAAACCAACCTGGATGCTTTATACCTGCTGAGCATCTTACAGTCCTGTCCCTCCAGCTAGGGAGATGAAAACAACGTTGGACTTTTCAAGTGATCCATCACAAATCTTCATTTCTATTTTCACTTTACTTTCTATTGGTGTGCCTTTGATTTCTACTTTGATGCTGTATCTAATAATCAAAATAAGAAATCCAGTTTTTTACTTACATCTTTCAAAATTATGACAGTTTCAGCATCCCAACAGGACAATTCAGAAAGTTCTCCCATCAGTACTTACACTGCTGGATCTTGATTTTAAAAAATAATGGATTAACTTACAGCCATTGTTTAGGTCAGGAAGGTAATTTGCAATTGGAAAACTATAACATCTTTCTTCTTCTGTCAAAGTGAATGATAACTGACAACAGGATTCTCTTAATATCTTCCATTAGAGCCAGTAGGGTTCGGTTTTGGTATTTTTCTTTGGAGCTCTGGAAAAATTTGTGATGACTTGATTAAAGGAAAACTAACAAACACCAAGATAAAAGAAAACAATTGCCCCAGTTGAATAATGACACTTTTTCAATCACTTTGCTCCACCCTGAAATCTGTTATAAAAAAGTCACACAGTGATTATTAATCTCAGCATCTTGGATAACATTAAGGAAAACTCCTTTCAAGTAATGTCCCTCATGCATTTCTGAAAAGGATGGAAAGAGAGATTAGGAATTATAAAAATCAACTATTTTTCCAACTGACCTGCGAGTATACTTTTAAAGAAGTAACAGAGTTTTTCCCCCCTTTGTATGTCTTTTACCCAGTAATTAGACAGAATCATGGAGAGCTCTTGGGAAAGCCACTGTGTGCTGCCGAAAAAGTGTCTCTCATTTTCAAGTGGTTATACTCAGAATTGGG
The DNA here is from genome assembly GCA_020800305.1 of Porphyrio hochstetteri. Classification (NCBI taxonomy): domain Eukaryota; kingdom Metazoa; phylum Chordata; class Aves; order Gruiformes; family Rallidae; genus Porphyrio; species Porphyrio hochstetteri. The sequence continues at coordinate 22,116,480 of CM036917.1, forward strand.
CTTCCCAGCAACAGATGGCTATTTTATCTAATCAAGGCATGATTCACTAACTAAAAAATGTATGAGGAAGGAGAGAGTTAGTAGAAGGGGAAATGAGAGTTCTCTAGCAAAACAAAACTCCCTTCAAAATCCCAGGAAATTCTCAAAACCACCATATAAGCATGAAGGTGCCATTTGTGCTATTGCCTGAAAATGTCATAAGACATCTCCAAATAAAAAGGTAAAGTTTTAAATTCAATTAATGGACTGGTGTTCTTCAGAACAGCTCAGATGGCTTTCACGTCTGTCAACACATGCAGGAATCCAAATCTGAACATGCTGAAATTTATTAGTTTGCACATGCCAGGAATCAGGGGCAGCTTGAAAAAAAACCCAAAAAAAATCCAGAAAATAGACCTGGAATTTGCACAGGCTGACATCCATAGATAGGAAAGCAGACTGACTGATCAGAGACCTGACCAGGTCTCTACTTGCCACTCCCACACTCTGTGAGAGTGAAACAGGGAGAGTAGCAGCACAGACAGTATCTCCTGCCACTCTGTACTTCAAAATAAATTGCTGTCTGTCACAGCAGGCCAGAGCAGTGGACAAAAGTCCTGCCCAGTGCTGCAGAGAGGAAAGGGGATGAGCTGATGTCCTGGGTGTCCATGCAGCCTTTACCCAGGGGAACAGGTCAGCAGTATGATGCAAGGAGAGGTGATGCAGAAGCTGCAGAGAAACATAGGGAAAGGAAGGAAATCACCCACTACCTTGAGAGAGGAAGGCAGCCTGTTCCCGTACATAAGCAGCTTCCTGCAGGAGTCAGCAGCAAGAGCACATCTGCAAAATCATCATAAGCCTGAAGCACAAAATGCCCTGCTGTCCTTTCCCTCAACACAGGCACATGGAGAGGTTCTCTTCCTCCCACACCTTCCCGAAGAGTGCTTAGGTTCAGCACACCCCAGTGTCAAGGAGCAGTACAGTTATATATAACTGTGTTGGCATCGTATGGATCAGACTGGCTTTGCTTAGCCAGAAATGAAGGTTTTGGTGGTGCATTCCTCACTCCAAGCGCATTCCCATTGAAATCTGCCACCAGACTGCCAGGCCAAGGAGAATGGGATCAGTGTCAAAAGCTGCTGTCATTCTCACCTCACCCCACTTAAATACATGTTTATTGGCATGAGCAGAGGTTTGCTCTCACTGTAGTCACTGGGAGGACACAAATAAACTTTAATGAATATTGCCACAGCCCAGGTCAGTAGATAAACAATCATGTTACTTAACATAGCTCTCAGAGTGATTTCTAAAAGTAGAAACCTACTTTTTATACCTCCTTATTCACTAACACAAGCTACAGTGAAATTTAGCTTGGCATTGGCTGGGTTTTGTGAGTTAAAGGGACAAACTCCATTAATTTTCTGCTAATAAAATGTTATTTGAACTCATTCTATTGCCTATTTTTTCTCTTGCCAAGATCTCCAATTCCTTTTTTCCCTTGCTGCTCCCTATCTGCACTATAGGCTACATAAAATCAAAGCTTGTCAGTAGAATATTTCCTTTATTGAAAATTTTCCTTTATTTTCCACTGATGAACCATCAGTCTGCAGGGACAGCTCCAAACAGTCCATTCCACACAAGCAGCCCCACAAGTTGCCACTGCTGTACATAACTTTGCACAATGGGATTGCAAGAAATGCTCCCAAACTTGCATCCATCTCAGCTTTCAAACACTAAAATTACCCTGGTCTAAAGAAACATTCCTAGTCCCAGTAACATTCTTTCACATGAACTAGTTTGCATGACACTTTCTTCCAAACTAACCACCAAACATTTTAAGAATTACAATATTCTGCTTTAACATTTGTGACCAAACAGTTGGGCTAGTACATGAGACCACTGGGAACCAACCCAAAACTGATTTATCTGGTTTCACTTGCCAAGCTGAATGACAAGCTGAAAATTGAAGCAACCAATTACATTTTTAAAATAGTTGCCTCAAATAGTTGTCTTTTGAAAATAGTTCCCTCATCCCATGATATAGCGCGGAATTAAGAAAGAGCTGCACCCCTCCATCTGGGCAGACAATGCAGATAAAGCCATCTCTCTTACAGAAATGTCAAAAAAAAAGATCAGTATAAATTCTGTCTTTCCCCTGGGGAGCAGGACTCTGCTGGCAGAGGAGAATGCAGTTTGCACTTCTGTCAACTTGATGCTGTAGGGAAAATAGTTAAGAGTGAGAAAATAATGTAGGGAAAAGAGGATAGGACAGTTAAGGTGCAGAGAAGGAACTACAACAATATTTCAAGAATAGACCTGAGTGTTTTTCCTTATTTAATATATTTATTCGTGACTCAGGCTACCAGTAAGAGTGTGCTAATGAAAAATCATTAGCTGATTATATCAGGTTAAGAGACCTGATCAATACACAAAGGAGGAACAGAGTATCACACAAGAAGAACTACAAGATCAAAGCTGAAGATCAAGCACTTAAGAAGTACAAGAATTTTGCTGGAAAGGAGAAACTCAAGAGGGGAACAAGGAAGATAAATACGTGGGTGTGTGGGAAATGGCAAACAGTGCTAGTGTGCATCAAACAGCCAGCTCCAGCAGGGACCAATGTACTAATGCAACTCCCCAAGCATGGGAGAAAATTCAAGGCTGAGAATGGTAATAGCTATTGTCTTTAAATTTGTCATTCAAGAAAATCTCTTGAAGATATATGTTACTTTTGCCCTCAGAATGAATGGCTATATAGTAACCAAAACCTCATTAAATATAAAAACAAGATGGGAAGGGAAATATCAAAGAAAAAGATTCTGGAAAAGTTTTCAAGTAATGGAAACAGCAGATAAGGAAGTAGTCTGAGTTTAATATATTTGTGAATGGGAATATTTCATATACCATGAACAGAACTATAATTTCCTGCACCAGTAGGCTGCTGGACAACAGTCTGGGAAGCCCTCCCCAACCAAGCACTCCTCTGCTCCTGTGGCAGGAGTCACCTTGAGCTGGATGATGCTGCAGGATTAAGGCCTAAGGGAATTCATCATATTTAATATTAAAGACTTTACTTTGACACAATTTCAATTGACTACAACAAATCAAAGCAAACTCTGCAATAAATGTCTTCATAATGCCTCGTGCTGTAGCTGTACTTTGAAAGTCCAAAATCAATAAAAACAAAATGGTGACATATGTTTGTATTATTTGGAAAGCTAAATGCATGCAAGGGATCTGTCACTGCAGGATTAATAGAGTACAAAATGTTCTGTTTGTTGGGCATCTGATTGTCTGTCTCATAATATGAATTTTGAAATAGCTAGGGATTTCTGCTAGTGCATTTGCAGGTTTATGCTGAAATTCACATTAACAATAAATCATCGTGTATGTATAGTTCTCTTTTTCAATTTACTGCAACATAATTTCATCAATGCTCATAGGGAATAGGGCCATACACATAATGAGTAGAAATCTGATAATAAAATATTAAGTAAGACAACGAAACAAAAACATTTGAAATATTAATACTAAGGCTCTAAAATACCCCTCATTGCCATTCAGCCTACATTTGGTGCACAAATACCTCTTACGTGTGGGTGGACTGACAGCAGGAGAGTGCCAGGTAGCTTACTCTAATGACTGCAAAATAATCTACTTGAAATTAAGAAATCCATTTAACGATGATGTAAATGAAAATAAGATGCATTCCACTGTGAGTTGAAAGATATTCTTTTCACTCTAGTTGGTAAAATTACCTTTGACCAAATAATTATTCACTACATTAGGACCTTTTCCACATCCCAAGTGCTTCACAAAATGAACTTGAATGTATTTGTCAAGAGTGATCCTTGGCCGTTTGTCTCTGTGGCTGTCGTAATAAGGAAGAGAAGAATTCCTGGCACAGCAAGGTCCCCATGGTGCTGGATGGCTGCAGAGCCAGCACTAAGACTTCATTTAAGCATTCCCTTGACTTCACACACTCCTTTTCAGCAGCTAAGGAAGTGCGTGCTTAAATTTACACATATGCTGACACATGCTTGACAGTAATGTTCCCATTCTGCAGATATACCCATGTCCTGACCTGAAATCAGGGCACATACTTCTGTTCTTGCTTTTTTGCTGTCTTCTGCAGATTCAAATACTGAGGTCCCAGTCTTGGATTGTTTTTTGAAACACATCTATATTCAAAACCCATAGGCAAGACTTTTTCAAGATCAAATGTTTTTGGTATTCCACAAAATACAGCACTCCCATCCCATGTGTCATGCAAATAGGCTCATGAATTGAGTAATTCTCCTCAGCTAACCAGGATCATATTTACTTAACTGATGTGAACAGACAAAGGAAAATATACCGCTTGTTCAATGTGTGCAAAATTTATGGTACGTAGCTAACATAATGTGTTTAACAATTTTATCCAAGTTTCAATCTAGGACAAAACAAATATGTTCACATAATCCCAAGCCATGTTATAGCAGTTGCATGCAGTAAGTTATTTAAAGTTTTAATTCATCATTAAATACACTGTACACATACAGGTTTTTCTTTTTAAATAATAATATGCAAAACTTCCAGAGTCATTAACAATTTAATAAGCTGTTTAAATAAAAGAACTCTTTGAAATGCTTGATCTGTGCCTATGCCTTCTAAGCATCGTGTTATAATTTATCATTTTCACACATTGCTTGTCATCTGAACAAAAAATCAACCCTGTTCTGCAATTACCTCTCTTCTGAAAAGTCACTATATAAACTTTATATCAATGGGTACAGGAAGTATATGGAATCAGATCAAATGTATATTTCATTGAGAAAATGTTAATTTGCTGTACCAGTGTCATTAAGGCTCATGGAGACCCCAAGGAAAAACTATTCTACTACCAGATCATAAAGCTGCCGTATCTACATTCAATTTGCAATAACACAAACGGTCAAAATTAATCATGACCAAGTAGAACATACCATACTTGACAACATGAAGTCAACTGCAGGACACTGCCAACGCTACTTTATGTTTTCAAAAGGTCATCATATACCTTCAACTGCAATTGGTGGGTTATTTACCTAGACATCCACCAGTTTCAGCTCCAACTTGGGCCCAATTTTTGCCAAAGGAGGGTGAATTGGTAATGAGGCTGACCTGCATTGCAGAGCCATTTCAGTTCTCTCTTACTTGAGCTGGAGTTGGGTTATTGCAGCACAAATTTGCTATACATGTGTCTTGGGAAAAGGACACATGGTCAGAACTGGTAAAACACATTTCCCTTGGCACACCAAGGGGAAACAGCACATGGGCAGCTCAGGGCTCCACTTCCCTTGCATAGGTATTATGCAAGGGACAGGAGCAGAGAAGATTCTCTTTCTAACATCTGCCTGAATTCATTCATGATTTGTCCCATAATATTAAATCTATGAGGAATGCAGCTGATGACAGGCCATCAAATGAACTGTCACATATACATGAGGGATCAACTAACAGCCTGCAACAAAAAACTTGTGAGTTTCAGCTTTCTCCCTGCCGCCTTCCCACAGTAACCTGCAGCTACCAATCGGTAGAAGTGCCCTGGCTGCTGTCAGGGCATAGCCACTACACAAAACCGAAGCACTGAGAAGTCCAGCTGCAGCTTTGAGATTCTAAGCTTGGGAGAAGAGCAGTGCTGTGGAAATCTGATCAACACCACTCCATCTGCCTTTATTACCCAAGTATAACCATCCAAGGCCCTGTAGCTCTCCCCCACTTTTACAGGTAACCTTTTTATAGCTTTCTATTATGCCACATAGTATTTAGTCAATACAGGGAAAGTCTTACTGCATTTGAAAGTATAATACCAATATCCAAATGCTTCTTACAAAGTCAGCTGACAAGCAGTCATTACTGGTTTACATCAAGTCTTTCATTCTGGTCTTACTGCATTTTTATTTTATCACCAACACATTGTTGAGGAGAAACAGAAATAGTCTAAAATTTGACCCCATGGATGTTAATATCCAGCTCCCACTGTGGTAGATGAGACATCCTGAGGAAATTTCTGAGTTGCAGTGACTAACCCTCATCCAAATTCATGGACTTTGATACACTGCACTCAATATTTCACCCCAAGTTAAATTTTTCTGCAATAGTTTATAATACCTTGTTTCATAAGCTTAACATTTGGACATTTTTAACTGCAGGGACAATAACTTGTGCTTGTCAGGACTTGTTGATCTCTAAATACCCATGCTGGCACCTCACAATGCTAAAGCATTACATCTTCTTCCTAGAGTTACGTTGGGTTTTTTTTAATGTTACTGAAGCATAAGAATGCAACACAATTGACCTATCAGAGCAAGGAAACTGAAAAACAACTTGAGATTTGAAAACACAGGTTAAGGAAGAACCTACACATGTCTCTCAGGCTGTACCTTTGAAAGGGTGCTTCCTGCAGTTTGGGATGGATTTGTGAGGTGGCTTTGACATTCTGTGAACACCCCTAGCCAAACATTATGAATTATTTTGTTCATTTCACATCCAAGATCCTACAGCTTTTCAAACATTAAAAGCATGTACTACTGCATACAAACTTGAAATAATAGGGCCCTGAACTCTCATTGCCTGCCATTGAAACTGCAGAATTGCTACAGAATTGAAAAGTTTTAGAGATCAAAAATGTTCAGTGTTAAATAGGATATCCATCCAAAACAGAGTGGCATCTGCTAGCAACATTAGTGAAACAAGGGAGAGAAGTAATTCTTACACGATTAATTCTGTTGCCGGCAATGAGAACAGTGGCAGCAGAACTTGTACAACTGGCATGACAAGCTAACAGCTGGGAAGAGAAACTTTGGCTAGATAGCAACAAGAGGACTTTCGCCAGTGGAACATGCAACCTTGCAGTGTGCAGGTTTCTGGACCCATGAACCAACATATGCATAAGAAATGCTACTGGGGCCACAGAAACATTTTGATCCTATTCTCTGCAGGTTTTTGGTCCTGGAAAAACTAAGACCAAGTGTCCAACACTGAACTCAAACAATGCTAATATTCCTACTTGTGTGATCCTACAGCATAATTTGACCCATGAAGTCATATAAACATAATCTCTCTAATCTACATCCTTCAAGTCTCAACAGCATATTCTGGACCAAGTAGTACATTACCATAATGTCAGTGAGTGAACTGCACAGAGACCAGGTGAAGAATCTAAGGGAGATGAAAATAAAATTAAATAGATTACCTGTCATTAGGGACTCCAGCATTTACTCACAAGGATCAACTTGATTCAAAGCATGGCTGAAAAAAAAGGTTGCCTTAATGAAGGTAAAGTCTTACTCAGGTCATAAGAAATTACATCTTTTGTGTTTCAGATGCTTTGGAAAGATCTCTGAAGACAATGTAGTGCTTAATAGAGGTGTTTATTCTTAGTTATCACATATATTTTTCTTCTAATTTCATTGTAGTTGATTCACAATGTCTCTGAGCACTATGAACCAGTTTTTCATCACACAGCATGCCACCATCTCTCATTAATATCAATGAGAAATATGTAAGCTTCAAAAACCACTCAGCATTTGGCAGGATTAGGACAACTTGACAAAATGAGCATTGAAACAGCCTTTCAAAAAAGACCTGTAGCACTTAGCACTGCAGTTGTATGTTAGGCGCTGTTTGTATGCCTTGCTGAATGTTAACCACAAACTTCATTAAATATGATTCCCTACAGAGGACAGTGAGCATGCACCTTTCCTGCATACAGTATAATTTAGAGGCCAGCTGAGGATGTACGTCTCCTGAAGAAGCAAGGGAGATAATTCCAGCTGAGTTGGGAAGGTAAAGCAAGATCAAGAGAGACAGAAGCAAAGTACTGCATTGCTAATGCAGTGACATCCATGGAACAGATTGAAATGGGCTAGAAAAAACAAATGGAAGCCTAAAAGCACAGTGTGGAGCTATGGATCCAGGCCCTTATATAAGAGTTATATCATACAAAGGAAATAAAACCTCATTTTGACCTACATCGCTCAGCATGCCATCCATTACTGTGGTGTTGCCAGACAAGAGTTAGGACAGATTTAGCCCCATGCAAGTTGTCTTCCGAATGAGAGTACATAAATTATTCTGTCCCCATTTGAAAGCTCAAGTGGCACTGAAGTGGATATTTGTGCCTCAGTCTCACTTTTCCACCAATATGCAGAAATGGGAATCCTTAGGCACCCACATTTACAAATTAAACAGACATTATGCTGTAAAAAATGACTACATGCTGGAAATCATTTTAAAGCAATCTGAAAAAAAAGCCTACAGGGGCTCTACAGATTTATTGCAAAACAAAACCCACATTAAACCACAAAACAATGAGAAAAAATAACATCATTTCCCATATGCTCAATGCGGGAAATGGATATACAGCCCTTTAGGTAGCAATAGTAATAAAGAAAAGTCACCTGGGTCAAATGGCATATTTCTATTTATTATTAGCATTATTTAAGCTAGACTTAAGGTATACATGGTGCTCTAAAAACAAATAAAAAACCTGACAGGTCCCTTCCATGAAAAACATACCATCTGAAGTAGGAGAATCAATGGATAATAACTTTCAAGTTTTTGCAGTGAGGAAAAATGTCACAACAAAAAATATGTTTCAAAGTTTTTTGCCACAAAGTGAAAGCCTAATTTAAATGTTTTTCATTTTATTACAGAGCAAGCAGCAGTATGGGTTCAGGTGAGCTCCTCCTCTAACACAGCTGAAGCTACAAACAAGGATCTGTCTAATTCTACCAAGCAAACATAAAACAAAAGGAAGCACCATAAACCAAAAGAAACCTTAGATCTCATTTGCTGGGTGCCAACAGTGCTCTATATATATTTCAGAGGAGCTCACATGGAGTGAGAGTGGGTTTCAAAGGTAAGGCAGGGCTCAGATGATCCCCTGTCATTAAACCAACACTGTTTTATTGACCTCATGTCAGCTATTGCTACAAAAGGTGTCAAATCCTGCCCGGGTTTTTCTCAGGGTATTGGGTGGTTCATACCTGTGAACGAGACCTAAACAAACTTTGAGGAGGCTCCTCATCAGAAGCCCAGTGGGACCAACCCCAGGGGGTTGACCCCCATGCCTGGTGCAACCCCTAACAGGGGGGATGACAGCAGAGCGTAGAGGCTCTTTGAAGGAGGGACCAGATGGCAGCAGTGAGGTTTGGAGGCTGGAGATCTCTGCAAGTGTCATGTGTTGAACCTAGAAAAGCATATACAAGGGCACTTAGCTGCTCAAATATCAGGAATAACTTTGCTGAGCGAGCCTGACACAATAAAGCCAGTCATCTTACCTGTGTTGCAAGCAGATTCTGTTGCAAGCAGATGACTCAAACTCTTAAGGAAAAAAAAAAGTTTAAAAACCTGTAAAAAGCTGAAGTCTCTGTCATGGGAAACATCTGATGACCTTCCAAATACACAAAAACTAATTTCTGATACCCCTGGGCATACAGAGATGGGAAAAAAGTCCAGAATGAATTGAAGTATTACAGCCTTATTCGAAGAAATAAGGGACACTGACTTCTAGAGAGAAAGTTTGATGGAACTACAAACACAGCATACCTTTCTAGATCTGTGTCACATATACATACAGCATAAAGGTGCACACACATGCATAAGTACTTAAAACCAAAAATAACACACTAACACTTTCCTCTTCTGTACTGCATCCATTTTTCTCAATATTTTTCCAACTGCAATCCCTGAAAGTACCTTCTGGGTGAAAATACATTCTAATAATCATATTTACAAGAGCAAAGAAACAAGAAAATAAACTTAATAGCATAGAGCAATATCAGTTAATAGTTTTTCTTTGATGGCAGAGAGAATGGATACAGACAGAGTGACAGCATTTAACTGAGCACCAGAGTTCATAGAAATGGCCATGAAACAGCTGAATGCAACCACCCAATATTATGTTCCCATGTTAAATTAAAACCTTTATTTTATTTTATTTTATCCTCAGAAGTATGTTATGGAGTATTCTTCATATGGTCAAAAAACTCACTTCTCTCTTTCTCTGGCTTAGCTAGAGCTGAACAAAACAACACCAAGGAAGGAATTTGCCTCCGGTTATTTTATGCTGCCTTTCTGAATGCTAAGGGCAAAAATACAAGCAGGCCTATCAAGAATTGGCAGTAAAGCTTACTTCCACGGTTAAAGAAATACAGAAGTGTTTACCTTTTGAGCAACATGTGCAATTGCTAAAAGTTGGACCATCAGCCCAAAATGTGCATGTACACTCATCAGGTAAATGGGTGAGACTAACAGCTGTTGGGACCTGTCCTCTTCTGATGGTGGTGACTTGAGTGCTCAGGTTGAGGCATACCTTCCACAGTGATTTTTATAGTTACTTTACTAAAAGGGTCACTCTGTCAGTGGCAGCCACGATATCAGTTCTCACTTGGGTTCACAGCTACCTGAGCCAAAGTGATCTTTGACTTTCCCCTCAAGCTCCGCACCCTTGGGTGTAACACAGACTCCTCGGGCAGATGCTGTAAAATCAGGGCTGTTAATGTCCCACTCCATAGACTTACACCACCAGAGGAGCTTGTGCCGTGTACCTATTTAGTACCACCTTAGTATTAAAACACAATGCACAAAGAAATTATTTACGCTTACAGAAGTGTGATACATAAAAAATAATTAAAACATTAAATCTTTCCAAATAAATGTGCTGTACGCAATTAAACTCAGCATTTAGTGTAGGGAAAAAGTCCCCTCAGACTAAGCTTATGGATATGGAGAAGACTATCTTTCAGACCTTCTAAAAGATTTTTATGGTATCATCATACTTTTGTCCACCTCATTATGATCCTCTCCCCAGGATCATAGTTAAAGCAGCCTGCATTAACTAGTCTACACTACTGGAAACATTACCTCCAGCCATGCTTACGGGTGCTGATTTTATGTGTCTCAGTAATTTCTTTAATGTTGTGTGTGCGTATGGTATCCAGTATTTCAGCTCAGATTTACACACCACCTCTGCTATTTCCTACATGCAAAGTCTATTTCGCCGAATTGGGTTTCTGAATATAACACAGGGACATTTTGCTTACAAAAAAAAAGCTTGTTTATTAGCAACATAAAACTGTCAGTTGTTTATGCCCCACTTGTAAATACCGGGACACATTAACATAAACTTGCCAAATGGAGGGCAGGGGGGGGAGAGTGGGCTATTTTCCTTGATGATCCCTCCACAGGAGATCAAAAGAATAAATAAAAATCAAGCATGGTGGGAAGAGTTACTATTCCTTCTTGTATTTCACCCCTGGCTCCAAAGAGGAGACACATTGCCTGGAAGACACAAGCTCATTCAGCCATGGCCAGAGTCCCCTTATTTACAGCCTTGAGTCCCAGCCATGTTTGCCAGCTTGACTTTACAGGAGAATATGTTGGCTCATCTTGTGAAAATATATTGTCAGGCTATATATTTTAAATGCTGTCTACCCTCCTTGTAAGATTCAAGACCTAATCAATCGTTTATGTTATAACCAGGTGTAAGTCATAAAGGGGTTGTTATTACAAAATTTTATAGAGTGAGGCGCTTAGATACTCACGCGAGAGAGGGGTGTATAAAGGTATATAAACAAGCGCACCATGCCCTCGTGTTTCCAGGTACCAGTCTCAAGATTGCTACCTACTGGTCAGTTCTAAATATATTCAGTTATTCTCAACCCACTCATTTCCAGTTCCAGAGTTACATCTGCTGCTGGTTTATAAAGGCAAAATTGTCTGGTCGTACAAAGATCCAGCCAAGACTCATCAGGGTATTTCAGTGTGGAGGCCAAGCTCACTGTTGCCATGCTGTAGCACTGAATTTACCTTTGCACCCATTTTGGAGAAGTGAGAGTAGAATTAGAGTGGAATGACAACAAAACCATTACAGACTGTGCAGTGTGTAAAAGGTTCGATTATAAAGACAGTAATCTACATTTAAAAGGAAAATCTGAAGCAACAACAAAATACAGCAGTTCAAAATATATATGGCGACCTCATTGTTGAGTTACCAAAACATCAAGGCAATGACAAATGAATCCCAAGTACATTTACACATTCATACTTATTTCAGGTTAAGACAGCTTCTTCAGTTTATCTTAAATCACTGGAACAAAAATTAGAAGGCACATAAAGATTTACCTAAACTCATTTCACTAGCAAGAACAATTATACAAATGCAGTAAATTATCTCAGCACTAAACTCTTGCATTGTTTGAGAAGTATAACTTAACTTTGTTTAGTTAAATGTGGAGGAATGGCTCCGTGAGAACGGCCACATATTCCTCACTTTCTACCCCTGCGTGCAAAACAGCCAGAATGAAACATCTCTCTAAAGGAATGTGGAGCTAGCAGCAAAGTCAGATAATGGGTTAAGGAGTGTGGACTGTGAATAGAAGCTCCTAATTCTGAAACATTCCTCTGAGACAAGATAAGATATAGGCCTTGCACAGGTGTCTGCCTTATTGCCTTCACTGTTCTCACTTCCCTCCCCCCGGGTGGTTCCAGCCATGCTTTTTAAGCTTGCTAGAGAGTATAGAATCACGCTGCTCTGTAGAATAAACAAGCTGTCTGCTTTTAGCCACATTGGTGTGCGGTCTGATTCCCAGCGCCGTCCTGCTCTTTTGAAGCCCCTGGACCTAAAGGTTTCCCAAGATCTGGATTAGGACACAGGGAACACTCAACAGTTAAATCCATGATTTGTCTTCCCATTCACTCCCTTCACTGCAGAATCCCACCTCAGCCTGTGTTCCTCTCACCGAATTCCAACAAGTCACTGACTTAAGTCCCTCACAGCAAGCCCAACCCTTGGTGGTGTCTCACTCTGCTATTTTTGTCCTAGGTGATTCTGCCTCCTATGTAATTTGTCAAAGCAGTTGTAACTCAAAGGATCCAGTTCCCACCCACACAAATTGAAAAAAATTTAGGGCAAGACAAGATACCAGGTATCCGCAGTGCTATTACTATTATCTTGATAAAATAGCAGGGACACACATTCTGCCTGTCACAATTAAGGTGATAAATGCCTGTTTCTTTGAGGCTTGTTTGAAAGTCAATTATGCAGATTATTTCTAGAATACAGACAGATGGTCTTTTCCCCCATATGAGACAATCAAGTTGAACTTTGATATGTGCATAAAAATACTGTAATTTGTCAAGCTCCAATGGGGCCATTTTATCACAGATAACCAAAGGACTATATGGATTTTTGTATTTGCCTCTTTTCGATTAACACAGCCTATGTTCCTTTTTATTCAGATTTTTTTTTTAATGGAAGCTTTGCTATGTTTCATCTTGAAGCCAAATATTGATCTTTCAGTCTAGTCTTCAGGTTTTGATTAACGCAGAAGGTTGCCAAGCGAGCAGCTTTTTGTTTGTTTTCTGTTAATTCTTTTTTTTTATTATTCACTTGCTGCAGTAAATCTTGCTTTTATTGTCCAACCACTGAAAAGAAAAAATGGATTTATTTGAGCACCTAAATAATTTACAGTGCAGGGCTTTTTGGAAAGACTGATGCAATGTTGACCTTCATTTTTTCCCCCTTCTCTTGTTGACAGTAGAATATTTTTGATTGACTCGAAAAGAAAAAAAAAAGGAAGAAGATTGATTTTGACATGTTAATGATGGTTTAATGCAACAAAAGCTTTAGAAAATGAGTGTTTACTGAGACATGGTTTTTTAACAAAAGAAAAATAAGCCATTGTAAGTACAAGAATTATTATAAATATTTTCATTGTCTTTTTCATTCTCTAACAGGCCAAATTTCATGCTCCTATTTAAAAACTGAGTTATATTTATTTTTTCCTCACAAATGTTCTGACTGCCTGAATTTCTCTTCATCAATTCCATAATAGGTTTGCTAAGCAATAAGAATAAATAGGAAAGCTCTGACAACCGTAGGAAAGGATAGTCAGAATCAGACTGCAGGAGACAAAGGTCTGTTTCTTTTCGAGACTTTTATATCATTGTGAGCAAATGACTTGTGCTCCCACGGAAACACAACCAAGTCAAAGACCTGGGACCAGTCCAGCCCAAGTCGGAGATGCCTTAAGCCTTCTGCCAAAGAAATACAAGACCTCATCAAGGGCATAAATATCTATCTGAGATAACACCTGCTCAATTAAGGAATGTTTTGAGGTCTCCAGGTGAAAAGTGCAATGGAAAGACAAAGTATTGAGACAACTTTTTAGATACTGGAAGTCTTCATTGTCAGCACTACTTCAGGTCTGTAACACAAATGATTGGTAAACAAGTCATATAGGGTTAGATCCAGACAGATGTTAAGGCAACAGGTACTTCAGTACTTTTGATGTACGAGATGTAAGGTTGATATTCAAGTTCACAAGGAGAAATGGGTGTCACAGCCACCAAAACCCACAACATTTCTGTAGAACATATAAACATGCACTTCAGGGAACTGCTCTCCTCAATCTCCTTGCCAAAGTACTCGCAGTAACTTAAAGTTTCTGTTCAGCACCTCTCAATAAGCACATGCTGACTTTTGAAACCTTCAGTTTAGCCAGACCAGAAAGGTGCTTTCACAGTATTAGTGTTTCTGGCTCCATTCACCTTCCAAACAGCATAGTAACCTACTAGGCATGCTGGGCTGGGGAAGCTACCACTCAATGTGTCAATATTATTGTCATCTTCTCTGTTATGGTGATTGTTTAACCTCGCTGGAAATGTAGCACCTTCATTGAAGACAGTGCAGTTAGTCCAGATTTTCACTGGTATGACTAAGTGACTCCATAAAATGCTATGGAACACTGGTAATAAACATTCAGCTTTTCCCTTGGGAATGTACTACCGTGTTTTCACTCCAGTGGAATATAATACCAGCAAGTACTCGAGGCTCCAGTAATTCACATGTTACTTATACATCTGTCAGATTCACAAGTGTACTAGCTCCATATGCTAAAGATTATTTTTGTATTCTTTTAGAATACAAATTAAGTTAGGCCGTTATCTCAGTAAGGTTCTGATCACCAAATATTCAGTATAAGCAGTGAAAGCTGAAGATATGCTTAGCTGTTCTGGACTGGAGCCCAAATTAGATTTCCAAGCAGAATAACATATGTCTTAAATGTCAAGCTACACCCAAAGTCAACACTGTCCTTATGGACCACTTTCTTTGTTTCAGACAGTTGTATTTTTTTAATAAAACTGTAATTTTAACACAATCTCTCTTCTAGTCATCACCTATTTACAATACAAACAGGAAAATGCCCTGAAAAATGAGCAAGTCTTGTGTCTTTCAGTTACCAATTCCTATTATCTCCATTCTATCCTGATGTTCCTGAGCCTGTTTTCCTTGTATGAATAATGTTATGTATGTATGGTAAGCACAAACATATTCTAGGACTGCTTATTTTTACAATTTTTGATGCTCATAAAAAAAAAAAAATTGCACATGTGCTGTTGTCTCTGTAAAGATCACAAAAGCCAAACAGTAACAGGTCATACTGACTTCAGACAGTTTACATGCAGAAAGCATGTGAAGCCTGAAGAACACATGGTCTGTAAATCTATAAAAGGAAACACACCTTGCATTAATGAAATTCTATTCATAGCAAGTAACTGTCATTCCAAGGTGGTAAGCTGGACATCTCAGTGGCCTTAACTTCTCCAGGGAATGCATTCATATTACAGGATCATCTTTGCAATTGGCTGTGTCCACTTTGTCTTCCATGACTGTTTGGCATGCGTAGAGGTTCATTTATGCTATTGGATGCTAGATCAAACCTCAAAAATGTTCTCAGTTTCCTTCCTTCTCTGCATTATCTGAGACAAAGGGTTTGCCACTGCCTAAGATAAAACTGAACCTAATTTATCCAGTTCTTCATCTGGGCTCTTAAATGCATTGCAGGCCAGCAAGCCTGACTGGGAGTATTCAAACACAGATACAGAGTTGCATTCTCTGCTATAACATGCCAAACAACAATCATTCCATAAACAGATTTGTTGACTGAAATATGGAGGGTGAGAAGGACCACTGACTTCAACCAGGCAAAGCCCAGGGCAACTGTAGCATGAGATGATCTCTGAGAGTCCATATCTCTCTCCTCTAATGCACTCATCTTCTCTGGCCAAATGCTGATCAGCCATTGAGCCACAATCATCTCACAAAGGTCCACAGTAACTGAGATTTGCACATGATCTGGCTGGTGGACACGATCCACGTAGTTTCTACACTCACCCAAGATCAAACTCAGTCACTACAGCTATATACGAAGTATTTCTTGAATTTAACAGTGAAGGATGAAACTTCATAGCATGGAAAATACGTAAAATTAGATCAAGTGCCTATTTGTATAAATCAATAAATCTCAATAGAGGCAATGAACTTACTTGGTCAAAAGAAGAACTCAGCTTGTACATAAACTCTAACACTTCGCTGGCTGCAGTCACAAATACAGCTGTGTATCATGCATAAGTATATTGTAATGTGAAGCCCTTGTATCCACTGTTTGCCACAACATTGCACCATGTCATTGCATGCAAAATGCTAGCAGAGCAGATGCAAGAAACCATTCAACTCATACTTGGAAAAGTACCTTGTAGTGCCACTAACAGAGAAAAAATATACAACACAACAAATGAAAGTTTTCAACTTGTTTTTAAAAGCACCTTGGAGGCAGGAGAAGATGCTCGTGACAAGCATTTTCAATAAACCAAATTCATAATCATCAAGTAAAGGAATCAAAAAATTGTTGAACCTTGCACGTCCTTAAAGCTATTTCTTGCGCTATTTCCAATTGTGTTTAAGTTTACAAGGACAAATCAGACCTTTGAAACTAAATTTCATTTTTAAGGGTGTCCTTGAAAGACTGCAGCCATATACAAATAAGTTACAGGATACAAAAGAAAGCCACGTAAATAACAAAAAAAACCCCAAACCCAGGGTGAATGTCAGCAATTGAAAACATACATGCAACAGCTGCAAAATAAATTACTATAGTCAGAGCTGCTCCTCAGACTCAAGAGCTCATATGGCAGTCTTTTAAAGGTCAACACTGAAGTCAGTCACATTGGAAAAGAAGTCCAAGAGTATGAAACCCAGTGTGCAAATTATTTCTTTGCTCAGGGCCCCTTATTAGAAAGGTAATCTCCTTTCTATCACTGTTTAATAACATATCATTACTTTGTGAAGTGCTTTAAAATACCTGGAGTACAAAAGATGATATTTAAAACCAATTCATTCTATTCCATCCCAAACAATACATAAAAAAACCCTGGTAATAACAGGATAAAGATGTTAATTTTCCTGACAATTCTGTAACACTCTTTGAGAGAGAGCAAACAGCCATAACTCCAAAATTACACTGTAACCACAGGCCATTTTATCACGTGAAAAGTACCAAGTGATGATAATTTCTCTGCTGACTTTAATTAAGCTTCTTGGAGACTCTCTCATACACTGTCCTCCTCAATCTCTTTGTTATTAAAAAAAAGTGAAGTTACCCCCCAGGTGAATTTTGCCAAATGCTCATAGTTCCAGTGTCAGAACCATGCCTTGCATAATGGAAAGTTTACATGAAAAGTCAAGGTTTTGATGAATGTCACACTTGAAAGCCAATTAAGTGGGCTGAAAGGAAGACACAATTTCCCAGTGTCTAATTGCCTCACAGCACCTTCAAGGTAATAAATTTGTCACATTGAATTATTAATGAGAAACGAATATTTGACTTGCAGCCTTGAATAGAAAGTAGTTCATTATCAGTTGGCATTGTTCCTTCCAAATAGGAAGAGGGGCATGATGGGAGTTAAGGAAAAGGTGTCAGCAAAAGCTTTTCCTCCCATCACTGTCTCTCACACTTTGAATGCATCTTTTCATTTAACGTCCTGTAAAAACTCCAATAAGGAGGAGAAATGATGGTGCATCTAATTCCTAATTCTCTTTGGCCTTTGCAGCCTGACAAATAAACTTCCCCAGAACACAGTCTTTCACCATATTGCTTCAAACACAAAGGCTGTAAAATTTTTAAAATTGGCCACATAAAAGTACAAGGCATACAATAAAGCAGAGGTCAGTTTTAGGTTTATGTGGCTCTTAACAGCTTTCTGCCTTATCTCCTCTGCAAAACATTGTTCATACCCGTGGGGGGAGACAGGTAGATCAGTGTATTTATTCTTACTCCACAGTTGCTGAAGCAAAGGTAACGCACTGAAAAGCATCCATTTCGGCACAGGAGATCTTTATAACAGTGAAGGATGCTCAGCTACACATCCGATGCACAATGAGAGAAGTCAAAACAAAATGAAGTTCAGGTCCTTGGTGTGGAGTTAGATCTGCATCCAAAGAGGGGATTATGGAATAGAGTTCATGTTCCTGTACCTTGGCCTTCTCAACAGCCTGGACTCTGTTCATATAATGCTTGGGACCTCCCATGCACTGGGGATGGGCACACCAATGCAGCCCTAGGCGTAAGGAAGCAGAACTATGTTTTAGGTTGGATTCCTGTGATTAGGTATGGCTCCATCTCCTCCCATATGATCTTATTCCCTTGGCACAGTTACACCAGCAAAGCATCTGTGCAAGTAGCTTGTAAGCACTGTGGCTCACGCTGCATGAGGTGGGTTACACAGCAGTGGCCTGCTCTTGTGTTTTCAAAAGAAAGATGCAGAAAAGGAAAGGAGCAAAATCATGCTACCAGAAATGGTCTTAAAAAGATAGTTATAACAATGCAAAATGATGCTTACTCATGGAAATAAATATGAACATTTTAGAGAAGAGTCAGAACAATGTAACACACCCACTGCTGACACTGGGTCTACAAGAGGAGTTTGGATCCTGTTTACTCCCTGGATACTATGATTCAATGAAGCATGCTACAGGTCATTATGTCCTTTCCTTTTTCACCTCAAGATCAAGAAAATCAGCTTCTTGGGTGCCCGAACACCGCAGAACTCAAATGGTTCACCAAAAATTCTTTAAAAAATCACCATCCTCACTTCATACAAGGATTCTCCCAGTCTTATTTAAAAGCAAGACTAATACATGCTTAACAGCAGTTTCTATAAAGGGATAATCATAGCCAACAACTGCAAACCCACACAGAGGGTCACAATAGGCTACTTCTCACCTAACTTATAACCACTCCAGCAAAAACTCCTAACAGCTCAGAGCTCATATCACTCCAGTCTGAACACAGCTACTGCGAATTGGGGAATGAAAGCAGAGGAGGAAGGATGGATCCCAGGATCTCAGCAATGCAGGGTGGCCAGGAGCTGCTGAAAGGAAACTCCTGAGAGTATCCAGCTTTGCTGCTATAATGTTACAGCATCGTTTGCCATATTCATGGTACTCCCCTGCATTCCTCATGGTGCACAGAAGAGCAAAGGAGAAACCAAGTGCTTGTTACAGGGCTTGCAATGAAGTAGTTTTGGACATCAATGCTTCTGTTTGTGCAGGGCTGCAGTCATGTGTAAAGACCAAATCTTGTTCTCCTTGGGTGGAAGCTAAAGTGCTGTTAAGACTCCTTTGAGACGCAACATTTGCCAGAGAGGTCTGTTGATCTAAAGAGGTGCTTGAAGGGCCTATTCCGAACACTAGTGTGAGCCCTTAGCAAGAAATCTCTCAGATGCCAGCATTTCTGGCACTTTATCAGAACTCTGTAGAGATGAGAATGCCTTGGGGCTTCAGCAGCTTTAATTTTGCAATGAATTTGACTCAGTGCCTTTCACGTATGTACCAATAAGACCTGTGGTAGAAACCTTAGAAGTTAATGAATAAGACAGGGAGATTTAGAGATTTGGGCATATAATTACTAGAGCAACATGTGCTCTTTCTTGCCCTACACCATGAGATCTTCTATTAGGCTTGCTGCAGTAAACCAAATAAATCACAGGTCACAAAACAAAGCAATAAATCCTGCCCATATTAAATTGCAAAGTAATTAAAACTGATATGGTATTTACATTTCAAATTCACTAATAACATCAGAAAATATTCTGATTAAAGGTACATCCAAAGCAGCCTCTGTAGTATTTCTTCAACTACTTGTAACACAAAGCCCTGTTTTTTCCAGCAGGGCCAGACATACAAATGTATTTAGATACATAAGTGTGCGGCATGCTCTTCCTAAGGCTTTATAAAAGTTTCTTGCTTGGGTAGATCCCTAATTTCACTGATAGCTGTTAGTGAAATAATCATATGCTGAATGTCCCTTCACAAAAAAACAGCAAAATGGGCACCCCCACCTAATTAAGTCTTTGTAGAGCACAGGACATTACTATTTAAACTGCTTATTGGCACCTTGATTTTTCATCTCTCAGTCCCACCTCCACACAAGTCAATCCAACCAACAACAAGAGGAAAATTAGATGTAGCCCTTAGTGCTACTGTACATGTGTTCTTCAAGGGCCAGACCTCATACTTCCACTGTGTCTTGTAAAAAGAAAATCCGAATCCCCCAAAATCTTTCAGGCCAGAACTTTCCATTAGTGCTGAAACAACAAGCAAGGAAATTAATTCACTCCTGTAAATCTGACAAGACAATAGTGAAATGCTCATTACTATCCATGACTTACAGGGCAAGTCAAGACTTTAGTCATCCGTCTCTTAATGTACTCTCACTACAGCTGGCAGACGGTTTGCATCCTATTTCATAGTCAAGCATCTACTACAGCTGATACACTGAAACTAAACTCAAGTTTTCATTACACAGGTAGCAGATTTTATAATTTCATTGCTTTTCATGTTGGTCACCTTGCAGTAGTTGTGCATCCTCCCCAGAAATTGGGATACAGCAATTAAATATCCTATATCAGCCAATGGCATTGCTCAATCCTGCGCTTGCACTTAGTACACTCATTCCCAGTACATCACCAAACCACTTCTAAAGAGCAGCCAACACCTCCCAGTCACCTACGAAAAATGTCCTATTTTGAAACAATTTTCCCTCTGCCTGATATATGTTCTGTTATCCTTTCCCCTCGCTCTTCATTACTAACAACAACATTTGCATGAAAAATAGCATCTTCCTTCTTCAAAAAGTTCATCCACTCCTGCTGCTGCAGATTTTTTTCTCTCTGCACTTGAACTCATAATCCTCTCTTTGTGTAGCTACAGCGGGATGCTGTGAAAATGACTGTGGTATCAGCAAAGAGAAGAAAATGTGGCTGCTGCTGAGTTCTCAGGAGGAAGGCTGGGTGCCAGCGTTGCCCCTGGTAATCACAGAAACCTAATGGGCAGCTGCAGATATCTAACATTTTGCCACCCTCTGTAGCAGACCTCTGCCTGCCAGTGCTCACCACTGTAAGCTGGGCTGGAATTTCTGCTGAAATCCCTCTCTACTGAAATCCCACATGTAACCTGGAGTAAGATAGCCTCTGCCTGTTCTCCACAGTGCTTTGCTCACAGCGACAGCACAGATTGTGTCTCTGGAGATGCCACTCCAGAGCCAGACAGAAGCAGGAACCATCACAGGTGTGAGAGTGTGTGCTCAAATCTATTTAGGAGACGGATACAGAGAGCACTTTTCTAACCCATTGATTTTTATCCCACAGAAGGGGCTGATCCCAGCCTCCCCCCCCTTTCCACTCTAAGCAGCAGGCCACCTGGTACCTACACAAACACCTTTCTCCCACGCTGACCCTCGCCCTCTGAAGGCACCACCTGTAAATCCATCCCAGAGCCTCTTTTCTCATCCCAGTCCCTTTTTTAATTCCTCAGTGGCTACAAAAAGCCTCACAATAAGCAAGTCACTGGCTGATACTGACGTTTCCCCTGTGCTGTTAGGAGTGTATCCATCAGTTGTTTCCTGTCCTGGACAGTGTCTTCTTTTGGGTAGTCACCATCTCTTTGCCCACTGGGATTTTGAAGCGTGAACAAACCTCCAGCTTGCTCTGGAACCAGAAAGAGCGCACATAAATAATAGGCAGGGATGAAATATGAAAAGCACAGACATACGCTCATTTTGCTTCTCTCCCACTGTTTTTGCTGGCCTTTAATCCCTAAACATCAAGCCAAACAATGAAATTATGTTTATGGTAAAATAAGATCTATGGGACTCGGTCCAGTCATTTTTTCTTGTGCAAAACTAATACACAAAAATGTTTCTAGTGTAGAACTGGAGCATTCAACTTCCCAGGGAGAATGTTACTTCTGCAAGAACGCGGATGAGGAAATATTCCCCAGAATAGAGGGAGCAAGAACCACCTACGTGTGGGAAAAGAATTAGCCCAGAGCAATGTAAGTGGTGCATAGACCTTGTGCTGGCCCTCAGCAGGGGCTGAATTTCTCCCAGTGTGCCCATTCCCACGCAAAGATACAAAGCATGTTGCTATCAAAGTGCCTGCCCCAGAGCATCACTGCAGCCATCAAACTGCTATTCTCTACTTTCCATTTCCAGGATGCAATTACTCAGATTGCATTATGGCTCCAGAACAAAGTGAGGGGAAAAAGTCAACAGGAGCTACCGCATGCTGTAAATCCTCAAAAGATGCCCTTGTCAGTCACGTTGTGCCTTTTCCTTTCCTAGGAGGAGCTAGCTGCTGACTACCATATTTTTGTCCCTCCTACCTTCTTATCAGGATTACTATAATCGTTTGATTATTCCCTTCTATGCAGTGGACAAAAACATCAATCATTTTAACCAAATGTTTTAGGAAGTTAAGTTTAGCTTTCAAAAGGTGGCTATTTCCATGAAATATGTTATTATTCATAACGGCTTTAAACAGAATCTGTTTTCCCCAAATGCCTGAACACAAGTTGAGAGCTCTTTCATCTTCTGTGTTCACCCATTTTATTTTTTTATACATGTGGTGGGCAAGCAGCTCTGTGAAATATGAGGGATCCATATACAATGAACCTGATTTACTGAGCAAGCGTAGTCTCCTCAAATCCAGTAATATATCAACAGCAAAGGTGGAGGAGAGAGGAGAGCAGCACCTGAAAGCCAGACACCAGAAAAGGGTAAAATACTGCAAATGGAGAGAGAAGAAGCGAGGTAAACCCATAGGTCTGAACATCTCTGTGCAAAGTAATTATGTCTGTGAATTAGCAAAGCAATAAAGCAATCATGTGCTTACAAGATGAACTCTGTGTGTCTTAAGATGAGGTATAATCTCTGTAGCTGTAAAATTGCCAGCAATACAGTGCTGGCAGATGCAAATGGGGCTCCCGTTGGGCCAGACCATTCTACTTTGCCCCACACAGCTCCTTTGCAGCTGGAAATTCTGAGGCTGTGACTCGGAAGCAGTTCCTGAGCAGCCTGGACACAGGCACAAGGGTAAGCACCAGGCACAGGAAGGGGCCTACCAGCAGAGAACAGATGCACTCATCACAGTCTGGCAGGCACCTTTACCTCCAGAGAATTTGTAAAATTCCACTTGCTTTAACAAAGGCAGCTTGGGTGGCAGGAGGTGAGACTCCAGCTCTGCCCATGCCTTCCCACTAGGGTTTTCCCTCTCTCTGGTTATTAATGCAATAAACACAAAGGCAGAAAAGATACTTTAAGGAAAATCAATGTTTTTAAGATAAAACATCAGTGTAATTCAAACAGCCTGAGTCAACTGCCTATAGTAAATTAAGTTTAAAATTTTAACAAACTGTCATGTAAAACTGGTGGTGTCTGACAAATTGAATTACGATAGTAATACATCACTCACAAAAGTATTATTGATAGTGACAGGAAGATATTGAATTTAAATTATTCATTTTTACTGATTAAACAGTATGTCTTCACCAAGAATGGGGCAAAACATCTGACAAACATTTGAGATTCATATTTTAGCTCCAGGAATAAATAGCTGCCAATCCGCCCGTGCTGGGCGCTTGCATATTCCCCTGCAGTGGGTCCAAGCCAGCATCAAAACTTCTCATATGAAGAAGTATTCAGCAAACACTCAGCTGCAAAACATGTTTTCACTTTCCAGAAACCATTTTAAAAACTGTTTCTGTGAAGATGCATGGGATGGTGCCCACCTGGGAGTAGCCACCTTGCACCACCCTGAAGTTCCTCGCAGGCATCACATCCCGGCTCAGCATCAGCATCCGGATGCCAACCCCTACTGTTAATTCCCTCTGCTCAGTACTAGTAAGAACAGTTCGGCTGAAGACTGGACTTTCAAGTCATTTGACAAATTCAGCCTGAACTTCTTTCCCTGCCAGCAGCAGTGAGATCCCAAAGAAAATGAAAGGAGTAATTGCTCTCTGAGCTGGAAGACACAGAGTATACTGACCCTAAGCAGCTCTAACACATGTAAATGAAGAAGAAAATTAATCAGAGAACAGAAAGTCAGGTTGACTTCAATAACCAACATGCACTTCTTCCCCTCAAACTACTACCTGTGAAAATTCCTGGGGATTGTTATTTCATTTAAGCTCCCTAGTTTCCTTGGCCAACTTCTGTGTTTTGAGGTTTTCACTATGACAGCACTGAACGCCATACATGCAATGGGAAAAGAAATGTATGCCAGGAAAGAAGGAAGCAAGAGAAGAAATTTAAAGATTTCACTAAGTCAAGCAACAATTTCATATGGAAAGGAGTCCTCTTACATCCAAACATGTGCCTTTTTTGTTACTTGGAGACTTTCAGCCATGGTAGCTTTCACATGCCCACAAAGTCCCAAGCTTTCTCCTACTATAAAATAGAGGGAATGTCAGACTGGGAGTTTGGATATGTTTGTGCTGTTAATACGTTGCTTGTCTGCACGGTCTGAAGGGCTGAAGTAAAATAAATCAACATACATACAGAGCTGAGTGATCCTCATGCATGATGGACAGTGAGTGCAGAGTCTTCAGCTTCCTGTAGGAACTCAATCTCACATCAGAGCATGGGAATGAAGCCATTGTTTCACATTTATGTATAGGGTAACCTACTCACGGGCTGTGCACATCATTGGCATGTATGTGAATAAATGGCAAGCCTTTCATCATCATAGCACATTTTCAGTGGATTTGTAGGAGAATTTGAAGTTCTATTGCCTTTGCCTACTCCCCAACGTAGTAACACAACCCTACAATGCCACACTTTGGGCTGAATAATCTTACTTGGCTGTGACTTGTTTTCTTTTTAAAACTTTAGATTTGACTCTTCATAGCTTGAACACACACAGTTACCAATAACACTATCAGAAGATTAGACAGCCTTTAAAAAGAAATTCTACTATTCTGTTATTATTCCAGACTGGCAATATTTACATGCAAGTGCCAATGAAGAGCTTGCACTTTCACACATTTAGGGTTTTAAGCCACGATCCCATGATTACATGGGATGATATGATCCATGATAACACCATGATTGGTGTTAGCTTTTTGATGAGCTGGCTCCCTGCATGCTGCACGTGGTGGGGCACAAGCAATTCATGAGCTGCTCCCAGGCCACACAGACCAACGTGGCCAAAACAAGTCTGGGAGATCAGTTTTACCATTAGCCAGCAGTTCTTCCTATGCTGAATGTTAATTTTAGTTTTGTCTTCCCAAGGAAGGTATTCACTTCTGTTCTGAATTGTCAGGAGGGAAGGGAAATGTGGTGCAACAGCTTCGCATCGATGAAATATTTCACTGGAGCATTAATACAGGCATGACACACTTTACTCTTTTCCCTGGTCTGCAGAACAAGATAGAAGTAAATAAGATTATATTAAAGAAAATTAACTATCAAACTATCTAAAC
The DNA here is from genome assembly GCA_020800305.1 of Porphyrio hochstetteri. Classification (NCBI taxonomy): domain Eukaryota; kingdom Metazoa; phylum Chordata; class Aves; order Gruiformes; family Rallidae; genus Porphyrio; species Porphyrio hochstetteri. The sequence continues at coordinate 22,142,086 of CM036917.1, forward strand.
TTAGTCTAGATACTAGGCTGATGTACAGGGAAGGGATTCTGAAAAAACAAACAGAAAAACCAACCTGCAAACAAAAAGCCTTCACCTGCCTCCAGCTGACATCTTTATTCCTTTTACATGAAGAAAAAGTGTCTTTTGTACAAGAAAGCTCAGACTGCTGCCTGGATTATTTCTGTCTACTTGAAATAAAAAGGAATTTGTTTTATATACTTGACCTTTGATAAACTACTATACAATAAATCCTTTTCATTTCCCTCTCCCTGCTGAATGTGTATTCGGGCCAGTGTAAATACAGCACCTTTCAGCAGCGCTGAGAAACTTGAACAAGAGACCATGGAAAATTAGTTTGTTCCTAGCATTACCATGCCCTTGTTTAAAAGCCCTCTGTGATCCATCAGAAAAATACACCAAATAAAGAACCTTAATGCTTAAATGATTCACAACCACTCTACCAAAAAGCAATGAATCCAAGACATTTCAATACCTCTTAACACCTTAACATCCAGCTTAAATGTCCACTTCTTAAAAGTCCTAGTTTTAACACATTTCAGCTACTCAATGAAAAGATTCTGAACCATGAAATCAAGTGGAACTTCTCAATCCTAATTTCCTACCAGAATTTTACAACACTCTTCCATGCCATATACAGAGTGGAAACCTATAGGAAAGGCTTTGGATGAAACCTCAAAGTTCTACAACATTGAAATAAAATCTGTGATGAGATTTCTGAATGCCTATTTAAATCCAGAGGCTAGGCTCCCTATTTTGTGGGGAATACTGAATGAAATCTGGGTCCCTCAGACTTCCAGTCACTGCAGACTCCCATTAGCAAGTCTCTCCTATTAGCAAGGACTCACCCATACTCCACTAATACCATCAGGCTGGTCATGGGAAAAAAAATATATCTCAGGAAACCTAAAAATGGACAGATAAGATGCTTTTCTGCTAACAGCTGAATAAAAGTTGTAACTGCTGGGAGAGCTGAACAAGGAAGGTGACTTAGGAAGAAAGCAGGAAAGTTGCCTCCCATTCCTCCAACTGAGAGAAGTCTTCACTTTATTTCCACAGTGAAGAATTCCCAGCCATTTCTGAATGTCTGATTTTCAACAAACACATACGAAAAAGGATCTAATGATGTTGATAGCCACCCTTTTAACTTCTACCTAACCCAGAATGCCTTGTGCCAAGTCTCCCACACTCTTGTAAGAGAACAAAGTCGACAAGCCCTTCCTCCACAACATTGTTTTGCTACCTGCTAGTTACTATTTCCTGAATCATTCTATTTCCATGAATGAAACAATTTTAGGTCAGAAACAAGAGGAAAATTTTCAACAATTTTAGATTATGTCCTTAATTATTCAACTTGGCTTCTCTTGTTTAGGTTTATTGTTCTGCACATCTGTCTTATTATTCGGTGATCATTGCTAAAAATAAAGGCAGCTTTCCAGATCCTCAGGAAGTAAGTCCTATTTAGACAACCACAATTAAAAAGCCATAAACCTGCTGGGGGCAGTTCTCCGGTGCAGAAATGTCCAGCTGAAAACATCCATATTGCCCAGCTACATCAGTGTGCCTCTAATTATATCATCACACACATTTCTAAGAGATCCACTTTATCTTGAGTTCCAACGAGTGGATAAGGCAACCAGCCGACACTGGCTGTGATTATTTGTGCTGCTCCTCTCACATGCTATATGCTGCCCAGCCTCTGTAATGAGCAAGCTGTGTGGTTTGGACAGTTTGTGTACTAATAACTGCTCTAAATCAAGGCAGGAAAAGACGCAGTATATGACTTTGTAATGCAAGCACCAAGAAGGACCCTGACTCTGTAGTACTAACACCAGCTTTCTGGTTTGCTTAAATTGCTTTTGCCTTACCACCTCGAGTTTCCTTAGTGTCATCTGTTGTTTCTATGGTTTTTATTTTTTCCCAGTGATAAAAGACTTTCCATCCCACAGAGCTCTTTCTAGACAGCAGCAGATGCTCTGTCTTGCACTATGTGCTTTCTGCAAAGTCACCGAGAGCTGTGGGCCTCTGTGCCAACTGGGGCTTTACCTTCCTGCCAAACCTCAGTGCTGATTTAAAGCAGTGTACCTCCATGCTGGAGGAGAACCCAGTTCTGACATTTTATCACAAGGAAAACTGTTGGGAGGTGAATACAGCCCTGACTGCTCCCAGGAAGACCGGCCCCACCATGTCTCTATTAGGATTTTAGGCACACAGAGCCTGCACAGGGCACAGGTGAAGGAGGCAGGTTCCAGGACACTGCCCATAGCAAAGGACAGCCTGTTTGCTTTGTGTGTATGCTGGAAAAGACCGAGATGGACTATTTCAAACCCGTGCAGCCCACTGCTCTGTGAGCAGAGGGAGAGACCTGAGGGGCTGGCAAAGGGGACAGCCGCCGCATCCTACCCTCAGCCCTGGGACCCTTATCACCAGGGTCTGGACTCCACATTTCCTCCGCCAGCCCTACACTACTTGTTTTCCTTCCCTCCTTCCCCTCTCTTCTGAAGATGTGGTCCCTTCCCCAGCAAACTGGAAACAAGAAGGGAATAGGGAAAAGCACCACTTCTGCTGGAGAAGGAAAACTTGAGGTAGGGGCATGCAAGGCAGGGTTTCTGCATGTGCCAGGATGAGATGAGGGAAGAAAGGGAACGCCAAAGAGGGAAAGAAAGGAAGAGAGACTCCCTACCTAAACCCTGGAAAAGCCCAATCTCCTGGTAGCACCCTGTACTGATAAGGAACCCCTTCCGCTGCCACCACAAAGCATAATCCCTATGGCCAGGAAGCCCAGACAGCTGCTTGCACTGCACTGATGGCAAGCACAAGCCACACAAACACCTCTTCTGACAGCAAAAACATCGCTGATGATATTCTTACACAGAAGTGTAAGGATTGCGATTGGAAAGCACCAGCAGCAATGACTTGCCAGCCTTCACTGAGTGTGTCAGCGGCTGCGCCGGGACGTGAGTTCAGGAGCCCTGAGCAGGGGCTGCCGGCTTTAGCGAGCAGACAGTGCCCTCCCTGTGCCTGCGGCAGGGCCGGCAATAGCCACACATGGCGAGGCTGGATGTAGTGATGCACAAAGATGGGAACAGCGTTTGCTTTCTTTACCTTTCATCCTGGGCACCTGTGCTGCAAGCTACAAACTTCACCTCTAAGGTAAAAAGCAGCACAGAATTCACATCGCCACAAGCAGCCAGAGCTGATGAGGCTGTAAGGCCCAGTGGGCTAAACTCAGGATGGGACCCAGCAGCCCACAGCCTCACCAAGGGTGCTGACCCTCCAGCACACCTGTCAAACAGCAGCAGCAGCCAGTCCTGAGGCTGCCACAGAAAAGTGGAGCAAACAAAACCGCTCCCCAGCTCAGGCTCCAACAGCAGCCCTGTCCAGTCCCACCAGCATTGCCTTGAGGGCCTCAGATTCAACTTTGAACAAAACCTACAGAAAATCCTGAATTTTCAGTAAAAAGAAAAATGTCTTTTCCCAAATACAAACAAAACTCAGTTTTCCCTAGTGTCCTGGCCATATGCTGAGTTTGGGCAATTATTAGCTGGGAAAGTGCAGTTAATTGTTTTGGAAGAGAAATTTTCTGGAGATTCCTCCTGTTCTTTCAAAAGGATCATGTGAAATTGCTCGATTCCACACAACACTAAAGACAAGGGAATAACAAGCCCTGCTAAGAAAGCTAAAGGACAGCTCATCCACTTAAAACAACCTCTCATTACTGATGGAGATACTAATGAACGTAGCCAAAAGTTATTTGCAAATAATGTCTATTTCTGAGGTTGCAGTGCTCACCATCAGTTCTCTTAATTATTTCTGACACATTCCATATCATTTATGGCCCCCAATGACACTGAGAAATTAACTCTAAGTCTTCTTTAAAGAAAACGTGCCAAGCAACGGAATTAAAAGCTGTACATTTGTATTACAACATCCAGACATCTGAAGTACCCCACTCAGTGTATGCAATGACATGGTGGGAATAATATGCAAACACTGACGAGGGACAAGGGCATCCTTAGGCAGACTTTGCTCTCTCCCCAGTGTCCTTGTCTAAACAACCAAGGAAGCTCCTGAACTTCCAAGAAGCTTAATCAGCCCATGCTGACAGAAAGCCAATCCCAGTGTGGCTTAAACGAGATACTAACAGAAAGGAACAGAAACAACACCCCTTTACCAAGGAGCTCTGAGCCCAAAATATCTGCCACCTGGAGGTGTGTGAAAGGTCCAGCTGGCCCAGAACAGGAACAAAATGCCAACCTTCACTCACCCTTTCCCCCTGCCTTTGCCCACGCTCCCTACAACACAATGCCCACATATGCTATTTTTTTGACCTGTGCAAGAATTCTCTTAATACGATCTGTAGCTTCAGAGTGGAGCATCCATGATGTACTTTGGAAAGTTAATGAAATCTGCCCACCAGAAAGGCTGAGAAATTGTTGTCCTTCAGATATGTCATATTTACTCCCCAGGGCTATTTCCTTCTCAAAGCAGCGTGTGGGCAGGAATAGCTTTTCTTCACGTGGCAGGTGCAGGTACTAACTTACTATCCATGGGCAAATTTATATTGGGGATTTGTTACCAAAAGATAGGATCTGGAAATTAACTCTTACTGGCTTTAAATCCACTGAGTTCCTGCCTGCCTTTTAGGTCACTAAATCTTCTAACGATCTGCTCCTGCGGGCCAGGCTGGGTGGGACACCAAGGTCTGCTAGGAAAATAAATAAATTACAGGCTTCTTCCTGAGCAGGCTTCCTCTGAAGACACAGTTACTCTTCTGAACAGGTCTCACATTGCACTAGAGCTTAACACCAGCTGCACAGCTTCTTTTCAAGTCCATCCCTTCCCACAGAGAGCAGTGGAAAGATGACCAGACAGAGGGCAAGACCCTAAAATATACTATCTCTTCACATTCATTTGAATTCAGACTGCTCGGTCAGACTGTCTCATCTCCCTGTTTTATCTGCAACCTGCAAACATTTCAGCAAGCAGCTTTGTATGCGCATAGATGTCTGGGGAATAGTTGTTCTTCAGACACATTTGAATGAAAACAAGGCAATATTATGCACAGATCAGAGACTCTGCAACTCATCAGCACCTATTATTGCTAAGGGGGAGACTACAGACACACAGATGCAGCTACTCCATCAGGAAAAGAGTGCTGCAGTGCTGGGGCGACACAGCCACGACAGTGATGGTACCTGTGCCAGGTACCCTGCGCTCTACACCGCGTGGGGAGACACGATGAGCAATTGGAGCACATCAAATTGGGGCACAATGTAAATGCAGCCATAATAGCTATAGTGATAGACAGCTGCCATGAAGGAACAGCTGCTCGGCTGCTTCTTAAGCATCATGGCACAGCCTCATTAAAATTCACCTTTCCTTTATTCCTCTCTAAATACCCATCTTGCTGGAGAAGCAAATCCCATGATACCAGGCAGAGCAGTCTGGAAGCCTCCCAGCAGAATTGTAGCGCGAGTTCTAACGGGGTATGAATGGTCTAAGGAAGCCCTTTATTCATCAAGTCTTAAATAGATTTCCACAAATAATCTCATCAACTAATAAGTGGTTTGTAAAGAGGCTATAGCTAATGAAAATGAAAAGGGCTAAATTCACAGAATGTTATGAGTTGGTCTGATAGCACTTGATGCCACTCAACAAGCAAACTGGCCACATTATAAATGGATAAAGTCACTGTCAAAGAAGAAGATCTGGAAAAAGAATCAATGTTGAGAACTCTTCCCTTTTTCATGATTAACTTGACCATTTGATGGCCAGATCTAATCAAACCTAGAAACGGCGGCCCTGCTGTTAGTAAAACAGCCATGAAAAGGCTGTGGGCTGCTTAATTGTCTTACAATTCAGCATAAGATTTAAGAGAAAAGTGTCACATATGAAAGATGAGTGTCAGGAGATATATAGAGTAAGGGTTAGGCTGGCCTTTTAATCAATATATCTGGCCCTGAAGACAAGGACTTGGCAGAGACATCAATGTGACACACAAGCTTTCTGAGATTACAAGAGCCATAAGAACCCTCCAAACCCACATTTGTATTAAAGTCTATCTTTTTGATCTGGGTATACATCTCTAATACTAAGGAGATGATTACTTACCTACCTTTCCAATGCATTGGAAGAATTATGAAATGCAAACCACGAGGCAATCTGCAGGTAGGAGGTGGCAATAAACATCTACAAACTACAGGCATCAGGCAAAAGAAGAGCAGAGATTTTAGCATTTTTAATTTATTGACTAGCAGGGAATATCATGGGTGTCTGGCTGCAGATGGAATAGCTGCTTCGATTCATTGGTATAACTGTCAGCACTGAATCCAAGCAAAGCGAAAAATGTGACACCTTTCAGCCAAACTTAATAGGAATATAAATGAGTTGAAACTGAATTGCAATCAGGTCTACAATTGAAACATCTAGGTGCTTAGAAAAAAATACTTATTGTAATAACACAATAAGTGTGATATGAACCAATAACTCAGCAAAGTCTTTGCTGTTTAGGAGATAATTTAAAAATACATAGCTTTGCAGCTGTTTGAAAGTATGTCACAGGTTTGTTTATTTTTTTTAATACACCTGTCAGCCAGTATTTTGTGTAGGCTCAGAGAAATACCACATTTATTTCAGACTCATTGTTCTAAATAAATCAGAAACTGTCATGCTGCTTAGTTATCTAATGAACAAAAGTCTGCATCTAAAATAAAAGGCTAGATTGGCCCTTCAACACACCAGCAATTGTTTTCTCTCTCATCTTGAGTAAAAGTTTACATCTGAATTATGTAAATCATTAGAAACATACCTGAAAAATCAAAGCAATACTTTTTTCCTTCCACAGAAGACCTTGACAGAGAAGTGGCTTCAAATCAGGAGAGACACAAGAAACAGTAGGTCTGGAAGAACACATAAGAAATCAGTCCTGTCTAACCCTTCATCCTCAACAGAGAACCAACTAGAACATAATCACTCCTGACTCATCTTTGCATAAATTATTATCCTAAAAAATATCCTTCAGCGTGTAGGCTCCCTACCTAGGTAACCTGTTCCGATGCCATGCCAACAACTCCACCTCAGCCTGCCAAATTGAAGCACTTAGAAATCTTGTGCCAGGCTCTAAAATCACTTGTTACTAAAAAAAAAAGTTTCTTCAGTTCTGTCACTTTCCACCTTAGGTTTTGAACCCCAAAATCTTGTATTTCCCAGCCCCTCTGAAATAGTATTTATGTTTTGACAGAAATTATTAGCTTTTCATAATCATCTGAGTCTAGACACTGGGATGTGGGGAGCCAGCACACACACTTCTTCCCAGTGCTGGCACTAGGCATTTCATTCCTTGCAGCCAGGGTGAAGGGAACGATACTCCATTGCCCTTTAACCTCCCAGTGCCCCAAAACTCGTACAAACACTGCCCTCTGCATCACGTTCGGCTGGACTTTGCTGGAGCAGGCCAAAGAAAGGTGCCTCTGGGAAATGCACCCTGAGCACCCTGCAGCACCCCTCCTTCTCACCGGCACTTGTTTTCATTGTTCCCCTTGCTACCAGGGACTACTAGCAGCAGTTTTACTTTCCTCTTTCCCTCCTGCCCTTCCACTTCCTTTAAGCACATTGATCCAGCAAGTATTTATCTGGTCCTTTGCTCCATCTGCTGCTCAAATATTAAACATGAAAAAAAAAAAAGCCAGAGCCCCTGGGCTAAAGCAAAAGCACTCTTTAGGGCATGCAGCTACCACAGAGCGGGCTTGCATCGTCAGTCTGAAATAAAGAAGGATGCTTTGTAGAGGATTTCGGGTATTCAAGACTGAGCTTCAATTTCACCTGGACAAAAGAAAAAACCCACCGAATCCAGCACCAAAAAGAACCAATATTCCTTACAAGAAAGGGGAAAACTTTTGTTTTGAGGGGTTTATTCCACAAATCCAGGCAGGATGGCCACCATCCCTGGGGATGAGCAGAGCAGAGGCTCAGCCCACCGCCCTCCTATGCTGGCTCTGCACCATGACAGCTGGTGGAGACAGATGCCCTCACAGAACCCAGTGTTGCCTGCGTGGGATCAACCCCTTCCTCCTCATCATCCTCCCCCCGGCAGCCTGCACTTCAGGAGCTGCCCAGACCTGTCTCCCGATTGCAGCAAACAACCAAGCGACAAGCACCTGACTGACACGAGCTCACACTTGGCACAAGCAAAGGCTTCACCAAAAGCCCTGCTGGCATCGCAGGGGAATGATGTCCCTGCACCAGTGCCGGGCAGCTTCTGTCACAAGGAATGGGACTTTGCAGTGTTCACTGAACTATTTAGCCCTTGCCATATCCTGCAAGGTGCTGTGATAAAATTTGTGAGACTCCAGTCTGCACAGCAGCAAAAGAGGAGCAAACCTTCCTCAGAAAAGTTTGTCTTTTTTAGATTTAAAGTATTTTCTGGTGGCAACAGAAGCAGGAGGGGCTCATTGCTGAGAGTGGGGAGAGAGCTTCCAGGAAAAGGGCAATGGAACAGTCCAAGAGCTGCTGCTCAGAGTCATTTCTCATAAAAAGCACGTTTTCCACAGTACTGATATTTTGCTCATATTTTCTCATTGTCTGTCAAGCAGGCTGACATATATTTTTGTTTCACATTTGTTCAACCCAAATAGAACTACACCTGCTTGCTGAAATAGCCAACAAAGCTATTGATACCAGTCTCTCTCACTGCTAATTGCTGACCAGCCCCAGACTCCCACTGGTGCCCGCTGACACTATCCACAGCCCAGCAGGATGTGGCCCCAAACGGACACACAGCAACCAGAGGCCCCACAGGCGCTCAGCCCATGAAAGAGAGCAAAGATTTCAGGCATCCACATCACACAGCACCAGGTCATGCAGTGGAAATGAAGTTTAGGTAGAGTGAAATGTTTGAGGTCAGTTCAGCCAGTTAAAAACTTACTTGGAAATCTGTGAATGTTTCCTTTTACGGTTGCCCAGTTTTCCAGAACTTCTTTGGTCCTATGCCAGGTTACAAGGATCATTTATTTTTCTCTGGTTTGGACATATGCATTTTCTTTCTTGATTCAGGAAACAAATTAGGGAGCAGAGCAGGACAGGACAGCACAGCAGAGATTTGCCTTTTCCTTTCCAGAATGTGGCCACAGCACCCCCCAACTCTTGGACTTCTGGTTCACAGAGGTTTGGACAAACCAGCTTTATTCTTCCAGAAGTAATCCTTGGAGATGTTGCTTTGGACTTCAGAGGAAGAAGCACCTATGAACATTTGCCACTTTCTGTTTAACAGGAGCACACAACACAGATGAATTTTAGTCAAGCTTTTTGTGCACATACGCTTCTCCTGCATGAAAGGCTGTTAAAATTTAGTCAGCCTCATGCATCACTGGACTGATCCATCTTAGAGGGCATCAGTGGGCATACCTCAACAAAACTAGACCCATGCATCCAACAGTTCTCCACTAACCAGGCTAAAAATAACAGAGCCCTTGAGTGAAACTAGATATAAATGGGTACCAGACAATAAATCACTGTAAGAAATAATAGCAAGAAAAGAAAATGGGGATTCAAGTCAAGCTCCAGATTTATAAACTATAGAAGTGAAAGATCTAGCAGCTGTGCAGGAACAAATGGATATGATTGACTGCTTTGTTCCATTTGTAGATAAATTTTGCAATTGCAGCCCTGGCTAAATAATAATGCAGGAATACTTAGCTGTAAGCACAAAGAGAACAATGAAAGAGCCAAACACCAAAGTTACAATGCACAATAGAAGATGGAAGTTGATGCAGCAGGGCTTTGCCTCATCCTCACAGCACTGTCAAAGCAGCGTGATGATTTAGGCAATAATGAATACATAACTCAAACTATGTCAGAATAAGCAGGAAGGGAAAAAACATAGGTTTGATACCAGTCTCTCTCACTGCTAATTGCTGATTTTGATAGCTTTGCATTTCTTAGCGGGCAACACAGGGAAAGGGGAGGGAAAAATGTTTTATTCAGTGCTCAATAAACACACTGCAGCTTTGTAGCGCCGTGGCTCTCTCAGGACAAAAGCACTCCACTGTGCCATCAAGCAACTGAACTTCTAGACCTGCCTTGTCTAAAAAAAAAACAAGTGAGATGCCCCGTCTCCCAATCAAATGACACATTAGTTGCTGTCAGTGTTGTCAAGTTTGAGTTATAATGATAGCATTACAGCTAGTACAGCCTGCAGTCAAACCAAACAGCATCAGAGAGGGAGGCTGCCAGAAAGGTGCAGTCACAGCCTGATCTGCCTAGTAAGAGAAATCATGTTTTTTGCAAGAGATATTTCCCAATGAGCAATGATCCTAGAAAACTGCCCTGAGAAACACCCGTCCCTTTCTGACTGGTCTTCTTTTTATTCTGTGGATACAGTAAATCATCCTTCACATCCACAGCTGATAACAGATTTTTCTGAGTCAAGCTGAGACCATACCAGCCTTTTTCTGTCATACTCAGTCCATAACAAGCTGTACCCATCATGCCATGTTTTGACACAGTCACTTGTGAGAGGTTTCCAACCACCCCATGCTGCAATCCAGCTTTGACCAGAGAGCTGCAGGACATGGCAGGAAACATCAACCTTCTCAGGCCACCTTCATTTTCACCCAAATAAAGTCAGGGTTACACCCTGATGGGATTAGTGCCCTGCTGTAGTGAAGAGTTCCTGGGGTGAAGAGTTTCATTTAAAGAGAAACCATTTTAATTTTACATCTGCTTCCCTGCATTCTGTTCTCCCAGCGTTTCCAATTCTGCCAGGCTGTTTGTACTCACATTAATGGGCCACAATTTCGTTCTGTTCTGACAGGCAATGCTCTTGTGTTACGTTTGTTTGCTGACAAACTGGAGCTTGCACTTGGGTCTTCGTGCCCCTGGCAAACAGCTGCCCAAGTTCTGTCCCACCACTAACGAGCCTGTGGGTACATTGAACAGGCAGGGACCAGCCTCACATCTCAGCATCGCAACAGCCTGCACTAGAGACAGCACCTCAGCTGAGAATCCGTCCCACCAAAGCTCATTAAGGGAAAACAAGCAAGGAGTGCAGGGAAAGATCTTGTCATTGTTAATAATGTCAGACCTGTTTCTGCCTTGTCTTTTCATGTTAATATTTTCAGAAGAATATGGAGGAGTCACACTTGACAGGTCTTAGAGTACCTTTGATATCCTGATCAAACTCTGGAGTAAATGATCTTTGGAGCTCACATGCACATCACATATTAGCATATGTAGCCTTTTTATATCTATTTGATATGTATGACTCTGTTTTGATGTATATGGATACGCAGCTATCTTTTCCTCAGTCTATTCTGAAAACCAAGGGGTTTCTCAGACAAATTCCTTCTAGGCTGGCCTCCAGATGATCCTTTCCCATGCTATACAGACCACAGCTAATACTCTGAACAGCTCGTCAGTCTACCAAAGCATTAGGTGACTCCTGCTGGCCTTGACACAGACTGGATATGTTCCTTTTTCACTTCTGACAGATAACTTAATGAACATATAAACAATGAAAGCTTTCCTTTAAATTCATTGGCAGAACATGCACATGCCACAGCAAGCTCCTATATTTAGACACCTTTCTATCATGAAGATCAGGACTTCTCTCTCTTAAAAATGAGGTTCAAATGGATACCAACCTGATCATGGTGATGTACAACCCATTCCTAAACACAGATCCCTGTGTTATTTCCCCAGCTCATACCTCCTGGGCAGTACCAGGTTCCTGAAACATTTGCCATCTCACTGGAAACGGCTTGCCTTCTTCCTAGGAAATTATTATCCCAGACCCCTGTAAGCCACATTAACTTGCTTGTGGTTTGAAATTCTACCTGCTTGGTCTCTGTCATATTGACTGAACCCAACAGTGTGGTGACCTGAAGCCCACTGCACACACTTGGCTTGAATGCCTGACTAGGAACATGCCTGCACCAGTTGGCAACATATTTCTGACTGAGCATAAGTGAGTTCTGCAGTGATAATACTGACACACTGGTGTTAGCATTTCCAGCTGGTGCCACCGGCCCCAGGTATAACAGCTTTCTTCCCTCACTAGGATGCCTGAACTCATCCTGACATGCTCCTGTGCATCCCATGGCACTCTATAAACACACTTCAGCGATTGTGGAGGGTAGAAAAGAGAAGTTGTTGTCAATGTCCCATTATTTTGTTGCAGATGTAAGGAAAGGTGGAAATTGGCCTTTTTTATTTGATGAGGATATCCATCAGTCTCAAAAGGTGTCAGCCCTAGAGCCTGCAGCCCCCATCCCTACTACACATCATCCACAGATCAAGGACTTGCAGTATGCTGTACCAGACCACCCTACCGCCCTGCAGCAGAGAGCTGTAGTTACTGGTTACCTGGTGCATTCAGTGACCTGACTTAGGCAAAGTTTCACTGAGTTACTCCAGACCATGCATTTCTTCAACTTGGTCACTGGAGCTATCAAAATGTGCTATGTAGGGATTTTTTTCCCCTTGATGCAGAAATTCATCCACAGGGAACTCATCTGAAATGTCCCTGACCCAGAACAACACCAAAGCACACTAACTAGGTTTAATCTGAAACCTAAGGACTACCTATGGTGCTCCTCAGGGGCTGGCAGCTCCAGCTCTGTCCATCATCCCCCACCCTCCCCCAGCCATCTGTATCTGCTGCTATTAAACTACCAAGAAGCCCTTTTTTCTCATGCTAGCTGTCCATGGGCCTCAAATACAGCAGAATCATCTCCCCATCTTGCTTATATTACAAAACAAATTAGAGATATTGAAGTGTGTTAATCCTGTAATTATCATGGTAATAATGACGCAGTTTAATGATCTTGCTAATTGTCTGTTCGGCAGGAATGAATTAGAAAACATTCCTTATCCCATCCAGCCTTTTAATTCTGCTTAAATCAGATGTTCCCTGTAAGAGAAGAGCTGTAACTATGTGTATCACTACTCCATCGCCAAGCTAATGTTTAAAAATTGCTGCAGGTCTACCTAAAGGCCAAGTATTACATTGTAAGCAATGTCTGTGGCCACAGTCAGTAGCTATTCAGCTATATATTAATTCAGACAAGATTGCCAGAGGAAGTAAAAAGAGAAATAAAACATCTCCGTGAGGACTAAAATTTTGCTTACAGATTGCCTGTTAAGGACCTTAAAATTATCAGCTGAAATAAGCTGTCTGAAAATTGTATCAGCCTAATCAACTCGTCCCCCTTTTATTCTGCTGCAAAGCACCATCCTCAGCACGTCCCAGTGCAGCTAAGTACTGGTGCTGCCCCAGGAGCCACCTGCAACGCCCCAGGAAACTTCCGTCTCCAACTCATGCTCGCCTGGGGAGTAAGGCAGAGCTCCTACATGGGCCATCAGAGACTCGTTAAAAATGATCTTTAAAAGCAAAAATAATCAAGAATAGGTACACAAATAAGTTATTGTTAGCTACTGCAAGGCACATACTTCCAGCACATCAGCTTCTCTGCAGGTGTTGTCATGCATATGCTAATCCTGGAGTAAACTGAAAGTAATTTAAAGCACTGAAGAGGTAATTTACACCATATTTACCATAATGCAGCTGATACAGCCATGCTATCCCTGCCATTGCTGTTCAAAATCCCACACCTCATCTTTCCAGCACTCTGTTATAAAGAAGGTGAACTAATGTAACAGTAAATCTTACCAAGCATCACAATGTAGAACTCCCATTTTGGGGCTGGCAGGTATGTTTCCCAAGCAAACAATTGCATTAGAAGTGAAAGAGAATGAAGCACAGTCTGTCCATTTATCCAAACACAGACTCTGATGTAGGCAACTGGTAGAACTTCCTCCTGCTACCAGCCACCTGCTGAGGAGGGGGAATCCTTACCTCTTAGACTACCGCTCCAAAGCAAAGGCAACTTGTCACCTAACATGGTAATAACAGTTCTGTGAGCAGCTACCCAAAACCCAGGGATTAAGATTAAACCAATTGAAGCTCCACCATTCAGAAATACAGCGATTTGCAAGCAGTTTGGGGACCCAACCTCAGCATCCAGCAAATTTTGCATCACGTGGCCCAGGCAAACACCCCAATACACATAGGCTAAAATACCCACCACACAGAACAGACAAAAATCAGTGCTTATCTCTTACTGTAACCCCATCTTGATGCTCAGTACCTACCAGATATTGTTTCTAGTACATTTGACACGCTACAGAAATAATGAATAGTAATTAGAATTAATCATTGCAAGTTCCAGTGCAATTAACAGCAGTGTTTAGCATGCCAATTATTTATGAACACAGAAGCGATGTACTGGATCAGCCCAAAGATTTAGCTAACACACTGTTCCATTTCCAATAATTGTCTGTAGCCTAGAAATATGCAGGCAGGAGCAGGGCAGCAGCAAGCAGTGCTTTCCCACAACATCTTCCAGCCCCACACTGCTCGCAGCTCAGGAATCTCCCCAGCCAGATACACCTTCTGCAAGTTCAATACACCAAAGCAGATCTCTCACCAGACCAGGCCTTTGAATCTGTGTAAGTTGTGACTTCCATGGGAAGGTTACCCCAAAGCTTCACATGGTCCTGCTGCAGCTGCAGAGCTGAGCAGATGCCACCCAGCAGCACCCACAAACTCTCCTCCTGCTCTGCAGAACATCACAGTCTGTGCCCCAAAGGCCAAACCCCAGAGGAGAGGGGTAAGTACTTCACACAGCACCGTTTCTGTACTTATTTGGGACACAACCCCCCTGGCATCACTGTGTGATCTCAGAGCAGCACAGGGCTGAAACACCCCATTAGCCTAGTGCGGAGTGTGGATAGTTTGCTGGAAGAAAATGAGCTCACATGTGAGACAGCTTTCACAAGGGCCAGGTAATAAATACACCATACTCTAATGATTTCCCAGAGCTTTAAAAAATTCTGTCACTGCAGCGTTTCACCATGATAGCCAAAGCATGCAGTCAAGAGAAGGTTTGTAGATAAGCACTGGATTTCATTAAACCAACCAACAGATTGAAAATAAAGAAAAGGCAGGCTTATCAGGACACAAGTCCTCCTCCCAGTCCTATCAGCTCTTCTATTAAACTGTATCATCTCTCCCCAGAGACCTTCCCTCACTGAGCAGCACATGGAGCAAGAACAGCAGGGAGCAGGTTGACTAAATGTCTCTGGGACAGCCATGGCCCCTGCTCTCCACCTGGCAGCACCCAGAGGAAGGAGGGGGTTCACGCATCAAGCAAGACCCAGGAATGAAAGTGCTTTCAACAGCAGTGGGAAAAGTACTCCCTTGGCTAGAAGAGGAGGGATCAAGTCATAGTGCAATCTGTTAGCTGAGCCTGTGTGTCTTACCATGCTTGTGACAATAGAGTGAAGCAAAAGCAGGGTGAAGACAGTAGGTGGAATCACTGGTGAGATGAGAACTGAGCACAGGTATGTGGCAAGGAGGTGTGTAAAAAGCTCCCAGGGGATAAGGCTGAACTCATTTCCCTCACCCTACAACAGACACTTTTACTCTGTGCAGCACATCCCTGATGGCAGATGCGGCCATTCACGGGGGCCCAACCGCAGGGCGCTCATGTCAGAGAGAACTTAGTAACTTCAGAAGGGTTTTGGTGCAACCTCCAGAAGCCTTTCCTGTTCATCTGTGCAGTCCCCGCTTGCTGTTGTCCCCAAAGGTAGCCGAGTGTGAAGTTTTAAATAAAATACATATTGATTTCCAGGCACATGTTAAAACAACTGTAAGAACTGAAGATAGAAAGCACTGGAGAAGATAGAAAGCCAAGGTTTGTTGCTTGGTTTTTTGGTTTGGTTTTTAAACAATTTTACAAGAACCATCACTCCAAAACAAGCTGCCGCACATCACGTGGCAGAGTCAACATCACATTTTAAATAAAATAATTATTTGTTACTCATTGTGCCTTCAAAATTATAAAGCTTCATGATTACAAATCCCCCATCTCAGAAGATCTCAAATTAAGAGGTGTGCTGCTGCCAGCCAGAGAATAGCAGCAGCTGATTGTTATCAGCAGCGTATGGTCCTCATCAATTTTTCAGCACTGCAAATAAATTTGCATGCCACAGATTTTGGGGCCCAACATAGCAGAAACTGCTAGCTATTCCTGAGCCACAACACACCTAAACTGTCCATCTGTCCATCCATCCATGGGTGGACCTTCACTGTGAGCAACTGGTGGAAAGTTTGGGGTAAAAATTTTGCAAAGGCGAATGTAAATCAGAACCAATATTTATTCTGAGATTGTTCCGCAGTCCCCTCAATCTACTCCCCAGCTCTCCACAATAAATCACTTGTGTTCCCCATATACTGCACGGCGTCAGATCTCAACAGCGTAGATCAGAGCACACAGCTGTGTTTATGTGAAAGAGAAACTAATAAATGAAAAATTATGAGTGGAAATTGAATCTGCGAGACGAATGCTCAGCAATAGATTAACATATGCTGCATTTGCAAAAAAAATAATACTTTAACTCCAGCTTATATTAAATATTGAAATTGCTGAGTTTTCCTCAATGTTCTGCATGTCTTGATATATTGTAAGCGAGCATATTTCATTAGCTGCATATATTCATATCTCTCTAATAACTTTCAAACTCCTGGACTCCTGTCATTTGGACTTATATTTGAAGAGACACTTGAGACCTATAAAAGAAAGAAAAAAACCCCAAAACCAATACTAAAAGCAACATGCTTTCACTGCTTTTGTCAGTGGAAACTTTTCTTTGAGCTGTATAATTGAAAAGAAATGCGGTAGCACAAAATATTACATGAGATGAGGAACATTTCAGTGACAGCCTCACAGCCTGCAAACCAAAACATAATGCATTGTTTATCGCAGATAATTGCAAGTTTTCTATCCCATTTTAATCCTTTTGTTACCTTTAAAACAAACTCTCAGTCCCAATTTTAGAGACAGGAAATAAGGAAAAACATTTGCATTAGCTTCTGAAGAATATTCATTTTCCACGGTAACAGAGAGAATATACTGCAGAATATACTGCCCTGCTGATGGTAGCGACCCTTTGCAAGATATGATATGAGCCAATGAACCACCACAATATATTTTCTTTATTTAACTTTCAGAAAGCTGTAACTAAGCTGCAAGCTTATATCCCTTCACTAAGTCAGTTTCTTCCTTATTTTAATATTTTCCAAATTAAAAACAGCTGTCCTGGTTTTAGCTATGATGGAGTTAATTATTTTTAGCAGTGGATGGAATGCCATGTTTGGGTGTTAGGATGAGAACAGTGCTGATAGCACCCTGATGTTTCTAGTTGTTGCCGGGCAATCAAGGACCTTTCTCAGCTCTGCATACTTCCTTACTAGTGAGAAAGGAGGGGACGTAGCCAGGACAGGTGACCCGAACTGGCCAAAGAGGATATTCCATGCCAGTTACGTCATGCTCAGTATAAAGGGGACTGGGGGGAAGAGGAGGAGACAACGCCAGGACGTGCAGTGTCTTGGGGACGGTTGGGTTGTCCGGGACGGGCTGTAAGCTGTGCGGCCTGAGTTGTGTGGTTTGGTGAGAAATTGCATTGTGTATCACCAGTTTCATCTATTTTGTGCTTTAAACTTATGTTATTGTTAT
Organism: Porphyrio hochstetteri; assembly: GCA_020800305.1. Taxonomy (NCBI): domain Eukaryota; kingdom Metazoa; phylum Chordata; class Aves; order Gruiformes; family Rallidae; genus Porphyrio; species Porphyrio hochstetteri. The sequence goes on from CM036917.1 coordinate 22,159,671, forward strand.
ATCTAGTTTTCTGTTATTGTTTAGTAAACTATCCTTATCCCAACCTGTGTGGTTCTGGTTTCTAGGTTGTGGTTTCGTGCCCTCTTTTCTTCCTTCCCTTTTCCCCCTCCCCCAACTTTCCTTCCCCCTTCCTTTTAAAAGTACAAGCAACTGTGTGGGGTGCGGCCCCCGGCTGGGGCAAAACCACGACAGTCATTTTGGCGCCCGAACAGGGACACGACGAACGGTTGGGATAACGGTAGATCTGACCCTAACTATCGCAATTAAGATAAGCACTGTTGTTTAAGCAATCTCTGGTCACGATGTTGTGGAATTTATTCACAAGGCTGTGGCAGCAAAACCACCGCATGCTGTATACAATCCTGGCAGGATTCTTTACTCTCTCAGGTCTGCGGCTCCCGTATTTGTTCCCATACTTCATTATAATGTATTTTATGATATCGGTCTATGATACAATAATATCGATGATCATGAGTTTAAGCTGGTACTTGTATGAGGTTTTGCTGTCCTGTCCATTCTTTAGACAGGGAGGGGTTAATAACAGCAGCCAGTATGGTGGGGGCACTGCTTTCTTTTCCTTTGGGCTAAATGCAACAGCTCTTAGGGCAGTTTTTGAAAATCTTCAATATCTCTGGGATATTCAAACTAGCATTTTGCTATTGGTAGATTTGGGGCAGATGGTTCAGTTTTTGTTATATATCAAGCATAGGTTTATGAATACCACTGAAGAGCTTTCTCCGAGACAGAATAATCACGAGTGGCAGGGCATGTGGCAAAGTATGGGCGAGTACCTAGGTACTTTCTCACGCCCGATGGTTTGGAACTTCACTCCTGAACAGCTACAAGACCCCGATCAAGTGACTGCATACCTAAAGAAAAATTGCTGTAGGTTTCCCAGAGATGGACACCTTACTGCACTGTGCTGGGCTCTGGCCACTATTTATCAAACACTGCTTGATAGCAGGCAGCACTGTCAGCACTGTCAGCACTGTCAGGGAGAAGGGAAAGGAAACAGACTGGCAGATACTATAGCTGCTGCAACCACTGGGGCTGACACTGCAGCTACTGCAACCCCTGTGACCGACACTGCAGCTACTGTAATCTCTACAGCAGACACTGCAGGTGATCAGAAAAACCAACCCACACCAGTATCTGTTGCTCCCGTACAAAAGAGGAAATGCACAAAGAAATCAGTTCGCATAGTGACGGATGATGATGATGATCAACCGGGACCATCCCGAGGATATCAGGATGAGGCAGAACCAGAGATTGTTACCCGATCCCTGACTCTGAGTGAGCTGCGTGAGGTTCGAAAAGATTTCACCCGCCACCCAAGTGAGCACATTATCACTTGGTTGCTCCGATGTTGGGATCACAGGGCCAATAGTTTGGAGTTAGAAGGCAGAGAGGCCAAGCAGTTGGGATCCCTAGCTAGAGAAGGAGGAATTGACAAAGCAATTGGGAGGAGGCCGGAAATCCTCAGCCTCTGGAGGCGACTACTGTCAAGTGTGCAGGAAAGATATCCCATAAAGGAATATATTACATGTCAGACACCCAAGTGTAACAGCATAGAGACAGCTATCCAGCACCTGAGAGAATTAGCTGTACGGGAGATAGTTTATTATGATCTGGACAATTCACGGCTTCCCACTGATCCCGATGAAGTCCTATGCACTCCAGATATGTGGCGTAAGGTTGTACGAAGTGCACCCTCAGGGTACACCAATTCACTGGCAGCAATTGACTGGAATGATATGGATCCACCAACCGTAAATGAGGTGGCCTGCCGACTCAGGAAATACCAAGACAATGTTTCCCTCTCCGTCATTGCAGCAGTAGAGAAACTGGTTCAACGACTTGACAACAATGTGTCCAACTCCCAACCCGTATGGAGCAATGTTGCAGCTACTGGGAGAAAGCGTCCATCGTTCCAAGAGGGAGAATACACACCACGATGTACATTGTGGTTTTACCTGCTTGATCATGGAGAGGACATGAGGAAATGGGATATGCAGCCCACCTCAGCCCTTCGAGCACGAGTAAATGAGCTGCGGGGTAAAACATTCGCACAACGAGATTCTGCCAGGAAGAAGGCGGCACCAGTTTCTACTGGGCAGTTCCCTAGACCAACTGGAAGGCCTACCTATATGTCTGATGTGTCTGATCCTCTTGAAGGGACCTCTAAGTCCTTTATGCAACCAGTGGAAAACAAATATGATCAGCAGCAATAGAGGGGCCCTGCCTCCAGCCAGGTGGAGGAGAGGGATAATCGGGTTTATTGGACTGTGTGGATCCGATGGCCTGGCACGTCAGACCCACAAGAGTACAAAGCTCTGGTGGATACTGGTGCCCAGTGTACTCTAATGCCATCGAATCATGAAGGGGTAGAACCCGTTTGTATTTCTGGAGTGACAGGGGGATCCCAACAACTAACTGTGCTAGAGGCTGAGGTGAGCCTAACTGGGAAGGACTGGGAAAAACACCCCATTGTGACTGGTCCAGAAGCTCCGTGCATTTTAGGTATAGATTATCTACGTAGAGGGTATTTTAAAGACCCAAAAGGGTACCGATGGGCTTTTGGAATAGCTGCTTTGGAAACAGAAGGAATTGAACAACTGTGTGTCTTGCCTGGACTCTCGGAGGATTCTGCTGTTGTGGGGTTGTTGAAGGTTGAAGAACAGCAAGTGCCAGTTGCTACGACGACGGTGCACAGACGACAATACCGTACTAACCGAGATTCCCTGATTCCCATCCATAAGTTGATTCGTCAATTGGAGGATCAGGGAGTGATCAGCCGAACCCACTCACCCTTTAATAGTCTCATATGGCCAGTGAGGAAGTCCAATGGAGAGTGGAGGCTGACAGTAGATTATCGTGGCCTAAATGAAGTCACTACAGGTATGAGTGCTGCTGTGCCAGACATGTTAGAGCTCCAGTATGAATTGGAATCGAAGGCAGCCAAGTGGTACGCCACAATTGACATTGCGAATGCTTTCTTCTCGATCCCACTGGCGCCAGAGTGCAGGCCACAGTTTGCTTTCACCTGGAGAGGCATCCAATACACGTGGAATCGTCTGCCCCAGGGGTGGAAACATAGCCCCACCATCTGCCATGGACTAATCCAGAATACACTGGAAAAGGGTGAAGCACCAGAGCACCTGCAGTATATTGATGACATCATTGTATGGGGCAACACAGCAGAGGAAGTTTTTGAAAAAGGAAACAGGGTAATTAAAATCCTTTTAGAAGCCGGTTTTGCTATAAAACGAAGTAAAGTCAAGGGGCCTACGCGAGAAATCCAGTTTTTAGGAATAAAATGGCAGGAATGCGTACCTCAAGGGGACTTGATTTTGGGTGAGAATAGTCAATATAATTAATAGAGTAGAAATTATAATAATTGCCAAATAACCCATTATTGTATATTCATTATTGTTATGATTGCTGTATGTTGTACCATAGCATTATAGCCGGAGTCATACAAGTTAATGAAGAATGAGTGCCATGATGATGGAACTAAAGCCTGGCCTCTCAAGAACTTTTTTTTTCTTTTTTTCCCTTTGAAAATAAACTCTGACCCACAGACTATGAGCATGGACCATGCCAGGTGTATCAGTCAAGAGCCTGAGATGCAGCATGCAACGAGCCAATGGAACATACAATTATTCTGAGAAACTGTTACGACAAATGGAGCCTGAAAATCATGGACTAAATGAACTCAACAACTTCAGAGGGATGATTCACAGACTGAGGGAATAAGATCTGTATGCACGTATGTGTGCATACATGTGTACATACATATATGGGTGTGTGAAACACGAAACTGGTTGTACCCAAAGAAAATTGTTGGATCTGGTCATGACGTAAATGGTATGGAATAAGGGGTGGATAATGTCCTGGTTTTAGCTATGATGGAGTTAATTATTTTTAGCAGTGGATGGAATGCCATGTTTGGGTGTTAGGATGAGAACAGTGCTGATAGCACCCTGATGTTTCTAGTTGTTGCCGGGCAATCAAGGACCTTTCTCAGCTCTGCATACTTCCTTACTAGTGAGAAAGGAGGGGACGTAGCCAGGACAGGTGACCCGAACTGGCCAAAGAGGATATTCCATGCCAGTTACGTCATGCTCAGTATAAAGGGGACTGGGGGGAAGAGGAGGAGACAACGCCAGGACGTGCAGTTTCTTGGGGACGGTTGGGTTGTCCGGGACGGGCTGTAAGCTGTGCGGCCTGAGTTGTGTGGTTTGGTGAGAAATTGCATTGTGTATCACCAGTTTCATCTATTTTGTGCTTTAAACTTATGTTATTGTTATATCTAGTTTTCTGTTATTGTTTAGTAAACTATCCTTATCCCAACCTGTGTGGTTCTGGTTTCTAGGTTGTGGTTTCGTGCCCTCTTTTCTTCCTTCCCTTTTCCCCCTCCCCCAACTTTCCTTCCCCCTTCCTTTTAAAAGTACAAGCGACTGTGTGGGGTGCGGCCCCCGGCTGGGGCAAAACCACGACAACAGCATACTAGGAGGTTATTCCATTGCAGATTTATCCTTTAGAACAGAAACCAATTAAAAAAGGTATATCCCCGTTTTTAATCATTTGTTACTGACTAAGAGGGAATATTTTCTGATGAGATTTTTTCCTCCTGTGTGGACAGTTCTGAAGACCAGTCGCAGCCTACATAACATCCAAACTGCTGAAAAAATCCACAAGAAGGATTCAAACATAATTCTGACACCGATCATAATGCCTAATGCAGCCAAAGTCATTCAAGGGAGGAAAAAAAAGCCCCAAAGCTTAGTGCTCAGTAGCCAGAGAGAACTTTAGTTGCACCCCTTCCCTTCGCATTACTAATTTCATGGACATCGGTGTTGATATCGATCTTATTTTCATTGGTACCATAGCAATAGAAATTCAGAAAAATTGCAAAGGACCAAGAATTCAGCATCTAAATGCAGTACAGGAGACACAAATGAATAAAACAGGTGAAGGGAAGCAGGGTGGTACGAGGCAGTACTGAGAGCATGGCCACCTTCATTGCCTGATGGTTGCCAAGGGGGTTGCTGACATCAGAGCCACGAGAGGCATGAGGAGAATATAAGTATTAGCAACTATCAATAAGGAGCTGCCAAAATGGGCAATTGAGACCTTATTTTTGGCAATCAGACAAGTGAGCAACCCCTCTGCTATGTGGAGAATAGCTAGGTGTTGCCAAAGTTGCAGTGGAGTCCCAAGGGGTGCTCAGCCCCTGGAGCAGCCCCCAAGGCGAAGCTGCAGGACCTGGCTGGAGGGATTAGGATAGCTGCCACCAGCTTCCATACTCCACACATTTTCTCCGCTCGTCAAGGAGCCGGAAGGATTGCTGATTAATAAGCGGGTGTTCCTCTGGATGCTTGCTAGCTGCTAGCTACAGCTTTCAGTCAGACCCAAAGGTCTGGGTCCCTCATGACAGAATTCATCACAAAACTGGTTATTGTTAACACAGGCGTCCCGAGCGCATGGTCTGACACCAGTCAGGGGATTGTGGCCACTTCACAGCCATGTGTAAGCTTTGTCTCCTGTGATATCTTCCCAACAGGTATCATAGGTAATCTACAGAAAAATGTGATTTATCTTAAAAAGATGGAAATTAATTCCTTGGAACCTCATTCATTATGCATCTATCCGCACCCCGAGCATTTGCATGTATGACTGATAAACTCACCTCACGAAGGTCAGCGTGCCTACTAATGCTCACCCACTATCACTGAATTAAAGCTGACTGTTTACCGTCATTTGATATCAGCTTCTTTCTCAGGGTGAACCAGTTTGAACTTCATAGTGTTATTTAAAAACACAAAAATCCCCTCAGCTTCCCTCCAAGGAGTCACTATCATGCTGGTTTGGTTATACCCTGCAAATACGAGAGCTACTGAGAGAAAAACTTGCGCCAAGTCAGCTCAGTGTGCTGACACTACTCAGCTTCCCTTCTTGCAGGGCACCTGCTGTAACAAGATTTGCAACGCATTTTTTAGAAGAAGGTTTGGTTAAATTAGTACCCACTAACTACAGTGCAGCACATGCATAATGCAGTGTAGCAGCTCCCAAGGTTCAGTGAGGCTCCACAGATACCATCCATGGCGCTTCATGAAAAACACAGGGTTTCAACATGCAAACCTTGTGTCTCAAGACACCTATTTTTTACTCCCAGAATGAACAGAAAACTACCAGAAATGAGAATAGGCATTCTCATTTATTTATTAGCCTCTTTTGCACCATCACCAAAGCAGACTGCTCTGGCTGTGCTAAGACTGCTGCTGTCCCAAATTCGGCCAGAGAGAGAAAGCCAGGCAGTGCAGAAAAGCCTGGATCCAATCTTAGCTTGCCCAAAGCATAGGGATGTTTGAAGGGCATTAAGTGGTTTAGTCACTGATGCGACACCAAGCAGGACAGTGCAAGGTCGAAAGAAGTAATTTGTGACAATGTCTTGGTCTCCAAAGGAACTGCCGATGTAGGAGGATACAGCTCAAAGCCTCGTGCTTCAAAGGCATGAGAGTCCTGCTGCGGAAATGAAGAAGGAACAGTCCTGGAGTTCTCAGTAATATCTGATCCAGCAAATCGTTTAAAAGACAGAAAAGCACAGAAAACAGCACCAGGCTTTGAAGTCACAGCTTTATAGAACTCAATATTAATCAAGTTAAGGTAGAGATTGCTATTAGAGGCTATTGCTTTCAGGTTGCTTCTGTTGGTGTATTTATTAATTTGGGGTTTTTAGAACATTTTCTGTACAAAATAAAAAGTGATTTCAGACTTTTGTACTACCCTCTCTCTACTGATTTCCACTGAGCTGCACGTAGGCTAAGCTTGTGAGCACTCCTGAAGGTTCAAAACACCGAGTACGCTTTTGGCAATCAACATCACCAACAGCACACAAACAAGGACTCTGCACTTGTAGCTAAAAGACATTATGTGCTTCTAATTTACACCCTCCTGACCAGGACCCCCAGGAAATAGCCCTGCTGCTGGTACCACCATGTCCATATCCCGCTCCCTAAGGCTCACTCTGTGGCAGAGATGGCTAAGTATCATCCCCTCACACCAACAGTCTCATTCAGCTGACAATGCCCAGAAGATGAGCCTTTGAATTCTCAACCAGACTGAAATCCCAAGAAGCCAAGACCAGGGCTGTGAACCAACCATTCCAACTCCTTCCTCACTATAAATTGGTTGCAAACATTTCTACTAGCTTTAGCAGCACGAAGCGGGAAGTCATGAGTGAGCAGAGCAATTCCCACTGCAGCTGGATAAACCCTCCCTTCCCAATCTGTTGCAGCTGTAACAAGATATATGTGGAGAAATAATGTTGATCAAGGTGGAATAATATTTAGAGCAGAATGTCAGGTTCAGTCACAAATAGATTTGCTTGTGGAAGCAGCTGCTCCATCCATTAGAATTTTCTAATAAACTGTTATGAAGATTGACACCTTGGAAGTAATTAAGTATTAAGTATTTTTAGGTAATTACTGCAGCAATAATATAAGACGTGCTCATTTTCAGAATGAGGAATTATCTGTATCTCCCATTGCTGTGTTCCTTTTAATAATTCATAATAGTTTTGACACAAATTATTATTTTTTATTACTCCAGCTTTACACTTTCCAAACAAATGCGAGTAAAAGAACCTGTTTACATTCTGTAGGAAATCCCAGCAGTTTAACTTTACCAGATTCTATGGGACTTCTTGGGGAAAGGAGCACACAGAAGGCAGGATGACAGTACACTGATGAACAGTAAGAGATCTATATAAAAAGCAAATACCTTTATGCCAAGATCATGTGTAGAAGGTCAAGAAAAACAGAACAGCAACAGAAGTAGCCATCAGAAAATGATTTCTTTTTAACAGGCACACTCCCACATTTGTTAGGATACTCTGACTCTAATAAGGAAGGCACATTTTCACACAATTAACACTAACAGCTCTTGGACCACTACTCAAACCAAGCTCCCCACTTTCTCCCTTCCACTAACAGCTCAACTCTGAGGTCAGACTTGTTCCTCAAGTCTTTTGAAGGACACAAAGTCCATCCCGGACATCCACTTGGACCAGGCTGCATTTGCAGAATGAGACAGGAGGCAAAACAGCCTTGCCTCACACTTACTCGCACAGACAGAAATCAGCAGCAAGCTCGTTTGGAGTCACACGATTGCAACTGCACACAGAGCCAGAATCAAACCTGTGCTACTTCCAAGTGTTTTATCCAAGAACTGCAAAAAACCCCGAAACTTCAGAGAGATACACTTGTTATTTTTGCTATAAACTGCCCAGCCAAACAACAGCAGGCTTTCTGTGAAGTACTTGCAATAGGATCTCAATAAACAAATGGGTTTGGGGTTTTTTTTCTAGTTTAGGAAAGCTTACCCGTCACCTCTCTGCAGAGGAAGTGCACCTATCCATGCTATTTTTAAGGAAGAGTGACCAGGCAAGATTTCAGAGCTGTCTCCTTCCTGCATGGTGTCATGACTCCAGAATTCATGCTGGCTGCAGTGTCCTGCACCCACCGCTCGAAGCGAGGGACCCGGCAGTGCCCTGCCAGGACAAGGGCAGCAGTGCTCGAAGCAAACTGCTCTGCTCTTCTAAAAGGGATTTGGAGAATTAAAAAGTAAATAAAGAAAAAACTTAATACTCCTTAATTAGATAACAAGTCCAAAATCTAAACAAATGTCTACTGAATTAAAAAAAAATCTAGGGAAAAAAAAAATGGTCTTATTGAAAAAATTTGCTTAAATGGTTTTACCTTAGAGTGGCTCTGGCCTTTTTATTTTCAGTTAAATCTGGAGGCTTGTTTTCTATTATAAATTAAGTGTGGAGTTACAAATGCACTTTGAACTGAAAATACATTTAGGAAAACCTTTTCAACATGGGAAATTCACTGAAAGTAATAATTTTCCCTTAAACAGGCTTGGCTGCGACAGAAAAGTATCAACATAAAACATACCCACCAGCTCGATTCTGAACTGTGGGCCCCCCTAATGACAGGATATTCCTAATTCGGCCATGAAAACATTCCTGCAGCACCTACATACCCAAGGGTTCCCAGGCATCCGTTCTCAGTCACACAGGCCGTGTTGGTGTTGCCCACAGTCAGGATTTACAAACGCTGCCCCACTCTGCCCTCCTGGCATCAGGAAAGCTCAGACTCCTTCTCTCCAGAGATGGAAGTATTTGGGCTTGGGATGGATAGATAAAGTTAGATTAATTCCCACTTTTTCTTCATTTGCTCCCACCACACCAAAGACAGAAATATCTAGCCTGCACACAGGTTATAATAGGCACCAAAGGAGAGAATAACAGCTCCTCATTTATTTTAAAGTGTTTCCCGGTTTGTTTTTAAAATGCACCATCTGTGTTTCCACCATGATGTGTTAATGAAGCACAGCTCTTGGGGTTTTTTTAAGGCACAAAAGTGATTTTAAACACACTCGTAGCCAGGAAGCTGAACCCAGCAGTTGCAGCTGCGACTATGTGTACGCTCGCGGGAAGCTGGAGCAGCGCGAGGTGACAGTGTATCCGACTGTCACCCTTCCATCGGGACAGCTCATCTCCATGGCTGCCAGGAGCTTTCCAGAGAAGGCTGTGCAAAACACACCAGCAACATCCAGCCTCTTCTACAATTAAGAAAAAATGAGGCCAAGGAGATTTTAGTATCCATAGATTTCAAGTAACGGCTGGATTCAAAGAGCTGGAATTGAGAGACGCTCTCACAGATGGCTCTTACGTTTGTTTTAACCAGCAGACTTGGAGATAAACATTTCTTCAGGATCCCAAGGTTCTAATAAAGTTGCATTTCCTCTCAGCTGTATTTTTATTTGCATTGCTACATGAGGTACCTTGGCATCAGCAAGGCAAGACAGAAGGGCTTACAAAATGGATCAAAGTGTGGGATTAGGGCACAAGTTGACTCTTCAGATAAATATACAAAACCCAAAACTAAACTATGCTTTGGAGAGGAAATTGAAATTTCATTAAATCTCTGTTTGGTGCTCTCTGCCAGTGTATATTCTAGACAGAAACTCAAGATTTTTATTCAGCTTAAACAAGAAGTAGAGATAGTTAAGCTGCAGATAAATTCTCTCAGACCAGTCTCCCAAGCGCACCTCCACATGAGATAACCCAGATTACACTAACTAAGCAGTGGATTAACTTCTTTTTCATTGAATGGTCAAAAAGATAGAAGTCAAAAGACGCTGCCTTGACTAACAAAAGCCCATCAGTGTCTATTACTCTTATTGAGTATCACAACAGTAGTAATATCTCCATCTGCTCAGAAATTACTTTCTTCTAGGGGAGCCTGAGGTAGAAAGAAAAGAGAAGGAGGAAGAAGAGAAAGCGGGACAGAGGTTTTAACATCTGCCCTTGAAGACGTTTTTCTAGCTGGCTTGAGTGACATAGACACAGTCGTGTATCTAAAAAGGTGAAAATCTGAGCCTCAGGGCTTAAGTCTGCCTTTTCCAGAGGAACAATGCCATGGGTTCCCAGATTTTTTACCCATAAGGTGAAGTAGTACCAGTTATCATGGGGAAAAGGTGAATAACAACATTCTGTGCCAAGATCAAAAATTAAATAACCTTTGAAAAAGCAAAATGCAGGGTGGAGCATGGAAAATGTTATTCCACATCAAACCTACTATAAATGGGGAAAGGTGGGACAGGGGGAAGGCTGGAGTTATGCCTCAAGAGGCTTTGGCCACATGTGATGCAGTATTCAGAAATTTCTTCTCAGGCTGCTATGGCACTGTTCCATTCATTAAATTATTTCATGTTAGTGAGAATGATTAGGTTTCTTGTGCAGTTATTGGGACCCAAAAGGAACCTTTATTTACCTCATTTATCATGTACGGCAGCATTCAGCTGAAGTGTAGAGGTAAACAATTTTAAATAGCAATACTCTTGCTAAAACACAGTCATCTTGACCACGGGAGCTTTGGAAAAATGCAGATTTAAACTGTTCACATTACTGTTTTATCTGCATTTCAGTCTGAATTACTAACTTATCACCAAGCTCAGCAATAAAGAAACATAGAGGGAAGATATTAAATATTTATGCCTACAGTACCTTACAAGCTTTCATCGAAATATTAATTGTAAAACAAAAGCACAACAGTTCCAGCCACGAGGAGTGGGAAAGGCAATATTTAAAGCCAACCTGACAGTGCCACAACGAACTTAGTTTGGAGCACTTAAAGAATCGTTAGCTCAAATCAAATTTGGGGAAGAAAATACTTTGAAAATATATATTGAAAATGTTTGTCAGTCACTCGGAACTGTTACATTTTTTGCATGTCGCAGGATAAAAATAAAGTGGGGACATATCTCCCTACCTTGAGTCCACATCATTATGCTGAATTACTGTCACAGCTTGCCTCAAAAATTAGCCCTGGCTGCAGTCATGGGGCTGGGTGTAGCTTGAGCGCCTGGTGCACAAAACCCAGGATGAAGTGTCCGGCACAGACCTCTGCTCGCTGTCTTGGTAGATGCTGTTGGAGGAGGCAACGAGGTCCATGGGGCTGACATGCCTCCAGAGCTTGGCAGCAGCACAGCCAGCAGCCCCTGATCATTAACCCTGTGGGTGAATTAACAATCAGTGAAGATGATAACAAGAACCCAACCTCACATTTCATCTCTCTGACCACCACAGTTACCCCCTTACTCTGCGCCAGGGCCAATGTCCACCAGCAAGTAGCTGGTTTGTTAGGAGGGGACACAGCTGGGACAGCTGACCTCAACTGACCACAGGGATACTCCATACCATATGGGATCATGCTCATCAATAAAACTGGGGGACAAGGAAGGGGGATGATGTTCAGAGTGATGACATTTGTCTTCCCAAGTAACCATTACACAGGATGGAGCCCTGCTTTCCAGGGAGTGAATGGCTGATCACATGCCTGCTGATGGGAAGCAGGGAATGAATCCCTTGGTTGGCTTTGCTTGTGCAGACAGCTTTTGTTTTACCAATTAAACTGTCTTTATCTCAACCCACGAGCTTTCTCAGTTTTACTCCTGGAATTCTCTCCCCCATCCCACCATGGGGGAGTGAGTGAGCAGCTGCGTGGTGCTTAGCTGCTGGCTGGGGTTAAACCACGACAACATGCCATCAGCAAAACATCGCTCAAGCCCTTTTAAATGTCAGCCACACTCAGCATTGGGAATAGATTTCTTGGTTACTAACAAGTAAACATTAAAGAAAATGCTAAAAAAAGGTTAAATAACCTTTAGCATTATATTAGTTTAAGTAAATATATTAAAAACATGTTTGGGGCATAAATTAGAGAGTTTATTCTGTGACAAGGAATATTTAACAACTCTGGGGTGCTGGGTCATTCTTTGGAAATTATTATGTACAGATTTAGGCATCTGAAACAACAGTAACACTCCAGAGAGAAATCAAGTGTCACACACAGAGCCCACATAGTTGGAGAGATTTTTGTTAGCTACAGCTTTATAACAAGTTCTGCACCAAAGAAGGAGAGACAGCAGAGATCAGGGTAGGGAGGAGAAAGCACCAGGAAACCTGAATGCCTCCTGGATGAGCACCAGTACCTGCTTAGAGGCTTTTTGGTTTTACTAAAAGGGACATAAAAAAATGCAAAGGTGTGAGAGAAAATGTCTCCCACTGTTCAGCACCTGCCATGCTTAATAAAAACAGACCTTATACATACTTTATAAATAAAAAAGTGATCAAAAATTACTCCTTTCATCAGAATCTACTAACAGAAACAACGACATGACTGCTGACATCAGAAAGGGGAGCAGTAGATCCCAGGCTACTCCCAGTTGTTCTCTGCTTTTGGCCCCTGACTTCTACAAACCTTTGTCAGCTTTAATTTAGCTAAGCTTTACTCCAGTTTCACACCTGGAACAGCAGAGACCCAAAGGCCAGGGGTGCAATTTTGGCGTCATTGCCCATCAGCCATCTTGCCTCTCCTACAGTAAGATGTTGAAAGGATAAAAAACAACCCCAAGGTTGTACTTAGAAAAAGGAGATTTTCATCAAGCCCATCCCCTCCGCTGGAGGGCCAGCAGTGGAAATCTAGAGAAAAGACTACCTAAAATCAGTGCCTCATTGCCTGTGATTGCTCCTGTCAAAGAACTCATGCAGAAGAGCAGCAGCAATGCTTTTTCTAGATACACTTTTCCAGTACTTTGAAATGAGATTTCTTCATGATTATTCTGTAATTGTATCATCTTGCTGGACAATAGGTCCCACTTACTCATTCTTTGTGTCCTCTTGTTTATCCTCCACTAACAATTTTGTCGTCCCGTTGTCCAGTTTCACTCAAATAACACAAAGGCTCAAACCCAAGTGGCTGTGAAAAGAGACTCTGATAGCTCTGAGGGAAAGGAGGTACTTTTCCTTTCCACCAGAAAAATCCATTAGAGATATCCGAACTGCAGGGGGAAAAAGGAATTTAAGTTTCCATATGCACAGAGGAAATTCAAGCACAAAATACAAATTCACAGAAAACAAGGCTTTTGTGAACACTGCTGTTCATGGAAAACACTGGTTATAGCATTGAAACCCCCATTTTAGATGCAGTTAAGAAATCCCCAAATCCTTTGCTGATTTGATTTATCTTGGTTTGGGGCAGATCTAGATAAGTCATGCCACCAGAAAGACTTTGTCCAGATTAAAGGCATCAGATGGGTGATTTGCAATAGGTCAACACACAGGGGAGTACCAGTGAGTATCTTCCAGTTTCAGCCAGGTCCAACGCTTCATGGCAGGCTTGAAAGCAGGAGCAAACAGCAAATTAATTCACTGTCATTCTCTGCAGCTTCCCACACATGCACAGGCGTACAGAGACATTAGTCCAAGTCTCTACAGCCTGGCCTGGGAACGGTGGTTGTAGCAAAGCAGGTACCACTTTGTACCACCACAGCAGGGACTGCAGCTCTTCATCATGCCATTTTCTTAAAGGTGGCCTGTTCAATCAGGGAACGTTTTTCGCTTTAAGTCACAATTATTTTTTACAAGAAATAAAAGCTTAGTGCAATCTGAAAGAAATAAAGCTGGGCTTTGCTGAAAGTGCTTATTATAAAGGCAACCTGCGTGGGTGAGGAGGGGAGGAAGGGAAAGATGCCAGCTAAAACAGGCTGAAGAGGAAAAAATCAAAGAAGAGTTGGGATAAATGAAGTGCAACCTCTAGTTCAGAGATTAAATTATTAATTACTTCTGGAGAAAGCCCTGTGTTTACCTCACATATGTTCAATGCTTTAACAATGGCCACCATCGGCGCTGTATTATAACAGCACAGCACACACTTAGCTGAAGCTCAGGCTTATCGCATTACAGTGGATTTTAAATACTGCTACTCCTCAAAGGCAATGATATGGGGTCAAGAGCATAATACCCATTGCAGAGAAATCTAATTCCAAAGCTTGGAAAGTCTCTTCCCACCCAAAAATGGCTTTAGGTATTGAAATGAATCCCATATTACAGCTCAGCTTTGGTCAAAGTAGAAATTCTGACAGATTTATTACTAGCTTATCAAGTGACTTCATGGTTTCAAAAAATACATATATTCTTCTAAAATCCATTTATCCAGACAGAATTCAATAGTTACATGAAGTATGCTCATTTAATTGAAATTTGCTCCTAGCATGTGACTCTAGGGCTCTCTCCATCTGCAGCACCCCATTGACGTGTGTGTCCTTTTATTCCTGCTGCCTATCTTCCACATTCACAGGCTCACTTAAAATCATGTTCAGGCACTTTTCCTTTATGCCTTTACATTCTCAGAAAATTGCTTTTTAACTTGGGTCAGCTTCAATTTTAACTTTATTTTTTAGGAAATATTTTTAATCTGCAGCAGCCAAGCATTTATAGACCTCATTTAGCAGTGCTGCTCTTGAAGGAACGAAGGAAGTGGCTGAGGCCTCATCACCCCAAAGCAACTGGCTATGTTCATCAAATGTGCCATGAGGCTCTGGGGGAGACAAGGCAAATAGGTGGTAATTTCAGCTCAGGCACTCCAGCAAAAGGCTCAGGAATGCTGGATTTTAGAATGTGCCTGTCCATAGGCCCATTGGACCAGTTACTGTCTCAAAGGATTTTTACTTATACAAACTTGCTGATTAATTCAGCAAGCTAAAAGCCTTTCCAAGAGCTAAGGATGGCCCTGAAGAAGGTTATCAGAAACCATCAGTCAGCTGAAAGCTTTCAGTTGCGATAGTACATGTCTGAAATTACTTGTTCAACTCAGGTCACCCCAAAACAAGCTGACAAGATGCAACAGGAGTCTCAGGTGAGTGGGTAATCCACAGGGCAGCTTTACAGGTTCCCACTCCACCTGCAGGCAATGCAGCACCAGGACTCCGGGAGCACTCACAGGCAGCACAGGGGGAAGGGAAGTGTCTGGTCAAAGGGAAACCAGAAAGGAAAACGTGAGCTCTTGGACTGAAGTTTCAAATCACTGTATCTACTGCACTGTATCTACTGCACTTCTCAACCAGTTATCTTACTCCGAAGGTTTTCAGTAAGATGCATTAGTATTTGCAACACAATTCTTGGCAAGGGGTACAGCAGGACCATTGCAGAAAGAATAATGCTTGGTTTGGAGTAGCTGCCTGCCATCCCGGCTCCTCTTTGTGCCATATACCAGCAGAGACCAAGTCCACCTCTTAACAGAGTGTATTTAACTTGGCTTGCTGTGTGCTGGAGAAAAAGAAAGGAGTCCAGAAGTGGGAACAGGAGAGCAGCTCTGGTTCCCAGTCATCTGCTCTAATGTACTTCCAATAAATATTTCATATCAGGATCAACCAGACAATGCTCCTCTTTGTTCCAGATTCATAACAAGCAGGTATTTACTGCAAAGAAATAACACAGAATAAGCACGGATTCTAAGAAACCAACATTGCATTTAAATGAAAGAAGACTCCAAACGTGAAGCAAAGCTCTGACTAAAAGCACATTACAAAAGAAAATCCTGACAGTCGTACAAATGATTGAACACAGCAGATTCAAGGATGTAGGCTACAGACTGAACTTCTAAAAGTTAACTAAGATGCTTTTTAAATACATATTGCACTGTTTTCTGTTCCTGAAATATATTATTAATGTAGAGAAGCTGATGCTTTGTATTTCTTTTTGTCCACTTCCAATCACAATGCCAAGTGCACTTATCTGAAGGACATTATTTTAATGAAGTCATTTCTGCCCTTAAAAATTAATATGTCAGAGTAGTTAAAGTCTAGTGACTGTAACCAAACCAAATAATGTATAATGGAGAAATGTAATGAGAAAAAAATACAGCCTGAAGTCAAGGTTAAGTAGTTAACCTTAGGAAAAAAGTGAGAGGGGAAAGAAAAGCGAACACCAATTATGCATCCCCTTGACGTGCCATAAAGGATACCATTACATTGTCATCACCTCGCTGTGTACAGCCGTGAATTGAGATTTTTAACTATTAATGTACACTACAGGCACCAGGAGTTTTACCTTCATTTGAGGAGATAAAAATGATGCTCCTTCAGTCTAGAAATCCTTGACCTAAGAGAAGCCCTGTTAGCAGCACAGTACCAGGGAGCCAGGACTTAAGCTGTCCTTTTTTCTAGTAAAGAGTTTCATGCAAGCCCAGTATACTGCAAAAAATATGATGAAACATTCATTCTTCCTGTTCTTTAAGGTAAATCATACAGAAATGACTCTTAATTCCACCAGCACATGAAAATATTTCATTCATCATTTGCATAAAGGCATAATAGCCTGTTATTGCAGCAGCTCTTTAAGTTAGAACAGCTCCAAGTCAGGGATTCTTGTCTTTAGATAACTCAACTTTTCCCACATCCAGGTAAAAATGAAACAGGTACATCCCTCCAGCCCTAAAATGCCAACAACATGAGTAGCAAGAATACAAAATGCACTTGTTGTGTTACTACTTCATCTCTGGTTTCGCCATGAAGTTTTCCCAGCTAAACATGCAGGAAGTCAGAATATATGAAGAGTTGGAAACCTGGATCTCTGTCTAGATTTCCAGATACCCATCCCCCATCCCACTCCCAACAAACTGACAGCATTTTTCTCTCCAGCATCCATCAGCAATCCAACGCCATGGCGGTTCACTCACGCTACTGCTCACACAGGGTTAACGTCTTCGTTACTAGCTGTGAATGTTTTCAGACAACAAAAGCAGAGTTTGCAGAACCCATCACAGATGTTTATGTGTTGTTCTCAGCCCAAGGAATTTACTCCTTCAACCACTCCCTTCCCCTTTCAAAGCAGCTGAGCAGTCTCAGAGGCGCATCTCCAAACTAGGTTAATGTACCTCCGGAACATTCATAAGGTAAAGAAATGTAATTTAATTTGTGATTGCATAAGCCAGTCACGGAAGCCTCCCAAGAAGCCTGAGTTTTCATTTCTTTCATAGTAGACATTTAATTATATGATAATTACTTACAGCTTGCAGCTCAGCTTCTACTTTTATGAAATATAAATTGCACTTCACTCAAAAGTGCAGGATGAGCATTTAAAAGGCTTCATTAAGTAGGTTTCAAGATTTTCCTGACGACTTTCTTTAAGCCGTGGAATGGAAAGCAGATGTACCTGTAAACTGAAACTTGCTTCACAGAAGAACAAAGTAGAATTGCTAATGTAATACCAGCGTGGATAAGCCTTTACAAGAAAAAAAAACAACTAACTTTTAACAAATACTTTTTTTTAAAATAACAAACAAAATATTTCTGTCAAGCTGCATGATAAAAGGGGCCAGGAGGGAAGGAGCAGTATTGCCTGATCTAAGATATGAACGAGGTTCTTTATTCCCAATTTCCAGTGCTTGGAAACCTGAGGTTGTGTCAGACCCACACTGTCATTAAATCAGCCAGACCAAAAAATTCAACTGGTCTGTGGATTTTAAGGTTAGAAAACAGGAGTTATGAAAGCAGAAATATCAAAACAAAAAAAATAGATTCAGCTGAAGCACATACTGTAATTCTGTGGCTGTTTTGACTTCCCTCTTGATTTTGGGCCATTAGGAGATGACCACGCTGGTACTTCTGCTCTGTCATATCTCCACAGTACTGCAAGCTCAGGTCTAGAAAAAAAGGGATGAGGGCACAAAACCAACAAAGATGGAGGTCCTGGCTGCTACAAAACACTGTGCAGGTGTCACTGTTCTCGGGTGACCATGCCAATACCCTATGGCAATGGAAGCAAGGTGCTGTTTGGTGCAAATCCTGAAGGAAACCATCACTCTGGCAGGCAGAGTAATCTTCTGCCACACGGTTATGGCTCTTTCCATCCCAGGCAGGTGAGCTGAGAAAGGTACTAAGACGGGAACTCTACCTTTTGAACCTCCAACAGGTAAGTTTTTCTTATTTTAGTTTAGCAGCAGGTATGCCCATACTTAACTACATCTAGATTCATAAATAAAACACATGATCTGCCTGAAAATTCTGGGAAGAATTTGACCAAGTTATTCCAAAGAGAAAACTGAAGAATTTGTAAAATTCACTAGCAAAGCCCTGCCCATCGAGAGCTGAATTTTAGTCTCCTGCAGTAACATGCCCAACAGATGACCTGCATCCACCCCAGCACACCATGAGTCAGGACCTGGCCCCTACTTTCCTCTGGCTCAGAACAGAGTGTAAGTCCCTTCTAGCAGCTTATAATGGCTTCCATCAGCCAGGACAATAAATCCCAAATGAACCCAGACATAGACAGAGCGTCTTAACTGAAATTAATCACGTTCTGGCATTAAATGTCACTAGCAGATGTTAATGGCAGTAGGCACAGGAACAGAAATTTGCATAGGAATTATTATATGGTGTCTCCTCCTCCCTCTAACGATGATGGTCTCCCAGTGACTTTTGTAGGAGCTTTTAATTGATTTGTTTGGAAGTAGATCTAGATAGGGCAATTGTTCAACTGAGACACCAGAGTGAAAACAGACCGTTGGCTTCAGCTGACTTGGGCAATCCATAAATACATCGTTATTTCAGAGCAGCTAAGTGCAGTAAGTAGTTCTGATATGCCAAACTTAGTATTTAATGCACTGCCAAAGCAGTTCCCTGCTTTCGTGTATTCTATATTTAAGACTGAACAATTACTTAAAATATGTTTTCCAGCCTCTTACTCTCCCTGGCAAACCTAAAGGTTAAGACCCAGTGATAGTCTTCTGCAGAGAAGTATGGTGCCACCCTCCAGCTTCATGCCACAGTGGAGAAGACAATGTCACACTGAAACAAAGAACACAAAACTGGGGACTTTCCTAGACCAGGGCACTCTTAGAGAAGCTGATCAGATCTAAAAAAAGAAAAAAAATCCCCAAAACCACAAATTGAAAACCTTGGTTAAATTGCATGAAGTCCTTGTATGTACACTCTCACCCAGAATCAAAGAACCCTTAATTATATTGAGGTTTATTAATTTCCAAGGGAAAAATAAGCCTACCAAAATTTTAGTCATTTAAACTCTGAAGAAACAAGTCTACCCAGAATTTGATCATTTAAAATGCTAATTTGGAATAACTTTAAGGGCTCTCATCCAGAGCAGCATTAGCAGACTGCGGTGTCTTTATGGAGACTGCAGTACTGAGCACTCGCATTACCCCCAAGTCACTTCTATGCAGCAAGTGGATGCAGTTTACTATGTTTTCCCTTCCTCCTGAGAAGATAAACTCCAAAAAGACACTTTTAAGAGGGACTGTGGGCAAGCAGCCCTACAGATGCTGATCTCTACATACAGGCTGTGAACAGTGTCCTAACCCGCTGCCATCTGGTCAGCCATGATCCAGTGGAAAATAGAAGAGCCAAGACACGACAGTAAGGTATGCCTTGTCTGGAGCAAGCAGAGAAGTTCATCTTTATTTTATATAGTTTACAAAAGGGCATAAAATGCCACGCCATTTCATTCTGAACAGCTTCTTCCATTACCTACTGCAGCACGTAGCACTTCACAGCTAAATAACAGCAAAGGAAGGATATTAAGAAGCATAGAGGAGAGAAAGGAGTTGTATTTCCAGCTGAGACGTGAAGTGAATCGAGAGACAGCACAAGGCTGCTTTATGTGGGATTGAACATATCTTCTATACACTTAATCACAGCAACGCAGTCTGCTGGGGTCAGGCTCTCATATACCTTCATATTGATCAGTAACGTCTCAGCCCGTGGAAATCAGCTTAACACTGAAACAAAAGTTACCTGCTGGGCTGCAGCCTATAAAAACTTAAAAATATCTTGTGAGCACAGAAACTGTGCTAAGGACAGTGGTCCTGTGAGCTGCCTGGCAGCCTGGGAGACTGAGAGCTACTGAGGGGACCCAGCATGCTCTTGGCCACACACATTGCCCTGAAAGGATGCCTCCCTGGAGCCCCACATCTCTGGAAACTCCTTGGGCATAGCAGCAAAGCTGAGCATCGATGCCCAAGGAGGGACCCCACAGCCACCCCAGGGCCAGACCTAAAGCCTCAGAAAACAAACACACCATGGGCAAACACCTCTCCAAACCACATCTTGCTTCTCAGGTTAATGTCCATATGAGTACTTTGTCGTCCATGCCACATTGTCCTCCACCCAGTGTCACATCTCCCCGCTCCTTAAATCTCCCACAGCCACTTTTCTGGAACATGTCTCATGCCCAGAGAGGGAAGGGGCAGGGAGACATCCCTGTCTTCACTCTCCTGGCCTTTCTGCACTGTTCCTGAGCCTGTGAGCACACAACAAAACCAATTCTTCACAAGAAGGATCATTCAGTGAAGCTGTTTGAAGACACAAGAGGTGACCAGTGATAGAACCCAAGGGAACAGCATGAAGCTGCAACAGAGGAAGTTCAGGTTGGATATTAGTAAGAGGTTCTTCACTGAGAGGAGTGTCAGGCACTGGAACAGGCTCCCCAGGGAAGTGGTCACAGCACCAAACTTGACTGAGTTCAAGAAGCATCTGAATAATGCACTCAGTCCCATGCTCTGACTTGGCTGGCCTTGCGTGCAGTCAGGAGTTGGACTTGATGATCCTTATGGGTCCCTTCCAACTCAGGAGAAGGTCTGATCATGCAGCCCCATAAAATTAAAAGGTTTTGATCTCAGCTGCTGCAGTTCCATTAAATCCAACTAAAATTTTGCATCTGTAACAACTGCACAATTAAGACTATAGGAAATAAAGTAGTAATTTAAATCTATAATTAAAACAAAACTTGTAAAGAGCAACCTTTTATTCTTCCCAATCTGTGGTTCTAACTTTTTATCAGTTCGAGGCATTTTTAAAGCCATTCCAAGAGGTAATGCCACACCATTCCCAGGAAGTTAAGTGGCAGGGCCTCAGATAACATCTGCTATCAGGCAGGTGCACTTTGTGCTCCACTGAAGAATGTCCCATTTTTCATAGTTGGATACTGCTGGGGAACCTCATTAGAAACCAAATTACTACCTGCATCAGGTTTACACTAATGTATTGACATCTACAGCACTTGTTAAATGAACCGTAAATCCAATACACTAAAGTCATTTTCAACTGAATCAAATCAGGATTCAGTCAGAAGAATTACAATTGTTATATACTTAATGCTTGGCACTTTTCTGGTGTCTCCAGCTAGATCATTTCAGACACAGGGAGAAAATTGTAAACCTATGAAACGGTGCAAGCTAAATTGGACACACTGCAAGCATGCTAAACATGGTGCTAGGAGTTTAAGGATGATAATTGGCTCTAATTGACTAGTTGGTAAAGCTATCCAGGCATCCACAGGCACGGTCCTTACTAATCTGTTTTCAACATGCTATTTTCTTCTCCTTAGTTAATTTATACTTTCTTAGTATAAACCACATTGTTTGCATTTCCTCAAATCTTTGCCTTTTAAATTGTTAACTCTTTGTTCCCCTCAGAAGGACCAGCGTTGTGGGAGCACAGTTCCAGCTGCAGCACACGATGAAAAGGCAGAGCAGTAGCACCACAGGCAGCCTTCCCCAGGTGGAATCAATGTCCCTTCCAGGCCTTGGAAAGCAAATTCACACTCCTACACTGTCTTTCCCCCTCGCAGCCATGACTGGTCTTTTAATACTGACTTAAAACCTTAACCCCAACGTGCAAGGATGACAGTAGCCCCTTATTTCCTATTCACTCAGGGATAGAGGATTTCCCAGAAAATCCAGCACCACCATCCAGCGCCTGGTTGTGGCCATGTACTCAGTACAGAGGGGGATGCCAGCCGATAGGGCACAGCTAGGTTTCCTCTGCCCTGCTTCCTCAGCCAACCCCTCAGCTTATCTAAACAAAGATATCTGAAAGATCCAATTCAAATTCAGTACAGCTATGGGTTTGTCCAGCTAGGTTTTCCTCCAGTCCGGTACAGACTCTTTCCCTAAGTGGCCTTAGTTCTGCTTAATTCATTTCCCAGAAATGGAAAACAGCAAAATGGAAATTAAGGACAAATACATATAAGCCAGCTCCTTTATCAGCGTAAACCATCCTGGTACCAGTGAATTACGCTGACACTTGGTGTCTGAGGAACCAGCTCCTTATCAAGAGCGTATAGGTTCAAATGCATTTACTAGGCCAGACTCTAAACAATCTTCTGTGGCCTCTTGCTATCTAAATCCCAGGCAGATTGTCTCCTCCTCCCCTTTGCTCGGAGCAGTGCTGTCCCCATGGTATTCTCCAGCAATAAAGAGGTGTCCCTTGGAAGAAGGAAACACACAAAAGAATAAAAGGCCACATTAAATTTATGCAGCCTGGAAGAAGTTCTGCTGATCAGCCAGAAATCAATTGCTGACCTTCTATTATGTGCAGAAATAACCTCAGTAGACAGGGTGGAAGCTACTTGCCTCCATTCATGCACGGAGCAGGATTGTCTGGAGAGCCAAGGCTGTCCAGTTGGACAGTGCTCTCATGCCTCTGGCCTCCTTCCACCCTGGTTTATCACTTTCCACAGTGTCTGTGTTGGCTTTGGCAGCCCACTGTGCTGTCCCCAGAAGACTTTAGCAGAACGTCATCCTGCCAGCATATCCAAGGACACTTTTTTCAATACACTGTTACTGATCTGACACATTTGCAGACCAATGGTGAACGTGCAGATCACCCACACAGTGCATCCCATTGTCTCATCACTGCTCACATACTGGATCAGGCCCTAGATGGGGCTCCTGAACTTCCCAAGTCAGCCAACCTGCAGGTAGTTGTCCTGTCCCCTGAGCTGGAAGTCTTCAGCCAGGAAGACCTGATACAGCTCAGCAGAAGGTGGTGGATCATTTGCTCAGTGTGTTTGCTATCATGTGGAGGTTGGCAACTCGTTGTGGAAAAACAGAGAATGTTGGTAAATTGTGGTTCAAATCCAGCCCCAAGCAGCGTAAAGATGGTTAGAATGGGAAATCACACTCCCCTGGGAACAGATTTGTTCTTCTTCCCTGTGATTCTCAATTTCCTTCTTGTCCTGCTGTTTCCCAGCACATTGTTAGTTTCCTCCTCCCCTGCAAATGTATATCACACACACAAGTTTCATATAGGTGTCACTCCTTTAAGTTGCTTGCCTGGACTGCTCATTGTTTGCAGCAGTGACCATCAGGAGGTGGGCGTGAGTGGCATCAATCCACCACAGCATCTCTTCAGAGAGGTGGTACATGAGAAAGATGCACCTTCCTCATTGCAGGGGAGCTCCTGATAAACAAAGGGCATCAGCCCACTGTCAACACTCCAACCTTTTAACTGTGGTGATTTTGTCCTCCCCCCTCCCCCGCAGAAGGAGAGAGTGGGTGCTGATTTACAAGCTGTAATGTTCCTTGGCAGTGGGGTACCTGCACTGGATGCTTGAGAGGCTGACAAAGCATTCGTGGGGTAACAAGTGCTAATGCAGAAGTTATGAACTGCAGATCTCTGATACTAAATACATATAGCATGAGAAAGAATAAAGTCTGGGATTTCACTGGAGCTGAGTCTATAAGCACACATCAGCTGCCAACCTGGACCTGCCCAAATGTTCTTCAGGGTATTATGGGACCACACATCTACATGGGTCTTCACAGATGACAAACAAGCTGCAGGGCAAGCAGGGAACAGAGCGCAAAGAAAGCCTGGTCTGTTGGGTAACAGGAAGGAGTTACCAACAAAAGGGCAACACCAAGAAACTGAGGTTAGTTCTGAGCCAGTTACAAACACTCGTAACAAGGACTGGCTATATGAGACTTCAAAAATGAGTAGCAGATGGAAGAATCAAAGCCAATCTTCAAGTGAGTTGTAAAGGAAACACATGAAATCCCTAACATAGTAACAGGTTAGTAAGGTTTCAGTGCAGAGCTCTCCAAATGTAACACAACAAACAAGCTGCTTAATGCTGTCTTGGAAGAATCACAGAAGAGCAGGTTGGAAGGGACCTCGAGGATCATCTGGTCCAACCTTCTTGGGTAAAAGCTCTGTCTACACAAAAGCATGATCTTTGCCTTCTATAATGAAGTAACCTGCATGGTTGATGTTGGGGCAAGGAGTGGACATTGCCTACCTAGATTTCCCCAAGGCTTTTGAGAGCAATGTCTGTACTCAACTGCAGTGCAACCAGCCATGCATTGAGTGCCATAATCAGGGCAGGAGGATCAAAACACCTTCCTCAAATACCTTCAATGGATGCTTTTGCTTGTTGAATTAGCTGCTATGCTTCAATTTATTATTTTTGATGCCTGTCTTTTGTCTTCATCCAAACTAATTATACCTAAATCAACGGTAATGGTAGATTTGGCATTGATTATCCCTGTAGATGCTCTCAACTTAAATTTTACATACAGATAATTCCCTTGGCTATATCTGCCAGAGCATCAACACCTGAGTACTTAATTAAGTAATTATTTTTATGCATGTCATCACTAGCATTTGATATAAGCTACAAGCAGCTTTATCCTCTGCTGCTCAGAGACATCAGACGATGGGCTCCCTTAGCAGTGAGTCACTGTCCCACTCAGAAATGTGCATTGAAACTGGGCTGTGCTCACCAGATCAGGTTCCTCAGCCACAGACCCTGTACCAGACAAGGTTATCAAGCAGATTTTTTGTGAGGTCTTACCATCATAAACCCAAATTTACTGTTGTAATAAACAAATGTGTCTGCATTTACGTTACTGGAATGCCAATAGTTCAAAAAAGATGGAAACTGATGGGATTTTTGGCATAATAAAAAGAATTTTGCAGTTTTGCAGCTGCATTTCTAATCGTCAGCCTCTCCAAGTCTTCCCTGGCCTGGAAGGGGATGCTAGATCCTGAAAGGGGAGCAAAGCCCACAAGGGTGAGGATGACAGTTGGCTCCACCTGCTGTCATAACTACCAGAAACTTCAGAGGTGTAAAGGGGTGTGTGGTATTTAGGGGCATTTTTTTTTTGTCTGTTCCACCTCTAAATTAGAGGAAAAAATAAGGAACAAGTTGCCTGTTGTGAGGAAAGGCTCCTATGCTATCAGGGGGAATTACTGTTTTCTACCTCTTCACTCACATAAAAGCCATCTAGGTCAGAAGTTCCTACTCAGCTTCCCATAAAGAAAAGCAAAAGCAGAGGGATGCAAAAAGTTTTTTTCAGACATTTCAAAACTCAGAATATAAAAAGATCTCAAATAGCCTCAAATAGTCCCTCTGCATTTGAGAATCAAATTGACTTCCAAGACAAACAGGATTAGTCTCAATGACAGGTTAATTTCACCTCCAGGTCACAGGTTCAAAACCCATCTGGGGGTGGGGATTTTTAATATTTAATGGTTGTTCAATAGTCCACAGGGAATGAGCTTTGTGGTTATGCCTTCACTCCAAGTAACATTGATAAGTGTCTTAGCAGTGAGGCTAAGGACCAGGCAAGCCCAGTGAGTAGCAAAGCCTCACACTTCCTGAGAGTTTCCTTTCCATAAGGAAAATTAGGCTCTCGCGATGGCTGTACAAGACAGTCGGTAACAAAACAGGATTTCATAGCATGGGGGTTATTGGCTTGTTACTTGCCACCAGAATTACATTTGTTCTAAGTGAACATTCAAGGCAGCATTCAGAACCCAACAGCACCTGTTAAAAGCTAAGATATGACTGGGTGGTGAATAGGCTGTTCCCCTCGAAACGTTTCTCCTTTCTTCCTGTTTGCAGATATTTGCATTTCTCTGAAGCAGCACGCCCAGTCCCAACGCCTGGGAGACTGCAGTTCTGGAGCATTTCCAGATGCACCAGATGAAACACGCTGCACCTGGAAAGGTCAGCTCTGGGCAGATGGAAAGACACAATAAGCCATTTTTCCATCATGCAGCCTCCCACCACCAGTAACTCTGCCCTGAGGCCTCATTCCGGACCTGATGTGCATATTCAGTTACTTTCACTCCCATGAGGTAACACTTGCTCTATTTTAAAGGCAGAAGGCTACTTGAGATTTTTCCAAATTGGAAAACTGTGGCTAAGGCCAGGACTTGGGATACTTTGTCTTAGGGAGACGACAACTGCCCCCCTGAAGGCTGCTCTGCAGACCTTAGCAAAAATCACAGCACTAATAAAAGCATTGCAGCCAGACACCGTGAATAGCTGTGCTCAATGCGGTGCTCTGAAGGGAAGGGAAGGCACTGGAGGGGGAAGGCAGGGAGGCTGCTGCACGCTCCCAGCTTTGGGGCCTCTTAAACCGAAGCACCAGATACCAATGTGATCATCAAAGCACCAAGCGCTGCTCTGAGGCTGTTCTGAACATCTTCTACAAAGTGCAACCTTTCAAGATATCTCCAGCCATCCCCTTTCCCCTAGTCTATGCACATGATGTGGGAGAGGGGAAGAGAAAGGCAACGTCACACTTTGGCTGCAGTAAGAGGAGAAAGCAAAAAAAAACCCCAAAACAAACTCACATATTTGCCAGGTCTCAGTGCCCTATAAAACAAATGAGGAAACAGGTTCTCGCCCCAGCTACCCACCCATAACAATTTATAGCACCTGATCTGGGGGCATTAACCTGTACATGCAAATGTGTCAGTTCTTATTATTCACTGTAAACATGCCATGTGCATGGAAATATGCCCAGCAAGGCCACTGCGGCTGCTACTGAAATCGTAAACAGCCCGTTAAATAGAAGCATTAAATACTCCAAAGCACTGTAGAACCTGGTCAGTTAAAAAGCACTGTACAGGCTTTAAAACTCAAAAGAATACTTGGCTCCATCTAATTCCTCTTCTCACAATCCAACCTAACCGGACTGCAAGAAATCGGGGGGAAAAACAGCCAGGTAAAATCCACTCGAGAGCAGCACAAGAGCACGTCAGTAATTGCTGGCTCCTAGAGCAAATGCCAACAGTCAGCGTGAAAATCAGGCTGTGCTAAAAGACCAGAGAGGGATGGAATGCAGGAGGGGATACCTATGAGCACGCATCCTTGTTCAGAACAAAGGTGTATCCAAGTCAGTTCAGGGAGTACAGACACGAAACAGAAGGCTACGCTGGTGGTAACCAGTGATTTCACACTGGAACATGGGTCGGCGTAGGAGGCAGAAACATAGTCAAGTCATCGAGATAATGGGAAACAAAGAAGAGAAGCCAACATACACAGAAATATCATCAGGTGATCTTTAGTAAAGAGACAGAAAGAGCGAGAGCATGTGAAGAGCTTCTGGGTTGCCAGACAGAGGCTGAAAGCAACACTACATAACTCCTCTCTCCTTCCCCTGCCCCCGTCTCCCATTTGAATGGATATAAACCCATAAACCTTGTATTTCTTTGGCATGAGAAAAATGCTCACATCTGAGAGGTATTGTGGCCAGGATAAGTGCAAATCAGAACTGCAAACCTGCTATGAACAGCAATAGCACAGCTGGTCCCTCCCATAATTACCGGCAGCACTAACAAGGACACCGGACTACCAGCTCTGTATTTCTGGGAGGTAGTGGACCTCCAAACTGTCACAGCAGCCACCAGACCTCATAAAGAGCAGAGGTACAAATCTTCAGTTAGGTTATGCCTGTGCCATGCATCAGGCCAAGTGCCTCAGACCGACAGTGACTGCCTTTAAGGGCAGACACGCTCGGGCCCTTCCCCTCTTCATTAACTGCCTGTGCATTCCAGTCATAGCAAAGCTGCCTTACGATTTCTTTGTTCAGAATAAACATTTTCCTATAACAGAACTAATAGTGATGAGCCCAGAAGTCTTGCTAGCACATCAAATCAAGCCCAGTAGATCAGGACAATGCCTGCCGGGGATGCTCAGAGAGGGCAGAGCTTCACTGCTGCGCATCCTGCTCTGTATCAGGGCACAGCTGACACTGCCAGACCAGTCCTGAGGTGCTGTGCAAGTGTTGGCAGACAAAAGCCAACTCTTGTCATCAATCCCAGATTTGTATTAACAGGGACACTACAGAATCTAAGACTTACTAGAGGTATACACTACTTTTAACTCCTGCACAACTAGTATCAAGTTAGTTTACTTGGATTTTAAGTTAATGTGCTTCAGTTCCAGCTTATGAGAACAGCCTCAAGCTGAGCAACCAAGATCTAATACTCAGGGAGGTTTTAACCTGACGTAAGTGTACCTTTTCTCTTGGTGGCATTGATATCTACGTTGAGTCTGCCATGTGGAAGCAAGTAAATTTTTCATTCCAAGGCTCCCCATCTGATACAGTTTCTCTAAGGATTTGGCATCTAGTTAGTATGAAAGTGTTTGATAACAGAAAGGCACAAACACGTAACCCAGCCATGGACCGGTGCAGACACTGGGACGGGATGGGGACCCGTACCTTGCTGCCATACAGGGAGAGCACGCAGAGGAAATACCTGAGCCGATGGTCGCAGGGCTGAAGCTCCGCTGTGCCTCTTGGTAATTTATTCTGCTATTGAGGGTAGGAGCCACACGCTGCTTCTTTACCAAAGACCACAAAACCTCATTTACTCCCCTGATTGCATTAGCCAATATGAAACAAAGTAACTTTTAATAAAGCATGCCATGGCAGAGAAAAATTGATACAATCACAGAGCCGGTATAATAGGATTTAATTCTGCTTCAGATGTGCTAGTTTTAATAAAAAAGGATTGAGCAAATCTAAAATAAATTACACTGAAAGGTCAGGCTTATTGCTTGTACAGTTATGTTAACTCTTCCACAGACATTTTTACAGACTGTATTTATGAGACCTTTTGATTTTCAGAAGAGGTATAAAATACATCTGCAATTTTCCCATTATTTGCAGCAGTGTTTCTCCTACAAGTGTCATTTCCCAGTACTTCAATACAGATTTCTTTAACCGACGTTTATAAAAAATGATGAGTTATTTATGGGGCAGTTTTGTTAAATTAGTGAAGCTGTAATTCCCAATGGAAAGTTAAACCCAAGTAGAAAAAAATTTGTTAAGGGAACGATGATTCCCATTTGTGTGCCAGTGACGCTCACAATTTCTTATTCATTAATCATTCCACCAGCATGTCATTTATTCAATAGGAAACAAATCAATTACTTTTATACGTAGCTGAGGCCCTGATACTGTGAACTACTCCGAACAGATGTGAATTGGAAAGAACCGTAAACACTGAATCTTATTACAAGGCTCTCATTAGGATCACAACAGCACCCAGAGAGCATAGCCAAGATCCTAGCCCACTTTGATCGGCACTACGGTAATGCAGAGATTAATATCCCGACCCCTGCATCATCAGACCTCAGCAGGGGAGTGGCAGAGCTGAGAGCCTGCAGAGGAAGGAGTTCATTGCAGTCAGAGGAGAGCTACAAACCCACAGCAGTGCCCCAGCTCTCAGTCCTGAGGTGCCATTCTGAGGTCCACACCAACCTCTAGCCTTGCCTGGGCACAAAGACCATACAAATCCTGCAGGCATGACGAGGGACCTTGCAAACACTCCAACAAGATGCAGCAACCCCAATTCCAGTGATAGGTTCTTGCCCTTCTCTTGACTGCACAAGTCCATCACACACAAACACAGATGCTGGTTGATGTTGCTATACGTTTTTACCCAACTCAGGTGTACGTGAGACCTCACATTGGGAAAAGGAACTGTTCTACACCAATCCTGAAAGTATATCTAGACACCAGCTCGATTCCCCGCAGCCACCACCACAGAACCTCTGCTGAATTTGATCAGGGACTACTAAAAAGACCAGGAAATCCAACGCACTGCTGTCTGTACCCACACTTTCACAGAACCTAGGTTCAAGGCCACCCGCAGCGAGTATAGGCAAAGTAGGCTGGAGTCATCACATTTAAAAGTAGAATTAAGTCTTGGGCTCACTAACGAATTCTGCTCAATACTCTGGACTCAGCCAAGAGTAGTTCCAGTGGTGGGAGAGTACATAGAACCACCAGCAGCAGCAGTAGGGTAACAAACACCTCCCACAGAGAAATGATGAAATCGACAAGAAAGGACTGCCAGCCAGGCACAGCTGACGAGGAGCAGAGGTGATACCTGCTTCTGTGCAGCACAGAATTCAGCCAGGAATCTGCCTGCCCCGTAACCAGGAGCATGGACAGCTACTGTTTGAAATGAGAAAGCCACAGCTTTGTGCCCTGGGCTACAATAATTCAATTTCTGCAGGATGGCAAAGGAGACGCTGCAAAACTCACAGATCAAAGAGCTACACAAGCATAAACATTAGCTTCTTTGCATCCTCTGAGTTATATGAATATGCAAAACAAAGGCATCCTGGGAACACCTGTGAAGCCCCTTGACAAACTCCACTTAATTTTATCAACATTTCTGCGTTTGACAGCAAAAAATAAAACCCTGTTGAGGTAGAGCGGTAACCTGAAGTATGAAATTCTGTGTTCAACAAATACAAATGACAGGCAGAATATATCTATTAAAGGAGCCGTGCTTGCAGTGCAGAATTGTTTAGCTTTTGGGGTATTCAGAAATACAGCGAAGGAACCCATCCAGATCCCGGACAAGGGCAGTAGGCACTGCACAGAAGGAGCAAAAGACAGTCCCAGCCACTGACCAGAACAGTGAAGGAGATGAAGGTGGTCAAGTAGCAACAGAAGCCTTCTAGAAAAGGCCAACTGTCCTTTCAGCAAGAACACCAAATGGCTCCAAGTGATGGGTTTTGCTGCAGTCAGACTGCAGGGGAAAACCCACACAGGAAGAGTTAAGCCTGGTCTTTCGATGACTATTAGGCAACTAGTAAAACTGAAAGAGGGCCTTGTCTTCATTTTTCCACTTGGAAAATAAGCAAGCCTCAGACACCTCCTTTGCTTCAACAGGTAAAACAAGTACTGGGCTTTGCACATACAGTTTTTCTTCTGATACCACCAACCCTTTGAGAAGACATCTGTATCTGTTCCCGTCTGTACAAGACAGACACACAAACTTCAGTCTTTGCACAGGCCCTGCTGCATACAACCTGCAGTTACTGCTGCGGTGACTGATGCAAGTCTTCTGATCTCCCACAGGAACAGGGTCTCCATCTGACAAGACTATCTTGTTTCATCTCAGATTTTATCAGGTTTCCTGCCAGCTGGTCTCCGCCTCTGTCTGATCACAGGTACTATACCCTGAACCAGCTTTTCTCCTTGAGTTTCAGGGTGGAGGGGGGGAAGGTGTGTCCTATATTTTTACTAGTAGCAGCCCAAATCCATGACTGCAGTCAAAATATTGTATATTCTCAATTTTTATTGCTATAACTAATTCCCAACAAGAACAGTAATTTCTATAGCAACCTTCAAATGAAGTCTCAAAGCTCTTTAAATCCAAAATAAATTATGTATGTAGATAATCTGGCAATGCTGCTGATTCCAGGCTGTAGATACCTTCCTTCATCCAAAAACAACCCAGAAAAAACAGGTGCATCATCCACGAACACAGGTTCAGCAAAACTGTACTTCAACACAAACTCATCCTGCTGCACTAATTACCAAGCAGACTCTGCTCAGCTCTCCTGCACCTTGGATCACACAGGCAGGCTCTGAATGACAGGCAACATGTTGCTTTGTCTATTCCAGGCCATGAACATCTAGATTTGAGCAAGGAATCCCCTTAAAACTATTAGAACAACTTGAGTGAAATGGTTTGATTCTAAGAAGATAGGGCTCGTTGCTATGTGGTGTGTTAATAGGAGTTATTAGCTCCATATTACTTTTAATTTTCTCCACTGATTAAGATTTGCTGATCACTTTAAGACAGACCATGTCCAATGCTGCACTGAGCCCTTTGCGTGGAAAAAGCTAGTCCCACAGAAGATCAGATGGGCATCAGGACCCAGGACCAGACAGCAAACCTTCACAGCCCAGGTTTCTAAGTGAGCTTCTCAAATGGGACGCCTGCCAGTCAGCATTTTAAGAGAATCCTATTAGCATCCAAGAAATAAATAGAATAACATTAGTCTTGTGTTCCTGAGTCCACTTCAGGTTCACTACAAAGCAACTTGCAGCTCAATACACTTTGACATGCTTTCATGTTATAAAAACAAAGAAAAAATTATTTATTCACTTTTTACCTCATACATCCCCAATCAATAATTGCACTTATTGATTGATGACAAATTCAAAACATTAATTTACATTGAGCACCATAACCTAATAAGGCAGCAACAACTGAATTTGTGGAAATCGATTTTCCTTTTATTTCCAAAAGAAAATCTTCGGGCCTGAAGAACAGTGAGACAGCGCACAGAGCTGTTAATTATCAACAAGTACCACAGAAAGCTAAAATGAAGTTTCTTTTTGAATATGGAAAGAAAATATTACATCTCCAGGGCTTCCCCACGCACATTCAAGCAGCATGAATCATGGGAAAGTAAAAGGCAGCATACACCAAAATCACTTTGTAAAGTAAAATACCTCCAGTAGCTCTAAGTTAATGCAGAAGCATTTGGTTCTGGAAGGGTAGTACTTAAATTCCAGTGACGTCATTTTGGTAGTAAGTTACTGGGGCAAAGTCCTCCAGCCCAAAGCGACGCCACTTGGTGCGGTGCAGAGGCACCCGCTGTCACGCAGCAGCTGAACACAGGTGACTAGAAAGTCAGCGCAGTTCTGGCAGGCTGGCTATGAGCTGCCCCGAGCATTGCGCTGGCTGAGGGCTGCATCAGCTGATACCTGAGCTTTAGTTTTCACAGAGGCCTTAAGCTGAACGTAATACACTGTTTCTGACTGACAGACCCACTCGAATCAGCTCGTGTGGTAACCAGTCAGCCAAGCACTCTGGGTATGTTCGGTACTGGCCAACTCCGAGGACACGGCTGGACTACAGCCCTGCAGAGACAGAAATCAAAGGGATTGTGGAGAGCACCTCCACACTGCCACACCCCAGGCAAAGGGACAGCTCCATCCTCAGATCTCCTCCTTTCAGATCCACCAACACTTGGAGCCTGAAGAGGGAAAAGCACAGGCAGGTGGAAGCAGGAGGAAGCTCAACACTTCTCCACAAGCCACACTCCATCCCAAGGCACACGCACAGCTCTGGTGTGACCACCACTCAGCAGCACATTACCATAGCTTCGCTTTAAATTTGGGTTTGCTTCCAATAATAGACAGACTTAGCCATCAATCTCCAGCTAATTACAGTTTCCCAGCCCAGCTCTCAGCCCAGCCTGGTGTGGGACTTGTTTCCAAGCTTCAACCTTTTCCCTCTGCGTTTCAAATGTCAGGCAGGAGCCTGCTGCAAGAGCAGCATTTGCACAATAACTGGGAATTGCACCAAGACACTCAATCTGTTAATTTGGACAGGTTTCCAATGAGCCTCCTCATGGAAACATCTATGATGTCAACTGACCCAACAGGATTTGAAGGCAGGCCTAAAAGCAAAGGCTTCCTCCACCCAAGAGCTATATTTTCATTAAGCCCATCACTCATACCTCATGCATCGTCCCACTCCTCCTTTCAGGGGCCTGTGCACCCTCCTAGCCAAATACCAAGGGATATTTAAAGCAGGTTACAGTAATAAGTTGCAACTTCATGTCTCTTCACTATTTTCCAGCCTTGTAAGCACAGGTCAGCATGTGGCAGCACAGCACACCACAGAGTCCACACAGGAGCCACAAGCATCTCCGAGGAGGGTTTGCAGCCCCCAGCCAGAGATGTGCACAGCCAACAGTGGCCTCCCACAGGGGAGACCAGACAAGCAACAGCCTCCTTTGTGCCGCAGTACAGGGTACTGACTGGAAATACTAATGCCCATATTTTAAATCCTACAGGGGCACTGAAGGTTTCCAAGCCCATGAACGGGTATCTTCAGCTCCTGGACCACACACAAGTGTCAACTCGAGACAAGAGGAACAGGCACTGGCCCAGAGGGCTTCTCCTGCCACCCAGAGCAAGAACTAGGCAGACACAAGCCACTCAGGTTGAGTTTTTTTCTGAGAGGAGATGACAGAGGAGAGATGGTGCAGAGTAGGCAGAGGAACACACACATGCTTGTACCAACAGCCAGGCTAAAAGCTGCCTGCAGCATCAGGGCTCTTAAAATAGACATTGTCCCACACCTTCACTCAGGTTACACCCCACCCCGCTGAAACAGCCTACCAAGTCACACTCAGGAAACACAGCTGGAAAGGTCTAACCTTTCAGTGGAATCTCCTAAATCAAGTCATCAGTGCTCTAGTTTAATACTGACAAATAAGGATACTAATGTTTACCAAAGCATCGAGTTAGGCCCCCAATTAGTTGATACTAAAGTACCCAACTAGGAAAGTGTTTGCCTACAAAAGGTGTCTCAATCTGTAACGAGCAGCTGTTCTTTTCAGAAGACAAGAGCACTTCACT
Organism: Porphyrio hochstetteri; assembly: GCA_020800305.1. Lineage (NCBI taxonomy): Eukaryota > Metazoa > Chordata > Aves > Gruiformes > Rallidae > Porphyrio > Porphyrio hochstetteri. The sequence continues at coordinate 22,194,305 of CM036917.1, forward strand.
CACAGTATCTATTCATATATTTTGACTAAATAAAAGCTAAGATTCAATATTAGTTAAGAGCTGAAAATTAACTTCTATTTCTTCTATGCATTTACCATGCCTACTAGCATGGAATGTGAGTTCCTTTAACAAAGCATTAGCCAATGAAAAGGTATTCTGGGCAGGAAAATGTAATTAGCAAAGCTATCAACATTTTATCCATCCATACATAAAGGAAACAATTATTGACACATACAAAAATAAAGTTTATGGTTTACTAATATGACTACTTACTATATTGCTGACTTTACTATCAGCAATAGTATGTATCAGCAAAAGCAACTATAAAATATTATCTGGTGAAAATATTATCTGGTGATAATATTTTATAGCCAGTTCCTCAAGGTGAATGATTGAAAATTTGTAACAGCCAATTTCTTCAAGAACCCTAAACTATAATAAGTTACTACTGGAACAAAATGGTGTACTGAATTTATTACAAGTGAGGACTGACTGTGCTAAGAACATGGATACATCCTTGGAATTTTGTAAAAGTTCCATGAAACCCGTAAGCCAGCACTGTGACACACAGTTTGCACCATCTTCACAATCTCAACCACAATTTTATGAGTCTAAGGACTGTCATCCTTAGGATTATTTTAACAATTTAAAATGCCCGTTCGTCATTTCTGCCTGGGGAGTGGGGCAGGGGCAAAAAAACCCAAACAAAACCCCCTGAAGGAATAAAAACGTAAGAATCAAGTTATCAAGAAATTCAGGAGGCCATCTTAATAAAATGTGAAAGCAACAGTTCTAAAGAAAGAGAAGCTTTACTGTACTCTAAATCCTCACTGAAACAGTCTCCTGAGGAAGAAGAGATGTAATAAATGAAAACACAGAAAGAAGACACATGATAAATGCCATTTACCGAACTGCTGAATGGAATTTAAGATTTTTGTGGCCTTCAGCACTGTCACCTAATTAAGAAAAATGATAAATGAATATGACTCTTCAGCTTGTTTTCTTACATTAAGAAACTGCTATGCTGAAATAAAAAGGTGTTTCCTGAAAGAGGCATCTACAGCCTGACCTTCCCAAAAACACTGTGCACAGTGAGAACCACCATCATGCAACAGTACTAAACTCCACAGCTACCAAGTGGCTCTGCAGACAGGATCACTGTTCCCATCAAAGCTCTGACTGAACTGAGCACCTTCTCCAGAAGAGCAAGCAGGTATTGCTTCCTTGAAAATCTTGACAATAGACTTTAGAGCTGGTAGCCTGCCATGAAGAACATGCAAGCAGAAAGTAGTGATAGGATTGTGCTCAGCCTGGCACAAAGCAAAGCCATCTCCAAGAGATACAGTTCTTGTAGTGAACCCAGCAATTGCTGCAGCTGCTACTGAAGACAAAGTAAGGCAATCCACATCTTAAACCAGGAGGGTTTAAGATGGCTGGGAATAAAGTGCCTCACCTGAGAAAGGGTGAGATCTATCAAAATTTACTGTGAAGCAGAAGCTTCCACCTACCAACCAGTGCCAGGATAAACTGCTCTTCCAGAGCTCCTTACTGCCTCTCCTTTTTTCTTTCTTTCTTCTGAGAAAAGAAGTGGAAAACTGAACATTCATTTAGAGCATGCACCTCTTCAAGCAGAGTACCTAGCATATCTACTAGCAATCAACAGATGCAATGACAGAATTCCTGGTCCACACCATTCTACATCATCCAGACTTAAGCTCCCAAGTGTTTTCTTTTAGTAACAGACCAGAGCTGTGAAATAACAGAAAGGCAGTAATATGCTTTAATTGATCAACATACATTGTATCATATGGTACTAACAGAAAACACAGGCAAGGCTGTCACAGCAATACAGGCACTGCTAGTATTTTGCTTTAGATTACAGGAAATTAGAAAGCTTTAAAGCAGATGTGGGACACACACACACATTCAGCTACTGCAGCCTAAAGGTTATGAGAGGTAAAAGAGGAATGAAAACAAATCAAACTGTTCTGAACAGCCTGGGCCCATCTGCATCAGAATTATAATTACCAGAAGACATCAGGTTCATATTAACTTTTATTTTCATATATGTACAACTTAAGAAACAAATTGCAATTTGAAAAAGTTATCTTCCAACAGCACAATATGGACATACCTTTGAGGCAGCAAATATTACTCCTATTAAGGCTCTTATGAAAGGTTGGATATCATGCAAATGCAATTAAAGAGTACATTACATTTCAAAATACATAAAGGTCAACTCTTTCAGAAAAAGAACATTTTAACTGTGACCCACCAAAGCATTTACATACATGCTTGAAGCTAAGTACAGGGACTAAATAAACGTAAGTAAAATGTAACAACTGGCAAGCTATCTTAACCAGATCAGAACTACAATCAGTGATCAATTCCTTCCAACATCACAAGTGCCAATGTCTGCACCAACCATGTCATTTTACATTCACATAAACCCCTGCTGACTGCAAAATCCCCCATGCTTTTTCAACCTGCTAAGGCCCACATTTTTTAGCTTTGGCATTAATTTGTGATCACTGAAAGTACTTAATCCCTCCACTGAACCTGGGGAAGAGGCATGCACAGAGAGTGTGTGCATAGCAGTGTGCTGCAGGAGCTGCATAACAGAAGTTTCTTCCATCAGGCATTTAGATTCTGATTACCTTCCATATACTGTACCCCTTGCTTGTGATCTCACAGAGCAAAAGCTGAGGCTTTTTTAAACCATAAACTAGGAACAAGCAACTCTAATCTACAAGAAAAAAAATCTTACTTAATATTTTAGTATAGTAATGCTACTTGTGCAAACAGTATCTAAAGACGTTCTAATATTGCCAGCAGGGAGAAAGCTTTATTCCTTCTCTGTGTTATTACACTAAATTGCAATTAAATAAAATGAAGATGGTCACCTGTGTGACCTTTTATCATCATCACTAACAACTCCAAAATAAAATAGCATAGATAATTTGAAAACAATGAATAGGAAAAAGAACACAACTGCTGTGACCTCTCCAGGATGTTGTGTGTGCTGCTTGACATGTGAAAGGTGTTAGATGACCACCTTTTCTTTTTTCAAGCCTAATGCTAACACAAGTAAATTTTAGTTATCTACTCAAAAGGAAACAATAAACTTTTAAAATTTTTTTTTTTTTTTTGCAACTATCAAATTGCCTAAAGGCCCAGACTTTTCAGAAGTTTTGTGTTACACTCAATGCTTACAAATTTCTTACAAACAATATTCCTCACCTCACCTAAGAAAATAGTAGTTAAGATTAGGACAGTTCCTTTATTTCAGTCCATCTAATTTCGAGTCACAGCAGCATATCATTTAGATACTGCCAGGCACATACTGTGTGCATATCTGCAACTAGAAGAACAAAAAAGGAAGGGAAAGATGCATTTTACTTTAATCCTGACCAGCAGCTGTTAGCAATTTTCTTTAGTTATCACTGTGGGACGTGATGGATGGGAAGACTCAATATGCTGAGGAACTACTATGTAGCGTACAAGTGCTTTCAAGGACTGCTGTTCAACAGCACATTCAGTTTAACTAAGAGCTACAGACTGTAAGAGATAACAGATAGTTCTTGGGAGCATCTATCATCCTTCAGAGAAGCTGTCCGATCAAGAGGATAATATCTGGAAGAACAATTGCGTGATCTTTTGCTATATAGAAAGTATATCATGTAATTGAAGGAGGAGAAAAGTGAACATTAACTCAAGTGATAACTCAAACCAAGAAATATGCATAAAAGAGTAAGATATTACCATTTTAAGACTTTCCATACACTTTGCAACACAGAGAAACTGGATACACAAAAACATGCCAAGACAAACAAAGCTAATCTACAATAAACAAAACCAGAATACACTTACTGCAAGACTCAAAACATTAAAATATTCACCTGATGCTAAATAGGACTAATGGAATAAGGTCTAGTGCTAGCCATGTAATTCAATAAATGTCAAATGGCTCTTCAAGCCTTTATCTCCCTCCTCTTTTTACTTGTCTTTATAATTTCAGGCCATAAACTTACTGAGTGACACAGGAGCCAAAAAGCAAATGTAAATAACGCATCTTCCACTCTATTAGTAGCAATGCTCCAGGGATTTGTGATTATATACATATGTAACTGCACAGCCTTTTCCCAGCCTGTAATTACATGGGATGTCCTTCTCCCAAGGATAAGGCAGGATGTCAGCTACTCCAATGCCAAAGACATTATTTGAAAAGACATCCTTCTTTCCAGAGCAGACCTATCCCACCTGGGTTGGAAATTCATTTAAAAGCATGCATTGACACCCATCACTACCCTTCTGTCTGAAAGCTGTGCCCCATCATTAGATGTAGCTCTCAACTCATCAGATAAATTTCAACAGATGAATACCCCTTTTTTACACCACAAGTCTTAAAAATAAAAGGCCAGTGAAATAATTAACAACTTGGTCCCCTAACGAAAGTTCCATTCCAAAATAGGAATTTCAAGATATTGATATTTCAAAATGTTCAACCAAGCCATCACACCCATTTTGCCCCAAGCCTTAAACATAGACTATGAAAAAAGGCTGGAAACAACTCAAACTTATATAGATTAATCCTAGAAAGCTTCAAAGATATTCCAATATACTTTAAATAACATAAAAGAATATGGATAGAACTCTGTCCTAAGAGTCAAGAACTTTTTCTCGAGTCCAAAATTTTACAATTATAGAAGGTAACCAATATGAAGCATGAAATACAAAGAGTTTAGAATTTTTTTTTCATCTTGAAACACCTCAAACCACAAAAAGAAGCGAACTGCACTAGAAAAAATTTACAAGTAGTCTTCAAGGGGAAGAACCATGTAAAGCACACTGCATTAATCTAGACTTGACATTATGAGGGCATGTCTCACTGTAGCAAGGTCCATACTAAACACCAGATCAGAGACAGAAGATTAAAGTAAAACATTAGATGTCACAGTCACTGTTCTACTGATCCAGGAAAGGCAGAGACTCCAAGGTGAGCAGAAACTATGAACCTGCTTAATAAAGGCCATTCTTGCAAAGTCAAAGAAATCATACATCCAACACTTTCATCGCTTCATTAAAATAGAAAGACTAAAAAGGAGCACTCCATAACATATCCCCATTGCTTCTGACTGACACGCTGAATCAAAGGTAAAAGCAGAAAGTTAACAGAGATAATTAGAGCAACAAAGATCTTTTAGCACAAGGTAGCACAGCTGAGCAGCCTACCAACCAGAAGATGAATTATTTTCTTTGCTACTTAAAAAAAGAAACAGTTAGTTGACGCTTCAGCTTATTAGACATAGAAAAGTTTTTATCCAGAGGTCATTCTGAAAAACACCTCACCCTGTGTTTAAGCACATATGAAACCAAGCGGAAACCAGTGATGAAAACAAAACAAAGAAAGGGTTTAAGTGTTTGCTGGCTTTCCTTCCAAACATTTCAGAGAAAAATGTCAATTTAATGCTGACAGCAAACAAAGACGTCAGTCTAATTAGTTTTTTTTGTTCTGTCATGCTCCTGATCCTATCTAAGTACTCCTCTGGAAAAAAACCCCGATCAATGATGAAGGCACAGTTATACAACTTTCACTGAAAATGTAGCTATGCAAAAAAGGGTGAGAGGGTAGGGAAAATGAAGGTGAAGTATATTTCTCTTCAAATAATTACATCAGTTTATTTTCCAACAGCCATATAAATTTAAAATATGAAACAACAATAATACAGCTATAGAATCTAGGTTTTCTTTCAAAGCAGCAGCTTACAAAACATATAAAAGCTAAAACCTCAGCACAAGCTTCAAAAAGAATCAAACAAGGACTGAGTGAATTTTGCCAAAGACATGAAACTCACAAAATACAGTACAGAAAAATACTGGAATGCATAAGGTATAAAGCTACACGTTTTAGGTAAAGAAAGACATCGTAAAAAATTTGCAAAATTAAACCACGGAATTTGGGGTATAGTACCATGAATACAAAGAAGTTGGCAATTAATATTTGCAAGTGGAGAGAAGAAAGTGGCAGCTTTACATTTAGCATTAAGTTTTCAGGTTCACGACTTCACTTTCTTCGCATCTTTTTTTCCAGAGCTCTCAGCAGCCAAATCTGCTTTTCTCTTCTGGGACTAAAAAGGAAAAAAAGTTGGTAAGTTCAACAGAACAGTGGCATTACACATCTAAAAATCCAAAAAGATGGTAAGTAACCCTAATGTATCATATATTTCAATTCAGCTTTATAGGATATGGAAGGGCAAACAACAATTCCAGGTTTAGATGCTTCTGCTACCTTTTTCATCTTCCTGAAATTGTTACGAGGTCTCAGTGGTAGAGGTGCCGCACATACCATGCCCTGGATTAAAAGATCAGGACACTGACTTATGCACTACTCTATTCTAAAAATGGCAACTCTTGAAAATAGAAGCAGCACTTCCTATCATTTCTTCTTCCAGAATCTACTACGTAGGGGATGAATAACAGTCTGAGTAAACTAATGCAAGCATATGATGCAAATATGTAGGTAGAGGGCAGTGCTGTGTTTTCTTGGAAAGAGTTTTCCTCCATTACTTAAACAAGAGTCTTCTGAAAAAAAGAAATAAAGCCCCAAAATACTACAAATTGGGAATACCTACACAAAGTTTAAGAGCTGTGAACAGACAAATAGTACAGTTTAAATGCTCAACCAAAGGTTTGAACCATCAGTGGCTACAATTATCTTTTTCATTTTCTAATAACATAATTGAATTTTGTCCCATTAGAAGTAAAGCAAGTGCTGCTAAACATACTGTAGTAACTTTTGCTCCTCTTTTCTTCTTTTCAGCTCTTTCTTTTTCCTCAATTTCCATATTTTCTTTTTCTATTAGCGATATGAGAGTATTGCAGCGTCTCTGAAACTCCTAAGGAAACAGAACACATCGACATTATCTAAGCAATACAAATTTTTTCATTTACATAAATATCTTAAATTCTTGAACTCCAAAATTCTTAGGTTTTCAAAAAACATTTTATATTCATGTACTAGTAAGATCAGCTTATTGTTCATCTGCCTTTTTACATTAGTGTATCCTGCTTTATAAACAGAGAGAGATTTCCTGAAATATTCAGCTGCCTGACAAGAAGTTTTCAGGATTGCCTGTATCTTCCAAACAGACACCCCAAAAGACTGATTTGATCTTTCATATTTTTAGATGAAGCAAATTGCAGCCTGCCAGCATACTATGCCAGATTTTAGAAGAGGTCTTCAAATATATCTTTAAAGTAGAGAGAAAAGGAATGAAAGCTACCTCAAGAAATACTTTTCTGCGGCCCCCAGACTAGTTTGTGATAAGACAATGTAGAGCTCTAAACTAGCAAAAAAATATGTTCAGTCTTAAGTTATGAACTCACTGTTGAATGTTTAGTCAAATGTCACACAAGAGGTAGCAGGCCTTAAATGCTTTTAGCATCAATGCTTCCAAGTCATCTGAAAGTGATCAAGATGAAATGCTATACTGTCATTCATACGTGAAAAATATTTCCAATATAACTCTACAAGTATCTGCATTGTAATTAACAGTTGGCTTGGTTAACAGAACTCATTTGATTTGGACAGTTTCTTGTATCCCATCTCAAAAAAATCTATTACCAAATACATAATAGTATTTATTTTAATTATATTTACTCAGTATGTTCTATGTAAGTTAAGAGCAGTAATTCCATGGGCTTTTCTTTCCAACTCAAAGCAGGAAGCTTTCTTCTGAGAAGGAAAGCGAGGAAAAAATGTCTTCTCTCTATTAAATTCAGTGAAACAATTTTTGAGCCACAAGCTATCCTAGAACTACCTACTAGCATAAATCTCAACCTGTACCTGCCCTATGTGCAATCAGCCAGTGACCTTTTCGCCCAGGAATTACTCTATTTTCTCAGCATCTGTAGCCTGTATATTGCCTCAGCCATCACACTATGTGATGGAAAACGATGCAGCCTACACGCTTTCTTGATCCTGAACATTCTGAAATAGTTAAGCACATGACTCATCTTTGAGAAGTTAATACTCTCAAGCTTAACCACATTCCTTAAGTTCTATGGTTCCCACAGATTACTCTGAAGAGTGCTCCACTGCCTCTGGTGAAAGCTGTGCAATTCAGAATGGACACACAGAATCCTGCTGTCACACTGGTTTTTTTTTTTTTTGACCACCAAAGAAAGTTTCCCTACTGGAAACCTTTCAGTCTCTACATGTAGGTTTGCAGAGTCCTGTAATGAGTCATTTCTACCACGTCCATGTTAATGTAACGCCACACTCAACAGTACAAGTTCAACCATAAATTAGGGCACTGTGCTTGTGCCCTGGGATGCGACAGTCCTGCTGGAGCTAAAATACTCTCACTTCAACCCACAAATACCCTCAAATCCCACCAACACAATGTTTTTTAGATACAGGCAACAAGTCTGAGAAAACCTGAGTGCAAGCCATACCCAAACAAAGCAAAAGAGAGCCTCTGTCCCCAAACTCCAGTCTACAGATGAATTGAAACAATAAGAGGTAAAAGACCGAAGCAGAAAGATGACTGTCAGTGTCAGAAGCATTTTACATCACTTATGTTTGTGTACATTATACTCAAAGACTTCAGAGCTGTAGGTGAAGACTGATGACAAGCTGCTCCATAACACCAATCAGGTAGATCTTCTCTAGTATACAAGAAACTGGTTTGTGTTGTATTCAAGACAAAGAATTAACCAGAACAGACAAAGAAATACTCTTGATCCATTTGCTTAAAGTACTAAGAAAAACCCTTCTCTTCCCTGGGGGAAAAATGCTTGCATAAATACATATATTTAGTGAAATGTGCAGGTTTGTGACTAGACTTTCCAGATAGACTACTTCTGTAGAACAACATGTTATGGACAGAGGATGGACTCAAAACCAATCTTCTCTGGAGAATCACACAAGCAGTTCACAGTAAGATGTGACATGCACATAGGTTTCTTCTGTACCAACCATCAGAAGGAATCTGCATGATAAATCCTACACTGAGCTACTGGAATTTCAATACAGACAGATCCATTCCATTTTATTGCTATAAAATGCACTTAAGAGTTTAAAATGCCTTACACCTTTGGAGATGAGATTTTATTCCATGTGGCCTGATGGTTTTCTCTTTAGGCTAGGAAGAGGTAAGATGTACTTTGCTCACCCTTTCATAGCTATAAAGACTAGTATTGCAATAAATAAGATGGGAGCACTGAACCATCACCTTCTGCATGACTGAAGGCAGAGATGCTGACTCGGGAGTGAAAGTAGTCCTACGCTCTATCAACAGGCCCACATCCCAGTATTTACAAGGAATCATTCCTCTTACACTAGATAGGGTTTGCAGATGAGTAAAGGAGAACCTGCATGATTTATGACTTCAGAAAACAGATACATGATTCACTACTGTCATGATATTTTGAACTGTTCCTGCAGGGACAGAAATAAAAGAATGCTAACAACTAAACATAAATTTAAACCCAGTTAAAAAGAAAATACAATTTTAGGCACCTCCAACCTCTGAAAACTTACATTTTGAGTAAACCATCTGGTTTTGGAATAAATATATGAAGCAGAATTTTTGTTTTCGAAAGAGAAGTCTTCAGAAGGAAAAGAAACAGAAATAAGATGATGGAAGATAAATTAGCTATTTACATGGAATTCAAGAGACATCTAGTGGTTAGTAGAACACAGTTTTCTCGGAGAGCCTCAGAAGTCTGCTTCACAATTATGCTGCCCTTTCTATCTTGTTTCACATCAGCTTGAATGTAAAACGGTAATTTTGAGATCACATGTGAACTTCAATATTCTAAGAAGTTTTATCTGCTTTCACTGCGCTTACTACATAGTCCATTATAAAGATATATATTGTGTTTATACTTGGTTTATTGCTCTTGGTGTCAGGTGACTTTCCAGCACATTTCTTCATAAAAATTACCAAACTAATGCAAAATGAACCCACAGAAATTAGACCCTTCCACAGATGTCAGGATATTTTAATACATAAAATATATCAGTGAGTGACAGTTACAAATTACTAAACGATGACAATTAAAACATTCAATGTGTGTTTAATTTTCTTAAAAATGAAAGATTACTTTAGCTTTGTATTTTCATACTATTTTTTCAACTGTGTAACAGCAGAAAAACTGAAAATATTAGTATTAATGGATAGAATTCTAAGAGAAAACATAAGCCAAAAGATTCACTATATTCCCAGTGCCTCAATTTTAGCATCAGACAGCACAGAGCGTAATTATACACTTTAGCAAATGATTCCTACCCCCTTTAAAAAAGAAAAGTATACAGAACATAAGGATCCACAATAAGATTTAAATTGAATATTTAACTCTAGCCTTGACTTCACTGTACATAAACTGATATTAAACGTTGAGCTACATTTTTAACTTCTACTACCCATTTCTATGATTTATTTAGATGGATTCCTCCACAGACCACTTAAAAGAAACTTCATAATAGATTAAAAATATTGGAGGTTTCGTTTCTTCAGACAGACATCTTAGCAAGTAAAGCATGTAATTCTTTTTAATTAAGGTATAACTGCTGCACTATCCAGAAATGTTTTAATTGCTGAAATATCAAGTAGAAATTGTATTGCATAATTATTATTAGCACTGGGAGAGGCAAATATTCCCACCTGTTCAAATACACGTTTTAAATATTTTATTTTGTTTTATTTATTCTTAGCTCAATACCCAGAACTCTGGAAGAACATTTTATAGACAAATCCTGATGCCAGGAAGTGACAACAATGAACACAGTCACTAGGCTACACCACTAAAAAAATAGCCCAGACATGTATACAAAGTGACCTTTACGATACTACAGTTTAGCATTTAATTAGAAATTTGCTTACAAGACAATGGGGAGAATCTATGACAGTTGTGTAAGGGGCAGTGTGCTCTTTTGTATCAGCCACGACCAATAGTTTTGCACTCAAGCAGACAAGAAATTGTTCCAGCTCTCACTCATCACAAGTAAGGAAGAGTTGTTAAAAAATTGGAAGCACATTCTTCCCATATACACTCACAAGGAAACGCACACATGTGTTTCTTATATAAGGTACACAGACTTACAATTCTTTTTCAAAAAAAAAGGAACTGAATCAGATCTGAACAAAAATTCCAGAGCATAGCTAACAGTTCTTTGCTGAGTCCCATATTCTGAGGTTGATACCTACGTAACTTATTATTTGCAACCACAAAAGCTTCTGTTAGTGTTATCACTTCCCACTTAAGTAAATTAAAAAAGAATGGCTCTGCTCTTCAGACAGTGAAAGGAAAACAAAATACAGATAAAATTCAGAGTACTAGACTATTTGCTATTAAACTTGTATTATATTCTCTAAGTATGAACAGAACAGTGTAACTGAAAAATTTTAAGCACTTGCACATGAAAATCCTTATTCACAATTACAAAGTGCATTTTAAACCAATTGCTTCAATGATTAACTCTTACATGAATCACTTAATTCCCTCATGGTTTTGGGAATTAAGTACCAATATCAGAAAAGCTGCTCTTTCCTCCCACTACACAATTCAGATGTTTTCAGTCTTTGATATTGTCCAATACTTCTGAAAGGTAGTCAGATTTTAAGCAACATTGTTTGGGAAAACTTGTAGTTTGCAATAAAAGTAACAAGGATATCTGCAAGGATAATCTACCTCTGCATTAATCCCTTTGGGTTACGTGAGACTTCAGTTTGGCAGATTTTCTAATCTATTTGTTTTGGCTGTATTGTGTTGTTTGCTGTACTATGGGAAAAGCCTACTTTATTAAAAACAGGAAATAAGAATAAAAACAAAGTTGTTTTTCCAGTAGTTATTTCCTAGACTCTAATGTTCTGACAAACATTCAAATTTTACACAATGGTGCTTAAAAAAGGGACAAGGTCTTTCATGTGATGAGTTAATACAGGAAACCAGTACCTACCATTGCAGTTCTAGATTTGATAAACCAGTCGAATCTGAACTGAGGAGCATTGCGCACACACTGCCTTAGTTCCTCATATACATTCTCTTTGTCAAAGCCCATCTTGTGTAACATGCATATCAAAAACCTGTCTTCCTCTTCTGTGTAATTCTTCCCTTTGTTTGTTCCATACTGAATACGCAACTGATGAAAAGGTGCTTTATACCGTGCAATCTGAATTCAAAACAAACAATAAGAACTATTAAACACACAGGATATATTATGCATTAGTGTAAATTACTGATGCATGGTTCACTGTATATGCTATGTAAAATGACATCACTCCCATCCCCAACTACTCCCTTCCTGAAGGAATTTGGAAGAAGTCAGCTGCAGAAAACAAAAACCTGCAGTGATTACTTTGGCATCGAGGGCTTTCTTGATACTGATCCTCCGTTGAATTCTTGCCTCTCCTCGTTCAATTTGAGCCATAATCCTCTCAATGTCCTGTAGTTCATTACAACGTTCCCAGAAAACGGCTAAAAATGCAAAACATAATTTGTAAAATAGTCTTTTTTCTACAAGTACCACTTCTCAGTTGAGGCACTCCAGCAAAGAGAGGAACAAAGTTCGGGGTTCCATTAAATCTTAAAGGTTGCTAATACTCTCACTTACTGTTAGCCAAGAGTACCAACTCTTTATTCAATGTCTTTAAAAGTTAACTATAAGCAAAGGTTTAGAAACAACTGTAACAAAGTTCACATTCAACATAATTAACTGTAGTCATGTATAATGGAAAAAATTACTTTTAAGGATAGCTTTTTGTACCACCAGTGAAGCACGTTAGATCTGCTAGTCTCAGAGTGAAATGTTCATATTTCAGTTTTCACTAGCTCTAACCTCAAAGACTAGTAAACCTAGCTGTTACAATAACTACTAATTTGTGTCTTCTCCAGTGACATCTGTTAGCAAATGAGGATAAATTCAACTTTGAAAGCAACTCTTGTGGAGCTCTTCCTTTTTAAGCTATAGGGAGAACATTGCAAAGTTAAATTTGATGAAGGTGTTTAGTAAAATTAAATCCAATAATGAAACAGGAAAAATTCTGCAGAAATTAAAAAGCACTGTGTAAATGCAAGAGACAAAAGATACAGTGTAGTAGCTAAAATAGCAGATATACTCACAGCATAAGGAATGATGTTGCCACTATAAGGCAACTTCATGATTCCAGACTACACTGTCAATGTAAATTACCTATACCAAGTTCTACATTTTAACTAAGGAGAGATAAAGGCAGCTGAAGGCATGTTTATATGTTGCAAATCCAACTTTTTTTTTTTACAGAGTTAAGTCTTCTAAAGGAACCATCATGTACTTAAAAAACCCAACACATCCAAGTTCTGCAACTTGTAATTTTAAAAGAACATGTAGCAAAAATGATAGTGATACGACATGATTAAGAAATACATTTCAAAATATCACAAACCTGAATACTCAATGACCTCCTCAGGTGACTTTCCCTCCACCTCACGAGCAATATTGTCTATATCATCACGACCATACTTCTCATTAGCTTTAATGAACTGGTTAAAATCTCTTTTATTCCAGTTTGTAAAGCCCTGTAAGCAGCAAGAGACCAAGAGGTCATTACTAGGTAGAAGGGAAGCATTTTGCAAAACTTTCTCTTCTATGTACCATTTGCTCCAATTGGCAATGTCACATAATTACAACAGTTAATCATCTTATCCAGGGTTTTACTGAATCATTAAGCCTAAAGAGTTATTTCTGTGCATGACTCCACATGTATTAGTAAGAGCTTTTTACTCTTTAAACTTTTAAACTTTTTACATGGTATTTCTCTGAAGACACAGGCTCAGTAACAGGTTACTATAATTTTATTTACGTCACCCTTCAGCAGAAATTAAGCAGCAAATGTCTTAGGAATATAGGATACACAAATGCAAGTGTCACTAAGATCTTACAGTGGTGTATGTTATCTAAAGCAAGAGCTTCTGCTTTCGACATTTACAAACCTTGAACCAAACAGCTGGACAGAAGTGTAAGTATGCCAAGAAACAATCTCTAGTCCAAAAAAATGCAATCAGATGGAAATACTGTCAAACAGAACATGTTATGTACTGAAGAAATGAATCCAAAACTCAACAGTTACGTGAGATGCGATGTGCAAAATCATCACCCAAGAATGGGACATTACAATCTAAAGACAGGGAAAGGAGAAAGCTTCAAGAACAAATGAGAAAAATCACATTCCTGAACATCTATTTGTAGTGCACTGAGTTTTTCATCACAGAAATACATTTACAAGCAAGCCTGTCAGTTCTGCAGCTGAATAAACTCAGTCCACAATTAGATAACATCATTACAAGAAGTCTAATATGCACAACACAAATATTTCTTTTCAATCATTAACAGCAGTACTGACATGCTTATTAGCACCAGCTTAAGCACTTCCTCTGCTGTAAGCAGGTCAAATAAATGGTAAAATTGTGACCTTGCAAACTTTCCTCAAGAGGAACAAATTTTACCCCCAATACTATTACAGAAAGTTTTCTGAATCAAAAGATCCTGTTATGAGACACACCCTTCCTAACAATCAGCTTTTAATAAGCCTACTGAGCAGGTTAACAATTCGAAAAAGTCAAGAACAGAGCCAGTGGCAGGGAGGCAATCCAGTATAAAAGAAACACACCTAACAACCTAACTGTGACAAAATTAATGGATGACACATGATGTCAATCTGTATATATACCATATATGTTGATAGAGGCTTGTCCTCTCCACTTCAAAGCCTGGATGATAAAATCCTGCAAGGTAGGTGGCATACACGGAAAGCCCACTGATCAGATTTCTGCATGTGTTGCTGGGTACTGCTTCTGAACATGAGCCAGCAGTGTGCCCAGCTAGTCAAGAAGGCCAATAGCATCTTGGCTTGTATCAGGAATAGCACAGCCAGCAGGGACCAGTGACGTGGTCATCCCCCTGTACTCAGCTCTGGTGAGGCTACATGTGTCCAGTTTTGGGCCCCTCACTACAAGACAGCCATTGAGTCCCTAGAGCACGTCCAGAGAAGGGCGATAAAACTGGTGAAGAGTCTGGAATGCAAGTCTTATGAAGAGCAGCTGAGGGAACTGGTACTGTTGAGTCTGGAGAAGAGGAGGCTCATGGGAGACCTTGCTCTCTAAAACTACCTGAAAGGAGATTGTGGTGAGCTGGGGTTCAGCCTCTTCTTGCAGATAAGTAGTGACCGGACAAGAGGAATTGGCTGCAATTTGCACCAGGGGAAGTTCAGGTTAGAAATGCGGAGAAATTTCTTCTCAGAGTGAGGAAGAACTAGAATGGGTTGCCCAAGGAGGTGGAGTCACCGTCCCTCGTAGTGTTTAAGGAAAGGCTGGATGAGGCACTTTAGGGATGTAGTTTAGTTAGTAATACAGGTGGTGGGAGACAGTTGGACTAGATGATCTTGGAGGTCTTTTCCAACCTTAATGATTCTATGATCTATTAGACAAGCTCTTGCCTCAGAAACATTGCAGACATTCAAGGAAAGAGTAGGCGACTATGACAAACTTGTCCAAGGCCAGGAAAGGTCCCTCAAAGCAAAACCAAGCAAAATCATTACATGTTGTGTGCTTTCTTCTTTCTATAACATCAGTGTAGCTTTCCTGTGCATATAGTATTTATATTCCATGATAGTAAAAAAAAAGTATGATGAAATTGTGTAGCTGGTTTTAATTTACCTGTGTTAGTAGCTTTTCTTTCTCTTCAGTTTCCTCAGTGTTCAGAGGCATAGACTCATCTATCTTCTTTTGCTCCTCTTTTTGTACCTGAGCTGCATTTGGGAGGTCAGGATTCCTGGGGACCTAAAATCAGAAGTATCAATAAGCCACAGCGCAGCTACATTATTAGAGATGCCACACTTCTCTACCAACCTTGCTTTACAATTTAAACTACACTTAAAATAAGTGTCAGGATATTTTCCTCAGTATCTACAAACCCATGGCAAAATTGCAAATATTATCCTCCAAGACAAGTTGATGTATCAAATACTCTACATTTGTTCCTTCTTGTCTCACAAGCTCTTAAAGTAATCTTCACCTCTAACAAAAGCATCCTGTTCACTTTTCCTTTAAGAAACTTCAGGGAAAAACACTGTAGAAAAAATGTAAATAGTAAAATACATTTTAAACTATTAAATATTAAAGCACTGATGTGTACAACAGTTATCAAATGTGTTTTACCTAGATTTGAGTCTTCCTGCTTAAACCTTTCCTCCCAAAAACAGGGCCAGAGCTTGTCAAGTTTACTGTAAAGCTCTGTGAACTGCCAAAGTAAGGACCAGACAGACATCATGTAAACAAGGCCTACCAACATTTTATCTGTCCTTCTCCCCACTGACACAAATATTTGGGACCTTTAAACCGTCCACTGCAATTCCATTCCACACAGCAACCCAGTCAGAAACCAGCATTGAGTAAAGACTTTGTAGACCCCGTATTCCCGCAGCAAAAGGAACTCAAGAGCTGTGTGCACACAATAGCTGTGGCTACAAAATTTTCTCAGTTTGGTGGTTTAAGTTAAGATTGACACAAAGTTTGGTCTCTATTTGATACCTTTTGATATTGTTTATGACAGTCTTCAGTTTTCATAATAAACTCTTTAGATGGAAAGTTATACTTCCATTTCAAATCAAAACAAAATCCTATTTATCACTCCCACCACTAGTAAACTGTCACACTAATTTTTTAACATAACAAGTATTCAGGTTCAACCTATTCAGTCTGACAATTTTATTACATGCATTTTGTCAACAGCAGCAATTCTCTCACCCTTATTTGTTAGAGCATTACTTGAATAATCTCTGTCCCTAAAACTAATTATACTTCCTTTAATTCTTAAGGCTCTCCTGGCATACACACAAAATTCTTTTTGCTCTAAAATAGAGTAAGACATTTTCTGCTTTTTCTTAAAAATATATTTCCTTAATATTAGTTCTACTCTTTTGCAAAACCAATTTCCTATCCATTGCTTTGTATGACAAATTTATATTCTCCAACTCATTTTATACGCGATTTCTTCTTACTGCAACCTGCCATGAAACATGGGGCTGCTTAAAGTATGTTACATGTCTAGAAGTAGGGAATCCATTTGATTTACTTAGACAACACTGGCTCAAGTAATGAAAATCAACATCAAAACAGAATCCATGTTCACTGTTTCTCCAGTAACGTCAGCAGGGAAGGAGGAATTCAGCTAAGGCACAGTAGAAAAAGAAAAAAGGTAAGCCTGCTGACTGGTTTCTTTTTGTAGTAGTAATACATTCAGACTTCTCCACACCTTCGAAACATTTTATATCCCAGCCAAATGCAAGGAAAATTGCATACCCTAGGAAGGTGATCTTCTATTAGAGAAAAAGTTTCTCATCTTAGACCACACATCACACTTCAGTTTGAGAAGCAGATGAAGCATCAGAACTGTCTTCCCTTTTTCTATTCTATTTTATTGTTAAGAATACACTACAGAACACAAAGCTACACCTATATGAAAATTTTAATGAAGTATGGACCAGTTTTTGTTCCACAGTGGAACAGCAACAGGAGAATGGAGGTTTTAAACCATTTTCCTTCACAATGAGAAGAAATCTGAGAAAAAAATAAGGCCAGAATGATACATTTTCTAGTTGCAACTTCATTTACTTCACTGAGCTATTTTTCAAGGTTGCAGCACATCTTCAAAGAGGAATACAAATACATTTCACTCACATGAAGAGAGGAAAAAAGCCTTACCTTATATCCTATAGTCTTACGATAATACAGAATTTCTTTTTCCAGAAGTTCAAATAACCGTGGCGGAAAGAACTGGAAATCCTGAATATTTGGTTGTTTTGGAGGTCGTGGAGCCTTCAAAAATACACAGATGCATTAACATTATATAAGCTTTTAACTGCCATAAAAGTGGCACTCTATCCCTTTGTAAATACGTTCATTTTATTACCAGCATAGAGTGGGAGCAGGGGATACAACATGGAGAAGAGTAAAACAGCAACATAAGGAGCCCTCCATACTTGTCAACTTCTTACCTTTGGGACTTTTGGTTCACTGACACGTAGGGCTTCTCTGAAATAAGCATCAACTGCATAATTGGCTTTGCGTTCTCGTTTTGGAGGCTCTATCCATTCCATCATGCTCAGCTACACGCAGAATAGAATAAAGAGATTAAAATAGCTGTACACTTTCCTGAAGAAACAAAAATAATGACTGATGTGGCACTGCACAACAGGAACTAATTTTTGCACAGCAAATCCATCGAGCACCTACTTGTGCTCAATAATTTCAGAGCTCAAAAGTGAGCTAGAAACTATAGCTGATTACAGCATGTATTTAAACACATGCAAGATAATACACAAGTAAGAGTGCAGTGACATGGATTAGATCCCTTCACAGTATTCTACTTCAGTCAACTGAGTAAGGTTATGATCCCATCTACCAAAACACAGTGGAAGGACTGGGGACTTGGGCTCTGAATTCTAGAGTATCTTATTCATTGCTATATTCAGAACCAATTAACTCATAAGGTCTACAGAGGCTACAACACTGGCCAAAAAAAAAAAAAAATAACCTATTAGCATCGAATTAATCTAAACTAAATTACTTCAATTAAACTTACTAAAGCATATTTCAAGACTGCTGTATTTAGCGGTTTTCTTTTAATGAAATTATCAACAGGAAAAAAGAATCTTATGTATATAAGCGGGGTGTATATAAGCACACACACCCCACTATTCTCATTACAGATTTTATTCAGATATTCAGATCTGAGGAAAGACCTTAGGGATATCTTGACTATACATCCTGTTAAAAAAAAAAAAAAAAAAAAAAAAAAAAAAAAAAAGAGACATGCAGAGGTATCATCATCAGATCCCGAATAATACCTCATTGTTTGGATGATCCTTCTGTAATTAGGTAAATCATTGTATGAATATTATGTTTAGCCACTTTGATGCTTGTGACTAAAACCTTCACTGTAAAAAAGATTTAATGATTTTGTATGTGGAACTTAGTTATCAGACCTGTTTTCTCCTCTCTACGTGGCAGTAAAATACTGATTGCAACAGTATAGTAGAATGAAACATAGTATTGCTGCATATAGGATAACATTTGAGAAATAGATTTTACCATGAAGAAAAACCAAGATAATTGAACCAAAAAAAATTCAGAATATTGATGCTTCTGCAAAGTGAAGTAAATTTTTCAGTGGCTTCTTACTTCTCTAGCACAACCTTTATAGCCACAACATTTCTCATATAGCCTTTGTGCCTGTATATCTAACCTAAAGACTTAAAGACTAAGAAAAATTACCTTCTGTTTTTCTCTATAATCTTCACCTTCAAAGTTGTACAGGCTCATCTCTGTGTCCATAGTGAAATTTCGCAAGGAGCTCTCCCCCATTTTCTGCAATCGTTCATTCATTTCAGCTGTCTAAAATAGAGGAAGATACTTTTAGGCTCAATCAAGCTGTTATCTTTTCTGGAAAAAAACCCCAGCTTTTCATCATTACTAAAACATTCTCAATGTCTTTTTCCATTTTAAATTTCTACTTATATTTTCTTGTAATGAAAGATACCCATAGTGCTTTTCAATTTTGAACAATCTGACCCCAAGACTTTCCATTAAACTAAATTTATTATGGTGGGATGGAGCCCTACAACTGTATGATTTAACTTTTAAATTTAAATTAAATTTGTCCCCAAGTCTTTGTAGCTGAAATGGTACTACATTTTTCACAGAACTATCTATTCTGTAATACATTTCCATAAAGATTTTGTGTCTATTAGAATTGTTGGCATAAAATTTGCATCTTTCCAAAAGCCCACAAAATAAACAGTGCTTCAAATGAGGTGTGCACAGTTTGAACTTGGAAAATAACTAGAACTCAAAACTTCCTAAGCTTTAAAATATTTATGAATAGTAAAGTAATAGCTAGACATAAAAATCTTTTACATAATCAGTTTTAACTTGGATTTTCTGCCTATATGCTTATGTTTAACACATATTGAATTCTGTATAAAAAAACCAGTTCTCTAACCTTCTTTTCACCTCTTTCTAAAATAGTGGTTATATCTTCTTCTGTCAGCTCACTATCTTTGGAAGCAAACACATGTGTGGCTCCATGCCGGATCATCTGCAGCATTTCATCTTTTGCCAGTTTATTAGACTGTTGGTCTATGAGCCTTCCTAAAATTAGAAGAAACATGTTGAAAGTTATAATACAAAGTTCTAGCATGGCCATACAAACAGTGGATTTTTTTTTCAGTCACTAGTAGAACAAGAGAAGTAAAACAAGAGAGCCATACAGAAAAATCTGCTTTTCGCTTGAGCTGAAAATAAACAGAAAACAGGAACTTCAGGGAAAATAAAACAGTAGCAGCTCTGGATCGAGCCATAACAAAGACTATTTTACATTCAGATAATCCAAAATTTATGTTTAAAATTTACTCTTACAAACTTAGTTGAACTTAAGCTCAAAATCCTATTTCAGCATGAAAAATTAGTGTCCTGTATTGACCATTAAGAACACTCACTTCATTGATTTCAACTCAAATCTCTGAATATTTTCCCCAAAATTCTTATTTCTGTCCCAAAGTTTCACTTTACTATCTCCTATCCTTACAGATCACCAAAATTTTGACCATCAACCTTTCAGTAGCCCACCCTTTTGACCATACAACCTTCAAAACTTAGCTTGAGCACCTTAGATGTTGCCAAACTATTTTTCCAAGGGCTTCTAACCAAAAACACACAAAGCAGTTTTAATATTCAATAAATTCATATGTGGCAAGAAGCACATCTATACAATTATAGTTTTAATCTGTCATGGAATAGATAGGTATTTTTAGCATATCATAAAGTATTATTTGTAACATCTATTCAGATCTAGTTTGCTTTCCTCAGTCTTAGTATAGATCTATGCACACATTATTTAGGAAAACAATTTTTTTTCAGAAGTTTCAGCTGAACAAGTGAATAACTCAGACATTATGGTTTCTTTGGTTGCCTTAACATACTGCTATTATACACAAGGCCTGCTTTCTTGCATACTGTACATCTGTACAGTTGTTTAACCCACGCATTAGGGGATTGAAAAATTCTGTTGCAGACAAACATACATAGCAGTTGATACCTTGTTGTATAACTATAGAGTCCAGTCTCAGTTTTATTTCAGCTCTTTCTACAATCCTCTCTTCAACAGTATTATCAGTGATTAGTCGAAACACCCGTACTGGTTTCTTTTGACCAATACGATGCGCACGATCCTAACAAACATAAATCAATGAGTGTTCAGCAACAAAAACTCACAAGCAATACACAGTTAGCTTGCAGAAACAGCATGTATTTCTTGGTTCCTTGCTTAATTCAAGAGCATACAAAAAACATAAAACCAGTATAGCAATATTTACTTATATCTGGCTATTACACCTTTGAATTTTGTCTTATCCTATAGTAATAAATGTGTCTACTAACTGCATGCCTGTCTAGACTGCAGTTGGGAAATGGAGATACAACACTATATACGTACACACATCTGCACTGCTTTCAAACTCATTCTCTGACTTAATAGGTATTGAAGCTTTGGCATCCCTGGCTTGAGTATATTAATTCCATGGACAAAAGTCCATGCAGCCACACTTTCTATACTGATAGTTAGTCCCAAGCTAGCTACATTAAAGCTTCAACACGCAGCTCACGTAGCACAGGTACAATACCCAACAAATGAAGTTATATGACTAACAGACTATATTTGTTTGTAACAAAACTTGTGTTTATTCTCTCTGGAAAACAAACACTAATATTTTTTTCCTCTTAAATAAGAAAAATTGAACAACTGGCCTTCAAGCTGTTGGTACCAGGATTTTCTGACTGTCCTTTAAACAAGAGGCATTTAATCTTTTACTCTTCTACACAACATTCATTTCCTTCCTGAAAATACTACTAGAGCTCACAAATCACACTCATCAGTTTCCAGGAAGTCAGTCTACTATTGGTAGTCAGCATGCATATTGAAAGGATGAGTTACAGTAAATATCTGACGTGTTTAAATACATTAAATAACAAACCCCCACAAACCACAGGACAAATACCCCACCTGCCCATCATGCGAGAGAATCACGTGACTTCTATTGCAAACGAAAAATTATATTTGCTTTCTTGATATTCACACTCACATTTTAGTATGTTTAACCCACATATAAGATTTTGGGTTGTTTGGATTTTTTTTTCCCCCTGGTGTCACTACCAAATGGTTTTATGTTTATGCAGAAACAAGGCGAGTCGCAACAGCATAAGCTTCCCAAAACAAAAGAATCTAAAGCTGCATACTTTTAAATCTTTGCTATTATTTTGGAAATAGTCCTCATTCGTTTACTGTTTTCTTCTGGAAAGACAGAATTAATAAGAATTCTATGGATAAACAATATTTTGACAGATGTAATCTTATTACAAAAATGATTAAGACAGATATTTATAGAGAAAAATCTACAGTTTCTTCCACAAGTTTGTTCACACCCCTTTTTATTCAATTCCTTAGTTTCTTGGTATTAAACACAAAGTAAAAGAAAACTAACAAAAATGCAAGTTCCAGAAACACTTCATAAAATACGACAACTTTAACAAATGAATGTGTATTAGGGAATTAACTCACCATGGCTTGCAGATCTACTTGAGGGTTCCAATCTGAATCATAGAGAATGACCACATCAGCAGTTGCCAAATTAATTCCAAGACCTCCTGCTCTGGTACTCAGCATGAAAATGAATTTACTGCTGTTGGGAGCATTAAATGTGTCTATTGCTTCCTAAAAGCGAAAAAAGTAATTAAAGTATCAGAGTGTTAAACGAGCTTCCAATATGTTGGTGGTTTTTCAATTAAATTCCTCTGAAATTTACAGAATTTTCATATCAAACCAGATTTTTTCCAGAAGTAAGAATGTGTAGGTTTACACAGGTGGAAAAATCCATTCTGATTCCACAAAGTAAGACATTTTTCCTTTAGTTGAGGAACAAATGGCACCTCCTTTACTGTGCACTTTGGTTAAGAAAAGCATATTCCCGTAGCACTTTTTAAACTGTTGCAATTTTGCTTTATTTGAAACAATTATGTAGTTGCTTTTATATATATGCAGTAATTTCTTAATAACCTAAGATCTAAAACAAAGACATTTCTGTTTACATACAACCTCCTCACCTCTCTCTCTTCATGTGGTGTCTGACCATCAAGCCGGCAGTACTCATATCCACGCCACATGCAATAGTCCTCCAAAATATCCAGTAAACGAGTCATCTGACTAAAAAGTAGAACTCTAGAACCTGACAGAATACCATAGAAGATTGGCAATAGTTTTATTGTAGGCTCTTTGAAAAGGTTAATGTGAAACTATAGATCAGAAGTAAGAATTCATGTGAAATATTCTGTACTCTGCTCAACTTACTGTCTTCTGAAGTTACTTTTCTGGCATTAACTTTGAGACAAGATTATTTGATAATTTATACAGAAGAAATACACAGCTGAAGTAACACAACACTTCAAACTATGATATGATAGCTAGCTGACAACTCTCATTAGAAATTGTCTTTAAGACAGAAGAAGGGTAGCTCTGCTCTTCCTTCTACTTCTCCATACTATCAGTCTCTCTCATCATTCCGATAAGACTTCCTTCCCTCCAGGTGTCAAAATCTACAGAAAAATTATTTTCAACAAAAACCTCACTGAAAGTAACAAATGCATTCACTGGAGGAAAGACAAAAATCAATTTATGCAATTTCTGAAAGTAGTTTTACTTACAACGAGCATTCAGATCACTCCTGCTCATAACTGGTACTCACCTTGCTCTCTGAGTTTTGCTAGCAGTTTATCCAGAACTAACATTTTACCACTGTTAGTGATGAGATGTGTATCAGTGGTGTAAGGAGGGCCTGGCTCAGCACCATCAAACAGGTAAGGATGGTTACAGCATTTCCGCAGCTGCATCAGAATATTCAGCAGACGCATCTTATCCATTTTCCCAGCTGAATTTAGGATATCAATATCTTTCATCAGGATCCTTGTATACCTGAAGTTTTACAGGCAATTTTGAACAACTCTCACTTGTTACTTGACATTTAAAACACAAAAGGAACCCTGCAATATCACAATTGCTTATTTCTGGATGTGAAAATTTGCTTTGTTTATATAATAATGAGATATTATCAAGAAACTTGGTGAAAATGTCTGACTGATAATAAGTATTTATAAATCCATACTTAAATATGGAGAGCAATCTGTCTGAGGGACAAAGATGTGTCATCTACTGGGTTACCTTACACTGCAATTTTAGGAATACAAAGCAGATTAAAGATATCATTTATTTGCCCAAAGCAGCTACACTGACTTGGCTCCTTTTCTCATGTCTTCTGGGTATGTGGCTCCTCAAGGTTTTATTTGAATTTCAGCTCAGACTTTTACCTCTGTGTACATACTTGGATCAAAGGACGAAACTTAGTAAGCCTATGTTCTTTCATGTAAAATTGAGGGAGGAAAAGAAGTTTCTGCTTTATCCCTTCTAACCCTTTTCATTACACTTCCTGAGCTCTTTAAAAAAACTTGTGCAACTTCTAAAAATGCCCCAAAGACAGCTATAAATAGGCTGTTCCATCTGACTGTCTTTACATGCAACTACAAGGAAAAAAATCTCCTCAGTGCGAATAGCCATAGTGTCCTTCATGAGAAAAAAAAATAAAATCTTAACTTTGATGTAAATAACTCACCATTCCCTCTGCATTTTGCTGAGCCCAAGATAAATTTTTACTTCCTTCTTTGGAGGCAAACTCTTTTCTACTTCAGCTTTTATGCGACGTAATAAAAATGGCTTCAAAACCTACACAAATTAGAAGTTTTTCCAGAGATAGATTTATTAAATCGATTGCCTCAAATACAAAATTAACAGATTCAATTACCTGATATTTATTGAGAACTACTCAGTATCTATTGCTGTCACAGTGACTCCTGCAGAAAAATTCTGCTGAAGTGTGCAAAATTAAGCTGTCCACAAATAGGCTCAGTTCACACATAAATATGTAACAGTACATAAAGATCGCTGTATTTATCCTAAGCACAAGCCTATAAATTTATAAAATGTAACCCATAAATTTATAAAATCTATTCATCTTTAACGTAAACTGTTTCATTCCCACTAACAGTATATACAGAATACATCAGCATTTCAAAGATAAGTAATATATGTTGTACTTCCTTCTGATTTGTTTTGTTACTGTATGATGGAAAAGGTCTTCTCACACACAGTAAAGCAAAGAAAAAGACATACCTTTACTCAGGCTAGCATGAAATGTATCAGTATACTATTCATAATAATAAATGGTTTTTAAAAAGCCTCAAAATCCACTATTTAGACATTTACGTATAAATTGTCTCACTTCAAGCAGTAATGTTACAGAAAGCAGTACCTACAATACTAAGTTCCAGTATTTAATTAACGGAAATTCTGCATGTCTAACTAAATACCTTCATGCTCGTGTTCTCAATTTCAAGATGGAGGATATAATCTGCTTTTCTTTTTTATACTGTGTATGCTAAAAATGACACAATTACAGCTTTAATTACTTACAGCATGAAGTCTTTCTACAAGTTTCTGATCACCAAGACAATTTTTAGTGTCGAACCACGAGTCAAAATCCTGTGGTGAGAAATAGCACAATTGGTATGAACAGTTGATCATCTGTAGTTTTAGCAGACACATATTGACTCTCACATTCCAGCTGAGTGGCATAAATCGAGACAAATGACTTCTATGAGTGAAAAAATATAATATCTGTAATTCTGCACCAGCTCCCCAGTATAATAGTAAAGTCCAGTAGCTCTGCAGACAAAACACTGTTACTCTGCTTAATTTACAATGGTTTTCCATGTTCATCACTGCAGTATCCAAGTTCTTTCCCTTAGTGTTTGCTTAGTGCAAGAAGAAAAAGAAAGCCAGAATACTGAAGGAGATGAGATGCATAACAGAGCAAAACCAATGGAAGCAAGCAATATACCAAAACATTAACAGTAAAAGGAATGACTCAAATTCTACATGAAAATTACTTATGCCTATTTGGATGTTTCATATTCTGTTCATTCTGCATTGCTCCCACAAATTTTGTTCTACTTTGCGTAATTCTTGAACTTTTTAAAGTATTACATTGCCTATAACTGGCCTGAGGCCTTATCTGTACGAGCAGAACACATTGCTTTAAGTACACAGAGTAAAAGAAACCTAGTCTACAGCAAGGCAAGCCAGAGCTTCTACTGCATCCAGCTGGGTCTTCCACATCACGTCTTACTAGACTGGTCATTCTTCTCTTCTGCAGATTGCAGCCTGGGAATCAAAATAAGAACAAGACTACTGTACTTCCAAACATCAACTTACATCTGCAGAATTGAAGACATCAGGTAAAAGAAAGTTGAGTAAAGCCCACAGCTCATGGAGGTTATTCTGTAAAGGAGTTCCTGTAAGCAGCAATCGATTTGTTGTCTTGAACTCACGTACAATCTCTGACAGCTAGAAATACACCAAATAGTTACGATCATCATGTATATTTTTAAACACAATTAATTTTGATCAGTTTTTGAAACATGAAACAATGTCAAGTGATCTGTCTATGAAATTCATATTTACCACTAAATAACTTACAGCTTATATTTAAAAGCCAAACCACCACACCTAACATTTAAAATCTGCCAAAATCAGAAGGAATTTTTTTTTCAAACTATTTTCAAAGTATCAAATAATTTTGAGTTTACCTTAGACTTCTCATTCTTTATTCTGTGGGCTTCATCAATTACCAGGTACCTCCAGTTAAATTTTTTGAAGACTGATTTCTCTTTAATTACCATTTCATACGATGTAACACAAACATCCCATTCACCAGGCATCATTACATCACGGATAAAAGCAGCCTAAAGCAGAGTAATTGAATCAATAAACATTTAAACATGAAAAGTTTATATGAAATTCAGTGAAATCTATCTTCATCAACATTACAGATGCACTAAACTAACACACAAAAGAAGACTCAAACATTTTTCAGTAACTGAAAGCTACTGTAACAAAAGCCTTCAATCCTTTGTACTTTAGGCACAGACAGATCATCAGCTGGCATTAAGCAAAATAATTTTTCTCCTATTCAATATTAAATATAGAAGCAGGTTGGAAGAGAAGCAGGTTGTTCAGGTTGGAAGAGACCTTTAAGATCACGAGTCCGACTGTTAACCCTGCACTACCAAGTCCATGGCTAAACCACGTCCCCAAGCACCACAACTGCATGACTTAAATGCCACCATGGACAGTGAATCCATCACTCCCCTGGGCAGCCATAAATGTTCCAAACATCCAATCTAAACCTCCCCTGATGCAACTTGAGGCCATTTCCTCTGATCCTATCACTAGTTACCTAGAGGACACTGACCTCCCACCTGGCTCCAATCTCCAGTTGTAGAGAGAGGTAGTTGTAGAGAGCCATCAGGTCTCACCTCAGCCTCCTCCAGGTTAAACAACCCAAAATCCCTCAACTGCTCCTCATCAGATTTGTGCTCCAGACCCCGCACCAGCTTCATTGCCCTTCTCTGGACACGCTCCAGCACCTCAATGTCCTTGTAGTGCCCAAAATTGAACACACCACTCAAGGTATGGGCTCACCTTGCCAAGTACAGGCAGATGATTACTCCCCTGGTCCTGCTGGCCACATTATTCCTGATCCAAGCCAGGATGTTCTTGGCCTTCTTGGCCACCTGGGCACATTGCTGACTCATGATCAGCTGGCTGTTGACCAACACCCCCAGATCCTTTTCTGACGGGCAGCTTTCCAGCCACTCTTCCTTGTGGTGACTCAAATTCATGACCCAGTCCTGAGTTAACCTCAACCCTTCAATCCAGCATGTCCATATACCTCAGTAAAGCCTTCCTACCCTCAACAGTAATAAGCAGTCATGCAATCCACATGAAGAGCTGCAGAACTCAAAGGAACATCCAGCTTATTGACTCTCTTCAAGTTAAAAACCTACTGTATCTAATTTAAAACCTTCACTACAAAAGATTAAAAGTTCTACAACAGAACCCTAGTTACAAGGCAAAGCATGGACATTAGACACAAGTAAAGAGCTGACAGAAGTCACCAGAAGCAGGTAAAGAAAGAGGTAGCAAAGCTGAGGGCCTTTGGAAAATGAATAAACACTGTCACAAGGCAAATATAGAAGAGAGGGGAAAAGGTGCAAAAATCAAGAGGAAAGAGAACAGAAAAAAGGTCAGAGCACACAACCATACTTTCATTACAGCCTATTATTATACCTACTGATTTGCTTTTCCCCCTCATAGTTCCAAGCATAATATTTTGTATTTTCAATACTAAAATAGTTAAAGATTACTTAAAAAATACTGTAATTAAGGAAGTACCTTAGGGAGAATTCCACATCCCCAAATGACAGTTTTTGACAAATAACACAGACATCTTCAAAATGCAGCACTTACTCTGGCATCTTTGTCTCCAATAAGGCAAACAGCACGTAATGATGGAACCCAGCGTTTGAATTCATTCATCCAATTGTGCAAAGTTGATTTGGGAACCAGGACCATGTGTGGCCCAGGAATGTTTCGGTAATGCTTCAGATAGCCTAATAATGCTATTGTTTGTAGAGTCTTACCAAGACCCTGCATTGACAAAAAGGAGGGGGAAAGAAACCTGCTGAAATGAAATACCACACATAAATAGTTTCAAACAATTTTCCTACTATATAATTCCACCACTTAAGTTGTTTCAAGCAAACTATGCAGCAAATGCTTGCAATACAATTTCATTATATTACAATTCCAGTTGTAAAAAATCTAAGTGTTGTAGAATGACGCATGCTTCTGCATATACATTAACTACCATAGGCACTTTAATGTTCAATTTTGCTCAATAAATACCACAAAAATTCTAGAAGATTACTGCTTACCATTTCATCTGCCAGAATGCCATTAACACCATTTTCATACAATGAGATCATCCAGTTCAAACCTCTAACCTGATAATCCCTTAGTGTTCCTCCTTTCACATCTGTAAATGTAAGATTTCTCTCAGTAGAAAAATATTGAATTTTTCTATTCAGATTCAGTTGCAATCTGTTCAGATTTTAATTACATCAAAGCAATCAGAAAACTGTCAATATAATACTTACATGAAGGAGACTCTTCAAATCGAATACACACATTAGATGTTTTTCGACTCTCTGACAACAGCTCTTCATCTTCTTCCTGTTCTGTGCGCCTGTGACGGTAACTAAAGAAAGAATCCCAGATTTGTGTTTATATGAAATCATTTCAAAACACTGACTATAAAATCAAGGGATAAACTGTAACAGAAACAATCATTCATCTACAAGATGCGTGTGTTTTGCTATCCTAACCAAAATAATATCCTGGCACTAAGTTATTCCTTATGGTTCATTCCAGCTTTAATTGGAAAGGTTGATACGAAGCGCCCCCCTCCAGAGTCATAGCTATACTCTGACAGGTATCATGAGTTTTACAAGGTACTTCTTAATAAGCAACACAGAAATACAAGACACCCATCAGTGGTGGCTTAAGAATCCATTACTTAATTACAAAATGCTGTTTTGTAAATGTTCCAAAGCCTAGCTGCTCGCTATTACAAGAACACTGAGAAGCACTACGTGCAGGCTACACCTGCATTACTGATACAGACGCAGTGGTGGAGCGAGACAACTGGTGCCGAGGATCCAACATCCACACCTCATGCATGTTGTCTTAACTTGGTCTAGCTCCACTCTGGTTCCACACCAGCGTGTCCACTGGCAGCTGGAACATATCAAGTGTATTTCTGGAGTGCACAACCTAGTTCAGTGTCATGTGAAAGAAATTCAATTAATGTGCTCAAAAAAAACCCACTCCACAATATGGAGGAAAGCATGGTAAGCTGCAAGAATAAGAGTTTACTTAAAAAATGCATTCATGATACAAGGCCATACTAATGCTGATGGATCAGCACATGTACACCAACCAGCTTTTGAAGACATTATGATACAGCATAAATAGATAAAGTTCTGGACTTACATAGAGCACAATCCCTATGCTATTAGCTAAATATATATGTTAAAATGTATAGTTTAAAAGCATAGTAAGTCAGAAATAAAAACAAAACATACTCCCCAGCTGAAATCAAACTCTGTTTTTCATCTTTCTTCATTCGTGGCCGCCCCAGCTTGACCTTCAAGGGAGATGTTGGTGATTTTTGTGCTGCAGGCTGAATAAAATGTGCAAAAAGTTCTGTCTGCTTCAGGAGGAATTCAAACCTTTTTGCTCGATCTGCTTTCTAGTTTCCAAAGAGGGGAGAGAATTAAAAACAGAAACATCAATTTTTTTTTATGATGCAAAGTGAAGAAACAGAATTCAGACACTCAAAGACTGACAAGACCAACTGCCTACAATTGGCCAACTCAAAGGGCTCCAAGCATGAAATTGCTATTGAGCTGCTTCAGCATACAGCCAAGCATGAATTGCTTTAAAGCACCCAACTGTAATGCATCATAGTTCAAATGATCCTTCACAAATACCACAGCAATCTGGAAGACACTACAGGACTGCATAACCTCATCCCAGCACCTCATTTCCATTCAAAATGCAAAGATAAGTAAAACAACTCAAAAACAGTTCAGTTGTTAGACTGGTAAAGTTTGCATGGCACACAGGCAACTGAGAAAGGATGCTTTTAAGTACTACAAAAGATGGAGAAAAAACATCTAAGGTTCTGATTTCTATGCAAGGATGAAATCCCAGCCTTGCTCAAGTCAGTGGCAAAACTTCTATCAGCTTCAAGACTATCAGGGTTTGAGCCAAAACAACAATGTGGTAGTTCAGCTTTTAGAACTACAACTGAAGTAACAAATGCACCAGCTCAATACTGCTTTCACTGAAGTTTGTGTATTTTGCTGTCAGATTTCAAATTTCAATTATTTCAAATTTGCCACAATGAGTCTTATGCACTTCACTATATAAACACAGCAAAACATACGTCCCTATCTAGAAGACACCATATTATAGTTTCTAAAAAAAAATACAATAAAATGCAAACACTATCTGACAATGCAATCATTATCCACTTCTCTATGCCATGTCTAAGCATCATGTAACACCACATCACTCAAAGCAGTTTTCATGTTATTTCACTTATATAAATTGATATAAACTACAACAGTGACATTGCAGTTCTGTACTCTTCTAAGAAATATACAAACAGAAAGCTTTTCTACAGGCATATGCTATGCAGATAAAAGTGCTCTAGCAGCAGTAACACAAACTAAAGAGCAGTAAAATCAAACCTGGTGTGCAATGCGTGATCTCGCCACATGAGGGCAATGCATTTCTTTTAATAGCGCACCCCTTGCCGGCAAATAAACATCTTTACAATGATCTCCTGGAAAAATATTACTATTCTTTTTCCCTTGCACTTATTATTGGACAATTTGTGTAAATAACCTGAAAACCTTATAAACTGTAAATATCAAGTAAAACTTTCAGAAAAAAATCTAAAAGAGTTAGTAAAGACATGGATGCTTACACACATACAGGATAAGAACAAACCCATTCAGAAGATTTGTATTAAACAAGTAATACACGATGATTTCAGCAAGCTAACCTTAGCTGGTAAGGCTCTATAGCGAATGCCACAAAATACATGTTTGCCTGCAAGATTACTGGCTGGGTGTAAGCAGCAGCCTTGATAAATACTAAAGGTCTAGCTCACAACTGAACAACTTTTTTTTGAGACCTAGTCCTTTTGCCTCTTAGAAGATCAGAACTAACACTAATTTAGCAAAGCTGTAAATTCACCATGTATTATGTGAAACCAAGTTCAGTTATTTACTCAACTCATTCTCAAAAACTTAACTTGTGTGTCTTTTCATTGGCTAAAAATTAAGTACTCACACTTAGATTGGATGTTAGAAAAAAATTTTTTACTGAAAGAGTTGTCAGGGCTTGGAACAGGCTGCCCAGGGAAGGGGTTGAGTCACCTTCCCTGGATGTGTTCAAAAAAAGGGTAGATGAAGTACTTAGGGATATGGTTTAGTTTAGGATGCGAATGGTTGGACTTGATGATCTTAAAGGCCTTTTCCAACCTTGTTATTCTGTGATTCTGTGAAGTAGGTATCACTTTTTCCATGTCTAACTGATACTCTTCCCTGACTTCTACAGTTCCCCATCCTTTCAGACTCTACTGTAATTATTAGGCACCCATTTGACATTAAAGCTTTTAAGAAAATAAAGCAGCAAGATACAAACACCAGTTTCAACCAAGAACTTCCTACAAGTGTCACCCAAAAACAAGCCTTGCGACGTCCTCCTGGCTTCTGCCCCTCTGTAACACAGAGGTTACCCTGCTACCTCTCCTCTCCCAGCACTATAAGATCCCTTCATTTGTGTCACTGACAGACAGATCCTCCTTTGCATTGTTATGGCATAAATATTATGGGGCACATTAACGTTTAAAACCTTTTTATTTTTTTATGATGAGAAAGTAGCAGCTTCAGTATCTCTCTCACTTAAGAAGTACCTTAAAGATGCCTCTGACCTGACTCAAGAGGTCATCAGATAAAACTAGCAGAGACTGATTCAAAACCAAAAGGGAGAGTTCTAAATATAAAAAGCAATTAAATAGAAACTCCTTACCACAGCAGGGTGTGGGTAACTCAACCTACCCGAGGGGAAAAAACGAAACAAACAAGCAAAAAAAAGCCAAGCAAGCTTGTTAGGAAGGAAAAAAACCACCAAAACAACACTGACAACTGCTGAGTATAAAAACAACAGCCTCCAACTCCAGAAATCAGACAGACAAAACTACTTGGAAGAGTGAAACAGTATTTAGCAGAACCATCCCTATCTGCTTCCTCTGTTGTCATATTCTTCACTAAATACCTATTGTTAGCCATTGTGAGAAACACTACACTGGACTAGACAGGTAAATGGATCTGGGTTTGTTTTTCTTTTCTGACACATCCAGTCTCCAGTAACCCCTTGTAACTGTTGATCCAGTTCAAGCAAACAACGTCATAAAAAGCTACACTATGTTTTGTCACAAAAATACTTACCATCTTCTCTTCATATTCAGGGTCAACTTCTTTTTCAGGTCTAGCTGCCTTTGGAGGAAGTTTGAGTTGAAATGGGGGATCATTTTTCTGGAATTCAAATTTTAAACATTTTATAAGTATCAACTTCTTTATCTACTAAAGCAGAGAGACATCAAACTGAACAAGCTAAGCATGCTCCTTTTTAAAAATAATTATTTCAAAATAAAGCAACTGCATTAACCCTATTATTTCACCCAAAGCAAAACTTGATATCCACAATGAAACTAAAGAGATATGACCAGATAAAACATAAGTTGGAGATTTGTCTCATCCCCATGTTTATCTCCAGAAATAGTTGAAAGCAGTGAATGAAACTACTGAAAGATGATGTTTAATCTTTCACAGAGATCTTGCTTTAAATGCATCACTGAACTTAGTTATCTTGAAAAGCTATTTTTAAAAATTAAATGTGATTTCTAAATTTGAAATTCCTAACTGCAAATTTGTGCCACTTGCATTTTGGTCCAGTTTTGAGTTTATTTCTAGATCAATATGGAAATATTTGGAAATACAGGTGTGTAACTACAACAATAACAGAGATTAAACAATCATGCGACAACTGCATGGCATGCCCTTAGTTAACAAAGAGCTATCTTATTTACTATCAATGAAAGAAAATTAACAAACTAACAAAAATGGCTAACTTTCGTAGTTTAAGATTAATTTATTCCTGTCTTCAGTTGGGAAGCTCAAAGCAGGTTTCTACAACTTAAACCACTATACTGCTATACTAAACAATGACATAACTAAACTATTCAGGGTCAAGTAGCAAAACCAGACCAATCGGGGACTAAATATGTAAAAGCTTGTAAAGCAACATTACACTTAGATTTCAGAACTGTTACTGATAAATATATATACCAACTTACTCTTTAACTCTAAGTACAATCATGCAAATGAGAGGAATATTTTCTGAAGTCAGAGATCACCTTTTCAAGTTTTGGCCCAAAGGCACAATTCTCTGCAAAGGTGAATAGTAGTTAAGTGTATAATGAAGTCATTTCACAACTTAATGATTTCATGAATACACAAGTTCAGCTTTGCAAGGCCAAATGATCATGTTGCAAACAGGTAGCATTAGAAATGTTCTATTCACTTACAGCTTCTTCAGTCACATTGATAATCAGCTCATCTCAGACAGCAATGTGAGGAGCAGACTGTTACATCAACATGCAAAAGAGCAGGTCCAATCTATGTGTATATTCACACCTCCATTATATTATACTATATAATATACACTCCAGTAAGAGAGACTGCTAGGGCTAGTATCAGGCCCAATCCTTGTTATTAGAGTGACAAAATATTCCTCCTTAGAGGAAAACAAAATTGACAGTAGGTCACTTCAGATGTCTCCCTCATTTCTCCTAGAAATAAATTATAGAGGTGCACTACTAGAAAAAAGTTGTCTGTCTACCTCAGGTAGGCATGAAGTTTCTCCTAGACAAAGCGAAACATCTCAGCATTATGAGAATCCCTTTTAACTGAAAGGTTTCCCAGTAAAATGTAACATGATATTATCTTTCTAAGCCCAGTGTGTGAATGAAATTTGCTGTTGTTCCCCTTTCACAGTAATAACACAGAGTACCTTCGATAACAGAGTACCACACAACACAAGGACCAACCTGATGCCCCGTCCACACTCAGATTGCCCTGGAGGAACCCAGGAGCACCCCTCCCCAGTCAGCCCCTCTTATAGGGGAGTGATGTCAGGTGGTGTGGAAACAGCTCCAGCTAACTCAGTTTCCCTGGGCTGGCTGCTTGGGGAGGTTAACTCTGGCCTGGCCAGAACCAGGACACCAAGGCTGGTGGCTACATGCTAGTTGCTACTCAGATATCCCCAGAAGAAAATATAGTGGCATACAAATCAAACTTATCCTGAAAGAAGTACTTGTGAATAACACATTCTGAGTTAAAGTAGTAAACAAAGTGACATACAAAGTTACTGCACTATGAAATCACACCCTAAGCCTTACCTTTCAAGGCAAAGCACATTTTCCCTGTCCTTTCACTCCTCACTGCAGTCTTTCTGTGGAACATTAATGGCCCCAAAATATCAGAAATAACAAACAGGAGACTGTCAAAAGCTGAGGACAGCTTAAGACACATGCACCCCAGCACCCATTCTCTTCCTCTCAACTTACAAGGGAAAAGAACATGCTGTAGTTTCACTAAAATACGATTCTGTGCTGGTGGAGACAGACGGATGGTAAGGATGAATGTCACATCCAAACAGTTCTGTGCGCTAAAAATCTTAATTGTTGATGTGAATAATAACACTTCTTTCTTACTACCAGCTAGATCATGTACAATACAGAACAAAGTATTTTATCAAGCCTGTGAGAGTCTTACCCTAGAAACGTCACACAATGCACCCAGAGGGCTGACTTAACAGGAAACAGGATGATCAGAAACCTCATTGCAAACAATTAACCGGCAAAAAAGTACTCTTGTGTTTAACTCAAGGAGCTAGATGGTAACAACCTGCCTCTCTCTTAGAAAAGTTTTCTGTTAAAAATTAAACCCTAGATAAGAGAGTCCCTTGAAAACTGGTGTTATTTAAGCATCTTGCAAGAAACATGACCAGTTACAAAAACAAGAGACCCTGAGTATTCCAGAGATCCAAAATATTTCCCCTTGAAATTTCTACTAGTTAGCCTAAACACAGCTTTAAACTTCAGGCTGAGAAAAATATTTCTAACTAGTAAGTGCAACAATTAGTCCTAAATTGGGTAGGTCACCTGAACACCTAAAGAAACGACAGGAATAAGAACTGCTGCTGCTTTAGTTGACCTTACTCTTGTAAGCTGTGTTATTGAGAACTTTAAACAGATACATTAAGAATGAGAAGGACCCCTTTTGTGTTTAACTCTACTAGAAAGTAGAAACACATTCCAAGTAGTCATTGAGTTGGTTCTACTACAAGAAGAAAGAAGTTCTAGTGAAGTCAGTCAGTGGTAGGGGAGCAGAGCACAACAGGTTGTATTTAATGCCATTATTTATATAGACAGTGTAACTAACTGTGTACCTATGTAACAGACCTGTGCCTCAACGTAAAGTGGAATTCAGCTGTCTGAATTAAAATTCAAAGAGCAAATATGGGTTTTTTTAAGAAAACACACTGGCCAGTGCAGCACAGTAGCACAATGTTGATAATACTCAAAGCCATGCACTGTTTTCAAATTATTTCTCCAGACAGGCATTCTCTAAGCCTTTAGTATCAACTTTGCACGAGTTGACACGTGTGGAAGTTTGCAGAAGAACTTGTATCCACTACAGAAATAGCACTTCAACTTCTTCCCCGAAACAACAGGTCACGCTCAGAATCACAGTGTGCTGTGTCTCTGCTGTCTGGAGTCAAAATAATGAAATTAAGAGTGTTCCTTCCAGGCAAAAATGGACTTTCATCAATTGGAATTAAGTTCTGGTTGCACTGATATCAATATTCCCGCAGTTTTCTCCAACACCATAAAAATATGACACACAATCATCATTACCACAAAGTTTTTTTAAATTCGTTGTTCAGGTTAAATCTTGTTCTGTTTCCAAGGATACCAAAACACGTCACGTTTGACATCCCTCGTGTCTCTGCCGGTAGTCTCTTCCCCCAAAAAGAGCTGAAGGGAGGGGGCTGGCAGCCAGACACCCTTTCGAAGGGTTTACCCCACACCACGGTCGCGTCTTAGCCGGGCAGAAGGAAGGCTGAAGCCCTGAAGGGAGGGCTGGGACGCGTCCGTTCAGCCGCGAACTCTCCGGGCCGCTGCCGCCGCGACAGCCCCGGCCCGGGGCCCGAAGCCCCGCGGGGCATCCCGGTCCCGCCAAGCCCCGCGCCCGCTACCGCCATCCCGCTCTGGGACAGCATCACCTGGGGACAGGGGAAGGGAAACGACAGGGCGGGAGCGCTAAAGGAGGGAGCAGGACACGGGCTGGAGGACTGGCGGGGGGCGACGCTGGGCAGAGCCGGCTACACGGCACGGGAGCAGAGGCTAAACGGCGAGTAGCAGCGGGACCGGGCAGCGCAGCTGGGAGAGAGGCGCCAGAGAGACCGTACAGACGGTGGCAACTACCAGGGGGATGCCGAGGGCCGGAGCGGGGAGCTGGCCTGCACGGCGGGGCCAGGGGTGTGCCCGGGCGGGGGTCGGCCTGAAGGGCCGCCGCGCAGGCCGGCCCGCGGCTCCGGCTTGGCCGGGCCCTCACGGACTGCAGCAGAAAGGCCGGTGCTCTGCCAGCAGCCCGGGCGGCTGCCTCAGCGCCGGGCCGGTGAGGCCCGAGGGGCTGCTATAACAGAGGAGCGGCGGGGCCAGGCGCGCTCGTCCCCGGAGGCCCCCACCCCCGCCCGCCCCCGCAGCGGTACCTCCTCGGCGCCGGGCTCCTGCGCAGAGGCGGCCGCGGCCGAGGTGGAAGGCAGCTCGCCATCCGCGCGGGCAGCGCTACCGGGGCCGGTGTCCATTTTGTGCGCGGCGGGTGGCGGAGCCACCGGGGTGGTATTGGGAGGGGGAACAGGGGAGGGGGCGGCCCCACCGCCCCAAACACCGCGCGGCCCCGCCCCTCCCGACGGCCTGGCCCGCCTCGCGTACCTCTCGCGATATCTTCCGCGATAGCGCAGCGGCGGCACAGTCGGGCAGGGGAGTAGAGCTCTCTGCCGTGGAGAGAGTGGTGCCCCCGGGTAAGGCTGCTGGGGCCGGTTTCTGGCCGTTCCCCTCCGGGGTTGCCCGCAGGCCTCGCCGCCTCCTGTCCGCCCAAGTGACTTCGCAGCTCACAGAAGAGAAAGCGGCCAGGGGCGCTGTGTACATAAGCAGTAGCTTCGGGTGTGCCCAAGGGCAGCGTTACGATGTACTGAGCTTCCTCAGGCCCTCCCAGGCGTCCGTTGTACTTCAGAAACAAGGCTAGATGGGCAGGGCCGGAATCGGGGCAGCCGTCGCTGAGGTCCCTTCCATGTCGCGCCTGCCGCCTCTGCGGTCTCCGGAGTGCGGCCAGGCTGCGCCTCACGCAAGGGCGGGATGCGCTCTCCCTGGCCCGAGAACCTCTGGCACAGGTGTGCAGGAGAAGGCAGGCGCCATGGGTGCTGACGTGGACTGGCGCAAGGATGAGGTGCTGCGGCAGCCAGAGAGTAGAACAGAATAGTATGGGGCAGAAACCTCTCTACTTGCAGTTTATATTCCTTTGTTCCAAAACCTGTTGCAAATAGCAAATGTGTTTTCCTAAATGCCCCAGGCTGGGTTTGAGACTCCCACAGCAGGAGTAACTTGTGTGACTTTTTTTTTTTTTGTTCTTTTTCCTTAAGCCATTTCAACTTCAGCCGTGTTTGTGTACTGAAAATTGCAGTAATGAAGCCACTCAATTTAGTTACTGCCAATGCAGGCGTTCCTGACCGTCCATGCAAGATGTTCAGATTCTCAGCTGCTGAGCAGTGACTTTGCTCATGCCGCTAACAGATTCCAAAACAACCCTTGAGATGGCAGACTTAAAAAGTTTAGAGCTCCAAATCAGACGTTTTACCTGGTGATGACTTAAAAAGGCAATATTGTGAGAATTTTGCCCAGGGAAATAGATTGAACCCTAGCCCTGTAGGCAGAATGAGAAATAAAAGCATTTTCACTCCAGTAAAAAGCTTTTCCATTCCAGTAAAAAGCTCTGTAGCTATTCTCAAGATATTTTGCACAACTTGACAACTAAACTGAGCAAAAATGAGTTTGCACAGCATTTTTTAAAGACCTCTGACCTCTTCTCCATGTATACATTGAGGCCAATAAGATGCTATTTTGTAACTGTATGCTTGAACTGTTACCATTACTTCTTGATTACTCTGAAATTCTGTATCTAAATTATGGTCCAACACAGAAGATTTAAGCTCTAAACTCCCCTTTTCCATGTTGTGAAACAGCTGGAAAACAATAACGGTGCTGTTCCAAATTATTTAGCACCCTATTGCTTTCTGCATCTCCCGCATAGTTTGCAACAAAGCCAGGCCCACGGTGTCCACAGTAGCCCTTCCACATGACTTATTTTTAAAAGCTTTGCAAAGTATGTTTTTCGTCGTTCAATCGAGCAGAGTGACATGATTGGTTTTGAAAGAGTATTCCAAATAGGTTTTCCAGGCACAGTTATCTAGAAAACAAAGCTTACCATTAGCTATGCAAAAAAAAAAAGTCTCTAAGGTGGTAAAATTCCGGTCTACAGCGTGTCCTTAGCTCGCTAACCATTTTTAATATTTGACTTTCCTACTCCAGTTTCAAGTGCTTGTGGCTTCTCTCTATGCAAAGCACTCTCAAGTGTTTGTCATAGCTTGCTTTTTACTGGAGTTTCACAGGAACATTACATGCTGTACAAAACAATCGAGCTGCTGCTTTCATGAAAGATCCCCTTTGGATATTTTTTGCTTGTGTGCTTATCATTTGCATTTGGCATTTTGCATAGATGTTCTTGGTTGCTTATTTTAGACTCTTTCATGTACCTCTATGAATCCATTGGCTGAAAAAAAACCCCACTTCATCACACAACAATATTATCAGCTGATAATCTACTTAATTACTTAAAAATTAGTGAAGTACTTTTTTTTGTACTTACTTTACATACCATTTTTTGTACTCAGGTCTTTTCTAAAATATTTGCAAAATTCCACAGAATTTCTCCAGTTGTTTGGTTTGTCTTCCTGTGGTTGGGAAGCAGGGGGCTGATTGTCATATTGAAGTTGTAGATTTAGGTGTTAGCTCTTTGTTTTCCCAGGTTTATTACTCTTTATTTTACAGTCTGCCAGACAGAATCACCAGGGCAGAATGTGTAGTCTTCTCCACATCAAGGTTTCACAGTAATTAAGAAAGCCTCCTCTGTCCAACTCAGAAAGATAGCACTTAACACATTGTATGATAACACATTGATGTCAGACACATAAAGAGAAATTACATATTCTTAAGCTTGCTGTTAACCACTTCTATGTTTCAGATACTGCTGAAATTTGTAAAGAGTTGGTGAGATTATGGACCTAGGAGCATTTCTGTTACTATCCAGATAAGACCATAAAATTTTTGAAATCTTGAACTGTGACTTCTCAACCTTTCCCAATCAGGGGACTAAATGTAATGGTCTTAAATTTCTCTGGCACAGACATATTGGGCTTGAGTAGCTTTTTAAAATAAATCTTAGTATTCTGTGGAATTATTTTATAGGCCAAGTTGTTACAAAACCTCTTTTCTGTGAGTTTGTGTGGATGAGTTGTATAGGTACCTACCTATGTGTGTGGATAGAGAAATACTAGCAAAAAGCAGGCTGAAAAAGAAATAGTACATGCAGTTGTGTGGGAAAATCCCCCAAGAACTGAGAAGGATTAGAGACCAGTGGGCCTTGAATTCACAGGAACAGATAAACTCACTACACCAAGAGTTTGCCTGGAGCACACAAGGCCACAAACACACACAATGCTGCCAACTCACACGAGCACTGACAGGTTGTGTCACTCTGTCACAGAAAGTGGTGGCTGTGGCTGCTAAGTACACATGAAGCCGACAGGACCATATAGGCACCTACTGAAAAAAGAGGAGCCCTTTGAAGACTTTCTGAGCACCTTAGTAAGCAGATGGGGTTTGCCTCCCAACTGTTGCACAAACCAAGTGACTTAGTGTGTTTACGTGTAATAGAACCATGTGAATGCACTGAGTGGATAAATACGTACAGTTGGCAGTAAAAACTTGATTCTATGGGTAAGAACAGCTTAAATAATAGAAGGTGACTTTAATATCAGTCGCGATATCGCGTCTGCCCTGACATGAAAATCGATTTGCAAGTGACAGTCCGGCTGTCAGGTGCCTCTAGGTGGCAACACCGAGCTGTCCTGCCTGGGGCCGGCTGCAGGAGTCCTGACTCAAGGTGAGCAGGCAGCCTATGTGCTATTTAACGTGAATGCTGCTCAGTATTAAAACTGGTTTGATCAAGAATAGGGGAAAAAAATACACACCTTCGATTTTTAAACCATCTCCTACTTGCTGTTTTTTAATTATTTCTGGAACTGTATCATAGGTATGCAGTATGTCCCTGCAGAATGGCAAAAATATCTCGTTAAGAAGGGTATGGGCTAGGTAGAATCCTCTGACTTGGGGATCTCTTAACTCCCTTCTGCATATTCAGGAGGCTTTCTATTAAATACCATAGTCTAAAATCCACATCTACTATGCAAGTCATTTCTAGCTTAAACATACCAGCAATGAACTTAAACCACAACTGTAAAACATGTTAGCCATAAGCAATAAACAGCTTTATAGCTTGGAAGCAAGCAAAATCTGGGAGTAACAGAAGTGCTGTCTGAAATGTTGTGAATTTACTTGCACAGCTGCCAACTGTATCACTACACCTACTTTATCCTAGCCCAGGTGTGAGCAACCACAGTGCACTAATCACATGTTACCCTGACCACAGTGTTACAATCAAATGTTTATATCAGGTGTTGCTATTTAAATGTTTCTTATATTAAATACTTCTCTTTTCACCTCAGTTCTTAACTGGTTCAGAGTTTCATGGTTTCCGTGGTTAAAAGGACATCAGTGACAGGGCTGTGGAACCAAGTGTTCAGGGCCCAGGGGCACTGGTAGACCCTGGCCACTCTCCCAGGGACTTGGAGCCCCCTTTAAATTCAGACTTTGCCCTTCAGGGCCTGTCTGATCTAAGTCCCAGGGCACAGAAAGGGCCAGTTAATTCCTGAAAGATGGGAAGCCAAGCACAGTAGCGTGGCAAACAAGGCAGGGGCCTCACCAGCTACTGTCCAGTCCCACAGCACTGAAGCAAGGAGGGCAGGTCTAGAAATGGTGGCCAGGCTCCACCAATAGTCCAGATTATCGGGTGAGTTTTTGGTAAAAAAAGCAGATTCAAAGTGAAGCCACTCCACAAGTCAGAATCACATCTTGTGAGGGCAACCAGGATCGGGCACAGTGCAGTGATCAGCAGGTAGGTCCAACTTCAAGCTGAGCTGGAGACCAGTCCCTCTACAGCTCGGGCAAGGACTGAAGGTCCAGGGCTGAGCCTAAATGTGGTTCCTGGGCCCATGGGTAGGGAGTGTGAGTGAAGGCCCCTGGGGAGGCTGGCCAGGGTTATTAAAGCCTATTAGTTCACTTAGGCCGGTAACAAAATCATACATCTCTTAACAGCAGAAAATAGGCAACATTTGCCTTGTCTGTATTTCAAGCATCTTCTAGGCAGTTCTGCT
The DNA here is from genome assembly GCA_020800305.1 of Porphyrio hochstetteri. Taxonomy (NCBI): domain Eukaryota; kingdom Metazoa; phylum Chordata; class Aves; order Gruiformes; family Rallidae; genus Porphyrio; species Porphyrio hochstetteri. The sequence continues at coordinate 22,236,663 of CM036917.1, forward strand.
CTCAAACAGCTCTCCCTAGGCTTTTTCATGCAGGCTGCTATGAATGCCAGAGGTTTCCTTGTATCTGCTTTGTCTTGATTCATGGTGTTTCTACCTCTTACATCTCTTCCAAAATGTAGTTTACTACACAGCTCCGCTAACAGCAGTCTGAAAACAGTAACCCTTGTCCAGGTGGGGTCTCACTCCATCCTGTCCTGTGCAAGCGTCATAACATAAGGTGAGAAACATCAGCAAGGCTGACCCAGCAGAAAACTATTTCCCCTCTTTTCTAATTTTCCTGCTGGTTTAGTTGCTATGTGGTCAGAAATATGCCAGAAGTGATACAAGGAAAGCAGAGGGAGGAGTTCACAGCTATGAGCAGGAAGGAGAGCGAGGCTGCCTTTCCAGCAGCTGCTGGGGTGTGAGTAAACCTCGACTATGCTCACACCCTGGCACATAATCAAGCTCCACCTACCACTGCTGTCTTAGTCTCTTTGCTCTCAAGTTAGCTCATAAGGTGAAAGCCTTCCATGGCACATCTCTTGCACAGTTTTACTTATGGTCTGTGTTTTAATATGTGCCTCCTATTGTTTTAAGTCATTTTAATAATTTACCTGCTCCCTCATTTGGCCTAAGCTAAAGGAGAACATTGTACAGAGAAGCTGTTATCCAAACTCCCCAGAAAGACGTCCTTCAGTGAAGAAATTACTGTTGCTTCTGTGACATCTGCTGCCTGGCTGGAGTGGCTTGTTTGGCAGAGAAACCATCTCTGCAGGTTTCTGCTAATACATCTTCTGTTGCTGAGAATTCAGAAATGCTCCCTCCATTCGTACATCAGTGGTTATGGCCTTAAAAGTAACTTTGGTTATGTTCAGCAGCATAGTTCTAAGCATTCTTGCACTTACCTCTGCAGCCCCGTTTCATTCAGATCCTTTTCCCATAGGTTCCCTTCCAAACTTTTATCCACTTTAGGGTTCCAGATTTTTTCCTTCCTCATAGGATTAGAAACAAACCTAGGCCTCCTCCTCCAGAGCTTGCAATACAGAAGCTGCTTCTAAAATGAGCTCTTGGCTTAGCATCACTCATTCGTAATCCCGATTTTGCTGAAGATGTCTTTTCCGAGGATTTCTGTTGCTGCTGAGCTTTGTGGCAGTGAAGCAGGTAAGAGCAGTCCAGCCCCTGCACGATGTCATTCGTGGCTACAAACAGCAAGTGGTCTTTATTTTTTGGTGGTACAGGCTTCATGTTCATGCATGAGTTTTCTGCATCAAGTTTTTGTTTTACGCAACAGTTTCTGAACTTGCCAATAGGGTTTGCAAACACAAGGCCTTATTCAGCATCAAAAACTATAACAGAATATCTAATGTGTCCTTTGTATCTGGTTCAGAGAGCTGATATGTACAAGCACTCATTGTATTTTCCCATCTTGTATGCAATACTGCATTTTTAATTCCAGGCTTTAGGAACCAAAGTGTTACTCGGTACTGCAAAGGTTCCTACATGGCTGTTCCCCAGCCACACAGGTTTCTTGTTAAACATTTTTTCACTTGGTGTACACTTCTCTCTTTTTTTGGCTGTGTGTTCTTTTTCTCAGTGGGAGAGCCAGGAACTCTCACAGTTTGGTAAATTATGAAAGTGAGAAGACTGTCATCTCTTCATGGATGTGATGAGCCAGGTTTATGTGATCACATTAGAATCTGTTAATTTACTGAGCCTCATCAGGAGTTCATTGCAAAGATACAGTAATTGTCTATGTGGATACCTTTAGGCCTTTGTAACTTTGAAATTAAACATAGAGGCTACTTCCCCCCACACCATGCTTTTGTGTTCCTCACCCCTTTGCACTGTTACTGGTGTTTCTGCAAGTGAACAGGGGGGTAGTTCCAGGTTCTAAAAAGCAAAAAATGAGCACAACAAAGAGAGTTAGTAGGTTGTTTTTTTCCTCAGATCAGCCTAGCAAAACAACTCGACTGCCCACACACACAAGGGCCAGTGCCAATACAGCCGTGAAACAGATACACGGCAAGATGGAGGGTGGGATTGCAGCCACACTAATTTGTATCAGTTTAAGCTGCCATAAACCAGACTTTAATAAACAACATTACAATTGTGTATTCAGTCATGAACTCCAAATTTTGCCCACCTACAATCAATGATGTCATGCAGATTTCACAATGATCAGGGATTCTCATACAGTGATTCTTGATGTAATAAACTGCGACTTTGCCAAAACCTGCTGCCTTGTGTCAAGAGAGCCTCTGGCCAGAAGGCTCAAGTTTTGTTGACAGCAAAGGGCATTTGAAAAGATTTTAGATCAAAGTAAAAGCTGTCAAAAGAGGATTTTCCAACTGAAATAAAATTGAATCCTACTTTGCTGCTTACTGCAATGGAATCCTTTTCTCCCCTAACCTGTGCAGTGGTTTTACAATACTGAAAACCTGTAAATAACCTGCCCATAAGAGAGACAGAATCTTATAAAAATTTGAATATTTATGAGTATCCAGCAAACAGGCCAGTGCACTATAGCCTTTAACTCTAATGATAGTTAAAATTACTTCTTCAGGAATTCTCTGCCGAATAAATGATCTTTCTTAAGCAGAAGCCTTTTTCTGTGGCTCTGATTTCGCACTGTTATTCCTAAGCTGATCACAGACTATTTGTAAATGTAACAGCTCTGTTCAAAGGTTTTAGCATGCACCAGGATTTCTTTTAAATACAGGAAATGCACAGAAAGATGCTGTAAAGCCCTGCCTCCATTACCCTTACAAACATGGCAGATGCACTGAATAAGCCAAAAGCCAACACTTCAATTGCCACAGGCTTTATCTTGCTGTGAAAATACGTTCAACCCTGTCCTTTTTATCCATTTTTGCTTGCCATCATCCACTTGCTGTAGAAAACTAGGCTGAACCTGTTATATTTTCCAGACTACTCTCCCTGTCTGCTGAAGGATCTGTTAAACTAGAGTAGCTGGTTTTAGTTTATCCTCGTCCACACAGAATCTGTTTCTGCCTTTCTCCTTGCTCCCCCATTTTTTTGCTGCTTTGTTTCCCTGACTGCCTGGGCCTTCTTTCTTCCTCATCCTGTAATGATTCTTCCTTTTTTGTAAGTCTCAAACACACAGCTGCCATCAAAACAATTCTTCCTTTCCTGCATTTACATTCTTCACACAGGGCAACCTTTTACACACATAGTTCAGGAATCTGTTTGCTGTAGTACTCTCTGCTCAATTCTAATCAAATAAAGTAGTATTTAATTTTTCCTTCAATTACCTAGAAGGCGGGGGGGAGTATCTGTTTCACCCACTGTTGTGCCATCTGCGTGAAAACTTCTCACAAATCAAGTGTAAGAGGTGGGGTTCCTGTAACTCTCACTAATTTTTTTGGGCAACATAGAAAACAAGCAGACAGTGCCTCATGTTAATTTTCTTGTGTTCATTTTCTCATCACTCTGAAATGTTCTCTGGTTTCAGTGAGAACATTTTAGGGAAGCCAAGACCCATTCTGCACTTCATGACAAGCCTTCTACCTTTGTGAATCTGAAAATAGCTAGGTATATTTTTTTTCACTTAAGCATAAAACTACAAACTTCTTTTTCCATCTGTTTCTGCAGGCCTTCCTGGGACCCTTCTTTAGGCTTCACATCCAAACTTCAAGCTGCTGCAAATAGTTTGGAGTAAACTGGTCTCAGCAAATCCTCACTTTCAAGAGATTAAAATTAGATTTTAATACAAATTGGGTAATTCTGATCTGGAAGAGGCTTGTCATAATCTTGATATCAAAAGATTATTTTGGATTTCTGGCTGTTACAGATTTGACTGTGTCATATCACCAGAATCCACCAGCTGTACACAGGTAAATTCTTCCAGGTTATCATATAAAGCCCATACACGTGGGCTGAGTAGTATTCCTCATTGTTGTATATGAAAAAGGAAGTAGTTTTTTCTTAGTTTCTGAATTAATTAAGGCAATCAGAAAATAAATTTTGGCATTTTCAAAATGCCTTCTTTACTTCTGTATCTTCTCCCTTAGCTGCAAGGATTATTTGCTGATCTTGAGGGCCCTTTGATAGAATGGTCCCACAGGAAGTGCTCAGAAAAAGGTTGATACTTATGCATGTGTAGAGAGTAACACCCACGACTGGCTTGAACAGCTGTGTACACATCCTAATATTGTTTTCTAGTCTGCAAACAGAAGCTGAAAAGTAGCAAAAGCTAAAATTTTGATGTGTACTTCCATGGATGACAGAGAAGAGAGAAACCTATCTTCTGGCAAAAGCACCAGGACAGAGGTTTGTACCAAAGTGAGCCTCTGTTACCACCTCCAAGAAAGACAAATGTACATTTGCAAATAAATACAGTATTCAGCAGAACACCAGCTCTTCCACCACTTTCCTGAATGGGAGACTTTCCTATGAGATGCTGGATGTCTGCTGCTCTTTCCCAAAGGAGATTAGTGCCAAGGGCGTTGGTCTGTTGTCTGAAAGGGATTGACAGAGTCAATGTGTGTCATGAGAGCTTTCAGTAAAATTAGATTCTGCCCTGTCCATAACAATAAAGGCCATACCCACACGCAGCTTGCATCGTTCATATACTTCCTGGAGCAAAACCACAGCAACTGTGTTCAACTGTCTCTTTTCTTATTTCCACACTGGCTCCTGCTTAGAAAGCAGGTACCAGCCCTTGGGCCCCACTGCCACTGGAGCCTGTGGGGAATGAGTACGCAGCGCGGCGCAGGCAGAATATATCTGTCAGCTAAGCAGCATTGTGCAGACAGGGTCGGCATCACTCTCTGCCAGTGGTCAGGCTCCAATTTTTGTAGTTAATTGTTTAAACAACAGCAAATCAGGTTGCTCTGATGGGCTGTATGCGTTCCTCTATTAGACCTGATTTGTATGGTGAGGACAGGCCACTGAAAGGAAGACAAGGGGCTGAATTATCCCCTGTGACTTTGCTGAATTTGTCCTTGTGAATGGAAAGAGAGTGAAATATTTGTCTGCAGGGGGGAGCAGAGTGGAAACTGTCAGGAACAGCTGGAACATATATACTGTGTCATGCCTTTTTGTGATACTGAGCTTTTCTGCTTGCTGTGGGAATGCTGCAGAGGCATGTTAGCATTTTGCTGAGTAAGTGTGGTGTGAGATCCATATGTAAACACGGATCAGTCACTAGATGAGAGAAACGGGCTGTTCTTCCAGGGCTGTGACCATCTCTTGTGTGCACCCCAACCTTCACAACCCCTGCAGGGTTTCATGAGTTAAATGTGGGGTTAGATTCTGGGAAAAATATACGCCTGTGAGAATGTCAGTCTAGATAACTCCAGTGTCTCTTCCTGCTTTGATACCTATAAATCTGTGAACAAAATAAATTCTGATTCTTCCCATCCTCTCCGATCCAATTATTCTGTCCACACAGGAGCAAGGACTTTCACTGTTCTCAATATTAATAACTTCACCAGTTGCTCTGCAACATGAAAATGGCCAAGCTTAAATAGCACACTTAGTTCTTTAGATCAGTTGGTTGTAGGGTCATGAAGGAATTCCTCATGGAATGCAATTAGTCAATTTGTTCTCTTCTGTTTTAGTAGTAGTTCAGTGTTGTTTTTCTCTGAAACACTAGTAGCCTGAGTTAGGAGAGGACTAGACTCATCCTTTCACCATGAGCAGAGAATGCCTGGTATCTGGCTGATGTGAATTGCACACACATTCAGGGTCAAAACGATGGCACTTACCCAGATCTTTGGCATGTATGAGGTTAGTCTGGTGAGGAGAAACACTCTGGCATGATCCAAATAAAGGCAGATTCTTGAAATCTGATTGAGACATGTCAGAACATGAGTGACCCGTACAAGCTGTGTAGAACACAGAATGATTTTACTGGCTGGGCTTTCAATTCTATGTTTTACATATTCTTTATTTTTACTTTCTCTCTAGTCATGTCTACAGTTCATATCCTTGAAGGCTTTTCAGTGTATGACTTTAGAAAGTGTCACATTAAGGAAAAATGTCTCATCAGACTTTGAATATTTGCTAAGATCTTGTATAGAAAGAAATATAATTTTATCCTCACTGCAAGTCATTTTCATTTGGGTATTTTCAGTGGTCAGTCATTTTTAAGAACACTCCTGTCACTCTCCCTACAGCAGGCTTGGAGAGGCAGGCACCACTGGCTGATCTTACTGTTACCAAGCAAAACCTATTCTCTTTCAAGTTCAAGGTATATTTATAAAGTAAAAACTTAAAAAGCGATGCAAATAAACCTAAGCAAACCTATGTAATCCTATGCTTTCAAACCTTTCACCATTGCAGTAATATTAAGAAAATCATTTTTTGTTTTAAACTTTTAAAATTGAGCTTGCTGGTGATTTCAGAATATATATTCAAAACATACTTGAAGTCCGAAACTAAATGCTAATGGATAACTGCAAAAGCTGGAACTAAAATAGAATACCCTAAGGGTTTTGCAGAAATGTTCAGCCAAAATCAATCTTTCTTTGCTCTTCTTTCCCGTCACTTTCCGTTCTGTTTCCAGTCTCAGTTCACTCTCCACGTATGCCTTCAACTGTAAGATTTTTGAAACAAAGACCATGTCATTCACCGTCATAATGAAGGATTTAAGTAAAGAATTTTATAATTTAAAAGTGGTTGAAAAATCTGTGCCTGGAGCAGGACAAGGGGGAAATCCCACTTCTTCCATCAGGGCTAGATACCGTGCATTTTTAAGCCTACTATTTTTAAACAGGTATGAGTTACGCATTATCAGCACAATGAAAATCATTAGGGTAACCAAATAACTTTATTTGCTCTTTTAATGTTTGGAGCACTAGTACCAAGAAGGCACAGCAGCTTTCATAACAAACATGTTAACCCCCACATGCTCTGCTTAATTATGATTTCTGGCTTCCTGTATATCCCCTGAGGGTACTGGCACTGTAAGTTAACTGGCACAGATTTTATTTATTCTGAATATGCTGAGCTGCTACCTGCAAGTAGTTCATCAGGTGCTTCACAAGCAACTGAGCCATTCCAGCAGTGAGGACAGGAGCCGTCTGACAGAGGAGAGACACATCTAGCAGGGAACAAAATCAATGTACCCCTCCCTGTCACCATGACTACCACTCAGCAGGTGTTTTTTGGGCAAAAGTGCCAATTTAAGCAACTGCTGATTTCTTATATACTGCCCCTGCATCACCCCCTCTGTTTGCCAGGTACGAGTGTGTAGTCGTCCATCACATTTATCAGATCGGGAACTGGTTCTGATCCAGCTGGAAAATAATCTTCTCTTTTTGTCTCATTCTCTTCCAGTCAGTCAGTCTTCTGATTCAGTTCTTCCCGTAGTCATACAAACATACCACGTCTGTGTAATGGAGGAGGTGGCAGAAGGGCAGAGACAACTGACTTAAGAGATGGGCACTGCTGATAATTTAAGCAGCATTTTCACTGAGCACGGGTAAAGATGGAGCCAGAGCTCTCTTTAAGGCTGTGGTTCGGTATTCAGTGTTTAGATCCATTCAGGTTGACACAGTTGAGTCACATGTGGAAGGAAAATGTGACTTTCCTTCTGCAAGTTTGTTCCATGTCTGGATGTATCTGTCCGAGCAGAAGTGTTCCAAAGTCTAGTTCCCCAACCTGCTATTAAACATGTGAAGTGGTTAAAACATCACTGTGGATAAAGGATATATGGAAGTGGGTGAAGGTGGTAGTAGAATGTCAGGTTTGGAAATAATGTTGCAAGGGTGCGTGAAAGTCACACTCAGAAACCTACCTAGAGAAGTCAGAACACATTTGAAATAATAAATAGTAAAGTTTATTAATTCAGTTTTCATTTATGGAGAGATTCTCTTAGGACCAGTGGTGATAACTGCCAGCAACAGGGATGCTATGAGTTTACAAAGACTTATTTATATGTATATAGAGCATATATTTGTGTATTATATTCCATTTTATTATACATATGATAGTAAATACAATAAATACATATCACCACAACATTTTGCTTAAAATCTTGAAAAAAACCAAGCATGGTTTCCAGTTTGTCAGATTCCAGCAGCGACACTGTGAGCTGTTGTCAGCCTGCCCTGCAGAAAAGCTCCAGCACAGCTCTGAAAAATGCTGTGGAAAGGTGATATTCTGGGCCAGGCCTGACACCAGTAACCACACCTCGCAGAGGGAGGCTTCATCACACCGGCTGTGCCCGGGCAGGAGTATATGAGACTTCTCAGAATTTACCGACTTGTAAAACCCAGTGAAGAAACCCTGAGGCCACTTAAAATCTAACACAAAAACATAAGCAAGTTCTTAAAAATGAACACAAGCTGCCCTGTCCTTGAAAAGCCAGGAGGTTCCCATCCTGGAGAGGGGTACTAACTCCAAGGATATCTCCACTGCCGTGCACTCTGTGGTCATACGCTGTCCTGGTGACAGTGGAGTGGCAACCTGTCTCACTGAAGCCACTTCTGAAAACGTCTGTTTCTAAACAATCTGCAATGATATGACCACAAAAATCAGGTTTATTTGTAGTAAATTCACACGGGGAACCAAACGCCACTGGAAAAACACAGAACCCAACACCAAACCCCTTTAAATCCACGAACAGAAGAAGTTTGGAAGTAGCGGACCGGGCAGATGGCGGCAGCTGAAGCGGACGTTTCGGTGCAGACGGAGCACAGCAGATGTGCGGACCGGCACGGAGAGCGCTGCCCGTGCCTCCACGGCCAGGCCAAAGCCCTTCTGCTGCCGCCGAGACCACCCCTGCCTCGGGCACCGCGCTGGGACCGGACTTCATCGGGGCCGGCGCAGTCACCGCTCCTCCCGGAGCTCCCAGGGCTCAAGCGCGGTGCTTGCTCCCCGCGTGCAGGGGGGTTGTCAGTATCCCCGGGGCTACGGGCTTCCCTCCCCTTCCCCAGGGCGCCGAGCCGGGCTCCCCGCGGTGCTGCGGCGGCCGGCGGGGCCGTGCGCGGGAGCCGCCCGCTGGCCGTGGCGGCGGCGGCGGTGGGTGTCGCAGCCGCCGGCTGCGTGGCGGCGAGCCCCGGCCGCCCATCACGTGCTCGGTGTGTTGCATTGTGTTTGCGGCGGAGGGAGGGCTGGCCGTGTCAGTGATCAATGTCATGACTTCCTCCTCGGGCTGGAGCAGTATCAGAGCACAGCTGAAGGAAGCCGATTACTGCTGGTTGCAAATTGGCTGGGAACAATACACACGCACACGCAGCCCGCACCCTGGCTCCCGCGTCGCCGCTCCGCGCCGGGGGGGAAGATGAGCTCAGGGGACGTCGTTTGCACTGGATGGCTCATTAAATCACCCCCGGAGAAGAAACTCAAGAGATACGTAAGTTCAGAGGCTCTGCTGATGTATTTTTTTCTCCCTTAAACGGATTTCGGCATGTGCTCTCCCTTTGAAATGTCTCGCTTGTCTCGGCTCCGTCTCGGACCAAAACAAAAAGATTTCCAAGTCCATGCGCTTATAGAGCATTTTAGTTTTCACCGATGTTCTCGTGCCCTCTGGAATTAACCTTTCCCGGCTCGTAAGATTATAGTACTTCAGTTGTTATGCAACGGATCTTAGATTAAAAACCACATTTCGGTTTCAGTTAATGTTGCCGTAACTAACAGAACTGTTGTAACAGAATTTCAGATGTCACTTTTCCAGGGAAGGGCAAGAACCTCCCGGGGAAAAAAAAACAAAACACGACCCCATACTTTAAATTCGGAGGCTCTGCTTTGTTAAGATGCTCTGTAATCTCTATGACACTTGCTAAAGGCAACATCTGCGATAGTTTTATTTACTAGTTTAGTATGGCAGACGCAGTTGCTAGCAGAAAGCTTTACTTTATGTCTGTGATAAAGAGGTGCTGGAAGATGCCATGCTGTAAAGTTCCTGATAGCTGAAAGGTGAAGGGGGCTGGTGAGAAGAAGCGAGCGCTGCCTGCATGGAGAGCTGCGGCTGCATTATGTGGAGAGGGGCCCCTTGTTTCGTTCTGTATCTGACTGCCTGTTTTTCTGAAAAAAGAAAAAAAAAAAAAAGGGTGTGTGTTACAAACATAGGAAACTATCAGTGCGGTCACTGCGGGGCTGCGAGGAAAGCATTCCCAGGGGGAATAAATGACCCTTTAAAATTTGCTTGGGACAGCATGAAAAATGTGAGCCCATCGTGGGCCATTTTGCGTATTCATTTGTGATGGTTCTTCATCAGGCGTGTTGTGGCTGTTGTTACACTCTTGGAATCGGTAATACTGGTTTGAGTCATGCACCTCTAACCCAATTTACCCCAGAGCACCGAGCCGTACAAGGAGAATGCCACCATATGTGTCTCTCACACTCGAGCCACATACATAGCTTACATCATTTGTCGTATTCGCTTCTGTTTATCAGCATTTTTTCTGGACTGCTGATGTTAGCTTTTTCTAGTAATGTGAGCAATAACTGTCTTGTGAAGAATGTGGTAGATATAATTTGGCAGCGTATTTTTACTTTGCACTACAAACTAGGAGAAAGGATAATTTACTGTTGTTAGAATTTACTTTTCACTTATTCTAAACCAGAGTTTCTTCTTTTAGATCACAGAATTGCATTGAAATGGATGAATATTTGCTTTGTCAGTTAGCATTTTCCAATTCTAAAATAACCACTATGATGTGTCTCAAGGGAGCTGCAAATAAAATATGGAAATCTAATTTTTGTTATATTTTGTAACGCTTGTACTAATAGCACTGTAGAGCAGGGACTAGACAATGTAAGAGCCACTGATTCACCCAGCTGGTATCATTAGTAACTCTGTCAGTGAAGCTATTTTTGATGACTCAATATTCATAAAAGGGCAAAATAGAGAAAACAGAATGTGATAAAGCTGGGATTTGAAAGCCCCCTTTATACAGTCAAGATAATAGTCACAACAGGGGTTCTGATCAGCTCACAAGACTAGTTGCAGTCTGCTCTGCTCAGATTTTGCACTACAAAACCGGGGGAAATTTGGTCTATGTTATTCTTCAGACATCAACCACTAGATTAGCCAGATCTCTGCAGATTAGTCTTTGTTTTCAGGTTAGGAGGATAAACTACTCCTTTGTCCATAATAAAGCAGAAAGAAATCTGCTGCAAGTACAGCAAAGATTAATGTCCTTCCTCATATGACAGGTTACACGGTTGATGCTACAAATCAAATGGAAATTGTTTCTTACCCACTGTAAACTATTCTTTCCCCACTTTTTATACAGTTTCACCAGTACCGTGGCTTGTGCATCTTGCATTGGGCTGGTGTATAGCACAAGCTGAACAACAGTGACTGCTTAAAAACAGGGCAAGCTCTAAAACAATGACTGTTTAAACTGACTTCAGTAGGTGTCAAGTGTCAACCGCTTTCGGAAGGATGGTGTTGGCTCCGGTTCTGAACTGAGGACATACACAAATCCCCAAGTTTTACACCACCCTTTGTGTTTGCCTGGCAAAACCCAGGGTCTGAGCGGAAGCTTCCAGGGAGCTTCGAATGGGAGCTTGGTCTGCTGCACTTTGGGACCTCTCCGGCACTGGAGGGACTCGGTTGCTCTCACTGGGTTGTCTCCCAGTTTACATTTTCCTGACTTCAGCATCCCACCTTTGTAAGGCCCCACCTGAGGGTCTCCTGTTTAACACACAGATAAATTCTGAATCCTGGATCTATTACAATTGCTAAGAAGATCCCATTCATTTCAGTGGAATCTGTAGTTAACAGACCAAAGTGATGAATTCAGGTTGCGAGACTGGGAACTGCAGATAGTCCCACTGAAACCACTGAGAATATTTATAGTGTTTATAAAATTAAACAAATACATCTTTGTGAGATTGGATAATAAAGACCAAAGTATACCTTCATTTATGTTTGTTCTCTGATGAAAGCACTTAGGTTTTTCTACAAATAAACAAGTCAGAATTTGGCTCCAGGTAAGCAGAACGTTATTTTCAAAACTTGGAGAAATGAAAAGCAGGTGTTAATAGTCTGTATTTTTTCTGTAATGTCTTACAAAGCTGATGCTCTTAGTAGCACTATTCTTAGAAGTGTCTTATCATTCCCTAACAAAGGCTGCTCTCTTACATGTGCAGGAAACGAACATGAGATTAATTACCCGAGTGTAACTTGCTGTAAAAACAGAGAGCTTAATGCTCAATGCAGAGAATTCATTAGAAAGCACAGGGAGCTTCGCTTCAGCAGGCAAATACTGTAATAATGGTTTAATAGCACATACGGTGCCTTTCCCTCTGTCTGATACTTGAACCATGCGTCCACCACGTCAGCCTATCTAAAGAGGCAGTTGTGCAAGGAGTCTCCCGGGAGAGCATTTGGTGTGTGTTGCAGTTCTTTGTCCCGTAAGTGTGACCTGAAAGCTGTGCTGCTCTCATTTCCTCCCTTGGTTCCAGCTTTTCTCACCAGTTGGGGTTGTTTGAGCCTGAGGGGTGCTGGGGAACCCCCAGAGCTCGGCGGGAGCTGGGTACAGGACCAGAGCAAGAGCGGAAGAAGCTGCTACTGAAAACTAGGAAGTGGTGGTGGAGGTGAAGTCCATCATGCTCTAGACCAAAAAATGTTAAGTTTTAGGTACAGCTTGACACTCAGCCCCATGGGAGGAAAACCTGGCCCCACTTGAGATTTTTGGTATTGATACTAGTGGATCACAAGTACCAGCCTCTGTAGGAAATTAATGTCATGGGAGAATCTGCTTCAGGTGTGATGGGTTTCGCAGTGCCTGATATTAGTGCTGAATACATCCAACCAGGGACTTAGATTGGGCATGCAGAGCTGCAAGGGAAAAAAGTGTTTATGTTTGTTTAAGAAAACTGTTACAAAGCAGAAGGCTCAGGATGGTATTGTTCCCATATCCCAATCCCCCCAATCTCGTAATGTCAGCCCGGAGCAGCTGGCTTTTGATACTTTTCATATGGAAATATATCTCCTCACTGACTGGTAATATTTGGGTTTTGTTTCTTGGAGAGGGGGAAGAATGTTTTCATGGCCTAGGAAACAAAGAAATTACTACAGCCAGTGCAAAGAGTCAGCATAGGGGAAAAAAGACTGGAAGAAAGGCACAGAGGATGTCTAATGAAATAAGAGATCAGTGCCACTGAAAAGACACGTTGTTCATGTGCTGATAAGGAGAAGGAGATGGGATTTTTAACAGGTAGCTAATTTTAACCTGTCCACGAATCCCTGACCTGTAGTTTGTCACACCTTTGAGGAGCAGCAGCAGTAGTTAGCCAGCCTGCCTGTGGCTGTGGTGAATGCCATGCCAGTATTGACTTCATCTTAAATTACGTGGTTTGCAATAGTAAAGGACTATGTACAGATGCTTGCTTGTTGTGAGTCAGTGCAGCTCCATTTAAGTCTATGCTGCACAGCTGTACCCCAGCTGAAGAGCTATTTTTAAGCTTCAGTACTATACAAATTGATGAGGGAAGACCACTTGCTCAAAAAAAAGTAAGTTTCCCACTTTACTTGAATGTCTGGATCCTTCAAACATTATTGAAAATCAAAATTCCTTGTCAGCATCTCTGAATAAGAGTCCAAAATGGACCCTGTGTTAGAAAATTTAGCCTTGGACTTTTTATCATGCTTCTTGGAGTGTCTGGCCTGGGAAGACAAATAGAAGTGTATATTAATGTACCAGACTTCAAAAAGCTAGTAAAGCAGTGTCAGTTCCTGTCTGAGGGGCAGTAAGTGCTCTCAGAAGGGCAGAGCAGCAAGTACCTGCAGATGGACATCTCTGGCTGTTGGGGGGATCTGCCAGAACTCGACCACAGCACCCCATTACCAGGGTTTTACAAGATAAGGGAATCTAGACAACTTCTCCATTTTTAGCTGAAGTTCTGGTATTTATCAGGAGAGCAAATGGGAAGTTACTGGCCACTAAGAAGAAAAAGTAAAGTAGAATTATGGAAGAGTTTGCTCAAGTAATAGGAACAAGAGTCCCACAGCACTGCTAAGGGTGGGTGGAATACAGAGTGGTTGCTCTCTGATCTAGCGTTGGGCGGTTGTCAACAGAGAACACTGCCACCCTCGCCTAAAAGAAAGCCCCAAGTGCTGTGTGAGGTCAAGTACTTCTGCTGGTTTGGGATTTGGGGGAAGTTTCCGAAGAATAACTCTCGGAGAGAAATCTGAACTTAATTTTTTTCCATAAGCCCTTTTATTTCCAAATGCTTCCTACAAAGCCTCACCTCTTGAGTTTTGTCACCTCTTGAGTTTTGTCACCTCTTGAGAGCCACCTTTCATAGCCTGCTGGAATAACATCCCAAACTGAGTTTATTTAACCAATTTGTCGAGGTTTTCTAAGTAGTTTATAAACTGGGTGGGAATAGGAAACCTGTGTGGTGGAGAAAGCTGACAGAGTCTTTTAGCTGGTTATAGCTGTAAACTCTGTACCTATGTCTTTCCTTCTGTTACTTAATTTTCAAATCCAGAGTATATTCTGTCTGGTTTGTATATTAAGGAAGAACTCAATTTTGACAAAATGAAGATTTTCATATAGAAGCTCCCATGCTGCAGACTACTTCCTCCTCCATGAAATCACGAACAAATTGATCTCCCTGGTAAAATAACAGCAGAAAATTTATTTTAGGGAGGAGTTTCCATCACTGGCCTTAAACATTTGTAATTAGCTAAGTGCAAATCAGACCATTTTCCACCACTTAACCTTGTTTTGGTAGATTAAGTGCAATGTTTATGCTACACCATTTTCTTCCATTTTAACTATGTTTTGGCAGTTTAAATGCAATGTTTAATGAGATAGGCTGACTTCTAAGAAAAAAAGAATTTCTAAAAAACACTGCTGTTCTTGGCAACCCATGTATCAGAACGTTAAGCAGAATAATTTCCCTTGGACTATTTATTTGGGTGGAGCCGTAATACCCTGAAGCCCAAGTTTAATCTTAGACTACATGTTTTCAGTGCACAGGAATGTCCAGGCACTGGGTTTTATTCAACAGAGAAACCCTCAAGTTATCATGTCTTTGCATTCAAAAATAAAGACTTCAAGAAAGACACACAATATGCTAGCTTGAAATAGAGAAGGAAATGTTGATTTGAGTAGCAATTAACCTAGTGTTGAAATCAAACGTATTAGAGGGAAAAGCACTACGAGTAGTACTTTGGTGATCTCTTTGTTGTAGTATGAAAACACTGATATGGATAAACATATTACTTCTACCAATAATGCATTAAAATGCTATGAACGTGTATTATGCCAGTTTGATGGGGTTTTAGGGAAAGGAACAAGTTTACTCCTAGAATGTTTCTCAGTAGAGAAACAGTTGTTTTATTTGCTTTCTTATCCTTTTCATTTGAGTTGGAAATGAATTAGTAATGTGATAAGACAAGGAAAAAATGCCATCCTTGAAATGAAATTTGCATGTCAAAACATAAAATCCAGCCAGATAAAATAGATTTTCCTCTCTCTCATTTAATTCTTGAATAAAATGCAATACTTCAGCTTCTGATGTTTTCTGCTTTAGAGTATCCTTGCCTTGTTTCAGTTTGTTACATCAGAAAAAAAAGCAAACCCAACAAACATATAGCCATGCAAGACTCAGTTTTAAAAGCTGCTGCAACTTGCTCTTTGTTAAAAATAAACCAAAACTGGCGCCTAGTCTTCGTGGCAGAAAAATACTCCCTTTATGAGGCTAACTCATCAGTAGCTTTGTAATTATTAGAATGAAACAACTGTTCTTAGAGATTTTGTTATTCCCTTCCCTTCCGATGCCAGAAACCCTACCTGACCCCTGCAGTCAAAACTGCTTTGTAGCTTTCCACAAAAGCCTTGAACAGCACGGTTCAGTTATCCAGTATCCTTCCATATAGAGTGTTTTGCAGAAAGGCAGTAAAATGACATTTCTAGGGTGAATTTAAAATTACTTAAGTGAAGGTGATAATTTAAATGAAACTTAGATTCTCATCTAGAAGTTTTTGACTCATTTTTGACAAAGCTTTTTAAAAGACAGTAGTTCCTGTGAGCCCTGTTAGTGACAAATATTATCCATCTCGTGACGCCCCGGTCTCGGGGACCGTGGGTTGCTTATCCATATTTCTTTTGGACATAATAATGGCTATAACCAGACCCTTTCTAAATTTGCAACGGTTGTAATCTCAGCAGAGTGCATAGTTTGTGAACAATCTGTTTTTACATACCAGACTTGGAAACTGTTTGTAGAAGTTCAAGGATTTTACAGTTGTGAAGCCATTTTTCAAGCTGACATGAACTGGTCATGCCAAGGAGAAGCCAATAGTTCGAAACAAGTGTGAACTGTGTTTTACTTGCAGACTTCACAAACTTTGCAGTAAACCCACCAAGTTTACAGAAGTTTATAAACACTGGGAAAGCTGAACGCGTTTGCCTGCTGTAAAGCAGCACTTCCCAGATCTGTCACAGATTGCACAGAAAAGCCACCGGCATTGAGAGGTGACTGTGCGGATCAAATGCCCCTGAGATGAGAAAAAGCATCTGAAGAGATGCCAGCTGAGTTTACAGTAGGGACAAAGAATCGGTTTCGGGAGAAGTCATACACTGCTTCATGAAGTGCTCACTGCTATTCCAGCTACTACATTTGTATTGTTTACTAATATTTATAGCAGAAGCTTTGCAAGCTTAAGAAGTTTTATTTTTAATAAGTTCAACATCTGAGCCCATTCTAAGGAAATGATTGAGTTCTCGCTGAGGCCTTAGGTTTAAAAATAAGAAGCACTTAAGTAGCTCAGGGAAATGCTTGTTTGAGATACTTAGGCACGTTGCTCCCACTGCACTAAGATTTGCAGAATGTTTTTGCTGGGTACTTCGCTGACTCCAGGGCTGTTTTTACGGGTCCTCACTGACTGACTTTCCTGTAAAACCTGGTTTGGACAGTGACCTGAAAACGGGGCTGTTACTCCAACTTCATTTTGTGCTTTTTAAAATATTCCTTTCTGACGGCCAACTAAGTATCGTTTCACCCTTGAGCTACGGATTATAAACTAATGGGGAACTGGTTTTGAAAAGTGAAGGAGAAACACCAGATAAATCCCATCATTACCCCTGCTTTCATCTGTGCTGAGCCTAAGAAATATTCAAACTGAAACATCATGAAAACAAAGACACAACAAGGTTAGGGAACAGTCCGATTGGCATAGGGAGAACAGGCTTCATGATGGTGACAGTGCTTTGGTTCCCTTGTGCATTGGGTTTGCAGACTGGAGACCTAATAATACTGGCTTGTAAAGGGAAAAATAGAAGCATTTATTGAAGTGTTACTAGACTGTAATATTTTAACACTTATGAAAAAATATGTTCTTTTTCTTTCTTTTCTTTTTTTCAAGTTCACAACTGAAAGCACTGTTGCTACGTTACTGTAATGGTGTGTAGGCTGCTAAATAAATAGAGGGGGTTTAGTCCATGCCAGAAATAGAAAGCCAGGTCAGAGGTGACATTTGGGACATGTTGAGAAAAAAGAGAATATATAATTATTTCTTTCCTTCCTATCATTCTCTTCAGTCTCATTAACCCCAGACTACTTAGAAGGAAATTACAACAGAATTTCTGGACATCTGAGAGTACTAAAAATCGACACCTCTAGAGTTCTGCTAAGTCTTTTGACTTTGTTTTTTGCAAGATCAAATTTGCAAGGGAAATTGGTAAAACCATGGCACCTCACATACTTGTGAATTGAATAGCTACCTGGAGGTATCGAGGGGCATGGGGAACTGTTGGAGATTCACTCTGCAAAGGTGTGCACAGAAGTGAAAATCTGGCAGAGTGAGCAAGCTTTGAGAGAATGTGCTCCTGTGAAGCCAGGAACAGGAAATTTGAGTCCATTGTCCTTTTTGGGGTAGTCTGGCAGGTTACCAAGGACCAGATACACAAAAGTGTGCTTAGACTCTCGTGTGAGTAGTCCTATGTACCTGCTTGCACCTTCAGCTGCCTAAACATCTTTTCAAACCTGGCTTGTGAACATACATGAGTGCCTCCTTTACACAGCAGAGTCGGTTTTATCCCTCCTCTGCTGCCTGCATACACTCCCCATGTACAGACCTTAGCAGTGAGCTCTCCTTTAAGCTCCAGCGGCTGATTCAGTAAAGGGTGAGAACTGCAAGCGACTAATGTGCAAAGAGAGACCAGTCCTCCCTCCATCCATGTCAGCCGAGCAGAAGTAGCCCTTTTCCTAGGAACGAGCATCGCAGCCTCATCACTTGCAGGCAGCAGCACTCTCTGACTTTATTTCTAAAATGTTATCACAGATGCTGGATGTTCTAGTCTGTGTTTCCTTAGCCACAAAGGTCCTCAGTACCCCCTAACCAGCCCCTTACAGGCATCGATGCAGGTGTGCACAGCACCCTGATGCTCTGGTCCTGTCCTGTCCTTGGCCACGCTGCTCTTGCGTGAGCGTCTGCCACCCTGGGCTCAGAGCAAAGCAGCTGTGAGCTGTCAGACCGTCCTGCTAGCAGGAGGTGGGGCACAGGAACACGGACCAAGCTCACTTGTGTGAGTTAATTTAGATCCAGAAGGTCTTCTCTTTAAATACAAAAGTTTACTTATAACAAATTATTAATGTGACACAACATGAGGCATCTAATTTCTTTGTGAATTAGGGAGGCAGCCCACAGCCATAACCTGAAACCAG
Organism: Porphyrio hochstetteri; assembly: GCA_020800305.1. Classification (NCBI taxonomy): domain Eukaryota; kingdom Metazoa; phylum Chordata; class Aves; order Gruiformes; family Rallidae; genus Porphyrio; species Porphyrio hochstetteri. Next base: position 22,255,242 of record CM036917.1, read on the forward strand.
TTCAGTGTATGCAATCCCATTAGAGTTCTTTGTGATATTTTTGTAATTCCACAGATCTGCTCCTTTCCTACAAAGAAACAACGTAAATGTGCCCCCTTCCCAGAGGCAGAGATCTTTGCATCTGAAGCATTCCAGAAAATCCCACATTTACCATAAAATTTACAGGTGAGGATTAAATTAGAAGACACAACAAGAGCCAATAATGCTAAGTACAGTTATTCTTGTTCCTAAATTGCAGGGGGGTTAAACTTTTCTTTATATTTGTTAATAGTCATTGAACATAGGGCCAGAATATGACTGTCTAGGAGTACTTCCTAGCAGGATGGATGTGAATAGCTGGTTTAATAAGGATCCTAATTTTCAGCCACAAGCCCACCGCTAGTGCCTTAGACCTTGAGACGTGCACAGAATGTCTGAGGTTCTGTGTCAGAAACAAATGAGTAGTTAGGATCCGTCAGGGTTCTTTATTTACTTCCATTAGGAGTTTGCTGCTGCCATGATGGAAGACATTTCTTATTTTCTAGCACTAATATTCAGCCTCAGACTGAGGGAGAGTGGGTTAGAGGCTTTCATGTCCCCTGTGGAGTTCAGATCCTTCTTTGGGCTCTGTCAAATCCTTTACCTTTGCCAGAGACTGCATTTATCTCAGACCCTAAAGAGCAATTACTATAATTTATCTGTCTTTGGAGTGAATAAGATTTTACCAGGCATTTTCTACACAGAAATCTCCAGCCAGGAGAAGTACAACCTACAGCCTGTCCTATCCAGGGCTTTGATGCCCATGCTCAGCAAATTGCCCAGATTTAGCCAGCAGCAGCGGCATTGCTAAATGGAAAGGAGGATGAATTATACCCTCTGCAGCTCTGTTATATTATCCTCCTGAAGGACCTATTTGTCTTTCATTATATTTCCAGGTCCTTTGTGCTTGGAATTACCTTCTAAACTTTGTAAATAAACTTGTTTTGCTGGCTGGAAAATTAAAGCTGTTTGCCCATTAGAGTATTGCAAGTGGGCTGTAATGATGTTTGCCTGTGCCCTTTGTTGGGGCAAACTGCCTGATTGTTAAAACTGAGTGAAATTCTGTCCAGGCAGAAGATGGCAGAAACAGCCAGGTTTCAGAGAAGTTATAGTTAGCTAGGTGAAGATTAAGTATCTTTACACTGCTGCTTTAATTTCCTAAGGACTCCCCTCACTGCAGCACTTACCATATCATGGGATCAGAGATGCTTTCCTGAAACTTGCCATTCGAGAAGAGGCGACACAAGTTTGGGAGGTGAAGAGCCAGAGCGAGCGTGCGCACAGCAGGAGCTGTACAGTCCTTTCCGTAACGCAGCGATGGAGAGGGATAGTCATGGAGATGCACCTCAGTGATAAGTCTCAGGAGCAAGCAGATGACTTGCATGTAGTTTAGCAACCTGAGCTGTGTGAAGATTTCTGCAGCAATGGCCCTAATTCCTGTATGCTCAGAACTTACTCTGCACCCACAGGCAAATTTCAGTTTGACTTGTTCCCTGTGTTTACTGGGAAGTTGAACTGGGATCTCTAAATGACAATATCATTGTAGATTTTAGTTCAGAGATTGGATTTTTTTAAGAAAGCAACTGTTTTATGTGTCATCTCTGCTTAGGAGTAAAAGCTGAGTAGCAGAAGAAAGGATGTACGACCTTGTCCTATTAATGTCCATAAGACCTAGGGTCATTTTGTTACAGGGCAGCTGGTCACATCTGACTTGTACCTAGTGTTGCTGCAGTCAAGGTACCTGCTCTGAGTGGAAGTGTGGTCATGCAGAATCACTCCAGATCTAGTTGGTGATGCCAGTTTAGGGCAGGATCTTCATGGTTCCTTGCTGGGAGTGACAAAAAAAGGCATATGCAACAGCAACAAGTATGGTTATGTAGCACAACTGGCACAACTTTTCCCTTCCAAATGAAATGCATCCATAATGGACAGAAGGGCCAAGTAAACATTGGAATTGGGCAGGAGTGCAGTCAGGCTGGAAGGTTAGCTCTGAAGCTTTCATTTGCATTTATCAGTTTGCACAAATCTGCCTTGTATTCTCTGAAAAGATTTTGCATATAAAGTACTTAGACTCATCAGAAAAAAATATCCTGAAATAGAAATGGCACCTCATGTTCTCTAGCAATATAGGAGCTTAAGAAAAAAGCAGAAGCCAAAAAAATGTAGTCTCATATTTGTGGAGAACATTTAAATAGCCTGAGCTGTTTCCCCTACATAATCCTTACTACTAACAACACTACTTTATGGCTTGTGATCTCGTGTCTTCATTAAACACTGAAATCGAATATCAGAGTAGAGCTTCAGGCTTTTCTCTTTAGTATTCTATCAAATGACTGGGTAGAGATCACGCATGGAGCCATGATCCTCAGCAACAAGGGAGTGAGTTAGGAGGATTTTACTTCCTGGTGGAAACTCCTGATCTGCCATTATCAGACCTCTGGTGTAACTGAGAGGTGGGACGTGGGATGGGAACTACAGCGTTTACCAGCTTGCAATCAGAAAGACAATGAATGCATAAGAATGTTACAATGCATAATTTCACTTTATGTAGTGTAACACCTTTCACACAAAACTTCTCCTCAAAGAGGTTACAGCCAGATCAAATTATCCTGAAAAATAAAAGCAGAGTTGCAGAGAAATTGGTAACTTCTTAAAAAGAGTAAACTGTCACTGAAAAATCTCACTTTCTGTTTGAGAGATAAAATCTATGCATGGTGCAGACATTTTTTTGCATGACTCACAGCCAGCAGCATGCTGAGGGCCTAGAATGGCATAATACAAAAGCAGATGCTGGCTGCTGGTCACTGCCTGGGGAATTCCCTACCATCTCTGAAATGACGATCCTGTTTGATGGGGCAACACAGGGAGTACAAGGCAAGTGCATATGATGTTTCTCCCCTAGATGAGGTTATTAACCCTGAAGGGTGAGAGACAGTGTGAAGGCTGCTAAATACCTACTATTTATTGTAGCAGTCAGTCCCAGCTGGTGAGGATGGGTGATGTAATGGATCAAGCAGGAGGAGAAAGTTTTCAAATGGGAGGGTGTAAAATTTGAAAGGCTGCACGTAGGAATGAAGAGTCACAGTCCTAATTCGAGTACTCAGGCAGCTCAGCAGATGGCCCAGCAGATGAGTTGCTATGCACCACGGTACGTGAGAGAACACAAGAGTAATGGGAGGTCTCCACACAGAAATGTAGCCCTGCCCTGTGCATGGTATGGGGTAACATCAGATGCCTTGTTCCATCCCCCATCAGGGCACTTTGCTGGCTTGCACACCAAGCTTTCCACATTATTTCATCTTGCTATTCTGCATTACAGCAATTTCCTCCCCTGTGCTTGCCTTCCCTCTCCAAACAGAGCAAGAGCCATCCCCGGAAGTGTAGGTCCTTGCCAGTCACACCAACACCAACGGTACATATCTAACTTCTCCTCTGCCATAGGCTGCGGCTCTCAGGCTGAGCTGGCACATCACTCAGGGTGGAAAACATCCTGCTTTAGGCTGTAGAACAGCCTCATTGGGATGTTTTGGGTTTACTTCCTACAATTCCAGTTCCTCCAGTAGTGAAGTCCAGTGGCCAGAGTGATTTTGCATGCATCCTATGTGACTTCCACCTCCCCTAATAACTGCGACTCTTTGGAAATTTTAAAGAAAAACTTCAGAAGATCTCTAAAAATCTACTCTTTGTTTAAGAACTGACCACTCTGCATCTGACTTTCTCTAAGGGATCTGTTTTGCTGCTACTGTTTGTGAGACTTTTGGGCTGCATTTCAAATTGCCTATACACTCATAGCTAGATCCAGGAAAAAGCATCTTTACCACGAATAGCCTGGAGGAGCCATTGCCACCTCACAGTCACGTTGTACAGCTGCTCAGTGTAATGGATTTAGGAGCTGTGTTTTTTCCAGTGCTTTTCTAACAAACCTCTGTTATTCCAGAGCAATATAATCATATTGGAAATCCTAAAAATCCCTATTTTGTGATACAGCAAAAATCAGCCTCACTAACCAGTTTACATGCCACACTGAGGAAATGACTACCACTAAGTTGTGTCAAGAAGTTCCATTTCCAATGCAGCCTACAGGAAAGTGACATAGATGTATAATGATGCATGAATTCGCATCACTGTAATTATGCTGATAAACATCTTCTTGGATGTTCTTGGAATGAGTGACATCTTTTCCCTTTATCTTAAACCACTTCTGAGGAAATATAAACTAAACAGTGGAAAATGTGTTTTTTCTAGTATCAGAGCGTTACCATGGCATACGTACGCCAGCAGATACACGGCAGCTCAGATGCACTGGTGAAACTGCAGACAAGCAGCAGCAACACAAGCAGTGGTAATCCCTGCTTTCCCCACACACTATCCTGTCAGATTCCTTTTATCATCTTGCAGTTTTAAGAGCATAGTTCAGGTTTTTTTGTCTCCTTCACCCTTGGTATATTTACTTGAATTGCAAACAAAGATATTCTTTAATTCCTCCTCTTTTTTTGTAACAGTCCCCTGGAGCCAGAATTAAGACTATCGAGCACACTGAGCTCATCCAAGGGTAGACTGTCATTTCCATCACGGGCTCACCAGTTGTTGGGACAAGAGTAATTCTGTAAGACCCCTGTGAAGGTTGTTTGGACCAGGGGGTGGATCAGGAGCCATGGTTGAGGATATTTCACTACTGGACATTTAAAGTGTGTTTAGCGAGGGGAACGCTTTGATCATCCATAATTAAATTGTGCACAGCAGCCAAACAACAACAACAAAAAATCCAGATCTACATTTACTGTTTGTAAAGTAAAACTCTCTGAAGAATCTCTCAGCATAAGAATTGTGAGTCAAAACAGAAGGTTTTATGTTAGTAAATGAAAAATTAAACATCATCATCTGTCTTACTGGAAAGAAGAAGAAGGATGTTAAAAAAACCTGTTATGCTGGCTCACGTTTTTTCTACATAAATGAATTTTTGAGCATCATACATGCTTACAGTAAAAGTTAAATAGGAAATAGTGAAATCCAGTATGATTTTTACATAACTTTTTCTTTCATAACATACTTGTGCAATACAGTAGTCAGACTGCAATAATCAAACGATGTTTTTTCCATGCTGGAACATTAGTGGCCATCTGGAAAACTGCATGCTACCTGTACTCAGTGTATGGGCTCAAGCAAGGAAGTCACCATTAAGGAAACTAAAATTAGTTCTATGTGTTTGTGTAAAGGAACCTTTGCCAGGAAGAAACATAAAGAGGACCAAAAAAATTTTGTTTGCCACAAGCTCTCCTTGGAGATGGTGTCAGTCAGCACTGGGGTACTAATGCTACTCGTGGACCCAAGCCCACAGCTTGTCCAGGCACTGTCCTCACATAGGAATGGTAACAACAGGCCTGTGGAGTTAAAGACACGAGGAGCCCCTGGAGCAGCAAAGAGAAGTGCCCAAGTGCTGGAAAAACCCTTAACCTTTTGCAGGAAGATCTTGTAGGAAACACTGACCACTTCTGACAGGGGCTCTGCCATTCCAGATACCTTTCTGCCTGTAGCACTTAGAACTGTAACGTAGAGACTTCTTTTAAAAACAGTGGCTGAAACGGCCAGTTATCACTGGGCTAGCGCAGGGTGTTGCCTCTTCTCAGTAAAAGCGCTGAGCCACAGACGGGGTCTGTTCTGGGAATGGCTACAGCCTCTCTCTGTAGTCAGCAAATACCAGAGCGCCAGGATAGGGAGTCAGCAACAGGCAACAGGGAGGGGTAACACATCCAATGCCTGTTGGGGATCCAGTTATTAAAAATAAATGTTGACTTGATGGATATCTAACCAAAATCCTGTTCTGTCAGAAGGGCACTCTTCTAATGCTTAGCTCCTAAGGTCAGGGGCATAATTGTGGTAAGGCTGGGGACACCTCTGCTGGGTGGAAAGATGAGCTGAGCTATTCAGGTAGTTATCTATCTACATGAGGCCTTGGCAGCTTTTGAAACCCATGTCTGACTATGTCATATAGCTGGCTTACTATTATTCCTGGATTTGCTTGGCTTTTTGGTGAAAATGTCATTAATTACTTATTTAGTTCAGTGCAGTAAGAAAGAGTCCAACTGTGTATGTATAGTGCTTTTAGTAGTTTCAATCCTTAACTTAGAGTTGCTCTTTCCTGAATATGCTGTTGGGAAATTTCTTCATTTCACAGTGTCAAGCCATTAACTAGTCAAGGACCAAACCAGAAGCAGAGCACTGTGGATAGAGAAGATGCTTAGGTATCGAAAATCCCTGATAGTAAACCTTTGTGGAAATGGTGCCTGACTGCAAGTGGGGAACTTGCCTTCCAGTTACACATTCCCCTGGTTGCAAATGCACTACTGCTACTTTTTCCTGCACAAAGATGAGCTACCACCGCTGGATGAGTCATGGATCTGCACTCAGCTGTGTCTGACACATGAAACTCTGGAGCAGGACAGAGGCAGCAGCTTTGTGGTGAGGGAAAGCAAGACACACATACACACACACACACACAAAAAAAGGTCTTACGGTCAGCGCAGCCCAAGACTTGAGGGTATCTGTAGAGGCTTTTGGCTTGACTACAGCCAGCCAGCCCCACCCCTCTTGCATTCTTCCTTCTGATGGTTTTCATGGCTAACCCTCAGCATCCATACAAGTGTTTCCCTGGCTCCTTGGGTGGCTTTGACCCCTGCTAGCCTAGAGAGAAGCAAAGTAGCCGCTGTTTCTCTCCCTTGAACTGCAGCTACTTTAATCACACGTTGCAAAACAGATCGTTTTGCCTCTGAGTAGGACTGTGGTCCTGGAGCTCTAGAGGAGCAGAGCTGCTTCTCTCAGGGGGTGTTTCTAACACAGAGCACATGACATCTATCACATAACACCACAACGAAATGGTGTTTCAGACACAGCTGAAACAATTTGCAAAGTGACATTAATCATAAGTATATGTCATAGGGTTTGGTTTAAATGTGGATTAGAAAGTACGTATAGCAACAGTCTGTCTCTAAAGACATTGATTCTTTACAGCAAAAGAATGAAAGTGAAAATATCCTGAAAACCAGTAAGAGTACTGTAGCTCAAAGTCTGCAAAAATTTCACATTGGATGCAAGAATGGTACGGGGAAGGGGTAGGGGATTCTCTTAGTGTTTCGTTCATCTTCAACTTCAGTTGTAGGTCATGGCTCTGGTTGTGCACCTGATTTTGCACTCAAGAAAATCTTGAGTTCCCCTTTTATCTGTAAAATAGGAATGAACACAGAATCAGCCATGGAGAAGGAGTCTTGGATGAAACAAATGCAAAGTGCTAATCCAATTTTTCAAGGCAATTGAGTTATTCTGCTTGATTTTAGTAAAAATTGAAATAAAGGATAATGGACAGGAGATTTGGGTTACAGGAGCAAAATTATTGTTCAAGGAGATGGACAAAGCTGTCCTGTGGCATATTTAAAATACCAGCAGGATGGTCTTCTGGATTTATTGAAAGATGAGTACCCAAACATCCCCAGATTCCTAAATAGACTTAAAAATAGTTCTTCATTTTTTTCAATAAATCATTGTGTAAATTATGTATATTGTAGCTTCATGACAGTAGCAATGTAGTAATATTAGTAAGGACAGTAATTGTCAGCTTTTGTTAAGTAGTAAGAAAGGCACAGGATAAAACATGAAAATATGTTTTAAAAATGAATTCTAACAATCAGTAAGACCAGAAGCTTTCTAAGTGCCAAATTATTGTTGCAGAAGTATTCTTTTTATCTATGGGTCATGATTTCCAAGAAATTAGTGAAAAATGTAAACAGTTCCAAGCATTTGTCCCTTTGGGCACAGGGTGTATGAAATGACAACAACACAAAATGCTTCATAGATGGAAAAGAATCGCTGGCCAGGGCATTTTAGACAGAAACAAATAACTCCTAATTTGGTAAAGAAGTAAGAAGAATAGAAACTCACATACAGTTTTATCATCTGATTCATGGAAGTTTTCCATTCACCTGAGTCTTAAAATGAAGTCTCCTTCAAGTTTAAAGAAACAACTGGAAACCTTTCTCTGTAGTAGAATTCTAAGCAGGAGATGGCTGTGGTAATTACTGGCAAAAAACAAATAGTAAATACTCTCAGAGGTGAAAACCACGGAGCTGGAAATCATGCCTCTGCTAAGATGGGTCAGATTCTGTGCTTGATTACCCTGCATGAATAAATTATTGGAAGACACATTTCAAGATCTTTTTTTCAGAAGTTAAAAAATAATCTAAACTCTTATCTTTAGTGGCATCATTAGTTTGCTGCATTATTGGTTTAGAGGCTCCCTTTTGAGTAATCCCTTTGATCCCAGGCTAGATTGTAAGATTGTATAAGTTATTTAAGTATCTAAACTTGTTTTGTTTCCTATGTTAGCTCTTTGACATTGTTTTGACCCCACAATAAAAAGGAAATTGGTATATCAAATATGGACTGAGAATGTGTGCTGATAGGGTGAATGACAATCGGCAGCACCCAGTCTTTTGCTGATATGAACATTAAATAATGGCGCAAGGACTTGTTTCATCTAAAACAAGCAGCACACTGGAATGCCATACAAGTCACCAAGGTTGCTTTTTCTTTAAAATCTCCTGGAACCCAGCTGAGCAAATGCTGTAACTTTTGGAGCTGCCTGCTGGCAATAGTAATGTTCCCCGTTCTACCTCAAGCCCTCATCTGTCCTGTTTCTGCTCTGATTACACACAAAAATAGCAGGGTATTGCCACAAGAAGGATCAAAGTCAGAGCAAAATTGAGTTGTACCTGGTGTAGACCAAGACCATCAGAAACTACAAGTTTCAGGCAGTGTTGAGTGCAAAACCAGAAAGTGGCCCAGGCTTTTCAGTCTGTTGCAATCCTTGAAATTTCTCCAATAAAATACAGTTTGCTGGGCAAGGAGTTGTGTTGTAAAAATCTCCCTTGCCTTCTTTGGAAGCTTTTTCAATTTTCCTCCATCTTTTACAGTCAATCCATCAGTTCTCTGGAAAGACTAGCTTTCACCTTACTTCCATAGTTCGAGACGCTACGTTGTATCACATCTTTATCAAGCATGGTATGCGTGAGTTTCATATGTAAGGCCTGGATGCCATTCATCATCTTCCAGTTGGATACTGTTTTCTCCCTCTACAGTCTCCCCCCTAAATGAGAGTCTTCAGGAACAGAAGAGACACTTCCCTTGGCATACTTCTGGGAAACAGCTCCCTGGTAGTTTCATAGTTTCTTTGGGTTGGAAGGGACCTCAAAGATCACCTAGTTCCAACCCCTCTGCCATGGGCAGGGACACCTACCAGTAGCCCAAATTGCCCAAAGTAATTTTGCAATGACTTCTAACACAAACATCAAGATGGTATCACCATATGATTCTTCCCAGGTTTGTAAACTATTACAAAAAATATTTTCTAATTTGAAAAGGTTTTCCTATTTGCAGCAGGATTATATCAGTCATTGAGCTTTCTCACAAGTTCACATGTATGCTTGTCTTTTCCAGTCTGTCTCAGTCTGTCTTTTAAAAGCCTCCAGAAAACACCGGCACCATGCCAATGTCTTCTGAATGACCCACATCTATGCTACAGCCACCCTTTACTCTTTGGCTGAAAAACATCCATAACCTTGTATTTTAGACTCCACTTAGTTCTGTCTGATTTAGCAATGAGTGCTTTTGTAAGGCAAATCTTGGTCCTGACCAGGGGGTATTTTACATCCCAGTCGACTTCATTTGAATCTCACAGTTAGAGTTAACATTTTAGAGCGCACAGCAGCACCCACCCTGGCTGGGTTACTGGCTGCGGCATACATGTTACTTTTTACACTGCATCCTAACGAGTCACATTTACAAACTGCTTCTCTGAAAAGCACGGTAAGAAAGAGTCATAAGCGAAGGAGAAGAGTAGGAGTAATTCCGCATTCAGATCTAAATTTGTGTCAAGTGTGGGATGAAGTTAAAAATAAGAAAAGATAATAGTTGGGGTTTTTGTTGTTTCTTTCCACCTCTTTGGAAAGTAATTTTTTATCATACTCTTTACCTCTTTAAAAATATAAATTCAAGTGATGGACCTTTACTAAAGTGTTTCATGAGTTAAAATTAGCCTTGAAAGTTAGCAGAAGATGTTACTTGCTCTGCATTTATTTCTACTTTATTTTTTCATATCTGATCAGAAATGGGTAGCATGCAAATGTCTCTGTGGTTTAAACAAATAAGCCATGAAGTCTCGAAAAGGAAAGCAGCTACTGCTTTCTGTGTACAACCACCACTTTCAAATGTCTCTTTTGTATCTCTTAATGCCTGTGACTATGGCTCGATTTTTACTCAAAAATATTCTGTGTGGTTGGGGTAGGAGGGACCAGAGGAAGGGATTTTACTAGTTTGGTTTTCTCCTTGAAGGGAACTGGTGTTGTATCCCTCCCCTGAAAATCAGCAAGGACCTGGGGAATGGTACAAGGATGAACCCCATCTTTCCCTACAGAACACAAACGATTTGTTATTCAAAATGTTGGTTATTCCACAGTAGAAAGCAGTGAAGGTTTCAAACATAGTGCACATCCCCAAATTCCCTTGACAATGCCTGTTGTTTTACAGACAACCTTCCTATGCGCTGCTCTCTGCACTGTTGCTGTGTGCAACACCCAAACAACAAGGGCAACACCTCAAAAGAAGATCTCTCTTCTCATTCAGGGCCACTTTTCTGGGGTATCATGTGCAAGAATTACCTCAGCCTTCGCAGGACAGGATTTCTCTCCTCTGTGCCACTCTGGCTTCAAGTCTGTAGACAGCTCTTTGCACCGGTATGCTTTAACGAAAGCCAGAAGAAAACAATAACTTCATTATATTTTTCCCTTTCCGCTTTAGTGTATTCTTTGCTCAAGTTTGAGCTTTTGAATTTAATTTAGCTTTCATCGTTTTCAGTTAAGATGAGGCACATGGCTTTAGCGAACTGTGAGCTCTCACCAAGTTTGCTTTGCTGCTCCTGTTATACATTTTCTTGGTCCTTGCTCTGCAGGAAGGTTTGATGCTTCCAGACTGGTGGTTTTCTCTCATTGTTTCTTAATGAATCATAAAGGTCTTGCTCCACTGTTTTTTGATCTATTTTATTTACTGATGACACAGACTTCGTGGCCCTCTAGTTTAGCAAATTTGGTTTTAGAGAATAAATAAAACAAACACATCTGAAGGGTCAGTGACCATTCTCTTTGTTTAAAATATATATTATTCTCTATATTCAGGGGTTTTAGGCATTCTTTGCACTTTTACAGGTCTCCGGTGACTGGGTCAGACATTTATATAATTAAGTGTTAAGCATTCTAAAGTTCAAACCACTTTGTTCTTCATTTGTGATCACTCTGGTTTCTCACATTGCACTCCAGCCTTTGGTTTACATACTTGAAAAGTGTTTGGTTACTGGGCTGCTTTTCTTTATAATACCATAAGAAACCAAAATATATTGGTACATTTTAACCTTTTTTTAGAGAAGGAGAGGAGTTTAAGAAACCCATTGTGCTGAAGCAGCAACACGATACAGTCTGCATAAGGAAACATATCTTGATTTAAAATTAAATGTCAAGCTTTTGGGACACAACGTGATTAATCTGACTGCATTCTGGCTTCTTCTAGAAGAGCCTACTTCTTCCAACTTGAAGTTTCTAATTGCTGACACAGCTAATAGTGAACTGACCACTGCTGCAGGCATAGTAAGACTGAAAGTGTAAAGGAGGTCTAGAGCTTGAACAAAATATTTCTCATAACTTCAGAAAATAATAGTGAGAAACCTTATAAAGAGTTCTCTGAAACATACAGATTGTGAATACACAGAAGGATCAGTTCACAGCATTCATACAGTCCATTAGCCCAAACTGTGGCTGATGATACTCTGGTTGGGGGCTGTTCAGAACCCCATCCCCAGCCAGGAGCTCCCATACAAGGGGTGAGTGTATAACAGCATCTACATCGAGCTTATCTGACTGAGCATCTTCTAGGTACCTGGGAAATGTGCTTTGTTGTCCAGACTCAGATTCCTTTTTATAACTATAGGTAAAAAACAAGTGTGTGATTCAGAGTTTGGCTTCAGCTGACCCATGGGTCCAGCTGCTGTTGTTTGTTGTTTTAATTTCTATAGTTACACTGGAGCACTCGGGCATTTAGGTATTTTGACTGCCGAAAGCCAGAAATAACTAGTTGGAATAAAAGTGCTAATAGTCTGATGGCTGTGTGTGAGTCATAGCCACAGTGGCCTTTGAGACAAAAGAGAGATTGCTCTGAGTACAGCAGTGCAGAAAGCCCTTCCTCTGTGCAGCATTACATGCTCACTGCAGGTCAGATTCAAACTTCCTTACTCAGAGCACAAACAGCTCTTCTATTTATACAGTATGAGCTCCCATACCCCGCGCTCCCTGTATCGCAGATCACAGAATCACTGACGTTGGAAAAGACCCTTAAGATCATCCAACCCTTAACCAGCACGTCCAGTCAACCACTAAACCACGTGCCCAAGCTCCACATCTAAACATCTTTTAAATACCTCCAGGGATGGCGACTCCACCACTTCCAAATAAATATTTAAAGGAACATTGCAAGGCTTGCAGAAGGAAAACCCTACCTCGTGTTCGCTGCTGAACCCCAGGGACACTTTGTCCCAGGCAGCTCCCAGACAGAGACAGGTTAATCGTGCCTGCTGGCTTTGGATGGCCCACTTGCAAATCAAAATTAGTGTTCAACCAATGTTCAACACCCAAGATTTTCATGTACCTCTCATGCACACATTCATGTGTGTTGCTTACTTGTATCTCTGTGGTGCATGGCTTTTGCATTAGAAGAGGAAGTATCCTCTCAGTTTCGTACTTTATACAATGTGTATGTTTCAAATATAGACTGTGAAATAGCTCTTTTCAGAAAGAAAACCTTCACTGTCTCTGAAGTCAGAAGATGGTTAAATAGGAGCATGTCACTCAGTTGGAGTCAAGATTCTTGCTTCATCTTCCATACACTTCTCAGACTTTGGGCAGTGAAAACGGCAGGGAAAACTTGGACTATAGCCCATAAAAATGTGGGCTCAATTCCTTAAAGTATTTTAGTTGAAACGAGGCTAAAGTCTGTTCCTGAGCTTGCTGTGAAGCGTGTGCTCAAGTACCTTCTGGAACCGGGATCTAAACTTGGAGGGCAATGATTTAGTTATAAATGACTTGGCTTTTTTTGGTACCCTCAGGAAACAGCCTGCAACAGAAGAGTTTCTGTCAGGTTTAATTTCAGAGGTTACATACTGCACCCATCCTTTTGGACTCGAGAGATGGGGTCTTTTCTAACTGTGCTGAAGTCTCAGGATCAAAGTGCTCTAGGGTGTTTGTTTGCTCTGTGCTCAAACAGCCCTTATCTCACATCACTTTTTGTGGGATTCAGTTAGCAAAACCAGTGACTGAACTACACACTTCTGCTTATAGCTCCTGCTGCCATCATTGCTCTGTAGACAGAGCAGACTGGGTTGAGTTCATTGTCAATGTGAAGATACGGTGGCATTAGAGCAGCACAGCTTCCTGCTCTGTGGGCAAGCCTTGGAAGTAGGTCAAAGAACAAAAGCAAGTAATTGTTGAAGTATTAGAATATGTGTATCTGCAGGAGTGGGACAGGGGGCTCTCCACTCTGTAGCCAACCCACAGACCTTTTTTTGGAAAGAATTCCAAGAACTTAATAAGAACACACATAAAAAGTCAGGATAATCTAACATTTTGCTGACATGAAATTTGTCAGCTACCATGAGACAGCATCTCAATGTGGAAGGACTGCACAGAGCCCTAGAGTGGGGTGCCTATCTGGGTTTGTGTCAGAGGCCCAAGAGCTCTGGATGGAGAAATAAACAAGCCTGGGATGCTTTATGATGAGGAGCAAATCCATGCAGAGAAAGAGCGAAAGTCTGAAGTTACAGGCTCTCTCTTCTGGGGCTTTGTTTTCTGGTACGGTAGAGAAACAGCCTATATCTACAGGAATCTTAGTTGCAGTGTTTTGCATCTTTTTTTGTGTATGTGTGTGTGTGTGTCTGTGTGTGTTGTTTATTTTGGGGGTTTGTTGTTGGTTTTGGTATGGTAAGACCGCTCTCACACCTACACACTGAATTATGTTATGCCTAGATAGACACACATCGCTAGCCTACTTTACACTTGCTCACCAAAGTGCGAACTCTTACATATATATTATAACCTGGTCTTTTTAATGGTAAAGTGATATCAGGCATATTTGCATATTTGTTCTGAAATAAGTTCTAGGTGGGTCTGAACTGTGGCTGTAGTCACAAGCTCTGAGTCTGCTAACAGTGAGAGCAGGGGGGAAAACCCACGCACATGAGAAGCTCAAAAGAATCAGTTACCACGCATTGTTCTCATGATCCTTCTGAAGATGTATGGCGGCTTCTTACTGTACAGCAAGCAAAATTATTGGAATTAAGGTGTGGTGAGAAAGAATAATTACTCAGCCTTCGTATACCATTTAAAGTGTGGGTGAAGAGATGCCCCATGCCGTGACGCTTCCAGCACTGTGGTTTTGATGTATGTGATTGAGGGTACAAAAAGAGCATAGCATGCAATGCTGTTGATCACAGGCTACAAGGATTTTTTCAGTCTGGCAATACTTGTAGTTCAATTTTTAATTTCAACAGCTCCCCTCATGATACTTCCCCAAACTAATCCAATCACCCGGAGGAAGTTTTCTTATATACAGCATAAATTTGCATAGAGCTGTGCTATCACTGGGTTTTGTAATAATTTAAAAGGGAAGGTAAATAACTTTGAATTAAATTATAATTTATTAATCTATTTTTTCCCACAGGTACTTTTATTCGTTTGTTTCCTTGAAATACACTTTCATTAGTTGCTGTGTAATGATTTACTACTAAATGGAGCTTTTAGAATAAATGTGACACTTATTTTTGCTAATGGGGATACTTTGTATCTATCCATAGATATCTAGGCATTTTTGTAGCTTATTATACAATTACTCATGTTCTTGATATTATAATTTTGATATTAAAGAGGTACCATTCTGGAAAGCTTGCTTTCCCCTAGCAGGGATTTTTTTATGTGATTTGAAACAAGCTGCATGCAAATGGAATTGGAATTCAGTAAAAATGCACAAAAACATTTAAAAACTTTTTATATAAAGAGTTATAATTAATTAATTAATTGCCTACAAATAAGCTAGGTGGGGTTTTTTCTGTGTTATAGTTTTCATCTGTTTTGATTGCTGTTCTTTTTTTTTTAATATATTCTAATACAAAATTCCTGTTTCTTCGACACTATCAATTTAGAAAGCAGTGAAATACACGTAGGAGTGAGAACTTTAACGCAAACTGATAAACTGCACAGTCCAGTACCTCTTCCTTCTGCTATTTAAGAGAGCTGCTGTGCACTGAAGCGTGATGTTACCCTTCTCACCGTATGATGCCATTATATTATAAATCACATATGGTGTTCCATATCAATAACACACTTGAATTCCCTTGAGGCTGAAAGCCTGTGAATGGTGACTGTGGGTAGAAGTATGTTGAACTTGTGTGTTAGTGCTTATTTGCAACAGAAATGTGATTTGGCTTTGGGACAGCTCTGCTTTTGCTGGGCAGGGAGAGACAAATCCTTTATTTCTTACCCGCTACGAAATACACTCAGTCAGAACCAGCACAGGTACAACTGTGTACAGCCCAGGTGGGGAGAACTGTTGTGCCAGTTCTATCGGAGCAGTGCCAAGCAGGGAGGGCTGATGCCAGCAGCAAATACTTGCCGGAAGGAGACAGGGCTTGTAGCTGGCTGGACTGGATATGGCCTGAGTATTTATTCCCCAGTTCCAGGGGATCCCCAGCTGGCACTGCTTTGAGTTTCTTGGCCAAAAAAGTACCAAATTATCTTTTTCAGCCAAGGATCCTGCACACCAGGTGATACGTGTTCAGTTGTTCGAAGGGATATCTGTTAAAGGCCAAGATCATTCCTACTCAAATTTTAAGAAAGGAGAGTCAGAGCAGACAGTCTGTGGGACAGTCACACAGGACAACACTAGCATACATGACTTGTATTGTAGTGATTTTGCCTACTAGTGAGTAAAATACAAGACACAACTAAAAGCTTGTTTTGAGAAACCTTTGTTTGAAGTATGTTTCTATAATTCTAGTGCAACAGGGTCATGGATGAAGGCCATCAAGGAGTATTACTATACCATGTCTGCATCTAGCCTGTGTTTGGATTCCCAAGGATGCAGGGGTTTGTCAGACTGTAGGTATTAACTTCTTTCATGGTCAACAGGAGAGTGGTCCAGTGCCTTTCTCCAGGTATCCCCTGGCCCCAGCCAGTGCCAGAGCCATCAACCTAGGAAAGGTGATACGGTTCCTCTTCCTCTTCAACCAAACAGTTGTGCTGAAAACATCTGACCTGGCAATGTCACTTTTAAAGGCTGCTGAAAGTCAGTTAAAAATGTAACAGAAAAGATGCAGGAGTGTTAGAGATGCAGAGAAAGCACAGCAGTGCTCCCTCACCTCACCCTCAGCATCTGCCCAGCCTCACGGACTGTGCTGGCTTCGGAGGCAGAGGAAAGCTGGAGGAGGAGAGGGAAGCTTGCACACTATTACTTGCTCTCATCATCCCAAAGGATCAATTATCAGACCATTACCTACTTTCCCACACATGCAGACACACATACTTCACTGATCTGGAGAGGATTTATAAGTTAGCATCTGAGGAACAACTATCAATACACAGAGACCATTTGCTTTAGGGGTTGTTAGTGGTTCTCCAGTAATGGCTAATGCTGAAACCCAGAAGCAGCCCAGCCCCAGTTGTGCTACTGGAGACAATGCATGGTGCTATCAGCTTATTTTTCTCTAAGGCACATGTGGTGTCTTTGGCATCTTTAAATCTGTCTTCAGCTTAGTCACAGCGCAGAGGCTTTCTCCGTTCCTAAGCCAGCCCGACAGACACAGCTATCTAGCAAGCCAGACTAGCCCTCTCCAGCACAATTGCAGGAAGTTGTTCCAAGCCTCAGACAAATCCCATTTCTATCTCTGGAAGAGTAAAAGGTCAAAAAACACCAGGCTGTAGCTCTGCCAGCAATAGCAGCCCTTGCAGTCACAGGGCCTCGGCGGGGCTAAGTGCAGGGAGCTAGAGCCCAGCGGCTGCATCCCGCCAGGGCTCTGCCCTCCTGGCAGGCCTGGTGGCTCTGGCCCACACGTCTCCAGGACGAGGTGGAGGTGCCTAGGGCTCTGAAACAGCTTCACAGGCTGTGTCAGTCCACAAGAAACCCCAGGAGAGGCAAGAAGGAAAGCGTAACTAGCAGGTTACCAAAGCAGACTTTCTCTGGGAGTCAGCAGAGTCCTCTGATCCCGCCTACCATATTACTGTTGGCATCCAGCCACATCCCCATCCTCTCCCAGCAATAATTAATTAGCACAAGTCCTGATTAGCTCTTGCCCTCTGCTTGCAGTGTGCTGGCAAAACAGGAGGTTTCTAGGGCTCTCTGCGATTCTTCAGCAGTGGCCAGGTGCTCAAGAGACCCCTCTCTGGCCAGCCCTGGCCTGGCCATGCCCACCACAGCACTTTGAACACTTTGCTATTGCAGTGGCTGCTCCTGCAATCAAAGCAGGGACATGAGGCATAGTCTTTCATCACTCCTCACTGTTCTCATAGGATTTCAGTAACGGCCTCTTCCCTCCTGTTGCTTCACGGTCTTTTCTGCTTGGCTTTAGCAAAGAAGATACCTCATAACAATGCATACAACGGTCAGCCTGTTGCCAGATGATTCAGAGCACGATGGGGCTACTCCACCCATAGTAAAAACTTGGGTGTGATTTTGAGAAACCCTTGCCTGAGGAGCTGGCAGGACTGTTGTGCCGGCCGTGCCCGTGCCTCACTCATCCTGTGGCAGGGGTTTGCTATCAGTGCTCTGCAGGTTGTGGTTATGTGACCCGCTGGGGACGGAGCTGGTTCTCACTGAGGTTCTTCCTACTGAGCTGAAGAGCCCAGTCCTTTCTCTGTATGATCACTGCAGTTTATTTTTTATTTGTCCTTCTTCCATCACTTTTCCTGCTCCTCCCATTCCTGTCCTTCCAATTTTCTTCCCTGTTTGAGGCTCCCCTACTCTCCCTTTGTAGCTCCACTTTAACTCTCTCTTTGAAAACCCTTACTATTGCTCTAGTTTTCCTTTGCTCCTAGGACATAAACACTCTTGAAATGACCCCTGTTTAAACACAGCCCGCATCCCTTCTCTCATCACTACCTAAATGCACCAACAGGTCTGTGATACCCACATGCTGTTGCTCCTAAATTAACCAGGCAGAACCAAGGAGCAAAACATTGCCTGCCAAAATAGAGACCTGTTTTTAAAAAAGACCCCTTCAGTGACCTACAGCTCCCGTGTGCATGTGCAGAGCTGCAGAGAGCACCACTTAAAACCAAGGGTGGCTAAGGTTTGCACGGGTGCTGATGCAGCCATGTGCTGTGCTGTCCTTACTGGTGCAGTATGCTGGCACCTGCTGGCACCCAGGTACCTCATTTAGCTTGGAAATGTGTTTTAATCACTTGCTGAAAAGCCTCGAAGCTCTACTCCCCACAAGTGCTGGACAGCTTACTCCCCACCGGGACACTGTATTCTTTATCAAAAAGGCTGGATTGATCTGCCCGGCTCCCAGACACCACATTTCAAGTGAGGGCAGCAATAGGGAGAGTCTTACTTGCTTTTCTCTAACATACTGAACGTTGTGGGTTCAGCCCAAAGCCCAGGATGTTTTGTACAGTTTCTTTGTTGTAAATCTGTCTCCATACCCTTTAAGACAAAAAATGCTCTGTGCAGCCCTTTCTTTGCCAGTGTGAAGGTACCCACTATTACGGTTCTGTGCCCTTTGAAGCAAGCTGAAAGCTAACTGTTAGGCACAAACCTTCAGTTATTTAACTGCTCTGCAGTGAGGGTATTGCTAGTGGGAGGAGGAGAATTTGGCCTTGGCTGGGGAGTACAGTGCCCTCCACACACAGGCAGGAGAGCCCTGTGCATGTACAGCTGATCAGGAAATGGTTGTATCTGTGGACAATTTGGAGTTTTTATGTCTCTACTTTGTGGTTTGAGCAGATCTCAGTCTGTAAGGCTGCCCTGGCATTTCTGCTGTTAGTTTTTCTGTCCTCACATATCTCTCCTATGGGATTGGAAGAAATAAAACCCATTTAAAAACTGAAAATGAGGTTATATGATTTCAAAAGTCAGCAGAGGAACTCCGAGCCAGCCTGAATTTCACTTCAGCTCCTGTTTTGCTGTTCAAGTTGACAGCGTCATGTTAGCACATTCGCTTCCTTCTGAAGCATATGCAAGCCACTGCAGACTATGTCGAGGACTGTACACTTTCGATTTTGAAGATTTATGAAATTTTGGCTGGGTGAGGTATGGGTTAAGACCAATTAACAAACTTTTCCCATCAGAGGAAAGCAGATTGCTGACTTTGTCGTCATTACCAAGGTCAAGAGGGGACCCTTCACCCTGACACAGTGTGTGGCCTCTGCAGCTGGTTGGGATTGTGTCATCCCTGGAGACTCATCAGGGTTAGAGCCAGATGTGCTTCAGGTGTCCCAGATGTGCTTCAGATGCTCCCTCCGTTCCAGCGCACAGGGGAAGAAACAGATATTTAGGCCAGAGCAGAAGGCACATAGGTGGCTGCTGCACGGAGGTGGTGGCACTGACCTGCCACAGCTGACTGTGAGGGTCTGGCCAAGGCTCAGGGGGCTGTGACTGCATCATCACTCATGGGCACTTGGGTCAGACAGGGAAACGGGGAAGAAAGGGGATGGCCAAGGGGCCACTGGAGCTCTTCATATTCTGAACTTGCTTGCGGCACCCAGCAGCACGGGTCCAAGGGATCCCTCGTTTCTTTAGCAGCAGACACCAGGAGGGTGCAGGGAGGCACCTCTCCCTGCAGCAGCATCCCATTTACCTCTGGGGACCACTAATGCAGTGTGGCTCTCCAATGCCAGTTCATTCAGCACCAGAAGCAGAGGCAGTGGACACTCCCATGCAGCAGCAGCCCAGTCTGGATGCCTTCTGCTCCTCCTTGGTCCTCTCCCTCGCCGCCTCTGGGGAGCCCATGTGCTCCCACCCTGACTGGGACGTGCAGCTGGGAGGCAACCGGCAGCACGCACACAGAAAATCATCCAGTCACACACTGCATCCACATCCTTACCACTCTTTGGTGACCTCATTTTCTGGGTGTTGCTCAGAGTACAAAAAAAACCACAAAAAAAAAAGGGGATAGGGAAGGGAGGAGAAAAGATAGAGAAGAAGTTGCAAAAAAACAGAAATACACGCTGTAGTTTTGAAAATGACTGTGGAAAAACCCAGCTGGCTCATTATCCTCACTTTTGTAACAGTAACATTGATCCTATTTCACCATCCCACAAGCACATACTCTTCTGATAGTTTTACAGTTTAAAAAAGATGAAGATCTGGATAAGCTGCACACCACCACTGCCTTCAACCACATTTACCAGTTTACATTTACTAAGAATCTGGCTTTTGCTGGTTCATAGATTAGTGTGCTGACAGGTTGAAAAATGATAGAAAGGGAGCTATTACCCTTCTCCCACATTGCTCATATTTAAGATATTGCTGAGCACATTAAATGCACATTGTTCCAAATAGATCAAGCTGAACTTTCATTTCTGAAATCTGTTTTTACTCCCAAACTGTTCCACTATTTGTGGAGTTTGGCAGGAGTTTTACTCCTGCTGTACTCACAAAAAAATCTGCATTACAAAATACTGACAACTGGCCGAATGTAACCCCAAAGAGAAGGCACCTGCTCAGGAAAGCCAGCCCATCCTTTTGCAAGCTTCACAGAGGAACCCAGACATTTTGGCCGTGGCTGAGGAGCCACAGCTCCCTCCAGCCTGGCTTGCTTTGGGGTAAGCCATGCCACTCTATTCTGCCATGGTGCTGATATCACAGAAGTGCCATCGTGCCATCAGCCACCTCACAGCGATGAACCGCTCTGGATGGGAAATCCACAGGGTTCTGCAGAAATGAGCAGGTTTTTTCTCTTGCAGTCTGGGTTGTGTGCTGCTGTGGCCACCTGGAAGCCAGGCAGTCCAGGCAAAGTTGGTGTTTGGCAAGTCTGGGGGATTTCCCAAGAAATCAATCATGGCACATGGTTGTTTTTAACACTGCTGTGATCAGCCTGTAAATATGAAGCAATAGCAGAATTTGGAGCGTTAAGGATAAAGCCTGCAATGTGCCAAATGTAATTGTTTTCCTTTTGCAGCCCGTTATATTCAGATGTTGAGGAAATGATTTAATATTTCTGAACATGTTGTGATTTCATCGTTTGGTTCAGCAAGGGAAGTTTGAGAAGCCATGCAAATTAAGATAAACATTAAATATGCTGTTAGCACGTTATGTGCCATGCTGAGCTTTTTCTATGACAGCACGATGTGGGGAATGCCAGCCCAAGGCACGTAGATTTCTTCACATAGAGACAAAAGTTGCAGCAGTAACAGGGAACTGAATAAAAAACATTATGTGGCTCACAATTGGAAAGATCATTCCCAGGAGGTGAAAACAGAAAGGCCTGGGCGTTGTGCTCCACGGGCCGGTGTGAAGTAGACAGAGCATGAAACGATACACTGAGAGAAAAAGCACAGGTCTGCAGAATTTCACAGGCAGCGTCACCTTCCCACAGCAGAGCAGAGAAACGCGCGGTTATCTCCTAAGCATGGGAAGTTTACATGATGAATGCTTGGAGACTCGAGCTGACTTTAACCAGCTGACTTTGTGAAACTCACCTAAAACCTGAAGGAAAGCGGCATTTCCAGGGTGGTGTTCCATCAAAACCTGAGCTCTGAAACCCTGTTTTCTCAGATGAGATGCAAGGCACAACAGCGACAAAAAAATGTTCTGACAAGTCAGAGAACTCTTAAACAAACAAAAGAAAACCTGGCACAGGGAGCAATGTTTATATTTTTCCTAACATTTATGTATTTTAAAATAAAAAGTGGCAGGCAGTGGATGCTGTATATTACGAGCCGTATGAGTGATGACCACTTTTCCACAAACTAAAAAGAATGAAAAAATAATTCTAAAAATGTTTAAAAACCAGCTCAGCCTCCTGTGAAGTGTTAAGCAGAGATTAATTTAAGGCAGCTTTTAAAGAAGAAAACCCAGTTCTGGAAATGCAGCACTGCCTAGCAGAATTCTTAAGGGTAAACCAGCGCAATTTAGTTGATGAGAAGACAGCTGAAAACAGAACTGCAATCAAAATAGACTTTTTAATTCCTTGGCGTAGCTGGTTTTCTAATATTGTACTTTGAAATGAGCAAATGGGTGTCAAACCAGCTATTGAGCACTTCCAGCCTCCTTCAGTGCTGTTGTGGTTGAGCTCAACACCCTCTAGAGCTAGCATGGGCCACCTAATATACCCACCAGTGATATACGTTCAGACTTACATGCAAGCAATAGAGGAACAGACTTCGGTGTATTTCACCGTGTATTTTGGTTTGTGTCTTACCCCCACTCCTAGTGTACTCTTTAATGCAATTATAATATTTACTAAATAGGCCTGACAAGTAACTCATAGTTTATAATCTGGTTTGTTTTCTGTAAATACTCAGTGAGGGAATCTGGCCAGTGATGACTGGCTGCAGCTGAGCATCTGAATCACACAGCACCGCTTCCAGTTTGAGACTGGAGAGACCCAATTTCTTGAATTGCATTTCTGGGATGAAATTCCAGCTCATTTCATCGTAATTCGTTTGCTGATCGTATTCTGACAGCCCTCACAATGTGCCAGACACTCTCTGCTCCTGCCGGAGCCTGGGCAGCATGCCCGTGGTGCCCAGCCTCCTGGGGTACATGCCCGCTGAAGCCAGCAGCGTTGCTGGCAGATGAAAAGCCCCACTGGCTCCAATGTAAGAGCCAGTTGGTGTTCATGCAGCGTGCCGGCTGCCCTGTCCAGGCATGGCCAGGTTTACAGCTCTGGGGGGACCCTGCCTTCCCCCCAAATGCATGCCTGAAGCCACCAGTAGATGTTTGCTGGAGAAAATTCAGTATCGAGAGCAGGCTGTGTGTAACTCACAAAAACCCAGGCTAGACTCGAGAAGGAAGAGTTCATCTTCTGATGTGGTTGATAGAAAGGCTCCTCCTCGGTCCAGAGGCACATTTTCTTTATTCAGATAATTTCTTCATATCGTGTTTCCATTTTTGGGAATCCCTTCATTTCTCAGAGCTTCCTGTCAAGAGGAGGACCTGGCCCCATCCAAGCAAATGGGAGCTTTTCCATTTGCATCAGTGGAGTTTAAATGTCACCGGCAGAGGCCGGGTGGTTCCCATGGGACTGACTGCACGCCAGTACGTAGATCCCAGCAGAGATCTTCAGAGTCTGTATAGCTAGAAGCATGCCCTGAAATCAGTGCCCCCTCCACATGCCTAAATCCAGAACTCATCTGCAGACTAGATAAACGTTGTTGTGATACATGACCTATCTCTGTTTTTCTTTCTATCCTTGTACACACGTCCAGAAAGGTTGCTGCTTCTTTTCAGCAAACGTGACCTGTTCTCTAAGACAAATCCTCCCACACATGTGTGCCTCCTCCCTGTTCTTCTGCGTGCCTCCTGCACACTTCCTTTCTCCAGGCAATTTTACGAATGAAATGAAGTGCAAAGGTCAAAGCCTTTGCAGCATGTAGCCGTGAATTCAGTAAGGATCGAACAAAGGACAATCCAGATTTGGACAGAAGTCAGTGTGGAACATACGTCTTTTTACTCGTGTGAGCACTGAGCTGGGGGACCAGCTGAGCTGCCGCACAACCCCTGAACGCGGGTTTATTTCCCTCCACTGAGCCACATTGTTATGATCAGGCAAAAGTGCTACAGCGTAAACATTTGTGGCTTTTATTCTGATCTTGCGGGCTACTCTGGTTTTCTTCATTAGATCTGACAGGGTGCTGTTGAAGGGTTTAGGGTTTTTTTAAAAAAAAAAATTAAAAAGTGGTGTTGTGGTCCCCTACTAAAAGAGTCACTTTGCCCAATTTCCTGTTTATGTTCCTTCTCTTCAGAGCCGTCGCATCATGTGAGCACAGACAGTTATAGATAGACTGGGTGACTGTTGCTGACCTCACACCACATGTTCAGTTAAGAAGGTGAAACAGCAAAATTTGTTCTGTTTGTTTAAAGAATACTGAGAAAACTGCCAGTTCCAAGTAAAATAGAGGGAAAGTGACTCCCGATAGCCCAAGGCAGGGCACAATCTCCACTCACTGCTTTCTGCTCCTTAACTGCTTTGCACATCTGTATTTACATCGTGCATGCAAGTTAGAAGAAAGGGGATTAGCCCCAACTCTTGTTTCTTTCCTTGGCGAAGCTGGGCTGGAGCCCTTCCATAAAAGCTATTAGTTTAGCAAATTTGCTCAGAATTTGTCCAAACCTCAGTCCCTTTGGTATATACATTTTCCTATACTTGTTTCCAGAAACGACTGAAAACTCCTGAGACTTAAATAGCTTCAGTCATCTAGCAGATGATTATACCCAGCATTTGTATTTCAGAACTGTTGTTCCTTAAACAACCGGGGGGGACAACGAAATGCGTCAAATGGCTTCCATTTTACACAAGTACTTTTCATGTAACAGTAGGAATCCCTATCATGCGGCATGAGATTGGTTTCAGTGGCACTTTTCCCACCAACAGAAAACAAAGCTATGTTGTTAAATCCAGGAAGACCTATGTCAGTGTGTTAGTTTCTCCTTTCCCCCTGTTTTCCACTTGTTTCTGTAAAAAGCCTGACCCTGCATCCTGAGATATGAGAATTTTATTTTCTACCTAACCAAAGGAGCAGCACTAAGCCAGACCAGCAGTTTTCTGTCCATCAACCTCTGCCACCTTCAAAAGGTAAATAAGAATTTCAGGTGGAGACATTGCACCACAGATGGGGCAAATCCATTCGCGCAGATGTGAGCACATACCTGTGGGTGTACGGGTATCAGGAACGCAGCGTCACTTCAGAGGCAGGTGTATGTGTCCCTGTGGCAGGTGAACGAATCACAACATATGTGGCACATAATAAGCACGTACCAGTTGTCAAAGTACTTCAGGATTTAAAGGTGAAAAAAACTCCCCAGAAATTTAAGCTGTGATCAGGATGATAATAATAATGTCAGTTTAGATACTACACATAAACATGTCGAGAGGGAATATGGAACTAAAACTCTTGGCTAGCTGGCGAGGCTGTAAACATCCTCACGTAAGGAGTCCTGCCTGTAAGTCTTCACTGTCAGGGAGCTTAACTGCCTGGGAAAAAAAAATGTAGCAGCAGTCAGAAGGTGTAATCTGGGGGTCAGCTGAAAGGAATTAATATTTCACTGTGCCTGCCCTCAGGAAGGAAAACATGTGCCAGAGGAGATGAGGGCTCTGGGTGGGAGGAGATCCTTCACTTCAGTGCTGTCATGTGCTGCTGGGACCTCTGCTCTGAGCTGCCACCTACTTTACATCCCCATTAAAAGTGACAGAGACAGAAAAAATTAAACAGCGAGTATGAGGATGCTCACCATGTGAGTCAATGTTCACCCTTGGCTGCCCCAGCAGTCTGATAGCCCCCACCCAACATCACGGCTGCTTGGCCTGTAGCATGCAGGGATCCAGGCAGGGGTCTGCCTGCCTGTCCCGGGCAGGGGCAAGGCCAGCTGGCCAAAATCAGCTCCCCTCCAACCAGGGCTTCTGCTCACCCATCACAGAATTATTTTGAGGAGAGCAGATGGCCCAGTGGAAGTGCCGCCAGCACACCACTGGGTGGCCAGCCCAGGACCACAACTGTGCTAAGAGCATTGTGGCTGCTCAGGCTCAGCCCCACCTGGAGGCTTCCTCAGTGTGTGTGGACCCCGCACCACTCCTGTCTTTCTTCTCCTTCAGCTGGATTTTTCATCAGATCTCTGGATCCCTTTGGGCTCTGCTTTATAACGCTGCCGAGTCACAAATATTTCAGTTGCTTCCTGAGAGCGAGTGAGATTGTCCTTACCATCTTGCTAGTCCCAACGAAACACTGCCCAGCACAGCGGGGAGTTACTTTATTTATTTATTAATACCAACTGTGTCTTTTTACTGATGCTGTGGAGACTGTGGGCTGGCCCTGGTGGCTTGGTGCTCCTGACAAACCCTGCTTGGCCACGAGCCTCTCCCTGGGAGGTGCAGCCCTGCATGGCCCAGCTCAGTGCCTGCCCTGTGGTGGCAGTTAGCTGCAATTTCGTAATGACTGATCCTTATGCTTTCTATAAATGAGCTCAAAGGGGACTGCACATATTTGCTGGGCAGCTGTTAACAAGGAAAGCGTCAAGCTTTCAGCACCACTGCTGTCAGAATAGGAGGAGGAATAGAGAAGTCATGCCTTGGGCTGACAGTAGGGAAGTTGGCTTGCTTAACTTCGCATCTGTGTCAGGACTGCAGTGGTAAATGAATCCACTGAAACAGGACTGTTATCCTGCCATCTCTTCTTCCATGTTTGGTTGCTATGGATTTCACAGGTAAGACTTTATCGTTTCGGAGGTGTTTCTGTAGTCATGGGACACTAGGAAGCAGATCTGTGAAGCTATTTGACAGACACATTTCAGTCCCTACAGGTGACACGGAGCCATGGTGGGTTTTTTGTGCAGTAGGGTTTGCTGCAAAGCCAGGGAATTCTTCCCTGTAGCAAGAGACTGTGGGATGAGATGCCCATCAGCAAGTTCCCCTGTAAAGCTCAGGGGCCTATCAAGGGGGCATTATGACAGCACCAGCATTTCCTTTCTGCAGGAGAGCCCTGTGAGACCCACCTGCTTGGAGCCATGGGGAAAGTGAGGATAGGACAGCAGTGCTGCTCCCCTTCAGCCAGCAGCATCTTGTCGAGCGATTCCTCCCTGCATGACCAACAAGAAGATGCTCTGTCAACTTGCCAGCATCCTCAGAGGAAACCTCTAATCAAAATGTTTGTGGGAAGCACACTTCTCATTTCTTTGCTGCTGAAGGACAGGGGATATGAGTGGAATGACATTTCTTCATCCTAGCATCTGTCTCCTCCCTCCCTCCCTAAAACGCAGTGGTGTTATTAATCCTACTTTCAGAACTTGTTTTCTTCTACAAGGTTTTTAAGAATTTAGAACTCCCAAGTTTTCAGGTCACTATGACTTTGACCCTTCATGCCCAAACGAATCCTTTAGCTTTACAAAGAATCTGCATGTTTATGAAACAGCAATGACTCATTCTGTTGCAGATGTTTGTATATGTAAAGTGCCATAAATATTATGGATTAGGGGTAGACCAGGCAAGGGGAATGTGTGTAGGTTAGCAAGCAACACACAACTCTGGGACTTTTTCTCCCTTTTTTTAGTGTGTGTAATTTTTTCTTCTCAGAACACAGGCTTCTTTTTGTGGGAAAGAGAAACAAAGGAAACCTCTCTGCTTCTACAGGATGTCATTTCAGATGCTTTATTACAAAGTTTTCATTGCACTCACAATGCAGGAAATTTTTTGGTTAGTGTTTTTAGTCAATTCATGTATCTGTATCACCTTGAAAGGAAGAAGGTATTTCCCCCTCCACTATGCACCCATTGCATCTCCTCCGAGGAAGACTCCTGCTGACTTTCTTGAAACCAGATTCATTTAGAGTGATACTGAAACTACCACAATCAGAAAGATGAGTGACTCAATAAATGACTCACGACTTAGCAGATCGAAATAGTGTTAGACTGTAGTCTAACACTTGTAGACTTGTATTATGGTCCTATGCACAGGATGAGCCAGACCATTTCTCCTGCTCTGTGTTGAAGGTTGTTTTGTATGGGATCACTGGTTAGCTCTGAGCTTTTTCCCACCGTAGCTGAGCCCTAACCTTGAGAAAACAGAGCTGTGGTGGGCATGAACAGGCAGGGGAAGGGAGAGCTGAAGCCTCTCCAGCAGCCATGGGAATGAACCTCAGCTTCCAGGCACCCAAGCAAAGGGAGAAAAACTACTGCAGAAAATTTCTCCTTCTGTTCTCTAGGTTAAATAGAATTACACAGCTGTGGAGGCAGAGGAAGGCCCTAAGGGAGGAGTATTCCTCGCTGAAATTGAATATTTATTGATTTTTCTTTCCCGGCCATAAACCATGAGCTTCAGCCTCTCACTAACAACAAAGGTTTTGATATTTGAGTAGAAAATAAAAGCAACCAGACAGCAAGGGAGATAAAATCCAAGACAAGCGTTTAACCAGTGGGTGATGGGCAGTTTGCTCAGCTGCTACCAGAGTGCTGCACGGGACACACTGGAAAGGACAATCAGGCAGCCTCATTCGGGAGAAGTTTGTTGTGCTGAGCTGATGGGAGCTGCAAACCAGCAGTCAGAACTGAACTAGCAGAACTGTAACTCCATCTGGGGGGACAATCTGGGTGGTTTAAGAGGTCTTTTTCATCCTAGACTTCCATGAGTTAGTTAATCGAGTGCTGTTACTGAGCAATGTGGGCTCCAGAGCAGGAGGCATGAGCCCTTCTCCAAAGGTCTTACAGTCCAAGGAGCACCAGCTGCAGGGAGCTGGCCCTTTTCTCTTGAGAGTGGCTCAAAGGGCTCCCAAACATGTCCTCAGCTCTTTGAACACAAGGATGCTTGCTAGGACCTAGACCAAACTGTGTAGTCCAAATACCTCCTGCTCTGTGCATCTTAATTTAGATGGTCTTAATGGGCTTAGACATGAGCTGCTTACAAACCTATCTACATATGGATTTTAACTTCCTCTTGTAAGTCATTTATAGGAAATGTTATAAAGTTTTGCCTTTTAATTAAAAAAAAAAATTTGTTCTTTCAAAAAAGCTTTGGAAACCTGTTCCTCAGGTGCTGGCACTCCTGCTGGACTATTATCCTGCAGCTCTGCCGTTTTACTAGCCCCAAGATGACTTGCAGCTGGAGCTGGCAGAGCCGCAGGGAGTAGCAGGAGGAGCGCTGTGCACACAGGCGCTGCCAGCCCCCAGCCAGCTGCAGGGCTGAAGCCACACTAGACCCTCCTCTTGTGGGATTTCTCTTTCCAAGGGACTTCACAGGATGAGAGCAATCCCAAATGTTCCGACCTTCCACAGTCTTCCCCATCGTTGAGCTCTCAAACTCTTCTTTCCATGTCAGACCTCCCCAGGGCAGGCCTGGGGATGAGCACGTGTCCTTTGCCCAGAAGCACAGCTGCAAGGCCACCAGGCAGGCAAGGAATCGGTAGGCATCCGCTGTGCATTCTTGCTTCCCCTTGCCACCCTCTCTGCTGTATTCTGTAAAATGAAGATTATCCGCATGGGGGAGTCCTGAGCATTAATTTAGCCGGTAAAGAACTTCAAGTTTGTTGGCTATTGTGTGTTTTGCTATTAAAGCCAGGAAAAGAAAAATCAAAACCCACAGGAGAAATGATATTTCAGGCCAATCTACCTCATTTATCTTGTATGTACTCTAATTAATTATTTAGATCACTGATACTGGATATTTTGTACATACAAATGAAAACATGGTCCTCAGACAAAAGGTAGGCGATGAGGGTCCTTGGCTAAACCCTTCCATGCAGGTGGTGGCTCTCATTCCGGCCTTGTTTAACAGCTAGCTGTTTTTTCAGCACATAATGGGTTTGCTCGTGGCCCGCTGTAGCTGACATCACCACGGCAAAGCAAACCTTTATATGTAATAGCAGCCCTTTTTAAACCTCACAGCACTTATTCAGCAGAAGCAGAGACGTCAGATTGTGGAAGCAGCGATCGCTTTCTTAGAAACCCTACTGAAATGGAAACAGAGCTATTGCTCTTCCCTTCAGAAGTGGCTCTGGAATTCCCAAAGTGAAAAATTCAGCAGCAAGATGCAAACACTGATAGCTTGTGTTGCACAAAGCAACGTGCTGGCATCCAACCAACGCTGCTACAAGTTCTTTCTTCATTTTGGCACTGAACTATTCCACTTACGAAGGGCAGATGAAAATTGTTCTAGATTTATGTTGGCTCTTGTGTGATTATAGTTTTGCTTTCCTGATAAAGCTTTCTGTCTAATGCCAGCAAAGCTTTGGAGGACATGTAAATGTATCATCAGTGTGTCATTCCTTCATCACGAAGGAACTAATTTCAAGAGGTTCCCAGATAAAGGTCATAATTCTTTCGGATGCATAGATCCTTCCCATAGGAGCCTAAGCTGAATCCCAGGAATTGGTTCCTACTAAAGGATATAGGTTGCTTCACCTCAACCATAGAAGCACAATCTTTCACCCGTAAGTTGATGGTCTGGGAGGTGCCAGGCACCCTCTGCACCTCTGACCCAGGGCTGAGGAGCCCCAGCAGAGTGGACTGCATTGTACACAAGCTGCCTGGGTCCCTGTGAGCTAAAAGCTGTTGCCGCCGTCTCGTCTGGCCAAGGCCTGCCTCAGCTGGGCTCCCAGCGACTCCAGCGTGCTGCATCACCTTCCCCTGGGGAAAGGAGACATGAGGCTCATTGCAGGCAAATGCCAGGAAAATGAGGAGAGGATATTTGATTCTTGGAGATAAAAGCCTCGTGCTGAAAGGTGTGCCAAAACCTCAGCTTTGCCTGTGCCACAGACCGGGGTGAGTCCAGTGTGTTGGCAACGACAAACTTGTATTCACAGGCAAGCTGCGAGTGTCTCCAAAACTCAGCACGATGTACACTCAGCACTGGAGAAGAAGCAAAAATGTTTTGGGGTACGATGTTTTGCACATACCAGTAAAAGCTTCAGAATGGTAATCAGTCATTGAGGGGACACAGTGATGGGACTGGATATGTCAAAAGAGGAGGTGCAAAAGATGGTCCTTCAAGCCCACCATGCAGGGAGCTACTTCAGTAGCTGATGGCACTTTCTGCTTAGAGAATGGAAAGGAAAAGAAAGGAACACAGGGAGGTGAGGGGCAAGTGCATTGTGTGTGTGGATGCAGTTTAATGGCACAATGAAGCTGATGCTAAACAGAAAGGTCCCAGGGAAGAGCTGGTCCTATCCCCTCCCACCCTCCTGCCTCCTTCCTGGTGCTGGCCTGCCTGCATCCAAGCAAGGCTGGGTGCCGGGGCACCATGCTGGCAGTGCTCCCCATTTTCCAGTGTGGGATGGGTGGTTTCTGCTGGTTTGGCTCCCTTTGTTGGCAGGCAAAGAGCAGCCCTGGCAGGGGACAGCAGGAGAGCCCGCTGGGAGGTGCTGGCAAATTCCCCTTTGGCCAGGCTGCACCTTCACCCTGTGCCACTGCCGCCCTGCTGCGGCACCCATGCTGATTTCAAGGGGGGTTGAGTGCTGAAATGTCTGAGCCTGCAAGTGCTGATTCACCTGCGCTGCTGACTCAGGCTGTGCCTATTTAAAGGCTGCCATCCCTCGACACTTCACCCTCCCATCGCTCCAGGTCCAGCAGTGGGTCAGCGGTGCGGGCAGGGTATTTCCTCTTGTCAGCTCACAGCATGATGCTGCCATCAGTTTCAGAGCACATTAATATTTGGGGCAATGAACGGCAGCAGCCAAGGGCTGTTAGCTTGCCCGAGTATCACCAGAGGGCAGTTCCTCTGTCCCTTTCTGCCTCCCACCTTCCTGCACGTTTCCTACAGCTCATGCGTTACACCCATAAGGAAAAAAGGCTGTTTTCAGCTGGATGGGGGGCTGTGTGGGTCCCCTGTGAGCCTGGGGAGGGCAGTGAGAGCAGCAGGGCGAGAGGAGGAGAGGGGAGGCCCACTCTTCCCAAGGACAGTGCAGATTTGGGCAGCTATTTCCACCCAGCCCTGTTTTCATGGCTACCCAGCTATGATAGCCAGTGTTTTCTGACACAGCCTTGGGCTTGCTCTCCTCTCCCATTGTAAATGCACTGACAGAGCATCTCTCCATCTCCAGTCTCACAGCATCAGTCAGATGATAACTCTGATCAAATTGTGTATCTGCAGGGAAACAGGTTATCAGTAGCTACTTGGCTAGTACAGAACCAAAGCCAGCAGAGCCACAGCTGCTCACACCACACCAAAGCCAGACATCGTCTCCAAACAGTGGGACCATGAGCTTTTCCACAAGGCACAGCTGCAGTTTTCTCTTCCCCTTGCTGGCTGCTGAAACCACAGACCCCTTTACACTCATGAAAATTAAAATACTAAAGAAATGGGGACAGATACTACGTCATCCTGCCGAAGACTGTTGTACCCGCCACCGGGCAGGTAGCCCTGAGCTGGCCCTGGTCTTGGGCTGAGCTCCCACCTCTCCACAACTGTATGGGTACCAGCTTGGCAAGGTGTCCATAGCTGCTCTGCTTCCCTCCTTATCCCATCCCATCCCTCCCTATCCTATCCTATCCTATCCTATGCTACCTTTCCCCTCTCTGCTTTAGCAGCCTTCTTTCTTGGGAGGCAAAGAAGCAGGTCTTGTTTGGCTCAGACTTCCTGAAGCATTTCTGTTTTGTTGTGTAGGGGGAGAGTGTGTAAGGGGATGTGATGCATCTGTGGGGTGTGCATTAACCCCGTGTGGCACTTGAAAGGCTTGTACTACAAGGAAGTCTCTTTTGAGTAGGAGAAAAAAAAAGCTTTTCCTTGACAAATTATTGTTGCTATTTTTTGTTAATCATTTTAACTATTGCCATGTCCATGGGAACTCAGTGGCAGCAAAATCTGTAGTGCCTGAACTGACCCTAAACTGTGCCAGTGAGGATTCTTACTTCTTCCTGAAAGCTGAACTGTTATTCTGCCTTAGGCCTGAATGGTTGGTTGTCTTTAAACTGACAGACAGGTCTGCTCTCTGCAAAATGAGCATGATTTTTAACTTGAGCATAAGCTATCTCCTAGATTTACATTGTTATGACAAGTCATTTTGGAAAGAGCACTTGAACAAGCTTCAGGGAGGTTGTGGTCATTGTTCAGATGTTTCTTTAATGAGCTTTTAACTCTTATGAAGACAATTAAAACAGACAGTGACTGTGTAGCTATTGCGGGTACCTGGACAGTGCTGAGCCCCTGCACCTTCCTCGGGCTGCTGTCAGCGCTGGGCAGCTGCAGCCTTAGCTTCAGGTACTCCCTGGCAGCCACCCAGGCCTTGCTGGTTTGGGCATGACTTTATCCAACACAGTCTTTATGGAGTCTGGTTGGCAGGAATCTCCTAATGTCTTATTTCAGCTTTTCTCTGTGGAACAGAGCTCAGGGTGGATTTCTTCTGGCCCTCGAAATAAGTGTGTTGGTGACAGCTGTAATCAACACAGAGGCGCTTAGACTGCTGATGAACGAAAACAGCTGCTGGGAAAAAAGGCAAAATATACTAGTTTGTTCCTCGAAACTTGCATATAGCTTTATAAAATGATGATGCATCTTAGTCCTGCCAGGGCTCCATTTAAGCCTGTATGAGACCCACACCTTCAGCCACAAGGGTCTAAAAGACATCAGTGCTTACCAGGTTTGGTTTGGGTTGATGGTCACTGGAAGTAGTGTCTGTGAACAGATGTCCTTCTGTAAGGTTTGGAAGTTTCCTGTTTAACTTTTTAGCACTACAACTCCCTTAAGGTTTGTTCTGAGCTTTCAGAAGTGGCAGCTCATTAACAGCTTTTTATTAGCACTGAAGCTGCACAGATCATCTGGAGCCCTTGGCTTTGCCAGGCAAAAGGTGTTTGTTGCCAGATATTAGCTCATGTACTGCAACACAGGGTGAAGTCCTAGATGTTTTAATTTCACAAAGAAAAATGTGTTATAATCTCTTCATAGATAAGATGGTGAAGTATCAGATCATTTCAATTATACTGTGCTGGCAGGCTGAGGGCAAGAGGAGGGGAAAAATCTTGTTCCTCTTGACCTCCAAAGGGACAAGCCTCAGCCTTTTTTTCCTATCAATCACAAATGCAATGTGATAGCAAGCACTTCAAATCAGAGTCACAGTTTGGCCAGTTTATCAAAATTACTATAAAGCCTAAAAGAAAACAAGCATTTGTGGGCTGATGGATATATTCTGTGGTTGGCACTAAAAGGGCTGTGTTTGTGCCATTCGCAGGCATGGCGGAAGCGCTGGTTCGTGCTGCGCAGAGGCCGCATGAGCGGGAACCCAGATGTGCTGGAGTACTACAGGAACAACCACTCCAGAAAGCCCATTCGCATCATCGACCTCAACGAGTGCGAAGTGCTGAAGCACTCTGGGCCCAACTTCATCAAGAAGGAATTTCAGAACAACTTTGTCTTCATTGTGAGAACCACTTACCGCACCTTCTACCTGGTAGCCAAAACCGAGGAGGAGATGCAGATCTGGGTGCACAACATCAGCCAGATCTGTAACTTCGGACATCTAGAAGATGGGACAGGTAGGATCCTGCTTATGCTCATCTTGGGGATTGAGAGGACGGTCTGTGTCCTGGCTCCTCCATAGCAGTGCCTGGGGTGAGATGAAGGATGGACCTTGCCAGCTGGGCAGGTAGTGTGGGACTTTGTTTCCTAAATCTCCACCCAGCACCAAGAGGCTGCTAAACCCTGAGTTGAAAATTAGCAGGGATCTCACCGCTAGAAATAGCTGTCCGCTTCGTCTCACTTCGATGAAGCGATTCCTGCTAGAATAAACAGCAAATCCTTAATAAGAAAAGGTACTGTTTATGTGAAAAGCTGACTGACTGTTATCTTCTGGGGCCGTTTATTTCATTACACATCCCATATTTATTTGGTTTGGCTTAATGTAAGACACCTGTTCCGGGAAAGTATCCTGCAAAACTCACATTTTCTCAGGCTGTGCTGGATGTGGATGGAATGTGCACAGACTTGGTGTATATGCACATACATAAATCAATGACAAAAATACTCAGCTGTCTTAGTCTATTAATGAGAAGAAAAATAAAGCAAAGTCAGAAGATAGGAGGGTGTTAGAAGTGTGTGTCTAGACTTTAAAGATGGTTCTGCCATGGAAGCACAAAGTCAGCCTGTTTTGCCAGGACCTACACCTGCATATACTCAGTAGGGTGAATTTCTTGGAAAGCTTCCAAGAATTAACCACTCCAAGATGGATGTAGCCAGTAATTAAAGTTGGGACCTGTATCATCATTAACTTACCTTTCAAATGAGACAATCAGGATCAGATAACAGCAATCTGTCTTTCCCTTGACATTTCCAAGGGGCAGATACAGCAGCAATTTGAGAGCTTCATAGGAAGAGAGTCAGAACGAAGTCCTTCGCTATGATAAAGGCAGTACAAGAGCAGAAGAGGGTAGTGTTGGAGGGACTCGTCCCAAGGACAGGAATGTGTTTAGGGGCATCATTGTGTGGCCAGGCAGATTATCCTGCCATCGTTCTTGCTGCACTCAGTCTGCTACTGGTGTCTGCAAGTGCTGCAGAGCCACACCATTACCTTGTACCTTGAAAGGAAAAAAAAGGCTATGGTGAGATGTTGTATTTTCATCTATCCTGGTTCCTGGCAGCCTTTAATCTTCTCTTCAGTAGTTTCCCCTGATGGGAAATGGGAGTGGAAAGAGAACTACAGTGGTCCTGTTATAAGCATTCTCTTCCCATTGGTTTTAGAAATGACCAGGAAAATGTGCTGGTATGTTTTTATGTGTTGGCATATCTTTATGTCAGTACAAACTGCCCATGAATGCAACTGGTGAACTAGAGCTGGTAGCTCTGAGGAGTTGGGAGTCAATAACCCTTTGGAGCTTGGCTGCAATTAGGGATATTCAATAACCTCCTTCCTACTGATCTGTCCTTCCTGACACTGAGATTTTGCTCTTGCATTGCTACTTCTGGTGCAGCACTATTTTAGACAGAATTTTGGCGATTACTCTGAAAAGAAGGGCTTTTTGTGCAAAACAGGAAAGAGAAAAATAATTTTTGCATCTCAAATGTGTATGCAGACTTGTGCTGGCACTGTGCTGAGGATGTGCACAGGCAGATGTGATCCGTGGCAGAGAAGCGAGTGCAGCAGCTGTCCTGGGATAAATGCATTTGTACTGGGAAATGTCTGTTCTGGTGCAGCACTGCTCAGAAGACTAACACACAGACAGTGCTCAGAGTATTGCACAGTGGCATTTCTTGCCCAGCAAAGACTGACAACGTAGACACTGACAGACAAGAAGTGACAACTCTGTGTGGCAGGTGGGAAAGCGGCTCTCCCAGCTTTCTGCTGCATTCAGGGTGGACATTAACCCCCAGAAGTTCAGCAGTGCAGTGCATTTGCCTTGGTTCAGTATAAAGTCTGGCACCTGAACTGACAGCCCTCATCACAGACGGCGTAAGCTAAGCTTCCAGACTTGCACTTACCGTATCTCTAATGGCGAATAGCTCCTAAGATCTCCTATTTATCCTGTGGTTCATGCCGGTCAGGTCAGGTCTGGAGTGTATTCAGGTCAGGCCACAGCGCACGTTCAGATCCTCTGATTTAAATCTGCACAGTTTCACAGGTTGCACATCACATTCTAAGCAGCTGCTAATTGCTTCAGCTTTTTGGAAGCAGGTAAATCCCCCAAGAGCCTGTAGGTTTAAACAATTACCCTTAAAAATTAACATAAGAAGAGAAAAGCTCTATTAAATGCCATATGCTTTTTTAACTTGAAGGCAACTCTTTTAAAAAATAATAGACCCTGAAATGAATCATCAAAGAAAAGACACATCAATTGCAGCAAACTTTAATAAGCTGTTCTGTGTATTAAAATGAATCTCAAACCCAGTATTACACTGTGAAATCAAGCACTCGCAGTCCTTGCGTTCCTGAAAATCTGCTGTGACTTTGAGGCCAAAACTAAATTTGCTTCTTTCTCTGCTTAATGCACAGAAAGTGCAGCCCCAGGTTTGCACAGTCACTCCGCAGTAAACACTGTCCCTTTGTTCCCAGATAGTCCCTTCCAGTAGCAAAGCTGGACAAACAGCCTGGTCCTGGTCACCAGCAGCCTGACATGTAAGCAGCCTGACCAGACTAAGGTTGGTGAAACCACGGCTGGCCCCCTACAATGACAGCTTTGTAGTCAACAAGAGCAGGGGTGGCTGAGAGACAGAGGTGAAGTGCAAGCTCCAGGCAGACGTCAGGAAGCACCTGGGAGGGTGGCTGTCAGGAAGGACTTGCCAGCAGCAACCATTGTGCTGCCACACATGACTGCCACAAGAAACTGGGCCGCTGGCTGTGCTGAGCATGATGGGGGAGCCGGCACCCTCAGGGGAATCAGCTGGAAGAGAGAGGAGAAGGCCTCCCTCCCTATTTTCCTGCCATTTCTATGTAAAAATCTTGCTTCCACCTCTGGCAGAGTTTCCAATGGAGCAGTCATTCCCCAGTCCCACAGAACATGTGGCCATGAAGGGCTGAGAAGAGGCATGGGCCAAGTGCCTGGGCAGGGGAGGGTGTGAAATGAGGTGGCTATGTGTATCCCCCATGTAAGCTAAAACTGTGATTAATTGACACAATGCAATATAGTTGGTTTTCATTGGAGAAACAACTGGAAGTTGTTCAGCCTTTTTCATTAGGACCCCTTACTTTTAAAGATTGTAGCTGTGCATTGAATGCTCCCCCAGGCAGCTCCTCAGTCCAAGAAGGACCTTTCACCTTGAGTTCCCTCTTCACTTCTTCCATAGGCTCCAGGTATTGTTTAATGTCCAATGTAAATGCTTTGCTCCTTCTGGATGCAACCCGTATCTGAAGGTCCCTGCTGATCTCCATTTGCTTCCCAGTTGCTCTACTCTCTCCCACAGCACCCAGGGCCACAGTGGAGCCTGATGTCCCTGGGGAGGCCTCTTTGCTAGTGGCCTCCCTGTACAGTGCATGGACCAGGATGTTGGCAGGGTCACAACTGACAGGTTACCCTTGGGTGCTCTTGGCTGCTGGCAGTTGGATTAGGGCATTTCTGCTCCTCTACCTCTCCCGTGCCTCTACTTGCTCTGTACCCACCCATCCTTGCCCCATGCTGGCACCTTCTCCCTTTTTGCCTGCTCCTCTGATGGCTTCTTTGCCTCTTTAAGTGCCTCTCCTTTTTTTTGCCTTTTGCCAATGTGCACAGACCCTGCCATAGCATGGGGATCATTTGATTCTCCCAGACCTTGCTGTAGCCATGGTGGGGAGTATCTCCCCCAGCCAGGGCAGTGTGTTGGGAGCGTGTGGAGCCAGGAGCACCACACTGAGTGGCTGCCTGGAGGCACTGTGCTTTCCTTGCAGAGACACTTTCTCCTGAGTATCTTCACTTTGTTTCTCCCCTCTGTTTCTGTACAAAGTTTAGCAGGCAGCATCCTGGCAGGCTTGCTCACGACAGCACCCTTACCCTTGGACAGGAGATCAGGGGAGGAATGATGGCCTCTCCCAGCCCATGCTGACGCACGGACACTGAGGCTACTCCCTCTACACTCCCTTCTTAGCCAGAGGAAATCCCTTATTGGCTGCATGTACTCAGGGCTGCTCTTTAATGTCTGGCTCTGGCCCCTGGCCAGGAGGGGTGAGTGGCATGGTGGTGGCATTTCTATCCCCTTGATATGGCCATGCAGCCTGGTGGGGCGTTGCTGTGATCAGGACCCCCTGTTCCACTGTGTCCCTGCACTGCTGTTGCACCATACATTTTTGGGGGAGTGGGCTGGGGTCTGTAGCAGGAGGGAAAAGCCCTCTGTTTCTCCAAGCAGTGACCCTGTATTGATGGGGAAAGTCACTGCAGAGGATGCTCCACATCTTGCATGGTGAATCACCCTCAAGCAGAGCAGAGACTTTTTGGGTTAGTACCCACCGAAGCAGTTATTTTGGCAGCCAAAGCTGCCCACTGTCTCTCTGGCAAAGGGGAGGGCAGGCACCAAACCTATTCTCTGCCTTCTTGCTGTCAAAAAAGGCCATGCATAATTTATTCTACCCAGCTGCTGCCTCAGTACAACCTCAGTGCATGCTGATTCGGTTACGAGCAGAGCTGGCAGGGACAGTGCCAGTCTGTTAGGAGCTGGCTACAGGTCCCTGAGCCCCTGAAGGTTAGGAAAGGGCAGGGCTGTTCTGCTCCCATCTCTTCCTCGTGCTTGCAATGGTTGCCATGTGGTCTGCAGCTCGCAGCCTTTCCTGATGGGATAATCCGTTGCTAAACCCTGCGAGTACCAGATGGAGTTCAGGCCTGTTTGTTCTCTGTGTTAATAACCCAGAATGTGGTTCATTTCTCTTCCTTAGGCGTCGTGGTGGGGTTTAGTTGTTGGGGTTTTAAAAAAAAAAAATTAATGTGGTCAGATGGTGATGTGAACACAGTCTTCTGAGATCCCTATGGAGTTAGCCCTGTGCATATTTGATCATCCTCAGCTTGCAAGACAGCTCGCAGAGTCCAAGGTTTGAAAGCAGAGTTACTATCTGAGCCAGCACAATGGACAAAAGTTATTTTTCAGATGGGAAGGCTGCAGCCCTCAGCTCTGCTCTGCAAATGTGAAACCCTGTAAAAGCCATTCCTTCCAGATGCTCACTGCTGACATCCCGCTGCTAGAAACACCTGCTCAAAATTAAGCAAGAGCTTTGCTTAAGCTGAAATTTAAGCACATGCTTATGTTCTTTGTTGGCCTGGGGTCCGCCACTGCACCAGACCTCCAGGAGGAAGCAGCAGTGAACCAAAACTCTTGGAAGGAAAGAGGTGGCTCCTTCCCCAGTTTAAAGGGATGAGGTGTGGGGTAGCGCAGGGAGAAAAGGTCAGCTCTTTGATTCTTCTTCTGACAGAAATGAGAAAGATGATGGGGTGATGCTCGCTCTGGCTGGAGTGGAAGTCTGGGTCACTGGAGGGTTTTGTTGGTGCTTGGTGACATTGGTGTCTAACCACCCAAGTCTTGGCTGCTGTCTCCTTCCCTCCTGACCTGACTGCACAAATACCTAGCACCTCCCAGGGTTATGAGGTGACTACAACAACCCAGTACAGCACCAGGGCTTGTTACTGCGTTGAGCTAAGGACTGGACAGAACCTGCCAGAGGATCTCAGGATCTCCCTGCACAGTGCAGGACCTGGCCCACAGCATTCCCAGCAAATTCTGCTATCAGTGTTAGAGAAGTCTGCCTTCTAGCTACGCTTTGAAGGTGTGTTTGTGCTTGGTTTGATTTTATCAGCAGTAGCTGTTTTCTTGTGTTTGTTTTTGCTGGGGGGTTTTCATGTTGAAGAAGGGTTTTCCAGCTTTGACTCAGGAGGTTTCTGTGCTTCAGCCAGAGAGATGGGTACCCACTGCCAAGCCCCACAGGTGTTGGGGACAGCTGGGGCACTCGGTGAGCACTGCCTGGTCCACGCGCAGCCCTGGTGAAGGAACTGCCACGCAGCAACCCGAAACTTCATTAGCAAAATCATATTCTCCAGTTGAGGGTTTGTGCTCCTGGTGCCACTGTCTGAGCTTGCTGTCAGGAGCAGATGCTTTTGGGGAGCAGCTCTGCAAAGACATCTCAGGCCCTTTCCACTCCACAGCTGCCCATGGTGGGAGGTCTTACTTGCACTGAGGACCCTATTTTTTGAGTCAAAATGCCCCAAAAGCTGGGCCAGAGGCTGTGCTTAGCCTTACCTCTGGGTGGCTCAGCCATCGCTCCTTCATCCCTCCTGTGCAGTGTCTCCAGCTCCCTGTCAGGGATGGAGGCTGGGAGAGCAAGAGAACCAGGCTTGTCTCTGCTGTGTGGCAATGCTGGATGGGTATGAGTGCCTCGGCCAAATGCTGCCCGTGAAGGGTGACCTTGGTGGTCAGAGGCAAACCTGGAGCTGAGCAGGCATTTGGCTCTGTGTAGCCTGGGCCAGCCCTACTGCCTGCAGCCCAAACCTGCTCCTCTCCCCACCACCACCCCTCTCTGTTCCGGGAGGACTAGAGAAGGAAGGAGCAGGGAAGTTTCCCCTGTGCCTTATGGCCTCCAGAAAAGTACTGTTCTTCTTTTGTCAGCAAAGCCAACAAGCCTCCAGCTGGGCAGTAACAGCTACACCGCAGCTCTCAGGGCTTTGATGTCCAGCCTAGAGAGGCAAGAGGAGTTTGCAGACAAGTGCAGGTGTGCAACAAATCTGGCTACTCCATAAGCCACAACACTCAGTTTTGTCCACTGAGATCTAAGAACTGGGAATAAATCAGACCCTTTCCTTGTCACCATTAATTTGAAGTGGTGGAGGTTAATAATTAATTATTTGCATTAGTTCCTAAAAAATACTTGATAAAACAGACCACTGTGCCTCAGCACTTTCCTCAGCAGAATCTGTCTGCAGGAGGGATGCTACAGCCCTGCAGGAGTGAGGGACCCCAGAGCAAGTGGGGGCTCTGTGCCTCCTGTAGCTCCTTGATTTCCTTCTCCCCAGAATCAGTTTTCAGTTGACCTGCTGCTGCTCTGGAGTGAAGCATCCCTGGTGCAGAAGGTGATGGCCAGGAGAGGCAGTGGGCCAGGCTGAGACTGCGCCGTCCCTCAGCCGTGGCCATCGATTCCCATTGCAGGTTCAGTGGAAAGCCTGTCTCACACAACCTCGTCCCCGCAGCCATCGCCAGCCGCCTCCACCCACGCCTCCCGCATCGCCGACCCCTCCTTCTCAGTCGACCACACTGCTGCTGACGCCTCTGCTGCGGAGGAGACCCCCAGCGAGTCAGAGTCGGTCTTCCTCCCCGACTACCTCTTCCTCTCCAACTGCGAGTCAGGAAAGCTCAGCCACAACAGGTAGGTCTAGGGTCTGCCAGAGGCATTGGTCTGGAGCCACTCTCTGATCAGTGATGCCCAGGGAAACTGCGGCAAACTGGTCCTTGAGCCCTGCGACTCAGGGTGGGCTCCCAAGCACAGCAGAGGACCTTCAGTCTAATCGAATTTACAAGGGGCTTTTCAAAACAGAGATTAGTGGTCAAGCATTGTATGTTGGTCCTGTCCCTTTCCAGGTTGGGTGGCTGGGGACCTCGCATATGGCAACCCTCCAAATGTCCTTTCTGCCTGCTGCTGCCCATGGTGCTCCCCAAAGTGCCCCAGTTCAGGGGACCAGCGCAGGGGGGACCTCGCACAGCCATGGGGAAGGGACAGATTTTGTCCCAGCCTGTAGAGTGGTTTCATTTTTTTGCTCTGAGTTTGCTGAGTTGCAACCAGATGAAAAGGGAAGCGCGGGTT
Organism: Porphyrio hochstetteri; assembly: GCA_020800305.1. Taxonomy (NCBI): domain Eukaryota; kingdom Metazoa; phylum Chordata; class Aves; order Gruiformes; family Rallidae; genus Porphyrio; species Porphyrio hochstetteri. Next base: position 22,297,211 of record CM036917.1, read on the forward strand.
CTGACCTCTGTCTCTGTGCAGGTGTGACAGCTGGTCGAATTCAGACAGATCTCTGGAGCAGACCTCATCAGACGATGTTTTTGTCGACTCCTTGCAGTCCCAGCCCTCCTTGTACTTTGTGCAGCTGTCCAGCGCTGGCACTGTGCACCAGGATGGGGCCCCACTGGCAAACCCCAGCACCGTGTCCAGGAACACAGACATTAGTGGATCTCCTAGTGACTTTTCCTCCTCTTCTCCACTGCTGGGGACACCACTGACACCAACCTTTCAGATTGACAAGAGCCAAAACACGCTGCCATACGGTGTAACCCAGCTGGACATCCTGTCCAACACACCTCCGCCGCGGCCGCCCAAACCAACCCACTTGTCAGACAGAAGAGGGGATGAGGTGGGCTGTGGGGCCCTCCAGAACGGGCATGCAGGCATCAGCCGGGCTCAGATCGCTCTGGTGCCCAGGAGGATCTCCCTGTCCAGCTTGGACAACATGAGGAACTGGAAAGGTGAGTGCATTTCTGAGAGCCAACAAAGCAGGACCGGTGTGAGACATGGAGCTGCCCACCTGCAGCTGTGCCTCCCCATCCTCCCCTGTGCAAAATCATACACCACCCAAAGCAACCTGGAATGCTTGTTTCAAAAGAGGATTCAGACCTGTCCTTCACATTCTGCTCCTGCACTGTAAAAGGCCCTTGGTGTGTACACACAGGCAGCAGTTTGGCTGTGATCTCTTCAGGGTGCCTCATCACTTCCTAGTTTTCCGTGCCCCTTCCCTCTCCAAAAAAAAAAAAAAGCAGTAGAGAAAAAGTAAAAGGCAGCCACTGAATCAGGCACAGCCAAACTGTCTCTTTAAGCAGGTGAAAATGTGGGCTTGCACCCAGGAATTGCCTTTGTAGCTGTGGTGCTTCACTACAGCCAGACCTTTCCACAGCAGCAGCATGTCTTTTCACAGCTTAGAGTAAAAAATGGAAGGCACTGGGGATGGGATGTAATCCCAGCTGAACCAGGGACTCTGTGTCCTTGAGCACATCCCACTCTGTCCTTGCATTTCTGTCAGGGCAGCCTGAAAACCCGCTGCAGAGCCAGGCTCTGCTGCAAAGCAAGTTCTGCTCTGAGCTGAGGAGACTCTTTCACTTGTTCCTGACAAACCATCATTGCAAACCAAAATGACAGTCAAAACCCCAGAACACAGAGGTGCCAAAAGCCAGCATATGCAGAATGAGAAAGTTTGCTTTTGTGGAGCCACAGAGCAGAGGGAGCCTGCTGGAATACCTGACTGAAAGCCATCAAGTATTCTGCAGTGTTTTGTCATTTTTGATGAGGAAGAAAATGTAGGGTTTTAAGGACAAGCATGAATGACCAACAAAGGTTGTTAGCATCTTGCTCTTAAAGCTTGGAAGCTAAAGCAAGGAGTCCTCTGCCCAGCCTGTTTATTAGTGTACAAATAATTCTTGGAAGGTTTCTGGAGAAACACCCATCAGTGGAATTGATAATACTTAATTATCGGTTATGTTTGGTGGCTCCCTGAAAGGCTGCACTTGCTTCCTCACGTGTGCCACTCCAACGGCGCCAGCCTGCTTGAGACAGCTACTGTTCCTCCAACACCATTTATGCCAAAATGTTTTTAAGAGGATTAAGTGGCCAAATGTCATGTTCTGCTACCATGCTGCAAGGTTACCTCTGCCTGACAGGGGGCAGCAATGAATTGATAAGTGCTGCTATTTTTTCTTACCCTAAGCGCAGATGAAACTATTTGAAAGGTTAAAACTCTGAATTAAAATGTGTTTAACAAGACAGATCAGAAAACGAAACAGGGTGAAAGCAGCTGTTCCTCACCAGCTCTCAAAGTGAGCCCACTCCATTTATTCACTTAATTTTGGGCCCTTGGCAACTTGTGAAAACTGAAGGGATGTCATTAACCCAGCGCAAAGGCAGCGTGTGCTGGCTGCAGTGCCACGAAGGGAACGAGCTGTACATGTGTAAGGCACCTATGTCCTGGCAGCTGCCAGAGCGTTGTGCCTGCATGTCTTTTTTGCCAAAATAATAAATAAATGTGGCTGCCCCAGGCCAGTTGCTGTCCACCTGAGGGTATATCTGCACTAGCAGCAGCGCTTTGTTCTTGTTTAGCACTTCTGCTTTTATGCTGCTACTGCCACAAAGACCCCCAGTCGCAGTGCGGCACTGACGTCTCCACCATGGGAGCAGGGGCTGGATTAACATGGTTAAGGGGTTTTAAGGCATTCCCACAGAAAAGCCATTTTCTGCACAGGAAAACATTTCCCAGAGAAGGATCACAGTTCTAAGCATCTCCCACTGCTGATCTTCTGTGCACCAAATGCTGGGTTTCAGATTTTTTGCCTTTTGTGTCAAAAATAAAATTGACCCAGACCAAGACAAAGGCAGCCTGCTCAAGGGGACACTGGGACCATGACTTTTTCTCTGGCTGTTTGTTCCCCATCAGCTTGAGCCACTTGTGCCACATCAGCATTTCTGAATGACAAAGAGATTTCTCTCCGACCATTAAGTTCCCCCATGCACCCCCTGTACAATAACATGTGCTTCTCCAGCACCTTACATACCAGGCTCCCAAATAACTTTCCAAACAGTAATGAAATAATATTCCCTAGAGTCCCTTTTCATGTAATTTCCCCACTTTGGCAGATGGGAACACAGAGTAGGACTAGAGCAGGAGCCAGGTTTAAATTTTTCCTTGGGTGCTTGCTCACCACACCAGTCTTTCTCCCAGCTGCCTGTGCTACAGGAAGTGTAAGTCACAGCTGGATTATATATGAACATGTTCCTTGGTTTCATCATACTTAAAATAGATATAATCACTCTTGAAATGCTACTAAGTTGGTTCTGGTCTTAAGTGTCATTGGATTTCTTCATTTGGGAAAAATACTAGGAGCTATACAATCTTTATTAAGATCTAATTATTTTAGAGCCATATGCTTTACTCCAGAATTATCTCCATGAGGTTGCACTGCCTTATCACATTTTTAATCCCTTTTTTTCCCTTACAGCAGACATGGAAGGCAGTTCCTTAAGAAGTAGGGATAAGAGGCTTAGCTTGAATTTGGTAAGTACTCTGCTTGCATATATTTAAAACACTGGCACATGACAAACTTCAGAAAGCAAATAATTTCACATCCTGATATTCAATCATTCCCCTCCTGTGTTCGGCAGAAGAATTAAAAAATGGAAGAAGCAATTGACTTTGGGCAAGGTCTGTGCTACTTCTTTGCAGCTGCAGGCAGCCTTTGAGAGAGGAGGGAGGGGGAGGCCACAGCACTGACCAGTTTTTAAAGCAGATGAAGCTAGGTCTGCTGTGAAAAGGGATACCAGTACCCTCAAGAATTAAACTGTTGACCAACAGCACCTGAGAAAACCACTTATCTCTTGAGAAAAGGGTCTAAAGAAGTCTATCACTTCATGATTCTGAGGGAGATCTCCACATGAGGACATAGGAAAGTCTCTGCTCTCAAAGCGCCTGTGATTCAGGGCTCTGTCAGTCCAAAACTTCCTGACTCAGCCTTTGACAGACACAGTTATATATATCACCATCACACATCACAGAGCCAGTCTTCTGCCTGGCACTGGTTACTGTCTTCTGTGCGGAGATCCTTTGCTGCTTGCATGTAAGCTGTGGTGGTGGGCAACCTAAATATTCCTCCCCTTTGAAAGCTTACAAGGTTTGAAAACCATCCCTCTCACCACTTAGCCACAGCTAACCTACATGAAATGAATTTATAGTGTTTATTCTCAGCTATCAGAAGCAACTTGTAGGTCTGTGTGTCTGCTCTCTCAGCTTCCACATTTACAAAGATCTAGTTCATCAGATCGTCTCCTTTCAGATGTTTTTTTTTTCTATGAAGGCACCTCATTCATTTTATAGGTCAGAATTACTGCTGGGAGAGGCAAGTGCAGCCTCACTGAAGTTGGAGGATTTAACCTACTTAAGTCACCAATAGGTTTGGTCCTAGTTTCCAGCAGTGACTCGCTAACAAAGCTGGAGTGTGCATCTGAACCCATGTGTTTGCCCCATGACTTTCCAGCTTGTACCTCTCAAGACAGGTCACATCAGGACTCTCTGGGCCTGGGGCTTGGCTCAGATCTGTTTCCAGCTCACAGGACCTCCCAGCTTGCAGGGGGTTAGCTATTAATTTATCAACCCATTTGTCTGTCTTTTTCTTCCTTTGTTCCTACAGCCCTGCCGGTTCTCCCCGCTCTACTCCACTGCTGCTGACAGCACGGAGGACAGCTACGTGCCCATGCGGCCCAGCACCTCTCCCTCTGCGCCCGGCTCCGACTGTTCACCTGACGGCTACATCCCCATGAGCCCTGGCTCAGCCACATTCACCTTCCCTGTCGTCAGCACTGAAAAACTCACCAGCCCATTGCCTGAGCTCCCCTCAGACCTGGAGCCCCCTCCCGTGAACAGAGACCTCAAGCCTCGTAGGAAATGTAAGCCCAGACCTAAAGTGCAGTTGGCAGCCAGGGAGTCCTGATAGCAGGGACATGGGTGACCTCCTTTCCTCGCGTCCTTGGCATGTTTTAAAGCACTTCCCACTCTAGAAGAGGGATTGAATTGCTCCGTGTGTGTAAAGCTTACAGCACTGTAACACAGGGTGTGTCTGCAGGGTCATTTCTGAGCAGAGGAAGAGTGTCCATGCCTACTTTTGCAGTCAGAGCGGGTGGCACCATCAGCATGGTGTGTGTCTTCAGATCCACCCTGACTGCAAACGACCAAATTAACTTAGCCCAGGAGAGGCAGCAGACTAAACCCTGCAGCTCTGAAGCACCTTGACTGCAGTCTCAGTCTCACCAGCTCCCTGACCTTCCAGGAACGGGACAGTCAAGCACTCAAATACTCAAACTCAATGTGTGGGCTGTTGGTTAAACCTTTGTTGGGTAGACACAGCTGTCTTGGTTTAATTAGGAATTTCCTGCAGATGCTTTTACTGATGGTAATTTTCCACTCCTGCTTTTCATGGCATCTCCATAATCTACGTTGTATTTCCAGAGGATGTACTGGGGACAAAATTCAGCCTTGCAGTGGAGAAATTGCCTAAACCTAGCCTACATTAAAGCTCTCTGGGCTGCAGAGCCACAGGGCTACTCAGAAATTGGCTCAGGAGATGCTCCTGTGAAGTGGAGACAGAAATTTAGGCCATTGCCAGGAAACAAAACAACCTCGGGTCATTTCTTTGAGGGTTTTGAGAAAGGAGTAGAAAATGCACATTGAGTGATGAGAGGAATGATCTTGATGTCCACGTGCAGGACCTTTTTGTTTAGAACAGAGCTCAAAACCTGTTTAGACCTGTAGGCTGAACTGGCCTCACCTTGAAGGCAGCATGTGCAGAGCAGATTTGAAGCAAGCACATGGACCTCGTGGGGCATTTGCTCTCCTTATGCCTGTTGGATTTACTCAGGTAATTCCGGGTAAATGGAGGATTTAGCTTTCCAGTGCTGATTGAAGTGGTCATTTGTTACTGATTTATGTCTTGGTTATATCAGTTACATTCGTTTGTACTCTGTTTGGTTTTTGCTGTTAATACAAAACTGCATTTTTCTGAACCAGTCTGTACCTTTCATTAGCTCTGCTACTGGAAATGTAGTTCCTTCTGTATGTACTTGCAGCACGGCCACCTCCTCTGGACTTGAGGAACCTCTCCACAATCCGGGAGCATGCTGCTGTGACCAGGATGTGGACTGTGCCTTAGTAAGTCAACAAGAAACCCGCCATTCTTTTAAGCATTAACACTGTGGAATGGAGTTATAAAAATAACTTATCACATCCCACAAGAAACAGTTTCCTGGCAAAGTCCACAAACAAAAATTCCCCAGGGTTCCTTCCAGCATCCCTCAGGCTTTTGCTGTCTCTGAAAAGCAAGGCTCCCTTTCATGATAGGCAGCTCCAGTGCATTCAGCATCATGCAGTGATGTTTAGTCTGTTTTGAAGGTTCCCTTTGGAAAGGCTGGTGCCAGTCTGCATTCTGATGTGGCTGCTGCAATGGCTAAAATCTTTGCATGCCTTAATTATTTTTTTTCAAAGTAATGGAGCCATTTTTGTTCCTGAAAATTAATACAGCAAAGCAGAACCAGATAAAGATCTGCCTGACTTGTAGCCTGGGTGTAGATTTCTGCACCACCACACAGCAATTCACACGTGATCTGTTGGTGTGACCTTTTGTCACTGGAAACTAGCTGTGGGGTAAAACAAATGCTTTTGGTCCCAAAGCCCAGGTAGTATGAACAGATGGTACAGCTGGGCTCCAAGGGCAGTGAAAACTCATCTTCAGGGAACTTGTGAGCAGGGAAGGACTGCAGCCTGCTGGCTGGGGGAGTGTTGGTGCTACAGGGAAAGGCTGGCCGGAGAGACAGCTGTGCTCATGTGCAAACAAATGCCAGCAATTCCCACCAACGTCCTCTGCATAGGGAATGTGGTTTTTCCTTAGTGCAACTGCCAGACAGGCATTTCCACTCCCCTGCCTCAGGTAGTCATTTGGAGGGCAAAAGGGATACAAGATGGGCAGTTCCTCAATTGTAGACCCCTCTCTCAGACGCACACTCCAAAGCTGGTTCGGCCCTGCCTGTTAGGGAAACCCAGTAGCCTGCCTCCCGAGCATCCCTGCCAGACCACTGTGGTTAATTAGTGCTGACAAAGTGCAGAGTCCTGAAGGATAATGAGCTCAGAGAGAGTGTGCATGTTTTACATTAACAAAACTAAAAGAGAAGTATGCCCGGAACTAATAAAGCAGAAGGAATGATACTGTTCGTGCCGCACAAAGTGGCCATCTAATTTCCTAATAACTAACCCCATTGTGCTAGCCTGCAATCATTTACTTACGACCTGCCTCTGACAGTTCTATTAGTGGAAGAGATTTCCTTGTACAAGGGCTGAGTCGCAGTTATCTCCATAACACAAATAGCATGTGTTTACTCTGTGTTCAAAGCCAGACAAGTTCCTCTGCATGCACCTCCAGTAGCCAGTTCATTCACATCAATCTCCAAAATGGGGATACCCACACAACTAACTGCCCCATCGGCACATATTACACAGACCTCTGTGCTCCTTGTTGAAGAATTGCTCCAATGTTTTATGTTTTCTGTCATACCAGAGGTGGTAAACCTTAGTAAATCCAAGGAAAAAGAATCAACAAAACAACTCATGGCAATATAGCACACTTTTTCTAGAACTAAGGAGTGGTTTTTGACATCCTCTCCATAAAGGCTGCAGCATTAGTGTGAGTTTATTCACCATATGGACTGTGTCAGGCTTTGGCTTCATTTCAGAGCATCTGTAAGATGCTTCCTTAACCTCTCCTGTGTTTTTCTTCATAGCAATCGAATGAGCTTTATCTCACCAGAAAGAGATGGTATTAATTCAGCAAGAATATTTGCCAATTCAGTTTCCGGAGAAGAGGAAGAAAGTTACATTCATATGGTAATCTTCATTTTCACACAGCCATCCTTTGCTTTATTCTGCTCTGTCACATTGATAGAGAATGCAGAAGTTTGTTTTCTAAGAAAAAATGTTGAGGAGGTTTGTCCTTTGCCTTCTGTTTTTTAAAAAAATGATGAAACGGTTTTAAACCAAAGACACTGGGACCAATTTACAGAGAGATAAGGGAAGCCCTTCTTCTGCTCTGCAGAACTCAGCTGTTTGCCCACGAATGTTGCTGAGCAGTTCCAAGAGATCACAGGGATCAGCCATATTTACATGAGAACTCATGAATGCAAAGGAAAATTAAATCTTTTCACCTTTTAGAAGTGTGCCCTGCAAAATCTCCTAGGAAATGACAGAAAGCCGTTAGTGCACTTCCTAAGGAAACACACCAAATATTGTGCAGAAACAGAACTCCCATTAAAGTCTCTTATTGCTTCTGCTTTGGCTGGTGGCACTAACCCCACTTCCCATCCCATGAAAGAAGAACATCTGGCTTTGTGGCTTCCTTTTCTTCATTCACTCATTAGCCATATCTCGCAAAAGACCAGAATCTCAGTTTCCTCTGAATTTTAGGTGGAAATGGATCTCAAATTCCTTGATCTGAGCCAGTGTCTGTAGATTTGGGTCCACAGCCAAAGCCATTCTAAAAGCAATGGCTTTAGAAATCTACTGCAAAACTGACCACAGTCTCAATGAACCATAGTCTAAAATTTTAACCCACACCTCTACTAGATCAAAGTCTGCTCTGGAGGGCAGTTCCATTTGTTACTTGATTTTTCTAGACAAATAAAACCTTCCCTACAATTTTGGTCATCTGTGATCTTCCTGAAATTCCTTTTTAGCTGCTTGATTTAAACAGAATTCTCACCATTTCTTCAGATTCATAGAAACAATGATGGTTGAGAGGGCAGCCCTGCAGGTCTGAGCCTGCCAAGGGCTTGGGTTGAGAAGCTGGGAGCAAGTCATTCCTGATCACATTGAATGAAAATCAACCTGGTTTGCTTGTTTTGCTATAATTACCAGGAGAAAAAGGTTCTCATACTTGCTTTATGCCATCCCACAATTAATCAGCATTATGCTATGGATCATCACCAAACACACGCTTGGCAGAGAAAACTGCGTGGATGCTGACCCTCCCCACTCACATTCTGCCAGATGAGTCTCCCCCCTCACAGTTGCTGTCCTGCTTTCCTTTTAGCATCATGTTTTAAGAGCATTAAAAGTTTCTCTTCTCTCCCAACAGGAACACAGACAGGCAACATCTCCATATAGTGGTGCTTTTCCATGGACAAGGAAATCTAACCTTGATTACTTAGCGTTGGATTTTAATTCTGCTTCCCCATCCCCTGTACAGAAGGTATGAGTCATCTGAAAAACCCCACAGCCTCCTATCTTTTTGTCTGCTGGGAGGAAACCAGGACCAAAAGTTACACTCTGCTAGGTTCCCTAAGTACTGTGGTGAAGCCTGACGTGTTTCCAGCAGACTGTCTTTGTGGCAGGCTCAAGATTAGTATAATCCAGGCACTATTAGGGTGATGACAAGGTGCCCTTAGCATGACTCACAGGGATGCCATTAGCACAAGGTCAACAGAGGGCACAAGGCTGTGCTGGGATGTGCAGCCATGAGGACTTGGGGGTAAATTTGTTGGTGCTTGCAGGTTCTCTGCATGCTCTTTGATGAAGTTTTCACAAACCCTTTCCTGATAGTTTTTCCCCAAATCTCTTTCCAGTAACAAGTTTCCAGCCCGTGATAAATTCACAGGGTAAAACCATACCATCTCTTGTAACATGGCAAAATGTGCATCTTTATTCCTGCATTGCCAAAAGCATTTCAATTTCCTTAGCAATGCTGAGAAAATACATTCCTTGTTCCCAAGAGCTTATAACCTGCCCAGGTGGTGGGTGGTTAAGTACCACTGCAAAGCAATGACCTCTTGTTGGTTTGAGCCATTTTATGTCTGGTGTATCATCTTTCCCCATCAGCTAAGACTCCTGGATGCAAAAGACTCAAAACTCCTAAGGTTTCTTATTTAAGCCCTCCCTGTAGTTGAAATGCAGTTAGGTTTTCCCTGCAGCAGGATCACTTGGATGAGAAAAGAATGATTATCTGCATGGAAATAGCCAGAACAGCACGTTTCCCTCACTCGCTGTGCTGGGCTGAGTGACAGGGTGACAGATGGATAATTATAGCTAAAGCAGGCTGTAAAGCAATGCTTTTGTCAGCGGATGTCACTGTGAGCTTCAAGGTGAAGTGAAGCAATCAAGGAACAAGGGAGAGGGAAAACAGAAAATCAAGCCAAGTTTCACTAGCATCCCTTTTCAACCCTAAAATTAATACAGGGTTATTTTTCCTCTCTCCCCCACAGAAACCTTTTCTCTCTGAGGAGCAGAGAGTGGACTATGTCCAGGTAGATGAACAGAAGACTCAGGCTTTACAGAACACTAAGCAGGAATGGACAGATGAGAGGCAATCGAAAGTCTAAAGGAAGAAAACTTGGGATCTGCAGGATTTTCTTTTTTGCACTGGAACCACAATGTTAATGAAGCAGCTATCACAGTAGAGTTCAAAGGCAGACAGTTCTAAGACACTTACGGTCTGTAGAGGAATGGCATTTTAATGGAAACCTTTGATTTCAGCTGAAAATAGTATGTTGAATGAGTGAGTGGTTCACTGATGATTAAAGTGATGCATTACCCTTTTTACTGCCCTTACCAGTAAGCTACATGGTACCGTTTTCTGGCATGATTCTGCAAGGAGCCATACACTTAATGTTAACAAATCCACTACATGTTGCATTAATCTAGTTAGTCCTGCCTTCTCCCTCTGTTGCATAATTCCTAGTTGCTAAAGCTATTTTTTGATATTCCTACAAATCCTGCGGGTGCTCAGAGTGCTTTTGTGGCAGCAGGCATCTGACAGGTCTCGGTGACTAATCAACTAAGGGCTAAAATACTGCAACAATAAAAATAACTTTTTGACTATATAGTGCTTAAGCAAAGAGAATTTTGGAAAATATTTTTCCCCTGGATTTAAAAGGTCTGACTGAGCTGACGCTATCAGAAACTCAAAGCAGAACTATGTACCCATGGGACTGGGACGTGTGGTCTTTGACCCTCTGGACGACGGTCATCGTGTTGAGCTTCTCCTCTCTGCTGTGGCTCATACTTGTCGCCTTTCTGTCTGATTCCTACTGATGTTTTCTCCCCCATCTTGAGGAGTGTCTTCAGCACGGCATAGCACAGCTGCTCCTCTAGCAGGAGGCTGCAGGCGCACAGCTCTTGGCTGGCCAAAAAATAGAAAGGGAAGCTGTGAGCCTGTTTCTGCAAGTCTTGGGAGAACTGGCAAAGGATCAAGAATGCTTTCATCTGAACTGCAGAAGAAATGCCATTGGAATTGCTGGTAGCAGTCGTCAAACTGATTGTTTCACTAGACCCACCCCAAAAAAAAAGAGAATTAGGAAGTGCAGCGTGCTCTGAACGAGGCTAGCAGGCCTGCCAGAACAGAACAACAATGCGCTTACGCAGCGTGAGGACCTCTGGGTTCAGGAAGCTTGTCTACCTTGGGACTTGTTACAGGCACTATCTCAGGATCACATATGTGTATAGTTTATAACATATTTAACTTAAAAAGCTTGGCTGCAATCTTTATTTTAAGGTGGCTCACGGCCACTTGAACCGTGGAAGTACGTAGTCGTACCACTGAGCCACCCACACTGGATTTGCTCTCGCAGGCGCTGCTCACGCTGGTAAGCCCCCGCAGCCGCAGGAGGCCTGATCTGCCAGCACGGACAGGCAGCTGGGACGCTTCACGAAAGGCTTCCTCTCTGGCAGTGCCAAGTCACTGGCCTCCCTTCACGTGCCTGTTGCTACCACATTGTATTACTGTAATCTCACATCCCAAAAATGCTGATTTAACAAACAGAGGTCGTAGAAATGTTACTGCAGAAACCACTGGCATTTCAAGGCTCCTACTTACCGTCCTCCGGGCACACATCATGCTTCAGCCATTTGGGCACTCCAGGAGGCTGAGAGACATGGCCAAGTCACAGGTCCTGCTGGGAGAGGCAGCGTAGCGAACAGAAACACCATTTTTCTCCTACCTCAAGAGAGCTGAAGTGCTTGCAAGTCTCGCTGCTTCTTTAGAGCAAATACAAAGCTGGGCATCTGTGCTGACCAGTCTCTTAGTGGCTTACCCTGTGGGAACAATGAGGTTCACCAGCGCCTTTATTGACTCTGGGGCAAACTGCGCACCCAGCCCTTCAGACATAAAGTGTCCTGGGCTAGAGCTGCTTGGAAAACCGGGGTTTATGCTGCAGATAGCTGACCTGCTGTTTCCTCCTACTCTGCTCCTCCCCCCAAGCTCTAAAATGAAAGTTAGTGTTCAAAAAGGTTTTGAGAAGAATTCAGGCTTTTCCATATCAATCTTGTCTGTCTGGTGTGAAATTTAGTTTGCTGAATACCTAGTTGTTTTGTCCTAATACTGACTTAGGAGTGTGTGGAGCAACCGTGCCCTGGGTGTGGTGTTGCTACAAGGGAAGTGGGTTTGGGGAGAGGCGGTTGGCGCAGATCTGCGCCTCCACAGAGGCCTTTTAGAGAGGTAAGCAAGGAAGGGCCGCAGTTACAGGCCTGGTTGCCTTTCTGCTCAGAACTGCCTTTCTTTCAAGGTGTGTCAGTACTACGGGTCACTGAAAGCTTTTGGTGTGTGCTGCAGCGCTGACAGAATTAAAAGGCCAGCTAAGGGCTGCAACAGAGAACGTGGGGCAGGGGAAATCATGCTATACTACTGCAGGTCCCAAATCGCAGAGCGATGGCATGGCAGCCTCCGATGCAGAGTGCTGCAGCATATAAACTGGCTCCTGTTGGACCAGTGTTTCTTTTCACACCATCAGAAAATCTTCTGAAAGTGGAAAGATATCACCTTAGTGGAGACAACTGACTGGCTTGTTGTTCTAGTTTATTGTAAAACCAATTAGAAGTTGATGATCCTGGCTAATGGATCATTCAGAAGTTTAGAAAGGAAAAAGCTCTTTTGATATATTTTTTTTTCCATAAAAGGGTGTAAACATACAGGTTGGCGGGGGCTGTCCTTAGATCAGAATGGCCCCTTTCAACTTCCCTGTGTCCCCTGCTTGCCCCCACCACTCTCTTATCTTGATCAAACACCACTCACTGGTTTCTAACCTTCAGTTTTTAACTAAGAGCTAAGCTTGGGGATTTATTGGGATTTTTCACTTCAGATCTGCTCTTACCTGCTGCTCCAGGGTCCATGCCATGTGAGTAAGCACAACACACAAAGCAGGAGCAATTAAACAGACAAAAAAAAGTTTTAAAAGCAGAAAGCAGGGAAGTCCTACCCCAAGGCTCTTTTTTGTTTGTTTGGTTGGTTGTTTTTAGTCAAATTCCACTATACTCAATGAAGGTAAAGAGGAAGAGGATGTCGGGAGGATGGCAAAGGCCAAATCCACTGTGGCCACCCCATCCTTAAAGATTTTGTTGTGACCAAAGAGCAGCCCCTGCAAGTCCCTGGTTAATTAAAGTCTCATCCTAAATACTGAGTCCTTGGCCAAAGAGAAAAGAAAAACTGTGAAAGCACCTGAAAACTGAGTCAGCTTTTGACAATGTCACATCTGAAAATGTAGCCCAGGCCAAGAGCCTTCGGTGAGCACTGGCTGCAGGGGCAGCCATGCACACTCTTGGTGGCATCACCGTTTTGTGTTGGTATGTTATTTCTTTAGAAGTATCTTGAGAGCTGATGCAGAGAGCTGCTCTGCACCTACATGAGCACGGGGCGGGCAGTGCTGCCTTAGGGAACTCTGGTGGAGCTGGCACTGCCCAGCAGGGACTGGTAGTGCCTTCTCCAGCACAGCTGGGGTTTCTCGTGCAAACGAGGGCAAGAGTCTTTGCTTCATTGGAAATGTTGCTCCGTGGAGCTGCCAGATGACGTTCAGTTGCAGGACAATGTGGGAAACAAACGAGCTAAATGGTTTCAGTCCTGTGGTTATTGTGGGTTTTTATATATACATATAGTTATCAGCGAGTGCCCCAGCAGCCAGGCACGGGGGGAGCTCATCAGAGGGGAGGTGGATCTCCTGAAATTGGCTGCAGCCACTGAATTCACAAACAGCCTGTGTCAAACACCTGCTGGAAATACACCCTAAAGAATCACTGAGAAATCACTCTGATCTGAGCTTCAGAGCGAGCAGGATTTCAGTCCTTGCTGGGAGTTATGCACATTCCCAAGGTCTTTATTCAGTTTGGGTTTAATATGGCCTTATTCTGCAGCCTTTGAGCACACATCTCAGCAAGGTGCAGTGGGCTCTGAGACTCGTTTTCTTCTTTGGACTAAACTGTGTTTTGTATTTATAATTCCTTTATTGCAGGAGGCAGAATTAAATTCCTTACTGGCAGATAGGAACACTCTACCTGAGAAATGTCGACAGCCATTTATCTCGAGCCAGGTGCATTCAACCGGCTTGCTTTTGCCAACGCTAGCGCCCGTTTTCTTCCTTTTCACTAATCACATCCTAGATGTCGATTTTGGAGGTCCATTCCTTGAAGTGATTCAGTGGTTTAGTAATTCAAAGACTACCAGATGCTGTGATGAGAATGAAGCACAGGGCAATGCCTTTCCTTTGTTCCCCCGTTCCACAAAAATTGCTCAGGTTTGTTTTTTTTTAAAAAAAGAGCCACCAAAACAGCAGACTATTGCCATGTCAAAGCCAGAATGTTTTTTGTTCAAATAAAAAAAGAAACTTTGTCGTGTGCAAATGAAGCATTATAGAGTTTGGGGTTTGTTTTGGATTTTTTTGTATTTGTAAATCTGTGGGGAAGCATTAAAGAGTCATCTCTGTTAGAAGGAGTAAGTCACTGATCGAGGGAAGGGGTTTGCCTTCCTGGTGTTTCATCGTAATGTTTGTTGTAAATATTTGCACATTAAACTGTGTATCTCTTTTCTAATAAATTAATATAAAATATAGCTGTGATCTTTAATTATTCTCACAGGGAAAAGTTCCACATTTTTCATTTAATGCTTTTTCCACTTTTTTAACCTGTCAGACTCCTTGTTCACACAAACGATCTGGATGCAAATTCAGTCAAATCTGTGAGCAAATTTCATACACCTTCATATCAGGAAGATCACTTGCAGGTGACTTGAGAAATGAAGAGCGATGACGTTGTGACTTGGGCTCGTGCCTGCATCCTCCTGGGGCAAGTTGCAGCCCCCAGCCCAGCTCCTGCTGCTGCCGTAGCCGAGGGGCAGGAAGGGGCCGCACTTACTGACTGAAGACGTAGTCCACAAGCCCAAATTTGTTCAGCATATGCTCTGGGCTTGGATCCAAAGACTGGTTGTTATTTAACCTCATCCTTTGATTGCTCTGTGCTGAGGAGCGTAGTTGCTGTTAACGTGATTTCCACGTGCAGTGAGCTGGGGACGTGGGATCCTTCCAAGGCGCGTGTCTCGGGGTTTTGAAGGTGAAAGGGGCCATGGGAGCAGAACTGGGTGAGCCTACTGCTTGCAGATGAGGTAGTTTGGGAAATAGTTTATTTATTGCTTCAGGCAAGGGTCACTTTTGGATCCACGGGCTTTGTAATCCTGGCTGGATACTGGCTGTGGTGAGTCAAGGGACCTGTAGTGCTTGGAGAGCCATTGATGGAAACTTGGCTGTACAACTCCAGAAGCACAGACACCTGTGATTTAGATAAGCCTACACCTGGGGGCTTGATACAAGGGAACTGCGTGACATTTTGTGTGCTGTCTTACAGGGAGGGCAGGTCAGATAGATAAGAGGTCAGATAAAGCCTGACAGCCAGTTCACAGGCTGCTTCCGTGTCCTCTCTCCAGCAGAGATGGGAATGGCCCTTTTGGCAGGGAGTGCTCCACATCAGTGACCTCCCTCTCCTGCACCAGACCCTTGGGGGGAAGGAAGCGGCAGAGGTGGTTGGCACAGAGGGTCCAGGCACCCAGAGCATCCCTGCAGGCAGGGGCAGCCCAGCCCATGGGATCTAACACCCTCTGAGCTTGCCATCAAGAACCTGGGTCCCGTGAGTAAACAGTGCTGAAAGGAAGCAGTACGAGGCTCCACAAAATTCAGGAAGCTCGCAGAGTTCTCATGCCTCCGTGCAAAGTGTTTGGGTGATTAGATAATGAGGCTGAAAACTTGATAGCAAGAAGTATGACTGTGCTAGCACTGGGTGGAGGTTAGCCCCTCTAGTCACATCCGCATTTTCAAACCACGGCCGAGCAGCCAGCCAGCCAGCCAGTCACCAAACCCAGCTCATCTGCACGGGCACAAAACACAACCCCCTCCACAAAGGTATGAATTCCCTATTACCCAGTGGCTTTTGCCTCTTTAACTCCTTTGGTTGAGAGTGTAATTGCTTCTGTCTTATGGTCTTTTTTGGTCTTTCTTGGCCTGAGGGGCTCAGTAGAGCACTGCCTTAAAAATGGTCATTCCTCTGTAATCGCATCCATGAGTGCCTTGACGCAAGGATACAGGTCGTGGGCCACTGTGGGGATACCTCGTTTCTCTCCAGCAGATCTCCAAGACCTTTGTCGAAGGGACCTGTACTTCATTTCTGATTTTTCACGTGCACTATGAGGGCCAGCATCTCCCCCAGGGCTGGTGGCAGCAGCAGAGATGACGCCTGCATCTGCAGTCTTAGTCCTGCCCTTTCGCCAGCAGCCGGTGCAGGCTGCACGCTGCCTTCAGGCAGGTTTGAGGAGCTGCATTCCCCTGTCAAACCGTACCCTAAGTTCCTCTTCCAGCTGATAGGGCAGAGGGACTTTGCTTGACCGGTCATACATATTTATAGGAGCGCACTGGGTGTCAGCAGCACCGCTTCCAGTGCTCAAACACAAAGGGCGCGTCTGCTGGAGGCTCAGCACCTTTTCACCTGGGAGCAGATCCCAGGCCCTGCGGTCACGCAGGAGCGAGCAGGCAGCCACCCAGGCTTTCACTCACTGTCCTGTTTTGTTCTGCTTCAATGTTTGACTTTCCTTTCACATCCGACTTTGGCAGAAGCCCATTGTTACACAGCCCTGATGTGCCCTGCTCGGACAGCTTGGGGATCTCAGCGTCAGCAGATTCATCACTGTGAGAGCCTGAAAAGCCCTTGCTCTGCTGCTGAGCTCTCATCGAGGGCATTAAACCTTAATGCTATCTGGAGGTGTTTTCCTTGCATGTGTTTGTGGTGGTTCTTGTTGCAGCTTGGTTTGCTTCTTCACCCAGAGATGTTTGGGGCTTTATCAGGGAGCTCAGCACTTGGGATGTGCCCCTGACCATGCCATTCTCTAGAGACTCTGGGTTTTGGAACTGTGCTGTTACCTCTTATCCTGCTTCCCCCCTCGCACAGCACAGCCCTACTCTATGCTTCCTCACCAGAGAGAGCCAGCAGATCCCTGATGCTGCAGCAGTGGTTCTGCTGCCCACCCTGGGAAGATGCCGCTCTGCCAGCGCCTCGACTTTCTCTGGGAAGGAGCAGAGGGGTTGTGGTGCAACAGGATGATGGAAAAGGCAAAACATCACATGAAGGCAGCGCTGGCAGTCTGTCTGCAGGTGTCTGCCAGCACTGGAGGAGATGCCAAAAGGCAAACATCACTTTTGCCTTTAGGCTTCCAGATCAAAGTTCAGAGCGAGATTTCACTGCGACCTTTTGTACAGCCTGGGAGACACAATTTCTCTACAGAGAGATGGAGGATTAAGGGGAGATAAAGGGATTGGTAAAATCTGAGGTCTCAGGATCTCTGTTTAGTATTAACATAGCTTTTGGGAAGCAGCCAGGCTTGCCAGGCAAAGGCAGCCAAGGTTTCAGGCAGGAGTCCGAGTGGCTTTGGGTTCATCCACCCCTGGGGTGTTCTGCTGAGATCCCCTCTACTACCCCTGCTCTCAGAGCTGCTGAGCTGGCCCCCCTCAACACTGAATTGCCCCAGGACGTGCCTGACCTGGGGCCAGTTACTAGGTATCTGGTGTGGGCAGATTTGCCCTCAGCCATGGGAACAGGTGCCCTCCCTCCCTCACATCTTTCGGCCTATGAACTGTTTACTTTGAAGCCCCAAGCAAGCCCAACGTACTGATGAAGTAAATGAAGCTCCCCAAAAGAGTTCAGGGCTTCCCAGCAGAAAATCTACCTGGCCCTTGGCATATGTTTTATCCGTGAAGATGAGGCGGTGGGCAGGGCAGTGAGCAGGCTGTTTGTGGTTCAAAAATAGAAGATGTTGTTTTTAAAGAGTTGTTTGGGGTTTTTTTTAATAAAAAATAGAAGATTCATCAGTTCTTTGGGTTGACTTCCTCCACAGTTAGTCAGAAATCCTCAGGAAATGCCACCGAAGGAAATCCGTCCTGTTCTGCCTGGTCAGCACAAGGAATGTGTGCATGCAGGGGAGAACGACGGGGGGCGGGGGGCCCGGCTGTCTCCAGCCCGAGACGAGCCGTGCAGCGGGCAGCTCCAGAGCCAGCATGTGGGAAGGAAAAGTGTCAGGGAGACAAAACAAGGTGAATTTCCACAGCGGTGCAGCTGGAATCTGACTTTCACACAAAATGAAAATTGCTAATACCTCCAGAACCCCACGTTTATACACACCACAAGGGCACCTTTTACCATCCCCTCACCACTTCAGACTCTGCTTCCCTCTGAACAGACGTTGCTTTTCTCTGACTGCCAGATGATGTGTGAGGCTTATCAAACAGCTTCATTTCCACTGCAGACTTGCCTGTTGCCCCGTGCTCCTCTCACTGGTGACCACACCATCGCTCCTTCCACAACCTGCAGCTGGGCTAGCTCAAAAAGCATTTGAATGTTGTTACTCGCTCCCAGCCTCTCTGGATTAAGCTGTGAGGAAGGGATGTTTTGGTATTATTCCATCAGGTATGATAGCCTATACACTGGTGGCTCCAAAACTGAGCGACAGCAACATTTTTTTCTATTTTCTATCCTCCTAATGAACTCTTGCTAACTCTGCTGCCCACAATTGTTCACTGAAAAAGTAGAGGGAGGAGGCGGGATGGCTGGTTTGTACTGGGAGGAGGTGAGGCAGAGATGCACAGGAGTTGGGAGCAAGAAGAGAGGCTGTATCTACAAGGTTTGTTTCGATCCTGTAGAAGAGACACTGCACAGAAAAGGTTACAGTGAACTGAATAGCCCTATATTCCATTTTACAGGCTAGCTCAAAGTCTATGTGTTTTCTAGGAACAGATGTCCCCGTGCAGAGCAGCATGCCTGCATTGCGTTACTCTGTAGCAGCAAGCAAAATGTGCCAGGCAATGCAGCCAATTGCTCTTCATCGCCCTTCAGCTCTCCTGGGGAGGCAGATGTGGTCAGGCTCACCCTCTTTAGAATCCCAGAGAGCCTGACCTGTGCCAGCATGTCCACACGCCAGTGTGAGGGAGATAAGGAAGCCGCCTTTACAAGCTGGTGTGTCGCAGCCCTGCAGATACCATTTGCAAAGGGCCTACGAGTGGGAAGAGAAGATGGCTCTGCATCACATCTCGTGTTTCTCGGGGTTGTTTTTCCTATGGGTGCCTTTCACAGAATCGCAGCGTTGGAAAAGACCTTTGAGAGCATCGAGTCCAACCATACCCATCCTCTACTAAACCATATCCCTGAGCACCTCATCTACCAGTCTTTTAAACACACCCAGGGTCGGTGAGTCAACCCCCTCCCTGGGCAGCCTGTGCCAATGCCTGATAGCCCTTTCCATGAAGAACTTTTTCCTAATGTCTGAACTGAACCTGCCCTGGCACAGCTTGAGCTCATTCCCCTCATCCCATCACCTGTAACTTGGGTGAAGAGACCAACCCCCACCTCTCTACACCCTCCTTCCAGGTAATTGTAGACAGTGATAAGGTCTCCCCTCAGCCTCCTCTTCTCCTTCTCTTCTTTGATCCCATGTCCCAGGGAAGCAGCAGGTTCAAGGAGCTCCGTGGCACCAGGAAACCCTCTTGGTCCTTGTGCTGGGGAAAGGCTCAGAAGGTCTGGCCATGCAGCAGCACGGAGCCCGTGCCTGGCCATGGGAATGGCTCTGCATGCCGGCAGCTCTCAGGATAGACACGTTTGTTTGTAAGCTATTGCTCTAGCTTGAAAGCCCTGTGCAAGCTCCTTTTGCTGAGTGGATCCAGAGGAAAACACACACAGCTGCTTGGACCTTCTCCCTTCGTAAGTACCCAGGGGAGAGCCTCAGCCTTATACCTGTGGGAGGGAGACCTGCAGCCTGGGGCAGAGGCAGAGGAGGTCACACTCAGCTCTTTGCTTTGCCTATAAAACCTCTATCTTAGCAGCAGCCGGGGCGTGCTTTCTCACCACCCCCTCAGCAATTGTGAACAGTCAGAAAAGTCTTAAAACTCGGATTTCCCTGCTAACTCTGGCACTTGCACCGCAGCCAACCAGAGTCCTCTGCCTGGAAAACATTGATGCAAAGGCTTCCCAGTGCTGTGGAGCAGCGGTCAGCGTGAGATGGGCTTGGTAACTACAACCCTGGGTTGAGCAATGTGTTTGTCAAACCACGATCCCAGTACTTCCCGGTTGGTGCTCGCTTCCCCTCCGCCCCAGCCGTGTCAGCACAAAGGGACAAAATCAGGGCAGGCGAGGAGAAACCCAGCAAGCACAGCCACTAGGCACAGAGTGAGGCAGCCCTGTGCAGAAGCAAGCCCTACCCTTGCAAAGCATGCTGTAGCTGTCCTTCAAAAGGTCTAGAACCCCTCTGCCTGCCAGTCACATTATGTGCAGCCCCATGGCCTTCACCCCAAACAGGAATGGGGTAGAAAGGGAAAAGACTTTGGTGAAAGAAGGTGCCGAGTGCTAGCCAACAGCCCCCACACAGATTTTCAGTTGTGGGATCTACTTGGGGCCATGATTATTTTGGGTTTTTTTGTAATAACCAACCTCAGGAAATATCACAAGGCAAAGCCAGAGGGGACATCCAGCACCAAGACAGAGAGCAGAGGAGGAACTGCCACTACCACTGCTGGCTCCTTAAAGGCTGATCTTTCATCTCAGCTTGTGAAACTGTTTGGGGGGAAGTGGTCAATCTCTAGATGCTGTTCGGAGTAATCTTCATGGAAGTATCCAATTAGATGTCATGCTTCAGTGCTGAAGAGGGCATTTTTTAGAAAACTAAACAAAACGCTGTTGCCACAGCCCATGTTCTGTCTAGGATGGCACAGAAATGGGGTGAAGCTCTGCTGCATTCCTCTCGCTCTCTTTTGCTCACCTTCACACATGCCTGTGGCAGAGGGAAGTGAGCCCAGCAGTAACTCCTGCAGCGCAGTGCCAAGCGGAGTGGAAATCCTTCAAATAAAAGCAATTCGCCTGGATTTCTTTTTGTAAAAGGGCATTTCTCATCATCTTGTCGGTAATGAAATCAGTCCAAGTGTTGTTTTGGCAGATGCTAAATTGACAAAGAAGTCACTACTTGTGGTTGCCTGTTCCCAACCCTCCACTGAGGTCCATGAGGTTCAATCCGCTTCTGCCAACACCGAATATGCCAACTCCTTGATTTACCAAAGTATTACAGGATTTCTGATGTGGGTTGTTCTTCTGTAAGCTAGACACGTAGGAGAGAGCTTGAGGACAGATGTGTTCTCCTCCTCCCTCCTGGGACACTGCCCTGTGCTGCCAGACGCCTTCCCCACATGCTTGTTCTTCATGTCACAACCCATCAGATAAAGATTCCCACCCCCGAGGGGCTGCCAGTGAAATAGTATACATGGGAATTAAGGAACAAGCACACCTATATCTGTATGAAAAGTATTTATATCTATATAGTGTGTGTATAGCTTGAGGACAAAGAGAAGTTTGTATTCCTGAGCAGCACAAGACATCGGTCCCATGCCGGGACTCAGAGGGGTGCAGGGGCCAGCCCAGAGCTGCACTGGAGGGAGACCAGGCTTTCTATTTTGGTTTCCTCCTTGCAGCCCGCTGCCTGCTCTGCTGTGCCTGTGTGCACCAAGCCTCGGGGGCTGCGCAGCAGCAGCTCTCAGTGCCGATGGCACAGGCAGACTGGGGAAGGGGAGAGCAAAACCCTTGTTCTCCATGGCACCACCTGAGTCACCTGGCTGAGCCATGGCTCCTGGCACTGGGGGTCAGCAGCCTGTTACAATGAAGCTGGTGGTGCAGCTTCCTTCCTGCTCCTGGCTGCATGGCTACAGCCCTGCTTGAAACCCCCGGGCTGCAGGTGGGTCACCAAACGCAGACCTGGCCCCACTCCTTGCAAAACCTTGATGTAGACCTGTATCTCTGTCGTCTTTGGAAGACATAGGTGAGCTACAAACTCGGTAGACATGTCACCGGTAAGGATTTTCCTTCTGTTCCCCAGTGGGGTGAGGAGAGGACAGTGGCCAGACCTCGCTCACACACCGCCTGCGGGATTTA
Source organism: Porphyrio hochstetteri (assembly GCA_020800305.1). Lineage (NCBI taxonomy): Eukaryota > Metazoa > Chordata > Aves > Gruiformes > Rallidae > Porphyrio > Porphyrio hochstetteri. Next base: position 22,319,022 of record CM036917.1, read on the forward strand.
TTGTGATGCTGGCTGTTGTTTTTGGCTTGCCAGAAGTGGGTACCAACATCCCAGATGCCGCTGTGCTGTGCTGGGGTTGGCGGTGCCGATGCTGTGGGTGCTGCTGTCTGAGCATGCGGGTGTGTGGTAGGACAGGGGTGTGAGTGCTGCATGAGCTGGGAACACCAGTTATCTTCCCTGCGGTGACCCGGGCTCCTGGTCGTGGTGTGATAATGCAGCCAGCAGTATCTGGCTGTGCCCAGGCGCAGGGCAGTGTTTGTGGTGGGACCCTGCCAACACCCACAGCCATGGGGCCAAGGGGCTCCAAGCCATGCTGCAGCCATCTGCTCTGGGACGCTGCTTCCTGGCACTGTCCCTTTTCCATGCAAGAGGCTTTGCAGTCCCTATTCTTGTTATTTTTGCCACTTTTTACCTTCTGAAGCAGGCTGTTCTTACCCTACTGTGGTTCCTGGCTGATTGCCCAGATGCCTAGAGCAGGGTGGTGCTCTCAGACACGGCCATACCCATCGCCCTGGGAATGCCATGCCCAGTGCAGATAATCTCGGGCTGAGGTTGATCGCCCACTCCCAACCCGTGACCTGCTGCCTGTTGGGTCCGACCCTTGACCTGCCCTGGTCCAGGGGCGAGTGGCACCACCGTGAAGGACAGCTCAACCGATGTAGCCTGCAATAAGCACCCAGTGTCGGCTGCTCATCAGGCTCTGCAGTCCTCCTGCAGCCCCGTGGCCAGAGGAGAAAGCGATGCCATTTCCTTTGTGAGCTCCTGAGCTCACAGGTTGTTGTCCTGCTGTGGCTGCTCCTGAGAGGGGGTTCTGCTGCTCCCCCCTTCCTGCCACGGGGACACCGCAGCTTTCCTGAGGGGGGAAAGAGGGGACTCGGGTACCACAAGACTCTGTCATCTGGGCCAAACCAGCCATTTCCCATCAACTTCTCCAGCACATATTCTGCCGGCCACAGGGATTCCAGCAGATGAGCTTCCCATTCACACAGCACCTCAGAGTCCAAGTCCCTTCAGTGCCTGTGAGTGCATTGCCCTGTCATACCAACCTCACTGCCGTGTGAGGAACAGGAACCTCATCCAGCAGGAAGTGTGTGTGTTGGCGCATTAAATCACATGCTTGCATTCAAGAGACAAAAATGCTGTCAGAAGCGGGGATGAATTAGTGTTCAGTTTCTGTTTTTTCTGATTAATTTTATAGGCAGAAGGGGAACTCTTGCAAAAACAGGGCTGCAACTGTGTTGTGGTGTTTAAGGGCATAGGGATGTCTAGGTGTAGAGTCTGAGGTGGCAGTATTTAACAGCTGTGATGGTATAGGTAGAGAAAACAGAGTTGCTTGTCAGCACACTGTCTCTGTTGCTGCCTGCACACTCCTTCAGCCTGCGCAACTCCAGTACTTGAAAATGAAACGGGTCCCAGCAAGTGGTGGCAATGCAAAAGCTGAGCCATAACTGGCCACAGGTAAGAGGTGAAGTAATAGGCTTGTGAACAGCCAACGGAAGCTTTATTTTAACTTCTCACAGTGAAAGGTGAAGTAAAACCAGGCTTGCTGGGAGCGCACCGTGCGCATGGGCTGGTGCTGTTCCTGCTTTGCACATTGGCAATGTGTGTAAAAACAAACCATGGGGCTTTCAGCAGCCAGAGCAATCTTATGCTGGCCACTCCAGCAGCCCGGTGTGCCTGTGCTCTAAAACACTGTCACTATCTGTCAGAAAAGAACGGATCTGTGGAAGGATCGCTGCTCCACAAGCCCTTAAAGACACCTTACAGAGGAGCACACGGCTCCTCTCTCCCCTGAGCCGGCCCTGAAGCTTTGCCATCGTCAGCTAATTAATTAGTTGTTGCTCTCCTTGGCTTTTCCCCAGGGCAATCAAAAGCAGGACCCAGCTTCCTGAGCCCAGGCCCGCCTGACACCACTATCGCCCAGCTGGCTGACGCTCCAACGGCTAACAGCACACACTTTCCAGTGACCTCATCTCACTCCAGCACGCAGACAAGTGGCGATACCCCCCTGTTCTGCACGGCCATGCACCCTGCAGCCTCCACTCTGTCCCCCTGCAACAAGGAGCCCTCAAAAGAACAGAGGTGTTTGTGCAGGTTCTTTGCTGAATTTTTTCCTCCCAGGTGATGGAGCAGATAACAAAGCATCACCTTCATAGCAATGGTGGTGAGTGAAAACAGCTACTTTACTGACATTCCATACATCCCTTTGGACCTCTGGGATGGTGACGGAGAGAAGACAAGAGCCCAGAATTGAGCACGGCACTGTCTACTCGGCTGAATTTCTAAAAATACTGTGCACAGCTCTGTCACTCTGTCTGACCCCTCTCCAGTAACTCCTGAACCTGCTGCCCACCTTACTCTCAAAGGAGAGAATGTCTAGGGAATATTAAGGTCCTGCAAATTTTCTGAGAACGGGTAATGAGGGTGAGAAAAGAGACAGGTACAGAGTGGATTAATCCCTGGGAAAGCCTTCGTGGGAGTCCATGCTTTATGAGACACCAGGAAATCCACTCTTTAGCTAAGGTTTCTCTCTCATGTGGATTTGCTGGCATTTAATGATGCATGAACTCCCATTAATGCTTTTTCCTGTGGTTAGGACATTTGAAATGTGTGGCTTCTCTGATGTCTTACAATCAACAGAGTTGTGCTGCAGCCTTGGTGAGCTTGGTCTGTCAGATCCCAGGCGCAAACCCACAGAAAGTTATTTGCTAGTTTATTTATTAGCTCTGTGGCACATGGAGCTGCTTCTTAGATCCAGCACTATAAAAAAAGACAAAGGACAAGAGGGAAAGGCAGGCTGCCTACAGTGGGGGCATCCCATCCCACCTGACCCCATCCCAACCCATCCCATCCTGTCCCATCCCATCCCATCCCACAGCACTCACGTAGCACCACCTTGGGCTCCTTTGCACACATCACCAGCCCCTTGTCTGTCTCTGGGTGTTCTCATGTACCTCCATGAATCCCCCAGTTTAGGTTAAACTCCTCCTGTTGCCGGTATCTTGACTGGCTTCATTTTAGCCTGTATAAAGAAATGAGCATTGTATAAAAAATTCCATCTCCTGGATGACTTTGAATCCAACTTGTTTCTACGACATTGATTTAGTGCTTGTTCCAGCAGCAGCCACAGGGAATTCAAATAAGCATTTCAGTTCCAAAACATTTGTAAGTCCTTACTATTTGCATCCACTTCCATTTCTCCTCTCAGGCTCAGCTCTTTGGAGGTTTGTGAGCACCCAGTAACACAGTGAGATGTCTCGAGGGCATTTCATGAGTGTCTTGTCTAGGTCTTTTATTTTTTTTCTTTTTTTGAGGAGTCTAGATAAAAGGTATGTGCTGGTTTGTCCTTCTCTTCTGATTCACCGACACACTCCGGGAATTTTATATGTTTTGAGATGGAAGATTTCCCTTTCCAGACTTCTACAGCTTTATTAATTCATGCTTAGCCAAATGCCTCGTGTTTATCGTCACTTTTTGTTCCCATTCCTTTAGTTGGTATGAAACTAATGCCCACTGGGGTGTAATTTCCAGGACTGCTTTAAGCCGATTTTAATACGAAATAGTTTTTCATTGGCAATGTGATCTGGTTTTGGAGGCTGTGGTGCTGGCTCCTTCCTCCACTGCCTTGGCGCAGCCCCACAGCCCCCCAACCCCAAATCCTTCTTCCAAAAACCAGGTATGCTCCTCTTCACTGGTGGGGACGGAAACATTGCAGGTTCTCTTTGGTCCACCATTTGTATAGTACCATAAGGCTGATGATTTTAGCTTTCTTGCCTCTCCAGGGTTGTTGCATCTGTGGTTAAAATGATCCATGTTGGAGCAGGCAATGGTACTCCTGATCCTAACCAAGGAGCTTTAAGCTTCAAATCTGACCTCTATGCGCAGCCAGAAAGCAGACTGCCAAAATGCTGACATTGCTGGCCAAAATAAAAATCCTCCATCTACAGATTGCTTTAAAGCACAGATTGTGCTTCTGCCCCTTTCTCCCCTGCTCTGAGGGATGACATGCATTGCCCTGCTCTGAAACGCACACTTTTCCAAACCAGCAGCACCCAGCTCACTTCAGGCAGCAGCAGCTCATAGCCTGCCCACCCCCCGCCCCCCAAACCAGGTTTTACTCTTCTGCTTGGAGAGGTTTCCAACCGTCACTGGTACCGGCCACCACAGCCGAATCAGTGCCAGGCGTACAGCTGCAGTGCCTGTGTGACACCCTCGACTTAGCACCCCGAAAATCCTCTTGGACAGAGGCACCCTGAGGTGAGTGCCGAGGCAGTGGAAGAGATGAATAGGTTGGTCAGCTGTCCACACAAACCCTCCAAAAGGTTTGGGGCTATAGCCATGCCATTTTCTCAGCTGACCACCACAGTTAGGGGTCTGCTAACGCCAGCAGTGACTGTCCATCCGTATTGAAGCTGCTGACATGTGTGTGCAGACATGCCCATGCACATACAGGGCTCTGGCAGATAAAGGAGACTCATCCCGTGACAGTCCCGGAGTCAAACCAGAGCTCTGCCTCTGCCCTAAACCAAGACCAAGCTTCCAAGCCTAAATTTCAGATCCTGAATTTGCATGAGATTCCTCGGTCAGCTTCTGCTTTTCCAAACCCTTCTTAAACTCATATAGGAAACCAGAACATGTTAAAGGAATTGTATTGCACTAATTACATCATGTTGCAGTATTTATTTTGTTTGCTCCTTAAAAATATACTGAATTGTAACATCAGGAAGAGAAGTCAAAGAATAGGGACTCCCGTACATGGATCCTGGTTAAATCCTCAGTAGTATGAATCAGAGCAGCTTCTTCACCAAACAGGAACTCTTTCACAGGGAAGGCCTTCAGAAGTAATACAGAAATATTCTCAAATATGTCCCTATTGACAGCAATACACCGCGATGAGTCCAGGGGCAGGGACAGCAGCCGGCTGCTCGCCGCTGGAGCTGCGGGGCTCCTGCCTTTCTGCCCCCCGTCACTTCTGCAACTGTGGCAGAACTCCAGTTTGTTTTTTCCTTCCCCTTCTTTCTTTTCCTCTTTCTTTTCTCCCTTCTCTATACAAAGTCAGCAACTTAAAAGTGCAGAATTCACTGGCAGCTTGAGAGGCAGAAGTTGGAGATGGCTGGGGGAAGCAGAGGGCTCCCAGCACCCAGCCCTGCCCCAGCTCGTTGCTCCTTATCCCCGGCTGGAGGGGAGGAATGGTGGAGGAAGCATTGCTTACACCCATGTCACAGGAGATCAGAAAACCAGCGTGTGCCTTTCACTGGCCATACACTCGAGTGTCAAACACAGAAATCTGTAAGTATTGTGTCTGCAGAGCACTGGAAAAGAGACTTCAAAGCCCCAGGGATCGTGTCTGGTTTTGGATGGCCTGTGGGCTCCTGAACTAGCCCTGAAGCAAACCTGATCACAACTCAGGGTCTCTCGATCATCCTGGAGGAAAGGGCTTTATTTGGGATCAATACAGGATGAACCTAGCAGGGCTCATGGCATTTCCAGGCCCTAGCACAGCACCCCTGGACAGAGCGGAATCTCCCCGGGAGCTGGGGCCGTTCCTGAGTGCAGGAGTGGGCTGGGGCAGCACAGATACAGATACCGGTCGGGAAGAGCTGCAAGCTCCTCTTGGCATTGCCTCTCCAGCCATGCCAAGCTGGTCAACAGGGGCAAGTTTTAGCTCTGAGCAGTGGCCTGGTTTCTGGAAGCAGGAACCCCCCCTCCTTTATTCCTGCAACCGTACCAGATATTAGACTACACAGAGAAAAATAAGAAAGTGACAATGAAGTTCACTAAATACTTTTACTGCAGCTTTTTTTGTTTCTTGCTTGTTCCTCACGGTGCATAATACCACTCATAAAACCCGCTGAAAAACCACACAGTACATTTCTCATGTCAAGCACAAAACACGGGCAGGCGGCTGCAGATGCAGTTTTCTCTCTCCCCATTTACAGGCCAGATTTGTTTGTCACTCTGCATTTCAGAAACTTTACTGATGTTGATGAAACCTAAAGGTTTCAGTTTCCTGTTCCAGATTCACACAAGAAATAAGCAAGCTCCATTTGAAAAAAGATCCTTCAGGATTTACTCTCCCAGCAAACCTTTCTTTCTCTCCCATCTCTTTCATGGTTCCTCTCTGTACATCACTCCTGTCCTTCCACACAGAGCATGAGCCGTGAACTCCTCTCCTCGGCACTCATCTTCCTTTGCGTCTTCACTTCTTTTCCTCCTCTCATTATTTTTACACCATTTTTCTCCTACTTAATTCTTTTAAGGAGCTGCTTACCCAGGCCTGGGATCCTCTCAGATCCTGCACTAAAACCCTAACTCAGACATAACGCCGAGTCTGAGTTTCAGCCTGACAGTGTCCAATGCGAGGATCTGATCATTCCATCTTTTGCAGTTATCTAAGGTTTGGATGAATTTAGCTGGAGAGAGTCCCAGTTCTGGAGTGATATTTCTTATCCATACGTCACAGTTCAGACAACGCAGAGAAACGAATATCTTCACAAGACCCTGGCAGAACATGGTACCGTGAATCCAAGATGCACATTTTATTTCTCGTGTTTCTGCTGAGCTGAGAATTAGTCCTACCTCCGCTCAGGTAGGAATTAGCACTGAAACTCGTCCAGTTTTAGGGTCTGTAGATGATGCTCACGTCTCCTTTCTCTCCCAGAAACTTTCACAGCCAGTAGCCAGCCAATTTCAAGGGTGTCTAACAGCAGTAAAAGTCCCCAGGACACTCTGCTTGGGAAAAAGTGATGGAGAACAAGGAGCTGGGCAGAAAGTGCTCTCTGTGCCCCTGCAAGGAGAAAGGCTGGGGTGGGGGTTCACCTCTTGTCAGGGACTAGAGCGCCGGGACAGAAAACCTACCTCAAGTCCCCATCGCAGCACCCAGGAAGCCTGGCTCTGCCACGGCCACTCACAGAGTTGTGTTTCCTTCCCGGGCTGGCAGCTGTGGAAGTGAGTTGTTTGTCAGATACTTGAGAGTCCTAAACTGTGTGAGAAGCAGCTTTGCTTGCAGCTCAGCCCTCTGGAGATGCCTGAATGTCAATCGGGAAAAAACCCCAAATGGCAACAGTTGAATTCTCCTGGGTTTAAACTGGGATAGAACAAGTCTGATTAAATTTAGTTTTATCATTTTTAGATAAAAATAACAGTACTAAAAAAATTAAATATATATATATATACACACTTAGTAGTGATTCTTATCTCACCTCTCTCTAGCAAGACAACAGTCACCAGTAAGGTATGTTCTGCAGTATTTTGGATTGAGGGCTGTGGAGCAGATGGTATTTATTGACAAACCTGCTGCTAAACTGTTTGCGTTCCCGGGGCTGTCGGTGCAGCCAGCCTGTTCACTACTCATTACTAAAATACTCATTTCCCTGGAAAACCATCTGTGTCATTCAGTCATGGCAGAATCCCAGAAACGTCCCTCCACCACCACCTCCCCAGCACTATTTATACGTGTCCACGCCTGGGATATGTTTCCCATCTCCTTTCTGAAGCCCTCATCACCCACCCTACAGTAAACACAGGGCAGCAAGACACGAGACATAAATTGTATGTATTCTGTCCAGTTTTCCACCTTTTCAAACACAAGCTAAAGTCCCTAGGTGCAGGAGAGCAGCTCACAGCAAGACTTGCTAACAAAGCGACCTAAACTACACTGTACAATGTACTGCTTTCATGTGAAAGGGATGAAGATGAACAGCACCGTTTCTCACCACATGAAGCCAATGCTCATCAAGGCATAGCAGCCTTCCAGTACCTGAAGGGGCCTAGAAGAAAGCTGGGGAGGGACTCTTTAGAAGGGTATGTAGTGATAGGGTGAGGGGGAATGGTTTTAAATTGGAAGGAGGTAGATTTAGGTTGGATGTTAGGAAGAAATTCTTCACTACAAGGGTGGTGAGGCACTGGAACAGGAGGTGGTGGATGCCCATTCCCTGAAGGTGCTCAAAATCACATTGGATGGGGCCTTGAGCAGCTGGCCTAGTGAGAGGTGCCCCTGCCCATGGCAGGGGGGTTGGAACTTGATGATCTTTCAGGTATCTTCCAACCCTGACCATTCTGTGATTCTAAGATTCTATGAAAAGGGCAGACAGGTGGGACAGGAGCATCACAAAGAGACACCAATGAGGTATGAAGACAAGAACTGCCAGCTATCCAGTGTAAGAGGTGCTGTCATTCTGTCCACAGTCTGCCAGCACTGCAGAGGCAGCAACCAGCAGCCATGCTTGGAGAGCTCCTGCAGAAACACGCCAAACCTTGGCTTGCTCTGCCATGCTGGCAGGGCGAGGAGAGGTAGCAGCCCCAGCCCTAAAAGCATTGACACCTCCTTGTCAACTTGGGACTGACCGCACATCTCAGATTGGGGAGCTCAGGGAAGTGGGCATAGTATCAATTCATCACTCCCTAGAAGCTATTTATATACCTCTGAATTAAATTTCTATGTAACAATTTGCATAGCTAATTGAGCATCTTTCATGGTGTGATGGCACAACTCTCCGTAAATACATCTTTAATTTAGGAAGATGGATGCACCTTGCTGCTCCACCCCAGGGGGTGGTAGCTTCTATTTCTTTGTCCTTATCTGGTTCAAAAGGTGCAGAATTTCACCCAGAAACACTCTCTTGCTACAAAAATTAAGTTCTCCATTGCATCAGAAATGTAGATATGTCTCTTAAAGTGAGCAGACGGTGGCCCAGTTTGGCTTGTCACTGATTTCCTCCTCTCCATACTGACGCCAATTCCTTTTCCTTCACTAACAGGTTCATAGGACACCAGATGTAGTCTCCTATCTGCCTAACTCTTGAAAAACGTGATTAATACCAAACTGACAATGGGTATGAACACAGAGGTTGGGGAATCTTGTCGGGGCAGACAGCAGGCCTGCCGGCGGCCTAGCTCTCTTCACCAAAGACATAGGCCCTGACAATATCCTCGTGTTCCCATGAGACAGGAAAAGTCACTCATGCTGAGAGGATCTTAATAATCGCATTCTCAAAACACAGCGGCCTTGATGACAGGGGTACAGGCTGCCCTAACCAAGAAAAAGTTATGGGAAGGTACTTGGGAGTAACGGAACATGTTAAGAACCAGCCATAATAAGATGGTCAAAATAGCAGGTGTGTGGATGCTTTTAGGCATCAAAGGTAAACTAACAATGTTTAGCTATAAGATATGCTTATAAGAACTCGTTATAATCACTAACCAATCAGTGGGGTGTGAACAGTGTGTGTAACCAATTAGATTTTTAGCTTGCCACGTTTGCAGTAACAAATGTATATAACCTGTGTGATTTCACCCAATAAATGGTTTCACCTAAAATTCATATCAAATTGCGTGTTGCCCATCACCAATCTCCACAGAATCTTCCTTGGTGCTGTTCTGGACAGGGACCTGAGCGACTGGACCCACAGCTGGGGCTAAGCCCTGCCTTGAGGTCCAGCTGTAGCACATGGCCTCCAGCAGCTCTTCCCAAGAAACATCTTCCTATGCTTCTGCGACCATGGCAAATGCACCTATGGTACCTTTTATGATTTGCAATAATTCTTCTGAGCATCCCATCCCAGCGTAATCTGTTGTCTGGAACAGGAATTACACAGGCACTCTAATTAACGAATTAGACAGAAGGCACATCTACAGAGCACTCCACTGAGATGTCCTGAACACCGATAAAAACACGACTTGCATTTCCTACCTGTTGGCTTCCAGGCGATACGGACTGTGCTCGGTTTGCTGCCTTAGCCTGGGTGGCCGCAGGTGCTAAAGGACACCATGTGCAGCCATCCCCACCACGTGCAGGAGGATGGACCCCAGAGCAAGTTGATCACTGACTGGAGGGGGATGTTTGAACTTGTAGTTGGGCCTGAGTAGTGCACTGAGTAAAGGCAGGGCCGCCACAGTGGGAAACACGCAACTCAGGCACTTTTACAAGGAATTTAGGCTTCCTGAAGCAGAATGAAATAGAGTCCCTGCTGGGGGTGGAGGTAACAGGGAATGGCTGCTGTGCTTCAGCTCACACCCATACTTATTGCAAAACAGCTTCCCTGTTTAGACAAGCCCTGAGAAATGTAGACATTTATAATGTGTATTTAATCTTTCCATCACATCTTTTTTTACTGTTTTGATGTTTCCTCAGGCTTTGAAAATTCAAGATCTTTTTTTTCCTAAAAACTGTAAGACCTAAGGCAAAAATAAGGCAGCTAGAGATTGCCAGCTGCCAGGTCAGACTGAAGAGTTCGCAACTTTCTCCAGTGCAGGAAATGTGCAATACTTTAATAACAGTGACCATGTTTTAATGCATTTATGCCCTTCAGGTTATAGAAATCCATCATTCACAACATTACCCACCTGCATCATAGGACCACGGATATTTTTCGATGCCATCATGCTTCTCAATGCTATCAGAAAGTAGATGGCTCCACTTGGGACCCGCCCCTACTCAGATTTGTTGTTGTTTAGACCTGTGTCAGGCAAATTTGGTGGCTACATGATACCCCTAAAGGAACTGAATCAGACAACAGGAGTCATTTCTGAAATAACATGGTAAACTACGGGGCTAAGAAACACGGCATGGAGTGAGTGTATCACATCCCCTACTACCCACAGGCCTCTGGAAAAACTGAGAGAACAGACTGTTAAAGACTACATCAAGAGCACTGGGCAATGGGGCATGGAAGCACTGGGATACACATTTAGCAGAAGCCACTTGGATGATTAACACTCAAGGATCTGCTAACCGTCCTGGTCCTGCCCAAGACAAAGCGCCTGTGTACTGCCGGAGGAGATAAGGTCCCCATGGTGTGGATTGCTCCTGCCATGGGAAAAGACAAACCCATTCCTGGGATTGTTTTTGCTCAAGGACCTGGTAGGTAATCCGGATGGATGGGGAGACCTGGTGTGTGCCTCAAGGAGATGTAATGTCAGGGGAAAAATAACCTGGGATGAGAGTTGTGTGCTGTAGGAAGTCACATAGCAGGAACAACCTGAACTGATGAAGTGAGTTTCAGGGTGAACCAGGCAAGTGCAATGATGACCCAAACCAAACCAGTACTGGTGCCCAACAGTCCAACATGCTGCTTCTCCCGTCCCGAGCAGGTGTCATAGCTTGTTCTTGTGAACATTTGGAGGAGCGGAGGGAAACCCAAGGCATGGGAGCATATTACCTACCTGTTAAAGTAGTTAATGAGAATGTATAAATCTGTACCTTGGGTGTAAGTATGGTTTAACTATGTAGTATAAGTTGGGTTGGTAAGAACACGTGTCAGTGGCCTGCGTTCCCTGTGGCCACCTGGTTGCCTGTTAGGAACATGCTGAAGCACTAAATAAATCCCCTCTGTGTTGTGTGGCCGCTATGAAAAGACAGGAAATTTTTATGTATTAGGGGAATACACAGTACTGTGGATGCAAATGTTTCCTGCTGTATTGCTTTAAATCTGTGTAGTGCAGCAACAGACGGCTGGGTGTTTCACAGTCTAGCACACGTATTTATGGAGCATCTCACTTTAGGGATAATGTGAGCAATAAAGCTTTAATCAGCATCCGGGAGTACTGTTTATAACACTCATTTTCAACCATCTCCTTATTACTCTCCTTACTTTTTGTGCTTTTACTTCACATTACAACCTGAAAAAACTATTGCTGTGTCTGCAGAACTTTTATTTCCATGAGCGTTCAAACTCGCACTGATGTCCTACAAATGCAGAAGTGAAACAAACACCTTTCTGTGAAATGGCATGGGAAAACAGAGTGTTCTGGTTGAGTAGTAGTGATGATGCGTTTTTCCCCTGGCTGTGTGGGGCTGGCAGGGATGGAGTTCATTTTCCATGCAGCAGCCTCGCAGTGCTGTGCTGTGCTGTGTGTGGCAGCCAGCAATGTGATGACGACACACGGGCATTCTGGCAATTCCTGAGCAGGGCTCCCCAGCACTGAGGCAGTCTGCCCAGCATCCCACTCAACCCCAAGGGCCAGCAAGGGTGGGCAGGATCTGGGGAGGGGACACAGCCATGACAGGTGACCTCAACAGGGTCATTCCACACCATATAGCGTCTGCTCAGCTAGAAAACCTAAAGAGGGTGGTGGTGGGACATTTGTTATTGCAATGTTCGTCTTCTGGAGCTGTACTGTTAGGTGTACTGAAGCCCTGCGTCCTGGGAAGTGGCCGAATGTCACCTGCTGATGGGAAGCAGAGAATAAATCTGTGGTTCTCCTTTGCTTCCACACGCAGCCTTTGCTTTTGCTCCATTAAACTGCCTTTATCTCCACCTATGCATTTCTTCCACCTTATTTTCTCCCCCCACATCCTGCTGAGGCTTGGTGAGAGGCTTGGTGAGTACCTGGTGTCCAGCCAAGGTCAACCCACCACAAAACCTCTTTTGTGCTTTCAGCCAAGCAAGGAGCTGGTACGAAGGTGGCCAGGCCAGGAGAACCGTGGGAGTGGCACTGCCCATCCAGGTACCACCCACCCCGTGTGTGTGGTACCGTTAATATGTGATTGATGGCTGTTCAAAACCTTTCCCCAATAATGGTCCAGCTGCATCAGGCCAGGGTCTGTCTCACAGAAACCACTGTCCCCACCTGGCCGAAGCTGCGCCCACCCTCCTGTTTGCTCTGGGGGAAATGGCCAACCGGTGATGACACATGCAGGGACCCCCCCCCTCACTGCTCCCCTTCCCCCCATTTTCAGATGGACCCACCACCCTGTTCCTGTCCAGGCGGCCTTGCAGGGGAGCAAACATGCAACCTGGGCCCCAGGCACAGCCCAAGACGCATTCGGTGTCCTAAGCAGAAGACACAGTGGTCTCAGCCAAGAGGGCCGGGCTCTTCCTCCTCACAGACACTGCTCCTGCAAACGAAGCCTGCAAGAGAAAGGTCTTCCAGGCGCTCGTAGGGTGGCTCCACACCCTTTGAGAAGGGATTTCCCTACAGCTCACCGCTGGAACGCCACCGCTGATGTCACTGCACAGCAAAACTCGTCCCACCAAAGACTGCTGATCGCAAGTCCTCTGGGATCATCTCCTCCTCCTCCTCCTCCGCCGGCGCACGGCCGCGGCGCTTCTCTTACCGCGGGGCACGCAGTGACGCCCGGCAAGTGCTCGTGTGTTCACTCGTTTTAACTCCGCGGCGGGACGCGGGGCAGGGGGCGGCTCTCATCGTGTGACGGAGAGCACCCTGCGCGGCAGGGGACAAAGGGGGTCCCCGCCGCTCCCAACCCGCCACACGCTCACTGACGTCGCCTGTGACGGAGGAGCTCCGCGGGGCACGCGGCCGCACAGAGCACGAGTTCCGGCCGCCGGCCGCGCGCCCCCGCTCGGGCGCGTGCGGAGAGCGCGTAGCGGGGGTAGCCGCGCGCGTCGCCCGACCCTCCGGAGCGCGGGGCGAGCGCGGGGCGAGCGCGGGGCGGGCGCGGGGCGGGCGCGGGGCGGGCGCGGGGCGGGCGCAGGGGGCGGGAGCGAGGCGCGCGGTCACCTGACGCCGCGGCCGCCACAGCCGCCGCCATTTTGTCTGGGAGTGTAAATGTGAAAGGGAAAGCCCGAGCGCAGCTCGCGGAGGCAGGCAGAGCGGAGCGGGCGCGGCCAGCCGAGCTGGGAGCCGAGCGGTCGCTGCACCGCAGAGCAGCGGAGAGCGCCTTCGTTGTCGCGGCGGCGAGCGAGAGGAGCCGGTGAGGCGTGAGCCCGGCCAGGGCTCCCCGCTCGCCTCATCGGAAGGAGCTGCCGGCGCGCTTCCCCCGGGGAGGCTGCGCTCGCCTGCCTCCCTGCCCGGCCGCGAGGGAGCAGCTAGCCCCGGCCTTGTCGCCCGCCGCGGCGGGTCCGCGGGGGGGAGCCGTCGCCAGGGCCGCGCCGACGATGTCGGGGCAGTCGATCACCGACCGCATCGCGGCGGCGCAACACAGTGTCACCGGCTCGGCCGTCGCCAAAGCTGTCTGCAAGGCGACAACCCACGAGGTGATGGGCCCCAAGAAGAAGCACCTGGACTGTGAGTAGGACTCCGTGGTGGCCGCCTGCGGCCTGCACCCCGGGGCGGGGGGGTGGCCGGGCCCGTCGAGCAGCGGCTCTGAGCCGCGGGGCAGCCGGTGCGGCCTCTCTTCCCTTCTCGCTGCCGGCGGTGGGCGGCGGAGAGGTGAGAACCGAGCGCGGCCGCTCGCACCTGGCAGGGTGGGGGTGTCGCGTAAAGCCGGGTGAACCTGACTGGTTTGCTCTTCCAAACTTACTTTACATACGGAGGGAGAGAGCTTTGTACCGCCCTGTCGCGACCGGGAAAGGGACATGTTCCAACCTCGCGAGCTGTTCCCGGTGAGAGCTTCTTAGCTGTTGTGCCCTGGACACGGCAGTGCTTATTAATCCGGCACCTGGGGAAAAAGTGGTTTTAACTGTGGTGAGTGAGAAGTTAAATTTTTAAGCGCTTTTCCGTCTGTGCATCTAGTGGAGTGCAGCCCAAACATTTCCCAAAATTTCATAGCTTTCTGTCTTGCAGCTCTTGAAACAAGGTAAAAAGATATGAAGCGAGGTAAAGGGAAGGGTGAAGGTGGAGCAGTACATCTCTCTAGAATGGCAGTATGTTGCCACTGATACATTTAAACTTAATATGCTAAAGCTTCTTTCTGTATCCCAACAGCTGCAGAAAGCTACCCTTGATATCCACAGAAGTATTAGTGGTGTTGCTTTGCTTCAGGTTTTGGTAACTAGGTAGCAATTGAAGCTACCGTTTGACTGCTCAGAAGTGCATTGAATGCTTCAGACACTATACACTGCGCAGTGTACCTGTTCACCACTTGTTAAAAGTGAAGTAAGAGTGTTTGTTTCCATTAGGAAATGACGATGTGAAGCTTTATGCTGGTTTATTCAAAGTCACTGCTGGTAGTTTTGCAAGACTCGGTGGAGTCGCTGGTGCTGAGGAGAGCCAGCTGTTTAAGAAGCATACTCAGGTTGAGGATAGTTTGGTGCTTCTGGTGCTATGGCACTCCTATGTTAATAGCAGACTTCTTGCGTGAGAGCTTTTGATGTGGATTAAGTAGTTAGAAAACGCAAGTATGTATATTGTTTGTTATTGATCAGTGAGTGGACTCCAGCTGTAGTAGTGAATGTTGCAGCTGCTGTGTTGAAATTAAAAGCCTTAAAACTGGGTGACTGACTTGATTAATTTTTACAGATAACTTATAAAGTTATCTTCTTTTGTCTTGTCTTGTGTTCTGCCTGTGGTAGAACAACTTAATGAAGTAACGCTTGAGTCCAGAAATGGCAACATAACAGGAAGCCAGAAAGTGGTGACAGCTTGCTCAACAGTTTGAAAGTTTCTGAAGCTTAAAAGATGCAGCGTATTGTTTGAAACTATCCTTAAAAATAATGTCATCTACTATGTTACCCATACAAAATAAGAAAAGGGAAACATGGAAAAACTTTTGAGAATAGCATAAAATGCTGAATTCTTTTGAGTATCTTTTGCTACAAACCTGTTGAGAGCTGTGTAATCTCCTGCAGGTCCCCTTCTGTATGGGTGTTATTCACCTTCTTAGACTTTGGATGAAGATAATTTGATGGGGTGGGGAAGAAAAAGATGTGAAATATGGTACCACAAATAACTATACCCCTGTTAACATTCTCTAGTCTTCATTGAGTATAGGCAGGTGCTGCTTTTCAAACATCTGTAAGCCTTTGAGTAGTGCTGCTTATTTTTTCAGTTGTATACAAAACTTACTTGTATTAAATGCAAGCTGTTAGTTTGAATACTGTAGTTTCTGGGGACACACACACACACACAAATCACAATGTATTTTCCAAAATGCAGTGCAAATGCTTTCCAGTTTAAGTAAATTACGAACAAAAACATAGTTTAGATTTAATGCAAGGTACTACTAGTTGCAACTTGGTTACTACATGCATGTGTCATTCAAAATGCTAAGCCATCTGGTATTACTTGTAATTGCTGCCCAAGAAAAAGCTTCACCAAGAACATGTTTTTTGAGAGTTGCTGTAGTTGTATCAGGGATCGTGGAGCAGTGTCAGTTTGTGCACTCTTGAGATTAGTTCTTAAAATACCTTTACTGCCAAGTTTCATCAGCAAGAAAAAAAAATATTACGAATGGGTATTTAGAGGAAGATGTTACACAGGCCATATGTGGACTAGTATTTATGGGTATCGGGTTTTGTCTGGCTACTGACGGCTGAGTAGTATAGTCATATTTTTCTTGAAGGGACGAAAAAACCACAAACCCCCAAAATTAAGCAATGACAATGGGAATACTTGGGGGTTTTTTCCTTTTAAAGTAGGTCATGCTGTCCTAAATAAGTCAGCAGCTCTATTTCCGTAGTATTTTGTAATATTTCAGGATAACATAACACATTATACAGAGGCTCATCTTTTCTCTTAGTGGAACACCTGAAGGTCTTGGCTGTTCTTCCCCAGCATGGTTTCCCCTTAGCCCCCTCAGTTTGGGTTGCAATAGAGTAGACCTAGATTATGCTTTTGGTGATCTATGTTGTCTTTGCTAACCTGAAAAGCTGTGATTAAACCAAGAATACATTAAAGCTATGGCAAAGCTGGTAACTGGCAGAGTAGACTTGTGTGTAGACCAAAATTTAGAAAACATGCAAACCCTTAAATTAATTGCATCTTCAACTTTCAAATGAATGCAGTAATAAAGGAAAAGCAACTCCTGTTGAACTACTATAGAGCCCATGTAAGTACTTTCCCCTCCCCTGTGCTGCTTAATGTTACTCATCAAAATGTGAAACCCCTATACATATACAAGCTTTGGAAATCTTGTAAGAAGTGACAGTTAGGTCCTGTAAGCTTGTATTACTAGACAGAATTAGTTTCTTCAGCCTTTTGCTTTAGGAGCAAGTTCAGGTCTCCACCAAATCATCACAAACTTTACTAGTAATGCCACATTGTGACTATTGCAGTTTGGAGTTGGTTTGTATCTGCCCTTTCTAACTTTCAGCAGCTAGAGCTAGTGACTGGGGTGAATACTGATGCACTGTGGCTTTTACAGAGGTCTGCAAGTTGTGATACTCTTGAACTCTTCCACAGGCAGTGAGGTGGCTGTCTTTAATTTGAAGCTCTTTAGAAATCTCTGAAGCTTTTCAATACAGTTATTGAGGAAACTTGAACAAAAAAAAAAAGGTTAAAGTTTTTGTAATTTATAATTGTAGGTTTAAGCAAGAAATTGCATAAAGCTTTTTAAAAAACTTTACAGACCTTCATGTATCTTTCTTTAGTGGAGCAGTGGGACAGAATAGCTGGATTGCTTTGTTTCTGATAGCTAAATCTGAACTCAGAGTTACTTTATTACATAAATGAAACTTTAAAGTTTGCTGTCAAATATCTGTCTTACAGCAACTTCAGTCCTGTGATAAAATGAAAGAAATACAAGAAAATTAAACTGTTGTGGTTGTCTTATGTAGTAACAGATCTCTTGAGGGAAAGATTCCTGAATTGAGAAAACTATGACTTTCTTGTTACTTGAAAGTTGAAAAATATCAGGTTTTCTCAGTGCCTGGCTAAGATTTTTCCAAAACCCCCAAACCCAATACATTTTTTTTTTAATCATCTGGATTTATGTGTGCTGCTCTCTGAAGCTTCATAGATGATGTACCAGTGTTTCAGATGAGCTGTGGAAAAGAAAGAAATCCTCAGTACTCTTCTAGGCAGTAAGATTTCCACAGCTTTTCCAGGCTGCCTGAAAACTCCTCTGGTACTCTTCTGGTTTAAAGCTGTTCGATTTTTTTTTTTTTTTTTTTTTTTTTTTATATTTCCCCCGTGCCCCCAACCCCCCTGTGATGTTAACATGTTTCCAAATCCCATTCTAGGAATAGCACCACAGCTTCACTTGAAATTGAAATGATTCCTCTGGGTAATTGGCAAAACGCTTTGAGCTGTCAAGTGCAATAAGAAAATGAGCACCACTTGCCCTACACATTTTATTCCAGTTTTTGCTGCCAACATACATAGTACAGTTGCCCAGCTGTCAGTCTCTCAGGTGCATGTGTTCCTTTATATTTCCAGATATATGGTGCTAATAGCCTTTTCCTTATTAGCTGCCAGCTGTAACAGATCCATACAGTTGTTCCTGTGTAGCTATTCCTGCTGTAGACTTAGAGTCCATATTAAAGAAATGATGCTAGCTTTTTTATGCATGTATGTATTTTCAAATGTGATACTAGCTTTATTATTACTAGTAGGTAAATAATAATTTTAAAATTGCCCTAAGTACCCTTATTAAAGAGATTTTAGACTTATATTTTTGCAGTACAGTCTTGGGAAAGTTCAGATTTTTTTTCCACTGTTCATTCTTAGTTTAGTATTTTATTGTTGTTTTGTTTGCATAAGCACGTGTTCTTTGTTATTGGCAACTGTTGCTTATATATTAGTGCATTCAAGGAGATCTTGAAACCAAAGACCAGAGTTGTGCTAACTGCCCTCAATAAGAACTTGTCTGCAGGAGAGCCAGTATGTGTCATCTTTAGCATGTGTCTGTGCGTGGGGCTTAGAGCTCACTCAGGTCTGCTTAACCGCAAGCACAGCTTGAATTAGATTCTAAGTAGCCCTACATGTGTGAACCATTTCCTTTTTGTTGTCTTTTAAAATGGCTGGACTCACACCTTATAGCAGCAAATAGCACATGCTGGAAAACCCTACTAGCACTGACAGAATTGCTGGAACTGCACTTTGCAGTCCCATGGAACTGCACTTGTGGAATAAAACACTAACATAGGAACTCTTCAAATTTACCAGAGGCTTGTCAGCTTCCACTCAGTTATTGTCACTTGACAGAAGACTACTTTTAGTATTGTGTCCCAAAGCAGAATACAGTTGCTCCTTTCTGAAGGTAGGCGTCTAGATGATTTTTTGTGGTACTAAACCTTTATGGTGGCATGAGAAGCCAAAGGTGGGGTTTTTTGAATGTGTGGCTTAAGGAGAGGTGATCGTGTGCAGCATTTGATACATCTGCTAAGAGTAGGATGTCCACCACATTATGTGTGAGCAGCACTGTAAGAACACATTTGATATCGGTCTTAGGCATAAGTAGATGCAAAGGCTCCCCCACATGTTCATAATCATCTCAGGGTCTACTGGAACATCTGCTTCTGGACCTCAGCTTGAGAGAAGGTGACAGGATAGAAATCTCTGTGGAGAATGGTGGCAAAATATGACAGAAAAGTTTGGCTAATTTGACTTGAGCGCAGCAAGTTTTTTGTTTTTAACTTGAAAGTTCCCTCCTAGTTTCATCTACTATACAATAAGCACTCTTTAATATTGAAAATATTCAGTGAAAAACTTTATTTGCTTAGTAGTCGTGTGAAGGAAAGTGACTTAGTGCAGAAATAGTATTTTCAGTAGGCTGTGTTGTCTTGGACTTCAGCATATCAGTGAAATTTCTTTAATTGTTACATAGTAGAAATGTTGTAGGTATTGCTGTGTATAAAGTTTGTGGGGGTTTTGTTGTTGGTTTTGTTTGGGTTTTATAACCTGAGAATGGGACTTGTAACAGTTCTGTAAAACTTCTGGTTACAGACACTTCAGTTAGATTTTGCTCAGTATTTTTCATGTAACTGTAGTGCCTTTATAATGCTTGCTTGCAAACTGGTTGGATTTAGGAAGACTTGTTTGCCTTGATGTGTTTTGAGAGAATTGTTTAGAACTGTCATAACAAAATTTCTCATTCAGTAGATAAGGCTGTGGAATTAAAAGTCAGGTTTTCACTAGGGATAAATTCTGGAATTGGTACTTCATTATGTAGGGCAATAATTGTCTGTGGGTTGTTTGGATGTATAGTATTTGAAAGTACTTAATTTGACACAGTATCTGACAATGATATAGCTGCGAGTGGTGAGCAGCAGCTGTCAAATAATTTGTTTTTTGAGAATCTTCACATATCTAAATACTGATGTATCTTAGTACTATTCAATAATAAGTTTTTGATGTGTAGCTTGCTTTGCTTAACTTATTTTCAGAGCTGCTCTTTTTTTGTAGCTATTTCAGTGGGTTTGTGTGTTACTAAAAAGGGTGAAAACTGTCATCCTGGCTTGCATGTTTTGTACATGTTTGGAAGCCTTTGACATAAGAATGAAATTAGTAACTTACTAGAACTTGTATTTCATAGCTTTCTACCTTGACATCGTACTATCTAAAACTCTGTTAAAATTACTCTTGTTATTAAGTTATTCTAAACAGGGATCCTTATCAAAAGACTTTGTTCTTAATAATAGATCTTTAGATATATTTGTAGCATATTCTGTGCACTAGAACAGATAAATTCTAAGTGTAATATTTCTATGAAATATTTTGCCCTAACCTATCAATGATAACATAGGGAGTCCTCTACGTATTGCTAATAAGACAAATAAGTTGGCCATTTCAGTGGTGCCAACACCTCTGTATTTGGTTATTGCCCAACTTACCAAGCACCTACCCTTCTTCTAGTTACATGCACAGACAACCACATAAACAGCAATGCTGTTCTCCAGTCAACAGGCTGCTCACAGACTTGGCTGAAGTAAGATGCCACAAAGGAAGCTTTTCAGACTAGATGTTTATTTTACTGGCTGTGCCCAGTCCTTAAGGTGTACTTTGATCACACCTGAGCTAAAAGCTCAGAGAGAGTAAATGTCTAATGTGCATGTCTTGAGGGGTTTAGAATAGTCCTGGATTCAGTTCTTTACTCTCTTCTCAGCAAGTGCCTTCACTAGTCTCAGACAGACTTTTTTCCCATATACCTGCCAGAGCCTGTTCTGGTTTTATACCAGTACTCAGACAAACACTTGAAATTCTTTGTCTCTGACCTCCCAAGTTCGTGTTCTGTTACTGAGTTTGTAATCAGTCTTGGACACAAAGAGCTTTTAATTTTTTTAATATAAATATATATACACAAAAGCCTGAGACCTGCCATGATCCACCACAAAATACTCAGCAGGTTGGTGATTAGATTATTTTAGCTAAGTGGAGAGGTGTGGGGATGCAAATTCTTGCTCTTAATTCTTACAGAAAAGAGGCTTATTAGAAGTTTGTAGTGTCTTGTTTGCTCTTGTGTGTGTCAATACTCAGGTTGCAGTTGCAGTGTACTTGCTGCCTGTTGATGGCATGATATATAGGTGTCTCAGTTTTTCCGTGCTTCTCTGATTTTCAGTTTTTGGTTAGATTGAGTCCTTTCAGGCATTGAGGATCCAGAAGGTCTGCACTGACTTTTGGGCACTAATTTGAGTCTAGAGTTTCTACTGGAGCAGGTCACTTACTGAAGAGATACTGGGACTCCATGAAATTATTTAAATTCTTTGAAGTTCATTCTTTTGAGTCTTTCAGTAAAATGCAATGAATTTGATGAAGAAATGTGAAATAGCTCAATTTATTTCTTAAAGAACTGAAGCTAATGCTTCCAGTGAATTATCGGTGTAAAACCACAAAATAATGTGATGATCCTCTTTGAGCATATAATTCATTCTAATGCTTTGATTTTTTTTTTTTTTCTTTAATTTAGATCTAATACAGTGCACAAATGAAATGAATGTGAATATTCCACAGTTGGCAGACACACTCTTTGAGAGAACTGCAAATAGTAGCTGGGTTGTAGTGTTCAAAGCTCTAATTACAACACACCACCTCATGATGTATGGAAACGAGGTAAGACATGATTAGTTCTGTTAAAACCTCCATGACAGTGCTCTAGATACTTGCCTCAATCTGTGAAGCATTAGATATGTGCTGCGGTCTTTGAAAATATTCCTTCGTTATTTCAATACGAAAATGTATCAGTGTGTGTGGTTGACCTGTAGGTGTCTGGGTTGAGCTGTGAGGGTGTGATGAGTAACTTTTCTAGAACAAGACTTGAGAAGCTACTGATGAGCATTACTTCATTGGGCTAGCTCTTATGCTTATCGGTAAGAGTGCAGCAGAAGTGTCTCATTAGCACTCCCTATATCTGCAGTCAGCCAATTAACAGATAAGAACACTTACTGAAGGGGAGAAGAATATAGTGAGTAGAATATTTGGTCTTGCAAATCGCCATCTAATGGGCTAAATCTTAATATGTTGTTGCCATTAACATTCCTCTGAAACAGGTTTCTATTGTATTTAGTTCACTGAAATTATTTCACCATTATTTTTGAAAAGCTTGAAATGTAGTCTCTGTTAGAGTGCTTCCGTTAAAAACTGAACTTTGTCTTGGTCAGGTGACAGTTAAGTCTTGAATTTGTCTGTTGTCATTCTCTTAGTAAATGACTTGACTTCTACAGCAGCAGTAGAGCTGTGCAAGCCTTGTGAGCTTTGGTAGTGTGAATGGTATTTTTGTTTTGTGTTTTCCAGCTTGTCTGTTCTCAACTATAAAGTTAACCCAACCAACTTCCTCTAGGATTATTATTATTCACAGGCAGTGATGTCCCTTTATTTAGTTTAAATATATATTTATGCCAAATAGTTTTGGAATTTAGAGGTTTGGCTTTGCTAGTCAATAATTTAAAGTTTTCGTTTAAATTTTTCTCTTCTGACTTATATTGTTAGAGGTCATTAAAAGCAGTTAAAGGTAAGTGTAGTTTTCTTGTAGTATGCTTAAATGTTTTGACTCTAGCAAGAATGATGTTCTCAACTTTTTTTTTTCTTCACCAACAGCGCTTTATCCAGTATCTTGCATCCCGAAACACCTTGTTCAATTTGAATAACTACCTGGACAAAAGTGCCATGCAGGGTAAGGATCTTTCACTGAAGGAAATTACTGCTTTTTTGCTCTGTTTGCTCTAGGAGACATTTAAATGAAAGGTTATTGTGATTTATATTGCACGAGGCACCAAACAACTAAACATAGACATAAGGTAAGTGAGATTGAGTTGTCTAGCTGAGTGCTAGAAACTTACTTGTAATTCATGTATCATGTGGATACACAGCTGTAAATTTTAATAAGTGAACACTTAACACTGACTAGAATAAACCTGATGAGCATTAGCACAATGATCTATTTGTGCTTTTGTGTTTTTCTCAGGAGCAAATGTTTACTGTTTCGGTGTGTGGAATAGTAACTAGGATGTATTATATAAACAGTGAGAACCCCTTCAAATCTCTAAGAAGTCTTTTAATTACTTGCCAATAGTAGAAAATATTTTTGTGTCTTAATTGGTTTTTTAAGGCATTTCAGACAAGTTACTAGGAATACATTTCTTAGTCTTGATTTCAAGAACATCTTAAGAGCTGCTTCGTTCTTGCTTAATATTTTAATGTGATTAGGTGTTTATTTTCATAAATGACAATGAATACTTTCCTAGTCTTAGCAGGTTGGGAAGAAACTGTAACATTACATCTCAAGGTGAAAAATAGTGAATCTCAAGACTCTGGAAAGTGTCTTTGAAGGGCCTTTTATTCAAGTTGATGTAGAATGGGCTAGCAGGAGAATAGTTCTTGAAAAGTACTTAAAAGAAACTGTAGCCCTTCAAAATTACTAACTTAAATGCTTAACTTTTTAACTTTTAGGCTATGATATGTCTACCTTCATTAGGAGATATAGCAGATACTTGAATGAAAAAGCACTTTCATATAGACTTGTAGCAGTTGACTTCACCAAAATGAAGAGAGGGTAAGACTGTTACTGCTTCTTTTGTTTGGTCTGTCATATTGGCGGGGTGGAGGAGAAAATACCAGTTGTTCTTGCTGATCATAGATCAGTGTTCCGTTTGGCCCTTTGAAGCAGTACAGCACTGTTGAAACAGCACAGCATGCTGAGATCTCTTGTTAACTTGTAACCATGTGTCTTCTACTGTGTAGGATAGATGGAGTGATGAGAACTATGAATGCTGAAAAGCTTCTGAAAACCCTTCCAATCATACAGAACCAGCTTGATGCACTCCTTGATTTTGATGTAAGTACTTTAAACTTGGTATTAGGTAATGCTCTCTCACATTGAAGAGAGAGTTTCATTATTTTATTAAATACTAATTTTCTTTTTTGTTGCTTTCTACACAGGCAAATCCAAATGAACTAACAAATGGTGTTATAAATGCTGCCTTTATGCTTCTCTTTAAAGATTCCATTAGACTTTTTGCAGCATACAATGAAGGGATTATTAATCTCTTAGGTATGTGAGAATTTTTTTCTTTTAGCTTTTGAACTTTTGTGAAAGATACTGAGAGATCTAAAGAATACAGACAATTTCTGATTATAATTTTCTAATTAATTGTCTCTGATCATTACCATTAAATTAAGTCTGTCTTAATTCCTGTGGCAAGAAGAATACATCTTGAAACAGAAAATCAAGATGAGAAGGTGACGAGTGAGAAAACAAAAGATAGCATAAGTGTTTCACCTTTGCAATTGGACTGTAAAATTATTTATATAGTCACAGTATGACTACTGGTTTCCCCTACTTTCTTCATAGCTTGACTATTCATCTTTACCTGCTACCTGAGTCAATATGAGCCTAGTAGATGATGTGTAGGGGTGTTTGTGCAAGAGTGATAAGCCTTATAATGACTATTCAAGCAAATTTCAGTATGAAAACAATCTGATCAGTTTGTCAATCCATTTTTTTTTTCCTCAGTGAAATACCTCAAAGTATATAGGGCAAAACCACAACATGTTATGGTTATGGGGCTGATAGTCCTTTTGGTAGGTCAGTTCCATATATGTATAAGTTCAGTAGCTATTCTGATGTGTTTTGGATATTGAGCCCATTTACAAATGTCAAAATATTGATATGGGGTCTGAAAATGTAAATATATGACAGGAATATTTTCAAATGATAAAATAATATGCTTTGTTGCCAGATAAGCTGACTTCTTGAAAATACTTCTTTAAATACCTAATTTAACAATTGCACTGATTCACCTCTATGCTTAATAAAGCTTTGCGTTATATTCTAATGTGCTGAAATAAGAAAATCAATATTTTTTCTATTGACTGACTTATTACAAAAGATGTCAGGTATTCATGTAAACTTAGATTTGAATAGGTTTGAGTTACTTCTGTCTGTTCTGTCCCTGAGGCTTGTCTTGAATTAACTTTTATAATACTATGTCAGGTTTTTGCTGGGGAGGCTATTATCTTACAAGAGTTTTATTTGCATCCTCAGAAAGATACTTTGATATGAAGAAGAACCAGTGCAAAGAAGGCTTGGATATTTACAAAAAATTTCTAGCCAGAATGACCAAATTGTCAGAATTCCTCAAAGTAGCAGAGGTAAATGAATCTATATCTATAGAAAGGATGTAACTTAGCTGTCTCTGCTGTAGTCTTTATTTATAATACCAACTTCACAAACAGATTAACTTTTCTGTACAAGGAAGTATTCTAGAGATTGAATATTAGCATGATGTGAGGTTCTTGGGTATCCTTTTTATTAGCCAGACAACATGGTAAACTTTCTGAAGTGGTGGTGTAAATTTTATGAATTGTCCAAAATGAACAAACTGAATGTTGCAGCCTATGCTCTATTTTAGTCCAGCTGCTCAAATGGACAGTTGTTCTAGTAAGCAGTGCAGATGTTTCTAACGTTTTCCATAAGCTGCTCTGCATGAAGGAGGGCAGATAAAAAGTTTGTTTTGAGGTGCAGTTGAACCTGCTTGTGATTTCTAAGGTGTGTTCCTGGTGAAACTTGTACCAGTTCAGAAAGTTACAAATATCCCTTTTCAATATGTTAGTTTCAATGTAACATTCAGACACCACTGTTTTATTTTCATTGCCACTGCATGTAGTAATGTACTTCTTTTCCTTTCTTTCTTTTTTTTTTGTTTGTTTGTTTTTGTAAACCCAGCAAGTTGGAATTGATCAGGGTGACATTCCAGATCTTACTCAGGTCAGTGTATATATCATAATGGTTAAGCCAGTTCTTTTGTTCTTTGCATCTTTAAAACTTAGTGTGTATTGTAGTAATCATTAATGTCAAGAATGTAGAATGTATTTTCTTATATGCATTTCTGTATGTTTTCCTTGGATTAAATGTACTCTGTACTCACACTTTGCAGCTCTTAAGTTGCTTTGTTGTTGTTTAAAGCAATAAAAGCATCTTCCTGTGCCTTAAGGAAAACCTTCCATTTCACTGTAACTTACTGTCTTCTAACACACTTAAAGATTACAGTTTGGTCAAGAGGGTTTTTTTCTTAAGGTCTGAATAGGTTTGATGTTTCTATATCAGCACTTAACATTGGCTTTAATATTACTGAGTAGTATGAGGGATGATATGCACAGCAGAGGTGGTGTGCTGGACCATTTAGTCAAAAAAATGAGAATGCAAGGGAACACCTATTGAGGAGCAGCAAGGAGGTGACAGATGGTTTGAGCTGTTGAACAGGAAGCATTAATGATCCACAGAAGTGTACAAGGTTACTGTTTTTAAGTTCATTCAGCTCATAGGGATGTGGTATATCTAACCTAGAACCAAGCCAATGGGACAGAAGTTTTGGTAGCCCTTCTGGTACAAATCTGTAATACTTGCTCCTAGGGATTAACACTCAC
The DNA here is from genome assembly GCA_020800305.1 of Porphyrio hochstetteri. Taxonomy (NCBI): domain Eukaryota; kingdom Metazoa; phylum Chordata; class Aves; order Gruiformes; family Rallidae; genus Porphyrio; species Porphyrio hochstetteri. The sequence continues at coordinate 22,345,443 of CM036917.1, forward strand.
CCCTTTAAGAACGTCTAGCCCTTTGTGGTAGGAAAGAAAAATTACTGTAACCAGCAGGTAATTAATGAAAACAGTAGTTTGTTTTCAGTGGGTTTTTGATCTTAGCATCATCTTACCCCATCTTTTGGTTAGTACTGCAGTATCCAGCTGGTCTGTGTTAATGCTAATCAAATTATAGTCAAGCCTGAAGTTATACTTTGCTGGGTTTGTGTGCACTTGTCCAGTTAATTGGGTGATTATAAGCCTCTTTAAGGTTTTTTTTTTTACTGAAAACAGAGGATTTAACTTCATTTTGCTGCATTATGTATCTGAAACTCTCAAGTGAACAAAAGCTTTTTTGTTTACTGTTCTTGTGTTTCTTCTAATAGCTCTGCTATTTTTGTCTTAAGTGTACTTAGATGTGAAAGGCAACTGTGTAGATCAGCATCCTGTGTATTTTGGCACTGTGAGTGCCACTGTTAAGCATTCCAGTCCCATAGTAAGTTTCATGGAAAGAGTTGAATAATTGTATATCACTTGTGCCATGTTAAAAGAATTTGCTAAAATGTCGTAATACTAGGCTTTCCCAGAAACTTAAATTTCAGTGAACTGGTGTTTCTGAAATAAGCTCTGGCAGGGTCGTGTCTTTTGTTTCTATTCTGGTCTACCATATTTATTTATTTTCCAAATACTACATTGACATTTCTGGTGTATATTCTGTTCTGGGATATGCATTTTTCAGTTTCCTTAAGTTATTCCTAACAAAAATAGTTTTATCTCTAGAGGTTTTTTATTACTGGTGGTTTTTGTCCTTGATGCTAATGTTCAAACTGCTGCCCCTTTTAGCAGTTCCTATGAAGTTCTCTTCAGGTGCTGTGTTTCACAATTACGTTGCTTGCTTTCTGTTTATAGCTGTTACTGTGTTTTGTGAATGCAACTGGGTCACTTTCCTCTGTTTGGATCTTAGCCTGTCAGGTGTCTTTAGGTGGGGGAGGGAGGCTGAGTCAAAAAATACACTCTTTCTTAAGTTGTCATGTCTGCATTAGGCCAGGCATCTTTTCTGGCATAAAACTACTAAGATCTGTTCACTCAAAACTTCATCTCTGATGTTTTGTTACATGTCTATAATAATGAGAAAGTTCTGAGAAGTTGCTGGTTTGTTGGTTTCAGGTTTTTATGGTTGAGAGGTTATTCTGAGTTTCAGAAACTAAGTGTAGAATATGCTTTCTCCACACAGAAATTTTAGAGTGGCCTTGGGGGGAAAAACCAAAAAGGCTAGGAAAAACTCTCTGGAGTTACAGTATATTCTCCTATTGTTAAGGTTATCTAGCTGTGTCATGCAATGCCTTTTGCAAACCTGTTCCTCCTGAAAGGTAAAAGTATGGGGCTTTTTTGTTTGGGTGTGGGGTTTTGATTTGAGGATTTTTTGTCCCTGATGCTTTCTGTATTTAAAAATTGGAGTTTAGCTGTCTAGTTTGAATGCCATATTTCATGACCAGTTGTTGAGGTAACTGCACTGTCTTAACTTAGCTAGCTCTATTTATAGAAAGAAATATCAACTTGGGCTTTAACTTTAAGCCAGGCAGTTTTATAGGATTATTCTAATTGCTTTTCTTTGCACCTCTTGTAGCTTGAATTGGCATTCATTGAACATGAGTATCTAGAATTGTGCTTAGTATTTCATATGGAAACTTGCCAAAGCCTTGTGTGATTAATATTTTTCCTCTTTCCAGGAAATGCTTTGGTCTAGCTTTTGGTACAGAAGGGCTAGCAAGGGCAAGCTTGTTTTTCTTTCAAAGAGTGCCTATCATATCTGTTCTACCTATGGAAAATTGGCAAGTGGTAAGAGAGGCTTAATGTCTCTGAAACCCTGCTAGACGAGGACGACTGAGCTGGCAAGTAGATTAAAACTTTAGAGGTCTGTTCCCTTCATCTGAATCTGCAGTAGGTTTTATTTCACTTGTTTCATGGAGTATGGACTGTGTAATTAAAAGCCCAGAGAGCAATGTGCCTAGAATAGCAAGGCAGAGACCTCCTCCACAAGTGCCAGCCTAGTAATTTTCCTTGCTGGGAGTTGTTTGAAGAACCCTTACTTCCTACTAAGACTGTGTAATCACAACTTTAAACTTATTTTGAGCCATGAAGCCATTTGCTTTGGCATGAAGGAAGTATTTCTGTAGTGGATACGAGTGTATGACAAAAAGAAGGCAGGTTATGATTGACACTTTTTCTTGTTTTCTGTAGGAATCAAAGCAGCTCTGGCATGCCTTAGTTTGTATATTTTTAAACTTGCTCTTTCCTGTTACCTATCAGTTAAAATCCTTGTCTTGAGTACTGAATAGTCATGGCTATGCTCTCAAATGTCTTGGTAATCAGGAGTATTGATCACTTATTCATTTAGTGTCTCAAGTCTTACCTGATGTATCTAGTGCCTGGCTTCCTGCTGGATATAAGTGGCAAGAAGCCTGGGGTTTTTTAATCTTCTTCATTGCTTTAAAAAACAGCTTAATGTTTAAAAATTTCTCATAGGTAACACTTCTCCTGGGGAGGAGAATCCATCAAAATCCAACTATATTTGAAGTGATGTTGCTAATTTGTAGTGGTTTAGGCTACCAAAGGCTTTGGAGTAATTGAGGGGGAGGATGTTGTGGTGTGGTTTGGTTTGGTTTTGTTCCTGTTGAATTTATTGAACAGCTACTGAGCCTGATAGCATTGTTGGGATCAGGTTGAATTTGACTGCTTGTTTTACAAGACTTTGCTGTGGTTCTGCTGTGATTGGGTGTTTCTAATGCAGGCCTTTGGCTGTAAATGTTTGAGGGGAAAATGATTGGCTTTTTGTTGTTACGGCGGAAAGGGGATCAAAAATGCAAAGGCTTTGTTTTGGTACTTCTGAGAGTTGAAGGGAGTACTACTTTAATAATCAGCTGGGATTACTGGATTAATCTTAACATAGCAAGTACTGTTGCCAAAAACAAGAATGCAGCCTGGGTACAAAGAGGCAGACTTACTCTAGGGGAATCCTTACCTCCTCTCTCTGGTGCCACTCCTTTTAAAGAACCAGAGCTGGGTAGAGAGAATTCAAGTGTGCAGGATGGCAGCAAAACTCAGACATGATTATTTACTGGTGTGTGTGTGTGTGATTTCGTTTAGTGGATGAAAAGTCTAATCTGTCTACTAAACAATGTTGTCTTGTCCAGAAGTGTTTTATTAATGTATTTTATAAAACACATTTATATAATTCAGGCACCCAGCAGCTTGCTTGAAGCACTGGAACAGCATTTGGCTTCTGTGGAGGGAAAGAAAACAAAAGAAGTGTCTGCTGCCAGCAGGTGAGCACCTGATGAACTGCAGTGATGCATACACTTAGGATTTGTCATCTCTTAAGAATTTTCAGGGTTCAGTCATTTGGTGTTCTTGAATTGTATTCACTTCCAAGTATATCTTCCTAGAAGGATAAATGAAGCATCTAATGAGTAGTAGTCTGATAGCTTAATCACATTTGCAATGTAGGCATGTCTCCCTGTGTCTTTGACAGACTTTTTTATTATGTTGTAATAAATCACAGAGCTGAGACCTTGTATATTATTCTCTGAAGCTTTTACTTAAGTCCTTTAGCTTATAAGAGTTCTAAGATATTTGGGTTTTGAGGCTTTCTTAACCCAAGCTAGGGCAGTATTTATATTTATTGTCAATTATGCACCTCTCAGATGGTGAATTTACCTTCACCTACTTATCAAAGTACTTCAGTCCCTTCTCAGAACAGGGAAATTAACTTGGATGTTTTGTGCTGACAGGAATTGTTCTTTCTGTCAAGTACAGTATCAATATGTATGAACAATATTTCTGACTTAAGAGTGAAGAGATCTCTCTTGGCATAGGTGTTCTCCCACAGAAACCTGGTAGATATTGGTAAATGTATCAGTGGAAGTTATGTTCCTGAGTTGCTGCTTTGTTCTCAGATTAATTTTTTTTGCAAGTCGTTATGACAGTATTCTGCTAAAAAGTATACTATATAGGAATAGCTTCTGTGTTTGTTTACTGTTAGATGTATAATATGCGCACACAAGCTTTCTGTGCCTCTGTCACTTGAGTGAAATGGATTTCCAATCCAGTCTATATGACCTTAAAGAAAAAAGACAACCAGCATGTTCTATACTTTCAAGTTCCTGCCCACTGAAACTTGATGTGTACTCATGTTGCTCTTTCACCCAACTCCCTCATTATTTTGATTTCTGCTTTTTTTTCTGTACTAGAAAGTAAGGGGAAGAAAAGACTGTAGTGGAGGCAGAATGACCCTCAACTAGATGATTAAGCTATGTGATGTATATCTGACTTTTTTTTTCTTACTAAAACTTCATTTAATAATGTTTTTAGAGCTAGTGCCCTATCCAGTGCTGTTTCCACGCTCGCCAATACAGGAATGTCATTTAGCAGAATGGATGAGAAGGAAAAGCAGCAGGCATTGGAGGAGGAACAAGCTAGACTGCAGGCACTTAAGGTACTATCGTTTTTTACAAGTTTGTTTTCTGAGATTTTTTTTTTAAATGGATACAGATGAAAACTGGGATTGGCTTAAAAACAGTGTATGATGGGGGAGTTGTCCTCTTAGGAGAGGCTGAGGCATGATTCTGTAGGATGCAGGTGTGATGGCTGCCAGTATGGGGTGACCCTGCTACAGGGAGTATGATTTGAATAGCAGACAGCTGATGTAAGGAAAAACACAAATAATTTACAAGATTGTTATTTATACTGAAGATTTGTAAAATTACTGTACAACCATTCTAGGTTACATCTCAGCAGCTGAACATACTGTGTGGCTATTTTAAGACTGATTATTGGTAGGAGGGATGATGATACTGTGATGTGTGGAATATGGTTTTAGTGTGATTCTTCAGTCACATTGCTCATAATTAGAATACATGCTGTAGTTCTACCCATGTGTAACTGTTCTTATTTATAATTCTATAGTTTGGAAAACTTTGCAGTCATATGTATTTAGTTATAATTTATGGACTTTGAATAATAATACATTAAAAAAAAATTAGTGTATCCTCTCCTGCTTCCTTTAATGTGTGTGTGTTTGGTGTGTGGGTTGGTTGGTTGGTTTTGTTGTTGGTTTTGGTTTTTTTTCTCAGTGATACGTGTTGAATATTCTTAGTAACATTCCTCCCAAGGCCTGAATCCTGGTCATTCAGGTCCTTTCAGCCCCTTTATAGCATTGTTTCTGAGAACATGCACAGTATAAAATATCAAACAAGACAAGGTGCTTCTCCTGCTGAAAGCTAAATCTGTAGTTTTGTTGTGTCCCAGGCATGTGCAGGTGGAGTTGTTGAGAATTTGTCATGTGTTGTTTTAGACACATCTAAATGATGAAGTAACTCTGCTTGTGTCATCTGGAGGCCGTGTTATGAGATCCTTAGAATTGTTTGCAGTGTGAAAGTAAACTTTGGTAACACAGAGTTGAGTTTCATCTCTGGAGCTAGAGAGGTCTGTTGAAGAGTCTCCACTTTACTGACTTGGTGTAAGGTATATTTTTCAAATCAGTGTGAAGCAAGTTTTTGTGATTAGTTTTAGGCCTTCCTGCCTGCTGAACTGCTTTACTTGAATCTCAGAAAATGTTGTGGGGCTGGTGTTTGGTTTCTTCGTTGTGGTTAGGATTTTTGTTCTTTTGCGACCATCTTTCTGTTTTCAAGATTTCACAGAATAACTGCATTATTTATTGAGACCATAATTAAAATTTCTTCTTGGAAATGGCCTTCAGGACTCTGAAGGGTAAATAAATTAATGAAACTAATATGCAAACTGTGTATCTCATCTTTCAGGAGCAGCGATTAAGAGAAATTTCTGTAGTACCAAATTCCACTTCCACATCAGCATCCCCAAGCACCTTATCAGGAAAAAGTGTGAATACCACTCCAGCTGTTGATCTTTTTGCAGTACCAGCACCCACAACAAATAGGTGAGAGAAACTTTGATTCCTGAAGCAAGCAGAAGGTTACTGCAATGGCCTGTAACTCCACGATCCACTGCAGAGTACTGATCCTAGTTACTTCTCAAGTACTTTTCAAGAATAACCTTTTGCTGATTCCTTGCTGGTGTATTCACAGGAATTTTGGTACCAGTCAGTAAGTGGTGCTTAATTACTAGCTTTGTTTTGTACCACCATTTTTGATGGACTATTAATGAACAAGAAAAAATGACATTGGTGTGAGTCCAAGTATAACACAAGAATACAATGACTGTGACTTCATATTTCTCTCTCTTTTCTTACTCAGCATGCCCAACCTTTCTAGTGATCTTTTTGATCTTCAGCCTGCATTTGTTCCAACTGTGCAGAGTACTCCAGCTATATCAACATCAGCAAGCAGTGCTTGGGGAGGTGAGCTGATAAGATGGTTTGACTGTCTAAAGAAGTGAATTCTTAGAATACAAGAATAAACCTTAAGTATGAATCTGTATTTTAAGATGCTGATTCAGTTATTTACTTTGCATCCAGACATTTATATCTTTGATAGAATATAAAATAAGTCTGAAAGCTTTTGCAAACTGTTACAGAAAAGCTGCCTTTTTTGTTAACAAATGGCACTAGTCTCAATGTGCAGTAGGTAAATGAAAGAGCTATTTAAAGGGGACAGGTAGAAGAAATGTAACTAAAAAGAAAAGTTCTAAAATGCTGGGGAATGTCAACTAAGCTGATGAAAAGATGCTGGCCTAGTATTTCCATCCCATTAAATGATATTTAATATACCTTTCATTTAAAAGGTGGTGGTGACTTCAAAGTTCTTACTACAAAACTGTAGCTCACAGTTTCTTGCGCACAGCATTTTTCTTACCCATCCCTCTAAAGAATAATTGGGATAAATGTCAAAGAAATCTCTTAAACTAGTGAAATAAGGCAATGTTAACACTGGTATAAGTGTTGATATTTTAATAGGGAAAATGGATAGCCTTATGTGCTATTAAAGCCAAAAATACAGTATCTGTCATTCTCCCCTTCCTACCCAATGGCAATGCTAGAATTACTTTCCTGAAATGGAGAGCTGTTAGGATTTTTATCTGAAACTAAGAATTTGGATCTTTAACAGGCTGATCACTAGGTGGAATGTTTACAGTTTGACTTTGTCTAGAGATTCTCATATTCAATCATTTCAGTCTGGTTTTCTTTTCCATTATTTGTACTCTGTATTCTTTCCTTCACTTCTGCATCTGAAAGGTCCTTTCTCGTCCTCAAATGGTTGTGTTGGTTCTCCACCTCATCTGGACATCTTTGACATGAAGCCAGTTGAAGAAGCTGTAAAATCTACCACCCCTTTCATCAATTCTACTTTTTCCTCCAAACAAACAGTGGAACTGTTTAGTGGTAAAAACCCAAACAAACCCCTTGTAATGCCTTTGCAACTAGAGATAATAATGTTGTTGAACTGGGCCATGTAATTGTGCTTTGGACCAGTCTTCACTTTTTAACAAAAAGTGAAAATGATGCATTAATTCCAGATGTTTCCTTAAAGATGTGTTTCTTTGAAGTTTTACTTCTACAGTTGAAATAACTATTTTATTCAACTAGCCCAGCGTAGGCATCCTAAGGCTTGTGCTGCTGCTGGAATTTTTGCTGATTTCTTTCAAACTGCAACCTCATTTCTCTTTTATAATGGGGAATGCAGGAGTTAATTGAGCTTTTCAAACTTGTAAAATAAAAATATATATTTTAGTAGTAAAAATTCCTAGTTTTAAATTGCAGGCTTAATTTTTGGGTCCACTTTTCCTCTTTCTCTCAAACTGATCTTATTTTCTTCTCTCTTTATGTGAAGATGACTTTAGTGGTCATAAACCTACATACGCTTCTGTGTATCATCCTCTGACTGTTGATGGTAATTTGATTTTTGTTGTTTTAACTTTCTGGTTTCCCTGTCATGAGTGGCATTGCTCCATGGGTTTATTTGATTTACTTTTTTTTTTTTTTAGGTTTTCCTCTTCATTCAGCTCCTCCAAGTACCACCTCTTCAACAATTAATGTGGACTTTGATGCTGTTTTTGGAGGAAAATCTACAGCACCAGACTACAGAACTACAAGTGGTAAAAATGAGTTTATGACTAACTTACCACCCTATAGGCAACAGTTGATTACCAATTTAGCATGATTGCTATTGCAGTTGAAAATGTGTAACTTAATATACTTACAAGCTGATGGCTGATAAGTCAGTTCAGTTGTACTTACTTACTTGAAAATTAGCTTTGACTAATCTCATATATTGTGTAATAATGGTTTCCTATCTCTTTTTGGGGGGAATGAACTTTGAACGTGGCCCACTGGATGTCTCTTAATGGGTAAGCTTATGTTAATCTGTCTTCACCGCTTATGACTTTGGCCATTTTATCTTGATACGTGATAATGAGCTCTCCCTAACTTCATTGGGAGGTGTTGTACTTAGACACAACTACCTTCGTGTTTTTTGGATGCGTTGCTGTTTTTGTTGTGTGTTCCAAGTCCTACATACATGTAGCAAAGGGACTCTTGGGTGCATTCAGGTTACTAGCAGTATCGTGAAATCATGGCTATGTTGTGCTATAAGAACACTTTGAAAATGCCTTCTAAGAACTTTCTTCTTCAGTTTTAGGGGAGATTATCTTAATTTTAAAATACCATCAGTTCCTGTTGAAGTAAAATTAAAGATTGTACTGGATTAGTAGTTGCAGTGTTGTATTCCATAAAAAAATAAGAGGTTGAGCTGCTTCTAAGCGTTAAACACTTTCAACATACATGTTTAAACTCCACATACAGATACTCAAACTACTTTGTGTTCCATAAAGAATATACCTCCCTGGCTTACAGATGTCTCTTATTAAATGCAATGTAATTGTTTTGTTAACAGTTGGGGTTTTTGTTGTTCTTTAGCTTTTCACTTTCTAGATGATGTATTGCAACCCACAGTGCCCCCACAAAGTCAAAGAGCCACTTTAGCCAACCAGCAAAGTGGAAAAATTTTGGCTAATGACCTCGATTCTTCACTTGCTAATCTAGTGGGAAGTAAGTGTGAAGCTTTTAAATTTAACTTTCCCATTTGTTCCCACTTAAAAATACTTTAAAACAAAAATTTTCTCTCTCTTCCCCCCCAGATCTTGGCTTTGGAGGAACTCCATCCAAAAAGTAAGTGTGTGTATGTACCTATTACATTTCTGCACTACTGTTTGTTAGTCTCTGGCACTCTCCAGCACTAACATGGCACAAGTCTCAACTCTTTAAAGTAATCCAGAACCAAGAACAGCACTGAAACCGTGAGTTTGTGGTCAGTTGCCCTAACGCAGTCAGCCTTAACGTTTGAAGTAATTCACCTCAGTGTTGCAATTGCTGTATTCTTATGTAAGTGTTTTTATGAAGCACCATAGAATGTCTTGCACTTACATAAAGCTCCAGTTAATCATTATGCTGTGCAGTGCAGTAATGCTAGCTTGCTTCAGCACAAAAGAGAATCCCCAGATTTTATACTTACTGAAGCAGAAATATACAAGTAGTTACTGAAATCCTGAGTGATTCTTCCCACCTGTAGATTTCAGCTGTGCATGTGTATTAAGGCATGCTTTAGTTTTGATGATGATGATACTCCAGCTGTTGACCTTCTGTGAAAACTAATATCACAGTTTGCTTTTAGATCAGATATGCAGTGGACCCAGCCTACAGAGAAGAAACTTACTGGTGGAACAAACTGGCAAGCAAAAACAAGCACATCGACCACATGGAACCCTACTCCCTTACCTGCTATTCCACATATGGTAATTTCTGTACTATTGGAATCATGCTTCATTCTAGCAGACACTACTTCCTTGCTTGAATCAACTCTGAATAGTAAAGGCTGTCTGGGACAAGACTGGGGATGGGGGGAAAACTTGTAGGATCACCTCTCAAACAGAATGAGGCAGAGATTTTATATACTTTATTTCTCCTTGCTATAAAACTTGTCCATTAGAGACTTAAATAATCAGCCTTTCACTTGAAACGTATCTCAGTTTATAAGTTGTATTTGAATTGAAACAAGTGACCCTAAACCAGAAAATTCTGATGTGTGTATTTGAGATCTTCCAACAGCCTTCCCTCTCTTTCATGTACAACCCCAAACCCTCTTTAAGAATCATAAGAATGTGTTTCAGGGGCGAAACTGCTGTTCCTTCCATTTTTTCACTCCTCTTCAAGTTTTATTACATGAAACACAACCATAGCCCCTGCAAGGTACCTTAATTATCAGGCTCAGGCAGCACTTAGGACTTTTGATAATGCTCAACAGCAACTTCATATTTTCAACATGGTGCCCAATACTGAGTGGAACTTCTACAGTTATTTAAATGAGGAATTCTCATTTCTCGGAGGAATATTTATAGGCAGATTTTTCCTATGCTTTTAAAAGAGATGTTTCAGGTATTTTGTACTCATATATATTATACAGATCACTTGTGAAATACAGAGGGAAGGAGACTGTTAATCTGTTATATGTACAGCTATAGTAACGGCCACATTTGCTATGAGTTTTGGACTGCTCTCTGACTATTTTCCAATAAGAATAGGTATTTTTGCCTAGAATGCCCATTTTGCTCATGCTCATTCAAAATTATGAAAGTTGAATAGAATGTTAAAGCTATTATTGGACTTAAAGATGAAACTCAGAAATGCGAATGAGCAGATGTCTCTGTTGTAGAGCACTTTTATGTGAAACTTGCGAGACCACACAATCTTTTTATCCCCTTTCTGCCCTAGAATGTTAGAGTGCTGCTGCATTCTTATTTTTGAAAGATAGAGGGCACCTTAGCGCACACTGATCACGCTGGATTTGGGTTGTGTGTGTTTTTCATGTGTTCATGTTTAATACTTTCTGGTCTGAGCATTTGAGTGCACTGTTAGGTATGTGTTCACTCATTTGTTTGGAATTCCAACAACGGTGCAAAGAACTAGCTCAGCTAGGAGCATCTTTAAAATCAGTACTGGAAAGGTCTAACCCTGGCCTGGTCTGTGGTATTTGGAGTAGTGACCCTCTGATTCATGTATAGTCTGCATACTCTTTCATAGGGAAGCACTTTATCTAACACTCCATTTTTAATATTAGCACTACTTAAAGCATGGCAATATAAAGTGCATGCATCAGTGTGCCTATAACCTGATGTAAGTTATTACCAGCTTAAGACGCTCTTTTTTCTTTTTTCATACTGTGCTATGTTGCAGATATTAGAAATGAGTATGTGAACAGCAGTTACCTGACTAAACATCCATTGCTGTTTGTTTAAACTGAATGGTCTTTGGCTGTTTAATGACCTCCTCTCACATAATGGGAGAAAGAAGGAATATTGCATGCCATGCCCTCTAAAAGCTTCACGTGTGAATGTTTATGTAAGCAATAAGCTCAAGTTTGGCTAGTTTCAGTACATTTCTGGTTTTACTCTAAGTCTTTGTAGTGAGAGCTTTCTAGGCAGGGAGCCTGTCCAAGTCAAGTGGTACAGCTACTGGTGTTACCATCCTTGCGCTGTTTTCCTCTCATTTTAACTGTTTTAATGAATGAGTTGAGCTTATAGTACTGGACTAGAATCCATCCCTTGGTTAGAATTTAAGAGGTATTTGAGCTGGAAATAATTTTCTGTCCTTACTCCTTTTGCTGTGCCAGAATGGAGTACACTATCCTGGATATGTAAGTCAATTTCTTGCAAATATGTTGGTTATAGTTACTTTGAGTATTGAAAAATATGTATTTTTCACTGTTTTTTTAATATGAATTACTCGTATGCATGAGCTTGTCTAAAATATATAAACATTTTCTTGCTTGAAGGTACCTGCTCCTATTGCATACCCAGTGACCACACCTCAAGTGCCTGTATATGGAATGGTAAGAACTGTGACTGTCTTGTATTCCTGTAAAACTCACTTGTTTCCTCCAGTGGGCTTCACGGCAGGCATTACTATGTGCATGTCATCCTGCAGCTCATAGGTATTGTTTCATAAGGTCAGTAGCATGTGAAGTCGGAGAGCTGTTTTTCACACTGTGCACTGGGAGAGATTGCTATCAGTTCTACACAGTAAGCTTTTCAAAAGTTTTGACTCATGTCTATATGCCTATTTTCTACTATAGTTAAAGATGTATCTTCTAGAATTTGGTCAAATTCTATATACCTGTCTTGTGGGGGTTTTGTTTTGTGAACAGGTACCTCCTCAGATTGGAGCTGCTCCTTTGATGGCACCCCAGTCAATGATGTATACGCAGCCTGGTCTAAGGCCAACAAATCCTTTTGCACCTGTTTCTGAAACTCAGGTGAACCATTTTCTTGTCTTGCGATCACATTGAAAGTTTAGTTTTAGTAAAATCAACCAAATCTTTCATGAAGGGCTACTTACACATTTCTGCATTTAATAGAAAGGGGTCCTCAGTCAAGAGCAACAGCTTTGGCTGGTAAGGAAGAAAATTCAGAAGGTGAGACAGTGTAGATGTAAGAAGCAATGTAAATCTGAAAAACAGAGATTTAGTGGCTAATTCCTAATTGTGCCAATACTAAGAAAATGGGAGTGGTGAAGGTACGTAGAATTTAAACATCCTATGACATTAGCTAGATGCTTGGTTTAGTCTCACTGAACACAGCGGTGGTGAAAGCTTTCTGGAGGGATCAAGTCGTGTGGAAGCGAAAAAGGCATGGACACAAGATCATTCAAGGTGAAGAAACACTGTACTCCTGTACATATTGGTCTTGATGTTCTTTGGGGTTTTTAAAGTGCCAAAATCTATAGTCTTAACTTGCAAGTAACAAGGCAATTCACTAGATGCATAGTTCTAAAAGTCTGAGAAACCTTATGTTATGTAAGTGCCTTAATATATAATCTCTACTTCACAGATACAGTTCATGTAAAGCCGCCAAAGCAAGTTGTGAGAACAACCAAATACTGGTAAAAAAAAAAAGACTGAAATTCAATCTTTCCATGATGAATTCCTCAACAGGGCAACTGTTTTTTCCCTGTATAATATAATATTATTTTGAATTGCAATGCTTTACAGATCCTTGTTTATAACAGTCACTGCAGTGTGAAATCATGTTTCTTCACTGATTTTTAAAGTGCTCAGCAGATAACTGTATTTTATTGTGGTTGAATCAGAAGGTGCCAGCTGGATTATCATCTTCAAAACTGAGAAGAGGGGTTACATATGGCTCTGCAACCTTATTCATTAGTGGATTACCTTGGGAAGTTAACTGAAGAAGTCAGAGCTATTTATTTTCTCCATTAATTTTGTGGCTGTTGTAACCAAGACACAACACAAATGAAGTTGAGCAATAAAATTTTTATGTGCTCTAATAAATACTCTGATAGAGCAATGCTTGCATTATCATAAGGCCAATATTGAGTGAAATCAGACAGCTTTTTCACATTAGAATAGCTTATAGTAATTTGCAAACTTTATAATGTGAGTTTGAAATGCAGTGAATCAACAGGATATACATATTTTATATATATATATAAAAAAAATTAAATCGCTCCATTGGTATGTCAGTGTTACGTGGCAAATTGAAAGAGTCAGGCTCTGATATGGGCTGGAAATTCTGTGATGGAGTAGGGGAAACAAGCGTGTTACGGAGGAGCATGAGCAGCCCCCAGCAGGTGAGAGTAGCTGCACTTCCATCGAGTAGCTTCTCTGCAGAGAGCATTTTTCATAGCTCAAGGAAGAAAGTTGCTGTGGGAGCCAGTGAATGTCAGTATCCCCAGTGGCAGCAAATGGGAGCAATTTGAAAATCTCATTGCTAACTGCAGATGAGGCAAGAGAGCCAGTTTTGGTTTGTTTTATTTTTAAGTCCTTTAGGTCAAAAGAAGCAAACCTTGCAACACTTGTGAACTGGCAATTATGTTGAAATTACCCAGCTGTAGAGAATAGCTTGTGCTGCTTTTCTGAAATAAGAACCTAGTTGTAAACCATATAAATAATTATTTTTAAATGTGTAAATATGTGCAAACTTTTAGATAATCTTTTCTTTAATGCTGCAGTAATCTTTTTCTTCTGTAGTAATTTCAAGGTAAAAATGCTGTGTTTAAAAAATCCAGACTTTTTTTAGAGGAGAATCTTTTAAATCAATTAATTTATGAAGTATGCTATTCATGATGGGTCAGTTGTGTATAGACTTCTGGCACATCTTTTGTATTTAACAGTTGTCATCCAAAACTGAAATTGACTACGAAAATGGCTTATCCTGTGTTTTTCAATGACTGATTAAAAAGCGATAGCATTAAAAAGAGTTGTTAACAGGTAAATGGAATTGGGAGCAATCTTTCTTCCAGCAGTGTTGTGGCAGAATACAATGAAAATCTCTCCTGTAAAATGAATTCTACTAAGGATTAATATTAAAGCTGGGGTTGCTTTTTTAAAAAAAGTTTTCTATTGTTAGGATAAATAGACCTCCAGACTAGCATGTCTCTTGTCTTTTGGGGCACCTATAATTGCAGAAATACCTGACTCGCACTATAACTCCAAATAGGCCTGAGAATCTTGTCATACTGTTGTGTAGAGAACTTCTAAAATGCAGCACTTCCCTCACAGTGAGAACAAGCTTTCTCTTTTTATAAAATGCTTAATTCTGTCCAAAGACTGCAAAACTAGGCTTTCTTAACTCTGTGGAAACATTTTTGCCAAGTGAAAATACATAAAAGAAACAATTATACACACACGCCCCCAGTCCTTGGAATCTGTAACCACTAACTTCCTGGGAAATGCAACCTTGCAGAAATTTAAAACTTGGGGTTTCTTAATATGTACTAATTTTTAAGAATTTGGACCGGTATATAGGAATTTACTGTTCAAGTTTGAATTACAAAGGGCTTCAAGCTTTAATCCACCTTTTATTGGGTTGTACAGTTTTAAGCCAATGAGTTCTTCAGTGCCTATAGTTACCCTCCATGTGGTGAGGGAATAGATGCCATTTAGAATGGGTCACTGTGGTGAGAGGACTGTTTATTTAAGGAAGTGAATTCCACTGATTTTTTTTTTTTTTTTTTCAGTATTGAAAAGTTCAGATTAGACCAGTACATGTAGTAACAAATGTCTGGGCATTAATGACCAAGCTGAGAGCGCTACAAGCAGGCAGTTTCTAGCACTGTAAGCTGTTAGGTCTCTTTCTTATACTGAGTTGTATAAGTAACAATCAGTTATTTTAATAAAATATGCAAATAAATGCCTGGCAAGCTATATATTTGTTATAACTTTATTACAGAGCATTCTGAATATCTGGAATGTACTTTGCTCAGACATCGATCTAGTACTAGGTATAGTTTGCACTACTTCTGGTTTGCTCTGGTTTTTTTAATGGTTCTTTGGTATGCTTTCTTAGCAAAGCTGTCTGATACCAACCTATTTAGTATTAAAAAAGGAGAAACAGCCACAAAGTACACCACCCTAGAAACTTTATAAGCTACCTTTTTTAAGTGTCATTCAGAATGTTTGATACATTAAAACACAACTCTCAGATTTATCCTTCTGAAGAAGAGGTTGCTTTGCACACTGTTCTCCGCACAAAAGTGCACAGGGCTGTTTCTGGCCAACCTCCCCCTTGTGTGCATACCCCAATGCATAAAATGGCAGAGTGTTGTGTTTAAGTAACATAGTTCGCATGTCAGAAGTAAAAAAAAAAAAAAAAAAAAAAAAAGGACTCTAGGATGCTGGCAAGGCTTTTATGGCTCAGATCTTGTTCTCCCTAAAAACCACTTTGAAGACAAAGGTGGTTCATGAGGGTACCTAATAGCCCCCAAGAGTTGTGAACAGTAGTGATGAGTAAAACACTGAGGAGAGATGTATATAAATGTGGCTTGCCCTTTCGCTTCCTTCCACCGTGTTGGATCAGAATCCTGTCCTGGATACTTCAGAAAGCAGGTAACTAAGATGTCACTCCACGTTTCTCTGAACAAGGAGGAAGACTCAGTGTGCCATGCGCTTTGCGTTGTTGTACTTTAGTTGGGTCATTGAGCCTGTTGGGACTCTGTGCTGCTCCGGGTAGGCAGTCTATCATGGGACAACATAAGATAACTTCTGGAGGAATTTGGAAGGGTTGTTTGTGGTATGCTTGTTGGACTTGGAAGTGTACCTCTTTTTAAATAACTGGGGTTTTCTAATATTCTTTAGATATAGTTTGACTTTGCCTCCAAGAAGTTATTGGGGTTTTTTCTTTTTCCAATTTTGGACACTTACTAGAGAATTCTCAGTTCTGTGCACATAGTGGTGGAATATGTGTAGGTAAAAATAACAAATGGACTTTTAAAAAACCCACACACATAAAAACCAACAACAAAAATCTTGATGATGAGATTGAATACAGGGTCTATCCCCATCTGGGTTTTTTGATGTGTGGCAGGGAAGGTGGGGTTACAATTAGAGTAGTACGCACTGTGGATCGGTGCTTAATTTGTACATAAAAAGGAAAACTTTGTTTTGGGTAGTTTGTATTGTAAGGAACATCTAAAGGCACTGTGTATCAGTCATTTATTTCCATGTAAAAGATTATATTTTTGAGCAATGGAAACTGTACATGGTATCATTTATACATTGCCGGTAGCTAGGAATAGAAAACCTGTCGCTATTACTCTGACAATGTATCTGACTTGTCCTTGGTATCTACATCACTACACGGATTCTCATGATCATCTGTTTAAAGAGATTGTAGTAACTGGTACAGTTACAACATCAAATCTTTTGGTGTATCTCAGACATGTACCCTTGTGATTGAGTTCAATCCTTTACCAAATCTTTGGCTGGAATTTACTCTTGGAGCAATGACACAATAGGTGCTGGAACAGATTTCCCTCACCCCAACCCCCACGTTGCATTATTTATTTAAAAGGTCTTGTTTTTGTATGTTATGTTTCTCACTGTAACAGGTTTGTGCCTTTTATCGGATATTTATTTTAAAGGAGCTACTCTAATTTAGGGTGTGCAGGCTGGGGTTTTTTTCCAGATATATTTGTGTACAGCTGTTCCTTTGTTTTATAAGAATAGAGAATGTGTGGAAAATGTACTATCCAGGAACTGGAAGAAAAATGGGCGGGTTTCTGTTCTATGAAGTAATAATTTTTTAAGAAGCCTGAGCCCCAGCCTGGCCGCGGCGATCTTTTAACTGTGGGACTTCACCCTGTGTTAATATGCGAACTGTTTGTTTTATAAGAACTGCTCATACCCCGTTCTTTGATGAAACAAGTTTTGGAAAAAAAAAAAAAGAAATAAACTTTGGCACATGCGCGGTGTGTGACGCGTGTTACGGCAGCCTCGCGGGCTGGGGGGGGGCCGGGGCCTCCTTGCCCCCGGGGCTCTGGGAGGGGGGTTCTGCCTGGCGCCTGGGGGCGCCGTGGCGCGGGGCCGCCGTCAGGCTCTGCGGGGCGTCTCATACCCGCGTGCGACATGGGCCTCGACCGGGAATTCACCAGGCGAGCGGAGCGGGCGTTGCTTGCGGCCTGGGGCAGGCGCCCAGCCCTGGCTTGGGGCCGTGGCCTCGGCCCGAGTCCCGCCGCGGGAGCTCCCACCGCAGCGCGGAGGTGTTGTCGGGCCAGCGGCTCCTGCCCTCGGCAGCCAGAGCACGGCCCGTTCCTGCGTCCGCCCCCTGCCCAGCCCGCCAATGGGATCGGCCGTAGTCCCGCCTACCGTGCTTGCCTGTGTCATCGCGTCACTCAAAGCTCGACAGCCAATGGATGGTGCGGTGCTCGGCGCTGGCGTGATGACGTATGACTGCGGCGTCGTAGCGAAGGCCCGCGCACGCACCGTCGGTTCCCCAAGATGGCGGCGGCCACCAGCAGCGAGACGGGGTGCGGCGAGGCGGCGACGGGCGAGAAGCGCGGCCCCCTCGGCATCCCCGAGGCGGTCTTCGTGGTGAGTGGTGGCCCCGCCGGCTGGGCCGCTCGCGCCCCGGCGGGGGGCCGGGGAGGGAGGGGGCTGCGGTCGGTCAGCGGGGCCCGTCCCTTGTGAGGCGGTACCTGCGGCGCGGCCTGGCAGGCGGGCGGCGGGGAGGGTGGCGGGGCTGCTCCTCAGGGCCCGCCCCGCCGGGCCGTGGGGCTGAGCGGCTGCTCCCGGCCCGGCCGAGGTGGGGCAACTGCGGCGCCGTCCCCTCTTCTCCCTCGCGCCGCCCGCGCCCAGCGCCGCGGGTTTGTCCCGCGAGCCGGGCCCAGCCCGGCCCGGCCCGGCCGGCGGTCTGGGCCTGAGACAGCCCCGTACCGGAGCGCTTAGCTTCCTTCCTAACCGCAGGGCCCTGTGCCCCAGGGGTGTGGGGCTCCCTTAGCCCTAAGGACTTTGGCAGAGTTAGTTGCTTCATTCGGATTCCGTCCTGGGGTTGTTAAGTGTTAGAGCTTCGTAGCGCGCTCCGATCTCCGTGTTACTTCACTGGCCAGCTCGCGTGCCGGAGGAGAGCGTGTTATGAACGAACTCCCTGTCATCCGTACCGAGCCCTGGTGCTGCACTCGTCACCGCTTCCGTTTCATCAGCGTTAATGCTGTACCACACACCCAGCACCTGTCCTTGCATCCTCCTCTCATATCTCACTCTTGACTGTAGAGCAGAATCACTGCAGAAGTGACTGCGTTGGCCTAATAGGTTTCCTGACTTCTCAAAAACCATCAAATGTGTCTTCTTGTTTATCTGACTTTAAAAAGTTATTTACCAAGCGTTTAATAATTCTACTGACTGGTTAAAAAGAAGAATTCATCAACTTAAGTAGTGGCATAATGTCAGAATTATCTGTTGTTGACTTTCTACTATGAACTAGCTCTTGGAGTGCTATCTGGATTGCTACTTTATTTCTTTTGATCGATAGGTATTGATCAGACTAGCTGTGCCTGCCTGTCTCGGTGTCATATCAGAACGTGGGACGTCTTTGTTTATTGTGCTGCTTTACTACCCAGATTTTCTTGGACTTTGAGAATCTCTGTTGCTCAGACCTCTCTCAATATCTTTACCAGAGCTCTTTGGACTGGTCAGGAATAGATGGTTATCTGTTTATTGTAGAAATAAACAGTTCTGACATGCATTCTGGTACTTCTAGCTGTAGTGCTTGGATATGTCTTGCTAGGGTCCTGAACCAACAGGTACTGGCGCTTCCTTTCAGTGCATCCAGATGCCACATTCTCTTCAAGGTTCTTTAACAGTTAAAGTCTAGTAAATCTTGCTGGGTTGTAAAACCATTGCTGCCTGCAGCTGACTTCCTTCCACCCCTTTATGGGAGACTACTGCAGCCCCAAGAGAAAGGAAAGGGCCGTGACTTCAGCTGCCCAGGAAGACCCCGATCATCATGACAGAACTGGTCTGTGTGACTCCAGCGGGGTGGCTGCCCTGGCAGGGAACAGGAGGCAACCAGCAAACACTTTGAGCGGATCTGTCACGTCCCTCGTTTTCATGCTGGTAGCTGTCAGTACAATTCATGTTTGGTTCCATGTTGCTCCTCTCTGATACTGGTGTGGGAAGTATTTCATGGGCTGTACCCTGCCACCTGTGAGAGCTCTGGGGGTGGTGACTTTGCTCTGTGCTGCTGTTCAGTTCTTTGTAACATCGTGTCTGGATCCAAAGCCTGGTGGAGTTTCCTAAATCTGTTTTGAGAGGTGCTCTAATCAAATGCAGATGTCTCTGTAGAAGAGATCCTCAGTGATGATCTTGGAGGACTTGGATATAGATGTTAAGATGTCTTTTATTCAAAATAAGCACCTGCTAAGAAGTTTTAAATGGTATTCTGCTCCACAGAGTGAAAATACTGGTGTCTACAGGGTGGGTTTTATTACCGGTCTTTTCTTCAGAAAATAGGTTTCTTTTTCAAAAAGAGTGTAGGCTATCATGATGATAAAGGTTTGCTGATCACTTGCTTGACATTCCACCCACATGCTACATGGGCAGTCTTACTCTGAGTCTTGTCTCCAGAGATGGTTCCTTTAAGTGTCTTGATTCAGTAGAGGCTCTTCAGTCAGTTTCTGGAGGGTGCCTTTTCTAGGCATTGCTCACCAGAATCTCATGCCTTTCCAGATTTCGGTGACATTAAGCAGTAACTCGAGGACTTGCTGGAGTTTAAAAAGCATCCCAAACAGAACTTTCAACTCTTGTTTTCTTCTCAGCTGTTGTCCAGATGTTTCCAAACAAAATGCCTTCCTTATTCTGCCTCCCTTAGTGTGCATGTGGGTGGGAGAACAAGGGATGCAGATCTGACAACATGCCTCTTTGTCAGGTTCTCTGTATATGCCCATGGGTGATGATAGCTCTCCGCAGACACAGAGTGAATGCCTGCAGCTCTTTATTTGGGCCATCACTCAGAAGATGTGTGCTCTCCTGCTCTGTTTCAGGGCTTCTACAGAGTGCTTGTGTGGCTTGACTTCAAGTTAGCAAACGCTGTGTTTTATGGTATGCAACAATGGTGTTTCGCCAGTGAATTTCCTTCTTTAAAAGATAGAGATGAGTTTTGGCAGGTCCTTGCAGAACCTGTGAGGTGATTCTGTAGTTGAGATCCTGCACGACACGCCCTTGAAGCAGGAATCCTAATAGGATTGACACTCAGCTCTGCTACAAAGCTGTACTGTAAAGCTCAAAGTAACTGTGTCTTCAGCCTTGCAGTTGGGTGACATGGGCCAAACCATGGGACTTGGAAGTTGCAGCTGGAAAACCTGTGTGGTAAATCTGAGCCCACCTTGGACTGGGGCTTTATGCAGTGGGAGGAAATCACCGGTATGTGGGGGCCTGAATTCACTTCTCAGCATCTTCATTTCAGGACTTGGGTTCTGTTTTGTCTGTACAAGCAGACATTAGCTGAGAGCTCTCTACAGGCTTCATCAGGAAGCAGGACTTAATTGCTTCTTGTTCTGGCATCAGCAAGGTAGCTGAAGGTGTTCCTCACACGGTTCAGGGGTCTCGAGTTCTGTTGTACTGTCTAGATCCTGCTGTCTCCTGAAGTCTGTTGTGGAGTTCGCATTTCTATTGCAGGTTCCCCTGAAGATAGGGAAGGTGGGTGACCTCTGACCAAGTTGAGGCATTTCATGGGAAGTTTCTTTAGCCAAGAGACCTTAGGAGTCGTAAGGCATGGAACCAGCTCTATGTCTGATCTTACTTCAGTAGTGTATTAGCCTTTGTCTGGTGTGACACTACTTGGAAAGGAAACGACCAGTTAAAAAGGAGAAGCTGAAGAGGCAGTAGGTTCCATCAAATTTTACAGCTATGTAGACAAGTAAGGACAGAATTACTCTGTGGACGAGTGTGGTCATCTTGAATTGTAGGTAGGTAAATGTCAGGGTCAGAAACATGTGGCTGATCTCTGCTGTGGGAGGCTGAGCACATTGCCCGCAGGCAGATGAGCCCTTTCCTGGGAGTCTGAAGGAGCCACTTGCTCAGGTCAGCATCCTTGCCTGCTCAGGCCTGTCTTCTCTTGCTGCTTCTCCAGTCGATGGTGGGACTGGCTGGAATTGTTCTCTAGAGGTTTCCGTGGCTTCCTGCACACTACAGAAGGAGCTGTTGAAGACAAGCTGTTTAGTACCAGGAAGCCTGCCTGAGTGCATGCCACAGTTTTCCCCCCTTTGCCTCTTTCTCTGCCACAACACACTTGACCAGGCCATGATTCTTTGCCTTCATCAGTCTTATACCATGGAGAAGCTTTATCCCTGCTTTACAGCCAGGAAACCAAAGTTTAGCTGTTAGGTGTCATTTGGCATCAGCTGGGACTAAATGCACCGCTGATGAGGTGCTAGCAGATATGGTTATGAAATAATCCTTGCACCTATTCTGAAATTCCCTACCAAAAACAAAAAAAAAAAGGGTGGGAGGGGGAAATGAAAAGGTGTTTAAGAAAGGAAACAAAACTATTTTGTACTTCAGAAAAAAGGAAGTATGTTTACATACAGAAACCCCACTAGACTTAGCTGCAGTATGATGATAGCATGACTGTATGTAGGATTTCTGTAAAACTCTCCTAACACTCAGGGTTTCTTTCTCCCCTAAAGGAAGATGTAGATTCTTTTATGAAACAGCCTGGAAATGAGACAGCAGATGTAGTTCTTAAGAAGTTGGATGAGCAGTATCAGAAGTATAAATTTTTGGAACTTAATCTTGCTCAAAAGAAAAGGAGGTAAGTCATAATTTTCACAGAATTGAGAAATGTTTAGCACAGTTCTATCTTTAAGAAAACAAGCCTATTTTTAAAATTTGCCAAGAAGTAAAAAATTGATGTTAGGAGAGCTAGTATGTGCAGTACTTTCAGGAAAGCCCAGCTTTTTTGCTTTCTTCCTCCTGAGAATTACATGCAAAAGAATTTACAGTATTGCTGAATTGGTCCTTAGGCTTTAAGGCCAAAAAGTACTGCTGTAGTCTCTCAATTTTGTCAGCCAAGTGTAAATAAGAATAGTTTTTTGTTAAATGACGACTGTATCGAGCTTGTTGCTGTGGGTTTAGTGATGTCCTCACTCTTGAGTAGCTTCAGTCTTGATCTGAAACTAGGCAAGAAGCAAATTTTTTAAGCTAAAGTCAAAACTTCAAGTAATATTTTATGTAAATTCAGCTTCTTTCATGGACAGACAGCCCTCAGAATTCCCAGCCAGAGGCCTGCTTCTGCAGTCACTGCTGTCTGAGACCGCTGGCTGCAGGGGAGGGCGGCCTGGAAAGCCAGCGGGGATCTCGACTGGGCCGCTGCAAGGGCTGTCGAGGAGGGGGAACATTTGGAACTCTGGAGAGAGCTTCCTTTTTGACAGGGCCTTGTGGCTCTAAGCTTTTTGTTGGAATGGTGTGTGGACCTCAGGAGAAACACAAGCTTTTGTTTTACCAACAGTGCTTTTTGTGTGTTTCTGCTGAGGTTTCCCTCTTCTCTGAGATCAGAAATACCCCAAGATACAGCAATGTAGCAAATAGGCGCCTTTTCCTGGTGACACGTGTTTGTTGCAGTAAGCTGCAGGTAGCACTCAGCTTCAGGAAACTGGGGAGCCTCTGTGTCACAGGAGGCAGGCAAAGCTGCAGCAGAGATGTCGGTACTTATTGCATCCTTCAATCTGCATTTGTAAGCCTGGGGAGCATTAAGTTACAGGTTTTAAAATAGAGGTTGGATTGTATAATAAAACTGATCAATTGTTTAGGAAACTTTGTGTGTCTCTGTAAAATAATAAATTTATGACTGTTGTTAATTCACAGGCTAAAAAGTCAGATTCCTGAAATTAAACAGACATTAGAAATTTTAAAACACATGCAGAAGAAAAAGGTAAATTATTTTGAATATCTAATGAGTAAGAGAAAAGCTAACTGCCTTTCCACCCTAACAGAACAGATTGCAAGAAATGTTTTGGAGAGCACACTTAATATGCCTTTATAAATAACAGAATTGTTTTTAAAGGTATGTAGTACTTTTTGAAAGCTAGTTCATAAAAAGTTAATGCTTGTAATGCAAACGACTTTTAATAGTGTAGATTGAAGCTAAGCTTTGACTCAATCTCTATTCTTTATAGAGATTTCTGTTTTGTTTTTAAATATAGCTTTTAAAAATGCTTTATACTTGGAGCTCTAGCTTTAATGTTGAAGTAAAATTATGTAGACTTCCATTAAAGTTAATGCTGTATCAGGGGCAAAAAGCAGAAAAGTGTGCTCTTTACTGTAAGTTTTATGCCTTTGACATAAGTTTCCAGTGAAAATAGCAATTTAAAGTTTTATCATTTGTCTTAAGGATTCCACAAATCCAATGGAAACCAGATTTTTATTGGCAGATAATCTCTACTGCAAAGCTTCAGTTCCTCCTACAGATAAAGTTTGTTTGTGGTTGGGGGTAAGTAAAATGGAACTTTCTCTGCAATTATTTAAATAACTTATAAAAGGTGTGTACAAGACGTCGGCGTTCGTTGCCATCTCCTCTGCTGATGGTGCCTGTGGGCATAACTCTGTGTGTGTGTGTGCACAGCAGCGCTGTGTCCTGTGGGCAGGGCAAACCCAAGGGACAATTTCAACGTTAGTGAAGGTTTCATGTTCAGTTCTAATAGATGCCAGAACAGCGAGGCTTCAGGGGATTGTCATTTTGCTGGATTGTTCTTTCCAACAAGCTTATTCACAATGTTTTCCTTAGCACTTTATCCTTTCTGGTGGAACGTGCCTTCCAGCGTTGCCTGGGATTGGAAGATGCCCAGCAAAATAACTTTGGCAGCTAGCTTCCCATCTTCTCCACAGTATTTGTATTTAGCGTCTTACTTTTCCTTTTCATGCACCTCTTAGGGAAAGCTGGGATTTCTGTTAGTCCAGGTATGTGCCAGCATTTAGAGGAGGTTTTGTGCTGAAGAGCTCAAAACACAGATTCCCAATTTTTTAAGCAGTATCAGGTTGGGATATTTCATATTCAGAGGCTTCCTTCTGCATGGAGATGACCTGCTGATCTTTATTTTGAGACTTCTAAATCCCAGATGTTCCCAAATTGCCGAGTTGGCTGCCAGACAAGACCTCTTGGGTAGAACAGAAACATTGTCACGTGCAGCATCCGGACTGATTGGGCAGTTTACTCCCAACCTCTCCCACTTCTTTTCTGTCATAAAAGGAGAAGCTCTGTCTGATAGCTGTTGCTTTTAGGAGACTGTCTTCAGAATTCACACACACTGACTTCCAGGGAGCATCCCAAGTGTATTTTGTAACAGAATATCAGAAAAAGCACATCCTACTGATGGTTGGTTCAGAAAAGCTGTAACGTGATGCCAGAGTGGTTTTACCACACTTGGGAGTTCTTGGACCTTCTGCCTTTATCCTCCTGGTTGCCTGCAGGCTGCATGCTGGGCTGTGCGTGTTGCCAGGGTTGGGGAAACCCTGTCTTCCCCTGGCTCTGGAGGAAGAATGGCTTATCTCACTCTTGCAGCTCTGTGCAGCACTCCCTCGGATCGTCTCTAGTTAGTACTTGGCTCTGCTCGGTGCACAGTTCTTGGATGGTCAAAGCTTCACTGGTGCATCTTCCCTCTTTCATCTCTTCCTGTGGTAGCTCCTTATAAATCAAGATTTATAACCTACCACGGTACAGGACAGGACGTTTACATCTGCCATATCTTTAAATACCTGTGATAGGTCTTGTTAAGGACCAGTGCCATTAGGCTGTTTCTGCACACAGAGATCCTAAAGTTAATCTTGAATGCAACAGAAGTCGTTTTAGAGCTGCGTGGCACTTGAAAGGTGCTGCTAAGAAAGGTGGAGTCTCTCTTCTCAGATATGGTGAAGAAGAGAGACTGGTACTGAAAGGCTGACTGCTGTTCAAGGGAGAGAAATCCCTTGCTGCTTAGCTAGAGGAAATTTTTTAAAGTCACCAGATTACTCAGTTACTGAAGTGGACATGGTCTCAAGTGGATTCTGGCATTGCTGGACCTGAATCTTCTTGTCTTGCCTTGTCAGGACAACCTTTGGGTAACAGGAGAGGTTAGAAGTAACGGCCTGAAACCAGCCTGCTGTGGGAGTTAACGCTTTTATCAATCTTTCTTTTTTTTAGGCCAATGTGATGCTTGAATATGATATTGATGAAGCTCAGGCTCTGTTAGAGAAGAATTTGTCAACAGCCACAAGAAACCTCGATCTTCTAGAGGAAGACCTGGATTTTCTTAGAGATCAGTTCACCACTACAGAAGTCAGTATCCTTTTTTATTTATTTGCAGGACAAGAGGCGTATTTCAAGCTAATGACAGGTAATCTTGATGCAGGTCTATCTCAGACTGGCTGCCCATAAATTTCTGCCGCAGTGTTTCCAGCACTGAGGGTTGTGTGTCAGCTGTAGCAGAGCTTGTGTTGGTGTTTGGGTCCCTGTGAAACCTCCTGCAGTGGTTGCAAACCTCAACTGGGAGCAGGTTGGGAGCCTGGATCGGACAGGTGGTCAATTCGAAGCAAAGTGACTCTTCCTTCCTCTCTGGAGCATGGGAATATTGTTCCACTGCCACTGCAGCATTCTCCAAAGATCACGAGCCCTGCTGCAGCAGGCTTGGTGCTGGCTTAGGCATTGCTTAACCTGTCTTTTATTTCTCTATGCCATCAGCAACCACCTGCAGGGGTGTGGGTTCACTGGGGCTTTTTTATCCTTTCTGCTTAGAAGCTGGTTTAATGGTGAGGGCAGCCATTGACCGAAGCCTTTGGTTTGCTACGTGAGGGCACAGTTACTTGTTTTTTCAAGATGACGGGTGGGATCCCTTAGTGCTGCTGCAGTGAGGGTGCTGGCAGGGGGCAGATGCTGCTGCTGTGGCCAGGCTGGCTCAGAGGGGAGAGGAACAGCTGGGAGTGAAATTACAAGTGTGTTTCTCTGCAGTATCGTTTTTGAGATTTCCAAGTGAATCGTATAACCACCACAGTTACTGAGCTGCCAGTATTCCCAGGCTTTGCACTGTCAGCCCTTCCATTAAATGGTTCCTGTGTCGCTTGTTACAACTAAGTGAAGTGTGGCCAACTCCAGAACCTGTTTTTGCCCTTTTTTTCCGTTGTTCTTTTCCTTAATCCCACCCCCTCAGATATGGCTAGAGTTTACAATTGGGACGTAAAGAGAAGAAACAAGCAGGACCCTTCCAAAAACAAAGCATAGTTTTGCCAATTTTAAATGTGGTTTCAGTTTCCAAATATTTTTTATTTAAACACCCCCAAGTTCATTCTTAAGGGACTGAGTTACTTTAAGCATTTCGGTAAATGGTAAAATACATAAAAACTACTGGTGAGCACCACTTTATTTATTTGTAAACTCGAAATTTGGGTTCATGCATGCTTCATGAAATGAATTCTTTGAAAAGGCACCACACAGTCCAGTAAAGGACACAGTATTTTGATCAGACCAGTCTGTCACAAACAAATTTCTACCCGAAAGCTTGTCTGAAAATTCTGGGGCATGTATGACACGGAGTCAGGCGCGTTAGGAGGTCACGGCAGCGAACACAGGGCTTTCCTCTCATCTCTGTATGGCTGGTGAGGTTAGAGTTGGTCTGGGCTGGGAAGACCTTGTGCAGCTCTCATGTTCTAGGAAACAGGAACAAACACAGGGCTCAGATGTTGTTTCAGGCCGTTACTTGGCAGCACCGACCCACAGGCATTCCTGGAGATCCACTTCGGAGTAACTTCTAATAGCTGTAGGTCAGTTACCTGCCTGTTACTGAGCTCTCAGCACTTCACATGCGTGAGACTTGTCCTCAGAGGGAGCGGTGAATGGAGCCAGGAGCACCAGCCGCGCGGAGGCCGCAGGTGACCTCACCCCGTTCTTTTTCCTACACGTGCAGACTTTGCTGTTGGGTTGGGTTTTTTTTTGCAAACGCGTTGAACAAGGACGCTGATGGCCTGTAAAGGAGAAGCCCCCATCTCCCACCCCTTAGCCCCTGTACAGTGAAGATGTCTTAATGCCCTCAACCTCTGGGGTAGTGAAACCTGGATGAGATGAGATGAGATGAGATGAGGATGGTTTGCTGAAGCGTGACTTCCAGTGTTCAATTGGAGTATTTTTTGGTTCTGATGAAGCCTTGCAAGATTGTTGCCTTTTACCTCTGTGGTTTCTTTCTAAAATGAAATGCTCAGTGGTGATGTCAGTGGCTAATACTCACAGTCTGTGACCGAGAATACAGGTTCTGCTGCAGAAATAAATGCAAATGTTCACTGTTTGATCTTCATGTAAGAGACAATATACCTGTAAATTTTTTGTACTTTTATTTCATGATATTAAAATAGTAAAACTAAACAGTTGTGGCAAACACCTGTTTTTGTGCATCTTTCTTTGTGCAAGACAGCCAGGAGCATGGCGTGTGATTGTTTGTGATCTTTTGTAACGTTTCCCTCCCTCAACTGGGGGCTGAGGGGTGGGTGAAATATCTGTTGAAGCAGGAGCCAGGAGCAGTGTGGCTGCTGAACACTGGCTGAGCGGTAGGGAGTGAGTCAGCGTGTTGGAATTTGCAAACAGAGGCAACTGATGTGGCAGCACCCTGTCTGTGGGAGAGTGTGGGCTGCAGGCAGGCAAACCCTGACCACCCTCATGGTAAGTACCTGGGGCCTGAGGCTGATCACATCCCTCCAGCTGGAGCACAGAAATGTTGCCATCTGATGTATTCCAGGGTGAGGTGAGGCAGGATGTGGGGCTGCTCCCAGCCCAGGCTGCTTCGCACCTTCTTCCTAAGAGCATCAGCTTCGTTGGGAAAGGCAGCTGCAAATGTCTGAGTTCTCAGGCGACTTCCCCTTATTTGGGGTTAAGGAGAGCCCAGCAGGTTCAGACACGCTCCTGTGCTCTCCAGCGGGTCTGAAGACAGCAACCAGAAACCACCTTTCTGATGTGAAGCGTTTCTAGACAAGCAGAACATGCAGTGTGCAGCTGCCAGGGACCAGCTGCTGGGCAGGGGGAGGATGGGGGCAGCATCAGAGCTGCAACTGCTTGCTCCATCCAAAAAGCATCTGGCTTGGGGGGAGCAGTGGGGGGTGGCTGCAGCCACTGTAACTCATTTTGGGTGTTCAGTGATAAATAAATTTAAAAAAAGCAAAACTCCTAGAGAAGAAGT
Organism: Porphyrio hochstetteri; assembly: GCA_020800305.1. NCBI lineage: Eukaryota > Metazoa > Chordata > Aves > Gruiformes > Rallidae > Porphyrio > Porphyrio hochstetteri. The sequence goes on from CM036917.1 coordinate 22,373,875, forward strand.
GGGGCTTCCCCATGGCTGATCCTGGCCAGGTATCACTCTGCCCAGCTGTAAGAAGGGCAGCTGTTGTACCTGCTGCTGGGAAACATCTGGAGCAGGGAACCAAGGCCGGTTCTAGCTCCTGCAGCAGGGAGTGGGGGCTTGGTCTGTGGGGTTTGTTCTAGTTTAGGAGGGCCAGTGTTGCTGTAGCTGTGCTGTTTTCTGTCCGCAAGGCAGCGGGCTGGTTTCTTTGAGAAATACAGTGACACTGCAGCACCAAGTGCCAGGTGCTGCTGGGCCGGTCATGTTAGACCTTCCCGAACGGCTGCGGGTTAGGAGCAGGACAGGTAGTGGGTGGCTGACTGGGGGGGAAAGGGGAGGGGGAAGAAAAATAAACCACCAAAGTTTCTTTACAAGTTTTGAATTTCACATTATCACGTAGTAACCATTTTGCTAAATACAAGCATAGCTTCAGTCACGTACAGACAGCTAAATACAGCAGTATTTTCACATTTCGTTACAGTGCATAACAGAAAGCAAGGAAAGTGTATAGTATGCTTTTATTCCAGAGGTGCTGAGCAATTTCAATCTAACATGCAGATTATTTTTAACATGTGGCAGAGACCACAGAAAGTTAGCTTTTGCTTTTTATTTTTTTTTTTTTTGTCCTAGATAAAAGCTTCTGCCCTGTATCCCATGGAAGGTATCACCATCTGGTTTCCCTAAATCCCTCTCGCACCAGAGGTCAAAGCGTTAAAACCAGTTGTTAGAAAAGAATTCTTAGCGTATCCTGTAAGTTGTCTTAGAAAAAACATTCCAAATTTTATACAGATGAATCTACACTTCCTATATTTCAGTAAGCTGTCTAGAAAAATGCAAGGAATTAGAAAAAGATGTATATAATGGTTTCTCTATCCTTTAATAGAACTGTTTATCACCTCTAAGTAGTTAAGACTTCATACATTTTCTTCTGTACTGTTCCTCTTTAGAATTATGACACCTGTATTTTTGAATTGAAGATTTACTCTAAGGGCTTGAATTTCTGCCTGGGAGCAGTAAAGGGGAATGGCCAAAACCCATTACATAAAATCTTGGCTGTCTCATGAAAAGCAAGCTCCCCCCCACTGGCTGGGTTCCTGCATGGAGAAATAGACTCTTTCTATTGCTAAAAGCTGCTTGAGCCACCTGCTACCTGTGTTACTGTAGGACTCCAGCTTTGGCCTCAGGGAGCTCCTACCCTGAGCCAGGAAACCTAAGACACCTTGTGAACATCTGGACCCTGAAAGACCGAAGTGGTTGCTTGGTGGGTGGACTCTCCAGTCCAAGAGCATCTGCCCTTGATACAATGCGACTAACAGACCTCCGAGCAAACCTGCTGCCCACTGGCATCAGCCCCTGAGAGCCCCTGGCAGCCAAGCTCCTGTGGTGCTTGCTCAATCTTCTCCAACCTAGAAAGAGTTTGTAAAGGGATGGATTGACTGATTTATGATTGATTTTTTTTTTTTTTTTTTTTTAACTCTTCAGGGCACTCAACCACAACTGACTCCACCTGTCCTCCACTAGGCTCTAGCACAAGGGTTTGGCTAGGGTTACAGCCTGGAGCGAGGCAGGGTTAGCAGCCAGACGCTGACAGCAAGGTGCTAGACCATTGCCACCCCTCCCAGCGGGTGAGACACTGCTGGACCCCCACAGAGCCATGGAACTCATGTTGTTCCCAGAACACTGAAAACCAAATGTTCTTTGGTTTCAGGGATTTGGGTGCTGGGTTTAATATGGAAACCACAGGCATGTCATTTCAGGTTTTTTTCTTCAGACCTGCCCCCGTGCCACAAACACTGAGGACAGGTTCAGGGGGAGAAACAGCCTGAACTCCAGGGCAGTCAGGCAGCCCCACACTTTATAGATGGGGCAGCTTAAAAAGCTCTAACAAGTATTTTTATTCTTTACTTAGAGGCCGAGAACCACTAGATGCTTCCTGTGGATTTTACCTAATCCCTCCCTCCTGCACTCCCTGTTTGGTGTATAAAGCTTGCAAACTTGAGAGGTGTTTTTTTAAAAAAGTGACTATATAGTTGTTTGCTTTTAATAGGCTGAACTTCCCTACCTCACTGCAGCACAGCTACCCTGCTGCACGCCGAAAGCTTGTTCAAACTTAGCGGAAGCAAAGCTTCCAAGTGGTGAATGGCATTCCCAGGAAACAGCCACCCACGTACAGCGCTGCAGCATGGCTGCCATCCCACAGTGCCCCACCGGAGACGGAGCTGCGTTTGACAAGTTAAAACATGGAAGAAAACAAATGTTACTCAAGCTTGTCCCGTAGCTTCCCCTGGCTCAGCCTCTCCTGAGGCGTGCTCCTCCTTCCCATCCTAGTGCTCATCTTCCACAGATGCCAAGAAAGAAGAATCACACTTTAACAGCAGCGAGCACTGCTGGAAGCCATTGCTGTCCATGCAGTTTAACTGCTCTAAAAGCAAATCTCACCTGTTAGGATGTCTGATGCACCTGAGTTAAGCTTTTCAAGTTTGGGGGGTTTTTTTGGTTGTTTTTTAATTTTTTTAATTTTTTTTTTTATTTTGTTGAGTGTTATTTTCCCCCATCCTTTCCAGTCCTCCTTGCGACCTGGCTGGTGAGGCACCTCAAAGGTCAGCATAGAAATGGTGGCATCCCACCTGGCTGCAGCATCCCAGCCATAAGATCTGAGAACACGTCTCTCTCTCTCTATGCTCGTGATCGTTAATTCAGGGGAAGCCCTGACCTCAGGGTGCTTTCACAGTACTCACCTAGGCAGTAAATGTGTAAAAATGCACGGGGTAATTACTACCAGAGCAGGAGTTGCCACTTAGAATCCCAGTTCGGCACAGCAAGAAAAGCACTATAGGAGAGGGGAAATAATTTAAACTGTAATTACCAATCAAATAACTACTGATTTCCTCTTTAAATCCCACGGAATATTCTTTGCTATCAGACTAGGTTCAGGAACATAAGAAAGAAAATTCAGAAGTGTGCACACCATGTCAGTAAAGTTTTCCTGCGGAGTTGGCCTTACGCGGAAATGGTACCTGTGCTGCCTTCACACCTCAAACAGCTGACGAAAAGAAGGATGTCCTCTTCTTTCCTGTCTGTCCACTCATCCATCATACTACTAAAGTATCCACACCGTGGTGTTAGTACCCAGCACAGAGCTCTGCATTTACTTAAAAGAGGACATGTACAGTAGCCTGGCATGTGCCCACCCATTCAGCTCTCTGTATGCGCTCTCTTGCCTTGTGCAGTCCCTCAGTTCTGCCTCCTGTCTCCTTACAACATCTACATGCACCCTCACTCTCCTTTAGGTTTGTAGGCCCCCAGTTCTGAAAGGTTATTTGGAACAGAACATTTCTTTCCAGGCTCTGTTCTGGTGTCCAAAACAATGTGGGAGGCTGTCCACAACAGGAGAGTTGCTCTCCCTTCTGTCACACTGAGTTCACTTAGTAAAAGTACGTTTGGTTAGTAGAGTTCATCACCACTTGCCTCACTAGAAGAGCTCAGCACAAGCATCGCCTATCTGATTTCACCACTTCTTCTGAAGAGTGCACTACGTTTGGGACAAACCCACTCTTTACCCCTTCCCATCCCTCCTGGATGGAAATGTCCCCCCTTTTAACAAGCTCATATATATCTCGAGTCAGGTCAGTGAAGGCCTTCTCCACGTTAATGGCATCGCGAGCTGAGGTCTCAATGTACTTCATACCATACGCAGCAGCCAGTTTCTCAGCCTCGTGCCTGGTGACCTGTCGCTGCGTGTCAAGGTCACACTTGTGACCTACCAAAACAAAGACAATCTGGTACGGTTGGACATGCACCTTGGTCTCTTCTAGCCACTCGTGGACGTTCTGGAAGGACCTGCGGTTTGTAATGTCAAAGAGGAGAAGTCCCCCAACCGAGTTCCTGTAGTAGGCTCTGGTGATGGACCTGCAAAGAATGAGCCACAACAAAAGTGTAAGTTACAGATGTTTGGGAAAGGGGGCAGAGCAAGTTTTAGGGGGTTTTGTTTGTCTGTTTCTTCTCTTTTTTACCCCTTAAGCCAACTGTAGCCCTTCTGAACATACATGTTTAAGGAAGCAGCCATGCCACTACCCTGTCTACGCTGCAGAACACAGGGCAGAGGAGGCCACTCCGGCCCTGTCTTACTGCTCAGAGCTTGTGCTCCATGGAGCTTATTATTCAAAAAGACAAATAATCTTTGCTTACAGACATCATCCTTGGGTAACTAACTGCCCCAACTTAGCACAGCTCTGCACAAAATCCCCACCACCAATTTCGGACTCTATCTGCCCGTTGCTTTTAGCCTCAAGAGTCCCATCTCCTGCCATGTAAGTTCTCTGAATACCCTGTCCAACCCACTGTAACAAGTTAAAGGTTTTATTTGAAACCAAACTCCCACTCCCTGATAGACAGGTAAAAGGAGGGTAGAGATTTGGGAGGCAGACCATGGGGCTGCAGCTCCCCACCACACACCCAGGGCCTTGACACAGGGACATCCACGGACCCCTACGCTTTCTCCCACTACACCACCAGTCAAAACCACATCACGCACCACTACAGCCAATGCACTAACAGGAGCAGCCGGTCTGACCTCCTGAGTAACAGTGAAATGATACAACAGCTTCCTAGAGGAATCTGCACTACTGCTGGCCTTGTTCCTGCCAAATACTGATGACATTAAGCACTAACCAAACATGACTGAGAAATGGAGTGCATCTTCAGAGCTCCTCTGAGCAATGGCAGACTTGAGCACAGCCAGAAGCAGCAGATGAACGCGGCTAACACAGGGCTATGAAGCAAAGCTGAGACCACAAGGCTGAGCAGAGCCATGGGTCAATGACTTCTACACGTAGAAAAGCCAAGAAGCCATCAAACTGTGGTGTTTCTGCAAAGTCATGGATTTGTTCTAAATCCAGAAGCAATGATCGATTTCAGTCCCCAGAGGAATTCATACTTGGGCCTGAACTTTCCCTGCTGGGAATATGTAAGCACTGCTGTGTTTTTACCTTGGGACAAGTCCTTTTATGTCCATGCAAGACTGTTCCTAGGAGTTACATGGTCCTGTGGCTAGTGATACTGCCCCAAGAAAGGATCAGCTGGAGGTTTCAAGGATTGCTTTATCAACAGACATGCACTGATGGATGAAAATCCACAGCCAAATCTGAAGAAAGCCAGAAGAGGGAGCGGGGAAAGATAGCTGGAAGCATTTGGATAATTTCTCCTCTCCCAGTTATCTGGCAACAGCATACCGGACAACAGCAGCTCTGCATTTGGCACTGAGGGACTCGGATCTGCTTTTTGCTATCTAGCCATCTGCAAACCGGTATCGGCGCTTTGAATTCACCCCCACGCTGTCACAGGCATTTCTGCTTCTGCTTTGTGTTCCATGCATCACCCCGGCTCCTCCTGCCAACACCAGCGATGCCTCAGGTACTTCTGAAAGACATGACAGGATCTAAGCTGAACGCCACTTTGAGGTAAAACTAGGTGAAGGTCTCAGTGGAGCAGTGGGAGGCTTCACAGTGACTTTGGCCAAGTTTTAACGTAAAAGTCTTGTCTCTGCCTGGGAACTGTTCTACCCATGGGGGGTAGGGGGGTGATTCTTGTACCAGGGGTCGGTGGCTGTTTGTTTGAATCTTTCCCTCAGCTGACGGCTGGAAGGAAACAGCTATTCTGTAGGTGGTGGAACACAGTTCCAGGGAGCGAGGGCTGCATGCGTGTGTGCTTTTGTTAGCATTACTCAGTATCATGTTTCAGACAAGGAAATCTCAGTATCTGAGCAACCAGCAATGGACAAACCCTGATGGATCCAGGAAGAAATGGACCCTGCTCTTCTACAGCTCCAAAGCAAAGGGACTGACCAATCTCATAGCTTTCTATGATCTCATCACCGGCTGGGTGGATGGAGGGAGAGCAGTGGATGTCATCTACCTTGACTTCAGCAAGGCTTTTGATACTGTGTCCCATGACATCCTGATAGCAAAGCTGAGAGAGCATGGGATAGATGAGTGGACAGTGAGGTGGGTTGAGAACTGGCTGTCGGACCGGGCTCTGAGGGTCGTGATCAGTGGAACAAAATCTGACTGGAGGCCTGTGACTAGCGGTGTTCCCCAGGGCTCAGTGTTGGGTCCAGTCCTGTTTAATATCTTCATTGACGACCTTGATGAGGGAATAGCATCCACCCTCAGCAAGTACCCGATGATACAAAGCTGGGAGGGGTGGCTGACACGCAGGACACTGCGCTGCCATCCAGAGAGACCTGGACAGGCTGGAAAGCTGGGCAGGGAGAAACCTAATGAAATTCAACAAAAACAAGTGTAAAGTCTTGCACCTGGGGAGGAATAACTGTCTGTATCAGTACAGGCTGGGGGATGACCTGCTGGAGAAGAGCTCTGTGGAGAAGGACCTGGGGGTCCTGGTTGATGACAGGTTGGCTATGAGCCAGCAGTGTGCCCTGGTGGCTAAGAGGGCCAATGGGATCCCGGGATGCATCAGGAAGAGTGTGGCCAGCAGGTCACAGGAGGTGATCCTCCCCCTCTACTCTGCCCTGGTCAGGCCCCACCTGGAGTATTGTGTCCAGTTCTGGGCTCCCTGGGATAAAAAGGACAGGGATCTCCTGGAGAGAGTCCAGAGAAGGGCTACGAAGATGATGAAGGGCCTGGAACATCTCCCATATGAGGAAAGGCTGAGTGAGCTGGGGCTGTTCAGCCTGGGGAAAAGAAGACTGAGGGGGGACCTAATTAATGTTTATAAATATCTTAAGTATGGGATGCAGGGGGAATTGACCAACCCCTTTTCAGTGTCTGTGGAGACAGGACAAGGGGCAATGGCTGTAAACTGGAGCACAGGAAGTTCCGCACCAACATGGGGAAGAACTTTTACACAGTGAGGGTGACAGAGCCCTGGGACAGGCTGCCCAGGGAGGTGGTGGAGTCTCCTTCTCTGGAGATATTCAAGAGTCGTCTGGACGCCTGTCTGTGCAATATGAGCTGGGGAGCTGCTTTGGCAGGGGGGTTGGACCTGATGATCTCTTGAGGTCCCTTCCAACCCCTACGATTCTGTGATTCTGTGAAAGCAGCCTCAGCGTTGCCCCAAGCAGGGTGTTTTCGGGCTTCAACTGGTGAACCAGAACAGCACATGCTTAACTGCAACCTGAGGCTTGACTGCAATGAAATTGCTTCTAATTTATGGAGAGTGAAAGAGCTCACAACGGGGGTCAGGAAGAGCAGCACAGCTGCAGAGCAGAGAATGCCAACAAGGTGTCTTCGAAATGACTATGGTGGCTTCTGCCTTGTGGGGCAGCTGTTAAACTACACAAAGCAGACTGGAAATGCTCAAGTTGGAGAAATCTGTGAAAAAAACCAGCTTATTCTTCCAAATTTCCTTAATGAATTCCCTGTGCTATGACAAAAAAATTCTGGAGAGCACTCACACCATCGTGCTTCTTGTCTATGCCCACAGACCTGAGAGGCTTCAGCTTATTCCAGTAACAGCTGAATCTTGCCCTTTGCCAGGAAAAACAGCTTGCAGGAGGAGCCCAGGAGCTGCTGGCTTTATGGGGCAGAATCTGTCACAGGGCTAACAGTGATTTGAAAAGGATGAACACAAACCAGACATCTTTGCCTGATTTCTCCATACTTCAGGGTGCACCACAACCACACCTGGGTTTGCTAGCTTCCCTCTAGCTTTTCACACTGGAATGTGTGCATGTTCTTTAGCAAGGGCATTTCAAAGTTGCACAGCACGTTTTTTTACGTCGCTGGCTATTCCTGCCCCTCAGACTCTCCCTGCTTCTGAATGCTGCTGCCCATCGCAGCAGCGCTGCCTGCCCTTGCGCTGAAGGTCGCCTGCTCATCATGCTTACAACCCACACCCCGGGCCGGGTCAGACACTAGCAGCCTCCAGGGCCCAAAACTTCCTAATGGGTAAAAAAAAAAAAGGAATTTGAGGCCATCTGACAGCTTTTGCTCTTCGTAGCAAAGGAAGATGAAGGGGACAGCACCCAGGCGTGTCTTCTACAGACCTCATCCCGAGATACAAACCTAGAAGCTGATGCAATTGCAAGCTAAAGCACCTCCTCTCTCAGCTGAATAACTAACGCATCAGCTCCTCACCCTGAAAGGCTGCAAGGTAGCAGAAGAAAAACCTGTCAGTGGGTAAGAATCGACTACGGCACATCCTAGGCCGGACGCCAGCACCACAGATGCGAAGAAAGGCAGTGAGAGAGGTGGGGGTAGGTGAGACTTCATCTATTGAATGAAACCAAAACATTCCTCAGGCGAGTCATTGCAGCACAGAAGAAGCAGCCATGTGAAGCTGCACAGAAATGCAGAGCAAGAACAGTGCTCCTGGAGGGAGCAGGATGGAGGAGCGGATGAGGGTTAAAGATGCACGAAAAGTAAACAGGAGGCAGGGAGCTGAGGGTACACTCACGCCCCTGCCAAACGAGCAGTGTGCGTCCCGTGACAGCACCAGCCCCCGTTTAGCTAGGGACAACCCTGCTCCAACCACAACTACTGTTTTTTACCATACAGTGCTGTGGGAATCTCTCGGCACGGTCCCACACGCCGCCTTTATTTTCCCTCATGGAGTCTCCGTTACGATCGCTTAACCCGTGCGCCTGTGCAGCGCTCAGCGTGTCGCCGCGCAGAAAGCGCCTGTCATCCCTGCACAGCCACAACCGAGGGTTTATCCCGGCCTTTCTCTGCCCCACGGACAGCCCATCGCCGCCGCAGTGAATCCAAAGCGCGTACCCCATCGCATTCAGCGAGCCGAAACCCAAGTGTGATGAGCCACGAAGCATCCCGGCCACTTGCCGCTCTGCGCCTGCGGGGAGCAGACGCTTTCCCCGCCGGGCTGCAGCCTCCGGTGTACACCTCGCACACGGCTGGGGAACACCTCCAGCCCCAGCGCTGCCCTAGGGCTCCGTTCCCCTCCCCGGTGACAGCGGGGTCGCTCGCCTGCACGTCCTGCGCCGCCCGCACAACACCCCGCACACCCCGCCGCGGCCATTTGCACAAAGCCCTGCGCCTCCCGGTGCGCTCGGGGGGCAGCGCTGCGACGAAAAAAAAAACCAGAAGGGGACCCCCCCAAAAAAAAAGCGAAGCAAATAGGGGGGAGCAAAGAGCGCGATGGGCCCGTGCTTTGTCTCCTGCGCCAAGCGCCTCCCCGGCGGCGCGGGGCCCCCCGCACAAGCCGGAGCCCGGCACACGGAGGATGCCAGCCCCAGCCTCGCGGGAGCCCTGCCAGGTCCATCCCCGCCGCCGCCGGTCTCACCGGAACCGCTCCTGCCCGGCCGTGTCCCAGATCTGCAGCTTGATCCTCTTGCCCGGTTCGATCTCCACCAGCCTGGAGAAGAAATCCACGCCCACCGTGGGGTCGGAGATCTGGGCGAAGCGGCCCTCGGTGAAGCGGCGGATGAGGCAGGACTTGCCCACGGTGGAGTCGCCGATGACGATGAGGCGGAACTGGTAGAGCCAGATGGCCTCCATGCTGCCGCCGCCCGCCTCAGCGCCCGCCCGCCGCCGCGCCGCCCATGCCCGGCCTGCGGGCCCGGGGGCGGCTGCCGCCGCCGCTCCGCTCGCCCGCAGGGGGCGCGCCGGCCGGGAGGCGCCGCGCCGCTAGGCCGGTACCGCGGCGACCCAGGAACCGGCGGCGGCCCGGGCCTGGCCCCCGCAGCCGGGGAGCGGACGAGCCGGCGCCGCTGTCTCCGCCGCGGCCGCGCCGCTCAAGCGGGTGCCATGGCGGCCGGCGCGGGCCCCTCGCCCGACACACCGCTGCCCCGTCACTGCCGGCGCATCACGCCGAGACCCGGCCCCGGCGCCGAAGCGGCCCGGACCGCGGGGCCAGGCGGTCGCCGGCCGCTGCCTCAGCCCTGTCGACGCGGCTCCGAAGCGGCGGCCCCGGCGCCGAGCAAAGGCCGAGGATCGCTCCTCCGCCGCCGCGGTGCCCACTCTCCCCGCAGCGCCGCGGCGCCTGTTCCCTGCGGCTGCAGCGTTCCCGCCCCCCAGCGGTACCGAGCTGAGGCCGGAGCCGGTACCGGTGCCGGGCTGCGGGATGGAGGCGCGGCCGAGCGCGGGGCGCGCCGTGATGCAATGGCGGCCGCGCTCTACCGCACTGCCGGGAGGAGCCGCCACCCCCGAAACGCGGCCGCTGCGGGAGCCGTGCGGGGGCGGGGCGGGGCGGGACCGTGCGGGGCGGAGAGGGGGAGCCCGGGGCCGAGGGGAGCCATGGGGCCGAGGGGACCCCCACGGAGCCCAGGGCTAGGGGGTAGCTGGGGAGACCACGCGGACCCCTAAGCTACAGGGGCGCAGGCCACGGCTAACCTTTCGCAGCCCCGCCTCAAAGCAGAGCGCGCACCACCTTCCCATGTTTTAAACCCGAGTCTCCTTTCTGGAGAGATCAGGCTTGCCACTGAAACCTAACGGGGCAGCCCAAGTGCTCCAGGCACTTCTGAGAAGGGCAGTGGCCTCGGGCGGGGAGTCCCGGCACCGCTCATCCCATCAGCCTGCCCGCGACATCTCTGCTCCGCTGCCCTGGCCCCTGCGCTGTGCAACGTTTGTCTGGAGAGGGACTACGGTAAGAGTACAGCTCGTACTGACAGATGCATGAAAACAGCATATGCACATGCACACATCTATGCGTGTACTGGCTCAAAACCAAATCGCTGCAGACCTTACATACCCAGCAACTTACGTACACAAATCTCACTCCAAACCCTCACTGCGCTCGAGCAGGTTCCTGTCACTGCAGGGTGAAGCACAGTGTTCAGGAACCCAAGTGTCAGTGAACGTCGTGCAGCATACACATGGATACCTCAGAGAGTAAGTCCCAGTTCTGGCTGTCTGTGCCAAACAGGTCAGCGCCGCTGTAGCAGCACCCGGCTGTGCTTGCATGGCTCCATGGGATACAGCCGAGCTCCATCCAGTGCCTGCTTGTTCAGCACTTGCTGGAGAAGAGTTTTGATCTCTGGAAGGGAAAATGAGCATGTATCTGTTAAAAACAGTGACTAAGATGTGCGTATTAAGTCAAACATGTATTTAAAAAAAAGAGGACTGTTGACACTTTTTTTTTAATTTATGAAAGCGTTGGTGTTTTTTTCTAAAAATAAAGGTGGTTTCATTAAGAGCTCCTCCCGCATCACCACTATTGAAATAAACAATCACACTGGCTATTGTATTAATTAGAGCCTCAAAGAAAGGACATTTATATAGCATGAGATAGCCAGCTTGCAAATTGGACTAGGACATTAGAGACCATTTCAAGTCTCGAGGAATGAATGACAAGGAATTTTTTCATTATCCTTTGAACTACAACATATTAATTAAAAAATAACAACCCCGAAAGAGCCTATTTTAACGTACCTCAGGTCAGGAAAGAAAACTGATGAAGCAATCTGCACAGCAACAGAAACGGTGCACAAGAAAAAATATTAAACCTATAAATCTGAGTCAGGAGTACATTAAACAGTGACTCATTGCTAGCGATGCTCTGTGGGGATCTGTTGCACTTCACTGTACGATTTCCAAGTATTCGATCCCCATTAGTTCAAGCCCACAACAAACTGTGGTTGCTCTTAACTGGTTTTCTCTCCTCCCCGTGCTCTCGCACACACAGCCGCCCCACTGCCTTTCTTCCACAGGTTCGACTGCATTCAAGCAGGCACATGGCACTCGGTTACACACTCTGCAAGGCAACCGTCAGCGGCATCTCCAGGAGGAATCTCAAGGTGCTGGTGGACATGTCATGGGAGGAGCCTGAGCAATGAACAGAGGAAGCACTCTGACTTCCAGAGCTGTGAGGAGCCCAGAGAGCACCAAGGGGTGGGTTGGTGCCCCACAGATGCTGTCATAGCAAGAGGAATTCCTGGAGCATCAGGGACCAGTTTTCCCTGGCAAATAAACCCACAGGATCCCGTCATGTAGATATTATTTTCATCTCCTATGAACACATGCATATAGATGAACACATGTTGTGTGACTAGGCAGCCATGATATTAATTAGCAGTCATGGAGAAGGTAGGAGAAAATGAGATCCTGGGAGAGCCTTTGTTCTGGTACCGTTTTAGAAAATGGAAAATCTGGTGTCTGAAAGAGGGAGACAGAGCCTAACCTAGATTTGATGCAAAAGCAGGTTTGTTGGCTGGGGACAGGATGGCGGGTGCTGGTGAGAAGCGGCAGGAGCATGCATGCTGATGGCAGTGCTCAGAGTGCTCTGTGGGGCTAGGGGCAACCCTTCAGCACTCCTTTCTGTGGGGCCAGAGGAGCCCCTTTCTCCCTGCAGCTGCTAGTTGTGGGGAAGGGCTGCCTGGAAAAACCCTCAGCACAAGGAGGACACAGCTGACCCCATGCTGGTGCACAGGGGCCGAGGTCTTGTGTCTGCGGGCAGCACGAGTGGAACTCCATGGGCAGGGTCCAGCCCAGCTGCAGGTGCTGCCTGAAAAGGCTAAGGACAGCTCCTGTGCAGGCAGCACTGCCATACAGCCCTGCACTGCGTACCGCCAACATGGGGTACAGCCCTTCCCAAGGGCTGCCTACGCACACCTGTATGTGCAGCTCCTACATGAGGTGAAGAACATCCACACGGCAGCCACTGGCTGGCCATTTCTTAGGAAATCTGGTTTCAGGCAGGAAAGCTGGGATAGAAGGGGCAATGGCGGGAAAGTCTCCCTCATTACCCGTACTGCCTGTAGTCTCTCTCCCAGAAGGATTGTGTTAACTTCCTTTTCGTATTGGATGATGAAGCCCCAGGAGAGGCTTCTGGGAGCCCAGTTCCAACCCATTTCAGGCTGGTGGGTGGTGACTACATGTGCTCCAAACAGCAGGAACCACTGCCATACAACCCCATTAGGAGCCTGGTGCCATCTGTAGCAGTCCCTGCAGTAGGGGTGGGATGGTTTCACGGCAGGAGCTCTCTGGGGCAGGAGCTCTCTACCATGAGGCCCAGGCTCACTGTGGCAGGGCTGTGAAACAGCAGAGGTACTGAGCCACAGTCAGGGATGGCTGGGAGTCAGACACAGCTCCCAGACACCAGTGCTGAGATCCACAGAGTTCCTTCCCTCTGAATAGTATGCCATTCAGTTGCAGTTCAGTTTTTCTAGAAAAAACAGCCAGCGTCCTTTACACTCCACAGCTGGTGGCTGAAGCCATCTCCAAGCCCATGGCAGCACACGGAGTGCATCAGCAGTGCACGCACTATGCAATTTTAATGCCCTTTCAGTTTCCAAGGATACAATAACCAATCAATCAGACACAATCACTCACTGTGGGGCTGGCTGCACAGGAGCTGCTTGAGAGGCCCGTGCCTGTGCCCCAGCCTGGGGAGGTGTAGCGATCTCAACACACGGGTGAATCACAGCACCCAAACCCAAAAGGCCAAGTTCCTGGCCCTCGCAGGTTTTATATCCCAGCCCCAGCTGCAGTGGAGCTTCTCATCCCTGCAGAGATAAACTGCATCCAAGTGGAGCCTTGCAAGTGTATGCTACTAGGGGCTAAAGACAGTTTCTTCCTGAAAACAGTTACAGGTCACACACTGGGGTGGGTGGTGGGAGCACCGAGGACGGGGCTGGCTAACCACACGTAGCAAACATTTAATGAGCTAGCTCCAAAAAACATCCCTGCTAAATTAGGCCTGTCCAGGAGATGTGACATGGAGACAGATTACACTGGTGATGGGGACATCATTGCATCCGTGACCCACTAGCTGAGGCTTGCCACTGTAAAACCCAGGAGAGGGAAGGTACTAAAGAAATGAATGTTTATTTTTTATATGAAGCCCACACTTAGTCAAGGTGGTGCAGACAAGCGTAAAGCCAAGGGCACCACACAGTCCTCAGGAACTGACAGCAGGCACTGGGAGCATAATTTAGGACGTTGTGACGTGGTGACAGCCTTGAAGCCTCTGACAGCAGTAGCAGGAGGGAAGCACAGGCAGGCTGAATGCCAGGAGGCACACGGTGAAGCTTCTGTCCCACCTTGGCTTTTGGCTGGGCTCAGGTGCCTTTTGTAGTGGTGGATTTCTGTGACAGACTGGCAGCCTCTGTCCCCAGGTCTAACTTCCCTCCCCAAACACCAACCTGTCAGCAAAATGCTTCTCATGAGCAATGGAGTACTGCATAGGATAGCAGCTCCGAGCATCCTGGTTGGGGTTCCAGGAGAGGCATCCTGCAGAGGTACCGCCAGTCCCTCACAGTGTCACACTGGGATCAAATCAAAAGCAGTAGGGCAGGCACAGGCTTGATAAATGACCTAGATGTCTCTCCTACACTAGGTGTCCAGGATCCTCCTACAGCCCACAGAGGCAGGAACATCTGGAAAGCTATTTAACCCATTCAGCTTGATGGGCTGAACTATCCTTCACCACTGCTGCTCTCTCCCCCTTGGCTGCAGAGGAACAAGGAGCTCAGCACAGAGCAGCCGCCTGACCTCAGACAGCTTGAACTGCCGCATCCCTGAGCAGGAGGCTCTGCCTCCTCCCAAGGAGCTTAGTAACACCACAGCGATGGGGCCACAAAGCCAGCCAGGATCCATGTTGATGGGAGTGTGGGTGACACAAATGCAGAGAAACTTCAGAAATAACCAGAGAAGCCTCTTGAGTCAACAGCAGTGCTCCAGGGCAGTGTTAGTATTTGCTTTGCAACCTGAATGGACAGGCAAGACTATACTCCCATTCAGTGTTACCCACATGTGTGCGTGAGCACAGAGGAAAAGCTTGTTCCTGCAGCTCTGCAAGTGGCAAAGCCACCCTTGGGTGCCACACAGCACTTGCATGATGTAGCCTCCAGCCCCAGTGGCTTGCACACGTGAGCAAGTCATCTGGGGTTTTGAAGAGATGTAAAACATTTGCAAATTGTTTCCCTGTGACTATAAATTAAAACGTCAGCTCATTACCATGGGATAGCTTACTCCAGATGCAGGTCCTGGTGTCTTCTTTCAGATTATGATCACATTAAAACAGTCGTGGGATGGCTGGTTGAAAAAGGGGGGCTCCCATCAAGAGATCATTATATCTGCCTGAGTCGCCTGAATCCAGGAACAGATCCTCCTCTGGGAATATTATGTCCTTGTAGCTGTCAAGTCTTCCCAGGAAGGGAACAGGATCTGCTTAGAGCAAATAGAAGCCATTACAATCAGGATAAATTAGTAATGGTGAGTGGGAGAGAGGAGAGGAAAAGAGGCTATTGAGATTTTTCTTCCTACAGAGCGGGTGTCTGAGCTACTTATGCTGCCAGAAAACAGCTCCCTGGCTTCCCCCTCGAGCCCAGAGCTCAGACTGCTTGCTTACAGCTCAAGAGCTACTTTGGATTGTTAATAACTAGCAGGATGGCATTACAGGTTGTTAGAAGCATGAAATCCGATTTCTGTTCCTACTGGTAGCATCTCAAGTTGAGCAGCAGCACAGGCAGATCTGCAGTGTGAGAACAGGCGAAACGTACTCCCATTTGCCTTGTTCAACACCACCAGACACGCGTTTTTATCGGAAGCTGTAATGCCTGCTGAAGAGCAATTATGGGGGTCCTTGAGGTGCTGCAGGGGGTAGGACTGTGGCTCTGTGGTGGTGTGTATTTTCCATTTCATGAATTAGAGGATGTCAAACATTCACTGACCCCTGGCTGCAGTCCTGGACAAAGAAAGGAAAAAAGACCAGCACCAATGCCTTCGTACTCAGGACTCCTTCCTTTCCCACAAAACAATCCATTAAAGCAGGGCTGTTTTAGCTAGTTTGGGTCTACAACAGAGGCTGAATTGCCACAGCCCAGAGCCCAGCCCAGCCATAGTATGACTTTACAGCATTTTAAGCAGTATCTGCCTGCTTCAGTGAGCTCCTATTTCAAGTCGCTTGCAGGGAAGCACCAGCCCCTCCAGCAGGAATGCTGACTGGAGCCCTCCTGCACGAACCCTGTGTGACCAGCAAACCTGGCAAGCTCAGACCCCGCTCCCATTTGTGTTTTTCCACTCCTAGCATGCTGCTGCCTACTGATATCTTCACCCAACTCCACTCAGGTTTTACTATCTGGCACAAGGCATTTCAGCTGAGTGAATAGGAAATTAATGCAAAACCAAAAGGAGCTTGGTCTGGGGCTGCTGAACTCCTGTACAGCCCCTGGAGGAGACAATTCCAGCTTTCCACTGTGCTCATCTCTCTCTGAAGAAAGAGATCTCACACAAGCCATCAACAGTAATTTCTCTGTGGGTCTCCTGGAGGCTGATGCTCAGTTTTTGTTGCTGTGAGCTGACCCAGCACCCTCCAACCAACCGTATTCAGAAGGGTGGGAGATGCTGGCTGGCAAACACCCAGAAAGTGGGAACAGTCACCCCAGAATTGCCCGTTCTTGCTCAAACCTCATTGCTATACACCAGCCATATCCCACTCATGACAGATCAAAAGCTGGTACTGCAGTACCAAAGCGCACTTCTGTGGTCCTACAAACTTCACCCTGACCCTCACTGGAAGAGCTGTTTCTCCCAGCAGAGCCACCAGGAACCTCCCAAAACGCATAGCTCCTGGGAAAACAGTGGCTGCTCCTGGCCAACCCCATGGGAAGGGGTTTCTGTTTCAGGAGCTTTCCACAGGTCAGTAGGATTCTGTGCAGTAGCGACACTGCCGAGCGCAGCACAGCTCCAGTACCACATACCTCACGGCATCTTTGCAAACATGCTTCTGCTTTACAGCGAGCTTCCTGATGTCTTCCAACAACCTCTGTGACAGTGCTCAGAGGGACGTCTCCTCCTGGGCATCCATTTTAACAGTAACAACAGACGACCAGGACACCTGAGGGGTGGAAAGTAGGCAGGTGGAAAACAAAAAGGATTAAGCCATGAAAGATTAAAGTACAAAACAGCCAGCTAAACCAAACATCCAAACCTGGGGCTGAATACGCTCACTCTTACTTATCAAGAACTGAAGTGTGATTTTTTATTCAGTTTTTGATACACCAGTCTAATTGATACTTTTTTTTCATTTCATTTAACAAGCCTGCAAAAATACAGCATTTCTTATTTCAGTCGATCATGTTATCACATGAGTTTACTTAACCAGCATAACTCTCTCCCCCAATCCCCATAGTACTTCTGTTTTTCTCTTTTTCTTGTCATGGTGAAGGATAAAGCTGAGCAAATATTTAGTAATGGATAATTAATTCAACCACTTCTTTTCCATCTCCTCTGAGACACTTGTTCACTGAATGTTGCTCAAGATTCAACAATTTGTTCTTTCTCTTTTTTTAGTTACCTTCTAAACTATTTTCAATAGTTCCCGAAACCTGCAATAGGAGCAGTTTTGAATGGACATAGGACACAGATTATATTTGCCTGATGGGGCAGAAATATTTTATAGACTCTTGCTTTCTGTAATTTTCCCCCCGCCCCTTGTTATTACATAGCCCTGCTCAGTACCTGGGGTCACTTCTGTACCCAGCAAGAGCTCAGTGACCACAGTCAGCTCCCGCTGCATCCCAGTACCCGTGTGCTCCTATTTAGGGAAAGGAGAGACATCAGCCACGTCTGCTATATGCACGATGTCTTAGGACAACTCAGGGAGTTCCTTACAGAACTTTGCTTAACCCAGTCTACAACAAATTTGCAAATACAGCCAGAAAACTTTCCATCTGTTTTTTCCCTTATGTTACTCCCCAACTCATATCATCAACTCACGTCATCATCGTCACATGCCAATGGGCCCAGGTCTCTTTTACATGTAGCATTCACAGACAACAAATGTCAGCATTGTGTCACCTACACAAGGCCGTTAGCCTTCTACTCATTGGCTCCTCCACCTCTCCCTGTGATACTGACAATAAAAGTGCTGCTTCTGATGAAGCGCTTGCTGCACACGAAGTGAGAGATACGGTGTAGCACCTTTTACTGCCTCAGACACAGCTGTGTGACAAATGTGTGTGTGGTTTGGCAGTGTAATCTTTGATAAACTATGAAATGCCGAGGAAAGCTTCTTAAGTTAATCAGGACTTAATTTAAATAAACGAGCCACTAAAAGATTAACAGAAATCCTCAATGGCATCTGAACGCAAAACTATGCTGTACACAAAGTCCTGGCCCAAGTTCATACAAGTAACTGCGCTGGGTTACTCTGGCCCAGCGACCCCCTTTCTCTGCCCTTGTTGGCACCATGAAAAAGATGTTAATTTTCTGTAACACCAACATGAACATTTCCAGCTCCACTGACGCAAACAGCAGTTTCAGCAACATCGTCACAACTGTGTGGGCCAATACTGCACGTGAGGAGGAAAAAGTGGAGGAGGTGGAAGAATGACTCCCGCAGTGGGGAGAACTCAGCTGAGCCCTCCAGGAAGAGACCTAGACCTGCCTGAGCTGGAGCCTGCAGTGTTACCAATGGTGTTTGCAGCCACAGCAGAAATTCCCGCCCCGGGCAGCACCCTGTGGGATAAGGATGGGCTCAGGGTGAGAGCAGCGGTCCTGCGGGTAACCTCACTGCAACAAGCCATCGCTCCCATGAGCAGGGCTCCTCGTAGCAGATTATACGTATGCATAAACATTCACATGTTCAGCACCTAAACAGGTAAAGATAATAATTTAAAAACTCTCATTGTAGGCACAATATTGCTATTTTGTCTCACAAATGATGAAATCTTGGTGAATAAACCACACCAGGCTGGAGCCCATACAAAGTCTCTTTGGACTGATGTGCTGTATGAATCAGGTCCTTCATTAGACAGCCACTATTTAATCCTGCTGCTCTACAGACTGTCTCAGTGCTTTCAGTAATATCACCGGACATTTCCAATTATTATCTTATTCCAATTACAAAACCATCTTCTTTATATTTCCCATGAAAGCTTCTGATTACTTCGCAAATACCTTCATTTAATGAAAAAGTCTTGTAATTTTCAGTGTACGTTTTCCCATTCATTTATTTACAACCATTGTTGCTAAGCTGAAAGTGTATGCTGAGTTTGAGTTAAATAATATCAATACATTAAAGAAGAATATTAAAATATTCACAGAGCCAAAACCTAGGGCAGGATAGCTTCAAAAAATACTTCAACATGACATTTCATTTGCCCTTGGGCAAAACCGGTTCATTTTGATGCGACAAAATTTAACACCTCTTTGACTTGCTTTTTCGTTACTCAATCCATGCTAAAAATAGGTACAAGGAGACCAGTTGATGACTAAAGAAAAACATTCTATTTAATCACAATATGTTCATCCAAAATAGAAATTACAGAGCTGCATTTCAAAATGCATTCACAACGCCACTCTGCCACAGACAATGTGCCAGATGCAAAGTCCTTGCAAGCTGCAAAAAGAAAATTCCAGCCCTGGACAACTCGCTGACAGGCACCAGGAGACAGCAGGACTGGAAGGGCAGTGGGCTATGTAGAGGCAGGAGACCATCCCAGGCAACCGCAGCTCTGCTGCTACCCTTTGCATTCATTCACTCCCTACTTACCTCTCCCACCGGCTCCCAACATCTCCTGTGTTCCAATGTGAGTTTTGCTCCTGCTTTTGCTCTTGCTTTCCTGACCCGTTGCACCAAGTTAATGTGAGACTGTTTCCTACATCAGTATTTCATACTGAAGCGTTCTGCACACAAAGCATTTCACAGGTGCGATTAAGCCCATTAGCAATGGAACCGTGTTTTACACTTGAGCAAGCACTTTAGTTTATATTGCACTGAAACTGTCCTTTCACAGAGAATCTTACGTGAGGTCACTGAGGAAGCCTGTGGCAATACTAGGAAAACAGCCCCTGGGTGCAAAACCCCACCAGCTGCAGGACCGTCACTTCTCTCTTTCATGTGAAAGCAGAACAAAATTAATACACTGAATTCCTCATTGTTATCCTCCTCAGGTTGCTTCGTTTTCTGCTTCAAATAGTCCGTCCTTTCTTTAGAGTCACCTTGGATCTCAATTTTCCTCACGTTAGAGATGTGGTATCGCCAGCAACAAATGCAAAGCTCCCATTCTCTGACTGTGCTGCTGGTGGCTTGGAGCAATTCTACATCAAGTACAAAGTGTGCCACTGGCACAGGAATATGAATAATACCACTCTGCTGCTTTAGTACAACTACATCTCTGCACAGAAAACAACCAAACCCAGGCACAAGAAACAATAAATAATATATCTAAATCTCCTTTTCCTTCTGCCAGTGTGCTCAGAGCTTAATGAAATTCAAAGATACTGAATATAAATGATTAAATAAAAAAGCAAATTAAGTTTCTTCTTGGTCAAAATCAAGTATATCATTGGTTTGGCATCTTCCATGTCCTCTGTCAGGGAATTGGTACTTAACATTTACCATCTCCAAAGTGCTGTCTATCCATTGCCTTATTAACCTGGCACTTGCCAGCCCCATGGATGGTCTCTGTCACCTCAGTGTAGGAAGTTTCCTAATCCTACAGAACACATTCAGCCTTTCCATGGCATGGACGGTAGGTTATTTCAGTTTTTTCCTCCCTGCCAGTGAGCGCAGTGGCAGCAACCCCTCAATCCATTCATTGGTAGCTGACATCATCTCCTGCCAAAAGGCCACCTCCTCTTGCGTGGAGTCCATCCAGTCCACAGAGATGCCATAGCTCAAACCTGAAAAAAACAAGAAAACTACAACATCGGGAGCTACACAAAGAGCTTCTACTCCATGCAAAAATACCCAGTGGGATGTAGCTGTTGCAGGCAGCGTCTCCACGTAAAAGGTGCTGACTTCCCCTCAGTAACTTGCACATAAACACCTCCTGTTGTTCTGCTAATGACTTCCATTTTACAGCAGAGTTCAGAATAAAGTCAATGTGAAAGCCACAAAACCCTTAAACATAACCTGAGGAGGAAAATAATATCGGGGTCAAGTCCTTTCTGCATCCTTCAGCAGATGCTGTCTATAAGGCTTGGACTTTCCCCTGTGGGGATGTGGTATTTGTCGAAATCTTCTTACTCTATACTTCATTTGTGGAGGAATCAAAGGTGTGATAGCAGAAAAGTGTGTACATTAATTAAAAGTTGATTTTTCAACCAAATTTTCACATGGCAACTACTTGTCAACGAGATAAAGGTCTAAATCTGGATCATAGCTGATCTTGGGATTGGTATTTTATATCTTGCTTCTGAGCTTACTCTTGTTGCCCCTTACCACTGGATAGTTAACAACCCTCCTGGTGACTCAGTGGAGACTGAAAACAGAGAAGACACAAATACCACAAATGGTGCTGCAAGACAGACCTTCAGGCCACCATAAGGCTGGAAGGAATCCAGAACATTCCAGAACCTTGTGCATGCCTTTCACCCCTCAGAGAACCTTCTTGCTATACAATAAACAGTTCAGAAAACCTTAGATACCCTCTTACAAAAGTGCAAAGATAAACTTGCTACCTGTTAAAGCCTATCTATGGGCTATGCTGAGAGCAAGGATAGGACATTTAGAGAGGGACACACCTCCATGATGGACAGCTGGGCAATGGAAGATGGTGCCATCCTGCTCTTTACCACTGTGGCTTAAAAAAAAGTGGAATTTTCCTAATTTCAAGGATGAGTAACTCCAATGAAGTAAAACCCTTCCAGCTAAGCACAGGTCTAAGTCCTTCTCTGAACTGGAACCTCATGCCACCAACTCCCAAAGCCAGTGACCATCTCTCAGCAGAACAAATGTCACCTCTCCTACAGTGTCTAAATACAAACAAAACAAAACCCAACCATGACACCTCAGCCTACACCCAGATGACTAGTGATTTATTTCCACCTGATGTACCCTCAGTACTGATTACCTACCAGATCAACTAGTGCAGCTCACCCTGTTTTTCAGATACTAGTTCCCTTTTCATGTCCCACATGGCATCCAAGTTCATCTCTGAGTGCTCTTCCCTGGGAGGAGCAGCAGTATCATGCTGGTTTGTAATGCAGCCTTATTTCCTCTAACAGCAGGGAAATTCTCTGACAGACTCCAGGAGCTAATGTCGGCCAAAAATGTGAGAATAGAGGGTTGCCATCGTGGTACCAGGGCCCCCTCCATCCAAGACACAACCTAAGTACTGAGGTTCTACTGGTTACCAAGACTCCCCACCTCTGGCTTTTCCCCAACAGGAAAATGCTCCCATTATACCTTGAGGCTCAGCAATAGGATGGTAGAAGTTGGAAGAGACCTCTGGAGGTCATATGGTAAATGTATTCATTTAATGTAAAGGAAATCACTCACCTGTCCCAAGGCCCAGCCTGATTCCTCCAAGGAAATGGTTGGTAAGCTTTTCATGATCCCATACAGTCAGTTCAACACAAGCATCCTTTAGATCCTCGGTATGAAAGCCATCATACACAATAGTGTGATTGAAAACAGGGTTTGAGTCCCTTTTTATGACTCGGGTCTTTTGGTAACTCTTCTTACTGGTGTCTGGAAGCACATAGCTTTGGGAGGAGAGAAAACAGAGCATGCAGTATTGAGTATCACCTGAGATTTTAATTGTTCCTACAAAGTTCCTTGGAATTAACAAGGTTCAGTTCTGAAGAAAGGAGGAATTGGATCTCAACATAAGAAATCTCTTTAGATTTAATGGGAAATGCTCATAATTCCTGTATGAAACTTTTTATTGGCCAATAAAATCCATTTTAAAAGCAATTATTTTGAGAAAGGAGGGTACTTGCTTCAATTTTCCCACTTTTGGCATTTTTTATTGCAAAATGATGCTTTACATTAAAAAATGGATATTATGTTCACATATTTCTATTTTCATAATTTTTCATCACTTAGATGCCTAAGAGGGCGTTACAAAATGGTCTGTAATACCTCTTGAGCAGCAAACCTTTCTGCAGGAGAACTCAGTAAGGATTTAAAATACACAAAAAACATGGGGATGACTTCAAAGTGCCAAAAAAGCCCTTAAAATGCCCTTAAAAGATTTTTCAATTTTCTGAAATATCTGCAGCACCTTCTCCCCTGTAGCTGGTCAAACTGATGTTGCAGGCTGCAGAAGACATGCACATACCAAATTTTGGAGAAGCCCAAAGCAGAATCCAACTGTCGTACATCAGTTCTGGTGAGTCCTTAACAAATTCCCAAACTCTGCACGCAAGCCCATTACCAAGGCAAAATTCACAACTTCACATAAACACACTGGGCCAAGGGACAGGGCCCACGTATTCCTCTCCCTCAGATATTATTGAGGCCATTCACTGAGTGAATCACAGCGATTGACCAAGAGTTTTATCACAGCAAGGATTTCCCTAGTTTGGCTACAAGTGAATTACAAGACAATTCTCTCCTACAGAACCCAGTGCGACAAAGGCTTTACAGTATGGAGGCACAGCTAGGTGAGCCTGAGAAAAGAGAACAAAGAAAACATATCACTTTGTGGAGGCATAGACCCGGGATCAAAGCCATTACTGTATCAGAGCACCTACCATTTCACAAAGGAGTCAACTCCAGAAGGACGCAACTGCAGCAGGTCCTTGACGTCTTTGACCCAAATGTGAACTTCGCCAGAGGGAGGATTTCTGGGACCTGTCATTTAGGAGAAAAGATGTTGTGCCAGTCCTTACAACAGCGAGCAAATGACAGGCTTTCTCTCCGGGGACCTGAGGGAGCAGCAACATGACTTCTCTGTGTAGTCACTCCCCTGCGAGCTCTGCACCCCACTGTCTGGGTGTGACAGCACTAGTACCAGCCCTGTCACACTTGGAGCTGCAGAGGACTCCTGACACAATGTGCTGGTGCTGCTGTGAAACAGGAAAGGAAAAGGAGGTGCTGGGCAAACCCAACCTTGTGTCTGTCCCACAGTAAGAGGGGCTGTGTGCTTCTGCTGCCACATCACAGCACCCTACGGTGCCCATAGTGCTCCTAACAGCTGCTGACTTTGAGGTTGCTGAACCCTTCTTCTCTCCCCAACACTTTTGCAGTAAATCCAGATGTGAAAATCGGATCTAGGCTGCAGACAGTGCAATCCAGCACTGCTGGTTGCACCTCTGTGCTGATCTCTAAGATCTTGCTCTAGTGAGATTAGTCTTTAACCAGCCCTTAAACAGCTGAGGCACTGCAAGCTGCATGGCTACATACGGGCAGTACTACTTAATGCATGAAACACATTTTACCTAGGCTTCCTGGAGGGACATACTTAATGGACAAGTTCATCACTCCTCGATGATCCACACCATTGACAGCAGAAAGGCTCTGAAACAGAAAGATTTGTGATTGACTAGATGAGGGACTGTATACACATAGCCAGGCAAACAGCTTTTGAGCTGCATGGCTGGGGCAGCCTGTTCTCAGACCTGTGGCTTTGTTCTCAAACTCAGTCCCTCAGAACCACAAGCCCTGGGATTCAGAACAAGACTGCCCTTCCAGACATGTCCAATTGTACATAATTAAGCATCTTAGTTCTGGAAAAAAAATGTCCTTTATTTTCTGAAAGGGGATCTCAAATCAGACCTCTGAGCCTGGAAGCGTGCATGAAGCTGTAGGGGCTTTACAAAACCTGGCACCTCAATATTTACCTCTGAAGGCATGCTCAACTGCACCACCTAGTACTCTGCTGTCTGTTTTTAAGGGATGGTCTTTACATGAGTAGAGAGAGAGGCAAAGTCATGTCAGAGTTTCTGCTGATTAGTGTCAGATCACATTTATGAAGATGTCCCTACAGATCAGTCACCAAACAAGACCTGAGAAGGCCTGTGTTCACAGCACCGAATACTGCACTAATGTGTCCATAGCTTGTGCGTGTTTTACTGCTTCTCTAGGTACCATTCAGGTTGTTCTGGTCCACCACACTGCTCAAACATCTCAGAGGAGTCAGGAAGGACTTCTGTCATCTGTAAAAGCCCTAAAGTGTCAGGCTAGGATGTGGGATTGCAGGTGAGACGCACTTACTCGGGGCTTCAATGGGTACCAGTTGAGTTTCCTGTTGCTCCAGTCCCAACTGGCCAAGTCTACTTCAATCTCTCCCAAGAAACTGTTACGTCCCAGTGGATCATTGTGCCAAACAGAGAGATTTAATTTTTGGATCAGCAATACCATTTTCTCTATTTTATACTAGAGGAAGAAAGAGAAGCCTGTTGTTCAGTTTTTTCTTCTGCTTCTTTCACAACCAGAAGTAAATTACTCTGAGCTTATTCAAGCTTCTGAGATGCTCAAACCCACCCCACACATGCATTAACAGACTGGACCCACCCTGAACATCTCCTTTTTTCATACTGCAGCAATACTACTACCCTGACAAAGCTTTTCTGCTGAGCACAGGGAAACTTAGCACTCTATTGTCACAGGGCAAAACCAGGATTCTTTCAAGAATTATTAACACAGGCCCAGGCACTGTTAAATAAACACTAGGCTTTGATGATAAGATCACATAACAAAGACCTTTCTTACTAGCCTTGCGACCGCATGCCAGGGAAGGGAAGAACATCCTTTGCTCTGGCTGAAGACAGCAATGGCTGCAGGCCCCCATCTCCTCCAAAGATCACTATGTGGTTTGGACAAAGAAATCTTGGGTGCCACAAAGATGGGTGCAGATAAACCTTTACAAACCCAAGGGAAGAGTAGTGCAGTGTCTTTCCCAACCTGACCTGGTACAAATGTCTGCTACAACACAGGTTTTCAGAACGTGTATTTGTTCTCACCCGCAACACCTCATTGTAAATGGGATTCACTGTCCTCTTCTTCACTGAAGTTTTCCTCTTACCCATTCTAGCTTTGTCTGGAAGCAAGTAAGTTTTAACATACCTATAAAAGAAAACAAACTCTGGCTGGATATTGTTCTGCATCACTAAGGTCTAACAAGAGTGCAACACTTGTGAACACTGACATGGAAACTAAAGGCCTGGAGTTGAATCTTTGAAGGCAAAACTAATTAAGGGACCCGCTAGGATATTAACTCGGTTTGCAACATGAAGTTATAAATCTCACTGGAGATGGGTGGATGCTACCAACATTCAGAACAGGCAGCTGTCTAGGCAATGTGGGAAGCCAACAATGCCATATATCCTTCTTCTGAAACACAGGTAACTATAGTGTCGCTGCATTCAAAATCAGGGTGAAGTTAAGAGAGGAGGAAAGAGGTGGAATGCCTTTAAGTCTCTGTCTCAGGGTTCAAATCCAAGCTTCTTTTCATCATCTTTCAAACCAGAGATCACTAACCTCTGTACAACTACCACTGTGCCCTGACAGCACTTCTTTATGGTTATGTCATATAGGTATGTGTCTGCATCGCCAGAGCTATTAACAAAGCGTATTCACCATGGGGAGGTAAAGGTTCATACAGATGCAGAGAGAACGTATTCCAGTGATAACAGGAACTGCCTTTGTAACAATCAGAGCCTTCTCAATCTGTTCAAATTTAAGTCTGTGGCAACGTATGTCAATGGCTCCATAGCCATCAGCTATGGAAGTCCCTGCAGTAGCTGATGCACCAGAAGTCAGAAGGAAGGAAGAAACCATGACATTTAGAAAGAGAAAACATAAGGAAAAAGCCCTCCAGAACAAGCAACATAAAATTTATAAGGTGTCACCAAAGCATCACTCACGGGTCAGATCTGCCTTTTTTCTCATCCACGACAGCCAGGTCCTTGCACTGGGACACATGAACCTGGAACTCCCGGTTCTTTTCATCATAGTCTAGAGCAAACTCCACGGTACCCTGGGCATCCACGCTCCCAAAATCACCACTGTAGACACTGAGCACACTGCCACTCACCTGCCAGGTAGAAGAGCATGGTCAGTGCTGATGAAATAGGGACCCTCCCGACCTTTCTGGACAAAGACAATAGTCTGAAAGTGCTTTCCCAGAGAAATAACCTGCCATTTCTGTCCTTACACAGATTGTGTCCTTGACACAGAAATGGTACATGCAGCTGAGCTCAGACAAGCAAGGGCTAGGGAACCTGAATAAGGGTCTCACAAGGACATGCTATCCTAGACCAGGACTTAGAAGCACTATTCTCCTGAATGCTCAAAAAATGCAGAAGATTCTTCACCCCTAAGTCCCAAAACTTCAGGAAATTAAGTCAAATATTACTTGGGGGGAGGGAACACAAGTCTATTCTATTCTCTTTCCCTACACTTACAGTACAAACAGCTGCTGTCCTGACCAGTCTCATGATTAAGGAAGATATTGAGAGAACTTTAACTATCTGTATACAAACTTACTAGTCATAGTCACATAATTGCCAATCAATATTTAAAATAGACTAGTAAGAACCATTTCAGACTAGAAACACAGGAAAAACTGTTATATCTTGTTACTTGC
Organism: Porphyrio hochstetteri; assembly: GCA_020800305.1. Classification (NCBI taxonomy): domain Eukaryota; kingdom Metazoa; phylum Chordata; class Aves; order Gruiformes; family Rallidae; genus Porphyrio; species Porphyrio hochstetteri. Next base: position 22,401,071 of record CM036917.1, read on the forward strand.
TCACAATGTGCATGGAGCTGTACAAAAAAGAAACAAATATAACCCCTGTCCTGAAGAGCCACTGTCCTGCCAGTGACAGCCTGTGTGCATCTACTTGCCACAAAGGCAAAACAAAATGATGTTTCTACAGGTATAGATTGGGAGCTAGGCACTCAGGGGTCACTTGCTTTCCCAGAGCAAAGAGCATTTGACCACAGTCCTTGGTGGTCTTTTATCAAAGCTTTGTCTTTCACCGTTAGAAAGTGATGGAGCAGAAATAAAACACAGTTCCAGAAAGAGGAGAGAATTTTCTATTGTGCCACTCACGCATGATTCCTGACAGGATAACATAAAAGCTAATGCTGGTTACAGAGCAAATTATTAACCCTCTTGGCACTTTTCTGTGGAACAGTGATGAACATTTATCAAAAAACTTCCCCAGTAATTAACCCAATTCTTCTCTGTCTTACCGTACTTCCCTTGGATCTGAATGTCACTCAATTATAACCTACAAAACCCTACTAAACATCTCCTCTCAGTCCTTGGAGGTGCATTTACCATCCCACCAGGATAGCCCAGCAGAGAATCCTGAGCAAGGTTTTCAAGAACACCTGCATCACTTGGACACAAAAGGCTCATTTATGGCTCCCAGAGTCTCCAGACTAGGAGAAAGACTTGTGTGCCCCAAAGCTCCAGGTTTTTTTAACATATTTATCTACATTTATGACCTGTCCCTAACAGCTTTGCTTCACATATATTCTTTAAATCTCACATATAGACCCTGGAGATACCTATAATAGTAAAATAGCAAATTCAAGCACTTTTAAGCAGCCCCTCCCCCCTAAACAGTCTCTAAGGAATCTTATAAAATCAGGCTTTTGCTGCCCAACCCTGAGTTCCCTTGCTGATAAAGTGAAGGATGAGCTTGCAGAGGGCACCTGTCTGCAGTCCCAGCTCTGTTGTAGCTGGACAACAAGCATGTCACATAGCAGCTATGCACCTCACTTCCCCACCTAGGAAAAGGCCCCTGCCTCTCTCCTGCACGCTGCCAGGTTTCAGAGCACCCACACTTCAGAGCGGGGGCTGTCCCTTACTGTGAATTTGTCTAACAACAAGCCAGAGGGTCTCTAGTTTGAAACAGTACCAGAAGACAGACCTTCAACGCAAGTCAGTCATTAACCACCACCGCTCTTCTAGGAAGGTACCCCACAGAAGCCAAGAGGATCCTCTGGAGGCCACACCACCAGCATCAGCCTAACTGCAGTGTCACCGCACCCTGCCTAGCGAGATGCCCACGATAAATACCTACCGAGGAGACAGAGGCCATGTCAGACGAGTGGCTGCCAATGCTGGGCGTCTTTTTGTGCCTGTTAAACTGGAAGCTGATTTCCGAAGCCGTGTCTGATTCAGTCTGCTCAGAAAATAACAAGCATCGTTCAGCTCTGTCGTGTGAGCAGTTTGCAACATCGCAGAGAGAAACCAATAGCTCAGCAGAGTCCCATTAAGCAGCGATCAGGTTAGGAGAGCGGAGGAGAGCACAGGGAGTCTCCCTAGAGGCATTCCCTCCGACCAGCAGCGAACGTCATCATTAACTGCCTCCAAACAGCGCTGCATGCAACTGCCTGGGTTCCTGGGAAGGGCACAGAGTACTGTGGTTTGAGACAGAGGGAAATACTAAAACTTCTCCAGGATAGAAGGGTTGCTTTATGCTATTAGGGGCTTTTTTCTTAAGGCTTTTCTCATTTATTTATGACATAGCAAAGGCATGCTCTAAAGCAAGTGCTGCCAGTGTGCAGGAGAATCCTTCTCATGAAGCCAACTGCTGTTCAGGGGATGCTGTGCACATTATTCCAGCCATTTCTGGCATCTAGCCTACCTCAGACAACAGGAGAGGAGAGGATCTGCTCAGCTCTTTGACCCTTTCAGGCTCAAGAAATTGATGGGGAATCAGATGAGGTTTATTGTATGCTGTAGGTGCAAACAAACAAAGACATCAAGGTATCTTGTCAGTCAGGAAAATGTAACAAGGTCACATTTTTGTTCAAGGGCACAAGGAAGGAGGAAAAGCTTGTGGGAGGCACTGAGGTACCACCGACCTGCCTCCACTTCTGTCATCTGCCGCTGAAGCTGACCCTCCCCAGGACAAAAACTGCTAGCTAACATGTGAAAGCTATTTTCGATGTGTTTTTGTTCAATGTCTGGGAGTGTGCAAACTCCCTCTAGTGGCTAATTTTAATTTAATTATCAGCCTAAGGATGTGTATCTTGCTTGCACCACTCTGCGCAGATTTAATTTAGGCTAAAACCATATAGATCTGCCTCATCAAAGAAACCAAACACACTCATGCTTTCATCTCACAGCATATTGCTCTGTGCAAAAGAGCCATAAAATATTTATACCTACTCTTTCACAATTGCTTATACCTCTCAAATACTGTTAGACAAGGAGGTAGAAAACAGCTTGATATCTAGAAGACAAAATGCCAGAAAACTTCATATCAATTTAGAAAGATGGTTAATGGACTGCTTAAATGTCTAAATAAAACCTACTTGCTCTATTTTACCTTTTCTCAATTACTTCCTTGAAGATGACTATCTTTATCCCAAAGGAACTTGGTTTTAGAAGGAAAAGTGCATAAACAAAAATGCACATACTACACATTTGTTTAGCACGTTAGCCATGAGGAGACATCATTCTTCAGTGCTCAAAATGCCCAAGACTTTCTCTGGTATTTTCCTTTTCTGTGATTTACCTTTCAGGTGACTTACCATTCATTTGATAGTTACAATTCTTATTTCCAAACATGAGCCAAGCATTAAATCGAGCCCTCTCCACAGGCAAGCAAGTAAGTGTAACTGCAGAGAAGGGTTTCTGAGGATGAAATTTGTGGCTGCAAATAAGCTTCAGTAAGGAGAAGCTAAAATCTTGCCTACCTGTGTGAAGACAATGTCACTGAACCACAATGCATGTGGAACCTGAAGATTCAAGCCACCGTGCTGTGTGACACCTACTGCTGAACCCTATGACAGGACACACACTTGGTGCCAGGCTACTGGATGGGGTGGGCATGGTCACAAGGCAATGCAGCTCATCCCACCCACGGGCTGCCCTCAACACAGCCCCGACAGGGACTCTCCTCCCTCCCATAACCAGGGGTCAGCCTGCCTTAAACAAGCTCTAAGTGGCTTTACCCTTCCTCAGGAAATACATTCCCCACCATCCCACCTCAGTCTTGGCAGCCTTGGCCTTAATGCTTTGGTTTTAGGCAAACTCTTAGTTGCCAGTTTTCACCTTTGGGTGACTTTTACTGACTTTCTTGGCCACAGAGGCTGCTGATGCTTTCCTTCAAGCACGCTTCTTTGGCTGCTGCTTTCTCGGGCTTCTTGGTGGCACAGACAGGCTTCTCAGACGTGGGCTTCTTCAGATTTGCTGCTGCATTCTTAGTTGCCTTCTCCTTGGCTTCTCTTGGTTTCTCACGGAGAAACTGTCACCACAAAGGATGTCCTGGCCAGTAGCTGGGGGGATCAGTCCAGCAAATGGGGTCTGCTCTGGGTGAGGTGAGAGACTCAGGCTGAGCAGTGCAAGCCCAGGGAGCGTGTGACAGGAGCCTGCGGCACGACTCACATGCTGGACACAGACACCTCTGATTAATCCACTGTGCAGGCTGCCACAGATCTCCTACAGCACTCGGTGGGGGAAGAGAAGGGATGGGTACAAGCTTCTTGCCAACCCTTTGAAGCTCTTGTGTTTTTTGCTGAAGAAACTGAGTAACATACCATCAATCAAGCTGCAATTTCCTGGCTCTGAATTAAATTTTAGGCACTGTATGCTCTCTAATTTGATGATGAAACAATATGTCATTTTTCTTTCCTGGTACATGCACAGAAAAGCACCAGGGATGCAGAATTTGGGCATAATATATTACCTTTAGGGAATGAAAGCCAAAACGGAGAAAGAAAGATGTTACTCACTCTCTGTGGTTGTATAAATGTTCACCATGCTCTTTGCAAGATTAAGGTTATTTGCTCGGGCCAAAGCCTGAGCAGCAGGAGAACGATCCCCATCTTCCTCTGGAACACACAAAAAGCCAAATCAACACGGTAAATAAAGAGACATGAATGGGCAGTGTGTCAACAAGCACGTGGGTGTGTGCCCCTCTTGTTCATTCTGCCTACAGCACAGTTACATTACACGGGGCTGCTTTCAAATCATCCAGGTGCTTTAATGCCTCTTCCTGAGAAAAACTCCTTGCACTGTGATGGCAAATGTAAACACTGGATTAACTTGCTCCTTAAAATGCACCAGCGCTAGCAAAGAGCTTCCAGTGCAACACAGCCATCTGCCACAAGCATCCTGAAAGGAATGAAATAATAAGGCAAAAACCTGAGAAATAAAAGAATGATCTGGTACATAAAGGAAATGTTGGCGTTTACCTGAAGGGAAACTCAGGATTTTCACAGAAATGTTACACAGGATAGGAAATAAGCCAAGAAATGTACAGTTAAAAATTAAAATGAGGTGAGTCTATGGAAAATCCTCTCACCCAGGCCCTACCCAGGTACATGAGGACAGGAAATTTGGAAAAAGGAGATAAGAAGCTCTTGCTTCCTAGGACTTTGCTTGGCAGAGAGCAGAGCTGTGAGCAATTAACAACAACTTCTGCTCATAGTAACAGTCACTACAAGAGCCCATCAAACCTGGAGCAGGAAGCTGATAAAGTGGTGATCCTATTGACACCATCATGGTTGACAACATGCTATCAGAGCCCAGAAAGATCAGACTCCTTGTTCAGTCCATTTTGGTTGCAGCTGAGCATGCAAATTCACTTGTGAATTTCCAAAAGACCCCAAATGTCATTTAAACATTGACAGAGAGCTGCTCTGTCAAAATAGTCTGACAGCCCATGTATTTATTAAATGTTTTGCTTCATGTTTTATTTCTCCTGTTTGTGTCAGACTTATCTTATAAAGACTTATCTTACAAAGAATTGCTCCAGCCCCAGATTTGAAGAAAGTACAGTCTTTCCAGTGAGTGACAGAAAAGAAGTTCCTGTGACGAGTTGGAGGTGGCACTAAAGAACTGAGGGCTGTCCCAAGCTGAGGTGCTTGCAGGTAAGGCATGAGGAAGACAAGGGAACAGGGCACTGCCCCCTTTCACACTCACCCTGCACTACACAAGATTTGTTGCCAGAGCTGTTTGCTGAATACATTCCATGCAGGCAACTCTGCACAAATTGTGAGATAGGATAAATGGACAAATAAAAAAAACCAGGCAAAATGAAGAAGGGCTATGGAAGAAAACAGGCTTAGGGATGAATCCCTGTTGGGATTTCACAGTTACAGCCCTCAGTACCTGAGTAAACAGCCGAGTCTGTTCCCTGAACGGCTTCTCTCTCACCCGCTGGTTCACCAGGTGTTGGCTTGTCTGATGACTCACATGTTCTTTCCTCAGGTAGCTCTCCATTTATTTCCATGTTGTCACGAGTGTCCAAATCAGATCTTTCCTCTTTCCCATCATCGTTTTCACCATCTGTAAGCACAGGCTCAATCAGTATCTGCACCCTGCTCGCCGGGGAATTCGCTGTGTGCTTGTGCTCTGCTGCCACAACACACTCATCTGTAGGCGTCTCTGGCTCCGACGTGCTGCCAGACACTTCTTTGGTAGGCGACTCGATTTTGATGGAAGGCACTCGCACAGGCAATCTGGATTTCTTGGAGCAGTGCTGTGCCGCCTTCTCTTCCTCTGGCACAGGCAGCTTCCCATTGCTTTCACTCAGCAAGTTATTTCTTGTAACCAGGCCACCTTTGCTCTTGGCGTATGTGGATCTAGGAACAACGGAAACAGAGCCCTTTCTTGCAGGGGCTACATAGCTTGGTTCTTCCTCACTAGAAGACAAGGTTATTGTCCTCTTGTAGGGGCTTCTTGTTTTGGTGAAGGTGCCAGATTTTTCTTCACCATTCTGGCCCTGCCCAGACTGTACAGAGAGAGAGCGGCACAGCTTGAACTGCCTACCGTCTGTCTCCACCCAGCTTGGGTCCTCTGCCACCTTTCCTACTGTCACAGAGTCTGCTCCCTTCTCCCAGAAGTTCTTCAAGTTCTTGAAGTGTTCACGATCAAGGACAATATCCTCCTCTTTGCTACTCATTGATGAGATTGTATAGTTCACACCTTGCTTCACAGCCTGGCTGCTTTCCCCCTCTGTGGTCAGCAGTTTGGGGCTTGCCAGCAGCTTTCTATTTGCAAGGTTGTTCTCTGCGGGCCCCACGTGATTGACAAACTGCCCTGATCTGGGGAAAGTTTTGCTTGGTTTCCTCTTAATTGGTATCTTACTGGGACCATAAGTTTCTTCGGGTGGAGTTTTTGGCCCCGCTGTGGTGCCAGTGGCTCCATCAACAGCTTCTCCTCTGGCTGCACTGCTGGGTGAAGACACAGCATCCTCTGAAAGCTTGGTGGGCAATGGAGGTGCTCCATGACCTACAATGACAACAAATGCTTACAGCCTGTCCCCCCACATCACCTCTGGAAGACCTGAGCTGCAGCTTCTCAAAGGGAAGCCAGAGGGAGTTTCCAGAAACCACCAGTATGTTCCTAATTCTTCCCCATTTTGAGACTCTAGCAAGCCTCCTTCCATCTGAAGACTCCAGCCCTTTTCTCTGCAACTGGGCATGGAAAATAAACCACTGAGCTCTAAATTGTTGCTGTGAGTTGAAGATTTGTTTGCAGCTTTCCCTTCAGTTTGACAGCCTTCCTACTGGCTACTTGCTATGTACCAAAAATATACTATACATACAAGACAAGAAAGAGAAGGTAACTTGAAACTGTGTATTAAGTAGTTGCGAGCCAAGCACTCACTTTAAAATGTACTGAGAACCAGGAGAAATTTTAGTCATTGGATTTTTTTTTTTATTGGTCTCTGCTGCCTTGGGCATAACTCATACAAACATTGGCAGCCCATTGTTACATGCCCAGGTAAGAAATGCTCTTTGTTATTCGTTTGTACACACGGAGAAAACCATCTTGTCTCTTGGTGTTTGATGTTGAGCAGCAGAAACACCAACAGCTCACTGAACAAAATCCTTACCTTTTCTAGAGAAATGCAAACCGTTCGTTGAAGCCACAAATGGGCTTGTTCCAGTGTCACTCTCCGAGGAGGAGACATCATGTATACTTGATCTCTGAATGGAAAACAATGGAAACCTATCAGTGCATACAAACTGGAAAGACTGGAAAAAACATATTTTATTTGAGGCAGGCACTCTGTGGAGCCCCTGCCAGTAGGTACAGGCTGTGCAAAGGGCCAAGGAATAACAACTAAGTGCAGAGGCTGTACCTGTACTACCTTGTGCGATGCAGACAGTGGGACAAGATGTCTCGGCTTTGGTTTTGGCAAGATTTTATGCTCCTCTGCAGTATCAAAAGCAGGTGTGCTGGATCTGTGGGAGAGTAGAAACATCTGAGCAAGGAGATCAGCAGCACGCCTGGTGGGGTGATCAGGCAGTCCAGCATCACCTCAGTTCTGCTCAGTGATTTTGCCACTTTTATCTACTGACCCAGGCCAATGTAAGTCTGCTCACAGCTGCTGCCTTCATTTATTTTCTCTGTTACCACTCAGAATGACTGGGGAACGTGTTAAATGTCCTGAACATGGAATAAGGATGAGTGTCCCACTGCAGTAAGTACAGAACTTGCTTCCCTTCTGGGAGAAAACTGTAGGGAGAAACCCAGGAAGTGGCAGTGCCAGAAAAGCCCAAATGCCTTGCAGGAGGGAAATGCCTTTCCATGTTACACCCCAGGAAGTAAAAGGCCATACCTCCCACTTCAAGCCAAAGGCATCACCAGATCGAGGGGGAATTTAGAAACTACACAAATGACAGAGCAAAAATATAGCACAGGATATGCATCTTTATATTTGGAACACAAATTAATTACTAACTCCCTGGTAAATAACTAGAAGAAAAACATTACTTGACTGATTCTACCATCTTCAGGAGTTTCTAGCGGTGGTTGCTCTCCAGATGGAGCACGGCAGCCAAGGTGGTGAGATTCCAGATGGGAATGCTTTATGCTTAGGGTTGAATGAGAAAAGCAAAGTGAACTTTTCAAGATTTCATCAACCCCCCAAAGAATGATTAGGAGCACCGCTGTGCCAGTAAAACAGGAGTATCTTGGACTCCTTGACTCTGGATCCTTCAGTAAGCAACACCCAACAATGAGCTGCAAAAGCTTTGGAAGTGTTCTCAAGGTCCAAATTCAATATTTAACTGGAGCAGTCACCACCTCTAAAGAATGATTCCTCATTCTGCTGAGAAAAGAGTGCAAATGAGAGAGGAGCAACAATGAATGAGTATGTGAATACTGCAACGGCTTCTCCATAGGTGACAAATATTGAGTGAGGTCAGCAATTTGCTCATTGGACTGCTTTTAGTGGGTGTTTCTGCTCAGTCAGCACAATGTGAAATCTTACCAAGCCTTGATGGAGACTGCTGAGGACTGGACACAGAGGTTGGTACCAGCAGGAAATGAGCAGTTTCCTCAAATAGTTCATTTTGTTAGCGTTGCTCCATGGCAAAAATTAAACAAATAAAGCCATAATTACTTTGAAAAACTATCCAGAATATCCTGACATCAGAGACAGCTTCCATTTTACTGACCCCTTATCAAATCATGCAGGAAAAGGCCTTTCTGGGATAAGCACATTAGCACTTAGTTATTAGGGAGGATTGATATTCTGACAATCTCTGGAAAAAGGATTGTTAAAATATCCTATATAACCTATTACTTATACAGCCCTGGAAACTCAGTTTAAGACCAGGATCTAATGGGCAGCATTCACTCTTCATTAGAAGAAAGAGCAGCAGCCAAGGCATTGCATGAGCAGCAGCAGTTACCTCTCCTCTCCTGTGCCAGCAGCATACTCAGGGAAGGCAGGACTTGGGGCAGCTTTGCTTTCCAGGCCCGTCCAGCTGTGCTCATGGGCCTCATCTGTAATGCAACAGAGACAACTGAGGAAAGGCATTTATTTAATCTGGTAATGGTCGGTGTGTTCTTACTTGTGGGAAGCAAAGGCTTGTCAAATGAGTCCCACCAGCACAAACCCTGGAATTTAACAGGAGATGCCTGACAGGGGGGCTCTGCCTGCTCTCCCCACAGATGCGGGAAGCTCCAGAACAGCATCGCCCATACTCCCTGTATAGCAAAGGCACCTCCAGGCCTATGGGTCCAGGAAGCCAAAGCGAGCTGCCTGAAGCCTGCCTCGTGCCAGGAGCTGTCCCACCACTGAAAACCTTTGCAGGTTGTCAATAAAGTTAATCCGTTCCAGGATTTAAATTCAGCCATTTCCTGTTTTGACTCAAAGTCATCCGATCTTGGCAAACAAAGGAGGCCAATGCAGTTAATGAGGAGATCCCTGCTATTTTCACTGGCACAAGGCTCAGCTATGTCTTCTAAGCTCTCAAAGACCCTGAAGAAGAAACAATAGAAGACAGTAACCTTTAATGCAGCCTGCCAGAGTATAAAGTTGCATTAGATATTTTTCTGGCAAACAGGCTTTCTTTGCTACTGCAAAACCAAAAGGATTAAAATCTCAAACAGCAATGAAAAAACTAGTCTGGTGAACAAGATCTGCATATATTTATTCACATGCAGTTAGGTCTATTTTAAAGAGTAAATCTACCTGTTAGAAAAACTGCCAGATCTCTTTAGCATGTATTTCATTACACAACAGAACAGATCCAGAGGCTCAAAGGATTCAGATGTGATGTTAAATAATACACCCTCGCTTGTTAACTTGTCAGAAAATTGCACAAAGCCCAAGAGCAGACCAGTCCTATGGACGGGCCTGTGATACCAATGTCATGCTGGTGCTGCCTGTGTGATGTCGCTCAGCAACAGCACAGTCACCTAAAGGCAATGGGGATGCTCCAAGATGGAGCTTCTTTCCTTCTTGCCTGTGTATCCCCATGGAGAAAAATGCTGCGGTCCCAACTTTCCCTCCCTGCTCAGTGCAGGGGACCAAAGCAGCTGTCTGTGAGGCGCTCGTGTCTGGCACAGGTGTGGGATGGCAGCTGGGCAGGCCCCAAGTTTTCCACAGCAGTGGAAGGGGGGGGTCGCTCATGCTGGAACACAGGAACCTGGCTGTGTAAGAATGAGCTGGTTTCAGAGAGCACATTTCTGAGACAGGGACTGCATCTTGTCCATGTAAACACTGATGTGCAAAAATCACTGAACATTGTTTTGGGAGAGACAGGCTGTGGCATAGCTGGTGGCACGTGCAGGCCACGTCATGTGCAGGCATGGGAAGGCAAACTGAAGGGTGTTTTGTTTATACAGTAAGACACATCCTCCTCTTCTGCCACAGACTCAAGAGAGGGAGATGCCAACAGGTAGATGCTCTGGAAGTAGAGGAACCAAACACAGAGCTCCCAAGTTTTCCTTCTGCTTGTCATGGTTGAAAAGACCTTGACAACCAATGACTGCATTCATTTCTCGCCTCACTTCCACTTCCAAAGGCACTGCAGCATATTTGCTTTTCACTGACACTTCCCCCTCAGACAGAACTCCCTCCTCCTGGCTAGCGGAGGCAGCAGGAGGTGTTTGCTTCCTCCCATCCACATCACTGCCCTTCAAAATGGCTCAGCCACTGACACAGCTATTCCTGGCACCAATAACCACAAATAGGTTGTTAGTACTTTATAATCCATCAAGACAAGCAAAATGCTTTTGCCAACTTAAAGATGAGACAGAACAAGCAGCAAATTCCAACACAAATTATCAGTGGCCTGACCAGTTTAACTTGTCTAGAAATAGATTTATATGTATACAGCCACTCCTGTGCTAAAACTTTAGCTGCTTTACTCATTTCCTATCACTCTAAATGAAGATACTCAAAGCTGTGCCATCAGGGCTGACTTGCCTCAGCAGGTGGATAAAATGGTCTCTCTGCTAAATGGTTTTTAGTTCTCATCCATTGCACACAAGCTCAAGAAGTTATCACCAAATTCATCTATCTGTGCTGCTTTGCAGGCTATACTTTAAATACAGGGTATCTATGTAGTTTATAGATTTATATTACTGCTGATTACTTGTGTTCTCTATTAATCAATAGCAACTGTGAAGACCCCCAGGGATGCATGCTAACCTCCCTTCTGAAAGTTAAAAACCTCTTCCAGGAAAGGTCACTGGGCATTTCCCTGTGTAGACATGAATTTCTACTGCTCCTCCATGCCAGCAATTAGCAGGATTTTTCCATAGAGGAATTTTCTCATTTCACTCCCTAATACAGTCATCAAAGACTTAAATCAGGATTAAGAGCCCTGGAGTCATGAGCATGTTACACTGATTTGGCTAAATGAACACACACCCCTTCATCACCTTGAAAGCTGACAGAAGGTGAATGATCTTTCCAGGAGAAGGAAAAAAAAGGTGTCAAGATGGCAAGCAAAGGTCCTTATCTCACCTACTGCAGATTGAACGTGAGTTGCATGGCCAAACCATTTGTAAAGGGGCCTCATCCTTGTTCCCGGATGAGCCAAGTGATGCTCTCACCAGTGTAATACTCTTGCTGACAAGTCAGCAAGGGAAGTGCTGGCCCTCACGTGTGAAGGGAGGCAATCTATGCAGGAGCACAGGATGCAATAGGCTACAGCAAGGTGAAAATACTAGCTGCAGAATCTTGATCCTCAGCCAGTGCTGTGAAATGGCAGTTAAGAGGAAGGAATGAAGTCACACTTCACCCGTGTTTTACTAAAATAAGTGTGAGAATAGAAAAAGAGAAAGGAAGGAAAGAAAAAAAAAATTGTAAAAGAAATAACAAGGGCTAAATCTAAACAGAAGTACTAGAGTGATCTGGTAACATTTGCTTCTTCCTTCTTAAATCAGTGTGGGTCGAGTAATGCACATGCAAAGACATAATTTGTGTATTATTGCTAGGTTAATATGAACATTATTACAGATGATAACCTGAGACCACATCTCATACGTGTACATCAGCAGTGAAAGTTAAATCTAAAAGCAACAGTACTTTAAATTTTGCTTTAGCTGAAATGGGCTGCCAGCTAAGGGTGCTGTGATGCCTCTGGCAAGGCGACAGGCAGTCAAATCCAACTTGCTGCTAGTGGCTACTAGCCTAGCTGCAGATGTCAGAGCATTTGTCTGACCTGGGCCCCAGCAAAGAGGCTGCTGAATGTCTGTCTGTTCATACAAAGAGGGTGCAAGCACAAATGCACATCTTCAAAAAGCAGAGAGCATGCTCTGCAGAAATGGACAGGCAACTTTGTCAAGCTGGAATAGGCAATAAAATAGTAACTTTGATGACATCATGAATCTTTAATACCAGGGATAAAAGCAACTTCATATGAAATATGATGGGCCAGTTCTGCATCAGAGGTTCCAATGAATCTATGCTAAGTTACAAGAGCTGTCAGGTATAAGCAAAAGGCAAAAAGAAAATGAGGCTCTTAGTGAAGTCCCAAGCCAGTGTTTAGCTTTGAGAATGGGTCTTCAAGTAACATGGGGCTCGGAGGGGTACACTAAACCCAGGCAATTAATGTCACAGAGATATCCTGTGGCAAATGAGGCCCACCAAAGAAAGTAGTGATCTGTCTTGCTCCTACCCCAGAGCAGCAATGGGCAGTTAGGCCCAGGAAAGGGGGCTGAACTGAATTGGTGGAGATGATGGTTCAGTGTTGGACAGATGGAAGATAACCATTTATCTATGAGTATCTTTACTGCAAAAGAACAGAGCCCAGTTACAGCATTCTTTTATTATGGACCATGGTAGACTTGTCTATTGGGACCTTGGCTTCCCCAGAGCAGCAGCAGCCAGCAACTTACCAGCCACATCTGAGCATCTGTGGTTACCCACCCTGACAAATAATCAAGGAGGTTGTGTGAAACTGGGCTGCAGTCCCACAGTCCTGCTGTGGAGTCAGTTGGCCTGTCTTCACGTTGAGGACTGGATGTGAATCATCCCCAGTTGAGCTTTGCACAAATGTTCAGCACAAAGCACCAGCTCCAGGCTGGTTACATTTGGACTCAAAACACAGCCCTGCTCATCTCACACAGGGCCCATCTCTTCTCTGACCTGAGCAGACAAATCTCATTTGATGTGTTTTACATACCACTATGAGAGTTCACCTGCATGTCAAACAACACACAATACATCTTCAGATTTGTACACGGTCCCAGACATACCCTTGCTACAGCACGGCAGTCTGGGTACCAATCAGACTTGGCCCCAAAGCCCTTTCTATTTCAAAAACCACACTGTGCCTTGGAATTATTCCCATGCCGAGAGTTAGGTATGGACCCCCTCAGGTGGACAAGTATTTGCCAGGAGAAGAGAGGCACACCCTCCCCTTGCCAAGATGTGACTGCCCCACAGGAGCAGCTGGCTGGCTGGTTTTGTCAGACCACTCTGGGACCTGGGAGGGTGTTTGACTCTCACATATCAGTTTGATGCCAGAAATTGCCCTACATCACTCCCTTCTCTTTTTGCTTCCATGATTAAAAATTATATCCATGACCTCTGACAGATATTCTGGAAGAAATAAGCTTAAGTGGGGAAAAGGCATTTACTGCATGTAGCTGGCAAACAGCTTTTGCCTTGGTCCTCTGCCACACTGTAATTTTTTCTTTAGGTCCTGATTTTGATAACCAGGTATTTTTTCCTAGCACTGAAAGCGTAGCTGAGAATTCATTTATTCCCACACAAAGGCTGGTATCCAACAGGCTCCCAGTACTGGGAGATCCCCATACTTGACCACTTTTTTCTAGTCTATCAATTTGTTTTCTAATGCACACATACTTACTTTCCAGTTTGCCCTTCTTCCGTCTAATTGATGCCCGAAGTAAATCTGGCCCTTCTAAGTCTTCCTGAAACCGTTTTGCCTTCACCTCTGAAAACCATTCACCTGTCACAAACTTCTTCTTCTTTTCATCCTTGATGGAGCCCTGTATTCGCCTGAAAGTCAATGAGAACATCACACACCAAAAAGATCGCCAAGGTTTCGACCTCGCCCATTACCTCTGTAACCACTGTCTGTGTGGTACACCTGTCTGATATACTATGAAGGATCCAGAGATTACTCTCTGCAGTCACAAGGGCCAAACAAGCATTAAAGCAAAAGCTGATTTACTCTGTATCAGAAATGGGAACAGTGCCTTGTAAACACAGGCTTTCACTTCTTCCAAATTTTACAAATCCAAATCGGAGTCACCTGGCAAGGAGATCTGTCTATTTGCATTGCAGCCCTGAGGGTCTGGGAGGGGATGGGGCTGTTTGCAGGTCTTGCACTTCTCCCTTTTATTTGTCTATTAATCTCTTTATGAGCAGCAAAGCCTTTTGGATCAAATCTGATCCAAAACATGGAAATAAATCATGTTATTTAGGAGAGTATCCTGTCCCTGCAGCTTCCTCCCCAGACACAGCTACTCCTGCCATGCCAATTTTGGCACTCAAACAGTTAGCTCTCCTTCCTGAGCACAGCTTCTCCTACTGGAACTCGCTCTGGCACACCCAGAGCTGGTTTTTGGCACCTAAACCTGTCAGTGCTCTGTTTGCTAGCCTGTACTTTTAACCCTCCTCCAGTTATTTTTTACACTGCAGCTTGCTGAATTAGCTGCCTTTCAGCTGGCACTGCCTCCCACAGCTCACTACTACTCAGGGTACCTGCGAGACCTGAGAGGCCAGAGGAAACTCTTACCTCAGTTCAATTCTCAGCAGGAAGATACCCCAGACACCCATGGAGCCTTGAAGGGTCACGTTTGGCTGCCTAAAGGCCAGAAGGGAGCAGGTATGGGATAAGTGGGCTCACATCTCTTCAGGCAGTGCTGGGGGGCCAGCAGGACTGACACCTAGGGAGGTGCACAGCTCCCATCTAGACCAGAGTTGCATCTGTCCCAGGGAGCAACTCGAGGTGCCAGCCCAGAGGAGATACAGGAGATATTTTAATCTTGTTGACACCAGACCAGTGCAATGTCATTGGCTTCACTTCACCCTGCAGGCAGGTTGTGTGGGAGCCAAACATGCCCACACGTGCACCAAAAGCTGCACTGCATACAGCCAGGCTGCCAGTAAGCGGCACCCAGCACCACCCTGGCCAGGAGCTAACTCACTTTGCTCCCAAGTGAAAGCCTTCTGTGCAACAGCTTCCAAAGGGCAGCGAAACAAAACCGAAATAATTCAAACACTCTTCACTCCCAAGCTCTACTGCAGAGCAGAAATTCACTGCATTTCAGAAGAAGAAAAGAGGGGGGAAAAAATATAAAACCTTTTTGAAACCTTGTTTTAATTGTTTTAATTCAGGAGCGATACAAGAGCATGCAGACACACATACATCTGAAGCCCAATCTGTCTATGTGCCACCAAGTTTCCGGAGCTCTCACCCCTCAGCAGAGGCCAGGGCATGTAGGCTCCCCATCACCTACTGCAAAGCTAACCACTCCCCCTTCAAGCCTTGAGCATCCCTCCCACATAGGGCTTACTGGTTTTTGGCTGAAAAGCAAGTTGAAGACTCACATCCTTAAGGGGTAAACTGGCACAGTGCCATCCACACTCACAGAACTACTAATTTCTTGCCATGGAGAGCTTGGTGCCAGCTTCCTGAGCTTGGTGCATACTGTCAACCCAGATGGTCAAATGGCTGGCATTTAAAAAGTGACAGTAGCAACAAGCAATCCCGATCAACCAGACTTGAGCTCGAGGATGGCCAGTGGCAAGTGTGCTGAACTGAGAGCGATTCCTGGCTCTGAAACAGCTCCTCACAAGGTTTTGGTAGATCCTGCAGCCTCTTGCTGCCCCTCTCTGCCTGCATGATGGATGCTGCACACACACCCATCTTAAAGAACGCTGGAGGGACACAGAGACAGGGATTTAAAGTCTCCTTTTAAAAGACTCTGTGGAATATCTGTGCTAGCGAGTGAGAAAAACAGGAGAGCAGCTACTCCCCTGCTCAGACCTCTGAAACTGAGAAATCAGCATCTTCCTCCCCAGAGCAGGAAAGGGATGATTTCCCTTGGTGTCTCTGGGGGTTGCTGATTAACTCGAGTCCAGCCCTACAATTGTGCACAGAGGAGAGCAGCGACAGCAGGGTGGCTGAGAAAGCGAGAGGTGGAAAGAAAAGATCCATCAGGATCTGAGCAAGAAGGGACAGCACTGCTACTGCCCATATCTCTCCTTGTGCACACACATACACACCCCCCCCCCCCACTTTCTAAAAGTAAAAAAATCCCCCCAAAGGAAGCTCACAACCTGCCATTATTGCAGCTCTCTCACCTGATGCGATCCCCATCCTTCTTCTTCAGCTCTGCATCTCTCTGCAGAACCTTCATCAGCTTCTCATATTCCTCCTCGGTCAGAAAGCTCAAGTCCAACATCTTCCCTGCAATCCACTTCAGTTCTTCAGAGCCGAAGCAACGACACACCAGGAACTAATCCAGCCTTGAGTGCAGCAATGCCATGTGCAGCCTGCCCTGGTGCGCTCAGCAAGACGCGGCTGGAGGAAAAGGACTTCACAACAGCATGGCTTGGGTGGAAGTTGCGTTAGCACCTGGACTCACACTTCCAGGCTCTTCCTTGGCACATTTCTCTGCACTGCATGCCTTCCCCTGCCAGGAAAATTCTCTCAGCAAAATTATGCTCCTTTGCTTTTCCTCAGGCACAGTCACAGCGATTGGGAAGCCAATGTCAATCAAACAGGCAAGCACGGGAAGGAGCAAGCTCACCGCCCGCCTTAGCTGCCTCAGCAGGCAGGAAAGCTCATCTCACCACCAGCAAGCCCAGCACCTCTGGCATGCGCTTCCTTCACCGGGGAAGTCTGCCTCCGTGAAGATCAAGCATCCTGCAACGAAATAGCACCGCGATGCCTTTTATGATAAGTGCGACATATGGTAACCGAGTGTGTACATTGGGGGTTTTTATTTGTTCTTCAGCACAAGTTCCAAAACAAGCTGCCCTACTTTCCTCCCTGTCCTACAGCTTCTCACACAGTACTAAACTAACCAGGACATTGTTTTATTCTAGCTGCTTTCATATTAACAGGTGAGTAGTTGGCTGGGCATGCTACATGCAAAATACACATATAAATCACCAAATCGCTTATTTGCTTTTTACCTCCATTCTTCTTTTCCTCACTTCTTCCTGCCCGAAATGAGACAGAGGAGAAGCAGCCAACCTTTGTAAAGCAACTGGAAAGGACAGAACAGCAACCTGCAGGTGTTATTTCTGCAGGTTACGCTACAAAATACCAAAGGCTGCTCATTTGCCAGTAAGCGTGCGCTTTGTTTTATGCCATGCTGATATTTGCTATTCAAACAGTACAGGTGCAAATCACTTTAGTAAGTGTTTCAACAGACACTGAAAATGGCCAGAGGCTGCAGGGCGTGGAGGAAGAGCAAATCATGTGTTGCTTTACTGCTTTATTCCTTTTCCTCCCTCCTGGCCAACTTGAGGGCAGTAAAGCACATTGCCAAGGGAGCAGAAGTTCTGCTCGTGTCCGTGTCGGCAGTTTCTAGCTCACCACATGGGATTTTTCCACTGTTTACAAGCCTGTCAGATGACTGTGGGTTTCATCATGCTTGGCTTTTTGTCTCAAAGCCACAGGCTTGGGAGTCAGGTCATTAAAAATGACTAAATCCCATCTCTGATGGCAAACTTGATCCAAAGATCATCAGTTCCGTTCCCTAACCTCAAGGCCTGGATCACCCCTAGTCTCTGTCTGCCTAATCCAGCCCTTAGATGGCAGCTGCAGCCCTCCCAGGCCATGTATTTCAGTGCTCAGCTAACTGGCAGTAAGCAACTTCTTCCCACTGCCTAGCCCAGACCTTCCTGACAGACATCAGCCCATCCAATCCACCATGGGGAGATGCCCCCTCTGCAGCCATCCTCAGAGGATTTTACATTTCAACCTCCATGTTAACCAAGCCCAGCTCCTTCAGGTCCCTCAGGGCTGGCATCATCATCATAATTTCTGTCACTCTTCTCTCGACAATGTCCACACAGCGCACCTCTTCCTTCAGCTGGCATATCCAAAGGTGAGCACAAGTATTTTGGCTGAACTGTGCTCATTTGACATCATTTCCCAGATTTATGTTACCCGTGGATGTTACATTTCCAAAAGCTTGTCACTTTCGTCATAGTGTAACAACACACCAGAAGAAAGAATAGCTGCCTTGCCTTCAACACTTACAAAGAACTACCGCAGAACACCATGTAAAAAGGGTTGTAAAAGGAATGGGTATTGTCATAAAAAACTCTGTAATTATTTGAAAATAATTTTTTGGGGGAAGGAAACTTAACATTTCATTGAGGCAAGTATGGTTGTGCTTGTCACACTACAATTATAATCTTTAACATCTGAGAAACTATTGATACCACCCTAAACAGTTAAAACTGAAACAGTAATAATAATAATAATAAAATAATAAAAAGCCCTGAAAAATCTACTGTTTAAACCCATGCTTCATCCATCTTGGCACGGCTCATCCACGCTTCATTCCAACCATCTACCCTCTCTGGATCTCAGGCACAATCCTGCTTCTACAAAGACATTTACAGAAATTTCCGGGACAGATTTTATTTTTAAGAAAGCATCTAGGGACACAGTTTTCACAGTATTTTCTTCTCTAGAACTTTTATTTATTTTTAACAAACCCATGACATGTGGGCTGAAAGTACTTCAGAAAACATTTTCAGCAAAGACTCATATTTATTCATCAGTTTGGTAGTCAATTAGAAAAAGAATAAAGGCTACTTCTTTATAAATAGCCTTTCCTTTTTCCCCCCTGAGAATATTTTATCTTACTGGAGTAGTTACATTAGAAGGAAAAGGTTAACAGAAACCAAACAGCCAACTCCTCCTTTTGTGTGAAATAGTTAAAAATCAAACCACTTAATGCACTGGCTGTGGGAAAGGGAGCTGGCCCAGAAGGCCGCTCCACCTGGAGACTTTCCTGGCAGACCCAGGAGCTGCAAACCTGCTGCCCCCAAACTCCAGGAATAAAAAAAGGCTGGGAAATGATGTCCACGTGTCCACGTGTGCCACAGCGATGTTCCTGCTGTGAGACTTGAGCTTTTGCAGCCTCTGATGGGTGCACCGTGCTGCCATATCTTGGACACACCAGGAGAACCCCTCCATTAACCACTGGGGCACAGTGCCAGAAGGGAGAGCGTGTTATTTGTTTACTTGGCTCGGGAAGCACAATAGAGGAAGGATAAAAATCAACTGACATGTACAGTATGTTATCAGGCAGGCACACTGCACTGTACCCAACCATTGCCCGCTCCCCCGGGTTGCTTAATCCTAGAGCTCACGCTTACACTCCTTAAGCAGCGCTGCACAGCTTCACTTTGCTTTGTTCAATTGCACATAATCCTCTCCCCTCTCAAACGCTTGTTAATGAACAGTTCAGAGCCCACAGGGATGATGCAGTACAAACACCTAAATTGCCAGGTGTGCAAGAAAGCCAGGACACCTGTGGGTCTCACACAGACGGGGACACTTCTGCATGTCCTGCCCAGCCCTCGCCTCCAGCTCTGCAAAGGGCAGGGAAGGCAAACACAATAAAAGCCTTGCAAGTCTGTAGGGCAGTGATGCGAGTCACCAGGCAGTGCTGGGGCAGATTCTGCACTAGACTGAGACCTCTTAAGTACAAGAACCTTTATTAAACCCACTAACTGATGTAATTGATATTGGACCAACTGTGACAAGCAAAAATGAAGTTGTGTTCTCCCTGCCCCTTGCCAGAGGGAGATCCCTCCTAGGTTCGACTGGCAACGGGAGCAAAATGGAGAGTCATGAAAGAGCCAGCCGTTTGGGTCCAGATTCACAGCATCTGCTTGAAGACTGATGCACTTCATGCAGAGCAAGCTTGGGCTGTTGTCAGGTGCTGCAGCACCCCATGCCCCAGTGCAGCAGGAGCAGCACTGCCAGGTCCTGCAGCTTCTCACAACAAAGCAGGCAGGCAAAATGGATTATCACAGATCCAGGAAAGACATCACAGAGATCGACGTGCACACCCAGCTATGTTGACAAATGCTGGGTGTGGAGGGGTGTGCAGACAAGCAGAAGCATGACCTGTCATGTGGCATAACTGGCTGCATCTCTTAGATGGTGTGTTACACCGCTGCACTGCTTGTCAAGCCCAGAGCCCAAGCACAGGCAGAGAAGTGATGCCTGTTCTGTCAGAACAGCGTACTGGGATCTGTTCGTCTCCCAACAGATTTTCTTTCAGAATCCAGTTTAAAAATACAGGCCAGGCCATATATGGCTACAATGAAGGTCCCTGCAATGCACTAGTTTATCTCCACCAAGGGCTAAGAGCACAGGGCTAGAGAGTGTACACTGAGCTGTCCTGTGTCCCAGCTTCCTGCAATGTACAGGGCAGGGACTCCCCAAAGCATGAGCAATGTCTCTGCATTTTACAGATTTTTCTAGTTACTTTGGGAACTCACATTAATTTCAAGCATTTGCAATATCCTCAAATCCCCATGGTCCCACAGCCTCATCACACTTTAAATGAGAGACTATCTGCCATTGTTTTGTCTTGACCTGCCACTTGCATGCTTCATTTAATAGCCTCAAGCATTCTATTAGAAAACCCAGTAAGGATTGCTCTGCAGTCTCCTGCTCCATGTTGCTCATTTTGCAGAACTGTGTCACAGCTGGTTTCTCTTCCAGAGGAAGGAAGCTTGTTGTTTGCTCAATTCCAGGTGTTACTCAGGAAACTTTGATCATACCTCACACCCTTCTCTGCACCCCATCTCACTGAGCTGCTAAATATTGTTTATGTGCCAAAAGGTTTTTATGAACAGCTGCAAACCCTGGTATCTTCTTCACCTGTGAGACTGGTTTTGCAGTGCCAGGAGAGGCAGTGTAAGCTCTATCCGGAGCCAGGAGGGAGACAGGCAATGCCAGCCTTCACACAGCTCTGCCAAGCCCCTGGCAAGAGGAGGAAAGCTAAGAGGGATACTACTAACAGGAATAAACCTTCCCTTTGTCAGCTGCTTGGATGGTGCACAAGCAAAGAGCACTGACACTTGGGGAGAGCAGCAGTCCCGCAGGTTTTGGAGCTGGCAGCCAGAGAAAGGCCAGGTGCTGAGCATGGTTTGACTCCCATTTACACCAGCCAAGGCATCTAAATTTGTGACCTGTCCAGAACTATCCTTTTCCCTTCAGCAAAGCATCAAGTGACAGTGTGACACCCCCTAGTACTGACCCAATACCCAACCTCTAAAAGTGAAGGAGCAAACAAACACCAACCTTTCTGCGGCAGAGCACAACATCCTCTTGCAGGGAGCACACCTGCATTGGGGCACACTGACTGAAAGCACCTTCGGACAGCCAGCAGCCTGGACAATGCTCGTTTCCTTGTTCCTTGGTGCTCTCCAGTGTGTTCCCACACAAATGATCAGAACCAACTGAATTACCTGTGCTGATGGTCCTGCCTTCTCTCCCTGGGGAGCCTGCTGGCCACACAGGTCATGGGCATGCAGCTGCACCCTCAAGAAATAGCTCAGGAAGGTGTAGTTCTGGAGTGCTTTCCAAAATAAATAGCTTGACTAACCCCACGTAGAGTTCCTGCAGCAGCAAGCGCTACTTATGAAGGAAGGTATGCTACAGACCTCTCGCCTGGATTCATGTATTCTCTCTTAAACTCTTTTCTTTTATTACAGTGGAGAAGGGTGTTGTTCTGGGAGTTGTCTGTTGTTGTTTAAGTAACTCTCCTTCAGAGAGTTTTATTAGGTGAAAGTAATTTAAAAAAATGTTCCTTAGCCTGCAGGCATGAAACATAGCCCCTTTTGGAAAGGCAGATGCTGAAGGGGCTTCTGCCTTCTTTGGGCTGCATTTTCATTTTATTTCTGTGGGGTTTAACTCAGCTCCAGCTCAAAACAGAACAATATTAATGCTCTTCATAACTAACCCGAGCACAAACTGCTTGGTGCTCTTGCTGTCATCTGCCTACAGACAAGAATTATCTATAGACCATCTGCAGGGCACTCCAGTCTCACTTCTGATTTCTCAGCGTGCACCTCTCCTTCCCAATGCTGCACACCTTCCTCAGCACCAGGATGTGTGCAGATTAATAATATACACCACAGGCCAAGCAGATTTAATTGGCTAGACATTGCTCTGCATGCAGAGGGAGAGGATGAATTCAGGAACTTTAACCTGCCAATTCAGTAGTCAGGTCTGATGAACAATGACAGCATTTAATACCCCAGTTTCATCACACACGTGAGTGTAGGACCATCCAGACTCACCTCACCCTTTGAGACCTGGAGCTGCACACAGGTCCATGTAATAAAGATATGAAAACATCTCTACCCAAAACATAACAAAACCCGGAACCGATAATACTGATCTCACCAGGCTATTCATAACCAGATGAAAATAGCAGCAAGCTGGAAAGGCTGCTTGACTCTGTCCATACCTCTTTATCACATATTCTGCCACAATGTAAGGAAATAACCTCCTTTTGCTTTACAATGTGCAGACACTGCCCAATACCCTTATTAGTCAAGACAGCTCTTGTAGGGCAGGTCAAAAGCAAGAGTAGCATTGTATTAAGAATGATGGATGTGGTCCTGGCAGCCACAGTCACACTGCAGTTCCAATACATGCTGTAGTTAACAGGACGAGAAAGACTTAGTGCCAAAACTGCCATACCCGTCAAGAGCCCATGATCAGCCCTGTGTCTCTCAAGCTGGAGGGCCCAGCCCCATTCTTCCTCCCATCTGATCTTCTGCTGGCCATATCATGAAATACACAGAGGCATTGCCATCACTATTTTACAGCCAAAACACTAACAGTGATTATAATGCTCATATACATAATATTATAACATTTTTTTGACCTCCTTTACCAGCAGAGAAGAAATAAAAAGCAAACTGTAGGATGGTCTTTCTCTTTGGGAGGGAGGGATTGAAAATCAGCATAAAAACTCCTGTGGGGGCTGGACTGTGTCTCCTTGCCCCGAGGCCAGTGCTTCGGCTCCAGCCACAGAGGGAGCGGTGCCATCCCAGTTTCAACCCAGCACAGAAGCTTGCCTTTGGTTGCAGTCTGAACCAGCCACAGTCATCGAGAGAAATGGCACAGAGCTCAAGAGCAGACATCGTCACCCAGGTATATTTGGCCTGTGGCCATAGTCACACCACTAGCCCTCTTTTCTCCCTCTCCGTTTCACATCACCTCTCTCACCATCACAAAATAAATCTATAAAATACCTGCCTTTTGGTTAGCCATTGCTAAGCAAAGTTCCACAGCATCATGAGAGCTCTTCCAAGGTGCACCAGTTTCTCCTTATATGCAATACGCCACTTGTAGCTATGAACTGTCTTGTCCTTTGCAGACCATGAGCAGCAGTGAGCTAGGAGAACAGAGAATATATTTAATATATCTGTTTTCTGAAAAGCTATTCCACAACAAATGCTGTGGCTGTGCTTTCTGCAATAATATGTATCTGACTTGTCCAGAGAGAATAAAGGTCTACTGTTCCTACCCAAAAAACTCCTAAGCAACCAAGTCATACAGAAATGGCCTTCAGATGAATGACAGCCAATAAGCTAAAGAATAACTTCAAACAAAGTGGGTCTTGCAGAGCAGTCCATGTATAAACAAATAAATCTGTTACCATCACATAGGGAATGTCAAAGCTGAATTCTGGCAATACTGGGCTGGTTTAGTGTCACCCGTCTCCAAATGCAACAATTACTTGAGCCTAATTAATCACAGACTTTACACAGGTTTTTCTCTATGCAGCAAGGTTGTACAGGACACCATGAGCCATTCCCTACAGATAACCACCATTGAGCGCAGCTTTGGCAGGCGCCAAGGGGCTGGCTGGAAGACAGCAGCTTTGACTCTAGCAATGGCTTTTCACTCCCACATGCATCCCAGAACAAAAAGTACTGCTCAGTTCATTGTGAGGCCTGCCTTGGGTGGTTTCTTTCAGTTTCAGTCATTGTCTCACATTACACTTGCCAATAATGTCCATCATGATGGAGAATCTCAGCTGTTTTATTAAAATCTTTTTCCTCCTCATCCCCCTGGGCAGCTTTCATGAAGGACATCCATTGATCAAGAATGGCCCTGAGATGCTCTTAGGCACTTAGGAATTGCAGGAATTTATCAGAGCACTAAGGTCTCCAGCCCAGCCCCTTGCGAGCAGCCAGTAGAAGATATTTTAGAACAATACAATGCTTAGCCAAAAAAAAAAAAGAGAGTAAACTCCCCTATTCAGAGCATGTGGGGAATGCAAAATTGAGGAAATGCTCCACTGACCACATTAGAAGCAGGTGAACTTGGCTTCTTTGCACTCAGCCTCAGAAATACCGCAGCTTCCAAAGAAGGTATGAGACCCACAGCATTACAGGCAATTTTGTTAAAGGGTATTTTGCCATTAAGGATTTCTACCCAACGCAACATAACTGTCACCTGAGTAATTACACTGAACTCTCCCCATCTCCTTCTAGCAAGGAGCTGCAAGGGTGGAATTTGCATTACATACGATTTACTTCCTTTTATCCATTTTCAATTACATGAACCATCCTACAGTTACCACCTAGGGTAAACAAAAGACTGAGCTTCACAGTCCTAACCATTATTTCCTAGAGCCTGCATGGCCAAAAAAACCCCAACAAAACCCCTCAGAAGAGAAGTGACTCAGACTTCTGAAGGTTGATAAGGCCTTTTACTGGTAATAAACCGATAATCCAATGCTTTAAATATTTGAGACTTCTGTTTATTTCATAGGTGGGGACTATTTGCACATCTTGCAGGATGTAGTTCATTGCAATTCTGAAGATTGCCAGAACATAAATAAACAAGCACAGCTGCCTGGGACACTGAGAGATCCTCTAATATCCCATGGAACAAGGATGGTCATGTCCTAGCTGCAAGAGAGGATGCCAGTATTTCAGAGAGCTTGCTATGTCTGTCACCCAGCCAGACCCGCTCTGCCTCCGTCCAGCCACAGCGCAGGCAGAGAGGTGAAATATCCTGGTGTCCAGGCTTCCCTCTCAGCCAAGGGAGAAAAGTCACATTTTATCAGCTTTGAAGAAACCCAGTTGTCCTGCTAGCAGACTTTTTAACTTCCACACATATGAAGGTTACTCATAAAAGCATCTTCTCAGCTGTTATACTTAGAAAGACCACAACAAATAAATACATGGCAGCTGAAAGCGAGAAGTTAGTGCCATAAAGCCAGACCACTGTGGGTGAGGGTTATACTGTTAGGTTAATCATCTCCCTGTCCCCATTTGTGTCTCTCTCATCCTCAGAACCTGGATATTTTCAATATGAAAAAGGGCGATGGAAGATAAGGTCTGGCCCAGGTCAACTGCGAGACTGTCAGATGAAGAACAAAGCAACCACCCATGAGAACTTCTGGCTTTTATTTTTGATCTTGAAAAATACTTACTGATCTCAACTTTGCTTCCTTCCAAATGTAGTTTCTCCATGTTTGCCTCCAGTGGTGACATGTTACAAATTGCTTTTCTGACCCTGCTTGTTATGCCCCAGTAATACCAAGCTTGCAACACCTGCCTGGATGCAGGTTAGGAGCCCTTGGAATCACAAGCTGTTTCTCTGATAAAAAACAAACAAAACCCAAACCCCCTTTTATTGTATCACAGTGGGAGCTCAGAAGTCAAAAATATGTGGGGCCCAATTCTTTTACACTCCTTTGCCTGCTGAGCTCAATGGCATGAGGCAGAGCACAGGGCTGAAGCCCATGGGAACCCAGCCCTGTTTAGGAAACTTTGCACACTGAGGGATCCTTCCTTCTGGGTCAAGAATTATTATTAAGCCTCAGCCACACCTGGGTGGTTCTCAAAAATGGAATGAAGGTAACTGCAAAACAGTGGGGTGCACTGCATCAGTGCTTAAAGTAAGGTGTGTTTGGAAGGTAGAATTCCCTCAAGCACCAGGGAAAAGCCAAGTTTTGGAAACAACATTCTAAGAAGTTATCTTCTGACCTGCAATTTCTAGTTTGTGATGCCAAACACAGAGGGCCTACATCCACAGTCTGGAGTCACAGTATGAAAGGAGAGAAAAACAAAGCTCCAGTCCATGCCTGATTTGGGATTCCAACCTTCTTCTCTTCTAATTTCCAAGCACACACTGAGGTCTGGACTGCATCTGGTTTGAGTGCAGAAACGCACCATGCCACAACTTTACATCTGTTTTACTTCGTCACCCTGAGGTACAGTGAAAGGGGACTCCAGGGAAAGTGTTCCCACTACTGAAGCTGCAACTTCCCCTCCTGTCACTGTTCCATGAGAAAACAAATTCATACCTCAGAATATATTTTATTAAATTGCCTACTTTTCTTCCAGGAGTAACACAACTTTCCAACGCAAACAGAGACTTGGTCACACTTATTTGGGCCATGTATGAGCTTTAGGAGCTGGATGACTCGCGTGGGACAGGAGATATCTCTGGCAGCATTTGTTTCCTGCAATAAGCCACCTGCTTCCACTTTGTCCTTTGCAATGCCCAGTTAGGTGAAAGACCTTGCATTTAAGTCTTCCCAGCAAAGGGTGATGTACAACACCCATAGACATGGGGAGGCTAATACTACCAGAGATGGGCAGTCTGAATTCATAAGTGTAAAGTCTTGCACCTGGGAAGGAACAACTGTTTGTATCAGTACAGGCTGGGGATGACCTGCTGGAGAAGAGCTCAGTGGAGAAGGACCTGGGGGTCCTGGTAGATGACAGGTTGGCCATGAGCCAGCAGTGTGCCTCGGTGGCCAAGAGAGCCAATGGGATCCTGGGATGCATCAGGAGGAGTGTAGCCAGCAGGTCAAAGGAGGTGATCCTCCCTCTCTACTCTGCCCTGGTCAGGCCCCACCTGGAGTATTGTGTCCAGTTCTGGGCTCCTTGGTATAAAAAGGACAGGGATCTCCTGGAAAGAGTCCAAAGAAGGGCTACGAAGATGATTAAGGGCCTAGAGCATCTCCCCTATGAGGAAAGGCTGAGTAAGCTGGGACTGTTCAGCCTTGAGAAGAGAAGACTAAGGGGGGACCTAATCAAAGTTTATAATTATCTGAAGCAGGGGATGCAGGGGGAATCAGCCAGCCCCTTTTCAGTGGTCTGTGGGGATAGGACAAGGGGCAATGGCTGCAAGTTGGAGCATAGGAAGTTCCGCACCAACATGCGGAAGAACTTTTTCACAGTGAGGGTGACAGAGCCCTGGGACAGGCTGCCCAGGGAGGTGGTGGAGTCTCCTTCACTGGAGAGATTCAAGACCCGCCTGGACGCCTATCTGAGCAATATGAGTTAGGGAGCTGCTTTGGCAGGGGGGTTGGACCCGATGATCTCTCGAGGTCCCTTCCAACCCCTACAATTCTGTGATTCTGTGATAAGGAAATTAATTCCTTAATTAAATAAATGAGATGGCACACTAATTTCATGTCAAAGAGGCAGCTCTCAGGTTTTCTCTATAGGAGAAAGTTACAGTAGGTTAATTAACTACAGGCATGGCTATAAATACACGTGCTTAAACTAGCACAAATCTGCATGTGGACAGGGACTGTCATTTAGTTCAGCTCAAGATAAAAGTTTAGGTAAACTTGAGCGAGAAATCCAAACACAGATTGTACCAATTTAATTAAATCACTAAAAATAAAGTCAGTTTCAGATGATCATCTGGTACCATTTTCTTACATAGGTAAGGTGTTTCTTCCATCTGTGCAGCTCCAGGAATACTTAGCAAATCTTGCAGGGCGGTGGGGAAGACAGACGTTTTGGATAAGAGTAACAAGACCTGATGAACAATGTCATGTCATTCCTAGGTGCTCAAGCTGAGTAAGATTTGGAGCTTTTGTACGAGCAGCTAAAACTACAGCCATAACTGATGATACTGCTGAGTAAAGTACAGCTTACACTGCACAGGGTTAAGATGCCAGCCCAGTGATGCTCACACCACTGACTGCTCTGGAGTGCTATGTTCAGCCCAGCGAGCTGCATGTCTGCGAGAAAGCAACAGACCGAGCTGAACCCACTGAAGTGAAGCAAGCTTATTCCAGCAGACACCCCGAGCAGCAGCCAGCAGCATACAACATCCTCCCTGGGTCAGCTTTGCCCAACTGCTGTCCCAATCCCGCCTCTTTTTGCTTCTCCAAGATGAACTCTACCGTTAGGCTTAACTTGCAAAAAAAGCAACTTGATTTTGATTCGAGTCACTAATAGGCACTTACATCTCAATGCAGCTTTGCCACCTGCTGAGCCCCCCAAGACAGCTAAGTACTCCTTTAAACTTTGTTACAAACATTTATTACTGTTCTTTCTGCCCCCCAACATCTCTGAAGTGTCCATAACAACCCCGAGTTAAATGCAATCAAAGTGAGCCTGCCACACAATGAATACTTTGTCCAAGTCGTGCCATACTGTGGCAAGGGCTGCCTCTTTCCCAGCGATGGAGGCCCATTAAAGGGACATGATTTATGAGCTCAGGACGAAAAAATTAGTTTGAGCTTCAATTACAGCATTGTGCAGGAGAGCAGAAACTTGGGTCTCCACATGGAGCTTCTCAGATATTCTGCCAAAGGAGGAACAGGGAGGGAAAGTGGTGCAGGGGGGGTAAAGGAGATGGGTTCAGCCCTTATAACCAACTGGTCCTCACCTGCTGACAGCCTCATAGAAGTTTCACAGTGGCTGGACATCATCCTAACCATACCCTGTGGTAGGTCCTGGGGCAGATATACAGGGAGTACAGAATGGTCTATAACCTTGCTGGGGAGAATGTCCATTGCAAACTTATTTTAAAGTTATTCACTGCCAAAGAAAGCCACGAAAGACATAATAAACCATAAAGCAGTGGCCACAGGTTACCATAGCTTATACTACAGCATCAATCACACCAGAGCTGGCTATAAAGGAAGCAGAAATTAATAAATGCTGCTCTTGTTGCCATGCCAACTATTTACAACAATGAAGCATGAATAAGGAAGTAAATAAAGTCAGGACGGAAGGAGTGGCTACGGAAATACTGACAAAACAGCAGGAGAAATCATCGGGAAGTGACACTTCACATTCCAGACTTTCATGAGTACCTTACAATACAAAGCAGGGAAACAATAAAAAAATGTATGCTATAAAGCATTGCCCCTTATTTTGTAGGATTTTCCCTCTTTTTTTCAAAAGTTTATCAAGCCAGATTTTCTCTACAACATAGCTGCATTTTGGTCTGATACCTCTCCTCTGAAAACCAGCATCCACCTCACGCTTACTCTTATAACAGAGGCCACAAAACCACTCTGACTAATTGCAAAAGACCTCAATAACACAACTCACCAACACAAGGTAAAGGATGCTTTTATTTAGGTAACAGTCCAAAACCCTGACCAGGCTAACACGCATGGAGTACCAAACCCAGAGTCCCCAGCCTGGCACAGCACGTGGCCACTAAGTGGGTCCCGAGCCCCAACCCAAAGAGCAGCGAGAAGCAGGGACACCTCCTGCTTGCTGCAGCGCTGACAGCCCTGCCTGACATCATGTGGTCGCTGTGCGAGATGCGTTCCTCGCACGGAGAGCTGCAGCTACGGCATGCCTGCACCTGCATCGACGTTCCCTACCGGCGCTTCCATGCCCTGCAACAAGCATCGAGGCAGCGAGGCCAGCCCCACGTGCTGTGCCCAGCAGCTGCATGCGGCAACCATGGCAGCTGTTAAACCCAGCGCTCCCACCAAGCCACCGCTGCTGCGGGATCACGCCCGGCCGGCGTGAGGCCGTGCGGGTCCCACCGACCACTGGCCTCTGCCTTCCACCTGGAGGGGAAGCCCCGGACCGGTCCAGGGTACCTTGGGCACGGCTGGCACCAGCCCTGCGGCTCCCCACGCCGCCAGAGCGCGGCCGCCGGGAGGCACCCGGGGCAGCGGGAGGCACCCGGGATCTCCTCGCCTGCCACTGCGGACGCTCTCCCCTCCCGGACTGGCCGGCGCCGCCGGCAGGCACCGCTACCCAGGGCCGTCCCGCCGGGAGGTGCCGGGACGCTCGTACCCGCCCGCCTCTGCCAGGCCCGGCCGGGGGCTGCACACCCACCCCCCAGGGACACCGGGACGGGGCCCGGAACCGACTGAGCTCCCGGAGTCCCTTACCTGCCCTCGGCGGCGTGGGGCGGCCGGGCGGGGCGGGACTACGCTCTGGAGGCGGGGCTATCCCCTCGCGGGCCGGAGCCGGGGCCGGGCGGGGGCGGGGCGGGGCGGGCCGGAGCCGGGGCCGGGCGGGGGCGGGGCGGGCCGGGCCGGGCCGGGCCTGCCCCGTGCGGCAGAAGCGGGGAAAACGCGATCTGGAGCTGGCAGCAGGGAGAGCAGGAGCCGGGGTGGGTGGGGTCCGGTGGCAGTTTGGGGGTCTTTTCGATTTGTGTCGGGAGAGCGGGTGCAGGCCGCAAGCCTCCTGCCTCAGCCCCAGCGCTCTGCGTGGCGCAGAGCGGCCCCGCTGGCAGAGCCCTCAGAGCAGCGGCTCGGGAGCCGCCCGCCTGCTCACGGCTGCTGCCGTCCCCTCTCGGGATGGCAGCGCTGCCAGCATCGAAAGAAACCCCGTCCCGCTCCCCTTGCCGTGCCTGAGAGGTAACGGAGGGATGCAAGGGCCAAGGGGTACTCCAGTCTTCAACTCGGGCAGGTAAAAAAGAGTGAACCCCCCCCAAGCCCCTGTCCAAACTGAGCCAGCAAAAATTAAGCCCTGAGTTAAGATTTGAAGGTACATTTCCAGCAATTCCCATTTATTTGGATTCCTACATCCCTGCAATACCTCTTCGGTGTAATCTAGACCCACAAGGCTGCCCTCCATCCCCCTCAGCGTTTCACACTGTGCAATGGGTTAGAGTAAGTATTTTTTAGAAGAGGGTTATTAAGAGTTCAGGACATGGGCGTATTTGTATTGGAGTATTTGCTTTCCCACTGTGAATGCTGTTTTCCAGCTGCAGTAAGCCAAAATCACTCGGATGGTCTCAGTTAGCTGTGATAAGTTAACTGGTAGTTGTGCATTTCCTCCAGCTCAGATAAACAGTTCTGCCCATGGCCATCAGCTCCTGCGTTTATCTTTTCAATGGTGCCTTTAGGCTATAAAAAGGAGCGCTGGGTTTGAAGGCAAACAGCCAGCATCTTGCTCCTACCATTAACTTCAGTAAAGCCATAGAAATTACTCTTCTGTCTCTCAGCTCCAGTCAATGGCAATAGCACTAAAGCCTGCTGAGATCAGTAAGAGAACTGTGTTATTACTGTAACTTGGCTTGGATGCTCAGAATCAGCTTTAGGGTTTCCGCATCAAATTAATCAGTGCAAACTGGATTCTGCAACTGCAGGAAGAATTTTGATATGAGGGTTCAAGAGATACAACATTGCTTGTATTTACAGCCTGTGCTTTCATTTTTTTATCCAGGTACCTTAACCCAGGCCATTACAGCCTCTGTCTAATGATGGGTGAAATATAACGACCCTACAGCATGCAGTAAACTTTAGATGTGACATACAAAGTCTCCAAACATCACCATGAGTCTGAATTTCTGGGTGCTGCACAGTCAATGATTCTGCATCAAATGGAAGGAGGAACAACAACTTAGTACAGGTTTTATTTCTGTTCAGTCCCATTCAGTGATAGAGAAAAATGTAATGTGGAAGTGAGTAAATACAGTCACATGGGGACAACTTTATAGCAGCCTGTAAAACCAGTGAAGAAATGCATTTTATTACTGCAGCCAGCTACTCCTATGCTTTTCTCAACTTTCAGTCATGTAATGTCTGTATGAGAACACCTGCCAGAAGCCAAATAAAACACTAAAATAGTAGGCAGAGGTGGGGAAAAAATGGATTTACTTGCTGGTCTCTATTTAAGCTTTTATGGTCTGTATCCTAAACCAAACCGATGATTCAAATCTAAGGCTTGGGCTATTAAGCTTAAAATACTGGGAGGTGTTCTGGGTCTGGGAGATGCTGATTGTTGCCTGCCCTTACAAGTCACTGAGCTCCTCTTGCG
The DNA here is from genome assembly GCA_020800305.1 of Porphyrio hochstetteri. NCBI lineage: Eukaryota > Metazoa > Chordata > Aves > Gruiformes > Rallidae > Porphyrio > Porphyrio hochstetteri. The sequence continues at coordinate 22,433,022 of CM036917.1, forward strand.
ACCAGCTGACACTTTGCTTATGGCCCATGTGCAGCCCTGATGATCTGTATTAAGGATGATACTGCCCAAGTGCATAAATCTCCATGCCTGGGAAAGGAGACGGGACTTCCTTGAGCTGGAGCGGTGTCTCTGGCTCTGTGGGTCAGGTCAAGGATTCCCCATTGCCCTGCAGCACCCATCACAGACAGGAAAGCAGGGAGAAGAGGGAACTTGGGGCTGTTTAAGCCCTCAGTAGGTTTTAAAACAGCCCCAAGGTTTTAAAACTGGCCCCAAGCCACCATTGCTTCTGTATTAATCCTTAGGTATTACATCTCTGCCAGGGACCTGTCTCTAGGGGTGCTTCTTCCCCTTGTTGAAGTGATAAAGGTTTGTCTGTTCATATTCCAGTAAGGGAGAAAAGTCCCTCAAAACCCCCACACCTGTTCAGAGTACAATGGATGACTCCTCTTTAGATCAGGTGCACCTTTAACTTGGATGAGGATGTGACCTAAGAAAGCCCAGCCATAACACAGCTCACTGGTCTTAGTCTTTTTCTTTCTGTGCTATCCTTTTTATTAACTCAAACCCCATTAAGCTGAGAGTGTTTTCAGTATTTTTAGCTGTGACTTTTGAAAGGCTGCCAAAAGATAGCTGAAAAGTATATAGCAGTGTGATTAATGCTCTGGGCATTTCTCCATGATTCGGCTCAGTGTTACAGAAGCCTAAACGTGGAAGCACAACAAAGTCACCAGCAGCTATTTTGTTGGGGGTTTGCATTCAAACTTTTGCTGCCCCACTGGGTCTCTAACTTTGCTCCCCAGTTACATAAAGACAGTGCTAAAATTTCTTGGAGAACCAAGGGAAAAACACAGTGCTCGTAGATACCATTTACTTCCCCCTGTCTTGTCACAAAAATACTACACTGAGAAAAAGCTGCCCCTCAATTTTGTTTACTGGATGTTAAAATTTTCATTTACAGCATGCCAGAATAAAGAAACAGATAAAATCTCCTGTCCATGAGTGCAAATGGTCCACAACAAAAGCCGTAAAAGCAGCCTCCAAATGAGGAAAACAACCCCAACAAACCTGTGTATGAGCAGGCTTCTACTCACACCTGCAGGAACTGTGAATCTAGGACGGAACAGGTGCAGAATAGCAATGTGTCATTTCAGCCACATCTCTCACAAGCCTGCTGTATGTCTGTCTTGGTTAGAGGGGAAAGTCATGTAACAGCCAAAATTCAGCAAGTAAAATTTAGTGCAGGTCAACTGAAGCTACATGGAGCTCATCCAGTTTCAACCAGCTAAGGACCTGGCCTTATTTTATTTGACATTGTGGACCTCGATTTTTATTGATGAAAAGCTGAGCTGTTTTAACAAAAAACTGAGGCCCTGTGTCCTTTCCACTGCAAGGTATAAATCTGTATTGGTTGGCAGGCAGAGCAATGAAAGATTTTTGGTACTATCTTGCTTAGCACTGCTAGCATTTTAAGATTTTTGTTTTTTAATTTAATTTAATAATAGTCTTTAAAGATAATTTTGCTGTGCTTCAAGAACTTTGAGAAGCCTGAGTCATGGGAAAGATGTTACTAATTGCTTACAGCAAAGGAAAATCCTTCTGGAAAACAGACCTATATGCCTGAGGCCTCCAGCCATATGTCAAGACCGGTATCGATCAGCAGAGGAAACGGGTGAGAGTTTCCATGTGCATGAGATAAACCAGCATTGACTGTATACTGACACACATGGGTTGTAATACATGTATTTGTGGCCATGTGTGTTTAGGTCAAGGACAGTGCTACAACAGAGTGAAAAAGGCAGAAAAGGAACCGTTAGGCAGCTTCTTTCCATGGCAGAAAAGGAACTGTTAGGCAGCTGTTCTTACCACCACTGTTGCTCTCAGTTTGCTGTGCTGAACTAAGGATTTGGGCTAAACATATGGTACTTATGGCAAAAGGCATCTCTAGCTTCTGAGACATGCAGTAACACAGCTGAAGGTGACTTCTCAAAGAGGCAGTTAGCAAAGGTTTACCATTTTCAGAGAGAAATGTGCTGTTGATGGTTAAGTGACACTGCCCGGCATCCCTTCCAGACTGTCCCATCCCAGCCCTCTGGATGCTCTGTGTGCTCCCTTCACACCAGCAGGAAGCCATCAGAAATACTAGTTTGCTGCTAGCTGGCTTTAAAAATGCACCATGCTGTAAAAGGAAACAATACAGTCACTCCTGTTTGGAACACATCCTGATGTGCCTTTAAAAACAAGCAAACAATAAATCTTTCATACAGAGGTTTCTCTGAAATATTAGTGAGTTTGCTGCCCTCTTGCAGTACAAATCACATTTTAAAACTGGTTTTCTCTTTGGTTCTGACTGGGTGTCCAAAATAAAGGCTCCACTGCTGTGTGGTACTGCACAAGGAAAGGTAACACAGTGGCAAAGCTGTTCGCAAGATACAAAAAAAAGATGTTTCTCTGCTTAATGAGAATATCCACAGTTAGGTTAGCCTGCAAAAGAACAAACTCCAGTGCAGAAAAGCAAAGGACTGAGTTACCCACAGTGGCACAACTTTCCCCACAGATGCTGTTTCACCACCAGCGCTGCACTACCTGTTGCATCTCTCTGCGGGAAAGCTTGGCCAGGGCAGGGTACCAGCACCCCAGAGACCTTTCTGACCCATCTTCTTGCCTGTGAGATAAGCAGAGGCTGCATTTGTTCATGGCTCTCATGTAAAATAGGAAAACTAAGCAGAAGTGCTACTTAGCAATACGAAACTGCACTCTGCTCCAGCCTAAGACTCAGCTACAAACATTTCAGGTCCACAAAACTTGTCACAATCAGCACGTGGTCAGCTCTGGAATTTCCTTTTTTGCCCCCTACAATGTGTACTATGTCATATTTCAAAATGAAGATACAGCAGGCAGAATTCCAATTTCAGCTATGTCTGTGTATCATCTCCAGTATGAATTGATATAACATCCTAAGGACCAACTTCTCCAGGAACAGACATGGATTTTGTATGTCGTGAAAGCTGATACTTTCAAGATGGGTTCTTTGCCAGTACACATGCTGTCATCCACTCTCTTACCTTGGCCATTTATATAGACCATACTGGGCTTTGCATCAGACCCTTAATAGTGTACAAATTTTGACCTGAAATGGGCATTTTTCCCGTAAATTTTAAGCACTAAAAATAAACGTCTGTCTTGAGACAAGTCCCACTGAGCTGCCAGACATCAGAGCGAGAACTCCTGCTCAAAACAAATGGGTTTCAAAACTGCTTACAGCCACAGCTTTAAAGGACAACATGCATTCGGTATTTAGCCCCTTGATAAGCAGTCAGAGCAGAACAGAGAATTCTTAAGAATAATTCTTTATAAAGGAAAAAGGAATGTTAGTGTGAAGATGATTTCTTATTACGAACATTCAGGAAAACTTCTTTCCTGTCCTCTTAAAACAGAAGAGGCATCCGTCCCTCCCTTGTTGCCTCCACCAAACACAGCAAGGCTGAACCACTCACCTGCGAGTATTCCCAAGCCACTAATGCACACAAAGCTTTTGTAATGCAAGAAACCACTTTGCAATACAAAAAGCTCTGCAATACAAAGATACAAATATCAAAATAGGTTGTTTACTTAACATGCGTAGAAAAAAAATCCCCAGGACTCTGCCAGAACTTTATATTATTAAAATATATTTTAAAATGCCTAAATGCATTATGCTGATATTTGCTTAGAGGAAGTATTGCTTTTGCTGTATTTGCCTTGAGGGACTACTGCACAAAATGAGTTTGCTTACAGGAATGAGAGCACAAAAATAGCATTTTCTAAAGGAACAGGAAATATTTGCTGCAGGTTCTTTGGAAGTGCAAATCAGGCTGCTACAACAAGGGATAACACATTTAAGGCATATAAAAAAATGGCACGTGGATTTGTACTCAAACACAATTAAACAAACCCTTTATAATCATCCAAAGCCAGCCCTTGTGATGAACTCCCACACTATTTATGTTTATCCCTTTGTTCAGTTTGTGTTCGAAAAAAGGAAACATTTGCAAAAATGCAAGCAGCCTATGAATGGCATTTGAACTGCAACATTATTCAAATAAATTTCTTTCCAGAAATTATCAACTATTTGTCAACTATATTAATATTATTAGTACTGTTTTAAAAATAAAAATTATGTATGTTATTGTTTGGCCTCCTGGTGATTGCTCCTTTAAGGTGTATTTGGAACCATTTCACATTTTTTCCATGCAACCAAAATGATAGAAACAGCCTTTCCTTAAAGAAAGGGCAAATATAAACTGACCTTCCATGTCAGTTTTCACCACCACCACCCAGAGGTAGGGACTTTGGGGAAACCGTTAATTATGACACAGTTCATGATAAATTCAGTGATTCTGGTGCACCTTACGGCAATGCCTCCTCTATTCAACATATTATCAAGAGGATAACCAGCAGCTTTCTACCACAGGCGTGCTGGGTGGTGTCCTCTCCCTGGGAGCTCAGCCCTGCTTCCACAGCCACTCACACGTGGCTGACTTCAGCGCTGAGCAGTCTCACTGATGCCACAGGACTAAAATCAAAGCTGTGAAGGACCATTTGCAAGGTCGGGGTCTTGCTGTCCCAAAAAGGAGCTTTAATTACATGTAATTACTATTAGCAATGTACAACCATTCTACAGGTCAGATGTCAACTTGGGTGTGACTTGACTCTCAAAATCACATTGAACTGAAAACAGCTTTTTCTAGAGATGCAAAGACAGTGACCGTGATGGATGCTGAGGGGAACAGTCTTGGCTCAATAGATGACATTAACTTGCAGAACAAAAAGCTAATGCTAATTCAAAACTACTCACACCAGTAGTGCCAATAAATAAGTCCCTGAACTGGATTGTAACCCATTATTTCTTTCTGGGGACTGTCTGATTACAGAATTGGAAGCTTTTCAGCATCTTGTGCAGAAGAATGTACCGCTTTACTTACTGAACATTATAGAAAAGGCCACTCAGTAGTTTTACATTATCTCTGGCACAGCTGCAATACTGTGTTTGGGCAAGAAATGAGCAAAAAGAGCTTAACTGCACTTTTGATAATTTTACAAAGCAATCTGATTCTTTGGAGACTCCCATACAAGCCTGTGGCTTTTTGCTTTTTCCTTGTGAGAGTTAGGGAATTTACAGGATAATTTCTAAATCAAGATTGTTGTTGAATGCCCTGAAGCCGTGCAGGTGAGGAGGAGCCCAGCCAGATGAGCATGTTGATCACCCAAGAGAGCTGGACTGCAGGGCAAGGGGCACTGTACGGTGTGCCAGAGCCACTGGCCACGGATCAGCGGTTTCTCCACCAACAGACATGCTTGCACAGCTGCAAAACCCTGCTGCCACGAGTGAAGGCATGACAGGATTGTAGCTCTGCCAGGCCAGGCTGACCCACATCAACTCCTTTGAATCAAATTGCTGTGTACAACTGGATTAGACAGTTGTTCTTCAAAGGTTACACCCTACAGACTATTAAGATTCATGTGTTTTTCAGATTAAGTCACCTGAGCGATTGCTTTCCCAGCTGCTCCCATGAGGAACGGGGCTGCTGACAGTTTCATTTTCCATTACTTCCCGCCAGTTTGCAAACTCACTGCCGACCTGATCACTGAAGGATAAAGACTGCTTCCAAGGAATCTGAGCTGCTAATACATGATGCATAACAAAGCTGCCAGAGGCTACAGGATCTGAGTCCCCATCAGTTGATGGGTAACTTTAGTTGCCTGCTACAAGGCCTGACAACACAAGTGCTTTGGTTTATCTCTGCTGCTCTTCAGCACTGGTTTTTATTCAGCACAGTTGATCCTCTGCTCGACAATTACATCACACCATTGCAATGTCATACTAAGTATAAGTAAAATAATTCAGACAACTCTGATGAGACTATTAACAAAGCAGGGTAGGAAGCATCGCATCATTCTTCCTAAGAATTAAAACCAACTACACAACTAATGTTCTCCCAGTAAAAAGCTCCTGGGAATCAAAAGGAAATGTCTCATTAAAACCAGTTCACCTCATGCTAGTGTGCTCATCATAACATCCTGCAGCATTTCCAAAGCTCTGCCCAGCTTCAGGGAGTCTGGAGTCTCCCAAGGAAAACACCCCATCACATCCAACCTGAAGGAGCTGGTGCTGGAGCAGTGGTGGGATGCCGAATGCTGACAGGCTGAACTACACAACTACTAATTAATAATTAATGGCATATATAACTATTATCGTGCTTCTCCAATAATAAGGCCACACAGTCTCACTGAATCTGGGTTGCTTCTGGGGGTGGCTAAATTGCAGAGTCTGGACACAGAAGAGCTTCCCCTAGAGACTGAAGTTCCCTTGGGGGTCAGTTATGTGAAGGAAAAGCACTGCTCAGACACCAGAGGCTACTTTAGCCTCTTTCCTAAACTGGAGCACACCAAAAGCAATAAGATTTAAGTAACTCCTTCCTATTTGGAGCAGGGAGCAGCTGAGGTCAGCGCTGAGGTCACTGTGTCCAAGCATTGCCTTGAAAAAGTGACAATTCTTCTACAGTCTCCTCTGTACTGCATTAATTATATGCCAGGTTTTCATTTGGTACAGTAACTCTAAAATTACGTTGTCATACCTGTTACAGCAAGCAGGCACCCCATAAACCATACCATTACACGCACTCCTAAGCTGGAAGCATCCTTCATTTTAGACAAGCACACCAAATGTTGCCAAACTCACGGACCAATATCATTTAATAGCTTCAGAAATTGTTAGCCTATACGAATACAAGTGTGATTAGAAAAAAGACCTTTCCCTCTGGTAAGGTTGATAGCTTAATCCCCAGATCCCCACTGTGAATTTTCCATTTTGTTTTGCTTTATTAACTTCAATTTTGAAACTATGGGAAAAAGAACAAGTGGAGGGGGGTGGAGATGTAACGAGCTAATCATACGCAGTGAAAACGTTATGCTGCCAATGCAAATGCAAGGGAACAGCAATTCTACCCAGATTGAACCATTTTACTGTGATTTATCACGCAGTAGAGCCCTTGCTTCGGATCTGACACCTGAACCACAGCACATAAATGGATTATTTGATGGTGGTGCTTTTTGTTAGAAAGTCATTCTTTGGCTTGCATCAGCCAGGGCACCCACCAAATGAGGGGGTAAAACTTACATTTATAGGAACACCCCAACTGATGCAAAACCATCACTGCTTCTGTAACAAAACTCTCTCCAGCACTCCCATCACCCCAGTCCAGCATAATACAAGGCAACCTGGTCCCAGGTAATGTGGATGCTGCACCAGCATCCCCAGGAGGTCTGGGGCAGCATCACAGGCAGCTGCTGCTCTGATTTTTTATGCTTTTCTCAGGACTGAAGGCAGGGAGGACAAGGGGAGAGGTTACCCACTCAGATGGCCTGAAGCAGATACACAGACCTACCCAGGTGCTTACATTCATACCGATTGCACGTGACTAAATAACCACCACCATGAGTACAGGTGTTACAGTTCTACTGCAGTATGTTGCACACAAACAAATCCCTCCAACCACAGCAGGCATCAGCTTCCTACAGCCCATACAGGGTAAGAAAACTTCCTACAACTTCTGTGTCTGTCAAAGAGGTCAGATCCGATAGCAGAGGTCTAGCATTTTGCCCACTTTAACAAAATCCCACTGAATTAACTGCCTGTCATGCTTCTGAACAATCTAAAATGTCCAAGCTACCCCATCTGGAATAGTCCAGAGATGTGGAGAATGTTAGAATGGTAGCCCAGGCCAATGCCAGCCCTGGGGTGTATGTGGGCTATATTTAAACTGTGCATTAACAGCTGGCCCAAAGCCACTCTGGGATGCTGATGTGCATCCCAGGCACAGCCTCCACGGGTGGGTGCAAAAGTTCTTTGCTCTCCCACATCCTGCTTCAGGTGTGATTTTCCACACAGCACCGGAAATACTGTGGGCAGACTGGCATAGTGAGTCACCCCCTTGGGACAATGTTGGGGTGATAAAGCTCATTCAGGTGCCTAAAGACACATTAGGGTGTGTGGCAGGGGACTGCGCTGCTGTGGCTGGGTGGTATTTATCCTCTGCAGCTTTTACAGGGTCACATAATTCTCCTGGATTCCACAGTTATCACTAGGATGGGGATATTTTCTTGGCTTTCCCCAGGCAACCTTCCCCTCTGTACTACTACTCCCCAGCATACTGGAAGCCTGCTTATTTCTATTTCCAAGCTTTTCTTCAGATTGTTTTTCAGTTATAGCTCCACAGTGGTTTCCTTTTCTTTTGTTCCCTTTTGAAGAAGAGCTGTTTGCACGGGGGAAGTTCTGTGTCTGCCAACGCTGCTGTTTCCCTTTGATGGAAAAAACAGGTTTGATTTGGGTTTGTGTCTGGCTTGGCTACCTGCCTGTTCGTAAAACACACTGGAAGTTTGAGCCTCCTGCCTTTCCTTGGTTGGGAAGAGGAGAAAGCCATGGTTCTCTCCTCAGAAGAGTTTTTATTATTGGTACCTTTACAGACTTTCACAGTCTCTGAGAGTCTGAAAATAACAATGAGCTCATGAATTAAGTTTTAGGCAGCAAACACTTCATTAAAGCATATAAATATTTTTTAGACAACAAATGAGACTGTGCAATAAGCAAGCAAAGTGTAAAGTGTATTTGAAAGTCAGTGATGGATTCAGAGGCTTAAAGCAGCTCTCTTACTGTACTTGTTTGAATCTTTAATTACACGCTTCACCCCCAGCACTGATGTGATACTGAACTGAGAGCTTTGTAAATCACGTTATGTTGGGTTTGGTGTGTTTGAACAATCACATATTTAGCAAATTTCAGGAAGACAATGAGGTTGAAGTGCTGCTGAGCTTTGTCAAGTTAAACCTGGAATTCTACAGGAAGCTTTTTAATTAGGTTTCAGGCCAGCAGAGGCAACCCCTAAATACCAAGGCAGTGCTTGGTTGGGTGATGCTGCCTTGCTCTGGGTGCGCCTCTGGGCTTCATATTTTTAATAATCGACACTTCTATTTATAGAGTGACTACAAGGGAACATTTCTGAATACATTTCAGTGTACACAGATTTGAGTCAGAAAGCCCATTAACATATAGTTCCTGGTACTCGCCCCTTCCATTTTATCTTAAGATAAGTCTTTGCTCCACCTATGGCAAAGTGACTGTGGCCATTGCTGGGCTGTTCTCTCTTTAACCATCATCAAACCAGAACAGAATTTGCTTTCTGTGTTCTATTTTTTTCCTAAGGTGACATTTGCTCTAGTAACAATGAACTAGAAGCAAAACCAGCAGCTGACAGGTACCATCAATCACCTTCACAAGAGAATAAGCCCAGGTGGCATGGAAGATCAGCATTAGGGTACATGCTTTGTGACCTAATGTCTGATGGTGTGAAATGAGCCCCAAGCTGGTAATATTCAAAAGTTACTGCTACCAGTGGTCAGTATCTTTGCAAAACAGGACTGATGGTTGTAATCATTTGCTATGAGATACACCTGCTCCTAACTGGTAATCTCAGCCCTGTTTCCCAAGTTTAAGCAGGCACATATTAGTGCAGAAATTGTGTTACTGGCTCCTGTTCGCTGGTCAAACTGAGCATTTCACCCTCAGGTAATGGAGTTTTGTCATCTGTCAGAGACTTAATTCACAAAAGTGAATATAGCAAGGAGAAAATATATATTAACTGAGGGTCCCTTAAATGTCAGAGAAAGGACTGTGGTGTGGATAAATGAGAGGGAATTAGAGGACATGCTGCTATTGTGGTAAAAACACAGGATCATGCAGGTGTGTGCTGATTGCAGCACAGGGTGTAATGGTTTTTGTATCTTCTTGAAAATTGCTGTCGTTTGTAAAGGATCATGAGCACTGGTCAGACTCTTGGGTATTACGGAGCTGCCAGAGGTGATCACCAAAATGGATCTGTAGATTGTGCTCCTGTTCCACACTTGTGCTCACCCATAACTAAATGGCTGGGAAACAGTGGCAGCTCACATTTTAGGTTGACCTGGGGAAAACCAGTGAAAACTTCTCATGTGTATTTGGGATCCTTCCAGGCTTCTTTAGAGAAAGTGAATCTAAACACTTTCCATGTTTTGGAAGAAACCTGAATTTGAATTTCAGTCTTTCAAAGTACACATTCCTTCTTGGAATCTGGGTCGCCTGCATCCTTGGACAAGACATTTAACTGTTCCAAGTTTTGTCCTCCCCAACACTAAAAGGCAAGCACTGTCCTCCCTGTGGGAATGCTGTGCAAAGTGCCAACAGTCAGAACTAACAAAAATAAGTGTTTCATAAAACTTTTGGAGATCATTCGTATAAGAATATAATCAGACCCAAACAGAGATTATTCAGACATATCTGGCAGAATAAAACTCCCCAAAGTCCATAAACCAGATCCCAATAGTAACTGATGCAACCAGTAACTCAACACTGCAGAATCTACCACCACATCACATTAGAGATGAGGTTGAGCTTGGGAATCCCTCTCCCCTCCAATCACACATGTCCAGATGCTGAGCTCCACCTGCCAAATGGGCTTCCCCGGCTGCAGCACAGCCCCTGCCATGGAAAGGGTGGCCACCCTGTCTTGCCACTAGGGAACAGGGGATTATCAGGCATGAACTTGACCTGTGTTTTCAAGAAGCATGAAAAAAAAGACACTGACAACTTTGATTGCCTTGGTCCTAGGTACCGGTACACATATGAAAGGCAATGCTGCCCTCTGTTACATCTTCATCTACTCCATCACAAGTGGCTGTGGACGCAGAACCAGTTACTCCCATCACGGCTCAGGGCTTTGAATTATCCTCAGTCAAACAACATGAAATAAAGCAAGCAAAGCCGGCTCCTGCACAAAGCTGAGCACCTTCAGTTCCTAATGAGTTTCAGAGGCAGAGAGGAGGTGTTTTGCATTCAATAAGGAGAAAGTAATCTACTTCAAGTTACTGTAATTCATTCTTCAAGTCCTAACCTTCATCCAGTGCTTCTTCACAATATAAATCAGGTATTAACATTTAAATAAAAGTCAATATATTCACCTTGTCATTTTGTATTGGTAGCATTCATTTAATCTAGATTAAAACTGGATTAAGCAAATTTTATTACCAGATTAGAAGATAATGCTTATTTTATCTTTATGTTGGTGTGTTAACTTATTGATGAGTTCAACATGGAAATTTCAAGGCAGACATGAGTCCCATGTGATCAGTTTGTATAAAACTGTATGAGAAATGTTTTAAAATGAAAATATACCAACAGCATATTATATCCCCATGATCATTTTTTAAAATAAAGAACAGAATTAGCAGGAAACAAAGATTATTCCTTACTCATATTACGCCAACACTGGTAATCAGATTGACTGTTCAATAGCTCCACAAATACTCTTCTTGTATTCAGTGGAAGTACTTATTTAGGCAAATACTGCTGGGCCCTGGAAAAAGTGGGAGAATCTGGGCTTCTCTGATTCAAAGGTTTATTATTAACAAAATCCTCCACCGCTCACACCTCACAAAATGGTTTCAACTGAACAGTCACACCACTGGTTGGAGAAAGGTACACATGTGATAAAGGAGAATGAAAAAGCTCATTGACGTGTTGATACACAGCTGATAAGGAAAACAAAAGCCCGCCTTAAAAAAAGCCCAGTTGAGTTTTAGTTGAAGTCAGAGGCAGCATCTGGTCTCTTTTCTCCCCCAACATCAAGAAGATGTTTCCAATGATGCTGAAGATATTTCCAATTCTAGCCACCCTTACAGGTAAGAATAACAAACTGATCCAAATAGCACTGGGATGAAGGAACTTGTTGAGATAAGAGAACAGGTGAACCTGGCTGGAAAACTAGGAGAATATTCAAGATTTATTTCAGGATGGAATGAAAATCATGTCTATAATGCTATGCCATTTTGAGGACATGATCCAGCTGACCACTGATGAGTAAAGAGTTCTAAAGAACAGAATCTTGGCTTTGGTAAATTACTGCTTTGCTCTAAAGCCAGGAAGAAGCAAAGAGCTCTCATGTAGATCATTAGGATCTTTCAAGTCTTTCAAGGTTAAGGTTTCTCACAGTTGGCTTTTGTCTCCTCTTGATAACAGTCCTGGGAAATGCTGCCTTGGTCTCACCTACCAAAAAATTTGTGGGGATGCTTAACTTTAAGCGTGCAAATAATCCTTTGGATTTCCCTGGCGTGAGGACATAAGACTTTGTGGAATCTAGGCACTATATGGTATATTAAAGATTATATATTATTCATGTTTTGAGGACATTTAGTTGTCCTAAGCTTTATTTTTAATATATACAGAAGCAGAGATATTAAGTCTAATGCTCCACAAAAATGAACAGCCTCCGAATCCACTAAAGAAAATTGAAGTTAGTTTCCATATTTTCATTTCAAGATGGAATTCTTTGGTTTGGATGCCAGAGAAATACTTTAAGTAGCTCCTCTTGGTGTTTCAATGTTCTCTCTCTCACACACATATAAACCCCACAGATTTTTGCCTTAGAAATGAAAAGTAATTCAGTGTAACTACCATACTTTTCAAAACAACGTCCTCTAATTTTAAAGTTCTGGATTTAAGATGAGCAGTGTGTCCATACTGACTGGGGCGTTCTGTAGCAGCTAGGAAAAGATCAGCAACTTGCATTTACTTCATGAGTGTTAAAAAGTGCATGGGACTTCATGGGTCCCATGAAGTGGGTGATTCCCAATTAACTGCAATGACTTTCTCTGTACAAGGAAGCAGTCTTACCATAGTATCGATGAGTAAAAGACATGGATCAACTATTTATAACAAGTTATGGTCCTGTTCACTCTAGCTTTTTCCATTGAGCTACTTCTTACTCATGCACTTATTTCTTTTCATTTAAACCAAGAGGCCTGTATGTATGAAATGGGATTACGAGTTTGAAGCTGTAAACAGTGAACTAAACGCAAAGTAAAACTCCCATTAACTTCCGTGATAGGGAACAGGCTCTGGCAAGTCCCATTCACTCCATCTGCAGTCAAAAGCTCCAGCTTACAATTACCGATGGCTTTAAACAGCCTTGCTGGACAATGGAAGTTTAAATTTTTAATAGACCAAAGCCTATTTCAACTAAATATATTTCTTCAAAATATACAGCTTCTTGGAAACTAGAATGTTTTGTGGAGTCGATTCTGCTAAAATTAATTTTTTCTGGAAAATTCTGTAATAGCCAGGCTCTGTGACACTCCTGACTCCAAACCCAGAGAATGATCATGGAAATATGTGGAGTAGATGATTGGAAAATGGATGTTTTCAGTAGAATGATATTGTGTTGAAAGACTGTAGCTTTAATCCTGCAAAGAGCAGGAAAGAAATGCATGTAAACCTGGAAGTATTGTTGGGGAAGAATCATCCTTTGACCAACTCTTTATTTTTAAAGCTGAGAGCAGTGAACGGAGACATCTGTATATAGTATTTCACAGCTTTTATATTAGATCTCAGTAAGGATTAAGCTACTGCGAGCTCACAGGACAAGTAGGACTAGCAGCCAGCACTGGAATTTCCTTTCCCCAAGGCAGGTTTGACATATTTAGGTCAGTCTCCAGCCATTCCTGTGAGACTGTCTTCACATATAATGTAAATCTTTCTGCAATTTAAACCTGCTAGTGCTCATCCCAGCCCCCAGCAACATGGAAAGTAGATTATTCCCTCCTTCCTTGCAGTGAGCTTTTGCTATTGAAGCCCTCACAAAAGGAAAACACACTCCAGAGAGTTCAGCCTCTAGGTTCAGATAGGTTTGCAAATTGTAGCAACTGATGTATCTACAATATTTAGATGGTAAATAAATGAAATTAGTTTATATTTCTTTTTTAAACAATTTTTTCTCTCATATTGCTGATACTTTGAGCAAAATACTCTTTTGGAATTAGTCAAGGTTCCACTTAAACCCTCAAAATCAGCACCCTAATGTAAGACACAGCTACTCCACTGAGAAGTTTTGCCTCCATCTTTCCTACATGCAGTAAGGAAAATTAATATTATTGTAATAGTAATATTAGTAATAGAAATAGTAATAGAAAATTAATATTATTGTAGTATATATTGTAAGTTCTCACCTTGCCTATTTTGCATAGAAAGCTTCAAAAGACTAAATGTTTTCCATCACATTCAAAATAAATATATTCCCCTTCAAAATCTTTACCCAGTAGCTTTAAAACAACTCAGTGATGTAGCAAAACCCTGAAATTCAGGCTTACTTTTCTGAGAGCTCCAGCTTCGCTGCTGTACCTCGCCACTGATGGCAACTTACATGGGGGACAGGAAGAGATCCATACTGTGACATGGTGCTTGCTTCCTTTCATTAACATGACTGGGGAATACTCACAAGTGACTTTTGCTCCATTTCTGCTTTGAGCACAACAGAAAGGGTTGATCAGGTTATCAAGGAATTTCTCACAACCCACATCATAAAAGTTTAGTTTGATGTTCCCAATGTAAAAGCACTGGAAAAGATCAGCTGCTGCAAGTAAGCCCTAAGAAACAACCAAAAGAAACATAATTAGCAAAAGAAAAGTGGAGAAAGGCTACTGGGCTCCTGCCTGGGGGAACCTGACAGTACCACTGAGTCAGAATCCAGGAATGGGAGACAACACTGTAGATGTTGATCCACAGTAAAGGAGGCCAAACATCGAAAGGTATAACTGTAAAGAGGGCAAGAAGGGTGCAATAGAGAGCTAGACACAGCTGTGAATGAGAGTGCGAGGTGCAGGAGAGCACTGCAAGTGCAGAAGAAAGGCTTGGGTTAGCCACAGGCTCTCAGTGAGAAGACAAGTCTCTGCAGGTGAGAACAAGTATGTTTTTAGGAACTCTGCTTTTTCAGAATATTGTTTGTTTTAAGAATACAGGTATTCAGGGGCATTTAGTTGCTTGTTAGGTTTCACCCACTCCCAGCTTGTCATCACTAGAATTTCCACACAAAGCCCAAGGGAAACTGTACTGAAAAGGAGAATGACTAGACGTCCTACAGGTTTCTTCAATTAGGTGGGGAGCAAGGCACTCCTGCAGAGCTCCCAGGGTCAGCCTGGCTGATCTCCCCTCACCACACTTACTGTTCACAGGCCATGTCAGCGGTGTTGTGGTGACCGTCCCTCAGAAGACAGTGAATGTCACTACAGGTGGAAACGCAACCCTCCTCTGCACATACACGAGTTCTGAACTGCTGGGAAATTTCTTTATTCAGTGGAGCTTTTACAGTGCCAAAGAGAGCCAACTGCATACCGTAAGATATTTATTTATTATTAATATGGAATGATATTTAAGATATCCTTAAGTCCTCAAATAATCTTGTTATGTTTGATAGTGTTATCCTCACTCCTAAAGACAAAGGGTGCAATGTACTTTAGGGGCAGACGCACAAAGTTACTTGGGCTCCTCCTTCCTACTAGCATGCCTGAACTCCTTTAGAGACTTATGAGAAGGTACAAAAGGCATTCAGATGCTCAAACAACTTACTCCATTTCACACAGGAAGTGAGGAGCAAAGACCAGGTGTCCAAAAATCACACAGGCGCCCCAGCCCCCTTTTCTCTTGTCTGGCAGATATTTCCTGCCATTGTGAAGGCTGCTTTCCTGGTGAGACGCCCTTGCCTCTGACAATGTGTCCCCCATTTAAGGGTCAAACACTCCTCTGCTATCATTGCCATTAGGCCACTCAGTAAGAGAGGTGGTTCATGATGGGCTATCGGCGTGAAGTGCCCAGTGAGTATTTTGGCAGGACTCTCTAGAATAATCTGTCATAGCAGGAAATATGCCACAGCAAAGTTGTGTTGCTATTTCACAGCATCCCATGGGTGTCTTTGTGGCAGCCGAGGCAAATGCAAAGGCAAATGCTCCCTGCCCTTCCTGAGACCCTGAGAGGCAGCAGAGCCAAACAGCACCTCCCCACAGGGGCACAGCTAAACCATGTGGTAGGTTGGAGTATCAGTATCAGGACGGTGAAGAACACCATGTACTATAGAGCTATGTGCTGTCACCACTGCCTGAGCCTCTCATGTGGCTGTAACAACGTTGCAGAGCAGCCTGGTCTGCCTGGAATGAGTCAAGGATGGGATGTGAACTTCCTACACACTGTGTAACGTACTTGCAGTACGGCCCAGGCTTCCAGAGCTATCCATTAAGCTTAATGGAGAGGTTTTGGTGGGGAAATGAATCCAGAATCTCACTCCCAGCTGAACGTGCAGGGTATGAGTTCTTCAGTTCAGCCCTAACCGGTGCTGAGCAGTCAGCAACACCTTCCTTTATAAGAAGATATGCTGATTGGAAGATGACTGTTATTAATTTCTTCCATGCCCCGGTGTTGGGCTTGTCTGTTAGACAGTCTAACTGTCTGTTAGACAGTTAATCCCTTTTCCCTCCCATTGTTTTTATCCTGTTCCTAACCTTTTTTTTTTTTCCCTATAAATTCAATCCTCCTGCCTGGTGTGTCACACCTCAGAGCTGCTGTCAAGAGATTTGACTTAAAAGAGTGTCACAGGCCACACTGATGATACTCTTGACATGTTCACCAATTTCCTAATACTATGTCAGGAGATTTGCCATTGCTGATAGAGTTACACCTTCTATTTGGTTTGTCAATTATAGCAGAATTAGCCTGTAATTTCCAGAATGTACAGTATGTAACATACTTGGCATTGAACAGCAATGTTCAATGTATGAAATATGTAAGAAATAGCATGTAAGAAATAGCAATTTACTGTAAGACAGAACTGCTCACCCTCCTGCAGTGTATCACAGCCATCGAGAAAGACGGTATCAGTGCCAAGCACAAACACTGGGCCCATCCCAAATTCTGACTCTGTCCGAATGCCAGACTGACTCCTTGCCTAATTGTATGACTAGCTGATATTTATCATTTGCTTTTTCAAGTCAAGACTATTTTATTAAATGAAGAATTATTCATGGAAGGGTGGTAGCTGTGGGTTTCCTAAGTAAGCTGCATATAGTACAATATATTACGATTTTGATCCAGTAAATTACATCATAAATATTAATCACTTGCTCAGGTGGGAAGTACAGCACTGCAACAGGATCAAGCCCATCTTCTCCAGATTTGGTTAGAGTCTCTCTGTTTGATTTGCATCAAATTTTCCATATCATAAGACAAGTAATGCAATACATTTTCTGTTCAACCCAGAGAAATAATCAGATCTGAGTTGCAAGGGGTTTAGATGGAGAAACAGCCAGTTTCAAGAGATCCAGGAGGGGAAAGCCATTTGTAAACTGCAAGCAATGATGAGAAAATACCCCCTGAGGATTATAACCATAAAATACTGCGGGTGGTTCAGAATATGCTCAACAAGAACTAACTGATGTGAGGCTACTAAATGTCAGGGAAACCTGATGGATCAATCCCTCCCAGCTTCTGCAGCTCCCACTGCAGGCAATGGGAAAGCTGTGCCTGTAAGAAACTGGGGAAATCTGCATCTGGTTTTCTCCCTATCTGAAACTAATTTCACGGAGAATTCACTTTCATCCCACAACACACATGCATTTGGAATGCATGACTTGCATTTTCATTAAATAAAGTCTACTCAGTCTGGAAAGGCCAAGGGTCAGTGACTAATCCTGTTCTCCTTGAACAGGGAGGTAAAACCCCCCCTTTGCTGCAGTGCCAGTTATCCTTGGCTCACATGCTCAGCGAGGCTTGGAGGATACCCTGCACTCCTCTGAGCCTGCCCATGTGCTGGGAGGGAGCATGTGTGTGAAGAGGGGCAGGACTGGCGCACTGCTCTTTGTAAAATAGGTTTAGCACCCTGTATTACTTGACTCTCTATCGTTTTACTACAACATGGCGATTGCTTACCATTCGGAACCTATTCACAACGAAATGGATCGTGGTAATGCAAACCCTGGGAAGAAAGGACTGTGACTGCTTGTGGAAAATCAGGGTTAAGAAATGACACAATACAGCTGAACATGAAATTGGATTTTCACTCTTCCTCTGAACCCACAGCAATACAAGGTTGCTATTTCTATTTCAGGCTGGTGACTCTTCTGAGTTTCAGAAAGGACAGAGTGTCTGAAACCAGACATGGTTTTCTCCTACAAGTTTAAACAAACAATAATCTCTTTTTCTACAAACCTGGCTTTGCCTTGGTTGCTTGGCATGGAGCTCAAGTTAAGTTTCACATTTTGTTCCATGTAGGAAATACATGCCTTGCAATGGAGGAGATTGCCAGCTTTGGTTTCATTGTTTGGATTCAAAATACAAAAATTCAAGTAAAAAATGTATTTGGTATCTTGGTAAGATGACAAAGCCAACTGGACTGAACAGAATGACACCGTACCTTATTGAATACCAGAAGAGTCGCTTGCATCTTAAAATTATTTAATTGTATAAGATATTTAGAGTCTTCCAAATGTCATAAACAAACAAACACATGTATTGCCCCTCAAAAAGTTTGTTGAAAATTCTGGCTTCATTTAAAATTTGCCATTTTTTTTCAGTAACTAAATAGTAAGTTTTCAACTTCCATTTTTTAAAATAGAAAATTTCTGCCAAATATTTTGAAGATAAGAGACTTACAAAAAAAAAAAAAAGCTGAAAACACATCTTCCTGCCCTACCTACTACCATTTTAAATATTCCTGATATGTTACTATATATTAGCTGTCTTGATGACCCTCTTACTCACATGGCTGGTATATTTGCAATAATAAGGTTAAGCAGGAGGGAAGTTCTCCATAACAACTGTGGGCAGGGGGGCAATCTTGATTCTAGTAAATAATGTTTATTTACATAATAGGGAATATGGCCCTTACTCTCTACAGTAGTAGCAAATAAGAGAATAAACTGTAGACCCTTAGAATCAATTAGGGCAAATTTATGTCATTAAGATGCTTTTGACTTGAAGCATTAAGGAACGTGAGCTTTAAATTACTAGATTTTAAGACATAATATAATAATACATAATAAGCACAGAGGCCATAGGTCCCCTTTTAACGTCAGTATTTTACACTGCCACTTACATAACTGATTTTGCAGTGTTTTGAGCTCAGGTACAGTCCTGCCTGAGTGAAATCAGTAAGATCAGGATCAGGATTGGTGCCAGTGTTAATTTAATGCCCCAGAGTATTCAGCAACAGATTTTACCTTGCTTCAGGGTGAGGCAGTGCTGTTCATTACTTTGCAGACCTGCTGCAGATCTGCCTCCCAGCACTGGCTTTGTGAGGCTGGCTGGTGTCTTTTGCTGTGTGCTCTGGTGTTTTCGTATCCTGTCCTGTGTTGCCCCCCAGACGATGCTGGTGCAGGTGCTCGACAGTTAAAAGTCATGGCAGTTAGACTGAAGAGGATGAAATACCACAAACAGGCTGTTCACAGGCAGTATGATGAAAAGGGAGGCAGCAAACAGTGGAATGGCAGGTGTTCGCGGTGCTGTTTTGGAGAGAGTGCAGCTATATATAGTGTGCCAATATAGATCTCTCTACTATATTGGAGCTGAACTCAGATCTTTTCCTGAGACATTCTCCCATGGAAGTAATTCCCCCCCATTTGAACTAAATAATGTAAATATAAACTCCTGGAACGTAAGGTGCCATACATATTTTTAACTTTTTCTCCTTGCCATTTACCCCTTAGCCACATGTCTTTTCAATGATAAATGTAATTTTTAAATAATAACGCCTACCCAGGGATCTTGAGAACTTGCCAGTACTGAACTACCTCTATTTTACATATAGGCAAATGCTACTTATTTAGCTCTCCCAGGGTAACAAAGCACATCACAGCCTGGCCTGGTTCATAAAGTAACGTCTCAACTCCTGCTAAGGTCTACATCTGTGCTTCATTTCATGCCCTGAGTCACTCGGCTGGCCTCAGTGTAAAGCCCCTAAGTAAATGTTTGAAAAACTGTAGCCTGCTGTTGACTCTGCACAGGCAGGCTACAGCCTTGGGAAGCTAAATACAGCTCCTGAACCCAGCCAGGGCCACACCTTGAGCCTCCAGCCCTGGCCAGCCACACTTAAAGTAAGTGAAATTATCAGAGATGCTTTGTGGCTCCCCAAGATACGCCCAGGGCAGAATTCCGGGTGGAAATTTTAAATTCACTAGATAAGTAAAGGACATGAACGACTGTTACTTGCAAGAGTAACAGTCTTTGTGGGGGACTGGCTGGAGAGCTGTCAGGCAGAGAAGGACCTGGGGGTGTTGGTTGACTGCAGACTGAATATGAGTCAGCAGTGTGCTCAGGCAGCCAAGAAGGCCAATGGCATCTTGCCTTGTATCAAAACCAGTGTGGCCAGTAGGTCTGGGGAGGTGATTGTGCCCCTGTACTCGGCATTGGTGAGGCCACACCTCGAGTGCTGTGTCCAGTTCTGGGCTCCTCACCACAAGAAGGACATGGAGGTCCTGGAGCGAGTCCAGAGAAGGGCAACCAGGCTGGGGAAGGGGCTGGAGGGCAAATCCTATGAGAAGCAGCTGAGGGAGCTGGGGGTGTTCAGCCTGGAGAAGAGGAGGCTGAGGGGAGACCTTATCACCACCTACAACTACCTGAAGGGAGGTTATAGAAAGATAGGTGATGGTCTCTTCAGCCAGGTGACAGGCGATAGGACAAGGGGGAATGGCATGAAGCTGGGCCAGGGCAGGTTTAGATTGGATGTTAGAAAAAAATTTTTTACTGAAAGAGTTGTCAGAGCCTGGAACAGGCTGCCCAGGGAGGGGGTTGAGTCACCTTCCCTGGATGTGTTCAAAAAAAGGGTAGATGAGGTACTTAAGGATATGGTTTAGTTTAGGATGAGAATGGTTGGACTTGATCTACCAAGGTCTTTTCCAACCTTGTGATTCTGTGATGAGGAACTGAATTACTGATGGACTTCTCATGAAAATGTTCCTTAAAAAAAAAGTGAGCTTGAAATATTTGCAGTGACATTGTCACTGCTTTGGTAAAACTACTGATGGGAAAGTGTTGGCAGCATTTATCAGCAATAATATCTTCCATTTATTTTATATATTGGCTTTCACCCTGCCAGAGCCCTGTATTTTTCTGATACCTGAACTACCAAGAAAGTATCACTTAGTGAATAGGGGCAAGGAGGGTTTGGCTTTCTGCAAGCCATATGGAAGAGGAAGATGGCACTGTTCCCTGATAAGGAGTCTCATCATGTCCTTGTGCCCAGCCTTGCAGGCCTGATGAGCCACTTCGCAAAACCTTCACAGGAGTGAGCATGCTTCTGTCACATTGTTCAGGAACAGGGGGACAGGGTGGGGGACAGGGTGGTGGAGCCCAAGGAAGAAGAGAGATGCATGAACAGTGAGCTCTACACAACTGTGTCTGCTCTTTTCACCCTGAGACCCTGAGTTCAGATTACCAGCAGTCCCAAGACCGGCCCAACTCTGCTGCCCAGCACAAAGCAAAGCCACAGGCATGGGCACTGTGAGAGCCAGGGGCCAGCCAGCCCTGGAACTGTGGGGTTCCCCTAAAAATTACTGAAAGAACAAAATAAGACTTTATTGCATCTCACTGTTTACAAGGGCTTGAGACATCTGCAAAATCTGCTGAACAAGAGGCACCCTGCCCTTGAGACAGCACTGATGGGGAGCTGTGTAGAGAACAGGCTGTTTGATTTTGGGGGAGCATTTAAAGTCTCATTTAACTCTCAGATCAGCACATTTTTACTCAAATACAGCATTCCCCGTGTCACGGTATTCTGAGTATGGATGAAAAGTCAGTCAGTCATTGTCAAAAGATGGTGTATGTGACAGATGCACGGGGAAGATGTAGCTGGAGACACAAGGTAAGAACAAAATACCCACAGACCTACGGGAAAAAGGAACTAAATAGTTTCTACTAGATTCATGCTACCCTGAAACCTGTTATGATGTTCTGAATGAAAATCTTAAAACCAGCACATGACTGAGATAAGCAGAATCAGATGCATCCCTCAGAATTTTAACTCACCCCATTTTTTATTGTGGTTTCTGCTATAATAATTAGTTTGGATGTAGCTGTTGTTTTTTTCTCCCACAGCTATTCTTAGGTGGCTGAACTAGCACCTGCAGGAATATTGTACCCAATGGGTATCTGAAGGGAATGCACACACATTAGAAGCCTCTGGGCTGAACATGAGCAAGTCTGGAGAGCCCAAATTTTAGGCTACATACTTACACAGCCAAAACCAAACCAAACCAAACCTAACCAATAAAAAATCATCCTGGATCTCCCTGCTAGAGTATAACAACATTTTGAGATAAGATGGATACAGAGGAATGCTAAACTGACTGCTGGCTTCCTCTCAGCTCAACATCCCAGCCATAATCCACTCCAAGCTCTGATTGCAGTGGGATTCCTGTTTCACCATGAAATACAGGGTACAACCCAGTGTAAATTGAGGTCTGATAATAACTGATGAAAAGCAGTTACACGAAATGCACTGAGAAAACATGTTTGTGCTTGATGCACTGTAGAAATTATTCGCTAATAGTTCAGCCACAAGAATGATACTGTGAGAAAATGAAAGAGCTGCTCCTCAAAATTATTTTGCACCAGTTAAAGCTGCTGAATGATTAATCCTCTAAAGGCTTCTGGCTCCATCCCTTTCTTCTACCAATGCGCAATTGTGAAAAGAGGCTTCTAGTCATTATTACCATCCTCAATCACTCATGCAAAAACCCCAGTAATGCAGGGCATAATATCCCTACTACAGGCTGGCAGATCAGTTTTGACAAAAAGTTGTGCCCAGATGCAGATGCATGACACACATCAAAGAAACCAATGCACACGTGAGCATTTGCTTTCTTATCTAGCCGAATTCAGAATCTGAGCCTTGGGCTTTAATTAACACTTTGAGTGTGTGGCATTTGTTCTCTAATTAGATGGTAAGATGCTTAAGGGAGTGATGAACACTATTTTCCCTTGTTGTTATTTTAGAAATTCTGCCTGTACTCAGAATTCAAAAAGAGATGATGATCTCAAACAGTAAAGTTGCATTTGTTGGTGAGAAAGAGACTTTAACAGTTCTTTTTCTAGTAGCTCACGAAATGTCAAACACAAAATGAAAGAACAACCCAATGATGGGTCCCTCTGAGCGCCTGAGCTTTGGAGCTCTCCAGGCAAAGACTGCGAATCAGATGCTGAATTCATCAGCCTAGAGAAACGTCATCAAACAGGATGTGACAGCTTTGCATCAGTTGGTGGGGGAAAGTGTGAAGGAGCTGGGGAAGGAAAGACAGGAGGAAAGAAAGGAAGTCATGTCCTGCAACTGCTCCCCAGGCAGAAAATTAAGAGTACTGTGGAGATTTAGTGGGACATTTAGTAACACATCTTCAAGTACATTGCATCTTACAATTTTGATATCCAGATGTACTAGGCATGTAGGGCAATTGTGATGCAATGACAGGAGGAGATGGGAGGAATATTGACCTGGAAATTATGAATGAGTCCATCCAAAGGCATTTGAAAGATACACAATTATGCAAATTCTAGCATGTATTTGTCCTGCCCCAAGAAGAAAGGAAGCAGATGGTGGCATGTTTCTTCTAATCTACTGCCTGCTTTTTCACACACACCCTCCACCCCCCAAGGGAGGTCTTTCTACAGAAGTTGCAAAAAGAAAACATGTAGGTGAGTTCCTCACTCTCTGCCAAACATCTGGCAGCCTTTGAAAATTCTCCACTCAGTGTCAGCTTTGCCAACTGCTTCCTCTTCAGGCAAATACTTTCCTTATCATCACTGCAGAAGAGGAGCAGCCTTCCCTACGTCAGGCTAAAGAAAAAAAGGACATGTTTCATGTACCAGATCCTTCAGAATCGGGGACACAAATTATCTTGTCTCCAGCATCTGGAGTGCAGTGAGGTTACCAATAATTTCTTCCAAACGAGTATGATCATTCCCAGTGGTTTTCCCTGTTGGTTTTGTAACCCAGCTCCCCCAAACAAGTACATAAATAATTGACTCAACTACCTTGGGAGGCTATGAGCCCCAATCCTTTTCTTGGTTGCAGCAGAAACTGTGACTGTGGAAATGCAGAGTAACTATCCCATTGCCTAAGTGAGCCCAGAAGGATGGCTGCAAGAAGGATGGCTGCTGACATTAGCAGCTTTAGGCACCGCCTGGCCCTCAGCTTGAATAACCAACTAAACAGCAATCCTTTCTAAGGTCAGGGAGACATTTTTTGGGCAACTTAGCAGTTTGGGAGAAACTGTTTTTTCAGATTGTGGAGTTATTAGGGACAATATTTTTAGGAGTGATAATCTCCGCTCCTTTTTCTGTCAGTTGTTTGATTAGTCATCCCAGGCAGCTGCTCCCATGAAATGTGAAAAGGCACCATTATATAAAATCTTGCATGAGTAAACTAGCTGGTAATGAGAAGCAGCGACCCATTACTGCATCCTCAATATTGTTTTTACACTGGTAAATCATCAACTTCACTCGAGTTTCTCATTATTTTCTTGAGGATAGAAAAAGCTTATTTTTTCAGAGAAGCACAGCAGATTTCTTTCAATTTTTTTTTCATTCAAAATGTTGCACTTTAAATACACTTATCACATCAAATTAAAAAGGCTTCCAGGAAAAATCTACCATTGACTAAATTTACAATTTTCCCATGCAGACATCTTAGGGACATTTGGGGTAAAATGGAAAGAAATGTCAATGAGATGTGTGCCTGTAGGAGGGAACATTAGCTGTCAGTTGCCCCAAAATAAAGTGTCTTCTATATCTTCAACAGAAATAAGTGGGGGTTGCTTGTTTACTTTTGAAACAGAACAGAAACATTTTTGCAAAAAAATTTCATTTCAGCTTTTTGAAAGGCACAAACAGGAGCTTTTCAAAGCCTACATAAACCTACTCTGGCCAAGGGTTTAAAATGCCCATTTTGAGCGTATTGTTTAAAATGGACTATGAATTCACAGCCAGTTAACTGAAACATGTTCCTCTTAAATGAAATTTCCTGTGTACACAATCCAATCATGCCTCTGGGACAAGATATACACTCAGTAATTAATCACAACATTACTCAGCCATTTTGGTGTGTACCACCTTCCTTCAGGCAATAAACTCCAGAGCAAGTGAGATAAACATCATACAGGAGCAGAACAGGGAACGGGCAGGAGCCTGTAGAGAACTGAAAGCGTTTCCTTGAGATGTTCCACTGCCTTTATGTTCACAGTTGGAAAAAAACAACCCAGAAAGACTCTGTTTAAATTCATGAAGAGAACAAATATTCTCTGCTGTGTTGGCACCTGCCTCAGATTTGACAGTGTACACAAAATCTGTTCCCTGCATGCATTCATACAGGAAGAGAGAACAAAGAGGATTAATTTTTCAGTGTATTGTATGAGGGCTTAGACATATAATTCACCTTGATTTCAGATCAAATGTAACGATGAGTGCTTGGTCCTCTGTAATGTTGACTGGCATGCCCTGACTGCATTTAAGGCTCACTGTAGTGCTAGGCCTATTTCCCAGGAACGTGTGCTACAGCTCAGCTAGCACTCAGTGGGGAGTTTCTGCTCCTGTTGGCTCTCCTGTAAATCCCAGATCTCTCTGAGGCAGACTGAGTAGAATTTAGCCGCTTTTTACAATAATCAGGGCTTTTAGTAGGATGTAATGGGCCTACCTGTCCTGTCGTGCTGCTACAAGTCACAATTGCTTAAGTCATCGTACAACTTAATTTCACAGTAGTGTGAAGAGCTGATGGAAGGTCTCTCCCTACCCTACTCAAACAGATCCAGTCGACCAAAAGGAGATGCAAATCCAGCCCATCACTCCTGAGACCTATACAAGACATCAGCTTAAGAGGAGCCTGAAGTCTTAAGTCACAGTACTTGTGGCTTTGGGCTCTTGCAGGGAACAGTGTATAACACTGTTGTTGCTCATACTCGGACAAACGTAGATGAGATAAGTGAGGCCAGTATGGTTTTGCAATGACAGTTTTTTGGTGAGAGATTCGCTGAAACCAAACACCCTATTTTGAACACCCTCCTTCCTTGGGGAATATGAAAGTGCACATCTAGACTCCAGTTTGCAACAGAGGTCCATCTCTAGACATTTGCAAAGCACAAACCCAGTTTTAAGATGGTATTGCATGCAAACAATGGAAACTGAGGTGTCTATGCAGCAGGATTTCTAACCTAGTCAGCCCCTGCCTTAACACTGGACCTCTTGAGCTTCCTCACTGCAACACCAGTTTTCCACATGTTGGCAAGGCAGTAATGTAGCTTTGGTACTCAGAGCCCTGCATCAATTGTACCTGGTGTTTGTAATTCTGGGGCAGGGAGAGATAAAGTCTGACTGGAAAGTAGGTAAAATTGCACTTGAGATGGGGCCAAGCTGCAGTGCCAGGGCTGTTGGTGCTGTGTAGTCTGACCTTCATTTCAAAGCCTTGTCATTGCAGAAATCAGTTGTGCTCTGGCAGTTTTGGGGTGTACCTCACCTTAAGCTAATAGAGGCTTTCAGATAACATTGCTTAATGACTTTAGTCAACACCGTATCAGGGTGGGTAAACAGAATTAAGAATAAATATTCTTAATTCAAAATACAGTCAGTTGATCTGCAGAGTAAAGTAAATTATACTTCTTTCCTGGGGATCTGCAGTGTCCCTAAAGGCAGGGAACTTTGACCAAAAGGAAATTTTGATACCAGTCAGGTGTGAATGGCATTTCACGGGAGTTTGTGAAGCACTGAGACCAACAGGTATTTCTGACTTCCAGCTATGGTATAAATTTAAAAAAACAAGTTGGTTCATGATATTGTCACTGACCCCGATTACACAAACAAGAAGAACAGGATGGTTGCTCTAATTCATTATTCTGCTGGTGTTCTCATACTGCATTTTTATTGCTTCCAGATTTACTGCCAATGGATCAGGTGCCTTGTTTGCTTAGACCTCTGTCGTGTGGACTCACTTCAGTTCTCTGTCTGTTAGCTTCTGTATTTGGAAAGCTCTGCAGCCATACACTTCTTGCAATGACAGGTCCATCCTTGTCACAATCTTCTACTGAACCAGTTACTAATTCCACAAATTATCAGTGCTTCAATTAGTAGCACTAGTCATTGTGCATGACTTTGCATTTTTTCACAGATCTGTCATAAGACGGTCAATGGTCTCACCTTTATTTTTGCAAATGCATCAGTCTGTGACTGAAGCATTCACAAAGAACTACCTACTGTCCATTTAAAAAAATGCTCTTTCTGAAATACTCATCTTTTAAGAAGCACCAGAAATATATATATCCAAATGTACCACGCTTTCATCTCTGCTTTCTCAGGGGATCTGGGGAGGGGGCAAGAAAGGGGCAGGGGAATTGCTCGGCTTAATCAGAAATCAACTATATTCCAGTTATGAGTAACAAAGTGGCAGTAAGATCTCTCATTATTAAACTAACAATTGATTCTTTATCACAGATCTATTATTATTCAGAAGGCCAGTCTTACTCCTATGGAGAGTTTAAGAACAGGATAACAGCTGCAACAGGTCATGGGAATGCATCAATAACGATCTCCAACATGCAGCCCTCAGACACGGGTTCCTACACCTGTGAAGTTTTCAGCCCACAGGGTGATGAGGGACAGAGTCAAAAATCTGTGATCGTCAGCGTGCTGGGTAAGCGCCTCGCCTCTCCTCTCTATTGCCGTATTGTAGTTTTCTTCCCCGATTATGAAACGCTGAATTCACGGCTCAGAATACATAGGACCAGAGGGAATAACAGAACTGTGATAAACAAGGCCCGCGCTGCAGAGAAAGGGCTCTCTGATGCACTGACGCAGCTCTTTCCCGAGGGCTGTGGAGCAGGCAGGGCCTGGGCTGCCCTCTAGCTTCCACACACCGCAGGCCGAGGCCGCTCCGCAGCTACCCTTGCCTGACCCGCAGTAAAATGGGCCCGCGAGTGGCCTTCAGATTCACTCTGTGCCCTCAAAAGCAACCTAATGTCAGCAGGAAAGCAGGTAGTTGGAATTACCTGGCTTCTCTATTTCCATGTGGGGAAACAAACTGACACTAACTTTGCTTAAATAAAAAGCCCTTTTAGCTGAGAGTGACAACTGCTCTCTGAAGCCATTACTTTTAGGATAAACTAGCCGTGGCAAAGATCAAAATTTTACTAGCTTTACCTAATGCTGGTGACAGTGATTTGCATAAATCTGGGGAGAGGCAGCAGGACAGCCAAGGGTTCTGGCTCACCCCAGTCCCAGAAACTCTAGAAACTTTGTATGTGTTGGGTAGAAGCAGTGCAAAGTCTTTTTTTCTTAGGAAGAAAGCAATAAGTCAACCATGAACAGGCACGACAGACAGGATGAAAAGCAGTGGAATGAGATACTCTATTTCCTAATAAGATAAAAGTTTGTACTAACCACATCTAATCACTGATTTTATATTGAGAATTCATACCTCGTCAGAGTGACAAATCAAAGTCAGGGCATGTGTAAACTCAGTCTCTTAAAAATCAAAGTACTGCTGTTAATTCTCATATGAAATTCCCGCCCCCCCCCAAAAAAAAAGTAAATCTTGGAGCAGTCAAGTAGGAGCTGTACTTTTCAAATGAAAAACAAGAAAGGTTGTTCATTTACAAGCTCTGTTCATTCCTGAAATAGTTCCACTGACAGTACTCTACAAAGATCCACAACAGCACATCGAAGGTAGGAAATGAAAAATAATCTCAGTAATAGATTCAGTCAGAATCTATTTTTGCTTCTGTGTGCAAAGTGAGGAAATGTTATCAAAACAGGTATATTTTAAACAGAACTGTAGCTAACATATTTCCTTTGCAGCTGCAATATACTGAGGAATTGAGCCTCAAACCTCTCCCTTTAAGTGGAAAAGTTCCTGCTGTGTCCCTAGAGAAAATGCTGCTGCTGCTGCAATGTGGCAGAATGGTGTATGATGAATAGTGATTGGCCTATTATAATTAATTGATAGTCTTCATCTCAACACATCCATAATAACATTTAGTATGCAAATTGTAGAAAAGATAATGAAAATGTATCCTAGGCCTTGTACATATATCTACTCATTTATATTACTCAGATCCTTACAGGAGAGCCTTTAGTCCAATCTGTAAGCAAGATTCTGCTCTTAGACGGAAATCTGTAGGCAGGATTCATTTCTCTACTTAAAGCAGCACAATACCAGAGCTCGAGGTGGATGCTTGCAACCCTGGGTATGAACTCACGATGTGTCTGTTCTCCTCATTATTTTACAGTCAAACCATCACAACCTTTCTGCAAAATTGAAGGAACGCCTGAAAAAGGACATCTAATCTACCTCTTATGCAAAAGCGAAGAAGGATTGCCTCACCCTACCTACCACTGGTACAAAGTACATGAGAACACCCTCAAGCCTGTGACTGAACAACTTAGTACGTAACTACAGGACTACTGTACTGTGGTCAAGATCTACAGTACCAGCCATTCCAAAGACTCTGTATCACATAGGGTAGTTAAAACTTCTCCTCTTCTGATGGTCAGTGCCACAAAGTCCTATTTTTACTTATTCAAATCGACTGATGGCTGTCACAAACGCAAGATGAGTTTTCTATTTGTTATAATAAAAATCGTGTGGCATGGTAAAGTTTTGTCTATGCCATTAATCACAGACTCACAGGATTACAAGGTTGCAAAAGACCTTTAAGATCATCAAGTCCAGCTATTCCTGTCCTACGCTAAACCATATCCCTAAGTACCTGATCTACCTTTTTTTAAACACATCCAGGGATGACGACTCAACCCCATCCCTGGGCAGCATGTTCCAGGCCCTCACAACTCTTTCAGTGAAAAATTTTTTCCTACCATGTAATCTGAACCTGCCAAATTACTTGTTAAAACTTGTTAAAATGGGAGAAATGTTTATGCCTTTACATCTCCATTCTCTTGCACTTATGAGTGAATTTATACTCAGAATAAGTTCAGTCAGTTTGCATTCAGGTGCTAAGACCTCCCTCACAAAAATCTTCAGTCCCTGTTACAGTCGTTTGTGAAGTTACACTGACAGCAGCATCAGTGCGGGTAAAACATCAGACAGACAGGCTGATTTGCTGAGTGAGGGCCTACTCTCCTCTTCTAATACATTCCTGCACAATCAGCATTTACATAGAAGGTAAATGGTTTTTACTTAAAGCATATGAACCCCCCCCAACAAATAATTGGAGAACCCTGTTTCTAATATCTTAATAGTTTGTGTTACCAACTAAAGAAAACCGCTTGCCTCGCTGTACACATCGGGTAACCTGTACCTGCTCTGTCTCTCACAGATCCAAACACTGGCATTCTTTACATTGGCAATCTCACCACCTTCGAAACTGGCTATTACCGGTGCGTAGCCAGCAACGTCCTGGGGAACAGTACCTGTGAGCTTGACCTGACTGCACACCGTAAGTTTAATGCATGAAGTAATCACGTATTTGATGTATGACATGCAGAGTTTCTAGAAAAACACCGAAACAATTTTAAAGCCTAGTTGTTTTTTTTTTTTTTTGAAGTAGTAACAGAATGGGCTTAGGTGAGCTCTGGAGTTTTTAACCAGGCATGCCCAGAATTTATACTCATTTAACATGTCCAGTTTCATTTCCCATGGGACAGGAACTGAATGGGGCTCTGACTGCAGTACTGTTATTGAGAACTGCGAGACACTGGGAGATTTCTTCCAGAGCAATTTCTTCCAGCCAACAGTTCAAGTAAGGTCCCCCCCAGCTCCAGAACTTACAACCACTGATGATGAAATGTGGTAGTACAAGGACTGGGGCAATGAAGATGTGACCACTAGCTAAAATTACTGCAGTCATGGAAAAATACCTTATCCCAACTGTTTTCAAGCAGTGGCCAACCATATCTGCATGCCCATTTTTCACATAACCAGTAATCCTGAACAAGAGCCAAGCATAAGTTATATATCCAGCTACAAGGAATGTCCCTGAAATGGTCTATAAAATGAGAATCACAGGTCAGAGCTAGAAGATGTACTGAAGTGAAAACAGAAGGGTTTGGGTACTAGCAAATGATCAGAGCATACATTTTACATCTCAGCTGAAAGACACAGAAAAAGGCAACCTGAATTTCAGAATTTGTTTGCAAGCACTGAAGAGCAAAGGCTTTCGACCACTGCTAGTGTTCATAGCTGAATGTTTCCCTTAGCCAGGCATAAACATTGGGTTTGTTGGAGTAGGTAGGTAACTGTGAGAGAGAAGGCAGCAAAAGTCACAAAATCACAGTTCTCTCCCCTAGAGAATCTTTGGCCTCCCTCCTGGAAATACAGCTGTCAGGCAGCTTTAGTTCTTTGAATCCAATGCCCCCTTTCTGCTAAAGGCTCATCCAATAAATTTCCATGGGATTTTGCTGTAACACTTTTTAAAAAGTCAAGTAATGTTTTTTTTTTACTTTCCAGACTCAGACAGTGGTATGGTTGCTGGAGCATTAATTGGAGCGATTCTGATAGCTGTTATCATTTGCATTATCGTCTGGGTCTTAATCAAGAAAGCAAAGACTAAGAAGGCATCGATTAATGAGATGCAGTAAGTTTCTCTTTGTTTCATTTTTTTCTGTAAAGCTCTGCTGATAATCCAGAATTAACGTAAAACACAATTACTCTAAACATTTTTTGAAGGGCAAATACTACAGGTTTTGAGAAAACTTCCAGAGCAAGAATATTTTGTGTGACTCTGAAGCTGTTGCTCTTCTAACAGAAGTCACCATTACCCTCTTGCCTGCATATACAGGCAGCTATCACTTAGCAGTATCTAAAATAGTAGAGTGTTTTAAATGGCACAAACTAGAAGTGGCAAGTTAGAAATATAGTTTTGGATATTTGAAAGTTAATTGTGACTGTTAATGGCAGGTGGAGGAAGTGAAAAAGTGAAGAGCAGCTAAGGCTTGCCTCAGCAAATTTACTGGAATTATGTGTTACTGGATTTAAACACAGAGGGTTCAGTTCAGTGCTATTTGAAATTACAGGACACACACTTGGGATGCTCTAAGGCATCTCAAATGGCAGGAGACAAGCGGTTTGAGCAACAGAACAGAGCCCAGAGTGTCCACTTTGATCCTGTTCTGGAAATGTCTTTTCCTCTGTGTTTTGGTTGTTCATTTTCCCCTTAATTGCCAAATCTTCAGACTACGGATAATCTCATATACTATACAGACAGTATTTAGCCCTATGATGTTGAATGCTAAATGAATACAGGCAGCTGAGGCCAGAACAAGTACTATGTCATCCGTACAGTTCCTTGTAGATCAGGTCTAAGACTTCCTCATGCCGAATTCTGCTAATCCAGACCAGCGGCCAGTCACTCATGTGCCTGGTTTCTGCTCCGAACTGATACAGCATTAACACCGAATTTTGTGCTTGGATCCTAATAAATTTCACTGCAATTGAATGAACCCACTATCACCTGACATTTTTTACATGCGAAATTACTAAAAAATTGGTAGTTGGTTTATTATTGTTTTGAGAAGATAAATGAAATTCATACCTGTTACTAAAAATATTTTTCTAGATTTTGGCCTTTTCATGGCCCTTTTCTGAACACGCTCTACTTTCAAGGTGCCCGAACAGGACACCAGATCTGCATGGGATTTCTCAGAAAGCTCACACCAAGCCTGCCTGGCTATCCCTTCCCAGTTTGCCAGCACTCAGTTTCTCATTCTGCTTCCCTGGCCTAGTATTTAAACATTTAAACTTTTTATTCTTTATTACTTAAGACAGTGATGCAGATCAGTCTTGTTACATAACACAGCATTGCTCTCTCTGTCTTAGCAGCAGTGATGCTGTATCCTTCTCACCTGCTCTTGGAACAGTCCTAATTATATAGGGGTTACTGTTTAGCCAACAAAACTACAGTGTCATTCTTTTGAAAGACTCTAGCGTAAAATGGATTTCAACACATGAAATCACAATCCTCATCCTGTCTTCCTGCAGAGAAATGTCTCAGAAACAATCCAATGCAGAATATGTTCAGGTACCTAACGAAGAAAACCTTCCTGCGACCACAGCTCCATCAAGCAATGTGACAAATGAATACCCTAGTGTTGATGAAACAGCTGCCTCTGGAACACCTGAAAACGAGGAGAAGCAAGCAGTGGAAAAAGAAGAAATAGCCTAGGGTTTTAATACAGCATTCCTTGTCAGCTTTGGATCCTTTTACACAAAAATTGTTGCTGAATTAACAGAAGCATGACTGAAACTTTAACGGGCATTTGTATTGTGAACCACTGGGCTGGATATTGAAAAGGGCACTCTGTGAACAGCAGAAGATTTGGCCTTTCAAGTTAACCAAATGTACTTTATTATGTTGTTATACCATGCATCCATGCCAACAGCCAGGCAAGGAGTGCTCTCTTGGAAGGAGAAAAGAGCACTGAAGCATACACACTGTGATCGCTGGCTGCCTCTTTTCTCTGGGCCTTGTTTCTAAGGTTGAGCAAACTCAGTTCTTCAAAAGGGTAAAGATTCCTACTTTCAGAAGAGCTCAAGGACGATGGGGCTCAGGTGAAGACTGACACACAGCCTCAGCAGCTCCCTTCTGAACTACATGAGGCAGATACTGACAGGAGACACTTATGTCTTTTCTAAGTTCTAACGTTCATAAATCCTTTGGGGACTGTTCCTAGCCTGTAAACATTAGTTACAGGCAACAGTCATCTTTTAAAGAGTTAAAAGGTTAAATCTGTGCTAAAATTTTCAGGTTCCTACAGCTGTGTTAATCAAGAAAGTGACCACAAGAAAAAAGGAAAAAAAAAGATGGCAGCATTTAGAGGACATAAGGCATGAAGTGTAGTTAAGATTCAGTTTGGATACTTAGGTGTAACTGGATTCATTGCCCTTTCTACTCAGTTTTCCAGCTTTCAAATACTTGTCTTTTATACCCATGTCCTACTGTTTAGCCTCATTGCAGAGTAAGAGAGCAATTAGTGTTCTTACAATAATGTTTTAGCTAAAAGCTGTTTGTGCCAGTCTGCAAGAGTCAAACCCTTACCAGTACCAACACTGCCATACTCTTCCAGTGGATCCTCACACTCCTCTCTTCCCACAATGCACAGGGTAAACCTTAAGTCATGACGTGTGTGGAAGTCTCATCTCAATCAGGCATCTCTCTTACTGACTCTTGTGGCAAACTCACCTCCTTCAATCTGGGTTTAGAAACCTACTGGTAACTTCTGATATTCACACCCATAGTTGCCTGTGCATGCAGAACTCCAACATTAAGCATGCTCAGTAACAGCAAGCAAAAAGTACTACCTCCTACTGCTTGGGTGCCATTTGTAACCAAAGGTGCTTCCTAACGAGGTAATTCAAATCCACTCTTGGTCCAAGGGAGCCCATGACTTTGCTGACAGCAATTAATTTAAGTAATTTCTTCCCTGACATTCCCAGGCATTTTTATTCATGCCTTTGATGGGAAAAGATAAACAACTCTCTTAATGCACTGCTGTAGTTGAATTAGTTCTTCTGAAGTCATCTCCTGTATATATGTTTTAGTTACATTTTTCTTACTGCAACAGCTTTCCAACTTTCACATCCCTGCAACAGCACTATCATGATTGAAGAGAGGAATATATAATAATTTTCTAGTCTCACCTCCGCAGATTTCTCTGCATGTATTCTTTATGTAACTTGCTATAGCAAGATAGGAGCTTGTGCTGGTGAAGTTGTGATTACCTTCTATAGCTACTACACGCTTCCTGGACCACCATGGGTGCTAAAAAAGCAGAAATTGCTCCAGTTATATTGATTTTTTTTTTTTATATAGTAAAAGAACAACTGAACATGAGTTCTAGACAAACAATTCCTCTCACATTTCTAGCCACCAGTATGTAACAGATAATATTAAAAAGAGGCAAAAATAAGAAGCAAAATAGATTGCTGAAGTGAGAAAGAAGGCAAGAAAAAACCCTCTACACATTCCTTTGGAGTTTCTTAGCATATTGAGATATTTTTGTAAGCCTTCTGGCAGATGTTTGTTCTCATTATGAAGTTTCCTTCATGTAAAATAGAAAAGGATGGGACACAGTTCTTAGCTTTCCACTGCTGCTCTTGGCAAAATACAAACCACATTAGGTATTGATCTAGGGCAGGTAGCTCAAAATCCCTGCAGAGCTATGCAGGACGCAGAAACATTCTTCAGAATTTGCCTCATGTTCCAACAGTCTCTGCTGCATGGCCCAGTTACCTTTTCCTGAGGGACTAGGGATCATTAATATGGAAACAGGTATTAAGCCAACATTCAAGCCACCATCTCCTACAGAAGTAGATTTACAAAGCTACAGAATGGTGGCAGGGGTTTTTTCTGCACAAAGATCAAAGGATGAGCGCGGACTTCTAACTTCAGCTTTTTCAGGGTTTCAGCAGTGCCTGTACAATATCTAATAAAACATCTGCTCAGTCAGGTTTCTCCTTCAAACAAGGTTTGCATGGCCAGAGCAATGGCAAATTATCCCTCCTGCTCTCAGTAGGTACCTCAGTGAAATTTAACCTGCATTTTGCTTTCTAGCATTGGTGGAGATACTTGTTTGCTTGTACATTTCTGTCTTGCTTATCAAAATAAATTGCATTACCTTAATGCCTACAAGTCAAACTGCAGAAACGGTCATCTTCCATTTCCCCCTTCCCTTGCAGCTGAAGGACACACATGCTCTGTTTCCATAGTGTGTAAGGGATTGCAGGGTTTCATCTGACTCCTTGTTCATGTCCCACGTGTACAAGCTACTTAGAAAATATTGGGTTTGTAACATGTAAGTTTAGTAAAGTTTTATAACACCAAAGACTGCTGTTTAGCAAAGTTCTTTATTTCACAGCATTTAATCAACATTGTTTGTTAAGAAGGGGGAAATCTATCCCACTGGTGTCAAAAGTGATCTTACCAACATCTGAACAGAAGGTCACTTTTCAGTGTTATTAGCTCTGCCTTCTAATAACTTAATACCAGGATTGGCTATGAGTAAATAGGGATTAAACCAGGCTTCTATTATAAAGTAAGATTGTAAACTGCGAGTGTCAACGCTACATAACGGGAGTCAAACAGAATAGATCTACAGAAGGAGCAAGAGGAAATAAAATTAGACTTGAAGTACATCCCAGGGAAGGATCCTGAGCCATCCATATACAACAGTGTATTTGCAGAGGTAACCCTGAAACACACCTGCAGTCTGCAAGCAATCCAGCACACTTCAAGTACATATATTTAAACAGGAGAACAATGAGTAACAACAAAACCCTTACACACTCAGAGCTCAGCTGAATAGACAAAGAAGAGTAAAAATGGCAACAATTATCTAAGTAACTGAGCAAACTGCATTCTACAAAGGGAGAGGTGTAGTTTACAATCATTTGAAGGAAAGAAAATCAGTATCCACAAAAAACCCAAATAACAAACCCCACACATAGCACAAAGGCTAAGGGAAATAAAGACTTTAGAATATGCTTCCAAAATAAAGTTGACTTTAAATGTTTAAAGCTAGGCTCTGAAATAGAAGAAATGCCACATTTATACAGATCATACTGTAAACTGAAAGAAAACAGCAAGATATCGAAAAATCCTTTAAAATCAGTGATCTGTTTAATTAACAGGAAGTACAAACAGTTGTTTTGGCACTGTACTTTAAGGAAAGCTAGAGATGCACATTTTATTACCATGCTGATGCTCATCCCAGCTGAACTATCAAAATACAAAGTTTGCCATCTTAAATACAAGTGCAACAGCAGAGAGTCAAGCCAGAAGTCCCACTAGCTTTCCACGATCCTTTTAAGTATGGCTCCCAAGCCACCTTTTGCCACTTTCAGTGGGGTCAGTTCTTCTTTATTCTCAATGTTAATACTTGCACCGTGTGACACCAGCAGCTTTGCCTCCTCCACTCTCTCTTCATCGCAGGCTAAATGACTGTAATAAGTACAAGAAACCCACAGCCACTATTTAACAGTCCAAGCTTGAAAGAGCAATACTTACGCCTTCAGAGACAGTGTGAATGTTGGCGGGGGGGAGTGAGGGGGGTGGTGGGGGAAATACATCCTAGAACAACAAAACCACATGCAATCAGCTACCTACAGAGATTCCAAAGCTTGCTGTCCAGTCACTCTGTTGACGTTAAGCAACGCAAGAACATTCCTCCTGCTATTGTCCTCACAACACTAAAACACTTCTTTAGATTAGGATTTGGCTCCATGGTCAGCAAAGCAAGTAGCACATAATCCACAGTGAAATTGGAAAATAGTAATCTCTATTTGAATCGAAAACGATAAAATGAAGTATCATATGCTGCCTACAAATAATCTGAAGTACCGAGTTACCGCAAAGGTACCTGTGAAGGTTTTGCCTGTGATGGAGACAGCAGCAAGCACTTCTGTTCAATTTGGCAGATACCTTAAGAATAAACATGTGTGTTCCAGGAGAACACTGGGTTTATGTACAGCTAAAACATACTGCTTGATCTTATTCAAGGCAAAATATGGATTCCACTGTAGACAAGGCACAGTTTTGTCACCAACTTTTTGAAGTTAAGGTTTTGCCCTTACAGATTCAAACTGATCTCTAAGGCAATATCAAACACTGGACTCACTGTGCTTAAATTAAACTTATTTTCCTAAAAGGAGGTGAAGAGCTTCCAAAAATAGCTCTTGCTTGGCAGGACAGCATAGCCCAGACTGCAAGACCAGTTTCAACCAACTTTGATGTCACTAGCTGGCTTTCTACCCTCTAGTGGAAACTCAGCATATTCCAAATTGTTACAAAAGGTGTTCTACATTTTTAAAGTAGATGTACTAATACAAATTGAAGTGTGTATGTACAGACACACTCAGTCAAAATAACACCTATGATTTTCTCAAATCCTTTTTAATTACATACGAGTGTGAAACAAGGAAGTATTTTGAGGCAATGAGAAATTAAAAAAAGAAATTTAAGTAATGGAATCTCATTTCATAGAGGTTAAGCAACATAAAAATAAAAATTACTTACAGAGGAGTATTCCCTTCAGAGTCCCGTATATTAACGGATGCATTGTGCTGCACAAGGATCTGTACCATTTTTAGGTTTCCTTTGGCTGCTGCTCTGTGTAATGGGGTGGATTCAAAATGATCTCTTGCATCTGGATCAGCTCCATTCTCTAAAAGCATGACTGCAATCTGAATATGTAGAAATGGAAATTGGGGGAGAAGAGGAAAATGTAGTATAACTAAATGCTTCTTCCAAGAGAAACAGCACTTCCCGAAGCATCAGCAAACATACCTCCTGCTTGTTTTTGGAGGCTGCATAATGCAGGGGCGTACAGCCGTTCTGATTGACAGCATTTACATGAACACCCTTGGCAATGAGGGCTTTCACAATTTCATCACGGCCTGCCGAAGCGGCAATATGTAAGGGAGTCCAGCCAGCCTAGAGAGGCAAGAAAAAAATCCCACATTATTCAAACCAGGAGTTTCAAGCAAAAAGCAAACAAGACAAAGCATAACCCCAATACAGGCTTGACTGCCCGTTAGTCTTACTGCCCACATTCTTGTAAGCGTAAAGCTAACCGTTAGTGATTCTCACCAGACAGGCACCTCACCTCTCATGCCTGCATTCAGTGCCTGACAAAAGTTGCCAGTTAAACGACAGAAATCCCTTCTGTTACCTGGTTATGCATGGCACCCCACAGGGCACTTGGCCTCTGCAGAATTAGGAGTAGTGTTCTTTTAAGAACAAATAAGGGAAACAGGTGTCCTACCTTTATGCAATCTTCTCTATAACCTATCTCTCTATCCTCTAATTAAACTGATGGGACAACATTTCCTTCTTTAGGGATGATCTTTAGGGTGCTTCATAATGGATGTCGCTATTTCAACCCTTCCTCTAGAACAGTAACAGCCCATGAGCCTCGCAACCGTGAGCCTGTCACCCACTCAGTAATGCCTTCCCCGAGAACGAGAAACCTTCGGGGTACCCCAAGACTTGACACAACACATTTAAGAGAATCACACCAAGATAAAGGGAACATGAAAACCCCCAACAACCTAAACGCTCCCGGTTTGCAAATTTCTGTCTAAAAGGCGTTCTCCAACAGTTTCTTGACAAGCAAGAAGCCTCATCAAGCGCCATCACCCCTCTCCCACAGACACAGGGAAGCCCGGCCACTCGCCTTCCTGGCGCACGCACAGCAGCATGGCCAGTCCCTCACAGGCGCGGGGGGTCTCGGCAGGGCTGCGACACTCACATCGTCCTTGTCGTTCACAGGCACGCCGAGGCCGAGAAGCAGGTCGGCGACGTCCGTGTGTCCCGCCGAGCAGGCCCAGTGCAGCGCGGTCCGGTTGTCCTGAGGGAGGGAGGGAAGGAAGGGGGTAAAGGAGGGAGCTGCGGTAAGTGGCGGCGGGAAGGGGGAAGAGGGAATGCGGGGAGCGCCCCGCAGGCCGCCCGCTCCAGTTCCAGCGAGCAGGGAGGCCCACAGCCGGCTGACCTGGTCGGTCCTGATGGCCAGGGCCCTGTCGCGCAGCAGCTGGGCCCGCAGCTCCTCCAGACGCCCAGCATAGGCCAGGTTACAGACTCCCACATCAGACACGGCGCCCTCCATGCTACTCGCCACCTCCTCCTGCCGACAGAGGCGGTGCCTCGGCCGTACACCGGCCAATCAGAGAGCCTCCAGGACCAGCCCAGCCAATCGCACCTACCGGCCTTCTCCCCTCCCCCTCTGGCCGCGGGGGCCGCTGGGTTTTGTAGTCCAACGGGCTGGAGGCGGCGCTCTGCCGCCCGCCGGCGGGACTACGACTCCCAGCGTGTCCCGCGCCCCGGCCGTGTTGTGCCTCCGTGTCGGGGCGAGGACGAGGATGGTGACAGCGGGAGGATGGAGTCAGGTGAGGGGCGGCGGCGGGGCAGCGGGACGAACGGGATGTGGGCTCGGCCGGTGGGGCGGCGGCGAGGGGACAGGCCGGCGGCTGGTCGCTCCAGCGGCCGTTAGCGGGGCCGCGCCACGGCGGGAGGTGCCAGTGGGTTGAGGGGCGAGGCGGGGGCAGACGGTCGGCGCTTCCTGTCCTGAGGGCTTTGCCTGGCGCGGGGGGGGACGGGGCCCCGCGGCCTGTCCCGGGGCAGGGGCACGGGGCGGAGGGGCTTCCGGCAGGGAAGTGAGGCCGGAGGGGCTCGGGGCGGCCTGAGGCCGGTGTCGGCGCTGCCAGCCCCGGTGCGGCGGGGGGGCCGGGGGCTGCCGGCTCTGCGCGGGGGGCGATCTGCTGGGCTCCAGCGGCGGGAGGGTGAGGGCTTCTCAGGGAAGAGAGGCGAGCCCGGTAGGTCTTACCCAGGCGGTGCAGGACGGCAGATGGCAGCGGGTGGGGGCAGAGCCGCTGCTGTCCGGGGGTGCGAGTGTGGCCTCCCGGAGGTCCTTCGCTCCGGGCCGTGAGTGTCGGGCGGAGGAGACGGAGCGCGCAGCCTGCGAGCTTCCCTTGCTCTGTACCCAGTCCCGAGAAAGGCTTTACCCGCCCTGGCTGCGGAGGGGTCTGTGCCCCGCTGGCTGGAGCTGGTGTCGCTCGGTTTGCTTCTTATTGCTCTAACGCCTGCTTTTGCTGGTTTTATGTTTACCTGATGATTATCCATTCTTTAAAATACATACATGTGCATTTACTTGAAGAGTGAAATATAAATGTGTTTGCTTTCGTTTTCAATTTAAAATTTTTAGTGGTATTTTCCTTGAGATCGGTATGTAAAAGAACTTACTTTACATTATTTTTATACTTGGAGGCCTGATTTCTTTTCCCAGCAAACCCTGCTTTAATTAAACATGGATTTAACAGTCTTCTTTAAATAGTAGTAATCATCATTTGTTATTTTACAGTAAATAGCTGTAGCATTGGATAGTAACATTAATACATCTCTTATTTTGAAGCGTTTCAGATCTCCAGTTAGGAAAGGGAAACCCAGTCTTGCTAATGCTTTTCACATGCTTCCCATTAAGCACAAGGACGTCGTTGCACTGAGTGGCAGTATTTGTACTTTTAAGACTGAGCATAGGCACATATAGTGTGATGCTTTAATTATTTTTCCCTTTCCTCATTTCCTTGAGACAAATCTTCCTCTCACTGCAGTCGTCCTGAAATTCTGCTACTGGCTTGAAAACAAAAACAAGCTGAGACATTTGGATATTTCAGTGTCAGAGCAGCTTGTGAAAGGAAAAGAGTAAGTGCAGCTGCAGCACTGCTTGGAAGACCCAAAGACTACAAAGACTAGCTACCAGTAGTTCTGCATAGGAACTCAAAATTGTGCGTAGAAGAACGAAGGGACAAACTAGAGTTTGAATGCTGTGTATTCCTGTTCAGTTTTGTCTAGGTATGAAAACCAGATCACCATTTTGTCAGACTACTCAGAAGAATTTCCAGAAACTGACGAGCCAGTGTGGATTCTAGGAAGGCAGCACCACCTGAACACAGGTATCTTTCAAATGAAAGTTCAGCTGTAAAATCTGTAGAGCATTCATAGACTCATGTGGAGCAGCAGCTCCTGATTCCCTTACATTCTCCAAATGTCTCATGAGAGAAGTTTATTTTTTCTCCATCTACAAGAAGCCAACTACAAGCAGTGATATTCATCCTAAAATGAAACCAGAAGTTTACTTAGTACCGTAATTCATGCAGAGAGATGGTTCCTTTAGCAAAGGCAAGTCAGGTATGAGGCTGGTCACTTCCCAGCATCAAATCATACTATTCAGATAGTAACTTCTGCGGAACGTTCGGTATTACCGATGTCGTTTTCCCTCCAGGGATGCTGTCTGCAGACAACTTAGTCTGCAACTAAAATGATATTTCAAAATAGAATAATAAAAAAAAAATCTAGGGCCTGTGCTGTGTTTTGATGGGAATAAATACATGACCTAAAAGTCATAGCAGAGTGATGTATTTATATATCATATAAAAATAAGATTTCAGAAGTGGGTTTTGCTCCTTGGGGAGAAGACAAGGGCATCCTCCCACATTACACGTCAGAGGCAGTGAGTAGCTGTCAGTGCAGGTGTGGTGTTCAAGACAGTTGAGGGGCCCACGTACAGCTGTGATAGGCTGAAGGAACCTTTGAAAAAGCCAGTCAGTCTGAGTCGTGGCTCAGAGAAAATGCAGCAAGTAAGATTCGTAAGAATTATTAAGAAGGGAGAATTCTGTAAGTGCATGCATTTAAAAACAAACCAACCAACCAACCAAAGAGATGTAATTAATATTATTAACCTTTTCTTAAAATGACTCTGCAAGGAGTTTGGAGGTAATGCATAATTCCATATGGGTTTGCATGTAGAAATTCTTCACCTTTCTTAACTTGCTTTACCGGTTCTTTCCTGAGGATATAGTTCTCACGGTTGTTTCATTCAAACTGGCCATAGTCATTCCAAACACCTTGTAAAACTGCACTGGCTAATAAGTATTTCATCCTTAGTAAGTTAACCTCCATGTTTAAACAGCTGAAAAATGTTTTAAGTATTAAGAGCCTGATCTGCAAATGCTAACAGGAAACTTCTATGTGTTCTGTACAGGGAAAATTAGAATGTTTCAGTTGTAAAAGTTAATTTTAATAATTTATTTCCTCTTTAAAATATTCCAGACAAATCTAAGTTGCTGTTGGATATAAGTGCTCGCCTCTGGTTTACCTATAGAAGAAAATTTTCACCTATTGGTGAGTATGCAGCTGGCCAGCTGCCTTGTTATAAATGAGATGGCAGGGTTAGTGATGACTGAGAAATGATTCCTAGAGCATTAGAACATTTTGAGCATCATTTTCACTGTTTACACAAACAAAATATTAAAGGTATTAAACCAGTTTCCTGGTACCTGCATGTCATCAGGCCTCTGTGTTTGTAGAGCAAGCAGTAAAGTTAGACCAGCACTGTGGAAAGAAAAGGTTCTGCTCGGTGCTTCTTATCTATAGGACAGTTTTTGGAGATCTTACTCTGAAGTTTTCTCTCTGGCATGCTCAGTTGAAAGCCCACACTGATTGTCAGGCCTGTTTCAATAGGAGGCACTGGTCCTTCCTCTGACGCTGGCTGGGGGTGTATGCTGCGATGCGGGCAGATGATGCTGGCCCAAGCGCTGATCTGCAGACACTTAGGAAGAGGTGAGTACTGCTGCTGGGTGAACTTGTTTTGTGTTGCTTGGAGATCGTTTATTTTTTGTTGTATTTTCCACAGAAGCACAAAACCTAAATTTAATGAAACTTTCTTTGATGCCCGAATAAAAGTTAATTCTTGTCTGTTGGGGTGAAATCATATATAAAATAAACAGAGAACTAGAAATATAGGGAGGAATCCCACTGTCATCATTATAACTGATGATGATAAATTTATAAGTCATGTTGAGAAATACCTAAGTTGAGGCTGTGAGTTCTCACCCTTCTCTTCATCGCGTACCTAGCCATCTAATGTTGGCAGACAGTGACTGTGTGAGTAGTGACATAGTGCTAGACATCATACAGGGTACCTCATAGACCACTCGCCCATCACCAGCCTGAGGTCCAAATGCCACAGCAGAACCTGTTAAGCCTCACGTCCCAGGATCACAGGTAAAGATGTTGGGTCTGTTGGTGTGTAGCTGCTGTATCAATTGAATTATTACGGTTAGGTCCATAATCCTTCCACTGTCGTGCTGTGGTTTCTATGGCAGCATGCTTCGTGGATTTGTCTACTTCAATAACTGATTCCACAGAAGGAATTATCCACTTGAATAACCAAATCCTTGGAACAGCGGTGTAGAGATTTAACTGGAGAAGTAGGCACACAAACTGCCTGAGCAAAGCTAGAATAGGAACTTATAGTATGTAGCTACCTCGTAGTGTCAGCCCTAGGTATGTGTTTCTCTGGCGGTAAATGGGAGGTAACCACCTTACAGCAGAAGCAAGGGCATACATGGCAAAGCTGTGGTTTGGGTCTTGCTGTGGGAGAGGGCCAGTGCTGTATTTGGACTTGGCTTCTGGATCTTGAATCATTACCTTACAAATGCCTACAGCATGCTTACAAATCTAACACAATTTGAACATATATCAGACAATCTTGGAAGCTGACGTACAGCGATAGCTATCAGTTCTCAGCAGTGATCACTCAGACTGTTTGCAGTTGACATTTTTATTTTCTTTTCTCATTTTTCACAATCTAGCCTATGATGATAAAGGACAGCTTGATAATTAGTGACAAGGTGTGACTTCTAGGAATGCTAAATGAAATGCAAATATTAGAGATGAATTGTGTATTAGTCTTTTGACGTCTCACTGTATGGCTTTCTACTGTCTGGAAACATGATCAGGACAATGAAAACGTTGTTTTTCAATCTCTATAACTTTTTTCCTGTAAGATTGGCAATGGGAAAAAGACAAAAAACAACCAGAAGAATATCACAGAATCTTACGGTGCTTTCTAGATAGGAAGGATTGCTGTTACTCCATCCACCAAATGGGTAAGAACATGCATCAACTTTGTTTTTCCCCACTGGAATTTCTATTGTGTTAAAAGTTTCTAATGGAAATATGTGAATTCAGAATTTTATAAGATTATGAAGGTGATGTACATGTTAATAGAAAAATAAAAATGCATGCAGATGGGTACAGAGTGTAATAGTTGAGAAATGTTATTCACTGAGAGCAAAACAAATCTGTGTACTAGATTTTAGCTCTTGATAAAGCATGTAAGCCTCGGGTACCAGCGTTGACAGTATGAAAATAGTCACAAAGCTTGTTGCTGTGATTTGTAATAAAGGACACTAGAATTTGCAATTCTCCTTACGGTTTAGAAACTTTCTGTAAAGGAAGGAGCAGTTGTTAAGGTCTGAAAAGAGTGTAGATTGAGAGAATAATTGCTGTTGCTAAACACAGTTTGCAATTGCTGAGAATGTATGTGACAGTGTATTAGTAGGTCATGCTAATTA
Source organism: Porphyrio hochstetteri (assembly GCA_020800305.1). Taxonomy (NCBI): domain Eukaryota; kingdom Metazoa; phylum Chordata; class Aves; order Gruiformes; family Rallidae; genus Porphyrio; species Porphyrio hochstetteri. Next base: position 22,477,802 of record CM036917.1, read on the forward strand.
ACATGTATTGTGACCAGACTCTGTGTGTGTGTGTTCCTTCATAAAACAGCACAGATGGGTGTTGGAGAGGGGAAATCGATTGGAGAATGGTTTGGACCAAACACAGTTGCTCAAGTACTGAAGTAAGTCCTGTCTCACTAGCTCATTCAGTATGTCCTCCCCTGGAGCAGCTGGGCTCAGAGACCCAGATAAGGCCCCAGGCAGTTTTAAAGGCTGATCTCCCTCTTGCTCAGAAAATATATATCTATATATATATATCTGTGCTGTGTGTTCATAAGTACATTGCAGACCACGATGCTGCAGCCTGGTGGGCAAGTACTGAAGTGGGATTGGGCAAGTTCTAAACTTAATATTCCAGGAGCTGCAGGGAGACCTGCAAAAGGTCTCTCCTGCTGTCTAACAGTAAGCACCAGAGATAGGTGTAGCTTTCCACAGAGCCACACAGCTTTGGCAGGTTGAGTGTCCCTGTGCAGATGGGACATGGGGGAAGCCAGTCAGGCCAAGGAGGGGTGGGAACTGCGATTCCTCACGGAGCTGCAGTTCTGCCTGAAGGCCGCTGTATAAAACATGGGCAGCTCCTCCGAGTCTAGAAGCCACACTTGAAGGAACTGACTTTGCTGTTTCTGAGGGGTAAGCAGAAGTGCTGCACCTCAAGTGGAGGCTGGACTGCAGGTTCTGAGTGCTCGGCAGCAGTTCTTTGCAGCCCTGGAACAGACACAGATTTTGGAGAGAGAGGAGCTAAAGCATGCCCTGGCTTCCAGCTCTTGTCGCTTACAAATTCTTCATGGCTTAGTGTTCACATACAGGTTTTTCTGGCTTATTTTAGACATCTGACTCTGCCAGTGCAGCTTAGGAGTGTAGCTCCAGAGTTTTGGATTTCATACAAGTGGCCAGGAAGCTCTGTGCTGTAGTGCCTCCCTCCTAACTTTTGGGTGCTGAAAACCAGCTCTGATCTAGTTTCTGATGCCCTGAGTCTGTTGTCCACATGTGCACAGAAATAGTTCCACTGAATTTAATGGAATGTCTTAAGCAAAAAGTAATGTGCAAAACTGACACAGGAATTTTTTCCTTCTCTGGACAATGCCAAGTACAATGGGCAGGATCCCACTGCATAGGCTGTTAAGTGCAATAAAAAGTAATAAACCTCATTATGTGGTTGAGCTGTTACTATCAGTGCATTTGGCAAAAGGACAAGAGATTTCCCATGGTACAGGGTGTGTGCTTTTCCTGGTATCACTGGGTATTATTTTTTCTAAATATATTAAACACTGAATATTCAAAGTTATCTTTTTGTTGCATGGAGACTTAAAAATATCCAACAAAGATTTTTTCCAAAGAAACATTTGTTTTTTTTACTGAAGAACTATCTAACAGTCCTGAGTGAAAAGCTGCCCTCGTAGTCCTAAGTAGTTTATATTAATTAAACCATAATGTTTTCTAGGAAGCTTGCTTTATTTGATGAATGGAATTCATTAGCAGTTTATGTATCTATGGACAACACGGTGGTCATTGAAGACATCAGTAAGTGAAACTTTAGTTCTCTGGTTACAATTTTTGATCGGATTCTGCTTTTCTGAATTTATCTAAATATGAACCAAATATTTCTGGGCCATCCCTGCTTGTTCCCAGGATAAGAAAAGGAATAAAGGAAACACAAGTGCAGGTTTTGGCTGCCCAGAACTAAAGCTGGCACGGAGTAATGTAAGGTGTTTTTGGTGACCAGCTTACACACTGTGTCATTCGGGAGGAGATGGAGCTTGGTCTGTGCTATCTAAACCCAGAAAAGGGATGAAGTTGCAGTTGTAGAAACGCAGGGAATTGTTTTTAATGCAGCATGTGCCAAAGAGGCGTGCCTTTGTCAGGCAAGAGAGAAACCCGGGCAGATCCTAAAGAAGCACATGGCCAAGCTTACTTTTCAGTTGTAAGAAAGGTGGAGTTACAAGTGGTGTTTAGGCACAGTGTGTTCCTACTTGGTCCCTGCTTGTGCTTATTTTATGTTCACACCATTGCAAGTGAAGAGTTCCCTGCCAGTTTCTCCTGTGGTCATCTCTGCCATTTCATTTCATTGGTTGGGCACTGGAACAGGGTGCCCAGGGAGGTGGTGGAGTCACCGTCCCTCGGGGTCTGGAGGGAAAGGCTGGGTGAAGTACTTGGGGACATGGTTTACTAAGTAAAGGTGGTAGGGGGGTGGTTGGACTAGATGATCTTAGAGGTCTTTTCTAGCCTGAATGATTCTGTAATTCTGTGACTTCCCTGATTTTGTGGGCAAAGCTGGGCACTAGTAATAATACCAGTAGTAAATGTAACTCCAGTCTTAAGTTTTCATCCCCCAGTCATTTATCTCAGGACTCACTCATGTGCCAGCACGTACTCTTGTCTGACAGAATTACTGCTACTACATAGTTACAATTTCTGTGCCCTGCTCCTTTTGTCTGAAAACAGGAGCTCTGTAAAGGTGCCTGGCAGAGTGGCTTAGTTCAGGATTGAGAGGGAGATCTGCTCCATGTGCTGTTGTGCATTCATCCATTTCTATTTTTATTCCCACAGAGAAAATGTGCTGGTCCCCTCCCCAGAGCAGCAACGTGCCCCACAGCAGCGCCCACTGGCACAGAGGCGCTCCTGGCCGAAATAAGAACACAGCAGGATTCTGCACAGGCTGGAAGCCCCTCTTGCTTATCATACCTCTACGGCTAGGGATAAATCACATAAACCCAGTATATATCGATGCGTTTAAGGTAAGGGTTGTTTTTCAGGGAATTGTTACTGTAAATAGGATTAAGCATCTGTTATTGCAATAAATCAACTACAATTTCATTTGTCTCTTTTTGAACTTGTAGGAATGCTTTAAGATGCCACAGTCTTTGGGAGCATTAGGAGGGAAACCAAATAATGCCTATTACTTCATAGGATTTTTAGGTAAGGAAAAAACCCCTTATTCCAAATAAGCATAAGATCTAAAGAGAAATGGGTCTGTTTTCTTTTGGAAGGGAACACAGTAAGCAGTTTTAAGAGTGAGAATAGAGAAGAAGAAATGAAGAAACATACTTCAGATACTTCAGGAAGAATGTGAGATCGTCCTTACAGGAATGGAAAAGCTTGACGTACAAATAAGCCATGATATAAGCAAGAATAATGCACTAAGAATAGTTGAAAGCACTCGACACATGACAAGTGCCACTGCTGCTAAAATACTTATTTCATTAATACAAAGGGTGACCTGTTTGATTCTTTTGCTTCATCGTTTTCATCAATTTCATCAATTATTGATGCTGCCATCCAGTGAGACTGCGCTGCCATCCAGCAAGACCTGGACAGGCTGGAAAGCTGGGCAGGGAGAAACCTAATGAAATTCAACAAAAGCAAGTGTAAAGTCTTGCACCTGGGGAGGAATAACCATCTGTATCAGTACAGGCTGGGGATGACCTGCTGATGAAGAGCTCTGTGGAGAAGGACCTGGGGGTCCTGGTTGATGACAGGTTGGCTATGAGCCAGCAGTGTGCCCTGGTGGCTAAGAGGGCCAATGGGATCCTGGGATGCATCAGGAAGAGTGTGGCCAGCAGGTCACAGGAGGTGATCCTCCCCCTCTACTCTGCCCTGGTCAGGCCCCACCTGGAGTATTGTGTCCAGTTCTGGGCTCCCTGGGATAAAAAGGACAGGGATCTCCTGGAGAGAGTCCAGAGAAGGGCTACGAAGATGATTAAGGGCCTGGAACATCTCCCCTATGAGGAAAGGCTGAGTGAGCTGAGACTGTTCAGCCTGGAGAAAAGAAGACTGAGGGGGGACCTAATTAATGTTTATAAATATCTTAAGTATGGGATGCAGGGGGAATTGGCCAACCCCTTTTCAGTGTCTGTGGGGACAGGACAAGGGGCAATGGCTGCAAATTGGAGCACAGGAAGTTCCGCACCAACATGGGGAAGAACTTTTACACAGTGAGGGTGACAGAGCCCTGGGACAGGCTGCCCAGGGAGGTGGTGGAGTCTCCTTCTCTGGAGAGATTCGAGATTCGTCTGGACGCCTATCTGAGCAATATGAGCTGGGGAGCTGCTTTGGCAGGGGGGTTGGACCCGATGATCTCTTGAGGTCCCTTCCAACCCCTACAAGTCTGTGATTCTGTGAAAGTCAAACCTTTTCTGATAGCAGGATCTTTTTCACCTCCTTCCATATCTTCTATTAATTAAAGCAATAGCTAATCCTAGATTCAGCCTTTCAGATTCCACCCGTTTGATCTGTAATTTGATGGCCATTTTGTTGTTCACTTTGTAAAACCTGAACTGTTTTAGTCAGGCTGCTTTGTTCTGACTGAGTGCCTGATGGGATTACTGACTGCACTTGTGGTCGTCCTGTGCTTTTTGATCTGTGGAATGTTGGGGATTTACAGCAGTTCAGATTTGCACAAAAATGCACCAGACCTCACATAGGAAAAGGAAAATGTAGAGCAAAGGTAGAACAAACCAACCAAAAAAACCTGTGCTAGGAGGTCACAATAGAACATGATACTAAATACTTTGTGGGAAACTATTGTGTCCAACTTCACCTTTCTCTTAAAGACTCCCTAGCTAGAAAGTCTAGATGTTGTCTGCGCTGGTACCTAATTTCTGTTTTACAAGTCTGGATAGAATAAGTGCTTACTGAAGTCTCTTGCTTCTTCCCAACATATGGGTTCCCCTCTGCAGGCAACGAGCTGATCTATTTGGACCCTCATACCACTCAGAGTTTTGTAGATTCAGAAGAAAACGGCACAGTTGATGACGAGAGCTTCCACTGCCAGGAGGCCCCGCACAGAATGAAGATCATGAATTTGGACCCTTCGGTAGCACTAGTAGGTGTTAGGAAATTACAATGACAAAGTGTATGGTGTATTTCAAAATAAGCCCTCTGTATAGTGATAATGGCACAGGGCAGCTTCTACGATCAGAAATTCAGTATGTGGTAGTTAATACACTACCCACGTAGGACACGTTAATCTCCGGTCAAGCAGGGACCTGGCTGTGTGTATCCTCTTGCATGGTCACCCTGGAGACGTTACTTAAGCTTAACTTATTTTATAGCATAACTTGCAAATCTTTGAATGAAATTACATGTAGAGGTCATCCAGTACACGAGACAAGAATACCGTGGTGGCTGAAGAAGTGAAATCCGGTCCCAGGGCAGCGTCCTTTGGGTGGGTTATGGGTGCTTGTCACTTGAGACATGTTGTTTCCGGAGCTTTAAACAGTGCATCAGGATACCAGAGCATCCTTCACTCACTGACATCTTGCTGTTACTGAGTACTACCACTGTATCTGTGTTCTTCCTTAGGGCTTCTTTTGCAAAGAAGAATGTGATTTTGACAGCTGGTGTAGTCTCGTACAAAAGGTAATGCTACTGTCCTTATCTGCTCTGTATGCAATAGCATGTACCTTCTTTTTTAAATGGGAATTCCAATTACATCTTTCTCTGGGTGCAGATTAAATGAGCCATAGAGAAGAACGCGTTAATGTGTCAGGGTTTAATGTTTATTTCTTGGTAAATTACTTCAGTTTTAACTGATATGTTGCAAGAAATGTATTTATTTGCTTCCAGCTCCTTTTTCGTTGTTTGATGTAATATATTCCCACCTATTCTAATGATGAGCTTTAGTCCCTGGTGCCACAGAAGATCTGAGTCTGTAAGTGCTGAATCCTTCCAGCTCCTGCTGAGCTGCAGGACACACAAAAGGTGCACGCTGCCACAAGGAAGGGACTGTAGGACAGTTCTGCATGCAGCTGGTACAAGAAGCAACAGAAGTGCAAGTGTGAACTGACATCATCCTCTAAAGCCATTTATTTTATAAAAAGAAAAAAAGGCTAAGGAAAGCAGTTTATAAATACCTCAAACACAGGCTATGCTGGAGCTTACCCAGTGGGTGAGGAGTGCAGTTTGGACCTATCCTTCAAAATCTGTTGGTTCTTTGGAGCTGTCTGTTGTTCCCATTGACCAACAGAAAATGAGCTGAAGAGGTCCATGCAAGCAGTTTTCTTTAAAAGGCAGAAAATACAGTACATCCTTGGTGTCTGTTTGCTACATGCAAACAAAGCTGGAGGTCTATGGATATCAAAGCTCATTAACTGATAACTTTTAGGACAGCTCAAGGGATTTGTCTTCCAGGTGCGTTCTTAACTACGAGAACATGAAGATCTGTACAGCAGTGACCAATAATGGCAGGTACTAGAAATAACAGGTTTTCACTGTATGTCTGCATAAAGCCTTTGGGGTTTTTGATAGGCATACACAATTAAAAATGGTCCTCAGTTAAGCATTTTTCGAGGCGTCTTTTAAACTGAGAGTATTCTGTCCTCAGGAGATCGTGAAGCAACAGAGCCTACGGATGTTTGAGCTGGTCCAGAAGCATCCACCACACTGGCCTCCTTTCATACCTCCAACAAAGCCAGAAGTGAGCACCACAGGAGCAGGTGTGGTACCACCCAGGAGGACCGTTGTGCACCAGAATGTTCCTTGTTAGCAAACAGAATTATCATCACAGGTGGAATAAGTGGGCTTCCCTAAGTGCCAGTCACTCTGTGATTAGCACTGTATCCTTATGGGGTATCCGTTAGCCAGACTGCTCACACCCAACTGTGAGCACAGCCATTCAGGTTTAGTTTAATTTTACAGAACCCTTTGAAGGACATGTTCCAGAAGAGTGGGGGATGTGCTGTTCCTTTGTTGAGGTTAAAGTAAACAAAATCAAGTACATATTTAGATTCTAAATTGTTTAATTTTTTTTTCCTTTTTGCAGAACTCATTGAATCTACTGACAAACTGTTTGAATTGGAAGAAGAATTTGAAATCCTGAGCGTATGAAGGAAACCGTGGTGACCCTTCTGAGTATTGAATATATTGCTAATATTATTGCATTGACTTAAATCAAACAGCCATGTTAGCCCCAAAGTGCCTGAAATTACAGAGAACAGAGCACAAAAACCTAGTAGCATCCAAAACTCCAACAGTGACAGTTCCTCCTGTCAAAGTGCTTCCCCAGGTGGAAAGGCAGTAAAAGATCTTACAGTAAGACCCTTAAACAAAGGGAACCTCTTTTTAATGTGTGTCTTGCCTGAAGACAAATGGACCTTTGAGATTAAGGCAGAAATAAGTGTATCACTGGGCTGTGTGTTTGGAGAAAGGGATAACACCAAATGGGTATTTCTTGCTCTTATATAATGCAATAGTTTAGTTCTTAAAGCAAAACAGTCTTCAGTTAAGGAGGATGTTTACTTCTGTTTCCTCCTGTGGGCTGCATCATATCAAAAATACATTGTCTTGTTTAAAAGATCAACTGGATCAGAAGAAAATTGTTTCCTTGTTAAATATTTTAACATGTATTTGAGCAACCACACTTTATTACAAAAATGTTTCTGTAAAAGGAACTGTGTCTAATGTATAGGTTTTGCAATAGCCTTCCTGTTTCTGGGAAACCTCAAGAGGAACAGGAGACTCAAATAGTTGATACAGATCACAACCACTGTTATTGTTATGATATATTTCACCTTGACCTTAAAATTCAAATCAGTAAAACTTAGGATGACTTTACTTTTGGAGCTAAAATGAGTCAAAGGTGGTTTAACTGTACCTTATTTATTATAAAAAAAGATTTACACAAGTTTCTCTGTTATAGCACTTTATCCGTGCATCTAATAAATTTCTTAAGCTTTTCATAGGTTGTATGCTGCTATATTTTGTTAATTTGTGTGAACTAAATATAAACCAGGTTATCTTAAAACTTAATATATAGGCATATGCAAATTACTTAACTGTTGTTTTTTTTTGACTTGTAGCCTTTTGAAATTTGTTTTGGTAAAAGTGCCTTAATTCTGCAGTTGATCAGCTCGGCCCGTACAGGTTTGTTTCTAAGGCAGAGTACATCTCTGGCAGCTATCAGAAAAACAGCTCGGAGTCATTAAAGGCAGAGATCTTTTAGTCCATCATCAAGTTCCTTTTCACTGTGGGGCCATCCCCAGCATGGTCATTTTGTCACAGTAGCGTAATGAACATGAAGCGCAGAGTTTCATCCTCACCAATAAATGACAACATAGAGAAACACCAACACTGTCTCCTCTCCTCTCACTTGCAGTTCTTGGCCAGGGCCGGGGTGACTTCCAAGCAAAAAGTTAACCATGTTTCATCTGGTTTGCCTTCAATGTTTATTAAGCACAGTTGGGAAATTAGACACTCAGAGAAAATAGCGCTTTTCTTCTTCCCCTCTCCATAGATCAGGTGTGGTTTTGTTTGTTTTTTAAACAAAGCATTACTTCTCAATACAGAGAAAAAGTAAAAGGAAGTCCTTGCTCTGAAATGCTGGGTCTCAAGCAGTAACTGCTACAAAAAGGAAGCACCTAAGTTAAAAAATAAAAATAATTACCAAAAAAGCCCATCAGAGGAGTACAGTGTACTTAGTGCCCCGTGTTGCTGTTAGGGAAACGCCGGTCAGAGAGGTCTTGGCCCTGCAGACCACTCCAAGAAGTATTGTTGGTGGGGTAAAGAGGTTTATGGAGATGGGGCTGACGGAGGAACGGTGAGTGATTGGAATTCCCACCTCGTGCACCTGACCGAGAATGGCATGTGGGTAACCAGGAGAGCAGGGAAAAGCTGTCAGAGGTGATGGGAGATTGTAAAGCCAGGTTAATGCAATAGTGGTGCCCTAAAGATAGTGGTGCTTACAATGCATAAGGCTCTGATCCTGGGAAAAAGAACTCTCTCTGTCCATGTTCAAAAATAAGCCCAGGTCCCTGGAGACAAGGTACCTGATGGACACCCCTTTTTATAGCACCATGGAGCCCAATGGCTGAAAAATTCATTGCACAAGTTTTCAAAAAGTAGTGAGCTTCACTGTGTGCATACAGTGCCTCAGGTTGTGTCTGCATAACCCAAGATGGAAACACAGTATGACCTCTCTGTGCCAGGACAGCTAGGAAGTAGACCAGATGTTCTGCATCCACGGATTGCCACTCAGGAGTGTTAAAATGTGCCATAAAGACATTTGCAAAACACATCCAAAGCAGCTGTGGATCTTTCACAATTAGGAATAAGTAAGTTAAATTAAAGACTAAATTGTTCTCCACAAATTCTAGGCTCCAGTGTGGTTCAACTCCAGAACATGCAGAGCTCTCTAACCCCATCTAGGAAGCTGACGGTACATTGTGTGTGTAGAGAGTCATTAAAGGTAAAACTATTATCTGCTTAAAAGGAAGCAAGCTGTGCAGTCCCTGGTGGGATAGAACTGGAGCCCTAGTACCCAGCAAGGAAGTAATACTTTAAAATACTGTCTCAGTCCTGCAGTAATAATAATTTTCTAAACTATTTTGTCTTAGAAGATTTCTAAGCCAAGGTGATAGTGTATTTGCAAGGCACTTCTTTCAAATCTCCTGGAATGTAATCCATAAGGATTTCACCCCCTTTATAGATTTTTCTCTGGAGTACTTGATAATAACAACTTCAGCCCAACTAAATGAATTCATTATATATGCATTAGCATACCTGTTTCATGGCTTTCCCTCAAAATATACAAGGATAATACAATTAGTGGCACTTCTCTTTAATGATACCCCCAAGGAAAGTGTGACTAGTTAACAGCGCATACACTAGAAATGCAGTCATTTAAACTGACAGAAATAAAGCCCATGGGAAGAAATGTTCAGCACATTGTGACTGTAGGAGTAAAAAGTGTGCATCTTGTAACTGCTCACTTCTGAGTTTGCCTAAACTCGCTCAAGATCTAGGAAAGCCTCTACTTCTCAAACACACACAGCTTGAGTAAGTTACAAACGTGCCTGGGCTATCTCAGAAAGTTCATAGTAATGAAATGTTTCTGGGGCTGCACAGCATTTGACTGCAAAAAGAGATGCCCAGACCTTGAATCAGACCTTTTACCTGCAGCATATTTGCATAGAAAGCTATGAAAAACGCTAGAGGTGTTTTGGCTTTATCTTCACATCACAAATGGCATTTTTCACTGGGGTAGCTCTTCCAAGCGAACCATGGTTAGAGCTGATCTCCTGTCACTGGAGGAGAGAATGCCCCATCTGCTTAACAAGCAAACCAAAAGAAATTAATCTTTCGGTCTTCCTAAGGAAGGCAGTTACCAACCGTCAATGCTTAGTGTTCCTACAATAGCCTGATAACTGTTAGCTACCTCTATTTCATAGAAGGACTCTTCATTCCTTTGCACCAGAGCAAATACTGTTTGCAAAGACACTAACAAAGCGTAACTCTTGGAAATTTGGTGATTAGCAGGTGCCTGGGAGAGAGGAGTGGTGTAATGCAAGACATCAATTACTCTTGGTCTGAGTGAGGAACTCAGAGACTTCCTGAGGTAGCCATAAATGAGGGGAAAACCCCACCCCATTGCAGTAAAAGCATAGCACCATGTTCTGCTGGAAAACAGAGGTTTCAGAGCACTGGTCTTTAGCTCCTCTGCATGCAGTCAAACTCACGGACTTGACACTGGATTGTTGTAGATTTCTGGCTGTCTTGATTCACCCATCAACACACACAAAACAGGTATATGAATTCACCCTTCTTCACATCAGTGATGTCTAGTCTCAGATAACAAAGACCGTTACTGTTACTGCAGTTGTGTTGCTACAAGTTCTTCATGCACACTTGGCACCGGCTGACCCTTGTTCGAAGCTGTCCTGCTTTCAGAGTCTCTGAGGGAGGAGCGCTGACAAACTGCTGCGACTGTTCCACAGTCGTCAGCCAGAAGCTGTATTTGTTGGCGAAGTAATGGCACGTTCCTCTGGCACCGTTGCATTCAATGAATGGAGTAGCACGGAAATCCTCCAGGCAAGAACCGGGTGAAACAAGGGACTGACCTCCCCCTTCCGCACCAGCCGCAGTGTGCTGCAAGAGATGCCGATTTCAAAGAGTTCAGAAGAACAGAAAGGGAAGTAAATGGGAGTCCTCCAAGCTCCATCATTAAAGGGAGGTAATCAGGCAACCTTGGCTACGTCTGGCTGTCTTTTGAGTCAGAGCTAGAGGTGAAGAAGCAGGGGAATGTACTTAGGCTGAATATGCAGGCTGGTACAAGGGAAAACCAGCTTTTCACTTGCAAGCAGGGCAAATTTGGAAACAATAATGCTGACTTCATGCTTTTCTAACAATCTCACACTAATGAGGTTCTAGAACACTGCAATAGAAAATGTTCTACTTCTTCCACCGAGAGTGATTCAGACAATGCTGTAGCTTAATCAGCATTTCCACAGCAAAAGGCTTGAAGAAGAAAGAATAGCTGTGGCAGTACAGAACTCCTGTGTCAGTGTCAGCGCTGAACCCAAGCAACGCAGGTGAGAAGGCCAGCTGAGTGGGAACAAACACAGAAAGCTGACACCACGCCAGCTGATAGAGAGTAAACACATTAGGGCAAGAAGCTACAGGGCTCAAATTTCCTGTAAGCAACTCATGGAATAGGTCTGTCACCTAATCAAGGAGGAGATCAAGAAATGTTTAAAGCCGCCTTTGCATTAGCAATAGTAAGGTATGCATTACCATAAGGAAGGAGTATCCTATCCATAGGCTGCGCCATCCGAGGGGACACTGTGGGATGGTGATGTCCTGGCTGTGCACAGCCACAGCCTGGGAAGGTGCTTCACACACTGAGCAACGGCTGATGTACTGCGGGATCTGAACACTGTCCACTGGCATCATGGGGATGGGAGCAGTGGTGGAGAGCCAGTAGGACTTGTCGTTTCGGCTGGCATAGTAGCACACCTCATTGATGTTGCAGTAAATAAAAGGCATGGTGCTGAAGCGAGGCAAACACGAGCCAGCAAAACCTGGAGAAACGGGAGAAGTGGTCCTGTCTGCCAAATGCTCCAGCTCATACACACCAGACATGAGTGGCAGAGGATGGCACAAGCAACACTGCTCCCAGGACAGATTCTGGCCAAGCAGATTTCCACCACCTCTACTACAACCGCCTACGGTACCAAGGAACATTGCTTGTTTGAAATGGGATTTCGGCCTACATTGTTTATTCTGAAGAGAATTCTGTCAACTCACCAAGGTCCTGGTTGTGTGACTTTTCCTGCCCCTCCACGTACAATAAGCTGTAGCCATCCCAGAGCTTATTCATTCCTATGGGACAAGGTGGGATTTGGTCTGACTGACTGTGCTTCACTAAAGTGTACCCAACGCCCACACTGCGGCCAGGCATTCCTGGCAAACCAAGTGAGCCTGGCTTTCCAGCAACACCTAGAAGACAGAAGAAGAGTCACTGTTAGTAATACACTGTGTACACATCACCTGGCTCTATACCAAATTCTGGCATTGCTCTTGTATTTATGTCAGTCTTGTGCCATGAGGAGCCCAAGTTCTGATGGCTGTTGTATGACTAACTAGACTGAGCAGTTCCAAAAGAAGTCATTTTGCAGTAGCACCCACCCATTTCACCCATTTTCTATCTCATTTAAGTCTCTTTCTTTGCTCAACAAGTCTGGTGCCAGTATGTTGGCACATATCTTGCAGTACAGTAATTGTGAGGATCTCAAAGCACCAACCAAATCCTAACAAATGCATCTTTGCTATACTGCTCTTCATGATGCTACTCCTTTAACATAGAAAGGCCAAAAGTTCAACAAACCTGTGGCAGAATCCAAACCTCCTCTCTCACCGTGCCTCTCCTCTACTATCCAACCCTCACAGTTTTGTTCACTGTGAATATCATTTCACTCTTATATGACTTCAAGTTGATTCCCAAATCCCCAAAATACTATAACTAAAAGATACTCAGAATTGTACCTAGCAAAACACCAGCAGTGATAGAGAACAATGACATGTAACAATCTTCCTCACTGAAGATTTCATTTACTTCATTGCAGATAAAGACACAAGATTGCATACACTCCCTGGTCTCCCAAAGGTAACTGGATGTTGGGGAGGGTGTCTGCAGAACTTGTAGGCAAACAGAATTCTACTGACTGCTTCTTTCTGATCTGTGATCCCCAAATCATAAAATTACCTTCAAATCCCTGTGGTCCAGGAGCCCCCGAAGGTCCTGGGTCCCCAGCTGCGCCAGGTGACCCAGGTAACCCATCACGTCCTTTCAAACCAGACCTTCCTGGCAAACCTTTTGTACCTGAAATGAAATATAATTGTTACTACCATCATTATTTCCTCATACCAATGCCTTCACCCCTGCAATCATTTTCCAGAAGAGAAACACGTTGTCAGTATCCACGCTGTGAGCTCACTCTTCAACAACTAGCTCCATACAGGGATTCCACAGGATCCCATTATCTCTGAAAGGATCAGAAGGTGCAGCTGAACATTACAATCCATTCAGTACTGTCCTAACCCCAAACCAGAAAGATCTGGCATGAACTGGATAAACCAACAATAAACTAAGTGTTCAGGATGTTACAAGTTAGAATCTAACGAGACAGTAAGGGTCTCCACAAGAGACAGAAGGAGTTAGGTGGCTGCTCAGAGCTGGATGCACAGCAAATGACCGGTAATGTGGATGGTTAATGTTAGAAAAAAGAAGCACGTGACTGAGAAACAGATAGGTGCACATCTGCACAACTTCTGTAAAGAGTAAATATTCAAAACTGTATAAATAGGGGCACTTTCCCAAGTTGCTTCTCACTTTCCACTGCTGTGCAGCCTCTCTTACCTGATGGTCTGACCAGTATTAATAAAGGTGTGCTCAGCTTTTACTCGCTGCATGTTTATTCACTTTAGGAACTGACAGCAGGGAACAGGGAACTATCAGAGCTCTATTCACTGGGATGGGATTCAGGAGAGCATCTGCGGGGAGGCCGCTGCTAAGTGATGGTCCCACTCGAGTTTTCACGAATCAAAGAGAATGCTAACATTGAGAAATTGCCTAAATGGCAGTGCTGAGAAAGGGACGATGGGGACTTGCCAGGTACAGGAGAGCCAAATGGTGCAATACCCACCCAAGTTGCTTTTCCAAACAGTATCAACCACAGTGGTGCACGCAGAAGTTCCCAGAACTTCTCCAGTTACAGTATTGCATTGATATTTCAAGTAATTTTCAGTGGTGAATCCTTTTTATGACCCCACCACCTGCGGGTACCAAAACTGGTTATTATATTCTACATCACGGGCTACTACACCTAATCCTGGAAACCTGATTAAAAAGCACTATAAAAGTGCATGAAGAGAAATTATCAAGTTCAATCTAATAATAAAACCCAGTATTTGTATGCATTTTGATGGAATGATTTAGTGACAAGGGATGAGGACAAGGCTGAGGTCCTTAATTCCTTCTTTGCCTCAGTCTTTAACAGTAAAGAAGGATATTCCCTGAGTGCTCATCCTCAGGAACTGGCTGACAGGGAGGGGAAGAATAACAAAGTTCCCGTGGTTCAGGAGGAAATGATTAGCAACCTACTTGGCCAGTTAGATACCCACAAGTCAATGGGGCCAGATGGGATTCACCCAAGGGTACTGAGGGAGCTGTCAGATGTGCTTGCCAAACCCCTTTCCATCATCTATCAGCAATCCTGGCAGACTGGGGCAGTTCCACTCGACTGGAGGCTGGCAGATGTTACACCCATAGACAAGAAGGGTCGGAAGGAGGATCCAGGGAACTACAGGCCTGTCAGTCTGACCTCAGTCCCGGGGAAGATCATGGAGAGGGTCATCTTGGGAGCTATCATGCAGCACATGCACGATGGCCAGGGGATCAGGCCTAGTCAACATGGGTTTACAAAAGGTAGATCCTGTCAAATTAACCTGATCACCTTCTATGACAAGGTGACCCGCTTAATGGACGAGGGGAAGGCTGTGGATGTGTCTACCTGGACTTTGATAAAGCCTTTGACACAGTTTCTCACAGCATTCTGACTGAGAAACTGGCTGCCACTGGCCTGGACAGGTGGACCCTCAGCTGGGTTAAAAACTGGCTGGATGGCCGAGCCCAGAGGGTGGAACAAAATCCAGCTGGAGGCCGGTCACGAGTGGCGTCCCCCAGGGCTCAGTCCTGAGTCCAGTCGTGTTCAACATCTTTATCAATGATCTCGACGAAGGGATTGAATGCTCCCTCACTAAGTTTGCAGATGACACCAAACTAGGAGGAAGTGTTGATCTGCCTGAGGGTGGGGAGGCTCTTCAGAGGGATCTGAACAGACTGGACCGATGGGCTGAGTCCGATGGGATGAAGTTTAACAAGGCCAAGTGCAGAGTGCTGCACATGGGACATAATAACCCCATGCAGCGTTACAGGCTTGGGGGAGACTGGCTGGAGAGCTGTCAGGCAGAGAAGGACCTGGGGGTGTTGGTTGACTGCAGACTGAATATGAGTCAGCAGTGTGCTCAGGCAGCCAAGAAGGCCAATGGCATCTTGCCTTGTATCAAAACCAGTGTGGCCAGTAGGTCTGGGGAGGTGATTGTGCCCCTGTACTCGGCATTGGTGAGGCCACACCTCGAGTGCTGTGTCCAGTTCTGGGCTCCTCACCACAAGAAGGACATGGAGGTCCTGGAGCGAGTCCAGAGAAGGGCAACCAGGCTGGGGAAGGGGCTGGAGGGCAAATCCTATGAGAAGCAGCTGAGGGAGCTGGGGGTGTTCAGCCTGGAGAAGAGGAGGCTGAGGGGAGACCTTCTCACCACCTACAACTACCTGAAGGGAGGTTATAGAGAGGTAGGTGATGGTCACTTCAGCCAGGTGATAGGACAAGGGGGAATGGCATGAAGCTGGGCCAGGGCAGGGTTAGATTGGATGTTAGGAAAAAATTTTTTACTGAAAGAGTTGTCAGGGCCTGGAACAGGCTGCCCAGGGAGGGGGTCGAGTCACCTTCCTTGGATGTGTTCAGAAAAAGGGTAGATGAATTACTTAGGGATCTGGTTTAGTTTAGGATGAGAATGGTTGGACTTGATGATCTTAAAGGTCTTTTCCAACCTTGTTATTCTGTGATTCTGTGATTTCCTTTATTAGAATAACCTGTAAACCTTCCCGATGCATTTGAGGAAGCAGCACTGTTCTTCCAGAAAGCCAGCATTTAAGTGTGCACTTTTTACCTGGTTTTCCAGCTGGGCCCTGGAATCCCAAATCTCCATCAAAGCCAGGGACACCATCAATTCCTGGCAGACCAGGTAAGCCTGCTGGGGCCATGACTTCTTCTGGCTGTGGGGTTATACCTGGAGCCCCTTGCTGGCCAGGGAGACCTGCACACAGTGCAAATGACAGTGTAAGTAGCCCATTTTTAATGCAAACACCGACACAAAGGAGCAGCGTGATAAATTCAGGCTGCCTGAGTACAGCAGCGCAGAGTACCTTTGTAAGATACTGTCAAGCTCTTTTGAACTTTATTCCCCCCAAATAAGCCCATGAAGGGAGCTCTGAGTTGTATCCCAGTCCAAACCATGTGCACTGAAGCACAGCTTTTCAACCCCCCCAGCACTCACCTCGACGGCCCATTTCACCTTTCAGCCCAGGGTAGCCAGGGTCCCCCGGCGGCCCATCTTTGCCTGGCATCCCCATGAGGCCAGGCTCGCCTCTCACACCTGCAAAGACACACAGGTACAGATCTTAGGGGCTAAAGACAGGGTCCCGATTCTGATCCACAGCTGGGGCACTAAGAAACACCCTAACAGCAGCAATGGCAACAGCATTTCAGCTCCCAGATGGAGGGGACCACAACCCTTAAGGAGCTCTGTGCATGTCCAGAATGGCTGCAGAATTTCTCCACTGCTATGGAACTGCATTTTAGTGAAAGCATTCATCCCCCTCCTTGGGGAATCCAGGGAAAGTGTTTGGGCAGTACACAACTTTTCTACTTGAAATTCATCTCTGTGCAGATTGGGATCTGCCAGCCAACTGCTCTCCTCCAGCAATGGTTCTCCTCTCTTTCCTGGCTTTTTAGCTGTGCAGTTTCTTTGAAACCTTGCTACTAGAGTTCTTGTTTGCAGCTGCCTTTTAGTCTCCGTTGGCAAAAACCAAAGAGAGAGAAACCTGCTCCCTGCCTTAGCCCAGACAAGATCTCTTAACTCCTACAGTCCTCTTAGCCTCTTGTGGAGGCCTAAATCCACCACCCTATGCTTCTGAGCACAATAGGTGGGACAAAACAGCATCTCCAACCTTTGCCCAGACAGCACATGCAAATGGATAACTGTGTCAACAAGCACAGCACCATTGCATGAGGACAGCATCTATTCAGAAAGAAGAGAAAAACTATCATTAGGGACACACTGAAGAGCATCTGGCACTGGCCTCACTTTGCTGCTTTTGGAGTCAGTAGGCAGAACCTGTGTGGGCCAAAAGGGAAGATCGAGACAAGCTCATCTGTGCTTACACCCGACTGAGGCTTCGTTTCAAAGCAGTGACACTAACCACACCACAGCCATTCATACTGCCAAGGTGACAGCTGCCAAACCACACCTAGACCCCTTTCAGGTGAGATTACCTTTGAATCCAGATGCTCCAGGGAGCCCGACTGGGCCAGTGGGTCCCATGTCACCTTTACTGCCTCGCAAGCCAGGAACTCCAGGGAAACCTGGATTGCCTGTGTCACCTTGGTCAGAAGCTGGGCCAGGGCGCCCCTGTGGTCCTGGAGGACCTGGAAGGCCTAGAGACAACAGGGTTAATCAGCACAATCTGCTCCCGGGGCAAAGTAAATGCTGGGCCTATCCCCAGTGCATCTTTCTAGAGGAGAGTCATTGTTAGGGTGTCTATATTTTCAGTGGTGTCCTTCTCCTGAAGGAAAAAATAACCAGACTCCACCCACTTATGTCTCATTAACTTTTAAATCCTTTTAACTACAGTAATTTAGCTCCAAATTCTGGGCCTAAGCATAGCCCTTGCCCCACCTGATAGCTACCCTGGTGACTCAGACATTCCCTAGGAGAATGAGAACACTAGCTTCAAGTCCTTGGTGGGGGGCAGGCCTTGAGTCTCAGCCTCTCTGACAAGGCTGTGAGGTGTTGAATGGCTGCTGATGCCATCATGACAAATCTTTCAAACTGTACTTGCTGTCAACCCTACAGCAAGTGTGTCTAAGGAGCTCTGCCCCTCCCAGCTCACACAGGATACTTTGAAAATTTACACAGAGCCTGTGATTACAGCTGTGGAAACCACAGTCTAAAATGGAGCTGGTGTCTGAATTTAAACACACAACAGGATTTAAGTACTTCCCCCTCACTGCCCAAGCCCCTGCCTTCAGTATCATAATAGGTGAAATGGACTAGAGAGCTTCAATAGCAGGAATCAGGATTCAATAGCAGGAACTGAAAACAGGTCTCCTCATTCTCTATCCCTGGTCTAAACCCCAGGTTATTAAAGTGCCACTACTCATCATAGTCATTTTCCCTCAGAGCTCTTCAAAGGAAACAAGTAAAGAAACAGAAATCCCCTTAGCCAGCCCTCTCTCCTTAAGAGGCCCTCTCTGTGTACCTGAACTCCCATCAGTTCCTGGATGGCCAGCGTCCCCAGGTCTGCCACGTATATCAGAAGGGAGAGAAGCTCCAGGTGTTCCTGGCAAGCCAGGAAGTCCCACAGGACCAGGGGAACCTAGAGTAAGAAATACAACATGAGAGAGTGTACCCAAAGCTCTTCAGTGATCTTCATAGACATGGACAAAAGTAGTGGCTGAGTATCATTTATATTGAGGAAAACAAAGAGACATCTCACTGCATAAAGGGAAGAATTACAGATTCTGCTGTTCTGGAGAGGTATAGGCACTGTAAGAACTGTGTAACAACTCGTTCCAAATATATACACACATCACAGACTTAACTTTTACCTGTCAAACTACAAATCACCTTTGTGGCTTCAGGAGTTCTTTGGTAATTCTGCTGACCATGTAAAGCCATTAACCTGAGCTGCAATACATCCTGCTGGGCTTCCAGACTGTCAATATTTACCCATATCTCCTGATGAGCCTTTTGGTCCAGGGAATCCTAGAGGTCCTCTATCCAAGCCTGGAGAACCTTCTTCACCCTTTGGACCTGGGAGACCTGCAGGGCCTTTCAGTCCAGCTTCACTCAGACCTAATTAAACACAATTAACAAAGATAAGAGAGCCTATTCAAATTGTCTAATAGGAGTTAAATTATTAGACAAACTGAGTTGTAATTAAAAAATAGCTATTTGCTACTCTTTACTGTTTCAGTAGAGCAACAGAAAGAGATTTGGTGCCTCGTGTCCCACTCTGGTTGTGGTGAGTCAATTTAAACAATCTGCAAGATGCTGAGAGAGAAGCATATGACTGCCCTGGCCTTCCACAAGTCTTGCACAAGGATGTGAACACAGCATACCTGTGGCAGGATTTGCCTGCCATTATGCTGTCTCTCAAGAGGATGTGACATCAAGTCAAGCATCTGGTCTTGAAATAATTTAGCGGGCTTCATGCTCCAGCATGGAGAGATCATTTTGTAGCCTACAGCAGAAGATGCACTGAGGCACAAGTGGTGCAGGGCAGAGGCTCCCAGGAAGGGCTGCAGTGGGGTGTTCAGCACATCACTTTGGTAACAGCAAATATTAAGCAGTTCTTGGATAGGAAAATAGTGGAAGAGCTGCATGCTGTAAACCATGACCTTCCAATAGAGGATGTTTTATACAAAGAAAACACATTTATCATTTGGGTTGTACACATGAAGACTCTTTGTCCATTTTCACACATAAAATGTCTGCGACAAATTTAAAGTGCTGCTTTACAAGGTGAGTGTAACTAAACAAGACCCTTTGGTAAGGTCTTTCTCTGCCTCTTTACATTTAGTACAACACTGCAAAACAGAGCAACATTCTATTTCATACAGTTAAAGAATGAACAAAATCCATCAGAATCTTCCCAAAAGCAGAACCCAGAATCTAATCAAAGAAATCAGTTTCTGATGTTACTGATGCCTGTCTTGAGCTCCATATACTAGAGGGCTGTGAAAGGCAGTAAGGAAACATGCCACCACTGAGCCCAACTCAAAGCAAGCATGTGATGCTGCCCTGCTAAAATTAAACATCCATTAGAAATGGAGGAGTTTCATGATTTCATTTCATCAGTCTTCCAGCAGTGATAGTCCTTCAGGAATTCAAAGAGAACCATCACCAGAAAAACCTCTTCACTCCACAGGCTGCATCCTATTCTTGCTGGCATTAAAGAAGAATTTGTTCACACACATACAGTATCCTGAGCTTTTTCTTCAGGTTATAATTAAATCCAGAACTGAGTGAAATTAACGGAGTTCTGTGGGGAATACTGCTCTCATGATGGACCAGTGACTGCATTTCCCCAGCTATGACATTTCTCCTACACGTTTCCTTTACCTGGTGTTCCAGGAGACCCTTTTGTGCCTGGCAAGCCATTCAGACCATTTAAGCCTGGAAATCCAGGAAACCCTGAAGAGACATTGCAATATGTAAATGAGCAAATAAGCAAATAACCCAATTAAGTGGAAATACATAAGATGCATCATACAGAGTACAGCATGTATGAGAAACCTGACACAAGGGGCAGAGCAGTATGTAAAGTCTTCCTTCACACAGGCCCCCTTCATGGAAACTTGTCCCATTGCTCTCTCTGGTTTTACCCTCAGTTAACACCCATCAGTGATGCCAATCAAGCGAGAGCCTCTCCCTTTCCAACTACTTCTCTGCTCATTCCTAGCAGCTGGTGCCTTCACTAACACTGCCAAGAAATGAGCTGGCTTTCCACGCACAGCTGGCCCACACATGAGTGCTGCCTGCCAGCTGTGATATGCTTGGCCAAAACACCAGTTTTCTGACCCAATTTCTTCCCCCACATGTAGGCTCCACATATACCTTTAGGTCCTGCTGTGCCATGAGCTCCAGGGAATCCAACAGATCCTGGCTGCCCTGGAGGTCCTGGTGGCCCAGGGATTCCTCTCAGCCCAGCATTTCCAGGGATTCCTAAAAACAAGTGGAAAAATGTTCCTGTACTACCCATCCAGGATGGAACAGCTCAGAGCTCCACCTTACAACTTCCATTTCTGCACTTAACTCACATGATGGATGAACAAATTACTATTCAGATAACGCAAAACCAGATTCCAATCTCTCCTCACCTCCACTGTTAGCACAGCACTTACCAAGCTACTTATGTGACAACTTTTCTTTTTGAACCGTACCAGTGACATCCTTCACCATCCACCGAGGGACACACTGCAGCAGTTCACATACTGAAAACTAATAAATACTTTTATCAAATAAAATATTCCAATAATGTCTTTGGCTGCTCTCCCACTCCCAAAGACTGTTGTAGCCATCCTTCTGGGTAGGTTTGGCTCTAGAGAGGTAATGGACAGAAGTGTTGCAGTGGAAGATTTTAGAGCAGTCACAAGGAAGATGCTACTGCTTGTATCTAAGCCAGGTCTTCTCTGTTTGTTGAAGGAATTCCTTCTGGTTTCCATTATGCAGTAGTCACCACATGGTTGACCCACAGGTCCTGTCACAACAGGAGAAGGCGACACCCTACACTAGTTTGTAGTGTTTATGTCTCAGCTCAGATAGACCAAGGCTAAGGGAACAAGGTGAGACCGTTCCACAGCCACACTGTGAACTGCAGATGCCTAGTCCAGTACCTGCTGGTCCTTCCTGGCCAAGATCTCCTGGGCCACCTTTGAGTCCATTCACCCCAGTGTTTCCTGGATAGCCTGGTTCACCCTTGAGTCCTTCTCTGCCTCTCTCTCCTGAAAGGATAAAACGAGACAGCATGACAGAGCACAAGTCAAACTGGAAGAAGGTATGAAGAGAATGAGAATTATGTTATGTTGAGGCTTCAGCACTTGTGTCTGCTTAGCCATGATCTGGGCCCTGGAGCGGACTCCCTGGATGCCAAGTACCAGTGCAAGTTCACAAATTCCTCCTCAAAAAGTGAGGTGACACCCAGTATTACAACTAAGCTGTTCTTGGACATGTTCATTATCATCCAGATTTGTGCCTCACGTGGATTCCAGACTGCTCAAATCTCACTTCCAGGAGAGGACTAAAGTATTTAAATTTAGAGATCACAAATACCCAAACAAGGCAATGCTATCCTGTTTAATTTCTAGAATTTTGCTTCTTGAAGTGAGCAATCAAGGGCCACTTTACCTGGGAACCCTGGGTCGCCTCGCTCTCCTTTTGCTCCAGCAATGCCAGGAATGCCAACAGACTCTCCCTGGTCACCTGGAAAAGAAAGACAAGGTGGGGAGACCATTCCCTAATTGACCTGAGGGGGACACAACAGTTTTCAGGGCTGCTTAGTAGCCTTGTTTATGAAATAAACCTTTTCTATTCCTCAAATCCATGGAGCAAACAAAGACAATAGTGATGTACCTGAGTTCAAAACCACTTATATACAGCAATGGGTGCAAATTCACTCATGCAAATGCAAGGCAAATTTTTATGAGTGATTCCACACCATCCCACCCTTTATGCTTTTGACATGAGAAGATGAGAGAGAAGGGTGCCTCTCATACTGTCCAACATGCTTCATATAGTCCTGTGGTCAAACTTTCAAAGGGCCATAAGGTATTTAGGTATTTGGCTTGGGACTGGTCTCATCTGAGTGAAGCCCCTTACAAGGGAACATGTTCTTCAGAACCAGTCACCAGAGAGCAACGGACACTTGTGTAACACTCATTCATTTCAGTCATGAATATTAGGACTGTGTTTACTGAAAGACCATGTTCACCATGAAAGACTTCTTACCCTTTGGACCAGGGAGGCCAACAGGACCTGGGAATCCAAGTGTTCCCGTGATACCATCTGAACCCTAAAAAAATGCACCAAAATTAGTCTTTCATTTTTATTCTTACTGTTCCAAGTTTGAGTCGTGTGGGATAACAGACAGCAAAGATGTAGGAAGAAATACCATGCAAAGTGTCATTCAACAGTATGAGCCAAACCAAAACAATCTGGAAGCTTGTAAGGAAAAATCCTGCCAGTTTCTGCTGCTTTGCTACAGAAGTACCAGTTAGAACACAGGATTTTCCAAGACCACTTAGAGAAGATGAAGATACTTAAGAGGTATTTACCCTCTCTCCTGGCATTCCTGGAAATCCTACAATACCATGTGTACCCTTCTGACCTGGCAGCCCAGGCTGTCCAGATGGACCAGGGAAGCCTGGGTCACCAGGCAGACCTTTTTCTTTGCTTGTTGACCCAACTGGACCAGGGAGACCAGGCTGTCCACGGCTTCCTGGGATTCCTTTATCACCTGGGTTATACAACAGAGTGTCATTTCATTTCATAATACAGAAATTCAGCTTATTTGGGCCAACTGACCTGTTAGCCAAGGCTCCCCTTAAAGAGGAGGAAGGGATGGCATTAGCTCTATAGAACAGAGCTTCAAAGGAAAATTGTTTTCTCAAAATTCAGAATTGCTATATGCAGATCTTTCTAGAATGTGAATGGGAGAGCAGAGGGGAGCAATACCATAGGCGCTGTCAAAAGGACAGACCAGACTCCACTGGGAATAAGCAGTTACTGAACAACTGATACTGGCAACTGACTACAATGCTGTGAAATACCTCTAGGTCCAGGGAATCCTCCAAGTCCAGCTAATCCAGGATCTCCTTTGTCTCCTTTGAATTGCAGTGCCTGTTCTGGAGGCCAAAGGACGGGAAGACCAGGTGGACCTACATCACCTCTGTCACCTGAAGAAATAAATAGTCAGGAAATTTTGCAAAATTTAGAGAAAGGAATTAACACTAGAAACTGGCAGACAAAACCAGAACTTCCACATCTGATGCAAATTCATCAGTAAGTGTTTAGCATCTTTGGCAACCAGGAAAAGAAGAACAGTGTTTAGAAGAAAACATTAAATACATCTAAGTCACTCTGATGCACAGCCAGCAAATGCCCTTCACCTGTTTCTCACCTTTTTGACCTTGGAGGCCCACAACTCCAGGGCTCCCTTTTCCTCCAGGTGTGCCAGGAGTTCCCTTGAACCCATTCACCCCAGGGACACCAGGCAGGCCTGGCATGCCAGGGAAACCAAGCAGGCCAGAAGACCCTTTCTCGCCTGTAAAGAAAAGTTGAGAAACAGAAAGGGAAAATTAGTCTCTCTGGTACACTGCACACTCACCCAGCTGGTGGGTAGAGATAGTGTGGGTCAGGCCAATCGCCCAAATCTGGACAGTAAAACTTCATGGCGTAGGCGGAGCACGGCCACTTCTCTCATGGGTCTCCTCCACTCATGATAGTTTTAATCAGCACTTTTCAGTTTCCCTTTGAGAGCTTGGTCCTTCTTCCACTGGACAGCAAAACCCAACCAATTTCCAGGAGAGCAATATGCAGTTACAGTTTTATTGCTCTCTTTTATTGCCTAAAATAACACAGAATTCTCCACGTAACCAGCTACTGTAGTGGTGCTTAATGACCACACAGATTGTAAATTTTTACTTCCCATTTGGTTTGTGCTTCATTCTCTCCTTCCATAATTTTCACTTACTGTTCTTAATTTCTTTGATTTTCTTGTCTATCTTGATCTACATGATCCTTTGTACATAAGGGCCCAAGTCCTTTAAGATGGATCTCCTCATGGCCATGATTTGATAATGAAATCTATTATTCGCAATTAATAACTCAGCAGCAAAACAAATGCTTTCCAACACTAGTTGGGAATTTATTCCTTTCTGACAAGTTGAGCCTAAAATCAGTATTAACAAGGTGGTTTTTTTGTGGACACAGTAATCTCAAACTAGTCTCATACTTGGACACATACCTTTTGGCCCAGAAAAGCCTGAAAGTCCATCTTGACCAAAAGGCCCAGGTGGTCCTAAGAATCCTCTTTCCCCAGGAGATCCTGGGGCACCATCAAGACCTGGGAAGCCTTTCATACCAGCAGGGCCTTGTGGACCTACATCCCCAGTCAAACCTTTGACTCCAGGAAGTCCTGAATCAATACAAGAGAGAAGTCAATAGATTACATCACACAAACACTAGGACAATTTGTGGACAGCTTCCAAAACTCTTTAAACACGGCACTGTTTTTAATATGACAAATGGACCTTACAGCACATGCAGCCTAACAGAAGGCATAAAGCTTAGAACTGCAAAAGCATTAGTCATCTAATAATAAAATACCTATGGAGAGCGTTACTGCCTACATCACTACACAACTTGCAAGAGTGAAACCCCTTATGATGGATCCATTTTTGTCCTTTACCAGACACTAAACTGTAGTGCACCAGTCTTACCTTTATCATCAAGGCAGCCAAAACATCAAGGCAGCCTTTATCATCAAGGTAGCATCATTAATGTCAGCTTCTGCTACCCATCCCATCCCCTAGATGAACCAGAGATGGATGGAGAGGCTTGTTTTCACAAGTTTCTTTTCCACCTTGGTAATTAAAGCATTACTTCTCAAGAGAAAATTGCTCACTAAGGGAATAAGTTTCTGATTGTGCTGTCACAAAACCAACACCATATGCCTCTAAATGTTTGGGAATGTTTCTAGCTGAACTTTGCAATGGTTTACAGTTTTAAATAAAGGCTCAAACCATTGAAAACAGAATGCTCAGATCCAAAGGGAGGAAGAGAAGTAAAACTCAGGTGGCTTCTGAAAAATGACATTTGTAGCAGTGATACTCAATGTATGAGCTTTCTTATACTCAGGGCTTAAATAATTTAAGCCACAACTCAGTATTTTTGAAAGCAAAAGATGAAACAGCAGCTTTATTTAAGAAAACACACACTGAAATCTGTGTGTATTAAGGATTTCCTTATAGGCTTCAGGCTTTGTTACTGTCTGAGCATTGTCACTACAATGGTTTTTCGCCTTCTGGTTTAATTAGCACTAATAAGGGGTATCACCTATAGTCAATGCAATTCTTGTAGCATTAAAAGCTAGGTTGTTAGTCCATGAGCTTTTACGCTACACTGCATTTTCTCACCTTGACAGCCTATGTGAAGAAGCCATAACCAAACAGTGTGACATCAGAAATGGAGAGTTGATAAATGGAATAGAAACATGGTGAAGGAAAACCAGACAAAATATGTAAACAGAAAGAACAAGGATACAAAAGAAATTAATGATTCAGAGAGACAACAGCTGCAAAAAACTTAATAATTTGGAGCTTATCATCCTAGCAATGGGAGGTTTTTAAACACAGTTGAAGGAAAATTATATATGGCACACGATCCAAAAATGTAAAACAATAGAGAGGCAAAAGGAAAAAAAAGTCCCAACCATAAAACACTATGATTTTCATCTCAAGTGACATTACTGTTTCCACTCATTTGTTGTCACTCCAGTACTGTCATTCTGCATGTCAGAACCGATGAGTTATGTCACAGACCATTATCTAGTAACTCCCAGGTTCTTCTTTGCTTGGTTCTCAAGTCACAGAGTCACAGAATCGTAGGGGTTGGAAGGGACCTCAAGAGATCATCGAGTCCAACCCCCTGCCAAAGCAGGTTCTCTAGGACAGATCATTCAGGTTGGTGTCCAGATGGGTCTTGAATATCTCCAGAGAAGGAGACTCCACAACCCCCTGGGCAGCCTGTCCCAGGGCTCCCTCACCCTCACTGTGAAAACGTTTTTCTTCATATTGGTGTAGAACATCCTGTGCTCCAACTTGAAGCCATTGCCCTTTGTCCTGTCTCCACAGACAGCTTAAAAGGGGTTGGCTATTTCCCTCTGTCTCCCACACTTCAGATATTAATAAACATTAATAAGATGCCCTTTTAGTTTTCTTTTCTCCAGGCTGAACAGCCCCAGTTCTTTCAGCCTTTCCTCATACGGGAGATGCTCCAGTCCTTTAATCATCTTCGTGGCCTCCGATGGACTCTCTCCAGGAGACCCCTGTCTTTTTTGTACCAGGGAGCCCAAAACTGGACACAATACTCCAGGTGGGGCCTGACCAGGGCAGAGTAGAGGGGGAGGATCACCTCCTTTGACCTGCTGGCCATGTTCCTTTCAATGCACCCCAGGATCCCACTGGCTTTCCTGGGCAGCTGGGCACATTGCTGGCTCATGGCCAACCTGTCATCAGCCAGGAACCCCAGGTCCTTCTCCACAGAGCAAGTCTTGCATATACTCTTATCACAAAACACTTTAGTCAGTGCAGCTTGAGAGATACTGCTGTACAGAAGTGGTGGGCTTCTTCCCCTTAAAGTGGAGTGAAATAAATTTCTCTTCTGTCTCAGCAAAGAGAAGGACAAAGCAGACAAGTGTTGGTTCTAAGAAAACCAACATTTTTTTCAATCCATGAAAGTCACATTTCAAGCAACCTCATACATTAGAAATGAACCGTCATGAAAATAGGAAATGAAGATTAGTCAGTGATATAGCCAGCACGTAAGAGCAGGGATGTTAAAAATATCAAGACACGTACAATACTTTATTCTATCTTTCCACTGTACTTCTTACAGCCTCAGGGGAACGTTTCTAGGCAGGAGTTGTCCAGCAGTCAGAGGCAAAAGACTCAAATTCTGCACTCTATTTCCCCTAGCCAGAGGTAGGGCTCACTCCTAGAAAATGCCAATTCTGCCCCTTAACATTTTCTTAACATTGCAGTGTTCAGCTGAGCTACTTGTCTTCGTTTGAAGACGTTACATACCTGGTGCTCCTGTGAGGCCAACTGGCCCCACGGGTCCTGGTTTTCCCTTGATGCCGAAAGGGCCTCCAGGACCAGGAGGTCCCCGCAATCCAGGGACGCCCGAATATCCTGGATTACCCTGTTCGCCTTTAATACCTAGGAGGCCTGGTCTTCCATCTAACCCTGGGAACGGAGAGGTGAAAGGTTACAAAACAAATAAACCAAAATTCACACTCTGAATTAAAAAGTGAATTTTAATCAAAACCTTTGAGTTGTATTAGAGCCTAAGAGAAAACCAGCAAATTGCCACCCGTGAGCAGCTTAGAGGGCTGCTAACACAGTATCCTAAAGAGACTGGAAAGCAGAAAGATTTCTGAAAGAGAAATGGTTTGATATTCCCAGACACAAGCAGTATCAGTGCTTACCTTTTGGTCCTGGAAATCCAAGATCACCTGTAAGCCCTTTATCACCTGGGAGTCCAGGTCGGCCACGCTCTCCCAGGGCTCCACTCACAGCACCAAACACATCTCCAGGAGCTCCTTTCACTCCAGCTAAGCCTGAAGCACCCATTTTCCCAGGCAAACCACCTGTTCCATCAAGTCCTGGAAGTCCTTGTGACCCTTGCTCTCCTCGAGGCCCAGGGAAGCCTTAAAGAGAAAACCAGTTACCATCCCTCAGCAGAAGTACATAGCATCTGCTTCCAACAGTAACTCTAACAAAATCAACACTTTAAAGTTTTCCATAGAGGAAAAGCTTTTTAGGAAAGTTCCAGAATGTTTCAGGACTGAATTAGAAACAATAATTGGTGACAGAAAGTGATGAAACTGTTTAAAATGTCCTCCTTTGGGTTTTTTTTCTTTTTTTTTTTAATTAGGAAAAGCCTACTTCATGAGCATCTCAGAGCTGCAGCTTAGTTGCAGCTTTACAAGCTTGGCTTCACTAGATGGCAGATTAGGCAAAAGGACAAAAAAAAGAGGAAGATGGCCATTTCAGGCTACAAACAGGCAGTACACCTCACTACCACTGTGAACTACAAGAGCTTCAAAGGTGTAATATTCATCACAGCTTTCTTACTCTATCCTTTATGTCAGACAATTTCTGGCACTGCAGGGCAGAGACACTGGCAGCTTTGGTACAAGGAGGACTGGGAAGTACCCTCCCTGTACCAAGCAGACCCTAAACTGCACTGATATGTGGATATGTCACTGCTCAGGGCCTATGTCATATGAGCCCATAAAGATGACATCTCCCCTTAATTTAATGAAAGGATAAGAGATTAATTTTTTTTCAGCCATATCCAGAGAAACCGATCTTTTGGAATCTTCCCTCACCACCTCTGCTTCTTGCTCTATATTTACACAACCATCAGAAATTCCCACAGCTAAAATGAGTCCAAGCACTGTGTACACTGTGCCTTTACCAGAGCACCACATGGCTTAAAACAAAAGTTGTAGTTAACCTAAACTGTAGCAAAGCACATGACAATGGTCTCTGGAGAGAGAAATTTTTTTGGTTGTCCTCTTTTCTTCCAGCAGTGATACAATATCCCAGGCAGGTAACAAGTATCTTGAACATTTCTTTTGTTTTGCAGAGATTGCATTTGGAAGGAACACAATTATTAATGCACCAGACAGAAAAGCAGACAACTCTTTTGACAAAACACTGTACACATTAATCAGAAAATAAAAACAACTCCAGTAACTCTTACCAGGTTCCCCTTGCAAGCCTGTTTTTCCTGGAGTCCCTGGCTGTCCTTTTGGCCCATGTAATCCAGGTTGGCCTGGAATGCCAGGAAAGCCTTTGCTGCCTTTGGGACCTATAGGGAAAATATATTAATAAATAATAAAATGAATGAATAGTGGAAGACAAAAATACAGCATGACAAAACAGGATCAGATCTTTTCTGCAAAGCTAGTGCTGAAAACACTTGCTGTATACACAATTTAAGCTAAATAATGTCTCAAAGCTATTGCTGTTTCATCAGCTACGTCAACACAGGAGGAGAGGGTTTGTGTTCAGAGACTACCTGGAAGTGGGATGGTGCAATCATTATGATCTTCCAGGGGATTTAAGCCTAGTCTCTTTGAAAAAAGAAAGAACATTGTTCTGCCAGTTAACTCACAGGAATAACTATCACTCAGAGGAGATTAATTAGCAGGTATTATCTTCCTTGAGGAATAAGTGCTTCTTGGTAGTCAGCCAGGGCATTACAATCAGCTTGTCTCCCTACCTGGCAATCCTGGAAAGCCAGGAGTCCCTGGGGTCCCATATGCTCCAGGAACGATGCAGGGCAAGGTGATACCTAAAACAAAGAAACACTGAAGTTGCACACGGCCTCTTTCAGAGAGATGATCAGAAGAGGAACATTTAGTATCCAGGTGTTTTTTACAGGGCATACCCTAAGTGACTGTGAGTGACCTTACACACACCAAACACTGCTGAGATCTCAAATAGGTGATGTTAAAGAGAAGGCATTAGGAGCCTGGTGATTGTCTAATCTCATCCCTGCTACTGACTTACTGCACAGCCAGTAAAAGGAAGCAACTACTGCTGTGGACCACCTGTAGCATGATACTCATGGCTCCCAGTCAGCTCCTGGTGCTCCTGATGGTAGAGACTGTGCAACAGGCATCAAAAAGGCAGTCTCTGACTCAGAGAGCTTAAGGTCCAGGCTGAGAGCAGAACTTTCAAAGTCAGCAGCAGCTGACACATGTTCCTAACTGTTAAAAATTCAGGATGTTTCTAAGCTCTACACAAGCAGCACGCTGGAGTGTGAAATACAAAAATAAATGTGCACATGCAAGACAAACCACACAGCTAGGGAATACTGACAGGTGTCTAAAAAACCTGTCACCCAAGAGTTTAGGCCAGAGAGATGCCTGTTATGAGAGGCTGGAATAGGAAGGATTTTTTTGTTCAAACCTTACCCTCCAACTGCTTCTTCTACAGTCCACCAGACTAAGAAATAACCACATGGCTTAAAAGCTTATTAGCAGCAAACAAGACTCAGCAATTGCAAAGCTCTTTGACTGATCTCCACCTCTCAAAAAAAGGTTCTGTTTTACTAGCAATCCCTCTTCACTGGAATGAAATGTATGTGGCATTATCCGAGTGACCAGCACATCAGATTTACCTGGAAGACCTCAAACACTTCCAACATTCCTCCTTGTAGGTCACTGACAGTTTGAAGTCATATTCGCACAGCCACAGAAATGATTATAACAAAAACTAGTTCAAGATTTTCCAACTCCAGAAATGCTTCCAGTTACTTGAAGAGGAGTCTGTGCTAGAACTACAGAATCAGCTCCTACACTGTACAGCTGGCTTAGCTTTAAACCATCACTTTCTAAAAATGAAAATCTAAAGGACATTATTTATTCAGAGAGATTACATACAGAAGATGACCACTAAAGCAAATTTAGGGAAAAGATGTAGTTTTTTCACTACTCTGAACACTTTTATATGTACAGAGAAAGAGCAACCTAACTGCACCGATCCCCAATATTTGCCAATTCAAATCTGGCAGCAACTACAAGGCCAATTAAGGATGAGAGAATCAGGTATCACAGATACATTGTTTCTCATTACCTCTCTTTGCAGGACCCTTCTACTCAAGCTCTATTCCCATACGGACAAGCCAAATTTATTCATCAGCCATTAAAGAGCCCTGCAAATCGTGACTGCTTTTAGTCCTTAAGAGGTAATCTGGTCTAAATCAGGCAACACTGGATATTTCTTCCAGCACAGCAACACAAGTTTATGCTTTTTTCCAGAAAAGATGACTAACAGATTTTATTAACAAAAGACCCCAAGTCAAGCTATTTCCTGGGCAAATCCAATCACATTAGTGGACTTCCATATGGATAATAAATATGGCTCTTTGCTTCTGACACTGACAATGGGAATAGGGGTCTCCAAATGACATCACTGTCATCACATCATGTATCATGATTCATCAGGGAACACAAGGGAACACAACCCCCCCCAGGGTGTCTAATCCACTCACATATTGAGATGCTATGCAAATCCTGAAGGAAAAATT
Source organism: Porphyrio hochstetteri (assembly GCA_020800305.1). Taxonomy (NCBI): domain Eukaryota; kingdom Metazoa; phylum Chordata; class Aves; order Gruiformes; family Rallidae; genus Porphyrio; species Porphyrio hochstetteri. Next base: position 22,509,299 of record CM036917.1, read on the forward strand.
TTCTACTTTGATGTGAGAGCCCAATTCATTACTTTTATCTTGATGAAAGGCATTCACTGAGCAAAATTCATTTAAAAATGACTACACTCCTGATAACATATCTACACAAAATTGCAGTAACACTTCCACTATTACCCAAAGCCAGAGTGCTGTTTTCATTTGTGACAGCAATTCATCTTTATCGTCAGCACTAGTTTTAAGAACAGAGGTTCTAAACTAAAATAGCCATGATCTAACTTATGTTTCCAATGGATCTGGGCACCAAACATCATGACTGCAAGATGTAACACACACTTTACTGGCTGCACTTGGGTAGATTTTGATGGGGCATTATTTTGATGAAGTAAAAGTGAGATAAAAAAAAAAATCTACTTCTGGTCTTTTGCAATCCTATGTGAGCCTGATACTGAATGCCTTATCAGATAAATAGTTGAGGTCCATCATCTCTGAGACATTTCCTCCTCAGACACAGTACAAGAAAGAATGACAATTTTCCAAAAGCAAGCATTCCGGGCTGCAACTGGCCCGGAAAAGGAAGTTTAACTGATACTGTTGCATGCACATCACATGCTTTAAGGATTGCCATGAGTTTTCCAAATCCAACTCTGCACTATAGCATATCCTGTATTTTATGTTATTGGCCAGCACTAGAATATTTGAACAACAGATATTGCACGTGAGGAAAACTGAGAAGCACTTAGGACCGTTTCCTTCTGTGCTTTTGAAAATGACGTGAGGTTAGTGCAAAAAATTATATAAGCAAAACTTAGTGTTCCCCAGCTACTTAATATCCTGTGTTATCATATATTGCTTACATTATAATATCCCAGTATCAAGGAAATCAATTATGAAACCAGCATATCAGGCATACAAGCAAAATAAAGACAATTCCAACATTTCTGAGTAATCTCATAACACCAGGTAAAATCAGTCTAGATGTTTAGAAAATACTGAGTTAGACTTCTGCAAAGCAAGAGAATTTCGCTTTGTTTTACTGCATGCAGCATGAATTTGAGCAGAATTCCTCAGTGGTGTCTTTGCTGTGGTAAATTCAGTAGGTCACAGACTCTTTTAAAATATTTTTTCTCATTTTCATGATAGGGCCTTTTAGTCTGGGCAGTATAAGAAATGATTACTTCTTCCACCCACCCACATTTCTTCAATATTAGATTAAAATTACTACATCAAAGGGTCTTTTAATGTATGCAAATTATTGCCTAGTATGGAAGGAATGATGCATTCACAAATTTTCTTACACATCTCTATGGAGGTGCAAACTGCACGGCTAATGACTTGTTCACACTTTCCCACATATTTTGACTATAGATACTCCTCTACAAAGGACCATTCATTGTTAGCAAAGCTTTGATGTAGCATTGTAATAAGCTGGCTTCTGATGTGCTCCACAGCATATCTAGAGCTCACATCATGCACAGAGCGTTTTACTTTTACTGATCTTACAATGCAATTTTAATTTACTGGATTTTACGAGAGACAATTTACCAAAGAAAGATGTAAGCATTCATAGCTATGAATTAGTAAAGCTTTTTGCATTTAGCATGTGACTTGAATTGGAAAAAAAAGCTTATGCAGACTGTTCCAGGGGAACATTAATGCTAGCTGTCTCCTCAACCCATAACAACAACCCAGCATGATACTGCTGGGAGGTAATACACCATCCGGCCTGTCTGTGTAACCTTCCCAGTGCTATTCTGGCCTAGCTCTCACCTCCCTCTGGGTTTAAGATTCCTTTGCCAGCACCTCATACTGCAGTGGTCTTACCACCAAGGTTTTTCAACTTAAAACATCAGTTTATCAATCCAGAAACCTACACAATAATATTATGCCTGCAAATATACAATTGATACTGATAGAATTACAAACCCAGAAGCCCAAGTATACACCGAATGGAAAATACACTGAAAATCATCATCAGCAAGGATAAAATGCTGTTTATATTTTATATATAATTTAAACAGCATATAATATATATTTGAATGGCTGATATGCAATCAAGACACTGGGACTAGTTCTCTGCAGTCATTTTGTTATGAAAACTGTTTCCAGAAATGTTCAGACATATGACTTCCTGTGTAACTCACTTTAAACAATGAAAACAAACATAAAACATCATACATGAAACCTCCTCAAGCCTTCATTTACTGACTTTATCCCTTGTGATTATGGTATCCTGTAGGTAAGTGTAACAGAACACCAACTGAGCCGAACTGTAGTACCTCTGGAAGCAACGAGCCCAGAGCTGGTTGCACCAGTCATAACTGAACTCCCCATCTGTCTGTCACGACAATGGCTCATTTGCCAATGCCTGTCAAGACACACAATGTATTTGCTCAGCTCTTCCTATTTCAGTAACAGTAATAGTTCTGAAAACTGAATCAGAAGTCAGATACCAGTGAGTTACTATTTTTACCTGGACAATGATCCATACAGTGCTTTGTAGAAACCTCATTTTATTGATCTTCCTATCTACCTTTGGTGTAAAATGATTCTCCAGCAATAGTTAGTGAGTAGCTCCATCCAACAACCTTGGTATTTGAGCACTATCTGAGTATTTGTTGTTTATTATCTGTTTCCTCCTGAGCATGACAACTTGAGAAAGTTGTGACTGCTGTGTGAGGTCTGGTGAGCCCACAAACCAGTTCTACTTAATTTAAACAGCAATTTTTAATCTAATGCAATCAGAGAATCATAAAATATACTGAGTTGGAAGTGACGCATAAGGATCATTGAGTTCAACTCCTATCCAATCTTCTGGCCTGGCTACAGTAGTAAGTCGAGTGCCATTTCACTTGTAGCAGCTTTGTACCTTTTCAAAGTAAACGCAGAGCCAGCAACACCTACCTGGAGGGCCTGGAAGACCTGCTTGTCCTGGAAACCCATCCATTCCTGGCTCACCTGGTGGTCCATGAACTCCACTAGGACCTGGATATCCAACACCAGGAGAACCAGTTTCTCCACGATGGCCCTTGGAACCAGGTAATCCTCGCAGTCCTTTCTCACCTGGGAAACCTAGCCCACCATCACCCTGTGCACAGCAAAGACAATTACAGCTAAAAATCAAAGAGATGTAGAAAGAATATACACCGGTATCATTTTAACAAAGGCGTAAGAGTTTGATGGGTTCTCTGCAAAGATCAGATGGGCTTGGAAAGGTACATGGAAACTGCTGTAAACTGTCCATTAGTATTTCAAAATGCAGGAAAACCCAGTGACTGTTAAAAATAATATTTTATGTTGTATTTTCCAAAATGTAAATATTACATATTCTTACAGACATTTACTTTCTTTTTAATTAAAAAGATTCTGCTGTTATTTTTCTAGTCCAAGATTTGACTCATAATTATGCCTGCAGTCTTTTTGATCTTTTAAGACACAACATAAACCAGCATTAGGGTCTACCCCACTACCAGAAGTTCATCTTTTGTCTGATAGCCAGAGGCATAATGAGTGCCAATTATTAATCCTGACCAAGAAAAATCTGTGCTCAGGGACTGTGAGCTTTTTATGTATTTGGAGACTTACCACAGGACTAATCAGAACTAGTAACCCAGGCCTTTCTATTGCCTCTGTTCCTTATTCCAACTCTGAAGTACTGCTGCTAAATTAATCTGAACTTACTGGAGGGCCTGGCGGGCCTGGCAAGCCTGGGAGTCCATCCCTGCCAGGGGTTCCTGGGATGCCTGAAGGTCCTCTGGGTGCTGTTGCACCACGGTCCCCACGAGCACCTCTGCCTGTTGCATAGGATGAATCCCCTTTTTCTCCCTTAAGGCCTGGAAGACCTTGCTGACCAGTTGAAGCCTACAGACCAGAAGATAAAAACCCCAAGAATATGAACATGCAGAGAGAAGGCTTTACTTCTTAAAAGTGAGTATGAGGACAGGACACAATGACTGGAGGTAGAAAGAACATCCAATTCCAATTGTATACACTACACACACAAAAAAAAAAGAAAAAAGAAAGAAAGAAAAAAGAGGAGGTTTGATTATTTCCAAATGTTTCAATGAAGTCACTACAGCTTTACAGTGGCAAGCAAAACCCTGGTATATAGCACTACAGTGACAGTGATCTTGGATGGCATCTGGGAACACGACATGACTCATGATATAATACTTGAGCCCATTATTATTTGGTGTGCTGCATTTGCTGACACTGATAAAAATACTCTGAAGAGAGTCGTATCTTTATAGACTATGATTTTAAAAAGTAAATACTGCCAGTGAGCAGCACTCAGCACTTTGGAAAATCCTGTTTGTCATGGCTGCTGTTCCATAAAAAACACAGCTCAACTCTCACTAATGTATTTAGCATACAGCAGTTGAGGAGGAAACTGCATCTATGGCACAGTTTTTATAGTTATGAGCAATGATGTGGAAAGATCTCACCATTTGATTTTTGCAGGTCTCCTCTCCATGCAGATGTATATCTACATCCATGTGTGCCTGCGGCTGAGAAGCCCTGGGATGAATAACTGTTCTCTTTTTTCTCTTGATTGCTAAATGTGCAGTTCTCAGAATTTAAGAACTGACTTGACTCCCATTTTTTATAGGTGATAATTTCTCTACTTTCAGCTTCTTTTCACAGATCAGTTTCTGGATTGCTTTTTTTTTTTTTTTAAATTGAAACCAGTAGAAGGAATTATGAAAAAAAAAAAGTGTTCTACTTTCACTACAGTCAACAGCAGCAATTGCACATGGGCACTTTTTCTCCTTTAATTCATGACAACCAATACAAACTGTTCCTGCCTTACCGGAGGACCTCGCAGTCCTGGTGCACCCACAGTGCCTGGGTCTCCACCAATGCCCTTAATCCCAGGCACACCAGGGCTTCCCGATGGACCTGGTGGACCTGAGATGCCTTTTAGACCAGCTCTTGTAACTCCTCCATCACAAGCACAATCACCTGCCTCTCCTGGAAAATACAGTCAACACTCCAAACTCAGTTTCATATGGATAAAGACCCTTTTCAGTTGCAAGACCTCCAAAAGCAGTATTTGATTCAATTAGGACAAAGCCATTCTCATATGGTTTGAACCTGTGCCTACTCTGCTCAGGTGATGTGAGCATCAAGCAAGTGTAGCTCAGGTTTTGTCCAGGTTAATTTCTAAGCAATACCCATCACAAAATTACCACGTGCAGCATGAACCTCAGCACTTCTTGACCTCTTTCCAAAGGCTTAGACTCTCCTAGACAGTTTAAGGAGACATTTAGGACAGAAGGCTTGTGGTTTTTTAAAGAGACAGTTGTATGTCAGAGAAAGCAAATCCATATTTCCACTCAGCGGTAGGTTACAATGACCCTCGGCCAAATATATTTCCCTAAATCATAACTGGTCATGGATTCAAACAATCACAAAGCACAGTGATGCCTATGTCATCATGGCTTTTAAAATTGGTTCTGTCACACACTAAGACCGAAATTCTCATAGTTTTTATCACAGAGTAGAATAAAATTAAGTTTCTCTGCCATTTCCAGCCTATATTGCAAAAAGCAGTGAAGAAATTTTATTTCTAAGTCTCTTTATGACTTAAGGCTTTAAAGTGTAATTTACTTAGCTAATTTTCTGGGTATGAGATGTTTATTTGATTATTTGCCTGAGTGGATTTTGCTGGCAGCGCTGGGCACAACTGTCTCTAAATTGTAAAGGCTGTTGGCTCCTTTAATCCATCTCAACCTCCTGTGATTTGTCATAAAGGCACTCAGGATATCAATCATGAGTAAATATCTTTCTGAGGCCCAATGACTGCAAAAAGGCTGCCACAGCACAAGAGTCATTTACCTTTGTACCCTTTTGGACCCAAAGCTCCTGGTAGACCTCTTTGTCCAGGTTCCCCTGGGACACCAGTCCTTCCCTCCAGGATCGTGCCTGGGGCGAATGAAGGGCCTATATGCAGAGAGAAGGCAAGAAAAGCCATGCAAAGGCTACATTTCCAGCTCATTAATTACTTACAGCATCAGTTATACAACTGACAGAAATGGCAATGCATCAAACTGCAATTGTGGAAGTTACACAAGGAGACAGAACTTGGTTGGTAGCACAGGCTGCAATCCTCTGCCAGATGTTTGCTTCTAGCTCCTCATATGGAAAAGCAAAAGCTGTCACAATGTGAGTGCAGTGTACATCCATTCCTCTACTGCTCCACCATTGTTCTTTTCCAAAGAGTCAACAGTTGGCCAAAGGAAAAACCAAACTGAACAGGTTGTGTGAAGAATGGTCAATGACTCTGTCCGTGGCAGATGTGCTTTTACACTCTGGGAGAAGCTGAGACTCAGATGGATACAAGTTGAAGGGAAAAATGAACATATTGGTGATTGTGATGACTGGCTGCTGCCCTTCTTGTTGACACAGACGCTATCATGAAGGAGCAGTGTTTCTGCTGCTGCTGGCATTGTAGAGTCATCCTCAGGGCTACCGGACTTCTGAAGAGCCCCCTCATTGTTGCAGCAGCTCAGGAAAGAGACTAAACAGCAGAAAGGTTAAGGGGACTGTCCCTCACTTTATAACTGTAGGATTATTTTCTACATCTCTTTATATGCTGAACAGAATGAAACATGAGCTGACGGAAACAGCGGTGGAAAGTGACCTAACGTTATCTAAAACTACTGTGTCTGAAAGCCCTTCCCCTCAGTGACAACAGTAAGACGGAGTGCTGACCAGCACCCGTCTGATGTTCCATGGAAACAAACTGCAAGCATCAGCTAAAAGCAGCTACAAGAGCTTTACAAATGCTGCAGAAAAATGAGCCAGATTTGACTAGCAAACAGTTCCTGGTGGGGAGCACTTATGTCTTCTGCAGAGAAAATCATTTCATCAGATCATGCTCACTGGCTCCATCACTGAAGCGTGCCCTGCTTTGAAAGGCTGGCTCTCAAAAATAGAACCGGCTGTTTGAACTTTGTTTATGGCAGAATGGTAAAACTCAAGCCCCACGCAAAATCAACCCTTTCCACATAATAATTTCTGAGGAAAACAAAACAATGCATAATTAATCCAATCAGGGAATCCATACAAACAAACACGAAAAAAAAATATATTTCCTTAGGTCTGAAATCTGTCTCTTCAGACATCCTATCTGATTCCTGGAACTCAAAATATCTGCTCACGAGACTGGACATTTACCCTGGGTTCTCCTAAGGCCATGGGCTATTCCTTAACTAAACCAGTAAGAGTCTAGCCTAGAACTTCAAAGTCCTCTGAGTCATCAACTGTGTCTACACAACCTTGTGCTACAGTGTCTCAGGCTACCACTTGACCAATAATTAGCTGTATTTTCTTACTTCAGAGGCGTGGCTGCTGATATATATGTTTAGGGTTGTGAGGTGTCACAATAACAATGAGGTGTCAACCAAACATTTAAGATCTAGAGATGAATAGTCCTCACTGGCAAAGAAATAAGTACAGAAATAATTATTTTTCTTGTTTCACTCTAAATCTGATATAAAAATAGACATTAAAAATATACATACGCAGTGGACCAGGTAATCCTGGTGCTCCTGTCAGACCTGGTAAACCATCTCTGCCGGGAGAGCCTGGTAATCCAATTGTTGCTCTTCCTGGTTCTCCCACTTCACCCTTCAGGCCCGGAACACCTGGAGATCCTCCAGGGCCCATTCCATCTAGACAAGAGTAACACAGTGAGCAGCTCTCCAGCAGCAAACACATTCTAGTATTTCTAATGTTCTGAGACAATGTACCCTGAATGCCACCATGTAAGCACAGAATAATTTATAATTGCACACAAAGGAAAACTTACTAATCAAGGGCACCTTCTCCCATTTACACACTCCTTCGGTGATCCAAAAAACTTCACAGGGCTGCATTTAAGTCCCACTGATCAGTGGGACTATTAACTATGTAAGACTGTGGTTTATTTATTTTCTGATTTCCTTAGAGATAATTTCTTTAGTTAGCTTCTAGTCACTGGATTGTTGCAGGCTGGGACTTCACAGATGACATTCAAGTGAAGCAGAAACTTTCAAGTGAGATCTTCAATGGGACAAATGGGTTCCACCTACATTGGGTTTACCTGTCCAATCTGTTAGGTCTCTATTGCAAATATGAGAACTTATTAAAAATATTTTTCAAAAACATTTGCTATTATTTAAAAGGTAGCAAAGGTTCTGCCAATCAACTAACTGGAAACAGAAATCAGACAAGCAGCCTCCTGTGTACGCTGCTACACCAAATATTCACATCTGGAGGCTTGGGCTGTAATAATTGTGGGAATAATTCTGCTCCCATCCAAGCCAAAATACTTGGTTTCCCTGTGTATCATCTCTGCCTCTGATGTGTCAGACAGCAGTCTGCAAATCAGGCAGCTGAAGGACCAGGGACAGGCTTGCTCCAATACCATCACCATCTCCAGGCCACTACCCAGAGTCTTCTCAGCAACAAACACAGCAAACAGCCAGCTTAGGGCTGTGTTAGCAGCTGCTTTACCTCTCTCCAGGGCTGGAAACCCTGGAGCTCCTGGAAGGCCTGGTAAACCACCGATTCCTTCATCTCCTGGAGGACCGGGTAATCCTGGGATTCCAGGGTCACCTGGGGAACCTATCAGACAAATACAGGAAAACAAGGAGGAAAATGTGATGAGAATTTCTGCTAAAAGACTCTGTTCAACTAGCTTGGCAGCCACTCATCATATTGACAGCAAAGATTACAAACCAGCTAGCAGTAAGCCTTTCAGTCAACGTTAACGATAATGGGGAAAACTCCTCCTGACCCTTTAGCGGTTGTTTCACACTTGACTGCATGTGAAGGAGGAAGAAATGGAGACCATATAATTCATCCCCTTACCTTTATAGCTTCAGAGACAGTTCCCATACAGGTCTCATTCAATTGTGGCATAAATTAAGCTAATTTTCTCAACAATATTCTTACCACATTGAACAACAAATAATAGCAGAATGACATTCAGAGGACTCATTTCCAAGCCACACAAGGAAGCCTTTTTTCTTTAGTACTCTGAAGACACAGATAGATGCACAGCACTTCCCAAGCTCACAGAAAGTCAGCCTCCCAGGTGCTAAATTTCATTCTGCCTTGAAACATATAATTCTGCAATGGGGGGGACGAAAGGTTTATGGGACCAAATCTGTATGCCAACAATACCAAATTAAAGGAAAAATAATAAGTGATGGGTTGGACCTGATACGTGGAAAAGTTGTAAAATACAGTAAGGGGGAACACTGGATCAGAAAATATTAGATAAGTTCCAAAAAAAACCCCAAAAAACAAACATGTACCTGAAATGACTACACCTTCCCTGTCAATAACGATAGGAGGGCCAGGGGGACCAATGTCACCTAATTCACCCTGTAGAAGAAAACAGATTCATGCCATGGTCAGATGGGTGATGGAGGAGAGAAGGCTGCTTGTTGGGAAAGAGACTGTATTATGGTAGCAATGCCTGTGGCCTTTCACTGACCACCATTCTTTGTCTTGCTGAAAAAGTCACTTTATTCTGCTATTCACAATCATTTGCTGTCTGACTTGCCGATTTCCTGGCTGATGAAATTGATGGCTGATTCAGATAAAGTGTGTCCTGGTTTCAGCTATGATGGAGTTAATTATTTTTAGCAGTGGATGGAATGCCATGTTTGGGTGTTAGGATGAGAACAGTGCTGATAGCACCCTGATGTTTCTAGTTGTTGCCGGGCAATCAAGGACCTTTCTCAGCTCTGCATACTTCCTTACTAGTGAGAAAGGAGGGGACGTAGCCAGGACAGGTGACCCGAACTGGCCAAAGAGGATATTCCATGCCAGTTACGTCATGCTCAGTATAAAGGGGACTGGGGGGAAGAGGAGGAGACAACACCAGGACGGGCAGTTTCCGGGTTCGGGGACGGCTCTAAGCTGTGCGGCCTGGGTTCTGTGGTTTGGTGAGAAACTGCATTGTGTATCACCAGTTTCATCTATTTTGTGCTTTAAACTTCTGTTATTGTTATATCTAGTTTTCTGTTATTGTTTAGTAAACTATCCTTATCCCAACCTGCGTGGTTCTGGTTTATAGGTTGTGGTTTCTTTTCCTCCTTCTTCCTTCCCTTTTCCCCCTCCCCCAACTTTCCCTCCCCCTTCCTTTTAAAAGTACAAGCGACTGTGTGGGGTGCGGCCCTCGGCCGGGGCAAAACCACGACAGTCATTTTGGCGCCCAACGTGGGGCACGACGAACGGTTGGGATAACAGTAGATCTGACCCTAACTATCGCAATTAAGATAAGCACTGTTGTTTAAGCAATCTCTGGTCACGATGCTGTGGTATTTATTCACAAGGCTGTGGTATCAAAACCATCGCATGCTGTATACAATCCTGGCAGGATTCTTTACTCTCTCAGGTCTGTGGCTCCCATATTTGTTCCCATACTTCATTATAGTGTATTTTATGATATCGGTCTATGATACAATAATATCGATGACCATGAGCTTAATCTGGTACTTGTATGAGGTTTTGCTGTCCTGTCCATTCTTTGGACAGGGAGGGGTTAATAACAGCACTGCTTTCTTTTCCTTTGGGCTAAATACAACAGCTCTTATGGCAATTTTTGAAAACCTTCAATATCTCTGGGATATTCAAACTAGCATTTTGCTGTTGGTAGGTTTGGGGCAGATGGTTCAGTTTTTGTTATATATCAAGCATAGGTTTATGAATACCACTGAAGAGCTTTCTCTGAGACAGAATAATCACGAGTGGCAGGGCATGTGGCAAAGTATGGGCGAGTACCTAGGTACTTTCTCACGCCCGATGGTTTGGAACTTCACTCCTGAACAGCTACAAGACCCCGATCAAGTGACTGCATACCTAAAGAAAAATTGCTGTAGGTTTCCCAGAGCACAGTAAGTTTCCTTACTGCACTGTGCTGGGCTCTGGCCACTATTTATCAAACACTGCTTGATAGCAGGCAGCACTGTCAGCACTGTCAGCACTGTCAGGGAGAAGGGAAAGGAAACAGACTGGCAGATACTATAGCTGCTGCAACCACTGGGGCTGACACTGCAGCTACTGTAATCTCTACAGCAGACACTGCAGATGATCAGAAAAACCAACCCACACCAGTGTCTGTTGCTCCCGTACAAAAGAGGAAATGCACAAAGAAATCAGTTCGCACAGTGACGGATGATGATGATGATCAACCAGGGCCATCTCGAGGATATCAGGAGGAGGCAGAACCAGAGATTGTTACCCGATCCCTGACTCTGAGTGAGCTGCGTGAGGTTCGAAAAGATTTCACCCGCCACCCAAGTGAGCACATTATCACTTGGTTGCTCCGATGTTGGGATCACGGGGCCAATAGTTTGGAGTTAGAAGGCAGAGAGGCCAAGCAGTTGGGATCCCTAGCTAGAGAAGGAGGAATTGACAAAGCAATTGGGAGGAGGCCGGAAATCCTCAGCCTCTGGAGGCGACTACTGTCAAGTGTGCAGGAAAGATATCCCATAAAGGAATATATTACATGTCAGACACCCAAGGGTAACAGCATAGAGACAGCTATCCAGCACCTGAGAGAATTAGCTGTACGGGAGATAATTTATTATGATCTGGACAATTCACGGCTTCCCGCTGATCCCGATGAAGTCCTATGCACTCCAGCTATGTGGCGTAAGGTTGTACGAAGTGCACCAGCAGGGTACACCAATTCACTGGCAGTAATTGACTGGACTGATATGGATCCACCAACCGTAAATGAGGTGGCCTGCCGACTCAGGAAATACCAAGACAGTGTTTCCCTCTCCGTCATTGCAGCAGTAGAAAAACTGGTTCAACGACTTGACAACAATGTGTCCAACTCCCAACCCCTATGGAGCAATGTTGCAGCTACTGGGAGAAAGCGTCCATCGTTCCAAGAGGGAGAATACACACCACGACGTACATTGTGGTTTTACCTGCTTGATCATGGAGAGGACATGAGGAAATGGGATATGCAGCCCACCTCAGCCCTTCGAGCACGAGTAAATGAGCTGCGGGGTAAAACATTCGCACAACGAGATTCTGCCAGGAAGAAGGCTGCACCAGTTTCTACTGGGCAGTTCCCTAGACCAACTGGAAGGCCTACCTATATGTCTGATGTGTCTGATCCTCTTGAAGGGACCTCTAAGTCCTTTATGCAACCAGTGGAAAACAAATATGATCAGCAGCAATAGAGGGGCCCTGCCTCCAGCCAGGTGGAGGAGAGGGATAATCGGGTTTATTGGACTGTGTGGATCCGATGGCCTGGCACGTCAGACCCACAAGAGTACAAAGCTCTGGTGGATACTGGTGCCCAGTGTACTCTAATGCCATCGAATCATGAAGGGGTAGAACCCGTTTGTATTTCTGGAGTGACAGGGGGATCCCAACAACTAACTGTGCTAGAGGCTGAGGTGAGCCTAACTGGGAAGGACTGGGAAAAACACCCCATTGTGACTGGTCCAGAAGCTCCGTGCATTTTAGGTATAGATTATCTACGTAGAGGGTATTTTAAAGACCCAAAAGGGTACCGATGGGCTTTTGGAATAGCTGCTTTGGAAACAGAAGGAATTGAACAACTGTGTGCCTTGCCTGGACTCTCGGAGGACTCTGCTGTTGTGGGGTTGTTGAAGGTTGAAGAACAGCAAGTGCCAGTTGCTACGACGACGGTGCACAGACGACAATACCGTACTAACCGAGATTCCCTGATTCCCATCCATAAGTTGATTCGTCAACTGGAGAATCAGGGAGTGATCAGCCGAACCCACTCACCCTTTAATAGTCCCATATGGCCAGTGAGGAAGTCCAATGGAGAGTGGAGGCTGACAGTAGATTATCGTGGCCTAAATGAAGTCACTCCAGGTATGAGTGCTGCTGTGCCAGACATGTTAGAGCTCCAGTATGAATTGGAATCGAAGGCAGCCAAGTGGTACGCCACAATCGACATTGCGAATGCTTTCTTCTCGATCCCACTGGCGCCTGAGTGCAGGCCACAGTTTGCTTTCACCTGGAGAGGCATCCAATACACGTGGAATCGTCTGCCCCAGGGGTGGAAACATAGCCCCACCATCTGCCATGGACTAATCCAGAATACACTGGAAAAGGGTGATGCACCAGAGCACCTGCAGTATATTGATGACATCATTGTATGGGGCAACACAGCAGAGGAAGTTTTTGAAAAAGGAAACAGGGTAATTAAAATCCTTTTAGAAGCCGGTTTTGCTATAAAACGAAGTAAAGTCAAGGGGCCTACGCGAGAAATCCAGTTTTTAGGAATAAAATGGCAGGATGGGCGTCGTCAGATCCCAATGGACATTATTAATAAAATAGCAGCTATGTCTCCACCAAGCAACAAAAAGGAAACACAAGCTTTCTTAGGTGTTATAGGTTTTTGGCGAATGCATGTCCCAAACTACAGTCTCATTGTGAGCCCACTCTACCATGTAACTCGAAAGAAGAATGATTTCCAATGGGGCCCTGAGCAACAGCAAGCCTTTGAGCAGATCAAACGCGAGATAGTCCATGCAGTGGCCCTTGGGCCTGTCCGGACAGGGACAGATATTAAAAATGTGCTCTACACTGCAGCTGGGGAGAACGGCCCGACCTGGAGTCTCTGGCAGAAAGCACAAGGGGAGACTCGAGGTCGACCGTTGGGGTTTTGGAGTCGGGCCTACAAAGGATCTGAGGCCAATTATACTCCAACAGAAAAGGAAATACTGGCCGCCTATGAAGGGGTTCGAGCCGCCTCAGAAGTGATTGGAACTGAAGCCCAGCTCCTCCTGGCACCCCGACTGCCGGTGCTGGGCTGGATGTTCAAAGGGAAGGTTCCTTCTACACACCATGCCACTGATGCTACGTGGAGCAAGTGGGTTGCACTAATTACACAGCGGGCTCGAATAGGAAACCCCAACCGCCCAGGAATCGTGGAGGTGATCACAGACTGGCCAGAAGGCAAAGATTTTGGGATGTCACCAGAGGATGAGGAGGTAACACGCGCTGAAGAAGCCCCACCCTACAACGAACTGCCAGAGAATGAGAAGCGATATGCCCTGTTCACTGATGGGTCTTGTCGCATTGTGGGTAAGCATCGGAGATGGAAAGCTGCTGTATGGAGCCCTATAAGAAGAGTAGCAGAAGCCACTGAAGGAAAAGGTGAATCAAGCCAGTTCGCTGAGGTGAAGGCCATCCAGTTAGCCCTGGACATTGCTGAGAGAGAAAAGTGGCCAAGGCTCTACCTTTATACTGATTCATGGATGGTGGCGAATGCCCTGTGGGGGTGGTTGCAGCAGTGGAAAAAGAACAACTGGCAGCGTAGAGGCAAACCTATATGGGCTGATGACTTATGGCAAGATATCTCTGCTCGGTTAGAGAAACTTGTTGTAAAGGTACGTCATGTCGACGCCCATGTACCTAAGAGTCGGGCCATGGAGGAACATGAAAACAACCATCAGGTAGATAAGGCTGCTAGGATTAAAGTGGCTCAGGTAGATCTAGACTGGCAACATAAGGGTGAATTATTCCTAGCTCGATGGGCTCATGATACCTCGGGTCATCAAGGGAGAGATGCAACATATAGATGGGCTCGGGATCGAGGGGTGGACCTGACCATGGACGCCATCGCACAAGTTGTCCACGAATGTGAGACATGTGCTGCAATCAAGCAAGCTAAGCGGTTAAAGCCCCTTTGGTATGGAGGACGGTGGATGAAATATAAATATGGGGAGGCTTGGCAGATTGATTACATCACCCTCCCACAAACCCGCCATGGCAAACGTTATGTGCTTACAATGGTGGAGGCAACTACCGGCTGGCTAGAAACATATCCCGTACCCCATGCCACTGCTCGAAATACAATTCTGGGCCTTGAAAGGCAAGTCCTCTGGCGACATGGTACTCCAGAAAGAATCGAGTCAGACAATGGGACTCATTTCCGAAACACTCTTATAGACACCTGGGCCAAAGAGCATGGCATTGAGTGGGTGTACCACATTCCTTATCATGCACCAGCCTCTGGGAAAATTGAACGATATAATGGACTTTTAAAAACTACACTGAAAGCAATGTGTGGTGGGACATTCAAGCATTGGGATACACATTTGGCCAAAGCCACATGGTTAGTTAACACTAGGGGATCTACCAATCGGGCTGGCCCTGCCCAGTCAAAATTTCCACGTACTGTAGAGGGAGACAGAGTCCCAGTAGTGCATATGAAGAGTGTATTGGGAAAGAGAGTTTGGGTCATCCCTGCTTCAGGCAAAGGTAAACCCATGTCTGGAATTGTTTTTGCTCAAGGACCTGGCTGTACTTGGTGGGTAATGCAGAGGGATGGAGAAGTTCGATGTGTACCTCAAGGGGATTTGATTTTGGGTGAGAATAGCCAATATAATTGATAGAGTAGAAATTATAATAATTGCCAAATAACCCATTATTGTATATTCATTATTGTTATGATAGCCAATATAATTAATAGAGTAGAAATTATAATAATTGCCAAATAACCCATTATTGTATATTCATTATTGTTATGATTGCTGTATGTTGTACCATAGCATTATAGCCGGAGTCATACAAGTTAATGAAGAATGAGTGCCATGATGATGGAACTGAAGCCTGGCCTCTTAAGAACTTTTTTTCTCCCTTTGAAAATAAACTCTGACCCACAGACTATGAGCATGGACCATGCCAGGTGTATCAGTCAAGAGCCTGAGATGCAGCATGCAACGAGCCAATGGAACATACAATTATCCTGAGAAACTGTTACGACAAATGGAGCTTGAAAATCATGGACTAAATGAACTCAACAACTTCAGAGGGATGATTCACAGACTGAGGGAATAAGATCTGTATGCACGTATGTGTGCATACATGTGTACATACATATATGGGTGTGTGAAACACGAAACTGATTGTACCCAAAGAAAATTGTTGGATCTGGTCATGACGTAAATGGTATGGAATAAGGGGTGGATAATGTCCTGGTTTCAGCTATGATGGAGTTAATTATTTTTAGCAGTGGATGGAATGCCATGTTTGGGTGTTAGGATGAGAACAGTGCTGATAGCACCCTGATGTTTCTAGTTGTTGCCGGGCAATCAAGGACCTTTCTCAGCTCTGCATACTTCCTTACTAGTGAGAAAGGAGGGGACGTAGCCAGGACAGGTGACCCGAACTGGCCAAAGAGGATATTCCATGCCAGTTACGTCATGCTCAGTATAAAGGGGGACTGGGGGGAAGAGGAGGAGACAACACCAGGACGGGCAGTTTCCGGGTTCGGGGACGGCTCTAAGCTGTGCGGCCTGGGTTCTGTGGTTTGGTGAGAAACTGCATTGTGTATCACCAGTTTCATCTATTTTGTGCTTTAAACTTCTGTTATTGTTATATCTAGTTTTCTGTTATTGTTTAGTAAACTATCCTTATCCCAACCTGCGTGGTTCTGGTTTATAGGTTGTGGTTTCTTTTCCTCCTTCTTCCTTCCCTTTTCCCCCTCCCCCAACTTTCCCTCCCCCTTCCTTTTAAAAGTACAAGCGACTGTGTGGGGTGCGGCCCTCGGCCGGGGCAAAACCACGACAAGTGTTTGCTACTATCCAGCTATCCTCTGAAGGCAACCTGCTAGCTCAAACAGGAAGCACAAATGTGTACATCCCACGTGTACTGGATCAGCATATTGACCAATATCTGGTAGATTGTATTTGTTCACCTTGTGGTGAAAAGCCAGAGAGGTGCTATGAATGTACCCATTTGTATAAGCATTCATCACTGGGGCTATCTGTTGCCTTGGAATCCTGAATTTCAATAATAAGAGCTTCTACTACTACTAATTACATGTGCTCGGCACAAAAAAGCCCTTCAGTACTTGCATGTCTCATCTGCCAACCTTACACCAATCTTGGTGGGGACTAAGGGTTTTTCACAGCAAACTGCTCTCCAAGCATTTTCCACTGCGTTTCCAGATGTGTGACTGTCCAAGTTGTGAGATACCCAGAAAATGTCTGCTCCACTCTGCCTAGCAGACATTGTTCACAAGAAATTGAACACATTCTCTTCAGGCTTGTCTGTACTCGTAGATGTGTGATCTAAGACTTCAAATAGCCTTAGCAAGTATCTTAACATCCCCTTACTCCCATCTAACCTGTAAATGTGGAATTGGTGTAAGTATAAAGGAGACCAGAGAGACTACACCTACAATTACAAACCATGAAGTTACATGAACAAACACTGGAAAGGTATTAAGATACCCACATGTTCATAGTTTACCAACCATTTATTTTTATCTTTAACAATAAAGTAAATGAAACATACTAAAAATTCCAGTGATACAGAGGTAAAAGAAGAGATTTGACTGGGCCAATGATACTTAAATATTCATGCAAATGACTCTAAAAAAGAAATGTTTTAGTATTTTAATGTGAGAAGTTACCTTCACACCTTCAACTCCATCCAGTCCTGGATAGCCTGGAATACCTGGGTGACCCTGCAAAGTCACACAGGGAAACATGGTTGCACAGTGAGACAATAAGACAGTGACATTGCTAGCTGAGAAATCTGCACTGCCTGGACTTGAATCACAAACCCAATTCATTATCCTACCAAACATTTGTAGAACAAATTAAGAAAGAGAAAACCGATGGCATTTACTTGGCAGCACTCACAAAATACCAGAGCTCCTTTAGGCCTCCTTGTGCTGTAAAGATGGTGAGAGCTTGTGAGCAGGCACAAGGGTGTCCAAACCTGGAGGACAACTTGGAGTCCTCACAGAACCATAGAAATGTTTGTGGAGCAAGTAGTCTAGAATTTTATTTTCCTTGGGTTACTCCTAGAGCTCTGGAGCAGGGAGAATCATAGAATGGCATGGGTTGGAAGGGACCCCAAGGATCACAGAGCTCCAAGCCCCCTGCCACAGGCAGGGCCACCAACCTCAGGCCTGGATCTACACTAGGTTGCCCAGGGCCCCATCCAACCTGGCCTTGAACACTTCCAGGGATGGGGCACCCACCACCTCTCTGGGCAGCCTGTTCCAGCACCTCACCACTCTTTCTGTAAAAAACTTCCCCCTAATATCTAATCTAAACCTTCCTTCCTTTAGTTTTAATCCATTCCCCCTTGTCCTGCCATTATCTACTACTCTTTTAACAAGCTGATTTCCCTCCTGTTTCTCTGTTCCCTTCAGGTACTGGGAGGCTGCAATCAGGTCCCCCTGCAGCCTTCTCTTCTCCAGGCTGACCTAGACCAGCTGCCCCAGCCTCTCTTCATAGGGGAGCTGCTCCAGCCCTCTAATCATCTTTGTGGCCTCCTCTGAACCCTCTCCAACAGTTCTACATCTTTCTTGTATTGCTCCTTTACTCCTCGCCTGTGATTCTTAAGTCTTGTACAGGTGTAGGCCCCCATGTAGTGCATACACAGTACTACTGAGAAACTTAGCACAAAGAACTTGTTTTTAGTCATATAATTTTAACATAGAGATATGAATTGGATTATACTGGCAATACCATACCCTGCAGTGTATCCTGGAAAGGACATATGTAATATACAAGTGAGGGACTGAATTCCAGGCTACAAAATGAAAATCGTATTCTGAAAGCTGCTTTCTTGAGCAGCTTCCAGTGCTGTGTCCACAAGTAGAATTGCTTTAATACATTTTCACCACTTGATCACTTGATTATTTCCACCTCCAAAAAGGGAAAATGTGGGAGAGTTGATTGTTCCAGGAGGGAATGTACAATTTCCAATTTGTGGAGGTGGTCCTCTGAATATGAAGGGTAAACAGAGAGACTTAAAGAGATCTAGGGCTTTATGCAGATTTCCTAGTTAGCTCTCACTAGTTTAATACATTTAATTAATCCACCAGAGAACTAGATAATGAAGTCATTAAATCATTAGGAGTTAGATGGCCTCTGTAATTGTAAATATAATTAAAAAATAAAAGAAATTTCACCTTCCTCCCTGGAATCCCATCGGATCCATCCAGTCCCAAAAGACCCTAGAACAGCAAAAAACCATTAATTTTCAGAGGCTCCATTTCAGTCCAGTCTTATTATATCAGGTTCCAACTATCAGCACCAAAGAATGAAAAAGTAAAACTTTCAAAAGGAGAAGCTTGTTTGTATACATCTTTCATCTCATCTTTAACCTGAGATAAGAAGTATCTATTAGTCCAGTTATACCATGGGACCCAGTCCTATGTCTGAGACTTCTACATGCTTTGGGAATGCTTCTGTCGATGAAAGACCCACTTCATATGTTTGAGAACAGACATTTAAGGACTTTGTAAATTTACCTACCCTGCCACCTGGTAAGCCAGGCACACCTTTTTCTCCTTTTTTTCCAACACCTCCAAAGCCCTGGGGAAAAATGTTAACATTAAATCTGTGATCTGTTTGGAATGGAGTAGTAGAACTGCAAGACAAAATGAGCACAAACCCATCTAGTAATATAAACAGTGCAACAGAGAGAAGGGGAACTGACTGTTTCTGTCGGGACTCTTTTGCCCCAGACACACCACCTGTATCAACAGACTTGGCAGCACGCGCAGTACATCATGTTCCTCATTCCCCAGGACTCCCACACGCTTAAACTACAGCACATATCTCAGTAGCACATGCATTTAACCCCATTCTATAAACAGCAAAGGCCGGCCACTGCTACTCTTCACTGAATTCTACATGTAGAAATGATTTCAAATCTCATTTCTTAACAGCAGCAGCTCAAGGGATTGCTCAGAGCACCCTTTGGCATTTCTAAAGCCTACGAGTGACACAACACTAGCATTTTCACACTCAACATTTGGAAATGTTTGGTGGTTTTCCCAGTCAGAAGAAGTATCAAATTCAGATAGAACACCAGGATTTAATTTCAGCAAGAGTTACAGTAGTTAAGCAATTTTCAAGCTTCAATTTTGAAATATCTTACAGTTGTGGTTAGGTTCACACATATGTTCAATCCCACTAGCTTCAATGGGCCTCTTGTGATGCATAAAGCTAAAAATGCTCATAATGGAACATGTCCAGAAAGGACAATAACAAACTGTGCTTCATGCACAGATTTTTTCTTGCACGTCTTTCTACTAAGAACATCTGTATGTTGAAGAAACTGGCAAACAATTTATCTTATTAGTCAGAAGTTCCACAAAATATTTATTCCCTAAAGTTATCGAAATAACCTGTGTTTACAAAAGGTTATAAGCTGGGGAACAGCTCACTGAAACCCAGGGATAAATTGTTGTTCTTGATTCATAAAGAGAAGATGATACACATTTTTGAGCTTATGGGAACTAATGTTAAACGGTCCATTTTAAAGCTGGATATATATAGACAGACCGAAAGATCTGTATGTGCTTTACCACTTCAAAGTAAAAAACAAAAAAATATGTTTAGACATAATTAAAAGGGAAAAAATAGGATTTTTAAAAGAAGATGTGTAACTGTCTGGGGGACACCAAGAAACACTACCATCAAGTGGCCATGTAAAAGGTACATTCTACTTGTAGGTCTCTGCAAACCTCACATGACATGTACTGAAGCGATGGCTGCTTTGTAACATCTACAGTAGGACAACATTACCTTCTTTGTATCTCCAGGACAAAAAACTGTCAGATTACAGTTATACTCTTCAAAAAGTTTTGTTGACATTTTAATCAGACTTTCAAAGTACTCTGGTGCCTAGAAACTCCTGCTGAGACCTTGTGAGCTCTTCAGAGGGCGTTAAACCATCTAACTCAAATCAGGCATATATTAAATACTCTCTTCTTTGTCCTTACCGGTATGCCAGGCAGTCCTTTGTCTCCAGGGAATCCTTGAGGGCCTGGTTCACCCTGACAAGGGGGAAGAGATAAACACAATAAACCATTGTGCCTGCAAAAGCAAGGTTTTCTCCAAACCACCCATCACACTCCTGAATCCTAAAGTACTGCCTTGTAACTTGTTTGTCAGCAAGTAAACATGATTCATGACACCATGTGACAGGCATAACGTGTCTCTCAGCACAGCATCAGTGCATACAACAGATCATCGGTGACCACTTCCCATGGCTTCAAAGACCACTACTTGGGAACTGTTGTTCTTCTGTCCTCCACTGCTAGAAGCCATAGAAGCATTTCATATCATCTTCTAGGCAAATGGAGCATGCACAGGACTTTGTGGAAAACAGCAAAATAACACATGGTAAGACAGCACAATGTCTTCACTATCTTGCTTACAAATTCAAGAGTGAGCCAAAAGGAATGGTGTTTGTTTGAATCTCGCCTCACACTACTGTAACATCACCAGGTAGAACAGTATCTCTCAAGACTTATGCAGGGGACTGAGACAAGCTCAGACTGGGCTCCCAAACCAGCCACAGCAGGTCCCAGATTAATTCAGTATGCCTAAATTTCATGCATGTAGAGAATCTTTAACTCAAGATCCATACAGGTTTTATAAAAACAGTGATGAACTAAACACATATCTCAGTAAATGCCAGGATAACAAAGTAAAGGAGAGAACTCGGATTATTTCAGAGTAGTGTGCATCATGGCCAAAGGAAAAGAGCTGGAAATTTTCATTTATTTTTCTAAATGAATGGGGTTTTTTAGCCTCTGTTGACACGATTTCACAGGTACAACAGGAACATACTACTTCATTTTTTTTTAGGGCTTCTGAAAGGTATGCATTCTCCAGCGGTGCACGGTGCTCTGAGATAAGAATGTTTTTATTCAATAGCCAGCTGGCAGATTAAACTATTACAGGAAGTTCACAGAATCACAGAATAACAAGGTTGGAAAAGACCTTTAAGATCATCAAAGTCCACCCTCACTGTCCACTAATTTCATTCAGCCTTGAATAAAGAAGCATGGGGAGGGTGAGGGTTGTAAACTGAATTTACAGACCTTCTCTCCTTGCTTTCCCTTGGGAAATCCCATGAATTCCAGTATTCCAGTGGATGGTGGGGGACCTGGAGGGCCAGGCAGCCCTACATCACCCTGTTGGCAAAAGAAGCAGCTACTAACATAGACAGAACAGATTTGATTTCCTATGAAATTGGTTTACAAATATTAAAAAAAAAAGCTCTTTCCATAAAAGAACAAGTTTCATTTACCTTTTCTCCTTTCTCTCCTTGAAAGCCTAATCCCATGTTACCCTAGGAGAGAAAAATCCCAATGATGAATGAACAATAGAACAGCAATGACACAACAACATCACTATCATTTAGGTAACAGCACTGTTTAAAAAAGCCAATAATCAGGTGTAGAAAGAAGACAGGAAAGATGGGTACTTACTTTTGGACCTGGCGGCCCAGGGGGACCCACTGGACCCTAAACGTGAACAAGATGAAGATTTTATTTCTTATCACTTAACTAGGATGCACACAACTGGAGCAATGCTGGGACCTGCAGTGGTACCTGAACTTTTATCTCTTGCCCCAAAAGCAAAAGTAACACATGATCTTCAAGTCTTTACATCAATAATAGACAGCACAGCCCTTTGGTACTGTGGTTAATTGAGAGCAAACTTTAAAAGCAACAAACACGTAGTTCACTTTTCCCTCTGCCGATTGGAAACTCTCTTGTAGTACCCTGGAGAAGCAACTATTTAGCATACTCCATGCTAACAAAGGCTCCAGACATGCAAAAGTCAGCATATTCCCTCTGCTCCCAAGATGAGGAAGTGCTCAGAATAGCACAATTCAGTGTTTGTAGACAGCTCTCAGGCTTTGCTGGAGTCCTCATTCATGATTGCTGCTCTGAACTCTGCTCCAGAGAGGAGCCTTCCCTCTTGTGATTAAACTATCTATGTTCAGGTATTCCATGCTTGAAGTCAGCTGTGCTCAGTCCTCTCAGGCGCGCATACACTTTTGCTTATTGTCACAACACAAACACAGACAAGGAGGGAAAATCATCGACATTTTGAACTGTTCTAACAGTAAGTGCAACAGTTGAGGTCTCTTACCTGCAAGCCCGGTAATCCTATAGGGCCCACAGAACCTATTGGACCTGGAAAACCTTTTGGACCCTATAAGAAGAACAGGACGCATACAGAATGTGTAGCACCCATCAAACCCCAAACAAAGACAAAGTGAGCCTCAGGAAACGTTAAATAGTATCCCCTAATTAAGTATGCCAATTTAAATGCCATAACAATCGATTTCATATTATTAGATGTATTTTGAAAAATCAAAGTTAGAGTTTGATGGTAGAAGGGAGTTTGATTTGAAAAAGGAAAAACAGAACAGATAATAGCAAACATCTTAATTCTCTACCATAACATGGATCCATACATACCATTACAAAGCTGGAACTACACATCTTACTGTATTACATACATAAATACATGGCTTACTATCATGAAAAGTGTCCTTGAAAAGCAATACAAGAAAATACCTACTTAATATTCTTTAAAATCACCGTTCTCCAAATTAAATAACTTACAGAAATTCCATCCAGCCCAGGAAGACCATTTTCTCCCTAAAAATTATAAATGCATGAGTAAAAGTTACACTATGGTATTGCAACAACTTATAGCAAGCATTAAGTTTTGTATAAATAGAAATATTTGCTGATAGTTAATATTAGATCAAGTGTAAATGGGAAAATATATTGACACCTGTGCTTCTGCATTTTCATTGAGTAATGGAGAAATTGGAGAGGTTCCAAAACTCTGGAAAAATTACAACCATTTTATTTATGGGTAATAAGGGAAATTTAGGTATCATTAAAAAAGTATGAATTGTAAAAACACTGGATAATAGATTACAAAAACTTTCATTATAAAACCACTACAAAATATACAAAAGCCTATCATAATTATATCAAATTATCTGTATTTCCCATAAACACTTAAGGAAATAAACAAAGACCTATTTCATTTTTACCAATTTACAAGTGTATATAATGTAGGTAGAACTTTAGAAAAGTTCTTTAGAATGACAGAATAAATTTCTTAATATTTTCAATATTTAACAAAGCACAAGGCTGAACAGGAGGTACTGAACAGGATGTACTGAATCCTTTGTACAGTTACTTCCAAACCTAGCACTTCTGGCAAAAATCAAAACCATGGTAAACTGGTGGATTTTTCAAGGCAACAAAAACCCAAATCTTTTACATGAGATTACTCAAGAACCTGTTCACTGTTTTGAACAATAAACTGAAATTGTCTATCCATGGTTATTCTGTACAAGAAATGAAATTACAGATTATTCCACAGACCTGGCACATGAAAAAGAACAGAAAAGCTTGAGTGTAGGTGAAAGGCCCTTCCTTTACTGCATCTAGAAACATACGTGCTACCTCATATAAATCAGGATAAGTTTACAAGAAATTCCTCACGTCCATGGTTTGACACCACAAATGAATGGTGCTAGCTCTCCAGAGACAAGAGAGGGACCAGCAACTACGCCAAACTAACGGGATGAGCAATGTCCCAGAGTCCCGGTATGGGATGAACAAGTTTCTGCAAAGACCAAGCAACTCCAAGTTCTGAGAGTACTCTGTGTTGTCATTATTGAAGTTATAAGGCCTTTTTCACAGCTCTCCATCCAGACAGACCCAGGATACACACGCCTAACATCATAAGCAATCTAACCTGCAGTTTCAGCCCTGCAACCTGTAGGACAAAGTGTTTCTTGTATTCTTGTATTGCATTTTCTTTTACGTGATGACAAGTCTTACCTTCATTCCTTTAAGACTGCCTTGAGCAAAAACAGGTTCTCCTTTAAGGCCTTTTGGGCCAGGACGACCCTGATTAAAAAAAAAAAAAAATAAAAGTTAAACAATAAATTTCTGGAAAAAATACTGATTTAGTTTTTTAATCATTTCTACTCAGCATAATGAACATGGCAAGCTCCCGGCTCCAGTAAACTGCAAAAGTACCACCACAGCTTTGTCAAAGAAGTTGTGGCATTATGAGAAACTAAGACTTCCTGTAGCTTTAGATAAACAAGGTTTTGCAAACATTTTCCCTGGTATTTTCCTGTTTACATTAGATTTCCCTTTTATTTTAGGCCCTCTGTAAGAGGGGGGTCCAGAATAATAGATCAAACACCTAACTTAAAGGTGTCCAATGCAGGCTAGATGAAACTCCAACCTGCTAGAAAAGGCTTTTCACAAGTAAAACGCATACCCTGGCAAGTAAATCCTACTGACACTCAGTGAGACTGAAGCTTATGGCTATCTTGAAATCTGAAGGAAGACATCCAATAGTTGATACATGAACTTGTACATGTGATAACATCCTTTCCTGAATCATCATCCACTAATTTGAAATGTGCCAGGTGCAAATTATTTGACACTTCATGGCTCTTCAAAACTTTATCATGGTTTCCTCGGACTTAGTTTGAGTATTGCCAGTAACAATGGTTTAACTTGGTGTGGGAGCACACTGAATTCACAGGATCTTCATTTAATCCTCCGAATGGAACTTAAGACGCTGATACTAAGCTCCTACAGCACTAATATGCACGGGTTATTAGGGTTCTTCCTTAGTACTTGGGAGTTACTTTTCCAACAATGACATGAAAAGCAAATCCTGTCTTAGTGACTACAAAACAAAATTCAGCTCAAGACATACAGTCAGCCCAGGTAGGCCAGGAAACCCATCTGATCCAGAAACACCAGGACTCCCAGTGGTACCATTGCAGCCATCGAGGCCAGGCGGACCTCTAGGTCCAGATTGCCCAGGGTGGCCCTGTGTAAAGGGAAAAAGGAGAGAATGACTGTCAGGATGCATTATTTTATTAGTAATACTGTCCCCAGAAAACGGATAACTTCCAAATGGCAGCACAAACCAAAAGAAATACACAACTCCCACTCCAGCTCTGTGTATGGCAGATTGCAACAGAACTGGCTTCTTCAACCAGCGCTGTTTATCCTCCCCAAAGCTTGACATTGGCTGCATTCATTTAATTACCTTTTTCACCATGGGATAATTTTCTGAAATACGTAACTTGTGCATGAGTAGGTCCCGAAGGACAACACTCATCTCACAGCAGTCTGAAATACATGGCATACTACACAGTGTAAAAGAGCACACAAGGGTGCACCTGACACCAGGAATAGAAGTTGCTCTCATGAAAACAAGGACAGAGGAAAACTCAACAATACTGAGCATTTATAATTTCAATCTGCTTCAAGTTTCGGTGACTTCTCTTCCTCTCCAGTACTGATTCTTTCCTTTTATAGTTCAACAGATGTTACGGCTCCAGCATCAGGCTATTCAAACAGAACAGCTTTTCTCGTTATATTAAACCTAAAACCTTAGGCAAAGCAACTGTGAGAAAGACCTAATTAAACTAACAGCATTTAAAATAAAGTATTTATAATGCTCAATTACTAATCAATCTGAGCAGAATATAATGGTACCTAATTCTGTTTTCATCTCTTTTACCCTGATACAGCTCTGTTAATGTGACTGAAGTTTACTCAGGAGGGTACTGATGCAAAGGAAAGTTGGAGTCTTTCGTTACTTTTCTCCAGTGTCACATAGGTATGCATAGGCACAAGGCAGAAAGCAGAACTGTCAGCCACACAACCCAGGTTTCAAGCAGCTCCTTAGTCTATCATCCTCATAAGAATTAGTTCTGCAGCACTCAAAGACAGTGTCTTGTGGCAGGAAAAAACCCAAAACTTATGGAGATGGTATCAGTAACTGAGAGTTCTCCCCCTCCCCTCTGTACACACCGACCTTGACTCATCCCAAAAGTACTTTATTTGATTCCAAAGATTCATCCTTAAGATATGGCATTAAACAAGTTATGACTCACATAAGTAAAAAAAAAAAATAAACATGGATAAAATGGAGATAAAGCAGAACATTAACAATCTTTCATGCCTGACACTTAAAACAAAACACATTTGTGTTGCTAAAGATCTTCCTAGTCCAAGCCAATAGCATATGCTCTAACCAAACCTAGCGAGAACTTTGCAGTAATGTAAAGCCTTTTATCTAAGGATCTTAAAAAGCCTTGCAAAAATGTGGGAATGCTATAATCTTCATTTTATGGATCAGAAGCTGGAGGCACACAGTAGCACAGTGATTTTCCCAAGGATGGAGAGCAACTAAGGCCATAATTACATAAATATGCAAGCTGATCAGTGGTCTCAGCTGCTTCCAGGAGGGCTATCACACACTCCTGCTTGCTCACACCTGCCTCTTCCCTGCGTTGGCATAAGAACAGTCAGAACAGGCAGTTGGAGGTGGAAACCATCACAGCAAAGAAATAACTGTTCTGTTTCTTCATTTTCAGCCAGACGAATTCCTTGGTCCAGTCCATTCAGCAACTGCATTGTGATTTGTGCCAACAAAATGGAGAGGAGAGACCCCAGATTTGCTGTCTCTTAGTCAATAAGGTGCAAACTGAATGAATGCGAAGTGTCTCTCCACTGCAGGATCACGGCAGCTCACCCAGACAGTATAAATTTGAGATTAAACAAGGCCTGAGGACATGGAATGAAGTCATCCCAAAGCATTAGCATCAGGCACCACTGCGTACATAGTACCAGTTGCCCTGATGATTAAAGTCTGTTTGTCAAAACACCCACACGTGCTGTGCTAGCAGGGACTTGCCAGGCCCTGGTGAAGCAACAGGAGAAGAGTGAAGCACCAATTTATTGCCACTTATATTCGTCTCTTTGAAATTATTTCATTTGTTTCCCAAAGCTGGAAGGAATCAGTGGCAAACCCCCTTCCTCCATCCATGAGGGATGTCATAGCCAAGAGCAGCAAGCCTGTGATGGGACAGGCTGTGACTGCAAAGGGCGGCCAGAGCAGTCAATGTCTACCAGATCTTTCACTTTGTTTACAGCATCAACAAAACCAGAAGCTATGTGGGACAAGTGCACATGTATCTGGTTACAACATAAGGTTACCAGCTGCAGGGTTTAGTGAAGCTGGACAGCCAACATCTGCCCCTCACAGCTAGACAACAGGGAGCCAAGCTGCTAAGCCTTTAGTGCTGGCCAAGAGCCAGCCCGTGGCAGGCAGCTGCCTGGTGGCCTCATGTCTTGGGATATACTTTGGGTGAGATCTCCTAACTCTTGGACCAACACAGCCTGTAAGTGGCCCAAAGGATTTTGGTATCCTCTCAATATTTGAGAAGAGCTCACAAAGATATAAAGTATGCTGACCACAGTGATTTCTTATGTCCATTAAATAAAATGGTGGCCCTGTCTGAGCCAAGCATGACACAGACCAAAGTGCACAAACACGCTGTCTCTTTTGCTTTAGGAAAAAATATCCACAGGATTTCCTACTTTCCAGCTAATCTGCTATCAGAGCTCACAATGCTTTGCTTTAAGAACCTTATCTCAGGACACACTGAGCATCCACAACTGACAGTTGTAAAGTTCTGGCTTAAATGAACCTTTTCCACAAGGATTTAAAATGCTGATTTGAAGAGGAGTTTTGACCCGAAATGCTGCTCTCACCTCCTCTAATTCCTGTTTTGGCAGATGTGCCAATTTAGCACAAGCACCTCAACTGACTAAGGCAGATGACTTTTACTTATGGTAGGGTGACTAGTTTACAGACCTGAGTTAAAACACAGGCCAGAGAGCTCACTTGTGCTCTCTGTTCTCACAAAAGGAGACATTCCCTGTGAGACAGATAAGGAAGCTTGAGCTGTTCAGCCAGGCTCTTGCTTTATTTGAGTCTTCCTCAGACACTAACACTGTGATCCCACAGGGCCTCTTTTCTAAATCAAACAACACAAAGGCGATACCAACAGGAGAGCTCAACAAATATTTAAAGACCGAGAAACAGATGCAATTAAGGCTGAACACAAAACTAATTGAAAAAGCAGTTTCATGGATCACTATGACAAAGTGGCCATTTTACAGCCACTGAAGTAGTTGCCATGGAAATAACAAAATTAAAAAAACAACTCTGTCTCTACATGTAGCTCTAGATTTCATGGCACAGACAAGGGCTCACTTCTCATAGAAATATTTACTTCTACTCCTTGGATGTTCACAAGAAGCTACACATATCTCCCTGCTCCAGTTCCAGCCCTTGCCAGAGGTGTCCCTAAATCTTGTCCTATGAGAAAAAATAAACTTCCATAGTAGGTCTAAGGATTTGAGGGTTTCTTCTACAGTGTGACACAGATAGGCTAGCCATAAACACATGTAGCTGCTGTATTTACTAGGTTAAAGGGATTAGTCAGGCCAGCTGCAACAACATGATTTACTTGCCACCAGCATTCCTTGAGGGAACTCTGTGGAACACCACTTCCCTTCAGGTCAATAGTGGGATTCCCCTCTGAATCACAGCCTTGCAGTCCTTCGGGGATGATTAAAATAAACCTGCTCATGCTAACATACCTGCATACTCCAAATAAACTCTCTTCATAATCAGATGTTAATTCTTGTGCAGAGATAGCAGTATATTTTTCTCTGTCATGTATCAGCATACATATGGTCTCTCTCATTTGCTCCACAATCAACACATCCGTGTAATGTATGTTCATATACATTTCACCACAAACCTGAGCTACTCCCTATCCTGAAATGCAACTGGCAAAGGTATAAATATTTTCTCAAGCAGTGGTGGCTGCTATTTTCAGCCTAGTCTGGAAGCATCTACCTCAGTGGCTAGAATGTAAACAGCATGAACTAATTTCCCTTCCCTCTCTTTCTGTCCCGCAGTTGTGGCACAGAAGAGCCATGGTGGTGAGCTCTTCCCTGTTCACGAGCAGCAAAATCTGCCTCTCCCATTCACTCACCTGCAGAATACTGTAAAGCAGACAGAGTAGATCTGTGTATGCTGGAGGCTTTAAATCCTTTAATCTCCCTCCCCTGCTCTCTCCTTGGAATGCCTGTCACTGCCAACTACCTGGCAATGGCTGTTGCTCCATCTCTGCCTCCCCTCATTGTTGGGAATCCCCTTTCTCCAGAGCCTCATCTGAAAAAATACCCCGAGAACAGCATGTTCCCACAGTGTCTTCAATTAAATTAAGTATTATGGGAACAGCTTGTTCTCTTCAGAGCTAAAGAATTGACTGGTGGGTAAAGAAAAAAATAGCAGCAAGGGAGTAGAGTAGGAGAGAAAACAGGCAAGGATGAACACGGGGAGAGAAGGACAAGGGTCAGAAAGGAACTGGAATCAAGCAAGCTCATTTACTGGGCCAACTGTGCATTTTCAGCCAATCTATCAAAACAAATTCATTTTTGATAGGAAGTAAGAAAATGCAGCTCAACTGTTGGAGCTCCTGGCCAGCTGAGGAAGTAAGGAAGATCAAAAGGACCATGAGTATAATCTGAAGGCACAAGGATACAGAAGATGGAACAATTTCATCAAGAAAATAAAGAGAAGTCTAATACCAGAAGGAGAAAGCAGGATTTAGCTCAAATAGCGTAGAAAGAACAGCTTTACCCCTGAGGTAAAGTGTTTCTACGATATCTTTGCAAAAATCAGTGGGGAAAATCAAAGGAAAAGGCACATAACTTTTTGTATGGTAAAGGAAACAACTGTCACTAGAAGGTTAAATTTCTAAAAAATAAAAGAAACAAACAAAAAATTCCTGCTGGTCAGGGAAAGTGGTTACCTACTCCTATCTCCTAGAAATGAAGCAATTATCTCTTTCCCATCTTAGGTTTCTGAAAGGCTCAGATCTAAACCAGAACTAGCACCTAAAGGAGAAACAAGGATTCTCTGGAGGGCCTCAGCTCTGATCACTGTTTTCATTTACATCATAGCAACAGATCATCAAGGCAGACCTGGTAACAGTTATCACATACAAGACAGCTACTAAAACATAACAGGGAACAACCTGCTCTCTGTGTCCATGATCAGTAAGAAGTGAACTAGGAGGTTTAAAGAAGGACCAAAGTTAGGCACTAACAAAGCTTTTCTAACAGAGATGTTAGAGGTTCCATCATTACAAGGTTTAAAGAATTGGTTAGGAAACACATACTAAAAATAGCCTGAAGCACAGCTCATCATGTCTGTTTGACTGACTGAGATCCCTTTCAATTCCATGAGTCTCTGATGTTATGCTGAAAGAAAAGCTTATCAATAATGCAGTGCAGCCCCATGTAACTCAGGTTCACTTTCATAAATATATTGACTTCCTATCTTGCTGTAATAGGATCCAAACCTCTTACAAAATATCATGGGATCACCAGGTAGACCAACCATGTCCCTCCAGAGACCAACCATGTCCCTCCAGAGACCAACCATGTCCCTCCAGAGAGAAGCACGCACTTGCAAGATACGCTGTGTATGTGCTAGGACGTGCTTCGCTGTGCTTATATGCTTTTGGTTGTGACTAATGTTCTGGTGATCTATATTTATATACGCAAACTTACCGGGATCCCATTGATGCCTTGAAATCCTGGCACTCCCATTGGACCCTGAAGAAAAAGAATATACATTGTATTTCACTTCATCTCATCAATCTTTATATATTCATTACCTGTGAGACCCTTTTTCACTCCAACATTTTCAATCTTGGGCTTGAGCGTTCAGAACTGAAAGGAGCATATTCTCTCTGACCACGGGGGTCAGTGAAGATAAGACCTGAGCATCTGAGCTTGACTGGATGCCAAATGAGTGTTTTAGGAATGTTTTAATCAGGCAGTTTAAAGTAAAAATATAATCTACTACACATCTGGAGAGAACAAGATGCCAGGAATCGAATGTAAGCTTAACTCTCAGTGTCACACTTGACTTTCCAAGAGTTTCAACAGGACTCTTGGATTTTTCTGTCTATACTTGAATAGCACCATGCGGAGTATGCAGACCACTGCATTAACTTCAGACCACCCCTGGCTGAGTTGCAAGTAATTACCACTTTGCTGGTTCTATTGCTCTGCTCTGGATAGTAGCAAAATGGACTTTGTAAGCAGAATATCCAGCCTAAACTGCTCTTGCTTTGGAAAGATAAAGTATATTGCTTCCTTGACAGATAAAAAGAACCTTATTGAATGTTGGTATTGCATATGTATCCATTGCAATGGATAGAAACAGCAGTTCTGAAGTAAATAAGGCATTTTTTTCAGTGCAAGGACATTGGTTTGAACATTAAAATTCAACTCATATCCCGTGTTACTGTGTCTTCCAGAAAAACAGGGTTAATGACTTCAGTGTTATCTGCTAGACTTATGAAAATGCTATCACTCGTACCTGCACTCAGTCCTTGTTTTGAATCCTCCATTCCTGTTCAGATGAGTGAAACACCAAAACTGTGACTTTCACTGTCACAATTTTCAGTTTACTTGGTTGTCTTATGAGAATGGGTGACAAGAACCCCCACATGTTTACTAATTAAACGAGAAGAGGGTGTAACTGCAGCGTATGACAGCACAACAGAGACAGTTTCATCTAGCCCTCTCATCTATCAGTAGCTGGGAAAACACAGAAGACAAACTCTGCTCTACTGGTCCTGGTACCTAAACTATCTGTCTTTTTCTTATTTGCAGATGTGACCAGAGCACTTTCCATCAGGCTGGTAAGGTGCTCTGGGTAGTCCCAGAAGGCAAGCCCTTGTCCTGATGTTCTAGACTCCCTTTGGATTTTAGAAACCAGCACAGCATGCTGGACTTCCTCTGTCTTTTAAGCTTTCAAGCTGCTGTCCTTGAAACATTCCTTTTGTCCAACCGCATGGGCACAAGAGCAGGAATCTCATTCCAGTCCTCACATCAGACAGTATCAGACCTCCCAAATGATAATCTATCGCATAACCCCTGTCAGGCTATATCATGAGAGCATATATGCTGTTCTGCCTTATGCAATGGGACTCGAGTTTTCATCCAACCCAAAAATCACAACTCAAACACATGCCTGGGGCAGAATGTAAACTTTCTTTAAGGTGAACTCTTCATGTGTCCACTCTTTATTACTGAAAGTACTTGTTCATACTTCCGCTTGTTCTTTTGCCTAGCTCCAAATGCCCCAAACATTTCTAAGATGGGAGAACAGACCCTGAGGGCATAAAGACATTTCTAAGTTTGCTGTTCTGCTTGTTCTTGCACCCTGCATTCATTGACACCTCATAACACCTCATGGGTTATTCCAGTTAATGGGACATAGTTTATTCATTCTGTTATCATTAACTTTGGACCTGCAAAATTGAATTGCAGGTTTCAGTTAGCATCCATTCCTTTTCCTTTTCTAGACATCAATGCGGGATCTTTTATGCAACAGCTTTACTCATTTGGCTATGGTTCATCTACCAGGTAGTACATCTACAACGTTCAGCAGCTTTAGGACCTGCACTCTCATTCCAAAATGAAAGGAGGGGATTCTCTAAAGATATTAATGGAATGCTGTTGGTTCTTACCCCTAGACAGATAGACCAAGATTATCTTTATTCATTCAAAAATATATGCCAGATCTATTGCAGGGGGAAAAAAAGAAAAGTCACAACCAAGCCTACCTTGTCACCTTTCTGTCCAACTGGTCCAGGGGGGCCCACTGCCCCTCTCTCACCTTTCGCTCCCGGCAAACCTTCTGGGCCTGTAAATCCAGGTGCACCTATTGGTCCTTGAAGCCCAATCGGTCCTGGTCGACCCTAATATACAACAAAAAATAAGTCAATGCATCACGTTCACAAACTCCTTTGTGATTGTTCTACCCAAGTCAATCTTTAACACAATTTGACACTTCTCAGGGTAGTTAGGTGTACTGGTTTCAGCTAGGATAAAGTTAATTTCTTTCTAGCAGACAGTGGAATGTTGTGTTTGGGAGTTAGGATGAGAGCAGCGCTGATAACACACCGATGTTTTTAGTTGTTGCCAAGCAATCAAGGACTTTTCAGTTGTTCATTTTTCCCTGCTAATGAGAAGGTGAGGGGCACCCAGGAAGCTGGGAGGGGACACAGCCAGGATGGGTGACCCGAACTCAACAAAGAGGGTATTCCTTGCCAATTATGTCATGCTCATCATAAAGGGGGGCTGGTGAGGGAAAGAGCAGGCAGCTCCAGGATGTGTGGTTTTGGGGACAGTCCAGTTTCAGGATAACTCTGAGTTTTGCAGTTCAGTCTCGTCTATTTTGCTATAAAGTCCTGTTATTATTATTATATCTAACTTTCTGCCATCCCAGTAAACTATCCTTATCCCAAGCCGCGAGGTTTTGGCTTCTGTGGTTTTCTTTTACCTCCCTTTCCCCCCCTCCCTCGATTACCCCACCTGGCCCCAAAGAGCCAGAGGCTGCATGGTGCTTGACTCTTGGCTGGGGAAAAACCACATTAAGACAGGGTGTCCTAATGCCTGTACATTCTTAAAGAGTTTTTTGGAGGTTATTTCAGGTAAGTCATGAGCAATGGTAAGAAATCTCCCATGTTTTCCAGGAAGATTTGTTATTATCCACATTGCTACAGGAACAAGGGAAGATAAGAATGTTTTGAGATCAAACTGGCCATTGCTTCTTGAATTTACACCTGTATTTCCAAGCTGCAAAGTGCAAAAGGATTTTGCTTATGCTTTAAATCAACCACAACAAAAGATAACACAAGAAGCAAGAGGCTCTTGGGTCACCTGCTGTCAGAAAGCACACTTCAGAGTATCTTATACTTCAGAGCACAATGGCTGAATCATAGAATCACAGAGTCATAGAATGGTCTGGGCTGGAAGGGATCCCAAGGATCAGAGAGTTCCAACCCCCCTGCCACAGGCAGGGCCACCAACCTCCAGGCCTGGAGCTACACAAGGTTGCCCAGGGCTGAAGACTGGGATTGATTCCGTTGTGCTCTCCTGGTTACCATATAGTCGGGGTGCAGATTTTAATTTCTCCAGCACAAAAAGGGTGCAGTGACGGAGCGCTGCCCGAAGATGGCAGCCTTTTCTACAACTGCAGAGAATCCTACGCGACTGATGGGCTTTCATTGCTCTGTCACTACATGGATGTGCAGAGCAGCCTGGTACAAGCCCATGTTAAGAAAAATTTGTTGTAGGCGCTCTGATTTTTTTACTAGCCTCAGAAGCTACCTCTTGGCAACTGAACACGCAACAAAGTTCTGTGTTAATGCTGGTACTTTTCCTATGGTTCATTTGGAGAGAATCTGAAAGAGATGAACAGAGTCTAAGGTCCCCAAGTATCAGTAGAAAATGGCAGTTTAGGGCTATGCAAGACAGTCAGTGGATTACATGAAGTTATCCATGCAAAGAATCAAGCCTTACCTTAAAATATATAGAGAAAGTGGTTTAAAACACTAACAATCCTTTCAAATCCCCTCTACACTCATGTCCATGGAAGTATGCTTCCCTTCTACTTCCCTAACTGCTTAAAACAGCAGAAGTAATGCAGCTCCCTGCTGCAAGTGTTTTAGTAATCTCAGCTGGAGACATACAAAATCCTGACTCCATGCCTTGGCAGGTAAATGCCTTTGCAGTTAATTTAAAAAAGTATTTTTACACATTAATAATCAAGCAAAGTAAAACCAACTGTAAATAATTTTAAAAATTCTTTTTCCAGGATCATTTTTAGTACCTGTTTAGGTTAAAACATTTCATCCCATATTCCATGTTTCTTCCCTACTAGAACAATTTCCTTTTAAAGGGCAGTGATTCTCCCATGTCACTCTTTCTGTTGGGGTTGTTTCATCCTGGCCTTTTAGCTGAGGTCAAATGCATTTTGTATTTCATACCTTTTCTGTCTAGACTCTGTCCACACCGTGCACCTCTAGAGGCACAGACTCCCATCTGAAAAGGGTTTTCTGTTGATTATTTCTAGCTTTCTTTACTCTGAGCTAATTATCAATAGAATCCTCTATTGATACCTCACTTGGTCTCAGCTTTAACTTTTTTATTTCCATAATCACAAGTTTCAGGCAACATCCCACTTACAGGATGTGGGTTAGGGACTGTTACTTCAAGATACACAGCAGTGGAGAGACATACCCAAAAAATGGACACGTTACTGTTACTTACAGCCAGCACCCACAAAAGCAACAGCATCCAAGAAACAAGTTTCTAGAGAAAACACACTGTCAACTCCTCCCTTGTTTGAACTGCCAACTCTTTGCTATTCCCTTGGTTTGACTGTGTGCTTAACGACAGTGTTTCCCAATGGCTGCAACTGATAGGAGCTCAAATCTTAGGCTTTTGTTTTGCTCTGCTGCAAGTCACTTTGAGAAATATATCTAGATGAGCTAGTAAAAAACCAGTAGCTACACGTTCTGCTTGTGTTTGGCTCTGCAGCTATCTGACAGGGCCCATAGGTAAAAACCTCTCTTTTGCCTTAGTGCCCTACAAGAAAGACTGTAACAGCGCTTGAAGATTTTGTCCAGTGCCTCAGAGTGTCACTAAACCATAAAGACACAGTAAAGTGCTTCTAATCTCTCTGATAATGTGATTATGCCATGATAATCAGGCTCTCAAGAATTTCTACTGCATCTTTTGAAGTCTATGTGGATGGAAATCATGTTTTCTACACTGAAACAAAGGACTTGCCTCCACTGCTAAAAAAGCAGCATTTTTGGTCACTCAGTAGCACTCCCATGAACTGTCCCAAGATAAAAGCATTACAAAGAGCAGACACTGTGGTGTGCAGGAGCAATTCCAGGATTAAAGCGCAATGAAGACTCAGGTTTTACCACAAGATAAACTTACAAGGTTCAATGCCACGTGGAACTACTGTTTCACCTCAGTGAGTTTACCTTGTGGTAGAAAGTTAAGTGCCTAGTCTTCATTGTGCTTTGGCATCAGCCTTGCTCTTACCTAAAGGAAAAAAAGAATAAAATATCTCTCAGCAGCAAGAACGAGCTTAAACATATGATGTGGATTGCATCAAACAAACTACAGTAAATCAACAGAGCTCCCTATTTTTAATCTTTATTGTTCAATATATGAAGTCCAGTGGCCTGTAGAAAAGCCATTATTAATTAATGCAAACAGTATCATTTGGGTTTCCTGGCTGTACAACAACTGCTTTTAAAAAGAGGAAAATTATGGAATGCTAATAACACCGAGCAAGGAAAAATTCTATGAAATGAATTTTTGAATTCTGAATGTTTTCTCAAATGCTTACTAGAATTTCATATGTTTCAAACCCTTGCCCTGCATTCTCTACCCTATTTGTGCACCAGGCTTTTATTATACAAGCAGCATTAAATGAGATGCCTGTGTCTCTGTAATGAATAAGATGCTGATAAAATTGGTCTATTTTCATGCTATACTATGGCATTTCTATACATAATTTCAGAATTTTGACCAAATTTGTGCCACAAGTTCAATATAAGGCATGCATGTCTCTGTTACACACTCAGCCCAGTATGGTGGGTAATGATGGGGCTTCTCTACTGCTACATAATCAAACACATCACAGTTTCTCTATTGTCCTTACCCTTTTTGCCAACTCCAACACCCCACATAAATTTTCACCCACTGAAGCAGAGTTGCTGCACATAGCATTGCAAATTCCACACATTTTTTTTCCCCCATTGCTTCTGTGAGCTTGGAGAATAATGTGTAAATCTCTTTGATTTGTTGCTGTGCAAAGGAACACA
Organism: Porphyrio hochstetteri; assembly: GCA_020800305.1. Taxonomy (NCBI): domain Eukaryota; kingdom Metazoa; phylum Chordata; class Aves; order Gruiformes; family Rallidae; genus Porphyrio; species Porphyrio hochstetteri. Next base: position 22,546,667 of record CM036917.1, read on the forward strand.
GGCGGCAGTGGTACAGAGCCACCGGACATGCCCCTTCTTTCAGGGATAAAACAAAAATACAAGTGCTTGCTTACTTGGGGGACAGTTCTGCTAGCCTCACCCACTATCAAATACTATCACAGGGATTCATCACCAAAACAGGAACCCAGAACTCAGAAACTGAGGTAAGCACAGCAGGACTAGTAACTAAGCAGTATACTACTGACTAGACAGGGCAGAACTGATTCCTGCTTCTTCTGTCTGTAAATTCATAGACTGCCATATTTCAAGCAGCAAAGCATTACTTTTTTTTCTAAGCAAAATTAAGGTCCAGTGTAGGAAAAGAGCAACTGAATTTAAAGATGTTCATGTTTTCTCAAACTAACACATAGTTTCCTCTCTGTGAGAATTCAGAGACCACATTTTAAAACAGGATCCTGTTCATGCTATTTCTTCATTCATTATTTCCCCCATTAAAAATGTTTCACAGAATCATAGGGGTTGGAAGGGACCTCCAGAGATTATCAGGTCCAACCCCCCCTGCCAAAGCAGCTTCCCTAGGACAGGTCACACAGGTCGGTGTCCAGACGGGTCTTGAATCTCTCCAGAGAAGGAGACTCCACACCCCCTGGGCAGCCTGTCCCAGGGCTCCCTCACCGGGAAGAAGTTCTTCCCCAGATTGGCGCAGAACTTCCTGTGCTCCAACTTGAAGCCATTGCCCTTTGTTCTGTCTCCACAGACCACTGAGAAGAGGCCGGCCATTTCCCTCTGTCTCCCACACTTCAGATATTAATAAACATTAATAAGATCCTCTCTTAGTCTTTTCTCAAGGCTGAACAGCCCCAGTTCACTCAGCCTTTCCTCATAAGAGAGATGCTCCAGGCCCTTAATCACCTTTGTAGCCCTTCACTGGACTCTTTCCAGGAGATGCCTATCTTTTTTATATCAGGAAACCCAGAACTTGACACAATACTCCAGGTGGGGCCTGACCAGGGCAGAGAAGAGTGGGACAAAAACTCATTCATTGACACAAATAAATGCTAGTGACAAATATTTACTTTACAAGCAAGTGCTTTGAAGTCTGAAGCATCTCATGCTTGCTTGGTTACTTTACAGCAACCCAAAGAGCGAACCCTAAATTCATCATGGCCCTAAAAAAATGTATGTTCTCAGAAACGAGACACGCTAAGCAGAATCTAGCCTGAAACTTTCAAGGAAGATTTATATACCCAATTCCTGTGTTGCACAGAACAGCCTGTACAAGGGACTGAGTCTTTGAGATGCTCCTTCCCACAGGCAAATGGCATTACCCATTTAAATCATGGCCACGCTCTCTAATCAGGGATGCCATGTTAGGAAAGGTGACATACAACTCACACCAAACTCGATGGAAGTGTCTATAGGTGACTTACTGGTGAGAGGCAGCAGTGTCCATTAGTGAGCAGCACGCCCTTGGGCTAACCACTTCTACTTTCCACCTCCATTTTCTCCCTTCTCTTTTGCCTGCCCTGCCTTTGCTGCAAGATTCGTGTGGCAGTGGTTATCTCTTGCAAGATAGACAGTGCCTAGCATGAGAGTCCTGCTCTCAACTGGGGCCCCACAGTTCAACTGTAATAATAATAATTACTGATGAAAAACCCTTCACTATTCTCCTAAATTACAGATCAGGTATCCAGTGGCCTGCTCACATTCCAGAGCAAGTAATTATTTTCCCTACTGAAAAATGCTTTGTACTTTTAAAGAAAATTATTATTCAGTTTTTCTTCACAAAACTTAGGGAAACTCCTGTTGAAAATGGCTTCTTTATTTCTGCCATATAAGTTACTGTTCCTCTATACAGCTTTTTTACCCATGCAGCATGAAATGAATACACAAAACTGTATAGACACACAGAAAAAATGGGCTGGAAAAACATCACGTGCAACAATCCTACTTCATTCTGTACCTTCCCCCAAAAATAAAAAAATATTTTTTTCTTTGTTGTCCTCTGTTTTTTAAAGAAGGATATCAGGGGAATAAGATTTTAAATTAGGAAAAAAGAAACTATTTGTGAAAAAAACCCTGTGAAATTCTTTAATATCATAATTCATTTTAGAAGCTTTGTGTATGCAAAGCAGCGCTTGGCATGCTCATGCTGTAGACTGTCAGGGCTGCTCTGCACATCTCAGGCACAATCCTTTAAAGTCACACTGAGCAACTGCAGGCTGCTTCTCATAATAATTTCCTATTTTAGTTCATGTGATAAACCCTGTTTTCAAAAAATACTTCTGTTATTTCCACTAAGCCTGACTAGACATGACCACAAGTAGAACATCTAGAGGATAAAAAAAAGTGAGTGCATATATATTTTTATATATATAGTCTTACACCCTATTTTAAACTGCTAAAAAAAAAAAAAGAAATTTGATTCCATAAACCATTTGTTTCCTAAATCCTGTAGTTCAGTAACATAGAGAAGGTTTACCACATTATAAATATAGAACTTCATATAAACCCTGGATGGTTAAAAAAATAGAATTTATTTTTAAATACTTTTATTTTTATGCTGTATCTCTGAAAAGCTTATTCTTTAGAATTAGCTTTTTAGCTAATCAGAACTCAATTCCAGCTAAAAACTTTCATGGAACATCCTGATCCAATCAATTCCACATATTTGCTATTTCTATTTCTAGCACACAGAGAGACAACATACTGTCGCCTTTTCTCCACCATGGACAATGTCAGGAGTGATGCAGTGTTAAACCTAAGCAACTATTCCATTTTATACTTCATGACCTTTAAAGAAACTACTTTAAAAAAAATGTAAGAGAGTGAAAAAGGCTTGCTTTATTGCTTTGATGTACTGAAATGTCCAAGCTAGATAAGAAAGTAAGAACACGTGGAAAGGCTCCAGGCCACAGAGAACACAGATAACATGAAAGTAAGTGAAAGTCACTTGTGGGCTGTAACATCTATGGGAGAGATGTGCTGCTCAGGAGATTGCCTTCCTGCTGCACTGCTGAGAGAAGGGGATCCACGTGTAACTCCGAGCCTGATACAGAATGATGGGCACTGCAGAAACATGAAGATACTAATCAAGGGGATTTTTTAAAATAAAGAACAAGCAGCACGATTTATGAAGCACAGAGATGACTTACGTTGTATTTCAACGAAATAAATAACAGTTGTATAAAATCATCAGTTAAAGCTTATTTTTAAGGAGCTACACCATCTATTTCAATCACATTTACAGGCTCTTTTCATGATCATTGCTCAGAATTACGCCTTTATTTCAGCAGAAACTGTGTGAAACAGTTACCATGCTTTGCAGCAACTAGATACTGATTAATTGCATCCCAGAGTATCACCGCAGCAGAGGTGATCCCCCCTGAATCTCCAGCTTACCCACTGTTTGTTTAAACTAATTGGCCATGAGGCTCAGGTGACATACAGCCATCCGAAGTTTTCCCTACTTGCCATGGCAAAAAGGGGTTTTTGCTAAACTGATAGATCTCTTCAGGGCCTTTTTTGGGTTTTAAACTGGAAGGGCGATGCTAGGTTCACAAAAAAATGGGGAACAATTCTTGTAGACAGCACACAGGACCAACAACACGCAGTACTCCTCTGAAATCACACATGGGTTTAAGCCTGACTTAGAGGCAAGTGAGGAAATGAGGCATGAAGGAGGAGGTAAGGGTGAGCAGGAACAGCTCCCACACCTCATGGAGCTCTGGTGTTAATTTACACTCATCAGCATTCTGAAATATAGGGCTTATATTGAAAGGATGGATTACATGATTATGAAATCTTAGCAAAAACGTTGCAGTGAGGTCTAACTGACTTTAATTTCGTTAGGAACTAAGCATTTTTTATTTAACAAAAGAGCATAGCACAGCCAAAGGTTTGAATGGTTTATGAGATTTTATGGTCTTTTGCAACATCAGTTCATCTTCTCTCCCTCAAGTCTTTAGTGCCTAATCTCTAAAAAATGTTTTAGAAAGCCTTTACAGTTTCCTGACCTATTCACATAGGACAGCAGCTGTCATAACATTTTCCTGCCCTTAACTGAGGGAAGGGCACTTCTGAATATTGTGTGCATCTCTTGACAGCAGCACAAGTCCTGAGCTGAATTTTAATACAAAAGGATTAGTTATTTCAGAAGAAAACACAGGTTTCCCTAGGACTTCTTTCCATTTTTTCTGATGGCTGTACAGAAAAATAGACAAGTAAGCATATGCAAAGTTTTTCTTTTTTCTTTTCCTCAGCATCATAGAATGGTTTGGGTCGGAAGGGACCTGAAAGCCCAGCTAGTCCCAACCCCCTGCCATAGGCAGGGACACCCTTTCCAATAACCCTGGACAACCTGCGCCAGGGCCCCACCACCCTCACATGGAAAGATTTCTTCCTAACATATGACCTATATCTCCCATCTTTCAGTTTAAGGCCACTCCCCACTGTTCTGTCACTCCCTGTCTCTGTAACCAGTCCCTCTCCAGCTTTCCTGTAACCCCTTCAGGTACTGGAAGGTGCCATAAATTCTCCCTGGAGCCCTCTCTTCTCCAGGCAGAACATGCCCAACTCTCTCAGCCTGTCTTCATGGGAAAGGTGCTCAATCCCCCTGATCATCTTCATGGCCTCCACCGGACTCACTCCAACAGCTCAATATCTTTCTCATACTGGGGACCACAGAGCTGGACATAGTACTGCAGGTGGAGTCTCACCAGAGCAGAATGTAGGCAAGTTGTCTCTGGTGAGGACATGGCAGTAGAAAATCACCAAATGACAGCTCTTCATCAGTCAGCCCCTGAAACAGGAGACGTGTTGAACGTGTTGAACAAGGGTCATAGCCCCTGACTGCTGGCTTTGGTTGCAGGGCTTTTCTCTAACTAGACTGATCTGCAGATGACACTGGTTCTGTTGCCAACTCTTTTTTGCCCCTTACAGGCCAGTGAAGCCTTTTATGCTGATACAGAACAGCAGGTATCTACATTGGTATTGCTCTAGCAAAGGATCAGCTAACCGGCTATAATTAGTTTTCCTGTTTACTGAAAACTGTGAATTAAAAGAATAATTAAAAATGCTTCATTCTTGAGTAACCCGTAGTGATGTGCCACACACTAGTGCAACCTGCAAAGGAGGGCAGCCCACAATGACTGCCAGCTTCTCTCTGCTTTCTTCATCTGCCTGACCACCCTTACTTTTGGCAGTACTTTTACTGTTCTCAGAAATACTTTGCAGTCTGGCTTTACATTTTGTGTTTAAAGTCATCTCCTACTCAGTATCTTGTTTCTTTCAATGAGACAATCAAATGGGATCACTTAGTTGTATCTCATTTTAATTGCTACTCTCTGTTGCTTTTCACATAAATGATACGGATAAATTTCAGACAAACCCCAGTGGCTTATAAACCAACTTTACACAATTTCCAGTACCTGGCTACCGGCCTTATAATATGTGCTATGTGTATATCTATGTACAATATGTACATATATATATATAGCAACTCCAACAAACTTGCTAAGATCAGGCATACTATTTTTCACAAACCATTAAAAGGTGTTTTACCGAAGTCATTACTGAGGGAGATACCACACAGACTGTAGATATTAGTCAAGTCCCTTGGGAAAAACTGATCATGAATTGCAGTGACTTCACCAGCAGGCACAGCGGGACTGCTGCCCATGAAACCACCCCTCTAACTCTCTTGAAGATACATCCTACATCACATGACTTTTTCACAGATCCTCTATGGCCTCAGGAGGAAAGAAGAACATGTGGTGGTATGTTATTTTTCCTTCCACTTGTCCCTAGCACCCTATAGAACAAAGCAAAGAAGTCTCCTGTGTTTCTCAAGAGCTGTTTCACTGAACAGCTACAATGAACTTTTGCTACCTTCCCCTTCTGGCTGGCATTTCCAAGCTGCCTTCTGCATGGACTCCAGTGACAGAAGATTCATTGTTGGAAAAAAATGTTGTCAGTAGAAAATTAGCTGTATTAAGTAGTGTACTTGAACCAGTGAAATCTTGCCAGTGTCAGGCCTGTTAAGACTATTAAAAGGACATTGTATCTAGACAGGCAGGGAGGGTTCAGCCACATGCTGAAGCCAAACAGCCTCTGAACATCCTCAGGGTCTGCTGTGTCCAGACTCGTTAATTTGCTTTGGGCTTCTCTGCAGTTCTTTCTTCTACAACAAATCCAATTTTAAAATTTCTAATTCCCCTTGCAAGCAAAGACTGTGAAAAGTTAGTGTTTCCTCAGAAACAGAACAGAGATGAGGGCAAGGAGTAGACCTAGCATGAAGAGACCTGCTCATACCAGTGTTTTCCCAGTACAGCCATTCCTTAAGCAGACAGGATGGTTTGGTCTCCCCAGTCGCACTGAAGGGCAGAGCCACTGACTTTCATGCAGCCCACAAAGGCACTGGCTGTGAAAGTCCAGCTGTGCATTGAGAAGCTTCCATTCAGCCCTCCAAGCAGGAACTGAGTGGGAGGAACTGCACATCTTGGGGCAACTCGCTTTTTCACACACACAGTTCTCCATCCATCAGCCTTTACAGCTCCCAACAAGAGCTGAGGGGTTTTGAAAATGAAAGACTGAGGAAGGAAGGAAGGAAACAGGGAAGTGGGAATTTTTGTCCGAAGTGCTTCTCCACTGGTTCACAATTTCTAATTCTACATTATAACTACATTTGACTACTTTCCTTTTTCTGTCTGGGAACTGGAAATGAAGAGACATCCTGCTCCCCCAATTACACAGAGATAACTCAGAGATAAGGAACAGAACCAGAAGCATGAGGCAGAAGGAAAAGGAGTTACGGAAGACACTTCTGCTCTGGGGATGATAGAGAATGCTTTCCATTTCCCTCATGCTGTGGGAATAGAGTGTGTCCTCTTGTACCAGAACTTTCCCAAACATGACATTCAGTCAGTAGAGACAGGAATGAGGATGAAGAAATCAGTAATGAAAAAACAAAGAAACCCTGAGGTTTCCATGCAAGGAAACAGTTACAGAGCTCTACTGATCGCTTACAAGATGCCTTCTTGGCCTTGCTAAAGGGCCTCTTGCCAGAGACAAGAAAATAGTTCATGAATCTTTTAGAGAAATGGAGCTCTTCATTACAGCTGCAGCTACAGATCAGCTATTCCCAGCTTTTGTCTGCAGTTAAACTAAGTTCCCAGTCCATTGAAATCCTGGCAATTATTGTGGGGAACTAATTTCCTCAGGATGCATTGCTACTTCTGCTTGGAAGGTGGCTGTCAATGAATTGTATTGGTGAGCTGATAGCTAGAAGTCTCAAACTGCATTTTATCTGAACAGATTAGAGTAAAAAAAGGCTAGATGTAATCTGAGCAAAAACTGATAATGTAGTGCATGAAACATCTCAAAGGAGACCGATTGTTTAGTTTCCACAGTACCTACTCCAGAGCAACAACTTCCCTCAAAGGGTCCTAACTGAAGGCCATTTCAATGGTGATATCAAAATACCATGGCAGTTTGTTAATTAGCAGATGTGGCTCTACTGAGGGTATTACTCCCCTAGTTTTCACTCTTCTTATGGAAGTTTTCTGTGTTGCTCTCAACATTTTCACCATATTCCAGGTAAAACAGAAAAAATGTATTGGTTTAAATGCTGCAAGAATTATCAACTAAGAGAACAATCTTCAAGAGAGCAACTTGCTTTTAAAGCTTTATAAAAAGTTGTTCAATCTTTTTTTATTACTTTTTGTCTACCAACAGATATTCTAGCTAGTAATGTGGCTCTTTGTATTAGGGTGGTCTTAAATTGTCTTACTGCATTTTGTAATAACTCGTATATTGAGATGAGTTGGTTGCAGAAACTTAGTACTAACTACAAGATATTATATTTTAATATTTGGAATAAAACATAGCTGTTTTTTCAGGCGGTAACTATTATGATAATTAAATAAAAGATGACTTTTTAAATGTTTGTCATTATGTGTTTCTGCAGACCATAAACTGAATCATTAGAATATGAACAACACAGACTTGGACTACAAGTGTAACACTGGTATTGTAAAAGAAGATTTAAATGCCTCTACCCAATCTTGCCTTTAGGAGTTTCCATCTGTCTCAGGCTCCTGAGAGAACAAGCTTATAAGATGCTTATAAGATGCTGAATCTAAAAGCTGAATCTTTCCTCTAACTTACCTTGCAATCCAAGTCATAGCTTAACCTGGATGCTGGACCAGAATCATAATGCTGCGTTTTTGGCTCACTGTTATCACATTGGAAGGTCTAATTATTCTATTAAATTTCACTGTTACGCAGAAAACGTGTATCTATACATTGCCACAAGTAAAGCAACATTCCAGAAACAAATTTTGTCTTTTTTCCTCTGTTCTTACGGATGCATGACTTATATCCCTTCCCCTCTCCAACATCCAGTCTCTGTGCTATTACAACGAAATTTTAGTACTTAGGACAATGTGATTCTGAAACCAAGTCTGAAGCTGGCATCTTATCTATGCAGCATGGAGCGACCTCTAAGCCCTACCACCAAACAATGTATTAACATTATTCATCTGGTGAATAAAGTAGCCATTTTTTTAGAAAAAAAAAGCAAAACAAACAAAAAACAACACGTGCATTTAAAAGAATATCCATTTTAGTCACCAGGGCATGTTCCACATGCTAAACATTCTGTTTACAAGAAAGAAACACAGCAAAAGTTCTCATTATCCACTAAGGTCATTCAGCCCCAAAGGATGCTTCCAGTTAGAAGGCAGGCAGTGAAAGTAGGCCATTCATAGATCTGTCCAGTAAGGGGTCAGTGAAGAACAATAGATTCTCTGCAAGCAGTTTCCCCTACGTTTTGCCTCCCATAGCCTTCCCAGCATGTTCCTGGCGCTTCAGAAAGGTCTGAGCAGCTTTCCTTGCAATGGGTTCTGCTAAAAACAAAATTATCTCTTGGAACAGATAATACTAGTTAAGATTTAAAACTCAGATGGGAACCATTTGCTTATTCAAGATAGCAGATTTCGAACAAAACCTCTTCCCACAGACCTGTTACACAGCAGAGCCAAGGGGAGTTTTGCAAACATGTAAACATTTCACTTTAAAGGGAAAAACGGAGTCTGTGAATTCTCATCTACACATGGCTTAGAAATATATAGACCAAAGCAGGAGCTGCTGAGGGTAGTAGAGGCCCACAGATCTACAAACATAACATTTGGCAAGATTCCAGTTATCTCTAGAGGCTTAAGCAGAGCAGGTCCAGGCAAAATTTTACTACAGTGCCTGATAACAAAAAGCGCCAGTCAGTCAGTGGCTGGTTTACTAGGCTGTGTCGGAGAATAAACTGCAATTAGTAAAAATAACTTCAAACCAAAGTCAGGAAGAGAAAAAAAACATTAGGAGAAATGAAAAATCCTCCAAGTGTTGCATATTGATCAAGATAAGGACGGAAATGAACTATTCACCTACTTGAACTCCCACTGGCGAAGGTATATAGCATAAATGATTAATTCCAGTGTTGCTTGTCATCACATAAATTGTATGTTTAAGTCCTTGGACATTTACTACGTGGCTGTATTAACACTCCAAAAGAGCTTCATTCATTTGTTGGTATAAACCACACTTCCAGTCTGCTTAATCTTTGACAGACAGCTCTCATTGTCCCCAAAATCCCTTGCTACACAATACAACAAAGACTTAAATGACTCTGTAGGCTGGCCCTACTACCCACACTGCTCTGCGCTTCCTGCCCATATATCCCTGGAATTCATGACCATGCAGATTACTAAATTACACACTAGGCCAGGGATTAAGCATGGCTCTTTGTATGGGAGTATCTGAGGTCTGGAAGAAGATTTTACCTGTCACAGTCTGTGCTCACTGGGCCTTGATGAGAGACAGAAGGAAGCAGTGCTGCAGAAGATCACAAACACTGGTGTATGATAATCAGCGATCTGTATATGATGACAGGATAACCTGACTGGTGCTGTCCTGCACAGAGGTCTAGGGTGCTTTAGACAGACAATAACTAGCCCACTATTTCCAAAGCAATTCAGCAGCTTCTTCCCTCTTAAAATAAAAGGAGAAAATGTTCCCTGTTCTGACAGGCCACAGACCAGATAACGGTCTTCACTGTACCCAAGCAGAACTGAAATGTCTAAGGGTTAGGAATGTATCCTGCAGTTAAACAAACATACCAACAAGCCAAATGGAAGGGTATGGTAGCTCATCAGTTGTGTTAAATTAGCTGCTAATCAAAGCTGGAATGCTTATGAGTTACATATCTGAAAGAAAAAAATAAAACCAAGAAAAAAGGCCTGAAGTAACAGCATAAATTTAAACATCTCAAGGATATCAAATACTCTTGATCTATATGTACATACAGAAGTCACATTGCTTCTCACTTGAAAAATCAAAAATCTTCAGTACACCTTAAACTTGATGTCTCTATAGGCAGGAGAAGAGTAGTCTTTACACAGTTCTAACATACAGATGGCTGGCGACTCCAAGCTTTATCTAAGTCTGTTTAGAAGTTCAGTAGTTGAAGAATTACTGTAGCCAGGACAGTATAATCATGGAAATCAGGAAAAGTCTATTGAGAGAGACTGCACATTTCATGAAACAATTTGTTTGCACTTTTTTTTTTATGCTAGTAGGTGTTACCATCTCGTTTGATTTCCTTCTCTGCCTGCATATTGTTTACTATGAACAGCAAATACTGGCATCTTCCAGTCTGAAAGATGATTTTGAATTTCTCATTGTGTTTTGCACTCACTTGGAGCTCAGTGAATGACAGGTATTACCCAAGGCCTGAGAGAGACAAAGTTCACAGCATTGTCGCTTTTATGGGTTTTTTTCAGATGGCAAATTACTAACAAAAGATTTCAAATATACTGGGGACCAGTACACCACATTGCAGTGATGCTTTGGTTCAGCATCACCCTATTACATCAAAGAGTGGTGTTACCACATGCCAACATGATGACACATCATTTTAGAGGAACCAACACTGCCTCAGATCTGCAAATAGCCTCCTAGCAGCTCAAAAAAATGCAAACCCTCAGAAACCCTGGGAGGACAAGCACTGGAAGCAGATCTGGTCTGCACAGACTCAGCAGGACTCTTTGGAAGTTGCTGCCAGTGCTCCTTTTGCAGCCAGAACAGTCACTGCACAAACTACTCTAAGCCCTGTCCCTCGAGCCATCAGTTGGGGAACAATCGTTAGACTGCTGTTTGAGAAAAATAATCAAAGCATACTTTAAACGACTAGAGAACAAAGAGAATCCTCTATTGATCACTGCCTACAAACTGGCTTTGTATTTCCCTTGTTCAAGAAACTCCAATTTCAGTTAAACCACAGCTATCTGCAGTAACGTTTTTCCATGGGATATTTTTTTAAATCCTCACACCATGCTGCATTTGCATAGTGTGCAATAAACTGCACCCTCAGCCACACACATACATACCACTCCCCTTCAGAGACTAGATTAAATTGTTCACAATGCCCATAGGTATTTCTAACAGCCTAACTTTTAGCAGCAAGAACAGCAAAACACTGAATTGGAGCTACTGCATTCTCTGTATCTGGATCTCTGAATACACATTCACTTCTTTGGAGTTTTAGATGATATGGAGACTCCCATGTCTTCTCACTGACATCAATACAGACAAAGACTTCAGCAAAGTACAGAAGAATCAGGCCCAGTATGCATCACTCCTTAGCTGCCATTGCTCTTGCCAACACAGCTGATCTTTGCTTGGCTGAATCAGCATCAGCAGAAATGTTGTCTTACATCTGCCAGTGACTGGAAATGCCAGCTCTGCAAGTGTCTGCTGACCAAAGCCTGAGAGGAATCATGCCAGGAAGGCTAAAGGGTCAAGGCTTACAAGCAGAGTAAAGGGAAAGAAATCTGAGAAATAAAAGAAAGGAGATAGTGGTAAGAAATACAGAGAAGACACAGCTATACTGCCCACTTTCAGTTTGTAGCACAGACCAAAGAGTACACACGAGGGAAACCAAAAGAATCAACAAGACATCCTACATACAGGGTAAGGTGAAGTGTCTCAGCCTGTGTCCTTGCTCCCACTGTGAAACTAAGCACAGAGAACGTGCGTGGGAGACTCTTGCTAGTTGGTTGTTCTGTGAATCTGGAGGCTACCTCCCTGCTTTTACTATTGCTTCCAATGATACAGCTGAGGAACAGGCAACACAAGTGAACAAGTTGCTGAAGGGCAGCTTCACAGGTGGTCATGGGAAAGGCAGGCTGCAGAGCCTGGGTCTCGTTTTCCCAGCTCTCACAGAAGATGTGCCAAGCACAGGCCTTACATCCTGAACACTGGAATTTCACCTGAGTCTCAAAAGCTGCTTCCTATTCTCTTTCCTTTCCAGAAACAATGTTTTTCTATTGACACAAGTAACACTGCAATGTCAAAACTCTTATCTATCAACTGGAATAATGGCTATTTTATTCTGAGGAAGTGAAATTTAACTATCCAGAAACTTTGTCTTTGCTTAACATACAAAAGAAGAATACATTTTTCTTGTTTCCATGTTACTGGATGCAACAGCATGTGTAGAAAAAATCTGGGACTTCTTCAGATTGCAATTTACCAGTGTTAGCAGCTCATGTTGTATTTGTTAAAGAAACAACTAACCATTAACACCATTTTCTTTTCCTCTCCACCGAAGCTATATACGAAGTGCATATCCTTTTCAAAACATCAGCAGCTTCAAAGGCTTTTTTTGGTAGCTATTTCCAAGTCCAGCAGCCTTCCAGGAAAGCAAGAGAGACTGGATCCCCACCTGTATTTAGCACTGAGCAGATCAGTGCTTGGAGAGACAATACTCTCTTGAAGATATCTTGCACCACTGAGTCTAAATGATGTGATCTACATACACTCAGCCACCCAGTAAGGGACAATTTAGTGACCTATCTTCCTTTAAATTATACAAAAGAATGCCATAACTTCATCCAGGCACTAATGATTAGAAATAGGACATTACACAGCTTCTTGTGGTATTTTTATGGCTCCTTAACTCTGTTGAGAGCCTGCATGCTATAACAGCATGTTCACCTGGTCACATAAGGACAGCTCTGTGCCACCTCCCTCCACTCCAGAGCAGGGGCCACTTAAAATTATGTGCTTGCCTGAGTCAGACTGTACCAACATACCCTCAGACTCCTCCTCTGAGAAACGTTCCTTGAGGGTCTTATCCTGCCACATTGCTTATGTTTATATTTAGGATCATTTTAATTATATTGTGGATCCATTAAATGGATTCTTAAATATCCCTATTACATCTGCAGTGAGCACCAAGTCCAAATGCTCTACAGTTGAAAGCAGATGGATGAAAAGCCAGATCTGCCCTTGTGTCCAGCTACAGTTTGGGACAGTTCCATGTTTTTGTCCCAGCTGTGTACTTTTCTCCAAAAAATCAGTAAATTTAATGCTTGGAAGGGAAGTTATTTGGCGCAGGGCTTTTTTCTTGTTTATACAAAGTACAACTGATCCTGATGTGCAACTGAGGCCCCAGGTCCCACTGTACCACAAATACTGAAAACAATCATAGAATCATAGAATATCCTGAGTTGGAAGGGACCCATAAGGATCATCAGGTCCAACTCCTTGCTCCACACAAGGCCAGACAAGTCAGAGCATCAGAATGAAGAAACTAGTCTTTGCACAAACACTTTTTTAAAATATGAAGCATTTGGATGGTGTCTTCCACTGCCCCTGGAAATAGTACTTTACCTCCCACATTAATATAGCTGTTACAGGACAGACATATTTCTAATTTACTGGAATAATTTGATTGTTCTACAGACACAGTGTAAGAAATCTCTGAAGTAAGTGTACTAGTATGCAAGTTCAGTGCAAGGAACAAGTAATCCGGTGATAAGTAAGTAAAAAGTAACTGGTTCAAAATTTTCTTGCACAATTAAATTTTCTGGTTTGGTTTAAACACAAGAGTATTGGGAAATTGGGATAATTGTTACACTGATATATCAAAAGAATAATATCTCAAACAGTGCATTGCACAGCAAGAACCACAGAAATTAAACGAAGCAGACAATTTGTAAATATACTTTTTGTTTAGACTGGAATGCAAATTTTATACAGCACATAAAATACTTAAATCTTATCCAAACAAGTTCAGGGACAAAGCAGATTTTAAGAGTATACACCTAGAGCTGTATGTTTTGTTTACTACCAAACCTTGTGCAAAATATTTAGAAATTAATTTAAACATAGGAAGCATTAGCTCAGAAAGACTCACCAGGAAAAAAAGTGCACATTATTAGTCATAACTACATTTAATTAGTTCTTCATCTTGCAAGAATAAGGTTCCTTCACTCTTGGGATACAGTGGTTAAAACAATAACACTGAAATCTAAAATCAGATCAAATGCTATATGTTTAGCAAAAAAGAATAAACCCTACTAGTTCTGACAAGCAAGCAATGCTTGCTATGGATTTGGAAACCTTCCAAAGTTTGTAACCTGAACAGCCAGTTGTGCTTAGAAAGAATTAGGGTAGGGAGTTTCTGGTACGCTGTGGCATTTCGGAGCAAGCAAAGGGCACCGGATCTTAGAAATGTGTGTGAATTTGTTCAGAGGCCATTTAGACTCAAAGGTGCCTGAGACTCCAGGCCACTACATTCAGGAGAAACAGCTAATGCTCCTTTATGTTGACATCTCATGGTAAGTCAGCAGTTATTTGCTGGAGGTGAGGGAGTGCTGATCAGACAAGCTCTCATCAGATTTGCAAAGTGACTGGGCAGCAACAGCATTTCCAGTGTTGTACAGACTGAGCATGATTAGAGAACACTGAACTGCACTGGTAATGGCTTAAACTAGCGCTCCCCAGCCTCTCTAATGCACTGCACAGCCTAGCAAGACTACACATGAATAACTACCTTTCATTTTGAATAGTTACAGCTTTTTGTTCTACAGATCAATCAAGCTTCTCACTCACACTTCTGTCCTTTAAAGAACATTAAGGTTTCTACGTTTCTTCAAGTAATGAAACTGTTAAATATACAATCAGCGTTTCAAGACCAACAAACCGGATTATCCCCCTCCAAAATAAGCTCAGGCTTTCTTTTTTCTGCCTAGTCAGTGAAACTGCTCTCACACTAGTCTCTACTCCTGGCTATCAGACTGCATATGTATAGTTATGCGTAAAGATGGAGAGGGTGGTTAGATCATAGCATTGCTTAAAACAAAGATAAGGATGCTTTACATTGCCAGCATACCTGTAACAATGTGCTCCAGGACCCCACTAGTTTACTTTTTTTACATAAATCTAGAGTAGCATCACTGAAGTCAGCCAAGTGACAAGTCACTATGCTAGCAACTGGTTTTCACCAGTATAAAGAACAGACCTCCAACAAAGCTAAACCACAGGAAACTCTGGTATTTCTCTGATATGTCTCTATCTGAGAATTGTAGGAATGCAGCAGAACCAGACTGAAATCAAGATCTGGTATTCTCCAATTTTTTTTAATCACAATTTGAGAAATGTACTTCTAGAACTGATACTTCTCCACGTAAAACTCCCTTGTCATACACTCAGTAATTCAGTGAGCTCTTAGTCTTTAATTTGGAAAGCTGAAGCAAACTTTCCATAAGACCTCACTAAAACCCAGGTGTTCTGGATCTTCCCAATACAACTATACAATGAGGTGCAAAGTAAACAGTCTAGTCCATGTATAAATATTTAATAAGACACTTGCATCTGGAGCAAAACTGAGCTAAGTTAGGGTTCCTATTTATAATGTAAACAGATTAGTTACATGACAGTGTTAGTACAAACTTTCCTTGACTATAAACATTTGCTGATGTATTTCACCAATAACATAATATATAGGAACAGAGGAAGGATTTACTTTGAAGAGTACATGTGGATGAGATTCAGTTTTGCAACCTACTCTCACCTGATAGTGCCTTTTCTTGAAGGAACTTAAGATAAGTCTCCTGTGCAACATGCTCCTTTCTACTGGCAAAGAGGATAGAGACCCCACTTAAAAATCAATGGCAGACACCAAGAGAAGATGCTCTTGCATGTCATGTATCCCCTCACAAAACAGATGCTACCAGACTCGCGATGCTCTGTGTGCAGAAGGACTGGCTCACCAGGCACTTTAAACAAGGGCCTGCAAGTCACATTTCTTAAAACTAAACAACTTCAAACATGTTCACTAACTGCCTGAAGAAAAGTTTATCCTGAAGACCAAACCCTGCAATGCTGTTTGTCCTCAGCTTTTGTTCATGTCTCTGTGTCTTCAGTGAGGATGTCAATGGTATTACTGGATTTCAATCTGACAGTGGCAACTAATGTTGAAGACACGGCAGGCCATTTTAGCATCCTTCTCTCACTGTCTCCCTCCTTTTATGCCTTTTTAGCTTGGATGTCTCCCTAGAGCTCTTCTTATGAATCCTTAGAACTCACATACATAGAGAGATTCACTTCAGTACCTAAGCTAGAGTGCAACACAACATAGTATCAGCAGTGTTGGAGAGCTTCCCCTGTGCAACCTGGTTGTATTTGGCTATCAGTGTGGACTCAGTGCTAGTTAGCTCAACCAGTCCCTCTTTTTGCACCAGGGGTGACCATGAGTCCTCAGTGCTGCAGGGAAGGGGATAAAAAGAAAAGGCTCTATGGTAACAGGCAGACTGACAGCAGAAGCAAGCACTGAATTGGCAGGAACATTCAACTGTGAGATCCCATTAGACCACAAGAAGTGACGAGTCCTTCCCACTCCCCAAAAATGGCTGGCACAACAGGCCCTCCTTGGTCACTGTTCATCAGAAGAAATGAAATAGCTACGCCTCTCACACCAGGTCAGTAGCAGCAGACCAGCGATATTAAGAGATCCAACCTCCTTGCTATTGGAACAAGGAACCCAATTCTACTCAATCTCAGAACCCTTCTTAAAAGGTTCTGAAAATCTCAGCCTAAAGTCACAAGTATTTGTTAAAGACAATTCAGATGGGACCAAGAGCAGCCAAAATTTGTGAGGTATTAAAATACACTATTTCCTCCCAGAAGGAAACTCTCGTTCCTGTGTTACTTCCAAGAGACCACTTAAAGATGGGTGGCAATACATTTCCTCTCCCACCTCTAATTAATTTTACTAATCTTCTATAAAATCAGACCATTTTTGTGTGGCCTTGTGATTTGGGACAGGATGTAAAGACAATAATTGTCAGAGCTTTTTCACGTGCATATTTTCATGTGCCAGAAATGGTAATATTAGTAAAACCATATTCACCATAGTGCTCCTAATTAACCAAACACTGATGAGAGGCAGCCTCTTTACAGGGGATGCTTCAACTGCTGATCTGTTGAGGAGATGGAAAAGCAGCTACAAAGCATAAAAGTCTCTTAAGTCTCCTGTTTACTTTACATCTATTCTCAGACCAACATTTCCACACATAAAATAAGTATGTGAGAAATTACTTGAACTCTTTGTTGAAGTGAATCAACTTAGATTTAATATCCCAGATGATTATTTCAAGAAATAACAAGGAGGACAGGCAGAAAGTAAATTATTTACAGTACCATGTATCTTGAGCAGGGCCAGTCAGCCTCCTGGGGATGGTCATTTGCCATCCAAAATGCCAATTTTTCATTGTGTGTGCCCATGGTTCAGCTTAGTTTTTAAAGTCAGGCCAGAAACATTAATTATATTATTCACTGGGAACTGAAGCTCCCTTTTTATTAACAGAACCTCTATCCTCAAACAGGACCAGGCTCTTCTCTGAATTAAAATCCATCCATGTGCTCTGTCACTTTGAGTGGCAAACATGTAAAAGATCAACACTGTATTTTGAGCGTAGAAACAACTCCAAGTTGAAGCCCACGCTTAGCAGGCACACAAGCAGGCAGCTGCACGTGACTGCCTTGCTGTAAGATTTAGATAACTTGGGGTATACATCAAAGGGAAATACCATGCTCACTCCCATGCAGCTTGGAACGGACAGGCCTGAGGTCCTAGTCTCAACCATAAAACTCAGCATTCCTTGCAGTTACACAGCATAACTGGCACGGGAAATAGAAGCAGTTGCAAGCCGTCTCTAAAAGATGTGACCTGTGTGAAGTGAGCACTGATGAGTCTTTGTGAGCTCCCTGTATTCACCATGACCTTATCATAGGTGTGCCAAGTCACACTGCTGCCTGAGGTAGTCTCTGACCTACGCTCCTGAAGACAGTTCAGACAGCCCTAGGATAAACAGCTGAGACCAGCAATAAATGCAAATGGAAACAGTCACAGAAACATGAAATTACTTTTGCCAGGTCCTCTAAGAATTTTATGGCTGGAGTCTGAGGCACTGAAAGCAATCCCTATAAACCTAGCTGGCTACCAAGATAATAACTGCAGATGTACTATAATCAATGTGGACCCTGCTCATTGTTTTCTTTTCAGTACCTTCACAATTATTAAATAGGGAACTACGATACTTGTTTGTGCTCATGTACTTACCAAGCAGAAGCCAGTTATACCATATGCTTTCCAATATATAACAAAAAGTGATTAAAAAACCAGTCCTACCAACAGGGTTTTAGGCTTCAAGTCAAATATTTATCTATTAGGCTTTACTCATAATTAACCCCAAACTATACAAAGGAAATGTGAACCAAATGCTGAACTTGTTAGTAAAGCATAAATAAAAAAAAAATTTTGCATATGCCTAACAATTCTTATCAGAGGCATCTGTTTTCCTCAAGAATCTTTATTTTTGTCTGTCACTGTTATTTGCTTCTATGTCCAGTTAAAACAGGGGAAATTTAATTAAATGCAGGACTATTGAACAAGGATGTTATTTTTTTAAATGAAACACACTCCCACTTCAATTTCCCTTGTGCCAAGAGATGCATTTACTGAAAAAGTATAACATGGAAGAAAATAAATCATAAACTGTACTTTCCTCCGCAGGTCTTTAGGCACTGGAACATCCCTGAAACAGATACAGTGAGCACCACCATCACTCATAAGTCATTAAGACATTTTATGAAATAACAATAAAAATTCCCAACCCCATTTTGAAAGGGCAAGGAAACCACTTTTAAATGCTTCTCCTGATGTGGCACTGCATGTAACAGCCTGGGAACATGGCAGAATTGTGTTGCTCAAAGAGAAAGTCTGGAAAAGATCATATATCTGGAGGTTTGAAGGAAGCCTATTGCACAAGATGGAAAGGCCATTCAGCTTCACCCCTCCTTAAGGGACACACAGCTTGCTTTTTTTCTCCAGGGCAAACTACACTGTGATACAGTACGACAAGAAAAGCCCCAATGTTCCTTCCTTCTCCCTGCCCATTCCTGTTTGCCCTTCTACTGAAGAGAAAATCTTCATCTCTGAAGCAATCAAACTGATCAAAAGTTCAACATGATAAACTTGTGTGTGTTTCTATCAGTCAGCTCACAGAGCAATTTCCTGAAACTTGGAAACATTTCCAAGCATAATGCCCTCTGAAATGCCACATTTACCCAACACAGCCACAATTAAGTGCCATTTGCAAAATAAATTCAGTCTTCACTTTGCAAAGCAGATTGGATTTACAGATATGCACTCCCTTCAGCTCTAACGTCCTGCCAGCACTGCATGTAGCAGTCACACAGCTTCTTTTAAACAAGTGTGAAGAAAAATACAACATTGGGAGGAATTTCTCTTGCAACCACTTCCCTTACACAAAATTCACATAAAATGGTCCACATAAATGGTTGCTTGAGCAGTCATTCTTAGAAGCCTTAAAGCAATTGGCTCTAAAGGTTTGAAAATTAAAATCCTGGCCTCCTTCCAGCTGACAGCAAATCCCTCAATATCACCAGTGGAACCCAGCTTTCCTTTCCAGTAATGACTGGAGAGTTCATAAAACCAGTAACAATGAAAGCACGTGACAGAGCAAAGGCACTTCTTACAGCAGATACAGTCCTATCAAATTAAATAAATCTGAAGACATTTAAATGTGGTACACCTGAAATGCTCATAAAAGAAAAATAATGGAGAATACAGCACCTACATGAACACTGTGAAGAAAAGCTGGCCTACCTTCTCTCACCCAGTGCACAAAATAAAGCCACTGTAAGCAGAACTATTATTTACCCAAATGCTCTCAGGAGTTAACGCACATTCTGGCTGATAAAAAAGAATGGAATGGTTAGAAAAGATTAGTTCAGGTTTTTGTCCTGATGTTAGAAAAACAAGTGAAGTTTAATTACTTCACTACTCTGGAAAAAGTCTGGAGATAACACTTATGTCATTTATTGTTTCAAGAGAAAACATTAAATCTTAGAAAAATTGCCTTTCATGTCCCAGGAACCCTGATCTAAGCCTGCAAGGAACCACTGTGTGTCCTATTGCTAGTTTTGTAATGCTTTTGGATTTACAGCTCAAGTGCAGCTGGAGTTATACAGGGAATGACCACCTGCTGCCTTGATTTTGCATGCAGACTTTATTTATTTATTTTGAACTTGCTGTGAGACAGGCTGGGCTATATTTTTACTGCTATGAATATTCCAAAGGTTGATATCCTCCAAAAACATTTTGTACTGTGTAGGAAGATGTCCTAATTAAAACAAGACATAAACAACCTCTTTTGCTATCTTCTCTTTTGTATGTCTCTAAATTTAGAGAGAAGATATATTCCAGAAGAATCAACTATTTCCATAGGTCTCTTATTAAGGGGTACAGAGTGATAACTTTTTAGAGTTTTACTTCAAAAGATTTTCTATTAAGTCACCTAATTTCCCAAAAATACAGTTCAGCAAGTAACAGATTTCTTAAATAAAACTTGAGAAAAACATAACTAAAGTAATTCTTGCAGAGCAAATACACTTTGGAGCACCAGCTGTCTCCTACTGTATGTAACTGCCCTGCTCCTCAGGTCTTCCCCAGATCAGCTGGGATCCTCAGTCCTCAGTCATCGTAATAAAAGAAATGCCAAAACACGCAGGTATTCAGAACAACCAATACAGCCAGCAGACATCAAAGGAAATCAAGCTTCGCAAAGCAGGAGCAAAACCTGTTTAAAAAATACCCATTTCTCATATAAGAGCATCCTGATTTACATTCCAGCTGTTCACAAAGTGTGATTCATGGTGACAGAGCAAGCAGTCCTCAATACATTTGTGGAACTATATTAAACAGTGTCTCCAATGAAAAGATTACTGCTAAGCACGCTCTGTGATTCACAGGAAGGGCTGAGGGTAAGCATCACTGCACTACTCCAAATAATTGGGAGCTAGTATTGCTGCACATCTCTCAGGAAGCATCTATCACAGTATACAAGCTATAACTTCTGCATTTTTGAGAGTGATGTAATTGTTCATCAACCCAAACCAGCCATCACCACAGTTAAGGGTTCAAGTTACAAATAATAAATTCATCATTAAAAAAACCAAACAAACAAACTCAGCTTTACTGAACAGGATTATTTATAAATTTTGCAGCTACAGGGGGATAAAACTTTTTTGGTTCTATGATCTGTATTCATTATATCTAACACACAGGTACAGTCTGAAAATATGCTCTATATAGTGGCTTTGTCTCACAGAGCATGGGCTCTGCATGCATACTCTGAGAGCTTACGGTTCTTTTACACCAACATTTATTTTTAAGTGTAGCAGTTTGCAGCAAACAAAGCTATGGCAAAAATATCCTGGCTGATGGATTTATTATTTTATTCTACTTTTAGAAATTTTGATTGTGTATTTGGAAATACCCAGACACACAGGCAGGCAGATGTTGCTGGTCTGGCAATAGAATGTGAGCACAACAAATTTGGTGTCAAAGCAGATTTGCTGCTATGCCAATATATACCCCAGCTTCACGAGCAGGTGGGGAGAACACAGCTCCACTCAACAGCAGGACAAATTCTGCTATAGTGTTCCAGCAGAACGGATGTGAAAACCAATCTTTTCAGATAGATCTCTCAGATAACAGCTTTATAGAACTCTGGAAGACACAACTAAGCACATGTTCGTAGGAACTAAAAAATACTTTATTTACTGTACACAAGGATTCAGCACATGCTGAGTCATTTTATTAGAGAGCTTTCTTTGATCATTTAAAAAAATAAGTACAAGAATTGTTAAGAGACAACCAGAGATTTCTTTTTAATATCCTTCACAAGTCGTGCTTAGTTTGTATTATATTTATTACGGATTAAAACTGGACTTTTTGAAATTACTTTGACTTTTTGTTTATAGGTTTTGGCAACAGTCTTTTTTTTAAAAAAAGACCAAAAAATATTTCAAAAATCAGCCCTTATAAGGATATTTGTATCTAGGTTAATTTTCAGACTCTTAAAAAGTTCCTTTTTCCAAACCAAGTAACTGGTACCAGGTATGCACCTTGTTGCAACTTCTTGTTGCAATTCACACCTTCCCTCTAAGAGGAGGTCAGAGTATGAAATACGTCACCCATAAAATCAGCTTAATGTTAAATAGTTGTGAAAATATTCTTGTTCTAATGAATTTATGATTGATTTATGGAGAACAGCAGCAAAAATGTCCCTAATCAACAGCTTAAAAGGAGACTGGCAAACACCTGAGGTTTTCCTGCTGCTTTTTCAGAATTAGGTCAAGGGAAGAGTCAATACTCTCTTATTCAAGTGGCATCTCTCTTTTTACACACTTAAGAAACCTGGGTGTCTTCATAGAGGATCTTCTAGAAACTGCCATTTTCCCCTCAGCTACACCACACTCATTCCTATACACAAGCTCAGAACACACCATCCCTGCCCACTGCTCCCTCACCTTTCTTAAGGGCAACGTGCTCCATCAATTTATAACTAATTTTACACAATTTATACTCAGAATCTCAGCCAAACCATTCTTTATCCTACATGCTATGTGTTCATCTCTCATTCCCACTATGTTCTGTAATCTGGGTGTTCCTTGATTTGTCCAAAATAATGCCATCATTCCCTTTTCTTTTTGGTCACATCTCCTTCATGATATGCCTATTGTGATAACATTCCTGGGTTTCCATTCTTTCATTTTCTTCATCATCAAGTGCTTAGAAAGTCAACCCTGACATTTTCCTAGTCACCAGCAAGAAATGTTCCTCATTCACAAGGAGGCAAGCTTCTCCCCATTCTCCTTGCCCATCATTCAGCAACAAGCTACATTTATACCAATCTTGTATTTATTCTAATAACCCTTTGTAATGCTGATGAAGCTTAATCACAAATTAAATTTGTCAATTCTTTTTTATTTCCCAAAATCACCGACTTTCACTTCTCAGATGATCAGAAAACTGTTCCCTCTCCTTTTTCCATGACCCTAGAGTAATTCCCACCCACTCACAGGCAAAATACCCCATTGAGGAAGTCATCTTTTGTTTTAAATTTAGCAGACTGTCATACAGAGGGATCAGGTAACACACTCCAAAATCATCCAGATGATTCTAAGCAAAAAAACTAATTTTATAATAAACTTTTTGGTTCCTATGATGCATGCTTGGCATTGTGATTCAGACTGCTTTTTTTTTTTCTTCCTTGTATTACCTTTTCCTGTGAGCATGTCTAGATGTCTAGTTATTTCCATTAAAGGAACAAGAGGTGTTATGTACCAGAGTCAAAAAGAAGCACTAACCTACAGTTACTTCCAGGTCCCAGTCTTTTTGCTGTAGATATACAAGTCATTTTCTCTTCTGAAGCAGAGAAATTATCTCTAAACAGCTCTTCAACCTCACTCACCATGAAAAGCTGAGAAATGTCAGGATGTTCTCCTATCTTCTGAAATCTGTGCTACCCTTTCAGGAACAGCTGTGATTCACACTAAAAATACTGCGTATTTTCCCCAGAAAACAGGGACCGACAGCCAGCCTGGGGCACCCATGCATTTGAGTTTACTTCCAACTAATTGGCACTACAGCCTCTTTTACCACTACAAACACAGTTTTGCCTATTTAACCATCCTCATTGTGTGCTCTCTCTGGCTGCAGGCTCCATGACTGGCGCACTTCCTGCCTATCAGTGTCCTCATTAAGTTTGCTTTGTAGTAATCCCTGCTGTTGGCTGTTTTCCTGGCTCATGAATTGGCTCCTAACCTCACTGCCAAATCTCTTAGGACTGGGCCCTGCTCACAGCTTAGTTCTATGATGCTTCTGTTTTCAAGAGGCTGACTTACTCAAGACATCACAGTGAAAATCTCTGTCACACCTTTCACTGTCAATGGAAACTCTTTTAAAAAAGACAGACTCTTGTTTCTGCAAAGGACACCTCTTCTCATTTTAAGAAGTTTGAAAAATAATTTCTACCAAGAATATTCTGAAACAAACACGCTTAATTAGAAGATGGGTAAGTTTTGGGATGGGGTGAGAGGTACAAAGAAAACAAGGTATTAAAGAGAACTTAACCTGGAGAAAAAGGCTACTAAATCAGAGTCTAGGTGGCACTCCCACACTCAAAATCTAGAATGTGACAGAAGAAAATGCCAGTTGCATCATTTCAAGGCAGACATAAGTTACGCTTTCTCGTCTGTTAACTGCTTGGGGATGAAAGGCAAAGTCTTGTGCCATTTCTCAGATGTAAGAGGGCATTAATCATCTCTTTTCAACTAAGACATTGCAAGAATCATTAGACAAAATCCTACAGCTTTTTGTTAAGCAAAAATCCAGTTAGACATTCGTATGTTCCAGAGACTTATGTTAATGTTTGCTCTTCCTGTCCTGGGCAGGACACCAATGAGTTTCTCTTCCTACAGAAATTCTTAGCTGCCTGACTGTCAGGTGAAGTGGCTGAGAGGAAACAATTTTAAGAACATTAACAACTCTTCACCTACTCTGAATAAACAAATCACAGAATCACAGAATCGTAGGGGTTGGAAAGGACCTCGAAAGATCATCGGGTCCAACCCCCCTGCCAAAGCAGCTCCCCAGCTCATATTGCACAGATAGGCGTCCAGACGAGTCTTGAATATCTCCAGAGAAGGAGACTCCACCACCTCCCTGGGCAGCCTAATGAACAAGAGAAACTGAAGTTGTGATGTTAGGCCTTTTCTACTGAGTTTTAAGGCAACTCAAACATCACAGATTCGTCAAACACTCCTTTCTACAGCCAAGAAAGACTTAGTAATTTTTATAAAGAAAAAATTTGGATACAGGAATGTTTTTCCTCTCCACTATTTAGGAAGCAGTGGGGGTTACTAGGAAACTGTTGTTGAACTCTGTTTTGTCCATATGGATCAAATCTGTAGCACAACTTGTCATTTTTGGTCTTGGAGAAAGTGCCACAGATACAAAGCTAGAACAGAAGGTCAGTCGTGGCAAGGCTCCAACGAGGGAGGGAGAAGGCTAGACTGGTTCTGTCTTCCCATCTGCCTACAAACATAAAATGAAATCAGTGGCAATGACAGCATTGGCTTCAAGGGGAACAGGACTTTAGTCACCCAGATTACCAATGGTAGCTATGACAGCTTGTATAAGCAATAAATTATAAAGTATCTATTCCAGGGGCAACATGCCTTCACCCTCAGCTCACAATGCCAGCAGCGGAACAGAGAATCATGGTTTACTTTATCTTCAGATGAGGAGGATGCATCACAGTACATGGCAGAGCTATCTGTCTCTGCCACCAGTTGACCACGTGACTTTCAGGAGTCATCTCAGCATAAGCCTATACCAGTAACACCTCACTTTTGAGAAGCTCAGTTTGAGAAAACAAGACATTTTCTCCAGGCTAGAAAGGAGAAATAGAGAAAACATTCACTTGGTGTAGTGACACTACGTAACTTCTGAAGCCAGGACAACTAACAGCATTGTAGGGTGCAGCAAGGAGCTTTTAAAATGCTCTCTTTGCTCCCAAAACACTGGAAAGACTTTAAAATCCTGGGTTACAAGTCAGATGAAGCACAGTTACTTAACAGGGACACATACTTCTTTGCTGGGCTTTTCTAAGCCATCTGGAAGTACTCTATGGAGCGCAGTTTGAGGACCCATGTTCTGATTGATTTCAAAAGTAAACACAGGTTCCTACTGCAAATACAAAACTTGCTGCCCTTGCGGCAGAATTAGAAACAGTTTCAGATCACAGAGTCACCTCAGTTCCCCTGGGATACAGCAGTGCTATGATTTCTGGTTAGTTTTGAAAGCTGTGGAAATCTTCTTAATGGGATATGTTTCCTAGAATATATTTAGCCTCCTTCAGGGCACATGTCCTCTTGGCCAAGGTGGAAAACAAATCACGGAAACATCATTTGATACCAGAGACTCCTTGGTTAGCCTACTTAAATACAGTTTTTTCAACATTACTGAATTCTGTAACGTCTCTAGGTAAGGTAAGATTGGTGCCTGTCCCCCTAAGAAGACTTCACAAATGTACTCGAGATTATAAGATGAAGTAAGTCTGGTCTGAACAGGTTTGGTCTTGATACCCATTGCATAAGGGGTATTTGCAAATGCATGAGATCTGTTTTATTCATGTTGTTTTAACCAGTATATGGTGTGGTTCTCATTAGAGGACTAGGCTCAGGGTATTTATGTTGGGTCAGGAAGACATGTACAATAATTGCTTAATGCCGCATTTGGCAACGTTAGTTTTATTACTTAAAAAAAAATATCTTGGCAGTTGTTAAAGCAGCTGGCATGCAAGTTGTTTGACTTAACTATTACCTCATTTTCTCTCAAAATATTGCCAAAACTTCTTAATGACAGTGAACAGATGGTCAACATTTTTCAATGTTATAGATAATCCTCTTCCCAGATCAAATGATGGCATTTTATCAGTTTAACCAGAAGGGGATTTGAACAAGAATTAGACATCACCTACATATATTCTATGACCTGTATTTACTAAGGGTGGAAGTACTACAATGTTGTCAAAATTGCAACACATCAAAATAATTTAAAAAAAAATATAGGTCTTACATTCCCATTTGGAGAAGGGCCTGATTGCTGGCTGATTGCTAGTGCTCAGAAACCTTGCTAGACAGCAGCCTGCCTGCTGGAATTCCTAAGCTGCTGTGCACATTCAGTTACGATGCCACCAGTCCACCTTAGAGCACACCATCAGCTGGCATAGAAAGGATGAGGAAAGGAAAGATATTGGAGAGGCTGATGAGGTCTCTCTTACATGAGGTAGACATGCATAAAAGTCCAAGATCTTTCATCTTCAGATATGACTAAAAGACAATAAAAATGCACAAAGAGATGAAACATATAAAAGCAGGTCAGGACAGTGGTTTATTAGCACTATATCCAGACACCAGTCAGAAATGAGACTATAGCTGCTTCTGCTGTAGCCAGAAGAAAGTGGTGTGAATTGCTGATATGCAGACAGGAAGAAAATGGAGTTAGAGATATTGTAGAAAACATCAGAACCTGGGGCAGGAAGAGACAAATCCAGGATGGCATTTAAGACAACTGGTTGATTGAAAAGGTGCTTCACTTGACAGCAGTAAAGTGAACAGGAGAAAAAGGACTTAATTAAAAACAGGACATGTGCTTCTGGCACTCTTGCATCTAAGCTCACAGTGAGATAACTGTAAGGACACTTGTACAGGTCTGATGCGACGGACAGCTGATGGCAGAGGGAAAGAAAAGGAAAACAACTCACTATACCGAGACAAAGATGGGAAGAAAAATAGGAGAGAAGAATGGTGAAAGCCAAAGGAGGGAGAAGTACTGAGGTCTAGCACGTCTACCAGATTGAGCCTTGAGGTTTGGATACAAGACTGAAAACATTTTCAGTACAGTAGTTGTTCTGGAGATTGCCTACAGTTCAAGTGGAAAGGAGGAACCAACATCAACAGTTGGAGATGGAAGGTGAAATCAGAAATTATGGCAAAACACACGGGTAGCCTACTCCACATTTAGGGGTTCTTTAGCAACAGGGAAAAAAATAATAATCAGCTGCACTTATTGTAAGAGGAAGGATCCTGGAGAGAAATCTTTGGGTGTGGGTAACAAGGAGATAAAGCTAGGAAGCATAGCTTCATGAATTGTTTTAAACTGGATGATGAAAAACTCACTCTAGAATAGCACCATTTTGTTCTCACCCAAATAATCTGATCTCCTTTTCTGAGTTCACACCAACTATTACAGGTTCCTGTACATGAATTTAGTGTCATTTGCTACTGTGCTCTGTCATGCCTGACCAAATTTAAACATATTACAAGAACCAACAGTTACAACCATTGATACATGGCCAGCACTTCTCAAAAACTATAGTGCAATAATCCCTCCTTCTGTTGGATATGAAAAGATCTTTAATAAAAATAACTATATAATGATCCAAGTATTACCTCTACCAGACTGATTATCCATGGTTAGCATGACAAGACAACAGTTTGAAGGAAATGTTAAAATCTCATTCAATTTTAGTTGGTGTAGCAGACCAACCTGCAGGCCACAGGTACCAAAATGGCATTACTATGTACTGTAGTGCTTGTCAAGTCAGGTGGTAGGCAGCCACATAGAAATAGTGATGTTTGAACCAACAGCTTAACAGAATTGTGTCTCCAGCAAATCTGTTTGTGTAATTTCTTCTGCAAAAAAATTTCGTTTTGTTGAGTCAACACTTCCAAAGGAATAGTGTTTCATCAGGATATCCCATAACTGTTCCAGTCACAGTGTTTAGCCATCCAAAGGAGAACTCAGCAAACATTATTAAAAAATACAAGTTGTAATTATTACAATTTCATAGCAAAGAAATGTCAAGCAATCTTCAAATAATTATCACAAGAGAGGCACTTTGTACACCCAGTATTGAGTTGAGGGGATTAGTTGCAGACAAAAGAGAATGTAAGATCTTTTGCCAATGCGACATCAGTTTATGCTAGATAACAATTAGCTTAAACCATCCAAAGTTCTGACCTCAGTTTATGCTGTTCAGCGCATGGATATTGGGGATCTGTCTATCTTGTCTGACTTGTTTGATCTGCAGTAATTCTACCAAAAGCTCTTTGATTGCCCACAGATAATTTACAGTACATTTACTATCATCATTTTAACATCAGAGAAAACTTGAGGACTCTGTATCTCTGGGTACACTAGTCTTTAATTCAGATAGCAACTGCATTTTTGAGCAAAATGAATCTTACTCAGTGCCTCCTACTAAACTGCACTTTGCTTCACTTGCAGTGTAGTCTTGGAGTACGAAAACAGGTTTTCTTTTGAGTGAGACTTGGTCAGGAGACAGGCTACATGGCATACCTGATGCAATCCAGTGATCCTTCTTTTCATGGCACCAGACTCAATTTATTGTGAAATGTCCACCATGTCCTCAGAACCAACTGCCTCGTTCTGCATATAGCCTAACCACACCAGTTGCTAGAAAAAGCCTCTCTGTGGAATTCTTCTGAGACAGGAAAGAGGTTCTTCAAAGCCATTAATAGTTTTCTAATTGATCATATCATCACATTTTAATGGGCTTTAAAGAACATATTATACATAAGAAATAAATACATTATTTGATACGATCACATATCATAGGAAAAAATGAAATATAATTGCTAACATCAAATTCCCCCAGTTTACAGAAATTCTAAGCTATAAAAGGTGCTTGAGACACAGTCTCTGCTGAGTATTTTGTTGAGCCTTGGAATCAATTTCCAAATTTTTTTTCCCTTTAAATTCTTTTTTTTGGTGGGGGAGGTGAGGATAGGACTTAGAATGAAAAAATGAAAGATTAGTATCAGCTGAAGAGCTCTAGCACATGTTGAGCAAAGTTTAAAACAAACCCTAATATTGTTATAAATTCCAAGATAAGTGAACAGGCATCAGGAGAAGGTATATAATCAACAAGGACTGTGTCTGCTAGTTTATCTTTGTGAGTGTTTGAAAGTAGATGACAGTATATAAAAACAAAAAAGCCAACACTATCATAAACACATGCAAAATGAGCTGCAGACATGAAATGGTACAGGCTGTCTACTATTTAGTGCTTCTTGAAACTGCAAGTAGGAAAATGCTCTCCTGGTTACTGCTGACTTATCTGCAGCGCGTTTCCTAGCAATATGGCCATTAATGCAGCAGGAAATTATCAAGGGGCATTATCCCTACCCACAAACTGTGGATCAGATGGTGAGAAAGGAGAATGAAAACCAACTTTTTTAAACCACAGTAATTTCTTCTGTCAGTCCCAAAAACATTCTAGCTGTAAATCACTCACCTGCACTGGAACTATACATATTAGGAATCCAGACTTTCACTAGATAGACACTAGGATGAGAATCTAAATTATAATGTGAAGAAATGAATGTAGTACAGCTGATCTTTCCACCTTCCATCATGTGTTTCATAGTTTAATATAAAGTACCTTTTCTACCCATCGGTTGCTCTGGAAGAGGAGCGTCTGTAAGACTTGTATGCAGGAATGGGTTCAGTAAGCGTAGGCTTGTGTTCTGCCTGTCTCCCTTCCCAAAAAATGCACCAGGGTACATCTGGGTACCTCCACTGTCACAGCAGACTGCCTTGTTTTACTAGTTGGATAGCTGGTTTCCAAGCTGGCCAGAAGAGCAGGAGTAGGGACAAACAGATTTTGAAGTCCCACAGATTCACCTTGAGACTCCAGCTGTAGACTGGGGCTCTCACATTCTTTACAATGCTACCTGGCATTTTCTTTGCACAGCATTATTTATTATTATAGATTTTGTATGCAAGTCAGTGTAAGTTCTAACAATGCAATGTAGAGGAGCTGAACAACCACATCCAAAATACCTAGATTTATAACTGGCCAAAATCAGTTTGGTGAGCTGCTTCTGCTATTACCTTTACTCTTAAAACTGTCATTTGACATGTAAGCTTAACTAGATATCTTCTTGTGCACTAGTAGGAGTCACAAACTCAGTTTAATCTTTTCATTTGATCTCTGAGAAACCCTCCAGAAAGGGTCCTAGCTGGGAAGACAACACCTCTCCATTATGAACTGGACTTCGGCACAAATCACTGGACTGTTACCTATGAATAACAGAAATCAGAACTGATAAAGAGGAGAGAGTGGCTGCAATGTGGCCCACAAGTTTTGCCACTGAATTACCCAAAGCCAGGCTTTTCATCACTAATAAATACAAGGACTAATTCCGAATCACTGCCTAAGATGAAGGATGCTTCCACAGAAGACTTCTTCTTGTGCAGACTTCAGAGTAAATTGGATCACATTAAACCTCACTGAACAGCCTAAAATGGGTACCAGTTAGCATTATGCCTTTTCAAAGTCAATGCAAGACATTGGACAACTAACTGAAATTAAACCTTGCTTCTGTAGATGTGCATTACCACTCTGCTAGAGCTACTTAAGTGACTCCTAGACAAACACTGTACCACTCTTCTTGTAAAAAGAATCTCAATTTATTCCACAAAGAACTGACTCCCTTTATAAAGATTAGTCTTCCACCAACTTCCATCATAAAGATAAGGAGGTTATACTTGTTTTGGGGGCTTTGGTTTTTTCTTTAACATCTTGCACACACAGTCTATAGCAAAATCCAGAATATGGAGACATGAAGGTTCTATATGCCTAAATCCCATTGCTAGAGATATATTTCACTAATCAAGCAGTGGGACTTAGGCACTTCTGACATTTTTATTGCCTAAATAGTTTAATTTTTTAAAGTATCTGGTCAGAAACAAGTTCAACACATCTTGATTTGATGAGTACACCCAGAAAGGAGGACATTTAAGGACATTGCCTATATTATTATCATCGAGCTGTCAGCTTATTGTCATTTTTCTTGTGCTTTATAGCTATTCCTTTCTTTTAAAAAGAAAACTTAGCTTTGTTCTGATCTGGTTAATTGTGCAAAATTGACAGCTAAACATTTTTTTAAAACAAAATATGGATTCAGGGCATTGGCAAAGTCCCATCTCCCATTTGCCTGTTCTGAACTTAAAGGTTTTCAGCAATGGAGAAACAGCTAGGCAGGGAGCCAAGGAATTAGCCTCAGGCTGTACAGTCACCTCCAAGAAACAAGCTGTGCTGTAGGATACATAATCATACCATCCCCTTTCCCAGTTCAGCCAGTCACCTCCTTATCCTCCAGCATGGCAGGACTCCAGTAGCTGCCTGCAGATGTCCAAGAAGGTGTCAGCAGGGCTCAGTATGACTTGATGGAAGTAGTGTTGTTAAAGGGAAAGATTACCACTTCTAACAGAACATTTACTCCATGGACGGGTCTCAGTAGGATGGAACACGTGTCTGAAGGACTGAAAATGCCTACTGATACAGGTCACATAAGAAAGAAGCTAAAAGCCAAATGAGTTCTCAGGTCAGCAATGAAAACAGCCTAAAATCTTTGTGACATCTTAACAAAAGAGATGCCAAAAGCTCAAACTGCAAGGTCAACAGTGTTGTGGCCAGTTCAAACAATCAAGTTGAACCCCGGGAACATAAAGAGACAGAATAATGATGCCCATTGCTATCTAAAGGTCAAGGCATTTACAGGATATTGTGTTCTAGAACCAAACTAGGTCTGTCTAATCACAAGGTGTTAAGCACTTGCTTCAGCTCATTTTCTAGGTTATGTTGAGAACTTCCTTGCAGAGGTTTTCTGCCTGTTTAGACATGTTTTCAACCCTGCCACATGATGATTTGAATGAATTTTTATACGCACAGAGCAAACAAGTAATCAGTTATTAATTAAGAATTCATGCTCAAGTCTATCTGCAATTAGGGAAACATTTACGCTCACGCAGCACTTTCCTAAGGTCAGTCCTAGAAAGTGATACCTTGAGTTTACCCATACTGTGTCACCAAAATACAGAGGAATAATGGTCAGGATCACTAGTGTTTAAATAAGACTTGATTTCTTTTGTTTTCCCTCAGAGGATGACTTTTCACCATGATTTCAGCAAGAATAACTGCTTTATTAAACAAGACAATGAGTATTATTTTCCTTCTCCTTAAGCCCTTCCAAGTTGATTCTTGAAGTACCTACAACACATCTCTTTCCTTCTTCCATCTCCATTAAGCAAAATCTGCAAGATTCATTTTGATACATGTAAAATATTTTAGAGACCTTAAGAGAAAATATTAAGTAGATGGTGTCTGGAAAAAAATTAACACTGTAGTTGAAAGCAGAGTGAAGTCAGCAGCTCTGCATTACCCTAAGATAGGAAATAGCCAGCTGCATTAAGATAAAAGTTATAATCTTTTCATACATTCCAAACAAATCAAAGACTTTTGCAGAAAGCTTGCTTAAACATTTGGTTACTTCCAATGCAGTCTTCAGAGAGAGAAGCTTTAGCTAAGCAAAAGACTTTCTGAAAGGAAAATACTTAACTTCATTCAGTGTTATTGTTCCTTCACAAAGACTAAAATCAAAAACACTTCCACAATCAAACAGAAACTATTACAGTAAGGACTGGGCAAAATATGTACTGGAAGCTCATGCTAACTTTGATTTTCCTTTTTAATTGTTGTAATCTACTTAAAAAAATCCGACTTTATTGAACTAGGGCTCAGATCACATAAAGAAATGAGAGTCCATTGAAGACTTGTTGCAAAGCTAGCAATTTGTAAACTTCTAGAATATCTTTTGAAATCTTGGCCAGGGACATTGGAAAGGCAACTGGTCTTCATCTTTCCTTTGTTTTATGAGGTCATTAGATTGAGAACTACACATGTGAACCTGGGGTTTATTTATTTATTTATGACAAGATTAGTAAGAGACACAAAGACTAGTTGCATTAGTGAAAACAAACTTACCCGTGCACCCTTCTCTGGAAGGCATTTGCACCCAGCACTGCAGTCGCGGCCCCCACAGGGCCCACTGTAAGACTTCTTTCCACCCTGTTAAAAAAAAATTAAAAATAAAGATTTAATTTCATAATTATTTGTCATCTGGGGAGTTCCTTTAATTATAAAACTTTATTTTGGCACTCTTCACCACTTGTCACGTGAATTTGCTGAGAACTAAGTCACAAAATGCAATATGAGCTAGGGAGCTGCTTTGGCAGGGGGGTTGGACTTGATAATCTCTCGAGGTCGCTTCCAACCCCTACGATTCTGTGAAAATATAGTTGCCTTTTAACTTCTCCATAATTGGGTCATTTTTAGAATCCCCAAATAGACAGAAAAAAGTTGGTTCAGAAATCCTTTGAGGTTGAGTGAATTTACACAAGTTGGGGCTGTTCTGCAAGGTGACAAGTGCTTTCGAGGGCTACCAAAACCCATAAAGCTAGATGGAGTTCAGAGTATTCAGGACACTATCAGATTAGGATCACAGTTTGTAAGTAGAGCTTGTGCCGCAGCCATTCTGCATAGCCAAGTGTCTCAACATCAATGAGAACTACCAAACCTACTAAAATTTTGTGATCCTTGCACATTTGTGAAAGCAAGAAGCTGCACTCCCCTGAGCCACTAGAAGAGAGAAACTTCTGGATGAGAGATGGTGGCATTGCTAACTAAGAACAGATATACAAGGAAGACAGTAGGAAATCATTGTGCTTTGGGATTTCATCTGAAATTATATTCAGAATTTGCTGCACTAGCATTGGTTATTTCAAGGATAATTACAATACTTATGGAAATCTGAAGTCCCTGTATGAAAAACTTAAATCACAACTAATAGAGATTGTGACAGTACGTGAAAGTCAACTACATGAGTTTAGTTCAGAGAGTCCGACCCACTCCCTCCCACACTCAACAAGCCTGAAACACCAGGCTGCCAAAGCCCCACAACCCTATTGACAACACCGTAATGGTCCTGGAAAAATGCTCAATTTAGCATTGTAATTTAGCCACTAACACCCCTCTCTAAGGAAACTCCCTTCTACCGTCAAGTCTGCTCAGGTACAGTCCCTAGGTTTTAGATGTCAATGGAACAAACATCTGAACTCCTCATACCAGGGTGACCAAACCAAGCACTGAGGCAAGCTCAGACTAGACCCGCACATTTCCTTACTAAAAGTGTTTTATGTGAAAGCTTTTAAGGCCTTTAAAACTTCCTGAAGTTTGTTGGCGAGGAACATGAAAAATGAAAGGCAATTCATGCAAATTGCTCATGTACTTTTGAACTTCTTTGCATCAGCTCTCTCAGAGAAAGTAACTAGTCTGACATCAGTTTTCTGCTAAGGGTAAATAAACCCCCCTCTATACATCCTGATGTTTGCAGCATTTTGCTAAATTAAACACCTCTGTTTTTAAGGCAGCATAGAATGAACAGATACTAACAAAAAGCCTTAAATTTAAGCCTCCCATACTTCCCTAGCCTGAAGGGAGCATTATCTCTTGCTGGAAAATAGTCATAACAACCTTCAAACGATTCTAAGAGGCATTCAACATTTAAAAAAAAAAAAAAAAAAAAAAAAAAAAAAAAAAAAAAAAAGAGGCAAACAGTAGTTTTGCAGACTTTTTGGCAATTTTGTTCAGCTGAGACCTCATTAGATTACGGGGCTTTTGGACTACTCATTAGCATCCTATGGTAAGATCCAACACAATGCTTGAGCAGAACAGAGGAAGAGTGATACATCCCAAGAGAGGCTCCGTAACAGAAAGCAGGAAATAAAGCTAAGCTTAACAGAGTAAAGGTAACACAAAATAACCAAAAAGAGCAGAAAAATTGTGCATAGAGGTTATGTAATAGACCAAATAGGCCATAAGAGCATCTCCAAACTTCCTGCTCAGGCAAGGAATGATCAGCATGAACCTGAGTCTAAAGAGACACACTGCTGCGAGGCCATTTCTGACCACAAGCAGAGCAAATTGCACTCTGACACGGGTCATGATTATACACATATTTTGCAATATAAATTAGGACTCATTGCGAGCCAATGTATACCCCTATTCCTGACACTTAACCTTACATTTACATTCTCAGCAGATAGCTTTATGCCTCCAGGGAACAAGATTATGCCTTGCCAGACATTCATTCAACCTTGAATTCTTCAAAGACTTGAACTTCCAGTTAGGTTTTTTCTCCAGATCATTCTTTGTCCCAACAGCCACTTGCATGAGCCTTTGGGTCTGATGGTTCTGTTAATTCTGCTTGCCTCCTAAGAGTGAGCAACAGCAATGACCCTTTTATTTTGTCGCAGGTCTGGTTTCCTCTAAGGTCACTGGCTTGCAACAGCTCCTATCTCAGCACTGAGGTTCACCTTGCCCGAAACCCCCATCTGTGGGGGCAATTGTGTCCTTCCCAGTGGCAGAGGACTGGGCAAAAAGCAGGGGTTTTTTTCCCATCCCCGCTGCTCATGCTGCTTCCCACAGTGCTGTGGTTAGCAAATCTGGTTCTAGTGAAAATCCCACTGAAGTCAAAAGAAATGTTGCCATTGAATTTATTGGGAGCTGGATCAAGCTCTCACTGAGGTTTATTAAAAACTGAAAATGCGTCCCTACTCTGTGTAAAACTGTGTTCACAATGCACTCCTGGCTTCCTTTTCACAGCATGAAGAGTCATTTTGCTCACTTGTGAATGAAAGCATTTGGGAAGGAAGCAAACCAAAGCCAGTTGGCTCCAAACCAGGTGTTACATGTCCTAAGCATTTTATTTAGGGGAAGTAGCTGACATCAGACACTCCAAGGCTACTCAAACAGCACAGCCATGTGCATAGTATTTATGAATAAAAGTTTAAAGGCTGCATATAAGTATCTAGACCATAGTGTTCTCTCTTGAAAAGTTTTAATACATTTTTCCATTCAAATGTATGAATGCATAGGTCATTCCAACATTTATAGATTATAATCTGAATGTGTCAGCATGGGCCCTTCATACTTGTTCTGTGGATGTATTCAGGGAAGAGATTTTTTTCCAACTGCTCAGAGATATTTCAGATGGATAAATACAGCCCCTCAGAAACAATAAGAATTAAAGAAATAAGTGTACTAGTTATAGTGGCTAAGAGTCACAATTATAAGAGAAACTAAACTATTTAAGTTTCATTGGCTAGAAGTAGACCACAGTTTTCAAAAATGAAAACATAAAATAGTAGTACTGTTAAAAAATACATTCTCTGAGATTTAAATAACCATAATATAAACTGAGTAACGTAAGTACTGATTTTAATTAAGCTATTTCAGGCTGACATATGAATCACCACCATTTCAAGGTAGGAAAACACACTTTATTTAAGAAATATTGATATGGGTAAGGAACTATTTTTAAAAGACATTCAAAACCAAGAGTCAGTGTAAGAGCAATTTTTCTTTCTTGCTTCTGGTGTACCTCCATCAAGCATTTATGCACAGTCGATTCATTCAGATGGAGTGCCATTCGAATCTTTCCATTTACTTTAGCTTGTTCTGGAGTCAAGCCAAAGACAGTAAAGAACCCTAACAGCTGTGATGCCACAGGAGATGACCCAGACTCATATTCAATCCAGCTTCTCCAGAGCAACACACAGGACCACAGAATAGCTGTAAATGATCTTGAAGGCCTTGTCTGAAAAACCAAAGAAAATTTTACCTGCAGCAAAGGCAGGAGGAAAACAACTAACACAGAAAGAATTTCCAGGAATCACAGCTCAGATGGGTGAGTTGGGCCCAACTTTTGCCTCAAAACTTCTGTTCTGCATCAAAGGGTCAACAGCAAAAGACTTGAAATCTACTGGCTGAAGACAATGATTTCAGTCAGCTAGGAGGGTGAGCCCACAAGCCAGCGGAGGAATGTGATGAGAGCATGTTTTGGGCAAGGACAGCAGAAAGGTTAAAAACATCATCTTTAACACGAGGAAATTAAAGAGACAGTGGTGGTAACAGGAAAACACATTGGAAACTTTTAGAAAAGAATGGATTCTAAGGAATGCTAGCATGCAAAATTGGAGGATGCAAAGCACACTAATAAAAGGCATGCCAACCATATCCTGGGGTGCATCAAGCACAGCATTGCCAACCAGTCCATGGAGATGGTTGTCCTGCTCTACACTGCACTAGTGTGGCCTCACCTTGAGCACTGGGTGCAGTTTTGGGTGCCACAGTACAAGAGGGACATAAAATATTGGAGTGTCCCCAGAGGAGGGCAACAAGGATGGTGAAGGGTCTGGAGGAGAAGTCTTATGATGAGAGACTGAAGTCCCTGAGTTTGTTCAGCCTGGAGAAAAGGAGACTGGGGGGGAAACTTCATTGCAGTCTGTGGCTTCCTGACAAGGGGGAGCAAAGGTGCAGACACTGATCTCTCTTTGGTGACCAGTGATAGAACCCGAGGGAACGATATAAATCCACAACAGGGGAGGTTTAAGCTGGATATTAGGAAGAGGTTTCTTTACTCTCTGGGTGGTGAGGCACTAGAACAGGCTCCCCAGGGAAGTGGTCACAGCACCGACCTTGACTGAGTTCAAGAAGCATCTGAATGACGCACTCAGTCCCATGCTCTGACTTGGCTGGCCCTGTGTGCAGCCAGGAGTTGGACTCGATGATCCTTATGGGTCCCTTCCAACTCAGGAGATTCTGTGATTCTATTCTATGATATGATAAAAGGGGGGGTGGGTGGGAAAGATGATAAAACAGAAAGTGAAAGAATCTCAGACTTGCATAAAGAGATATGGCAGGGATGAAATGGTTATTCTCAGCCCCCCTCCCACAAGATTTATTTCCAGTAACTTCCCCACTACAGGAAGGGCTGCTCTGGTTCAGAGCAAAATCCTAACAGGAAATGTCATAATCAAAAGCTGGAAACGAAGAATAATAAAATCTTCTGGAATTTTCAAATTAACACTTTTCCTATAGTTCAGGATCCTATTACATGCTGATGACTAATAAGGAAATTATATTTACACTCCCAGACATTCAGACACACTCATAAAATTTCACAGAGGAAAGGAGTAGTGAAACATAATATCTTTGTTTACTTCATGAGGTATGTAATGCTCCTGTGTTAAC
This sequence comes from Porphyrio hochstetteri, assembly GCA_020800305.1. Classification (NCBI taxonomy): domain Eukaryota; kingdom Metazoa; phylum Chordata; class Aves; order Gruiformes; family Rallidae; genus Porphyrio; species Porphyrio hochstetteri. The sequence continues at coordinate 22,585,366 of CM036917.1, forward strand.
ATTACTCTTTTTAGCCTCCATGGCCTTCAGGAATTAGATTCACTATTACGGTTTCTTTGTCTATTATTCTTTTAGATATATCACAGAATTTAGAGCCCAGTTCTGAAAACATTTATCCCCATGTTCAACTCTTCCCTCTGAAATCAATAGATTCTACTTTGCTGCGCATGTGTTAATACATAGTTGCCTCACTGATATGAAAGAACTTTGAGGTTAACAATCCTTAGGGGGGAAAAAAAAAAAAGAAAAGAGGATAAACCAGGAACGACAGTGATCTCTGCACTCAGAAATGACAGTGTGACCCATCAAAGGTAGCATCACCTGATGTAGTAAATGGTTGCAGTAATTCTTTCTAACATGAGGTGTCACAGAGCAGAAATAAACTGACAGTCTTGCCAGTTAGACTCTATGAAAACATTTGCTGAGATTTGTTTGGCTGTGAAATACGGAACAGGTGAGAAAAAATAATCAATCATGTCACAGCAAAACATCAGATAAAATTAAAGTACAAACATGGTTTTCCCCATGAAGAATATCAAGTGCCTGAACTAATTTCAACTTTTTTCTTAGTGAGGTACCCCAAAGCTTGACTTGCCCTGTCTGGTCAGGTTTTTTAAGTAGTATTGAGCCCTAGGTCAAGCCTACAAACTAATAATAGGAAGTTTTTTTCAAACTGGAGGGTAGGTAATCAATGTGAAGCAGCAGATGATGAGAATGTCCCAGTATTCTGAGTATCACCCTGCTGTTTAAGAGCATTTTACACCTCTGACTGTCAGTAACTGAGAAGGTAAGTCAACAGAAAGATCTCTCTGTGGTAGGAGTATAGAAACCAGCACTATGAGTGACTGTTGGGGATAGAACACCAGGTTGCCTTATACTAACTAGTTAAAGGACAATGCTGGCACAAGAACAAGTATGTATAAGCTTCCATAAATACACGCAGGAGAAATTAAGTTTTTAAGCAAATGGCAACATCTTTCCTGTTCTAAAGGCAAGAGCCTTAGCAACTTTGAGGAAATGGTAATCCCTTTCAATGATAGGGCACAGTGGCCAGTCACAGAACCAGACAGGACTCAGGACTGCCACTTTTCCTTCGTTGCTAAAGCAATTTCTGCCAAAGCATCATCTTCCCATCCAGCCCAGGTCCAGCCATTAGCACAGAAAGTGTCTAGAAGGCAAAGCAATGGGAAAAAAAAAAAAAGTGGAAATTGTCTTCAAGGTCTCCATTTTCTACACCTACACATTTCTACACCTTCTCTTAAGATCTGCTACACTAAAATCTAGTTTAAAATTGTGAGAAGCCTGGGAAAGCATTTTTCATCAACTCTAACAGGATTAGAATGTAAAAAACCACACATTCAAAAGTAAGACTCTAGAATTTAAATACTACCTGATAAGGCACATGTAAAGCCAGACTAAGCACTTCTCCCATCCTGAGTACCACCTTATTCTTCTTACAGTCCCATGGAAATGATTTGCCTCCAAACACTGTGGCAGTAGGAATGCCACATACTGGTTATTTGACACTAACAAATATGAATCTATCTCTGAACAGCCCCATCTTCTGATATTTTTCAGTTTCTTGAACAGGATTACACAAAGCTCTATATACTTTTTTTTTCCTGAATACTCTATTAGTTGATGAACACAGAGTTAAAACCAGACAGTTTATTTACAGCTCACATGAGCAAGGACACAACACAAAGCCACAAGCTTATCTTTTTCTGCACAAAAGGTCTTTCAAATGAAGCTACTAAACATGAATTTGTAGCTAAGATACTAATTCATTTTAGGGTTCACCGACTTCTTTGGTTAATCAATGTCCTCAAATGTTTTCATTCATTTCATAGAGCTGGCAAGCATCTTAACTGGCAGCTGAGACTAAGTGATAGTTACTAATAGAAACCAACTCTCCTCCAATTCAAATGACATATGAGGTTACAAAAAACCTGGAAGAAATCCTGGCCTAGAGGAACTGTAGTAGCAAATTCTGACTGAAGAAAATGCTGTCCCATACCCACTCCCTGCTTTCATTCCTGTCAGTGAGACAGGAGTGCTGTTGCTTTGAAAATTAGATTTAAACCAAAGCAAATTAAATGTTAAAGGTCAGATCTTTCACTTCATACACACAACAAAAATGAACCGATGTCTTTCAAACTCTAGAAGGGTTGCATGACTCATTTTTTGAGGAAATCTGAACTTCTTATCCATTGGGTAAGAGATAGAGGCTGCAGTCTTTTTATTCACTTCAGTATTTTTCTCTCATGCTAATGATGTCATCAATTTCTGTGAAGAGAAGCATTCTCCCAGTAAGGATTTCCAGACTACAAATTTGCCTATGACAGCTACCAAGCATACTATTTATTACATTTGGGGCATACAAATGGCCACAGATCTCATTCCACCTGTCTGTAGGTTTGAAACTTCATAAGCAGAGAATGAGTGATTACCTTGTTTGAAAACATGAGTAATAAAACTCCAAATAGCTCCATATGGTTTAGAAAATCAAAAGCTTTATCTTCACAGCAACACAGAAGGAACATTTCCTTCATCATGTCTGCCAAGGTCCCTGTTACTGGCTGGAAAGTCATCAGCATCAGCCTCATCTGTGCTTCACTCTGCAAGGTCTGGCAGTGCTCGGACTTTAAATATCTTACAGTTCTTCCAGCAACCACCCAAGTGGCCAGTGCACTGGACCAGCCACTTTGTATTTGAGTGATAAGCATCAATCAATTTTACAATACTCAGTATTACAAAAAGTATAAAACACTGTACACTACCCTAATTTCTTTGAAGACTTTATCACACGGAGAAAGTTTCCTGATCTTTAGGATCCTCTCAGAGGTCCTTGGCTCTTCTACAGGAAGAACTCCATAGCCAGATCCTATTAGACCATTTATAACCTTTAATACATAGTAAAACAAATCTGTGTAAGAGCTTTTGTTATTTTTGATTAGTCTGCTAATTCATAGTGTATTTCTTGACAGATTAAATTTAGCCAGGCACAAAGAATGTGTACGCGGCTGTAGGCTCTACCCATATGCAGCCATGATCATGAACTACTGGTGGGGATGTGCTCCTCTGTTAAAGGCCATGCTCTGGGTCAGGAGACAACACGAAACTTACAGAGAAGTGAATTTTAACTGCACATTCTCATATTGTTGCAGCATGTAACACTAAAACCCACTGAAATTGGCAAAGAACCTTCTTTCTTTACATTGCTTTCTATCAAAGCTGGGTAAATGCCAAAGGCAGACGAAGAAGCATTGCCCTAGTTCTGCAGCCACACAGAGCAATAAGCCACAGAACCTGACGTAGTGACTCCAAAATCAGAGATAACAGTTATTTGTACCATTTAGTGTAACTATTTACCAAATTTGTACCTGCCCAGCAGCTTTATAATCCTCACACAGCTCTCTATCACAGCCCTCTGGCTAAATCCAACACACATTGCCAACTAGCGCAGAGATTTATTGTACTGAAGATACTGAACAGATTACTAAACCCCATGCTACCACATAGCTGGATATTATAAAAAGTATTGATGATGTAGTTGTAGGAGGTGGGCTTTATGATCAATACATGTTTTACAATGTGTGTATTAACACCATGAACCAAGCCCAAACCTTTGACACAAGCAAATCAACTAAGTCTGAAGACCCCAAAATAATTCACAACAAACAATGCAAACTCTTTCATCAAACCACCTGCATTTAGACACCTATATCCTTAAGTGTCCCTGTGATACACATAAGATTTCACACAGCCATAAAGGTATGCATATAGCTTCGAAACAAATTTTTGCAAACAGCTGCATTCATTCATTCATGGACTGAAAGGACAAAATAATTCAAACTACACTCTACATCTGTCAGTACCTTGCAAAAAGCTGTGTAATAGATGAAACATGACTTTTTTTTTCCCCCACACAGCTGAAGTTTACAGTGTTGTAGTCAGTTTTCAAAATCATCTATAGATATCAACCTCTTGTATTAACATCTTTTAGAGCCATCTTGAAAACTGTCTCATCTTTTCTAACATGTTGTCAAAATGGGAGCATTTTCAAGCAATATAATGTTTCACATTAAAAAAAAAATCCCAGATAATTATAATCCTGTAGAAGACACTTCTGCAAACTCAGTATGAGACTAACCATTCCTCTGTCAGCATAACATATACATTTTCTTTCTTTAAGAAGGGAAGAGGGAAATCGTGTGTTCAGTGTATTTTATGAGGGCATTGCTTCCCAACAACTGAATTTTCAATACTCAACTTTCCTATATTCAACACCTATGGATTTCTGTTGAACGACAAGTCACGCATTGAAGACATTTTTTGAAATGGTATAAAGTAAGGATTTGAATACAAAAGATTTTCATTCAACTGCAACAGCAATGAGGAAAAAAGTAACTTCATCCATTTCAAACAAAATACTTGCCCAGAGGCTTATATAGCTTGAGGTGTATATAAAAACTCTTCCTATATAATTTTATTGCTTTTCTACAGTTCTGCATTCATTCAAGATACAGCTGGGCCAGTGGACAAGCATCGGCCCTGAAAGCGACTCAGCTCCTTAATTTTATAAACAGTTCTGACAATTAAAAATACTAGAGGAGGAAAATTTTCACCAAAAGGGAATACTCATAGTACTTATCAGCAAACATGTCCCAGAAGGTAAGCTGGAAAGTGTCCTCTGCGATTCATCCTCCATTTTTATAGGCAACACAGACCACCAACTTTGAAAACACAGCAGAAATTTATTATTTGCATCTTATTTTCAAATGCATCAGTCCCCAAGGCCATCTGTTAAAAAACTATTTTTAATGACAGTTCTAGAGCTGACAATCAACTGGTAAAACCCAAGGAAAACATTGGTAGAAATTGGCTCTGCTTTTAGCGATGCTCTTTGCAAAGTATTGATGGATTAACAAGGAAGGGCACTGTGTCGGACCTTCCACTCCAACGCTGACTACTAATCTCTCTCAGAAAAAATAAATCTCTGATGTAACTGCTTACTCTGATGGAGTTAGATTAGGGGTCAATACAACCTTATGTGTGGGAGACAGCTGGTATAAGGATGCTCAATCTATCTCCTGGAGAGACCGTGAAGAGCAGGATGAGCACAACGCAATGCATAGCTATGAACACAAGTGGAGCCTCTTAACAGAAGCGACTCTTTAGCCACTTTTGCACTCAGACAATTTGGTTTGCAGGCTTGACTGAGTCAGCCAGCATCAGATCAGCGCGTAAAACAGAGATGGAAGTTATAAAATGGGAATGACAGCCAGTTAGCTATTGCTGCACTTGAATTAACACCACTTGCACTGATTCTAGTCAAGTTCCTTTCCTGTGCTACTCTATTTGCATCTTTGAAGGTATTGTGAAGAAGGACAACACATGCAACCAGCTCTACCCGAAGACATCACCAGTCCCGTACAGAAGAACGCTATTGGCTTCAATTATTTTCATGCCAGTTTCCTCCATAGGAGTCTCATTTTCTCTCCTAAACAAAGTAAACTAAATCAACTAGTAGCAAAATAAATAGCCATAATTCTCCTACTTCTGCATTGTTTCAACTTCATGCACATTCAGTACACATAGCAGCAGCATTCTGAATCTCCTTATTAACTATTACTTTATTTCCACAATAAACACATGACCTTCCCAAAAGCAAGGCTCCACATTGCTATGCACTGTTAAACAGATCTTTAGTGAAAAAATATTGAAAGACTCAATTCCACAAAGCATTACAGTCCATGCTTAATTCTGATTACCTCAATGAAACCAAAGAATGTAGCTGAATACCTTCCTAAACAGAAATCAACTCAGGCACATGCTGGTTTTCCTCAGTGAAGGCCTCAGAAACAGCCCTCAGGATAAAGCAATAGACTGAAGCATAGAGCAAGACTGAAGAAAAAAGAAAAAAAAAAAAAAAAAAAAGAAGAGGATAGGTTATCTCTCTTGCTCAAAAGATGAGAATATCCTCAATTTGCCTCAGCTCCCACAAAGGTTGCCCTCTGACCAAAGCAGTACAACTGCATGCTCTTCCCTGTGAGGGATGACTCTGAACACAAGACAGAAAGAAAAAACCAATAGCACTACTCCCCCTTCAGGATTAATTAATTTGAAAATGATGGCAATACCTTTACTAGCATAGAAGCAGCAGTGTTTCTCCAAAACCCGGGGGGGGGGGGGGGGAAGTGTGTGAAACTCACTCTTTTATCTGCCACTTACTTTAAATAAATATGCCATGTAGCTTTGAGCTGGAATGCCGCGTGCGTTTTGTGCCATTAGTTTAAAGGACAAAATAAGCTGTTTAGAATATTCCAGATTCCTTCCTTGTCAGGATTAGGAAAAGGTTAACCCCAGCACCGCATACCTAAATATGCACATTTCCAGAGACAGTAACAATACCTGGACAGATACTTTTCTCCACAACAAAGTGACAAAAATAATCCAGGGCCTCACCACCCTCACAGGGAAGAATTTCTCACTAACACCTAATCTTTAACTGGGGGCATTTCGCCTGGAGAAGAGGAGGCTGAGGGGAGACCTTATCACTGCCTACAATTACCCGAAAGGAGGTTGTAGAGAGGTGGGGGTTGGTCTCTTCACCCAAGTGACAGGAGATAGGATGAGAGGGAATGGGCTCCATCTGCACCAGGGCAGGTTCAGTTCAGACATTAGGAAAGGATTACTGGGTATTGGAACAGGCTGCCCAGGGAGGGGGTTGAGTCACTAGCCCTGATGTAATTAAAATATGGGTAGATGAGGTACTTAGGGATATGGTTTAGTAGAGGACTTGATGGTATGGTATGGTTGGACTTGATGATCTCAAAGGTCTTTTCCAATCTAGTGATTCTGTAAATCTCCCCTCCTTCAGTTTAAGGTCATTCCCCCTTGTCCTGTCACTCCCTGGCTCTGTAACCAGCCCCTTCCCAGCTTTCCTGTAGCCCCCTCAGGTACTGGCAGGCTGCTGTAAGTTCTCCCTGGAGCCTTCTCTTCTCCAGGCTGAACAAGCCCAACTGCCTCAGCCTGCGAGCATAGGAGAGGTGCTCCAGCCCCTTGATCCTCTTCATGGCCACCTCTGGACTCTCCCCAACAGGTCCACATCTGTCTCGAAAAAGATGTCTGCTACTGTCATGTTTGCTTTGGACACTGCACAATGAGTCTGTGTTGTTAACTAACCTTTGGGCACCACAGTATTAAGAATAATTAAGTAAAAATGGGTTTGCCTTTTTTAAAGTAAACTTCTTTGGAGCTGTTCCTCTATCCTATTTCTAGTACACTACTTTCACAGTGAGTGGACTTACCAAGTCCAAGCATATTTTTCTCCCAGGAACATACAACCATTGACTCTTGGCCGCTAGCTGCTTTTCAGTCATTTAACCTTTATCAGAAACGTTGCCATCAGGACGGCTGAACCACCTACAAATGTTTTGTGCTGGTGTAAGTGTGAGTGAAAAATAGTTTCTTCATGTTAAAATGAAAAATAATGAACAATGCATAAAGTACGTGCCTAAAATTGTATATACTCCTGCATGTACCTTAAACAGAGTAAGCAAGTTTAGAACAATAACAGAGTAAAATCAGACATGCTGTTCTTCTGTGGCCTTGCAGCTCTGCAAGAGAAGTTTCATAAAAGGCCCATCCGAGCAGCAAATGCAGTCTAAATGCCCTTTGAAGTCCAAAGGCTTTCCATTTAGTCTCTAACAGAGGATAAATCAGATGGCAATTAAGAATTTTACAATACTATAAAAATATCAGAAATACAGAGTAAGCAACAGGTGAAAAATCAGGAAAACCAAATTATGTTAACAAACTATGCATTTGAGATGTCCTTTCACCATGCATGCAGGCTAACATAACTAAACACATATTTATTGAAGCAATTCCCTTTTCTAGCCATAGACATAGACAGCAAAGTGACTTTGATGAGTCTTTCTATCACACAGATGATAATAACCATATATTTTTAAACACGGCTTATCTATAAAAGCACATTTATCTCAAAGTCCTTTACAAACACAGCAGTGGTGCTACAAAGCATTTTTCAAACATCTCTGGGAGGAAACAGTAAAAATGTTATCTACTGGAAATACTACATTTCAGAGATTTTTTTCATTCCATGTGGAACAAAGGTTAGGGGGAAAAAATACTGAAAAATTAGTATTTTCAGGATTAAATAAAATGGATGTTTTTAACCTTGGAAAAAGAATTTGGGACACACCTTTCATACTCCACAGGGAGCCCCAGGAGCTTGGGTTTCAGCAGCATGTGAAACCATGAGCTTGGAGGTCTAAGCTGCTCAGTGGCTGGGAAGACAGAAAAGCTAGAGACCAGGCAGGTTTTTTATAGAGAAAACTTCCTTCCCAGCTTCCATCTACATCAACAGATCCCTTGTGGCCTTTCAAGTTTTAGCTGAGCAGCATTCCCAGTGAAAAGGAGCTTCTTCAAATTCATGGGAGCAAATAAAACAACTCTGGTGGGGGAAGGTTGGACAAGATGTTCTCTTGAGGTCCCTTCCAACTCCTTATGTTCTATGAGTCTGTGAACCGTCTATTAGTTGGAAGCAAGAAAAACAAGTAACATCCAAAATACAGCTATAAATGGCAAGGCTGAAGGGGTGCAAGAGAGAAAGGGAACAGCTCCAGAACAGGCAGTGCGGAATAACAAGGGGTTGGAGGACACAAAACTGGGAATCCAAACTTTTAAGTAACAGAAACAAAATCCTTTTCAAATTTAACCCACCAGAAAACAGAGCTACGGCCAAGTTGTCTCCCTCCCTATGCCATAGCAGAGTACCTCTGGATTGCTTTGAGACACACAGCTCCTGCAGCCAACTCTACCCTTTTCTAGCTTTGCTTTCATAAAACAGCTCTGTGGAGATCCAATCCTGGGCTCTGGAAATTCAAAGAAGGGGGTGAGCCAAATTTGCAGAGGAACCTTGAAATGAAAGTGCGTTTTTCTGCACTTCTTTCTGCTCTGTAGTGTAGCAATGGCATAGCCCCCAGAAAAAGTTCCTGGACTGTGCCTTGAAGCCTGGTTGCATATGTGTGCAGAATGAATTTAGCACCACAGTCCACAATTTAGGACAATCAAGACTTTGAGGGAGGACAGTGGTGTATCTAGTGAATCCAAGACATTAAATCAAGCAGCAATTTTCTTACTACAGAATAACTCCACTTTTGTCATACTTAACATATAGCACACAATATGCACAACTGGGTGCTGTATTTAGTGTTACAGTTGCCAATTCAGACTGATTTTCTGGGCCGCCCTTCTTATTTCACTCAGGGTTTGGCTTTGCAAAAGAAGCCAAGCAAAGTGTCCTTTCATGGTAAAACAACCCTTTCACAATAATTCAGCCATCAAGCCCTTCCCTGGAGGGCAGAACTGATTTGCTAAGAGACTCCTCTCCTGTCTACCCAGCTAACTCGTACTACAGGGTTAAGCCAGATGTAAATTACACAGCAACTTGAGAAACCAAAAAAGGATGTGTTCCACATGTTGGATAAGACCATGGCTATCAGAGAAGATAGGAGGAGAGAAAATATAAACTGAGTTAATCAACTATAAAATGTCAAAAGACATTTAAGTAGTTCCATTTTGTACTCATATATTTAATTTACTGTTTAGCCTTCTTAATTTCAAGTAACGCTTCTAAGTAGAGCGGATGTCTATTCATCAACTGTGAATGTTGCAAACTTCTGCCAAGACAAAATGTACAGTCTCTGTTAGGGATAACCTTACCTGTCTGGAACAGGAAAAGACAAAATGCCTTTATAACATTTATCTAGATTAAACAGATCAGAGGAGGTATACTTGATGCGGTATTTTGACAGAATGAGAATGCTGAGGAATAAGTACTGATTAAATCTGAGACAATGTGTGCCACAAACATTCATAGTAAGGAAACCAAAAAAGGACAAAGCATAGAACTGGCAGAGTAAATATATCACTTTATTCACAAATAACTATTTTTTAGTTTGTATCTGGGTTACTAAGCAGACCATTAACTTTAGAACAATATATTACAAAGCGCAAAAGCAAGTGCCATAGCTAGCACTGGATAAGGGAAGGAAAAACTGAGACAAAAGGAAACTATTTTTTGGAACTGTTAAGAAAAATATGAGACATCATTATCAAAACTCCATAAATTGAAAACAGTGCAGAGGATTAATTTAATTTTTTCATTTTCTTTTTTTTTCTCCAAATGTAACACTTTTGTAGAATCTTTGTTTCCTGTTGCATTCTGTATGTGTAAGGGGATGAAAAACAAGGGGTTTTTTGTCTTCAGATTGTCTTACAGACAAGAACAAGCAAATAGTAAGCATATAAAACATGATCTTTGAGATGTCTCATTTGTCACAGAACCCAGTATGAAATTTGACGTATTTTTTCAGTCTTTACTAAATCATGCAAAGGAAAATCTGTCATCAGAAAGACTAAAAACTAGCCACAAAGTTAGATTGTGGAGTTTGATGCAATTTAGAATTGAAATGCCTACTTAATATAATCTCCAGAGTCTTTTTTGCCAAAGGCATAGATCTTTATCAATAGGTGTGTGCCCTGTAAGCAGCAGTTTGAAATGGTGGCTTGTTAAAATGCTTAACCCTCTAATCCCCATATACCTACTGGATACAGTGCTGTAAGTAAAGCCATACCGCCTGGATTTATCTCACATAAGTGGATGAAAAACTGCGGCTCAGGAAGTAAAAGCAGCTACAATTACGTCCCAAACAATTAACATACAGAAATGAGCAAGTCTAAGCAATTAGTGGATTCTCGAAGTCTAAGCAAGTAAATATGTTTACAGAAGTTATTTTGTAAGGTAACAAAGCTACCCTGTGAGAACATACTCATTTTGTTTAAGGCATTACCTTGTCCCATCTTCCCTGAAGCCCACTAAAGATAATGAAGGACAGATGTCACCTAAACAGGGAAAACCAATACAGTGGCAGATAAAAATCATTGAATCTCACTGAAATCAACATCTTATGACTTGCTTCTACAAATCCTCTCCTTCAGGCAGTCCATCAGGATTGACTGCATTACTGTGGACAGTTAGAACTGTTCAAATACAGAGGACTCAGAGGGTAAGGCTTTCTCATTTAAGATGGACTTGCCACCATTGTCAAAAGAAGTTTTGCATTAAAAAAAATAAATCTAAGACAGAAAAAAAAAATAGAGAAAGTTACAGTTAGAATGGACACTGTCATAGTGTACTATTTCACAGAATCAGTACCACCAAAGATCTCATCTTAAGCTTTCAATGTGCCCTAAACTGTTCTTAATTTGAGTGCATTTATTTGTTCTTAGCTGCCAGGTATAGCATGATAATGGATTATCTATACTACTCGTACAGCACCTCCCAATGAGTCTGAGAGGAGCTCTATATGCAATGTAGAAAGCACACTACAGGATATTCTTGGTAATTTAATATCCACCCTTGAACATTATCACTCAGAACAGCAAACCAAACAACTCATGAAAAGTACAGAAGGAATGAAGATTATTGCTATGAGCAAAAAACTTGCTGTCTAGTTATGCAACATGCTAGCTAAGCACAGATGTCTTCTGAGAAATTAACACCCACAGTACTCCAAGCAACTTCAAGGACTTTGCCAACTTCAATAGCATCTTTAGAAATATTTTTGGCTACTAGCATCATAATAACATGACAAATATAAGCAGAAAGTCTAATGAAAGAAGAAAAAAAAATTCTATATTAGTTACTATTTTTGCCTATGTGTTTTTGTACAGCTGGCCTCATTGTCCCATGTTCTTTTAGTGTTAAACTTTCAGACATAAAAATGAAATAGACTACAGAATTTATGTCTGTAACAAGGTAATAAAAGAACAGGTGACCACAGACATGAAAGGACAACTTGCACATGCACACTATTTCAAGTTGTACTGCTTTAAGAGAAGACTTCGTTTTTTTCTTTGATTAGTTAAGCTGGGTTCTAACGTAAAAATAGATATGCACCTGTAACACCCACCCTGACAGCCCACTGCTGCCATTCCCAGCACTGAACTGGGCAGCACCGCCAGATTAAGTAGATTCATTCACAGTGACGCTACACTTCTGACCCCAGCAGGGTGGTTTACTGGCTTGGTGGTAGCACCTTGTCTTCATATCACACCACCCCATCTCTAAACTCTACCTCATCAGGACTGCCAGGGAACGCAGCACAAATAGTCATGAGTGGAGCCACAGGAGTCAGTCTGGGCCCAAGCACAATTCATTTGAGTCCTGGCTCAACGCTGGCTGTACCAGACCAACCTGGCCTCAACCAGCATGAGCTTACCAGCTCAAAAGTCCGATACATGTTTTCAAGTGTTACAAAACTCAGAAGGCCTTCTGCAATCATCTTGCACCATCTCCCAATTTAATTTTTATTTGAACTACAATGCATCTTTTAGGAAATCAATCTTAATTTGTTTATCTAGACACAAAAGTTCTATGATAGGACAAGATGTGAAGTGGTTTGATTTTATCAAAATGCCTACAATTCCTGTATAAAAGGTCAAGAAAAATTTGTCTGTTGCCTCAAATTCCTTCAGTTCACTGAATCAACAATTTTTGGCAGAAAAGCTATTCCATCTAAATTGTTAAACACAATTGTATTAGACAGTACGTTGATATGTATTACGAAAACTATGTAAATGTATGCCTATTTTTTATTAAACAAGTAAGCATCATCTTGCTTTAGCTCTGTAGGCCATGAACCACCATCACAAGTACCACTTCCTTTTTCATCAAGGTAATTCCATAGCGTGGATTTTAAATTCTAAATTTTAAGAGAGATTTACTTGCTTACTTGTGTTTAAGCCTACCAGCATGTAAACCCCACATCAGCCTTTCTGTGTTAATTTATTTTTACTCCTTACGTTTCTTCATCTGGTTAATCAAACAGATTCTTCATTGGCCTTTAGTCCAACCAAGGCCACTCAGAAATGACCTGTGTTAATTCACTGAAAAAGCTTCTAAGATTACAAGCAAGTATCATTCAGGAAGAAAAACACACTGGTTCCATGGCAACATGAAAGTCAATGAGCCCACCTTGAAACCTGGAAACAATAGATCCTTTCAGAACAGGAGCAGAGGGGAGGGAACCACGGTTTATTGAGATGTTGGGTTCTTTCAGATTGTTTGCCAGTGAGCTTTTTTTTTTTTTTCTAAAAGGAGAAAAGGCACACTGTACATTTGCCTTGCACAAGCTCATTTGATTTTGGAGTTTATTACCAAGACACTGTTGAATTTCCTCCACCAACCCTGCTTCAAAAACCAACAGCATACACCACAATGAAAGCCATCCTTGCAGCCCTGTCACTTGATTCAGGGTATTCAGACTGAACAGTCATCTGACAGGCTTAGTAGTATTTACATGCACTGCAATTTAGGAGAATAGCTCAAGACTATGTCTGGTCATGGCAGCCTGCCTTTTGTTTTTTGATTTTTAAGTTTAGATCACTGCTTTCTAAAGTGATTTTCTATATTCTCCTTATTTTCCTTGGCTGATCCAGCCTAGGAATGACCCAGGCATTTGTATCAGCATGCTGCTTAACCAGCTCAAAAGCAGTCATGTAATGGTAGGTTCAAAATCATAGCTAAGTACAACATCGTGTTCACACTGAATGATTCATAAATGCTTTCTAACTCCTGTTTCTCTACTTACACTAGGGAGTCTTAGTGGAGGGGGGTGCTGCTCTCATCCAGTCTGAGAAGAGATCTCATTCCCACAGGAAGCCTTGGTGCTGGCATTGTAGTACTAGCAGAGGAAACATTTCTGGAAGACCACCCCATGACTGCCTTGCCAGCCCCCATGGTAGCCTCATTTAGGCAGTTCAGTGACTGTGGGGCCCAGGAAGCATCCATGGCACTAAGGTCCATGGGGCCAGATCTTCTGCAATGTGGTAGCATTGCTCCTTCACCTCCTCCTAGTTTGCCTCCTTGTAGACATGCTCCAGCATCTCCTTCCTCTCTGCCTATTCTTAGGTTTCTCAGGTGCCCTGGTGACAGTAGAGTTGAGCTGCTGGGTAACAGCCCGAGCACCATGTTACAAAAAGATGGCTAATTTTGTGCTGCACAGTCCTTAGCATACATAAGACTTTTTTTGTTTGTTCTGTTAGTGTTATGTTTGTCCAGCACCAGTCACAGGCTGTGCACCAGATTCCTTCTGCCACCCAGGTAAATGGCTGCCTCACTCCCATGGCACAGCCTTTCAAAAGGGTTAAACTAGGGAGCAACACAGTTTCGATCTGGACAAGAAATAAACTGAAACTAAAGTTTCTTATTACCTGAAAGTTCTGAAAATGCAGGAGCTGAAAGAATTTATACTTTACACAATCCCCTAAGAATGACTGTCTTGCCACAGTTACTTAGGTAACTTCAGATTAAATACATTTGCTTTTTAGATGATGAGTTTACTCATCAGCTCTCAACAGGTGTGACTGCCAGAGCTGTCATGTACCTACAGATGGACCTGGCCATTACCTTGCAGGTTATAATTACAGACCATAGGTACTTTGACCCACATTTTGAACAGACCAGGTGTGCTCTACCAAAGCACATATTTCAGTTAGACAGCTCAGCCTCTTTTCTTCCCTAGCTCCTTTTTTAATTCAGCTGTGGATGGATGGGCAGACAGTAAATCCACACAAGACAGAGGTATCACTTCGTGGGCTTGCAGTACACAACATCCATGAAACCTACAAAAGCTCTAGGAAATATTCTCTACTATAACGGTAATAGATAGCATCCTGCTAGCAGCAACCTCCACAACACACCTCGTGTGTGCTGCTGCCACAGTATCACCTGAGACAGACACACAGCACTATCCAGTTTCAGCAACACTAGAGATAAACCATGTTTGAGAGGCCCTCTTTACTTGTACAGTACTCTGATGTTAAAGTTCCTGTATCTTACTCATTTGCCTTAGTAAAATTATTAATACAGTCTCAGTTGAAATCATCACATATCTGTTCTGACTTGAAGTGACTGGAAAGTTAGTATCATAAAAAAAGCATGAATGTACCTTGAACTATTCTTTCCAGCTTTCCCACCCAAACCACACCAGTATCTATTGCTACAATTCTTCCTTCATCTACCAGAAATTTAAGTAAATAGGTCAAGGAAAAGATTTTGAAAGGATGGAATGGTTTTAGTATATTATTTAGAACAGCTACAAAACTTTCCTTGAAGAAAATAGCTGTACACTTAGGCTCCTCTCAGCCTGCTGCAAATAGAAACTTGTGCTATGTTAGTCCTTAAATAAAAGGGACAAAACATACCTGCTCTAACAACAAGAGTATCTTCACTGCCACAATTCTAGAACACTTGGTCTCTTTGCTTTGCTCAGTCAATAAAAGTAAGTGTTTAGTACCTGAATAGGCCAGACCAAGGGTTTGATAACTGCAGCTCATAAAATTATCCTTAGTCTCATGTTAGTTCCACAGGCCTGCAGGCTGCTGGCCCAAGTCCCACTTCCATTCTCATAGATTCCTCTCTCTATCTTTTCTTGCTCACCCTGTAATCAATTGATCCAACACAAGGGAGGCAGGAAACCATCATCAGGACATGGGGTAACCCTCACTTAGATGGGATTAAGTGCAATATAAAACTGCACTTCATGAATACAGGGGATACAAAGTTTGAATTTAGGCATTCAATTGTATTTAGTGCCCTCACTTTGATGGGCTCAGCAGGATTAGTCTTTTTCTCTGCTGGATGCTCTGGCATAAGGGGCAAAGCATCTGACTTCACTAAAGATTTGCAAGTACTCGTGAATCCTGTATTCAGTGAAGTCAACGGAAACTTCTGGCTGATTTTAACAGAGGCAAGATTGGGCTTGTCGTTAAAATATCCTTCTCAGGAAAGATCCAACTTTTTTTTTCTTTCATTTTCACTGGTGACTGAGTATAGTCTGTGTTTTGGGGGAATATTTTAAACTGAGTGCCAAACTCTAAGTTGATATTTAGACAGAGCTCCTTATGTATGGACCAGAAACTGGTTTTTTATATATATATATATATATATATATAAAAAACTATAACATATTTTCCATACATCCCACATTTTAAAGCTATATATAGGCAACAGCCATGAACAAATATTTAAATGTCTTTTTGTGGGTATCTTCACGTTCACTAGCAGCAAGAGAGGACCTATGGATTTTAAAGACAGACCTCTGCAAACATACTGGAAGGAATTTTACATACTCAACTTCATGTTTCCTTTTAATCTCTCAGTAATGATCATAGAACAAAAATAATTTTCCTTCTCTTACACTTGTTACACTTCTGCTCCCTGGCACTTGGGATTTCCTCCCAGTTGTCTCCTGCCCAAGCACTGGAAAGGTTTACAGTTTTTCAGCCCTCAAGATCAGGGATTTTTAACCCTATCCAAGGTTACTTTCTTCCCTTACTATCAAATATTTCACATTTTGTATCAATCCACACCAAAAGCTATGTAAAGAAGGGTGGATCTGACACACAAGATGACCAGACATGCCAAGGAAGGAGCTACTGTGCTAACTGGGCAGCTTCTAGTAAGGGCTCAACAATATGTTCTACAGGGCAGCCATCACTGCATATACGTACTCCAACCCAGAGGTCTCAGGACTGAACTGTGGTGTGGAAGAACTACTGATAATGTTCCAAGTCTGGAACTACTAAACAGCTTATGCTGCTCTTTCCTACACAGAATTTTTATATGAAGACTACATATGGTAGAGGAGCATTTTTCCCAGCAATGCATTAGCTACTAGATCAAAATCACCATCATAAGATAGTAAATAATTACACTGAGATTGATAAACTTCCTTGGAAATTAAGTCAAGACTAAACACTTTTGTACACCACTAGTAAACTTTCACTATTCGAATAGCTTTCCTGTTATTGTCAAACCTATAAGCAAATAATCCTGACAGCATGTGGCAGGAGGGTAGCAGCCCATGAGAAGCTGCAGTATGGGAGAGGAATTTAACATGTCAGTACAGCTTTGTAGACGTGTCTCTCAAAGCAGCAGCAGCCAGTCCTTGCAACAAAAGTTCCAAAAAAGTAATTTTCAGAACAAAGTGCTCTGGCCTATAGTCCTCCTTAACACCCTCTCTTTATAAGCAGCTGTTTTAAAGGTCACATTAGGTCCTTTTATAAACTAAATCACAATAGCAATGTTTGTGCATTTTGCAACCACATTTCTAAAGCAAACATTTTAGCCCCCCACTGAATCTAAACCTGTATGTGGATCCAGTACCTTTTAGTTACTGGTTGCAGTCTAAGACTTCTCCTTGCTGGATAGGGACCATTTAAACAAACTGGACATGTTCACAGGACCTGACAAATGGACCCATGGGAGCTGACTGAGACAGCTGATGTTTCATGGCTACTCTCGATTAACTCAAACATAACGACGATCAGGAGTGGTTCCCGAGGTCTGGAAGAAAGCAAATGTCACTCCTATCTTCAAGAGATGCCAAGAAGATAGATCTGGGGAACTACAAGCCAGACAGCCTCATCTCAGTCCCTGTGAAGCTGGTGGAGCAAATCCTTCTGGAAACCAATTCCAAACACATGAAGGACAAGAACATAATCAGAAGCAGACAGCATAGATTTGTTAAGTGGAAAACATGCCTAATCATCCCGATAGCCTTCTGCAATGAGATGGTAGGCTCAATGGATGAAGGGAGAGCAATGGATGGTGTTTATTTTAGTGAGGTGTTCAACACTGTCTACCTTAACATCCTCATAGAGAAACTAATGAATCACAGGCTAGACAAGTGGACAGCAAGATACATTGAAAGTGGGCTCAATTACCAGGTTCAAATGGCACTTTAAAAATAAATTGAGTGAAAATTTACTATTTATATACATCAGAACATATGGATTAAGTCATCATGATTAAAGAAGCTCAATATTATAGAAGACAGGGCCCTTTGTTTCAGTGGTTACAATTTTAAGAGGACCTGATCCAATTCAGTTCCAGCTGGGATGAAGGTACCAAGTACATGTGACAGCCAGGTCTCAGATATCTTTCCTTATAAGCTAGCCTAGAGATTTCAGTTCCTTGTTATCTGCAGGCTAGTAAATAATTTGCTTTGCTAAAGAAGCAATGGACAGGCAAAAGCCAGTAAAGGTGACAACCCTGAAGGTGGACAGCAAGGTGAAAGAAACATAGGTCCTAATTCTGATTTTGCATCACTTCAAAAGCAACAAACTCCCACTAATGTCAGAAGGTAAAAGTAGCTCAGCAGAGAATCTATCATCCCAGGTTTCTTGTGAGCTTCCACTAAAGACAGCACAATTTAGCCTGAACATAGTTTTAACAGTGTTAGATAATCTCAAAGACATGATACGTAAATGTATCTGACTCAAACATCATCCTAATCAACATTTCTGTAAAAGCTCCTGACCAACACCTAGTACACTCTCCCAACACTTTGCTGGAGCATTGCCAGAAATACATCTCTCATGGTTTTGTAATTATGCTGTGCTACTTTATGTTGTAGATGAGCTTTATCACTGTTCAAAGACATGGGCTGCATTAAAAGCTCTATGTACCTGTCCTGGGTTTGGCTAGGAAAGAGTTAATTTTCTTTCTAGTAGCTGTTGCAGGGCTGTGTTTGGGATTTAGGATGAGAATGCTGTTGATAACAGACTGATGTTTTTAATTGTTGCCAAGCAGTCAAGGCAGCTTTTCATGCTGCCCTGCTAATGAGAAGGTGGGGGGCACCCAGGACACTGGGAAGGGACACAGCCAGGACAGGTGACCCAAACTAACCAAAGGGCATATTCCATACCAGTTACATCATGCTCAGCATAAAGGGGGGCTGGTGGGGGATTAGTGCACGGTTCCAGGACATGTGGCTTGGGGACGGTCCAGCTTCAGGACAGCCCTGAGCTGTACAGTCTGAGTTGTGCAGCGTCTGAGAAACTGCATTGTGTATCACCAGTTGTGTATATTTTGCTATAAAGTCCTGTTATTGTTGTTTTCCCCCTCCCTTTGCTCTCCCAGTAAACTGTCCTTATCCCAACCCACAAGGTTTGCCTTTGTCTTTCCTTTTTTTTTCCTCTTCCCCCTCCTTATTTTTTCTCCCTCGTGGGGGTGAGGCAAGTGAGTGCCTGTGTGGTCAGCCAGCTGGGGCAAAGCCACAACACTACCGCACCCTAGCATACAAAAATATTTCAGGTAAGTAATTTACCTAGCTAGATTCTTGCCTCTGTCTTTCCTAATGGTTGATTTTAGGATGCCAACAGAAATAGTATAGCAGAAATCAGAGACTACTACTGTAAAATAAACATGCAGATGCAACATAAGACTAGAGTACAACTTACACACCAGTGTCAGCAGCTACACGTTATAAACTTGTTTTCCTGACAATTTGTTTCTCCATACACAGCATCTGCTGATATTTAGAGCTTGAAGTATGTGGAAACACTATATACTTCATTAATGTTAGCCAACAGCTTTTCATCATCTGTATCACTATTGCCATTAAGAGCTGCAGAGTGAAATAGAGAGGGGAGTTAGAAAAAGGACTCACTGTCACACAATGCTTCCACAATCAAAACTTTTGAAGTTTGTGATTCCAGCTTGGCATTTTCATTATAACTCCAGGCTGTTTCCCTTAGAGTAGGCCATCTTCAAAGACTCCTTTTATGTCAGCAATGAGAAGCAAAAAAGCGTTTTCAGAAGACAGGAACTGATGAGAGACAAACAATGAGGACAAACACTCTGGGAGGCTATCATCTAGGGACACCATGCTACAGTAATTTACATTCATTCACAGACTAAAGTTACTCACTTTCCACCCACCCACATTTTCATTAGGCCAATTCTGCCTTGATTTGTACACGTCTCTCTTCTGTCTTTAAACAAATATATGGTGTCAC
The DNA here is from genome assembly GCA_020800305.1 of Porphyrio hochstetteri. Classification (NCBI taxonomy): domain Eukaryota; kingdom Metazoa; phylum Chordata; class Aves; order Gruiformes; family Rallidae; genus Porphyrio; species Porphyrio hochstetteri. The sequence continues at coordinate 22,605,265 of CM036917.1, forward strand.
TGTTAAAGCAAAGTAAACAGAATTCTGCCCGGGAATATGTTAGCATTGCTTTTTGTTTCTCCAGTGAGGAATTTGAACAGCATGCTTTAAGAAGACAGTTCAAGGATAGTTTTACAAACACTGACATTTTAAACAGTGAAGACACTCCAGGGCCTCTTAAATTATAAAATCTCCCCATTCAGCTCAAGGTCTGGACTATGGGAAGAACTGGATGTTCTGTGACTTCTATGCATCTTGAATGCAGCAGAAGAAATCAAGTAGTTGAAGATAGATGCACAAGAATACAGGCAAATGCTCAGGCTTTTTGGTCATTAAGGCATCCTTGACCACAGAGTGAATGATTGCATACCAGCAGATGAAATGAAATTATATGATTTTATATCTTTACATACAGAAGAAAACACGATCTTTTAAATAAGGTTCCATTGAATAGAAAATAGCATGTCTTCTAAGAATAATCAAACTCCAGCAGTTTTGCTAGCCTAGGCAATATACAATTTCCCACTTCCCTGCCACTCTTGAAGAGCTCATGCTCTTCACTTGTACATTTTTTTTGCTTTCTTTGTTCAGCATATCAAGTAAAATATAAAGAGAAAAATTTGTCAGTAACAACATTAAGTGTCAATGCATTTAGAGCTACTCACTGCATAAGCAATTAACTCTGATATTACTAGGACAGCTAGTCACTTGCTGGCCAATAATTTCTACATGATCTTGTATGAATACTGTACGGTATCCCCAATATTCACATCATTCTTAGACATTACACTTTCAAAAACTCAGGAGACTCAGGGAAGGCAAGGGAGAGAGAAAATACATACGCTTACCTGGCCTCCTCCTTTTGTCTCTGAGAAAAATATATATTTTCACGGAGTCTTGGGTCCAAATTCACACGTGATGCAAGCAGAAACTCTGGCGATACAACTAAGAATACATTTGGCTCATTTTTACCACTTCAGCCTCATGTTTGTTCTGACTTGACACTGCCATGCTCAGAATAGACTACATAAAATTTGAGTATCCTTCATATCTTGACTTTGTAAGTTACAGTACTAATAGTGTCCAGCATACAGCAAAAAGGAAAGGTCTCCATGCTTTTTGATACAAGACCATAGTTCTAGTCACTACAAATCACATTACTGTGATGTAATAGTTCATTTAAAGCTATTCAAATCCAATCAACCTCTCCCTACCTCAATGACTGACCTCTCTTTTCACCTGAGCAACTTTCCAGAGCTATATCTACCCCCTTTAAATTTAGTAACTCAAGTAGAGACAAGCATCTCTTAACAGATCTAAATAACACAGCAAATATGTGAGCCTGGCATTAGTATTTGCCAGCAAAACTCCAAAACAGAGATAGCCACCTCGCAGCTTAGACACTATAAACTATTCCTTCCTGCTTTTGTGCTTTATAAAAAGTATTAGAATGGTATATGCAGAGAAAGTAAACGTCAGAATACAAAGAACATTTAATTTTTCACATACCTTTGCTAACTTACATTTCAGAGCAAACCCCACAATCTATACTGTGCTGTAGATACATAAACTTGGAACAAAGGAAAAGTTCTATTTGAATACTCCTGTCATGCAAATTTAACCCTGAAGCATTCTGAGCATTCAGCAGTAACAAAATACAACTTTCACAAGAAGTATCTCCTACATCAGAACCTTCCAGTATTGCTGGAGATCAGAATATTTTCCACCTTCAAAACACCTCATTTTTAGGCTCAAGCTGCTTTACAAAAAACACATGCAATTTCAGTATCAGCATCTTACAATGAGAAGCATTTCCATTACACAAGCACATTTCAGATTTTCAAGATTTCAGTTACCATTGACTTAAGACCTCTGTTGGATATAACGTGATTACAAGGAAGAACCTTCTTCACACCCTCAACTCTCACAAATATTAAGCTTTCAGAATTCAAACTCCCATATATAACAAAGGAGCTGTATTCAAGCTTTTGGTGCTTTTACAGCACAGGTTAGATGTTCCCTGTTTCCATACCCAAGATCATCTTTTCCAATATCTGTTTTTGGATAATTTTTTTTTTTTTTTTTTACAGAGGATGCAGAGACTGACTGGACATAGAAATGGGATCACCACTTCACATCTAACCTACAAGCCACAGCTTCAGTGTGCTGCAAGTAAAATGGTATTGTCAATGTGTTGGGTAGAACAGATCTACAAATCTCAAGATTTTCAATAAATATCTCAAATATTTAAACAAATCATAGAATCATAGAATACTTTGGGTTGGAAGGGACCTCAGAGATCATCTAGTTCCAACCCTGGGCAGGGACACCCTCACTAGACCAGGTCTATGCCCATTTCTCATGTGGTTTAAACAAGAATTTTGAAAAGAGGAAGAGCATTTCTTTAGTCTTTCTGTACTAGCCTGACCATCAACCTATGGCTGATGTATGCTGAACTGAATTAGTAAAACCTCACTGAATATGTAACTATCAACCTCAATCATTTTGACTTCAGAAGTATTTTTCCAGGCTGCAGCTCCCAGTCTTCAACACTCTCCTCCACGCCCCCATTATGGGTCAGAATGAAAAGGAAGATCAGATCATTCACATTGAAAAGAAAAAAAAAATACATATGGTAAGAGGGAATATGTAGGTCTTAATCTTGGTATATTACTTCGAGTACAAACACAAACTACACCATCTAAGGCATTTACATGTCAGATTAGATATATGAGTTGTGTGAGTAATTACATTTTGACAGCAGCAGTACTGTCATCTTGATGGAACTACTGAAAATGGAAGTGTTCAAATCACTCTCTGCTTTTAGTACTTTGGTTACAAAATGTGAGAGCAGAAGTACCCAACTGCATGTGGATTTTAAGAAAAAAATAAACAGTTCAGGAATAAAAAGACTCTTGTACAAAGCATTGATGCTAATGTTTTGATAACATCCAAGTGTCAAGGCTTTAACATATGCTGGACTGGCTTCAATGTGCATCCTGATTTTCTCATTGGATTCTGCCCTTGTTCAGGAAGAACTCTTGCTGCTGGGAGGAGACGGACAAGACTTCTGACCTCTGCCCTGGCCCTCTCTAGTACTTACTTAGAGAGAGGGCAAGGGTCACACAGAAGGAAAAAAGGTTTTAAGTTGTCAGTGGAAGGGCAGATGTGGGCTGGAATTTATCTGGAGGGAGGGAAAGGAGAGATAATGAGAAGGAAAAAAAAAGAAAAGGAAGAAAAATTCAATCTGGTCACAGCCCTTCCACAAAGCTGCAGTATATCAAACTTGTTTGTAAGGCCTTAAGGATTAAAGAAGTTACTGCTAAAGTACAGTATTGGCATTTATAGTAAAAGTAAATAAAATAGCTTTCCCATTCCCATCACCAGATACTGCAACACTCCATAGATCTACTGCAGTCAGCCACACTCTCATGTTCATCCACTGTAAATTCAGCCTTATTCTCAAGGGCCTCACAAGTGCTGTATGGTTTCCACTACATTCCCCAGGACAGTCTTGTCTACTTCAGACCTGCAGTGTCAAGTTCATCTTTTGTCACTCTCCTCCCAGGATAAGTAGACACATTTCCCTACGAAATCTGACTCTTCCCTACTCCCCATTTTCCCCTAAAAACTGGACCACTGCAAACCTTGCTGCTCTAGTTTGCTGCTACTGCTGAACTCAAAGTTTTTTAAAAGAGGAACAGAAGATGTCCTATAATCATACATGCAGGATCACTAATCTTTCCTAGGATTTGTCTGGAAGAGGAGGACCATAACTGAAAGGTTCCTCTTTCTCCTTCTGGTCTGGCTGAGTTTATGTGAAACACACCCTGCACTTCCATTGTGCAGGAGATGGAGTGCAGTATCCAGCAGTGCAGCAGCTGTTAGGGTGACTCAGGCTCATTACTGTCCCACAACACTAGTAGCTTTTCCTGCCTATTTACTCCCACGCAGCAATAAAGAGGAGAGGTAACAACAGAGTTGGCTTTTGGCATGACTCTCCAAGCCCGATTAACAAAGATGCATGGTACAGCATATAGAATTTAGGGTGGTACTTCAAAACAGCAGTCAAAGAGAAAGTTCCTAAATATTCACCTAGAAGATACATGGTTAGTTCCTGTATCAACAGATAACTGTCATGGCTGCAAACGTAAACCAGCTGCTTGAAGACTCAGTAAGGCAACTTACTGAGTTGTTCATATTCCTTTTGAACACTAGCCAGTGTACAAAATTTCAGGGGCTGCAAGACTTACATTTCTGGCCACACAACATACAAGAAGGAAAGTCCAGAAGAGAAGACCTGATTTCTTTATAATCAAGGGTAGTTGGTCATAGCCTGCACAAGATTTCTTAACAAATATAACACAGTAAAGTTACTTAATGCATCTGAAACACAACTGGTTATGTATTTTACATGTATCTAGATAGCTAAAGGAATACAGAAAGAAAAAACAATGCGCTATGGTTCTCTTTCTGACAAATGACTGTATTAAAGAAATGTTATATGATTTCTGATTCACAAACAAGACTGTTTTGAATTCTCTTGCTAGCATATAATGTAACAATCTCTATTGAATCTAAGAGGTAAGGGAAATTAACATAACTAGTGATATTAAAGAACAAAAATATTCTTACTGACTAAAAGCCTGGAAAAGTATTTTACAGCCTATTGCACCTCAAGTTCCTGAGCAAAGGTGTTACACAACAGTGTGACAGAATCACTCAGACTGAAGTAAAAACTTTATTGTTTGTATGTTTTCCTTACAAGGGCAGCAAATACACTTAGATTTGCAAACTAGCCCATAAGGAAGCCTTCTGAAGAAAACTTCCTAAAACACTTACTTTGTTGCACATAGTCAAGTATTTGATTGCTCTCCTAATGAAAAAGGAGGAAGGAGGGAGGACCATGAAAAGAAGAAAGGTAGTAGTGAAAGGTCACCCACTAAATCCCCCTTGAAATTACAAGCAACAAGCTGGTTTCTGACTAATTCTGGCTCAAAAACTATTTCTGAATTCATCACTGAACACAAATCCTCATTTTAAAGACTGGTCATTAAGTTATTCCTGAGGGAGAGATCAAATATTTTTTAAAAATTTGAGAGAAATGTGTTTAGATTTATTTTGTCTTTGTTATGACAATAATCACCATAACCCTTGCCTTGGCATGAAGGAATGTGTGTATGTCACAGGAAAGCTGCAACCTTTTGCACCTAACCCTGTCCAAAAATCCCCATCTCAGCACAACCGTGTTGTCACAAGAAGCTTCATCAGAAACACGAGTGATAGAACAGGCAGGACTGGGAATTAGCAGGAAACATTTATATCTCAGTCTATCCTGAGCTATTAGGGGTTCTGATGACTTAGCCTTTCTTTCAGATGAGATAAAAACAGAGGTACCGGCATCTGGTGGCCATTAGGAAACCAGAGATATTGGAGTTATTAGACATTGCTTCCTGGTGATATTCCAAAACAAACAATTAGATTTGGCCTTCCTAAAATTCCTTGCTGTTTCAGAGAAAATCATATATTCTTCCACCCACTGAAAGGTGCTGTGCAATGTTTATTGGCATGCTGCAAAATAGAACATTGCAGGAATCTAATACACTATACTCCACAATGACATGACACCTGCTTTATCTCATTATTTATTATCCAAAAATTACTATTCTTGTTGCCTAAATATCCTCTCCTCCTTTATCCTTCTGTCAGAGCTCAAGAAAAGGCAGTGAGAGATACTGAATAATGCCAAATTGACCCTGAAAACTCTTTCCACCTGCTGTTGCTGTCCTTTGAGATTTCCAAGAGGTCAAAACTAAGCAATAGCTGCATATAAACATACTCCCACATGCGTTTTTACTTGAATCATCTACAATAGCTTTGGACATTCTAATGGTAATCTTACCCAAGTATTACAACCCTGATTAATTTCTCTATTTGTAAGAGGCATGTGTTCCTAGAATGAACACTGATACGTATTTTCTGGCTTGACCAGGTTTCCTGTATTGTTTTGTCTGTACAGGGGCAGATTATTCCCAAGTATATGAAATAATTTTATGTTTTCTGGAAGAGTAATGCTTCTGTTGTTGCAAGGAAGAAAAGAGAATTATCCCTTCGGATCACTGATCATTGACTCAAAAAGATTTATGTTCTGAGCTATCACATCAACAACCAGCTTAACAATAAAATACTGTTGCATAAAGGTTCCTTTTTTATGGTCTCTATTTACATGACAGCAGCATAAAGCACAGCTGTGCTAAGAGATCACCATCCTGCCACTATTTTGTTACAAGACTGAGGAGAAAGAACAGTTTTTGGAGAAATCACAATTGTTTCCAAGATTTCCTTCAGCTAGCTACTTACCAACACCTTCCTATTGCAATAAGCAATTTTAAATTGAAATCAGGCTTGAACCTCCACATCTATACACAGGAAAAACATTTAGCTTAGGCATTCTCTGTGTTTGAAGAGGCAGAGGATCTGCCATCACTGATACTGATTCTGTTTAATGAAAGCTGTGTGTATACAATATCTTAAACAGCAGCAGTGCAATTCTATAATCGGTGTGATGAGACTGCCCCTTGTTGAACAGTAATTTCCCATGATTTCTTCAGGTTTTGCAAGTATCTTTTGAAGTAGGGGTTGTATTTCAATTCTGCCTTTTCATGCAGGAGAGTAGGGTCAGATCTGGTGACCTGAGCTCACAGGTGAGATAATTACAGAAGCAGGAATAAAAATGTGAGAAAGCTCACAACTTCACAGTGACCTTACAGAAAAGAATATTCCTTTATGTGCGCATGGACATAATTAAGCATCATGAGATTTTAACAAAGTTGATGTAAGTAGTAGCTGAAGAGTATTTTTGAAATATAAAATCTGCATGCAATTGCATGCTCTGGACTGCTAGATTCTACGTTTCCTTCTTCTAACCACAAGAAAAAATTCACAGCTATCTACACTCCCACATTCATCAGACAGACTAATGCTGCTGTGACAGGTACAAGACCTACAGTTGCAGTGGGAGAAATATATACAGAGCCAAAAGTTCATCCTACGAAATGATCCAACCATTAACTTCCTAACCCCTCCCCAGAGGCAAACAGCAACTTCAAATTGAAGAGTGGGGTTGTACATTGTACACCCTGACACCCTGCAGATTCCTTTGTGGTACAGAATACATTAATAAGGGCAAAAGGTTATTTTCCAACAAAGACTGTAAATTGAATTCTATAGAAAATCAAACAAAAGGTTACATGAGTGTTCATTTACCTATGAGCAGTGAATTCCAAAGAAAGTATTTCATTTCAGACTTTGCAAAGGTGCCCTAACAACAGCAGCTTATACGCCACAGGTACTCCATAAACAAGGTGAAATTAATTCATATCAAATTTCAGTCAGATGTACTGACCTGACAAAGACTTCAATTAGTTTTTTCACCAAATGAATTCAGGTTTTAAGACCTTTGTTAACAAATAGTACAGAAATAGTAAATGAAAGAACAAACTCATTTTACTGAAGCTGATTACTGCTAAAGCACACAGGCTTGCAGAGTGGCAGAAGTGGGAACTAAAGGATGGACTAGGAAGTGACCTTTTTTTTAATTAGATAAGTTCTCTTATCTAAAGGTATAAGTTGTCTAACTTATGTGGATTTAAACCAGCTACAGACATATTCCCTGCCTCACATTGAGCATTTGCTGTGTTGAAGGTGTAAAGGCTTGTATCAAATTATACATTAAAATGGAAAAAGGCACATAACAGAGGCTTGCTGAGACACCATCAGTAACACCTGCCCTCCTTCCTCCTCTGCATACATATGCTCCATATATTGGGCCTAGGCACAGCCTCCTGCCAGATAATGGCAACAACAGCAAACAGGATCCCTGGCACCTGCACCGCAGGCTGCCCTGCTGGAGTGCCTCACTCCATTCAACAGCCTCTCCTGCCACGAACTCCTGCTCATCCAAAACCACAGAAAATTCAAAAATAATACTTAAAGAAAGCAGAATCAATTAATGTCTTTTAAAAGCTGAACTTTGTTCTGAACACTTAATTGTCCAGAGTGAATCAAACATGACATAATCTAACACAGCAGATCCTGTAGGCCAGAAAAGTATGATTTTATTTTATTTTTTCTTTATCCTTTTGGTCTTCAATCCAGCCCTGTCTAAACAAACCTCCATCCAGCTTGTCAGCGATCCTGACTCCAAAAGCATAGGGTGCCACTTGTTTCATACAAAGATGCAAGAAACCCCACAGCTGACAAGTGTGAGATAACCCAGTCTTAGGGAAACCTCCTGATTTCCTCAACACTGCTGAAGTCAAACATCCAGATGTTACATAACAGGCACCTGCAATCAAGCACCTGACTTAAAAGCTGTGAAAAAAACCTTGTATTTTTGGATCATTTTTTTCTCTCCTGGTTTCCTCAACTTTTGTCGAAGATTTAGGGATAGGAACCAAGATTTTATTTTAAATAAGAGTAGGTGCTCTCATCTTCATGGGAAAATCTACAAGACTTAAAAATCCCAATTCTTTGCAATAAAAATCAAAGCTCAAAATTCTGCAGGACTGCTAAAGATTTTTTTAAATAAAAATTACTGTGCACTACTGTTAAACAATAGCATTCTAAGGTTAGGACAATTAAAACTAGCAAAATCCTTAGTACTCTTAAATCCAATCCTCTTGTAAAGAAAAGGATCTGAAACCACCTATATCCCCAGACAATATACTATACAATTACTTATGTTTTTATTTACAATATGCTTTGGTAGCTTGAAGAGAACAAAGTAACACTAACTTTATTCTGTTGCTTTACACAGACACTGTTTGTTTGCTACTCTCTAGAAATTAGGATTACATAAAAGCCTAACCAGCCCCATGGGACCTCAGTGGAATATATGTAAAGTACAAGACTTATGTAAATTCATTAGTTTTCCACAACTAAATCTCAAATTCAAAGTTGCATTCAGATAATGTTTAACAAAACACGTTTTCTGTTATTTTTATGATTCTCTAATCATTCATATATATATATATATGAATGAGAGACAGTAGGTTACTCATGAAAATCAAGAAAGCAAAACTCTTGTAGCACCTTAGGAAACTTGGGAAAAAAACCACAAATAAGCACACATACAACTCCTCCTTCAAATTCCTTTTAATGTTTACCTTTCAACAATTACCTTATGCCACAACCAACTTCATATGTTTTATCTGCAAAATACTAGTTTCCTGCTCTAACTATAAAGTATCAGATAGAAGTCAATACCCTGCCACGGTTCCTTGATATGATGTAGTTTTGCATGGCTGGGTTCTGGTGAAGAAAGGGGGGCTGCAGACCAACTTTGGTGGGTGTCTTGCCTCCAGCCAGGGCTAAACCACCACATATGATCAGGCAGGAATTATTGATTTTGGGCTTATCAAGAGCAGAGGATGAGGTGGATATAGACTAAGCAACTTGGAAGCATTTTAATCTCTTCTGTAACTTTTCCAAGATACAAGTTGATACTAGTGTTACTTCAACACAGTGTAAGGTATAACCTAAACAACCAGGCATAGGATGCTGCTGACCTTCAGTACATAAGGAAAAAAAGGATAACTCATGCCAGACCCTAAATAAAATTCAAAACCAAACAGAGTAACCAGTTCAACAAGGCCCCAGCTGACATACTGTGTAAGGTGCAGGCTAAATTCTCACTGACCTCAGATAAACACAATAGCAAAGACTATGCCTGACAGCAGAGTGATGGTTTTTTAATGGTCTCTGCCTTCCTTACTACCACATACACAACTTCAAGCTCTTACAATGCACTACTTCTGCCTATCAACATCCAGTATTTGAGATTAATGAAAATTCACAACATTTTTCATAAAGATTAATCCTGATGGCTTTTCCCTTTTAAAAAAAAAAACCAAAACCAAACCAAATCAAAACCATGCAGATAAAGAAGTGCTGTAAATCTGAGATCTGTAAGCTGCTGGACTGCAGAAGGGCCCCTCTAAACAAGTATGTTGTAGAGCTAGCCTGTACCTGCGTCTCACTGCACATTCCTCTGGCAAAGGAATTCAGGCCCGAAACCTGGTACCCCTCTGCCCTCCTGTGAGTGAGCTCATAATACCGGAATGAAGAGGAGGGAAATGACTTTCTCCCTGGAATTTCTTTAATGGAAATAAGCACACATCTTGATGAAATAATGGATGCTGAAGTATTTTGTCTGGTTATGCTTACACACAGAACACTTTTTATAACATATAGAAAAAATAAATAAATTCAATTATATCATATAATCCAAACAATATCTGTTACCAGTATCAGTCCACAAAGATAACTGGACTGACAAGTCTGTGCAGGGAAAACTGTAAAACAATCATTCCAGATCTGGACCTTAGATTAATAAAAATTAAACAAACAAAAAAATCCAAGGTCTCCTTTTCCTTTGTTTCACAAGCTGAGAAAAAAAGAAAGAAATGAGAAATGGATCTGGAGAGCTACAGCCAGCTGCAGAATATTCCTGTTAATAGCAGCTCAGAACGAAAATTAATAATTTCCTAATACTGTTTGATGAAATTTGCTCAATATCTGCTGGTTTATAAATCAGATTTATGTTTGAAAAACAAATCAAGTCTTTTCAAATCACGGTAATTTTTTTGTCACAGTAGTTTACTTCTACCCAAAATACTTAATAAATATTTTGATTTGCAGTTCATAAAGTATCCTTTAATAGAGTTGAAAAGTCATAGTAGCACTGGAGATCCGATATAAACATTAATTAATTCTACTCCACCAGTGTCAGACTGTAGTTGAGACTAGCTGCTAGTTTGTAATGTTTGCCACTCCTTTCTGAAACACGTGCAGAACTTGGCTGGGTAGTGTGAAGCCTAAAGATAAAAACCAACTAGACTGTTTAGAAACTTCACAGCACTGTGCTTGCACACAGAACAAAAATTCAATTGAATGGAGATCCTTTAAATAGCCATAATCAACTTTTTACAGCTTTGTGCCTTCTTGGTTAGAGGTTCAACCCTTCCAGATCTTTAAAAGCTGATTGTACAAGTCTTCTCATTTACAGAAGAACCTTAGGGCATACAAAGTGCTACCAATTATGATGCAACCGTTCAAAGAAGCAAAGGTACATAATACACTTATGGTCATTATGCAAAGTGATATTTTGCATTTCCTGGCTGTAATATCTGTTTTCATCCAGCAGCTGGAGCACAGAGCTGTAAATCGCAATCCAATCCTGCTGTTGGCTTGCCATATGACCTGGGGCAAAGCTTTCTTCACAAATGCAAGACAGTAATAATATTGTTTAGCCTAGCACAAAACATGGCCAGGCACAGTTGAAAAGTACCTGCAAATCACTCAGACCCAGGGCAAGAAGACAATGCAGTAATGCAACCCATGATCATGTATTTGACAGTTAAAATTGTAACATGTTACTTCATATGTAAACAAAGGAAACAGTGTGAAACATATGCCCATGATAAAAGAACCCCAGAAAATGGACAGAACAGACTGAACACTGTTGCTGTAAGATTAAACAGGCACGTTCATTTGACAGTTCAACCTATCCTGCAAGTCTCAGCAAACATGTTTTAAATTCAATGGAAAACATGCTCTGCAACATTAAAAGATGTTCTGACCCAGACCCCAGTTTGTACAATTTAGGAAGACCAATCTTTGCGAAACCTCTGAGGTGATTTTCTGCAATTACTTGAGGTTCTGCTGAGGGTTCTCAACACTCCACCTTCTCCTAGACCAATCCACTCACATGGAAATTGCACCACTAAGAGATGTTAGGTCAAACCATAGTTTGGACCCCATTCTAATTATCTAGTCAGGTTTCAGTTTAATCCTAACAAGATTATAGATTCATGGAGGTTAAGGTTGTTAAAAGTACCACAGAGCAAGCCATATAATCACTGCCTTGAAGAAACCATCTAAAGTATTTTGTTTATGGTCACCAACTCATTTAACTTTAAAACCTCTGTGAAATTTAAGGAGTATTATCTTTATCTATTTGTGGTTAAAGTAGGCTAAAGATGCAAGATTTACTTTGGCAACTAGAATATTTCACATTTGTTACAGGGTGGTTTGAAAGCTTCTTGCCTTCACTGTCATTTTAAGGTCTGGTCTCTTTATACCTCACACCTTTTCAGGTCACAGCAAAAAGCAAAGTACCATCTGTAAGAGGAGATTTCAATGGCAGTTTGCAGTTTAAGCCAAAACTACTTTATTAGATTAAAAACACTCAACTCCTCCTTTGTAGAAATGATCGTACAGTATACAGTTTACAAGAAGAGTGCTGTTAAAAACTGTGTTTCAGATGAAAACAGATAAAAAACCTTTTGCTAAGTAGCAAGTAGTGTGTTTGTTAAACCTATTCCCCTAGTGAATCATACAGTAAAACGAATATGCATTTCAAAAGTACACCAGAAATAAAGTACCTTAATTCTGGCACTCGGGTTACTGCAAACCACCTCAGTCATGTCCACAAGACTGAGACTCACCATGCTTGAACCCTTTCCAGTAATAAAGGGTCAGTATGTTCCTTGCAAAATGCTATATGCTGTGCAATGTGATACAGGACTGGATAACCTCACCTTCCAGCTGAACCCACTCTTCATGTGTGCTGTAGTTCATGTACAAGGTCTTTACAAAAATACATTAATTTTAAAGATAATGCTCCAACTCTCAACCCCTTCACACGCATTTTGATGACAGTCTAAAAAAAATCTCACAAGGATGGCTTAGGCTGAAAGCCCACAAGCTCCTTTTATGGAAAAGTCAGAATACTACTATAAATTTCTAGTTCTCCAAGCTTGCTTTTTGCCAGTGTTTTCACTCCTGCAGGCTATGTTCTTCCAGTTCAGTTACACCCCGCTTTGTGGATAGGTTTAATCATCAAAGCACAATACAATGATTCACCTTCCTTTTGTTTTGATGTGCTTCTACTGTAGCAGAAGTAGTAATTCCAAACTGCTTTCAAAACCAAAGGCAAAAGAAATCTTACTCTCTTTTCTTACAGAAACTTCAATGTATTGCCTTTTCTAGCTTGTTCCAAATTAATTTAGATGCAGCACCTAAGGTGATGTTTAGATTTTAGCTCTGTTATACATCACACCGAGGTCTTCCTAAATGTTTAATTCAAGGATGGAATCATTTGTTCCTATTAGTAATGGGAAAAGCCATGAATGTTAGGTACAACCCTCTTAGACATATATGTGCAACAGAGATTCCTCAGTAACAGGCATTGACACGCCCTCACTGCTTAGAGTGAGGCATCAGAAAAAGCACTACAGGATTAACTGCCAGGAGTCATACTAGCATCCTCCCTAGACTACTAAAGCACAAAGAAGAGCTAGAAATGCAGATGAGCTTAGGAGCACGTCGAGGCAAGGGCTGGAGGCTGTCTGAAGTACAGTAGGTTACAGCCAAATAGGAGAAAACAGACCAGGGAACAAGGCAAACTCAGAAGACAGTAGCTATTGACATCACAGTGGACTGAAGCAAATCAGCGCAACTTGGTTCACAGTGTTAATACTCTCCATATTAAGGTAACTAAGTGAGCAGAGACTATGCAAACTGGATGTTGCTGGTTTAGTGGCCCAATGAGGTTGACACAACCAAAGCTAATCAAAACCCTGCAGAAACAACAAGACAGGAAGCTAGCATAGACCACAGGGTTCTCTACAGATTTGTATTCACTTGGGTAACAGCAGGATCAGAGGGCCAGCAAACTCACTTCCAAACTGAACTGTGGAAAAAAAGTGGCAAAAAAGCCAGAGAAGCAGCAGAACCATTGAACAGTTCCTGTGTATTATCCACCTCCGCATGCTCTCTCAGACCTGAAAGAGGAGGAAGCCATTCTGAAAAGACTTTGAACACAAGTAGTAACATTAATGTCAACACCTTTTGAAAAGTAGAAAGTTAAACAGAGCTACTGGAGAACACAGCCACGCGACAGAAGGGGAAGTTGTGTGGAGAAACCCAAGGCACAATAAACTGCAGGAAATCTGTGCAAAATTTACAGGAACAAGTTATTTGCTTTCTCCACGTATTTTCAGATTTATTACCTATACCTCCCAGCTGCCTTTTAGCAAGGAACAAGTAACAAGACCTGTATGATTCCACTCTAACTACTCTTCCTTGACAGACATGCAAACTGAAAGCTCAGCTTCTCAGGAGAGTAAAAGCCTTCTTGAGTTACAAGATATTGTTAAAGAAAAACACACCTAAGGAAATAAAAGTTCATAATGTCAATGACTGATCTCCCTTTCCACTGATCATCTTCATCCAATAATACTTAACATTGTAGTCACTATCAATACTGCATTTCACAGGTACCATCTAACAAGCAACTCCTTCCAATCCCTTTCAAAACACAGACTGATCTTGTTAGAGTGATCCCTTCCACAGGTAACAGCAGAAGTGCTTTCATTTTACTTTTGTTCACAGTAACAAAGAAAGCAGTCCTTTATTTTGAGACTGGATTCTCAGACAGCTTAAAAATTATCTATCAAAGCTTTAAAAAAAAAAAACACACCTTATATTTTCTTCTTTGCCATTATTATAACATTTAAGCTGAGATACGGTTACAAGAGTCCCTTTCTTACTGACATAGTAATACAACTCTATACTGGTATCTAGGCAATAACTTAATTTTAAATCATCATCCACAGGGGGACACCAAACCCACTGGAAGGAAAGGAGGAGGTCAAGTAACTCAACAGTTCTGTTAGCAAAGAATTTCTCATCTGTATCTACCATGACTCCACGACCAACTCAAAATACTATTACACCACTGTATGAAAATAGCTTTTTTCCTTCCAGAAATACCTTATTATTTTGAGGAACCTAGATAATTGCCTTAAAAGAAGTGATAATCCCATAAAAGGCACTGATAAAACATTAAAACTGGATGGCATCTCTGAAATACAATTGTTTCCTTTGCAGTGTTTTGTTGCTCTTCCTTCCAAGTTCATCTCAGACAATGCCCAAAAACCAGGTGCATCATATTGTCTGATACATAACCAAAACTGTCTGACAAGAGACTCTTTGGATGTCTCATCTGAATGCTCAGTACTCAGTAGCAAAAGTACTTCCAGAAATAATGCAGAGTATCTATATAAAGTGGAAATAGCTTTTGGATCAATTACACTCTTCAAAAAACACTGCAGCTTCCTACAGATTAAAAAAAAGCAACTCATTAAACACTAAGAGCTGGCAATACACTGACAACCTTGCCTAAACAGATACAGTGTCTCTGGGGATATGGGAGAGTAAGAAGTTCTTGTCTCCCTGTACAAGTTGAGGAGTTACCAGCTCTCCTCCTGGAGCAGTCCTATGCCTTCAAAACTGAGTATGACTATTAAACAAAAATTAATTTACAAGCCAGAGTCATTTCAATATCACAACTTTCTGCTGTCTCTAGTATTCTCCCAGTATCTGTATCAGCATGTTACTGCACATCTCAGGAGGAAGAGTTGGTAAGGAATAAGGTACCAGACTCCTACTCATAGAGACTGTCTGTACTGCAGAGTTGGACAAAGGATAGAGAAGCCCTATCATGAAATGCCCTCCCTACCTTAGGGACACCAGCATGACTTACTAATAGCAGTTGTTAAATCAGGGGAGCACAGTGGCTAGCAGTAAAGCTGGCTTGTCCAGAAGGGGAAATAAAATTCTTCTTCAGGTCATACAATGCCTCTCACACCTATGAAAAAGGCAGCCACAACCTTAAATGGGTAATGGTATGAAAAAACCTCTAAAACACAAGCACATACGTTACTTCATTTCACAGCTGCTGTGACCTAACACAATATCCAAGTGCCACATAAAATGCCACATTTTATACAAAATTACCTTTAGCACACAGAAAATATTTAGCAAATAAACAATTCTTTGTTCAGATGAGAGAGAAAGGCATATTCAGCTTTAAATGAAAATGTTCCATAAAATTCAACATGCCTTGGCAAGGGCCAGATAATTAGCACTGTTATGAACTATCTGCTTCTGATTTTTTTTTTAAAAGTAATTATCATTATTTTCCTACAGAACCATGGAATAACTCTCATTATTTTGCTACAGACTTATTACTATTCAAACTTGACCTTTACAGAATGGCCATTCTCAATGCTGTACATGAATCTTCACCAAACAAGTGACTCAACACCCGTGCATTCTTACAGATTAGAAGCTGTTATATCCAGTAAACAAATCCTGAGATTTACAAGATTACGTTTGCATTTCATGTTATTTCTTGAATTCTGTAGATTCCATCCTAACTTTACATAGGAGTGAGCTTTATCAGGAAAGAAGTAGTACCTGCAGTAAAGATACAGCTGTGAGAGTCAAACTACAGCAAGACTGCATACTTGTAAATACTGAATAAAATTGCAAAGAAACAAAAAGCCTTTTAAAATAAGTCTTAGTGGATAAGGCCATATTTGCAGAAACCGAATTGTGGAAAGTGGAACAATGAGAGCTGCAACTCTGTTTTTAAATATCCACAATTAAACAGCTTTTTTTTTCCCCCCCTGTCAGAGCTCTGAGACAAAATTTATTTCTGGCATAAGGCCACTGAAAACGACAAGCTTTGTTCAATCAAGCCGGTCAAGTACATATAAAATGAACAAACATTTGGAAACATTTATATCATCAATTAAAGAAAAAACCCCAAAATATCACACAGAAAACCTGGGATATATTAAGAGAAGAGAGAAGTAAGATCACTTGGGGTAGCTTGTCAAACTAGCAGAGCTTCAGTTACTTAAAATAGAGCAGACTGCCCAGAACTGGTTTTGGCACACAGTTTTTATTTGCCTACTTGGATACTGTAGATGTTCAGCTGAACAAGATACTGAGTACAAGAAAAGGAGGGTATCTCTAGTTAATCAGCACATTTATTAGCAAAAAAAACCAAACCCAAAACGAACAAAAACCTAACAACCCAAAAATTAGAAGATTTGGAAGAGTTGCAATAGTACATGAAACGCACACTCATAAAACAAAAGCTAACTGAACTCTAGCTAAAAGGTTGGTTGCCCCAAGAGAGCAAAACCAACAGTAAATCCCAATAGTAGTACCTTAGGATATCACAGCACAACTACCACGTATTCCAGGTGTGCTCAACTAGCCAAACAACAGCAGAGAGGAAATAAATGAGAGGTTCTCTCACCTGTACCTCAGGTATGGTCTCAAGTGGGCACAGAATGACTGCTAGGACCATGATGCAGCTCAGCTGAGAGCTTTGTGAAGAGATGAGAATCCCAAATTTCACTGCAAGATGCTGTCTTTAGACTTTGTGGCCATTTCCATCTAATGCTGCATCTCACATTTATGAGGGGACATTCCAGAAGTATTAGCAAAAGTCTGATTATAACTTTAAAAATCCCGCTTCTAAAACCTTACTCTGCCCTGAAGCCTGGAAAAGCCCCAGGGGCTGACAACCATCAGCTGAGGCAAACACCTGCCTCTCTAACATTCTTTCAACATTTTGTCTTACTCCCCCAGATCTGGGCCAACTTTGTTGTTTGTCTTACAGTGTAATGAATGTCTTGAAGATAGTACTACATTTCTGGTTTATGCTTGCACAGCATCTTGTACCAATACTCCTGGTTCATGATAAATGCAAATTACTGATAATAAAAGACCGAAAACATGAATGAAGCATAGCTTCTGGAGTGACTTAAGCTGAAAGCTGTTAGGGGAAACTCTTAGGTCACTATTAGCAATCAGTCTACAAATGAGGTAACAACTCCCCCTGTGTAAAAGCCAATCAATCCATGTTTTCAACATTTGGTTCAAGAAAATGTTCATTGCATTACAAGATTAATTTTGTGCTTTGTGCCATTCAAGAGGTATCATCATTTACATCCAGAACAAATACGTAAAAACTGAAGAATTAATTTTGATACTTTTAGAAATCCTATTCTTACAGAGGGAGAGATTACACCTTGTAACTGTGACCTCTGAGTCAAAGCCATTTTTGATACAAATTTATTCAAGATGCTGGCCTGACAGCCAGTGCCTACTTAGCTGTGTCCACAGAGGTCTTCCTGAAGAATGCTCAACAACTTAGTACAATATTATAGCATGTTTCTTTTACAACAGATAAGTTATTGAAATCAGATTAATTCAATGATGAACAAGATTATAAATCACATTATCTTGAGCAACAAGTGCTGAAATTGTCTGTCTTTGTGAATAGTCTTCTAGAAATTTTATTAGTCTGTATTAACCTAAATGTTTAACCTCATTTTATTAACATTTACTTAACTGTGCTCAGTCACTTCAAACTATATAACAGAGAACAATTAAGAAAGGTATCAGAGATTCTTACTTTTCCTAAGAAAAAGCTCTACGTAGTGCTTTTTTTTCTTTTTTTGAAAATTAATTCTTCAGTTTTTACGTATTTGTTCTGGATGTAAATGATGATACCTCTTGAATGGCACAAAGCACAAAATTAATCTTGTAATGCAATGAACATTTTCTTGAACCAAATGTTGAAAACATGGATTGATTGGCTTTTACACAGGAGGAGTTGTTACCTCTTTTGTAGACTGATTGCTAATAGCAATTTCAATTGCTAGTATTTTCTCTTAACAGCTTACTTCAGGCTGGGAAGTGTGGTTGGGTGTTTTTGATTCAGCAATACCAGCAATTTACCCACTACTTTATCTGAAAAGTTGACAAAAATGTAGATGTATATCTTTCCTGTTGAGCATGTTTAACAGCATTTTTAATAAGAATTAAATGCATTAACTGTTTAGGCATATAAAGCACTAAAACTAAGTACTTTAAGAATTTATTTCTGACTCTTTCATTCTTTTAGACTGATTTCACAACTGAGATTTTGCTTATTTTCTAACCCTGCAGAAAACTGGCAAGAAGGCACAGAAGTGGCACATAGATACTTACTGTGCCAGACTTAAATTGGCAAAGTGCCTTTATGGGCAACAAAACACATCAGGAACCTGACAAAAAACTGACTGCATAAAAGGTGAGCCTTCCAACAGGCAAAAAGCAAAATTGAAGCTAATTAAAAACCTGCTGCAATTACACCTGCATTCAATCAGGAATAGTTTCACTGACACATTGTGTGCATTTATAAAATAAAGACTGTGAATGTGACACATTTGTTTCAAAAGAAGCCTTGAAAATACTTGCTTTATAAAAGTAATTTCCACACAGATTCCACTGCAGCAGGTATATGTGGAAGAACAGTTCTTGGTTTTGTTGAAGAAAAAACATAAAAAGAAACTCTCCTAGCTTCCCACTTCGTCTAATCTTTTAATCTTTGAGAAGATTAGAGCTTGTAACTACCACCTGATCAGGATGATGAAATTCTACTAGTGCAGTTGAATACTTAAAGTGCAAAGCAGAATCAAGGCTTTCATGTTTATGAGAGGTATAAACCCCTCTGCTATTAAGCACCTTTCCAAAAGATTTCTTCTCAGTTGCGCGTGAAGGTACAATTTTAATCAAGAGTAGGAAAAGCAGTACAAGAACATTGGCTCACAAATTAAGAACCCACATTCTGTTAGAAGTCTGTTAAAAGTTGAATTAGAATAAACATGCTTAAAACATTATACTGCCTACTTCCATTAATTCATTATTGCATATGTGCTATAAAGTCTGGAGCACAAATATTATAGCATTGTACAATCTTAATTTATATCACCATATAACAGAGATAATTTCTTTTGAACAGCTGACTGTACATCAGTTGGACGCTCGGTTTAGGCTACAGATTTTCCAGAGGACTCTCTCATTCTCTACAGTTGAGTGGAATAACAATTTCAGCATCTCAGTTGCAGAAAGTCTATTACAGCACCAAAAAAATGGAAAATTATGAACATTTAAGAAGCCTGTGATCTCTTACTAATCTGTTTTAACGTTAATTAGGAACAGCAAGAGACGTTCTATGTTTATGTCACAAAATTGTGAGATTGACAGATCATAAAACCATTGCTTCTGTATGCCAACTTGGAATTCAAAACGCATTTACTAATTCATAGTTGTGAACCTTGATGCAGTGCTTAACAGCTTAATCCTTTAATTTCTCACATCACTTTTACTTAGTTATGAGGTTTACTGGGTTGGATCCCTTGCGAGCAGGGCTCTAAAGGGTGAGCTTTTAACAGAGAGATTTGAGAAGAGACTAAAAAAGGACGAAAGGTAGTCAGTTGCCAAGAGAGATATTTATCATCCTTTCAGACACAGAGAGCTGCTACACGGAATACAGATGGTCTTTCACCCCTGCGTACTTCGAGAAAAATAATCGAAGTGGAGCGGAGGAAAAGCACAAAGGAACCGCGAAGCGGGTGTGCACGGCAATTAAAAAAAAAGAAAAAATAAAAAAATCCCGTAACTTTCTGAGGGGAGTGAGGAGGTGCCTGTTTTCTGGCCGAAGGATGCGCAAACCCCAACAGGTCTAAGCCTCCAGCGAGGCACCGGCGCAGTCGGGACCTGCACACTTACCCCGCTCACCAGCTCCGCGCCCAGGCAGAGGAGCACCAGCATCAGCACCCTGCAGGGAGGCAAAGCATCGAGTCACCCTCGGGGCCGCGGGGCACCGTGAGGAGGGGGCCGCCGCGCCTCGGCACTCACCCTGTGCGCCCCGCGGCCGGTGGGACAGGGGCGCAGCTGCGGCCCATGCTTCTGGCAGCCTACGGGAAGGCGGAGAGAACGCAGCCTGGTTACGCGCCGCTGCTCCCACGCGGGCACCGGCTCCGCGCCGCCGGAGGAAGAGGAGGGCCCGCCGCCGCCACTCAGGGCGGGCAGGGCCCCTGCGCGCTCGCGGGCCGGGCACGGCGGGGGTCGCCGCCGCTCACCTCTGCGGTGCGGCCGCTTCGCCGGCTCCTTCCCCCCTTACACTCCCCCTACGACGGAGGCCAAGGGTACCTCACCCTGGGAGAGCGGCTGGGCTAGCTTCAGCGGCACTGCCCGCTCGGGGTCGGTCACCGCTCGCTTTCCACAGCGCCCGAGCCCCCTCAGGGCGCCCGCCGCCTTCCGCTCCCTACGCTGGTGCGCGCCGCACCGTGCCAGAGCATGCCTGGGCAGAAAGTTTCTGCAGTCTTCACCGAGGCGTCGCACCTGAGCGGAGCCGGGCGGGACAGGACTAAACCGGGCAAGACGCGCCGATCGCCCCGCACACTCCACCACCCGCCCCTCCCGAGGTGCAACCCACCACTGCCAACAACTCCCCCCCCCCTCGCTCACACACCGAGGTGCCTCCGCCGGAGAAAGTAGTCCGGGGTCCAGCGACTGCCCGCCCGGTGGAGGTACGGGGCGGGGAGATGCAGGCGACCGCCCTTCGAGACGACAAAACCCCGGCGCCCATGGAGGAAGGGCGTCGGTGGGGAACCACGACCACTTTAGAGTGGGGCAGCAGCGCTCCCTGCCCCACACACCCTCCGTCGCCGCCCGCCCGCGGTGCGGATGAATATTGTGGGGCAAGTAGTCCCGGGAGGACTTGAGCCGGGGGAAGTGGGCGAGTGCCGCAGAGGGGCGGGTGTTGGTAGCCGCCTGGAGGGATTTGCGCTGCCCTCACTGAGTTATGCCCGCGCTGTGGAATCGGTTCTGGAGCTCCTGAGCGGGCCGGATGGGACCTCGGTGGAGGAGCCGCAGCCTGGCTGCTGGCTGCTTGGTGCTGCTGCTGGGGTGCTGGGGGCCAGAGGAGGCGGTAGCGGCGGTGAGTGTGTGGCGCCCTCCTTGTTCTTCTCTGGTGCTGCCTAGCGCCGCTGTCCCTGCCTGGCGCGGCGGCAGCGCAGAGGCTCCGGGGGAGCTTCTGAGCACCTTCTAAAGTGGGGTGGCTGGGGGGGTTCTTCCCGGCTGCGGAGGCCGCGGCCCCTGACAGGAGCCCGGTGGCGCTCTCTGCCGCGGGGCGGGTGGGGGTCGGAGGCGCGAGGCCGGGCCGCGCGCGGGAGGGTGCCTGGCCGCCCTCAGGTGTCGGGGCTCCCGCCGGGCAGTGCCCGCCCCGGGTAAAGGCTCCTCGGCGCCGCTGGCGTCGGAGCGGCTCTCCGCGGTACCATGTGCCCTTGGCACGGCGGGGTTCGTTGGCGGCTTGTGGGAAGGCAGGAGAGAGCGTGAGTGCGAGGCGGGGGGAGCCCGGGCGAGCTTTGTGTGCGCTCTGAATCCGTTGGCCCTCCAGGACAAAGGAGGGAAAATATTCCCCAGTGCAAAAAGGACCCTCGTGAAGGGGTGTCAGAGCTCTTACCACTGAGCCTTCACCTGCATCTGCTGGTCGCACCTGGGCTTGGCAGGGACTCGGAGGCTTGTGGGCATGCTTTGCAGGACTGCTGTGCCTCAGCTCGGGACTTGGTTTTCCCGAGGGCTGTATTACTGCTTTCTCAGAACCTAAGCTGAGATGCGCGTGGGTCACAGAGGGTGTGCAGTTGGTGGCCTGGAGAAGACATTTGTTTCCCTCTTTGGGAGAGGGATGCTTCCCTGGGGTGGCTCGAGCCACGAAACTGAGAGGAGGGAAAGGTGATCACTAGTGTCCCCTTTTGAGGCACTTGACTAAAACCTTCAGCTGTTAATGAGTGGTGAAATTAACCTGTGTTGAAATATGAGCCTTTTAGTTAACTTAGCATTTTTACAATTCCTTCCTCGGGCTGTTTGATGTTTTTATGTTTACTTAGAGAAAACGAATACAGATTTCAGTTCCTTAGGGTTACTCTCTAGTCAAAAAAATCGTAGTATGTTATGGTAATAGGTGTAGAATCCATTTCTACTATTTCACCCCTCCAATTTTGTAGTTGGAGCTGAAAAAAATCTTATTTGTCTTGAACAATTCTTTGAAGTGCATTCCTTTACAGTGAACTCTGTAGACCTTTCATCTGCCCTTCCAAAAAGCAACAACCCTCTATAACGTACTCCTTTCCTTGTGATGCCCAGATCTGTACTCAAGTGTAAGTTATAGTAGTGTGCTATCAGAGCTTACTGATTTGGAGAACTGCTTGTCCCTGTGTTGTCTGTAATACTAGTTCTGATGCTGTTAAGAGCCCCCTCACCCCAGCCTACCTCTCGTAAGGACCCCAAAGAAGGATCTGGTCAATCCCACCTACAGGACTTCACTATTTTAGCATGCAGGGGTTGAGGGTGGGGAGGTTTGTGTGTATAAAATGTCCCCTTTTTTCAGAGAGGTTCACATGTGTGATTGGTGGAAATCTCTGGGGTCTGGGAAGGGGGCTGTGCTGGGCTGACCATGGAGGCAGTCCCCTGCCTCGGGACAAATGCTGAAAGAAGAAGAGACAATGGTGGAGTTATTGGTTCTCAATCCTAGGATGAGGGCCTCTGGGGATTTAGTACCCCACAGTGAGATGAGGTTAATCAAAAACCCAAGGGCTAGTGGGGGTGAGGAAGAGAGAGATACCTCTGTTCCAAGCTATGTAACTCCCACTGATGCCTTATCTGAAAGGTCTAATGGTTTCTCAAGGCTTTGCTGTTCTGATGTCGTTGAATCTCCTGTGATAACGCTAAATGATCCTTACCAATGAGGATCAGCATTTTATGTTTCCCATCATCAGAAGGGGTTGAACTAGTACTGTAGCCATATGCATGATACACGGTCTTCTCTGTGAATTTTATTTTGAGGTCTTATGCCAGAATCCTTGCTTCCCCCAGCCAGATATGGTGGTATGACTTCAAGTCATTATGGTGTCCTTATTAAAATAATATCCGAAATTTATTTAATCTCACAATACACACTTCAAATGCAAAAGACTTTGCTCCATCATTCATTCAAATAGTGTGTATGGCTGTGTGATTGGTAACAAGATGTGAGAATATAGTTGAGAGTCATCTGTCAGTATGGACATTATAGGGAAATCCCAATGACTTGTAAAAAAAATGCTAAAACCTTGTACTTGAGTAAGGATGAATTTAATTGTTTGGGGTTTTGGCTGGGTTTCCATAGCTCACTGTCTAAACTTGGTGATTAATATATGGATCATGCTATGCATTCTTGTACAGATTCAATGTAGGAGGAAGTGTGTAAATACTGATGAACAGTGTAAAAGTAGCTGGGAGTTTGAGAACACTTACTTTAGAGTGGGAGAGTGAATGAGGCTGAAGATGGTGTCATCAGAGCATAGAGTGATTTGAAGTTACAGTGTAAAAAATGTGCTTATTTACTGTATGCTTTTATTGGAGATTGAGTGCTCATAATAAGGGACAATATTATTGCTTAAGTGCCTTGGTGTTTTTTATACAGATCTATATATAGGTATAAAATCTTAGTAACCTATTCCTCTACACAGAATGCTTGTCTTTTCCTGGCAGGCTTATACTTGCACTGTGTTATAGAAAAGTGATTGCAAGTTGTGATTTCAATGGGGAAATCTATTTAAGGAACATAGATGGACTAAATTCTTGAATGGTGCTAATCTATGAAACTCACTTTCAGTTAGTAACTGTCTGTTGGTTTTTATTGGCAAAAAATTTCCCTCTAGTCAAGTACAAATAGACCTGGTCATCCCAAAAGTTACTAAAAATGAAGTAACTTCTGCAGCATCTTTTTTTTTTGCCTTCTGTCATAACTCCAAATTTGAGTGAAAGTGTAGGGATGAAAGTAGTTGTTCATATATGGTAAGGCAGCCTGTAAAAATGGGTATAGTTTGTGTTTAAAAAAGTAATTTATTATTCATGAAAGTTCTCTTAAGTTTAGTTGGTTTTTTTCCTTTCAGAGTTTACCATGTATATACATCCTAGAATGTCGTTAATGATAATGTCCTTGATTAATATGGTTGATTTATAAAAGAAGGTCCTCTCTGTTTCTTGTTTACCCTAGCTATTCTATCATAGTGGGGTCGTGGTTATATTATTTCCCATTGTGTAACTGGCTGTGGCTCTTTCTGGTTACAAAAGCTAGGTTTGTAAAAGCAGAAAGAAATGGATGCTGGCTTCCAGGATTCAAAAAGTATTTCATCCTGAAATTCCATGGATGTGTCTTGATTAGTCATGCACAAGACTCTCGGCTTGAGCCTTGCTTCATGTTATGAAACCCTCCTGCTTGCAACATGTCATTTGTCATGTGTTTTGCTTTTGACCTTTCATGGCTCTTAGTTAAAGGTATATAATAAAAGTTGTATATCAATGTATTTTCTGTCATGTACTAAAATTTAAACAAATCAGTGGAATCCTGAATGAAATCTAATATGACAGCCATTTGGATTATAGTAGGACCTTTTGTGGATAAACCTTCAAAAACCATTCTGCATCTTTCATGTGTTGGAAATAAACTCACAGTTCAGTGGAAAATTCTTGGCTTTAATTTTCCTGGTCATGAATGAATTAGTCTAATCACTGAAAGCAATTATCTAAGTCACCAGTATTGACAGCAAAAAGGGAAACTTTCATAGGACCAAGTGTTTCTTTATTTAACAGCAAATGAAAATTTACATAATAGTCTCTTTCTACTAAGAATAAGCATTATTGCTTACTGTGGTGTGATTCGCTGCTGTTGGTTTTACTAGAATATATGGGAACTTTTCTATATTACAAAACAATTGTAATCAGTAAGAACATCCTAACAGATCTAATATTCATGGCTGCTGTCTGGGACAAAGTGTAGTAAAGCATCTGTTCTGCACGTACAGTGAAGATGGATTGTGAATTTCTTTCATTGACTTAGATTAAAATACTTCCTTCTCTAATTGCATCCATTGTGTAAATTCTCCACTGGTATCACCACTTAACGAGATGCCTAGATAACACTCATACATTCTAGGAATAGTATTATGCAATCATAGAGAATGAAAGTAGCCTCTGCCAGTAATGGTAATACCAGACAAATTGCCTTGAATGAAGACACTTTTGGTTTATCTGTTTCGTAAGTCTGCATGGACTGAGTAATGTTTAAAAACCACTGGGGTGTTTTTTAGTTCTTGCTATGTGCAGTGTTTGGCTGTCTAATGCTGACTACAGACTTTCTGTGCTATAAACCATGTTTCCTCTAGAGTAGCTAAAATAAAACTTGTTTAAAAGATACAGTGCTGGTATGGTTTTAAGGATCTTTAAGCAGTATCCTCTACACTTCTGTGAAAGATTAGCAATGCCATTAAGCCTTAAGTATCATCAGTACTGTGAAGCTTCTGAAAAAGTAAATGTGCTGAGCAAATTGCCAAGTGTATGTGGAGGAAAAAGCTTCAATGTAATAGGAAATTACTGACAGAATAAGCATAGCTGAGCCAAAGAGGAAAGGGTCCTGTTGTAAGGAATAGAATTCTAATGCATATTTTCTATCCTGAATAAGCCTAAAATTATGTGAGAGTGCAGTTGTACTCTTAGGTGTACTTTCTTCTGTGACAATTTTCATATGTAGTAAAAAAACTAATCATAATTGTAAGTTGGAAGATTCATATTTACTTAAACACTGTTCTTAGTTCTAACTAGTCAAGAGGCCACCTCAAGGTCTCAGCACAGTTGACAGCATTCAGAACATTAATTTTGTATTTTCCTTTTGTGGAGGGTGTCTTACACAGTATGTGTTTGTCTGTTATTCTGTTATAATGTAACAAAAGAAAAATAAATTGTAGTGACAATGTTGATAGGGAGATTTTTCCACCTGAAATGTGTGTTTTGGGATAAAAATAGGGGAACTTTAAAGCTATGGGCTTCAGCTGACTTGAAGGTGGTAACTGTTGGATTTCTGGTTTTGTGCCCTTCTTCAACTTGGAGTGGAAGGAAAACAGTTTAGTCTCATCTGTATTTTTGCGTTTATGTAATCTCTATGGACAATTAAAATGTCAGAGTTGAATTTCAATCTTTTCTCTCTTCTGGCACTGTAAGAGGCATCAGCATACCACACATCTAGCTATTTTACTTTTGGTTCTAGTTTATCAACAAAATTTTTCTTTTTACTGATGCATATAGCTAGACCTGCAAAGCTGTCCTACTGTGGACTAATCTGATCCCACTGTGTGTTAGGTAAGCTTTGCTACTGAGCTCTGCTGAAAACCCTGCTTTCTGTCGTCTTGAACTTCTTAACTTTCCAAAGATAAGCAAAGCTCTAGTCACTTCCCTGGCTGCAAACACACTAGTAAGTCATTTTGCTGGTGTCTGGATTGGTCAGGGCTTTCTGCTGAAATATATTAAACATGTTGGAAAGTGTATTTTTTTTTTTTTCTAGGAATTACTTTTGTTGTTATAAATGTGAATCTTAGCTTTAAAACACGCCATTAATTTAGAGAAAGGTATTTATGCTGCATTGCTTCCTAGGGAATTTAGATGGTTTTAGAAGACAGATTTATACAGCCCTTAGTTGCAGCTGAGGTGTATGTACGCGGTAGATACCCCTCCTAAAGAAGGAATGGTGAGCATAGAGGAAAACTTTGGTTTGTGTTGAAATGCTTCACTGTCATGAAACTAAGACTTTAATCTCTTTCCGCCTTTCTTTACTGTAATAGTTGTTTTTCATCTCCTTGTGTTATATTTGGAGATGTAGTTATGGTAGATAAGATCACCTTGTTGGTTTGGGTAGAAAACCTGAAGGCTGACTAGGTCCCTATGGGCCTCTTGCATGAGGTTAAGGTAAAATGCTGCTGTTTCTCAGGCTCACTTGAGAGCTATGGCAGATAATCAGCAGAGCTATATTGGAATGGCTTCACTTAAGAGCTTGAGCAGTTTGTGATAGAGGTAAAGCTTTATAGTGGTACTTCAGCTCTGAGGTTTTTAAGAACTACTAGTGTAAGTTACACAAGTTACCTTTTTAGTACTTTTATATACAGAATTAAGCAGAACTACACAGGCTTTCTAGCTTAATTTTCAGTTTGACTGGCTTTTTGTGTGGCTTCTGAACTAGACAAAAATACAAGAACAAATGTGCTAAACAATAATGTGTTCTTGCAATTGGAAACTTAAGAAAAATCCCTGAGCACTTGATAACAATGATGGGTTTTGAACCATGTTCCAAGTAAGGTGTTTGGAATAATCAGTTGCCTGGGTTTCACTCCCAGCTTCTGCTTTGGGAAAGCCATCTCTTTCTACCCTGTTACTTTGCCTGCTTAAGAAGCTATGAAACTCTTGAGAGGGGTGCTGGCTTTTTTTTGCTTGCCTACAGTGCTGTAGGTTGGCAATCTTTTTTCCCCTGTTATCAACTCTTCTATGATGTTCTTACAGGAGGTGTCTTCTGCTTTTCTGTCTTAATCTTTCTATAAGCAATGCTTATACTTTCTATTAAGTATGATGCGAAAATGGTGATTTGGGATTAATTAGCTCTGCAAAGACTAGTGTCAAATGCATTTTTTCATTCAACTCTGGATTCGCAGGTACTACTACCTTAACTACATGTTGCTAAACAAATAACTTTATAGTAAACACTTTATGGCAGTATTTCTCATCTTCATATGTTGAAAGAAAATAATTTCTGAGGCTGCATACTTCACTTCTATCCTAAATGCTGTTTTCCTGATAGGGAAAAGACAAAAACATGACTATTTCTTACTCAAGCTAGGGGAAATAGAGTGATGATTTTGAGATCTATACATATATATGTGTATGTATATAGTGGACTTATTAATATTTCTTCAGTACTCTGAAAAATGTCAAAAGCTTTCATTCTGTTCAGAATAGTTAATTTTATTACTGTCCATTCTGGTTCACAGCCTAACTCTTGCATTAGTTATTAATTGCATAAAGCTGTCATGCTTAAGCAGGCAGTACTTCAACACTTGCATTTATTTTTTTGGCTTGACGTTGTTAGCCGTGAGGGTAGTTCTTACGTTAAGGCATGGAGGCACTGGTCTGTGTCTACTAAGTGTAGCTTTGATTCTTCAGAGCAAACTTTTCTCTTTATGCACTTAAATCCGGCCAGTGTCCAATAGAGAAGAAAATGACCACCCTGGGCAAGGAACTGCACTCTTTCTACACTTTGAATCAAAGTAGCAAATATTAAAAACCACAGTTAAATAGCTTTACTTAAAGCAATGAAAATTAACATGACCTGCAGGCAAGGCTAGACAAGCCTTCAGCTCTCAAAAGTTGTTTTCCTGACAAGAAATGCCACTGCAAAATGGCATTTGGGTAAAGGAGCATATGAACTCACTTTTAAAGCCTTCTAAAAGTAATCCTTTTTATGAGATAGTGATTTTTCTGGAGTCAAGCTACTTTGAACTAACCTGTTATACAGAATGACAGAAGAAGCCATGGTTTTGGAAAGGCCAAGTAACTTCTAGTTATTGTTCAGATAATATGAATTGCCTTAATCAGGGAAAATACTTATTCTGAATTAGTTTAAGACCACTCCTATTGTATTTTGAACCTTTAAGGGAAAAGGTATTCAGAAGGAAAAGGAGGCTTCTTCACTGGATAGCAAAATGAGAATTTATATTTAACTCTTTGTATCTCTTTCATGTAGTCAGATATGAGGAAAAAATCCTTTAGGTTTCTGCAGAAAACACTAATTTTTAAAAATTCTTAAGTTACTAAATATTTAAAACAGCAAGGAGAATCTGGAGAAAATGAGAACTTGCAAGGCTTGTGTTGGCTTTTTTGGCTTTGATTCCAGTATTTCTTAATGGGGAAGGTAGTGCTGTGAAAGTTTCTAGAAGCCTGTGCCCAGACTGCCCAGGCAAACAGTACAAACATTGACACAAAAGTTGACTTTTGTGTGGGTGAGGTTTTTCATAGTTTTGACTGAAGGGGAAGTGTATATGTAGTGTCATTTAGTTTCTGATCCAGAGTGCTTATGGAAGCTTTTTGAGAATAGAATTGGTGACACTCCTCCACACCTGTGTGTCTAGGCATACAAATCTTGAAAGTAGCTTTTCTGTTCTAAAAGCTTTCAAATTCCTAAAGCAACAGTAGTAACAAAGTGTTAAAACAGCTAAGATGTTTTTTGTATCCTAGGTGAACCTAGAAAATTCCTTCACTTGAGGCCTGAGTGAGAAAATGCTTCTTGACAGGTCTAGTCATGCTCAGAAAATGTGTATTTTTAGAATATCAGCATGCTGTACCTAGCAGTGAGAATAATCAAACAGGTCTTTTAAAGATCCTTAAATTGCTAATATACTACAGAAGTAATTGTGGAGGAACAGCACAGCCAGTCAGGCGCAGTGGTGGAAATAGTATTGCATTGGGGTTTTCTTCTTTTTAAACAGCCAGACTAAGCAAACGTGTTTAATGTCAATAAGATGATGGATCACTGTGGAGGTATTGTCCTAAACTTCATGGTAAGCTTTTCAGTGACTTTTTTTATTTTGGTAGCAGAAAAGTACATTAACTTTTTTTGGTAAAGATTATTTAAAATAGCAAGGAAACTCGTAAGCTTTTTGGTGGTGTTCATGGTGTAGCAGAGATGAACTCTTAAATTATCAAACACTGAAATAATATTTTGTTGCTAGAAGAGTTCAGAGGACAAATACAGAAGGTGGATGTTTAAAGTATAAATATGAAATTCTGAATTCTAATCGTTAGAAACTGATAATGAAACTGCAATTGTGATCTTCCTACTCTGGAGGCTCCATTAGGTGACCTCTTGCTCAACCAGAGCTGTCTTTGAAGTTCTGTATTTTTTTTCTTGTAATAGTTACAGTCTAAAAGGAAATTGCAACAGTATCTTCTATTCCAGACTTTGCTTGCAGAAGGAATACACTTGAAACTTTGTGGGAATGCTCCATATTGAGAGCTTGTATGTAACCTACCAGTTACTGCAGTGTGCAGAGTATCTATCACAGACTTGCAGCAGGTTATTTTCTTTGGATATATTTAACTGCAAATAGCGCTTGTGGGAGTTGGTATACTCCCTAAAACAGGGTGCCTCAGGCAATACTTTCCATTAGAGAAAGTGACTTTCTGTTTTGGAATGTATACAAATGCCAGGGGCTGTTTCTTATTCCTGCCAAGCTTCAGACTGAACTGCATCTCCAGTTTTGATAATACTTAAGGGCTGTTTTATATGGTTGGATTTTGTTCCTTTGATAGGCTGCTGGAACCATGTGCACTCTCTCCTTGCCTATTCCTGCTTCTTTTGGACTTATTTAATGCAGTGTTGGAAGGAAGACAGCTCAGACATGGTCAAAGGATCACCCTAAGGAGATACTTTAAGTTAAATATGGCTACCTTGCTACTAACTAACTTTCAGAGAGTGATTGTGAATAAAAGCAATTGCTGGAGAAAGCAATAATTAAATTTATATGTGTCAAAACAAGGAGAAGCTTACTGCTGAAGACTTTTTCTGCTTCCCAAAATAAATGGTGCTCAACTGTTTACATGCTACCATTGAAAGTCACGCTTTGCTTGCAAGTTTTAAGTGAATGGAGTCCCTCTAATTATTTTGAAAAAGGAATATTCAGGTTATGTATTTTAAATTGTGTCTTCCTGAAGCACTATCTGGTACACTTTAATGGACTTGTCATATTCCAATGAAATATTTTCATTACTGAACTTCCCAGGAGGAATACTCAGTTGTAGCCGCTTCTTTAAAATATCTTTTTATGTTCTGGGGGAAAAAGAGATAAAATACAGAAAAACTATTATAAATGCTTAGACATCAGGTTCTGCTTGAAACAAAAACACAAAGTGCATTTCTTTTTCCCCTACACCCCCTTTCTCTAGCACTGATCAGACTTATTTTGCCTTTCCTACTACTGGTAAAGTGTTAATATTTTTAAAACTTGTTGGTTTTTCAGCGATTTTGTAAAGATCTTATCTGTGGTCCTTTTAGCTAGTTCTTTGGCAAGGGTTCAACTTTTCTTTTAATGTAGCAGGTCTGACAAGTGTCACTTAATTCCCAGGGCATGCTTTCTGATCCATGCTGATCAGTGCAAACCAAATGTAATGATCCTCAGGATAATGTACTATATAGCCTCTAGATATAATTTCTCTACTGTAAGGAAATGAAACCTATTTCTTCTAATAAAGTTTGATTATCTAATTAAAAGATCTGTGTGCTAGATAGAACGATCTATTAGCACTAGCCTGTAGCTGTCCCTTCCAGCATTTTAAAGGCAATAAAATACACTCAGCCCTCCTTTTGCTTTGCCCCTGTGAAGCAGTCTGTGAAATTACTATTATGATCCTCCGGATCACTAGAAGCTCACTCTTTTTTAGCAAGGTTCACCTTGCTATGTAGTACCTCACTTGAAGGGACAGGTGTTCTAAGGCAACTTTGAGCTATTGCTAGGACATAGCCTGTGGGTTAGTAAACTAACTTGAGCAGATAAAAGGGCTACTCTTTATGGGCTGAAGTTAAGCATGTGAGTTCCTGAACATGCATCTGAGGGCTCCTACAAAATATCTAACTTTTATCAGTTTTAGGGATTTCTGAACCCATGTGGATAAAAGAAAAGGGCCTCCCGACTCATCAGGTCCTGTTGCTCTAGTCTTTTGGAAATGCCTCTGACTTAACAGGGTTAGGACAATTGTTTTGTCTTCAGTGCTTCTCTATTTAACTTGGCCCTATTCAGTGGCACTTAGTCTTTCAACTTTGATTACCTGAGGCAGGAGAGTAGCTTTTTTTTATTAGTATTGAGCAATTCAGAGAAAGCATTGCCCATAGTGCTATCTTCAGGTATTAAAATGCACACTATGCTGATGCTACAGGCATAAACAGATGATAAAAGAGCTTTAGCTAGAAGAACCTTGAGCTATGATAATCAGTCCAAGAACTGAAGGAGAATGGATTTGATAATCACCTCCACCACAAAAAAATTCCCCAGACACCCACCAAGCCTTAAGTTAGTTAGGTCTTGTTCTGACAGTTAAGAGGGTGTGTACTACTTCAGATAACATCACAATGTGATATCACTGTGCAGAGCTTCATTTTAGTATGTATACTTGCTTAATCTTTGGTATTGAGTGCTTTCAGTAGTTTCAAGATAGACCACAGTGGAGTTGATTATTCTGAAATGCTGTTCTATTTTGTCTATCCTTTCTCAGAGGAAGAAGTGGATTTCTGTTCTTGTGTGGTCTGCTTCATGCACTTGACACATCAAGGTGCAGTTGTCAGTGACAAATGGCTGACATCCATCATCAGGACTCAGGAATTGAAGCTTCCTCTGTTGCATGTTATATGGATGAAGGTGAGGAACAGGACATTTTCTGGGGAATTAGTCTGGAGTCTGTATCCTTATTCCGTTTCCTGAACCAGAAAAGGATTAAAACAGATTGTCAGAATGAGTGGTGTTATAACACTTGCCTTGCAAGCATATCTGAGGTCTTACAAGCCTAGCTGACAGTTAGGTCTAGGTTTGTGTTACGTTTGGACATGGTTATATAAAGTGGCAACATCTAACACCTGTCACTTGGGAAAGGTCCTAAATGGCTAGTAAATCTTAACGTGTAATGAGTACCATATGGCATGCCTTATTTGCAGCTGGAAAAAATCAGTAGGCCTCAAGAGGCTAGTGATTAGAGACCGGTGTGTAAAATTCAAGTAAAACAGACTTCCTGAGAAGCAATGTGGCTCTACTGTATACTGCCACTGACTGAACATCAGGTACTTAATGCTTGTGTTTCGGTGCTAGTGTTAGTTGCAGAAATGTGTAACTGGACAGGCAAAGATGGAGGCATGCTTAAAATTAACCATTCCTCTAATTTGCTATGTACTTGTTTAAGGAGTTTGGCTGTGGTCTGTAAAAGAGCTAGAGGATGGCTTGTGTTCCAAGTTCAGCATTTGGAACTGAAATGAGCAGTAGTGAAGTGTAGGCTGCCTACAGAGGTGGTATAACTTACCCATCCCCAAAGCCTCCTATTCAAAAAATGAAAAGCCAACCAGTGTTACTTTGTTTAGGGTGTTCCTCTGTTAATGCTGCTATTCAGCAGGCAGTGCAGCATTTGGATGAGCCTCTAAAGAGGGAAATGGAGTTTGTAATCCGTTAGTTCATGAACTTGGAGACAAAGTGGGCTAGAATACCTTGTGGTTTACGTTCTGGTTTGTGTTCTTTGCTTGCACTATTTACCAGGAGGTGTACTTTCCAAATCTAACCATAATGCTTTTTTAAGATATGACCTCTGGATGTCAGCATACAGGTGGTACTTAACCTGAGTTGCTATTAGAGGAAACGTTTGCAAATTCATACAGGATAGTGTTGGAGCTGTTTGGAAATTTGTTTGTTAGCGCAGGAGTAAAAGTACTTGGCTTCTCAGGTCTCTTAAATTTTAGCATTGAAATGCTTGGAAGAAGGGCAGTGGAACTTGATGTGAGTATTGTGCTTTCTTTGTGTCCCACTCAGTAAAATATACTACACTGAAGGTCATTCTAATCTTGTAAGATTCACAGGCCACAGGAGCATAAGAGTTTTCAGAAGTAGTAAGAATTGTCCACAGTTGAATGCAAGGCTGGCAGCACTCATTAGAGTGGTAACAATTATTTTTGAAGATAAAGTTTTGTAGAAAATGAGCTATTGTGAGTCGCAAGAGCCAATTCTGTTCTTTGTACTGCTTGCTTAAAGTTTCTTCATGTCCCAAATAACTATGTCTCTTGCTTCTTAAAGCTGAGTATGGAGAGAGTGATGTCAGGCATAGTAGGGAAGCTGACTGGATGCCTAGCTGGGCTCTTGCACCTTGTCCTCTTCTCTGGTTCAGGAATCAGATACAGAAAGATTGTCAGGCTGTGATACCTCCTTTTCCAGGGGAATAACTTCTGTGTGTATTTCCTTCTTGCTTCTAGAAGGTCAGAATCTTTGTATGACCTTCCTGCTGACTTGCAGCCACTCTTGGGCTTGTTAGGGATGAGTCCTTCCCATTTTAGTTTGGTTTATTCCTGTTTCTAGAAACTCAGATCAGCAGTTTAGGCATTTGAATAGCCTGTTTTCTGCTGCCCTTGTTTGCCAATTGAGTCTTTTGTGCAGCAGTAGCAGCTGCTGCATGGTGGGGCCCTGGACCTGCCAAAATCTATAATCTTGTATCTGAACCTTTTTTAGGAGCTTCCAGGAAAGGAGAGAGAAATTACTCCCTGTCTTGTGCTGAGGTTTATAGGGAGAAATCTTTATGGGCAAATAGTTGCAGTCTGGGGATGAATGAGAGTTAAACAAGCTTTAGGGCATTAATTCAATAGAGACTTTGAGTCCGAAAATGGCCTA
Organism: Porphyrio hochstetteri; assembly: GCA_020800305.1. Taxonomy (NCBI): domain Eukaryota; kingdom Metazoa; phylum Chordata; class Aves; order Gruiformes; family Rallidae; genus Porphyrio; species Porphyrio hochstetteri. The sequence goes on from CM036917.1 coordinate 22,640,271, forward strand.
TGGTTACACTAGGATCACTGGTTTATGCTGCAAATATTGCCTTTATTTAAACTAAAAGATAACCTTTGCAGAGAACTATGTATTAACAAGCTATAATTAGTTCAGTTCAAAGCAGTAAAATTCCGTGTTGTTTTAGTACAAAGTACAGGCAGGGAAAAACTCAGTTTTCCTTAGAGAGCTCACCTCTATTTCTTGTGGCCACAATATTTTTAACATAAACATACTTGCTTAAAGATTTTGCATATTCTGAAGGTAGTTATGCCAAGGTTCTCTTATATTCTTAGTTTTTTAAAAGTAGCCCTTTTAATTCAAATCACTCACAGTAACTGTATTCTAAGAAAAATATTGATTCAAACTTCATAATCTTTTGTTTAGGGCGTGGTAACTAAATATAGTGAGACCCTTATGGCTATGTTTCATGTTATTGCTATAATTATTCAGCTGTCTAAATAGCAAACAACCTAGTACTGAGCCGTAAGATGAAAAAAGGATCTTTATCCATCAGGATCTCAGAATCTGTTTGTAATCTGCCTTGGTGTACTCATTCATCGTGTCCAGAAATGTGGCTACTACAGCTAAGAACTTCCTCTGCAAGCCTGAACAGATCTTGTCTTGTTCAAAGAAAGATAGTGCCTCGAGGTGTAACAGGTTAAATTGCTTGTCAGAAGTTCCCTTAAAGTTGATCGAAAACTTCTACAAATGTTTTGACTGTTTAGACTAGGAACTTATTCTCTTAGTATCTTTCTTCTAGTATCTTTAACTAGATAAATAGAGGGAAATGCTTACTTAAATGGGTATCTAATAATCTGTTAACTCAAATTCTGCTTTAGAAGTGTTACTGACCATAAATGCAATACTTCATTGAGAAAATAATAGCCACTTGGATTATAGAGCTGTGGTGGCTTTGCTGCCATAGCTGTCGTTACATAGATCTTTGAGTAATAAGCTGTTATCTGCAGGCTTGTACTCTTCTTAAGCCTAAAGAACAGGTATGTGAAATCATAATTAGAACTAACAATTACAGCTTTAACTCTGCTTGTTGAATCCTCACAAACCCTTTTGTTTCTTGGTTATATTCATGTCTAAACGAGTGAAAGGAAGCTCCACTTGCTGAAGATAAATGGTGAAATCTTTGACCTGGATGAGTAGTAAATCCTTAGCTAGATAACGGTGCAGGTATTTTATTACACACATCTTGGCAAGCTAATAAATGCAAGTATATTCTTCAGGACCACCACCAAAGAAAAGCTTAATCTTTGTCTGCTTGGAACTCAAAGGCTGAATTACTTTTCTGTTGTAAAGGGAGGGATGGATGGATAACAATTTGAGTTTTGCATGGTTACAGCAGAAGTAGTACTGTTGTCTCCTAAGGAAGGAGGGCAAAGGCATTTGTAACAGATGCTTTTCTGTATCTTGAATTCACCAATGCTCATCAGAGTGAATTTCTGATTGTAGAGCCAGTCTTTATATTGCTAGTTATCCACTAGTTATGCCTCCTTATATTCTGGACTGGTAAGCTGCCCTTTGAATGCAGGGGGTGGTGCTAGTAGCATTTAGGCAGCTCCTGTAGCGGCTAGAATAACTCAGGTGCATGATTTAACTGCTGTTTTTAAGCTTTGTTCTAGCAACAGGTCTTCCATGCTTGTCCAACAAGTAGTTGCAATATCTATTGTGAAAATTCTCTTCTACCAGCATTAAATCGTGAACAAGAGCAAATTATGAGATGCTGCTATTTAGCTTAGGAATCTGCTGTTCCCACGTTAAACTGCTGCTCATCAATAAAGTCTTACATGTTACAGCTAATGTAGGTATTGTGGGTGTTTGAGGAAATAAGTTTGGTTTACTACATGTGTGGTCTGGAGACAGACCTGCTGAATTGTGAAGTCCTAGTTCATTGTTTTCTGAACTAAAAGACTTCAAAAACGTTAAGTTTAGCCTAATTAACACTTTCATTGTTTCTGACCCCTTCCTTTTTGGCAATAAAAAGCTGGTGGGGGTGATGCATGCTAAGCAAGAATTTGAACGGTTTGATTTACCTCTATTTCTTTTGATACTGGGCTCTGTGGTTTGATATGACTCTATCAGAATGCAAGATAGTGTTTCATTCAGTGCTTTTTTTCATTTTCTCTCTAAAGAAAATAGTACTGTGTTAATTTTATTACCTGATTAGCTTGCTAACAAGAATAGCTGGTCCTGTGATGCTGCTAAATATTGAAGGAGACCTGAGGTGCTTGATAACAAATCTAAAGCTTAGTATTAGGAGAAAGTGCTCTTTGTATTAGCTTTTTTATAACACTTGGAAGGAAAGGAAAAAATAAAACCAGAAGTATTTAGTCTATTATGTGTCCATCCTGAAGTTGATATTGTACGTCATCTGAACAATAGTAATTCATTGCCTGCTGCAGATGGCAGAATGACCCATAAGCACATCAGCCTTGTAGAAGGACTTCTGTTACTTACCTCTGACAAAATATATGGGATTCAATTGCAAGTTTCAGGTTCGAGAACTATTAAGGAAGATGGATTGTGTGCTGTGTGGAAACCCTTAAAGAGTAACTGCTTTGGAATGGGTTTTATGACTGGTGGTTCTTTTAACCATTCTAGTGAATGGGAGTCTTAGTAAAGCCAAACTATCAAAAGGCTTAATTATATGTATTCAAATAAAGCCTAGTGAAACCAACTAGAAAAAAGTTTGGGAACATACAAATACAGGACACAAACAGCAATTGCTGCATAGTGTGGCTTGAGTGCATATTATTGCTTTTTTTCTAACCATTGCTGCTTGCTGTCTGTTCTCCCCCTGCAACTGGAGCATTGGCCCAGAGTTAAGTGTTGCTCCTCTAAGCAGAGTTCCTTGCAGAGTTTTAAGTTTTCTTTTAAAATTCTGGCCAACTTGTCCTACCTGAGGACATTAAGCAGTCCTCTATAACTTTTATTAGCTTGCTATTAGTAATCAATAAGGGAAAAATAATCTCTTCAGTTTTAGGAAGTCCCAAGTTGCTGTTCTCTCCTGGAATAGCATTTATATACCTGGTGGCTTTCAGAAATGTTTTGTCAGAAATTGAATGGCAACTGGAGAGGGGGAAGGAGTGAAATATGCTGAAATTGCTTTGTAACTGATGCCTCTAGACCTGATGTGAAATGAGGGAAATGTGCCCAATACATAAGGCAGGCTTCTAGACAAAACAAATTTTGAGGATAACTTAAGCTTATTCATTTTACTGACAGGAGTAAAATAAACCTGTGGCCAAGAGTAAGAAGTGACTTTGATTTCAAATGTGTACTTTTTTCTTCAAACTGAGAAACAAACAAAAAGCCAGAATTATGTTGGTGACATAAAGCAGTTTTCCTCAGTCCGTGTAAGACACAAAAGACTGAGCTTGTTCTGGAAGAATTATCCTTTGACTAGTAAACCAATACCATCCCTCCTTTTATAATCTAATGAAAGAACTTGCTCTCCGCACATGGATTCAATGGGGTAGAAGCTGTCAGGAAAATCCAATGAAAGGATTAGATAAACTCAGATTAATTAGAGCCCTTGATTGTGGCTTGCTATGCTGAAGTCACAGCAAAGACGATGGCAGTGATAGTGAGTTCATCTTATCAGATATATGGTGGGAAGTGGCAGGGGGGAAGCGATGGGAATATAGTAGTGATGTGTGGACACTAACTTCACCACACAAAGAGCTATAAAGGTATGTTTGTTTGGTGCCGGGTGCACTGGGGATAGCTCCTCTGCAAGCGTGACCACCAAACCTGGCAGTTCTCCTTAATTAGATACAGTAGAATGTTACCTATTCATGGAATTTCACCATACACTTAAGTATATACCTAACCTGTCCCTTCTTCATATTAAAATTAGTCCCAGGAAGTAATTTCCATAAACTCACAATCACAGAATCGTAGGGGTTGGAAGGGACCTCGAGAGATCATCAGGTCCAACCCCCCTGCCAAAGCATCTCCCTAGCACATATTGCACAGATAGGTGTCCAGGTGAGTCTTGAATCTCTCCAGAGAAGGAGACTCCACCACCTCCCTGGGCAGCCTGTCCCAGGGCTCTGTCACCCTCACTGTGTAAAAGTTCTTCCCCATGTTGGTGAGGAACTTCCTGTGCTCCAGTTTGCAGCCATTGCCCCTTGTCCTGTCCCCACAGCCACTGAAAAGGGGTTGGCCAATTCCCCCTGCATCCCATACTTAAGATATTTATAAACATTAATAAGGTCCCCCCTTAGTCTTCTTTTCCCCAGACTAAACAGTCTCAGCTCACTCAGCCTTTCCTCATAGGGGAGATGTTCCAGGCCCTTAATCATCTTCATAGCCCTTCTCTGGACTCTCTCAAGGAGATCCCTGTCCTTTTTATACCAGGGAGCCCAGAACTGGACACAATACTCCAGGTGGGGCCTGACCAGGGCAGAGTAGAGGGGGAGGATCACCTCCTGTGACCTGCTGGCCACACTCTTCCTGATGCATCCCAGGATCCCATTGGCCCTCTTAGCCACCAGGGCACGCTGCTGGCTCATAGCCAACCTGTCATCAACCAGGACCCCCAGGTCCTTCTCCACAGAGCTCTTCTCCAGCAGGTCATCCCCCAGCCTGTACTGATACAGACAGTTATTCCTCCCCAGGTGCTAGACTTTACACTTGCTTTTGTTGAATTTCATTAGGTTTCTCCCTGCCCAGCTTTCCAGCCTGTCCAGGTCTCGCTGGATGGCAGCGCAGTGTTCCTGTGTGTCAGCCACCCCTCCCAGCTTTGTATCATCGGGTACTTGCTGAGGGTGGATGCTATTCCCTCATCAAGGTCGTCGATGAAGATATTAAACAGGACTGGACCCAACACTGAGCCCTGGGGAACACCGCTAGTCACAGGCCTCCAGTCAGATTTTGTTCCACTGATCACGACCCTCTGAGCCCGGTCCGACAGCCAGTTCTCAACCCACCTCACTGTCCACTCATCTATCCCATGCTCTCTCAGCTTTGCTATCAGGATGTCATGGGAGACAGTATCAAAAGCCTTGCTGAAGTCAAGGTAGATGACATCCACTGCTCTCCCTCCATCCACCCAGCTGGTGATGAGATCATAGAAGGCTATGAGATTGGTCGAGCACAATCTTCCCTTGGTGAATCCATGCTGACTACTCCTCATGACCTTCTTCTCTTCCAGTTGGTTGGTGATGGCATCCAGAACAAGCTGTTCCATCACCTTTCCAGGGACAGAAGTGAGGCTGACTGGCCTATAATTGTTAGGGTCTTCCTTCTTGCCCTTTTTGAAGACCGGAGTGATATTGGCTATCCTCCAATCCTCAGGTACTTCTCCTGTTCTCCATGAGCTGTTGAAGATGATAGCGAGCGGCTCTGCAATCGCTTCCGCCAGCTCCCTCAGCACACACGGATGTATCCCATCCAGGCCCATGGATTTGTTTGCATTAATCCCTTTGAGTGGCTCCTGGACCACCCCTACCTCAATTAGAGGGAAGCTCTTCATTCCCCAAACACTCCTATTTTCATCCAGGATCCCGAGGGGCCTTTGGAGTGAAGACTGAGGCAAAGAAGGCATTCAGTATCTCCACCTTCTCATCATCACCCGATACCAGGACACCCACCTCATTCATCAAGGGACCTACATTATCCCTGATCATCCTCTTACTATTCACGTACCTGAAAAAACTCTTTTTATTATCCCTTATATCCCTTGCCAGCTTCAACTCCAAGCGGGCTTTAGCCTTCCTAGTCACATCCCTACAGGCCCTGACAACATCCCTATATTCCTCCCAGGTGCACAGACCCTGTTTCCATAGTTCATTAAACCTTCTGCTTCCTTTTGAGTTTACTCATGAGCTCCCTGCTCATCCACGCAGGTCTTCTGCCTCTCTTTCCCGATTTCTTGCTCAAAGGGATGCACCTGTCCTGTGCTTGGAAGAAGTGCTGTTTAAATGCTAGCCAGCTCTTACAGGTTCCCTTGCCTTCTAACAGCATAGCCCACGGGATAGCTCCTAATGGGTTGCGGAGGAGATCAAAGTTAGCTCTTCCAAAATTCAGGGTAGCTATCCTGCTTTTTGGCTTGCTTCTTCCATTCAGGATTTTGAACGGGATCATTTCGTGGTCGCTTTGTCCTAAGCTGCCCCCAACCTTCACCTCCCTGATGAGCCTGTCCTTGTTAGTAAGAACAAGGTCCAGCACCCACCCTCCCCTTGTAGGTTCCTGCACCATCTGTAGCAGGAAATTGTCCTCAACATACTGCAGAAATTGTCTGGACTGGGTACGACTGGCCATATTGCTTGCCCAGCAAATATCTGGGTAGTTGAAGTCCCCCATAAGGACCAGCGCCTGGGAGCTCGAGGCTACTTCTAGCTGCTCATAGAAAGCACTGTCAGCCCGCTCCTCTTGATCAGGGGGCCTATAGCACACACCCACAACAGTGTCACTCACACTACCGTGACCCTTGATTCTTACCCACAAGCACTCGACTGATGGGTCATCTTTCCCCAGGTGGATCTCAATACACTCAAGCTGCTCTCTCACATAAGGAGCAACTCCTCCACCTCTCCTCTCTAGCCTGTCTTTCCTGAAAAGCACATAGCCATCCATGACAGCATGCCAGTCATCCAGGCTGTCCCACCATGTCTCTGTGATCGCAATGAGATCGTGGCCCTGCGACCACACAAAGGTCTCTGATTCTTCCTGCTTGTTTCCCATGCTACATGCATTTGTATAAAGGCATTTTAGTGGGGCAGCAGGTGCAGGTATCCTCAGCAGATCACAGGAAGAATTCCAACAGGGGATGGGCAATAGTGGCTCCACTGAGGAGTCCTCAGGGCAATCCCCAGAATTTTCCCCACTATCACAAGGAACAACATCCCCAAGTCTGTCACTGTGCTGCTGGCATTTACCTTCTTCCACCGCCAACTCACGTTGTGTCTCCCAAAGCCCATGCCTAACCCCAAGAGCCACCATAATATCCCCTCCCCCCTTCCTAACTAGTTTAAAGCATGCTCAATGAGCCCTACCATCTCCTGGGCAAGGATTCGCTTACCTCTTTGGGACAGGTGAGCCCCATCATCAGTCATCATGCCAGGAGCAGAGTACACCTTCCCTTGGTCAAAAAACCTGAAGTTCCTATGCCGGCACCAGCCTTTCAGCCACTCATTCAATAGATGGGTTCTCCTGACCTGTTCCGAACCTCTCCTCCCACTAGTAGGGATAGATGAGAATATTATTTGAGCTCCGCCGCCCTCAACAAATCGCCCTAGATCACGAAACTCCTTCTTGATAGCACACAGGCTACACTTCATGATCGCATCCCTGCCTGCTTGAACAATCAGTAGAGGATAATAGTCAGAGGGTCTTACCAGCCCTGGGAGCCTTCTGGTAATATCATGGACCCTGGCTCCAGGGAGGCAGCACACCTCCCTTCATGTAGGGTCTGGTCTATAAATGGGGCCCTCTGTCCCTCTGAGAAGGGAATCCCCTACCACAAATACCCTTCTCTCTTGCCTAACAGAGGCAGTCTCAAGGCGTGCAGACTTTTGCCTCATTCTAGGCTTCCACTTCCTCTGAGGCAGGGGGTCTGCACTCATCCCTTCACATACCTCCTCCTCAACTTCCAGGGCCCCAAACCTGTTGCTTAGGGAAACCTGGGGGAGCAGGGTAGGTGGGCAGGGGGACCGCCTACGACGGCGAGACCGGACTGTCTTCCAGCCCTCCTCAGGGTTCAGGTCACTCCCATTTACCTCATTAGGACAGGACAGAGGGGCCGTCTTCAGCTTCGAGGTGTCCTCCTGGCACTCTTCCCTCTGGGATGCCAGGGAGCTACTCCACCACTCAATATCCCACTCACATTCCCTGATAGCTCTCAGTGATTCAAGCTCTTCTTTTAGTTTGATTACCAAACATAGCAGATCGTCCACCTGCTCACACCTCACACAGGTGAGGCATTTGCCCCTTTTCCCTGGCAGCAGCAAACTCAGGCATTCCCTGCAGCCAGAGACCTGAACCGCAGCATCCCTGGGCAGGCCCTCCAATGGGGTTGCCCCAGTCGTGTTGGGAGAACCTCTCCGCCTGGTGGAGACCATGGTTCAACTGACTGGGCACACAGCAGACAGGAATCCCTCGGCTCGCCCTGCGTACTCTGTGAGCACTAGCCGGTCGGCTCAAGTTACCCTTCCAAACTAGGAGGGGGCTAGCTCTGCCTGCTTGCCCTGCCTGCGCAAACTGATGTGCCACGCCCTTCTGACGTGCCATGCCCTGTTTGCCCGTCCTGTTCGCTGCGCTCCTGGTCGCTAGCACTCCAAGCGGCCCCTCTTGTATGGAGAGGGATTATTGCTGCTGCCCTTAGCTCTGCCCCCGATGAGTCTCACCTGCGTGCAGCCGCGGCGAGAAGCAATGGCTGCCACTGGGTGTGTCGCGCTGACTCTCCTCTCTAGTTAATTTTTTTGCCCTTGCGGATCGGTGCCTGGGGGCTGCCGCTTCCAGGAAGGGTCCCTCGATGAGAACTCCCGCTCCAGAGCCCTTCTCCCAATTGTGCCTGTGCACTGCCTCCTGGTGGTGGTCCTCGGGGGGGTCTCAGCAATGAAGGCTCAAAGTCTTCATGAGGATGAACTTTTCACCTCCTCCCCCTGGCAGATGCATAGTTGTGATTGTTCCAGATGGGCACAATTATCCTTGGGATGTTTCCTTCTAATCTATCCCAGGCACCACCTTCTTGGGATGCTTCCTCCTTATCAGTCCTGGGTCTGCTTTAAATTATTTCAAGAACATTAATCATGCAAGACTAACCATATTAGAAACGAGTTGTTCAAATGAGACATTGTTTATGCAAGGTCACCTCTGACATAACCACTACAGCACTTCAAACCATCATGTTAGCAAGCCCCCCCCAACAAGAATCTTGTTAGCAAGCCCCCTGTATCAGTAAGTAAGAATCAAATCGAAGGAGTTTCAGCCTTGTTCTTAAAAGCTGCCTCAGTTCTTATTCAATTTTGTGTAGCTGAAAGCTGAGAGATTTTAATAGGCATGGAGAGTGTGAGCAGCTCCTTATGATCAAGGCACAGCTCACTAGTACATCCAATACATTTTTAATCTTCCCTGTCACACTGGGCAATGTGTCCAACTCTCCAGAGCTAGGAATTGAGCTACTACTGAAGGCTTCTGGCTGGCTAATACAAGACAGGTGACTTGTTCAGTTCCCCAAGCTGAAACAAATGTAACAAGTGTAACTTAGAGGTCCAACTAGGTTTGGGGTAATTCAACTTTTCCATGTCTGAAAACCCAGTTAGTCCCTTAATTTTTCAGAACTATTGATTGGTTAAGCTGTTGCAAGGGCAAACTACTGATCATAGCCATCTAAATCTTACTCTTAATATAGATTTCCCCATGCTTGAAATGTTGTGGACATTGTATGTGCTTCCTTTGTTTGAGGTATAGATGAGCTGTTGCTCATGTGCAAGAGAAATTCCAAGTGTTGGCATGCATAGTACGGTGTCTGGATTTTCTTTGCGTTGATAGGAGATAGAGAATTAGATTTGTGATAGCAGAGATCTCTAGCCTGTGGCTGCTGAGAGTCTTTCAAACTTGTACTAGCTTGTTATGCAGTATTACATTCTCCTGTAGCACAATCTTTGTGCCTGCTTTCCCAAGTAAAAAAGGCCTTGAGATTATGGAAAAGTCTAAACAAGAAGAGAGTTTTCAGTCAGGTCATTAAGCTTTTTTTCTGTGCCAAAATGTTTTACTTTATGTTGTTTTTTATGCTATCCTGCAACATGACCCATAAGTGGCATGAATTGATCTTGATATAGTACAAATTCTCAGGGTTTTTTCTATTCAAACTGTTTAGTTTTTTTTTTTAAGAAAAGTAATTTGGTGGGGATACAAGTTGATGCAAATAAGAAACATAATCTGCCAAATACAGCTTTTGTACAGGAAGACAAGTGACTGCTGAGAGAATACTTCTCGATAAGCTTGTGGGTGAATAGTTTTTCCCAGGATTTAAGCCAAAAATTACTACCATTTGATAAAAGCGGGTATTTGAAGAGTTTTCTGATTACAGCTTCCCTTCATTGCTGTCTGGGAAAGTCCATGTTCCCTTCCTGGAGGTAATGCATCTGAACTGGATATCCAAAACCATCTGTCAAAGTGTTCAGTGAGTGCACCTGACTCTTTCACACAGCCTGATCGCATATGTTAAGAGGCTGCTCAAAGCGTAAGGAGTTGACCTGGATATAAAAACAACTTCAGAAGACAGTCACAGGTTTGAAAAGACCCCAACTATATTGATTAAATCAAAACACTTTGTTTTTCCTTTAAACTACAAATAGAATAAGGGGGAGTGGCACTTTATTAAGCTTTACAGGAAGATTTAGATTAATCTTAAACTTTTTTTAGTGCCACAGTATTGAGAAGGACATACTTTATATTTCAGCATCTTATCTATTGTCAGCTGTGGGATCTCCACCACTAGTTTTTCAACATGTGACTGGGCAAGGGCCTGTGCAACCTGGCCAAAGTTGCCTTGAGTGATTCCTTCCATACCAAATTATTCTGATTCTATTTTCTTTATTAATTGGATCTATTTTGTGTAGTCTTCATGCTGACAGAATCATTGCTGAAGATGTGTTAGCAGTAACAGTGTAGCTTTGTGCAGTTGTACTGTAGTGACACAGTAGCAAACAGATGGAATTTCACTATCTAAACTTGCCTTCATAAAACTGTGTATATCTAACTTGTTTTTTGAAGGGGCAATGGAGTCTTAAACAGTATTATTTTTTGCCTCCAGCTTTCTTTTATCTCTGCTCATCCCAATTGTTCTCTTTTACCTGAAATCATAGGAAATTTCTATTAGAAATATTCTCTGGAAGCTATGAGGAAGACTAAATGAGTGCCTTCTGTTCCATAACTCAAACTTTTCTTATTCTCTGCAGAATTTTGATCATGTTTCTATGTGTGTGCTATTTTCATTTGTGTAGCACGGGTTTTGGTAGTTCTTTTCATGTCTGCTGACTTCAGGTTTCCTCCCCCTGCCTCTTGGAGGCAGCAAAGACTTTTGTGGAGCTATGCTACCCTTGCAGTAAGAAGCCAGCGATGCTGTACAGTAAGCTACCTTGCTGTTTTTTTGGTGTTAGGCTTGTACTATGAGGCAAGGGAATACTAAGGTTAATCCCTTTTAAATGAAGCTTTGTTACTGAGATTAATCCTACAACGTGTTCACAAGGAATTTACTTTTTAAAAATTCACTTTTAAAAGTGAAAAGTATCTGCTACCAAATTCATAGGATAACTTGAATTCAAGGGGAACATCAGAATGGTATTTAGCCAAATACCCTGCTCCAAACAAGGTTGGCTATGAGGTCAAGCCAGGTGACACAGGGTTTTGTGCAACCTAAACTGGCCACTAACACTCACTTTAGGAAATAGCTCGGTAAACCCCTGTTAACTAAGAATTTTGAGTTTTCATATACATCAAATCAAGAAACTGATTACAAAAGCCAAATGGAAGATTCTGAGAGATGCTCTAGTCATGTCATGTAGCACTGCTACTGTACTTAAAGCTTTGCCTTTTACTATAAGATGCTTTAGCTGAGCCTGGGTTTGTATAGCTCCAGGTGCATTAAGATATTTCTGTGTTTTCGATCGGTTTGGTAATGTGTTTAAGCTAAGAGCCAGGACATTCCTAATGCCAGGTAGGTGATGGGTCATATCTCTAAATGCTTCTCTGATAGTGATGACTAGAAGTCAAGTGTGGGTGTACTTTGAATCTGGCACACAAATGGGTCTCCTGCTTAATTGAAATTTTTTGCATAATGTTTTCTGTAGGTTACTGGGGAAGGGGGCAAGGGGGGCTCCCAAATACTCGGCTTTTCAAATGTTTAAACTATGTGCTGTATTCTTTAATACAATGCTGCACCTGTTCTCAGAACAAGTTAAACACTAAAGTATTTCATGTAGCATATCTTCTAATGTGGGTTATGGTTTTTAACTATAAAGAAGTTTGAAAATTGAACATATGTATTATGTAGAGACGTTCTACAAAGAAATCTCACTTCTGCAAACACAGATGTGTTTGAAATGTCTGAAATCAACACAGAGCTCTGAGTAACCCATGTTGAGGTGGGGAGAGAATATAAACTAAGCAAATGTAGTGTGGAAGGGTTACTTAGCTCGGATCTTATTTTTGAATCAAGCTTACATATCTCCCTTCTGTGACCCATTATTGCTCCCCTTATGCTAGGGACAGTTGTAGCTGTCATGCTATGTCATGGACTGTGAATGCACCTAGATGAAATGCAGGGGTTTTAAAAAACATTTCTCTGAGCTGCGGAGGGAGAATTGTGTAGCAAGTATTTTTCCAGTAACTATCACAAATACGATCTTAGGCTTCAGGCTTGGTTAAACTCTAGTGCAAAACCTGACATCTACTGGTGGGAGCTGTAATTGAATTTTGTGTGGAGGCATGTGCAAAGAACCTGTTATATTGAAGTTCTGACCCCTTTGGCCATAGGTGTTGCATTATACCATTTACTCTAGAGTAAATGGTGTTTCAGCATATTAAAAATCTAAGATACTGAGGGAAACTTTAAAGTATATTAGTTAAGTACAAGCGTAGTTATTAGTAAAGGTGATTGAACTTTCAATTAACTGTATCTGCTTTGAACACTTGTATTGACTTGATGACAAGCTTTGTAGGTTTATGTTTTTAGACTAACTTCTTTGTAATAGTATTAAAGACTTCATATGGTCTTATGATATTTAAAAACTTTTTTTTTTCTTTTAAGGCTTGCCATGGGTGTACATCTATATCCAAATGTGATTGCAGTGGAGTAAAAGGTGAAAAGGTAAATATCTTGGTTTTTACTTTTTTCTTTCTGGCAGACCAACACACAAACCACTGAGGCACATGCCAACTTCAACAACTGAAGCTTATGGATGATAGCTTTTATTGTTGCTCATGTCTTTTCTGTGACCTTAGCTGTTACAACAACGTGGGGTGTTGAGTCAGACCAACTGGTCCATCTGATGTACAGAATTCTGTATCTTTATTTTTTCAAGAATGGGGGTTGTGGCACAAATTTCTCCAGCTATCTGACAGTGAAAAACAGAAGGGACATTCTAGTAAAATAGAAATAATTCCTATATACTGCCAGGGCCTACCTATGATAACTAGTTAGTGTGGCCAAGCTAAGGTGTGGATTGTGTAATAATGGCTATGCTAGTAACGCTTCAGTGTGAATTGCTTGCCTATTTTTCTTCAATTGCCTGCTCATAAGTAGTTGACACTCACTAACGTGCTCTGAACTTGCACTGTTTCTTACTTTATAATTTGTATAGCTGTATACTAAAGTGACTGCTGTCACTGTTTAAATGCTCAGCTGGACTGGAAGTGAAACAGTTCAGGTACAGCTTTCCCAACATACATATCTGTCACCAAAGTAAGCAGCTAGTTAACAGCCAGACATGTATTCTCAGATCAAGCAGAGTAAAAACAGACACCAACCCAAAAGTCAACCCTGTGGGGCTCATTCAATGCAACAGGCTGTTTCAGGCTACCCAGCAAGTGTCCTAAGGCCAAGAGATGCATGTTGATATCTCAGGAGCTTTCCTGTTTTCATGCAGCTTTGACTTCCACGCTCACTGCCTGAGCAAAATATACATATGCAGTTCTCCATTTCTATTACTATTATTTCTTACAGCTTTACAGCTTGTCCTTTGCAGAAATAACAGGTGCCCAGCACTACTTTTGGTTACGGTGCAATGTAGATGCACAGCTTGCCACTTGGCTAAATATAGCCTTTTCACAGGGGTGGGACCCTAGTTCTAAGTAAACTGTGGTTAAATAGTTCCCGTGTAACTGTTGCTGTCACATGGAATGGGTGTGATGTGATCACTGCAAGTGGGAGAGACTGCCTGAAACACTTCCACTTACTCTTGTAAACAATTTGCTTAAGATATGAATAAGTTGTCTTAAAGATGTGAACTGATAACAAAGCTTGATAAGCCTGTATTAGCAATCCACTTACCCTATCTTAGCAAAGTTCTAGAAGGGCTTCAGTGCTCTAGATTAATTTCTGACACATTTCAAAGGTGATTTTTGATAATGTATAAACAACTGTAATCTCAAATGAACAGAAGTAAATGCAAAATAACCAGGCTCTGATCAGCACTGTAATGTGCTGATGCAGAATTTTACTATTGGCTGAGGTTAAGCAAGGCAGATTTCCAAAATTCAGAGTCATTCTTGGTGCCACACCTGCCATCCAGATACCTCCAGAGAAATGAGGTCATTCCTTGGCATTTACTTGCTTTTAGTTCATCAGGTATACTCCCAATTTCCATATCTAGCAAGGCACACTATCCCCTTGATATGTAGCAAGCTACCTGAGTTAGATTTGGCTAGCTGAAACATGAACCCAGTTGATGAATTTGAAGACCCTGTAGGAATGCAGGTGGCAAAACAAATGTATCCTAACACTAGTCACAGGACTGTTTCAGGATTAGTTTGAAGCACTTATGCATTAGGCTCACATTCCCAGTACAATTGTAGCAGGTACAAATTTGGAGAACCTTTCAGTAATTCTAAGTTGACCTTTTTCTGGACTAGGCACAGATATCTGTGAGTTCAGTGGGCAAATGGCTATTGTCTGGCTAGTGTGGATAAGGAAATCATGGAAGCTTGTTCTGGCTTTCTAAGTAAAATCAAGTCACTTTCTCCTAGTGATTCAGCTTTCTTTTTATGTACATGCAGGGACCATGACCCACTCATATATTCCAGTGCTGCAGTGTTATTTAATGAAACTGAGAACTTACCAGAGAAAGGTGACTATCTTGTGACTGTTTGGAGTCAGAGATTTTTGTCCAAATACAGTCAACTGGCATGTATGACCCTTGTCCAAGACCAAACTCAGTGTCAGTATGCATTGTGAGTCTTGTTTGTACTCCTCCAGATTGTCCTAGCCAATTGCTAAGGAAAACTACACAGGAGAAACTCTTCCACATTTAGTTTCCATTCTCTGGCTGTTTCTGGAGTAGATTAAAGCAAGTCTTGAGCAGAAGAGCGAGAAGCTTGATTATTTTCATGAAGAGAAAGTGGGGAAGAAAAATCAGGCTCCAGTAAGACAAGCATAAGATCAGACCAAATAATTATGTAATGGTTCTTCATCTTTCTGGAAAATGCCTAGGGGGCTGCAAATTGATCAGAGTGTAATCTTTTAATAAAACTTTCACAAGAGCTTTACCTGTGGTAAGGCTGCTTTCTCCTTTTTTGTATATCTTGGTCCTCTTAAGGAAAGGGGGGTTGTGCCTGAGACTCCCACTTGCTGAACTGATAGATAGAAGGCAAGTTTCCATCCTTAGAATGTGACAGTCACTTTTCTACTGAAAACAAAGTAAACACAGGATAATTCTGTGGCATGCCAGAGGTCTTTGTGTTGTGCTTTTTAAAAAAACAGCCCTTTAGAAGCTTGCAGACAATCATGTATGTTTTATGTAAAAGAACCAATGACAAGCAAAGCCCAAATTACTTAACTATGATGTGTTGCCAGTGGAACTGGTTTGATCAAACACGCACACACCCCATCATGTCAGTTGCCCGATAATTACAAAACCCTCTGTATTTAATGCATTGATGCATTCAGCAGCTCAGCTCTGAGGAACCACAGGAGTTCTGTCACTGATATCCATAATGCTTTCTCTTCGAAATTCTTTTATTTGTTTTTATTATAGCCTTAAACTTTTTCTAGCCTTGTACTACTAACATATCACTTACATAATTGATAGAAGTTCCCAAACCTGATACGTTTACCACACAGCCAGGTTGAAGATAGTATCCTTATTCCAGTGAAGTGTAAACTACTGCTACAAGAAGTTTCAGGCTTTTGCTTTATATTTGACACTTGACATCTGGTGTTTCCTGTGAATTGTGAGTCAGTAGTCAAACTCTATAGCTCCTTGCCTAACTGTGTATGAAGAGCATTAGACAATGAGCTATTTAAATAATTATAGAATCACAGACTGGTTTGGATTGGAAGGAACCTTGAAGCCCAGCCCGTTCCAATCCCCTGCCATGGGCAGGGACACTCCCCACTAGCCCAGGATGCCCAAAGCCCCATCTAAGCTGGGCTTGAACACTGCCAGGGAGAGGGCAGCCAACAGCTTCTCTGGGCACCCTACGGCAGTGCCTCACTACCCCTATAGCAAACAATTTCTTCATAATACCTAATCTAAATCTGCCCTTCAGCTTAAGGCCATTACCTTTTGTCCTTTAGGTACCAAAAGGTGCTGTAAGTTCTCCCCAGGCTGAACAAGCCCAACTATCTCAGCCTGTTTTCATAGGAGACATGCTCCAGCCCCCTGATCGTCTTCATGGCCTCCTCTGGCCTTAGTCCAACAGTTCAATATCTATCTTGTACTGGGGACCCTAGAGCTGGACACAGTCCTCCAGGTGGAGCCTCATAAGAATGGAGTAGAGGGGGAGAATTACCTACCTCAACCTGCTATTCGTGCTTCTTTTATCAAATGTGCTCAGCTGAGCCCCACATTTCTATTCCACTGTTTCATTTCTGGCCCGCAACCAACTTCTGCATCCAAGTTACTGTCCAGTTGCATTAAGTTAGCTAAGAAGTGCTGCTTTGTTCGTCTTAGCAGAGCCTAGTGCCTTCCTTTTGAGTCTTGAAAGTAAATCTTCTTCAGCTTTGCCTTCAGCATATCTGAATTTTAACAGATCAGGTAAAGTAATACACATTGAACTGTAACAAATAAGAAACTTACTTTCTTGTCATGTCTTGGAGGAGCCATAGCACTTAGTTAAACACTTCTGTGCTGCCAATGATTTTTGTTTAACACTGCCTCTGCCCAGAGCCCTTGCAGCTTCAGTAGCATATTAGCCATTGGAGAAACAAGGCACAGCACTGCAACAGTACAATAGCTGACAGAAGTACGTGCACAAATAATATTAAAACTGAATGAAATGATTAAGCTGCTACACAGATACTTATAGGAACTGCTGTCACTTTCTAACTGGAAGAGAAGTTTATAATTCCTTTTCACTTCAACAACTGGATCACAATTGGGTTTTAAATAAATTTTGGTTGGTACTTCTGAAATTAATCTTCCTTAATGCTTAAAAGTGCAGGAGTAAAAGCTAGCTAAAGAGACAATAGGCACTGCACATGGAGCAACTTCTGAGACAAATCAGTAAGACTTGTAGATTATTGGTCTGTTTTACCTCAGCTGAAGAAAAAAGATCTAAAGATGTTGATAAGATGATCTCTTGAGGTCCCTTCCAACCCCTGTGATAAGATCAGCCTATAGAGGCTTAGAAGGAGGGAGGTACTGAATCTCAGCTCCTCCAGCTGATGAAGACTGAGAGCCAGGGGCTAAAGGAAGCAAAGCTGCGTGTGTCTTAGTCACTAAGAGAGCATCAACCAAAAGACTGCTGTGGTTTTGCTTTAAAGTGGTGGCACATACTGCTGCTGAAAAAGGTTTTAACACCTTTCCTTAGTTAGGTATTTCTATTTCTCCTCTGGGGCTTGTGTGGCCATGTTCAGAGCTGTTGGTGAGCTGATCTGACTGAAAACAAGTTTGTTTGAAAACCTGTCAGTTTTCAGCATGATCAATTCCTTCATGCAAGTTGTATAGATGTAATAAAATGTGGCTTAAGGTGGGAGGGACTGTTGTCACAACACCAAAGATGCAGTTTCCTCTCAACTGCAGGTATGTTGCGCTATTTTTGATGATCAGGACTGTTGGGTTCTACCCATTAAAATTAAATTGATTAAGAAGCTGTTCTTTAAAAAGTCCATAGACTAACCATATTTAATAACTAGAGGAGAATTTCAGAAGATGCCAAGTTTACTGGGTTTGTTGATCACAATGTAGGGGGTGCAACTCCAAATGCTCAACTGGGTTGCAAGTTCTAATACAATTCTCATACAAGCTTGGTGCCTGGGGTTCTGGAAGGAGCAGCTTCTATTATTTGAACTCTGAAGGCATTCCAGATACTTCACTCTGTATGCAGATACAAAGGAAGAATCATAGAATCAAAGGGGTTGGAAGGGACCTCGAGAGATCATCGGGTCCAACCCCACAGCCAAAGCAGCTCCCTAGCACATATTGCACAGATAGGCGTCCAGACGAGTCTTGGGTATCTCCAGAGAAGGAGACTCCAGCACCTCCCTGGGCAGCCTGTCCCAGGGCTCTGGCACCCTCACTGTGTAAAAGTTCTTCCCCATGTTGGTGCGGAACTTCCTGTGCTCCAGTTTGCAGCCATTGCCCCTTGTCCTGTCCCCACAGCCACTGAAAAGGGGTTGGCCAATTCCCCCTGCATCCCATACTTAAGATATTTATAAACATTAATAAGGTCCCCCCTTAGTCTTCTTTTCCCCAGCTCACTTAGCCTTTCCTCACAGGGGAGATGTTCCAGGCCCTTAATCATCTTCGTAGCCCTTCTCTGGACTCTCTCAAGGAGATCCCTGTCCTTTTTATACCAGGGAGCCCAGAACTGGACACAATACTCCAGGTGGGGCCTGACCAGGGCAGAGTAGAGGGGGAGGATCACCTCCTGTGACCTGCTGGCCACACTCTTCCTGATGCATCCCAGGATCCCATTGGCTCTCTTAGCCACCAGGGCACACTGCTGGCTCATAGCCAACCTGTCATCAACCAGGACCCCCAGGTCCTTCTCCACAGAGCTCTTCTCCAGCAGGTCATCCCCCAGCCTGTACTGATACAGACAGTTATTCCTCCCCAGGTGCTAGACTTTACACTTGCTTCTGTTGAATTTTATTAGGTTTCTCCCTGCCCAGCTTTCCAGCCTGTCCAGGTCTCTCTGGATGGCAGCGCAGTGTTCCTGTGTGTCAGCCACCCCTCCCAGCTTTGTATCATCGGGTACTTGCTGAGGGTGGATGCTATTCCCTCATCAAGGTCGTCGATGAAGATATTAAACAGGACTGGACCCAACACCGAGCCCTGGGGAACACCGCTAGTCACAGGCCTCCAGTCAGATTTTATTCCACTGATCACGACCCTCTGAGCCCAGTCCGACAGCCAGTTCTCAACCCACCTCACTGTCCACTCATCTATCCCATGCTCTCTCAGCTTTGCTATCAGGATGTCATGGGAGACAGTATCAAAAGCCTTGCTGAAGTCAAGGTAGATGACATCCACTGCTCTCCCTCCATCCACCCAGCTGGTGATGAGATCATAGAAGGCTATGAGATTGGTCGAGCACAATCTTCCCTTGGTGAATCCATGCTGACTACTCCTCATGACCTTCTTCTCTTCCAGTTGGTTGGTGATGGCATCCAGAACAAGCTGTTCCATCACCTTTCCAGGGACAGAAGTGAGGCTGACTGGCCTATAGTTGCTAGGATCCTCCTTCTTGCCCTTTTTGAAGACCGGAGTGATATTGGCTATCCTCCAATCCTCAGGTACTTCTCCTGTTCTCTAAGAGCTGTTGAAGATGATAGCGAGCGGCTCTGCAATCACTTCCGCCAGCTCCCTCAGCACATGTGGATGTATCCCATCCGGGCCCATGGATTTGTTTGCATTAATCCCTTTGAGCCATTCTTGGACCACTCCCGCCTCTACCAGAGGGAAGCTCTTCATTCCCTACTTTCATCCAGGATCTGTGGGTCCCGAGGGGCCTTTGGAGTGAAGACCGAGGCAAAGAAGGCATTCAGTATCTCCACCTTCTCATCATCACCCATTACCAGGACACCTGCCTCGTTCAGCAAGGGACCTACATTATCCCTCTTACTATTCACATATTTGAAAAAACCCTTTTTATTATCCTTTATGTCCCTTGCCAGCTTCAACTCCAAGCGGGCTTTAGCCTTCCTAGTCGCGTCCCTACAGGCCCTGACTACATTCCTATACTCTTCCCAGATGCTCAAACCCTTTTTCCACAAATCATAGATCTGCGTCCCTTTGAGTTTACTCATGAGCTCCCTGCTCATCCACGCAGGTCTTCTGCCTCTCTTTCCCGATTTCTTGCTCAAAGGGATGCACCTGTCCTGTGCTTGGAAGAAGTGCTGTTTAAATGCTAGCCAGCTCTTACAGGTTCCCTTGCCTTCTAACAGCATAGCCCACGGGATAGCTCCTGAAAGGTTGCGGAGTAGATCAAAGTTAGCTCTTCCAAAATTCAGGGTAGCTATCCTGCTTTTTGGCTTGCTTCTTCCATTCAGGATTTTGAACTCTACCATTTCATGGTCACTTTGTCCCAAGCTGCCCCCAGCCTTCACTTCCCTAACGAGCCCATCCTTGTTGGTTAAAACAAGGTCCAGCACCCACCCTCCCCTTGTAGGTTCCTGCACCATCTGTAGCAGGAAATTGTCCTCAACATACTGCAGAAATTGTCTGGACTGGGTACGACTGGCCATATTGCTTGCCCAGCAAATATCTGGGTAGTTGAAGTCCCCCATAAGGACCAGCGCCTGGGAGCTCGAGGCCACTTCTAGCTGCCCATAGAAAGCACTGTCAGCCCGCTCCTCTTGATCAGGGGGCCTATAGCACACACCCACAACAGTGTCACTCACACTACCGTGACCCTTGATTCTTACCCACAAGCACTTGACTGATGGGTCATCTTTCCCCAGGTGGATCTCAATACATTCAAGCTGCTCTCTCACATAAGGAGCAACTCCTCCACCTCTCCTCTCTAGCCTGTCTTTCCTGAAAAGCACATAGCCATCCATGACAGCATGCCAGTCATCCAGGCTGTCCCACCACGTCTCTGTGATCACAATGAGATCGTGGCCCTGCAAACGCACAAAGATCTCTAACTCTTCCTGTTTATTACCCATGCTATGTGCATTTGTACATAGGCACTTTAGGGAGGCAGGAGATGCCTCAACAGGTCACAGGAAGAATTCCAACAGGGGATGGGCAATAGTGGCTCCACTGAGGAGCCCTCAGGGCAATCCACAGAATTTTCCCTACTACCACATGGAGCAGCATTCCAAAGTCCGTCACTGTGCCGTTGGCCTTTAGCTTCTTCTGCCATCCACACTGTGTAAAAACACTTCAGCTGGGCTTTCTGGCTCACTTCGTTTTTTATGGAGCCCTCCCTCAAACTTCTGGGAGGAATCTGAAGTTTTCCCCCACTGCCTCCTAGAGGGACATTAAAAGGTTCCGGAAGGGGGGTCAGCAATACTACCTCCTCTGAGAACTCCCCAGAAGTTCCTCTGGGACGCTTTAGAGGTATTTCCCTACAATCTTGTAGAGAAGGACTTGGGGATGCTGAACTTCTATCTCATTGAATTTCTCCCTCTTCACCCTTCGAATCTAGTATAACGCTAGAGGCTACTTGCTCTACCCTAGCAAGCCTCACTATATCCCCTCCCCCCTTCCTAACTAGTTTAAAGACCTGTCAATGAGGCCTGCCAGCTCTTGAGCTAATATTCTTGTCCCTCTTGGAGACAGGTGGCACCCATCCTCTGCTATCAGGCCAAGTGCTGAGTAAACCGCCCCATGATTGAAAAACCCGAAGTTCATAAGCCCCTCAACACCTCTGCTTTCTTGGCCCACTTCGTGTTCTTCGTTGCCCCAAATGGGATGGAAGAAAACACCACTTGCACTCCCCCTCCCTCAATCAGCCTCCCTAAACCCTTGAAGTATCTTTTGATACTTCTCAGACTTCTTTGAGAGATTTCATCACTGCCTGCCTAAACTATGAGTAATGGGCAGTAATCAGAGGGACGAACCAGATCCGGGAGTTTTCTAGTTATATCCTTGATCCGCCCCCCAGGGAGGCAGCACACTGCCCTACGGGTAGGGTCTGGTCTGCATATGGGGCCCTCTGTTCCCTTGAGAAGGGAATCTCCAACCAAAATCACCTTTCTGTCTTTCCTAGTGGAGGCAGTCTTGAGGCGTGGAGTTGACTTCCTTGCTCTTGGCCTCCTATTAGAGGGATTGTCCCCCATCTTCCCATTTGCCTCCACTTCAACTCCCAGCACCTCAAACCTATTGCTTAGACGGACCTGGGGAACCAAGGTAGGCAGGGAGGAGGTTTTCCCACAGCACCGAGCCGGGACTATCTTCCAACCCTCTCTATCTTTCTGGTTGCCCACTTCTCCCCGTTCTGCCTGATAGGGCTGGGGCTCCATCATTTTTTTCGGGAAAATTTCTGTGGTGACTCCTTCTGGCATGCTAGCGAGTTGCTCCACCAATCAATCTCCCTCTCACACTCCCTAATGCTTCTTAGCCTCTCCACCTCTTCTTTGAGCTCTGCCCCCATGCTGAGCAGATCTTCCACCTGGTCACACCTCACACAGGTGGAATTGCCACCATCATCTGTCAGCAGGAGCGGGCTCAGGCACTCCTTGCAGCCAGAGACTTGCACAGCTTCACTCCTGGGCAGGCCCTCAGTCTGGTTCGCCACACTCTCATTGGGGTGAGCCCTCTGCCTGGTGGAAGCCATGGTAATGTGTGGTCTCAGAGACTGTCAGTAGGTGAGACACTTCCCTGGGTGATGAGAGACAGAACTTACAGAATATATTCTTCTATATAATATATGAGTATATTCTTCTATATAACATCCTATTTTAGCATTGCTCTTTGGGGGATGACTTTATTTGTCTTGCTAGTTTCAGTATGTTCTTGCAAGGCAGCAGGCAATTTTCCCTGGCAAGGTTGTTAGCATCTGACTCTTCATGAAAACAGTGTGGAACATGCAAGATGTGCAATTGGGAAAAGTCTGGAGGCAGAAGCAATGTCTGGAAACTGTTCTTGTTTGTGGAATCTTTCTATACTCTATTGAAGTAGGGGAGAAAGTTTCCCCATCATCCTCTCAAAGACCTGGATCGTCTTGGTCTCTCTCCCCCTACCCAACTTGCCCACATTTTTGTCAAACCATTTTTTTGGTCAAAAATTGTGATTATAGTACAGATATTGTCCCTGTATCTAGTTTGATATAGGTCCCTTGAAGTGTCTGGTATAATCCCTCAGCTGTCCCCAAGCACATACCTTCAAATCATCTGTTCACTACTGGGGGTAATTTGCTGGAAAACTCCACAGGAGTTGCTCTGGCAACAGTTTCCTCATGCAAAGCTCTCATTGTTGCTGCTCACTTTCAAAATGGGCTTGGAAAATACTCATTTCATAGTTTCAGTAGTGCGGTTTACTAGGAGCATCTGTTGCCTCCTGTATTTCTCTTGCTTAACTGTTTGACTTAATGTTTCTCTTGCACTTTAAAGGCTTTGGCTTCCCAGTTCTGTGACTGCTTAGAGTGGAGACCTCAGAGTAATTGTGTTTTAGAGAACAGCTCTTCAGCCTTAGATGACATGCAAGGCCAACACTCTGCTCTAGTAACCATTTGCAGATGCTACTTTATCTAACAATTTGAAGTGTGACCAAGTTGGGATCAGTAGGCATTGTGTAGGCCAGCTAGCACCTGATGCATCTGACATGCCTCTTGTATGCAGGTGTGTTTCCTTAGTGTGTAAACACAGTTCTTGCCAGAGCTTGCTCCAAATTCTGGCTCTCTCTAACGTTTTCCTTATTGGGCGTTCCCAAATTCCTCATTCTTTCTCCTTCAGGGACACACTAGCCCTTTCACATCCCAGCCTGGGATGGTAACACTCAGTCTTGCTTTTCAGATGAGGTAGCATACCAACTGTATAGTTTCAAGGGAAAGTACAGCCTGGCACTTTCTGTGCAAACAGGCAAGACCCTGACTGTCCAACTGATGCTAGCTGCAATTTCTGATGTGATTTCAGGGTTTCCATGGAGGAGGAGAGCAGTCTGTCCTGTATGAGTGTAATATGTGAAATACAGCAAAAGAGGAGTATTTTTAATTAATAGGAAACCAGCTTTGGGAGACCAGCTAATGAGCTGTCTATTCCTATTTAAGGAATTTTTCTGTCTCAGTGTGTAGACAGGACTAAGTATAGCTTAATTGTTTCTTCTGTAAACTTGCAGCTCTTGCTTGCACACAGCTTTTATCTTTCATCCTAAAAGTTGTCCTCTTGTGTTTCCTTGGAAGCGGTGTTGAAAGTACTGGAAATGAAGACAGGAGGAGAAGCCCTCTTACTTTCCCTGAACACTTTTCTGACATCTTGGCATCTTTTAAATGTTTTGAGTGCAACTTCTAAGTTCCTGCTCTCCACAGTGAGATACAGAGCAGCTACCTAAGCAGTACAGTGAGAAAATTAAGATTTAAGAATGCGACTTAACTCTGCTGTCATACTGAGCATGTGGCTGCTTATATAGCAAATAAAGGGGAGATCAGCAAAGCCTTAATATAGTGCGTTTTGCATATTGTGCTCAATAATGCAGTTAGAGCTTCTGTCTGCTTGCAACCCTCGATCTTCCATTCATTCTCTGCTGCTGTTGTCTTGAAGATGTGAGATTGTTGGTTTGGTTCTGTCACCTGAGCTGAGGAGAGCTAGGCAGGACACCCCAAGTTCCTAGAGAGTGCCATAGCTAGTAGACTGCTAGATAATAGATGAGGGAGCTACTACTCCCATTTCCATTCTTGCTGAAGCGGTGCAAGAAAACAAAAATCCAGAATGAGTTGGGTGAGAGAGAATGTGCAAAAGCCTATGCAGTTCTAACCTGGTGATCAAGGTGCTTGTTACAGGGGAACGTTTCTTGGCAGTTCCTGTACTTGTCATGAAAAATAATTGGGTTCAAGTAGGAGCCAAACTTACCAACCAAACCTATCTGTAAAGCAATAAGGAATAATGCTGAACTGCCTGTTTCATAAGCAGCTATATATACTGGTTGATGTAACAGAGCTGTAGGAAGTACCTATTTACACAGTTGAAAAGTACATGACTATATATGCATAAAATGGTATTTCCTAACTTTTCTGTACCAACTGTAAACCTTGATATTTACTATTTTTTGTGATTGTATCACATAGAAGGAATTAAAGTAAATATTTTATGAATTTGCAGCTGTAAATGTTCTAAAACTGTAGGTAAGTGATGTTAAAATAGAGGGTGGCATATAGTATTTGTTACACTACTGGTGGTGGCTATCATGGCTAATCATTGCAGAAATATTTAGCAAAATATTGTGGCTTGACAGCTTACGATTTTGGTAGGAGACAGCTGAAAGGAAGAGACCTTATTTCTTTGCTGTGTTGTATCTGTCTCATTTGATATCAATTGTAAGCACTTTGAGCTGGAACCCTGTTCATATTCTGTATTTGTGCAGTGTTTAGCCTATAGTGTGTGTCTAGGATCCTTGTTGGTTTTTATATTTTAAATTACAATTTTGCAACTGTGAAGTAATAAACAACAGTCACAGTACAGCAGCAATCTACACCCTTCTGCCAGTTTGTTTTTAGGTGAGTTTCTGGGAGAGACTTAGTAACACATTATCTGTGTTTTTATAGGAAGGAGTGAGTTCTGTGTCTTTAAGCAGCACAGAAGAAACAGATGGTTGAATTATTTTGGTAAACAGGTGATTTAAATACTGGACAAACATTCTATGAATCCTGTTTAAGTGGTGCAATTCAAGGCAACATATGTGTATGTTCAGGAGTTTCTGTAGTTAAACAGGTGAGATATTTAATCACAGTGTTTGCCTCTATGAAGACCTCCTACAGAAAACCAGAAATATCATGTGTGTTCTGAATTTCTCTATCCATAACACATGCTCTTGTCATGTTACATCTCTACAACCACCTATTCTTTTTGTAGGGTGAAAGGGGATTTCCAGGCTTGGAAGGACAGACAGGTTTGCCTGGATTTCCAGGACCAGAAGGACCACCCGGTCCAAGAGGCTCGAAGGTAAGTCCCAATTTGCATGAAAATGCTAGGTAGTGTCAGCTTGCTTGTAGTGCTGATCCAAGGTCACTTCAGAAATCTTACCATTGGTTTAACAGTGAAAATCTTCAGATGTTGAGGTGTGATGGTTTTGGTTCGAAGAGTCAACCAGAGGAAAAAAATTGTTTTAATTTTCCTGTTCTTCACCTACAGACATGCTTGCAAACACCACCTGCGCACACTTGTATCCTTTCACTAGCTACTGTAGATGAAGGTCAAAGAACAGGTGTGGCAAGGTGCTCTAATGTAGTTTTATTAGTCCTTACAATAAGGCACTCCATGGCTTAGCTTACTGACGAGAGTGGAGTGTTTGGCTGTCAGCTGCCTGGAGGGGTCCCACCACATAGGTAAAATGTTGTTTGCTACTGGTGGTATTCCTGGGCTGGTTTTGGGTGGGGGCAATGCAAATGCAGGCTTCACTGAACCTATGCAGATACAACTGAGGAATGTTCCTTGCTTTCCCTGGAGGGTTTCAGTTGATTTGCTACTGAATTACATTTTATGCTCAGATTGTGTAATATAGTATTGAAATGTTGAAAAACCTTCCTCTGAATGCATTTGTATTTAACATGCACAACATATCCAAGGTCTGCCACTTCTTTTAATTCATACTGTGAGTATTTGCAAAAGCAGCAGATCAAAAGGAAAGGAATAAATTTGTAGGAGATAAGAAAAAAGTGAAATCTGTGCTAGAAAAGATTAAGTGGATATACCAAGAGTAAAACAGAAGGGTCTTGCACTATAAACTTTGATTATATATTTATTCCATAAGTGCCTTTTCTTATCAAGATTTTGATATTAAATTCTGTGTCATAAGATAAAATAATCATGGTACAAAATGATTCACGCTTAATCTTGTATATCCCATTTTGCCCACCAGAGGTCACAGTAGGATCTCTGAAAGCACATGACAGGTATCCGCTTGTTAGCAATCTTAAATAGCTTTTATTTAAAAACCATTTCCTTTAAGTCATGGTTTATCAGTTGTAACAAATGCTTTTCAATTCAAAGTCCAGCAGCCTAAACAACATAATTTTGAAGCCTTTTACTTAGGAAGTGACAGTTAATATCTTTCACTCCACTTACTATAAACATATAGAAGAAATTTTTATCATGCTTACAACTTGATTTGATAGAAAGGTAGACTGCAAATGTGAGTGTGGGGTTTTGTTTTTTGTTTTGTTTTTTTTAGGGTGATGATGGGCTTCCAGGTCCTATTGGACCCAAAGGAATCAGAGTAAGTAATGTCTGTTTTAGGGTGATATATTTGAATTAATGCCAGGTAGCTGTTTATCCATGAGTGGCATACTCACACAAGTGAGGCAAGAAGGAATTAACTTAAATCTGTAGAATAATTTATCTAAAAGATTGTTATGCAGTTTTATATTACTTGCAAAAGTAAATAATATGATTTTAAGTATTCTTCTATTACTTTCATAAATTCATTAGAGAGAGTAGCCCTCATACTGATTTGATCTATTATGCTGTACAGGACCTTTACACTCTCAAGTAACTTTGCTTCAGTTTATTTTGAAGCTGACACAGCATATGTAGGGCCGATGTGGGAGAGGTTGATCTAAATCCATTAGGTTTTGTGCCTTTGCTTTTTCTTTGTCAGACTCCTCAGCTGCTGACAATTGATGCATCTCTGACTTCACTGAAACACATCCATTTTCCACACCATGAGTGTTCATTTTTCTCTATATATCTACATATTATTACTTTAGTAGTTCTGCATTTTCTTCTCTATGTTTTTGTGGATGCTTTCCTGAAAGAAGGGTAAGTATCTTGATGGCTGTCCAGCATGGCATTCTTTTTATTATAAGTGATTCATTCCTTACATAAGTACAAACAGGTTATAATTCAGTAAAAGCTTGATAAATCCTTTTGCACTATACAGTTTAAAGTATGTGTGGTTAATTTCCTTCTAGGGTCCCCCAGGGCTTCCAGGATTTCCAGGAACACCAGGACTTCCTGTGAGTAGGAACGGGCTTATAGACACGAATCCTTTCCTCTGTCTTCCAGGCCCAGAAGAACATCCTATAAGATAACTTTTTCTTTCCTCTTTTCCTACTTTAAAGGGATTACCAGGACAAGATGGGCCACCAGGACCTCAGGGTATCCCAGGATGCAATGGAACAAAGGTGGAAGCCCTTTATTGTTGCACTGTTAAGAATTTTAATATGATAAAAGTGCTCTTGTTCTCCTGTCTGTAGCTAATAGGTTGAGTTTATTACATGCAGCAGTATCTGTGGTTACTGAGTTGTGTAGGTGAGAGAAGGGATCATGGTTTGGTACTTCAAGCACAACTTTTGCCAGAAATTGCCAGCACCAAGACACAACATCTATAGCCTGCAGCCAGTGCAGTTAAATTCTTTGTTCTTAATCCTTAATTTTATAGCTAACAACTGAGTGTGGTGTCTGATAATTAGAATATATACTGTGACTCTTGCTACCAAGGAAATCTCCTTACCTAACAGTGGAGCTTTTAAAAATTATTGAATTCTGTATATTTACATTTAAAATACCAATTCCTTGTTGAAAGGAGCCACTTTCATTCTAACATGTTACATAGCTTCAGGTTATAATCTTTCCATAAGAGATGTTGATCTTCTATAGGGCTATGTGTGTTTTCCATCTCTGTAGTGTAGTACTTTGCCTAGAAGTATGTAGAAATACATGAATATGGAAAGTCCTGTTTTGATCAGTTGTGTGATTTAAACTGTTTATCCTATAGCTTGTTGCAGTACAATTTGCTACTCTGGAGTCATAAACTAACAATGAAACTGGACTTTTCAGTCAAAATTTATCTGTTTTCATGTTTTGGGTAGTTTTAGCTAATGGTTTTCTTCATCCCTAAGGGAGAGCGTGGATTCCCAGGCAGTCCAGGTTTTCCTGGTTTACAAGGACCTCCTGTAAGTAAAATGCTTTTGGGTCAGATCCCTGTTCCCTATTGAAAGATCAGATAAAGCCTCTTTTTACAGTTGGTCTTTCATGAAATAAGAATACATTTTCTTTGTTTAATCATGATATTTTAGATGTTAAATGAAAAGGTGTTTCTGCTGGATTCTGTGACAAAGCTGTTAAAAAGCCCATTGAATTCTCACGTGCTGAGATATTTTACCACATAGAAAAATACCAATACATACATATTTGTCAGAGAAGTAAGATCTTGATACTTTATCCAGTGCATCTAAAGAATCTTACTAGGGCAGAAAAGAGACAGTGTAGGTTGTTTTCATTATAAAACACAAGGATGAACAGCAAAGCACAACTTTCACTGTGGAAATACTTCTCTGATTTTCCCATTTGATTCTGAAGATGATAAAAATTCTTCTCTTTCATATATTTTTAAAATTTCTGTCTTTAATGTTTCCCTCATGTTATAGATCTGAATAGTTGTTGGAAAATAATATACCAATGATTTTTCTATTGAAATTTCTTTTGTGGTTTTTTTTCCTCTTTTAAACACAGGGACCCCCTGGTCTGCCAGGAATGAAGGTAAATGTTCTGTACTCGCACATCGAAGTACTAACCAGGGATGGGTGTGCAGTGTGATTTGACATAAGTGACTTGCTTATATGCAAGACCACGTGCATCCATTGGAATCTGGAGTGATGTTCTGCAGAAAGCTTAGTGTTTCTAGGCCAACTCAGTGCAACTAACTGAAAATTCTGCAGTACCTTTACTCAGTTTGGGTCAGTAATTCCAGAAGTACTAGGCTTTTCTGAAACTGATTTCCTTAGTCTGAGGCTCAGTGGGTGCGAGGCATCAAGTTAGCAAGATGCCTGCAAACATCCAAATGTACCAGTGGTCTAGCTCTTTATGCTTACAAACCTACTAGAGACTAAACAATAATAGCTTAAAATATCTGGTGAAGAGAGTAGTGTGACAGCTTACGTTCCCTTTGGAGGCATGTTTTCTGAAGTATAGATTACTACACTTGTGCTTTTTTCTCCTGATTTTGGACCTTGTGGACCCCTCTTTTTTTTTTAAGGGTTTTTTGTTGTATCCTTGATGAATTTGAGTATCGGCCGAAATATCAATTTTGGTTCAAGCCTATTTGAAAGGAAGCTTGATTCCACAGAATTATTCCAATAAGCTCCTGAGAGGACAGCACAACACTGGTGCTGGAAAATGGGGACTATTAAACTGAACTGCCTTTCTCAGCTCCTTTTCTTCCCCGTTGTTTCAAAAATATTAAAAGGCAAGCTGATCAGAACATATACTTTTAGAACAAAAATCTCTGAAATCAATGAGAAACTGTGCTTTGATACAGAATATGAAGCATGACTATTATAACAGTGTACTCAGCATTAATCTCATGAGATGGGACACTGAAAAAAGCTGAACAAGTGTTATTTCTGTTGTCCTATCCATTTCTTTCACATGGAGCTTGAATGTCTCTTTGTGAAGTATTTGTATTTCAATCCCCTAATCTTTTGGAATCCAAATCAATGCTGATACATTTGTACACGTAAAGAGAGACTAGTAGTTGGTAATTTAGACATTTAAAGAGTCCTGCAACTATGCAAGAGCTACTTTTTGGAGGATCTAGTACTGCTAGGGTGTAGCATAACTCAGTCTCTCAGTCTTAAGGATTGCTATTAGTTGTAAAATGTGCTGTTGACTAAAGTCAGTGCTCTCTTCTAGGGTGAAGCAGGTGAAATAATTACATCTTTGCTGCCAGGACAGAAGGGTGACCCAGGATTTCCAGGTCTTCCAGGGATACCTGTAAGTTGTATAAAGTACTATTAGGTTGTGTTCTGCCAAAAAGATAACATGAAAAGTATTTGCGTTACAGCACAATTAAAACATTTGGTGCTAGGGGATCCATATGTTTATGTGGAGAATCAGGGCTCACATTTAATGTGCCTCTAGGTTATGGCTTGAGGGAAAGTGCTTCCATATTGCCCTTAATAGGAAGACCAACATGGGCCAGAAAAGTCCCCTGGTCAGGAAAGTGGCATCCAGGAGACAATACAGTTACTGACTTGCTCCTGTTTCCCTTGACGGTTCCTCCTTCCTAGACATTCTTTCTATCAGTTCTGGAGTTTCCTTCTTCATCCCAAAGTAAAGCAAGTAACATCTGCCTTTGGGCTGTAGTTGCTCTTTTGGATGGTGGGAAGAGAGGGTAATGTCTCAACTGTTCTCCTCATGGTGTACCTCCTGAACAGTGTCTCTGTTCTCTCAGCATTCTATGAAAACAGCTAGTGACTCCAGGCCCTGTGCTTCCCCACTGAGCCATTCATTGCTTTAGTGGAAGAACAAGGGAAGCAGAAAATGAGTCTATCGGCCTGGACTGGATAGAAGCCAGAGACTCCCATTTCCTGGTACAGAGAGGCAAGCCCCAGGCTATTCTGACCAGACTGAGCCTGTTAGCATTTCTGTTCCTCTGATCTGTGCTTCGCTATTGTCTGTTTCTGGCTGGGAAGAACCACAAGTACAAAGTGTTTTGTTGTTCTCTCTCAGTGCATGAAGAGAAAGAAGGAGCAAAAGTAGTTCAAAACAAACAAAAAAACATTCCCTTATCCAAGCCAAAGAGATGTATTGATGTTGAGATCAGAACACTCCTAACATGATGTACACTTCTTTAGGCCTTTCTACAAGGACAAATTGGTAGGTCAGTGGTCAGCTACTTTGATTTGGCACATACAGGATACTAGCTGTTGAGGTTCTTTAGCATTGAATGTCTCACTGTTGGTGTTTTGGGGGTTTTTTGTTGCATTCCATAAAAAGATTCCTTTTTCATAGCTGCTCCCCCTTTCTCAACAGGGCCCACCTGGCTCAATGGGAGTGCCAGGTCCAATTGGCCCTCCAGGGCCCCCAGGTTTGACAGTAAGTTTCTTTGATGTGTTACCCAGGAAGTGTTAAATGGGGCAGTTATTTCTTTGTTTCATGTTCTCAGAGCAGGCCAGTGAAGTACAGAGATCTTGATAGTCAAGAATTTGTATGAAGACAACCGCAACCATGTGTTAGTTCACCCTGGAGCTGCTACTGTGTACATTTAAATGTGATACGTTTGAAACACCACCTGTTTCCAGACCTCTTTTTGCTTTAAATCAGACTGAATCTTTGTGTGAAACCTGAGGGACAAGATTTAGCTTTAGACCAGGATGATTCTTTCCTTAATACTTGAATGTGTAATTCTATTTGGCTGTTTTACTCAAAGGAAGCAGTAGTTCTTTACATATTTGGGAAATTGAAAAGCACAAGGAAGGCAAGGTGCCTTGTCAACATGGGTATATAATGCACAGTAGTCATTGGTAGCAACATTAGTTGGGTTTTGGTTATTTTGTGTAGTTTTGCCCCCATGAGGGGCCACATGAAGTGCTTAGAAATGACTTTTTTGTTTCCTTTTTTAATAGGGGCCTCCTGGTCCACCAGGGCTGCCAGGACCGAAGGTATTTTCTCTCCCATGTTGGTGGTGATGGTGTGCTCTTTTGTTTTTCTTTCTGTTCACTTGTGACTTCTAAGGGCTAATGAGTTATGCTTTTTACAGGGCAACATGGGCTTGAATTTCCAAGGACCCAAAGGTGAAAAAGTGAGTAGGTGGTTGTGGTGATATTTTTGCTTACTGTTTTCAAAATACCTACGCATGCCACTGGGTTATATTGCCTGTAACAAGCTGCCATCTCTATGTACATTAGGGTGAACAAGGCCTTCAGGGACCTCCAGGGCCACCAGGACAAATTGGAGAACAGAAGAGACCAAATGACATTGAGTTTCAGAAAGGAGATCAGGTGAGTGGGAAACTACATGCAATACAATGAGGATGTGATCAAGCTGTAGTGTCCATTGGTGTGGCTGCTATATACTCATATCCTCTGTACTGAAGATATTCTATTATTTTTCTCAAAGTACTGACTATTTCTGGCCTGAGTACTTTTCCTTCAATAGAAGGCATGCCAGTTACATTAGCTCAGTTACTTCCTTTAGTAAAATAACTATTTTTAAGAAAATATCTTAAAGGAAGTTCATAGTAACAGTAAAAGCACTTAAAATATTCTCATTTCTTGGAACACCCAGAATGAGACTTTCAAAGCTGTCTGCGGATTCAAATTCCCATTAACCAGTTGTGCCCTCCACTGTGAAGAAGTGTTTAAAAAATTAACTTCTTTTTTTCTTTTCCTCCTTTCTTGGGTTATTAGTGATGCTCTAAGATCTTTCTTCTTTGTGGTCTGAATAAAGTGCTTTCCCTGTTACTGGCCTCTCAAAAGTAAATATCAAGGCATATTAAGACAGTATGCTCAAACTGTTGGTTGGATTTGAATGGATCCTTCCCCACCCACAAATGCCAAGACAGAGACAAAAGCAGAGACTGAGACCTTCCTAGAATTGCAAATATACATCAGTGGATAGCTCTAGGGAATGCCTTAGTGGTATCTAATATTCTTCTGAAAGGAAAAGTGAAAAATGGTTTTGATCAAGATGAACAGACTTGTCCTACACCCTGCCAAAATAAAATACTGGCACATACCAAAGCAGTAGAGCAGAATTACAGTTTTAAGAAAACACAAGGTGACACTTTGACCATGTAGTTAAACCAAAAATTCATCTGACTTTATTAGGGTCAGAGTAAATTGCCTCTGTCATCAGGGATCTCTAAATGACTAATTATACTTGTGTTAAGTTTCATAAATGTACAAAATAGAAGTATTATAACTATAATCCTTTTAAAGCACTAAGATGTCCAAACAGTCTGAGTGCACTACCTTTTCAAGGTTTACAACATTTATTTCCACAAAGGTTGGTAGTATCCAACAATTGCTCCAAAAAATCAGCATTACACTTACTGCTTTGTGACATACAGCCAAAGATCTGGTGTGTATCTCCACCTGTGATCTCTTACTGAAAAAACAAGTGCATAGATGGGCTTGTCTGGGAGGTCTCTAAGAAAATAAAGCTTCTTGTGGATGCAATACCCTGTAACTTTTCTCTAGGTTAATGATTAAGAGATTTAAGAACTCATACAGAGGTGTAGCAGGACAAAACAGAAACCCTAACTTTTTAATAGTGATCCTGTGACACTTTTCAGGTGAACACACTTAATGGTCCTGATGGCCTCTCAACTTCAACAGTTGCCAGTAATCTAATAACTGTTGCTCCTGTAAATTCAGCAGGATTTGGTATTTGTTCTTTCTTTCCTTTTTTTTCTTCCTTTTATTTTTTTATAGCAGCTGTAGGCCACCAAGCTATGCATGCGGAAGTCAGTTGTGTCTTAATGGAATGAATCATCTAAGTAAACAAGATGAGCAGTTAGTAAAATCTATAGATGTTCTACTTGTTCCACACAAAGAAGGAGGAAATATGATCTATTTACTGTTCATAGTACTTGGAAATCTCAATGTCAGGAAAAAAAAGATTCTACTAAAAAAATAATCAACTGAGCTACTAGGGAGTGATGGGGGCTTTAATGCTCTTTTTCTTTGCCCATACTTGACAGGGTATTCCAGGTGATCCAGGCCCACCAGGTCTTCCTGGGCCACAAGGCCCTCCTGTGAGTAGTCCTCTTCTAGCTCTTCTTTGTATCAGTATCAGAACTGTAAATTCCTTCTACTCTGGCTTACGGGCTCAGTTTAAGATGATGTTTGTGTGTTCAGGGTCTTCCCGGTGGCGTAAAAGGTGAAAAAGGTGAGCAAGGAGAACCAGGCAAAAGAGTAAGTAGTCTGTTTAACTAAACATTTATCTTTCCAACCAGTGTTATGTTTGAGAATTAAGCAAACTTTGAATTCAGATGGGGCCATCAGCCTCTGGGTAAGAGACTTCTTTTTGTTTTTCATAACCTGGCAGATGACTAGGTGACGCATCTGACTCATGAAAGTGCTTCTAGCTATGGATCTCTGTGTTCTCTGATAATTATTTACATGTACATCTCTGTTTTGGGGACAGGAGAAACTAATTTAAATGTTATCTGGTTACACATGGAAATCTTCAAAGTTGATGGGCTACTTGGCGAAGCAGCAGTTTTGTGCTTCCTCTTAGAGGGGGTCTTCATTCAGTTTGCCATGTGCTGGGTTGGCAAGGAGTATGAGATTGTGTTCACGTAGACCACCCTAAATATATGCCATTATCTATGGGTTTAATTGTGGGGTGAGTCACAAAAACAACTCTCTGAACACTGCATTAAGACTGAAAGTCCCTTTGTCACTTCCAAGAGACTATTTCAGTTTGTGCTGAGGAGGGGGGACGAGTCAAGACAGCTGCATCTGAGGATAGCATGAATTGCTTTGTTCCTGTCTAGACTCAAATCTATCCTGGATCTTGCAGCCCAGAAAAGCTGAGGAAGGTCATAGAAGTGCTAAGCAATAGGATGAAAATAATATGGACTGTAATCAGCAAAGCAAAGATAATCTGCTACTACTTGAAAGCATTCTATATTTTCACTTTCACAACTACTGAGCCCACAGATTCATCAACATAATGGGCCCCTTTAAAAATCAAGACATGTCTTGTGCATGTTAATTGAACTATATATATATACTGTTTAGAAACATGTTGGCAACAGATTTTCCAATTTTCATAGGAAATACAATGGAAACAAATATTTGGTATTATAGATAAAATCCTTCTTGGTAGCTGAGATTTATAGGAGGGCTTTGATTTTCCTCCTTTAAGGAACATAAGAACTGAGACAGACTTATGAAGCCAAAATTCTCATCATATTTTGAGTGGGTTTGAATTGCATTTTCCAAGTTACTTCTCTCCCCAAAAGTAAACAGGATCCACATAAATTAGCAAAGATCTGAAACAATAAAAATACCAAGGAGATATAACAAATGCCTCTTGCCAAAAGCTTGTTTACCAACATTTTTGTTTGGTTTTATTACTTTGAATTTGGGCATGTTGTATGCTGAAAGTGCAGTTTTGTGATTAAGTTACACTCAAGCTGCCTCTTAGGACTCCATATGATTCTGGGGCTTAATCCCATTTCAGATATACTCATAAAAATGTCTGTATTCTAGTTCTGTTCCAGTAGGTGTCCCCTGTACATGCTGCTTCTGTAATGCTAACAATAGAGTTCTGTTTGTCTTGCCCAATGAATGTTCTGGAATAAAGTGGAGCTTGCACTACTATTGTTGCAGCAATAAAAAAAAAAATCTGTTCGACAAGAATATATGGGTTTTAGAAGTCACTTCTTTGAGCAGAATTGCACTTTATCACTTTGTTGATACCGTTCTTCAGAAGAAGGCATTTAGTTTAAAGGAGAGTTTAAATTCAAACACAAAAATATTGATGTTTAAGTTCACTGTTCACATTATGCTAACTTCCTTAACTAAATATAATGTTCTGGTTTTTAGGGAGGTACAATCTGTTTTTCCAAATAAAGGATTTATCTGATGTTAAGATAAAGAGAATTATTAAATGCAGCAGTAGTGAAAATGGACGATTTTAGCACCTTCAGATCACTTTCCACTGTATCTGCACGTTTTTGAGACTTGTCATGCTTTTGTGCTCTGGTTTTCAAAATGAAAACCTCAGTTAAAGTAACTGACTATGCTTAGTTGATGTGTGTGGCATAAGGATTCCACTGTGCAGAAAGTTTAGTGCTACTTATTTCCTATTTTTTAATAAACCATCTCCATAAGAATTCTTCACCACTGAAGCATTTTATTTAATGTGTGCTTATGTCTTTGAAGGGAAAGCCTGGCAAAGATGGAGAACCTGGACAGCCTGGTAGGGATGTGAGTAACTCGTACACTTTAAATCTAAGCAGGCTCCTTGTAAGCTTGTCTTCTGATATGAATAAAGATCTAAGTGTGATTAATCTTTCTCTTTTCTTAAAGGGTTTGCCTGGTGGGCCTGGAATAAATGGTGTTCCAGGAAAAGAGGGTGAAAAGGTATGCCAGCTTTTTTGTTGTTGTTGCTATAGTAGCTTGAAAATCTGACATCACTGAGTTCATTTCTGAATGAGTATAATTGCATTGCCTGTGCTGTTAGTGTTGAGGAAGAGTTGCAAGAACTTTCTTGTGTACTAATATGCGGTATAAAAAATGTTCTTAATTTTCTTGTGTACTAATATGCAGTATAAAAAATGTTCTTAATTTCATTTGTAGGGTGAAAAAGGTGACACTGGTCCCCCTGGTCCTCCTGGAATTGTAAGTTACTGATCCTTTCTTTCCTTTATGCATTTGGTTGATGGTGTTGTCTCATCATATTTCTTGGATGACTGAGTCTCGCATCTCTGGACATAATAATAGAACCAGTAAAGATTTCACATGTTCACTAATAGAAATGATGGTTTCCTCCTTTCAAGAGAGATTCTGTGCTCTAGGATTTTCTAGGTTACAAACACAAAGCTAGACTATAACTTCAGACCAGCAGAAATAGAGTCAGCTTCATGAGACCTGTTCTAACTATGTTGGCTTGGCAGTAAAAGTGGTTCCTACTTGGGAGTGCTCTTTACTGGAATTTTACCTGGTAATTCAGTGGAGCAGGAAAAGGAATGTATCATTGGTAGAGAGTTCAAAGTGCGTTTAACTTATCTGTCCCTTGCATCTTTTTGCCATGCCAGTGAGACTTTTCTTGTCAAGTTGTTTTACATGAACATGAAACATTTACAGGTCATTTCAAGACCAGGTGTTGATGCAGCAGTGGGACCAAAAGGTAGCAAAGGATTGCCAGGACTTCCCGGTGCCAAGGGGGAGCGTGGATTCTCTGGTAGGCCAGGCCCACCTGGCTTACCGGGTTCTCCAGGTAGGAGTGCAAGCATGTTTGAATTTAGCTTCACAGCCTTCTTACACTCCTTTTGACAGATGGACCGAGCAGAAAGTGAAATTAGAACTACTTAGAGCTACCTTTGAGCTTTAAGAGTGGCCCTTAGCTTATGGGGATGATATGAGGACATCTGAAAACTCACTGCCCACTGCTGTGGTGAATAGAGGATGCTAATCATCAAGGCTGATACTAGCTTAACAGTGTTGGGGTAACTTCTCTCACTTATGTATAGCATACGATATCTATTGCATTCAACACAAAGTGTTATGTACCAGAGGTCTGTTACCTGGCTATCAATCCTAATCTCTGCTTTACATTGGCCAGTACTAAAGGAGATGATCTGAGTCTACAGTGGGAGTAAGCAGTGATGTCTGTGCATAATATATGCATATAGAAAACATTATTATACTTATATTACAGCTTGTAAGTTTTCTTTTTTTCATCAGTCCTCCCTGTCATTGGTCCTGTTTGAAGGAACGAAAAAACCAAACCATAAACTTAATTTTGAGTCTCAGGTCAATTTTTTCAAGCAATAGTCTCTCAAAATGCAGAATGTACGTATGTCAAACACTGCCCAGCAGCATGTAGTTTGAGTCTGTTATAGAAATGTTATTGAATACTTGCATGGAAGAACACAGACTTATCTGTAGTACGTTATTCATTGTATATTACTAATTCTTGCAAAAAACCCATTTTAAACCCTTGAGCTATCAAAGTAAGTTCTTTCCATCTTAGGGATCACTACTGTTGGACCTCCTGGCCCACCTGGCTTACCTGGTGAGAGAGGACAGAAAGGAGATCCAGGTTTACCTGGCATTTCTATTCCTGGCCAACCAGGACTTGATGGACCACGAGGACCTCCAGGACCACCAGGTCCCCCAGGGCCACCTGCACCATCTGTTCCTTCTGGTAAGTGATGACTACATAGACAGTAAGTAGAAGAGATTTGTAAAGACTATTCCGTACTAAGGTTTGTGCTTACAGGAGAGTCAAGGGAGTAATTTTTCATAGAATTCTAGTTTCATTTGCTAAATATTATACTACATAGACCACACAAAACTAGCTTGGGAGTGGACATTTTTTTGGATGAAGCCTCTTGGCTACGTGTTGGTATAAGGGAAGTAGAGAATGGGAGATGAAATATGAGAAGCTGTAGTGGAAAGAGGCTACCATGGTGCAAAGAAGAATCTAGCATCTAGCTGGTATTGACATCTTAAATCTCCCCTCTGGTATTTCATACACATGCTTTTATGTTATGAGGCTGAACAGCAGAATGTACTGTAGAGTGGGAAGTGTGCAGGCTGTTGGAAGTAGTGGGAGATAGTTGAAATTGTGGAGGATAACTGATGATGTTGTGCGATATGACTGATTGTTTCCTTTTTAGTGAGTTGCTGTTAGCAGTCCTCTGTCTGAATTGCCGGAACATTTGGTCTGTTTTGTGTGGGTACATCAGAATATTCACACAAATATTAGGAAGAATATTTTTGTACTGAATGTATGTATTAATCATGTCAGTTTAACACAAATTGATCATTAAACTTCATTCATTTCTCCTTAGGTGAAGCGTTATGTGAGCAGGGGCCGCCAGGTCCTCCAGGAATACCAGGGCAACAAGGCTTTACGGGGGAGAGAGGCCAAAAAGGTGCAGTGTCATGGCTATCCTGTTTTGCTCTGCGTTAAAACTTGTTAAACAGCTTGCATTAAATAAGGATAGTTTCTCTTCCCATAGGGGTGAGTGCAGATATTTCATTTCTGAGTAAGAAAGCTGTGCTGTTTGGGCCTAAGATAATTCCTTCTCTAGTGTTAAAGCACAGGAATCTTAAATTAAC
The DNA here is from genome assembly GCA_020800305.1 of Porphyrio hochstetteri. Classification (NCBI taxonomy): domain Eukaryota; kingdom Metazoa; phylum Chordata; class Aves; order Gruiformes; family Rallidae; genus Porphyrio; species Porphyrio hochstetteri. The sequence continues at coordinate 22,679,574 of CM036917.1, forward strand.
TGAGGGTGCAACCAATGCCACGGCACAGCATGGATTCTTATTGAGGTAAAATGGAACTTAAAGTTTACAAGTACCTCTTAGGTAGATAGAAGCTAAGTACTTTGTATCAGCAGTTGCCAGCTCTATGTGAAAAAGTTTTATACTTCATGAATAAATTTGACTTTTTTATTTATGGAAAACAATGTTGAAATGATAAATGCACATTTTCTAATTTGAGTTGGTCAACCTACAATGAGTTTGTTTGTTTGGTAAGCAAAATAAAGACATCTTTAATGTGTATCCTTGTTTCCAAAAAGACAACCTTGCAATGAGGATGCTGATACAGGTAAGTGAGACTTTTTCTAGCTCAACCATGGATTTCATAGATGACTTGAAGCATCTCACTGTATTTTGTACTCCTTTCAAACAGAAGCCTTCATTTCTCATGGAGATCGCCAGTGTAGTATTTAGGCACTTCATGTAGATTAATTAATCCTTACAAACAATGGGGCAGCCTGTATGTGAAGGAAATTCCTAAACTTCAGAAAGCCATTCTTTTTTCCTGTTTTTAAAAAAATTAAGTTTAGTCTATTGTCAATCAATGAAACTTTCATGGTATTTATTTTGCACTCTTGGAGTTTAATTAACATTTGTAATTTTTATATATATGTTTTAAGTTGTAGTTTGAAGTGTCAAGTACCTACATTAGAAGATGACTTGCTGCTAAAAGTGTCTTCGGTTTTTTTACTTATTATTGAAAGCATGTTTATTTTTAATTTTTGCACCCTATTAAATAAATTCTAAACATATCTGATATTGGTTGTCTGACACCTAGCAACCAGAAAGATTCAGTCTAGCCTTCATTGGGGGAGCCTTCTAATATTTAAACAATCATATAACTGCATAAAACACGTCGCTTTGGACTTGGTGTTATCAATCAATAGCAGTGCTATTTAGCACAAATGTTCTGAATTCTTTTAATGTTTTCTAAAACCTGAAGTTTAAGTATTCCTTTCCAATGCAAATCTGTTTAGGTGATCAAGGAGACACGTGCTTCAATTGCATAGGAACTGGAATAACTGGACCTCCTGGGGAGAGAGGACCACCAGGACCTCCAGGTAGTCCAGGTAAGGCTGTAGTCTTCACTATTCTGCCTAACAAGTTCTATAAAGTCACTCTTGTATTTTGAGTATCTGTGTATAATGCTAGCAGTATATATGTGTATTGTGTACAAACTCAGATGCAAAGTTGCCAGCCTCCGGTATCTAGTTGGTACAGGTGTTATTTTGCACAGTTGGGGATTGTTAGGAAGGAACAGGCTGGATACATCTAAAACTGTCACTCTGGTTTGAAAATATGGTCTTTCAAAAAAAAAAAAAATTCTTTAATCAAAGACTTGCAAGCTTTCTGCATATATTGAAAGTTTGTTTATGGCTCGCTCTAGATTTAACTGAAAGACAAACTAACTACTACTGCTACTTGCTACTCCTGAAATGATAGAGCAGCTGGAGCTTTAAGTGTGACATTTTTGACCCAAGTTGCTGATTTTTGTTCTGCTGAAATACAATCAAGCTCTCAAAAGAACCCAGAAACCTTAGCTATTGTCTTATGCAAACAGCATGCTTGATATTTACAGCATCTACAGCTTTATGTTTTTCTTATGTTTTTCTACAATTCTCAGGGTCTCCAGGTTTTCCTGGACCAAAAGGTGAAAAGGGGCTTCCTGGATTAACTGGCCTTGTAGGGCCACCAGTAAGTGGTGGTGTTATGCTTTCGTGGGAAAATAGTGTCTTATTTGTCTTGCATGTTTGGTAGATCTGTGCACAGTAGATAAGAATTCTTATCTAATACTTCTCTCTTTTTGTCCATAACTATCTTGAATGCTTCATTCTTACATTATGTCAAACTCAAAAAGGGAGTGGAAGAAAAACTAAAATATATTTGGATTTCTTTCTTTTTCCCCAGGGGTTCCCAGGGTCCCCAGGTGCTCCTGGGAGACCTGGCCCTAAAGGAGACCCAGGGGATGTCCTGACATCTCCGAGAATGAAAGGTGACAAAGGAGACCCTGGCTTCCCTGGCCCTCCAGGCCTTCCAGGCATAGATGGCACCCCTGGACGAGATGGACTTCCAGGTCTACCTGGCCCTAAGGGGGAACCGGTGAGTTCTATTTTATGCTGTTTGATTGGACAGATATTTTGGGAAGTCCTATGTGTCTGTGACATAATGCAGATAAGGATGGAACCTGCCAAAGAATTCAAAATGGAAACAATGAAAAACTATTCTTTTGCTAGTACCTCCATGTTATTCTTTCCTATCTTGCTGTTCCTTTTTTTCCCAGGGCAGTGTTGCATTCAAAGGAGAAATTGGTATTCCAGGTGATCCAGGAATACCAGGTCTTCCTGGAGACAAAGGACTTCCTGGACCTCCTGGTTTTGGTCCACAAGGTTCACCTGGTGAAAAGGGCATCCAAGGTGTATCAGGACGTCCAGGGCCTCCTGGAGTTCCTGGTGAGTTAGTCTCTATGTGTTATTGAACAAAAGCTATTAAAATAGTTTTGTACTTTTGTTTTGGATGATTCCTAGAACAAAATGCAGTATTTAAGCTTTTCTCTAATAGCTCCCTTACTGAAGGTCATCACAATCACAAAGTGAGCAGAATTTGTGCTGTGTGACTGCAGGTACATGACTTGCCTTCTGCTCTGACCTCTAGTGAAGCTTCTCAACTGACTGTAGTGGAAATGTATTGTAACTATCATCTGGCTTATACTTGAAATTGCAACTACACAGTTTTTGAAACAAGGGTTTGCTTTGAACAAGTTGGGTTTTGTTACTTTCTTAAAAATGCTGGATCCTGGATCAAGTTGTGCTAGTGTCAGCTATGGAAAATCCTGTTCATGTGATGGTGCCTAGGAGAGAGCTAAAAAAGTAATATTTGAAGGAAACAGTCTTCTCAAAAAAATGCTTTTAACTTGAAACGTGCTGTATGGATCTCTATGGTAGATAGCCTGTTAGGTAAAATGTTGCTGGTGTCCTTTGTAAGCTTGGGATGTGGCTTGCATCTTTTTCTGCTCAAAGAAAAACGTAAAAGAAATGCCTACTGAGTGGTACGTATTTCTTCTTTTTGGTTTTAGGTCCAAAAGGTGACCCTGGCCAGACTATTACAGAACCAGGAGTTCCAGGGCCCCCTGGTCCTCCTGGAAGAAATGGCGATCCAGGTCTTCCAGGTAAAGCAGCACCTAGATATTCTAGGGCTTTTCATTCCAAGAGCTATATCTATTCTGACTGATTCTTGATAACTGTGTTGGTTTCCTTCCCTTTGCAGGAGATCCTGGTCAACCAGGCCAACGGGGCTTATCAGGCATCCCAGGTGCGAAGGGAGAGCCAGGTATTCCTGGCATTGGACTTCCAGGTCCACCAGGTCCAAAAGGTATGTTTAGAGCCGTGTTACTGTATTGTACCAGCTGGAGTTGATTTGTCTCTAGAGTCCTTTAAACAAGTTTGTCTTGAATTTATACTTCTGAAGCTATTATAAACCCTCCGAGGTTCCTCTGACTGTAGTGATCCTCATGTTGGCTTACGTTTTTCAGTGAACAAGGGATACAAAATTGAATTAATAAATGATCTCCAAATTCTGTCTCAAGACATTAATGCTTCTGATGTGAACTGTTTGTAATTTTTGTTTGAGTATACAGCACGGGGAGTGCCTTCCTCTGAGAGCAGTCAGAGATACTCTGTAGCAAAGACAGCATATGCAAAAGTTCTCTCAGCCAACTAGGCCTATCTCAAGCATGCTTGAGGTAGCATAGAACTTCTTTTCAGAGATTCCTCTTCATGGGCCCTAAGCATTTCTGGAAGAGTTACTCTAATGCTTTCTGGTGTCCTCTCCTCAGCTACCCTAACCTCTGTGTCATGTTGTGTAGGTTTCCCAGGGACTCCAGGCCCCCCTGGAGCTCCGGGAGCTCCAGGTCGCCCTGGTCTAGATGGACCTCCTGGACCACCTGGCTTTCCCGGACAGAAGGTCTGTGCTTCCTTATTTAATGTAGAACTTCACTTTATTAGAGGTTCTTCTGTGTTGGTGAGAAAGATTTCACCTCTTTCTATCAGCTTTTGATGGTGGGGAAGTCACTTTCTGTACTTGAATTATGAGTGATGGTAGAAAAAAGAAACTGAACTCTAAGATATTGAGCATTTTTTCTCTTTCAACATTTTTAGGAGGGGCTAAAATTAGAAAACTCCCTTAAAAAAAAAAACAACCTTAATTTGTCACAGGGGGATCGTGGATTTGGAGTTCCGGGACCACCTGGACCCCCAGGACCACCAGGCATAAAAGGAGTTCAAGGATCTAAAGGTGATCCTGGCTTCCCAGGAAACCCTGGTCTCCCAGGACGGGCAGGTTTTGATGGAACTCCAGGACCCAAAGGTACAGTGCTCTCTCCCTTTTTCTGTTCCTTGTTGAACTTTAAAAATATGTAGATGCTCTGGGAGTCATATGACAGTTAAATAGAAGCAGTGCTGACTTCAGCGTAATTACTTCAGAGTCCTTTTTCCAAAGCAGACACACCTGTGTAAATGGAAGCTGGTGTTCTCAGTGGACAAGCAAGGAAGAGTAAATACCAATCGGGGAGTCAGTATCTGAACATCTGTACTTATAAAGACAAATCAGGTTAATATGGGAGTAAAGCTTTTTAACAGAATAATTGTCATTTAGATGCACTATGCTTCAACCCCCAAGGGGTTAGCAAATCACAAACTCCTATTGTTAATCATTGTCTGTAATGAACTGCAGAGCATGCCTGGTTTGCTGGAGAGCATCTGTTGGGTTTCATGTGGATTGTGATGCAATAACATGTCTCTGTATAGCATAGAAATGTAAACCACATGCATTCCACAAAGATTGAGGGCAAATCTCTGGCTTTCAGAAACAGCCTTAAAAGCATGCTGTGTTCTGTTGGGTTTTTTGTTGTTTTTTTCCAGTGTCAGATCCATATCTATTTGCATGCAAGGACGGGATTTCAAATACAATGTGCAGCTACTCTGAAAGCAAGTATTGCTGAACTGAGCTCATAATTAACTAAGAGGAGTGTTCTTTTAGGTGACCCTGGACTAAGTGGACCACCAGGACTCCCAGGCCCACCAGGCGTCCCTGGCGTTGGTAGTCAAGGTCCACCTGGATCTCCAGGACTTCCAGGTCCTGTTGGCCCCCCAGGTAAAACTCACATGATTGTTTCTGGCATATACTAAGCAGGTACATGGGACGCTGAAGGTCCTGCTCAACAGCTAGGCAAGGAATGTTAGACACTTCATGTCTACTATCTTGGCTGTCTTGTCAGCCAAGCAGGCGAAACTTGGTACATCATGTTTTCTTCTGAAATCAGAAGAGGTATTATATTCAGTCCTGCCTTTTGCACAACTTAGAGGTGTTGAGGGTGTAAAAGACCACTTTGAAGACTTGGAGCCTTGTCAGAAATTCTAGGAATTGTGCACAAAATCTCTGTGAAGGGCTTTGAAGTAGATTCTACTTGATCAGTCTAAGAAGAGTGAAAACTAGGAGTGTGTCTCTGGAGTTTTGATTATATTTTGTCTAAAGTGACTGGTGACTGATGAAGACATGAACCCATTCCATCTCTGTGCACGAAGGGTACGAGTGCATGCATGCACTTCATTCCATTCAGGGAGTGGACTTGCTGTGTACCAACTCTTGATAGTGCAGATGTGTGGTAGCCACCACCTAGAGAACGCTTTCTGCGGACTTGAGCATGCCTGCCACTGAAGCGTTTTAAAACCCATCTGGCTCTTGCCATGCCTGTGTGACTGCTCATGATGCATGTTTGAGAGCTACACTTTTTGAATTTATTTATATGCCAGCAGTGCGATTGGCATTGTTCATAATGCATGCTGAAAAACTCATGGCCAACTGTAAGAGCCTGTCACAAATTGGTTGATCGTATTCAGATCTCTTTGAGCTGTGAGCTGAGGTTTACTGAAATGCTTAACTTGAAAATAGGCAAACACTTGAGTAAGTGGGGTTTGAGTTCTACTCGTGTAAGGGGTGGGTCATGTTTAAGTATACTTCACACACTTCCCAGTGGGGAAAGGAATGTGTGGTCCCTGCACCAGCAAGCCTTGAATATGTCCGGTGTTAAGAGCTAGGGACAGAAGGATTCCGGATGATGTGCACAGAAGTTCCCTGAGCCAGCAGGTGGGTCCTCTGCCTGGCTTACTGTGCTTACTGTACCATCCTGAACCTATGGTTGCCCTTGAGGCTGAGCAGAAACAGAAAGTGACATCAGTGTGTATTTGAGGGGGATACATTAGTATGGGTTTGAGTATTTCATCCAACTGTGCGTGTTCTTTTGTCATCCTGTAACATCTCTTCTGGTATTAGCCAGAATTTTATTTCATGTCATCATTGATTTACCCGGGGCGGGGGGGTGGTGGTGAGGCATGGGAAAAAAACCCAAACAATTTTGGCAAATACATAACTATTACTAGAGTTGGAGGGTGCTCATACTTTCACTCTTCATGTCTGTACTGACTAATCATTGTGGTTACGGTGGATCTGAAATGTAGTGCATGGCTGAAGGTCTGGCTTGAAGTCCTGGTTACTTCCCTTGGCACTATTTTTCTGTTTTGCATGGAATGCTGTGCATACCCATATCCCATCCCTTGTTTGTGTTACTAGGCTGTTTTGATTCTGTTCTGTTATGCAACATTAGGGTAAAGTTTCTGAGACTCTGTTTTTCAGGTAATTTGGATAATTCTTTAAGGGTTTTTGTGTTAAGAATTTCCTTTCTCTGGACCACCATTTTTTCAAATAGCCTGCAGTAACTCAGTTTTACTTTTTAATATGCAACAAATTAATTTAGAATTTGTTGTGTTTCTATTGTTCTAATTATGATATAGTTACATTTTTGAGAAGCAAATTCAATTAGAATTAATTTCTATTTGAAAAGGTAGATTTAACACTCTAGAGATGCCAGTAATAGGACAAACTCCATATGTTTTCCCATTGTTTGGGGTTTTTTCCATCTGCTGATATAGATCACTTAAACACAGAGCATGTGCAGTCTCTATCCATCTTCTGGTGCTGCTGGTAAGCAGTTCCAGGCACATGACACAATTAACTGCATTAAACTAATGCAGTGATAAGCTGTGACATCACTCTTAAACTTGTTCCCACAGCTGAGAGTGGGTTTGGCTGTTAGACTGATACTGCCTTAAGCTTTTCTGAGGTTTTGGCATGTTGTTGTCATCATCTGTTAGAATGCACTAAGGCTTGTAATCTACAATATATTATCTCTGTAGGGGTAACAATGCAAACTTGCATAACAGACCTAAAGAATGGAGGAAAATGGATAGGTTTTGGGTTATAGAGAGGAATCTTTTGAAAATCCCTATTTGAAAGATTTTACCAGAATGTGATGCAGATCACCCTATCAATCAGCTGCTTCTTGTTCTGTATCTACTCTTGACAGTTTTGTGGAAGAAAAAGTTCAGAAAAAGCCTGTTCCCCAGTTTCAGAGAGAGTACTAGACAAGGGGGGGGGGGAAGTAATTTTATTTTTAAAATGTACCATCAGTGTTTGCAGATACCCCACTGAATTTCTTGTTTCTGCATACAGTGATGGCTGCACTTTGAAAAAGATCTCCAACTCTTCTTGTAGCTTGGTTTCTTTTAACATTGGTTTTGTGTTCTTTATACTTGGATCTGTTTCCAGTAACTTCAGGATAGATGTTTTTCTTTGTTCTATTCTGTATGTGCTTTGTTTTGTTTCCTAACTTAACGACTGTTACAACTCCTTATTGCTACCTGTCTCAACTTCCTGATGAGCTCTAACTCATTGGCTTTTGAACCTCAGGTTCCCCAGGTACTGTGGTTTCTTTACCAAGCCTTTTTTTCAGCTACACTTCCAGAGTGAGCATCTTCACTGGTACAGTGCACTGGAGGCAAATGAGCTGTCTGCTCGCTTCAGCAGTGCCTCAAGCTCATTATGGTTCACATTAAACAATCTTAAGTAAATTTTGATAATTCATGTTTTTCATTCAGGGGAAGGTAAAGCAATGCAGCATTTTGCTATTCTTAAAAGTACTTAGCTGATCTTAAAATGTGGCATAACTGAATCTTTAATGGAAATATACCTGTAGAAATATCAGCAATAAAATACCAGTCTAATCAATCTTGGCTTTTTGTTTTATTAATTAGACTTAAAGGGTCTCCTTTTGAGATTTTGTTAACTGCATTTGCTATCAATTTGTAAAGCTTCAGTGCTTCTCTTCAGGAGAAAATAAACTTTAATACGTGGAAGCCATTAAAAAGTAAATGGCTTTAGTAAAAATGCAGGGTTTGCTTCAGTGCTAGGAATGGACTGCAAATAAAGCTTAGCTACTCCTATGGCATTATGCCTAGAGAAACACAGATGTCAGCCTTGTCTTACTCTTCTGCTAAAAGATTGTCTCTTAACAACATTGTCTAGGGTTGCAGGGCATTCCAGGGGAGAAAGGGGATCCAGGTCCGCCAGGCTTCGATGTTCCTGGTCCTCCAGGTGACCGAGGAACGCCAGGATATCCAGGACCCCCTGGTCTTCCAGGGCCTCAGGGTTCACCTGGGCCACCTGGCCGGGACGGAATACCAGGATTCCCAGGTAAGATCACATTTCTAACCTGTGGACAAAGAACAAACAATCTAGTTACAGGTTGGTGCTCTTCAAGTTGGCATGTCCAAGCATAATGAGCTCTGTCTATCCTACCCAGTAAAACTTGGATATATATAGCCGTTTTGTGTCATATTTAAAAAAAAAACCACCAAAATTGTTGTATTCAAATCCTTGTCACCTCTCCACTCTTCCCTGTAACTTGATTCAAATATTTTCCATGTTATTCTGTTTCATAACTTTCAAATGTGACTTTGATTATCATTGTTCTGACAGTATTCTAATTTACTTTGTGATTATTTTTTCTAGTCACTGCTAAATTTAGAAATAGAATTTGTTTTAAAGAAACAATTACAGATGCTATCAATTGGATCCAGCACATACTTCTAAATATTAATTTACTTATTCTGTCAAAATAAAATCTCAGAAGTGATTTTTGAGAATGTCTTCTGATAGAGGGGGAGATACAAAAGGTTCTAGAAGTAATGTATACCTAATTGTCTTTTTGTCTTTAAATTAAAGCCTTGTTTTCAAACCAGGGAACTAAACTTGTTGGAGGCTTAATTATGCTTTCTACCAGAAAGAACAGTGTGTGGCAAATTTTCTTCCCAGGACTTAATGGAGAGAAAATTGCCATGACTATCAAGTCACATTTAATCTGATTTAGATCTATACAAGAGCTGAGTGCATGGAATTCCCTTAAAACAGGCATGTGCTGGTTAATAAATACCAGAAAACTGTAGGCAAGTAAAAGCTAGGTACTGATTTGATTTTGAGTTTTTCTTCAGTATGACAATGGTGATTCAATGCATTTAGGTGCCAAAGGGGAGATGGGCGTCATGGGAACTCCTGGTCCTCCAGGGCCTCCAGGAACTCCTGGAAGAAATGGTCTACCTGGATTGAAAGGTAATATTTGGTTTATCTACCCCTGAAGAGAATGCAGAATGCTGTTTTCAGTGTCCTGTGTGAAAACAGGCTTTGCAATGCTGGCATCTAGATCTTCATTATTTGATCTCCTTGAGTTATCTTCTTTTGGCAGTGTTGATGTTCAGAATTGCATTGTAGTTTTAAGCCATTGCATTTGGCCATGCTTTTTAAAATTGTCATGAAACATTAGCTATTTTTAAAACATTACCTTTGGATTGATAGCGTTAAGTAGGATGATATTTCTGATGCTATAAAGTCTACTTTACGTAGCAGAAAGGAAACAAGCAGTAGCTTTGGGTTATGAGCTCATCCAGAATCAGCTCTATAGGTATAATAGAAACTATCTTATCTACATTTTCCTGACACCCTTGTTGGAGATGAGCTTTGAAAGAGTTTGGTAGGAAAAACAACCCACTCATCTCCACAGAACCAGGAGGCTGTGAATCCAAAGCTGCTGTAACTATTGCAACTCCACTGTGCTAGCAGCACAGTGTGGTGGGGTCTGGGAGCTCTGATGTGGTTCATCAGACAGCTGCTTCCTCCAAGCTGGGCTGGCTACACTGCAGCATGCAGACTCCTCACTTGGCTTTGTCCCAGGGCTTAAAATGCTGTGGACAATTTGCATAAACTTGCTGATCATTTGGTGAATTCAAACTTAATGAATAAATCAGGGACTACTTATGTAAAAAAACAAACAGAAAAAGCATTTTAAGTGTATTAGCCTACCTTAAGGATTGTATTTTTTCCCTTTCTTGCCTCTATCTACTGTAGGTAACAATGGATTACCTGGTCCACCAGGGCCTCCTGGACTGGTAGGACAGAAAGGTGTCAAAGGTGAAGCAGGCCTGCCAGGTCCAGCTGGAAAAGTTGATTCAAAACAGCTAGGAGCAAAAGGAGAAAAAGGCGAGCCAGGTGTTCCAGGTACAGAACTTCAGATGTGGGTCTGGGGAGGTGGTTTGTCTGCTGCAGATAAGGGGCCTGTAACTGAATTTCCTGCAGTTTATTCTTTCTTACAGGGAAAAAATAAAGTCAAAATATACAAGTGGCTTGCCTTATGGTTTTTTAAGTGGTCTTGTGATCAGGTAACTCTTATGGTTAGTTTACAATTCCTTGCACATTACCTGTTACTTTTTGGCATATGGCAATATTGTAATAGCACTAAGGTGGTTTCAGCAGGATTACGAGTCTTCTAGGTGTTATTCCTAAGCACAATGAGAGATAGTTGTCATGGCTGCAGTGCTGGCTGCATTCCTGCCGTCTTGAAGGCTCTTGGGACTTTGCCTTGTGGGATGGAATTGCACAGGTCATCTGCTCGTGCATCACCACTGGATTGTCCCTTTAGGTATCTCTGAGTTTACCCTCCTAGAGCTAAATGTCATCTGTGTGTTTCTATTTGGCAAGCTGGCAACCTGGAAGGTTTTCTCAGTTCACTTCAGTCTGTTTTCCCTCTCACCTGTTGGCTTCCCCCTCTTTTCCCGCACTGAGGGTCCTGATGTTGTCTTTGAACTCCAATTTTCTACCCTAGAGAGAATCATAGTGCCTTTCTCTAATGTTGGCCCACCCATTATAGTGCCAATTTATCTGTTGTTGATATTGATCCTAGGTAATCCTGCTCTGGCAGGGGGATAGGACTAGATGATTTTCAAGGTTCTTTCCAAACCCTAACATTCTGTGATTCATTCCTGTGAAGCCTATGTAGGATCCTAAAATGCCTTTTTTTTTTTTTTTTTTTTTTTTTTTCCCCCCCCCTTCTGTTAAAAGCTTTGAAGAGCAGATTTACCTGCAGGGCAGCACAAAGTTGTTATATGAGGTGATAACCACTTAGAATTTGCAAAAATCTTCTAAAATACCTGCATTACTTTATATATATACACACAACACATATATAACTAGTATGAGAGTCCCAAAGTGCTACTGGTGTAGCAATGGAATTAAACATGTATATAAATAATCTGGATGAATATAGAAAGGGTATGGTGGAGTCTGAAAACACAGTACGTTTGCATTAGTTATAAAGTTTCTCTTTCCTCTACTTACCCATATTGTTTCTGTTTACTAGCAATTTTAAAGTTTGTGAAGTGATATTTTGTGTTCTGTGATACATCTCTGCTAAACTAGGAGGAACAACAGGTACTGGAGGAAAAAAACCCTGGTTGAATTATTTATTTTGCAGCTACATCTCATTTCTTATGGTAAAAGAAACCATACAGTAATAGTAGCAATAATAATAAAAAAGTTGTGGTTTTTTTCCTTTGAGGTATTCCTGGTTTATCAGGACAGAAAGGTTATCAAGGTCTCCCAGGTGACCCAGGCCCACCAGGACTTGGTGGCCCACCAGGTGTGCCAGGATTGCCAGGTAAGGAAATCAGGCCTCAGATGGACAGCTTTGTGGAAACTTTTGAGTGCTTTTTTATCACGAGGGATTTATAGCAAAGCCTAAGGATTTACAGGTCGAGCTGCATGGTTTGGGGACACTTAAAATCATTGTCCAAACAGTGTGCTTTGAGCTCTCTTCTAAGACAATCAAAAACAGTTTTAAGCTGATCCCACTGAAGATTAGGATAACTTTTAGGATGAATGGAAAAGTGCTTCCTGCTTGAGCAAGCAACATGACTAGGACTTGTCTGTTTTGTAGCTTTATTACTTCTATTGTTAGTCATACTCACACTTTGCAAATGGACAAATGAATGCATTGCAGAGGCTGTGTGCATGTCACATCTTTGCTTTAACAAATTGCAAGGATCAAGAAAAGAATTCTGTATTGCACTGCTGCTTACCAAATCTTGATTCCTTGCTCACTGTGTCTCATGTAGATCTTGCTCTAAATATCTTATTGGTCTTGGGAAACTTTTTTAACCATCCAGGACTCCAAGTAGCTTGAGCACAGTAGGCTGCAATTAATTTTGTAATATAAGCTGCTGAATACCTATTGCAGATGATAGTTGATGTGTTCATTCTACAGAACAACTCATGAGAGACCAAGTCACACCAGTACTAAATGGCTTCAGATGATTACTAAATTATGGACTGCGATTTCACCCAATTTATTAGATGAATCTTCACAACAAACAAGCTGCCCTGATCAAACCTTGGCTCGGAACAAACGGAAGTTGTTTAATATTTCACTACAAATGAGTGTGAAAAAGCGTGTAGAAGCAGTATGAGGCCTAAAGCAACTCCAAATCCATTGTGTTTTTACTTAGATGACAAGCACGTTCATTTGAGTGCACATGAATTTTTAATTATTGTCATTAACAAAACCCATAACTTTCCTAGGTATCAAGGGAGAGACAGGACTTCCTGGCCAGCCAGGACCTGCAGGACCTCCAGGATTAAAAGGTGCCATGGGAGAGATGGGCCTTCCAGGTTAGTTTCTGTGCTTGTATTTTACTTCATTTGGGCCAATGTTTTTCTTTTGTATAGTACAAAAGTGGATCAGCTTGTGTGTGTTTTCTAATACTGTATTTAAATGGTGACATATGTGAGGAATAAATAAAGCCCTAAAATGCATTTGTTGAAAAAGTACATAAGAAATTGAAAATACCTGTTAAAACAGAAAATGCAAATATCAAATATATTGTATAAAAATTATTTTAAAGTGCTTATGGATATAGATCTACACTTTGTAACTTGCAACTTTTCTGGTTTCTCAGATTCCACTCTGAAAGTTCCTAGATACTACAACAAGATATCTGGATTTGTGTAAATTAAGAAAAAAGAAAGCTTAATAATGTCAAGTAAAAAGCCATTAGAAATTTTTAGAAATTCTTATTTGCTTTTAAACATAAAAACAATTAAGTATTCAAAGCTAGCCATGCAATTTGTTAGTCTTTTCTAGTTTAGGGGCTGTAACTTGAGTAATTTCTCTAAACCTCTGCATAAGTCTTTTATTTATGAAATTTTTATCTTACCTTTTGGACAGGTCCCCCAGGTATTAAAGGCAGCCAAGGAACAGCAGGACATCCAGGGCAGCCTGGACCTGCAGGATTTCCTGGATTGAAAGGGGAGAAAGGTGACCCTGGTCTTTCAGGCATTGGTATTCCTGGTCTCCCTGGACCAAAGGTACACTTAGAAAATCCTGCAGCAGGAAATTCTATGAGGAAATTAGATTCTGTGGTGGTCTGGGCTTTTTAACTATAACAATATATAACTGTAAATATGTATATAAATATATTAACAACAGAGTTGACCTTGTTTTGTTCTTTTCAGATGGGAACTAAAATCTCTAATTTTAAAGGTGAAAATATTTGTAATAGTTCAATCTGGTTAAAGGAGAACACTCTTTACCAGACCCTTCAAATTGGGTTCAGTTAGTGGCTTAGTCTGCACTATGATGACACTTGCTGACATTTTGGTAGTTCATAGGGATTTATACAATTAATATCACTGTTCACATGTCTAATTATGCAGTTAATTCTTAAAAAAAAAAAAGTTAAGTCAATATGCATGATTATAGGCCCACAGACTTTTCTTCTGTGTTATGGAGTAAAAAAAAAGTCTCTCTTCTGGAAGAGAACACTTTTTCTTAAGTATAGGCCAGTTCTGATAAAAGCTATGATACTCTTAACAAATTTTCCCCTACATTTTTGTATAAATTTACATTGTTATTTCAAATTTATTTTCTGTGAGATGGTTAATATTACCTGGATATAATAATCATACACAATATAATTGGTGACCTTTTTTGTGATTGTAGGACTGGGGACATGTAAGATGGGCAAGTCCATCTTGTAAAGGCTGTGTTCTTACTTCTGCTTAATGTTTTCTAGGGTGATCTTGGTTTGCCTGGATACCCAGGTAGCCCAGGCAGTAAAGGTATAGCTGGAAATCCTGGTTTGCCTGGATTTCCCGGCAGTCCAGGTGCAAAAGGAGAGCCAGGCCTTCCTGGATTCCCAGGTAATTCTGAACAGGTCGTTTTCTTTATTTTCAGTATTGCTTATATCTGTATAGAAATCTAAACACTGTGGGTAAGCTTTGTGCTGCTGGACTCGTTGCTGTGGAAGTGTGTGAATATATCAATTGACTGCCTTCTGAAGTTATTCATCTGCTCTGAGGGGATGTGTTGGCTAGTGCTCTCCACTCCCCACAGCAGTCATTCTCGCCTCCTCTGACCCAGAAAATACCTGTGTTTAGCTTCGTGTTTTTTTCTTCTTGAATCAATAAAAAGTCATCAGGAAACCTAGGCTTTTTTTAATAGTGTTTATGGTCTAAAAATATGTTCTAAGGAGAAATCTTTCTGAAACATGAAATTAGATTTTACACTCTAAAATATATTTATAAAGATTGTTTATGGGTATGTGTCAGTTCTTTCTTTCTCAATTTAAAGAAACAAGATTTCTTACCTATGCTGCATTTGCCGCAATAAAGGCTGTTCTACGAGTATGCTTGAGCTGTTTTCATATAGCAAGTTGGGGAATTTATAACAGTGTAGTCAGGGCAGCAGGAAGCTTAAAGGAGAACAAAACCTGGCTGTGAACCTGATGGTTCTTAACCTCTGCTTCATGCCATGCATGAAAGACTTTGAATGGTCAAAATGGTGTATTGATATACTGCCTCAGGCTCAGTTCAGAACAGACACACTGTAACCCATTGATTGGTTTTCTTGCCTTTCTCTCCCTTCTCGCATGAACCGAATGGGTCTGGTGTAAATTCTAAGTCCATTTTTATGAAGTTCCTTTTTCAGGAAAGGAACAGAGAGTTGGGAAGGACTATCCAACTACACTTCATAATGCTTTCAATTTGTTGTCAAGTAGAAACATCTATCTCTATAAAATGATTTCCTAGCAGACTGCCAGAGTCACTGTGTCCTTGGCCATGGGCACTTGACAACTAAGACAACAGACTTGAGAGCAGCAGTAAGGACCATTGTGCTAGTATGTTTTGTTCCTGTACATTCTTTGATTTACAGCTGATCAAGGAGATTAATTATAAATCTGCAAAATGAACACAAATACAGTTTCTCGATGTAATTAACTCCGGGCATCTCAGATTATAGCATTTCAAGATCTGCTGAAAGCCAGTATTGTGCTTAATGGATTGAAATGCCTGTACTTTACAGGAACGCCAGGAGTTCCAGGACCAAAAGGTATCGAAGGGCCTCCAGGTAATCCTGGCCTGCCTGGACCTCCTGGGCCAGTAGGTGAGCATGAACTGTGCAGCGAGGGTCAGCTGCTTCTAGGAAAAAATGTCACGCCACCTCCTTACTACTTATCTCTTGAATATCATGGAAATCATTTATATGTATGAGGATGCTCAAACACCGTTGCACATGCTTTGTTTATGGAGATTAAACAGAATTTTTTTACTTTCCCTTGATGACTTATTTATTGACATAGTTATATCATTAGCTATTGAAACAAGAAGTTAACTGTTTCAGTATTTACCAGCTTTATTTGAGTAGTCTAGTGGTATAACCTGGTTTCATAGGAACAAAATTCTAATTTACCCTAAAGGAAAGTATTATGTTATTTTTAGCAAACACTTAACTTCTTAAAAGGCACCGACCTAAAAGCCTCTTCTAAATTGTCAGCAGGGACAGAGAAAAGTTTTCATTTTAAGATTACATCCTTGTGAATTTGTTATTACCTTGTCATACCGTCAGATTCAGGTGGTGGGGAGTGGGGGAGGTTGATTTTCTTTTATTGCAGGTTAGGCATTACTGTGCTAAGGGGTTCTATCTCCCTTTCAGGTGATATTGGTCGTTCTGGCCCTCCTGGTCCTTCAGGGGAGAAGGGCCAGCCTGGTAGAGATGGTATCCCTGGACCAGCTGGCCAGAAGGGTGAACCAGGTTAGAGAGTCTTCCTGTTTTTCTCATCTTCATTCTGTATTGTGATGTCCTGCTTTCTGTAGTCTCTTTCCTATAACTACCCATATACCTTCAAAACTGCTCCTGTGGTTCTCAGCTGCTGAATGGTTCAAAATGGTGCTGTCAAGTCACCAGTGAAGCACAGGACAAGAACTCAGTCAGCTCTTAGATTCTAATTGCCTAATGCCAGTCCATGTTCCTGTATTCCATGGTAGCTGTATTGCTTCAACTTGGTTATGGAATGGATAAACAGTGTTATGTCTGTCTTGAAGAGAGAACCCAACTAAAAATGTAGACTTATTAACTCCCAAAATCTGAAAGAGCACCTTGTGAATGGATGGAAATAGTTACAGATGCATTCTGTAGGAAAGTGTCTAACTTTTGTGTAGAAGTTTGGTAAGTAATGAGAATCCTGGTAATCTGAGATTTAAATGAGTTGTGCTTTCATCATCTTGGCCTCACTGCTATTCCTGGAGACGTCAAAGCTAAACATTCATTATCAACTGAATCCGTTTCTTTTCAGGCCTACCAGGTTTTGGCCACCCAGGACTTCCAGGAATTCCAGGCTTGTCAGGTGAAGTTTCCCAGTTGTGCTTTGTTAAAAAGGTTAAATGTAAAACTATATCTATGCACCACAAAAAGGAGACCATGTTGTATGTTCTGCAACAAGTGAATGCCATAGCAACAACTGAACTTTTTTCTCAGCAGAATGTTTTCAATTAACCACAGTAATAAAGACACTGGCTACAGAATTTTGCAAATTAGCAATTATGCAGGCAGAATAAATCCACACAGGATAATACTCTACTGCATTGTGTGGGACTCTGCTGATTTGTCTCAGTAAATAAAGCCTTCATGCAACAGATGACAAAAGAAGCTGCTTGGTATATTTTCAAAAGGAAGTTCACAAACAGAGCCACGGTAATTTCCAGTAGCATCAAAGCTCCTAAATTCCTCAAGCTTATTTGAAAATTTTGCTAGTATGTCTTAACTGTCAGCGGTATCTCAAATAAAATTGTTAACATTAATAGGTTTCTTCACAGAAAGCCTTGCTTTTGTAGGCTTACAAACTCAGAGGCTGTTTATGAATTACAGCGTCACTGCATAATAAAGAAAGACTTGGTGCTATAGCTTCTGACATGTTAAAAGGTTTTAGTTTTTCCTGCAAGAATTATTAGCCATAACTTTCTGAACGTTAGCCCAATTTTATACAGTAAATGAGGAGCTGTGGCCAGATTTGCACCTTCCACAAGATAAATGCCTCTGCAAATTGACACTTGGACTTTTTGCAGATAAATCTGTAACAGTATTAATAACATGTCTCTTTGCTTTTACAGGGCAGAAAGGAGAACTAGGGTTACCTGGCCCACCAGGGCCCCCTGGACTTCCAGGTCTGAAGGGAGAACCAGGTTTCCAGGGATTCCCTGGTCTACAGGGTCCACCAGGTCCACCAGGAATACCAGGGCCACCTCTAGAAGGTCCGAAAGGTAGCCCTGGCCCACCGGGTGTTCCAGGAAGGCCAGGTAAGAGTGTGATCCGTACCTATCAACATCTGCCAGTACTTTCATATTTTGCTGGTAGGTTATCAGCCTTTAAACTTCACCAGTTTATTTGGATGGTTAAGTTCAAGCATCATGGCCTAGTTCTTGATGTTTGCAGGCAACCAGAGGATTTTGTTGCCAAAAGTTACACTGTCTAAAAATAAACCAGCATTCGTTTCTGTTAATTTTTGATACCTAGCAGCAAAATTCTAATGCGTTAATAACTGGGAGCCTCTCCGCATGCTGTCACAGTAATCAACTAGCAAGCACGGTACGGACTCTTGAGCATCTGATACCTTTGCAGTATTGTCACGTGACCAGAGAATGTCATCGCGCACAAAAAAGCCAAAAGTAACAAATCCCATCATTTTAAGTGTCATGAAAGTCAAATTCACCCTAGCATCACAGCATGATCAAATTGGATAGCTGCCTCCTCATCTTCGTGTCATGTAACATAAGTCATTGCTCCACTGTGTCATGTGGCTCCCGTGGACTCAGTGCACCATCATGCCATGTTCATCTTTCTATTCCACGTTGGCATTTTGTTCCTGCATCAACTAATTCTGGGACTGTAAAAACTTCACTATATTGAGTTAACATTGCTGAGCAACTCCCTGGCATGTATTAGAATTTGACTTAAATTGTGTCATAGAATGTTTATTTGCATTAGATGTCACTCTTGAAACATCTCAAAATGTGCTTGATAACCTCATTCAATGAGGCCGCTTAAAACCCAAGATATTGGTTGATTACAGGTTTTTTCTTTGCTTATTAATGGAGAAGTAATATCTTTATTTATTGCACTCAAATTATGACCTCAGATTTTTCTGTTATTCAAAGACTTTTTTGGGGAAGTTAGCTTTAAATTAGTACGTTTTGTAAAGTAGCTGCTTACACATATATCATTCATTTTTGGATATCAAGGGAGAGTTAGTTGCAGTACACACTTGGAAAGATTTTAAGATTCTCCTTTTCCTCATGCTTGCTTCTGATACAGGAGTAGGGAATCCCACTGAAAAACATTTTTAGAATGGAATCTTATAAAAATATTTTCATTGGAATTGGAATGGAGCGATTTGATTATTCTCAATGGCAGTATGAGCTCTTCACTTGTGCAGAGTAGACTATGAATTCATCAATCCTAAGTCTGCATTTAAAATGAGTTGACATAACATTTGGTTTTGATCTATAACACCTTAAAAAGTGGGGTGCTGCTTTCTCGTATAATGAGCCTTACTTTTAGTCCTAGTAAAAATACTTGAGTCACATTGTTTCCCAAACCCACTTTTTTATGCTAGTGGTTGGAACAACCTGGTGGCTTGCTAATTCGCAGCCAGTCACAATTTCTTCCTGGTTTCCTATTTGGTTAGTGGAAGGAGGAGTGCATACCTTCTTCCCCCTTTCTTCTGGGGGACCTTACTCCCTGCTGTGCCCCAGAGGCTCTAACCATCGACTGAGCATCCCTGCAAGCACAGTGGTAGTCCTACCTTGCTTTCTGCTTTCCATGTGGCATTGTCCCCCTTCTGCCTAGTTGTTCACTGGCAAGTAGGACAGGTAATCCCAGCTCTACTCACTGTGGTTAGAGTTGCATCTGGGGCAAGTGGGAGGAGGAGTTGAAGGGATGGTGGGATGCTGGGCTTGGTAATTTAAGTGTGCCCAAATAAAGGCCTAAGACATCCGAGATATCAGGATCTTCCAAAGATAATTTTTCTGTGTGTAGAGCGGTACATTAATCGCTCACTTGATACACAAGAAACTTTAAAGTTTTGTCTCAGGAAGCTGATTGGTCCATAAGACTATAGGCTTTCATTTTTTTAAAAGATTCTTAGAGGATGTCTCCAAAACCTTTAAAAAAAAAAACAAACCCACAAACCAAAACAGCTAAGCAGCTCCTGATGTATAATAAAAGCACTGAGATTATTCTCTGCTCTGCTGTAGCTTTGGTGTTTTTCTGAAGCTTCTCATCCTGTTCTCACTTCTCTATATAAATAAGGTGCTTACTGACTCATCGGCTGAGGAGGTAGGGGGATGGCTGGACTAATTTTGTGCAGTTTTATAGGCTTTGGCAGGGGAAACAACCAGTGAGGCTCTGCTCAGCCATGTTCTCTCCGTCTCTCTCTTTCTCTCTTCCTCTTACCTCCATTTTTGTTGCATGCAATGTACAAAGTGAAGCACTTGTTTTTCTCAGTTATGCGTGAACTAATGTGGATAAACCAAACTATTATTACAGTTCTGGTACAATCAGCACTCCAGCCTTTTGTTTCAAATGATAACACAGTCTATTGTTGGAATGCTGATTTTGTAAGATTTCACATAAGGCAGTTAGTCATAAAAGCAGCTGTGTGGCTGTCAAATTACCCCCCTTCTAGAGACAGCTGGGTATATTCTCAGATTAGTAAAAGTGATGAAGTCAAACATGATGTAGTGGTCTGACTTCAGTTGAGTTGCCCTGAGAACCAATCTTGATGGATGGTGTTTGGATGGAATTTTTTTTTTTTATTAGTTGATTATAAAATTAAGCCAATTTCCAGGGCAACACAACATTATTGTTATTCCACATGTCTATTTTCATTCATATGAATAATAATAGTTTGGTGTTTTGCATACTGTATGTAAAAGAATATTGAGCTAAATCTAAAAAGAAAGGTTTAGTTGAATATGTTTGCTTGTTGATATTTCTAACAATTTTGATGTTTTTCCCCTTGTTCTAATGATGACCTTGGTGAACTCTGACCCCCTACTCCCAGGTCCCTCAGGTTAGCCCCTTAACTCCAAAATAATAACTTTGCATGAAAATGAACTTGTATATATATTTGTAGTGTCTAAATGTAGATATGCTGAGTCATTTCTCAGACATACCTTTTAATTAATGTTAGAAAAGCTCAGAGTTGCCTCTTGGACTGCTCATGTTATAGGACTGACATTGGAAGGTCAGAGCGTTGCTCTCCCCAAGGTGGACGATCACGTGGGTCCAGGCTTGCAAGACTTTTAGAAAGTGCCCCTAACTGTGAAACTAGTTTTAGCATATTTATTCTCAGTGCAGTTGAAAACAATATATGCTGAGTTTTTTCAAGCATGTTGCCCTATTCTCCCATGTCTTTGCTGTATAACTGTGTTCTGCAGCTTGGGCAAGTGACAGCATTCATTTATTTTAACACCTGCTCCTGCTGATCCTGGACACTTTCAAGTGACTTAAATTAGATGCTGCTTTTATATAAAGTGTCTGTAGGAAAACTTAGAGCAATAGCAATGCTTTACACGCCCAACTTAGAGCATTGCAACTTTCTAGTGCAGAGAAATCCTTATTTCTGTTGTTTTGCTTCACCAACACATTTAGAGGAAATAAGGAAAGCTTTCTTTAAAACACATTTGATGAAAATGAAGCACACAGCTCTCCTCTCCTTAATGCTAGGGCAGTGGAACAGGATTGGTAAGAACATGGTCATCTTCACAAGCTTATCATTTTAGCATATCAGCATGTAGCTCAAGCCAGCTCTTGGGAAGATTTTAAACATCTGTATCTAGATTGAAAATGACTTAGTATATCTATTTAATAATAATGATATCTTTAGGTTTTGCTATGATGACTTCCAGGAAGCAAAGAATTTAATGAAAATTCAATAAAATATATTTACTTTTCAGTGCGTTGTCCTAAGCCCTGTGAGGTAGCCAATGTGATAGCTCCTGATGCTTGAATCTGAGCTTTATGCATTCATATTAAAAAAAAAAAATGTGGCATTACCTTTTAATTAAACTGTGGTCACATGAACAGTAACCATGCTTTCAAAGAGGGCTACTGTCATGAGTATGCTGAGAGGAACTTACCAGTTGCTTCAGGTTTTGTTCCAACCTTGTGACTCCTCAGCCAGAATTCAATAATCAACAATTATAGGGCAGACTTATAAATCATAGCAGAACTCGGATATCTAACAGTGAAGTATAGTTTATAAGTACTTAACAGTAACAGTGAAATGTCTGTGTCATTATTTTTAACAACCTTATTACAGCTAGTATTTAAAATAATTTACCAAATATGTAAGAAACAGCACTTTGAGGTAAACCTGATATGTATTTATTGTTGTTTCTAGCTACAGATTGCATGGTGGTATGTTGATTTAAATATATCGTTTCACTGACATACGACACAAGTGGCACAGGAGCTAAAATACCGATTAGTTCAGGAGCATGGTAGGGACAACCAGCTTACCTTTGGAAAGAGGACACGTGAATTATTTTTCTGAAGATGATGTTTTATTCTCTATAATAATTTTAAACAGATACATTTGCATCTTGGGATATTTTTATCAAGAAAAAATAGTGCTGACAGTAAACGCAACAAATTCTAAATTTGTAAGTTCTGATGTATTTTTGCTTATAGCATTTGCAGCCCTTTTGATCCATCTCAATCTTGCTTACCATTTGGAAGAGGGTATAAGCCTGCTTTTCAGTCCTAGAATTGTATTCACAGATAGTCAAGGCTGATTAGTGGTGATAAATCCTTCTGTTAATCACACTTTCCCCATGCCCAAAGCAGAATTTGCTCTAGAGTAAGTTGTCATCCCCGATTTGCCAAGCTGCAGGCCCTGTGCTGTTAAACACTGTCAGTGAAATGGTTACATAGTCCCGACCCCATTGTAAGTAGGACTAACCAGTCAGGAGCCTCAGCTGTAATGTTAAAGCAATAACACATTCTTTAGTAGAGCTTTAAGTTTGCTGTTAAATGAAGTGTCAAATTAGTCTTAGTAGAGCCTAGTCACCAGAATAACTTGTATCTGAAAATACATTTCGCTGTGTATTCATGTATGGTTTTATGCATGCATGTGAATTATATTGTAAATACAAAATATGCTGGTGAAGTGGGTTATTGTGTAGTGTATATGCTGTCATCTGTACTATTTCTAACTAGTAATCTTGTTTTGTACTGTGTGATGTCTGACCCTTCTAACATCGATCATTGGGCTTTGGTGAACTCTGATCCTTCCAGGTCCTCCAGGTTAGACTCTTAACTCGGTCAATTTATTTTACTACATTGCTCTTGATGTAAGAGAAATGGATGTTTTCCTGTAATTCTGTAATTGCCTTTTTAAGGACTATGGTTACCCTGCAGATCATGTTTGACTAGCATGCCTCAGATGGTAACCTGTTGATATTTTGCATGTGTACAGTACCAGACCAGTATAGAAGAGCAAAATGAACTCAATCCTTGCATGATGGCATGTTTTCTGTAGTTGGAACTTCTACAGGATGTGTGTGAAATCTGATAAAAGTTAAAAAGAAAAATTATGGAAGGAATTCTGTACTTACGTTTGCATGCAGATATACAGCTCATCAATTTACATCTA
This sequence comes from Porphyrio hochstetteri, assembly GCA_020800305.1. Lineage (NCBI taxonomy): Eukaryota > Metazoa > Chordata > Aves > Gruiformes > Rallidae > Porphyrio > Porphyrio hochstetteri. The sequence continues at coordinate 22,702,817 of CM036917.1, forward strand.
CTGAATATAGACTGTGAGGATGTCAAAAGAGATGTTAAACTATTCAAGGCTGCCGAAGAACCGATAAACGTTGTTAGATTTCTGTACTACAGGGGAGAATGTCATAGCATTGTCCTGCAGAGATCCTGCTGTTAATCCGATTAGGAGATCTAACCTGTAGAATGTTACTAGCTGTTGCTGCCCTTGCTTACGGTTTGTTTTGCCACAAATTAATATCGGTTACCTTCTGTTTAGTTGGTGGCACAAAGGCAGGGGTCTTATCTTTCAGTGCTGTGGCAAAGGGAAAATATTTAAAGACCAACCTGGTTCTTTTATTTGATTTACACAGCATAATTCTTCTGAAGATAGGCAAATCAGTTGGAGGGAGAGTCGTTCAGCATAAGGAAGTTTCTGCAACTCGGATTGTTATTTAGGCAAGGGAGAGTGATGGGCTTCTTGCTGGCCCAGCAGTCAGTAGACAGTATATTTTGGGTTCCTCAATAGGTATGTCAAAGCCTTAACAGTAAAAAAGCAGAAATATTTTACATTGTTGAGGCTGGTTTTCAAAAGGAATTTGGTCTAAGATGACACTGAAGAGATGGTGAATGTACAGCAGGTCAGCAGAGGGGATATTTGTACCATCTAATTTTGGGTTTCTCGGCTCCTACTAATGGCACTGGTCTGGTCACTGGTATGCTTCTAATGTAAGGGAGTTGTACTGCTTTCTGGAAAGACCTGCTTCATCAGCTAGATGAGGAGCCTTGGTTCCTAATTTGGGTAGTGCAAATAATCCCTCTTTGTTCTCTTTTTAGTTTACCCTGAATTCAGCATTGAAATAGAGCTGGGAAGTCAAGTTAAAATACCTTTTTTTTTCCTTTTTTTTTCTTTTTTTTTTTCTGCTGAAGGCACAAACTTGAGGGTAACGGTTGATATGTGCTGATATGCATATTTGTTCTGCAATGTTAAGGTCCACCAGGCCCAGAAGGTCCACGAGGACCACCAGGCAGTGGAGGACTTAAAGGAGAAAAAGGGAATCCAGGTCAACCTGGCCCACCTGGCCTGACTGGTCTAAAGGGAGATCAAGGACCACCTGGACCCCAGGTAAGGCAAGAAATGGAGTTTTCTCCCTGGTTTATTTTTAAATGTAATAAAAATGAAACATTTCTGTGGAATGTGCAGGTTATCAAATAAAATAAAAGTGAAAATGTGTTAGCTATCATCCTGTCTTGTAGTAAGAAAGAGGGTTTTCTTAATTATCCCCCAGTATCAGGGCAGGATGTCCCCATTCTATTCCTGTGGGAGCTGGAGCTGTCAAGGAACATGTTGTGCTCCCTGACAGCACCCAGTACAGTGAGCAGAATGCATGGCCTCGGCCTACCCAAGCACTGTTTCACAGACCCCAAGTATACTTGTTTGTTCCCCAGGCACTTTTACTATCTGTTTTTCTGAAATTGCCAAGATGATGTATAACATGAAGCTGTTCTGTTCAGGGGGATCCTGGTCATCCAGGTCTGAATGGAATGAAGGGCGACTCTGGGGTTCCAGGCGTTCCAGGATTCCCAGGTATTTAATACTTTAAGGAAAACCTCCAGACTTGGTAACAGCTCCTCAGGGAGAAAAACAGCCTGACTTTGGCCATTCCTATAGCAGATTTTGTAAGGCAGCATGTTCTTTCACTGTGTTAACTGTGTGAACTTGGTGTTTTCAGGTATGAAGGGTCCCACTGGACCTGCAGGACCTGTTGGCCTCACAGGCAGTCAAGGACTGCCAGGCCCACCAGGTAAGACGCTGTCACTTTTGCTTGCTGACTGTAGGATTTGTTACACAGATGTAGGACTGAGGCTGTCTCAGCCAACAATGAAAGTAAAGTGAGCAACAGCTTAAACATAATTCCAGGATACACTTTTTAGCCCCGCAAATAATCCTGCCATATTTTATACTCTGTATCCAGTCTACATGGATTAACCCCTGCAAGAGCTGCCCTATGCAGAGGGTCACCAAGAGCACTTTTTTACTTTATATATGTACACTTATTCTTTGCATTGATAGAATCACAGAATCACAGAATTGTAGGGGTTGGAAGGGACCTCGAGAGATCATCAGGTCCAACCCCCCTGCCAAAGCAGGCTCCCTAGCTCATATTGCTCAGATAGGCGTCCAGGCGGGTCTTGAATATCTCCAGTGAAGGAGACTCCACCACCTCCCTGGGCAGCCTATTCCAGTGCTCAGTCACCCTCACTGTGAAAAAGTTCTTCCGCATGTTGGTGCGGAACTTCCTATGCTCCAACTTGCAGCCATTGCCCCTTGTCCTATCCCCACAGACCACTGAAAAGGGGCTGGCTGATTCCCCCTGCATCCCCTGCTTCAGATAATTATAAACTTTGATTAGGTCCCCCCTTAGTCTTCTCTTCTCAAGGCTGAACAGTCCCAGCTTACTCAGCCTTTCCTCATAGGGGAGATGCTCTAGGCCCTTAATCATCTTCGTAGCCCTTCTTTGGGCTCTTTCCAGGAGATCCCTGTCCTTTTTATACCAAGGAGCCCAGAACTGGACACAATACTCCAGGTGGGGCCTGACCAGGGCAGAGTAGAGAGGGAGGATCACCTCCTTTGACCTGCTGGCTACACTCCTCCTGATGCATCCCAGGATTCCATTGGCTCTCTTGGCCACCGAGGCACACTGCTGGCTCATGGCCAACCTGTCATCTACCAGGACCCCCAGGTCCTTCTCCACTGAGCTCTTCTCCAGCAGGTCATCCCCAGCCTGTACTGATACAAACAGTTGTTCCTTCCCAGGTGCAAGACTTTACACTTGCTTTTGTTGAACTTCATCTGGTTTCTCACTGCCCAGCTCTCCAGCCTGTCCAGGTCTCTCTGGATGGCAGCGCAGTGCTCCTGCGTGTCAGCCACTCCTCCCAGCTTTGTATCATCGGCGTACTTGCTGAGGGTGGATGTTATTCCCTCATCAAGATCGTCAATGAAGATATTAAACAGGACTGGACCCAACACTGAGCCCTGGGGAACACCGCTGGTAACAGGCCTCCAGTCAGATTCTACTCCACGAATCACAACCCTCTGGGTTCGGTCCGACAGCCAATTCTCAACCCACCTCACTGTCCACTCATCTATCCCATGCTTTCTCAGCTTTGCTATCAGGATGTCATGGGAGACAGTATCGAAAGCCTTGCTGAAGTCAAGGTAGACGACATCCACTGCTCTCCCTCCATCTACCCAGCCTGTCATGAGATCGTAGAAGGCTATGAGGTTGGTCGAGCACGATTTCCCCTTAGTGAATCCATGCTGACTACTCCTCATGACCTTCTTCTCTTCCAATTGCTTGGAGATGGCATCCAGAACAAGCTGTTCCATTACCTTTCCAGGGGCAGAGGTGAGGCTGACTGGCCTATAGTTACTAGGTTCCTCCTTCTTGCCCTTTTTAAAGATAGAGCTCTTGTCCTTGCAATAAAGAATAACAGGAAATATTTATAATGCTGTCTTCCAGCTTAGTTTATCTAATAGCTTCTTTTTTTCAGGTCCACCAGGTTTACCAGGTACTGTTGGACGAAGCATTGTTGTCAAAGGTGATCCTGGTCCCCCAGGTCCTCCAGGACAGCCTGGGTCAAAAGGGCCTCCTGGATTGCCAGGGCCACAGGGATTGCCAGGTATGATCCTAGGTGTCACCTGCTGCAGAGATAAGTAAGTTACTGAATTCAGCAAGAGGTAATAAATAAATGTAGGTTTCTACCATATGCAGCTGGTCTAAAGGTCTGTTCTTGTCTATTGTATGATGAAGAAACAATAGACACGTCCCAAACAATTTAAAAATTCTGTAGGAAGATTTCAAGAGCTTTTATTTGTTAAGTATTTGTCTATTCTAGGCCCAATTGGTCTTCCTGGTGACCCAGGGCGAGATGGACTACCTGGTTTTGATGGTCCAGGAGGCCGTAAAGGGGAGAGAGGTCTTCCAGGCCAACCAGGTATGGTGTTTGTCCCCTGCTCCCTTTTCTGAGTGCAGGCTTATACTGGGAAGTGAGATCTTTGCCTCATGGGAATAATACAATTGTAATTTTAGGATTTTGTTAATGCAAAAATATTACAAGAACATACTTTAGTTTGGAATATTCTTGGAACCAACACATTGCCCCAGGCATTGCCGAATAATATTGTAGAATGCTTTATCTCAAACTTAATGGTATCCCCTTTGCAGCACAGATGAGGCACAGAAAACAATGAAGATGGTAAGAAATAAGTGAGAGATTAGAAAAATATTTTAAATTTTGCATGGAAATTATGAAAAGGGAAAACCAGACTTCATAAAGAATTTCCCCAAAGGCAGAGATCAAGCTACGATGCAGCTATTGCTGAGAATTACTGAATTATGATTTCAGAAAAGAAATCAGACTGGGCACTGGGACAATTTTCTGAAGATGATGACACTTATGAAGTAGCTATATATGGCAATTTGTGAGGAAAAGTATTTGAATTTAATCAGTTGAAACAGTACAGAAATTCATAATGCCTTTTTTCCCCTTCTCTGAGTAGCTCAGTGAAATCTGTTAGCATTATTTTAGTGGAGAAAAGTGTAAATAACAATAATGACTGGGAAATAACATTGTCTAAATATTTGTCATCCTGATAGTTTTTCTTGCTGTTCAAGAACAAATGCCTGTTCAGATACCTCTGTCACATGACTCATTCTTGCTCTGATTCAAGGTTGTTCTAGCATATTTCTAGTTTCCATAACCTTCTCAAACGCTGACTGCAGCTTTTCTATTCATTTTGGTGGGCTTTGGCTCAGGTGTTATCATAGCATGCCCTAGAGCGAGACTTGTTTCTGTTTGTCTCTGCCATTCTGTTTATGATCTTAAGCAAGATGTTTTAACGCTATTAATCTGTGTATACAGCTTAAGATATGTTTTGGAATGGGGAAACTGATTTGGACTCATTCCAATGGCTGTCATGTCCACTGCAGTTACCTTAGTGCCTCAGCTCTGAACGTATGAATTTCACAACACTCCTCCAACACATGGCAGTTGCACTGTTATTTGCTAAGCGGTTATGGCAGCCTTAGTAATTGAACCAAGACTGTGTGAAAAAATAACCTGAGCAAGGCAGATACCAGGCCCCCCAGCTCACAACCACTTTAATCACAAGATCTTTCAGGGTTACAGTAGTCCTAATAGAGCAAGAAATGGTATTAATAAATACTGTGGTGTGTTTCTTGTGTACACAGGTTCACGAGGAACACAGGGACCTCCTGGTCCTGATGGTTTACAAGGCCCACCCGGTCCTCCTGGAACAGCTTCTGTTGCTCATGGATTCCTTATAACTCGGCACAGCCAGACTAGGGATACACCACTATGTCCACAAGGAACAGCAAGAATATATGATGGATTCTCCCTCCTGTATGTGCAAGGAAATGAGAGAGCACATGGCCAGGATTTGGGTGAGCTATCCTGTATGCACTGTCTTTAAGGGGGAAGAGGTTCTAGCTGCTTCTTCAGATGTTCTGGTTCTCTGAAATTTTGACAGTCTTAGACATGCCTTAAATGAAAATGGGGATTGAATACTGAGATCTGCTGCCTCCAGAGGTTGCACATTATAATTCAGGATGAAAGAATGTAAGCTGAAACTGAGAAGTTAAGTTTTTCTCACGTGTGACAACTTGCTAGCATGTGCTGTGCTCTCCCAGGTGGAGGGGAAGAACACACAATTCACTGTTCTCAAAGAACTGCTATAAAAAGCAATGAAGTGAACGTGCTGTCACGTTTTCTGTGTCTTACTCTGTAGGTACTGCTGGGAGCTGTCTTAGGCGTTTCAGCACCATGCCCTTCATGTTCTGCAATATCAACAATGTCTGTAACTTTGCATCAAGGAATGACTATTCCTACTGGCTATCAACTCCAGAGCCAATGCCCATGAGCATGGAGCCGCTGACGGGACAGAGCATTCAGCCATTCATTAGCCGGTGAGACAGCGCATGTGATCATGTTTCCCCTTTCAATATCCAGATAAATAGCATGTCTGTGTATTTTAAAGGTTGGTTATTAGATTAATCAGTCCCGTTTTGCTCTGGGAAATACTAGGAAAACAGCTTGCTTTAAAGTATGCATTGCAGCAGTGATAATTGAGGCTGAATGGCTGCAAGACCTCTTCTCAAGTGAGGATGCTATGTAGCCTGCAGCGCAAGATGGCCATGGACAGGAAGAGGAACACTAGTACCATTAGCTCTAGAATTAAGGCTGGGGACTTTGAGCTTCTGTTTTTTAGTTCAGGAACTGCATTGGTGTTTTATCCAACAGTTGTCAGTGGAATCACAGGTTGATTCTGTGCTCCAAAATACTGTCTTAACAGTTACAAAATACATGAGAAGACTGGATTAATAGGACAGCCTCTTATGGGCCAGTCTTAGTTAATAAAATATACTCATATTTTGATATTGTGCTTTTCTCTGTTACTTCCCCTGTGTCCAGATGTGCTGTGTGTGAAGCTCCTGCTATGGTGATAGCTGTCCACAGCCAGACCATTCAGATTCCTTCATGCCCTCCAGGTTGGGACTCCCTTTGGATTGGTTACTCTTTCATGATGGTAAGAACTGTCTTCTACTCCAGAAGTGGCAAGTGCCCACCTGTGTCCTGAACTAGCTACTTTAGGCCTTTGTTAAAAACTAGGGTACTCTCATTTGAAAGCCTTTACCTTCAGTTACTAACCATGGTAACAGAGACAAACCGTGATTTTTCCAGTACACAGAGCCCAGTGTAACTGATATTTATGGAGGTGTCTGGCACCACGTTGTCTCAACCCAGAAGGAACAGTGGCTCTTTCAGTAGTTCAATGCTGTGCTGTTTACATTTTAGCACCTACTGCAAGATTCTTATTTGTGTGTTTCTTTCCTGCACCCCTACACCAGCACACCAGCGCTGGAGCAGAGGGCTCTGGGCAGGCATTGGCATCGCCTGGATCCTGTTTAGAAGAATTCCGCTCGGCTCCGTTTATTGAATGCCATGGTCGTGGCACCTGTAATTACTATGCTAATTCATATAGTTTCTGGCTGGCAACTGTAGAGGTGTCAGAAATGTTCAGGTAAGAAAACTTGTTTCTTGTATATTGTTTTATTCCAGAAAGAAGCTTTGGAAACTAAATTTATTCTGAAGCACAAGAGATTTGTTTAGAGGGGTACAGGGAAATAGTTTAGCTTATTTTCTCTCTGACAACCAGTTTTTCAAGTGTTTCCTTGTTAAGCCTTTATTATTGAAAAACTTGCTCAGGCACATTCTGTTTTGCAGAGAGTCAGTCGTCTTCTGTCGATTCATATTTATGAATACCCTCTTTGAAAGCAGTCCTGCTACAGTTACTGTATTTGGAGCTTAAAAGATCAATTTTGTTGTTTTTTGCTTTCAATGGGCTCAAATATTTGAAAAGGTAGCTCACAGACATACAAGGGACAGGTATGAAGGGCAAAATCAAGTCTACTTAAACCTTTTAAGGCAGATGCTTTTAAAAGCCTTGTGTGAAGGAGGTTTTATACTCTCCCTGGCAAGCGTTTTTCCTAGTACTTGCAGCAGAATCAGGATGACAATCTGGCTGCAAGGAGCCAACGGACATTCTGTCCTCAGCTTGGCATTTCAGCTGGAGTATTGTCTCAAACTTTTTCCCCATTTAACTTGAATAACAAAATAATTTTTTCTTTGAAAAATCACCCCTTTTCACAGAGTAAGCTGCTACTGCCCTGTTTGTGTGCTGATAAAAACCTCATAAATATTCCCACTGCCACCAAATTGAAAAATGTAGCCTTGTGGTATGGGGCTGGCAACATTGCACTGTGTTTTAGATAGCATCAGTGGACCCTATAAGTTGGTTTTGTGACACCTCCATGATATTTAATGTGCATTAAATAGTCATCGCTCTAGTAATGACTCTGGCTTTCAAGGTAGTTGATCAGTGGTAATTCACTAGAGAAAGCCATCACTGCATCAAAAGCAGTGTGGCCAGCAGATTGAGAGGTAATTCTGCCCCTCTGTTCTGAGACCTCACCTGGAGTACTGTGTCCAGCTCTGGAGCCCTCAACAGAAGAAGGACATGGACCTGTTGGAATGTGTCTAGAGGAGAGACAAAAATGATCAAAGGGCTGGAGCACCTCTCCTGTGAAGACAGGCTAAGAGAGTTGGGCTTGTTCACCTTGGAGAAGAGAAGGCTCTGGGGGGACCTTACAGCAGCCTGCTGGTACCTGAAAGGTGCCTGTGAGAAAGATGGGGAAGGACTGTTTACAAGGGTATGTAGCAGTAGGATGAGGGGTGATGGTTTTATACTCGAAAAGGGGGCATTAAGGTTGGATATTAGGAAAAAGTTCCTCAATATGAGGGTGGTAGATCACTGGAACAGGATGCTCAGAGATGTAGTGGAGGCCTCGTCCCTGGAGATATTCAAGGTCAGGCTTGATGGGCTCTGAGTGACCTGATCTAGTGAAGATGTCCCTGCTCACTGCAGGGAGGTTGGACTAGATGACCTCTAAAGGTCCCTTCTGACCTTAGATATTCTATGATTCTAGGAAATAAATGCAAATATAATTGTGGCAGTATTGTTTAATGGCTGCAGAGACCCCAGGAACGCTGTATCAAATGTACAAAATTCACCTTAAACTCACTTTGGTGTTTGTGCTACATCATGTGCAAGACTGAAGCAGTTGTGTAGCATCCACTGTGTATGCAGGGACAAAACTGAGCATCTGTCAGTGGTGTTGAGGTTGCTTTTATGGAAAGCTCTCAAATACAGGGCTAATTCTGCACTTCGGTAGAATTAAGGAACACTTCTGTAAACAAAGAGGAAGCTAATCTAACCTTACCTTTGTGTCTGTCAACCAGTAAACCTCAATCGGAGACACTGAAAGCTGGAGACTTGAGGACGCGCATTAGTCGTTGTCAAGTTTGTATGAAGAAGACGTAACATCTTGGAGAACGTTTTATTAAACAGTGGAGAATTGCTGAGATGTACTGTCTCCCAGCTGCAACAATGGTGCTACTGTGCAGAAAGAAACCACAAACACAAACTGTTTTAACCATGCAAATTCAAGTGTACCTCACTCGTGTGCCAAACTAAGGGTTGTTCGGTACATATTTGACAACAGGACTAAGATGAAAGAACTGACCTCTTGGAAACAGAAAAGAACACTTGAGGTTCACAAAGGATCAGAAGATGCAATTTTTCATTTCTCTCCCTGTACCAAAATGGCACCTTTTTGATCAACCAAGAGAACAAAGGAGAACACGACGCACTGAGTATGTTTAAAATAACAAGACTGCAGTTTTGAAAAACATTTTTCATGGTGCTACTAACCCTACTGTATCCCAGGTTTTTAATATGAAATTTTAAGCTTATTTCTCTTTGTAAGTAATGAAATGTGTATATTGTGTAAACACCTTTTAGTTGAAACTCTCAGTCATGTAGAAACAGATCAGACTGATATAAAATGTCTAAAATGAAAACATATGGATGTATTTTATTATGGAAGTTGTGGTACAGAGAGCATTTACCCCTCCTATGCCAACCTATTCATTTAATAGTTCATTTCCTTCACCAGTTGCCAACTTGGTATCTTTGGGGAATGCACAATTACTCTGAAGTCATCTTGATCCTGGTTTTACATGTTGTACAACATGCTATCAGTGGTTTTATTTGTGCCTAGAAATCCCAATCCACTTGAAAAGGTTTTTTATCTTGTAAAACACTGAAGTTATTAGCCACATTCTATATCCTTCTCTTAATTAGTCACATTCACAGTTTAGTAATTGGTTTGGTTTAACAAAACCTGTTCCCTGGGAATATCCAGTTACCGAAGCATTTAAGATTATGCCTATATGAACCCTCTACTCTGAAGTGGTGTCCTGCATTTATCCAAAATAGTGTGCACGCTAAGAAACCTTCTGAATGAAATAAAGCATAAGCTGGTGGAAACTTTCCTATTTACAAATGAATCTTTTAATCTTCTGTGAATTTATACACATCCACAATGTATTTACTACAGTCTACAGCAGCTCTTGTGTGTGTATAGTTCACATAAGGCCTTGAAAGATGGTGCATGCAGTCTTCCTGATGTCATTCTGTAAGAATCATCCTGTGTATGTCCTAGACTGTCACTACTTGTGCAATGGCTGAAAAGTGATCACTTGTATGCACAACTGTCCAGCTTCTGTGGTCAGTGCTGCTTCACTTACCCTTCAGTATAAACACAGCCAGCACCCTGGCAAAGCAAGACTGTTTTTCAAATGATGATACTTTAATTTTTGTTGTATATTGCCACCTCAACTATCAATACAACTTAACTTGTGAATTAACGTACTGCTTTATGCAGATGAAGTGTGTTTGTTTATCGACTACTGTTAAGTGATTTATCTGCTAACGGCTATTCATTCTTACCTTTCAGTTGTTGTAAACAAGGAGTATCAGGAATCTTGTGTTGTGCACATCTAACAAAAGACACAGGACTGGTGACTGGCCAGGTGGCAGAGATTTACACTGTGAGATTGGTGCTGATTTCAGAAGCTTTCAACTAAGTATGAAACTAGCTTAAAGTGCCAAATATTAATAGCTTTGTCTTTTTTCAATTAGCTGCAGTTATCTATGTTGGTAGAGTGGGCATTTCAGCAATGTGCATCCTTCAACTCACTTTATTTTGGTTTGCTGATGCATATAGAAATAAACCAAACCTGCTGCTACCTCCAAGTCAGGAACTTGTTACCAAAGCTGCAATAAAATAGTAAGTATCTTGTAAACACAAGTCCTTACTGCTGGTTGCTCAGAAGCCTAGCATGAACAGAGCAGCTTCTCCCTAGCCCCAAAGTAGCAGAAGAGAGGCTAAGGTCAAGGAGCTCCCAGAAGGAAGAGCTCTCCACTCCCCCTCCCCTACCACCAGCACCTGTCTTTAAGTGTTCTTGCAGCATGTAAAACGAAGTCCACTGAATTGGTAAGATACCATTCCAAGCTAAGGTAGACAGCACCCAGAACAGCTTGTCTTGGGGGCAGTGTTAGGTTCCAAATCTCTGGACCATGCGAAATGAAACTCTAAAGTGGCTATGCTTCTGATGGCTGCGTTCTCTGCTCTGTTCCTACAGCTGTCACCCTGATGTGGAGAACACTCTTAAGACCTTTCAGGCTGAGGTTTCCAAACAGGCTAATTTTTATTCAAAGACAAGTGGGCTAGAGACAAAGGAGCATCTCTTAACAGGTAGTTGCAGCAGAGATTCAAGAGAAGCTGGTTAATTCCCACCACACATTTTTGCCTTAGAGCAGGTAAATCACTTGACCTGTGTTGGATCAGAGTTACTGATCTATTAAAAGAAAGTATGGTGGTGTTTTTCCTACTGCTTAGACTGTAAGCTCTTTGGGGCAGAGACATTGAGGGGCTCAAATGTTGGCTGGGGCCTCTAGGTGCTATCCATCAGTATATGAATATTAAACTACAGGTAAAAGCTTGTGTTTGCACATTTATTATTAAAGTAAAAAATGGTTTTGAACATTACAGCCTTAAAGTAGTCTTCAAGACAGCCTAAACCTAATAACAGCATCTACATCTATGTTCCTGAAGTGTGATTTGGTCTTAACTGACTCTTTTATTTATATGACTCGTTTAAGAGTTAGTCTATTGTAGTTAGTTTTGAGCTGGATTCTGGAATCATAGGAGTTCCACGCTTTAGCCACTCGAGGGCACCATACAGCTTTGAAAGAAAGCTAGGACAAACCTGACGGGTCCTGAAGTGCCTGCAAGGACCTTAAATAAAGGTTACTAGAGGGGAAGTGTGTTACCTTCTTCCTCACTACCTACTTCTTGAAGACTTGCTGCAGAGGGGGCCTGTCAGTTGGGCTGGCAAGTGCAAAAATGTAACTTTCTGAACGAATGCTAGGTAGTAAATCCTATAAACTGTAACCTTGGGTGTAACCTAGATTTACACTGTTCTAGTACTAAAGAACAGAGTTCTGCTAAAGCCAGTATCTTCCTTCCCTCTAGTAAATCCTATTAGAATCCTTCACCCTCAAATTGATTTATTAGCTACACTTTGAACTCCTGAAATAATTCTGCAAAGTACAACCTATACACCAAGGTGGGCACCCAGAGCAGTGCAGCAACACTTCCATGCAGTGGAGTAGTCTGCTACATGTGAACTTTGTGCTTTGGAAGCTCTTAAGCATGCAACATTTTGTCCTCCATTGGAAAGGTCAGTCCCTGCTAGAGTGATGACTTCTTCCCCACTCAAAGACTGGGGGAAATACCCTTTTTAAAAAGTAGGTTTATAATTTGGGAAAGTGATATATTGATTTTGAATGCAACAGCTGCTCAAGACTTAAATTTTATCTTCTGCAGTTACTTTCTATGTACTTTGGAATCTAGCTGAAGTACTGTGTAGTCTGTGTGCTGCCTGAACTGCACAGAAGTGCTGCCCCAGGAACACCAGTGAGGGACAGGCACTTGGCCAGGTTTAGGGCTGCACTGCTCTGAGCAGCATTATGTGTTTTTAACAGGTCCTTCCAGAGAAGTGATGCTTTTGCCAATGCAGCAGTGTTGCTGGGGACACAATGCTGCTGCTGCTCTGGCTACTGCCACTACTGCACAAGCTGAGAATTGCCCAAGAGACCAGTAGCAGGACACTAACTGCTAATGGAAGGTGGGTGCCCAGGGGTGCAGTAACAGTGTTCTGCATCTAAAGTGTTGGGTAAGTACCTAGAGCTATCAGCTTTTGAAAGGAAGGTTATTAACATGCTTGTAGGAGACAGGTGACCACTGCCTAAGAGCAACCTTGGCTGCCTGCAAGGTGAAGAGTAACTGGTCAGTAAGAGACACACTGCTGTCTTTAGCAAAGGTACTTGCTACAGCCCATGGGTGGAGCACAGAATGGTGGCTGAGGCTGCTGTGCCAACAAGCAGCTGCAGTGCCCACTGAGCTCGAGTTCCTGACACTTGGTCCCCCATACTCACAGTGCCAGCTGTTTTCAGTTACTTCAGAAGAAAACACAAAGAAACTTTCTTCTCTCCCCCCACCCGTTCTGTTAAAGCCCTTCTTCCTCACAGATATACCCAGAGCAAGCTCAGGGCTCCTGCCCTCCCCCCCAAGATGTGTTACTTTACTTAACAAGTTTTCATGAAAAAACCAAGGGGGGATACACTTGGTTATAGTTGAGAGAATGCTATTGTCATAGCCAAAAGAGAATACCGGGTTGAAAAAGAATGCAAGTTCTGCTGTTACCTGGGAACTCCAAGAAGGTCCTTCTTCCCTGCTGTGAGTGCGCCTTCCCAGTTACACGGCTATTTCCATACCACACTGCTCAGTGAGGTGCAAGGTCCATCATAAGTGGTCAAGACATCCTGAAACAACGACTTCTAATGTATATTCTAGTGACTGTCTTCAAATGCAGATAGCAAGTCCAACTTGCCTTCTGGTTTTCATTGAGGGCTTTCCCCATGCTTCAGAAGCATGAGGGCTCTGGCAATGGTTCACCCAAAGGGGGTTGAAAAAGTAGTGCAAAGCTATGCCCCGTTCTACCCCCACCAAAAAAAAAAAAAAAAAAAACCACAACCAAAAAAAAAACCCACCCCACCCTAGAGCAGTCAGCCTGTGTCAGAGCAAAGCCAAGGAGGCATTCACTCAAAGGGCTCTTTTAAAGCAGTTATTGTGAGACTGCTGCAACAGTCTTGACAGTGTTTGGATAATTTTCAGTGTTTGTTTACTGTTGGTAGGGCTGTTTGTTTCTGCCATGTATGAGCAGCACTGTTTCTTCTTACAGGCTACATGCTGTAAAATGAGGCTGAGGGAGGGGGCTAGTTCATTTGAGGCAAACTCCATTCTTACAGCAACCTTGACTTTGGCAGGGAGCTGGTTGAGTGCCCTGCTCTGAGTAACAGGGTAAGAATTAACACAGGTATTTTTAAAAGAAGGAAATAATCTAATCCAAGGCATTTCACAGTGATTGCCCACATTAACAGAGATCGTATTCTGCACAGAATTACTGCCACGTCCTTCATGAACAAGCTCACCCAATGACAGGGGTGGACAGGCACTACATCTGGTCAGTATTGTTGCCTTTACAAGTGGGTGCATTACCTGAAATGAGGAGATACCTACCCAGAACTTGGGTTTACCTAACACACTTTAAACTATTCCTGCCAAACTTCAACAGCCAGCCTCACTTGTTCCTGGCTTTAGAGTTTAGGTAGAAGGGAACCTATTTGATCCCACACTGCTATGTATTCCCCCAGACTAGTACTTTTTCATCATGAGACTTCTACGCCCAGTCCTGGGCAAAGTCAGGAAAACGTTGCCCGAGTCTCCCACATTTGAAGCAGGAAGTACCAGGCACTGATTATTTTTTCATTCAGAAACTCAAGTTGTTTGCCAGCCCTGTGCAGCTACAACAAAGAAAACTCCTGGGGTTATGCTGTGGTTTACCTTTTATAGTAAGTGGACACAAGGTAACAAAAACCACCTAAAGAAGAAAGCAGCCATAGAGGAGGAAACACACCTGATAGGAAAGAACACCCACAAAAGTTTGGTTAAAAATAAAACCCAGACACGGAGCTACATGAACACGTATTTACTGCAAGTAGCTCTATGGAAAGCCAAGTCAGATAAATATAAACACTATACAGAGCTTCAAGCCAGTCTCCCAAAACCGCAAACGCGATGTGTTTTACAAAGAAAACAACATAACAATATTTACAATGGAAGACAAAGCCAGATCAATCAGCTCAACTTTTAAACAGATCTGTGAAGCAGAAATAGCAAATATAATGAACAGTTTCAACCATATATGTTTTAGTTTGTACAGACAATAACTGTCCAATATCAAATTAAATTTACAGGACAAACATTGTTCTATCATTGGTATTTGTGTACTATACAGCAGCATAAACGGGTAGCTGGAAGATAGTATATATAGTGATATGTTTTACATCATCAGAAAATGTTCTTCCAGCACAATACTGAATAAATTAGTTGCTGTAAACTAAGAGATTCAAAAAGATTGCATATTTATTATGCTGTACCTACTAGTATTTGTACCACTATACTTGAGGTTACCCATTTACTTATTTATTCAGCATTTATTAAATCAGTGCTGTATATTGTATAACGGCAGCCTCAGGGATCTAATATGAAATAAGTATGTAACAAATTTCTTCAAAACAACCTTTTCCTTTCACATTAAATGTTTAGAACTAGATTCATCCAAATTTTGATTTCTTAGAAAAGATGTAAAGCTTTATAAAAAGCTGTCTACATATTGCATTATTAATTTACGAGACCAAACAGAGCTATATGGCAAGACAGTATTATGGTCTGTAAGAGTGGTCGTATTTGTAATTAGTGTGTGTTTAGCAGCAACAAGTAACTGTACCAACTTAAACTTCCAGAATCAAACACAGATCTGTGCTTTTAAACCCTGTAGCAAGTTTTTCCTGTCACTAGACACTGCCTAAACTGACTGGTACCATGTTTCAAAAAAAAAAAAGTCATCATATTTTAGTGACATGTACATTTTAATCCTACTCCCAAATAGATTTGGGTACACATCACCCATCAAAGCTGACAGTGTCTAATTTATTATACAAACTGCAGTAGCAATTGAAAGGTTGTATGTTAGAGGTGAGGCAGCCTGACAAATCAGTTGTACAATATACAATGTAGAGGATTACCAGCTGTGTGGTGCAGTACAGCATGAGGATTTGTGTACCACTTCTAAACCCTTTAGTAATCGTCAGTGCCTTTTATCATACGTTGCATGTACCAAGGACTAGTGTCATGCTCTTTAATTCATAGCAGTGTTAAAAACCTAAATTCATTTCAAACAAAAAAGTTCAGTACAAGAGTGAAGCACTTAAGTTGTAAAAAAATCAGGGCTTATTTTAAAAATATGACCAGTCATTGCTCCCATCTCTGCACGTGGGATAAAGTCAATTCATGAGCCAACATTTTACTTTTTTCCCCATTATGCCAGGAAGAACAAACAAAAAAAGTCCCAAATTAAGCCAGAGGCTTTGGTTGAAGGTAAGATCAATTAGGGTGGTTTCCCTTTAAAAAGCTACAGCTGACAAATTTAATGCAGAAGTCACAAACGCTGGATACGACTCTGCAGTTCTCCATTTGAATGCGTGAACAAAAACCTCATTTTACACAATTTGTATTTATAAACAAGTATCTGGAGGGTAAGAACAAAAACAATCTACAAGACAACCAGCCCATTAATCGTACTTTGTACATACCAAAATTCTGAGCAAAAAAATAAATTGTTTAAGCTCCGACAGACAATCGATTTCAAACATTCTAGCCTATGAGCAAGAAATACCTCTTGTACCAAAAAAGCAAAACCTTTTAAAAAAGAAATAGGGGGGAGGAGGAGGGAATAGAGGGCAGAAGAAGCCTCTGCTCCTCAGCCCGATTCAGTCCCAAGGGTTCACCCCTGGAGCCAATGGGCACTTCTCTCTCTCCCCCCCCACCCCTCCCCCTCCTTCTGCCCAGCCACCTGAAAAACTCGTGAACTGCCAAAATATTTCTAAACAATACATTTTTTAAGCTAACCACTTGTTAATGTACCAGAGAAGCAAAACCCATGTTAAACAGACAATCAGAAACCAGCTTTGACTTCTCAGAATATAAATTAAAATAAAATTCACAGGAGAGGCAGGAGGAAGAAAGGGGCATACTGGGATCTCCTGTTAGCATTCACACTGCCTCCCACCAAATAGATATGACATGAAAGACCAAATTCCATCACCAAAGCACAGCTATGAAAAAAAAAAAATCTCAATTCAAATTAATTCAACTGTAGAGAGCAGATGTCTATGAAAAAAATTAATTAAAAGGATGCACGCTTATGTCCGTGCTGGTGGAAATGAAAGTAGCCGGCTGGAGCTGAGCTTTGCTTCCAAAAGCACCACACAGTTTCTGGAGTTACCAGCAGAAAGTCTTCTCTTCCAACAATGGTTTCCGAGGCAATGCAGTCAGTCTAGAAAGAAAGGAGGGGGGAAAGAAAAAAAAGTCAGTGACATTTTAAATACAAGTTATAGTGGGAAAAAAGTGTTTTCTAGTGAGGAGAATACGTGGAGCTTATACATGGAGCTTGTCCACTGCAGAAGCGACAGGTGCTGAGCACAGAGCACAGGTCTTACAGAGGGAGGGAGCAGTACCAGATGATATCAGGCTCCGAAATCCTGAGCAACTCTGGAGTCAGAAGCAAGGACCAAAGAGCTGCTGTGACCACACACTGACACGTGTACGCTGGACAGGAACTGGGGCAGCAGCCAGCGCCGCACTGCTGGCCCACGCGCTGCGGCAAGGACCAAGGCTTACAGCTACTCAGCACCTATTTCACTATCAATAATCACTTTAATGATATCTCCATCCCCTCAACACGATGGGTGATGCACATAGCAGAGACTATTACTAAGCACACAGCGCAGCGTGTGTGGAAAGCAGTGCTGCTCACCCAGGTGTAATTAAGGCTGTGGGGAACACTCCCATCTGCAGCAGGTACAGAACTGCAATATAAACACTCCCTGCAACTCCAGCCCCAAGCAAGGAGTGGCACATCGTCATGCTGCCTACCCTGTCCTCGTCTTTTCAGGAAAAAGCTCGATTTAGTTCTGAGAAGAGACCCCTCAGAGCACAGTTCTTCCCCTTTACACAGAAGCCTCACTAAAGGCTCACACACGCGACAAAAGCACGTAGCTATGGCAGCCAGTCACCTGCACTGCTGCTGGCAGCAAACAGCGCTGCACACTGACTGGAAAAGGCAAAAGCCAAAGCACTCACTAAAATGAGGGGGAAGAATACGATCTTGTCTTACAGGAAGATACAGCTAGGTGACAAGGCAGAAATGGGAGTAGAGGATGCCCTCAAAGCAGGACCCAGCTCTGCAAGTACAAGCACATGCCAAAGTGAGAGTGACTCACAAGGCTCCTGACATCAAACAAACTGATGAGGGGGACGCAAACACCTCCTGCAGCAGCATGAACAAACTGAGAAACATACAAAACATCCCTTTTCAGCCTGCTACAAAATGCCTTCCACACCCTGTGAACACTTGTTTTCAGTCTGGAGGGGCACCCTCAGCCAAATCCTTGGGTTACACTGTCTCCCAGCCCTGACTGACTGTCCTCTTCCCACAGTTTTGTCCGGACAGCAGTGTCCTCTGCCAGCTGGGTGGCTCTGGCCACCTTCTCTTCTAGGTCTGAGCTATGCGTCTGGAGGATCTGTTTTCTCGCATTACAGGGAAGAAAGAAACAGCAGGTTGCTCTCACTGAGAAACAACAGCTGTTATACGAGGTTTAACCCCAGAAAACATCAGACATGGAAGCACAGTCTACTTTCCCCCCCTCAAAGCCATGCTCTGAGAGAGCTCACTGCTGCTGAGAACCACTGCAGTATGGGGAACACTTCATTACAAAGCTCAGTGATGGCAGTGTGACCCGCTGGAACGGAAGAAGAGGTGTCTGGACCTTAATGCTGCCCGTGCTCTTCTTCAGGGTCACAAGGAAATCAGGTAACTCTCACTGCTGAAGAACATGTAGTGCTTCCTGGGCTCTACCCCGCGGGAAGAGGCTGAAGAGAGTGTGATTATCTCGCAAACCTGTAGCTTGCCGCCCTAACCAAGCGTGAAGTATGCACACACAAACTCCACCCAGAGTTTAAAAAGTTCCGATTTCTGTACAGCTAAAAATACCATCCCTTCATAAGAATAAGGAAGCAAGAACGAGAGAGGAACAAAGCTCAGATGAGCTGGGCTGGGCAGCCCTGCCCCTACCACCACAGCCGGGACAGCCCCAGCTCTCAGCAAAGACAGAGAAGCAAAGACCACAGCAGGGCTGGGAGCAGCGCACAAGTAGAGAGGGGTCCTTCCACTTCAGAGAGAACTCAAACTTTTCATCCCAACACAACCCACACCAAGGTCCGGGCTGCTGAGTTTCATTTTTCAAATACATAGTGATTTAAAAAATGCTGTAACTTGGTTTTCCACAATTCAAGGCAGAGACAGCCAAAATACACCCGCAACTCCAGAATCCCCATCTGTATTATTTCACAGGCATCAGAAGATCACTACAAAAAGCTATTGCTCATTGCTCACAGAGCGTGATGTGGTTAGCGATGGCTTTGTTTTCACAAAAGCCAAGTGGAGCTATAATTTTTGAAATAGTTTTCCTCTTTAGAAAAATATTATTTTGTTGTAAGACCAAAGGATGAAAACATGCACCACAGCTTGCAGTGAATCACGCCTCAACGATGCATTCCAGTCAAACATTAAGAACAGTTAAAGCTTCTATATTAAACTCACATTCAGTAAAAATTAACATCTACCAGCATCCCCCCACCCTCTCCTTGCTGAGGACCTGTGAGCTTACATAAAAGGAACTTCAAAACCTCTCTCTGCTTTTGTCAGGACATTTTTCCTCCACACCTAACACACACGGCACACCTGAAAGCTGCCTGACAAGTTAGCCTAATCTCTCCAAGCATATCCCCAAAACATTTCTGAAAAGCAAAGGCCCAGTTGTTTGAACCAGAAAAACAAAAAACTTTTTGGAAACTTTCATACACTTTACACCAAGTTACATCTGAGATATGTGCGGGGAAGGGGAAGAGCTTAACAGCAAAAAAAACCAAACCCCTGCTTAACTCAGAAGGCAGCACGATAACCAATTCTACAGCAAGCTCCCAGGTAACTAATCAGAGCCCAGACCAATGTGGATTTTCATAAGAAACCAGAAGAAAGTACCCTCCACTGAGGTGCACTACAGCTTATCAATTCCCTGGATCTCCTGGCCAAAACACAGGTTTTTACACCAGCGTAAAGGCAAGCTCAGGACCTCCTTGCAGCATCTCCCTTCTCAAAACTCTCTGCTTGTTAAACAAGATCTCATTAATTTGTTCCCCCTTCTCCCTGTCATTATGACCTGTACTTCAGCAGGTTTCTTCACTTTTAAGCTAGAACAGAACAGTGGGAACTATAAACAAACACAAGGGAGTTCCACATAAACATCACCTACAAGCTGATAACAGTCTCAAAGCCTTGAATCCTTCAGACATGGGGTTACTGGTTGTCACCACTTCTTCTAATCGCCTTGTTAAAGCAGGTATTTTCAGCACTGCAGTTAGAGCATTGCAGCTGCCTGATGCCTTGAGTCATCAGCTCTTTTCTGGGATAAAAGCATCAAGCTTTTATATATATATACACACAAACACAGATGTAATTGACATATATATGTATGTATAGAATCATAGACTCATTTAGGTTGAAAGAGACCCAGAAGATCATTCAGTCCAACCCTTAACCAACACTGCCAAGCCCACCACTAAAACATGTCCCCAGGTACCACATCTACACGTCTTTCAAATTCCCCCAGGCATTAGGCTCCTCGGGGGCTCTTCTCCCTCACGTCTCATCTTCATCCATCGTTTCCCCATCAGTAGGTGAAGGTAAACCAATGCAGAACGCGAAGTGCTCAAAGACCAGCACCGCTTCTGTGAAGCTGGATGATCTTATTTCAGCCTTCATGATCTAAGATTCATCAGCCAACAATTTTCTGTTAGTAATACAAAGAGAAGAATTGCAGATGAACAATAAAAACCAGATTAGCATTTCATTACAGCTATCATATAAATGGATTTGACTCAACACTGAGCAGTAAAGGAAGCTGTCAGAGAAATGGATGAACCAACTCTTCTGAAAGGAAAACAAACTGAGATGCGAACTAGCTGGGAAGAGAGGACTTAACACTCACAAAGTCGCCCCTCAGTCCCCTGGAGCTCTCAAAACAGATTCCACCAAACAGAACCAAGTAGCCAGATCAAACAGACAAGTCTGAAGATAACTTCAGCTGGCAGTGTAAACACAGGGCTGTTCCTGGACTGTCACGAGCTCTTCCAAGAAAATCTGCTCAGCTTACCAAAAACAGTCTGATCACTGATCATTACAAGAAAATAGGCAGCACAACCCCAAGCCCAGAAAGCCCTCTGCACTTTTGAAGCAGTTGAGAAATACACAAAGTTGTTTTGATGACAGTCTACCTTGGGCTTTTCTGCTTACTCAAACTGCAGCTCTATTACCAGACTCTACTTAAAAGCTTCAGCCTTTGTTCAAAATCGAGCCCTGCTGCCTCCGAATACTGAGAACACAAATCCAACCTCCTATGAACATTTACCATGGAAAATGAGTCCACAAAGCATCCAAACATTTCCACAGATCACCTCTCAAAATAGATAAGCAAAGTTTAGAAAACTAGAACAAGGTTATTTTCATTCTATTAAAATTCATCAGTTTAAGATGGGATCAGTTTCTAAAACTACATGTGGCTGTCCAAATCTTTCGGAGGAACAGAGGAAAAGGATCACAAGGGCACAGAGACACTAAGAGGGCAAATATTTAAAATAGGATGGCAGGATGCCATAGCTCCAAGATGTTTTGTCTAAAGTTAAGGAACACACTGAAAAAGTGCTCTGCGAGTTTTTTATGCAAAAATAACCTGGTTTTATAAAAATTAGGGGCAGAGGATTAGTTTAGTCTTAATTCATTAGACTGCAAACCCAGCATGTCCCATTTGAAAATGTATCAGTTGAGGATATGTCCAATTTACACTTCTTTTCCTGCATCTGAATTACTATGGTCCTGCGAGTCAGGCTGCTTGGAAGCAAACCAAGAGTTTTAAGATGACGGAAGACCAACCCTAATTCTCTCTAAGAAATCCATTCTAAATAATATCTGTTTTTACAGGAAAGGCTTTTACTGACATAATTCTGCAACTGATTCCTAAAAGCATAAAAGCTTTGCTTACAGAAGATATTAATTTAAGATAATTAAATGATTAAAACCTCCATGTCAAAGACTAAGCCAGCTTAATGCTTTCTGGAGAACACTCCTGGAGTTCTCCATTTCCTGAACTTCAGGTTAGGGGGAAATCAGAATTCATCTAACTTGGCAGATCAAAAGCAGCAGAACAGCCCTAGACTTTCTTGTGCATGGCCACACAATATTCCTGTTTTTCAGGAAAGCACTAAATCCCAGCACGACCTTGGGACACAACGTGTGTGTCCAAAAGCATTTTGTTCTCAGCACCGGGCCAGGGCAGGAGCACTGCAGTGTTGGGCACTTCAAACCTTCCTTGCAGCATGCAGGTTGGGGGGCAGAGAGGTAATTTGCCCAAATACAAATTAGGGAGGGATTTTTTTTGCCCCAAATCTTACCAAACACATAGTTACCATCCTACATCATTGTCCTATTTTTTCAAGTTCCTATTTTAATGGCCTAGCTAGAGGCAAGCATTGCTATTGGAGAAAAGCAGAATTCCTTCTTAATGTGCAGGCGCAGACACCAGGCCTGCACACACAAACCAGAAAACCCGACACATCTACTGTGGCCCAAACGGGGCCCTGATGCAAGAAGACATCCTCATTTGGGAAATGGGTTAACCTATAAGCCCTCCATTAAACTCCTAAGCCACATACTTTCTTCATTAAACAAACTAACGATGCTCAAATTGAGCTACAGCTTTACTGCCTCTCCACAAGCAAACTGTGATTTTAAAAAACCCTGTCACATGACCCACTTCTCCCTGGACAAGCTATTTAAACACAGCAACTGGTAACGAGATGCCTCCTCAAGCTGGATTTCTGAAATTGAGGAGTTCCTCTTACAAATAAACTTTATCCCCAATTGTTTGTTGGAAGCCTGACTCCACCATTCTCAGTGCTCAGCAGTTTCAGCAGTTAAAAACCCTCTCCTGTGCTTTGAGATCATTTTTACTCATTTCACAGAAATGTCTCATCTTTTGTGACAGTGCCACCTTCTTCTGTTGTCACCCACAGCAGTGGTGTTTCTAGGAAGGCCGTACGCACGCTCCCTGATTTCATCTCTTCTACTGATACTATTCCTAGAACTAGGAAGCTTCCTGCAGTCCTGGCAGAGCCCTCATGCCAACTCACACATGACAGCCTGGCAAGAAGTTGTTGGGGGATTTTTGGGTCTGTTTTGTCAGCTGGTTGTTTTGTTGGGGTTTGGGGGGGGAGTGAGGAAGGTGATTTAACTAAAACTATTACAAATAACAAGGCAATACTAAAAATTAATCTCTCTCCACTCACAAGTTCAACATTTCAGATTTTCATGCTGCAGAAGAATGAAAAATAGTTCTGCTCTTTCCAAAGCACTCATGGCAAGTGTGTGAGACTACGACTGACCTCCTAAGCTGCAGAAAACATAGGTCAATTTTAGCAAAACAAAAACCCCAACCCAAACTTGTTTGCATGGCTTCTGACAATACCAACTGCAACAGTTCCCACTACTCTCAGGACAAAGGTTAGGCACCCTGAAGTGCCAACAGGGACCAATACTGTCCAGCCTGTGCTCTTAGCACAAACTGGATGTTAAGACCTGTTACAAAACAAATAGGAAAGGAAACAAGCCCATCAAATACTCACTGCTCTGATTCCCTCATTCAAAAATGACTTGGAATAACTGGAAGAGTTTCAGAGTAGTGCAGAAAAGCTCATGAAAGGTGTGAAACAACTTCCCAGCAAGGAACAACCAAGTAACAAGGACCCTTCAGCCTGCAGAGAAGTATTTGGATGTATGAGGAAATTACAAAAATAATTACACCACAGGTCCCCACTGTGTACAGTACAGGAGGCTGCTGGTGGCACACTGGCTGAGCGTATGGCTGAGGAGGATATGGCATCTACACAATCTTATGGCATTTCAGCAAGCTTAAGAGGCACGGAGAGGACAGAGGGTTCCTTATCCAGCACACAAACTAGGGGCTGCCAAACACAGCCAGTGCAGAGCCAGGTCCAAAACAGGCTCTGCACATGCATAGGTCTGCATGCAGCGTGTACCGACTCTGACCACAGGCTGCTGGATACACGGAGTTCACACAGGACCAAAGAGATTGGAAAAGTACTTGATTAAACATTCATAGAGGATTATAAAACAGGCAAATTACCTCAGGCTCAGGAAATCCCCCAAGCTGAAAACAAAAACAAAACCAAACAATCAGAGGCTGGGTGTACATCTGCAGGAAAGCATTATATACACCTGCCCTGCTCTTTTCCTCTGCTGGGTGGTGTCTTCAGTTTGACTGAGCAAAACTATTCTTATACAACTAAGAGAAAGGACAGTGTCACTCACAACAATGAAGCAGCCCCCCACCCTTCCAATCACCTTTCCTGGTATCTCCCTTCTACAGAAAGGTTCACCTGTTCTAACTCAGCCCTTTGCTCTTCCCAACCCCTTTAGCCATTGCTGTTTCAAAGCATTCAGTACTGCCTCTTCCTTTCTCTCTACTGCCATGAATGACTGCCAAAGGCAGAGTTACTACACAGCCACAGACAGAGCAGTGACACCCTCCTCAGCCATACCTTTTCCCCACATTATTGAGTCTGCATTAACATCAGGATCCCCCAAACCGTAGTTTATGCTGGGGAGGAAGAGGTAAGGTTCAGATTGCACTACATGTGTGAAGCAAGGTCTTCTCAAATCACAGCACATGCATGAGAGCCAAGCATAGGGCCTTCGGCTTCCCAGAGCTCACCAACAACAGGGTTAAACTGTGTCTACACACAGACAAGTTTTAATCAACACTGTGCAACTCTTGTTTGGTGTTTACCTTGTGGAACACGTCACCACTAATATTTCCATCTCCTACACCCTCCAGAGTGTATCAAGCCTCACTGCTGCCACCATTTCCAGACTCACCTGTAAGCACTACAGTGTCCAACCTGATCTACCAATATAGAAATGAAGTAACTTTCTCCTGTCACAGCAGTCGTTTTGCACTGCAGCTTCCAGCAGCGGCCCTTGAGCAGCTGAAAGCACCACAGCAGCAATAAGTGGGTGCCACCCACACCCCCCAACTTAGAGCTGGACTCCAAATGCTCTGATGCACTGGTTACAAATCCTCCCAAGCCGCACTGCTGCCCCATCCTCAATGCTAGAAGATTGCCTGAAGGCCAGAATTGTCACCTAAAAAGCCCCTGCAAACCCCAAGAAGGAGCCAGCAGTAATGCCAAGGCAGCTGTACCACCCTAGCTGCTTCTGGAGCCACATCACACAAAGAACAGAGGATGCAGATCCACACAGCGTTATGGCCTAGGGATGCTGCACAGGGCGATGCTGTGCTCTGGTACACGCAGCCAATCTTTTGGTCACATGGCTGCCGAAAGGTACAGAAAGGTAAAAGGTAAAAAGAGGAAGAAAAACAATCATGTTCCACGTGTAAAAGGAAGAAGTAACCACTGGGACATGCTCCTAACTCGGAGATACGTGTTGGCCCACATTCCTCTTACCAAGATTAATATCCTGGCCAGTGTTCTGACATTTACCTCATCCTTTTCAAGTCATTTAAACCATTAGAACCACCGTATTTATAGCTCACTACCTTCCATCACTCCCTGCTGTGCTCAAACCCTTCAAGTGCCTCTACCAGCTTCTCTTGCAGCAGTCTCAGGCAGCCTTTTATCTCTCCACAGGCTGACTCTTATCTTCGCTCTGCCAATGGCAGCTGCCTTGATCTTTATCATACTCTCCACCCCAGCACATTAAGTTTCATCCATCTCCTTCGTTTCATCTTCAAATTGTAAACTCCATAGGACAGCAACCAACACATTTACATTTGCGGCAGGGTACAGGGACATCCATCCTGCCTACCTGTTCAGGTTCTACAGCGAGTAGCACACACATCTGGAGCTATAAGCTTTCATTAAGACTGTCATGACATGGTCTGAATGACCTCAAGATCAAATATCTTCATTTTTTCAACTGATTTCCTGTTCGCTACAATCTGCAATTTAAAAACAACTTGTTCAAAAACAAACAAAAACCCTACCTGCCCCCCCCAAACATCAGTTAAATAGAGATGGTAAATGCCACCCAAAGTGTCTCACATAACAAAAACCATATATTCTGAAAGTCTGAATTCAAGAGGAGATGTTTCTACTGAAAACTCAAACAGCTTACAATTTTTCTAAAGATTAACTTAAAATACAAAAACCAAAGCAAAAAGTTAGAGCAAACTTATACTGGTTTAGACTTCAGAAGCTTTATTTCACCTGCATCCAGCTTACACCAAGGAATGCTTGCAGCCACCCCACCTGCAAACTGGCTCCGGTTACTTACACCCGTAAGCGAGAAGCACCCAGACTCGAGGAGATGCCTCTACCATTTAGTTTGTCTTGGCCATTTCAGCTCAACTGTTGACCAGTTAAGCTCGTCACAGAAATTCCAGTGCCCATCAATAACTTAAACAGGGTTTTTCCTACAAATAAGGTACTACCATGTGGCTCCCATTGCAATAGGTTTTCATTTATCTAATGATGCATCTGCTTCACTGCCACTAAGAACTCCCCAAACTCCTGGTAGTCTAAGAGATCTGTGTGAAAAGAAGCCATTCGTGCCAAAAAATAATTCAGGCTCAGGCTATCCAGAATTTTAAAAAGTTATTCTGCAAATTCAGCTGTGCAACAAGAGACATAAACAATAAAACAAGCTGGCTTGGCATGAGTGGGGGAACAGAATCTCACTATTCCCTGCAGAAGGAGGATATCATTCATTAGTGCCTGGATAAATTTAGAAGCAAGTTTTACCAGGTTTCTTTACCTTTTGGTATTATTTCCCATGATTCCCAGAATACCCCAAACATTTTGCTATCCTCATTCCACAAAATCTGTTCTACTAAAAAAGAAACCTTTCTCCAATTAGGTAGCAAAAAGGAAACACTACTCTTACCTATTTTATGCCCCAAATAATACTTCCATTTGATATTTACCTAAGTTCGTAACATACACATGCTATATAGTGAATACAAGCATTGTTCACCTTTTAGTAGGAATTTAAAAGTTTTCAGTTTTCTTGAGTCACATTAAACTATATCGTCACCTCAGAATTACAGGCAAATCTTAACTGTATTAATTGCACTTAAACCCCCTCTTTCAAAACCCCAACCTCCAAAGACTGCGAAAGACTAAATCTCACGGTTCCCAAGTCACTGCCACACAACACACACGTACACACACACGGTCTGAATTGTGAGCATCCCACCACCTAGCTAAATTAACAGAAAAATGGTGGTTTGAAATAAGCAACCTTTGCCCCTTCAGATACAGCTCATGACTAAACCAGGGCAGAAAAATTCTTGCTAACAGCCTACTACACTGCTGCTATTTGGGTAATGTTACACCTGAAGAAAAATCTCCACAAACCCAAGCACTTATATGTTCAAGATCATTTAGATAAGATACCCAGCAACACCTTTGATGAGTCAGGCTAATTTACCTTTGTCTTCCCACTGCCCTCAAGTCTGTCACAAATCCCTATTGATCAAGGTTCTCAACTAAAGCGTAACCATCTCCAAGCAGAGTGACCTTTAGAGAGACGCAGGGCTCGATTAAAGCTAGAACATATTTTTCCTTCTCCCCTACTCATAGCTTTATCCTGTAAGACAACAGTGCAGCTTGATCACTGGTTGGTTGTAAACACACAAAGGCTAAATGGGGGGGGGGGGGGGGGGGGAGTGTGGGAAAGTCAAACCAGCAAATTTACAGGGTGGGCCACAGGACAGCCAAGTCATTACAAACCATTTAAGGATGATTAATAAGATAATGCTACATTTTTTAGGACAAAATAGGAGTTCTAATACATGCCCAGGCTCTGGAAAGCTTGACTCTCTCACCTGCCTTTCAATGTCATTTCTCCATTTTCCCTTAAGTTGAAGAACACTGATCACAACAGTACTTAAAATGAAATTGTATTTTGTTTCCTGATCAGAAAACCAAAGTTCTTAGCACAATCAGCATACTGGACACTATTCAGCAAGGTTTTAGGAGCACTGCAGATCCACAAACAACACACACCCCAAGGTACAACACAGTACTATGAGCTCTTTTTAGTACCATCCAAAACCTCAAGGTATAAACCCTCCCTCCCAGCAATCAACGAGAGGAAAACGTTATTAAAGATCCTTTTATTAAAAAAAAAAAAAAAAGGGCATATAGAGAGAGGGAAAAAAACCCCAAACCCAAATTCTACTCACTGCTAGACATCCAAAAAACCAAAGAGGATAACGCTGGGCTGGAGCACAGCCGCTGTGAGGACTGAACAAGCACCTCCTGCTACCCCAACCTGCCCCACCACAACAGGCGGAACAAGGGCACTCAGACAAGGAGGAGAAAATGTGAAGTTTTAGAGAGAAAGCTGAAAGGCCAGTAACGCAGGTAACATTGGAATCAGTACTGGATTACCCCCCTGAACTCCCAAATCCATGCTTTAACCTACATGACAGCTATGAGCAGAAAGTTTTTGACTTCCAAAACAGACACGTGTTACCATCAGGTGCAACTACAGATTGCAAGCCTGGAAAACTAATTTCCAAAGGTATTTCAACACTGACTACAAGTAAGCGTTCTCCCTCATGGGCAGCGGAACATTCTTCTCTCAGGTCTTCTCACCCAAAAGCAAGTAAAATCCAACTGATTCTTGGTCAAATATGTCACAATTAGCTCACTCCCACGTTGCGTGGCAAAAATTTGTTCTGCCTCCAGCAGCTCACATGCTACTTGGGAAAGTTACCCTGGGTATTACTAAGGATAGTCATTCCAGACTGTTAGTGGCATCTGTTACAGCAAGATTAAAATGTGGAGGGTTTTGGTGGGTTTTTTTAAATTATTATCCCAACATTACTTCGAAGCTGTAGGATACACAGCAGCTTTCAGCTGTGCTTCAGTAGGGTTCAAGTTATTTTTAAATGGGCCCATGCCTTAAGTATTCTGCCAATACAAAAGAGCTCCAGTTTAAAGCAAACTTTCAAAAACCACCAGTCTGAAACCCAAAGGGGCAGTTATTTGCCTGGTATCCCGTAAACTGTAATTTACTATATTAGTAATAGCTAAAACTTCCAGCTTCTGAATGTCTCACAGTGTACACTGTTCATTACATTCTTCAGGATTTTGCATCTGAAACACGTTACCATGAAGTAGCTGGACAATTCGGAACACAAG
Source organism: Porphyrio hochstetteri (assembly GCA_020800305.1). NCBI lineage: Eukaryota > Metazoa > Chordata > Aves > Gruiformes > Rallidae > Porphyrio > Porphyrio hochstetteri. Next base: position 22,731,810 of record CM036917.1, read on the forward strand.
TTTTGCTTTACAGCTGTACTTTTTTCCCTTCCTCTCAGCCCCCCAAAGCGCACACACCACTCTCACCCAGTCTAGCACAGGAGATTAAACAGATGAGGAACATTTATATTATAATCCCACACTTTAGAGAACTACTGAAATAATATCCTAGCATAGCATTCGAGTATCAGGCAGAGGTAAGATTAAAGAGTAGGTGTAAAATAGGTGGGTTGATATTAAGCTGTACATCAAATTTACCCTGAGCAGTCTGTTTTGGTTTTGGAGTCCAGGGTACCTTTCGGGTTTAATATTTCTAATTAAGTCTGAAGAAACTGGTATTTTACAGGACCCATTATGCAGTTTATTACCGCCCAGTTCTTATTGTCCTTCTCAGTTTCTGCAAGGTACAATGACAAACTATACATTAGCTAAGCCCTGTTTGAAGTAGCTTTAGTGTTCTGTATTCCTAGCACAAAATTTCATGACTCAGATTCATGTAATCAAAACTGCAAACCGCTTGCTTCAATATTGTGTAACAATGTCATGGTGAAACTGTTTTGCTAATGACCTCCTTTAAGCACCAAGCATTAAAAATCAGAACCTTATATTCCTTTTATCATCACCATTAGCAACAGAAAACCTCATTTCAATTTTGCCTATACCTAAAATGAAAGTTTAATACCAAGTCAGGCCTAGTTCCATTCCAAGTTAGTGCCCTCTCCCTCCTCCATCCATGTCATGAATGGAGAAGGGGGATAAAAAAAAAGGTTCGATTCACATCAGTGAACCTGAACCATAAGTAGTTTGGGAATTACATTGAAGGGGCACTGATGCATTGGAAATCACTCTGCCACCCTCAGCAGTTCAGAGAAGGCAGTTAAGTCACGGAACATAATATTCCATTTCAGCAAACAAAACCAAAACAATAAAGCAAACAGTCCGGAGCTGGGAAGAGTTTTCCTCCCTGTAAAGCTGCAGTTCAGGGAGAAGAGATAAAGTTCTCTACCTGACAGAATTTAATAAACATAGGTTAGCTCCTTTCTAGGAGGCAAAGGGTAAATGCATCTGCTAAGTATTTTCCTTCAGAATGGCTTTAACCACAGAGCATTCTTCAGGCAAAGGGACCCAAAGAGCGGGATGCAGAAGGGAAGAAAAGGCAGCACTCAAGTCTGCTAAAAGTCTCCAAAAGTATTAAAAAATATCAATTACACACAGGCACACTACACCTCTTCAGGAAAAGAGGTTTACGAGTGGAGCTTTATTCTCAAAATGGAATGTGAAGGTGTTTTTCTGTAATCAAAAAAACTTTTTTAATATAAAAATTAAAGCTTTATTGCAGTAGAAACTGACAAACTGTTAAAGGATAGAGACTCCTAAAGCTGTGCTTGCTGTAGCTATTAGTTTACATTCATATACTAAAATGTGTATTTTTATAATCAATAATTTTAAGTCATTGCTGAGGAACAGATAGATAGATACACACCACCAATTTACAGCACCACACTCAAGTTCGGCAAGCTACTTTTAGCCTGGGCTATTCCAAAATCTGTTCAACCCTCCAAGAGCCACCTATGAGTGAGCAACCTCCACCCTGCCCCCCCCCACCCCGTGTACCAGAAATATTTTATGCTGTCGTTACAGAAAACTCCTAGGCCTTGTTTTGGAACAGTGTTTTATAATTTTCATTTTATTTCTCTTTTTAGGACTAGAAATAAACCCCACCAACCTCAGCTCTTACTACTCTAAAGCTTATTTTCCTGCCAATACCCAGGTTTTTATGCACTGAGCTTCTTTCACTTCGTCTTAAAGCATGTTTCATTTCTAGAAAACTTCAATTGACAGCAAAACCCAGCAGCTGTAAGGCTCTTGTCACTCCCCCCTTGTAAGGAGCAAGAGACAAGCCCCAAGCACAGGGCTGTAGATAGTTTGCTGTCCTGGTAGTAAGCAAAATGTTTAACATAAATACAATTTCTAAACACCTTATCTCTTGAAAAATACTTGAAATGTAATATTTACAGTACAGCTGAAAGGATCTGGGTTTGGTTGGGGTTTTTTTTTCTCCTCCATTTTGTAACAAGCTTTACTTTCTAACACAGATTTCAGTCATAGGAGGTAAGATCAAGCAGGCATTCTGCTGTCTTTGGGGCTGCTTTTTTTTATAAAAAACCCTACTCACAAATTGTCTCTGGCAATCAGCGTGCCTTTGACTTAGCAGACAAATCTTTGAAGTGCTGAAAGACTAGCTTTGGAAGAAAGCACTTCTTGGACTGGCAACTTTCAACATCTTCTAATTTTGATTCCAACCATCAAAACAAAGCAGAAGAAAAAAAAACACTGAGGCAAACCACACATTTCTGAGCAGCCCCAAGCAGCGCTGCCAGACTTCGAATGGCAGCCGAGCTGAGTCAGGCTTGTACCTTCCACTATTAAAGGTTACACAGTTTTAGGCTCCTGCAATACCTTCTGCCTTTGGACACTCAGTTTTAAAGCAAAACTAGAAAAATTCCTCTTATTGTTCCACTGTTTAAGATCGCAATTAAAGATAAAAAAAAGCCAGGAGTAGCCTGTCCCTTTAGTGCCTTCGCTGTTGACAGAGAGGTAGACAAATATCAATGTCCAACAGCGATTAAATATTTCCTCTTAGTACTCATCAATTATTGACTACACATACATTTGCAGAGAGAGGAAAACATAATTTCCAACACACTCAGTTTTCTATCTGGGTGGGTGAATTACTGTAAGGAGTTCAGTGGGTCACTAACACTGACAGAAGGATCATGCTTCCAAAGTTCGAGGGCAAGGCAGGCTCACACAAACACTGCTGCTCAGCCACTGGATACACATTATACCACTAACAGGTAACTACTATCTTTTGCTCCCACTGTGACAGCAAAGAGCTTAACGAGTAAGAGCGTCCCTCCTCTTTCCCCTGTTCTTCCTCCCCACTGCCAACACCCTAATTTTTTTATGCACACCTCAACCGCGTTACCTTTAGTTTGGTCAGATCACCAATCGCTTGAAAGCTACCAGGCTTTGCTCCCAAGTTTCAGACCTGGAAGACATCCCTCAGAGCCTGCTCTTCCTATAACTGGCACTCCTGACCTGCTTATGCCAAAGGCAGATCCTCTGTGCAGTAGGAGAAGGGTTCTGGCTCAGCAGAGCGCCCTTGGACACTAATGGTAAAGGTGGAGGACAAGGGCTGCAGAAGCCCCCCACCACCCTGGTCAGGTGCCAGGAGAGGGCTTCTCCAGAGGATCTGAGGATGCTTTGAAGACCAGAGCTCAAAAGGACTACACCAAACCTTCAAAAGAAAAAACAGTTCTGTTCACTTAAGATTCAACTGAAATGCAGGCGGATTTGCACATCACTAAACTGTGTGTTCCGCCTGCATTTATGGAACGAAAGATACCTACGCCCCAAATTTTCACGTCTAAACCTAATTTACCACTTTTCAGCTTTCCCTATCCATGACACAAATTGCAAAATACCAAGTTCACACACACACACACACACACAAAATAAATGAAGAGTCATCTCGTAATAAGAAGGGAAAATTAAAACAAAAGCAAGGGGAAAAAAGAGCTACCATAACCTCAGGACAAGAATTTATAATGTGAAATACAATTAATGATTATACTAGCAAAATTGTTTCATCAAAATCTGAGGCAGATGCTAGTTTGGCAAGACCTCTGACTGCCTAGGAGAGTCACAGGAATCCCTTAGGCCCAGGTCCCCTTCCATCTTTCTTCAGTGGTTAGGGTACTGCACTACAAGGAGACTGGTCATGCTAGACTACTACAGAAGATTATAAAAAACATTTACCCCACTCTGAAGATCACATTTTAGAGAACCTAATTCCTACAGTTAAGCGTGAAAGGGAAAGGCTTTTAAAGTTACAAACCTTTTCTCACGGTGTTACACTTCAGACCATCGGATCTGCTGAAATCTATGCTTACGTAAGCTCCACTGTCCAAACCTGAAGTACCATTTGGGAAGTGGCAAGTGGGCGCTGTAGTACTTGCCTCACAGCTTATAGGTTCATTCAGAGCAATATAGTTTAAGCCATTCTGAAATCCAGTTGAGGTATCCCTGGACATTTTGCTTTCCTGACCATCAGAAATGTTTTCATCCGGTTTTAACCACACGTTGTCAAATGAGGCAGAGCTGTGTCTTTTGCTACTATCAGTAAAGAAAGAGGAGGAGGTGGTCACAGTCCCAGCAGAAGAGAATGTTTCGGAACTGTGTCTCCTCCTGCCTTGAGGATCTGCTCGAATCACTTTCGGTCCCATTGGAGGTTCAGAGCTAGGAACTGAGAAGCTACTGCCACCAGCGTATCGATCAACAATGCACAGTCTATTAACTATGGAAGAAGGACTATCAATTTTTACACCATTGTTGGATTCAGTGGCAAATGGCAGAGGTGGAGTTGCTGCCATGTTGAACGTCATCTCCGTGTAGTCATCAGTCCTGTTACTCGCGGTGCTGACACAAGCAGTGCCAAATGAAAGCCTAGCGTAGTCAGGATTCAGCTGGTTTCTAGGAATACTGGAACTTGCGTAAATGGAAATATCTGTAAGAGAGTTGGACAGTTCCTTTGCTGCTTTTGGCGACTGTACATCCAAGTCAACACTCATGTAATCAGAAAGTGGGGACTGTCTGTGGTCACTACTTGAGCCTAGAGATGATGGTGATCCTTCTGCAGATAAGGAATACGGTGTATTACTCGCCTTCTCGTTAAAATCAATATTTATGTATTCACCAGGACTCGCTGGCTCAGGTGGAACTGTACGATCATACATTCTTGGGATAGTATTACTCCCTCTTGTACCTAGAGGGAGTCTCGTGGGCCTGGCAGCCCTGTTCTGCACAAGTCCTTCATCTGAACTTTTCACCACTGGTGACTTAGAGATGCCATTAGCCAGAACTTCACTGTTGACCCCTTTTACATTTTCTGGTCCACCATACAAGAGTTTTCCAGGTGAAGACATCGGAACATATTCACTGTGGTCACCATTTTGGCCCGACAGCGCCTTAAAGCTTCGGGGCAAAGAAAAGTACGAACTGAAACCTTTGGAAACAGAAGTAGTGTGAATGTAATTTGAATCACCAGGGTGCTTTGGAGCTGAATTACCAGGTGACATATCCATATACTCATTGTTTGCAATCTTCTCATTACTCCCTTTAGAAATAAATCCAGTTAAGGGACTTCGTACAGGTGAAGAGCTAGCCTTTGGAAACATCATCATATATCCTCTGGAGTCAACCTGAGACGGTGACCATGAATTGTTAATCTGTTTTGGAACAGACATACTTTTAGGAGTCATTGGCAAATAATCGCTGTTGCTGGATAAAGAAGATGCAACTCCAGGCATCATTGGCATGTACCCATCATCCCTGGCTTTACTCCTACTTTGGTTACATACGGAATCAAGGTTAGCATTGTTGTACTCCAAGTCACGGTTATCTTTTAATTTTGGTGTTTCAGAGTAAAGTAATCGTCCATGATTTCCTGTAGAGTCTTCATCTAATGAAGTTGTAGTTTGTGTCATCTTCTGCTGCACTGCTACAGAAGTTGGTTTTGTTAGAGAGTAAGTTCTTTTCCTGAGACACTTTTCAGCCTCCATATAATCATCTCTCGAGTTATCATCCGTTTGTTGCTTACTCATGGACATGTACTCACTCAGACAATTCTCCTCTCTGATAGGTGGTGTGTTTCCCAGGGAATCTGGTGTATTACTCCTAACCCGGAAGTACCTAAAATCTCCAGGGCTGGAGCCATATTCATCAGAAGAGATGAATCCTCCGTCACTTGGAGAACCACAAACGGATGAGCTAGAAGGCCTGGTCAACATGTCTGAAGCAGAGCCATGGCCACTGCTGGAAGAAACACTGATGGGGCTTGTAGTGGAGGGAAAATGAGAAACAGGCAGTGAAGCAGACCTGGTGTGGTATGACGAGCTGAAAGCAGCTCTCACATACCTTCCACTCCCTTCTTGTCGGCCCAAATTCATCCTCGCAGTATTGAGGTGGATCAGACTCCCGGTCACTGACCGAAAAGGTCTAGTCATCGTTCCTTCTCCTTCACTGGATGTTCTGAAGCGATAGGAGTTGCTGCTTTTGGTGGTGGGAGGAGTCCCTCCAGCAATGCTCTCAGTTTTAGATCTTCTCTGCAAGCCCGTCTGGCTGGGGGGCAGGTTGCCCAGGTGCCTCCTAGTGGTGATGAAGGGGATGGGATTGGTACCGCTACCACCACCAGAAGACTGGCTCTTGCTTCGGGGCCTGAACTCCGCAAAGGCCTTTAGAGCTTTCATAGTGTCCAGAAAAGTCTCGTGCATATTCTGGGCAACCACCGAATCATCCACTTGCATCCAAAGCTCTCCAGGTCCAATGGAGGCAGATCTGCCCACTTCGATGAAGAAGAAGTTTTCTGAGTGACCGCAGCGGCGAATATTCATTAGCTGCAAGTGGACAGAGGGCACCTCAGAGTTCAGCTTGACAAGGTGGATGGCCTTGCTGGAGAGGCACAACCTGTACACCCCAGTGAGGTTTTTTGTTTGTCCCAACCCTTTCGGCTTAACGTTGACTTGCCACACCTCCTTGAAGACAGTGCCAGGCCTCAGGGTAGCACCATAGTGCTCATCATCCTCATCCACCTGCTGATCGGCATGGTCCTCCTGCTCCAGGAACCCCCTCTTGCTCTGGCTCATGAGCTCGCTGATCGCCTGGTACCAGGCCTCCTGCTCGGGCTCGTTCTCAGCCAGCATGGCAAAGTACTCGTCCTTGGTGTACAAGGCGATGATGTGCTTGTGCTTGGCGTCTGCCCGCCGGCTGACGGTGAAGCACTGGTAGAGAGGGATGACCCGCTTGGGCGGGGGGCAGCAGAGGGAGGCGGCCCCGCCGGCCCCAGCCGCCCGCAGGCTGCTCTTGAACTTCTTCTCGCTGTCGTAGTACTCCAGCCGGGCGGGGGCCAGGTGGCTCTCGGCCCGCAGGACAAAGTAGCGCTTGTGCCCGTGCTTCTGCTTCCGCAGGTAGCCGCACTTCCTCACGTCCTCCCCGGCGGCGGCGGGCGGGGGGATACCGCGGCCCGCCGGGGGGGGCTGCCCGCCGCGGCCCACCGCGGGGACGGCGCGGCCCGCCGCGGGGGCGGCCTCCGGCGCCGGGCAGAGCGAGGCGCTGGGCGAGCGCCGCAGCAGCAGCAGCAGGTGGTGGGGCTGAGGGGACGGGCAGCGGCCGCCCTCGCCCGCCGCCGGCTCCCCCTCGCCCGTCGCCGCCGCGCCGGGCACGCCGGGCTCCTGCTGAGGTACGGCTCCACCTCCCGTGTGGCGGGCGCCCGGCTCCTCCTCGCCGCTCCCGGCTGCCGCGCCGCCGCCGCCGCCCGGGCCATTCATCCCACTCGCCATCTTAGGGGCCAGGCAGGGTCCGGAGCACCTGGGAAGGGGTACGGGGCAGGCAGCGAGAATCCGCCCTCACCTGGGAAGCGCCACCCGCGACGGGCCGCGCATGAGGAGCGGGCGGTGCCTGTCTGCGCGCCCACCCGCCGCCCCCGTCCGCGCCCTCCAGCCGGCCGCGCCGCGTCCGGCTACTCGCACTCACGCAGGCAGCCTCGGCGGCACCGCGGCGAAAACATCACGTGACCCCGCGGGAGGGAGGCGGGGGCGGGGCGCCGGAGCACGGCAGGCGGAGCGCCCGGCGCCGAGGTGCGAGGGGGGCGGAGAGGAACCGGCCGAAAGGCTTGCCGGAGTGGCGGAGGTAGAGCGAATAGAAAGCGGCAGTCCTTCTCCAGCCACCCAATCGGTGGGCAGAGCTGGCGGGGAGGCGGGCTTCGCAGCGCGCTGTCCGGGGCGGGCGGGGCTCCGGCGGACGGGCAGCCCGGCCGGCCAATAGGAGTCGGCGGCAGCCCCGGGCTGGCCGCGATCCGGCGGGGGTGTTTCCTGTGCTGGAGACGGGTGAGCGGGGAGAGAGGCGGGGCTGTCGCTGACTGGCGGGGGAGGGTTGAGCGGCCGGCGCGTCAGCCAATCCGCGCCTCACACACAGAGCCCGCGGAGGCGGGGACGGGCAGCGCGAGGCAAAGGCAAGGCGGGGGCTTTAGGAGATGGGCAGGCCGCTCGGCCCATCAACGCCGAAGTCCTGTCCGATGGGAGCTGTGGGTGACGGTGCCCTCGCCTTTCCGGAGGAGCCTGTCCCGCCCAATTCACCCCCCTCCCCGCGCGCGGCCGGGGGCGGCCCCGATTGGCCGGCGCGGCGCTTGGCAGGGGACGCCGGGCGCGCGGGGCGGTGGCGGAGCGCAGGGCGGGGCAGCGGGTGCGCGCCCGCCGCGGAGGAAGTAAACAACCCGTCAGCGCGCGAGCGACCGTTAGGGCCGGGTGCAAAAGCGGCCGTCCCTGGGCGGAGTCGGGCTCCGACGCCGTGAGCGGGTGGCGGGCGGGGGCGAGTGGAGCCTAGGCGTACAGCGCGGCTTCTGCCTCGGCTCCTCCGTCCTCACGTACCCTGTAAGCGTCACCCGCCTCCCCCCAGCAACTCGCGTTGCCTCTCGTGACGCGATGACGCGTTTTTACTCGAGTGCAGCGTGCTGTAAGGCGCTGGGGCGGGTCTCGGTTTTGATCCGCCGCTGTGTGATTGGCCAGTTGCGGTGGGTCTGGGGGCTCCCCGGTGCCAGGCAGTCTCGGGCTGGGCGCGATGAGCCGCCGGCCTCGCTTCTGTGGTTGCTCCGTCCAGCATGTGATCTTGAGGCAGTGGTATCCAGGCAGGCCACTGGCGGAATCCACCAATTATAGATCGAAATAACAATGATCCTTCTGTTCTACTGTCAGATTGTGAATGGGCGCTTGTGTGCCCTAAAATTCTCCATTGGATTATTTGTACTGTTAAAACACAGGGCTAGATGCTACCAGATGCACAGATGTCCCACTTTTTAAGAGTGTTGGAGGGTGTGGAGCCATTTGTAGGGCTCTTCACCTACCACCATACTGCTTTCTTCCTCTCTTAATGAATTCTTTCCTTTGCCAGCTCACCCAGTGCCCCAGTAGAGGCATTTAATTGGCATCAAAGCACAGCAGTTCCGTGACCCTGGCCGCAAACTGTCAGGGCCGGGAACAGAAGCAGCTTTTCTACCTTGATTTGCTTTCAAGGTCATTCTTCGTCTGCCTCACCTGATTCAGTATTTAGGTGATGATTCTCACCAATCCCAGACACCAACTTCCTCCACCCATTTGTTAATTTTTTTGATAAATAGCTTTATGTTTTTGCCTCTTAAATGTGGGAAAAGATACCATTTGGAGTCTTCAGTAACTCAATTTGGGAGCTGGCATGCCAAATCTTGTACTTGCCATATTGATTGTTAATGCCTCATTATTTTTTTGTACTTCATTCTCTGTCTGTTCGCTGCCTCCTCATCCTGTGTTTGAACTGCAGTCTTGTTTTGTTTTGTGTTTTTTACAGCATCTAACATAATATGTTCTTGTCCATGATTACAGCTCCTAAGTGTTATGGCAATACAGTGAATAAATTGTAACTACAGAAATGTAATTATTCCCCAAACAAGTATTTTAAGCACTAGGAAACTGAGATCAAATTTAGTTTTTAAAGAACCTCAGACATCTTAGTATGAAAAATACACAACTAAACACCCTAGTAGCATTGATTCTGCCATGTGATAGCTATACAATTGTATTGCATTACATTGTTGGTAGGCCCTGGTAGAAGTAAATGTGGGTGTTTTTAATATATTCCTTTTATTTTTCATTCTTTTCTACCTGATCCATCAGCTGGGTGGAGCTGAGTTTGTTTGCATGTTTCCATATATTGTTTGGATTTCTTTTCTATACTTTCACATGAAGATTTTAATTGGCTTTAAATATATTAAAGCCTTGCAACTCTGGAGCAAGGTGAACTGTGTTCATTGCATGCTTACCTGAGCTGGTTGCTGAAGGATACATGTGGGAGGAAGAAAGGAAACAATTTGAAAGAAAGGGCTTGGGTTTTCTATTTTGTTTATGTTATTTTTTAGTCATCAACCTCTGGGCTTGCTTGACAGTGGCCATGAATAAGCTGTCTCTGTATGTAAGAAGAAATATATCTGTGTTTTCTGGTCTCTTTTGAAGTCTTCTGCTATTGAATTGTGCTTGCAGTGTTTTTGCTAGGGAGTTGAGAAAGTGATGTCTGCATAACTCCATTGTGTTGAATTTTGGGGTGGTGGTCACACAGTGTCAGGTCCAAGGGGTACCTGCAAAGAACAGAGCTAATAGAAATGGGATTTTTCTGATGGGCCCTTTCTGGCTTAAAAAAAAAAGTGCTTAGCCTTCCTGAAAAGTGAAATTGTTCATATTTTTTTTTTATGTGACTGTTAGGAAATGCTTCCTCAAGCTGCAATCCAATTTTTAATTTGCATGCCCTTTCTCAACTTTCCTTAGTAGGAAGAAAAAACTATTTTGTTTTATCTCTCTTCAAATAAATATTTAGAGTCTTTGATGAAATTATTAAATCAAAGTTATTTATGTTCTCTAGTAATGATTTTTCATTTTTGTAGCTCATACAAAATATGTAAGAATACCTGTTAGTATACAATATCCTTCCATTACTGAAATAATTGCCTATATATGGGATAGGATCTATTTTTACTACCTTTTGTGTTACAAATTATTATAACTTCCACAAACACTTGTTGGTTTCTGTCTCACTGTTTCCCTGGCCTACTGGTTCTAGCACATAGCCCACATAGCCATAGTGTAAGCTGTAAGTGCTCCACTGTTACATAGAGTCGGTTTTATATTCTTCAGTTGTACTTACAGAAATCAACATAGCGTGGTTATGAAATGCTTCCTTAACTGTGGTTGCATTGTCTTCCAGCAGCTGTGAAGGAAAATCAAGATCCTCTCTTCACGTCTCTTGATCTTCACCAGACTTGAAGAACCTGTAGTTCATAGAGCTGGAGGTATGTTTGCTTTGTCTTTCATTTATTTGCTCTTTCTGCCCTACTAAGTGTCTGCATGAGGCAGGCACTGTAAAAGACCAGAAATTTGAAAACATTTCTTTCATTATAGTTTCCACAAGCAGCTATACTGTCTAGAGTATGAAGTGTCTAAGCTATTGGCAGTTGTACTGTTGAGCCAAATGGAGGGCTGTATGTGTCGTCTGCCACAGAAGTATTGCACAACAAGGAAGGGATTCCTGTAGGTGTCCATGAAATTCCACAGAGAGCAATATTGTTAATTCAGTTATGAAAGGTAAACAGATTTGGACAAAATGTTGCTCGTTCCTGCTAGTTTCACCAGCCTATATTGTGTCCATCCTCAGTTGCATCCACAGGAGTAATTACCTGATAAAAGACAAGAAATCAGTTTTGTTGAGTAGTAAAACACCCTCCCAGCTCAGTCTTACACATGGCATGTTCATAAATAGAAAGGAAGTCTAGATTACCTCTCTGTAGAAATGTAGAGTAAAAATATCCCAGAAGTATTTAACCAAAGGATGTTGAATGAAAGGTAAGCTTCATAGTTTTTAATTTTATGTGTTACACCGCTTCGCAAATTAGAGACTTGGGTACCTTTCTAATGTTTTATTAACTGTTTTAACTTAGTTTGCAAAATAAATTGATCTCATTCTTCATAATGTGTATTTATGGCCCAAACTCTTTCCCCAGAAGTCTTGTTTTATTTTTACGTCTCCAGAGTAGCGTGCTCTCGTTAACTTCCTAGCAGTTCTGTTTTCAGGATGGAGTTACTGTGATTTTTTACTAGAGGCAAAGTTAGCTCACAAAATCAAATCAAACAGGAGTTTTAAATGAATCAGCTATAGCTAAGTTATTCTGCAAACAGGAGAACTTCCCCAATCATGGTATGTCAATGGAATGAGAAAATGAAATGGTTGTGACATTTCTTAACCACGACACAGAGGATAAAAATGCCTCCTGTTTAAGGCACTGATCAGGAATTCTAAGCTGTCACTTTGGTGTGTGCCAGGTTTGCCCTATGTCTTTGGTCAAATCACTCAGTCTATGTTGTTCATCAGTTCCTTAGTCATTAAATGAAAACAGTAATTCTCAAAAAGAGATAAAAATCTGTTAATGACTGAGAATCTCGCATATTATGGTATCAGGGGTTATATAAAAATCACTCTGAAAGCCAACCTGAAGGCTTCCTTCCCTGTAAATGCATAGAATCTGCTGTCAAGAGTCCCTAAATTTGGATTTTCCAGGCATGAGCTGTATGAACTCTTCTTCCTCTTGTCCGTATCTCCCTTGCTGTGTGGAAGTAAGGTACCAGAACCTTCCCAGTGTTTATTATGATGCTCATTTATGAAAATGTATAGTTGTGAATGTAAGACTTCTAGGCACGAAGATTAAAGGCTCATATTAATGAATTGCCCAGGCTAATTTCGAGGGAGCTGCAGGTGCTCAGCACCTCTCTGATAATGAAGATCTGGTTGTTTACTTGTTCCATTACACTCCTTTCACCATCTATCTAATCCTATTGCATAATTGTCTACAGAAAATACTCAGATGCTTGGTTTCTTTACTGTTCTGTATAATTGGGGATAGTGTCACCATGCAGTGAGAAGAACCACAGAAAGCTGTTTTTCAAAGGCATATGCTCAAATTTGCAAAACGTTTTGTCACTGGATCAGGAATGAATAGTCAGATTATTCTGCCTATTTGTTTTCCTTTATATGGATAGTTGCTATTTGGGTTATGTAGTGAAGATATCTTTGGGATTATGTGGAATACTATGCAACTGCTTTAGTGAAAGAAACATAAATGTGCCCTTTTGTGGTGCACAGTTTTTGCTCGACTGTCCAGGTCAGTAAGATACAGAAATTGCTGAAGCAGCCAGACTTTTATTCACTAACTTGTCTTTGGAGAATAGCAGGCTAGAAGAGAAATTAAAGTTACCCATTTATATAACTGGAAATAAAAATGGTATAATTAGTGTCAGTTTTCAAGTATTAATGCTCATGAGCAAACAGGACTGTTTTCATAAAGGAAAATATGTTTTTCCCCAAATTATGTGCAAATGTTACCTTTCCTGTTACCTTCTTTGCTTTGTATCTACCGAAAAGGTGTTATATATTGATTAGCCAGTGTGTTTTAAATTCTTTGATTTTAAAAAATTTGTAGTGGAAGTTAAAGAAAATGCTCTCTAGACAGTTTATAAATGAGAAATTTCAGCTTTGTGCTAGATGGTATAGCTTCTGCAATTAATATCTCCATCCTTGCTTGTACAAGTGCCTTAAGTAAAAAAAGATATTTTATTAGCCTTTCAGTTTCATTTTTTGACTTGGGATGGTGCAAGTAGTTTGTGTCTTGCCTTCCTGATGGAGGTTTCTGTAGCAGTAAAGGCATCAACTAGAAGGCTGCAAAGGGCATTTGTGCATTTGATGTACTTGCTTTTTCTGATGACAGCTTCAGCCTTAGAGTTTCAACATGTGCACACCAGTTGAGGCCAGATTGGTTTTAACCTGAATTTCTCCAGGAGTATCTGTCTCAGGGAATGAGTGTACATGTGCTTGTCTAATCCACAGCCACACTTAATGAACTGACTGTTCCTTACACAACTTGATGTGGTGTCGTTTTCATTTAGCTCCTAATTTTTCTTGTATCGTCTGAATGACAGAAACTGTAATTTCTTTCTGGTGTAAGAAAGAAAGAACTCTCTCCTCTGTACTGCAAAGTATATTGAATTTTTAATCTAGTCATGGTCAAGAAAATCTTTTTCAGAAAATAATACCTGTTGTATCTACTAATTGTGTCTAAAGTATAATTCGTTGTTATGTAAGGGCATATATTTGAAATGTTTATCAACAAGTGAATTATGAAAATAAAATGGAATGTGCAGCTGTTAATTGACTAGCTCTCTATTTAGATTTCTTCTACTTTCTGAGAGAAAACCATAGAATAGAATCAGGTTTTGTTAAACTGAATTCCTTTTGGATTAAATTAAACCAGAAACTGTGGTACAACAATATTATGATGGATTACCTGTTCATTGAAGCAGCCTAGGACTACTGCAAAATGCACACAGAGTGTATTTTCAACAGCGACTCTTTGCCCTCCAGATCTGCTTTACTGTTCCGTATCCCTCACTATCACGGACACACCATAGTGCACTCCAGCTGCTAATGAGCAGCCAGTCTGCAGCATCAAATTAAAGTTCATGTAAAGTAAAACCCTGTAAATCCGGGTGGTACAGACTCTGTGTCCTCAGGTTTGTAGTTTTTCATGTTGTACTGCACTGTCTGATGAAGAACATAACAGGAGAACATTTCAGGCTAGCAGGTAGCCTCAAAGGGAGAATTAAGGAGTAAACAAGGCAAACCAAATTGTTGTTGTGTCTTTCCTGTAATCCATTGAAAAAAAACTTTGCTGTGGACAGGCTGAAGCCTTTGCTCTCTAATGTCTCTTGTCAGAGTAGCAACCATTCCATTTGTTGAATGGATTGTCTTCAGTGATCCATGAACTATCATGTAGGTTGAATATCTAAAACAGTTTTGTCAAAGTTGTTTCTATGAGGTTGCCTAAATGTGGAAGCTTCTGTTAAATTTCAGGATAGTACTGGTTTTCAAGGATTTTTGTATGTGAAACAACTATGCAGACACCAAGGTCAGTGAAGGGCAGAGGAAAAAGGGGAAGAATTTGATAAAGCAGCTGGTCCTTTGGCAAAGAAATGGGAGGAAGGAGTAGGAGAAATCATACAGGAATCAGAAACTACGTGGTCCCTCACCTCATCAGAACTTCAAGACATGGAAAGATGACAGCCACCAGCCAGATGAGTGAACTGCTGCTTGGGTGCTGGGGTAACAGGCCAACAGTCAGCAATTGGAAAGCAAGGAAGTGCAACAGCTGGGATCACTTGCTAGAAACCAGGGAATTGAGAGAGGAATTGGAATTGAGATAGTAATTTGCAGTCTCTGGAGTTGGCTCCTCTCAAGTGTGAGAGCAAGATCTCTGCTCAAGGAACTACCAAGGAAAGCGGACAACTGTGGATGGAGGCATCCAATACTTGAGAGAATTAGCAGTGCTTGAAGTCATCTACAGTGATCTAGATAATGACAAGATCTCCAGAGATCCAGAGGACATCCTGCGCACACAGACCATGTGGAGGAATTCAGAATGCCCATATTCTCCACCAACCTCTATCCATGACACAGTGAGAAAAGACCTTCCATAACCATGAGGAAAAGTCAAAACACATTGTTCACTGTACACTAGACATGTGACTGTATTGGGTTTGCATAGCAAAGTTTTGATAATGGGTGCTTCAGGGGTGGCTTCTGTGAGAAGCTGCCAGAAGCTTCCCCCATGCCTGACAGAGCCAGTGCCAGCCAGCTCCAAGATGGACCTGCTGCTGGGCAAGGCTGAGCTCATCAGCAATGGTGGTAGCTTTTCTGGGATAACATACTTGAGAAGGAGGAAAACTGCTATGCAACAGCAGCTGGAAGAGAGGAGCAAGAATATGTGAGAGGAACAACTCTGCAGGCACTCAGGTCAGTGCAGAAGAAGGGAAGGAGATGCTCCAGGTACTAGAGCAGAGATGCCCCTGGCATACCCTGCAGCCCAAGACCTGCATTGCTGCGTGGGTTTGTGGGAACTCTATCAGGGTTGCCACATCTGTTCTGGTGAGTGCAGAGGACACAGCTTTCTGCTGTGTGGGTACTACAGCATATCTCAGCTCTTTCTGGAAGGGTGATGACCTCCAATGGGACTTGCATCTTGAGCTGGTAGGGTCCCAGTGCCTCACCATGCAACCTGCCTCACCATACTCTGCTCACAGCGCTCCCCTGGCTCCTTCATGTAGGTGGTCTTCTAGATACCTACTTACGTTAAATGTCATAGCAGGACAATACATTTTGGAAAACACAAATACTCACAGTGCTGGTTCACTGTTTAATGTCATTAGCAGTGAATGGTTGCTTTTTTTTAATATGAAATGTATTAGTCTTGTCTTATTATTGCAAAGTGGAGTAATGCTCAGTAGAATATGTGTGTTGGTGCCCCTTGAAATGTTAGTGCTTTTGAACACCTTGGCACATTTCAAACTGTAAGGTAAGGCAGAATCTTTGCTTATAATTCCAAGTATGGGACAAAATGTAGCCTTACTGGTTCAGAAGGAGCTCAGAAAGAAATTATGACTCAGAGACCGTCCTCTGAATCATATTTCCCCTGAGCTGTAGTATTGCACAAGTGGGGAGTATGCTATCAGCCCTTTGCCAGATGAAACACATTCCCTCTCATATCCAGTCAGCTGTCCTTGCTGACACAGAAGGGAGCAAACTGAGTTACGTGTATTTCGGACCCAATTTCCCCCAACTTCTCCACTTGTTCATGGAAGGAAATAATGTCTGCTTGAGGTTTGCTAATTAAAATAGTGCCCTTGGAATAGCTTTCAGGAAGGATGGTGTGATGAGAATAGAATACAAAAGTGCCTTACAACTCCCTTTCAGAACTTGGTGACCATCAGATGCCTGCTGGGTGTATTAAATATGTTTTGCTGCTCTTTTGTAGGTAGGTGGGACACTACTCACTTGTCAGGTCTGAAACTATTGCTTGTTCCTTGGGCACTCACTTTTCGTCCTAGAGGAAGGAAATCTGTTCCAGTGAGAGAACATATGAGCAACACCTACATGGCTTGCAAAGCACCATTTGAGTTTGGTTCCAGGCAGATTTGGGAAGACTAATAATCACCAAGTAAAATAAAATTAAGCAAATCTGAGTTTTCAAAAAATGAGTTGTATTCAAATGCAAACCAACAAAAATAAATAATTCGTGTGTAAAATTTAAGAACTGCATAAGCAATTAATCAGCTAATTAAGATCTGCAGTGACTTTTACCAAATTCAGTCATCAGACTTTACATGTGATTTACCTGTAAATAATTTAGATTAAACGATTCATTTGTTAGTATTAGATCAGCTAGCAATGCAAAGGTCCATTGTTCTTAATGGTTAAAGAGGTTAATGATTCTGGTAACTTACTAGGAGTCAGGCTTTTAGAATTCCTAATTTGGTAGCAACAGTGATTCTGTGTGAAGCCTGACAGTCAATAGTGTTTATTTTCTTTCCTGGAGGAAAATCTTCAGTTAGATGGGATAGCGTATGTTGAAATTGGTCACTGCAGTGCTGGACATCTATACTTTTAAAGTGAAATTTCCAGAAAAAGATCACCTGAACCACGTACTTAAGGGACAAATTATGCTCCTATCAGTACAGGAGGAAATGCATGAGGAAATATCAATTTGTTCAGTTTAGCCTGTAGGACTTCTTGGGTAAATAGCTGCTCATCAACACAGATATCAATTGTGTATCTAATTTTAAGTATGTAACTTGGAATTCCATTCTGTGTGATCCTTACACCTAGGTTTGTTCTTCAGAAAAAGCTTTCACGGATTCAAAAGTAGTTTTCACCACAACTAAAATTTTTTACAAAATAAAATAGTTCATAATAAAGCCAGGGGAAAAAAAATCTTGCAATAAATTTAAACAGGAGATTGGCACTGAGTATTTGCTGTCTCCTGCTATTCAATTGTCAGGGCTGTTCTGTTACTCTTGTTAACCTTTTAAACTTGCTAAGCTTTACTTCCCATCCCTTTACAAAAAATGCAGAACAGACTGAGTAATAAATGATCATTATATAAAAATTATAACATGCCTGTGGTTTTTAGGAGTCTTAACAGTTTTCTAACAGATACCGCCTTGCAGTATAGAGGCTAAAATTGATAAACATTATCTAGGCTGTCTCTGTGACTGGCATACCATGTGGCCACTGAACTGTGTTAGTCTGATTCCATGGTATGATTTGCAGTTTTACGGAGTTCTGAGAAAAGGTGCTATCTGTAGTGCATTTTAGGTAATTGTGACATCATTTATAGGATTTGTTTGATATTGTACTTCTTTGTAATACATCAGTACAGATTAACTCAACACTTCCTGATGCATCTCAGAGAATAGTTTTCTTGTATACCTGATGTGAGTGAGAGTAGGGGAGAGGAAAGAGTGTGTGTAAATATGCTGTATTGGTGCAAAATCAATCACTTAATGCCCGTCTGGGTTTCCCCTTACTACTGTGCTTCCAGTAATAGAATATTCTGTTACTGGGTACTGTTGGCAGTTCGGTGTTATTTCTGTGTATTTGTACAATATGCAGTGTAATGACCTTTACCACAACATGAAGAACAAATAATAATATGGGGGCAGGGGTTCTCTGTACTTCACAGTAGATTAGAATATGCTCACCAGGCGCTTTTCATAAAGGCATTTGATATTTTTTTAAATACTACTTTTTTTTTAATATTTCATTTTCTATCCTAAAACCTCTGAACATAAATGCAGAAGGTATGCATTTGTATCACTCCATTTCATAGCAGTGTATTTATTTCCAGGCAGTTTGTAAAGGAATAGTGTTCTGAAGATGTCAAAATCTTGCCTAACTTTCTGCTGTTGCTTCTTAAATCAGATTCTGAAGTGTTCATGTTCCAAATCTCAGTTATTTTTGAATCTTGCAAAGTGAATCTGGCATTGGATGCTAATTCCTCCAATATAAAGCATTGTATGATGTGATGAAACTGTGTTTCATGCAATCTTACAAATAATATGTCCCAAATAAGTTTATAGAATTCATTGCTATTTTTGTTTGTCATTTAGATAGGGTAGTTACAGAAGAAAATCAGGGGTAGGCATATAAATGACATAAATAAGTTTAAAGAATGAACAAATGCAACAGATAATACCGCTATGTTTATTCTTACATACATACTTAAATGACTTCTTTCATTCTAGCACTCAGTTCTTCCTTGGGGTTATTAGAGAGGTTAGGCCGACTCAGTTACTTGCTCAGATATACAGTGTCCACTTTGCTTACAGAAACTTGCACTGAAGTTACCTGCACCATTTGAAGATGTGCTCGGGTACTCTTACGTGCAACAATCTGAAGCTGACTCAGAGCAGTTCAGTGCAACAAAACCCAAAGTGAGTAATCTCTTCGTAGAACTGAGGCTTTGCAACTTTGCTCTGAGTCATCATGACAACTCCAAGTGCCTAGATGTAGCACAGAAATAAACAGGTTGAAACGCAGCACCTGGTTTCAAAACAAACATTACTTCCGGTACATCTGCCAGAATGACCTTGGTAATGCTATTTAACATCAAAGTGTTGATGATATGCAGGATAGTTTAGAAGGCTATCAAAGAAGTTAAGTGATAATGAGGAAAGAAAGAATGAAAGCCAAAATATTTTCTTACCCATTAAGTATGCCTCACGTAAGAGGAGGAGCAATCATTTGCCTAATAGCAAGATTGGAACAGACAGAATAAAACTGGAATTGGTGGCATTAGAATGTGGAGAGGAGAGCTAAGGAAGATCTTAAATACTTTGTCTGTTCTTGCCGTATTGTAGCCACCTTTAATTGGTCCTACATATTCTAATAGCAAATAAATAATTAAACTAACAAGAAACATTAATTCAACTTTATTTGGCAAAATAAAAAAAATGTGTTAAAAATGTATGGCACTCTGCTGCTCTCTTAAGGTAAATATTGTTGCAAGTTGGGGCAGAATCTCTTCTGAAATGGATGAGTGGTTGCTTCTGCCACCTCCAAGTTAGAGGAGCAGATCTGTCTTTTGGTGGCACTAATGTAGAAACAGACCTGAAGTTACTCCTGATTTGATCTGTTAAGTGAGAGTAGTACTTGGCCCTATATATTTATTTCAAGCTCATAAAATATATTTTAACCATTTGGAAATCTTTACCAGGTGGGTCTGGGCATGTCTGTGCAGATAGACCCATGTTTTATGCCTCTAGTTCAAGATAGCTGGCCACGTTCTAACTCCGAGTCAGATGCATTAATTCTGTGCCATCACAGAGCTAAGAAACCCTATGTGGCACCCAAAAACCTTACAGGTATTTCAGTGTAATACCAGACTAAGAAGTCCAACCATTCAGCAAAGTTTGTTAACCTGTCCACTTTTTTGTCCAAGGTTGGTTTACCACAGTATATCACGCAAGAAATGTGAGTTCAGGTCTACCAGCATGTCTGTTCAGTAATGCCTGATGTCCACAAGCAAGGCATCTTCACTGGAGAACAAGTATTTCAGAACAGAAAAGAAACTTAATATGGAACTTATAAACATAAATTATGGGTATCTAAATTAATAGATTTACTCATTAGATTTTCAGCGGTAGCATCGAATGTATTATAGGGCTTGAGGTAGTAATTTGGTTTATAACCATATACTACTACTGTGTAATAACACATATTTATTTAGGTATTGAAAAATATTTTTATAGAAATCGTATCTCCCTTAGTGTCTCATACAGGTTGAAATTGCTGCAGTAGTGAAAAAAGTAAATAAATGTAACAAAACTCCAGCAATGAGCAATGCCCAGTGTCCTGTTCTTTGAGCCACAAAGTTAGCAAGAGGTAACACGTTAATCACTTTAACATTAAGACAGCTAATAAGCATGTAAGTTTAAATGCTTTTGTGCTTGAGGTAGGATCATGTAACATCTCAGAAACTAAGCAGAGTTGGGCCTCGTCTGTACTTGAATGTGAGATGCGTAAGAAAAACACCGTATTACGAGAAAGGATGTCAATGGTTTAATAGGTTTCATCATTGCAGCTGAGTCAGTTCTGAAGTCCTGCCTTCTGTGGTGTTAAGGAAACATTCTACTCTTAGAACTGGATCGCAGATTCATTCAGTGGTTAGGCTTAAATTTGGATCCACAATCTGTGGCATTATATTTAGGAATGCTTTTTGCCTTGACTTTAGATCAGTATCCTCATGAGAACAACAGAAAATGTGCAAAGTTTGACAGCGCAATATAATTTTTAATTAATGCAAGTATACTTTAGTTATTATTATTAATTGCTTGATACCTTTTCTTTTGTCTTCAGAATAAGTCAGTAGGAGGATGTGGTCATTAGTTTCTCTGCCTTATTTCTTTGTTGCTCCCAAATTTTTTACTTGTAAATAAACCTAAGAGGGTAATTTATGAAAGGAAAATTTAAAAAATTAAGTAAACATTCATTGTATCATCTACAAAACAAAGTCCAGAAATAACACTTCAAGTGAATTGAAAATTAGGAATTGTAGAAAGCTGAGATGAGAAGATAAAAATAAAAGGACAACGCCTATTAATGTCAAGGCTAAAGAAAATTTGATGGCATTTGAACAGAATCAATCAAAAAACTGCATGAAGTCTGTTAGTACATGAGTTAATGCAGACAGACATTTTCATTGCACTGTTGAAATGGCATTCTTTCAGAAATAAAATTTGCCACAAGCCTGAGAATTAGAACATTATGTAAAATTCACCTTTGTTGATACATCATCTCAGAACCACATGGTGGTCCAGAAATTGTTCTTGTTTTTAATAGATTGAATTTTATTTTTCTTGTTTTTCCAAAACTTCTTTGAAATCCAGAGGACTTTATTTCTGTTGATTAGCTCTGTTACAGATGGAGCTATCAACCTCATCTTTTAAACAAAAGACAAATTTGGGTTGCAGATATTTTCAAGTAACACTGAGTTTGCTGAAGATAAAAGGGAAAGTAAATTTCTGAAACTGTGGAAAATAAAACTTATGCAGAAATTTTCAATATAAAATATTTTCCTCTATTCCTGTTTATTTTGCTCCTCTTGATTAAGTCAAAACCCCTTTATCTTTATCCAGAACACTCCTGTTCCTCCTTAGTTGAGACACATAACCTTTACTGTTTCATCATATTTCTGTATCTTGAACTGGCATTCCCTTCATAGGAAATCAAGGCAGATTTCTGAAAGAGGAGGTCATTAATATTGCTTTAAAGATAATACTGTTTACATCCTCTACACAGTGTTTGCTATATTATCTGCTGTATTTCCTATTGATGTAACTCAAAGGACTAAGTGTGTAATTTAACATTTCTGGAGTTGTGATATTTTTACTCTTTTGTAGATAGTAGTGGGAAAATGAAAAGACTTTTTCAATTGTTGCCAGAGGAAATTCCTTATTATTGGATCCAGGAGATATTCTGCCATCCCAGGGTTTCTAGGTCTAAAAAGCACTCACCTCAGGGGAATTTCGTCTTTTAATTATCCAAGAGTCAGACTGTCTGTGATCCGGTCAAGCTGTTATCTCTGGAAATTAACCACACGTTTATGAACCAGTGTTACACTTCTTAATAGGAGAGCCAAAAGAAACTATTACAAAGTCTGCAAACTAGTTTGTTTGTATGTAGCAATAAGATTTAAATGTAATTAATTAATTAACAATATTATTAATCATAAATCTGAAGATTTGAAAAACAGAACGATGTTTCACGATGGTTTTTTGGGAATAGTATGACAAGTATATTTGCAGTCTGGTATCATTCCTGATGAGTTAAGTGCTTTCTGGAAAGATAGTGTAATACAGTGTTTAAAATGGGTTGTTGGATCCTATTCACACTTAAATCGCTTAGACCATCCTTGCTTCTACTTACTTATGTGGAAAAAGAAAAACAGTATTTTTAGAGAGGTTTTGACTTGTTTCAAATTTTTTGAAGAAGAACTGCTGACTTCTACAGGTATGTCAACCAGAAAAGGAAGGTTAAAGAAAGCATTTTACACTGATGAGCAAGGCTGGCAAACTGGTAACAACAGACGAGGAGAAGGCTTAATTTCTCAACAACTTTTTTGCTTCAGTCTGAGGCTGATGTAGTACATTTGCTGATGTAGTTGCCAAGCCACTCTCCATGGTATTTGAAAAGTCATGGCAGTCAGATGAAGTCCCTGGTGACTGAGAGAAGGGAAAAATTGCACCCATTTTCTACACAAAGGGTAGAAAAGAGGGGCCCAGTGAACTACCAACCTGTTAGCCTCACCTCTGTGCCTGGGCAGATGATGGAACAGGTCCTTCTGGAAGCTATGCTAAAGTACATGGAGGAGAAGGAAGTGATTCCAGACAGCCAGCATGGCTTCACCAAGGGGAAGTTCTGCCTGACCAACCTAGTGGCTTTCTACAATGGGGTGACAAAATGAGTGGACAAGGGAAGGGCAATGGATATAATCTATCTGGACTTCTGCAAGGCCTTTGACATGCTGGATTGATGGGATGTCATCCAGAGGGACCTGGGCCAGCTAGAGTGGTGTGCCTGTGCAAACCTCATGTGCAAGGTCCTGCATGTATTCAGGACAATCCTCATTATCAATGCAGTCTGGGGGATGATGGGACAGAGAGCAACTGAGTAAGTGCAGATAACAAAGATTGCTGAGAGTGGTTCACATTTGCATGGGCAAAGCAAAAATAGGCATTTGTCTTCATTCTCATAATTCTTGTAAGCAAATATTACAGTTCTTAGGTAATTACGCTTTATTTGTTTCATCCAACTGTAAATGAAAATTAATATTTTTACCATTCCCAGAGTTAATAAAATTACTTTCCCTCCTGAGCCTGCAGCCCATTATGAAAATATGTCCACTAGAGTTGAGTGACCTGACACTGAGTGGCACAAGCACTGCTATTTTGGAGTGAGTACAGCCTAAAATAGGATGCTAGGGTGGAGTCATGGGCTTGTGCATGTTGGTGAAGGGAACTCTTCACAGTTTTCATGGCAAAAAATGGAGGCAAAGTTGTGCTTTCATTGCAAAAAGATTACTTGATGTGTCAGAGAATGTGAGTGTATTTCATTCCACTTTCTCTGAGATTAATTATGTTCTTAGCTTCATAAAAACTCTACAGCAGCTTCACAGTGAGACCATTAATAAAGATAGGAAAAATTTTATAATTTACACTAAATTACATTTTTTGTATTGTGAAATTTGGTGTTTGAAGTTTGTCACCTGCCTCATCTGGGAACTTGGGTGCCTTCACACAAATATGATACCGTATGTTTTTCTAGGATCGTATCTGTGAAATTATTTCCTGATTAATGTTACAGGAAATATTTCTGATTATTGTTTGACAAGCTACTTCCCATGGATATTTATGTGCAGTCTGAATTTGTCTAAATTCTCATGCAAAAAATTGGTGCACTTTATTTCCGTAGCTGTTGATAAATTTTTGGGCTTGCTGTTAAATCTGTAAAACCTGTCTGTACAAATTGAAATGTTTGTGCATAAGTAAGAATTAATGCATGACAAATATTAAGATTAAATTAGTGAAAGTAGCATTTTTAGGGGGACTTAGATATTTAGAGTTATAAAGACAGTAGAGGTTTTGATAAATGGCCTTCGGCTTTCTGTGTTCCCATGTGTTTAGGATTTCACTTGAAGGGGATAAAAGGTTTTGGAACCTGTCTGTGCGAACAGAAGCAAGTAAGAGTGCCAAAGATGTAAAACATTTCTCTAGATTTTAAAGGATCTAATAGAGCTGTTCATCTGCATTCCCAGAAAGGACAAGAATCGGGCCCTTTGGCAGTCTCTTTAGTGAGAGAGACGACTCTTGTGTACATTACCTGACCGAAAGGTGGTATAGGGCACTGCTGAGTCAACACAACTGTTCTGGCTTGTTTTTTAAATATTTGCAGGGAGTTCACAGGTGATTAGCTGACAGCCAGGAATGAGACTCTACAAATGTATTGTTTAAGAGAATCCTAAGCTTTTGACTCACACACAAGAACAAGGTTTTGTAAGAATAATAGAGGGGCACTGAATTCATGACTCAGTATATTGGGTTGGGATACCGCCAGCTGTTGTCACGAACAACAGTGTAGCACTCCAAAACTTGACTGCTTTCTGTGACTTTGTACAATATTTCTGAATTTGCAAAAGCGATCGAATCTAGAATCACAAGAGTTTCTTTTTTATTAACTGAAAACCAAGGCAGCTCTTGTGTAATAATACACATAGCTACTTGTGGCTCGTAGCCACTGGCTGCATAACGTAGAGATAAAGCTCTAAGAACGATGCTTCAGAGAAGGGGAATGATGCTTCAGAGAAGGGGAATGATGCTTCAGAGAAGGGGAAGAACAGCAATTGCTTCACCATTGGACAGAGCTGAGTACGTACACAGCTCACTCCCAAGGCAGTCTAGAAGTCCCTACATTGAAGTACCTACATTTTTGTGGTCAATCCAGCAATGTATGTTTGAGCTACACAAGTCACGTGCGACTCAAGAGCTAAATATATGTTGGTAACAATGTCTTACAGACCTGCAGAGCTCCTGACTAGTGGATTAGAACAAAAGGCAAGTGCATTTGTTGTTGTTAATCTCAGTCTTCTAGGGGCAAAGCCTACCCAGTCATTTGCTAGTTAAAGGTCGATAGTGCACAGTCTAATGTTAGTGATGCAAATACTCATAGACATAAATAATTTTATAGAAGATTGGACAAAAGTTCTGAATTACAGAAATATGTTACCAATATGTAAGGATGCCATTGTAAGCTTTCTGGGACAGTTTATTCAGGCAAAGATGCAACTGAATATTTTTCTAATCTCCTTTAGGCAATAAATACGAATAGTTCAAAAAAACAACTAAAATAAATAGAAACTAAACTGTAAACTAAAATAAGATCAATAGAAATAATTAAACTAAACAGATAAAGAACCTTGGTTTCTCATTTCTTTTTAGATGCTATGCAAATATGGTGAACCCTAATTTTGAGAAGTTATGCATGTGTCCTGTTCGGGACATCCCATCTCATTTGCTGTGGACGTTCTAGAGAACATGGCACTTACGCCCTACAAAGTGAACTTAATTTACAGAGATGTTATGCTCAGCTCAGACATGGTGATAGGATCATTCCCTCCAAAAATCTTTAAATGCATTTTATCACCAGTTACTTTTCCAACAGTCCATCAGCTATATCTCTTCACAAAGTAAGAGAGTAGTAAATTCCAGAAGGAAAATATCTATGGCTAAAATACTTAAGAGTTTTCTAGTGAAGATACTACACATCTGGATGAAATACTTGTACCTACAGTGTGCTGGAGTACAGCATAGAGCAGTGATTTGTTCTCTTCTAATACACCTTTTCTTAAATTGTATGATTCATATAAATATTTCCTAGAGGAATGCACCATATTTTTATTTGTTGCTAAAACCAGGCAAGAGCCAACAGAAGATCTTTTACATTTTTCTAAAAGACACACCTCTGTAGGAGTTCTTGTTGAATAGAATACATGCATGAACGCTTAGAGAAGTCTATGTGCAGCTCTGATGTAGATTCTTAGCTGACTGAAATGCCATTTGCTTTGGTTTTTTTGTCAATAAAGGGATACTACTGATTCAAGGATAACAGATTCTCTGAGTTGGGCTTGAGACAATGAAAAAAACCCAGGACCATCTTACAAGTCTGGGATTTAAGGAACAGAAGCACTAAGAACCTTCTGTTTGTTAGTATCATGCCACAGGTAAATTAACAATTAAATTGCTCAATGCCTCATTGTTAGTTGTTATAAGAAAAATTGGAATGTTCTCCAAGGGCTAGATGAGGCAGTGCGTCTGTGATTCTTTTCACTTTTACTCTAGAAATATGGTTTTGGGGAAAAACATACCTTGTACTCAGTTCTGTATCTAGATTTGATCACCATTAAGTCCCTAATCTCAGATCACAGAGTACATGTTTGGGTGTTTTTATGACAAGGTGTAATGTTCCCTTCAGTTATCTTTCCCAACTTGAGAGTAATTTGCACTTTGAGCTGTTACTGATGATTCTGTCCAGTAAGCAAATCCTTCTACAAATAATGAGCTGTAGTTAAGAAGAAAAAGCACCAGATCACTCTAGAAAAGAAGCAAAGCTTCTTTTAAAATACTGTTTTGCTGAATATGTACTTTGTCTCCTGTTTATACTCTCAGTCTTTCTGTGTGCAATTCTCTGCATATAAGCATGGAGTGATATTAACCTTGAAAAGATGTGTTATGGGAGAGGAATGGGGAACAGATGACAGAGTGCATAATTAGAAGAAGCTTTTTTTTTGCAACTGTGATACCTGGTAAAAAAAATGCATATGTGCTTGTCAAGTAAGGCTAGCCTTGGGTTCCACAGGCTTGATGGCCAGAAGATTCTGTGCTGATACAGCAGCAGAGATTGAGGAAGACCACCTATTCTGCAAGTACTGGAGTTACAAGACACAAGCAAACAGTTTAATTTCTATAGTAAGAATCTAGAGGTAGGATGTCACTTTTTTATGGCTATTCTGTGCCACAAAAGAGATTTGCAATATGGGGGCAGGATCTGACAGGCAGGGACACTAACATTTTTTGGCACAAGCTAAAAATAACTAAGGCTAGCTGTGACATAGACTGTCCCTCAGTTGGTACACTTGGCTTGGCTTTTCTTGGAAAACAGTTGGTGGTCTCAGTGGAGAAGCCTAATACTGGGTGGACATAAGGCCTTGGTCTGCCTCCTTGCCTACAGAAATACTTCCTGTGAATGACCTTAGGTTCTATTAGAAAGGTGACTTGAGAAGGTAACGTGGTGGTTCTGCTTGCTATGCCAGATCTGTGAGTAAACAGAGGTTCTCAAGGATGTTTACATGGTGCTCTGCAGTGCAAAGATAGCTCAGGTCCTGAAAGTGTTACATTAACAGAGCACTCTGTTCAGGCTTGCTAGGTCAACAGCCTTTGCAAAACAGCTGTACAGCTGCTTTGCCCAGCGTCATGCTGTGTACACACTCCCTGTAACCTGTAAGTATAGCTTAGGTAGTGGCAGATATTTCTGCAGTGACCTACAATGTACTCTGGACAAATCTCTGGTTTTAGAAAAATCTTAATTAAGTATTGATATGTTGCTATTAGATAAAAAAACCCACAATAGTTCCATTCTAAACTGCCCAGTGTTCCTAAGTTATAATGGATAACCTGAGTCGTCTTAAACAAGGGTAGGGTTCTATTTGGTAAATTGCCTAACTGAATTCCCTGACACCCCAGCTAGACTGCTTTTGGCACCCGAACGAGCCCTACAGGACAGGTTTGAGTATTTCCATGATATATTTCAGCCTGCAGGTCAGAGATACCCTATCCTTTTACCACACTCTGGTTTTATTAAACTACATGCCTTGTAACTGAACAAAATAGGATAATAAAGCATAGACATATTCTAATTAACTTCCACATGTTCATGCTAAGCTTTTTGTAAGATTTCTTTTGTTGAATTCACTTATCCTGAACTACTTCAGTAGCTGGAATTGGTTTTTATAAATTAATATGGCATTTTGGAAGTTCTCTAATCAGCCACCTAACATTAAAGAAGTGCAATGTACTGACATGCAAAATCCCAGCTGCTAAGTGATGTGCAATAGTTATGGCTAAATGAAAGTCTGTCTTGGAAATCTCTCGTTGTGTTATGCAAGAGAAAGTATGCATAACGTTTCCATCTCTTAGGACAAGGACACTGCTGTGTTGAAAACTACCAGGCAAATATACAGAAACTACTCAGAGTGGATTAGTTTCACATAGTAATAAATGTTATGTATCAGGAAAAGTCAACTCAACTTTTCTCCCAAATCTATTGTACTGTTTAAAGAAGTCACTGAGTAGGTGAATCAGAAAAAAACCCCAATTGATACAGTCTTATTGGTAAAAGCCAATTAAAATAATGATCAGTGTCAGAGGCTTCTGTAGAACTTAAACTGCCAGAGGTTAAGAGGGAAGATCCTCTCTAGGGTCAATAAGTGGTTAAAGGATGGAGGAAGACTCAATGATCAGTTTTCACAGGGGATTTTTAGCTGGGGGATTTTTAGCTGTGAGAGTACGTAGCTCAGTGCAGCCACCTGATTATTTATTCAGTTTTCTGGTTTCATATCTTTGTGAAAGACAAGGCCTCTCTGAGACTTCAGCTTCTTGGACTGGGGGGAATTAGACTAGAATTTTGAAAAGTACTACTCAAATCTTCCATCCTTAGATCCACAGGAGAAAACTGGCTCAAGCTGTTGAATCATATTAATGAAGTTTAGTAAATGAGAGGACTTCTTGACTTTTAATGTTTCGTGTTTATGAAACATACTAGTTCAGGCTAATGTACTAGGAGATTCAAAAGTTCAGCAACAGAGAGGTGACTGAGAGTAAAATTTTAGCTTTACTGTAACTGTGATTTAAGAACAAATATAAACATAAATATGATTTTTAGTTGTGGATTGAATCAGCATGCTAGACTACCTTTTCACATAAACCGAATGAAGAATTGCATGCACAGGAGGAGAATGTATCTTTGTTTGTACTACTATGGTTAGAGTCTCAGTGAATTGAGTATATAGTATAATATTGAAATAATGGAAATTAATAATTCCTTTATTAAACAATATTTATGATCAAAAGAAATCTGCAAGATTCTTAAAACCAACATCCCATAAAACATAGCTGTTACAGGTTTCTACTGCTGTTTCCAAAATAAAAATGATAGTGATTACATACTGATTGCTCTGGAATTCCACAACAGGAGGAATTTTGACTAAGTAAATTCCTAAATTTGCTGCAAGGATTCAAAAAACCCTCTAATTTTATTTTAATATTCAGTTGCCTTACGGCTTCAGCAAATGTATGAAAATAGAGGAGATAATCCATGGTGATAGGAAATTGGTAAGCAGCCAGCTACAGAACTGACACGAGTGGGTACAAATAAACGG
Organism: Porphyrio hochstetteri; assembly: GCA_020800305.1. Lineage (NCBI taxonomy): Eukaryota > Metazoa > Chordata > Aves > Gruiformes > Rallidae > Porphyrio > Porphyrio hochstetteri. The sequence continues at coordinate 22,761,298 of CM036917.1, forward strand.
ATGATAGAAGCAGTCAGTGGCAAACCAGCCTCTGCTGGTGCTGTACAACTAGACTACAGAAGCACAACAGCAATTAAATGTTTTAATATCCAACAACCTGACTGACAACCAATGTATGTTCTTTCTCCTGCATTTTCCAACGTCTTTTCACAGTTCATTTACTCATTAATGTAAAAATAATGGGATATAGAAGGTGGTGCATAATTAAAATATTGTTGGCATTCATCTAGTGGTATCCTTTACTGAATGGCCTACTGGGGCTTTTGCTGTTTCAGAAGTCTGTTTAGGAAGCAAAGCCATCCTGATTTAAAATTTGAGTTCTTTCCTGCATGCTGTGGTTTATACCTGCAATCCTGTGAATTGATCTAGTACTCTTGATTTTTTTTTAAGCATTTACTCTCCTTTGTATGAGCATATACATCTTTGGGAGAGAAATCTAGATAGCTGTAAAACTATATTAATAGTCCTCTGAATGTTTCACATACCCACTCCTGAAGCGTAATACAGGACACCAATAATAACATTGATTAATTACTTTCCAAAGCATTTTATCAGTTTTCATCCTCCATTTTCTAGTTCTGTGATCACATTTTCTGACATTAAAAACTAGATAACTTTTGCAGGTCATCAGTTTCTTTGTGTGACATTCTACTAATTTGTAGTTAATATTCAGACTTCAGGCACTGGTTTTGCTTGTGTGATCTGAAAGCAACATTGAAATTGGTCTGAAAAGAAAAAGGGGTTTCTCCAACATTTGCTGAAGTATCTTTAAATTCATTACTAAGCTAAATGGTTAAGATTAAGAGGTTTCCAAGAATTTACAAGACAAATCATGCAGTATTAATTTACAGCCAAAACTTTACTTTAGATTTATTGGGGTTTTTTACAGAAAAAGGAAATCCTTCGGATGTACAGAATGTTACACAAGTTGTTTCACTGATAAGCAGCCAAGTGCACATTGCTGGATATTCGTGCGTGCTGTCCAGTACTGCAGCCAGAGTTAGGTTATCCCCACATTTGGTACTCAGCCATTATCATCCTAAAGCTAGGTGTGTGCTTATTACAAATGACGTGGGTTCATCACTTTGTGGCCATTCTCTCTGGCCTCCAGCCAGCTGTTCAGCGTGGCAGGCTGGCTGTGCGTGGTAGAGGTAAAGCTCAGTGCAGGAAGAGGGACTTGCATGATTTGCCTTTAACTTCGGCATTGTAAACAGAGCTGGGTTCTGCATACTGATTTCTGCAGGCAGCCAATGTCAACACTGACATTTTCAATCTCTTTCTTTTATGTCACATTAGTGGAAAGTGACCTGTTGTGTTTGTGGAAGCTCTGGAATCCCGCGGGAGAAGGATCATTCAGCACTGTGGCAGGCCGCCAAGTACAACTTGTTCTGAAACACAGTGGTGCTGCCTGAGAAGTTGCATTATCAACTGAAACACCATGTGGGCTTAGCAGGAGATAGGTTAGGCGGTTGATGAGCTGAGTAGTTAGGACCATCCGGGATACACTGCGCCTCTGCTGCCTAGCTCTTCCCTTCTCCTTTTTATTTGCGTGTTCTCTTGTGCTCTTCTTGGAGGTGGTCACTACAGAGTTCAAAATTAGACCTTGTCCCAGTGCTGTGGTGCTTTCAGTGTCTGTTGTGTACACTGGGAATGGAGGGCCTTTGCTTATGAGGAATAGTTTCTTTAACTGCTAAATTGTTCAGAAGTTGTGTTCCAGTGATAACAAATGCTACGTGTAAGATACTAATTTAAGTTTTCATTTTATGTCTGGTGTCCTATCTCTTTGGCCTGTTTTATGAAGGCAGAAGTCCTAATATCATCTCATATTTTAATAAGAATATGATAATTATAATAATAATAATAATGGAATAATGCCAGTGGGAAAGGGAAGTAACTTAAATAAGAGTCTCACAGATGGAAAAGACATAACATGCTACAAATACAAGTGCAGTTCTATTGTTCCAAAAATTCCTGATTAACAAAACCAAACACCAGACCAGGATTTACATCAGGAGATCTGGAACATTAGTAGGAAAGTAGGTACTTTGACCCACCAAAAAAGTGCTTATTACAGAAAGATGGTCTAAAACAAATCATTGGGCAGATCAGTCATCTGATCTTTGTCCAAAGCTCTTAAAACTTCTCATGGGCTTACTTTTATCTTCAGTCCTCACATCTGTGAGAAAAACACAGGATTCTACCTGCAGAGCATAGACTGTTGTCACAGGGTGGGCAGTGAGAGGCTTGCACCCAGTAACCCAGTGCTGCCTGGGAACCCCAGAGAGCGGTGGCTGTGGAGAAGTGTAAACCATTTCTGTACGATTGCACCGGGAGTCTGAGCTATATAGAGTTTGGCAGGTGTCAGGCACAGGGGAGTGGAGCTTATGCTGCTTTTTACTGTCCCTCCTGTGAAGTCGGGGACTTATAAAACCCCCTAAGGGACCCTCATCATCCTCTGCAGTCTCTGGTGCTGCAAGACCAGGACTCCAGTGAGCTGGACACAGAGAAGGGCAAGGTGGCAGCTGTGGTAGAGGGCAGCGGCCAGAAGCAGAGTTTATGTTGATACGGTGTCTACGTGTAAAATAAATGAGTAGATATACTAGAATACATTGGTTAAGATAAGCAGATGGCTAAAAAATCTGGAGTTGAACAAATCTGTATTAAAAATCAATATAAAATAGAAATACTGAACATGTGTGGAAGACTAGCAGAGGAAATTGACTGTGTATGTGTGTAATATGCAAATAACTGTGGTTTATACACACTTATGCATAATACAACCTTCAGGGCCCAGACAGAGGAGAGGAAAGGCCTAATCTGAAAAGAAAGAGACAGGTTGGTATGCCGTGTTAAGGGAGAACTGGTGGCATCAGAATTGTTTGAACCATTGTATACAGGTTTTGGTTGAATGTCTGACCTACAGCTTATGGAAATTCACACAGGACGGTTGTTCACATTAGTGGCAAATGCTATATTGTGAGCTTTAGGTTTCAGTTTAGAAAATACCTTTGCATTGTTGAATTCTTCCATGATTTCTTAAATGAGGCAGTAGAAATGATAAAAAGAAGCTGGTAAGCTTTAAGCAATGTTAACATATTTTTCATACTGCATTTGCATACAGTCTCTGTGTGTTATTACTTTGAGGATGAACATTTTAATATGAGGAATATTGTTAATGGTAGAATATAAAAATATTTGTTTTAAAGATTATCATAATTGTTGCATCCTAATCTGGGTCCTAAATACTTACTCCTATCTGTACGTCACTTTATAAAGGCAGGAATTTGCAGTGTTGGGAACTTCAAAAAATACCAAAGAAGAAAGACGATAATGGACGTTTTTTAAAAGAACTAAGCAGCAGAGCAACTGCTGCTGAGAAGAGGTTGCAGGAATACAAAATTTGTTGTTTAAATTCAAGGACATGAAGTGCAATAAGGAATCAAACCTACTCAACACTGAAGTTGTACAAATGTTACACTTTATTATTTTTGACCTATTGTGTGGCTTCTAATGGCCACATAAAGTCCAGAACCTGCAGCACTGAAGAGGGTTTTTTAAGGCACATTGTAAATAAGTTGAACTTTGCTTTTTCAGGGGACCTGTGGCTAGATATTATACCTTCTGATTTCAAGCAAAGACATAGTACTCATCTGTGATTTGCAGGGTGTATTTACTTTGTAGCTGTAAAATTTTGGCCTGATGTGCCCTGCTGAAAATGGAAAGCAGTGAACATATCTTTTGCAAGTGGTTTGTTCCATACTTATCAGAAATCTTATAGTAACAATGTTGGGGTTTTGTAAACACAATGGAAAATGCAATATTAATAAAGAACCCTTTCAATTTAAGGTTTTTAAGAAAACATTATGAAATTCAATGTGGACTAAGTGAAAATATTAATGAAGAATGGAATGTACAGAAAACCTTGAATTCTTTAGTTTAATTTAGTTCATTAATTGTTATCTTCTTAAATCATTAGAATCAGAATTCCTCAGTCTTTCATGAGGTGTAGCAAACCCCACTTTGGGGTGTTGAGAGAGCGTCTGTATAGCTCAAACATCTGTACCCCAGATCTTCTGCGCAGCATCAGACCAGGCAAGAGGGTTCTGGAAATTGAAGTTTGAGCAAAAGGAACACATTATCAGGCCAGATTCTGCAGCCACACCTGGCACAGAGCTCTCCTTGAAGTCACACACATTTTATGAGATTTCTTGCCCTATTTTTGCAGACTCCAGAGACCTAGAAAAGCATCCAAACTTGCATGTATTTGGAGGAAACAGCCATTTAATTTCTTAAGGACTCAAATGCTTGCATACCTTTGAGTTATATCATGTGTGGGCACAAAAATACCTGTGATAGTTTCCTTAAAGCCAGATTCCTTCATGAACTTAGACTTCAATTTTGATTCATAGAGACACAATGTTGTTAAACTAAGTGGAGTCTCCACAAACATGCAAGTTTAGAGTGCTCCAGTGTGTCCTTGCAGACTTCAGTGGTGATGATCAGCAATGTCTCTGCTGCCTGTATCCCATACTCCACAGAGCAGCCTGCTCTGTCGCACCATCTTGCCAAAACCCTTGTGTTGTACTGTGTACAGTCTGGCAGCTACTGAGGTAACACTTGAAAACAGTGTTGATATAATCCAGGAGACTAGCCAAAGCCCATAGAAATCTTTATATTTCAGATTAAGCCTGAAACCATTTTGTGTTTTAGTTTCCAACCTGTGAAATGGCAAAAATACCACCTTCCTACCCAGTTTCCTTCTATCCTTTTAAGATTGTATGTTTTCTTGGGCAGGTGTATTTGTCAAATATTATCTAGTATATTAACTGCATAGTACCGATGAAGATTGAATTCCTGTCTCAGTTAGGTCTAGACTCTATGGTAATGAAAAATTATTGTACTGGAAGTAAGCTGTAATGTATTTACAAGCTTTGAGTCTCTGTTCTGTTCAGTCAAATACCACGTTTCAACTCAAACTTTGAGAGTGGTCATGACTGTTCTGTGCAATTACTACATCCACCATGATGTTCTTATTAGCTAATCTTCATTGTGGTTATGTGTACTTGCTTTATTTTTTTAAGAGTCTCTTTGATCTTCCTCCAGGCTAGCATTTCTGTGACCATTTCTGGATTTATACCCAAGAGAAAAAGCTAAACAGGAGGAATATATTAAGGATTTAACATAAAGCTATTAGATATTGTGTCATTAAAAGCAAAAAGCACTTCCTGTGAATCAGAACTTTCACACTGTTAAAGTGGATAAAAGTACAATAGACATCACAGATTTGCTTCCCATTTTTAAAATAAAAAACCTTGCAGCTCTCTGTAGAGGTAATGCCATGGGAACTAAAAAAGAGGCATTTTGTCTTGTTAATAACAGATGTTACTACACATATATCTAATCTTCTTGGTACAAAACTGTATTATAATGACTAAATGCTAAAAGCTTTGTTTAAACAACAGTGGGGTCATGTTGCAAGGATTCCCTCCCACCTCACAGATGAAAAAAACAGATTGAAGTGTAGAAGCAGAACTCTTGGAAAAAAAAAGGTAAATTTTCAAAATGGATGAAATACATGAGACCCCATCAGCGTCATGCCTCTCCAGCTTCCTGCCTGTGATCTGTCATGGCATCACTCCCTTTTCACTGGGAATCACTTCTTTTGAGATCTTCACCTATTAACTGTGCTACACTGGCTTCATGCTGATACTTATTAACTGATTCCAAACCTTTCCAGCTTGCCTGTATAACGAAGTTTTCTTCAGTACAGCCAAACTGATGCAGTGGAGAGGACAGTCTTATATATACGTTCAACATCATAGCTAGGCTTGTTTATATTGCAAATTAGTAGTTAAACCTAGTTGAATTTCTGAATAATCAACCCTTCAAAATTCAGCCTCTTAACTACCTATAGTTGCTCTTAATTCAAAATGTTGGCATTTAAACTTAGACATCTCCCTTGCTGATTTTTTTCTAAAAATACATTGCCACAAACCACTTTACCAGTCTAACAAATGTAGGACTATTATCTTTTTTCTGCCTAAGCATAATTTAAGAAGCTTAACTAACACTCCACAGTGTTCTTTGTATGACAGGTTTATATTAGAGGTAAAAACCTAAAGAAGGAGTTAAGGATGGAACTCTTGAGTGATTAAAAAAGCACCTCCATGTGGAAAAGACTGTAAATATGGGGGCATAAATGAACTTACTCTCATTCAAGCAAGGGGCCTCAAGCATTTCACATGCTTTTTCACTTTTAGACGCCCTCTATGTAACAGAAATTAAAACCAGGACATGCCTTTCCTTAGAACCTCTGCCAGACATTTTATTTTCATAGCTGTCAACTTTAAAATCATTCTTTCCTCTTACTGATGTCTTGATGGAGGGGGAAGAAAAGAGTGTGTGCCTGAGCTCTGATTACTTGAATGAAAAGTGTTAGTCATTTGGATCGTTTTCTTTCTGTCCTGCAGGCTCTTGGCTGACCCTTTTACATGGAGCTGGGGGTGGGGAACAACATCAGTCTAGACAGAAGAGGCCAACAACTAGTTGTCCACTCAGTGTTCAGATGATAAATGAATAGTGTTCAATTTCTCACAGATGTTTGGCAGCCACCGCGCTTTCACTCTAATCGCGAGCAGGATTTCTTCTGCCCGAAGAATGCAATGACCAGTAGACATATATAGGCTCATGGAATAATGATTCCATCTGCTGTGGTTTAGATTTATCAGCTAGGAAACAAGAAATTTTTAAACATGAGATCACTAGGATTTATAGTCTTACTAAAGGTAATTATTCAGACCAGGCACATCTTCTTTTAAGGTTTGGCGGTTTGAATGTTTGTTTCATGTAGAGTGATATTTGCCAGTATGTTTTGTCCAGGGATTAACTTAGTCCTTTGAATCTAAAATTTGACTGTATCTGTAAGAGCTCTTCAAGGATTGGCCCAGGGGGCAGGGAGGGTGCAGTGTGGAAAGGAGTTAAAGACTCTATGTTTGCCTGGCCTACAAATAAAGGAATGTTTTTGTTTTCCCTATGTCACCAAATTTTAAAAATGGTAATCTGAAAACTGAGGCATTAAATACAACACTTAATTTCTCTTCAGACACTCAGAGCTTCACAATTGCCAATTACCATGTCAAATTACCAAAAATGCTGTAGCTCAAGTTCAAAAAGCACATCTCTTTTTTTCCCCCTATATTAAAGAAGAATTTAGCCTAACAGCTAGGTGTTTCAAGGCTTTGATCTAGTCTCAACACAGGTAAAGGTCCAGGTTGTCTCCATCTTCTCCCATATTGTAAAACAAAAATAAATCCACTTAACGTTAACTGAAGGGAGAAAAAGAACGATAATACAGGTTGAACACTTTTAACTGTCAGAATATCAGAATTTGCACAGTATGGTGATCAACAAAAATGATGCAAGAATGATGACAGCAAAGGCAGCCCAGTGGCAAACAGAATAGTGCAGAAAAAAAATACTACAGTCTGAGCCGGGAATAAAGAAGTTTTACTCTCTATGTAACAGGCTGATACTCTTCTGTTGCTAGGCATCCCAATGACTCATTACAGTTGTTTGTTTAGTTTATACTTGAAAATATGCAATGATAAAATGAGAAGAAACATATTAATGTCTTGTAAAGTTTTACCAAATGTGAAAGAACTCAACCATCAAAATCCCACTGTGGCCATTAACAAGGTTTCTCCTCTAAGAGAGGTGTTGGGCGATACAAAGAGAAACATTGCACTTTGAAAAGGAAACAGCTGAATAGCAGGAAGAGCTTTGCAACAGAGACCTGTTAGGCTGTCAAAGTCTCCCAGAGTGTGCTGGAAACAAAATCACTTGGACCATTTAGGGACGGATAAACAAAGTCTACTGGAAATACCAGGAAGGGGTTCATCACAACTTAACAGAGTAAACTTCTGCTTCTGTCTTAAACTGTCAGGGACTGTCATACATTAATTTGTGCAGGAGATATCACAATTTAGAGGTGAAGTCTCTGGGTACTATCACTGTTCAAATAACATGAAAATAATACTGTCTAACCAACACCTGGAAATTAAAAACAGTGTAAGATATTCAGAGAAACTCTGAAAACTGCTGTTCATGGTACAGCATAAGAACGGATCGGTAAGGCATAAAACAAAGTAAATGTTTTGGCCTAACTTCTCTCTATCCATCATTGCTTGAAAATGTTTGCATTGTCACAGAAAAGAGGAGAGATTGATAGAAAGAAGGAGGGTGATTGTGTTACTTTGAGTGGCTTTTTTTAGAGTGTGTTCTGAAAGAGCAGAAATACCTGAAGAGGATGTGGGCAAGTGGATGCAAAGGACTGATTGGAATTGGAAGAATGTTTAAAAAAATCCTAGCACTTGCAAAATCAATTTCCCATACCTATTGCAATTACCTGTCTGTGATTTGTCAACCAAGGAACAAATACCTCTCTGCTGACCTGAGTTTCTGTGAACACCACTCAAAATACACATTTGGAACAGCAAATGCTTAAAGAATTATTCAGACAACAGACTAAGAGTTATTGGGTTGGAAATCTGTAAATTTTATTGCGTAATTTTCAGTTGTTTAAGTTAAGGAAAATCACATCCTCCACAGGTTTTCAAGCTGCATACAGACAGAACTCATTAAATCATTTCTGATGTGTACGGTTGCTCCATTTTCCAACATTGACATCTGTGCTTCTGAGACTGGGAATGCCATACATTCCTAGTCAACACGTGGTTGGAAAGGCAACATGTCTGGCTCATTTGGAGCTGTTTCTTCTGTAGCTCTCAGCTCTAAGTGGGACTTCCAGAAATGAGGAGAATGGTCCCAGTACACAAAGTTATATTTTGGAAAAGAACTAAATGATCCAGAAGTTTCTAGCAAAGAGAAGAAAATTATACACAGGCATCTAGGTGTCCATTTACAATTTTAGATGCTATTTGAGATAAGGCATATAATAAGTTACATTAAAAAATAAGAAATAAAGGTGTATTTTGAAGAAGGAAAACCCCAGGTTCAGAGAATCCAGTGAACTTACTTTTGAGCTAAGTTTCTTTGGTGTCATGGCTTTTATCAGGGGACTGATCCCAATCCTATACAGTAGAATATAATGTTAAAATGCTGGCTAACTTCATAAAAGCAGAGGCAATGTAACAGTTTGATTTAATGTTTGATTAAATTCCTATGGCAGAATATGTACATTAAGGAGTGGTATAAATTTAACTTTCTAATTCTGTATTTTGGAGGTATATAAATTTCCATTTACCCAGCTGCGATCTGCATCAATCCTCTGCCACTGAATTCACAGAGCTGTGACTCGGCTGGAGCCTATCGCTGATGCCTAACAGCAGCGTCTTTCTGAAAGCACGGAGCTCACTGATAAATGAGCAGATACTGTGTGGAGCTAGAAGGAGTGGAAAATGCTACATCATCTTTCTCAGAAGCTCTGACTGTTGGGCTTGTGTGTACTTTTAGAATTGATGTCAAAATAACATCCTGTGAAGTGACAACTTTGTAACACAGAGGAGCAAAACAAAAACAAGAAAAGGTCTCCTAGGTGCTGGAAGTTTAGGAGTCAGTTTTAAACATATGGTCATGTTCAGTCATCTTCTATAACATATATTTACTGTGTGTTATATTTAACTAGCCAAGTATAAAAGGGCAAAGAATTTCTTAGGTAAGATTGTAGTATAAAATCTAAACAAAAAGAAACATAAAGCTTCAGGCATGGAAGTTTGATTCTTGCTTTAGAGGATGTCTTTCCAGCTCTAATAGAAAAGTGCAAGCTAGCTATAAATATCAGATCATATAAATATCAGATTATAGTAATTCTCATAATACTCACTACAGACAGAAATATATTTCTTTTATAAACTTATGATTTCCAAAGAAAAAATCTGATTCTCTAGAATATCATATCACTTTTTAGACAAGTAACATTCCTACAGACCATTTCTCTGTTTCTGTAGAACCTGTAGATTTTTTCAGGCTCTGCTACATTTTCTGGATGCTTTCTGCCGAGGTTCAACTTCTGCTGCAATCCACAAGAGAAGCAAGCATCTTATTGTATACTCTTTCAGTAGTATTCCTTAACAGACCAATTTGGGGACCTCTTTCTGTCCCATTTGAAAGTTACAGACCTCTTCCTTTGTAGTAAAAATTTCATTATCATTTGTACTGAACTTACACCACTCTCAAGCACTGAGGCAGATAGGTCAACAGAACTTTCTTAAGGACATTGATTGATCCAGACAGGATTGGAAATATGAAATTCCTGGCTTTTACTGCTGTACCCAGACCAGTAGACCACATATTTTAAGTAACGGAAAGTTAAACCAGATTGCTTTGCAAGATTTCTTGATGTGTTGCTTCTCTTACCCTGTTTGCATTGCTTTTTGCTGTGGTAGGGATACAAGATTCAGTTTTAGATTTAAAATTCAGCATTTAATGAATCTGAAAACAAAAATCCTTTGAAGAATAATACTTCTCATACACCAAATATTCAGATTACTCCCAAATCAATCAGCATTTCAGCATGGGATGATATTGTTTTCTTCTGGCAGTAAGCAAGCCCACATTATGACTTCACCTCTTAAATTTCCTCAAGAGGTTAGTTTTCACTAGAAGTGCAGTTTTTCCAAGCTGTATTCAACTTAACCATATCACATTTTAGGACTTTAATTTGTTCCATATTCTTACGACTGCCGTTCTCAGCAGTTGAATGCATGGCTCTGTTTTTTTTGAAGCTTGGAAGCATAGAACTTGTTTGCTTAGGCTTTTATAGAATTTAAGGGATTAAAAAAGCCAAATAATGAACCCACTTCTATATAAGTACTGATGTATACATGTATATGTATGTAAGTCCTTCTGTGCTTATTTTTGTTGAAAGTAACCTGATTGATTTTTTATATTGTATTTGTATTATCATACAGATACTGCCCCTAAAAAAACACCATTGCATGAGAAGAATTTGTTGTGTAATATAACATAGTCAGTCTATTCCATCCTTCTTACAATAGTTTTCTGGGCAGGAAACATGTCACAAGTTTTCTAGGACATGCAAAGATATGCCCAGAGCTTTGCAGTATCTCAGTATTTGTTGGAGCAGGGGTGGTGAGTAGCCACAAAGGATATAATGGTAGTTCTAGTGCAGCGTTGTAAGGAGAGCAGCTGAAGTGCTCTACATACTCTGTGCTTTGATGGAAAAGTAGCTAAGGAAGAATTCAGAGGATGGGTGGAAGTGGAGAAGAGCAGGAGTAGACTGGAAAATGGTAAGAACAAGGAAGCTGGAGTCTGGAGTACAAAAATTTAGAAGAACTTAGAGGAGGAAGGTGGGAAATGTGTCAGCAGGAATGTAGGAGGGGCTGGACAGGGACCTTGGGGTTATTTCCTCCTGAAGAAGGGGCATAGTAAGCTGCATGAAGTAGCTGCCAAGTTGGGCATGTGTCTCAGGGTGAGTAGCCAGCACCAACTAATGGCTCCAGTGATGCTGCTGCAACTGAAGCTGAGGGATCCGAAGGAGAAAAGCAGTGGAAAAAACCCTTTGTAACACCACTGCATTCCAGGCTGATGAACTGTGATGCAGTAATGGCCTGTGACATGCCCATCTGAAGAGAGATCACTGCTCAATGAAAAACATCCATTTCTGGAGAGGAAACATGAAACTCAGACTGCACTAAGTGCTGCAGAAGGTGGTTTTGGCAAAGAAATGAGAATGCTACATCAGCCTGAGGCTAATTATATTAGAAGACCATCTCACAAATTAAATATGGCTCAGACTGACACAAAAAAGCTACAGGAACTTTGTTTCTGTTAACTGATGGGGCTTTTTTTATTAAAAGCAATATGTAGTGGTTCAGGACTGATTCTTTCTTTTAAGTCCAAGAGGATGTCATGTTGTTTATCTTGTAAAAACAGCTGCTGCCTTTGTGCTTGTGTTCAGGAAATAGATAACTGTAATGATTCACACCTCTTAACATTTATATACATGAGCTGTGTAAAGCTCCCTGTAGCTGCTGCACTCGCTCACATGTTGGGCTCAAGTCCAGTTACTCTTCCCACTGTGGGGATGAATAGGAAGGGAAGGAACTTTCCCATTTTGCCACAAAAGTGCACAATCACTTTTGGCTGCAGCCCTAGGAGTTCTCCTTCATAGGAGGGGTACAGCACAGGATTAAATGAGGTCGTGCTTTCGTCTCCCTGACACCTACTTCATTCTGGTGTGCAAAGAACTGATAAGAATAGAGTTCTGTATCAGAAGCGTGTAATGAGGAAGAAGAGGGAAGAGTGGAATAATAAGGGAGAGGCAGGAGGAGAGTTTAGGACCCTTACCACCTCCCTCATGAAGGGAGTTCACAGTCAGGCAGTCTCCTGAGAAGAAATTTTCTTGGTGGTGCTCTTGCAATTGTCCTTACAGCAGTAGATATTGGAGGTGCAATGGCTGAGAGTTTGAGTAGATCAGATGCAAACCTTTCTCTTAGTTTGATTTTCTTTTGCTTACGTTAATCTTCCTGCTACATTTTATGAATGAAGCTAGTCGCCTCCCACTTGCTGCTTCTACACAGGACAGGAAAGCAAATGTATTACTTTTCAAGGAGGGATGGCAGCAGTCCAAACATATCTAAGAGAGGAAGGAAGCAATCTTATCAGCCTTACTGGCCCATTGATAAAACCATAGAAGGAAATCATTCAGCTTTAAATGAGGAAAAGGAAATCTCACATAAAATTTAGAAGCTGCCGTGGGAGTTTTCATATCACATCAATGGAAAAGTCACGTACAGTTACCCAAGCGTTCCAGTCTGTACAAAATGCTTTATTTGGGATACCAAAGCAGAATTATTTACATTGTCTGTCAAACAGTAAAGTGGATCCATTACAGTGAATCAGCTGATATTTTTCTGGGCTGTCTGCTTGGTCATATTCTTTTTATCTGAACTCTTCTTTATGGAAAAAGCTGCAGCAGCCATCCTGGAACAGGTTTTTTGCTCCATTCATGTCAGAGAATCTGATTTTTAGTCATCACTACACACAGCATATTTTGGCATCCTGGTCTTATTTTTAATTTAAAAATCTAATTATTTGTATTAAAACAAATAACAAACATGGTCACTTGGGGTTTTTTGGTACCTTAGCTGGTATCTCTGTTTGGCAGAGTGTCATTGGCAGTGTGACTTCTTTCTTAAGGTCTGTAGTCTGCTGTAGTGTGAGGTACAGTATTCAGACTAAAGCTTGAGGTAAAGAACAAAATATATATTCAGTCAAAACCAAAACATAGTATTTTAATTATATGTGTAGTTAGGCTTATGACATGGGTTGTTTGATAAACACGTTATTCTTCAGATGCAAAGATCGGGTGTAATGCTGAATACCTCTATCTTCCTGATAACTATGAGTGTCTGGTATTTAGACTTATTTTACAGTAGTGGTATAAGAATAAATTAACCCAAAATAAAACAGAATGCTCCACAGATGGAGTAGTTTCAATATATGGATTATATGTTTTAATGAAATTTCTTATGTTTGACCTTAGATAAGAAACGTGAAAGTTTGAGCAAGCCCGTGTGGACATGGTGTGTTCCTTTCTGGCTGCTGAGATGAACAAGCAAAGTAAGTATGCAGATAAAGCTGGATTGTTTAAATCAAGTGTAAGTCCATGCATGCTTAAAATACACAGAAAACAATCAACACAATACTCAATTTAGTGTATCTTGACAGTAAATTATTTTGCTCTCAGGGAAAGCCAGAAGCATAATCTTGCCAAACTCTCTTACTTGCAAACTTTGTCATCTATCAGTCATTACTCTCTTATTTCAGAAGATCTGATACTTTAAATTTTGTTTGAATTTATTTGCTCTCATCATTCTATTTTCAGTCTTACAGTAAGTAGGTAACAACTGCAGTTACTGTTATGGGCAGGAAGTTTGAAGCAATAATTTGCTTTTAGGCATTGAAATGTTTTTCTCTGAAGAAATGAGCAGATTATCTGTATGTCTCTCGTAGTAAGCATAGGGGATAGGGAACTGTGTGATACTCCTTCCCTCCTGGAGTTAATACTGTGATGCACACCTGGAAAGTGCTCCAGGCAGCAGAAGATACACTGCTTTCTTACTTTTTCTGTTCTGATGAGGCTAACATAGAATTCTGACTGTTCTACCTACTTTATTGTTTGCTTATTTTAAAGCTTTTTGTTTTGTTATCATGGATCCACTGCATGGTTGTCAGGCCTGATTTATCAGAGTCCTGTTCACTGTGACCTTTAAAGTACAGCATGTTACTGTAGCAAAGTCAGTTTTCCACTAACAGAGAAATGAATCAGTTGACATAGCCATGGCCTTTTATGGCTTGCAGAATTTTTAGGGTCATAGACTTTCAGTTAGGCTGAGGTGATACGTGAGCCAAGTCAAATCTCAAAACATACTCTGTTCTACCCTGCTCCTAACCTGTTACAATGTGAAGGACACTTTATATACATCAGAGGTAGAAGTATACCACTAAGCATCCACCAAAGCAAAAAGAAAACCATACATTCTTCCAGAATCAGCTGAACAGCTGTTTTCCAGCTGTCAAAATGTGAGAGTCCTGGTTGCTGGTCATTTTTCAAGCAAAAGAGGTAGAAAACAAAATATTCAATCACCCCATGCCATCTCCAGTGCAGTCAAAATAAGCTCTACCACAATGACAACTGCCACAGACCTTGGTCCAGTCAAGTGATTTCTTCTGTTCTAACAAGCTCCTACAAAGTATTTATAACTTTTTTTTTTTTCAAAATACTAAGACTGCCTCCAATTTTGGTTGTCTATAATTTAGAATAGGACTCTAAAATAGAAAAGAGATACATCTGAGCAGTGCCCAAACAAGCTCAAATAAATAATAGATGTACAACAAAAAAACACCACCTTTGAATTATTTATAGGTGCAACATTTTGTTGTATCCACACACACATATGTAAAAATGTCTTGATGGTTCAGCTTAAATGCTGAACAAGTCATGACTTTAAAAAGAACGGATTTTTCAAAATACTTTTCTTTTAAACCAAACCCAACACAAATTACACGCTGAATTTCTGATGATATGATTTACCCTAGACTGAAAAAAAGGGATGAGCTACATAACATGGCATTCCGTGTCTCACCAGTTCACAGGAACATCTAGTTGTATTCCAAATGCGTTCCCATGTTTTCATAATAGAGAGTGATAAACAAATAGTAGAGGGAGCAAGACCTAGATGTTGGTGCAGTTGGCCTGAAACCCTTAGGAATCAGTGGATTTGAAGCTATTAAAATATAGGTTCTGCTTGTGTTTTCTTTAGGTTCTGGATCATTCTTTAAGATTAGATGATTTGTTTCACTCGTAATTTCATTGACAGTTACCCAGGAAGAGGTTAGAAGATACCCATTCTATTCATACTGAAAGTAACATAACATCTCTTTATCTCCAGGAAATCCTTAGCATCCCAAACCTTTATCCAAAAGCATAGCAGCCCCGATTTGAGTTTGTTTAATTCCTCTGTGCACAGCCTATTCCAGCTGTGATGTTTTTTCAGGCTCAGTAGAAAAAGGTAATTTGGAAAGGTGTAGCACAGGCGTTAGTCTTCAGTTAAGTCAAATTACAATTATATCTGACAGTAAAAGTAGGTTAATTGCTTTAGACCAAATTTAACAAGAATTAGCCCTTGTATAAAAACAGTTCTCTTACAGAAAAACAGAACTTTTTTTATCTAGGTGAAGGAGGAGGAAAACTTCACTTTATTTTTAATATCACAATAAGAAAACTTTTCTTTTTAATCATTATAAAGAGACACAGAAGCATTCAGGTATTAAATAGTCAATATAAACCCTAGGTTAAACCTGACAGGGTATAGTCTTTTACAGCTAACAGAAGACATCTTTCTGAGCCATTCTGAGAAGCAGCCCAGGTAACCTGTAGAAGAGACAACAGTCTTTTGTTCTCTTTCAAAGAGTTCAGTCTTGAAAAACTTGCCTTTGATTCACTTTTGACTTGAGCTCACATGGTCTCACTAACGTTCTAGTCATGAGTAGAACCAAGGATTGAGCTGCTGTCTGCTTCTGCACTTTCTGTCTGATTGGGGAATGAGAAGCAAGAATATAGCAGAGAGTTCTTGCTCTCCCATGAATGTGGCCAAGCCACTGTAGGTCTCACTGTACAAAGGGTTACTCCACAATAGTTCATGCTTCGTGCAATATGATTTTCATGAGGACTTTGACTCTTGGTAATGCCAAATAACAGACCCCAAGACATCATATGGGAAATGAAATCTTTCACATAAATCCTGAAGAGAGCTAAATTGTAGAAAAAAACCCAAACAAAAACCCTCTTAATAATCTTGATACTCTCCTGTTGGGCTTTATTTTACCATGAACAATTTCAGTTTTTTATAAAGCCTGCTCAACTTACTGGTTTTATTGAAGAGGAACCTATGCAGTCTTTATATGATGCTAACTGAAATAAAAGGAATAGGAAAAATGCAGATGTTTAATATATCTTTTTGTGGATTTGCATGTACTGGAATAGCCCTACCAAAATGTTGATGGGACATATGTTATGAAGTATTTGCAGCTTGAGAGCTAAAGGGAGGCTCTTGTTCTTTGGCTGATTATATATCTGTTATACAGGAGTATGTGACTGTCTTCTCTGAGAAAGGTCAAGCTTTGTTTCCTATCCAAGACCATATCTTGGTACCAGAAAGCATTTGTAGTAATGTGTAAGATTAAGGCCACATAAAAAAGGAAGAATGAGAAGAGGTTGATGAGGGGGGAGAAAAGGGTAGTTTGGTTCCTCTGGCATGGAATTACATCTGGACTTTCTCTTGCAAGCAGGTCTGACATTTATACTGTGTTTATCTCAGTGTGGCATCAGAGATCTGGATTTCTTTCTGTGTGACTGTAGGAAAATCACTTTGCCCCTCTGTGCCTCCATTTCCACCGTAACCTCTTATTTGTCTTCATTCAGGATTTTAAGTTCTGTGGGGTTGGAAACTGTTCTTTGCACGACCCCTGAGGCATAAATTTCAGATGCAGTGTCTGTGTCTTGCTGAAATATGAACATTATTACCGCTGTTGTGACTTTAAAGAAGACATTTGATCTCTTTGCCTCCCTCAATTTTAAAACAGGACAGTAACTCACATGTGTGAGCAAGCCCGGAGGATTAACTGATTAATGTTAATGAAATATTTGTAGTTCCTCAGAAAGCTTTTAAAGACAGCAAAATATTGTTGAGGAAATGACAAATGCATTCCATTTGCTTTTCATTAATTCACATATCCTATGTGATTGACTTAAAAGCACTTTTGATCGATCACATAGAATAGTTCAACTCATGGCAGATCTTTGGTAAGTGTTGTAGATGGGTTTTTACAACTATGTGCAAGGGAAGTGGAAAGAGGAAGGCACTGCGTGTAAGTTAGCTTCAAGAATACCAGGAATTTCAGTGATTTCCTGTGTCAAGTCTGAGGGTCCTCCTCTACCATTCAGGAGTGACACTGTGTAAACAACACTAGAGTAACCTCGAAAGGCTAGTGAGCTCTCTAAGAATTAAAACCAAACCAGTATGTGACTGTTTTTCAAAGTATACTGGAGAAGCATACCAGAAGCCTGTTCAAATTGCAGTGAAGAAAATGAAACAGCGGTTCATATAAAAATCTGACTCATATTAGCAACATGATGTATTGAGAATGGAGCTATTCGGTCTTTTTTTCTCCCAAGTAACCAGGAATTCAGGAACCTTGCTGTAACAGTGTAAGGAACAGAGAGACTTTCAGTGCAGGATGTTATATGGGGAGGCCAGTATGACAGGGTCAGAAGCGCCCATTTATCTGAGGAATCAAGGAAATAAAAAGTGAGAGCATACAGAAAAGGAGAACCTGCAAGCCTTTAACACAGAAGATTAAAATCCTTTTTCCCAAAACATTTTCCTGGGGGACAGCAATAAGCTCTAACTGTGGATAGAAAGCCTTCTCAGAGATGTGGGTGGATGGCTAGGTGACTTAGTTGATGGGGGGAGTGTATAAATAAGAAAACAGCTAGATACTTTTTAATTTTAAAAAATTTAATTTTCATATTTTTACAAGATACAAAGTCTGTCTGGAAAGGTATTGTTTTTGTTACTGGAATTACTTAGCAATTCATATGGCTCTGTTGACTTCAGAGACGTATGTATTAGAACCAAAAGCTTTTCAGTGATAGAATGCTCCACAAAGGCTTTTTTAAGTTAGAAGTATTTCGTATTTGTTTTTGATTTGCATGGCAACAGGAAGCTATCATGATGTATTTATATTTGCATGTGTATATAGGGAATGTAGAAATACAGTATCCCTGGAGGGATGCTGAATGTGTTCAGGCCCCTGATAACTGAAGAAACAGTTCATTTTACTCTGTGCAGGCAGGCAGGAAAGGGAGTGCAACATAAGCAAGACATTTCATTTGTGGTTGAATCCACAGATGAGCTATTGTAGAAAGTATTCTCCAAAACATGCTTACATGAGAGATGGGGCACGTGGTACTGATTAGATTCAGTACCAGCAGGGCAGTTTTATTACACAGAAACATTACAGTTTGAAAGCTGCAGATGTGTTTCAGTGTCAGAAGGTTGTCCCTTTACTGTTACACTGCCTTAACAGGAATTAATGGAGCTCTGCACCTTCTCAGAAAGTGCTCAGCACCTTTTAGCTTTGGCCAATGTTCTAGTTGGAAAGATTCAAAGCTAGAGACAATGTTTTCTTTTAATAGTCAAACATGCTGGAAAACAAAGCATGCCTCACATTCCACTGAAGTCAGTGGTTTCTGTCTCTTTTTGCACTTCAGATCACTTCCAGTCCCCTTTGGTAGGAAAGGAAGGACCTCTCTTTGTGTCTGTCCACTTTCACCCACAGGTACTGAGCTCAAACCTACCTATTAAGACAGGGAGTGATGCAGCCCGTGCGTTACCAGGCGGCTGCCTCTGTGTCCGGTCACTAAATGCCTTCTTGCCTGTTAGCTGATAGATCAGCAGTTAGAAAAAAAGCTACTATAAAAACCAAGTGTACAGGACGTTTCTTAATTTGTTCTTCTCCTGGCATGCCACAGAGAGGATTTGCACTCTTTTTATCTAGATGATAACTAGAAGTTTAGTCAGTGGAACATGCAGTTGAATGTTTTCAGCTACATTAGATGTATAAAAACAAGAGAAGGAAAAATTTCAAGCGTTCCTTTATCTGAGAGTCAGTAATTAAACAAGAACTTGGGAAACACCATGCCCAGAGGTTGTGCAGTGGTGTTACTCTCAGACCATCTTCTCAGAGCCTTTATACAACAAATGGCAAGCACCATTCTTTGGATCATTTTTCTGCTAGGAACAGATTTACACAGCAGATCAAAAAGATTTTAGAATCAGTTTAACCAAATTAAGAAGGTGTAGAAAATATATTAGTATATGTTGGATTTAACACTTGTATCAGCCTTTATTTGTTTGTTTTCTGCTTTTTACCTCCTCTCTTTTTTCTGGACTATGTATCAACAGAAAGCTAGATTTCCTGGTTGAAACTTTGTTTCAATGACTATTTTTCCAAACCAGAGAGAATAAGAACAACAATAAAAATACAATAATAAAAACCAGAGGAGACTCTCTGCTGAGTATATCATTATTCCTCCAGTGTCAGTAATTTGTGATTGGATTCATGGTGATGAATGGAAGAATCCCCAACTAATTTCACTTTTGATACAATTCTTCTTTCAGAATTCCCTTTATACTGAAACTATCACTCATGAGAGCATTCTGTAAGATAGATGGTACCAAATCAGCATTTCACACATAACATTTTAGTTGTTCACTAATTGTTTGGTTTTACATATGGATTTAATTTGTTCATCTAACAAAGGCTGGGTAACATGAACACATATGATTTAGCAAATATGCAAGATTGTATTTTAAAAAAAAATTCACAACTACTGTGCTTGCTAGAAGGAAGTGCCAGGGGCCCTCCCAGTGTGAATTGTTAATTACTTTCCTCTTCAGCTGCCATAAAGAACTCATTAAATGCCGAATTATTTCCCTAAACAATCAGTAGCACTGGTTCCTCTTTGGCCTATGTGCTTATTTATTAAGAACTACAACTTCCTTAATTGATACGTAGATGCAAAGGAAAGGGAAACCCAACAGCGAAGGTATTTTTGAGTCACTTGTCGTCAAGGAAAAGATCAAAAATATTCTTCAGCAATGAAAAGACGATTTCGTTTTCAGGCCCCAAAATCTATAAAGCAGGAACATGAAGCTTTTCCAAATGTCCTTACATTTTGTTTTACCCTTAGGACATGGGAAATATCACCCTGATATGTCTGTTGCTTCTTAAAGGTATAAATATTTCTTTTTATATATATATGTGTGTGTGTGTGTGCGCATATATATATATAAATATATAAAAAAACCCCAGGAGAGTATAGTTGTAGCTCTTCTTCCACTTGAATGAAAGCACTGCTTGAACAGGATTATAGTATGAAAAAGCACTTCTGTTTGTGAATGAGGAGACATTTGAAAATAGATTCTTTGGGAAAGGTGAGTGAAGATGGCACTACAGGAACCACTTTGAAAGATACAATAAAATTGATGTTTTTAGGGAAGTCACAGAGACTCAGAAGTCAGGGGTTAAACAGAAAGAAAAGTGAAGTAAAAATGAGAACTTGTAAAATAGTTGCATTAAAATATTTGCTATCAAAGTGTTCATCTGGAATGTCTAAAGAAGAGCCTGTCCTGACAGTGCAATGACTTAAACTCACTGGGGGCTGGCAGGTGCAAAGCCTATGCAAACTCAATGGGGCTGTCCCACAGCATGCTGACACCTCTGAGTGCCACAGAAGCCAACGGGTATTGAAAGTGTTCAGTGTTTTACAAACTAAACCCTGGGAAAGTCCAAGAGCAATAATTTGTGCTGGGAAAAAATAAAATACAATAAAATTTTTAAAATATAATAAAATAAACCAAACCAAAACAACGGTCTTGATAGTAAAAAGATAGTGAGACATGGTGCTGTGATAAAGAGTGAGTGGTGCTGCCTCCTGAGCACAGCTGAAGGCAGTGGGAAGATTGGTGGAGGGCTTTGCAAGGCTGACTGTAGAGAGGGAGGAGTGATTGCTGTGAAAGACCTAAGAGCAAAATATCCACAATGTGAAAAGCTGAGCAAAGACTGATCAGTAGCAAAATGCCACCGAATATAGAGAATAAAATAATGAATGAATGTTATGTTTTGTAGCAGCTGAGCCAGATAGCAGGCAGCAGAGATCATAGGATGGCTTTGGACCCAACAGGCTCCTACAGAAATCAGGGCAATGTTATTAATAGCGTGACATCAGATGGTGAACTTCAGTAACAACCCTGCTTGAGGTGCTCGTCTTTTGGCAATGCTTCTGGGGTTTGTCAGGACCCATGCTTGCCATGATCTTTTGCAACCCCAACCAGTACTGGGTGACAGGGGCTGCTAAATGGTAGTTACTGTTTCTAGGAGACAACACTGACAAATGTGCATTCATTTATCCTGCAGAAAGGTTTATTAGGCCACAAAATAACAAACCATGTGATTGACAACATCATCATTTCATATCAGACGTAGTTCTGGCCATATTGCTGTTTTCCCTGGTCACACCAGTTTTCTGGGTGCTGCTCTCAGGACACACAGAGACCAAGGCTTTGCTAACACAGTAACAGAGTGCTCAGGACACCGTTACTATTTTGATGTGTTTTGCTCTACTTTTATAAGTACATTCAGTGACGCCTGATGTATTTGCTCACAGAATGTACAGCACAACCTGGGCCTGATTTTCATGAGCCTTCATTGCTAATGGACAATAGCACATGGTAGATTCACCTGACATGTGGTTATGTTTTCCTATACGAACCTTTTGGGGAGGAAAAATAAATAACTGTTTGACACACACACAAGGAATGTTGGTCTGCAACCCAGGTCAATATAAGCCTACAAAATTCCTCTTGGTTTTATTGCTGGCATTGTCACTAACAATGTTCTATGCCTGTTATCTGGTCAGAGGAATTCTTCTGTTATTTCAAGGCATTCCAGTACATGAAGCTTAAAGCTGTCATCGATGTGTATGCAGTTTATAAAATAACGTTACCGTTACCTCACCATCCAGTTCACTTTGCAGTGTCGTCCCTCCGAGCATCCTGCCCTGCAGTACGACAATGTCACACTTTCCTCCCAGTGACCTCCCTCAGTGAAGTCCATGGCTGTGGTTTTCATAGTCATTGAATCATTATGCTGAAAAAGTTGTTGCTGATTCCATGTTTCTGCTGAAGATTAGTGTGAAAGGCTGTTCAGTGTCAGGCACTGTCTGACCTAGAGCAACTCAATCTGCTATTATCGACTTAATTTCAAAAGCCCCCAAACCTCCGTTGCTCTCTTTACAGTCTGGGACTCTGTAGAAAAATTGTGTCACACACTGGTGATCTCAGACTCTGTCCTGGCAAACACTGCCAAGGGCTGGAGTGTGGGAGCTTCCTCTGGCTGATGCTGACAAAACCAGATCATGTTTCTTGTTCCTCCTCCTCCCCCATCCCTATTTACTTTCTGGCTTTCCAGGTATTCAGCAACAGACCATGTAGCTCTTTACACATCCCCCGTATGCCCAGGCATGGATGGTCTTTTTGACCTTCCCTAATTCTCATACAGTCATCAATGAAGCCAGGACCATGGTCAAGCACTACATCACTTTACCAAGCTGCCATCCTCAATTCCAGAGATGAAGAGTTCAAGCACAATGTGTCCTCTCTCCTGGAGAAAACAAGCATTTTGTAGTTTTCTTCCTTCTGATGATCTTACGTGTTTTATTATCTGAGGTGGTAGATCTTTGGAGCAACCATTTTCATTTTTAACGTGGCAGTGCTGTGCATTCTGACCAAACCCAGCAGCAGAAAGTAGTGAGCCATCGCCTGCTGAGAATACTTGGAGCTAAAAATCCCTTGTCTGTCTCCTAACACAATGTAACCAAATCATTTGGCCCCTGGGATGTACCACTGGGGAACTGTGGCTGAGGTACAAGCAGAGACATGGCGAAAAGAATTAAGAAATATAAATGAATTGGATAATAATGCAAATGAAGGGGGAGGAGGTGCTGGAAAGAAATGGGGGGGTTAAGTCATGAAATATTCATGAGCAAGCAGGCTGAGAAGGACAATGCACAAAAAGAGCACAAATCTAAAGTGAAAAGAATCAACGAAGAGATGTAAACCCCAGTTCTGACAGACCACCTATCAAGACAAGTGAAAAACAAAAGGCAGAAAGAAGCCTATCATTTTTGTACTATGCTGCTGAGAAGTCTTTGCAAGGTAGTCGCGTGTGTGTGCTGGCAGACACTGGTACACCAGTGTAACTCAGTTGACTTTGGGTCTATCACTGCAAAACTCTCAGAAATTTATCTGGAAACTAATGTAGTCCACATCAGACTTTTTTGAACTTAGTGTAATAAATCCCAACAAGCTGCTATAAGGAAACAATTTCAAGTAACCATGTTGCTCTTTCTAGGCTCCTATCCTAAACCTTCTTCCCTGTAAACCATCACGTTATCATTACAGCTGAAATCTCCCCTGGGATATAACTAAAGGTATCATTTCTCACTGCCTGCATTAAGCCACTGTGATATTTCTGACCTGTGTATGTACAGCCTTGAAAGTCACAGACTTGCAAAGCAACTGACACTGAGATTCCTCACAGCAGATGGTACCCACAGGCAGGTGAATGGCTACAGGAGACTTACTCTGACAGTACAGAAGTGGAACTGAGGAAACCCCACTCATTTTACTTCACAGACCCTTTGCAGTCTCCTGACCCTACTGTCTGAATTAGAATTGCCTTAGAATTTCTAGTTCAGAGTTTGTTTACAGCACTGGGTGCTTCTTTTTCCTGATAGTTGTTCAAGGTTGTAAAGATTTGTCTAAAAATAAAAATTAGAACATGTCCCTTGCGCACATTTCTGTCTCCTTTCTCAAATGAGACCAACCAGAAAGCAACTGACACTAATACTCCCAGCCTTGGTTGAATATAGAACATTGCAGAATACACCAGGGCACCGGGGAGTGCATGGTGGCTCTGTGAGTCATCCTGGTGAAAGACGAGCATTGTAACCCAAGGTAAGCTGCTAGGAAGGGATGCTCTTTTTGCAGAAAACTCTCTGATAGGAGAAACAGAAGTATGTGCTCAATGCATCTAGAAATCTTCACAGATCAATGACATTTCCTTGGTTCTTAAGGGTCTTCCATGTCTGGGGCATCCACTGTAGATACTGCCAAAATTCCCTTTCTGTATTAATCTGTTGGGCTCTTGCATACTGCAGAGCTCACTTTAAATTATTATCATCAGTGTGAATCTAAGCATATTTTGTTCTTATTTTGGCAGTTGAGAGTGCATTGTCTCACTGTCATTCTAGCTTCTTGTCTTTCTGCTTGGAATTAAAAAAGAACTTGGAAGCATTTACTCTGATTCTGTACTTAAATGCCACGTAATCTTATTCCAAATATCTGTGAACAGAAAAATAATTCACTTTTGGAATATTTTCCTATACTTTTGCTTTAATGGCATTTGTGAGACACTCAGAGGCACTGTCTGCATTTGAAGATCCTTTATTACAAAGTGATTTCCAAATTTTAGTAATACTATTTTATTTTGTTTTCATGGCTGGCTAGGATGTTAGACAAGGACCTAGTACACTAAAAAGCTGTATCTCTGTGTGGGATGTGAAAATGCTTAAGAAAGCATTTTGATATTCAGGAACATTCTCTCATAATTTTCTTGAAAATTTAACATTTTGTACAATCTGCTGAATTCCAAGAGGGAAAAACATCCTACAGTGTTGTCAGACCTTTACATAAAGATGATTCCCTCTCCTTCTGCTACTTCTGTCTGAGGAATGGGTGTTCTATTAACCAGCAGGAATTTTCACTAAAGACACAAGTATCGTCTCTTTCTCCTAGAGGAGTCTATCTTGGATTTTTGCAGGTTCTCATCATCATTTCATCAAAGATCTAACAGATTGCAACAGACACCCCAGCTGGACTCCATGAGGTTGTTGATTCTTCCTCTCCCAGTTGTAGAGTGCTGTGCTTGGAATGAAATGATTTACATTACTGCTAACTACCATTACTAATTTTGCAGAGGTTTGCAGCTGGGGTTGGGAAGCCTGAGTACTTTTTTATGCTGGTGGTTGCCAGTGGTAAATGGAGTTTGTAAGAACAACCTTAGATCAAGTTTTGTCTCAGTACTAGAAGCTTTTGTAACTCTGAGCAGTGTCTCCACCCAGTCTGAAAGGGTTTGCAAGCTTTGCAGAATAAGAAAGCTTTCAGGCCCCCATCTAAGGTGAATAAAAGTGCTTTAAGTTGTGGTGGTTCTGGGACAAGAACCTCTGACATCTGCTATCTAGGATTGTGTTTCATCAGTGTTTTGGTGTGATCAGTACATGAGAAATGAATGCACTGACAACTGAAAGCCAGACTTCTGTCCACAACTACCTGTGGACAAGTGACTGCGGCTGGGAACATTTACAAATGTATCTTACAGTTTTTCATTCCTTACTCTTTGAAACCAAAGTTCCTCCATTGGTAGAAAGTCAATATATTGCACCAAATTTTGTCCTTTAGACTTCACTCTGACATGCAATGACTAAATGTTACTCTGATGTTTGACCTCAGTCACAAACCATATACTGTCTGGTAGTCTAAGAATGTTTAGCCCACGTCTGACCTCATAAATCATTAGTGGAGTGTGGAAATGCACAATGCCGTCAGGTGTAGTGCGTGGCGCGGAGAAGAATGCTTCAGGGTGTTGCGTAGGTGCCACCTGTCGATGAGAAGAGGAACAATTCTGTCAATGAAAGTACAGCTGGAGTTGCTTTCTCTTTCCACATCTCTCTACTCTTTCCCATTGGAATATACTTTAAAAGCATTTTTTTCAGGATGCATCTTGATCTACTTTTTTCATTACCTTCACTCCTGGTGCTTATCTCCTGCAGTTCATAAAACATCTATTTTGATGGGTACATTTCTCTTCTCCCAGTTCTCCAGAGACATTACAGGTCTGTCTTCAATTTCCTCATTCTCTTGTCATGCACATTTGTACAGCGATTTCAGCAGCTCTCATATTCAAACCTTGTCCATGCTCTGAAGTTTTTCAAGTCTTCCTCCTCATTTCTAAGCATTCTCCTGTCACATAATGCTGCTTCATTTCTTGCTGAGTATCTTCTTAGGAAATAACAACACAGTCCTCCCTGTTGCTCCACTCTGTAATAATGTGCTGTCACATTCATCTAGTATTCAAATTCCACTGCTTCATGCAAAACATCCCTTAATAACATTTCTAATAAGTGTATTTGTTCTTTCCCTGCAGCTATGACTCTCTAAGATCACTCCCCAGCCCTGACTTTTGTAACTTCTTCCATACGTCCTATGATCTGGAATTTCTTGCTCCGTTCTCCCCAATAGTTTGTATAAAATCTATTTATTAGTTCTCAGCCTGGTGATCTGACCATATCCTTCCATCTTCTCTGCCACATAATTCTATCTGCTAAGCATTACTTTCCACCTCCCCTTACATAGGTCTCCTTAACTCACAGTGAACCACCTTGGACTTTTTGGAGATGCTACAGGACCTGTAATTCAGCTGCACAAAATCTCTTCTGGGAACCTTGCACCCTTATGTAAGAAAAAATGCTCAAAATCTAAGGAGAAGAACAAAATGTAACATTTTCCAGCATTTCAAACCCCATAGAGAATCAGTGATGACAAATTTAACAAACAATTGTTTGTGTCCGACAATATGACAACAATTGAGCAAACAGCTGTTGCTCCAGATGGAATATTATGATGGCTGGTGGGTCCAGGTGCATCACTGAATAATCAACCAAGCATTGGCATGTTGGCTTATTCTTGGTTGTTTTGATGGAACTTTCACCAGTTTCTTCAATGCTCTGCTCTCAATCCTTAAGAAACCCTTCTTTGCACAGTGGTGTATTAATGTGTTGAAATTTAAATAGTAGGGAGAGGAAGTAAAGTTGTTGTTAATAGAGAAGAAACTAGGGACACAGCCTGTTACAGTTCTATAAGCATACTCACCTTCACATTATCAAAGATGATCACAGGAGCTGCTTGCTGTACTTTGTCTTTTAGATATTCTTAAATTGTTCAGGAGCAGAGAGAGCATTTTACCTATAGATAGCTTTTCTGTAGCCTCATGTTCCTGCTTGGGACACTGTGCAGGGTGCAACAATGGCTGAACCTTTATTGTCTGCTTTCTGAGAACCGAACTCAGATCGATCATAAATGCCACACAGGTCCCTGAGTAAGTTGGATTCATTTGACTGGAGGTTTAAATGTCTGAAGTTCTATAGCCTGTTACCAGTACCCTGAATCATCCTATTATCTGACCTGGTTTAGTGCCTAAAAGGAAAGAATATGTCTCAGTATCCCTGCAAAATAACCTTGAAATACAAATCCAAAGGTCATCTAGGAAATCCCTCATGTTCCTGACTCAGTCTGGTCATCTCCTTCCAGAAGAGAATCTTCATATCCTTAAACCTTATCTCAAGAGCACAGCAACACAGGGAGCTAGTATTTTTAAAGATGATACTCCCTTTCCTCTCTTTGAGATAAACTCTGAAGGAGTGCAGGAAAACCATTTATAAAATGTCCTGTAGGTTTGGTTTTTTTTCTGGATATTTACCTTTCTTGGCAGTTTGGTGATAAATCCGTAAAGGTTCTTAAAAATTCCTCATAACTTGTGTTCCCCCCATGCTTACTGTAATGTTTTTTTAAATATATTGCTCATTGGCATACTAGTACAATCATGGGAGATGAGATTTAGTGTTCTTTGGTGAATCAATACCAAGGTAAAGAATTCACACGCCAAGAAACCTGTTTTTAAAATACTGGGGTTATTTGTTTGGAGAAACGTTTCTCTTCTCCCCACTAAGTGCAGAAAGTAAGTTATTAATGCATGGTGCTGCCAAGGGAGCACGTTGTTACTGCAGCCAGAGAGAACCCAGCCACTAGCCAGAAGCCTGACAGTGATCTTATGGAACCAAGGCAATTCACTAGAAGGGATTCTGCACGTCCTGAGTCTTACTTTAGTAACTTTGATTGCAGGGTGTATTTATAGTATAAAGGAAAACACATTCATTGTTTGCAACCCTTCCCGTTAAAAGGCTTGTGAATATGAAATTTTTCTTAGTGTGAAACTGTCTCCTTGAGTCCTTTGTAGGTATGAAATAGCACAGGCTCTGCTAAAATTCATTCTTGGGGCCACACTGGGTCTCCTGTTATTTTCACATTATGTATCTACAAGGCTAGAAGGACCAGGGGGTGGGGGAAGAAGAACTGTTTGTTCTCCCAAAATGACAATAATTGTTTTTATTTTTTAAAAGTGATAATTAATTTAATAAAAGCAATGATATAATTGTAGCCAGGGGGATATCCTGCCCAAAATAATGGAGCTATATTAAGAAGCAATACATTTGGTACCTAAACTGCTTGATACTTTAACTTTGTCTTTAATTTGGAATTGCTCTGATGCCTATTGATTAGTTTCTTCTGAAACATGAGCATCTGTTACAAAATATTGATTTTTGCATCACCTTTTAGCCAAGTGGGTTAATTGAATGGTGCTTGGGGAAATGATTTCAGATGCAGTCTCTGTCTAATACTTGTCTTCAAAGAGCTGATGGAATAGTTTGACATTTAGCCAGGTATCTGCTAAAACTGGAGCTTGAGCAATGAGAACGTGTACCTGAGGTAGCAATTAAAGTTACAATTTGAAGAAACTTTGTTTGTTCCCTGTTTAGACAAAACAAACAAACCAAAGGCCAGATCTGGCTTCCATTTGAGTTAGTGGGAGTTTTGCCACTGTTTTAACAGTTGACTGTTGGACTACTGATATCTCAGGGAACACTGGGTGCCCCCGTCCTTGCAGTTTAAATTAGTAGAGACTACTGACTTGTCATGCAAACCCATGACCCATATTTACAGGGGTGTTTTGTACTGGATATATTTGCAGTACTCAGGTCAAAATAGTTTCTTTTGGTGGCAGGTCTTAATACAAATTTCAAACCTAGTCTAGGCTTCAGTCAGCACTCAGCAGACAGTATGCTTATTTGCCAGGTAACATGTTGCCTCATTAAAACAAGACCATGTATTTCTAACCCTTCACCTTCTCAAATACTGAAGGGGAAAAGCAGGTACATTTTATCGACTGAGTCCCACTAAATATTCCTAGTAATTCTACATTTATTTGTAAATCATTGTGGAAAAGACAATAATGCAGTAAAGCTTTTTTATTAAAAATAACCCTTTTCTAAAAAAGTACACTCTAAAATGCTGATGACAAACCATAAAATAATGGATTATTGCTGCACAATAATAGCAGTGTCCCACCATCTGCTGATCTGTATATCTGTCAGGAACAGTCAATATTACTGAAGCATTGAAAATACAATCAGAAAAAGAGGTGGTAAGCGATTTCTGTTTCTCCTTTCTGCAGTCTGTGTTTGGATATCTCTTGTCCAAGTGTTCCACTGGCATCAGGTTGCCTTGCAACTATCTTTCTTCAAATATTTGTGAAGCAGAAGGTACATGAGTCAATGTTTTGGGGTGGTAGTGCTTGTCTTGTATTGTACATCCGTTAGTGAATTCTTTTTCTCAGTTGTCATTACTCTGTTGCATTGATTTGGTGGTTCCAGGCATCCATACAGCCCATTTTGCTTTGGGTTTTGGCTTCACTTTACTCTGCTCATGCAAGGGACCAGAGAAATAGACTCCTAGATGAGGATGCATCTGTTTCAGTGAAGATTTCTGTTCCTTCTCTAGAGTCTAAAGACCTTTGTATGTAATTAATATGCTCCACTGATTTAGTTTGCTGGCTTCATTAAGCTATAAAGGAAAGGTACATAGATGTTTATGGATTGTAAGTTAGTGAGCTATTAGGATAAGAGAAGCAGGTTGCAAAGCCCAATACAACATTTTTCCTGTATAATTTAACAAGTAGCTCAATAGATAAAAATACATGCATCAGCTTTGCCAGTGAAATTCGGCTGTTTTCTCATTAATGTGTTATATGAAGGATAAATGTAATGAAGGATAAAACAGATTCCATTTTATATCCATGAAACAATTGAGTTGTTTATACTTGTGGTGAGAACCTAATTAATTAACTTTTGTGTTACCTTTTGTCAGAACTCTTTGCTATCCACATTCCCTAAGTGAGAACAGTGAGCTTGATTCTTTCCTTGCATTAAGAAAATTTACCACATTCCAACTTTGTTGCCTTTACTAAATAATTCCTAATTTGTCTGATGTGAGATTAAAATCATCAGGTCATTTAAGATGACCTAAGTGGCTGTTGGCACTGGAAGGGGCAGTTCTGCCCTGGATGTTTGCTTCCATCACCCTCCTTGTGCCTGTATGGGTGAGGGAAATGAACTGCTCTTCTCAGCTACCTTCCCTCCCTCCCCTTCTTGTCCCAGCCATAACCTCCAGCTACTTACCTTCATTTGCCAACTGTCACTTGCAAGACCACTCTCCAGTCCACTTTAGCTTGCCAGGTGTATTGAGGGTAAGGAAAAGTGGCATCTTACGCAGTTTTAGTTAATTAAATTAGCTCAGCAAAAGGTGACTGATAGAACTGAGAGTGTAGATAACACAGAGAGCAGGGAGGTGAAATAAAAGCATGCTGCTGTCCCTGCTGCAGAGCTACTGTGACAGCTCAACTGCTCACAGAACCACAGCTCAGATGCTCAGGCAATTCTAAATATTTTACAGTATTCAGAGAAAAAAAAAAGGGAAATATTTTCAAATTGGAAGGCACGTACTCTGTTAATAATTGTATCAGATCGTCCTAATTCTTCCATTTATTAAAAAAGCAAGTCCAGCTGGAATTAAATGATTCTTCACTGGAAAATGATTCCTTAAATATACACAGATACGTTTGGCCTGGAGAAATACTAGTTAGCATTTGATTTTTGTTGTCATCCCACTGACCAGTTAATTGTTGTGGGCTACCTACTGCTGCCCAGCATTCATGCCTGAGCCAAATGTAAACTGAGCTCAGAATATGCTACAAGCTGACCTGAACTAACAATTTCAGACAGCATCTGAACTGTAATTCTGGCCCTGCAGGCCCTTCTCATCTGACTGAACTCTGCTCAGTAGTTCCATTATATCAATAATGTGGAGTGGTTAGTGCTCCATCTGTAGCTGATCCAAAACGTCTTAATTAAAAATATTTTAAATATAAAAATTAGACTATTTTTATATTAGATATATTTTAATATAAATTAAACTATTGTCAAAAGAGGTCTCTTTCATTCCTGAAGGGGAAAAATACTGGCGAAAAAACCCAGCTACCTGAAAACTGGGAAGACAAATTGATTTTGACCAAGACTACATTAATATCTTGTTCAAAACCAAAACTTCCTTGTTTCTAGTTTGTATTTTTGACTTTAAAAAATGCTTTTATTGAAGGTATCAATGGTAAAGGGACTCATTTTCTAGCTTCTGTTACCCATAAATATCTGATACTCTGAGCTGGGAAGAAGCAGAGGAACAGCAATGGCCCTATGTCTCACAGCACCTTTTTTTCTGATACTGACGGACACCTAGTGCAATTTAGAACCAGTTTAGAAGTTGTGTTGTAGCTCAGATTTTTCCTTCTAGTCTTCCTAAGTTTGGGAAGCAAAGTGTTACTGCCATTTCTTGTCTTGTTCTGTCTGATGTCTTCTAGGGTGAGGTCTAGAATTGGGGTCATTTTACTAAGGCTCGAGAACTGGAGATGCTTTCCAGTATTTTATATACAAAATTTTTCTTCAAACTGCAATGTGATTATGTAATGGCAAGTTTTGTAACAAAATTCTGGATGCAAGAAAGACATTCCTTCCAGGCTTTAGTGGAAACTGAGCAGTACTAGATGGAGACAGGAAAAAGGACGAGCCGTACTACTGCAGCTGCAGTGCTTCCAGCTACAGTGAGACATGGCGGGGGAGTGTGCTGGTTCCGCTGCACACACGTTAAACCCTGACAAACCATGGTCCTGTGCTGCACACACATTAAACCCTGACAAACCATGGTCCTGTGTGCACACACGTTAAACCCTGAGAAACCATGGTCCTGTGCTGCACACACATTAAACCCTGACAAACCATGGTCCTGTGCTGCACACACATTAAACCCTGACAAACCATGGTCCTGTGTGCACACACGTTAAACCCTGAGAAACCATGGTCCTGTGCTGCACATGCATTAAACCCTGACAAACCATGGTCCTGTGCTGCACATGCATTAAACCCTGACAAACCATGGTCCTGTGCTGCACACATGTTAAACCCTGACAAACCATGGTCCTGTGCTGCACATGCATTAAACCCTGACAAACCATGGTCCTGTGCTGCACATGCATTAAACCCTGAGAAACCATGGTCCTGTGGTGCACACATGTTAAACCCTGACAAACCATGGTCCTGTGCTGCACACGCTGCTTGTACAATCCTTCCAGCTGATGTGCATGATGGAAGGAATTGTATGGGCATGTCATACTTCAGGTATCTTGATAACAGGTACTTGCAAGACTTTAGTTTTGTTTATACAGGACGCAGCTGGGAGCTGATACTGCTGCGAAGCAACACAATATACTGCTGAAGCCACGGCTATCTAAAATTTTGGTACAAAAGGAGAAGTGCAAACAGAACCACTTTACAAGCCTTAAGGGTGAGGCTATAGGCTCCCTCTCCCTGGTATATAATCATGTCTGCATGCACATATACACACTCCCACTACTAGCTTGCTCCATTTAACTATCACAGAGTCCACTGTAGTACAAATATACTTACCAAGGTTTTCCTTACATATGGACAGATTTTCATAAGAGCTCAAATAGTGTTTCATTACCTAATGAAATGGATAGGCTTTTGAAATTGCTTTAACCAGCAACTGTAGTGACACTTTGAACCAACCCATTCTGAAAACGTATCCCCACTTGGGAGTGCTTTGACATGGATTAAAATAGAAGAGTTCTTTGTATTTGATCTCGCCCGGTCCCAGGGGGTGAGTGGAACAGTTATCATTTCAGTATATACTGAGTCCTGTTTTTCCTTAAAATACAAGAGGGGTATTTTTCAGGATAAGAGTCATTGCATTCCTTCAGGTCTGGTATGAGGGGAATTTGAGGTGGAGTGGTGCACAGTCTGGAGTCCCCGCAAATTGTAACAAACACAGGTTCTGCCTGGGTCGGTCCAGAGCTTTTCTATTGAGAATGAACAGGCCAAACCAGGCCTTCTTAAGTCCACTGCAGTTTAGTAAATCCAAACTGCAGCTTTTACAGTATCTTTGTATCCAGCATACAGGTCAAAGTGTGCATCTGCTGAGCACCTAAGACCTACTCCCAGTTCGCATTAACAGATAAAATCTCCTGAGTTCTCTTTCAGCCCTTGCTTAGGCAAAACCCTCAAACACTGAGTCACAATTCAGCTTCATAAGACCCGTCTTGATTTGGCTAGCAACGTGCAGTTGGGCTTCATTTCTGCACAGATACTAATGCAAATGTACATAGTTGTCAGTTGAAGATTTTGTTGGGAAAATGTGAAGTCTTTTCAATCTCTTGCTGGAGACTGAATTCTTTCATCCTGTGGTCACTATTTGCCAGTATCAATAATTCACAATAAAACCCTATGCATTTTGTCAGGGATTCTGAAATTAGCCAGCACTTCTCTATCAAATTCCCCCTGCCTACCTACCCTGCTCCCTCAGGTTTCCCTAAGCAACAGGTTTGGGGCCCTGGAAGTTGAGGAGGAGGTATGTGAAGGGATGAGTGCAGCCCCTCTGCCTCAGAGGAAGCGGAAGCCTAGAGTGAGGCGAAAGCCTGCACGCCTTGAGACTGCCTCTGTTAGGCAAGAGAGAAGGGTATTTGTGGTAGGGGATTCCCTCCTCATGGGGACGGAGGGCCCCATTTGTAGACCAGACCCTACATGAAGGGAGGTGTGCTGCCTCCCTGGAGCCAGGGTCCGTGATATTACCACAAGGCTCCCAGGGCTGGTAAGACCCTCTGACTATTATCCTCTACTGATTGTTCAAGCAGGCAGGGATGCAATCATGAAGTGTAGCCTGTGTGCTATCAAAATGGAATTTTGTGATCTAGGGCGATTTGTTGAGGCGGGGGGGAAACTCAAATAATATTCTCATCTATCCCTACTAGTGGGAGGAGAGGTTCGGAACAGGTCAGGAGAACCCATCTATTGAATGAGTGGCTGAAAGGCTGGTGCCGGCATAGGAACTTCAGGTTTTTTGACCAAGGGAAGGTGTACTCTGCTCCTGGCATGATGACTGATGATGGGGCTCACCTGTCCCAAAGAGGTAAGCGAATCCTTGCCCAGGAGATGGTAGGGCTCATTGAGCATGCTTTAAACTAGTTAGGAAGGGGGGAGGGGATATTATGATGGCTCTTGGGGTTAGGCATGGGCTTTGGGAGACACAACGTGAGTTGGCGGTGGAAGAAGGTAAATGCCAGCAGCACAGTGACAGACTTGGGGATGTTGTTCCTTGTGATAGTGGGGAAAATTCTGGGGATTGCCCTGAGGACTCCTCAGTGGAGCCACTATTGCCCATCCCCTGTTGGAAATCTCGCTGTGATCTGCTGAGGATACCTGCACCTGCTGCCCCACTAAAATGCCTTTATACAAATGCATGTAGCATGGGAAACAAGCAGGAAGAATCAGAGACCTTTGTGCGGTCGCAGGGCCACGATCTCATTGAGATCACAGAGACGTGGTGGGACAGCCTGGATGACTGGCATGCTGTCATGGATGGCTATGTGCTTTTCAGGAAAGACAGGCTAGAGAGGAGAGGTGGAGGAGTTGCTCCTTATGTGAGAGAGCAGCTTGAGTGTATTGAGATCCACCTGGGGAAAGATGACCCATCAGTCGAGTGCTTGTGGGTAAGAATCAAGGGTCACGGTAGTGTGAGTGACACTGTTGTGGGTGTGTGCTATAGGCCCCCTGATCAAGAGGAGCGGGCTGACAGTGCTTTCTATGAGCAGCTAGAAGTGGCCTCGAGCTCCCAGGCGCTGGTCCTTATGGGGGACTTTAACTACCCAGATATTTGCTGGGCAAGCAATACGGCCAGTCGTACCCAGTCCAGACAATTTCTGCAGTATGTTGAGGACAATTTCCTGCTACAGATGGTGCAGGAACCTACAAGGGGAGGGTGGGTGCTGGACCTTGTTCTTACTAACAAGGACGGGCTCATCAGGGAGGTGAAGGTTGGGGGCAGCTTAGGACAAAGCGACCATGAAATGATCCAGTTCAAGATCCTGAGTGGAAGAAGCAAGCCAAAAAGCAGGATAGCTACCCTGAATTTTGGAAGAGCTAACTTTGATCTCCTCCGCAACCCATTAGGAGCTATCCCGTGGGCTATGCTGTTAGAAGGCAAGGGAGCCTGTAAGAGCTGGCTAGCATTTAAACAGCACTTCTTCCAAGCACAGGATAGGTGCATCCCTTTGAGCAAGAAATCGGGAAAGAGAGGCAGAAGACCTGCGTGGATGAGCAGGGAGCTAATGTGTAAACTCAAAGTGAAGCAGAAGGTTTATGAACTGTGGAAACAGGGTCTGTGCACCTGGGAGGAATATAGGGATGTTGTCAGGGCCTGTAGGGACACGACTAGGAAGGCTAAAGCCCGCTTGGAGTTGAAACTGGCAAGGGATAATAAAAAGAGTTTTTTCAGATACGTGAATAGTAAGAGGATGGCCAGGGATAATGTAGGTCCCTTGATGAATGAGGCGGGTGTCCTGGTATCGGGTGATGATGAGAAGGTGGAGATACTGAATGCCTTCTTTACCTCGGTCTTCACTCCAAAGGCCCCTCGGGATCCTGGATGAAAGTAGGAGTGTTTGTGGAATGAAGAGCTTCCCTCTAGTTGAGGTAGGGGTGGTCCAGGAGCGGCTCAAAGGGATTAATGCACACAGATCCATGGGCCAGGATGGGATATATCCACATGTGCTGAGGGAGCTGGCAGAAGTGATCGCAGAGCCACTTGCTATCATCTTTGATAGCTCTTGGAGAAAAGGAGAAGTACCTGAGGATTGGAGGATAGCCAATATCACTCCGGTCTTCAAAAAGGGCAAGAAGGAGGATCCTAACAATTATAGGTCAGTCAGCCTCACTTCTGCCCCTGGAAAGGTGATGGAACAGCTTGTTCTGGATGCCATCACCAACCAACTGGAAGAGAAGAAGGTCATGAGGAGTAGTCAGCATGGATTCACCAAGGGAGATCGTGCTCGACCAATCTCATAGCCTTCTATGATCTCATCACCGGCTGGGTGGATGGAGGGAGAGCAGTGGATGTCATCTACCTTGACTTCAGCAAGGCTTTTGATACTGTGTCCCATGACATCCTGATAGAAAAGCTGAGAGAGCATGGGATAGATGAGTGGACAGTGAGGTGGGTTGAGAACTGGCTGTCGGACCGGGCTCTGAGGGTCGTGATCAGTGGAACAAAATCTGACTGGAGGCCTGTGACTAGCGGTGTTCCCCAGGGCTCGGTGTTGGGTCCAGTCCTGTTTAATATCTTCATCGACGCCCTTGATGAGGGAACAGCATCCACCCTCAGCAAGTACCCGATGATACAAAGCTGGGAGGGGTGGCTGACACACAGGAACACTGCGTTGCCATCCAGCGAGACCTGGACAGGCTGGAGAGCTGGGCAGGGAGAAACCTAATGAAATTCAACAAAAGCAAGTGTAAAGTTTTGCACCTGGGGAGGAATAACTGTCTGTATCAGTACAGGCTGGGGGATGACCTGCTGGAGAAGAGCTCTGTGGAGAAGGACCTGGGGGTCCTGGTTGATGACAGGTTGGCTATGAGTCAGCAGTGTGCCCTGGTGGCTAGGAGAGCCAAT
This sequence comes from Porphyrio hochstetteri, assembly GCA_020800305.1. Lineage (NCBI taxonomy): Eukaryota > Metazoa > Chordata > Aves > Gruiformes > Rallidae > Porphyrio > Porphyrio hochstetteri. Next base: position 22,798,212 of record CM036917.1, read on the forward strand.
GGGATCCTGGGATGCATCAGGAAGAGTGTGGCCAGCAGGTCAAAGGAGGTGATCCTCCCCCTCTACTCTGCCCTGGTCAGGCCCCACCTGGAGTATTGTGTCCAGTTCTGGGCTCCCTGGTATAAAAAAGACAGGGATCTCCTGGAGAGAGTCCAGAGGAGGCTACGAAGATGATTAAGGGCCTGGAACATCTCCCCTATGAGGAAAGGCTGAGTGAGCTGGGGCTGTTCAGCCTGGGGAAAAGAAGACTGAGGGGGGACCTAATTAATGTTTATAAATATCTTAAGTATGGGATGCAGGGGGAATTGGCCAACCCCTTTTCAGTGTCTGTGGAGACAGGACAAGGGGCAATGGCTGCAAATTGGAGCACAGGAAGTTCCGCACCAACATGGGGAAGAACTTTTACACAGTGAGGGTGCCAGAGCCCTGGGACAGGCTGCCCAGGGAGGTGGTGGAGTCTCCTTCTCTGGAGATATTCAAGACTCATCTGGACGCCTGTCTGAGCAATATGAGCTAGGGAGCTGCTTTGGCAGGGGGGTTGGACCCGATGATCTCTTGAGGTCCCTTCCAACCCCTACGATTCTGTGATTCTGTGATTCTGTGATTCTGTAATTTCAATTGTTTTAACTGGTCAGCAGATGAAAACAAAATAAGATCTGGCCTTACCCAGGTGGTTGAATGCATTTTTGAAAGCTTAATACATTTTTACTTATCATTAGTTAGGATATTTTGAGTAAATTTGACTGAAGTTATAAACCAGTCACTTCTAAGAATTCCTTCCTATCTCCACACAGATAAGGAGATACATCATCCTATTTGCCATTTAATTGTGATTACAATTTTAATTCATTGTTCTTAGTATCAGGTATTTGGGAAAATTTCCAGCAAGTAATAATTTTAAAGCGTAGCATTATTGATTATAGAATCAAATATACCCCATATATCCAAGTTCATCTCATAGGTCTAATAGCACATCCCAGCTATGTCAACAAAGCTACCGTTTTGCCTCTGATTTTTTCTGTAAGATTTTAACTAACTCAAATTTCCCTTCCAGATGGTACGTGGGTGTAGTAGAGCTGCATATTCTAGGAACCATCCTCAGAAGTAAAGGTATTTTGATGAGTCATCTTGATGTAAACGGCTTGAACTGTGCATGGGAGTTCAGTGTCATTGCTGCTGAGTCATTCTGGCATTTCTATCTTACATGTTCCTTCTTGAAAAATAAAGGGCTGGGGAGCACAGGTAAGTTGGCTTGATGTACTGGAGGAGATAAGACTAAGAAACTGTTGGGGATATCTGGGCTTATGAAGAGAAATTATGAGCTGCACCTGGTTGTTACTTGAATGAAATCCAAATGAATATTTAGGGAATATTTGGACAGTACACACTATGGCTGTCATTTGTTCAGTACAAAAGTGGAAATTGCGTCTGCTCATACTACTCTCAGCCTTAAACACCCAAATCAAAGGCTTGCTCAAGGGAAAGCAGCTGATTTTGATTTGTCTATGTTTTTAAATCTTACTTCTTTATGGGCTTTTTTCCTCCATTTGGAGATTTTTTGAGGATGTCTCTGTACTTCTAATTCTCTGCACAGGCCTGTTATTAAGCATTCTAGACTTTTTTGGTCTTGTAAAGCATGTCTGCTAAGTGGTACTGCATTTGGTTCGAGTATCCCGTATTGCTAATGTATTGAAGCGGTTTCCACACCACCTGCAAATATCTTGCATTTCTTGCTGGTTTGGTTTATTTTTTATTAAATACTGGGGTGACAGTTTTCTTTTTGTTGCTGCTGTTTGTCTCTTGTTTTCCCCAGAGTTTAGACCTGAGTACCTTTTGGCTACTACTGTGAATCTCTTTCACAGTAATATTTTGAACCAGGTCTTACATGCTGCTTGGTGTTAAGGAAAAATTTTCTTCTTGTCCTTTTCCTGAATTAGCTGATCCCAACAATAGTTATTCCTTTAAAGTGATATCCATTGGGTAATGCTAAGGCAGGCAGGCAGTCAATTGGCACAGAGAATCTTCAAATTATTTACCTTCCTAATTTCCAGTGGAGAGTCTGCAGTGAATCCTGCTGCAGAAGCATTCTTCTGATTAACTGTTGCCAAAGAAACGATAATGATCCCACTGTGACAAGTAGTTCTGAATGAAAAAAGTATAATCAGTAGAGAAAAATCTTGACCTGACAGAAAGAAGGCTTGTGAACTAATTAGCTACTTCAGTTTCCACTAGTCTCTGTAGTTACTTCTTTTGTTGGAACAGCCTATTTAAATGTCTTTGAAAGATTTAAAGAATGTTTCACAATCTGCCAGTGACAAGGCTTGTGTTAAACCTGTTCTCCTCCAGGTTTCACAGGTGCATGTGAGAAAATGAAGAGGTGGTGCTTTTACAGATACTTATCTTACTCCTGTTGTTTTGTCCAGGTTGTTCTCAGTCTCTGTGAGAACACTGATACAATTCCTTCAGTCCACTAGGATTTACAGTGGTCACTTCCTATCCCTCTGATTTACTGAAAAGGAACGTGACACTGCCTTTTTAAGACATATTGTCATCAATATGATGAAAATAAACATGAAATACGTAATGGACATGTCAGATGGGATTTTACACTGATGTATCTCAGACTGGAGTAAAGATGTTTGTATGATGAAGCTGAGATATTCAAATTGCAGTTCTCAGTTCTGTAATTGCCTCCCTTTGTGACAAGTCATATATAATTTTCAGTGCCTTGCTTTTTCATTTGGAAATTTATGATAGCTCTTCTTTATAGGGGAGAGGTTTTATGAAGTACTTTTATGAATTTGAGGCAAATAGATAATATGGTGATGTAGCGACACTTGAGATCTCAAAGGGGAGGATGTTTGAACCTTTGCATTGAGCTGCCTTCATTGAGCAGTGGTTAATTCAACAGGATATGCTGCTCCATAGCAATATAACTCCTACACAGTGATGACATATTAGAATACAGCTGACACCACTGGATATGATCCAGTGTGCTAAAGGGCACAGCCTCAGAGGCCTGATGCAAACTGAGTCCTCTCCCAGCAGCCCTGTCACAGATGCACCTCTCCATTCCCAGAGTGTTTATCACCTTTGGTATATAATTTCTTCCTAGTCAGCTCCACATCATTTTTAGTAATTAATCGCACCCCTCTTGACTCTCATCAGGTCTTTTATGGTTATTCACTGTGTGATGAAGATTTAACCAGCCAGCTACAGGAAGACAGCCTGTTTCCTTCATGCACTTGCCCAGCTCCCTGCCCATGGTGGAAGCATGGGCCTGACTTGTGTTCTGGGCTGCCGGCACAGCAGCTGGGGACCTCGAAAAGTCTCTGCTGTTAATAATGGCAACCACAGGGAGAATACACACGCTTAGAAAAAGCACAGAAAGATCTAAAATCTGTGTAACATCGGGGAGACAATGCTATGCACTGACCTGTTGTTATATCCAGAGTCTTGCAGATACAGTGTACTGTACCTATGCCCACATTCTGGGTGACAGCAAGCTGCGCCTGTGCTACCAAGTAACTGGTATGTGATTTTCCGTTTGGGTGGCTGCCCAGGGCGTGTAAGGCATCCTTATCCTTGTTTGCATTCACAGATTAACAGATAATTAAGTACTTGTAGCGAAGCACGTAAGACTTCAACACTTCACCACTCCGGAAGATACTGAAGCAGCCGTACTCATGGGCTTTTATTCATAGAACCATGGTTTCATCTAGCAGAAGGCACTGCAGAGAGGCCCATCTGATACACTTGTCCCCGGGCAAGGCGAACGCTGCCTCACACCACTACTCCTGCTGTTACAAGTAGGAAGGTGACGGCGTTAGGTACAGCCGAGCGCCGCAGCAAAGCCTCGCACGTCCCCCTGTGCTGCGGGCAGTTCCGTGCTTGAGCTCCAGTCAGCGCTGCCCGCCACCGAACAGCTGCTGGTTTAGCCGCCTCCCCCTGACGGACGCGAACGGCGCCGGCGCCACCTCCACGGGGCCTCGCGGCCGGGCCGGCGCTCGCCTGCCCTTGACAGACACCGCGCACCGGCAGCTCCCGCTGCGCTTTCGCTGCCGCGGCGCTGCCAGACCCGCCAGGGTCTCCGATCGCCCTACACCGACTTCCGCGGCGGAACGTTTTTGGCGGGAGGACGCGCGCGGGCGGAAGCGGCGGGTTCGAGCGCGGCGCACATCCGGTGTCGTCCCGCCGCTCGCGTGCGTCGCTTCCCTCATGGCCACTTCTGTGGTGAGTCCGGGCGGCGGCGGGCGGCTGGGCCGGGCCTGGCTTCAGTGGGGCCGCGGCTCTGGGGCTGCGGAGAATCGCCGCCTTGCTGAGGCGAGGCGCGGCACGGAGGGAAGCGCGGGCTCTCTCGCCCCGGGCTGCTGAGTTTCAGAGGACGAGACTGAAGCCGTGGGGAGTGCCGCCGGGTCCCGGCCGCGGTGGCGGGCGGGAGCAGGCAGGGAGGGAAGCGGCTCTTTGCGGGGGTGTGCACACTGCTCCGTCCGACTGCTCACTCAGCCTCCGGCTGTCTCCGGACCAGAGCTGATGGCCTCCCCCGAGGCCTTCCCACTTCCAGCCCCTGCAACATCCATGTACAGAGGCCTCGGGCCAGGCAGAGGGTTGTGCGACGAGCCACCGCGTTTTATAGAGGCTCTGTAAATTGGCCATCTCCTTGGAATTGTCCTCAGAGCCTTACAAGGGTTTGGCTTTTTTAGTGATGGCTTTCCTGTGATTAGAGGTGATGAGACGTTGGAACAGGAGTCTGGAGAAACTGAAATCTTCATCCCTAGAAATGTTCACAGCATGACTGGGGATAGGCCCCTGAGCAGCCAGATCCAACTTGGGAGTTAGGTTAAGCTTTGAAATTGGCTCTGCTTTGAGCAGGGATTTGCACTGGCTAATCTCCAGAAGTTTCTTCCTACCTGAATTCTTACTGGAATACAAAAACATATTCTGGGCTATGGTTACAAAGAACGGCTTATTTTCCATTTAGTTGATATTGCAGGCACCCTAACAGCTCATTTCGGTCTCATAGGGTGTCTGTAATGCTCTCCCTCACAGCCATTCTGTGTGTTTGGCAGCTATGGCAATATATTTAGTGGCTGGTTAGAAAGGGTATGTGTTTGAGGATGTGCAGATTGAGAGGTAATGGCCAATAACATAGCAGGCTGAGATATAATCACTGTTCTCTTCCTAGGAGGTGTACTATCCTTCACCTCCCTGTGCCAGAGTTTCCCTTGGCACTTGCTGGAATACAGCACCTTAAAGACTACTTTGTTGTATGTGCTTGGAATTGGCCTGTGGGTTCAGAAATTGCTGGAGAAGATAGGAAGGTAAAGAGCAGGCTTGTGTCTTTACAGAGGGAAATCAAAAGAATAGTAAGTAGTACACAAGAGTGCTTGTTTTGTGGGTTGAGCAGGGATTATTTGATTGGGCAGGAACTGTTTTGCCACTATGGAGGCTTCTCTGAATAGTATTTTTTCTTATGGTGACACTGGAGGAATTCATGGTAGTTCTGGTATGCATTCATTAAAGACTGTAAAAAAAACCCCCAAACTCCTAAGTAATTAAACTGTGAAGTATTGTTTGAGTTGTAAATATTATTAATATAATGCTGGAATGGATTACTGATAAGTGATGGTATTTTAAACAAAATATTGTATCTGAATCAAATGCAGATTTATAGAGGTATGGACAGGAAATTCAGCATCACTGCTTTCCAGGGTTGTGGCAGCCAGCAGGGAGCAACATGCAATTCGAGATGAATTTTAGGTGAAGCCATTTATTAGGTGCAATCACACAGATTATATACCTTTATTACTGCAAACGTGGCAAGCTAAAAAACTGCTAATTGGTTACACACACTGTTCACACCCCACTGATTGGTTAGTGATTATAACGAGTTCTGATAAGCATATCTTATAGCTAAACATTGTTAGTTTACCTTTGATGCCTAAAAGCATCCGCACACCTGCTGGTTTGATCCTCTTGTTATGGTTGGTTCCTAACATGTTCCGTTACTCCCAAATACCTTCCCATAACTGCTTCTTGGTTTCGGGCAGCCTGTACCCTTATCAACAAGGCCGCTGTGTTTTGAGAATGTGATTATTAGGATCCTCTCAGCATGAGTGACTTTTCCTCTCTCATGGGAACAGAAGAATATTGTCAGGATCTAAATCTTGGGAGAAGAGAGCTAGGCTGCTAGCAGGGCTGCTGTCTGCCCCGACACAGGATGGCACAGTTCAGGATCTGTAAGAGCTCAAGGGCCAAACAGCTAAACAAACTGAGCAAACAACCGAATGAGATCACAATGTAGTGATGCAACAACAAAGGCTGTTAACCTTTGGATGAATAAAAATACAGAGATGTGAGGGAGATAAGATGTGAGGAGCAGTGTTTGTTTTTGACCTGTGGATATAGCACTGGAGTGATTGATACTGGAATCCATCCAGCATGTGTCTAATTTTTATATATATCCAACTATATATTATTACATTCTACATATGTATGTTTAAAGGCATTCTGAAAATAAGACTACGATGCTGGTGTTGGGGGGTTTTGCTAACTTTAGGAAATAGGTTGAATCATCTTGTTCCTTAACTTTATTTCACAACAGGCGTCACCGCATCAAGTGTTTTCACTGAATACTTGCAGGTTCACACAACTTGCAGCTAGTTGTAGCTTATTTTTCGATGCACATATTTACAATTTAAATACAATAGTTATATGAGCATTGACAGGGAATCCTAAAACTGTCACTTGGCTAAAAGCTGGTACCTCCTGCAACTGGAAAAGGAGCTTGGAATCAATTTCAACATTATTTGTCATTATCATTCACTGAGGATGGAAAAGACCAACCAGAGTGACTTCTGGATGGAGAGATTGCATAGATGACTAGGTTGTATGTAATTGCCTAACGTTAGTAATTTGGTGTGATTTCTTCTCTCTAGGATTTCAAAACCTACGTGGACCAAGCTTGTAGAGCTGCAGATGAATTTGTCAATATTTATTATGAGACAATGGATAAAAGAAGAAGGGTATGTAGATATTTTTACAATAGTTAAAACTGTCTCGTGCATTTTTTGTTTGCTTTTCTAAGTAGCATTACACTTGAAAGTACCTAAAGTTGGTCACCATGTATTTTATTGGCCAAGTTAAGACCTATGTTCTTCATAGACAGCCCTGTGTAGGCTTTTATGTTACTGTGCAGTATTGTTGTAAAAGAGGCCCTTTTAGAAAGTGTCTTAGGCTTCTTCAGGAGAACAGTTCGTGTGCAGCTGTGTTTTAGAGGTACAGATTTGGTCAGTATGAGCCGATAAAACTTGCTTTATTTGTTTCTGAGGTCAGGATTGAGAATGTTTTTTCCAAATGTCTTTTATTAGCAGTTTTCACTTCTGTTTCTGGGGCTCTTCAGCAGAGCCTGAGGATAAAGTGAAAATATTGGCAGTTGCATGCTACTTCATAGTCACTGTGTGCAGAAATAGGTTAGGCAGAGATGTATCAACAGTTTGGAGAAGAATTAGGCAGGTACTCAGCTGTTCACAGCTTAGGAAACATTTGGGAAGTTCTGGTCTGCAGGTAGCTGTCCTTTTTAAGTTTCCGCTGTTCCTCATGGTGTTTTTTTGGGATTTTTAAACTGACATTGTGCTTTCTTGACACGATCTGTGTTGCGTGCACACAAACCTCCCCCCAGAAAAATCACCAATAAACTCACTCTGGAAAGGTAGCGCTGTCCTTTTGTTAGCAACTAGTCACTAGCTTTGGGCTCTCATCAGTATTTAAATTTGGAGCCGTATGAGTCACTGTGCTACTTACAAAGGAGAATATGTTTTGCTTAGCTTTAATTCTTGGTCAGGAGTGCTAATTGTTAAAAGGAGCTAATATTTCAGGAGGGCATTTTATCTAGTGAGATAACAGAAGCAAATCCGTAATTTACAATGTAAGATTTCAAAGAAGATTGTTTCCTATGTTGTCCGTTATATTTGTTTACACGTTTTCCCCAAATATGTATTTTCATAATCAGGCTTTAACAAGACTTTATTTGGACAAAGCCACCTTGGTGTGGAACGGTAACGCGGTGTCCGGGCAAGAGGAGCTCAACAAGTTTTTTGAAATGTTGCCGTCTAGTGAATTCCAGGTTAACGTGTTGGACTGCCAGCCCGTTCACGGTAAAGTTGTAATATAACTTCATTATTTTTCAGGTTTTTTGTAACTGTTGAAAGTGAACTGCAATTCTTACAGTGCTTAATATTTCTTTTGGAACAAGCCTAGAGAATATATTGAGGGTTGAAATGTCAAGCTGTGCATAAATAAAGCACAAATCGAGATGCAGCAACTCCACACTTTTTCTTGTGTCTGGGAAAATAATTGAAGGACTTTTTTGTTAAGCTGATATTCAGATGTGATGTGTTTTCATGTATTGAAAAGGTCTGGCTTACAAGGTTATGGTTTTGCTTGGCAATGTCAGAGTCAAGAGACCTCTACTGTAGCCTCTGATACTGACCTGCAGTATAATGCGGAACAGCTCATTAACCTTTGTGTGCTTTGATTTCTTTACATCTAGAATAGATGTTAAGTTCTTTAGGTTTCTGATTAACATCTGCTAAAGAAAGGCTTACGTAATTGAGAAGGTAATACGTTACATCTACTGGATATTTTGGGAATATCAGTAAGGAAGAAAACACATGAAAATAGAAAACCCATTAAAAAGCAGTGTTGGGGAGCAAATACACCACTGTCTGTATAAAAATGATGCAACAAAACTGTATTTTCCATGACTGTGTGGCCGATTGTTAGCCTACATTCGGTATAACCAGAATTGAAACTTCTATGTACGTCTCCTACTTCTTTACCAGTTAGTCTTTGGTTGAGTAGTTCTCTTTATACTTTTCCTCCTTGTGAAGAGCAAGCTACTCAAGGCCAGACGACAGTCCTCGTTGTGACAAGTGGGACAGTAAAATTTGATGGTGACAAGCAGCGCTACTTCAATCAGAACTTCTTGCTGACGGCACAAGCCACACCTACCAACACAGTGTGGAAGATAGCCAGTGACTGTTTCCGCTTTCAGGACTGGGCCAGTTAGCGAGGAGGACTGGCTGTGGGCAGTGACCTCTCTCATTCAGCACGTTGAAGTCAAGCTGTGCGGACAGCCGTTATCCATGCACGGGACACGCTCGCTCTTCGTGTTGCGTCTGTCACTACAGAAGGTCTACAGATGTTTCAGGGTTGATCCAAGTGGCCATGGGTATAGTAGTAAACAAAATGTGAGAGGTTGCTCGTGTTAGTTGAACCTAATAAAATGCTGAAGGCAGTGAGCTGTGTTGGAATCATTCCTAAAATGCCTTACATGCAGCTGTGCTGCCACTTCCAGACTTCTTGTATGTAATGCTGAATGCTGAAACTCTACTAAAATCCCCTTAATGTACAATTTTGACCAAACATGTAGTTGCTTTGACTTGAAAAGATCTGTTTTTACAGTAGCATCTTCCCTCTTTTGAAGAAGATGCTTGTGGCATGTAGATAGAATTCTCAAAACTATGTACTCTTGGTTGTAAGAGGCTAGGAAGGATTGGCAGTGATTTCTACTGTTTGTGAAAACAGCAAATTTAGCCCCTGAGTGTATAATCTCTCAAATAGTCCATTGGAAAGTTAATGTTACCTTCCGTGATGCAAAGGACTAAATAATCTCATCAGGTTTCCCTTTGGCTTGAGTTTCTCTGACTTTGGTTGTAGTTAATTTACGTTGATTCATACAGTGCTGAATGGAACTCCTATGCCAACTCATCACATGCACAAGAAGGACTTGAGTTACTTTTCTTTTGAAGTCTTACAGTCTTATGTACAGGTCAGCTACATAATTTCTGTTTTGCTTTAAGTGTTAATTCTGTGCTATGAAGTTTGAACTATTTTTCCTATATTCAGTCTGCAAGTTTTGAATCCCTACTGTCTTTTCAAGAAATATTGTAGTAAAAAAGTGGCACTGAAAGCGTGTATTACTGTGAAGACTTCCTTTTTTCTCCTCAGTACTGTTATTCAGAACAGGTGCTTTGATTATTTTTAACTTAGAAGAACAGCTCTGAACACAAGTACCATCTTCTTACTGTAGTTTTCACATTCTTTTAAAATATTTTAATTATTGACTGGGGGGTTTGTGTGTTGTGCTTTATGTTTGCATTTTGAAGCTTTCAGCTGCTTTAAAATATTTTTCAAGACTACAGGTGAAGACTGACCATCTTAACTTGGAAACAAGAGTAAATCTGGATATCAATGGATTAGTTTCCAATGGGTACATTTATTTTAAGCTGAGGGGAAAAAAAAAAAAAGAGAAAACTCTACATCCGTGAGAGTACATTTACTTCTGACTGAAAATACACGAGGAGAACTTGGAACTGATCTTAATACATGCTGCAATGAGAAGCAACCTGAATACAAAAGCAGTTATAACTGCAGCTTCCCTGTTCTATGACTGAAATCGGGGAAAACTGTAAAAATAAGCAATATTTAACTTGTGTCAAACATCGTACAACATCTGTAGTTGTGATATGCTCCCACAAATTGTGGGATGTTTAGATGAAATGGGTGGGTTTATTTCCTTTTAAGGCTGTCTTTACACCAGTTAGATTGTTAACCTGGCTCTATTGAGAAGCTCTTCATGTTCTGAATTATTCTGTAACTGTTTTTCAGCCTGAAGAATATAAATTCCTGCAAAATAATGCAAGAAGTCCAGAATTTTTGAAAACTGTAAATACGTTGTTCTTTCTGTATGTAGCGAAGAAAGGATCCCCCTATTTAATGACTGTTTGTTCTTAACAGCAGATGCAAAGTTCATATGTTTGTATTTCTTCTGAGTTTGAACACCCTGAACTTACCTGTTACTGCTACAGCACTATTGACCTGTGACACTGGCCCAGTGTGCTTTTGTGGTTTGTAACTTGCTGATGAGTATGTAAGTAGCATTCCAGGCTTCCACTTCTGAAATGTAGTGATGGGTGCAACTTGTAGCATTTGCTTGTTGAACTTTGAAGGCAGTCACCAGAACGTATCCTTCTGTTTGTACCTGATAAGCTTGTCCTGGGAAAAAGTACTTACGGAGTATTTTCATTCAAGCTTTAATTTGTAGAGTAGTTTTTAAGCTTTTTTCTAGGCGGACTGGGAGAATTAAATATATGAGTCAATGTTTCAATCAAATAATGTTATTTTCAAATGTAGGCTTCTTTTAAATCTGACTTCTGCAATCAATATTAAAAAAACCACCGTTACCTGGAACATTACTTGGAAAGCTTAGTAACTGGTGCAGCTGGCCAAGCCCAGTTTAAACTTGTACGTGGTGAGATGTGTAGTCAAAATTGGACTCACTGAGCATCCAGGGGGTTTTGGAGAGAAATCTGTTAGAACACAATTGATGTGCCAGTTACGTGCTGCCCACTTCCATCACCTTCCACGAGGATCACTTGGAGTGATTCAGTGCCACCATGATTTGCTGTTGCTCTTCGTAACCAAAAATGCTGTTTCACAAAATATTTTTATGGAACATACAAAGTGATAATGTAGCTATTGGATTAAATCAGTGAGATTATAACTGAATGACCAATGGCACAAACACAAACTTTTCCATAGTAGCTGGAGAAGGTAGGGGAGCTGCAGCTCTGTGCTGCTTGTTGAAACTTCTGTGGTCAAAATAACGGAGAAAATACACAAATGATTTTTGTTCTGTTCAGTGCAAAATTACCAGGCTGGCTCAGTGTTCCCTGTTAATGCTACTGGTTTTTTTGATGTTTGATACCAAGTTACTCATGTACAACTGGTCAGTGAATCAAAGCCAGCTGAAGAGCTCAGCACTTCCACATGCTAAATTTCAGCTTCTGTAGACTTGGTAAATCTCCTGTTTTGTGCATTTTCCCTGCATTGTCTTCATCAGTCTCTGGTTTTATGTCGCTTTGTTCTTTTAGCATACTGCTCCTTTTATGGATTTTAAAATATTTGTGCTGTTTCTTGGACTGGAGACAAGTGATTTGTTTGGATGGTTTTGATACATGTACGCTTCCTTGTTCTGATTGGAGAAAAGCACATTATTAAAAAAATGCTATTTTATCAGTAAAGTAACTTTCTGCACTTGAATACATTTTGTAAGGTTTTGAAATTGTTTAAGATCTCTTGTAAAATTAATTTAAAAAACAAAAGAAAACAAACACTACCTGATGTTCTGCGCTTTTTTTTATTAGAAGTTTTCGTAGTTTGTTCTTATGATATTAAAAGTGCAAGAAATGACTCGTGGCTGCCATTCTTTACTACTTGTGCTCTAGGTATGAGTGATGTGTTCTGATTGTTGCAGCATGGTGCTGGGGCACCGCGCACCAAGGGCACTGTCAAGCAGCAACTGGTGTTGAACTGGCTGGAGTGACAATCTCAAATTGACGTTTCCCTCTAAAGTCTGCTGATGGTTACACTGCTGTCCAACACATGGATAAAGTGAAACAAAACCTGTGCCAGATCCTTAGACTGTAAATTTTTTTCACTGAGAATATGTTGTTGTGCCTCTTCTATTTCTCTGCTAAGATGAAATGAAACACTCGAATAAGGAATGTTGCACGTGGTAACTGGTGAATTACTGTATTTTGCTGTTTAAAGCATCACATTTGTAATGAACACTGTAGGTGAGGATGCTAGTGCAAGGTCAGCATTTGCATGGTAACAAACTGTTCTAGAAACAATTAGTGCCAATTGTATTGTAAAGTTCTTGCTGTGTTTGGGGTGTAGATTTTAGGGAGGCTTTGCGAGCAGTCACTTTTTATAATTATCCTGAGCAAGGCTTGACAGCTGATGAAGTGTAAAAGCTTAGGAGTGCTGGGAAAAATAAATCACAGTTATGGCCAAGACAGAAGATAATTTTGCATGCATGCTGAAAGTGAATCCAGAAATTACACTTTCAATATTCCCCCTGGGCCGAAGAAAAGAATAGTTAAGTCTTCCTAAATAAGCTTCTCTGATCCTAAGAAAAGAAGTAGGTCATTGCTGGCTGAACTTACTCCTTCAGCGAGCTGGGCTTAATAAGACTTCTAAATAAAAATAATACAAATAAATCTATCTTGTTATCTTTTGTGTCTGGTGATTGAATGGACTTGGGAGGCTAAATGGCCATTTTGCCCTGCAGCAGTACTGGAGGTGTCAGGATATGCTGTCAGTGGAGAAGCATGCTGCGTTTCGGTGGCTTGTTTTTGTCACCTTACAATCTAATTGAGTTCAGTGCCAGTAGCTTTGCAGTTTCATGGCTTTTTAAAGTTTCTAACCAGTACACAATGTGTTGGACTTACTAAAACAAAAATAAATGAACGTTGCTGCTGTGCTTAATGCTTATTTATCAAGGTTGGCCACAATATGAATTTCTCTTGGGTATATTCATGCCAACAGGGTAAGAATGAACTCAGTGTGAACTCACATTACCAGCTCTGCAATGTAACTTTCTGATGGCTATGGCAGGTTCCTCGGTTCTGAGCATTTAAAGCTCATTTTTCTTCCAAACTCAACATAACCATGCTGAATCCTTAGGCTCATCTGGATGGAATGATCCATTGGAGCATAGTGAGTTCTTAGGTGTAACAGAATTGATTTGGGAGGCTTGAATTCTTAACAGACTGAAGTTTTGCTGATCTGAAAGGCCTCATTTTGTTTCTCCCAGTCCTGGGGCAGTGCTGCTTGGTAGGGCAGAATAACCTGGTCTCACAGGGATCCTGTTTCCAGCTGGGTGTTGCTTTCATTGGAGAGACTTCAGGAAACAGAGGGCTACAGTGAGCTCACTAGTTCTGTTGCCAGAGTCACAAGAGGACTTGAAACTCCCCTGGGTAACTGCCCCATGGTACACTTTCCTCTTTAATTTGTGATTTAATGGATTTTAAACCTGTATGCGGATTATAACAACAAGTGGTACTGTGTGTGTATGGGGAAAAGGTAAAACTGTGAACAAACAGTGCACTGAAAAGTATTTTGTATCTTTACAATTATGGGTTCTACATCATCTTGATAGTCATAACACAAATATGTTCATCCCAGGCACAGAGGTGAGGCTGGCAGGTCGTGTGATGTTATTTAAACATCTGGTTGAACTGTAACTATAAGAATAGGTGGACTGATGTAAATCACAAGTTTCTGGAGTTCTTCGAGACCTTGTGGTTCTTTCAGGTATTGAAAGGTACAGATAGAACAGCAGATAATCAGAATTAGATGTTTTGTTGGTTCCTTGGCAGGAGGCCTCGTGCTTTCCTTATTTGTGAACTGTGTAATGAAGGATAGAATTTTCCCAGGGGCAGCCCTGTCTTTTTAGGTAGGACCTAACTACACTATGTTGCATATACTTTGCGTTTGGGGGGGGATGATGGGAAGAGAAACACAAGGATCATGAAGTTAAAGAGTGAGTGGTACTTGTTGGGACACTGACTCAGAGGGCCTGCCACAGCTTCTATAGGGTGAAGCAGTGGAAAGCAGTTAGTAACCAGGTGATGTTAAGTAATGCATTAAGCACACATTTTAGTGTCCAGGGTATCGAAACTCTGATGTGTGCAAATCCCTCCTACTCAGAAAACTTAACAGTCCTTCCCTATTCTTGTCTAGCCTAGCTGAGTGCAACGTAGCGGTTTGCACTGCAGTTCCCAGGTAATTTCCCAGCTACTGGTCTGTAATGCCTCTTAGAGACAAAGAGTCCTGCTGATGGGCTGTGCTCAGGGAGGAAAAGAGAGTTTCAATCCAGGGGATTGGATATACATAATGATCTCCTTATGGGGGGAAACTTTGTAGTCAGCTTAATTCTGCTTGTACTGAAGGAAAGCCCCACAGAAAATCTTCTAGTGGAGCTGATGCAGTGTTTTAGTTATCCCAGTGTGAAAGTTCATTAGACAGTCAGCTTTTGCTGCTCAAAAATCTGTCTGTGTGTCTGTGTGTATTGCTTTTGGCTCTTTCAAAACTCCAGGTTGAAGTCAGCACTTGCATTTTCCAGAGGTAGTCTGAATCCTTGCAGATGGGCATCACTGACTAGAACTTTCTCTGTTGTCTAACTCCCTGACAGAGGATTTCAATATTGGCAGTTTGTGGGTTTTCCTGACATCCTTTTTATCCCACAATTCTAACTGCTATGTTTTCTTTGCTGAGCTGAAGATATCACATACATGTATGGATAGAATGCCAGCCTCTAGCACTAGTGCATATGCTGCCCTTGAAATTGGCTTTGGAGCTTGAATTTTTTCCACACCCCATACTTCTAAATTATTAAAAGATCTAGATATTCACAAAATGCTGTTTGATATCTAATCATGCATTGTAATTTGGTCTGCAGAGATACAGCAGTAGTTGTCACTACAGTGACAAAGTTGACTTGATAACTGCTGATCACTTGAGGTACCCAGTTTACAATGATTCCCCACAAAGGTATAGCAGAGGTAGCAAGATGCAGTACTTGGCAAATATAAGAACTTAAGACCATTTTGCTGTTACAAGGAATACGCGTGAGCGTTTTATAGGAAATCTAAGTCACTCCTTCTTTGAAGTCCATGTCAAAGCTTCACTTTCCAGCAGTGTGGTTTGATAAAATGCAAATAGTAATTTGGATTGTGTAGTGTAGCAGTCCTAGTGAAGGCACTTGTTCCTTGGAGTTGTTCAGTAATCTTTATCTGAACCAAAACCCCACCCCAAGCCCAAACCAAGAAATGACAGTTATTATTAAACCAACCTTCTTCTGCCTGGGTTTTTTTGTAGAAAGTATATGTTGCATGGTAACTTGTATTCTGTTACTTGTATTGTTACTGTGCATTGCAAAGCCGCAGCGCCAAGGTGAGGTACCGAGGCTTTCCTCACGGGAACAACTGCAGTCTCTAAACTCTGTTTGGCTTGCTAAACGCTTCCATGTAAGCGAAGCCAACCTTGCTTTAACAGAATGGGAATCTGACCCTTCCAGTCCATACTACCATTGCTATAAAGTGATACGGGGCTGCATACAACACCACTAACAGAGCCTCTTTTATTTACGTGAAACAGCAGCAGTAACAACACTGTGGTCAGATAATAAGGTGGAACGCAGACTGATTTTAAGCACGTTAAACTAAGATCTACAGATGACTGAGAGGTCTGTACGTACGTAATGCAGGTATTTATTGTAGAAAAGCCGTACTAATCACCCCACGGAGGTAAAGAGCAGTCCTCGCTGCACGCCAAGCTCGGGAGCCGTGCGAGCAGTGCGCAAGAGCGGTCTCCGGGCCCCTCGCACCCGGGCAGCCGCCCGCCGTCCTCCCGGGAGCAGAGCTGCGGGCGGCAGGGCAGCGGGCACTGAGCCGCGGCGGGGCCGCCCTCGCAGCCCCCGCGGACTCTTCGCCCTTCCGAGCACGGGGCCGTCCGTGAGCCGCGACGGTCGTGCTGCCTGGCGGGGCCCGCGCCGCGCTCACATCAGGTGCTAGACCTCGGTGGGGCCGCCCTCCTCGGCCGGCTGGCCCGGGCCGCCGCCGCGCCCCCAGTCGCGCTCGATATAGAGGTGGTAGGGGTCGTGCTTGGACTCCAGCTTCCGCGAGCGGGTGTAGGCCAGGATGAGCCCCCCGGCCAGGCAGCCGTAGAAGATCATGATGAGCAGGATGTACAGTGAGGCGTCGCCCCCCGGCCCGGCCGCCAGCCTGGCGGGCGCGCTGGTGTTGCCGCCGCGGCGCAGCTCCCTCAGCAGCGCGCTGAGCAGCGCCTGCAGCTGCCGCGGCTCGCTACAGTTCATGGCGCGGCCGCGCCGCCCCTCCTCTGCCCCGCCGGCGGGAACGCGCCGCTCGCTCCCGGGCCGCCTCAGGGGAGCCGGGCCCGCCCGGGTGGGTCGGGGGATGGAGGCGCTGGCAAACGGGCTTGGCGCTCCCGTCCTGAGCGAGATCTGGAAACGTCTCTGGCCGCGTCTGTACCGGTAGCGGAGCGCTGTGAGACTGCGAAGTTGCACCGTGCCTGGAGCTCGGATAATTGGGTCGTGCGAGGAATCCAGGGACCGAGCCCTAGTGGTGCCAGCCACAGCCTCGCTGCCCGGTGACTGAGGCGTGCCTGCCTCCCTCTGCTACCTGACTGAAACCCCGCCAACCCCCAGGTAGGGAGGAAAGAGCCCGGACTTTGGAAAGGCTGGTGCGGTTTCCTCACAGCGCCTCAAATGCACTCTTCCGCGCTAGAAGAGATAAAGTCCCCTAACGCTGTTTGAAAGGTACAGCTGGAAAAAAACTAATGATGTGGAAACTAGAGAGGTACTGAGCACTACCTGGGCCGGAGCAGCGAGAGCACTGAGAGGAATCTCTCTTTCCCTCACAGAACCACACAAGCTGAGATCCCTTTACACGTTCCTTCAAGTACAGAAGCAAGATCTGAAAGTAGATGCATGGGGAAAATGCAGGCCCACCAAAATAATGCCAGGAAGGAGATGGCTCTTGCCATTTTGGGGGCTTCCCAGTGCCAAAGCCGTGGGCCCCTGAGCACAGCCTGCCCAGCAGAGCTGTGTGGGACCGGCTGCCCTGCACAGAGCTAGAGCAGATCCCCACAGAAGGCCCTGGACTCCCAGGTTTCTGTGCAGCAGCATGTAATAAAGCAAGGAAATGGTGCAAGGAAAAGCACTGCGGCACAGGAGCCTGAGCAGCAGCAGCTGTGGTGGTCAGACACCCAGAGGCGGCATTAACTTGGACTGATGAAACCAGCTGGTGATTTGCTGAAGAGGATCTGTTCCTTGAGTGGAAAGGTGAGGAGCGTGTGGTGGGCCTGTCTGTGACCTCTTCCTGGGATGTCTGTGCTGGAGAGGGACTGAGGCTGTACTGGACAGGCAAGTTACCTTAATTATTTGTTTTCTCCCTCCCAAATCTCTGTGCCTATAGTCATGTTTTTCTGAAATCCTATGAATGCTCAGATTTTTCCTGCTCCCAGGTTGTTTATCTGGTAACTTTTGTAATTCAGTTATCGTCATGCTTGTAGGGGAATGTGGCAGTTGCACATGATGCAGGTTTGGTCTCTGGCATTTAGAGTAATTTTTACATTGTGCCTTTTGACTGTTTCTGGGAGGTGGCTAGGGCTGATCGTGTGCCAGCCCAGTTTCCTCTCGCTACCTTCAGGGAAAAGGAGGTATTTTAACAGCAGAGCAGAGTGGGTGCCTGTGTGCAGCAGGAAAGGCAAGTTGGTGTGGTGCTGATATGACCTTTCTGTGTAAGCAGCACTGGGCATGCTGGGTTAGGTTTTGAAAGAACAGCAGCTGACTTTACATAACACATTTCTTTTAGTCTTTAAGTTGTTTCAGAAGAAACACTGGTAAAATAGGATGTTTCTGCAGCAATAATTTCTCCATCTTTCTGCTCCCCCCTCCCCAAGAGTTGCAATTCATTATTTCTTGTTTCTCCATCAGCAAAATATAACTGAGAAACCCTCTGCAACCCCCGGGGTTTAAGGATAACGAAGATCTCTGCTCCCCTCAGAACTGGTGGAGGTTACAAGCTGTAGGGAATGAGAGATTGCTGCCTCGTTTGCAGGACACATTTCTGTTCTTCTCTGACCAGTCCTTCTACAAACTCTTTAGCAAAGGTTTTTGCTCAGGTATGTTGTAAACATCTTGTTTTTTCATTATCTCAGGGCGACCTACTGAAAGCGAATTGGTGACTAGACAGCAGAAACAAAACAGAAAATACAATAGATCATAGTTTTACTACGGACTGAATGTGTGCTTAGAATCTTGAGAGCACCAAAAACCAGTCAGAGAGGTTTCTCTTCACACTGTGCCAGGTTTTACTCTGCTTTTATACAGAATGTTTTCTGTTGGCGTGAACAGTTTTCCTGGCATCTTTCCTCTGAAAGTGAGGACTCTGCTTGCCGGTAAATGCTTAGAGTGGGCTGTGTGTAGGTTAAAACTGAGTCATACCCACTTGTTTGTTAGAAGTTCAGCTTGGGTTTGTGGGGTAGCATCTGTTTGCAGAGCTAAGAAGTCACTGTCACCACCCGTGCATTTCCACCTCGCAGCAGTGTCCTTACTGTGCTCCAAGTGTTTGGAGCAGTAATCAGGGTTTTGAAAGTAATAAGGGAAAAAATAGTCACAAGGTGAGAGCTACACTGTGATATAAGAGGTAAATGTGTTTAGTGAAGTTACAGGCTTTGGTAACTGAGGTCATTAGTGTATGTATTCCTCTGCTGTATAGAGCAGATGGGGGTGGGTGTCGTATTTTGAAGGTAGGGATAGAATTGCCCTGGTTAAATGACCCTGATTAATAACAACAGGCTCATCAGGAGAGGTTGGGTTTGCTTAGACTTGAGGCACAAAAAGACCAAGTTAGGCAGTTGTAGAGAACAGTGACCCATTCTTCCTGCTTGCTTCCTGGGGGAGCACCCCCAGATGGATGCAGATCGGTATTCAACAGGATAGGTTCAGGTTAGATACCGTGATGTTTGAAACACAAAAACCCCAGCGCCACCTCCCAGGGCTGGGACTTGTGTTATGTGCCAGGACAAGAAGTGGGCTCACTCCTCAAAGTCATAGTTGGGTTAGTTTTATTCTTAAATAGGCTCAGGAGAAAGAAGCCTGTTAGTGGTTGTCCAACACTGGTTCAAATCAAGAAGTGCTAAATTACTCCTTTAGCCACTTCCTTGTTTCTGTTTTTAAAAAGTAAACCTTGTACAGCATCTTTGTGCTTTAGCATTTTAATGCCCTGAGATGATGTCTTGGAGTGACAGGTATTGACACTCAGGGACTGGATTGTCAGAAATAATGGGGATGGTGTAGATGTGGAGGTCATGCTTCTGTAATAGAGGGCAGGGGAGGGTAAAGGCAGCAGAAAGTTTGTGTAACAAACACAAAGGAACTTCAGGCACCTCTGTTACTGTTCATCAGATCATTTGTGCTTCAAAATGGGACAAGTGAAAAATGCAAATTGTTATTTATTTAATTATTTTTAGAAAGCATAGATGGGGATGCTGAGGGTCAGATACAGTGCCCAGGGCTCTGGTTGTCTAAGGTAATTAGTATTTGTCTGATGTCAAGCCTACATGCGTGGAACTAAAGGCAGTTTTGGACAAATGACCTGTGATAATCAGCATTGTTAAAACACTTGGTCAAATATAGAATGGATCTGGTCTTCTTCAACACACATCTCTGCCTGATAAAGGTGTAGCAAGAGTCTAGATATTACAGCTCTCAGTAGCAGAGCATTAGTGCAAACACCACCCCGTTTCTGTCAGAACTCGCTCAAATTAAGTTACATGAAAACAGCAGGCCAGCAACAAATGTGTATTTAGTACAGGCAGCCCTGTTCCTCCATGCAGATATAATCCTATCATGTTACAAAAACCCAAAAGCAACCAATAATGTACTTTGCAGCAGCACCATGTTAACTAGAAGTGTGTTTTAATACTCCAGGTAGGTTCGGGCCACTGTAGGATGTCCAAGTTTTACTGCTTTTGATTTGTAAATCACTTTTGTACTTCTTTTGCATAAGGTGCCTCAAGTTTTGTTATTTTTAGGCTTCTAATATTTAAATTTTAGTCTCCAGAAGGGAAATGGATTTGCCGTCATGTAAGCAGAGATTAGCCATTAGGCAGACTTAGTTTTTAAAAAAAAAAACAAACAAAAAACCCCACACCAAAACCAAATTCATAACAAGAGTTTATTTCTTGTTGCATGTAACTGCAGAACATCACTAATTTATCATTAGAATACAGTGTAGTTACTTGAAACTGTTGTTCTGGGATTTTTTGACTGAAAATTACTGACCCACATTCTGGGCTTGCATCCTGTTCCCTGTATAGCCAGAAAGTATTTGGTGGGAACCACGGTTCAACATGCAGCGTAACCTGGCCAGCAGCTCTCTACATCATGTTATGCTCAAGAGTTCTCAGACGTTGTGCTGGGCACTATAATTGTGTTGGGCTGGTGAAACAGCACCTCACCTGCTCTTAAGGGAATAACTCATTACTTCATCTCTTTATAATTTTTCTTCCTTGCGAGCCATTCAGCAACACCCATGACGTGCAGCATTACTGTGGCCTTTCGTCCAGACCCAGGTCTGCTCCTCCAGCCCCCACCCATGGTCCTGTGTCAGAGCTGTTCCCAAAAGATGTTTGTTTAACCTTCACCGACTCCGAGGTGCTGAAGACTTTCAGTGGTGGTGATCTCGAGCGACCATTTCAGTACTTAGTAACGAGTGTTTTTTGCAGTCCTGTGTTTCTTTTAAGATGTCTAACCATAAATGTCACTTACTGTGAAGTTACTCTCTGTTCCTCCTCTTCCACAGGTGACAGCTCTGCTGTGCCTTTGGAGGGGTAACATGGTGTGTAGCTGAAGGTTAATCATCTCTTGTCATGTGCCATTCCTCTTGAGGCCACGTCACCTCAGCTGTAATCCTCCTTCACAGATCAAGCTTTCTAGCCTGTTACTGTAGTTATACTCCAGGTTTCCCAAGACAGCCCTTGTTTTCTGGCGTAGGGCCTCCCTAAGGTCTTGTATCAGATAAACTGACCAAACTGGACTTTGTTTCCCTTTGATTTCCTTTCTCAGACTTAGGAGGATCACCTGAAATTTTGAACTGACTTTCTGAAGAAGTTGTAGCTATTTTGAGGTTTCTGGAACTTTCACGTTTAGTACATTAACTGCTCCCTCAAACTTTGGTCCCGTGTTATATGTCCTTTCAGTCAAGCACAGGATATAGTCTGTAACATCACCTAACAGGTCTCTAAGCCATACACTGTCACTTCATCTTCATCTCAGTGCCTTACTTTAAATGGCAAAAATGTTTGTTTCTTTCCCACAAGCTCTGTCAAACAGATTCAGAATTCGTTAAAAATAAGGATAAAGTTCGTGGCTTACTGCAAGTATTGTATTTGCAAATAATCCATATATTTGATGGGGGCCTGATATGATCCTTCCCCTTCTCCAAAACCAAAAAGCTGGTGTGTATCACATTCTTTTGCAGCACATCAACATTTAGTTCATTTCTTAAAGACTAAGCCCCTGACAGGTTTTGTTTTCAGTGTCTGCAGAGTGTGCTCATGGCTGCTGCTTCTGAGAAGTTTGTGTAAAGTCTGCTTGGTTTCAGAGAGAATGCAAGGGCTGAACAATAACTAGAGCCAATGGTGCAATATATAAAGAACTTCCAGAACACAAACTTCTTGGACTATTTAAACTGTATTTCACTTCTGAAATGTTAACAGTGTGTGTATACTGAAAATAGCAGTCAACCAAGACACAGAAGATACCTGCAGTCTAGATAAAATACATTTCTTATAAATACATTCATGGTTTAAAAACCAAAACAAAACATACAGCCTGCTGCCACTGAAGTGCAAGTAGCTTTCTTACATGTATCTAACTCTTGTGACATTAATGGGCTGACTAAAAGCTATTTAATTGTGACCAATTTTAAACAGGACCAAGTTACTTAAAAACCTGCTACTGATATGGGAATTATTTCCTGTTGTCATAAACCAACTGTATGTGCCTTAAAAATAATTTTCTTTTTAAAAAAAAAAAAAAATCTCCTTGTTCCTGTTAGCGACTGTTGTAGTTCCATGCACGGCTAGATACAGTTGGCTTTACAGACTAGATTCTCTCTTTCCCTTTCCCCTCGGGGCTCCTGGAAGAGGAGCTGGCAGTGTTCTGGGCTGGCCAGAGAAAGTTTCTCATGGGGAAGGTTGAAGCTGGTCCCAAGGAACAGGGATGGTTTAGTTAATGAGTGTATAGCCACGATTAATTTTTGCCAAAACCTGTTTGAACTGGAACAAAAGAAAAATACACATACATGCAATAAAGGAAAAACTTGCTCTGAAATTGCAAGCTAGTGTGTTCAAGAGAAGCATAGTACAAAATCTTTTACTTTATGTACATTGACAATACCAAATGATTTTTCATCATAACCATCATATACACAACACAAGTATGAATAGAAATCTATAAATACTTTAAAATGAATTTGAACTATACAGCAGTTGAGGGCCACAGCTGTACAAAATGTAAGCAACATATATAAAACGATTAAGAAAGTGCAAAATAGAACAGTATCAAGAGCCTCCACTTTTTACAGCATTTATGGTTCAAGTGTGAAGAGCTAGCAGGGATGCATGAGCTCAGTTACAATTCAAGAGAGACACAGTACAGGATTCTGCACACAAAATGATGAACTATTATTGAATTATATCTTTCCACTTCTTCACACGTAGGACTTCCAGTTAAGAAAAGAACATTTTGATAATGAATTTCTGTTAAGAGTGATTTGTCCCTTTTTACAAGTTCCATAAAACAAAGATTCTCTGGCCACAGACTGCTTTTCTGTATGTAAAACAAGACTGTGTGGGGAAACTACTGTAGGCTTCTGGTTGCCTTGTTATGCTTACTGTATTTAAAAGGTGAACAGAAATACCTTTCCATACAGTGAATACATTTACACCCTGATCCTCTAAATTGTACACAGGTAACCCGGGCTGTTACTCACATGTATGTGAAGACCTAGAGGATCGATGCCTTAAAAACAAAACTGAAACCCAGAACTCCTCTGGGTTTCAAACCTGCTTAGAGACAACCACCCATCAGTTTCCCTGTTGTCTGCCAGCCAAGGTACAAGGTTTGCATTCTGCATTAAGGTGATGATTTCTCATTGGTACCTCCTGTAGCAGCGCAAGTCTTTGTTTTCTTTTATGCTGTGTGTCCTAGTGGAAAGCTCTGCTTGAATTAAAATACAGTGGCAAGTAGAAACGTATTTGGTGAGTTGGAAGTTGAAATAGTTAATTCAATGCTCTTGAATGACATTTCAAAAATCTTGGGTTTAGAAAGCTTTTCAGTTCACCTTTATTTCAGTAAGTGTACTTTATAGTCTTTTTTTAGGCACTGTAAATATTCAAGGTACTAAATGACGTGCAAAAGAATCCATCCATCCTTAAACAGTACATCATTAGTGATCTCTAGCAAGTTCTTGACTAATGTTGTCTTGGTTTTGTTTCTAAATGGAGAAGGGTAGACTTTAAATACTCTCTTTTTTCCTCCCTCGCAAACTGAGGAATCATTACAATTACATTCATTTTTCTTTCTGAAGTACAGGCCAGACTTCAGAATAAATTAAAAGAGAATTTGCAAGCAGTCTGACTGTGCTAGAGAACAGTATTAATAAAATTACCTGGTTGTACTGCTTCACATAACGATGTCTGTCTCAAACTGGAGATGATCACATGAAACTCTACAAAGACCATCAGTGTCTAATAATTAAGAATTTGGAGTCTAAGATATTCTCTGTTGTACTTGATAGAGATTACAGAAACATTAATCCATTTGGGATGTTCTCTGAATGTGTGATATCTACAGTATACACAGACATACTGAGGTGTGAGAAGGAACTATCTGCACAACTCTGCTCAACATAACTTGTTTATTTGCCTCCGTACATTCTTTCGATGTCGTTGAGGTAATGGTTTTTCAGTTCTTTCCTTTTCAGCTTGAAAGCATCTGTTACTAACCCAGTCTCTGGGGTCCATGGTTCAGGGCTTAACCGTACTTTGATGGGTATTTCAAACCTCTCTAATTTCACTGCAGGGACAAGAAGAAACAAAAGCATGACTATAATTGCATAGCCAAATGAAACAGCAATTCACGCTACCTGAAAATCAAAGTTTAGTGCCCTGTAGCTTGTCTACTCGGTGTCCTGCTTAATGAAGTAACCTTACAGAAGGGCCACAAGCAAATTGTATCTTGGGCTAATGCTGAGTGGTGGCCAGTGTGCAAATACTCTAGTAACAACCTGTACTTAGAGCTTGTACTGGATGTGACAGAAAAATCTAAAGCTTGCAACAAATGGGTGCATAGCCTGAAGATGTAGGACTGCTGTCACAAGAGGGTACACTGAAATCTAGAGTTCTATCATTATTACAGAAATGCAGTAATAACTAGATTATCTCAGGCTAGTCAGGTTGACTTCATATCTAAATTATGATAAAGTATTTCTGTATTTTTCATGGCTGAATGCTTCCCAAATCCTTCCAAAGAGTTTGTTTAGGCTCAAAATGAAGGGACTTTACTGTATTTTTGTTACATTAGTCACTTATTTTCCCGTCAGCTGGAAGCAGTGGCTTGGCACATGCTTTGGTGGCCTCACTGCTACCAAAGCTGCTTCCTTCTCTTGCTCAGGCTAGGGGCCAAAGAGTCTTTGTGGTGAGAAGGTCAGTAACTGCTTTGGGGAGAAGGGCAGGGATATGTGGAACTGGGCCAGCAGCTGCTGCCTGTGTGCAGTACTTGATGGACTTTGCTGTCAGCTCCTGCGTACAGGCCTATGATAGGATCCCACCTACATAGACCCGTAGCTGAATTTCTAGGACAAGTTGTGGCAGAAAACGGAGGACAGCTGGGA
This sequence comes from Porphyrio hochstetteri, assembly GCA_020800305.1. Classification (NCBI taxonomy): domain Eukaryota; kingdom Metazoa; phylum Chordata; class Aves; order Gruiformes; family Rallidae; genus Porphyrio; species Porphyrio hochstetteri. The sequence goes on from CM036917.1 coordinate 22,823,546, forward strand.
TTAAACTGTGTTAGACAAGCAACTTGTCTCCAGAACTTAGTTGAAAAAAAATCTCAGATTTTTTAGAAAAATAAAAGAAGATTTAGTTAATTTTAAAAGTATGTCAGTTCCTAAGATTGCAAGCAATAATTTGATATGGTCTTTGTCTCTGATTAAACTATGAAGTTTCAGCAGATAGTGAGGCAACAGGGAGAAGGAAGAGCAGTTAGTGAGGACAACTGAAAGTTTGTGCTGGATAAGCATCATGAGGTTGGCTTGCACAATATGCTTCTTACTTACTCTTGTTTGCCACTTCTTTAATCTCTCGCAGTATTTCAGCCTCCATCGTAGGGTTGTTACAAATATCTACCCAGGTTCCGCTGATGCCTTTCTGCTCAGCTAATGCTGTCAGCTTCTTCTGGTTAGGAACCACAAAGCTGATCACATAAGACTGGTCGCTACCATGGGATGGCAAGAGGGGGAAGGAAAAAAGATCCAAACAGTTGAAGTTTCCATTTCAGGGCATAAAGTGCTTGCTTTATGTTAGATGCACAAATCCATGGTGCTTTCTGAACTGTAGTTACTCTCCCCCACTGAATCCTTCTTGTACGTTAAACCTTTACAACTGATGACTTAACAAAAGTACTCTGACTTGTTTTACAATGTTATGCTTGATTGATATTGTGCACATCTCTTTAGCTTACTGCTACATCTGGTGTTTAGCTAGTTCTCACCAGTTTCCCTTCATGTAGTGTGTTGAGTGAAGGGAGAGACCAGGACCACGTCCAAAACACAGTGGAGAGCTCTGGATCAGGTGCAAAGTGTCCAGATTAAGTTTTCTCTGGTATTTGGACAGAAAGCCAAAACACATGCTAAATATAATGACACGTGCTAAATATAATGACACCTGTTTGGGGAAGGGTCAAAAAAATACCACACATCTTTTTTTTTTTTCAGGTTTTAAGGCATCTGGGCACCTGTGCTACTTCAGAGATGCTGGTTATAACTTGCACTCTGGTATGGGGGGTGGTTCAATGGAAACCCTAGAAAACTGTAGTGTATCATCAAGAACTGGGGCAGAGTTTGCGTTTCATGCTTACCCTAAACGAAGTTTCTAAATGAATACCACTCTTACCTTTTGGCATAAGCACAGATATTGTCAATCAATGGACAGTTCTTCAGTGCTGCCTCTACTTTGCCCAGAGATACATATTCTCCTGCTTGTAGCTTTACCAAGTCTTTCTTACGATCTAGGGGTCAAGGGAAAAAAATTTTTAAAAGCTTGTTCCATTTAAACATTTGCAGTTCCACAGACTCATCTGCAAAGTCACTCTAGATGTATTTTGCTACGCAAGTTTCTTAATAAACCTAAATTAAAGCATTTTATTAAAATTTTAAAGCAGCTTATAGCATGTACCTCTTCTATCAAATTTATAAAGGCTTCTGAAAACGGTTTATATGATTTATATATACAGCTTGTGTGGAAGTGACAGGGACTGTGTAGTTAATACAAAAAATAATCTTACAGTTATTCATAAGTTCATGTGCTAAATTTAGATAGTGATAGTGTATTGGGGAACTGGTTCACTTCCAAAATTTGGCTACTGCTGTGAGGACTTCAGGGAATGTTTTACACTGTGATTCTGCAAGCAGGTAACCTTAAGTAGATTAGCCCTGGCAAAGCCAACAGGATTAACAGTACACTTCTAATGAAGTTTAGCCAAGATCTCATAATATATTAAGATTATCAAAAATTGAGACCAACCTATGATCTGCAGGCAGCCATCTGGATGAAATTCCCCTATATCTCCTGTACAGAACCATCTCTGACCGTTCTCATCAACATAGAACTCTTCTGTTGTCTTGTCTTCACTTTTAAAATACCCCATTGAGACATTAGGTCCACCAATTACAATTTCTCCTCTAGGGTTAGGCTTGTCTTTATTAGTGTAGCCCCCTGAAAACAAGAAAATCCACACACAGTTATTTTTAACTTGTATGTTCTGCTGCCAAGAAAATACTTTGAAACTTCAGCTTGAGGTTAATGTACACAAACTGATGACTTCATTATAGAAGATAAAGAACAATTACTTCATATGCTAGACCTAGCTAAGCAAATAGGCAAAGAAAACAGCTGAGCATTAGTTAAATTAGTTACTCTGAAATCAAAACATGTAATACTCTCACCTTCTTGCCAGTCTCTCAATTTTATTTCACAACAAATAAGAGGAGCTCCAACTCTGCCAGTACTGTAATCAGCAACTTAAGGAGAGAACAAGGGAGAATATAAAAGTTTTTTGTCATTTGAAATACAAATTCCAGCCATAAATAAGGTGGTAGCTTATCTCAAGTTCCTTTATTGCAGTTAAGAACTACAGCTATTTTGACTTTACAAAAAACCCCACCATACACTCATATATATATCTACAGCTTGAGTGATGTATTTCCAGAAGCATTTTAACTACCTTCTGTAATTGTTCCAGCTCCACATGTTTCTGTTAGTCCATATCCCTGACCAACAGGACAGCAAAAACAGATGTTCATGAACCTTTGTGTTTGAGGTGAGAGTGGTGCTCCTCCAGAAAGCATCATCCGGACATTCCCTCCCAGTAGTGCCTTTACTTTTTTAAACAACAGTCTTGATAGGAGGGAAAAAAAAAGGCATTAAAAATTCTTCATTCAGATCAATTTTATAAAAAGCTAAAGATACAAACTTTCTTCGTTCCTATCTGGAACACCTTAAAAATTTACTTAGTCTTTCAGGGATTTTGGTGGCGAGCAGGGACAATGAAAAATGTGTTATCTCTTGTGTAAGACTTAAAGATTGTAGAATTCCTGTAACTTAACTGAACAAACATTCCAGTTTTATTACAAAAAAAAGAGTCTGAAAACTAACTAGTCATCTGTTCTGAAGATTAGTCACTCCTACCATGGATTATTTTACCTGCTTCCAGTAAGAACTGGGATTGTTTCAGTTAGTCATTAGATGATAGCTGCATGTTAGATGAGAATTGTCTGATGTCAGATAGCTTGGATGCTTTCTCCCCCTGCCTCAGGCTGTCTTAACAATTACAAGGAAAAGGTACACTTGGTCTGTGAAGTATACTTACACATTACACAGAGGTGCATCATATCCCCTCTTGATTTGTTCCAATTTGTAGTCATAACCTATCTTGAACAGAGTTCTCTGAATGTAGTTCATCTCCTGAACTTTACTCATGACATTTTTATAAATTCTGTCCATGATTTCCTATGAAGTGTTAAAAGCAAGGAAAATTACCACATGGAATAGATTAATATGCGTACATTAATTACGTTAAATTCCAGTTTCATTAATCAGTTTCAGTTTTTCTCTGCTAACTTGTTTGTAAGTTTGCAGAACCAAGACATTGAGGCAGGGCTCAGCATTATCACAGTTCTGCAGTTAATTCATGTGAAGCTGTTTGCATGGTTTTTTTGGGGTTTTTTTTGCATATGCATGAAACACAGCCCTTCCAAGAGGGATTATAACAGCATTTAAAACTTATACTCACCTTGCCAGTAGTCCAGCATTTGAATTTTTTCCAGGAAATAAATTTAAATGGACATTTTTCCAAAAAGTTGAGGTTCTCAGACATACTAATTTTCACTTGGTTAATTATTAAGAAAAAAAGACTGAGCCTATACTTATGATTATTATTTTATAAAACAAAAAAGGTAATTGATTTAAAAACTCTTGGCTATTCCAATTCCAAAAAGATGCTGTAGAGCAACCAAATATAACCAAAACTCCCTATTCTTCAGTGAGAGTAAATCCTCCTACTCCCCCGCTACCACCGTGTGCCAAGAGCTGGCGCTACCAATCTTACGAGCCACAGATGTGATATGATCATAAAAGGAGCACGTGTGATTCCAGGACACGTGGGGAAGTCTTTGCGTTAGACAAGTATTTGTGTATTGTTCAGGTAGCATTAAGACTTTGTGGAATGCAGAAGCCTGGTCACCCAAAGGCCAACATAAGGGACAAGAAGCAACAGGATCATACAGTCTCCTGATTTATTTTTTTCTTCCTCTAAGAAGAGACTAAGCGTGGCGGCTGACGCTAAGAACAGCCAGAGAGACTTAGCCCACGCTTTACCTTGGAGACAAGTGGCTGCAACTGAGCACCCCACCACAGCTGAACTCGCTAAGTTCTGTACCTCAGCCAAATGCCCGTACCCAATGTGTCCATCCTAGCAAAGCCACCCTGCCTATGCAAAAAGGAGTTTCAGACTGTGAATGTCAAAAGACTCCCTCTATCCTGTTGTACCAGTAGCCCAATAAAACATCACTCATAATTGCCAAAACCCATTTACAGTTTTGCATCAGAAAGGGTCATGGCTTCACAGTATACACACTCCGCAGCATGCAGTATCAGCACTCAGTTCAGGCAACAGCAGCTGGAATTTCTATATTCTGCTTTTTCCCTACTAGTGACAGTTATTTACACGTGAAGAGGGAAAAAAATGTTAGTAAATACATTTTTCTACAATAAACAAGATAGAAAGCACCTTTTTCTTTTGCCAAACATATCTGCTTCTGCATACTTACAGGCACAGCTGCCATCAGTGTAGGCTTAAGTACAGTACAGTCTCCTTTGCTTCCTTTCTTAATTTTACTTGACTGTAATAAGGAAAAAATGTCAATTTATGAAGCTGAAAACCAAGCAGCTCTTTAGAAAAGGACAAAAAAAAAGAGGGAGATAATTAGCATGAAATTTGCTTAAAATCTTACCCATCCCTCAAAAAAACCCTTTTTTTTTGCCCACTGTGATGGAAATAGTAATGACTAACAACAATTTCAACCAAAACACTAGACCTTTTACAGCCCAACCTGGTTAAGTCCACCCTGTAAATGTAAATCTTTCTCTTACTTCCTCCCTCTAGTACTTGCTTTCTCCTTCATCTTCCTCCAGGAGTTTCTTTTGCCTGATGCAGTATCTGTACCCACAAAACACACTGAAGCATTCTTTTCCATCTTAATTTACTCTTAATTGTTAAATAGAAAAAGGCAAAGGGCTAAATAGAATCTGTACAGTAACTGGGTAAAGAACTGATGAAGTGAGACAGAAAACTTAAAATCACTTTAAAAGTCTTTTGTTCAGCTATTAATAGTATTAATAGAGTAACAGATTAGCTATTAATAGTAATAGAGTAATAGATCAGCTATTAATAGGTGATCTTTCCCTCGTATCCCATATAACGCATATAGCATTTATATGCATTTCATTAGGTTTTCTTTTAGATTTCCTAAGTATCTTGAAAGCAAAGGGGTTAAAAAAATTATATGGTATGACCTGCTGCTATAGTTCATAAAACATGTTAATTGCATCATCATCTGAAAATAAATTACATTTCTGAAGCGTCCCCCATACACCAGCATTGCTTTAATGAAGGAGGACAGCTGAGCAAGAAGAATGCAGACTGCAAAATTCAATCTTCCCCCACCCCCTCACCTGGTCTGATAGCGTGTGTGGAGAGGAATAGCCAATCCTGCAGCCGTAAGTGATGCAAGAAATTTCTGCTGTCAATTCTAATACGTGGGCCAGAGGCAAATAACCAATGTAAGTATCCTTAGGCCTAGGAAAGGAATGGGTTATCTAAGTCATTACACACGTGGACTGAAAATACTGTTTAACAGTTTTATCATGTGCTTAGTTATTTCTTTTTGGAGGATTTGAATCACAATTGAGGCTTCTGCACAAGCAGGGTGTGATTTCAAACAACAGTTTGTAAACAAAATAGGGAAACCCTACCTTGCTGAAATCAGTATGAATTATAGGGTTCGCCTTGGTTTTTAGGGCACTCAGTTTCCTTAGTGCCTCACTGCTATTTCCTCTCCTTGTGGGAGATTTCATTCCAGGTACCAAATTAAGGATGAAATTGCTATATTAAAATAATCGTCCATGACTTACAAATCCTTGGCAGTCAACATAGCATCTCCTTCTAAAAGAGTTTAGTAGAAAGGGAGCTGATCACTGAAATACGGCGACTTATTTCAGGAAATAGTTTCTTAGAGATTTCTCAGCAAGAAACGCAGAGTTGTCACTTAACAGAAGTTCTCAGCATCCAGTCAAACCTGGGTTCATATCCCATCACCACAGGGGTTTAGCACAGTAATTTCAGCTGTTACATGCTTCATGAGTGCAGTGACAAACACCCATTCACAAAAAATATCCTCCAAATATTAACCTGAGGGATTTTTTACTAATGTCAATGCACAGTTTACTACTTTTCTGCTCATTTAGTGAAACACTCAAGCAGATTCTACAGGTGTGTTATCCATCCAACAGTGTCCTCTCTAGGTCAGTAGACATCACAGGCTCTGACATACTTCCTAAAGTGATTTGTGCTGCCTGAAAACATCGAAAACAAATAATTTAATCCCGAAGGGTGATTAGATGAGGAATCTCCTTTTCTGGTGGCATCTTCGGAAGCACAACAGTGCAAAAAAATCCATCAGAGACCTAAAGCTAAGGGTAATAAAAAAATAGTAGAAACAGCATGTGAGACAAGCTAGCAAGGCATCCTTTTCAAACAACAGGGGAAGTTCCAAGACACAAGATACGTTTCTTACAAATTAAAGATTAGTGCGGTCACTATAAAATGAAGACATTTGGTAACACGCAATGCCTGTAACAGACTTTCTATACACCTGTGTACTTTTGGAGGTTCTGTTTTATCTCTCTGTACTCGACACATGTTCTTACCCCAGTCCAGGTATTCTCTCACACTGTCCTGTCATTCCAGCTATTAAGTTTTTATGCTGCATCATCACTCCTTTAGGTCTCCCAGTAGAGCCACTGGTGTACATTACTAAAGCCAAGTCTGTAGGAACAGGTCTGCTTGGTGGAACACTTGCTACAAAATGCAGAAGAAAAATTCCTATTAATTCTTCTCTACTTTCTACATTATTTTTGTAATTAATCAATATGAAAATATCTGTAATCAACCAGTATGAAAGAGGCACTTCAGAAAAGGCAAGCACAGTGTGCTGCTAAGGGGTCAGTGGTGGATGTAGAAGTCTGTGATGAAGAGAGTAATGGTCTGCTTTGAAGTAGTGAGGGAGGGGAGATTTTGAAAGGAATGACAAGTGTTTGGGCATCTACACAATCTGGGTGATACTCCTGCCATTGTGTCTTACAGCTGGCTGGAAGTTTCATAGAAAAAGCCACCTGAAGGCCAAGTAAACCTGCCAAGGGCAGTGAAGGGGAGAAATACAGTACTGGAGAGAAAAAACAAGTTGAGACTTAAAAAAGCTGCATGTTGGCTCCTCTGTCCATCACTCTTCCAAAGCCAAGGCTGTAGAGCTAAGACTGGAATTTTTTTTTCTCTTAAGTGACCCTTCCTCAGGCAAGTTAGCAGAAAAGCAGTAATCTTGTAACACTTAACCCATGATTTTTGTTTTAATCCCTTGGGATTTATTCCTAGAATGAAAACTACTAGCTTTTGCAGCTAGAGAGGCAGCAGAAGTGTCTGCAAGGGAAGCAGGGAGCTTGGTGGGGCAAGGGGAAACCCCCACAAAACACCACCCTTCAAGGCACCCACTGATTTGTGTCTGTCCCTTAAGTTTATCAAAGATCAGCAGTTGTAATGGATGTGTGCTTCCCTGCCAAAAGCTGCTTTGCCAGTTTCTCTCTTTTATTCAAGAGAGAGAAGCACAGACTGCTGATTTAAGGGAAAAAAATTATCAAGGTTAAAGTAGATGTTTACAGTCACTCCTGGCTGCCCAGTGTAGCAAGGGACGTCATGGTTATACCTCTAGCCCAATGTGCTTTTTAGCTACAGACTGATTGAAAAAACCCAAACCCAAGACATTTCCATGCCAACAAGCAAATAGTGCAGTGAGTGATTTATCTGCTTTTTCTTAGGAAAAAATAATGTAAATAAGATCAACAAAAGGGAAAAGTGAAAGTGAAACACTGCACCAGACTCTATTTCACTTCTTAAAACAAAAGTAGAGTCTTAAAATTGAATTATTCTGGTTACGGTTTAGAATTAAATTATCCTGAAACACCTGACACTTTAACAAAGGTGCAGGACCATAAATAGAGATAGAACTAGTTTTCTGTTTAGCTGAAGGAAGCAAGAGGATAAGCTGGCAGTCTGCCACCGCCTTTGTGTTAAAAACCTGCATGGGTGGGTTTTTTTCTGCTACGCTTCCCTCTTAACCTAGGTCTGATTTCACTGTTAACGTTGCTTCATTCTGTGAAGCGATTCACTTACAGTTTTCTGGTTTGGCTCCCAGCTCTTCTACTGTCTGCATACTATGAATCTCCACATTTTCAGGGTATTCTGATTTATTGATAGTCTTCTTGTCCACATAAATGATATGTTTGAGACAGGAGACTTGTGGCAATGCAGTCTATAAAAGAGAAGTGATTTTTTTTTTAGCACTGACTGCACTGTAAAATTATTATAGAGTTGCTTGTAAGTGGGTGAAGCTGGTGCCAAGGTACCTTCAGTTTGCTCTCCAGCAGTTCTACACTAGTGACCAGATACGATGCTCCACACTCGTTGAGACCGTAGGTTACCGCTTCTTCACCCAAGGTGGCATACAGCGTGACAACTGTTAGAGTAAGGAGAGGGAGAACATGAAAGAAATGTTAAAGTAATACCAAATGCAAAAGCTCTTGCTTTGTTTTACTGGAAAGGAGGGGTGGGGAGTGGAGTGTGTGTGAGGGGTATAAAATTAGCTCAATGGGAATTTTCTGATTTGGAAATAAAGCAGCTTTCAATTTTTCCACATCAGAATTTTATGCCACAAGAGACCTCTGGAATCATAGAATCATAGAATGGTATGAGTTGGAAGGGACCCCGAGGATCACAGAGCTCCAACCCCCCGCCACAGGCAGGGAAACAAGTGAGCCAGGCAGGAATGGGGAGGATGGTTGTACAGTAAGTGTTTCTTTACAGAGAGGGTGGTCAAACACTGGAACAGGCAACCTAGCAAAGTGGTTGATGCCCCAAGCCTATCATTTGGGCAATGTCCTTAATAACAGGCTATAGCCTTTGGCCAGCCCTGAGTTGGTCAGGCAGATGGACTAGATGATCATTGGGGGTCCCTTCCAACTGAAATAGTCTATTCTATAGGAGAAGAGAGGTCATCAAAACAAGGAGATCCACCAGACCCTAGCCATAACACACTAATCAGTCATACAGTAACCAACTAAGATGTGTTCTGCCCCTGAGCTCTCTGCAATCTAAGCTCGGGGAGAGGTGACACTAAACATTGCAGCGCACCCATCATGGCTTTAAGCTCTGCAATTCACAAGCAGCTCTTTCAGCAGCATCAGCTGCTTTGCTCGTTCCCATGAAATTATTGATGGGGGCAAGGCAGAGAATCAGACTAAGGTATCAGACTGTTTTTCGTGTTGCTACATTATTTTTAACCTTGACTGGCTACAGCAATTCCATTAAGTGCCTCACAGGCACCAAGGACTTCACCTCTTCCCATCATCTCTCTACTGAAAAAACCCACCACCTCCTTTAGTATTGTCTGCTGTCTCAAACTCTCACCTCCAAAGACCATTAAAGGAATTTAACATTCCTGTGAAAAAGGGGTCACGTGGAGGGACAAAAAGAGAGTAACATTACATAGCTGATTCTTCCCTGCCTCTCAAAGTGCAGGGACAGAGACCAAATTAACCATCCTCTCCCACTTCAATAGTCACCTCTTCATTATTGCTTCCCTGCATACTCTGCTGTGTGACCAGCTCCCTGTACAGGCAGCTACTGCTAGAACTGGGAGAAGACAACGCAGCCTAGTGCAAGCAAAAACATAAGGTGGCAACAAAAATAAGCTCTGGGTCAGTGTGTTGTACGCAGACTGGGCATGAGAGCGCGGAGTAACCACTGCCACTTCACCGAGAAGTCTGTATGCATTAAATCAGATTTCTGACAGCTTAAATAAAATTAAGGAGAGAAAAAAAAAAGCTAAACATATGACACAATTGTAATGAACCTCAGCATCTTAATGTTGTCAAAAACGCCTCGGTTTTGTTTTGGTTTTTTACTCTACCATTCCTCACTCTTCTAATAGCCACTTCATGTTTCTCATGCATCAGTCTGGATATGGACAGAAAACTCTATAAACACATTCCATGTTTTGGGGAAAGAAACACAACTACTGACACCTTCAGAGTATTTTAAAAGACCCTGAATGGTAACCATACTGTACTGTCATTCTAACATCTAGAATATTGCTTACAAGAAAATCAGAAAAGAGTCTCAAAAGTATGAGCAAGTTAATTTGGGGATCTCACAATGCACACAATAGACTGGAAACTTCCAAGAATCAGACCTCAGGCAGAGCAAATTTATGAGATTCTTCCAGCACCAAGGGCAGGACTGGCAGATTCAAAACACTTAACAGCCAAAACAGTGCTGGAAAATGGTTCTAATGAATATTAGAAGTAAACAAGTTCAGCACTCACGAGGAAAGTTGTACTTGAAGCAGGTCAGAGCTGTGATGATCCATTCTGCTCGGGTCTCGCAGAATATGACAACAGTACTCTTTGGGGTTAGTCCCAGCGCAGTCAGTCCACTCCCTAAGCGATTCACCTTCTCATTTACTTCTTCATAGGATAACCACTTGTAAGTTCCTAATATTAACTGGTGAAGGGGAGGGAAAGAGAATTGTGATGGTAAGAAGCTGCTGGTACAACTCTACAAGTTTATGTGAGTTGGTGCATAACACCATAAGCATGCATACTGCCATTCATTAAAAGAAAATAAATTGTTTTCATTTTTATTGAAGCAGAATAAACAGTACATCCTGTATTCTGTTATTCTTTAACTGCTATAAAATCAATGTTTTATATCATAAGATGATGATCAAGGAAAACCTCTAAGGAGACCTCCATTCTTGAGGCAAGATGCAAAACAGCTCAAAACCAAATCAGAATTAAGAACAAAATTGTAAGTTTTACCTTTTTGAACACTTTTCCATTTGGTTGCATTTCATTTTCTTCACTCAGTATTTCTCTGGTCCCAAGACAGTCCTTCTTCCCAAACCTTGCTAAAGCATGATCAAACAGTTTGTCCAAGGTGTCTGCTCCAGGAATGTTTATGTTTGCTAGTGAGTCAAGATGAGTGACAGAACGGTAGGGGCTTCCAGGTTTGTCCGAGATGGGTTTAGCTTTTAAACGTTTTGCCATAGCCTTTTTCTTCTTAGCATCGGTAAGAAAATACCACGGAATAAATACAAGCATACTGTACACAGATATCAACAAGTACACAGGCAGCAAAAGAATGGCACATACTTCTAGTCTAAGTTTCATTGCAGGTAATAAAAAAAAAAATCTCTTATTCTGTTCTGAATCAGGCAAGAGCAAAGCAGCAGTGCAGTGTGTTGTAGGAAGAAGCAATAGTGAGTTAAGCTTTAGGCAGTTCTGTTTCAGAGCAGCTGCTAAGTTTTTAGTAACCTTTGAGAGCCAACAGTGGGTGGACGCCTGTGGGTGAAGACCAGAGCCAAGCAGAGAGCAGGAAAAAAAGAGAAAAAAATAATTAAGTTAGTAATATTACAGTCAGTCCATTAGTTTTAGTCCTTCTAAGAGCTCATTTCAAATGCATCAAGACAAAGGAGACTGAAGTAACTGATTTAATAGGCAGGTACACTGCATGATAAAGCAGTTTACTGCTCTGAAGATCAAAGAGGATGAATCTTCTCCATATGTGTTTGTTGCATACACAAATATTTACTTTCCCAAGACTTATCCCCACTATCTCTGAGTAGTTCAGGGCTATTGAGATGAAGTCTGTCCTTCACATCATAATATTGTGTTTAAGCTACTTGACTAATGCTACAATTGCACAATTTTGGGAAAGGTCAACAGTTGTTTTTCCCCTAAACATTTGTACTACAGAGAAAAGATACAGTAGATTACCACTTTTCAGAATCCTATCATCTTATATTCGGGTTAAAATGTATTTTGAGACAGAGTCCTCAAAAGTCTACATGTTGTAATCTAAACACTATGTAATAGTTCAAAACTGCTTTATTAACTTTGCCCCAGAAACTGAATTTTTAGTCCATTACTCTTCAACTAGAAATGTCAGACTCCTGGAAGGGATTACACAGACTTGCCACCCGGCCCCTGCCTCCCCGCCCCAAAAAAACCTACTCCAATAAATGCATTTCAGAACTCCAGGTATGGAAACTGGAATCCAATTTGACCAGTTTAATCCAATTCAAAATGAAGCACAATTTGGCAGGATTTTGTTTGCATCAGAAATGATGGGCCTGAAAAACAACTGAAGGTGAGTGGAAGAAAAACAAAAGCATCACAGCAAGCCACAGCTGTGGGTAGCCCTGTGGTCCATAACCGGCCTGCACTGGCACCTAAGAGATACAGGTTCTGATCTTCATCTGGATGGTGTGCAAATACCTCATGAATGATGCACACAGCGGGAAAAATAAAAGGCAAAGATGCTCAAGAGAAGAGCAGCAGTACCTCAGACACCTAGGGGAGTAAGGAATACCAACTAGCTTACTGCAAAGCCCAGTCTTTCACAGACAGAATGGATGAGAACAGGGAAACTTTTGGGGCTGAATCAAGAAAAGAACTTGGGCACACCTCAGAATTTACCTTTATTAACATATTTGCCACCTAAGGTGATGAGAGAAGCTACAATTAATATATCAATGTAAACAAGACAACTGCTACTAACAACATAGCAGAAATCTAGTAATAGGTTGTTAGGCTTTTTAATAAGGATTCAGAAATCTGCAGTTGTGTTAGTAGCCAATATCAACAGCATTTAATATAACGTAACGTTAAGAGATCTACAGACACTTAAAATAATGATTGCCACATTAATTTTTTAATTAAATCTACAGAATAAAATTGCTATTGAATGATAGTGTAATGTACTAAACTAAGTTCAGAATTGTTCAGAAAAGAGTATTCTGAATGATTCTTTTTATAAGAAGTGAGTACTACATTCTTTGCATATATGATATGCTTATTCTGCTCTAGTTAACCTCATCACCGTCACCAACCTCTCAGCAAAACCATCAGACCTCAGCACAAGAGACAGCATTTTACTTCCTTAAATTCCAGTTCTCTAAAATGAAGGCTTACAAGATTTGTAATATAAATCAGTATATTTTCATTCCAGTTAATTCAGTGCTCCAAAAGCAGCAGTTGAGCTTGTGTTTAAAACAAAAGCCAGCCATAGAGCTAAGACTACAGTAAGCAAACATCAGTGAGTGCCCATGATTAGACACAATACTACCCATTAAAATATACCCCCCTGGAGAAGTCTCACTGCTCTTCACCTTCCAGCAACAAGCATGTGACAGGACACAATGACTTGGATAAAGAGCAGGCTCATGGGACTAATGCAAACTATGCAATATAATGAGATAGTGCTACGGCTTTTATTCAGGCTGAGTAGTAGCTTTTTCAGCAGTAGTCCTACTGGTAAAAAAACTACTTGCTACTTATTAGTAATAATCAAGATCTGACTATTTTAGCAAGGGAGAAGAGGAATGGACTCTTATTTACTTAAATTCTTTAGCCTGTATTCTGGACTGACCACTACTATAAAAAGACATCAACTTTTCTATTCAACTTAACCTCCTGTACATTAATTTTATAAACTATATTTTAGCTGTGCAGCAGCTTGTATAAACACTGAACAACCACAAAATTCTCCAAGTGTTTTGTGTGTGCTATTACATCAGATACAGAGAACTGAAAATTGTATTTTCACACAGTGATTTACTCACTACTTTCTAATTAAATGTATATTGACTAATTGTATCTATTAATACATACTTATTGCAATTATCTCAGCTTTCTACTGCTATTTTCTGGTCTTTCTTATTGCGTCCAGACAATAGGGAATTTAACTCAAGTCTCTGAAGTAACAGTTGTCCCTTTTTTCTTTCTTTTTTTTTTTTTTTACCGTATCTAAAATGACCCTGCTGCTCTTGTCATCTCAGCACTGATGAGAAGCAAATGACACAAAGAATTAGAACACTATTGTCATGATTTAAAGTTATTTCAAATACCCGATTCATATTTCATTACTGATTATCAATCCTAAGTCTTTAAAACTGAACTAGGTTGCAGAATGGATCGTGAGACCATATGTGAAAAGAGAACTCTGAAAAATTACATCCTGCTGTTGTCATCTCATAATCTTTTCTACATGCACGGAACATGTGGGTTTACAGATGAAATGATTTTCAAGCTGACTAAGCAACAAAACTCAATTCAGTGTCGAACGCTAACTTAAGAACTTTTAGAGATTACTGGAAAAGCTTTCTAGGATGCTTTCGCCAGAATGTTCAAAATCCTGCCCGAAATAACAAAGTAATGATAAAAAGGCATAAATGGGAAAGACTGTTTGTTTTGTCCTAAAACTGGCACCCTGTTGAAATCACTTTTAACATCTGAAATGTAAGTGCATTTACAAACACACATCCTATGCTTGCAGCCAGTTCTGCTAATGTTCACATCAGCGAAAGTTAAAGGTCCCATCTCTCTTATTTTGAAATTTCATATTTGTTTGAAATACTTTTAAAAGTGTTTATCAAACTAGATAACTTTGCTAATTTACACACACTTGTGGTAATTTAAAATGTTTCTATTTTGACCAAAAGCCGTTGTAATTCTTAAGACATCAGTTGGAAAAACTCAATAAGCTTCAAAAAGACAAACCTGGCTTCTTCGTTTGAACGTGTTCATATAAAAACTGACACACATCCCGTATACTTACAACTTACCTGGCAGCGATGACTGAGGTTTTTTCAGTGTCGATAAGATCTATATTAGAACAGGGAAAAAAAAAGAAAATATTAGAGGTTGGGGAATGTTTTTGCCTTGCAGAAAGGAGGAATCTTTAGAATTTCTCCCTCATGCTCCTGAAGAAGAATGGCCTATGAAGTTAGACACAGCTGCCCATACAAGAGGAGAGCGATGATATTATTGGCAAAGACTAAGCTGGCAAACCGCAGTGTACAGATAAAAACAAAGGTATCCAAAGGAGTTTAATTTTTATGGGAAACCCCTTCCCTACATTTAAACATTTTTCTGAATAAAGATATAGAACAGAAGCTTAATTTAATTAAATTTAAAAAAAAATCAGGTTCCATATGGTCTGTTCTGCTGTCTCAGGGCAGAAGCAAGATGACCTTTATCATTCAGGACTATCCATAGTACACACTGCCCAAAAGAATCACAAGTAACATGAAAGAGTTTGGGACCTGAGATAAGAGGAGACTTTACAGAACAAAGGCATGGTTATGTAGGCTGTGAGGCTACAGCAGTCTTATGACCAGTGGAAAGAAAATGCCTATTTGTAACCATATAGACGCAGCTTCAAAAAGTCTACTGCATACTTGTTCTCTTGGGCTACTTGGTTTTATATACAGAAAGCTTTTAACTGATGTTTACCCTAGTAAAGTTTAATTAGCTTTCCCTATATGTCCAACATTTCAATCGAAGTACCAGTTTTTCCAAACTGAAACAGTTTTAAACATCTCTTACAAACATATTCTATTGAAATGTGAAATAAATAAGGGGTGCAATAATGTTTTTACTGTTACTGGCATGTGGCTGTATAGGATCTTGATCCATAAGGGGACCATCCCAAATAAATATTTATCATATTTTAAATACAATGCATAGCAAACTGACATACTGAACTTGCAAAAGTACCTCCATACCAGTTCCATTGGGTTAGAAGCCAAACTGAGCTATACAAGGAACATTTTGTGCCTTCAGTCACTTCTTTAAGCTTAATTAGACTTTAAGAGAAAGCACAAGATGTAGTGTTCTCATCAAGGATAGCTTCAAAGCAAGTCAGCTACATATTACTGAAGTGTAACAGTTTTGTTCTCCGTAAGCTTCCTCTTCCTCACAAAATGTAAGACTCACATGAAAACTGTACTGTAACTAAATGAAACTTTTAATTTCATTTAGAATAGGTAACATTTTCATTGCCCTACAAAGTTCATTCTTTCTCTTAATTGTGCAATGTAACTAGCCTAATTTAGACACTTTAATCCTGTTTTGGACCAGCAGAGCTTCCAGTTCTTAATGTAGGAAATGGATGTTCTGGCCACAGCACTCAGTGTGCCTCAGGTCTAAGAAAAAACCCATCCCAAGCCAAAATCAATGGAGTTCTCTCCTAGATAGCTGTGTTCTCAGCATCTCCAAAGGATTTTCCTTGGGTGAATAAGCTTCTAGAAATTTTGAAGTGGTAATCAGATTTAATTTATCATTCACACTGATGCGTCACAGTGTTCGCATTGGAAACCTCCCTCATGAGGTCATATTTTCTTATTACTCTCGTATGCTGAATGTTCACAAAATTTCTATAGGAAACAGCCAATGCAAATAGTCATATGAGCACTGACACTGCATTTCACAGACAGCCATGGACGGAAGAGATGTTCTTTGAGTATAACCTGACTTTGATATCCTGAATTAGAGCTTCAGAGACAGGTAATACACAAGACTCTTCCTGTCCTGCAGCAAAGCCACAGAACAAAGTCTGAAAGCAGAGCACAGGATCTGGAACAGGAGACATGCTTCTCTCTTTGTAATTCTTCAGTAATTTAACTGAAAATCTAAGAAATGGCAACTATTCTTTAAAAAAATATATATATATATACACAAATAGTTTTGAAATAGTCACAAAAGTGTGTGAGACTAAGTAAGAGCAAAAGTGTGTGTGGGGAACAGAGAGAGGAAGTGACTGTTCATGGAAGAGGAAATGCCTGAATCTCCTCTTTATTCAAACAGAATCAACTTCTCCAGAATTTGCACACACAACCAGAACTGCCAAGTGCAACTCAAAACCTGAAGAAGTCCCGGTGGCTAGAAATTTTATCCTGGGCACTTTAATTTTAATAAGGCAGCAAATTATTATCTTAGCTAAGAACAGCTTTAGTTAGCTCAAGTCCAAAACATTGTGTACGTTTGATATTGAAAGTATATGAGTAACAACAGTGTTTGTTTTTCTTCCTCTTGCATTAAAAAGCTGCCCAGGAATCCAATTTACTATGGGATAGCACGATGAGAAGATGTCTTCCCTTGTGTTAGGGAAGACTTCTAGTGCAAAAGATAACATTAGACTGGAACAGAGTAGTATTCCAGTTTGTGAAGAAAACCTGGAATCTGCAAAGCGAGGAGTTGTTTAGTTTAAAAACAACACCAGAGGAAGTCCTGGTTCCCCTGCAAACCGAGCTCTTGCCAGCTTCAACTGGAGAGACAATTCTGGCTTTAGTGTAAGTACTCAGGGTCAAATCCTTCCAGGAAGTCCTAAAATGTTCCAAAGCAATCCAGTATGAATAAGTAACAAGTATTTCTGGAATTTCTCTAGCGTTTATGCAGATCTAAACATTTTGGAAACCAAAGTACTTGTAGGTGGAAAGTTGGGTTCTACAGAGTGAATAGATGACGTGATTAGACCTATATAAGTATGTGGGTTCTTAGTTACAGACAGCTCGCGGAAGGGAATTTAATCAATATCTAGTAGTCCTGAATTTGTTCCAGTACTAGAACTGAAAGAGCCTAGGATTTAAGTACAGAAAGACTGAGTAATACCACACTGCTGGGAAACTCACAGAATTACAGAATCGTAGGGGTTGGAAGGGACCTCAAGAGATCATCGGGTCCAACCCCCCTGCCAAAGCAGCTCCCCAGCTCATATTGCACAGACAGGCGTCCAGACGAGTCTTGAATATCTCCAGAGAAGGAGACTCCACCACCTCCCTGGGCAGCCTGTCCCAGGGCTCTGTCACCCTCACTGCGTAAAAGTTCTTCCCCATGTTGGTGCGGAACTTCCTGTGCTCCAATTTGCAGCCATTGCCCCTTGTCCTGTCCCCACAGCCACTGAAAAGGGGTTGGCCAATTCCCCCTGCATCCCATACTTAAGATATTTATAAACATTAATTAGGTCCCCCCTCAGTCTTCTTTTCCCCAGGCTGAACAGTCCCAGCTTACTCAGCCTTTCCTCATACGGGAGATGCTCCAGACCCTTAATCATCTTCGTAGCCTCCTCTGGACTCTCTCAAGGAGGTCCCTGTCTTTTTTATCCCAGGGAGCCCAGAACTGGACACAATACTCCAGGTGGGGCCTGACCAGGGCAGAGTAGAGGGGGAGGATCACCTCCTGTGACCTGCTGGCCACACTCTTCCTGATGCATCCCAGGATCCCATTGGCCCTCTTAGCCACCAGGGCACACTGCTGGCTCATAGCCAACCTGTCATCAACCAGGACCCCCAGGTCCTTCTCCACAGAGCTCTTCTCCAGCAGGTCATCCCCCAGCCTGTACTGATACAGACAGTTATTCCTCCCCAGGTGCAAGACTTTACACTTGCTTTTGTTGAATTTCATTAGGTTTCTCCCTGCCCAGCTTTCCAGCCTGTCCAGGTCTCGCTGGATGGCAACGCAGTGTTCCTGCATGTCAGCCACCCCTCCCAGCTTTGTATCATCGGCACTTGCTGAGGGTGGATGCTATTCCCTCATCAAGGTCGTCGATGAAGATATTAAACAGGACTGGACCCAACACCGAGCCCTGGGGAACACTGCTAGTCACAGGCCTCCAGTCAGATTCCGCTCCACTGATCACGACCCTCAGAGCCCGGTCCGACAGCCAGTTCTCAACCCACCTCACTGTCCACTCATCTATCCCATGCTCTCTCAGCTTTTCTATCAGGATGTCATGGGAGACAGTATCAAAAGCCTTGCTGAAGTCAAGGTAAATGACATCCACTGCTCTCCCTCCATCCACCTAGCCGGTGATGAGATCATAAAAGGCTATGAGATTGGTCCAGCACAATCTCCCCTTGGTGAATCCATGCTGACTACTCCTCATGACCTTCTTCTCTTCCAGTTGGTTGGTGATGGCATCCAGAACAAGCTGTTCCATCACCTTTCCAGGGGCAGAAGTGAGGCTGACTGACCTATAATTGTTAGGATCCTCCTTCTTGCCCTTTTTGAAGACCGGAGTGATATTGGCTATCCTCCAATCCTCAGGTACTTCTCCTTTTCTCCAAGAGCTATCAAAGATGATAGCAAGTGGCTCTGCAATCACTTCCACCAGCTCCCTCAGCACACACGGATGTATCCCATCCTGGCCCATGGATTTGTGTGCATTAATCGCTTTGAGCCGCTCCTGGACCACCCCTACCTCAACTAGAGGGAAGCTCTTCATTCCACAAACACTCCTACTTTCATCCAGGATCCCGAGGGGCCTTTGGAGTGAAGACCGAGGCAAAGAAGGCATTCAGTATCTCCACCTTCTCATCATCACCCGATACCAGGACACCCGCCTCATTCATCATCCCTGGTCATCCTCTTACTATTCACATATCTGAAAAAACTCTTTTTATTATTCTTTATGTCCCTTGCCAGCTTCATTTCCAAGCGGGCTTTAGCCTTCCTAGTCACATCCCTACAGGCCCTGACAACATCCCTATATTCAAGCAAGTTTAAACTTGAATGAGAGCATGCTACCAGGGTCTCTACAAATTTTGATTTTTTTCCAGATTTGTACCTGTCTCACACAGCAACGGAAGAACACTTCCACAGATCAGAAGATTGTGTTTTAATAGTAATAAGAATTAAAATAATCTTGTGGCTTATTATAACTTTCTGGAAATTAGAAAGATTAAAAGAACAGCTGAGGGAAATGATTCAGTTTTTACATCATGTCAGTGTTTTTATGAAAACAAACTGCAAATGTTAGTGCAAGTTACTCATGGCAGTGGAAAAAAGTACATGAGGTTAAATTTTTGTTCCTTTCTCACAGGCAGATTTCTACATATTTTCCTCTTACACAATTCTGCGCGGCAAAGGGGCAATGAAAACTCAGAGGTAATCTAATCAAAAGCTGGCAGGTTTCAGAAGTATTTCTGTGCTCAATCAATGCAACAATAGCTCAAAGCCTGAGAAGTTTCAAGTGCTCTTACTATGTCTGTGCAGCATAAATACTAGTACTTAGGTGCCAACAAAGAGGGAGGGGCAGTCGGATACAGTGGATCCTGATCAAAGTCAAGGGTCCCTTTTTAAATATATACATTCTATTTGAAATAGCAAAACCATAAGTAGTAATAAGAAATCTTGTTTCTCTTACTGCAACTTAAAAAGAAAAGGTAGTTAATACAGTGTTTATCTTATCTAGTAAACAAAAATCAGATTGGGTTTTGGTTTCTAAGAAATATATTATTGCTGTCCTTTATATTCACTACTTCTGTTTTACTACCAGAACGCAGATGCATCTAATGTCAATCAGAAAAAAAAAATACCAAATCAATGGGTGTCAAGTTTATCTATTGCTGCAACAGCTATTGCAATGGAAACCAGACCAACCACGCTTACCCAGTATTTCCCAATTATCTAACAGACTGGTGTAAAACCCTCCCTCCTAATCTTGTAACGTAAGGGCAAACAAGTATTTGGTGAAAGGGCAAGAGCTGTTTTTGTGCACCCTGAAGGCAGAAAACATAAAGGGCCAAGGCAAGATTCCCCAGATGAAAACTGTCCAGTGAGAATAAGCTGAATTGGGAAAGTTTTTCCCCTAGACCCACCTCTGCTACTTTTGTCTCATTAAATTTTATACACAATCTGCGCTGTTAATATCTGAGGCTCATTCGCTCCAGTGCTCCCTCCCTCCAGCAGACCGTACCCTCTGCTATCTCTGCTGTGACCTGATCAAAAGCCCAGGGCACACAAGGTTTCGAGTCAATCCAGTTAATGCCACAGTATTGTGAATGACAGCAGTCGCTATAACTAAAAGCAAACAGCGGTTTCGGCACTTCTTTTGTGGTGAAGGAAGTGAGCGGCATCCTTATGTTTCATTGACATCTTAGTTAATAAACGAGGCATGGATTTATGGGTCAGACAGACAGCACTTCAGAAGAGGATGTAGAAGGAGAAAATTTGGAACTGAAAAATACTCATATTACATCAAAACTCCACCAATGTTTACATAAGTTACTTCTTTCAGGTAACTTCTTAAACTATGCCACCATTTCATCTCACTCAGCAATGAAGGGATAGTCCAGATTTTCCTTCTGTCATTAGACAAAGAACAAATCTGTCACAAAGGAGGAGTTCACTTTCCCTGCATTTTAAGGGCACGGTAAAAGTAAGTAACTGTAAAGTGTACAGTGTTCTGTAGTCTTTAATGTCAGATGTCATATTCCTGTTTCCATAATATGAATCGGTGATGGAGGGCACTGCAAATACACAAGTTACATTCGTACTTTATAATTAAAGTTTTGATTCTAATTGCTAGGTGCTTCCCTGAGTCTACTGAGCATTCATATTTATCGGTTTTCCACTTGCTGTCAGTATTGGGAACATATTCACAGACAACAGGTTATTTAAGAATTAGGCTGCTCATCTCCCCTCTTACATTATTATCCTATGCTTATGATAGTGTCAACAGCCTTTCACAGTGTACAGAAATTAGGACATCATTTCTGATGCTTTTTCTTTTGTAAATAAAGATGGAGTAGTACAGGAAATAATCTCCCTGGGTAAATGTTTTTCAAAAAGTCTCCAGAGAAAATGGATTCATGCCTATGCCTGTTGTCCAGAACTGTTTTACCAGTTTATGGAGTGCATGAATCCAAGTTCAGATCAAGACTCAAGATCAGATTTGGATCAAGTCATGGTATTAGGGCTGGACAAATGTTAATGATGTTTACTCAACAAGGCCAAAAAAATACACAAATGACATTACCCTAGCTGCATAGATTAAATATTAACACTTATTTCCTGGCCTTAAATCTAGAATGTTACCAAACATCTGTACAGCCTGACCTAGGAGGAATTGTATGTACTGTTGTGATGACGCATTAGTAATACTTAAAAGCAAACTGGCATTTCCCAATAGAAAACAATAACATTAATCTGTTCCTACACAAGCACAAAAGTTAGGAGAAAGTGAACACTGAATCATTCTTTTTTAAATAGAAGTTGGTTAATAAATTCATCTGACCAGAGCTTAGTAACATGAACAGAGCAGTCAGTACTTCCTTTATAATCTTCCTGAAATCGAGCAGCGTTGCTCTGTAATAACTTTTTTGTGAAAGGAGAAACTCAAACAGTAAGATGTTGAAGTGTGTGAACGCAGGTTCAGCAGCCAGACTTGTGAAGCAATGACAGAAATCATCGTAATCCCTCTTAATGCTCTAGTGAGAGTCCACTAATATTAACCTCCTGCCTCCTGTGGAAATCCAGACACAATAATGGACTCCAACAGCCTCTCGTTTTTATTGTAGCTACCCTGACAGATGATACACTTCTTTTTAAATGTCTTGCCAACAGTGACTGTTGTGTAATTCAACAGACTGAAGTTTCAAATATAATACTGCATGACTGTGGAAAGCCTGTCTCTCCAAAACTCCATCGTCTCTCAGCAGTGGCATTAGGTCGCTTGCTTTTCACGCACCCATCATAGTTTAGGTAGTGAATTTAAGTGCATACTTAAAAAAAGGAGCAGGGGGAGGAAGTACATGCTCCTCCTTGTGTACTGCATTAGTCTACAAAAAGCTGTTCTGGGGGCCAGGGAGGGACTTTTCTAAAGTTCTTATGGGCTTTTCAAAATTTTGTGGGGACAGTCAACAAGAGGAGCATCAGAGTTGGGAAATACACTTTCCCTTTTCTCTTAGGAGCTCACATCCAAATGCAAATTCCTCCCTTTCTTGTGACTAAGCAAAAAGAATTAGGCTTTCTTATTTGCAGTCTGAAGAAACTCTCTCCTTCCAGATGTTCTGACATATAGATGACTGGGTGTGCACTTAAAACCCACAAATTTAAGAAAACTGTTCCCACCCATGGTCACTAGAGATGGTAACCCCTGAGACTTCAAGCATGAGTCATCTCTGTTTTTTAGTTTCATTGTGTAACTAGCTCAGATGCAGAGGAAAATAGTTTGAGAGTAAATAAAAATTAGGAGCAAGCATATTTTCCTTTTCCGCACAATGGCACTATTTTCCAGTGAAAAAGTGATGTTCTCTCTTGCATGTTTGAGGAACTGAATTTTATTGTGGTCTTCATGTAAAATTTTAACACAGCCTGTTTCTTGGTTCATGGTGAACCTATCCTATTGCTTTCTAGCCAAATATACTTAGATTCATTTCTGGATACCTGTTATCTCTATATATCTTTCATTTCTAGATCCACATCTGCAATTCCCAGACACAGATTGACCTAAAACAGGACTTCACACTGCAATGTTTTGCTCACTTTAAACTTCTTGAGAGTGAACCTGCTTTCTGCTACTTCCATGTGCTTTATGATACACTGAAGTATCTTCAGGGTACATTTCTTTTAGTAACATTAATTGGCAACTGAAGTATTAATTTCTATAAGGATGAACTGGGGATGAGTTGTATAAGAAAATTTACTGCAGCATGTACCAATTTAGTCAAAGAAGTTGGGGATTTTACCCATCGGCAAGGGAGATCATACTGGTGGATGGCATTTTCCACCACAGAAGGCAATCTCACCGACTTAGTTAATCATAACAGTTCTTTGATTGTACCTGCACTTCAAAAAGGAATTGAGATGATCAAGCAAATTTTGGTACACTTTGTCCTACAAGGCAGAGTGCAGATTCAGATAGATTTAACAGCTCTAAACACTGATTTGTTCAATCTTTTGAGCAGTGTAACACCACCAAAACAAGGAAAACAATGCAAAAGTAGTCTGAACATAAATACTCACACTAAGACAGGAGAACAAGGTAGAAACTATCATAGTTCTTAAAGAAGTTGGAAAGAACCTAACAACCCACCCTGAGACAGTTTTGAACAGCAAGGTTTTGACCTTTACTACCCCCTAATACATGTGCATGCACATTTATCACACTACTTCTTTTATAGACACCAACCTGCTCGTATAAGGTATACAATTTCAGAGGCAGACAGCTTTTGGTATTCTTAGTCCAAAATATCTGAGTAGCTTTTGCAAAACAGCAGAGGACATACTCAGGGGACTGAGTCACAATATCACCTGCTAAAACCTGAGCTGGAAGCAGAGACAGCGCAGAGCAAGCCATCTCTGGCCAAGGAGGTACGTAACCATATTATCAGATGATTGTGCCTGTGCTAATATGTCCTCCCCCTCAGCAAAACATGCTCACATGGGGTAGCTGTGCCCTAGCACAGCCACTGAGCTTCCTGAAAGGAATTTGTTCAAGTTGTGCCAGGTCAGAAGACATAAGAAAAACCCCTGTGTGACTGTTAGCTACAACTCAAGTGGCTTGATGGTATGACTCGATATTTAGGTAATTAGATCATCTTTAATATGAATAAAGTAGGAGTCACAGTTGTAACTGCAGGAAAAATGAACTGGACAGCACCAGGCTAAACAGACAGTAAAGTGGTCTTAAGTTTTGAAGGAAGCATGAAGAGGAAACTGACTGTTGACCATTCTTTCAACTTATTTTTAGGAACTTTTTGCTCTGATAAAGGGTCAGAAATATCCTTAGTATGACACTGTGTATCACAACAGCAATTTGTTGTTAGTAACAAAAAAAAGATAGGATTTAATTTGTTACCAAATGCAGTGATACTCAAAAAGCTAACATTGTCAGCAAATGTTAGCATTTTCCACTTAAAAATACACAGTCCCCACTCCAATCTATCAGTATTTAAACTGATCAGTATAGCGATGGGAGGTTTATTTAAGCATCCACTCCCTAGTTATTGTCAGTCTCCCTCTTTACTAGCACACAGTAAAACAGGTCACTCGTTACCTTTAACGCAGCTGCACTTCAAATGTTTCAACGTAAGCAGGCAGCAAATTCACAAAAAACCTAAAAAAGAAAAAAGAATAAGTAGTGAGAATTCCAGGCATCACTCAGGGTATAAACTTATCTAACCAAACCCTTCATTGGTAATCTGAGCTTTGTCAGCTGTTTGTGGTCGAACCCACTTGTACAGTTGCAAAACACTACCTGCTACTTGAAAACATGGAACAGGCTGATCGTGTACTTTAGGTCAGGGGAACTGCTAAAAACTTACTACACTGTCATTCTCAAGTGCTGTATTTTCATCTAAATTCTATGTTCTGAGCACCTTCAGATACTTGAATGATGCCACATGCTGCCAAACACTGTGCCCAATAACAAAAAGTTTTAAAATTTTCTCTTGGTTAAAACCATCTTTATGTCATGAGACTGCTTTTAATAGCCTCAACTTTAAAGCTCTGGCACCCCAGTACTCAAAGCTTACCTTTCTTAAAGCTAAATCTACTTCATGCTATCCAAGTTACACAAGTATTTTTAATTTCCAGCTTTTTAAGGAAAGGTAAATTTATAAACTAAGAGGTAACATATAACAAACTTGTTAAGCCATTTGCCTGTCTGAGGAATGAGGATGAATTACCTTAGCGAAACCTTATCTGCTACGGCCTTTCAGAGGACAAGCTCAACCCTTCTTCCCCCCTCCCTTCACATTGGATCCAATGTCTGGGCATAAAGGTACAAAACCATGTGTTAAAACAGTTGGTGTGGTCCCAGAACCTTGTGGTTTAGCTGTGAAGCAGTACTGGCATACACACAAGCTATGTTTGTATCTTATTTTCATGCATATATTCCAGAAATTATGATCCAACCACAGTGAGGTGACCTGTGTTTTCAGGTACGGACAGATGGTTTCCCCAGATCCCTGCTCCTCCTCCCATTAACCCCTGGCCTCTGATGAGATTAAACGAGGATTATTTTCCGAACAGCAGTAACTTTTTAAGTGTGTGTAGGCTAGACCTGAATAAGTGCATTGGGGAATTGAGGGGGGTGGAGGGTGGCTGGTAAGAGAGACTACAAGGCCGGTCGCCATCTGATCTTTTTCATTCAGTAACATGATCTGGAAGGTCTCAGGCTTATTTCTGACCATTCTCTGTGTGTGATTATCATTCATCAAATGATCTTTGAGCATTTAAATAACTTGAACTCAGTTCAAGGCTAGAACAAGGGGGTTTTATCTTCAGTTATGTTATACTAAAATTGCCAGACCATTGAGCACACGCTCTTTGTCAAGCTTTATAGAACTGCAATATGCACTGTGTAGGTCTTGTTAAAGGCATGCAAGAAAAACATGCCTGAAAGGCCAAGCTTTAGTGAAATATTGAAATACTTATACAGCTCCTCTCATATGGACAGCAAGGATAATGTATGATCGATGGACAAGCCAGACTGAGTGCCAACAACCCCAGACTGATGTATTCATACAAGCGGGATGCTCTCCATGATCTTCGGAGACATAATCTTGCTCTGACCTCTGTTGCAATTCCCCCATTCTCTCCTTGCTTTTTATTACAGAACAGCAAGCTTAGTTTCACCTCCCAGTTGTTCCTCTTCCCTGCGGTGATACTTTTAATAATGAAAGCACCTTTCACCAAGTTGTTTGAACAGAGCAGCTCATAAATATGCAAACCTATTTGCATGCTTCTGAAATAAACAGAGAATCCATTTTCATAATGAAAATTAAACACATCTAACAAAGGCACAAAACCAAGGCTATCTTAAATTTAGATTGAATTATACTGTGTAAATACACAGCATGAATCAGCTGTACATACAGCTGTCTTCATGGAAAGTAATGACAAACTAATGGGCTGCTGTGGACAGACAGCAACTACTACAGCCTCCCTTCCCACTTCTGCAAAAAGGTGCAGGCACCACAAGCCAGGGGCTCTTGTTTCTTTTTTGGCTTTCATTTCTACGGCTTTGCTGTTACTCCACATTACCACTAGCTGTAGATTTACTGTCTCAACTCTTCCATGTAACATTTAAAGCTTTGGAAAATACTGTTGTAAAGTTACACCTCACCTATGTACTGTTGTGATTCTTTGCTATGTACGTTCTCACTGTGCAAAAAAACCCAACCCAAACTAAACAAAACAAACCCAAAATAAAAAGTGCCATACTAAGAACAGAAAAGAGGTGAGAGATTAGTCCTTAAAGCAAATTTTAAGATAGAACACAACCTGAGCAAATTGCTTTATTGTATTGACATAAATGCGACCTCAGTGTAACGGAGACTCCAACAAGCCTCCTAGTTCTCTATAAGAGCCTTCAAGTTTAGGTTCATGGCAGCTAACTCAATCCAAGTCTGGACTGCAGTGAGCCCACTTTGGTGGTTCCCCCAGGCTGCAAATTTTGCAGGCAACCAATCATATATAGAAACATCAAATGGTCAGGGCTGGAAAAGACCCTAAAGCTCATCAAGTTCCAAACCCCTGCCATGGGCAGGAACACCTCTCACAAAACCAGGCTGCTCAAGGCTCCATCCAACCTGGCCTTCAATACTGCCAGGGAGGGGACATCCACCACATCCTTGGGCAGCCTGTGCTGGGGCCTCACCACCCTCATAGTGAAGAATTTCCAATCTAAATCTACCCTCTTCCAATTTAAAACCAGTCCTCATCCTATCACTACATACCCTTCTAAAGAGTCCCTCCTCAGCTTTCTTGTAGGCCCCTTCAGGTACTGGAAGGCCACTATTACATCTCCACAGAGCCTTCTATTCTCAAAGCTGACTAACCCCAACGCTCTCAGCCTGTCTTCATAACCTTTAAGCTGAGCCAGCTGTCCAGCCTGTCTCCCCATTCAGTCATGCTGGTGGTGCAAGGAAGGAAGCAGTAATGTCGGTTGAGTTCAGCTGACTTTTGCCTTTACATTGTGGCTTTGTAATATCTTTAGACAAGCAGATAAACCAGAGCCACAAGCATAAAACCAAGCTACTGCTGAAAGAAGTAGCCTTTAGCCATTTCCTGCTGTCCCCGTTGGTCTCCTTGCTTTGCCAGGAGCTGGAGTGAGTCCTGGCTGCAGCTTTTGCAAGGCTTGTGTGTTCATGGAAGTGCAGTAGTCAAGGACAGGCAACAGAAGCTGTAGCATCAGAACTAGTCTATTTTTATGTTTATTGAAAGCCAAAACCAACCCCAAAACATCCATCTTATCAAAATTTTATTCCAAATTGATTTTATATTCCAAAATACTTCAACTTGTATAATTTGTTATGTGTTGAATGTCAGGAGTTAGTAATCGTCTGAATCCACAGTGGCTGTATGGTCCAGGAAATAGCAGCTGACCACTGAGTAGACAGTTTAAGCTATGAAATGAATGCCCTCATTCATAAATTTGGGTGTTTTTTTGTTGTGAGCCAACATTCAGTGTGCAGCATTAAGTAGCTCCCAGGTCCTCCAACTTAACCTGCACACTTGAAGTGGTGATATTTCATAGGCTGCTCAACTCCTCTAGCTTCCAAGACAAAACATTTGTAGAGAATGACTTACCACATATTCTAATTATGTACTGCAGGAAAACTGAATGTAGTAAGATCTCTTTAAGCATTATTGCATGTATAACTACTGCAGAGGAAACAACAAAGTACCTGTTGGGTAAATCTAACCAGTTACATCAAGGTGCTATTGGGTTTCACCCCCACAAGATACTTGCGTCCTTTCACCAGCAAGTATCACAGTACAGGTGCCTTGTAATCTTACCCCGGCTTCACTCAACAGTATGGTAGCACTCATTTCAACATGGAAATGCTCATTGAGCTGAACATGCCACCTGCTGTAAATATGTGCAGAACTGAACTGCAACACTGTGTGAAGTTAGATCAAGTGCTTTGTAGTACCTGCTCACCTATAGCCTAAAATGAGTGAGTGCTCGTCATATTTCACTGACTGTGAGAAACCAGCAGTGCAGAGCAGTACGTGAACACTCATTATTTGCAGTCCAGTGTTTCCCTAATACAACTTGGTAGACTAGTGGCTGAAGTTGTAGGGGTGGCTTCTAGTGTATAGAAACACACATAAAAGGTACAAAATAGTAACTAATTTGTAATATCGAATCAGACTTGTAGGCAGATGAGCAATGATTACATGAACACAAAAATAAACGATCCTTTATTTTGGGCAAGTTCTTATTTTAGTTCATCCCACTGCATATGAAGCTTGCTATTGGCCCGAGTAAGTGGGATGCAGGACGAGCAGCTCGGTTGCTCAGTTTCTGGAAACACAGCATCCCTTTAGCTTTCTCTTCAAAGGAACAGCAAGAGGTTGACTTTAGTTTCAGGCTCATCGGTACATGTTATCTGGAACGAGGGAGTGTAGTTCTTATAGCACAGTGGCCAATACAAAAAATTCAAGGACAGGAATCAGCAGTCAAAGAGCAGAGATGTGATCAGAAGAGGAACAGTGGGCTCCCAGCAGTGCCTGTAGGAGCCCTAGTTAGGAGCTAGCTGCACTAGGCATAGACTCAGCCCCTCCAGCCATATGGCTGTCCACAGCTGGGGGCCTTTGGGTTCCCCTGCAAGAAATGGGCCTGTTGGAAAACAATCACAGGAGAAGCTGTCAGAATATCAGCATGGCCGTGCTTCTGTCTGTAAGCATTGTGCAACTGGGGGGCGGTAAGAAAAATTCATTTGCACCAGCAGCCTGTTAAAGAAAAGTCTGTTCTTAATGCCATACCTAACAAGGACTTTCTGGCAGCCACAAAAGAAGTGCCTTAGGGCACACGTGTGCTCTGTAGAAACTATTTATTTGTTTTATATTTCTTTTCCAAAAAACATAATTGGGAAACAAAAAACCAAACACACTTTAACAACTACTGACCCCGAACAGAATTTCTCTATGCAGTATCGCATACTTAATATTATATCTTATTCAGTTCCTTCTAGGCTAGTGTTTTTCTACTCCTGTGCGCAAACAAGGCCCTTAAAGAGGCTTAAGGGTCACTTTCCAAGGAAGACAGTTATTCATACTCTATAAAACACTCCTGATTAACTGTGTATGGAAATACAAGTGTTTTCCCTGCACACTTACAGAAGTACTGAGCAAAAATCATGAGATGAGCTGCAGCGTCATTGCATAGTTTAAAGTGAACCAGGCATGCATACAGGTAGCCTGCTCTCGTTTTTTTGACGCTTAACAGCTGCTACTAACTGACCAAAGAATTTAAAACAATTAAGAAATATAAAGCTGTTACCTAATAGGTAAGTTACAAGTATGCTTCTAGAAAAGTGGCTCAACTGATGAAGCCATAGCACACTCAAGGGAATCAATATTCACATCAATATACATTGAAGGAAGGAAATCCTAGTTCACTAGCTCTGTCCTCACTGAACAACAACTGGCATTCAAGTATCACAGGTTTAAGAGTCTCGGATTTAAAGTGATTACCAAGAATCCACCTTGGATCACTTTAAATCCAAGACTCTTAAACCTGTGATAATTGGTGGATCACTTTATCTCTACCTTGGAGATAAGGATGCCTCACCCTGAAGCCCAGTGAACTCCTGACTACACAGTATCCATCAATTTGTCATTAACTGCGCTGCAAAACCATACAAAGTTTAAATACAGAAAGAAGTATATATACTCAATATCTAAGATTCCTTACAAAACACTTCACTGAGGTGAAAAGTACTCTTTGATTTCAACAGAAAGTCCAAGTACTTAGCTCTATCTGAAGCAGAGTGAAACAATTCCTCCTGTCTTTCACATTACACAGCTGTTAATCCAAAAGCAAAGCAAATAAAATGCTACCACATAAAAAAGCCAGCATGCATTAGCTCCAACCTCACTTCCATCGTAAGCAACTTGCATACACGAACTTTAAAAACCATCCATCATACAAACTGACATTCTGGCAGCATATTTACTACAGGAAAACATTTCCCACCCCTTCCAGCCCCATGCTGACAGTAACCTTTCCTTACATGTTCCACTCCTCCATTTCCCAAGACTCTGCTATTTATTTCCTTACTGAAGAATGGTTTAATGCATCTTCTGATTTTTCTACTGTCTTTGGGATCATCTTAAAATGTCAAATAACTCTACAGCCTATTGTACCAACACACCTCACTCACACACACTCCTCACACCTAACCTCTGCAGAAGATCAGGTTCAAGCCAGCACCAAGTTTAGTCCCAACTCAGAAGCTGCTGGCATGAGCTACAGCAGCGCAGGGCCAAAGCAGCATGGTAGCCTGAATAGTAGAAAGGCTTCCTATCTAGGACAACAACAACAGCATAAGGAATTTCCACCCCCACCACTCATTCCTAACCTCTGTGTCATGCTCTTGGTCAGGTAAATACTGCGATGCATATCTGGCACACAATTAAAGCCCTGTGTTGATTGCAAATACACTTTATATCAAGTATTAGCTAGGAACTGATAGCCCTAAGAAGTGGGCAGGGAAAGCAGATCTGCTGAAGTTTATTAAACTTCTGTCCAATTGTTCTTGTTGATCTCGGCCTTTCAGCTCGATGCAGATCACACGAGGCACCCGCTGCAGAAAAGAAAACTGAAACCATAACTCCCCAGAATTCTGGTAACTGGCCCAAAGCATTCCCCTTTGCAAGCACAAGTCTTATTCCATACAGCATCCTTTAGTTCACAGTAGTGTTAAACAAGGGAAGACTTCTCACAGTTCCAGCCTGTTTGGGATTAAGGCAAGGCTCTCCCCATCCATCACAAACAGCCACGTGTGAGAAAGGGCCTCAGTGCTGTCAGGTTGCATATCCACCACTGATATTACCAAAACCTGTCGCACCACTTCTAGCGTGTGCTCTACTTTTAGCACCGTACAAGTTACTCTGAAGAGTGGCTACAGAAGAAATAACTTGCGCTGCGTTCAGCTTTCACTTTTATGTGCCTGGGAGTTCAAGATTTTAAGGAAACATAGAGTTACTAGGAGTGTCAACAGAGTACAGGAAATCCTAATTTCCTTTCCCAAGAAAATCACCAAGGAAAGAAAAGCAATAGCAAAGTATTAATAATTCCTATCCACCGTAAATCGCAGCTCCACCAGCAAAGGACAGATACTCTCTGGAGCTTTCCCTCGGGCCCTTCACACTGCTAGCCTATTCCACTAAGCACCTTCCAAATGGAAACATGACAGCCAGCGATCCCAGGCACAAGGAGGCGAGGGGGTAACTTTGATAGGAGGACAAACAACAAAGCTGTTACTCTCTAGCTGCCATAGAATATAGGAACATGAAACAGCCTGGCCAACTTTTGAGATGTGCCCTCCACAAAATGGGAGGAAAACTGCCCCATATAAAGAGCAATCGGATACACGAACAAAGGGAACAAAACTGTTTTGTTCTTGGGAAGTTGCTTCCCTTCTTCCATGAAACTTCACTCCTGAGAAATTATGTGTCCTGAAGCACAACAACCACATGCTTAGCTGCACATATGATGAAGGCTGCCCTTAATAATTAAATCCAACTCTTTTTTAGCTTAAGTAATTCCCTATTAAGAACAGTTTTCTTATAAACAAGCATTCATTCATTTGTCATGTTAACTACCTAACACTATTAATCATTAACCTCGATAGATTTTGCATGTTTACTTGGCTTAGGCTACTGTTTAATATTTCATTTAGGTATTGACTTCATTTAAAACAGTGTTAATAGGGCACATCTACTTTACTAGATGCATATATTAATGCCATTTGGAATATATTGGTACCTAGTGATTTGCTGAAGAGAGGTTTTTCTTTCTCTGGTTTTATAAAAGGGCTGAAGCATAATCCTTGTGTTAGGATGAGGCAGTGAACACCGGTAATCTATTATGCTGAAAATGTCCAGCTGCTGATAAATGTTGGATTATTCAGTCAGCAATGGGCTACTTGCTCACACTGTATATTTACAGATAGTGTTTAAGATAGCACATGCATAAAGTTTGCATGAGATGCAAATACCTGAATAATTAACAAATCATGAAAATCTTACCACAATTGGGTATGGGGCAGGGGAGGGGGCAGAGGGGAGTTCCCTTGGCACTTTCAAGATTATTTAATTCTGTCATTTAAGCCAAGGAAGGGAACCAGCAAATACAAAGAAAGGGGAATTAAGTTAAAAATACATTAAATATTTTCTAAAATAACTTTTATGTGGAAATATTTAAGGCTTCTGCAGAACTGTATTAAAATGGAAACTTTGTATCCCTGCATGACCAGCGGAAGAAAAAAGCTAAACCAAACAATCTTTATGATGCTGTGCCAACTATGCCTCTTGTTTGGGGGGTTTGGAGAGTTATTAAAAATGTTAGATTTTCACATCTGGGAAAAAAAAGGTCAATATCTTTAATTACTGCAGTTAGTCTGAGATGACAAATCTGAAAGATTCAAAAATGAGAATTTAGTTAAAAGAAAAATAAGAGACCTTATGTTTCAAATTACTATTTGTAGCTTTATCTGCTAATTTTTGCACTTCAGATTGGCAAGGATATAAATGCAAATGTCTCTAAGAATAATTGTTGTATTCATATTTTCCAATATGAAAGATTAAAAGATCAAAGAGCAACAAAGGTCAGATACTGGTTTTAACCTGACCATCATCTTTTACAACCATTATTGGTTATAACACATCAATGTACTTTAGACGACAGAATCCTTAACTTACACCAAATTTCTCTGTAACCTCCATCTGTGTTTATTAAGCATCCTCACTGGAAAGAAAATAATCTATTATGCTAGCGAAAAAAGGGGTTCTAGTACAAACAGCTCGAAAGTTGCTACAATTATTTCTTCTAGGCATTAGGTACAAGAGCTGCACTAGGCACAGGGAGGTGTGTAGAGCCCACAAAGGGCCCACACTCCTGGGGCAGGAAGCAGCACCGAACACTTGCTTTACAAATAAACTTCAAAAGATCCAGAGCATACAAGGATATTTTAGAACACGACAAAATTAAACTTATCTCAGAGGAACAGGTCAACAAGAATAGTTTCTCCCTTAACGTGACGCGAAACAAAAAAAAAAAAATAAGCCTTGTGCGTAGTGTTGAATCACGATTTCCTGGGCTTATGCGTGTGCTACATCAGCATCAGACCATATCCTGAGCCCAACCTCCTTTTCTGCATCTAGAAGGAGGGGCGGGGGGGCTCCGAGGGAGGAGATTGTCCTGGACGGCCCACGACACCCTCTGGGTTCTTAGGAAGGTACGGCCGAGCAGGCAGGGATGCTGCTAAGGCACAGCGAGGAGCGGAGCGAGCAGCCTCGTCTCTCCTCAGTTCGCTGGGCAAGAGATGGGCAAGCAGAGGATGCTGCTGCCGGTCGAACGCAACGGCGTTTGGCGTCCAGCCCCGGAGGGCTGAGGAGAGGATGGGCTGCCCCGGGAGCAGGCGGCTCTGCCCCAGGAGCTGCCCTGCGGCCAGCTCACGGGGAGAGAGGTGCGGGAAGACGCTCCGGCAGGTGCGGAGCGGGATGCACCCCGGCAAGACGCTCCTGCGCGTCTTCCTGGGCCATCCCGGGCCCCGCCTCCCCCCGCCCTGCACTTCAGGCAGTCTTCGCAGTGCCCGCCACTCGCTCCCGGGCAGGGGCCATTGCCAGTTCCTGCCCAGCGCCCATCGCGATGCTTCTCCCGGCACCGGGGAGCCGAGCATCCTCCCGGCAGGCCCCAAGCTCCGGGCCGAGTGGGATGGACCTGACCTCACGTAACCCCTCCGCTCCTTCCCTCGGCTGACCCGCCTGCCACCGCCCATGCGGTCAGCAGCCACGGTCCCACCCCCGGCGGGGTCGGAGGAGGGTCCGGAGGGGTCGCGCCAACCCCGCTCCCTCCCCCGTGCGCAGGGCGACCGCTATCGCCCCATACCTCATCCCCGATGCTGCCGAAGGGACCCGCTGGAGACCTGTCCCGGCCCTGCTCTCCCGTTGCCGCTCTCCCCGGGCTGTGCCGAAAGCGCACTCACCTCGCCTGCCCGCCTCGTCCCGGCGCTACCGGCGGAGAACGGAACCTGTGGCTCCACCAGCTGCTAAAATGGCTGAGAGCGCGGGGGGAGGTGGGGGGCTGGGGGGAGGAGCGAGCCCCCGCTCTGACGGTTCCGCCGTCCAATCCTCCCGACGCCGCTTCCGTGACGTGCCGCCGCGGAGGAAGGGGCGGGGGCGGGCCCGGGCCCGGAGCGGGGCTGCTGCCTGCCGGGGCTTGGGGACAGGGACGCACGTCTGGAAGGGTCCGCAGCCTGACGGGGGTTTCACGGAAATCAGCCAGCGCGGAGCGGGCAGAGCTGTTACACTGCTGCCCGGCACCGCGCCCCGTTTATTTCGTTCGTTTTCCAGCGGGGATGGAAAGCGTGGGACAACCAGACCTACACGGCAGCTCCCGCCTGGAGCCCCAAGCACGGCGTCCCTGCGTTTCTCAGCAGGCTGGAACAGCACAGTGGTACCCAGTTTTGCCTCCTGGCAATCTGGGGACCAGCGAGCAGCCCCTATTTTTACTTCGAACACAAGAAATAAGTTTCAGCAGCAGCACTGACGAGAGCAACTGGGATTACTCAACGTGGTTCAGAAAGCCAGAGGCCACAAATATCCCTATGATTCATGCAAGAGTTTGTCAGATGGTTTTACATGTTTTGGAGTTTGAGACTTCAGAAGAGGACTAGCACAAAGTAACTAACTTTCCACAAGACACGTGGCTTCTACTTAACAACATGCAACGAAGAGAAAACACTTCATGCTCCATCTATGCTGAGCAGAAGTCCAGCACAGTCCTCCCCCACCCCATATGGAGGGGGACAGGGTGTGAAAAAGCAAAATTACAAAACAAGCCATAGCTATATTGGGTAACAAGAGTTTGTTCCTATAAAAGACAAGACCTGGCAGGAGGCTATAATTTTCTGCTAAAAACTGAATACGCAATATGGATGTTTTTGCTGATAGTTCTAATTCTTAGAGAAGCAAAAAGCACATCGCTTCCTGAAACTGAATCATTGTGTGGGTTCAACTTTGTTTGGGCTATACGAATTTTAGGGCAGTCCGTTATTACTCTAGCTTTGTTCCAATCTGTTTCAAACCCCATTGTTTTGCTTAATCTCAAACCATCACTAATGAGAGGGCCCAGATTGCACAAGATGCCCACAGGCACATCTGGTTTATGCAGATTAATTTTTTTGATCTAACCTCCCTGTACTTGGGAAAGGCTAGGCAAACAAACTTGCTACAATTTCTTTTCTAACTAAAACCCTGACACATTAGCCTATTTTCTAAATCTTTCTCATAAACAGCAAATGTGTAAGAAAGTATATTTGTAATTTGTTCTGACTATTTTATACTTGACATAGTCTTAATTTTTGAATTAACTGAGCTTAGATTTACCACAATGTATCCTTCTAGGAGTAAGGAAGCATGCCTTGTGCGAGGCAGCTGGAGCACGAGAATGGCAACAGTGGGTCAGAACAACAACCGAATTAGCACACGTGCTGGTTCCAACACTGGCTGGTCATCTCCTGGGATGATAACAAATTCTGTAGCTCAGAGGCTTTGAGCTAAAAGTAATCTATTTCTGCTCTTGATAGACAAATTAATGGACGAAAAATCCAACTTCTTAATACAAGCTTCTGCCATCTACAGCTCGATGTAGTTCCACAGTTTAACTTCATGCTGTGTGAAAATCAGTTCTGTATGTTTTGAGCCTTCTGTCTGGCATTTCCATTTGATGTCCCTTGACTTCTGCATTCATTAACCATGAATTATCATGCTCCCTTAACTATCTCCACACCACTCCTTGTTTTATAGATGTGTATCACAGATGCCTTGCATTACTACCTCATTCGTCTCTCTTCTAGTCTGATGTTTTCCAGGTGCAGTGGCATTGTTGGGGGTGCTCAACAAAATCCTTCATTTGTTTCAGAAGGATGAACATCTAAGTTGAATGATTTCAGCAAAGTTGGAAACAAATTTGGGTTAATTACAGTCTAAGGAAAAAATATAACCTGTCAGGTCATCCTTACAATAATGAGTCCTGAAGTTAAACTTAGTGCAGGCAGGGCTGGTAGTGTAGAGTCAAATGTACCTTCTCCTGGGAAGGCTTTAGAAACAGCACTATGGGAAGCCTTTCCTGTAGCTACAGGTATGCAAATACCTAACTGAATTTACTGATGTAGCTTTTTTATTTGACATAAGAAATAGTTATGCTTAATCTGGTTCTTTGAAACCTTTCAAACATTCTTTTTTTGATAGCAAACCAAGGCCAGATTTATTTGTTCACTATGAATAAAGCTACAGTCAACTAGCAATACCCTGAGGATGAGTGGAATACTTCCAAAGGCTTCAAAACAGGTAGCTAAGAAAAGCAAGGCTGTTGTCAGGAAGCTTACATTCACTACCGGAGCTCAGAAACGCCTTTGCAAACATTTTAGGAGTCCACAAACAAACAGTAAAACTGCCTTTATATAAGAGCATGTCACACTATCTTTAAAACCAAATCTGACTGAAAGGAGACGTCTTTTCTTGCACGTTGCAACTGCTTTGTATCTTTCCAGTATGAAAAACCCAACAATCCCAACTGTTCTGTACCAACACTAATCTTCATCCTTATCACAGAGGTCAGAAAGAAGCAGCAGAAAGGGATGTTGGGGAGAGACTAAAGCCCATCTAGAAGGTCTCTGGATTTTACCCATGGTTCAGGACAAGCAAGTGAGAAATAATCAACAGCTTCACACCTCATTCTTCATATCAGCAAAGGGATTGCATAACATTTGGACTTTATCTAAGTAGTAAATCAATATTTGGAGCCTTGTAGTTTGTTTATTTGTATTAGGAGCAGTGACTGGTGAAATCAACTGATTCTTTGACACAATCCTGGTTCTTCACAGTGTATGGTTAGAATTGACAAAATTCACTATACAAACTTCACCATTCTGTATCAAGTGCTCTCAAAAAAACTCAACAAAACTTGCTTCCATTGTGTCCCAGACCAGTAAAGTTTGAATGTGTTCCTTTTTTATTTTGAAAAATTGTATTTCTACTACTTATCAATAAACCTAGAACACATCATTAAAAAAAAAAAAAAAGCTGAAGCATGTTAGACCTCTGCTTATCAGGAGTGGCATTCTTCTCTCACTCTAGGTATTTTTAAACTGACTCTTAGGTTTTAAAGAAAAACAACAAAACCCAGAGAGTGTTCAATCATATGCATTTGGTGGCACAAAGGATTATTGATCTCTCCAAAGAAGTGCATTTCAAGGAGGAATTTCAAGTCTGGGAGAATTGAGGGATGGCTTATTTGCAGTGGTTTGAGAGAAGGGGCCTACTTCCAAATGTAGGAATTGTTTTGTTCTGTGATGCTTTTGGTTCAAGCTAGTTCCCATCCCTTCTTATGCATGAAAACGGATTGGAAAATAATCTGTGCATCTGTTTATAGCAGCTGCCATACCAATTTCTGTATTTTACATTAAAAAATCTGTATCACATCTAGTATCAGCAGGCAACATACTGGGCTTTTTGGGGAAGGAGCAGGGGAAAGGTAGGGACAAAGTTTGATAGGTCTTTGAACTAAGAAGCTTAAATCAATACTGATACCTTGATCTCTGCAGATGGGACCTCTCGTTCTGAGTCATTATGTAGAAGAATGTACTGCAACTTGCAGGAGTGGAACATAGACTTGCATTACGTAATTAAGTCTCTGTTTTAAGCCATATTCCATGCATGAAGCAGAAACATGTACCTGCTTGCAGACATAACATCTGTACTCTGTAAAAACAACATGTTCATTACCAGCTCAGATCCCTGCAGACTTCAGAGCTGATGCTTGACAGTAACTTCCTGCCTGCTTAGGCAGCAAGAGAGACAGCGTACCGTAGTGTTACCCAGACACCTATTATGCCCTACAACACCTGAGAATCTGCAGCAATTAAGAGACTGTGATATACTCAGTTGATTGATCAGACACAGGGGGCTGCACTACATATCAATATGTTCAGCCCATTAGGCTTCATGACATCTTAGCTATGATAACACATGTATTTGTGTTTTCATACTTGTAGTTTGATTCTTTGATCCAAGTGGGCACCTGGTTGTTTAATGATCTTGGGTCAAATCAGTCTTTAAAAAGTCCCTATAAAAACCCATTAGATTAGGATAGACTATGGCTAAAAATATGGCTAAATAATTGTCATCTTCCAGTCTATTCTACACTTTTCTTATCAGGATCTCTTGAGTCTCCCTTGAAGTGAATCATAACATTTTAAACATGGTGGTGCCCTAATTTCGTATTAAACCCTTTGGGGAATTCATGACAGCAAAGGCTGAAATACAGTGAGGACCTTGACCTCAATAGTTTTATATTTACATATGCTGCAGTAGAAGTCTGTCCTGACAGAAACAGCAAGGCCAACCTCCTAATTGATACCTTTTTCCACAATTTTTTTTCTATTGCGAACCTAGATAGCAAAAAAAGAAAAAAAATTACTTGTTCACCTCAACTTTGTTCCAGTTTGTCATTTGAGCTCAATTTTTGTAAAAATATGACACTTGATTAAAAAAATATCACAAGTCTTAATCATGTATGTCTATGGGCCAGGTGCCACTTCAAGGTCCCAGCTGACTGGAAGTTAGCCAGTGAAGGTCCAGGAGGATCTGGGGAACTAGAGGTCTGTCAGTCTGACCTTCATGCTGGGGAAGGTCATGGAGCAGGTCATCTTGAGTGTCATTTCATGGCATGTAAAGGACAGACAGGAGATCAGGCTCAGCCAGCTTGGGTTCATGAAAGACAAGTCCTGCTTGACCAATCTGATCTTCTATGACAAGGTGACACACTTAGTGGATGAGGGAAAGGCTGTGAATGTTTTCTACCTAAACTTTAGCAAAAGCCTTTGACAGCATTTCCCACAGCAGTGTCCTGGAGAAACTGGCTGCTCATGGCTTGGACGGGCATACTCTTCCCTGAGTAAAAAACGTTGGGATGGTCAGGCCTTCTCCCAGGTAACAAGCATAAGACAAGAAGAAATGACCTCAAGTTGTGC
This sequence comes from Porphyrio hochstetteri, assembly GCA_020800305.1. Classification (NCBI taxonomy): domain Eukaryota; kingdom Metazoa; phylum Chordata; class Aves; order Gruiformes; family Rallidae; genus Porphyrio; species Porphyrio hochstetteri. The sequence continues at coordinate 22,863,272 of CM036917.1, forward strand.
CAGGAAAGGTTTAGATTGGATGTTAGGAACATTTCTTCACCCAGAGGGTTGTCAAGCACTGGACCAGGCCGCTCAGGGGAGTGGTGGAGTCACTGTCCCTGGAGGGACTTCAAAGATGTGTAGATGTGGTGCCTGGGGATTTGGTTTAGTGGTGGGCTGGGCAGTGCTGGGTTAACAGTTGGACTTGATGATCTTAAGGGTCTTATCCAACCTAAATGTTTGTATGATTCTGTGATTTCTGGATAATACATAACAGGCAAGTACAAACAATATCCTCTGTTGTACTCCTATACAAATCATTCTCAGAGGGAGCAGTTGCATGTGCATGTGTTCCTCTGAATTTGTAACGTAAGAGGTAATTCTGGTAAGATTAGAATGACTCAACTTACTGCTTATTTGTTTGTAATCATTCCTGTAAATTTTGGAGGCAAATATACATCAGCAGATTTGCATGAAGAATAGACATAACCTTGTGTCCAACACACATTTTGGTGCATGAGGGAATTCTTACTCATTTTAGAATAACTGGCTTCCTGTGTAAGAATTTACCTATTACACAAAGATTAAATGGTGTGTTTCTTTTGCTTTTTAAAGCAAAAAATATAAATCAACTCATAGTCCTTCACACTGATAGGCTACAAGCTCTTTTCTACACTTATTCACATAAAATTGAATCTAAGAGTAATTTCTGAAAATTATTGGTGATAAATTATCAATCTACTTAATGCAAGACTTGTAAAATCTTCTTGTTATTGTGAACTCCCTTGTGTGATTTTTTTCAACAATCTGCAAATGACTCTTGGAACCTTGGTTTCTATGATTACATATCCCCATAAGAATCAGTACAAACCAATCCTGATTTCATCAGACTTTCCTTCTGTCTCAGAGATTGCTGTGCCCAGAAGGTAAAAATGATGGTGTCACAATACAAAACTCCAGCCCAAGGACAGAAGTATTATATATACTTTAAAGCAACTAGGTAGCCTTCCAGTCTTAAAATATCCTGCCTAAATTGCAGCAAGCTGCCAGTCTGCCCTGACATGCTCCAGCAGTTCTGCTTCAGTTTGTTCCTGAACATGGAAAGGAGTCCTTAAAAGACAGTCTTGCAGCTTCCATACTTTTTGTTATGATTTACAAGATGGAGTACCTATAAGTTTCTCATTTACCCAGCTTGTCAAAATGTCAGGATTCAAATTACATTGTTTTTATGCTGTCTTTGTAGTGAAGCTTTCAGTCATACCTTGTGTTTTCTAGCACAACCTCTTTCTTCAGGGGCTGATTGATCACTGCATTGTTTCCCATCAGTCTAGCAGAATTGCCTCCGCTGCACCAGGAACCATTGAAAAAAGAACACAGATTCCAGAAGAGCCTTTTAAAGTGCTATTTATGGACAGTGTACAGTAATGGTACTGACCCCCTCAGCAATTTTGCATATTACACTGTTAAATAATCAGTGTAATAAATATGTATGCTTTTTTTTTTTGCTCAGGCCCTTTAGAAGTCCCCCATAACACTCCCCACACAGACTTTTATCTCTTCCACCCACATATGTCTATATAGGCTCTTGCCTACATGGACAAAGATGCCAGAGAAACAAGTTCCTACATCATTAGTAGCTTTTTTCTGTCACCATGTCAACATCTTGAAAAATCATCGTCAAAATCTTTGGGTCTAAATTGCTCTGTTTCTATTCATAAACATATGTGGTACCCAAAATATCTACCCATGAAAAAAAGAAAAACAGAAAAGTCATACAAAGATGACATTTATGACATGACAAAGATGAGAAGTACACCTTCCCACAGTGTCTTTCAAACAGGTATCTGAATTCTTACCTTAAAAAGTACTTCCCAGGTAATCCAGGGTTTGACTTGGCACACAGATCTGTAAAGTAAAATGAAGCGCCCAGGTGAATTTCAGTCTAAGTTGGGTAAGTTGGCATCCCTGTGACTGTTTTAGATGTGCTTGTGACTTTGACTTCCCTTTCCCTGCTATAACAGAATTCTCCTTACACAATCAGTTTGTCCTATCAGTAGCTGCTACCTACTTGTACAAGTTGTTCCTCACGTTAACAAGTAATATCACACATGCAAGAAATATTCATAGAATATGCTTCCTTTACAATCCTTCTAATGACTATGCTTTTAGTTCTGACAGTAGTTCTATTAAAAGTTGACAACATGACAAAATCTATGCAAATTGTTTGCAGAAATAATTGTTGCTGTTGTAGTAGTTATGGAAGTAGCCAGTGCTTACAAGTGAAACCTAGCTCTGAATATTTGCAGATGCTGGAGTTGAGGTGGGGAATGGCTGTTTTTGGAGGGGATGTCCGCTCCTGCTGGTCTGGTACTTGCAATTCAAAACTGCCTGAAAGTGGACACGGTCACATTATCTGTAAGGCTATCTGGCTCCAAGGACCAGCTCAGGTATTGGTGTTACACACAGCTGACAAATACCACGATAACAGTTTCTTTTTGTTCAGATGAATAGTATCTCTTACAGACCTATTTTCTTACTGGACAATGATAGTTAAGAAAGATGAAGCTGGGGGAGTTTCAGCTTTAGCCCGTGTTGCCTAGATAATTTAACTTCTTCATTAATATATGAGAAGCATCTTCAAATAAAAGACTTGTAGCAGTTTGTGAAAATTAGAAGGTAATGCAAAAATAGGCAGGGTAACAAAAGGGACATTATATCCACTAGACAAAAAGCCTGAACAATTCCATCTCCTACCAAGTTTTTGAATATTATTTTCATTACTTCTTCCAACTTGATCACTGGGCCTAACAAGAGATGTTACTCGTCACAAACTTTGCCTTGCTTATCTCCTGATTATCAAGGCTACAAACAGCTCTATAAGCATTATTGACCAGTAATTACTGGAACACCCTTCAGGACAAAAGTCAAGAGTAGCATAAATCTTATTCTAGGACAATGAAGCACAGTGGTGGTAGCACCTTTCGTCTTCACAGCTGACAGATCATTTAGTTCTGCTGGCAGAGGTTGTTCAGTGAGCTCTGAAAATTGCAAGTGCAGAGTATGCAGGGTAAGACTGTGTGCTGATTCTCAGAATTTAAAGGATTGCTTAAAACAAAGCAGATACATTTCTAAGACATGTTTTCACCCTGGATTTATGTATGTTGTGGCAAGCTCTGAACTCCCAAAATACCAGCTACATCTGTTGAGTTGCTGTAGTAAGTTCAGTCCTTCATAAAAGCAAATTTATTATATCAAAAAGTATATTCTTTAATTTGGAGAGTTACAAAGCAGGTAATAGAACATAATTTCACTCTTTCCCCTTCTGGCTATTAAAGTTTGTTTTCTATCTGAACACACTCCCTTATAAAGTCATTTACTCTGACTTTTTCTTTATGAATCCAGTCTGCAACCTGCTTCCATTGAGCTTAACTGCAAACTTCCAGTGCTGTCACAGGGAATGTGTTTCGTGTCCATGCTCACCAAAGAAGACCTGGCTGGCTGAATGAAGGGGCAGATTGCCCCCTCTCCCTCCTCCCCCCACCCCCTCCAAGATCCCACAAGCTTTGCAATGCTTTTTGTGCAGCTGGAGTGCAAACAGTTTATTTTAAATGTTACAGAATTCTTAAAACGCCTTAAGCAGAAAGTTTGTCAGGGCAAATAATCAGGCAAGCACCCAGCTCCAGATGAGGGCTCTTCCCATGCAGGACAAAGGATGTCACATTATCCAATGACACAAGAAACTACTTGTTTATATTGCCACAATTCCAGCATCCCTGGGTTTGTTGATTAGTTGTTTTTCAATGAACTCTAGAAAAAGCAAGCATCAGCTACAGATCACAGGTAAAGGTGAAAAAGAAAAGGAAGTCCAGCAATGTCTGTTTAGATACAAATAAGAGAACAGGTGTTTTAGGCACCCATCCCATGAAACACCAATGGAAGCAGGTCTGAGCCCACAGCTATACATAGCACAACCATCCTTGCATTTGGACTACTACCAGTGAGTAAATGTGAGTGTCAAATCACTGGAGTCTATTTTCGGAGATACAGGCAGTACGCACATGTGTTGGATAGACTTTGCAACCAACATTTCATTTATCTTTCCACAGTATAAACCAATCTTTATTCATCAGGAATTTTGACATCATGTTTGACTCCTAAGAAACTCTCACTCAATGATTTGCTCTTTGGGGCACAGAACTTTTGTGTCGGATAATCTGTCTTGCTTTCAAAATTACCTCTTAATCTAACCAAGCTGGGGGTTATTCCCTAAAATTAAATCATGCAACTCATACTCCCCTGAGAAGCAATATCAAGGAAACAAAAGAGCAGGGAACTTGTAGATTCAACTTGCTCTTGTCACACACTATAAATCTAGGTTGCTTTCAGTTATGTTACCTGTGCAGGGGGAGAAAAGGAATGTGGGCAGCAGCAGTGCCATGCTTTAATGAGCTGTGAGTGTAGTGGTTGGCATCAGCAACCTCCAAGTACTGCTGCTAAAATAAATTGCTGATCCTTAGGTGTACTAGTAGAAAAGTAAGTAGGTCATGTTAAGAATACAATTTAAAGATGCCCAAAGTGGTTCTTACAATGTGGACTGGGGAGAAGGCCCACTCATTAATTTCTTACCTGATTGATCAGCTTTTCCTCACAGACACTCAGGGAGGCAAATGCTCAAATATCATCATGTGGAATATGACATAGGAACAAATCAACAAAACCAACAAGACAGATTGCATTGCCACAGCCTCCCACTGTATGTTACTCCTAATATGTTGAAAGGTAAATTGGAAGTGTTTTTGATGACAGGAAGTGGAGTGGCACTGCTGACATGGCTGAACACTACAGAGCTGCAGTAGGTCACAGTTCTGTTTTCAGTCCGTTCTTATCTCATTTGATTTGATTGCAATTATCTGCCACTCCAGTACCAGTCTGAATGATACTTACATAAACTGTGCTACTGAGTTTTCATCTTCTCTTAATGTCTCTGTTCAGTCTACCCACACTAGTGCTGACCACAGCCAAACATAAACTATATGTTTTCACAGCAGTGCCTGTCATACCTGGTAATTCCAGGTACCATCTTGCATTGAAACGCTTTGTTTATTAGTGCACGAAGTACAGAGAATGTAAAAATATTGAAACATCTCTGACTTTTGTAACACAAACTTCAACTTGAGCATTTGACACAATGCTGCTGAAGAGTAGAGAATTCAAAGCTACATCCTTATTCTGTGTTACACTGACACTCACTTCCATTCTCAGAACTGGCTGACCACAGCAGAGAAAGCCTGTAAACTAAATATTGCTATGCAGAATAAACAATTTCTCCTATGAGCAGCACATCTAATGAAGCCTACGTATTTTTTTAAACTAGATTTGATTCCTGAGCTCTTTTTCTTCCATGAATTCCTTTTTTAATAAGGACTGACCTCTCATTGCACAACACGTGCTGTTAATAGAAAAGATCATTCAACATGGTTCAGTATTTCTGTCATAAACCAGGTGGCCACATGAGTCTGCGCATGCAAATCCTTTATACCTGAAATTTTGACCCAGTTTTGAATTATTTTCCAAAAAATCAAATTGCTGTCAAATTGGTCTCCTAGTTAATAACCAGTTAAAGGCTCCCAGGCCTTTAATTAGCTAAGGCATGTGTAGCTGCTTCCACGTTGTACAGATGTGATCTGATGAACGTCAGCCTACGTGCAGGGTTAAAAATTAAAAAAAAAAAAAGCTTAAAAGGTGGGATACCTTTTCCTCAGAGAGCTTTTACAGTGAAGTCTTGGGCCAGTCCTAGTTATCTTGTGAAAGCTTTGTCCAATGCCTCAGGTAGGAATTTCAGATGCGAAAAAAATTAAAGCACCAGTATCCTTCCTCAAATTTACTCACACAATTAGATTTATAATCTAATTTGTTCCTTTCCCCCTGTTAATCATTCCAAATCTTAAATACTTTTATCTGCCTCTCCAATATACTACAACAGCACTTGAAATGCAGATAGCACTTGCAGTATAGGGGAAGCACTACAAACAAATGACACTCCAATTTCTAAACAACTGATTTTACTTCTGCTACTCATTTAATGGTAAACCTATCCCTTTATGAGACCTACATCCAATTTCCTCTTGGCTTTTTTACGTAGTAAAACAGAAAATGCATCCTCAATACCATTCCTGTTACTTTACACCCCAAGCATAAAATTTAGGACCTTTAAGAATTCATCTTACAAATAGATATAATTAAACCCAGGGAAGCTCTCACACAAAGCAAAGGAACAAGGACAGCTATTTCCACAAAAACAAGACTCGGTGAGAACTGGATCATACACTTAATGAACTTCTGTTGACTTCAGCAGCATAAGTCTCTGTCCTTACTAAGAGGCCAGCAACTTAGATGACTGAAATATAATAAAATATTATCAAATTAATGTTTGTATGTCAGTATGACCCCACTGACTTCTTTGGTGTTCCACTGGGCACAAATCTGGCCCACATGCTTTAGAAAGTGTTGGTACAAACATAAGGGAGTTCAGGAAAAAAGGTAAGAGGATTTGTGATGAACAGGATAGTTAAACAGTTTTAAGCCAACCACTCAAGATTTAACTTCAAACTAATTATTTTTCTATGGTGTAACTTAATGGCAATTCCTCTTAATACTGGATTAACAAATTTAAAATAAGCAAGCCCTATTCAATACCTGGGGGGTTTTATAGATAATACCAATTAAGCCTAATAATCTTTTAAGTCTGTAGCTCTAATACATTCCCCTGGGTGTTAGGTGATCCTTTAGCCAAATACTGAAATATGTGATTCAGGCAAATAAACAAATAGCTTTAGCAGAGCAAGATTAAAATGCCTGCCCTTAACTCAAAGTAATCATAAATACATCTTGTCAAGTTTTTATCTGATGATCAGCGTATTCCCAGAAGGATTCCTGCACTTCTCCCCATGGGGTAGGTGAGGAAGCTGAACAAAGGTGTGTAGTACTCAGCGATAACATCGCGGGGCTAGGCCTGGCTGCAGATGAATGCAAGGAAATGCTGGAGCTGATGAGTGGTCTTAGAATTCTTTCAAAGTAAATTACCCCATTTGCAAAGAAGATAGGAGCAGTGCCCCTTTCCCTAACACCCCCACACCCCCTTTCAGGCTCAGAGAAGAGAGGAGAGGGAAGAAGCACCTGGGAATTAATTTCAGAATCTGATGGAGAATTTTTAAATCCTCAGTTCTGTGAGGTTTAGACTATTATGCTCTACTCCTTACAGCTTGGACAAAATACTTCTGATTATGCAGGCCATCCAACATCCACAAATACACTGTGGAAGCCTCTTGCTTCTGCCAACAGATGGATGTATCCAGGTGTCTGTGTATCAGAACTCCAACAGGATTATCAAGAGTTAGATTTACTGTTGATTTTGACACCCTATTGACACAACTTGTATCTATGTAGCAAACTCTATCCCAAGTTGCTACTGAGTTGTGCTGCTTGCACCCTTTACTGATTTTTTCTTTTAAATTATCTTCCCAAAACCACTCTGCCTTTGCAGTATGGCAGAGACCAGTGGCACAGAATGCTAAAAATTACCTGCTTCAAAGAAAGGAGAGGACATCTCTTTTACAGCTGTAACCACTCCAAGACTGGATGTCTGATGTGTCCTTTCTCCCAGGTGCAAACTAGACTAAAATCAAGCAGGACCTGTGCTGCCACCTGCTGTGCAATTTAATTTTTCTTATTCTCAATTAAAAATGCAAGCAGTTTTGCAACAGAAGATTACTACTGCAGAATGCAGATGTCTAATTTCTCCCCTAAAATATCTTCTAGAGGGGAGGAGTTAGGCACCCATGGCAATACAGAACAACGAGTCTTGAAGCAGAAGTGTGTTTACTCAGTGTTTTCGTGCAAAATCAAAGATCTTGGAAGGTGCCCCAGCTGAGAAGGCTGCACACATCTGCTCTGTGACATGAGCTTACATGTGTACTGTCTGCATGTTTACAACCCAAAATACTTCAATCCCTACAAAATAAGTAGCCTCAAAAGACCAATTACTGGCGACATTTAAACTGCTCTGGAAAGTATGCAGATGGATGCATAAGAACTATCTTTAATCCTAGAGATAACACAAAGTTTGGGCTAAGTGTTAATCCTACTAAAATTGCACTCATCTGCTTGGCTGCGGGGGTTTTCCCCACTTGTTTGCATTGTGGGTTGTTTTGTTTTGGTGTTTTGGATTTTTTTTAGTACAAAGGGGGCTCTTGGAAAATGTTTGTAAGATCTTTTGTACATAAAAAACCCCATGTATATGTCTGCAGAAGTAATTTGGTTGCTGACAATGCCTCAGTGGTTGGGTGTTTCTCCTCTAACGTTACTTTTTAGAACTCACCCCTCTACCCAAGACAGGTTTAATTACATCCTTTGAGTGAAGCCACTTGCTCCTAACATTTCAAAGCAGATAAAGCAAATCTCAAACAAAGCTTTTGGGTGCTCAGCACTACTGCCGAATTATCAGCTCAGATCCTCTTCAGTTCTTTTCTTCCAGAGTTCTAGACCCCATCGTTCCTGCATGAACAAACTAGTTGGTGCAAACTCTGATATTTGTTTTATACCTCAGGGCCAGGATTGGAGCTCTACCTTGATGTCTTTTCAAGTACTCGGTCCTGCAAAACAGTCGCTCTTGTCCTAGATCTTCTCACAAAGAACGTTTCCTAGTTCCAGATGACTTAATCTCTAGGCTTTTATAGATGTCTTTTACAGGAAAAGAAACATTTCTTTTCTGCAAGAGTGCACAGAATGAGGAAATGCAGAACACCAGTGTCAAACATCATTCTCGATAAGCTCTATACTAAATGTACACATTGCATTTACAGGTGCTGTATCATGAAATACAGGGCATATATTCCCTCCTGAAACCTTCACTTACCTCCTGAGATAATATGCATGTAACACGGTCTAACCTGGACTTTGTTTTCAGACTCTTATTCCAATGAAGGTTTCAAAAGCTCCAACTGGGCTACATGTTTTGGGTGACTTATTTAAGTTGCAGCACAAGTTTTGCTTCATATTTTTATGGGAACCAGAGCAGACCTATCGGCTAGCAAAACCAACCAAAAGATATTAAAGAATTTTGGAAGACATTAAGATGTGAACAGAGAAATCAGTGCTTTGGTATGGGTGTTGCACTGTTGTTAGAAATTACTCTGTATCAGTAGAATGCTTTGAACTCGATCTTGCACTGCTCAGTTTGTTTGCCTGTGTCAGGTTTTTGGAGGGAACAAAGTCGGATGCTGACTTTGTATTACAAAATAGTTCTCAGTGTACACGAAATGATAATACAGATTAGACAGGCACTGATTATGCTGCACTTTCTTCCATAGTAATATCACCTCCCTGTCACGTAATAGCAGGTAGTATTATCTTTTCACAAGATACCAGTGAAAATACCTTCACAGGTAAAGATATTAATTATATAGATACCAAGTATATTTGAAATACACCTTGCTTCATTTACATAATTCGCAGGTGCCTCATGGCATTACAGAAATAGGAGAGGACATGTACTAGTACTGTGGGGAAGGTTTTAAAGAATATTTGAATGAGAAGGCTGTACATTATTCTGCTTGTGTGACTGAACATCTGGAGGTTTTTTTGCTTACCTAGATGACATTTGTGCTCTTTGGACTTTATAAATAGCAGAAAGTGGATCTGAAAAACATGAGTAACTTGAAATGTTTCAAGCTGGGGTATAAATATTTTTGTTACTTCTTTGCCCTTTTATTGGATGAAGTTTTAATTACATGCTTCCAGAGGTTTGGCTACTCTGCTGAGCTATGCACACACACTACAGTTTCTGCTTATCCCTTTTTTCTCCATTTCTAGTAAAGAAGGCTTTAAGGAAATAATTTGGGACCTTCTTTTCACCATTAGCCAGTTTCTAAATGGTAAAATCTGAGTCCAGTTTGTTCTGCTGGGTAAAACACCTGTACTGAGTACCACTGCCATGAGCCTCTGTCCAGGCAGGAAAAGATTCTGTCAAGGTTGAGATTGTGGAAAAAGTCTTCCCAGCAATCAGCCAGGGGAAAAAGTAAAAAGCAACTAGCTCTGAAACATGACACCATCAACCAAGCTGTTAAAACGCTCACCTGTATATCAGCCATGACTCCTGATAAATTTAGAGTGCTATGTGGTAAATACTTCTAAGACTTATGAAAGAGAATAAAAGGGGCAGAGCTATGTAGAAATCACAGACCTGAAAAACTCTTTAGCCTCCCCTGTTCTGTCACTGTTAGCAAGCATCCGCTGATGTAGTATGAATAAAGGAGCCATTGACTACGGGATTCATCTGAATACTGAGATGAGAACACAAGCTGAGATATTAAATCTGTATGATAGGTATTTTTTGTTTCCTTCAAACACTGCATTATATTGGCCTGGGAAAAAAAAAAAACACCCCAATCAACCCTCTTACATTTACACATCAAGTCTTTTCCAAACAATTATACATTTCAAGAAAACTTAATTCAAGTTATTTATCACTGAATTTCACTCCAGTACATCCTGCAGTTCGGAACCAGTTCCTTCCTACCCTATCTCATGAAAGAACTGTGAAACCCATTTCCCTCCTCCAGCTCTAACAATTCCCATCTTCCTTTCTGCAGACATTGACACCTTTTTCCAGTGTTTGTTTATTGAATTAGTTAATAGAGCATGGTAATGAGAATTTAAGTGGGTGAATAATCACTTGAGGGCTCATTATTCCATACAGTCTTTTCAACAAAATAATTACATAAAATTTTCAATAACAAAGAACTTAAATGTGACCTCTGTCTTGTGTGAAGCTCCTCACCTATGAAATGCACAAACTTGCACAGAAAACATAAGTATACTCGTTTTTCCTCAATAAAGCATTAAAACAAACTCTAAAGACATGTTTCACCATGGTCATCTCCACAGGCTGCAGGGAAGCATCTCTTCCCCTCCTTCAGCACTGACTTTGGTGCATGCAGAGTTGTTCCTCTCACATATTCTCACTCCCTTCTCTGGCTGCAATTGCGTTTGGTGTTTTTTCCTCTTTTTAAATACATTATCACACAGGAGCTACCGCCTGGTAGCTGATGGGCTCGGCCTTGGCCAGTGGCAGGTCTGTCTTGGAGCTGGCTGGCACTGGTTCTTTCAGACCTGGGGGAAGCTTCTGGCAGCTTCTCACAGCAACCACCCCTGCAGCTTCCTGCTACCAAAACCTGGCCACACAAACCCAAACCAAGGCTTTAAGAGCAGCTTTTGGGTCTTTTACAGCACCTATTTTCATGGATTACATTAAACAGAAATGTTAAAATGTGTGCTGACATCTAGCTATGCTAATAAATGATAGGAGGATGTAACAGAACCCATGTCTGGCTCAGAAATCTGTGGGCAAAATGTACACTGCCTGTAAAAGCTGAGGTATTGAACACCTCTGTCATAAATATCACAAGATATAAAAATGCACAGTGATAACACAATAATATAATAGACCTGATCACATACTATTCCACGAAATAGTGGAATAGAACAAATTTGGCACAACTTCACCAAAGATTACAATATGTAGTATTTCTCCTTCCTACATTTTGTTTTGCTTCTGAGACTGGAATTACATTTTGTTTGTATTATGTTAAATATAGTGGTTCCCTGAATTAGATACCAAATGTCACTCTGGTATTAATAATAAAAGTAAATTCCATACAGAAGTTTAGGAAGGACACAAGTGTTCAGAATCTCTCAGGCTGAGATTCACAGGTCGTGACCGAGTATCTCATAATCAGAAGTTAGATTTGTTTTTAAGGCTGAACTCAGTGTTAACTAAAAGGATTTTCAGTAAGTCTTCATGGGTGACAATGTACTAAATAAACTAAAGCAAAATAGAACAAAAATGAAGCACAGATTCTTTGCCCTGCACATCTCTGGAGATTTATAGAATCACATACCTCCTACGTATACCAGTTATAGCTAAAATCAACTCTAACAAACATGAAACAGATAAACAATTCTTATATAACTAATATGGCAATGACATTCATCAATTATTTCCTTAATTGACTTCTGTTTTTCTGAGACATCAGTATGGAAAGTACCTTGTAGTCTACCTAGTCTACAGAATCACAGATCACAAGGTTGGAGAAGACCTTGAAGATCATCGAGTTCAACCGTTCCCGTCCTATGCTAAACCATATCCCTAAGTACCTCATCTGCCCTTTTTTAAGCACATCCAGGGATGGTGACTCAACCCCCTCTCTGGGCGGCCTGTTCCAGGCCCTGACAACTCTTTCAGTGAACATCTTTTTCCTAACATCTTATCTGACCCTGCCCTGGTGCAGCTTTGTGCCATTTCCCTTTGTCCTGTCTCCTGTCACCTGGCTGAAGAGACCATCTCCCGCCTCTCTACAGCCTCCCTGCAGGTAGTTGTAGGTGGTGATAAGGTCTCCCCTCAGCCTCCTCTTCTCTAAGCTAAACACCCCCAGCTCCCTCAGCCGCTCCTCAGAGGATTTGCCCTCCAGCTCCTTCCCCAGCCTGGTTGCCCTTCTCTGGACTCGCTCCAGGACCTCCATGTCCTTCTTGTGGTGAGGAGCCCAGAACTGGACACAGCACTCGAGGTGTGGCCTCACCAATGCCGAGTACAGGGGCACGACCACCTCCCCAGACCTACTGGCCATACTATTTCAGAGTGATCTCTGATATTTCAGATACCTTTTATTAGCAATATTATGGTGCTAGCACTGGACATGAAATAAAGCAAATGCCCTGAAAACTCAAAACCAGATAAACAATACAGGACACAAAACACAAAAGGGACTGAATGTCATTGAGCACTTTAAGGCATAAAATTTTCAGTTGCTCATGTGTGAACATGTTCAGCTCTGAACATGGCTGTGTACTGTGTAAGATCTCCTCAGCCGTGCAGCATACCTGCAAGAAGAGGTAGATGTGCTCAAGGGTAAACTAGACAGGCTCATGAGCACCAGGGAGGCTGAGGTGGAGATAGATCAGATGAGCCAGGTTCTGTCCTCCCAGCCACAGAAATGTGTATACCCAGTAGATAGTGTCCAGGACCGGAGTGACCATATACCCTCCCCCGCGCAGGACAGTATAAATGATAAGGACGAATGGAAGCAGGTACGTGGCAAGGGCAGTAGGAGAGTACCTTCCAAGCCTGTCCTTCCTCCACAAGTGCCTCTGAGCAATAGATATGAGATCCTATTACAAGGGGACCAGCCGGATAATGAGATGGCTGATAGGAAAATCACTTCTAAGGTTGTGTTCCCTAGGACAAGACCCTCTAAACAAACCCAGATGGCTGATAGGAAAATTACTTCCGAAGCTGAGTTCCCTAGGACTAGAACCCCTAAGCAAACCATAAAAACATCCTCTGTTAAGGCAAAAAGATAGGTCATTGTCTTAGGAGATTCCCTTCTGGAGGGAACTGAGGGCCCGATCTGTAGGCCGGACCCTCTACACAGGGAAGTCTGCTGCCTTAAGGGGGCTTCAGTTAGGGACTTAACCAAGCGAGTCCCAACCTTGGTCAGGGACACGGATTATTATCCACTTTTAATTTTTCAAATAGGTAGTAATGAAATACATAAAAGAAAACTGAGCACAATTAAGAAGGATTTTAGGGCCCTGGGACGCATGGTACAAGGACCTGGAGCACAGGTAGTGTTTTCCTCTGTCATTCCTACTACAAGGAATAGGGAGGGTTGGTTTGAGAAGAGCCAGGAAATTAATACCTGGCTCAGAGCCTGGTGTGAGAAACAGAACCTTGGGTTCTTTGAGAATGGGCTGGCTCGAGCCTCACCAGCCTTGCTTTCGAGGGATGGGGAGCACTTATCCCCTAGGGGCGGAAGGATACTGTCCAAGAAGCTGGCAGGGCTCATTAATAGAGCTTTAAACTAGATAGGAAGGGGGAGGGGGGACAGGGCCAGGCTAGATGGAAAAAAGCCTGGGTGTGGTGGTGGAGTTACTGAGGGATGGTGTGCTGGTAATGACCTCTGGTCAGCCACCCTAGTTAATCAGGGGGATAGTGTTCTAACTCAGAGTAGAGATGTAGCGACTACTGATAGGCTAGGTAACTTAAACAGCTGTCACTTGGGAAGCAAGGCTTCCCCAAGGAGCACAACAAGATCAGTAGACCAGCTGAAGTGCATCTACACCAATGCACGCAGCATGGGGAGCAAAAAAGAGGAATTAGAAGTCCTTGTAAGTACAGGAAATTATGATGTGATTGCCATCACAGAAACGTGGTGGGATAATTCACATAACTGGAGTGCTGCAATTGCTGGTTATAAACTATACAGGCATGAGAAGCTGGGTAGGAGAGGAGGTGGGGTAGCCCTGTCTGTCAGAGAATGCTTTGACAGCCTAGAGCTGGAGTATGATGAAGACAGGGTTGAGTGTCTCTGGGTGAAAATCAGAGGAGAATGAAATCAGTGAGATGTAGTGATGGGAGTCTGCTATAGACCACCTGACCAGGAGGAGGAAGCTGATGAGTTGTTTTTTAAACAACTGGGTGAAGTCTCGCGATCACCAGCCCTCGTCCTTATTGGGGACTTCAACTCACTGGATGTCTCCTGGAGGTACAATACAGCAGGGAGGAAACAGTCTAGCAGGTTCCTGGAGGGTTTGGAAGACAACTTCCTGACCCAGCTGGTAAATGAACCCACAAGGGAAAGTGCCCTGCTGGACTTGTTGTTTGTCAATAGAGAAGACCTGGTGGGGGATGTGAAGGTTGGAGGACGCCTGGGCCATAGCGATCATAAGCTTATAGAATTCTTAGTACCGGGAGAAGTAAGGAAGGGAGACAGCAGAACAAGCACCTTAGACTTCCGTAGGGCTGACTTTGGACTGTTCAGAAAGCTGCTGGATAAGATTCCATGGGAGGCAGCCCTTGAGGGCAAAGGAACCCAAGAGGGTTGGTTGCTCCTCAAGAAGGTAATCTTGGCGGCACAAGAACAGCCTGTCCCAGTCGGACAGAAGAGGGGTCGGCGAGCTAGGAAGCCAGTCTGGCTGAGTAGAGAGATTCAGGCTGATATACGGGAAAAGAAGGAAAAATATGAGCTTTGGAAGAAGGGGCAGGTGTCTTGGGCTGATTATAGGAAATTAGTGAGATCATGTAGGGAGAAAGTCAGAAGGGCTAAAGCTGATCTGGAACTCAGGCTGGCCAGTTCTGTAAAAGATAATAAAAAGTCCTTCTCTAGGTATATTAATAGTAAAAGGAGGGTCAAGGAGAATCTCCAGCCCTTATTGGATGCTGATGGCACATTAGTGACAAGGGATGAGGACAAGGCTGAGGTCCTTAATTCCTTCTTTGCCTCAGTCTTTAACAGTAAAGAAGGATATTCCCTGAGTGCTCATCCTCCGGAACTGGCTGACAGGGAGGGGAAGAATAACAAAGTTCCCATGGTTCAGGAGGAAATGATTAGCAACCTACTTGGCCAGTTAGATACCCACAAGTCAATGGGGCCAGATGGGATTCACCCAAGGGTACTGAGGGAGCTGTCAGATGTGCTGGCCAAACCCCTTTCCATCATCTATCAGCAATCCTGGCAGACTGGGGAAGTTCCAGTCGACTGGAGGCTGGCAGATGTTACACCCATAGACAAGAAGGGTTGGAAGGAGGATCCAGGGAACTACAGGCCTGTCAGTCTGACCTCAGTCCCGGGGAAGATCATGGAGAGGGTCATCTTGGGAGCTATCATGCAGCACATGCACGATGGCCAGAGGATCAGGCCTAGTCAACATGGGTTTACAAAAGGTAGATCCTGTCAAATTAACCTGATCACCTTCTATGACGAGGTGACCTGCTTAATGGACGAGGGGAAGGCTGTGGATGTGTCTACCTGGACTTTGGTAAAGCCTTTGACACAGTTTCTCACAGCATTCTGACTGAGAAACTGGCTGCCACTGGCCTGGACAGGTAGACACTCAGCTGGGTTAAAAACTGGCTGGATGGCCGAGCCCAGAGGGTGGTGGTGAATGGAACAAAATCCAGCTGCAGGCCGGTCATGAGTGGCGTCCCCCAGGGCTCAGTCCTGAGTCCAGTCGTGTTCAACATCTTTATCAATGATCTCGACGAAGGGATTGAATGCTCCCTCACTAAGTTTGCAGATGACACCAAACTAGGAGGAAGTGTTGATCTGCCTGAGGGTGGGGAGGCTCTTCAGAGGGATCTGAACAGACTGGACCGATGGGCTGAGTCCAATGGGATGAAGTTTAACAAGGCCAAGTGCAGAGTGCTGCACATGGGACATAATAACCCCATGCAGCGTTACAGGCTTGGGGGGGACTGGCTGGAGAGCTGTCAGGCAGAGAAGGACCTGGGGGTGTTGGTTGACTGCAGACTGAATATGAGCCAGCAGTGTGCTCAGGCGGCCAAGAAGGCCAATGGCATCTTGGCTTGTATCAAAAACAGTGTGGCCAGTAGGTCTGGGGAGGTGATTGTGCCCCTGTACTCGGCATTGGTGAGGCCACACCTCGAGTGCTGTGTCCAGTTCTGGGCTCCTCACCACAAGAAGGACATGGAGGTCCTGGAGCGAGTCCAGAGAAGGGCAACCAGGCTGGGGAAGGAGCTGGAGGGCAAATCCTCTGAGGAGTGGCTGAGGGAGCTGGGGGTGTTCAGCCTGGAGAAGAGGAGGCTGAGGGGAGACCTTATCACCGCCTACAATTACCTGAAGGGAGGTTATAGAGAGGTAGGTGATGGTCACTTCAGCCAGGTGACAGGTGATAGGACAAGGGGGAATGGCATGAAGCTGGGCCAGGGCAGGTTTAGATTGGATGTTAGGAAAAAATTTTTTACTGAAAGAGTTGTCAGGGCTGGAACAGGCTGCCCAGGGAGGGGGTTGAGTCACCTTCCCTGGATGTGTTCAAAAAAAGGGTAGATGAAGTACTTAGGGATATGGTTTAGTTTAGTATGTGAATGGTTGGACTTGATGATCTTAAAGGTCTTTTCCAACCTTATTATTCTGTGATTCTGTGTGATTCTGTGAAAAGAGAAGTTGTCTTCTTTCTGTTAGTTCTCAAGATACTTCAAGTTTAAGAAAAACATGAGTAACGTGTTAATTTTCTTAAGAGCACATTGGATGTTTTACAGCAGATCCATTTTTTTCCCACTTATCTTAACAAAGATATTTTTCCCCAAGTTCCAACAACTTCAGAAAATGCCTTTACTCATTTAATACAGGGACCTACAAAGAAATGTATCACCATTTCTCAGACACATCCTCAACCTGTATTACAGTTACTCACTGTACTGTTTGATCTTTTAACTTCAACGTGGGTAATTAATATGCAGATGAACTGTTTAACTATGATTTTCTTTACCTCAAAGCAAACCTCACACATTCATGATACTTATTTCTCCCTTCTTTTACATCCAACTGGTTTTGTGTCTATTACTATCGCAGCTATTATGTAAGGGAAAGAAAAGGTCAAATACTGCAAACATGACAGAAATGTGGTTCAACATAAAGCTGGTTCACACACTTGTCATCTAACAAGTTTCTGTTGGTTATTTATATAATTATTTTCAGTCCATCAGATTAAAAAGCGTGAAAATGAGATATGCTTTTTAAGCATCTAGTTTGAATGTTTCCAGTTGACATTTACTTGTTTCAGTATTGTCTAGCATATGTTCCAGCTAAATTAGCTGACAGGGAGAGATATGATAAATGCAACAGCATTTCATCTTTCTCTCAAGAAAATTCCTTGAGAGGAAATCAGCAATCACACTACCACAAGCCTTTCTTTAAATTCATAAAAAATACATGTGAGCAACTGACTAAACAGAAAGAAGTCAGAATAATCAATGGGAGAATCTCTATGAACCCAGATTTGTAGTAAGGAAAATACAGCACAAAAAACCCTCAAACCCTACTCAGAAAAATAAATTTTAAAAAAAAGCCTGCCTGTACTGAGATTGAATTTTTCTGGTGCCCTATAGACACTTCAGTTGTAGAAGTAGTTTTCAAGTTGTGAACTGTAGGTAATTTAGCACAAAAGGGTATAATATCTCTAAGTATCTCCATTTTAGGGGTAGGGAGAATATTTTCTCCAGGGATTAATGATAATATAACCACTAGCTCTTGGTTATTTCACTTGCTGATACCAGCATGCAAGAAGAAATATAAACATTAAGTACTTGCTGGGAGGCATCTTCTTGTGCCCTAGGAAGGAGAGTGCTGATTTTTTCACTAACACTTGAGAATGAACCACCAACAGTTATTCTGCATGTGACCTTTTAGAAGTTATATACAAAACCTGGAGGAGAAATTTATTTCTGAACTTGTGTTTCTTCTCACTCATGCTCAATTTGAGCCTGCTATGTTGACCAAAAAACAATGGCAAATTGTTTAAGAATGGAAATCAGAACTGATCAGCCTGTTTCCCATGTTCATGCCCAGGTAACAAAACAAGTAATCAGCACTTACTGCAGTCAGTTGTTAGCCAAAAGGACTTGCTTGCATTTTCATCTCTTCTCCCAGGTGGTGCACAGGTACCTGAAAGAAGGCAGCAGGAGGACACACTAGCTAAAATCCCTTTTATTGCCAGCAATGAGGTGCCTCTTGGCTGGGAGCCTGAGAAGGATCCCATGTTTTGAGTCTTTATATACAATTTTAAGATTACTCACATACACACTTCAAACTACCTAGTTTTCCATCAACTAGAAGACTCTAATAAATTTCTAATAATTAGAACTGGGTTTATTAAGCTGTGCATAAAGGTGCACAAAAAACTTACAGCATCACTGTTACAGTAACTCTGCTGGTATCTTCAGCTGTTCCTGTGAACATCGTTATTCGCCAGAAACATTTCAAGACAAATTATTATTTTGTTTTGCTGATCATTTCTTTGTGGGTTGGTTTTTTTTAAACGATTTCTGTACAACAAGGACATACAGTTTCCACAGTTTCTAGTAAATCTACAGGTGTAACTACATATCTATGTGTAGAATCGCATTTCTAACACACAGCCATATAGCTTGATATTGAGAAAAGGTCTTAGTTTATATACTTAAATTCAAAGGATTTGAGGAAAGGTTAAAGCTAAGCATGTGCTTAAACTATTTTTTTAATAAGAATTAAGGTCTTTTAGTCCCTCTGCTTTGAAGTTCAACTTCTGATGCTTATTGGTAATACCTGCTCCATACAAGACTTCAGGCCTTGCCTTCACCTCCAGGGTTACTTAAGATGGAATTTGCAAATGAGACATTAGGGAGAGAGAAGATGCAGGGTTTTATTTTACAGAGAGAGCAAGAACAGATAAGCTGAATTCCATACTTTGTCACAGAGCAGCGAGAGTGGGACTGCTCCGCTGAGGCAGGCAATTCAGGGGCCAAGGCTGACCATGCACAGGTAGGAGCAACAAGGGCACAATCCCACAGCACCAAGCCAGGCAAGCATGGCCGGGGACGGTGACAGATTCTGTTGAGAGTCCAGTGATCATTAAGAGAAATGAGAGGTGACAAGTCTGGGAAGGCCAGCCAACAAGTCTGGACAGCAAAGGACAGAGCTGAGGACAGAGGTCTGCTCACTGTGCAGCTCGGGTGAGGACTGGGGGTTCACACCAGAGCTAACAGAGCCCCCGGGCAGCTGCTCTGGATGGCTGAGGACTACTGGTACACCCAGGGCCCTGGCATTTCTTTATGGATTAACATTAGATTTCACCTTTTTTGTATTTCAAGAAGACACAGGCAGAAAAATAAATCTCATGTTAGATACAAGAACAAACCTCAGGCTCTTGTGCAAACATTCTAGTTACAGGAATTTATTGCTTTTAGAGAACCATTTCTACTGACACAGGAGATATGTATGTTTACGATGAATCTTAGTAAGAGCCTAAATTACTTAGTGAAAGGATGAAAAGAACAGAAAAGAGCAATAGCTTAGCATTCAGTCAATAATGCTAAATTCTTATTCAGAGAGTTCAGAGTGCTTTTCCAAGAAGCAGAAGAAAATTAAACAGAGAGAATGAAAGACCTGTGCCAAAGCCACCACCAGATCTTTTGGGTTTAAGCATATCACAATCTGAAGAAGAATTAATGATACTGTTGCAAAGAAATATCAGTTGTACTGGGATGTCCAGTTTATACCATGTTATTTCTCATGAGTGGAAAATCACAAAAAACCAAGAAATAAGCAGCTCATCTCATCCATTGCCATGACCTTGATCAAATAGATAAGCAAAGTGCTCCAGGTTACAACTACCCCTGGAATTATAATTGTATATTAATTGGCTTCCTCATAAAAGGAAGTCCCAGAAAAGCTTATCTTGGCCTAAGCCAGTGTAAAAGAAAATGAGTAGCAAGGGGAAGAGGAAAGGCAGTACAATGTGCTGAACTATGATGCAACTTGATCTTACTGAACGTCTCAATATTTTTATAAAAGCATGTTTCTGAATAGTTGAGACTATGTTAAAGTGTAGTTCTGTCCCCCTCAGCTCTGCTTCACTTCATAATAAGTATGTTCTCCATTTCATTATTTATATTGTTGATATCAAAAAGATGTAGACTGAAGAAAAGCTCTAGGAACCCGGCAATATATTCTTTCCTTTTGACAGTTAGCTACTGCTTGCTATAGTCAGTTTTGTACAGACCTTATAATACATTTATCCAGACCATAACTCTCTAACTTTTAAGTGAAAATATCACGTAAGTGTCAAAAATATAATTAAACTGACAATAGGCTCTGTCCTATCCACAAGGCCTGTTCCTTACTGGAGGAGAAAATCGAGTTATCTGGCATGATTTATTTTTGACAGATCAATGCTGACTGCTATCACTCCCTGGTTCTCATCTAGGTGCTAATAATAGTTGGTGAGATAATTTGTCCTGGGATTTTTCCAGGAATTTAAGTTAATTACCCTGATAGAGCTGTATTTCTCTGGCTCCAGCCCCCCTTTAGTAACAGCAATTTAGAGTTGCCTCTTCTGTTTTTTCAGCAGCTCATTCACCTTCCTCAGTCAGTCATTTCCTGTTCTCCAGACTCAAACAATTTGACAATATCTGGTTTATGTGAGTACTCCTAGTCTGTTCTTTACCTACACTGGGCTGAGCTATTTTCGTTCTTGCCATCACCAGTCCTAAATATCTGCTTGCAGGTGATGTGTTTTGGAAGCCTGATACAACAAAGACACCATCATTTGAGCTTGCTTTATAATCTGTTGACAGATTTTCTCCTCTGTTGAGTAGCAGATTAATCTTTTTATCTGTCTTCCTCTTAGTACAAATACACTTGCAGAGCAGTTCTTATCTGCGATAGTGCTGCTATTCCAATTGTTTTGCAGCATACCTTTTTAGTTTTTATTTCTTATCTGCAGTAAACTGACCTGTCTTCCTTTCTATTTTCTTCATGTGCTTAAGGTCAGGACCTCATGATGTGGTCAGGCTAACCTTACTATTATTTCTAGTCTACTTCTAACTGGGATAAATGTGCTTTCAGAATTATTTTTCTAAAGCATTGTTCCTGTTCTTAGCTCCTTTCCTTAGACTTCCTTCCTATGAGATCTTAACTAAATTGCTTAAGTCTTTAGCTATCATGATATCTGTTTTTATTTAGCTCTTTTCTGTCCTGCCTCTTCTATGAACAACAAACTGTTATTTTGCAAATGCTCTTTTTTTTGTGGGCAAAATACTGCCCACTTGCATGCTCTTAATCAGTCATTCTTTACCAGCATTCTTTAGAAACAGAATAAATAAACTACAAAATCTAGCCCTTATGTTCTTATGGCTAGTAAACATTATAAAGAAATCACACATCTGAGATACCAATACCTGACAGCATACTGCTGTTCTAATTCTAGGTATTTTTCACTTCACCAAAGAAAAACTCGGGAAAGGAGGAGATGGAGAAACAGACCACAGGTGCTGCAAAAGGTGAGAGACTGAAG
This sequence comes from Porphyrio hochstetteri, assembly GCA_020800305.1. Lineage (NCBI taxonomy): Eukaryota > Metazoa > Chordata > Aves > Gruiformes > Rallidae > Porphyrio > Porphyrio hochstetteri. The sequence continues at coordinate 22,885,157 of CM036917.1, forward strand.
GAAATGTAGGGGCAAGTTATAAAGCTGCCTGGGATTGCTTTTTGCAGCAATAGCTGCCCTTTTGCATGTGACTGAGACAGATCTGTTCTGGGATGTTCATGGCAGCACAGTCTAGTTGGCATCCCCTTGAGAGAAAATACTCTGCTCATCTTTGTGATTAGTAGTTCTGTACTTTAGGAATAGAAGAAAAAAAAAGAACACAACCTGCCAAAATATTGATGTTAGTGCTTGTTTTTAGTATGCAGGCTGTGAAGCAGGTAAATGGAGCAGGTTTGTGTTGCAGACCTGTGCATGTCCATTTAGCAGGGGAGGCATCTACAGGGGGCTTGTGCTTTTTCAGGTTGTGTGTCTGGTTTCTGCATTTTCACTTTCTGCAGCAGGTTTGTGCGTAATTAGATCAACAATAGGCGCTTTAATGAATCAGGAATGACTGAAAAGGCCATCTTGTGGAATTCTTATCATGCTCTAATGGTGGAGAGGAGCCCTTAAAGATCTTGGAAAAGCCTGGTGTGTGTCCCTTCTTTGCCCAAACCCAGCATGATTTCTTTCAGAGCAGAATGCACATACGGCCTCCAGCTTTACAGACCAGGTATTGCTGCCTGTCTACATAGAAATCCCTTCAACTCAGCCAGCAGAGATGGGCAGGCAGGGGAGAGCAATATTCTACAGGCTGGGTATGCAAAATAAAATCTGTAGTACAAGACAGCTCTCAGCATGTTCACAGTCCTACCTACCTTGACAGCATCCCTTTAACCCACTACTCTACCTAGATCCATCTGCCTTTGCCTTTCAGATAGAAACAGTGTTAAGTATTTGCAATGAAACTGCTTCAGAGCCACAAACCAGTTGCTCCCAGGAACAAAGGCTGGCCTCAAGGACACAGGCCTCAGCTTGGCACATAGTAAAACACTTACACACCAACGCTACCTGTCGCTCAAGGGCACAGCGGGCTCACACACTGCTCCCATCTGCGGGCTGGAGCCCCTCTCCTTTGGCCTTTTACCGTCAATATGCCGGGAACTGCAGTTCCTCGGCCGGTTAATACCGGCCGCAACGGCACTCGAGAAACTAGTTTATCAAGTTAACGCCTCTTGTCGCATCGGGTGGGCGGCTGGGGGCGCGCACGCCAGGCCGGCCGGCAGCGCGGCGAGGAGAACCGGGGCCGGCCCTTTGCCTCCTCCCTGGCGCTGGCTGCGGACGCGGGGACGAACCGCGGGCGGCTGCGAGGAGGAGAAGGAGGAGGAGGAGAAGGAGGAAGAGGAAGGGGAGCTGCCGGGAGAAAGCAGAGGCAACAGGCAGGAGGAAGCGGAGAGTAAAGGAGAGGCGAGCGCAGTCCGCCCGGGAAGTGGCAGCCGCCGAGGCGGTGGGGAAGGGAGGCAGCCGCGGGAGGCGGGAGCAGCCGGGGCGGAGGGAGGAGGGGGCGGCCGGGCGCATCCAATCCGAGGGACTCGTCCATTTTTCGGTGTGAGTCAAGCACGTCGGTGGGGTGATGCTACGGCGGTGGGAAGGGGTTGGGAGAGCTGTGGGGCGCGGCGGTTCGTCCGCGCGGGTTTCCACTTTCAGCTGTGCCGGCGCTGCCGCTGAGGGGAACGCTGCTTCCTCCTTCCCTTCCGTCGTCAAGCCCGGCCCCATGGCTGGGGGCGCTGGGCCTGCCTCCTCCCGACCGCGCCGCGCTCCCTAACGGAGCAGAAACCCGCCCCCGCCGACGGAGGTACCGGGCCCAGCGCCGTGAGGCGGGAGGGGGTGGGCGTGCTTGCGGCCGCCGTTGGGCGCAGGCAGGCAGGCAGGCTAGGCTGTGGGTAGGGAGGGCAGGCAGGGCAGAGGGGGGGAGAGAGGCGGTCGGCGGGGGGGAGAGGGTAAGTCGTAGTGCTGTCCCGCGAAGGGTAGCCCTGTCATAGGAGAACGGCCACTGTTGCGAGGGGTGGACGGGTAGTGCGTGGCGGGAGGAGGAGGCGTCCTGAGGCGGGGGGCTTTGGGTATTGTACAGGCTCCATTCATCTGTGGCTCCTCCCTTCTTGTAGGCTGCTGCTTGCGAGTCTCGTCCTGGCATCGAAAGGGAAAGCTTGAGCTGCTTGCTTCTCCTGAAGCCTGGGAAAGAAGGGGACTACAGAGGGGCCGTCCTTGCATTTCATGTTTCGTCAGCCCGACGGCATTTTGGCTTTGATTCCATCTCATTCCTACCTGTTGCTGGACAGTGACGGGGAAGAGAAGTGCCGGCCCACCATGTCTCGTTACAGCCTCCATAATCTCCTGGACTGGATGTATGGAGGTGTGGACCCCAGCTTTGCTGGTAATGGAGGTCCGGAATGTGCGGCCTTTCTCTCTGGAAAGCAGCGCTTTCTAGAGAGTTTGGTCTTCCTCAGCGTGGGTGTTCTGGAGATCCTTCTGTCTCTCTGGAAGCTCAGACAGATGCATTTCAGGGAGCTGGAGGGTCCTCTGCTGCAGCAACCCCAGACTAAGCAGGAGAGCTTGGGCAAGAACGTGCTGCTGGTGGTGCTCTGTCTCATCTTTGGGCTGGAGGTGGGATTCAAGTTTGCCACCAGGACAGTTATTTACCTCCTGAATCCCTGTCATGTGGTAACTATGATGCAGGTAAGGCTTGTGTGCAGTCACCAGGAAGTTTGCTTTAGTTTTATACTTGCAAAGCAGTATTTTTTCCCACAGTTGGTTTGTGCACTGAAAGTGCATAGCAAAAGTGCAAATGCTAGGAATTGGTATAACCATTTTAAAACCAAGTTAGTTTTTAATCAGCTGAACTGAAATCTGGGGGAGGGGGGGAAGGGAAATTAAGTTGTAGCTGTGACTAATGTGCAAATCTCTTGTTGAAAATGTAGAAAATTAAGGCTGTCTTGCCACTTGCTTTCGACTAATCCTTCTTTCAAGAATAGAAAATGCTGTTTATGTTGGCAGCAGTGGTAAGATTTGCACCAAATTTCATTAAAACAAGGTTATTGCCAAAGTGGCTATGTAATTTACATGCAACTTTTTCAAGTAAGTGACTTTTAGGGGTGTGAATGTATCTTGTGAAGATTTTGAAGAAACAAATTACTCTTTGTGCAGATAACACTGGTTTACCTTTCTAACTTTAGAAGCCAAATATTAAGGGAGCAAGTATTACCTGTGTCTCATACATGGGATGAACAAACCGATCTGGCTTAATAGCTGTGGATAAACTCCGTGCTTTAATGACTTGTGGCTTGGTTGTTGATGCATAATAATGTGCAATTTGTGTAGCTTCCAAAATAATGTAAGCATTTATAAACTGTTACTGAATTGGGGTATCTAGAGCTTACAGGCTACATTTGTCAATAGTCCTGTTCACATACTTAACTGTCACTTTCACTGAGCTTAGTAAGGAGTGTGGGAGATGTTAAAAAAACACTTTGTTTAAGTTTGCTAGTATTGTACACTCAGCATGGGCAACTTAAATTTAAGCTCAAGAATTAATAGAAGAATGTCAAAAAGGCTTTCATAAAAGCTGCCCTGATAGCAACATCTGTCAGAGATCAGTAACAGATGAAAATCAGACCAGGGCTGTTCTTAGTCTCTGCAGAATGCTAAATGATCTGGGCTGTATCAGATTGAGTCAGTTGTTAGCTTCACTCCTCCAGAGCATTTCCCAACAGGAATGGAGACATCTTTACTGGTGGTACCAGAGGTTGGAGGGAGATGGGTATCATTTCATGAGAGGAAAAACAAGCTTTTATGGGAATATTTAAGACCTTTACAGCAATCAACTTACATTCTAGAACTTAATTATTAGGTTATGTAAATTCCAAAGGAGTGATGCACTGTTAGCTCAGTATTTTACCCTCCAGGACGCTTGCCTCCCATGAAGTAGTAATAAGTGCAATCAATTAGTCAGTATTGGTAACGAAGGGGAAAGGAGAAGGTATGCAAGAGCTGTAGAAATAATTAGAATAATATAGTCTCATTCCACTGCATGGCAATATTCAATGTTTTCTGGAAAATTTTTATATTACTCTTTGAGAAGAAAGTGAGGATGTGTTATCGTTATGATTTTTAGAGCTTAGCTGTCTTGATACGGTATTATAATATGATGTTATGACAACTATGGAGCAAAAGCTAATGCTTATATGTAAATGGAGGAGCTGGTATTGTTTACTTCATTTGTTACTGGTCTCTCTGAGGAAGACAGAGACTCCACTGCTGTAGTCAGGCATGAGCGGTTCTTAAAATTGTTTTGACCAGTTATGAAGCTTTTTTAATAATCCTTTGCTAATTACTCATTAAAAATGGCATTCCACATCATTTGTGAGATGAAGATGGGTGTGCCAGCAAAACTCAGCAGCCGTGCTTCTTCATCCTGAAAGAGATGCATTACAAATTAGGTCTGGGCTTAATGTAGGAAACGAACATAGCTGCAAACCCAACAGCTTGCAGCAGAGAAAATGGGTTCCATACAAAGGTAGTTGAAGACCTCCATCGGTAGGAAAGTAACAGTTGGAATCCTGCAAGCATTGCTTTTCTGGCCTGATTTTGCGGAGGGCAGCAGGTTGGTAAAATGAAATAGATGAAAGTACAATTTATCTTTCACTACTGTTCTTACAGTAGTTTGTATATAATCCCACTGCCGTGCCTAAATGTTAGAAAGAACAAAGTAGGAGGTGAAGAGATGAAACATGCTACAACAATCAAGATCACTTCAAAGGGAAGCCAACAGTAGCTGTTGGTAAAGGTCTCTTCTTTCACTCAATTTCTGTTTTTCTTTAGCTGGGACTATTTAATCTCAGAGGTGCTGGGGTCTGAGCCAGAAATATTGGCTTAGGTTTTCTCTGCATAAAAGCCAGAGTCTTGCTTTGGAAAGACCTATGACTGAAATGAAATCCCAAAATAAAATGGAAATTAATCTGTGGTGCGTTTGGGCAAACACAACTGCGTAACATAATGGATATTGAGTTCTCTGAAAGAGCCTGTTTTGATCAGGTGTCTAATTTCTGCCTTTCGTGCCAACCTGTGTTCAAATCAAATCTTCGTAAGTGGGAAGTACTAGTTTAGATGTGTCATCGCAAGGATGAAGTGTCAATCACATTAACATATTTAACTGCTTAAACGGTTCTTGTGGTTCATCAGATTCCAAGAATTTCCTGCAGTCCTGCCACCTAGTTGAATTACCTAGGATCTACTACTCATTTCCAGCCCTAGCCTTGGCTTTGGCTTCACGCATAGCATTTAGAGGAAGAATAGTGTTTCTTCACCAGTCATGTAAGTACAGCATCACTGAGAGGTAAATACTTCCATTTAAAAAAAGTTTATATATATTAAATGAAGGGTGAAAAGGAAACTTGTGGTTTCTTTGACAGCTATGCAATGAGGACAGGGGAATTTTTGTGCGGTCTGATATATAGTTAGTGTGTGGTGCAGAAAGGTGGGAAGTCTATTAAGATGTTCATACTAAGTATGACTGGACAAACAATACTGTTGTAAGCCTGGCATAAAAGGGTATCCTAAAGGGGAAACATTAAGTCCACTTAGGTGTTGCAAAACTATTCTCCTTTGCATAGCAGGAAAAAATTCAGCATATGTTTAGGGGGGCCAAGTGTTATAGTTCCAAAACATATCCTTTTGAGTATCTTAGGACCCATAATTATTGTATTGAAATTGAAGATGTGAAGGAAATCTTTTAAGCTTCTGATTCAGCATTGTAAGAGGGAGGGTTTTCACCATAGGCAATTACTATTGATTTCTTGTAAAGGAAAAAGTTTTGTAAAGGAAGCTTTTGGCAGCATCTAGAGCATGGTTGTTGAGAAGTATATACATGAGTATTGCCTCCCTATGTATGTGCCTGACAAGGCTTACAGCATTGCTTTAGTGCTGTGAAAGGAAAATTTCATGTCTTGCAATGTCAAGACCTATTATATCTAAACCAGTTTTTATGTCTGTATTCTTTAAACTTTTCAATCAAAGCACTTGTGTTGACATAGGAGTTCTTCATTTCAGGTTCGGTGAAGTTGCTGTTAGAATTTCCATCAAAAACACTGTGTTCTTCAGGATTTGTTCCTGTAGCCTCAGTTTGTAATCTCTGACACACATCTTGTAAGTTATTTGCAATCAATGTAACTTCATAAAAATGCATAAACATAGGCATCTCTTGATGTCCTGTATGACATCAAGCTGGATTTAACAGGCAACTAAGATTAAATATAAACCAAGACCCAGAGATAAAATTGATCTGTATTGCAAAATAGAAATTGGGAAAACAAAATGTAAGGAAAAACTATTATGCAAAGCCATCTAAATCAAAGTGTGTGGTATGGTGCAGTGATCTTGAAAGGTCCTGATCACCCTTAATGCTTACATGATGATGATTATTTTCTTTTTAAAATTTGAATTTCAGCTTTGTCAGTTGAAACTGATAGTTTTAATTGGGTTTCTTGGAGCTTCACCAGGATTATTTAGTTCTGAATGCTGAAGATGACTGACCAGTTTGTAGAAATTAAAAGTGTGTGTGTGTGTGTAAGTTTCTTCAGACCTTGTTAGGGAAGCGTCAGGAACATGACTGTAATCTACTCCTAAAATGACAGCTACAGCTAGTCCTCCTAAACTGTTGTAAATTGTTGGTTTCCTTTATTTTAATAGGCCAGTGCCACATTCTAGGTGACTAATGCCAGTCTGTAAAATGAGTTTTGGGATTTTTGTTTTATTTTGGGTTTTCTAGGGGGTGTCTTTTGGTTTTGTTTTGGGGAGCAGTTTGCAAGTTGGGTGTTCTCACAGAATTGTTCCTCAACTGGTAATTTGTCATAATTGTCTCCGATTCTACACCAGATGATTGCACTTAAGACAGTAAAGGACTGATTGGAATAAAGAAAATACAGGGTTTTTTTTAGAGCACAGCTGTATTTCTGAATGATTACTAGGGAAGTGATAGATAGAAAAAGGCAAGGGAAAGAAGTATAAGTGGAGTCCAACTCTTTCCGGTGATCTCAATATGATGTTTGTATAACTAAAACCAGTGCAAAGTGCATCTGCAGTTCAGTAAATACTAAATATGCTTATTATTTCCAATTTTAGCTTCTTTAGAGACCTGGATCCTTTATGTCCTCTGTAAAAAAGGCTGTTGTGTTTTTGAAAGAATTGGCTGTTTTAGGAACTTACATAATAAACATAGCTTGACTGAATACTGCATCATTTGGGAATATATCCCAACATGTAACTAATTATCTGCATCTGTCTCCCCTATTTCCCCCTCTTTTAATTCTTTTTGAAAGCTTGGAAAAAATTAAGATTATTATTAAGATTATGTTGTCTAAAATTTAAAAAATTTTTTCCAAGTGTGAATCTGGATTTAATGTGCACATGCTGCTCCTGAATGCTTTAATATTTGGAAGAATCCAATTAAATTCTGTACGGTCTCTTCAAAACCTTGCATTAAAATTAGTCACATTCATAGCCTGTGTGAGTGAAACCTTTGATTACAGAAATCCAGTAATTTTATTGTAGAAATGACGCTGAATAATGGCACTGGGTGACATGAAGCTCGAAGTAAAAGTTTAACAAATTACTCAGTTTTAAAGGGTAGCAGTAATCAGAGTTGAAGATGGTTTTCAATAGCTTTGTTCACTGCTTAGTAAGTTTGATTGGTAGAATGTCAAGCAAACTTTACATTTCCTTTGTCAAGCATTGGAACGGGCTGCCCAGGGAAGTGGTGGAGTCCCCATCCCTGGAGGTATTTAAAAGGCTGTAGATGAAGCCCTTAAGGACATGATCTGGAGGTGAACTAGTCAGGGTTAGGCTATGGTTGGACTCAATGATCTAAACAGTCTCTTCCAACCCAGGTGACACTATAATTGTTGAGTAGTGAAGGCAAAATTTCCTATGAAAATATATCGATTTTTCAAACTCTGAGTCTCTAAATGTAAGCTTCTAAATCTCCTTTGTGTGTGTGTGTGTGTGCATATTTCCCATATCAGCATAATCTTTGTGTATACTTCTCATGTTCCAAATCCTGATACTGCTACCTGCAGAACTTGTCATTTTAAGAGCACCTCAGAAGACAGGACTCAGTTTCCAGAGATATTCCAAAACTGAAATTTACTAGTATTTGATATGTTAAAGCTTGTAAAAGAAATGTTTGAAGAAAGTAAGTTTCTATATCTGTAGTATGACTTATTTCCAGATTGGTATGTTTAGGAGGTGTTGCAGCAAGGTCAACAGTCCTTACAGTGCTCTGAATTGCTATGTGGTAGACATAAAATTAGCACATCTTCCATTTAAGTTTAATTGATGTAATCACAGCTCACAAATGTATCTGATTATGAAATGTGCAGCTCAATTTTTAGATCTGCCTGATACACAAGTCTTTCCAGTTGCAAATTAATTTGTGATATACATTGTGTAGTGAAAAGGGAAGACAAAGAACAATTAAAGCACTGGAATTACCATTATTTTGTGGTGGTAGGCGTCATCTTTCTTGTAAAAGTGCATTTTACTGCTAGAAAGATGATAGCAGCCCAAGGAGCATAGATAAGAAGTGACAGGTCAGGAGACAGTTTGACTTTCAAAAACCCATGGCTCACCTGTACAATTTAATCTTCTCTTGGTTCTAATAACCATCAACTCTTTCTTGATGGTTACAATGTATTTTTAAGCAATTATTTTGTTATGTTTTATAAACATTGTCAACTGAAGTTTAGAGGCTTTAAATAATGCCTTAGTTAATGTAATATTTATTGAGCTGAGGAAAAGTTATTCTGTAGTAAGTCTAACGCTGTATATAGTTTGTTTCACCATTGTGCTTATATTTAATAAGTCCCAACATATAGTAGAGAAGTTGAGAAATATTAGTATGAGCCAAGACAAGGATTCTTATTCAGAAATAATTTTTAATTTAGTATAAAAAGAATGAAGCTGTGAATAAGTTTTCTTTGTTTGAAGAGGTTAAAGTTCAGCCACTTCAATTTATACAAGATTTGGCCAGTATGTGCTTTATTTTGAGCTGAAAATGTGCGTGCTGGGGATGGGGATCACAGAACTGTGTCACGCTATTGATGAGTCTTGTCGTTGAGGAATTGGAGTTTAAAGCTCTAGGTTAAGTCTTTGTTTTGAGGTCACTGGAATTTGGAAATGCCTTCTGTGCAGAGAGTAGAATGCAGACTTTGGTAATTCTCTCCTTTATTTTATATATTCTTAGGAGAAAAGAATATCAAAAGCAGGGAATCAATAAGTAATCCTGCTCTCTAAAAAGGAGTAGGAATTGCATGGATGGAAATCCTAGGTGAAAAAGCTTAACTTTCTCTTACCCCAATATTTACACGAAGGGTTGTTATCTAAGGTCCATCAGATGAATGTTAGGTAATCTGATATTGGTTTGTTTTAATGAGATCATTGTAGATTTAAAGTAAATACTGATCAGTGTAACTGAAGTAGTTTGAGCAGCACGCTATGGAGAGACAGGCCTTTTTATGTTTCTTTTTTCTTTTGTGAGAGTAGTTGTTGGGGTTTTTTTAATGGAACTAACAGTTTTGGTGTACTACCCAGTGTTGTAATGTACTGCCTTAATAAGTTTTTTGGATGGATTTCTTAACTTGTTGAGTAATTTCACACACCATTCCACACAGGTTGTTTGCTAGGAGCTTAAACTGATATTTCAGGAATGGCTGCCCCAGACCTTTAGGAACTTCAGTGTAGTGGTGGGTTAAATCAAAATTAGCAGTAACCATAGTGGACACTTCATAAATTCCAGGGATTGGGATGACTTTCATTTAATGATTTACACTTTAAAAACACCTTCTTAGAGCACTGCAAGGCAGACACCAAAGTGTTTACACTCCTAGTCACAGATGATGAGTTTTACTGCAGTGGTTGTACATCAACCATGTTCTCTGTAGCAATTTGAACTGTTCACTGAGAACAAGCTGTGTACTGTGAATTTGAAACCCTTGAAGAGTGTAATGGGACTCATGTTTCTCGTGACACTTCCTCAGAGCTTTAGATAGATGTGGCAAGGCTTTACATTTATTCAGATTGCCAAGTAATTGTCAAGTGAATTTAATTGTTTATACTTTAATACTTTGGTAATTAGTGAAGTGCCAATTTAAGTTCAGTACGATGTTGTATGCCTTTCCTTTTTATGGATTGTGTTACTGTTTCCTTGGTAAATTTACCTGTAATAATAAAGATATTAGATATTTATTATCCTTGTAAAGATTACAAATTTCTGTTGTAAAATGCTACAAATTGAGGAATTGTGACAAGAAAAAGGTATTGGTGACTTGAGGCAGAGTAGGGCAGGAATTCTCTGATAGCTTTGCTTCCATAGGAATCTCACATGAGCTACACTGTCACTGACAGATGTAAATGCAATTTAATCTAAACTCGGTGCAAATTACATTTTTCTTAAGAAATTGGACTTTTGAATATTTATTTTACTCTGCCTTTTTTGTTCTTTTATCCATCAGACAAGCTTCTGATTGTCAGGTTTTGCTGAAGCATTAAGTTAGGAATGGGGAAGGAAGTAACTTGCTACTAGTGAAGGGCTGGTACAGATACTGATAAGAGAAAAGGAAGAAAAATACTCTTAGTGACACTTTTTCTTCTGACATACTAATTCCTAGGTTGTGATAACTAATGCTACTGCACACATAGAAAGACCTGAATCTTGTGTTAATAATTAAACCTAAGATATCAGAAATGTAGGACTCTTCCACCTAAGACTATAAGAAGTAAGAAAGTGAGTACAGGTTTGCAGAGTAAGAAGATGAAGCCTGTGGAAGGGGAGACTAATCTAGAATGTTCTGAGTGAACATATTTGATATACAACACATTAGACTGTAGGGAATGGAAACAGTTCAACTTGCTACACTTCCATTCCTGGGTAGAACTGGGAAGTTGGAAGGAGGAACAGGCAGCTTCTGATACTCACAGAACCTGGTTTATATAGCACAGAAACTATTTTTACTGTAGTATTACTTCATGTTCTGCCAGCAATGTTGCTTTGAATCATGAGTATTCTTAACACCAGATTAACAATTCCACAGGATACATTAATTAATCCCTGAACCTGTCTGACAGCTGCACTAAGGCAGCTCTGATTTTTATGCTAAAATATTAAATACATTCAACTAGCTGCTATTTAGCAACAAGAATCTAACATCATCTGATCTCTTCTCTTTTTGGATTTGGCAGTCTGAACTTGTCAAACCACAGTTATGAATTTTTTTTAAAGTTACCTTTTAGAAGACAAACAGATGGCTTTTAAGGTGATATGGCTGTTCTCTGCTCAATTGATAGTTTGTACAAAAACAGTTGGCATCTAAAATAGCTAGATGCTGAATCAGAGCTGTATGACGGACTTGTTAAAGCATTACTTTCTGATAAATTATAGGGTGATTGTTGTGAACTTACTTTTAAAATGTATTTTAGATAGAAGATGTAGAAGACTTTAATTAAATTATCCAGTTGCTAGAATGTTCCTTGCCTTATGTTTTACCTTTGTGGGGGGAAAATAGATGGGCTTCACATGTACAGTAAAGTACACTTACCTATACCACTGTATCTTAGCTTTTTAAACATATCCATTAATATTTTCTGCTCTGGAGGGTACTTTGATACACCTAAGAAAGTGTATCAAAATAAAGATTTTATTTCAGTCCAGATTGACCAAAGTTTATGTGTCTTTTTTTCTTTTTTAATTCATTCCAGTTTTAGATTAATCCCACTTCCATGAAATTTTATAGCTCTGAATAATGTAAGCAGAAATTAAAATTTAACCTCTTGAAGTTTTTGGTTTAAAATAGTATACTAACCCAATCAATTTATGATCTGGTTAAGTGATCATGACTGGAATGTTTGAAAAGAAGGACATGTTTCCAGTCGGCTGCAATGAGATGCTAAATCAAACAGATGGCTCAGGGACAGGCAAGCTGCTGTTTTGAAAGGTAAATGCAATCTGTGCTATGATGTGAGATGCAGAGGTTTTACTTGTAGTGTGGTTAGCTGTCTTCTGCCAGAAACAACTCAGATATCACTAAGTGTTTTCACTGATAAGTGCTACTTCATGTGATGTTTGATCTGGAAGGGTTAGAGCTGTGTGACTTCTTTTCTTCCCCTCTAGCTTTTGAATTGTCATTTTCGTCTCTAGTTCGTTTCTGATCAAAGGTGATCTTTGTGTTACACATGTTTCTGTCTCAGCAGGACTAAGACTGGCAGGAGAGGAGCTGTTCATGACAAGTTTTGACTGTGCCCTCTGCCTCAGTGTACTAACTGAAAAATAGCATCATATTATGTAGAGGTTTGAAATGTTTTGGAACCAAAAAAACCCCGGAGATCCAGTCAAGTCAAAGGAGAGAAAACAAACAGAAAAACCCCAGTGAGATCTTTATTTAGTGTGCTCATGGAGTGAGGCAGTAACATTCAATGAATAGAATGGTATCCAGGCTTAGATATTGAAGGAGGATACTTTACTTCAGAGGCAATAAACCAAACCTAACTTGCTGCAAGACACCAGCTTATTTTGGTTGATATTTAGCCTTTTTTTCCATGCATGTGAGTTTGACTTTTACATTGAGTAATTTTTTTTCCTGTAAATTCTGACTTTTAAAAATTAATTAATGAAAAAATGTTTTTTTTCCTAGCTATATAGTTTCTTTTTAAGAATAACTTTTTTCTTGTTTGACTATACTTCCTTCTAATGATTAAAAAGGGAGTGAATTGAACAGGGATTTATGGAGGGCTGTTTTAATACTTGGGGATATCTACCTATTGCTATCTTGTTCATCCTTCCAGGAAACCTAAAGGGAGGGCATTTATAGTCTAAACATACTATTTTTGCATTAGTTGGCAAATGAAGAGTTGCAAGTACTGTTTCAGCCCTATAATGTCATATCTCATAATACCATGGGAACAGTAAAGACCTTACTGTCTTCGGAATACTACTTTTACATACAGACTCTTGCACCTACCACACTTGATACAAATTAGTAATTTGTATCAGATTTCAGGAAATAATAATCTCTAAAGTTTACTGAACTCAAAGGTTATTTCATGGGAACTCCATCAAATACCAAATGACAGGGTTGCACATGTTTCTTTTACAAAAAATTAAAAAAACATTACTATGAGTGGAAAAATGTCATCTTTTTCCTTCTGCCTTCCAATCTGTCCCAGACCTGTAGCTAGCATTTGGAGCTTTCTCTTAGTGCGTGATTAGAAGGAGCTAATGTGGAAGAGACTGATTTGCAGCTTCGTCCTGGGTTAGTTCAGAGCAGCCATGAATTCAGTCTCTTGGAGATGTTGTCCCAGTAAAGGGATAGTTAAACTCTATAATGCTGTACATCACAATCACCAAATTATAACAGCTCTGCTGATCCATCATGTGTTGTGGTGTGACCTTTCTATTTGGACTTACACAGGGCAGTCCTGGCCATGTAGTTCTTCACACCAGAAATATTTCTCGTGTGCATGGAGAATGATATTTATGCTCTTGCAGGGTAATTAGGAAGCAGTTTGACAGAATTTCTGACTTTTGTTTCTATCCAAGTCTTCAGGGTTGAGGTGAACTTAAGTTTGTGGATTGGCCAGCGTTCAGAGTTTCTTTGTGATTTATTGCCTGAGAACACCTGTAGTGTCTCCCAGTGCAGCACTGGTGAAAGTCTCAGACCTACTGACTTGCAGTATCGTCCCTACCTAGGACTTGTTACTTAGGTCTTCAAGGCCACTAGTAGTTTTATACCCTCTCTTTCTTTCACTCTCATATGACTATAGTCTTTTATAGATTGAAGAGTCTTACTTTGTTAAATGTATGTATGGTAGGTGTACTGTATTTTGATCATTCTTACTGACTTATTTTTAAATCAGCTTTTTTTTTTTTTTTTGAAAGGGAGATTGGGGGAGGGAATGGTCAGAGCTGTGCTTAGGATTCAGCCTGTCAAACAATGTACATTTTGTAGCTTATTCTTCTCTCCCAAAAGAGTTACTTTTGTGTAACTTGTATTTCTAATCAATTCTTTAATCCTTGTCATTTGCAATGTGAAAGTGCAACAGGTAACAGATCTGACAAGAATCAGGAGGAACATGAAGTTGTTTAAGAATCAGGAGGAAGGTTGAAGTTGTTTCATAGTGTTTCTTCTTAATTGGAAGTTGAGTTATTCTGCCTTGAAGGAGGAGAACAGAGGCTGGAAACTCTTCCTCCTGCGAGGCAAAGGATTTAATTTCCAGTTAGTGAAATGTGATATGATTATGGGATAAGTATGTGAACACTTGTGTTGGAGTTGTGAACTTGTCTGCTGTGAACTAGATATTTTAAGACTACTAATTACTTGAGCTGAATGATGACACTTCTTACAGTGTTTGTGTCTCCTCGGTGATGCAGTTCTTTGAAAATCAGATATAAGGGTGTCTTGTAAAACAACCCTTTTAAGAAGTTGAGGTTTATTTATTGTGGAAAGTGTATACATATTTAGAGAGAGTGCTTGATATTAAACTGCTAAAGCTGCAGCATTTGAAGATCTCTTCCATTATCCTGAAGTTTTAACATAAACATTTTTGTTATGATTTCTCTGCTGTCATAAAAAATGGAAGTCAGGTTTATTTTCTGGAAGATCCCTCATAACAGGGACTTTGATGCTTAAAAAGATTAAATATTTATTTTTCCCCTCAACAGTTCCTGAAACTTTCTTGCAGTAGAGTTGATGTAAAAATAAGCAGCTGTGAGTCTCTTTCTCTGCCTGTCTCCATGGTAGTGAAGTATTTTAGATTGTTATGTCCATCTCAGTCTTTGTAATGATGCATCCTTTTTTAATACTAGCTGTTCTTTTCTTCTCAGAGCAGACAGTATACATGCTTGTATTGTAGCTTTTCCTCTACCATGTGGTAGTTGGAGCACTCAGCAGTATGTCAGAAAAAGAAATGACTGCTGTAATTAAGACACATATAAAGAAAAATGTCAATCTGGTTTTGGTGTTTTTTGGTGTTTTTTTAGGACATAGGGAATAAAAAGAAAATTGTCTATTGGAAGAGCAGAGTTTCTTCCATGGAGGTATGAACTAGGATTTGAAAGTAATATATATCTTCTGTCAAATGTCTGCATTTAAAGAAATCATAAAATAATTAGTGTTGAGCTAGTGAGACCCTAAATGTCCTGTCTCCTTTTGCTGACATGGAATGCTGTGTGTGTATTTTTATGGGAATGACAGGAAGCCCCTTTTATACCCAAGGGCTCAGCAGTATGATCCAGGCTTCACCGTTTCTACTGTTGTTGCAGCCAGTATGTGGTCTGGTAGTAATTAATTTGAATATACATCAGAGGCATCTTCCCAGCCCTGCAACACTTCAAAGAACATGTTTGGTAAATTGTCTAATCTGGCTTGTCCACAAAGCAGACCTACTCCCCAAATGTTCTCACTTGAAGTGATTTAATCATAATTTGTTTTGCAGGTTGGCAGCGAAATCATCTATTGTGAATTTGTTTTAGCAATAGCAGTAAAAAGCATGTTCCGTTATTTTCTGAAATACTCTTTATCAGACACTAGGCTAAAGACTTTTCTTTGCAGTAGTGGACAATACTAAGATTTTTATCACTGAACACTTCCGTAGCAGTCTCTTTGTATCTAGCCTAAGACTTGCTGATACAAAGTATTTTAAGTTGGGGTGAGATGTTTTGGATAGCAGTATCAAAAGCTGATGGTTATCCTCTAAATTTAGACTAGTATTGTTGTAAATCAATACTTTATTACATAAAATTTTAATCCAGGTTCTGTTTATGGTAGGAGTATGTCCTGTAAACAAACATGTTGCTCCAGTTTTATTCAGTTCCTTACAGTCTTGCAAAACAGCTAGTTAATAATTGATGACGTTTTTACAGTATTTGAGTGTGGCAGTGGACACGTTTAAAGATGACTTCTAACTGAGCTTATGCTGTGGTAGCCTTATTTTAGGAAGCATTAAAAGACTTTAATAGACAGCCATCTTGCATGAGTTCTTTGAGTTGGATGCTGTGCTGCTAAAGTGAAGTGGTGTCCCTGTAAAAGCTTGGTCTTCAGCACAGGAAGGACCTTATGACTGAGAGCTAGGGGAGCTGCTGTAATAAAATTATTGGTAACACAGAAATATGCTTTGAGAGACCTTTTATAATGCCAATCAAACCA
Organism: Porphyrio hochstetteri; assembly: GCA_020800305.1. NCBI lineage: Eukaryota > Metazoa > Chordata > Aves > Gruiformes > Rallidae > Porphyrio > Porphyrio hochstetteri. The sequence goes on from CM036917.1 coordinate 22,901,260, forward strand.
GCTAGAATTTGACTTGTTTCTCTAGGCACTGGCAGAAGCTGGACCCTAGATGTTGCTCATACCTCTTAAATCCTTTTATATGTAGGTAATGTGAGACCTTTTAATTTGTTCAAGATTTTTAGTTCATTCTAGCTGTGCTGTAAACCAGTTCTGGTTAGAAATTATTTGTGCCAATACCAAACTGGGAAGGAAAGAGAAAATGAGATTGTATCATTAGTCATTAATAAAAGAGATGATATCATTAATTTAAATTTGTTTCTAACGTTTCAGATTTTCCTTCTTGCCTGTCCTCCATGTCGGATTGCAATGATTCTCTTCAGGTAATGCCACTTTCTCACTATATTTCTGTCCACTTGTATGATGTATTTTAGAAGTTGATCACAGCTGAAGTCATAAAATATTAAGATATGTATCCAGTTGGAAAGGTGTATTGGTTGGATTGGAAATTGACACCTTAAAAGGGCTTAAATGATGGGTGTTGAGCCAGATACCCTTGGTTCTTTTGTACTGGTGGTTTTAGCCTTGTTTAGAAACATGAATTAGCTCAGTAACAGGTGAGAAAACAGGCATCTTTCTATTGATTGACTTACGGGCATCTGTAATTTGTCATGTGCCTTGTACCTTTATCTTCAATAAAAATTCATAACTGGGCTTCCTTGAAGGCCATACATACAATGTGGGTCTAGTTTTAAAACAGTGGATATAAGTTAAAGAGCAAAAGCAAATTCTTGCAGGGTTGGGTATTTCTCAAACCTCTGAGTTTTTGAGGTTTTTCTAAAATATTGTGTGTTGTGCAGGAAGCTCTAATGGCCAACTGCAATAGAGTCCAGTAGGCAGCTAAGGAGAGTAGCTGGTTATGGGAAGGGGGAAGGTGGTCACAGGACTTCCTGGCAGAATGGTTAGCAGGAATGCCTGTAGTTGCCACTGTGGCGGGTAACTCAGCTTGTCTTAGTCTTGGTAGTGCCTGGATAAATGATGCTGGGGGCATGCCTCAGGTATTCTTTTGGAACTGCTACTGTCTTGTCTGCAACTTTTTCCTGTGGTTCCTCTTCTGGGCATGGAGTAGTCTGAATACAGAGATAGTGAGTTACTGTCTCCATCTCAGTGTGAAAAGTGTCTCGGGTATTTACTATGCATTTCTATGCATTTGTAAAAGACCAGTTGCAGAGTGGAGGCCACAATATTTGCTGGTTTTCAGAATGAGCCTTTCTGATTTTGAACACCCTGACAGTGTATAAATTATGTTGTAAAAACTGATCTGGAATTGTAATACCTTTTACCCCCTCAAGTTACTTCTAAATTCCTAGCAGTGGTTATAGAAGGTTATTCTTTACTTTGTTTCAGTTTAGCTTCCATAACACGATACTGATACTATTTTTGTGTTCTTGTGATGCAGCAGTGGTTCAGAAAAAGATGGCTGAAAGCTATACAAAACAGTATTATAATACTACTTTATTGCCTTATTCTTTACTTAGGACTTGCTGTTGCATTTTGACAAATGTAATATTTCTTCTTCCAAATTCCTGAAGCTTTATATTTATAGAGCTAGACAGGAGTAAGAACCTTTATCAGATATGCTGTTTTAAGCTCTGAAAGATAAATTAACAGCAAAATTCAGCTATTTGGCAGCTTGCATCATGAGGAGGATTAACACAAAAGGGCAGTCCAGGCTTTCTAGGAATCTAAAGCTCATTATAGAAATGAGTCCTCTAGGAAATTATTTTAAGTGTGTATTTAAAGAGAGGATTTTGTCCTGGTTATTGCATTTAACAGTGTCTGGTTATTGCATTTAATGGTGGCTTTACTAAAATTCAAGCCAGAAGAATTTTCTTAAATCTCTTGCTGCCTTTTGGTGAAGAGACACTACATAAAATAGTGAAGACATTGCATTATATTTCCATCTATGAAAATTATATCACACCTTTTTTTTTTCTAAGGTTGCAGATGCACATGCTGAATGGGGCTCTCTTGGCATTACTGTTTCCTGTTGTTAATACACGCCTGGTGAGTGTACAGTACTTATCCTCTTTTTTTATTTATTTCTGAAATATTTTTGGAAAGATACTAGAGCTTTGCTTTGGTTGGCTTTTTAAAGTTCATTTTACTAGGCTGTAGATTCCTGCTACAGGTCACTATAGTGGAATAAAAATACCAGTCTTGGATTTTTTTGCGTGTGTTTATGAATCAACACTAAGGTAACACTGCTGATTCCATCGTAGCCTTTAAATGGAGGGAAAATGTAATGGCTTTGAAAGAGGCTTCCATAGGGTAGTGTTGTGTGGTCAAAATTCTAGTTTCAGGCTTTTCAGACTATATGTAAATGTAAGATTCCTCAGGCATTGGAAAATGGCAAATGTTGTTGGTGGCTGTCATTACTCTCACCCAAGATTACGCACAACAGGTTTCATTTTTCCATCCAAATTTTCAAATCTGCTATAAAACTCCTGTCTCCTGGATGAAAATTTAGCCTGTTTGGTGTCTGGAGTAAGATTCTTAAACCTATTGAGACTTAAGGGAAAATACCGTGGGTCTGAGCCATGTGAAGTATTTGTAAGGATTATTTTTAAGAGCTGTTGCACATCCATATGCGCAGTGTGTGTGCATGTGTTTGTGCTTATATGCTTGTTCATTTTTTGTCATTTGACTTATTTGCAAAAATCTGTTGCAGTTATTTACATGTCTGTTGTAAGATGGAGTTCGCTTAAATTTATCTGCTTATGTGTTTATGGTGTCTGGGTAAAGTACTCTTCTATATCCATACAGCATGTGAATTAATGATCTTAAGTGTTATGGGCTTCAGAATCCATTACAAGTCTCGTTAGTGGCTGTCTATTTGCAAGTCTTGACTGTCTTAGTAAGATTAAGTATAAAAATGTGTCTGTATTGAACTTTATGGATGATGTGCTATGTTGATTTGCCACACTGGTAGATAGGATACCTGAAAACTGACAGTTTTATTGTCACATTGTAAATGGCTTCCATTTTCCTTTCTTTAAGACTATAAAATTTTGCATTGAGGCACAGTATAGTTACTAGAGGATAATAGATCTTCAGGCTTTTACATATGAAAAATAATCTTCCATAAAGCATGACACACACGTGCACAGGAGGTTGGATCATAATTTTCAGATTTCAGTGGATTTAGTGGTATAATAAACCTAGAGCTCTTTCAAGATTTATGTTGCCCTTCCTAATCTGGTCACTACACAGACTCTTTACTGTAACTGCTTATATGCAGTTTGCACTTATGCTTTAATAAAACCTGATACTGCTGAAGGGCCATCAAATGACTAAAACAAGTGGAGAACTCTTTCTAGTTTGTATTTCAAACAAGTAACTTTAAACATAACCCTTAGCAAGGCACAATTATTTTTCTGGGTAAGCTTTTAAGGATAAAATGTTGAAATATTTAAGAAAAAAAATTCAGCTTTTATTTTCTCTGCTGCTAACATAAGTATCATTCATATTAGGGCAGTGCTGATTAAACAGCAAAAATACAGGCTACTTATAAAATTTTCCCCTTAATTATGGAAAGAGCAGCCAAAGGATAATGACCAAGTGTAAATATTTTTGGAGTAACTACAATTTAGGATATTTTTGGCATAACAGCTGCTTGCTAGGCTGTTCCCTTTTCAGTGTTTCTTCTGGCACAAGGTAGTATGGGTGATGTTTTATAGCACTGCTGCTCTGACCCAGATTCTCTTGTGGTAGACACAAATTCAGCTCTGCAATTGTCATTTAAATTGTTTACACTGCCATTGTCCTGAAAGCAATAACTGTCTCTTAAAACTTAGTAGGAACTTAAAAAAGAATTTGCAATTTCATCTCTGCTGTCTGCTCTGGCTCGTAGTACCTAAGCGAAAGCCTTTTGATTCAGTCAAGAATTGTCATGTCTCTATGCCTTGAAATACCATAAAACTGAAATTAAAAAGTTAAGACATGTATTTTAATCTGTCTGTGTTTCATACTAAAAAATGTTTATACTTGGTTACATCTGTAAACAGTTGTAACACAGTGTGTGGCATGAAAAATTTGGGCACCAAACCTAACTATTAATTTAGAAGTGAGGAGAGTGACATTGTCCAGCGCAGAGAGAGTTCTGAGTCATTGGGAACTGGAAGGCAGGACATGATTGCCTCCCACCACCATGAGAAATTGTACCAAAGTGATGTATTGCCATAAGCACTAAAATGCCTTGCTGTTACCTTTCATTGTGTAAAATGCATTTTGTCCTATGAGTCACTTGAGATAGATATATAAAACATGTAGTCTTGCTGTAGGTAGCTTTCGCTGTCTTCAGCCAACATTCTCCTAAACCTCTCTTCCATGTGGGTTACTTTTAGCTGCCTTATGGGCAGCAGATGGTTACTGTTGAGCTGTAAGCTCTTTTAGGAAATACCTGCTAATTTAGCAACTTCAGCAGTAGGCATGTACATGCTGGATAGCAAATTGTGTATTGTTGAGGTGAAAGCGGTGAGATGCAGGAGACAATATTAGATGGACAGTTTTATTTGTACCTATTGATAATCTGGAAGGAGGAGGAGGCAGAAGATACAGAATTATTACTTCATCAGTTGATGGATGTTTATTTAGGAGCTAGTGGGTGTCAGGATTTTGGTTCAAAGTGTTAACCTGTTCAAAGTATTTTCTAGAACACCTCTTAGAATATCTTGTAGCACAGTGTGTTAGGGTCATGTATTTTTGCTAACAATGCATTAAGTAGTGTAATTGGTAAGTTTTCTTTTTGTGTATGACTCAATGCTAAATTATGCTGAAAAAGAAATTTTCAGAAGTTTCTAGCATAATTTGCTGTTTTCTGTTTTCTTGTAATGTATCTGTTAAACTTTTTTAGAACCTCAGTCATTTCAAAATGGTTCTTAAATATTAGTGTGTTGCCAGTGGAAATAGACAGTTATGATATTTATTGAAACCACAGTTGAAATCTCCTACTTTCCTTTGTTTTAACTTTTCAGTGACACTAGATTAATTAAAAATATTGTTGGACTGTAATAGGCACCTGGGATTGTGTTCCAAGAAAAACGTAGCCTGAAAGATGAGGTAGTTTATTCTGTTCTTTCCAAGACAGTATCTTCCTGCCTTGGCATGGTGTTGAGGTGCCAACAATTAACAGTCTTAAGCAACAGATTCATCCACTTGTATTTGGCAACTAAATATTTTAGGTATTTGCTATGTTATTTATGATGGGCTGATGGAGTGTGGCCCTGTGCCAGCACCTCACCACCCTCACAGGGAAGAATTTCTTCCTAATACCTAATTGAAGTGTACCCTCCTTCAGCTTAGTTACCCCTTGTCCTTTAAATACTGGCAGGCTGCAATAGGGTCTCCCTGGGGCCTTCTCCAGGCTGAACAACCTCAACTCTCCCAGACTGTCTTCACAGGAGAGATGCTCCAGCCCTCTGAGTATCTTTGTCACCTCCTCTGGACTCATTCCAGCAGCTCCATGTCTCCCTTATGTTTGGGACCACAGAGCTGGATCAGTACTCTAGGTAATCATTCTTGATCAGCATTAATGATTCACATGGGAAACAGGATAATCTTTTATGACCTTTTAAGTCAATAGAGAAGAATATTCTAGGGGAGTTGGATTGTTAAATTCCCAAGTAGGAGCTTAGAAATGTTTAAGAGGATTTACAGGAGTAAAGGATTTCTTTTGACTCTGTATTTGCATTATGTGGCATACAGTGTAGGTCCTGATAAGCTAGCTGTGCAAATAAATTCATTTCACTGCCACAAAGACTCCAGATGTTTGGAGGGTAACTGTTTGTGTTTGAACGTTCATATTGGATTAATCAAATATTAAAGGAAACTGTTTCCACTGGTTTATAAGTGGGTTTTTTGTATGCTGATGTCCTGAAAATGTTGATATAGATAAAGTAAAAAACAGGACATGTCTCTGTGCTCACACAGCTGCAATGGTGTGGTTTTAATGTTTCCAGAAGCTGCTATAATCTATTATTAGAACTATTTGGCCTGATGGGTATGCGTTCTGAATCTGTTTTAGGAACAACGCTAAGCAGTACTTACAGCGTGCTCTGTGTAACACCTCTGATCATTGCGTACTGTGTTTATTTTGGCTGGTAAGGTGGGACCTCACTGGACTCAATAGTTTGTGTGCAATGCCTGTGCCTACGCAGCAAAATGGAATAGCTGATGGCAGCACATTATGTCATCCCTAAACTGGCTTAATCTGCCTGGCACGAGGGAAAGTAACGGAGCAGTTGCATGTTGGGAGATCATGCTTTGGTTTCTGTGGGTGCTAAAGTCAAGGTTTCTGCATCTTTCAGCAGTTGTCTATGCTATGTACTTCTATTTGATAATGGAAATCTACCTTCTGCTGGTGGTGATAAGGAGTCCTAATATCTCTAGAGGTATTGGAAAAATACTATTTCTGAAATTGGTATTATTTAACTCATGTAATTCCTGGGTTTAGACCTGACTCTACAAACACCTGGTTGTGTCCATTGCATCACGGATGTGAGCTGGTTTGTATAATCAAATTGAGTGACCAGAAGACAGTGGTGCCTTTTTATGAGAGACAATAAACATCAAATACAGTGCTAGTCAGATAATCAAAGCATTGATAAAAGTCAAAACAAATGCATTCAGTTGAGACCACCAGTGCACTGAACAATGCCTTTTCCTGACTTTCTTGGTGGAGCATCATGCTCTGTAGTCACAGGCCAACTGTTCTGGTTTAACCCCAACCAGCACAAAGCACCACCCAGCCACTTGCTTATGCGCCCCCCGGTGGGATGGGGGAGAGAATTCCAGGACTAAAACTGAGAGAGCTCGTGGGTTGAGATAAAGACAGTTTAATTGGTAAAACAAAAGCTGTCTGCACAAGCAAAGCCAACCAAGGGATTCATTCCCCGCTTCCCATCAGCAGGCATGTGATCAGCCATTCACTCCCTGGAAAGCAGGGCTCCATCCTGTGTAATGGTTACTTGGGAATTCAAACATCATACCTCCCCTTCCTTCTTTGTCACCCAGTTTTATTGCTGAGCATGATGCTATACAGTATGGAGTATTCCTTTGGTCAGGGGATGCAGCTGGGACAGCTGACCCCAACTCACAACTCCTTGTGCACCCCCAGCCTCCTCACTGGTGGGGTGAGGAGCGGAAAAGACCTTGGCTCTCTGTAGGCATTGATCAGCAGGAGTGAAACATCCCTGGGATATCAGCACTGCTTTCAACACAAGTCTTGAACGCAGCCACATACCAGCTACTATGAAGAAAATTAACTCTTACTCCAGCCAAACCCAGCACACCAAGAAAAAAATGTGGACATGCCATAAGTAGGAATGCTGGGCCTTGCCATAGCTGGATTTTCTGGAATTCATATGCTAGTGAAAATACAGTTGTGTTTCTTGTTTTGTTAGGTTCCTGGCCCCCTCTACCCCTGCAGCAGGATATTATTTCTAGCCCTGTCTGCTGCAGCACCTTCACTCTACAGACACAAGTGAGGCTCTTTCACAAACTCTCGTGAGTGACATAGCTCTTGCATGCAAATGCTGCTTTTGGTACCAGATGCAGATTCTGAGTCTGTCCCTCTGCATATATGCCCTACCCTACCAGCATTAATTGAAAACAAGAACTAGATAAAATTAATCAATAAAATGAATAGCTAATGATACTTTAAGGGAACTGTAATTCCCTGCGCTGGCTGGATTGTGTAGAACAGCTGGGAGGGTGGATACTAATTGAGACACCTACTCAAAACCAAGATTGTTTATTTGGACTCTAATTTCATGTCAATTACAGACCCAGCAGGTGTATGGCAGGAAAGCTGAGTGAAATGCTGCTTCTAAAACATAACAAAAAGGAATTGTTGTGAATAAAATCCAGGGTGCTGCTGTAGACTGCCACACAGATAGGGTGACAGCCCTGCTACCCCTTTATTTCAAGAGAGTTTGCTGTTGATGTTAATGGCAATACTAACATAAACTTTTTTTCCCAGTCTACTCTTTACCAGTATTAAAATATATGAGAGTCTTCTCTGATGTATAAGCTGTAGAACTGCCACAATAGTGTAACCATGATTTGAGCATGGGTGAGCTTCTTGGCAGTTTGCCAGCTTGGATGTATGCTGGAGAGATGAGCCCTGGTAAGAGTGGAAATGGTCTGCTTTCCAAATGCCACTTGTGTTTGGGTTACGTTTTATTTTGTCTTCATCTCTGCTTTTAGAACATTCTTCTAAGATTCTCTGGCAGCTGTTACTTCTCTGCCAAATAAATAATCTTCTATCACAATCCTAAACACGCTGGAAAGTAACCCGTGTGTTACATGGACCTAGTAGCTGTTTGCCCTGTGATTTTTATATTGTATAGGTTCCTCCTCTCTATTTCTCTAACTGGTCTGTGGCCCGCTCTGCAGGTATATTTCTGGTTTATTTCTTTGACTATTGATTATATTTAGGAAACTAGTTACTGATTATAGGTTATGAGTCTGAGCTGCTGAATGTGTCTGCAGAGGTGGCTGGTATGGAATGACATTTGATGTTTACTAGACTGCATGCTAGATGTGCTACAGAAAAGACCAGAATCTGGGAGCTGAATTCTTTCTATTCCTTTTTCTGCCATACTCTGCAGCTCTTGTAGAGGGTGATTGCAGGAGAACTCTTGCACACTGCAGTCCTTGAGCTGTTGTTGCAAACATAAAGCCAAGGTATAAATAATTAACAGAGGGAGGAGTACTGCTTTCAGAAAAGAAAGTGGGAACCTCCTAGCTAATTGAAAACTAACTGCCGCATCTAGAGTAGGTTTAACCTAGTTTAAATCAGTATTGTGCACCATACTGTTTTTGGGGAAACTCATCTGATTATCTGACTTTTGGGTTCAACTCTACTGCTGTCTGAAAGAGATTTTTCTAAAGCTTAGTGCAGTCAATGGGGAGACCTAGATGTTTCCTTAGGGCAGTAGCTGGATTAAGTTAGGACATCAGATATGTGCTTAGAGGATTGCTGTTGATGTCTGTGACTCTTTCTGCTCAGAGATGCAAGGGTGAGCTCTAATCCTTTGTGACAGTTTCTCCTTTCCACAGTCTCACAAGCAATGTAAACAGCTGCTAGGAGTTTAGCTGGGCTGGTGTTCCTGAGATGGAGGTCTGCTCACTAATCTTGGTATTCTCCAGTAGGCCTTTAGCACGTGTCCAGGCAATGTGGCACTTCTGAATCTGCATCGTACTCTGGCTGCTATGGGATCTAGAAGCATATGGTGCTGCTTTGAGCCAAACTCTTCCTGGAAAACACTGCTTACTTTCTAACTTCATTACAAGAAGTAAAAAGTGAATAGTCTGAAAATTTATTTCCAGAGTAGCATGTTTTGATATTGTATGTTAGTGGAATTGTGTATGTCAGTATTAGTTTGGTGCATCTTGAAGAGTATGTGATTTTGATACCAATGTTAAAACCTATGGAGGGACAAAGCAGTTTTGCTTTGCCTCAAGTAAGACTCTTTAAAGAAGAAAAACTTACTGCCTTGAGTAACAGAGTAGCCTGTCTTCTGTATTCCTTTACACTATTAAGGGAGCCAAGCATATATGTTAGTAGAAGAAACAGGTAATTTGTCTTTTTGTCTCCTATTGTTAGTGGGTTTAAGATTCTGAATAAGGGAAACAAGATGACTTTGGACTGTTCAGAAAGCTGCTGGATAAGATTCCATGGGAGGCAGCCCTTGAGGGCAAAGGAACCCAAGAGGGTTGGTTGCTCCTCAAGAAGGTAATCTTGGCGGCACAAGAACAGCCTGTCCCAGTCGGACAGAAGAGGGGTCGGCGAGCTAGGAAGCCAGTCTGGCTGAGTAGAGAGATTCAGGCTGATATACGGGAAAAGAAGGAAAAATATGAGCTTTGGAAGAAGGGGTAGGTGTCTTGGGCTGATTATAGGAAATTAGTGAGATCATGTAGGGAGAAAGTCAGAAGGGCTAAAGCTGATCTGGAACTCAGGCTGGCCAGTTCTGTAAAAGATAATAAAAAGTCCTTCTCTAGGTATATTAATAGTAAAAGGAGGGTCAAGGAGAATCTCCAGCCCTTATTGGATGCTGATGGCACATTAGTGACAAGGGATGAGGACAAGGCTGAGGTCCTTAATTCCTTCTTTGCCTCAGTCTTTAACAGTAAAGAAGGATATTCTGTGAGTACTCATCCTCCGGAACTGGCTGACAGGGAGGGGAAGAATAACAAAGTTCCCGTGGTTCAGGAGGAAATGATTAGCAACCTACTTGGCCAGTTAGATACCCACAAGTCAATGGGGCCAGATGGGATTCACCCAAGGGTACTGAGGGAGCTGTCAGATGTGCTGGCCAAACCCCTTTCCATCATCTATCAGCAATCCTGGCAGACTGGGGAAGTTCCAGTCGACTGGAGGCTGGCAGATGTTACACCCATAGACAAGAAGGGTCGGAAGGAGGATCCAGGGAACTACAGGCCTGTCAGTCTGACCTCAGTCCTGGGGAAGATCATGGAGAGGGTCATCTTGGGAGCTATCATGCAGCACATGCACGATGGCCAGGGGATCAGGCCTAGTCAACATGGGTTTACAAAAGGTAGATCCTGTCAAACTAACCTGATCACCTTCTATGACAAGGTGACCCGCTTAATGGACGAGGGTAAGGCTGTGGATGTGATCTGCCACTGGCCTGGACAGGTGGACCCTCAGCTGGGTTAAAAACTGGCTGGATGGCCAAGCCCAAAAGGGTGGTGGTGAATGGAACAAAATCTAGCTGGAGGCCGGTCATGAGTGGCGTCCCCCAGGGCTCAGTCCTGAGTCCAGTCGTGTTCAACATCTTTATCAATGATCTCGACGAAGGGATTGAATGCTCCCTCACTAAGTTTGCAGATGACACCAAACTAGGAGGAAGTGTTGATCTGCCTGAGGGTGGGGAGGCTCTTCAGAGGGATCTGAACAGACTGGACCGATGGGCTGAGTCCGATGGGATGAAGTTTAACAAGGCCAAGTGTAGAGTGCTGCACATGGGACATAATAACCCCATGCAGCGTTACAGGCTTGGGGGGGACTGGCTGGAGAGCTGTCAGGCAGAGAAGGACCTGGGGGTGTTGGTTGACTGCAGACTGAATATGAGCCAGCAGTGTGCTCAGGCGGCCAAGAAGGCCAATGGCATCTTGGCTTGTATCAAAAACAGTGTGGCCAGTAGGTCTGGGGAGGTGATTGTGCCCCTGTACTCGGCATTGGTGAGGCCACACCTCGAGTGCTGTGTCCAGTTCTGGGCTCCTCACCACAAGAAGGACATGGAGGTCCTGGAGCGAGTCCAGAGAAGGGCAACCAGGCTGGAGGGCAAATCCTATGAGAAGCAGCTGAGGGAGCTGGGGGTGTTTAGCCTAGAGAAGAGGAGGCTGAGGGGAGACCTTATCCCCGCCTACAACTACCTGAAGGGAGGTTATAGAGAGGTAGGTGATGGTCACTTCAGCCAGGTGACAGGTGATAGGACAAGGGGGAATGGCATGAAGCTGGGCCAGGGCAGGTTTAGATTGGATGTTAGGAAAAAATTTTTTACTGAAAGAGTTGTCAGGGCCTGGAACAGGCTGCCCAGGGAGGGGGTTGAGTCACCTTCCCTGGATGTGTTCAAAAAAAGGGTAGATGAAGTACTTAGGGATATGGTTTAGTTCAGTATGTGAATTGTTGGACTTGATGATCTTCAAAGGTCTTTTCCAACCTTACTATTCTGTGATTCTGTGATTCTGTGAAAAAACCCCAAAACAACCCAGCAAGTAAATTGACAATTAATACAGAGTTCAAATGTGTCTGTCTTGGTAACAAGTATCCAGTGATTCTGAATATCTCTGGGCACAGGTGTCGTTGAAGAAACTGCCATTAACATTATTTGCTTGATATGAGGAAAATGTGGCTCTTTAGAGTGGCTGCTGGGTTTCTACAGTCGCATCTGATGGGAGAGGACAAGTCTCTTGAGGCCTATGAAGAGATGGCTGGCATCTGAGTTTGAATACACGTGGCCTTCACAGATGTCTATGGTCAAATATTGTTAGAAGGACCAGCTGGATACTTTGACTTTGTTCTGAGTCAATGTTGCTCTGATTTCTTTTTAAATTTCTCAAACTTTACCACTTGCGCTTTACCAAGTGCTTCCTTGTTTTCATGAAGAGGTTCTTTAAATCCTACATAGATGGGTGCTCCCTCGTATGTTGTCTTCACCTGCAGTTTCACTGCATATAAAAGGAACATATCTGCTATCTGTAAGTCTTTTACTGATAAAACCTTTTATAGACAAGACCTTTACAGCTAGATGAGTCAGTTGCTCAGTACAACTTTATAGTTCATGTTCTGTGCTTGTTCCCTGCCTGTTTGTTGTAGCCCAGCTATATAACCTGAGTGCTTGGCTGTACAGAAATTGTGCTTTTGTAGCTCTGTACCAGGAAATGCACTGGCATAATTAGCCAGGCTTCAGAACAAGCAACCTTTTATAGTGAGAATAAGATGTTTTGTTTTACACAAAAAAATTGTCAACATTACTGCAGCAAACAACTGTTGTTCTGTTCTCAGAAGTGTTCTAAGCGTAGCATTTGTGTAGCTGGCCCTCACAACTCAGCAAGTGAAACCACAGATACTAAATAAGGAATGCTCCTTGGCAGGAGTGAGTGCCTCATGTTGTGTGGTTTATATCAGGAGTTATTGTTTCTGAAGTGTGCCTGTTCCAACTGGGAGAGGTACAGGCTTTTCTCCAGTTACGAAAACTGCTTTAGCCTCTTTCCAAATAACTTTGATTCCCTCTGCATCTTTCAACAAGGGACAACAGAAAAGGTTTGAAATCAGGAAACACGACAACTTTGAAGTTCTTGCTTTTGAATACTGTTTTCTTGCTTGGGTTTATGTTTTGGTACAGAATACTTGAATTAAAATAACGCAACAGGTTGCATGGAAGATTTTTTTTATCTTAGGCTCCCAAGAGTTGGCTGAACATCTTGGAGATTGCAGTCGGGACACTGATAGTGTTTGGCTGGGCAATGCCAGAACTAGGAGAATCCAGCTGTTAGTTTTAGCATCCTTTACATTCAAAATAGGATGTAAGAATTGTTGAAAGACCACTATATTAGATACCGGCTGTTTATTGCCTGCTATTTAGGAAGAAAACCAAACTCTGTTTCAACCTCTCTTTAGCTCTGTTGATATAGAAACTTTTGTAATTTTTTTTTCTGTTTTAATGTTGTGACTTCAGTGACCCAGAACTACAGACAAGGCTTTTTTCTTTCTTCTCCTTCCCAACAGCCAAGCCACGATGACAAGACTTATGTCTGGGTTCGCTTTAGCCTGTAAAATGATAGAATGAGTCTGCATTTGAACCAAAGCTAACAGCCTTGTGTTATTCCTGTGAGATTTCATACTTGTGTGGTGGTATTGTCCAGTTTTCACTTCTGAAAAATATTGGGGAAGTGTCTTTTCAGCTGTGTGAGCTTCAGCAGGAAGTGGAGTTCTGAATTTTTGATCTGGATCTTTTCTATTACTGTTCAGTTTTAAAGGTGCTGCTTTAGTTTAACAAACTGTTATAGGCAAAGGCATTTACAGACGGAAATAACTTTGAAATGCAGCACATCACCCTTTCTAACTGATAAAGTGCTAGAACTAGTTGGCTCTGGATTAAGAAGCTCAAATTAAACTCAGAGTTATGATTTGAGTTATTTTTAGCACAGTATTATTTAAGCACAGTCAGTCTGACTTCTCTGTGGCAAGAATTCAACTAAACACACAAATGACTAATTGTAATCTCCCAGAAGTTGTCAGCAGGTGAGAAATACCTGATTTACTACTAATTGGTAGCTTGTTGACATACATCCTTCTGCAGCTTCCCTTCAAAACAATACAATGTTGGTTACTTTATACTTGGTGGCGCTTAGAAATTTTACACGTGCATCAGTGTTGCTGTAAACCAGGTCTTTTGATGTTTTTCTACAGGCCTCCACAGTAATTACTTCTATATATTTATGTATATACTTTGATGTATAAAAGACCTCATTTAGAAAGTTCTATCACTCACAAGGTAGCAGTTTTCTTTCAAAGTAGGATACTGTCATATGGGATGTGCATAGTTTTTGCTTTGAGTACTTGAGGGTTTTGCCTTGTTGTAATTTGCTAACTAAGCAAAGCAAAAGAGCAATCTTAGGTTATTCCTTCTTTGTTGTGCTTCAGGGTAGTTTTGAGAATAGTCTGCTTGGAGTGCTGCATTGTGTGTGTGGCAAGGGGAGCAGAATGGGCACAGTTAGCTGCACTTTCAAAGCAGATAAGCGAAGTGTCAGCTCAGTGATAAAAATCCCCAACAATTAACTGAAGGATTTCTGCTGGATCACAAGGAGCATGGTTCCTTGCAACTCAGTTATTAGTGATGAAGTACACTGACAAATGTTTTCCTTCTTCCACAGCTTCCATTTGAAATGGAAATCTATTACATCCAGCATGTGATGCTTTATGTTGTGCCCATCTATCTGTTGCGGAAAGGAGGTAGGTTGGTCATTTACTCTCTACTTACTGAGTAGTTCCCCTGCAAGGAAAACGCTGAGTTAATGGTTATCACTGGCTTCACTCTTAAATCTTTTTTTTTTTTTTTTTTTTCCAAACAATTTTTTCTGTGTTGTTACTTAATAGTATCTGGTGTTACATTGGCATTGAAACCTGGGGCAACAAAGTGTCAGGCAGTAAAGTGGTGATACAGTGCCATCTTTTGCCCACAGGAGTATCAGGAATGTACTGGCATAATGTGCACCCTCTTCTTGAGTTAGCATCTCTGCCATCTTGCAACACACTAAATTGTTGATGGGATGTTTTTTAAGACTTTTCCCACCATGAGTATCTCTGAGTACTACAACTGAGCTAAGAAAAATTATTATTATATCCCCACATATATATTAGCCAGGTAGATAAATTCCGGAAATTCTGAAGCTTTATTGAAATGCAGTGACACAAATTAGTGAAATGAACTAGCTTGCTTTTATCTTGTTAGCAGAGATGACTTATCTTGCAATCACTTACACTGTAATAATTCAGTAAGTCTGGGAGGGCCAAATAGTTCCACTGGCCAGTGTGAGTTTTGGTTTTTGTCACACTTTAGAAGTGAGTGCAGGCATATTCATCTGGTATGATATCTGGTGTGATGATCTGCCCCCCCTCTAGCGTTGACATTCCTACAGCTGCATTTTCTAGAAGAACTAAATTGTTTAATCCAAGAAATAAAAAATTTCACAGTCCAGATGTTCAGTAGCCTTTAATGAAACCCCTGAGGATGTGATGTGAAGCAATGGGAGACAATTTAGCAAGTAGTCTGAATGAGCATGGTCAGCTCTCCTGTTCTGGTGAATCTCTTGTGTTTTATACCAGCAGTCACTTCTGATCCTTCAGACCTATTTCACTATAGGTTTGTAACCTGTTTGTTTTTCACTGCTGAGCAAAACTAAATAAAAATGATCCAAAGGAAAAAGTGAATTGTGATACTTCAAAAGAGCATTCTGTTTCTTTCTTATACCAGAGCGATAGGCCAACTGCACTTAATTTTAGTCCATTTCTTGTATCTTAAAATTCTGGCAAATAATGCTGAAGTTCAGAGCAGTTGTAGAAGTTATGCAAACTCTTAATCATTGCAGGAGGAGGGTGAGGAGAGGGGTGAGAAAGTCGCGTAGTAAGTAGACTTTGGCAGTAACAATCCAAGGTCTTGTGATGTTATTACACACTTCTTTTGATGGCCTTGAAGTGCCTGTATAATGTTATTTTAAGACATGTATTTCTTTTGCTTTGAAGTTTGGCCCTGGATGTCACTTGATGTGTTCCTTTGATTATTTTTATCTTATTTGTTTTGGCGCTTTTGTTTTCTGTGAAGTAAAGGTTCTCTGGGTTCCTCAGCACCTGTTTTCTGGGGCTGGTGGGAATATCTCTGCAGTCTGAGGGGCTTTGTGCTGTACAGTGTCACACTAACGCAGCTCTCGTTTTGCCTGTGTTAATTTACAGGCGTTTGCTGCCACCTAACGTTGACATGATAGCAGTGAAATTTCGACAAGAGCTTTGTTGACCATACACAGCATTTGAGATCGCCCTAGGCTGTGTAACTAACTGCCCGATTTCTTATGCAGTTGGCTCCCAATCACCTGACTGGCAGTAATACCTCGTATGGCCACTGCCATGGAGACCTAATGTGGGACTTTCTGATGAGGAAAATTAATCAGCCTAAAAATGTTAATATTTTTAGCACCTCTGTTTAGAGTACTTTATGAGTAGATCACACCCTTTATCCTAACTATATATCTTGTGAAAATTGCTTTTTCACTCTGATGTTGATCAGCCTGCAGCTTTATTTCTGTATTTTATATAGTAATTTCCATCAGTGAATCTATGGATTATGATCGGGAAAAGTGATTGAAGGGTAGTAAAATTGGAAAAATGAAAAGAAATGGAGTGTGTATGGAAAAATAGACTACCACTGTTTTATTTGGAGTCTTCCGGTATTACTGTTGGCCTTAATAGGATTTCGGTCATAATATGAGCATTCTGAAAGGAAGGTTGAGCAGAAAACGTGAGGCAGAGTTGATTTGAGCTCTTTCTATACAGAACTGCATGTCCAAGTTTGTTAACATGCTAATAAAGGATCATACCAGTCATACACACACGTTCAATTACCTGTTGAAGTGTTTCCTTTCTGAAAGGAAACTGAATGACAGTAAGCAAGGGCTGAAATAATCTATTTTTCTTTCAACACTAGTGAATAGCAGGGAGAGAAGACAGGTCATGTTGGACTGGCAGCATCACCTTCATCATAGAATGGTTTGTGTTGGAAGGGTACTTAGAGATCTTCTTGCTCTAACGCCCCTGCAATGGGCAGTGACACATCCTGCTAGCCCAGTTGCCCAAAGCCCCATCCAGCCTGGCCTTGAAATCTGCCAGGGATCCAGGGGCAGCCACAGCTTCTCTGGGCAACCTGTTCCATTTCCGACTCTATGTAAGTGTGGGAGCTTTACCATGTGTAGGATCAAATTGATGAGAGGATTGTTCAGAACTCAGGCTTCAGTGTTGCACAGTGAACTCAACAAAGCTCAAGGATGTATTCCCTCCTGGGCATTAAGACCTCTTTCTCTCTTCCTCTTCCTTCTCCTTTCCTTCTGTGCTGAGTGAATATAAATTTATGTACTTCCCTTTCTAACATATTTTCTTTGCAAGTGCACATATGCATGTATACATACACATGAGTGTCAGGCTGGACAAAATAAATGCTTAGGCACTTTGGCTTGCATCGGTTTTGGCTGCAGTAAGAGGCTCTCATGCAAAATTGATGTTGTGCAGATACTACAGGCCAGCATAGAAGTATATCTGCATTTGGCAACTTTTTTGCTGAATGAATCTCACCTTGTATCACCTGTGAACCTTGCCAAAAACTGTAGCCTCCATCTGGGCAGGACACACCATTCCTAAAAACGTAGGGTTTTTTAACTCTATATTCTTAACATGATGGGAAAAAAAATCTAGTTTGGACTCCACCAGCCTTCTAGGGACTCACAGTTCTTGACTGTCTTGGTCCTTAAACCAGTTTGGTTAGATTTTTGGGTGGATTGGACAAGATCAGTTGTGCACATCATTTCAGAGCTTCAACTTGTACTGAAATTTGATCAAAGCAGACTTACTTCCTGAGTGCTGTGAGCACTGTGGATAGAGTTCCACAACAGTTTGAAACAAGAGTTAATTTATAGCAGCTCCTTGGCAGTGGAGTTCAGCAAATCGCTCTTTGTTTTGAGATCCCCAGCATTATTTAGTTGATTTAGTAGAAAAGGATGTTAGTGTTGAGTTTTAGGGTTTTGTCACTTGAAGGAGCAATGAAGAACTGTACCTGAAGCACCAAGCTATTATGTGTGCTTCATCAGACCTTTGTGTTGGTCACAGAGTGGCTGTGTGGTCCTGGCACTTCAGCCTGCAGGTGGAGATAGTCCCCAGCATCTACTGTCAGAAGGGCTGTGCAAGTTCTCAAAATTCACCCTAAATAATTAAGGGTGCCAGTTGTTTGCTGGGAATAGAGTCAGAATTTGCAGCTTATAATGCAAGTGCAGTGTCTTTAAGCAATAAAGAAACTACCACTCTGACTCAAGTAGAAAAGGAAAGGCTGTTATGGGTCTCAGGGTCTCCAAAGATGGCATCAGAAAGCATCTTTTCAGTTCAATTATCAGAAAGTAAGTAGATGTTCATCGTTATTTTCCCCCCTTTTCCCTTCTCATGGAGCATGCCTCTCTTGCTTCAGAAGATGGACAGAAGCACCTCTGTGCAGCTGGCTTTCTTAAGGGCAGTGCAGTGTTTCTTATCGAATGAGGAGCTGGGTTAAGTTCTAAGATGTAGAACACAGATATCAAGTACAGATGAAAGGATCACTTTCCTGTGGCTGTAAACTAGGAAAGTGCAATTAAAGCAATTGGGGATCTAACCTTGCACTTTTCATTGGTCTTGCTGGCAAGATTGAGGGATTGCCATATTTAAAGATCCTTCTAGCTGTTTTACCCTTTGTGGTATCTGTGTTATATCCTTCCTTAGCTTTTAAATGCAGTTATAAAGCAGGCTTTGTAATACACTGTAGTAGTAATCTAGGGAAAAAAAAAGTAAACTATTATGACTACCTATATTCAAATATATATCTCCATCGTCACTGAAATACTCGGTAATGTATACAGCTCTTCCAGCAAAACTCTTCATAACTTGGAGACCTAACAACTCTTGTGTCACTTACTCTCCATGTTCCTGTTGCAGCTGTTCTCTACCGCCTGAATCCCAGATGTTAGATGTAAATATTCAGTGTCTAATGCCGCTTACTGAGACGCCTCGAGCAGCAGGATAGCTGTGGCACTGGTCGTGTGCTGTTGCTCATGCTGCACTATTGTAGCTGGATTGCTTCAGAATAATCATGTTGGATGATTCAAGAGAGTGGTAGAGGAGGGGATGTGGCTCTGTCATGTGACCCTCTGAGCTTTATGCACTGAGCAGTTGCTGGGCAGTTTCCTGTGAAACTATGGCAGCCTATTTTGAAACACTTAAAATGGAGTAAGGAAGTTAATGTGGTGTTCTCTGAGTGGGGCCAAGGTCTCTTAAAGACCACTCTGTCTCTGAAATAGGGAAGTTCAGAAAGGTATGTGTCAGTATATGGCAGAACTACTACTTATATGAAGGAAGAGTTGCTGCTGCTGCTGCTGCTTTGTGGAATATATAAAAAAAAATATTACCTGCTTGTCTCAGGAACCAAGACCTCAGCCTGAGCTGAACCTGACCCAGTAGCTGGCATTTAGGGGAATAGCGATCTCCTGGTACAAGGTAGTATTACAGAACAGCTACAGGAGAAGCAGCAGGCTTCAGGCCCACCCTCTGTAGAACTTCTTTCCTGTTTTCCTCTGGAAGGGAAGTTTGGTCTCTAGGTTACCTCAATAAGCCACACTATTAGAATTAACCCTTTGATTAAGAGAAATAAAAAGGAAGTAAATTTTCCCCCTACCATCTTTATAAGCTTGAAAATGAAGGAGCTGTAGTAGTTGCTCTGAGTTTCAGATTAAGCAGAAGGAGAGTGTGCTGAGCTGTGAAACTAGCAAAGCTCTATCAGATTGTAGTGGGAATGAAAGCAAGACATTAAATAGGAGAAAGATGATTTTAACACCCTACTAAATTTTTGAAAAATTACTATATGTAGGTTCTAACTCAAACAGAGGAGTAACTTTCTCCTGCTTGGTTTTCACAGATATAGAAAGTAATACTTTCTTTATATGAAATTGCATTCACATTTTTACAAGCCTATGTTTTGAGAACTTTTTTTTTAAAAATAGTTTGTAACACTAGGACTAGTCTTTTTTGGGGGAGCAATATAAAAATATTGAGTCTCTGTTGATGTTTAGACTCTAAAAGCCATGCTTCCATTTCTTAGATGGCAAAACTAACCACTTGACATGCTCGAGGTGAACAAATTCTTGTTGCAGAAGCAGATGATGTGCCCCAAATACTACAATCTATGAATTCCTCCCTATCAATGCTGCTGAAATAATGGCATTTAATGTAAACTGAAATATGGACTGCCATACTGTTTCCACACAAGAGCAACTTGGATGACCCTGATTTGGAATGGTCTCATCTGTCTGGAGCATGAGCATTTTTGAGAAGGAGATTAGTGCCAGACTAGCAGTTGGATTAAATTTTTGAAAGTGCTTAACACATAAGAATTGTCTGGGATCCTTAGTGAATGGAGAGCAAAACTCAGTGCTACTTATTGAAATTGATTTCCGATGTGAGAAGCTTTTGCCAAAGCCAACACAGGCAATTCAAGCAACCGGTTGGCTGTTGAGCAGCAGGAATGTAGAGAATGAGAAATGTACAGAAAATCTTTCAGGTATAAATTTAAAATTAGTTTCCTAATGCACACTTGGGAATCCAGAGCTCTCCAAAATGTCTTTGTGTGGAGGTCACTGTTCCCTTCTTGTCCTTTGTCCAAATAATGATGCTGCTGAAAATCACACCGTTATTTTCAGGATTGCAGAGTCTAGCAAGGAGGGACTTTTCTATTATATAGTGAGATCAAACCTCTGTAGAGAGTGAGAGTTGCTGATGTATTTTTTGAAGTTTTGCAACAGGAAGAGGATGTAGCAGTGTGAAATTCATTGCTGGAGGAACCTGAACAGCTCTCCTAAGTGACTTCTGAAACATGATTCCCTGGCTAGATTGAAGCTGGGCATGGGAAGCTTGGGTTCAAAGGCAAACTGTGCTACTGATCTGTCATCCTGTGCGATCCCCTCGGTCTTTTACTGACTGCTTTCTCCCTCCAGTCCAATTTCATGGCTGTGTTCACTTGTCTGTTTCAGTGTTTATATACTACTTTAAGGCCCCCAAATACCAAGGTCTCTGGATTCTAGCTTTTCTGAGTGTTTGTCTCTCTAGGCTACTGCTGTCCCTTCTCAGGCTTTGTAGAATACAGCTGAAATGACACGGGTAACTGCCAACCAGCAAGTTCACATGCAACCAAATTTGATAACGTGACACTCAGCCAGTTTCTGGGAGCTGTTTTAGATACCTTATTTAAATATGCTGTGCTTTGCATCTAGGTTAAACATGCATCTAAAACTTCAAAGACCATACCAAAGAAAACTTTGCAAGTCAAACAATGTTTTCTTTACTCAACAGCTGAGGAGGGAGCACAAAGAGTTTCTGTAGAGCTTGACCAGGTAGCTTAAAATTGGTGGAGCCAAAACCAGAGCTGTAGTCTCATGAACTCTGACACCCCAGCTAGTTGCTTCTTCTCTTGCTGTAATAAAAAGCCATGTGCAAGGTGGTATCACGTATCTGTTTTCGGGCAGTGGAGTTTAATGAATATCATTGATATTTAAGTAAGGTCTCTTGTACTGTTTTCTAAATAGGACACCAGCTCTTAGATCATGCTTGCTAAGTATATTGGAAGAATTAGACTGTGGTTTTTTTCCCATTAACTGTGGAGCACTCCACTTGCGTTACTCATGTAGAGGTCACTTTTACCTTTGGATTTTGCTTTATAGTTCAGACACTTCTGGCCTTCACCTACCCACAGGATAAGAAATCTTACAAGCAGCCTTATGCCTGGAAAGTAGCTTGTCTGCTCGTGTTCCTCATGGCTGCACCAAGTCTCGGTTTGCTTACTAAAACAGGGCGTGCAGTTGTACCTCGGGTAATTACAGGAGCACTGCTGTTCATTAAAGCCAGGGGGCGGTGTGTGGGGTGCGTATGTGCTGCTCTCATTCACGTGTACAACTCCTCCTTTACTCTCTGTTGACCAGCAACAGAGACGTTACATTGTTCTGAGTGGACACTGAGTAGATATCTGGTTTTAGATGAAGTGTAGTAGTGAACTTTGAATGTCATAGCTATCATCTACTATCTATCAGATATCATAGTAGATATCTGGTTTTAGATGAAGTGTAGGTAACTTTGAATGTCATAGCTAGCTACTCGTGTGTAGTTACTTGAGTTCTCAGTAGCCTTGCACAATATACGCTGAAGTCTGTTGAATCTGCCTGGTAATTACAGAATGCAGTAGCTAGTGAAGCTAAATACAAACCCTGCGCTCTGCGCTGTACTTATCCTTTTAGTACTGGGTATGCATTCCAATATTTAATATCTCATGGACTAGAGAGAAGACAAAAGCAGATAAGAAATGTCTGCAACTCTACAACTTCGTACAGCAGCTGAGCAGCATAACATAGAGCATCTTTTTCTTTTGCTTTTACCCATACCTTACACTGAAGTTTTCATGTAAGAGTATCAGTAACTGTGTAAACTGTGGGAGTTTTTTCCTCACCATGTGATGTATGAATGTTTAATTCAAAAATAGCCTTTTACCTAACTCTCATTAGATCTGGTTTCCTTGGTACGTTCTCACTCACGTGACACTGTGTTTTGTCAGTAAATTGACAAAACTTAGTTTCAAAAAGAGAGAGAAAGGTGAACCCAGCAATAATGTGATGTCTACTTTTTCATTGGAAGGGAAGAAATATTTTACAATATCTGTGATATTTGATGATTATAAAAGTTTTGCAGTGTGTATCTGAAAAACCCTCCACAGCGGTTTCTGTTTAAAAGCAGCCTGTCATTAATGGATTGACTACTTGATACAGCTTTTCCACTCCTACACCTTACTGGTTCAAGTTACTTTTAGGAAACTAAATTTTTCCATAAATTAGGAAATTGCAATTAATTTAGCTCTGCTGTAATACAGTGCTGTGCAGGAGCTGCCAATCCCTAGGTTAGTTCTGTGCATTGTGAAGACATTGCCCCTGGAAGAAGCAGGTGTTTAAGTATAAATAACCTGATTTTTGAAGATGCATTGTATAACATCACTGTATTTTAACATCATTTTGCACATCCGTAGCAGAAGGAAGAATGAGGAAAAGTCACTGGTGTTGGTGAAAAATAGGCAAGGTTAATGATGTAACATGTTGTACATTTTCCTGCTGGATCAGGAAGAGGGAAGAACCCAATAGGAAGGCTCCAGGTAAGAAATAAGGCACTCAAAGATGAATTACTGTAATGATATTGAATAGGCTATCAGCTAAAGCCAGATGCCCTAACATCCACAGAGGAGAAGAGAGAGGATTATCATGAGTGTTTGATGGACCTAGCAATTCAGCTGAATACTAATGTCTTCCTTTCTTTTCAAGGTATCTACACGCCAGAACCACTCTGCAATTTCTGGTGGGCTCTTTTATCCACAGGGTTTATGTTTGTGTATCACTTCAGCATCTTGCAGATTCTGGGATTGGTAAGTAAATACAGGTTAATAAGTGGATAGTTTGCAAGTACCTTCAAAGTAAAAACATAGACTAGTTTTTCAAAGCATCCAGCCATATGTAGATAAGAAGACTGCATGCAAATTCTTAATTGCATGGTCTAATGGGCATTTGGGTCTCTGGAGTA
Organism: Porphyrio hochstetteri; assembly: GCA_020800305.1. Taxonomy (NCBI): domain Eukaryota; kingdom Metazoa; phylum Chordata; class Aves; order Gruiformes; family Rallidae; genus Porphyrio; species Porphyrio hochstetteri. Next base: position 22,924,679 of record CM036917.1, read on the forward strand.
TCGGTAAAATATTTAATAAATCCATCTACTATGTAACTTCATTGGCATCTGCTTTCCTTCTGAAAGCTACCCTACTTCTGTTGAATGAGGGATTGTCATGTAAATACTTTTTATTATTATAACAATTTCAAAATTACAGTTTAGGCATCTGAATCTATGCACCACAAAAATACTGTTAACTTATAAATTTGTTGTCACTTTCTTAGGTTACAGAAGTGAATTTGAACAACATGCTGTGCCCAGCCATCTCAGATCCTTTCTATGGGCCCTGGTATCGAATCTGGGCATCTGGACATCAGACTGTCATGACCATGACTCACGGCAAGCTCGTCATCCTACTGTTTTACAGTGCTGTCCCCATCTTTAAATGTAGCGTGGACTTTCTTAGACTCCCAGCTAAGAAAATAGACTGAAATTTCTCCCCACGGAGTAGTACCTATAGGAAGCAGAGATCTTTATACTGGAAAACAAAGAGGAGGTATGAGAGGATGTCTTTATACTTCTCCCCACAGTTTATTGCCTCAAAACCACCTCTATAATCAAGTGAGGTTTTTTAACTGCTGTTTCTCACTGCCTATTGCCGATGGCAAAATTAGTGGCCTTATTCTGGAAAAGGTTCGTGTTTTATACGTTTTATGTAAATTATAGTAGAATCTTGGTAAGCCACCAGTTAAAATTAGGCCAGGATCTGTCCACATTCCAGCAGAGAGAGTGGCAGTGCTACCTCGTTTTGAGTTATTTTCCATTAAATATAAGTACATTTATATCGTAGGATAGGAAGGAAAGCTGAGTTACCACACTCTGGTGATGTGAACAGAACACATGTTGCAGTGCATCATCCTGGCTTAACTCTTTGCACTCCAGCGTTGCAAAGTGGTCACAGTGAAATGATGCACACTTCATCTCCCAGTCTTAAGTGCAGAACAGTGAGATTCTACTGTATTTTCTTCAGCTGGTTGGAAATATGGGGAACAATAACTCGTAAAAATACCTTTCTTCCTTTGGTTTTTTTGTGGGTTTTTTTAAACTGACTACTAAATTTCAAAGCTGTGGTGGATAAATATCGATCTGGCTAAGTGGCATCAGATCTTGATGCTTTGGATGTGCTTTTGAGGAAGTGGAAAATCACCATATTGAAGTAATTTCAAGAGACTATGTTACCTATAAGCTATCACATGATATTTCATCCACTGCTCGCTCTGGGCTTTGAACAAAATGTTTTTTTCACTTAGCTTAGACTGGAGAGAGAGTGGAGATAACAAGTCTAATGTAAACATCAGTTTTCTTTTTTAACTTAATAGCTTTTGAAACATTCCTCCTCTGTTCTACACAGAGCAGTTAGTGAAGAAACAAAACAAAACTCTCTTCTCTTTACAGCTCTGATACGTTCTGTGTACCTATGTTAAAACAGATAGAAAAAGTGTCAGACCAGTGCAGGCCTCTACTGAAAAGAAAGTGTTCTGGTTTACTAGTATGACTAAATCTTCCTGTCAACATGTCTTTTGGAGAACAGGATGTAGATAGGCAGAAGGATAAACAGTAAACTGTGAGTACCTGTTCAGATTTTCCAAGGCTAGAAGAGAAACCGTTGGGCAGAAAGATGGGAAATCTTGAGTGTGTTCCTCCAGACTGTGAATTGCAGGAATTCTGTTATACAAGAGTTTTTTGTTGCAATTTATAGATTCATTGTGTTGTCAAAGCTGTGACTTTTAAGATAAAACAAAACCATCATACCTCCTCCAGCTGGATCACCTAAAGATAGGTTCTGAAGTTAAGGTACAGTCATTTATACCTCAAGAGAGTAAAGTAAGAATGAGAAGTGCTGGACTTTTTTTTTCTCTCCTTAAAAGAAAAAAATTAGTTGAAGGGGGAAAAAATGGCTACTTCAAATATTTTTACTCCGCATGATAAAATACATCTCAATCAGAAATATATTGTCCCACATTCTAATTTACAAACTGGGGTCTGGCTTTTATTTTCCATGCCTCACTGTGTGTATATATACATACTAAATATACTGTACTCCTGCAACTTGAGAACGAGACATCTACCTAACGTATCCATCAAACATGTATAGCTAATCCTAGTTATACAGACTATATGGCTCTTGGTGTTTTTAAGCATAATTCAACTAGAGAAAGCTAAGCACCTGATGATAGGAGCTGCCAGTATGCAGAGTGAACTGTCACTTGTTGATCCTGCAGTTGTCCAACTACGTAACAAAGTTCAAGTAGCCTCACTGCTGCCTCAGTAAAGCTGGGCATATGTTGTTTAAGCGATGCCTAAAGAAAGGATGCATTGGTGTTGAAGGCCTGAATCCCTCTGTGGAAGACCTTTTAATTAGCTGCTAAAGTGATAGAAGTCCTGGCTGTTGATTTCAGCAGGTTCAGCATTTCATGATGAAATAGAAGATGATGTTGGGAGATGCTAAGATGTCAGATGTCAAAGCGTGCCCGCTGTTTGTATACTTCATCTCCTGTGGATAGCTGGATGAATAATGCCTTATTGTTGGGCTCAACCCTGTTGAGAAGGAATGTTTGGTATTATGATAGAATGATTTTAGCCAAATTTTGTGAAAGTTATTTAGCATTGCTATTTACTTTTTTGTTATTTTGTCTTTCCTATTTTTTTTCTTCAGTATATTGTAACTCCTGGAGAAAATTCCAAGCTATGTGAAAGTAGCAGCTTTAAAAAAAAAACCAACAAACCAACCCACCCAAAACAACAACCTGCAACATTTCCTATCTATAGTCATATGATTCAGGGCATTCTATGTGCTTTAGGGCATTCTAGGCAAGTATAAACTAGCTGATCTTTACCACTGTCGGCTGCTTCTGGTCAGTTACGACTGCAGAAGCATTTAGGTGAGCTCAGGCTCAGGTGTCTGTCAGTGCAGGCTCTGCTTGGAATGCAAAATTTGTGAGCCCTTCTGACTTCAAACTCAGTAGCAGGAATGATAGTGTTAAATACAGGTAAGGGGAGGGGCAAGTTGGATGAAAGCATCCTTGGTGTAGCTCTGTGCCTTGACTCTGACAGCAGAGTGACTGATAGGGGCTACTCCTGCCTCCCTGTATCATAGCTGTCTCTGGTGTTGTGACTCATGCTTTTCTCTGCCATGCTGGTCCAGTTGCTTGGAGTCATGCTAGAAATTTCAGGCTTAACTTCATAGCATGCAGTATGCTGGTGGAACTGCTCATCAGTGCCCATGGAACACTCATGTTCCCCTTCCAAACCTTACCTGTGCAGGCTCTGGAGCTTGCTGAACTCTGCTGTACTGATTTAAGTTGCTGAAGTGGCTAACTGAACATGGTAATTTAGCAAAAAAAAAAAAAGAGAGAGGTAAACCAACTGCTTTATAGATTTTAGAAGTATTTGAGCTGCTCTAAGAGTTGAATGATGCAACTGGAGTCACCATTCCCCTGGGAAGCTAGGTCCAATGCTTGACAACTCTTTGTGTGAAGAAATGCTCCTTGCATCCAGTCTAAACCTCCTCTGACACAACTTGAGGCTGTTTCCTCTTGTCCTGTTGCTTGTTACTTGGGAGAAGAGACTGACCCATGCCTGGCACCAACCTCCTTTCAGGTAGTTGTAGAGGGCGACCAGGTCTCCCCTCAGCCTCTTGTCCAGGCTAAAGAACCCCAGGTCCTTCAGCTGCTCCTCATCAGATTTGTGCTCCAGACCCTTCACCAGCTTCACTGCCCTTCTCTGGACACCTCACTGTCTTCTCTGTAGCAAGGCCCCCAAAAGTTGAATTATTCCTTCCCACCCCTTGCTTCTTGAAAGCTTTTTAAGCTTAGTGTTGCATTTGGGTTTGTGGTATGATGCCACAGGGAACACTGAGCCACAAGCTTCACAGGAGGTGAGGAACCAGTCAGAACAGGAGCAGAAAGCGAAAGAATTGCTGCAGCTCATGTCATGGGCACTTCACCTTTATTCCTCAGTCTCCGTTTGAAATCAGACAGAGCCAGTTGGGTGTGCAGACCATAGGGTTGAACGGGAAAGCTGAATACTTAATTGCTGTAGGAGTTATCTGCTCTCTTCCCTGGCAGAGGCTGACTTTGTTCCCTGTATGGTTTATTTGGAATAGACAGTTATGCTATACAGAGGATTTCTTTGGTTGCTTTTATGATATTTTATGCTGGAAGTTAGAGCTGAAGCTACTGCTACTCTTGAAGGCAAAGTGGTGGTCTCTCACAGAATCACAAGGTTGGAAAAGACCTTTGAAGATCATCAAGTCCAACCATTCACATACTAAACTAAACCATATCCCTAAGTACCTCATCTACCCTTTTTTTGAACACATCCAGGGAAGGTGACTCAACCCCCTCCCTGGGCAGCCTGTTCCAGGCCCTGACAACTCTTTCAGTAAAAAATTTTTTCCTAACATCCAATCTAAACCTGCCCTGGCCCAGCTTCATGCCATTCCCCCTTGTCCTATCTCCTGTCACCTGGCTGAAGAGACCATCACCTACCTCTCTATAACCTCCCTTCAGGTAGTTGTAGGTGGTGATAAGGTCTCCCCTCAACCTCCTCTTCTCTAAGCTAAACACCCCCAGCTCCCTCAGCTGCTTCTCATAAGATTTGCCCTCCAGCCCCTTCCCCAGCCTGGTTGCCCTTCTCTGGACTCGCTCCAGGACCTCCATGTCCTTCTTGTGGTGAGGAGCCCAGAACTGGACACAGTACTCGAGGTGTGGCCTCACCAGTGCCGAGTACAGGGGCACAATCACCTCCCCAGACCTACTGGCCACACTGTTTTTGATACAAGGCAAGATGCCATTGGCCTTCTTGGCCGCCTGAGCACACTGCTGACTCATATTCAGTCTGCAGTCAACCAACACCCCCAGGTCCTTCTCTGCCTGACAGCTCTCCAGCCAGTCCCCCCCAAGCCTGTAACGCTGCCTGGGGTTATTATGTCCCATGTGCAGCACTCTGCACTTGGCCTTGTTAAACTTCATCCCATTGGACTCAGCCCATCGGTCCAGTCTGTTCAGATCCCTCTGAAGAGCCTCCCCACCCTCAGGCAGATCAACACTTCCTCCTAGTTTAGTGTCATCTGCAAACTTAGTGAGGGAGCATTCAATCCCTTCGTCGAGATCATTGATAAAGATGTTGAACACGACTGGACTCAGGACTGAGCCCTGGGGGACGCCACTCGTGACCGGCCTGCAGCTGGATTTTGTTCCATTCACCACCACCCTCTGGGCTCGGCCATCCAGCCAGTTTTTAACCCAGCTGAGTGTCTACCTGTCCAGGCCAGTGGCAGCCAGTTTCTCAGTCAGAATGCTGTGAGAAACTGTGTCAAAGGCTTTACCAAAGTCCAGGTAGACACATCCACAGCCTTCCCCTTGTCCATTAAGCGGGTCACCTTGTCATAGAAGGTGACCAGGTTAGTTTGACAGGATCTACCTTTTGTAAACCCATGTTGACTAGGCCTGATCCCCTGGCCATCGTGCATGTGCTGCATGATAGCTCCCAAGATGACCCTCTCCATGATCTTCCCTGGGACTGAGGTCAGACTGACAGGCCTGTAGTTCCCTGGATCCTCCTTCCGACCCTTCTTGTCTATGGGTGTAACATCTGCCAGCCTCCAGTCGACTGGAACTTCCCCAGTCTGCCAGGATTGCTGATAGATGATGGAAAGGGGTTTGGCCAGCACATCTGACAGCTCCCTCAGTACCCTTGGGTGAATCCCATCTGGCCCCATTGACTTGTGGGCCCTCTCCCTTGCTATTATGCACGTCATCTCTGTCAAGGTGATGGGAGGTGAGGAGGTCTTTCATTGAGCAGTGCACTGTACAACTGAAGTGCTGCTCCTCCCAGTGCAAATGGTCCTAAATCTTTTTCACAGTACTAACTGCTACGAAGATACTAGCAATAGCTACGGGGCAGAGCAGGAGGCGGACTAGCCAGTGGCATTCATGTGCTGCCCACCAGGACGTCAGGCACAGGACCAGAAAACTCTTGTGCCTAGACTTCAGAGGGTGGTATGTGTTCAGGTGCCTGAGCAGAGTTCTCCCCTGGTTTGTAGTACCGTAGGCAGGTCAGACAAAAGAAACAAGGAGTGAAAAATTGATTGTGCTGCCAGTGAATGACTTCAAGTGTACACTGAAATGAAGCATTAGTAACTACAAAAAACTTGTTTACTGGTTGGGTTGTTTATACAGGCCTAGAGTAAGTGGTCCTCTAAAGTAGAAAATAAACTATTAAAACTTTTGCACCCACCAGAAGATCTGGTGATGCAGCGTGAGTATGAAGCTGCTCATGCCAAGGCTTTGGCTGTCCCAGACACATGCAGCAGAGTTTGTCAAGGATTCCACACTGTGTGCTGTGTGTGAGCTGCAGCTATCATCTGTTCAACTGCTTCCTACTTAAGCACCAAAGAAGAATTTCTATCTTGTCTTTTTCGAAGTGTGCAAACGAACAGCTCGTTGTACAGCTGTACTCATCCTGTAACCCAGGCCTGACTTTTAGTGCAGGCTCTTGGGGCTTGGCTTGACAGCTGCTGCCTTCTGAATTGGGTGCCATGAAGTCAGTCCATTTGCACATGGGAAGATCAGAGTTGTTCCTCCTCCTCGGGTTCTCTGGCTGTTTCCAGTTGCAAGCCGGGTTTTGATATTTCTGTGTATTTGATAGCGCCTTGTAAAGCCCAGTTGTGTTTCTCCTTTCAGAACTGGCTTTTTCCAACTGTTCAATGACCAGACTTTACTTTCATGTCCCCAGTCTTGCCTCTAAGACACAGGCGTTTGTTTCCTATGCACATGGAGCTAATGGAGCCTATGGATGTGCCTGTTTCCTCACTCTAGCAATTCTCTTCCCTGGAGGCGGGGGAATAAATTGGTCCTAATAGTTAACAAAGCAGGGAGAGGGCATGTGTCAGCCCCCCCCCGGTAGGAGGCGAGAGGTTTCTATAGGTAGCAGGTCAACTTTGATGTTTCCATTTTTACAGCAACAAGACGCAGAACTAATCTGTTGGGTTTTTGTGCTCTCATACTCAAAGTGATATTGCCGTAACTCTGTCTCGTGGCTTTTAGTGTAACTTAGTCGAAGCCAAGCTGTTTTTTAAATGCTTTTTTTCTTTTTTCAGGGTCAATTTTGTACTTTTAAAAAATGATTTCTGCATTTACTGAGTCATTATCTCAATGCTGCAGAGAACACAGCAGACAGACCAGCGAGCCTACCTGCACCACTTGCCAGCCTACCTGTGCTGGGGAGCTGGAGCTGCTCAGGCACTGGGCAGCAGCACAAAGCCAGCTGTGGAAACGTGCAGTTCCAGTTACCCAAGCATGGTGCTAGCCAGGCATAGAGGGTATGGCAAGGGCAAGGAGGGCTGTGGAGCGGCTCAACTGCCACATATGCTGTTAGTTCTGAATAATTTGTAAGTGTGTTACAAATTTTGTAAACTTTTTAATGTGCTAAAAAAACCCTTGGATTATGAGGTAACATTTACAAATAAGGGGTAATTTGTGTACTTGGTTTTGTATTTTGGTCTGATGGCTTTTTTTTTGTTGTTGTGCCCTAAATCCAGATTACTGGGCAATAGTTGTTAAACTTTTGAATTAAAACAAATAAATGCATTTTAATGGATACTGTACAGCTTTATTATTTGAATCATGCCAAGCACAGGTAAGAAAACTCAAATTGTCTTTCCATATCAATGGACAGTCAGTCGCAGGAGGGGTTTTAATATTAGATCACTGGCCAGCAAATCAGGTAAGACTATGGGTTCTCCTGTCTTAAGCCATCTGTGCTGCTAGCTGTAGCCTACCTTGTGTTTAGTGGTTTCTGTAAGGGAGACCAGTGATTATTGGGACTTCTGGCAGTCTTGGAGTATTTAAGTATGGCTTGTGCTCATTACTCAACACAAGCCAAGCATGAGGCTACCAGCAGACCTCACTGCAGGACCCAAATCCTTTGATGGCTGTTTAAATAATAGTCCTGTCTTTCAGGTAAGGAACTCTGGAAACAGTATTATGCTTCTTTCTCTACACATCTGCCCCTGTTCTTGCCCCATCTTTGGCAGTGTCCTATTTTCTGTTGTATGTCACTTTAGTAAAAGATGGTGGAACGTGTACAGAAGCTTTAGCTCTAAACTTCATTAGGCAAGCTGCTGTAATTAAGGTGAAGGGACAATCTCACACCATAGGTGATGGCAAAGCAGTTTTAATGCAAGTCAAATATTTCTGTCTCTGTTGCAGTCTAGTTAAATGTATTTGTAATTAATGCTGCAAGAAGCAGCTAGCTTATTGTGTAAGGTTCGAGTCAAGTATAGGAAAGAGAAATGCTGGCTCTGCCCACCTGTATTATTATGGATTCACTGGGAAGGGTTACGTTTTCATGTGCCTGGGGAGCAGAACCAATTCTCCAGCTTAATTTCTTTTGAACAGCATAAATGCGGATCCACCAGCTCTGGTAGAAATCCTAACGCACCGGGCTTTAGGGAACTGTGAGATGAACTCAGCCAGCTGATCCAGCTGTAATTATCCTGTGGATCTCTTGGAGAATCTAAGTGTAAGTTAGTCAGCCTTTCGGTGTTTAATACCAAGATATTTATATATGTATAAAAATAAGCAAATTTCCGCCCCTGAAACATCCCTGCTAGTTTGATTCTTACAGTGGGGTAACTACAGAGCTGGCTAAAGCAGAAAGAAGGGTGGGACACTTGTGGTAGGAAGTTTTAACTGGCTGTTCCATCTCAATGTCTGAATCAGATAAAACTGACAGGAAAACAATGACCAGGGGTGTGTGATGCTAAAAACCCCAGTGGAAGCAGTTCTCCTTTCATAGTGTGGTGGTGGCTTTCTTAAGCTTCTAAATGAAGGTTTCAAGGCTGGTGGAGCAATGGCTGTGTCAGTCTCCAACGGCTGGATTGTATTTGTTTTCAGAGACTCTGCAGCTGCAGCCAGATCTATTACTATGGATTAGTCAAAGCCCAAACAAAACCACTTCAAGAATCAGGAAATACGTTCCCTTTAACTCAGTAGGAAATGGCTCTCAGTACAAGTTCTCCAGGCTTGTCTGTCCAGGTGCTTTGTTTTGTCATCAGCTGGACTGGGGCTGGGCTGCTTCATGGGAACACTGTTTTGGTCCTGTTTCTCCCCCTCACCCCTCCACCCCGTCCCCTGAATTTGGCCATCACTCCAGGGTCTGCATTAGCACAGTATGACATGCAACACAAAGAAATCCCTCATGGCAAAGCAAGCTCAGCTCTAAAATAGATCATACCTACTGCTGTAAGAGTAACATGAAGAAAGTGTACAAAAGGGTTGGGTGGAATGCTGTGGTAGGCATTTACTTACGTGTTGTTCCCCTGAATAATGCTACAAGTAGGACCGTCACTGTCTTGGTTCCACCTCTCCAGGAGTAAGGAGCCTGAGCCTGGCTAAAAATCCCATGTTTAAAGTTAGATGTAAAAAAGTGCAAACCTGAGCTGATGACCAGGTAACTCCTGATAGAAATAACCCTCAAACAGCTACAGATGCTGCTTTAACATGGAGAGCTGAGACTCACCTCTGAATTGGCCTACAGCTGCACACCCCATCCATTTCTAGGCAGGCAGGGGAAAAGCTGAGTCAAGCACAGGAGCACATTTCTAGCACAGCATCAGCCTTTCCCATTGACCCTGAGTGCAGATGCTTCAATAAATACAAAAAAATACTGACCAAGCCGCAGAATCAAGCAGAGAAACGTAAAAAAGAAATGGTGATTCTTTTTTCCTTATTTTATTGGGTAAATGATTTAAAAGGTAATAACAATAGTGTTAAAACTACTACAATATCTTTCCACAGCCATACCTCACAGACCCACAGATAACCTTCTTTTTTTTTTTTTTTTTCCTCATTTTTCTCTTTTTAAGCCATACTTATATTAAAATGCCCATTTCAACAGTTTCTTCACACTAATAGCAGTTAAATGTGGAAGGAAGGAGGATCTAGTTATAAAGGAAGGAGGGGTCTGGTAATCTGTGATAGTATTGTAATCAATCAAGATACTAAGGAAGGAAGGAAAAGATGGATAGGCTGTAGGAGCTACTCCAGGTAGCTCTGAGCCCGTTGTGTCACCATTGCATTAAAGATAACTCAAGATGCTGGTGAACAATTTAAAGTAATTTTTTGTTTGTTTGTTTGTAACATATAAAACACTAAAATAACTTAGAAACTAGATCCAAATATCTTGAGAAGAATCAACTTCGATATACAAAAAGTCATACGTTGTTACAAAAGTTTCAAACAAAAGTTTGTGTTCTCAGTGCGTTTCTGTACCAGCACAATTACTGGGTCCAGAGCAAAGAAAGAGGTTTTTATTTATTTTTTTTCCAACAGTAATAAAAAACGAGGAAAAACATATCTTTGTATATAAAGAATCATTGCTGGTCTTAAGAATAAATGTAACCAGAAACCCTTACATCTGAGAGGCACACTTCGGGTTTCTTGCTGCTTTTTTTTTTTTTAATTTTTTTTTTCTTTTTTAACATAAAAGGAAAGTCACCAGTTTATTTCCATGGGGAAGATATTCCAACTCCCCAAATAAACTTAATTCAATTAACATCACTAGCAAAAAATCAGTTAGAAACTGTACAAAAATAAAAAAGTTAACACATGTAATCCTGCAGGGATTTTGTAAGGACTGGAAGGCAGGCTTTAGGAGCAGCATTTGGGCATGGCTGGAGGCTTCTTTGGTTCGATCTAAACACACAAGAGATGTAACCTACTCCAGACAACAATTGTAAAAACCCGCACATTTGTAGACAAGTCAAGAGGTCCGTATACAAACACCAGGGTGTGCAAGTGGATCTGACTGCCTGGATTTATAGTGTCTGAGGTCAGAACGGCAGCATGCCCTCCCCTGCCTGCATCGGCATTGGGGCTGAGATGGTGAAGGTCAGTGCTACAGGCAAAAGGAAGGCCACTCGAAGCATGACAGAGTAACAGTTCCTTGTCAAGTCTATGGTTCTGTTGTCTAACTCGGTTTACAGAACAGGGTTTTAGGGACATTAAGCACAAGTATATTAAAAAAACCCAAACCCCAACCTCAAACCCCAACAATCTCTTTAATGGAATAAGGCAAACTGAGTAGTGCTCAGAAAAAATCAGCATTCCAACTTAAAAGCCTGTGAAATAAACTACTTGGTTGTACCTTAACTTCTCAGAGTACCCCGAATTACCAACAAAAATATTAAAAATCTGTGCCTAAACCCAGCACTACATCTCTGAAAGGGTCCTGAACATAACCAGAGGGAATGACATTTGTGAGAGCAACTGCTGATCAGCTTTAAGCACACAGACCTATTCTGTCCCAGCGTGTCACAGTGAACTGCACGCTTTGTACAGAGAAACCCACAGTTACACAGAGACAATCCATAGCGTGTTCAGCACTGGCGTGCTGAGGAGGTAGGTGCCCTAGAACACTGTAGATAGAGTCATCCAATCTTTGAAAAGTAAAATAAAATAATCATCATACAATCTGATTGACCACAGACTCTGTAACAGCTTTTTAATTAGTGATACAAAACTCTGGTCCAGAAGGGTCTGGCATCAGCTCATGTCGAAAGCACACCTTTACAGTTTGTGTAACACCCCTTTAACTATATTTTTTAAGCAACAGCTACTAAGAGATAGACAAAAATGCATTGTGCATTATGCTGTGTACAAAAAGGAGACAAAACTATCCTTTTCCCCCCCAAGCCATGGTGGGAAGTATTGCTGACCTTGTCCTTAAAAACCTGCAGGATTGTTTATTCATCAGTATATCATTATTACACTGGTAAGAAATTCTGTATAACATCTGCATATATCGAAGATTTTTTTAAAAAATCTGATATGATTTTAGATCCGCATGACCAGTCACGTGACCTGCTTGAGGTTGATTAGCACCTTTCAATACATATATATTTTTATATATAATAGATCTTTTTAAAAAACTTCTAACAATGAGCTCACACGGCAGCATGAGCGTGCTGGAACGAGATGATGGCTAAAGATGGGGTTGGATGATGTTTTTTGCAGCAGAATGATTCGGTTTGTGCTCAGTATCCCTATAAGGGCGAGGAAAAAACCAACCAACACAACTCTCCTCAGGAAGCCACTTGCTCACCATTTCTGCTTGAAGACTATCCATTTAAAATTTTCCCCAAGTAGAAACAAGACAACAGTATCATCCAAAATAGCCTCTGTATAAACATCTATCAGTTTTTGAAGCTTCTGGCTGGCATTTCTTGGCTCCTGAAATTTCAGGCCCTCTGCTTATAAATTAAGGCATCACAACTGAAAATGTTAACATTTGGACATCAAATGCTGTGGATGAAGGAATACCAAAGACCTTCTACAAGAACCTCCATAGACATGAAGCAGCAAAGCTAACCTCACATAGGGGATGAGCATAATTTATCTGTATCTGGTTTTGAAACCTTACTGAAACATTTTTACAGTTAGCCCGATTTAACACCTGAATTTGTATTGATTTTCTCTCTTTGAACTTTATCTGTATCTGTATAAACATTCATTATTCGAAATAACTGGAATTTCTGCTTGCTGTGGCTTACTCACTCAACACTAGGAAGGTCTTTGCTGTAGTAGATGGCATGTACTGTCCCCTGGAATATGTGCTGAACCACACCAGGTATTAGTGGGAGTTCTGCAGGCACATGAGCAAGGAACTGGCTCCAACCATTTACTGGGCTTGCAAACACACCACACATACCTCTTGCTAAATACTAGTTTTGCAGCAAGAAGAAGTCCCAGTAAGTTTTCTTTCTTCTACTGTGTAGAGGGGCATCAGAATTATTACATGGTACTTAAGAGCTCTCAAGTACTACTCCTGTAAACAGATGAAAACATGTAAGATTATGGCATACTTGTCCTGTGCTCTTTCACAATGGTTTTTTCTTCTTTAAACAATACTATTAATGACTTGATAAATCTCAAAAAGTTCAAAAGCAGAAGTAGAAACAAGCCAGGGATTTTTTCCTTTTTCCAAAATAGGTTTGCTATAAAAAAAAAAAAACCTCACCTTAAAAAAAAATCCCCCCAAAGCCAACAGCAGCGCAGCCCCCATGCTGCTCGCTGCAGTGTCTGCCCGATTTGCTATATGTTGTCTATTCATTTTATATAGAAGTATATAGTTATGTCATAGTCAAAGGCACTAAAATCTAAATAATTTTCTTCCTAATATGACATCTGCTACTCCCCAACCAACATCATTCCTAGTTTGAGATCATCAGAAAGGCATTGTATCAATACAAATGTTAGCATGACGAGTCCTGACAGGGCTGGATCGCCCTCAATTCCCAGCACAAAGTGGGAGACAGAGGGATCTGGCTGCCCGCAGGATCACCTCACGTTCTGTCAATCAGACCATTTGATTCTGAAAGTTACACTGTGTGAACGTCACCTTTCCCACCACGTGTCACTGCTTCTCCATCCAAGAAAGCATTTTGTATGTCAGCCTTGAGGTTTGGCTGCTACAGGCTGGATCTGGAGATCACACACAGCCACATGGAATGGTTGCTGCGAGTGAGATGCTGCACACACACATTACTACTCACACGATGAGAATGCAACTCACTGGTGTAACCCCTGACCCCGATATGTGTCACTCCCTGTCACACCTCATGATGCAAAAGCCGGGAATGCGGTTCTGCCAAGCAAAGCATCCCTAACTGTAACCCTTCAACTCTTCCTTCCATCCACAGTCACAGAAAGCCTTGATTGATATAATTCAATGTTAATGAAGTAGAAATTTAAAATTTCTTAAAAACCCCACAGGCTGTATATGCTGCAAAAAAATCTGCAGTGACTCAAGAATAAAAAAGTATGGGATCTTTGTAGTAATGTGGTTTTCCCTCCCGTTGCCATGATGAGCTTGACCAACTAGGAAGCCTCAGCATGGCAACGGAAACTATCATCATAAAATGGTACAGTAATAGAGATAGCTAGACCAAGAAGGGGCAGGGTCTCCTGGGAAGAGGTCTGCAGAGAGGTCCAGTGACTGGTCATGCGGCTCAGTGTCAGGAATAATGGTTGTATGGTGGAAGGGGGTGCCCAATACCATTTTGGAAGTGATGATGCTGACGATGGGCAAGGTACTCTGTGTAGCTCATCGTCATCTTCTCACTACGGTACCTAGAAAACAGCAAAGAAACAAATTCATCTACTGTGACTGGGAAGCTGTGAGGAGAACTAACAGCAACAGCTCTGTGCTGCTGGTGCTGGGATTAAGACAACTTGGGTTGCACAAGGGCAGGGAGGGAACCGGCACGGTCATTCTGGAATCACAGGACAAATTACAAAATCAATGCTTATGAAAAACATTTTAAGCAAACAGAACTGTTAAACATTATTGCTTACTATGTTGCTGGAAGTAGAAACTTGTGATGATTTATTGAGAATGTCCCATATCTTCAGCCAACTCCCTACAGAAACACTATAAACAAGCACTACAGATTTTTGGGCTGCTTTTAAGCAATCACTTACCAATTGTCTGCCAAATTCTGCTTTTAAAATCATTCCAGCTACATTAAATGGAGCTACATTCCTTTTAGACTAGAATCACAGAGTATCTTGAGTTGGAAGGGACCCATAAGGATCAGCAAGTCCAACTCCTGGCTCCTCCCTAAACCTAAAACATATGACAAAGCATCGTTAACACTCTGTTAACTCTGACAGGCTTGGCTCCAGGACCACTTCCAACCTGACCTTCCCCTGAGGCAGCTTCCTTCCATTTCTGTGTGTCCCATGGTTGGTCTCCAGACAGAGATGATCAGCACCTCCTCCCCTGCTGCCCACCTTGAGGGCACTGTGGACTGCAATGGGATCAGACCCAGTGATGATGTCACCCCTCAGCCTTCTCTTCTCCAAACTGAACAAACCAAGTGAGCTCAGCCGTTCCCCCTAAGTCCCACCCTCAGGGCCTTTCACCACCTTGGTCATCCTCCTCTGGACACACTCAAACTTCTGATGTCCTTGTGTTAAGGCACCAAAAGCTGCACACAGCACTCAAGGTGGGGCTGCACCAGTGCAGAGGGGGACAATCATCTCTCAACAAGGTAGCAATGCCTGCTTGGTGCACCCCAAGACACAGCTGGCCCTTTTGGACAACAGATCACACTGTTGAGTCATATTCCACTCACCATCAAACCAAATCCCCCCATCCTTTTCTGCAGGGCTGCTCTGCAGCCTCTCATCCCTGAATTTGCATGTATAACCAGGACTGCCCTGTCCCAGGTGGAGCATCTGGCACCTGCTTTTCTTAAATTTCATATGGTTGGTGATTGCCCAGCTCTCTAGTCTGTCTAGATCTCTCTGTAAGGCCTCTCTACCCTCAATGGAGTCCACAGCTCCTCCTAGTTTACTGTCAGTCACTTAATGCACATTTGACTCCTGCCTCCAGATGGTTTATAAAAACACTGAAGAGCACTGATCCTAAAATCGAGCCCCAAGGAACCGAGTGGCCACCAGCCTGATGGAACCCCATTTACTAGAACTCCGAGCCTGACCCATCAGCCAGTAACTGCTCACCCAATGTAGGATGGACTCACCTAGCTCTGTGCTGGACATTTTGTCCTGAAGGATACGGTGACAGACAGCATCAAAAGCCTTGCTAAAATCAAAACCCCCACATCTACTGGCTCCCCTTGGTCAACTAGATGGGCAAACTTGGCAGTAAAGGAAATTAAGTTGATTAAGCAGGACTTTCCCCGGTGAACCCATGCTGGCTGTGACCAATGACTGTGTCATCTCTCAAGTGTTTTGCAGTAACTCCCAGAATTAAATTCTCCAGAATTTTAGCAGGCACTGAGGTGAGACTGTCAGGCCTGTTACTACCAGGGTTTGCCTTCTCACCCTTCCTGAAAAAGGTGACAACATTTGCTGGCTGCCCATCAACTGGAACCTCTCCATACTCCCAACACCATTGAAAGATGATGGGGAGAGGTCCTGCGATAACATCGGCCAGCTATGTATCTAAAAGCAGAATTCAGGCCCTGACAAGAGATAATTTTGGATGTACCTGCATCACTACAGCTGGACAAGGTGGGACCATCACCACATTTACACTTATCTGTGGGATGTGCAATCCCAATCCCAGTCCACATTTCCACAAATTTCACTCAGAAGGGCCTTGCATAAGCTCTGACAGATGAGATTGGGTGAATCCAGCTGCAGTGATTTAAAATACTGCCACCTCTCCCTTCTAGCATATTTGTCTTCTGGAGTTGCTCTGGTTGTTCTCTCCTCTTTTAGGTCTGAAACAAACACAACAGATGGCTCAACCACTTGCACTCGCAACCCAACACAAAAGTTTGAACTACTGTGGAATAATACTGTGGAAAAACTGCAGCAATTTAAGGTGCCAAACATGTTGGCTTCTGCCGCCTCTTTGCTGGAGGAACTGAGCACAACACCTTACAGCTCCTCGCTTCAGCGAGCCAAAGGTGCCCAACACTTACTGGATCCAACAGCCTTTGCTAATAACTGCTGGCCTTTGCTGAGAGCTGCAGCTCTTCAACTGATGTGCATGGGGTGCAGCACTCTGGGCTTTTTCTAAGAAATGCTTTTGCCTTTTATCAGGTCTAAACATGAACGACTGCTAGGTAACAGTGGGATTTGGAGATTAACTGGGCCAACTCAGAAGCTCAAAAGAACCTAAATCTCATGTTTTTGTCATGTAAAAGTGTATAAACAATCACGAGAACCAGAGTATTCTCAGATGTCCAAAGTGAAAGGATTGGGCTTTAATTACGGACAAGGAAGTCAAGGCTGGCCTGCACCTCGCTGCAGTGAGAAGGAAAGAATTTCCAAAGAACTCAGGACAGAAACAGGAGTAATCTAGACACTGCTTTTAGAGCTGATCTTGTGACCCTGTGAGTCCCTGCAAGTCCATAGATGACAGGGAGGAGAACAGATTGGGGAAAGGATTTGATGTTTGTTATTTGCATTAATAGAATGTCAGGTGTAGCCTCCCTATGGGGATGAGCAGCCAATACACCCTTATGACCTACAATTTAAAAAGTTCTCATTTCTCCAAGCATGGACTTAGATGCCCAGAGTTTAGCAGCAAGCTTATAAAAATACAGTCTCTTACAGACATTCCCTCCTCCCTCCTTCACCATTTAACTACAATATTGCAGGCAGAATATCTGCTGCTCATTCTAAACCACTTTGGCTCCCACCCACTCAGAAGGCCTCAAGAACACACTTCATTAAAGTGAGCAACATCAGAACACACGAATGTGCAAGAGTGAGAGCATGAAGGAAAATCTCAAATTCACGCCTGCACCCTGAGACACCCCGACAGGGTCCGTGAATCAGCTATCCATTGTGTGCCTAACAGCCTTTAGGAGAAGGGAAACCTGTAGTCCACAGGAGAGAAAAAATGACACGACTCGCTTTGGCTGCCGAACAGATTCCTGGTTCTGAGGGGCCCCATGCCTTCACAGGAGCAGCCCCACAGCACACCGCCTGCTCAATCCAAATTGTCAATGGCAGTAATCCTTGTTAACAACAGCCCCTGGAGATCCATCATGGCCAAGGAACCAACTGTAAAAACCAGAGCCAGTACACTGCTAAGATTTTCAGAGTTAGGAAACGAAACACACAGGTGCCCCAGTATATATGTAGCCTGATACTTAACAACAGCCCTTCCTTTCCTGCGTAGTGCTGCTCATCCCTGTGCAAGGCAGAGATTTGCAGAAGTCTGCACTGCTACTGTGAAAAGAAGCATTAATAACATATCTAGGGAAGCTAACTGTTAACAGCTGGAATGAGCACGTACCAGGAACGAACACATCAGAGCTTTACAAAGCCAGGATTTACCTGTAGTGTCGCGTGATGCGTACCTGGTTAGCTTTATTGTTTTCCTGAATTCATTAGTAATTGGAGCTTTGTAGCCTCCTTTCCTCAGTAAGGAATCTATGGTTTGAATGTGGTCCCATCCTGTTGAATTTTACAAAAGTAAAAATTAGTGAGAAATACAGCATTAAGGACAGAAGTTGCAAGAACACAGTACAGTACACAGTTACCGATAACGAAGCGCTCTGCAGTTGAAGGAAACAGGCGCACAGGATGTCTTTATACACAAAGTTTGCTCTGCAAACACCACACATTTTTATCTCACAGTTCAAATATTTTAAAAGGGGACCCACTATATCCAGGTGTCCTCAACTGGGGGTGAGTTACAACATTCAACTTTCCTGAAACATGCAGGTATGATCATGTATGACAATTACTTTATAAATCGCTACGACAGGATGAAAGATTACATTTCTGCAGCAAATAAAGTTTAGAAGAATTATTAGTTGAACACGTGCAGAGAATTTCAGAAAGACTTCTCCACAAATACCATGTGATACTTCTAATTTCAGTACCACTATGGTATGTTATCGGTGGTTGGGTAATAAAAAAAAGTGATGGATTAAAAACACAAATTCATTATTGTTCTCAGTAAGAGCTTCATGCCATTCAAAACTCCTGCTTATTGATTTTTAAAAGCCTAATATTTTAAGTGGCTGTTAGACACATTAGTTCCAAAAGCTGCAATTCGATTAGTTACATTGTTACATTAAAAAAAAGAAGAAAGAAAAAGAGTAGTTTTGGGTACATAAAAAAATACAAATGGGTAGTTTTGGGGAGAGAGTGAGGTTTTAATATGTGGTCTACTAAAGCTATTTAGAAATTTAAACAAGCACACATACCCTCCCAATTCCTGAATTGAAAAAAGAGGGTTGTTAAGTGATCACCAAAAGTGTTGACAAAACCACACTTCCTTAACTACCCAACCTTCGATTCCAAATCAAACCAGAAATTGTCTTGGAAAGCTTCTCAACTTTAAATAATAATGTTTGGAAACAGAATTATCAATCAAAGAGGATCTCAGTTAAGGTTTGGTTTTATTCCTTCGTAGATCAACTCAAATATAAAAAAAGAAAAAAAAAGCAGTGTAAAGTGTAAAAGATGGTGACACACTGTCAGCCCCCGTAAGCAGCAACAGTCGGCTGCTTAGTCCAAAAGGTTCCTAGTGAATAAAATCTACCATTGGTTCTTTAATTCACAAACTTAAGTCTGCAGCTCTATTAAAAGCGACTTTATCAACATTATTTTGGACTTTCATAGTGGAAGTAATTCCCTTTCATCCACCAAAAAAACCCAGGAAGCAAGTGTTTGCTCCCTGCAAATTTTGGAATAAATCAGCTATTGAGATGACTGACCAGACATGCCATCGCTTCAGAGTTTCTGCATGTCGCCAAACCCACAGCGTAACAGCTGCATGAAAGCCAGCAGCTTTTAACAGGTGCAAAGTTGGCTGACAGCTCTGTACCCCCCCTCCATCCTTTACTTTCCTGCAGCTACACCATTCATGGCTTGTTTAAAAACCAGCTACAATTGACTGAATCCCTGTAAGGGGAGTGATCAGGCATGTAAGTGGCATCTTATATAAGAGTCTTCTTACAATTAAATATTGCTCCAGCATCTGACATCAGTGCAAGGTCAAATATTGCATTTTAGATTTATATGTACGTTTAATTTCTTCACCAGATCATATGAAATAAAGTGCAACAATGACCTTGCTCCTTTGCAACCTCCGGTAAGTAGGTGGCGGTGCGTTTTGATCCTTTTTCATTGATGAATTCTATTCTAATGCCATGTACACCCACCTGCAAGAAACCGGCAGCTGTATTAGTACATTGAAAGGAAAAAATAAAGATACACGAGATCTGTAACATGACCAAACCTGCTGTGAACCTTTCCAGGCTTAACACCGTTTTGCAGAGAGTTTCAAGAGGTGGTAGGTGTGGAATTCGATGTGATGATTTTGGAAGGCATCCACCTTACAGCCTGCTAAGGTCAGCAGCAGCATGAACACACTCCCCAGCATGGAGCTTTGTTGCTGGGCTGAAGGGAAGCCAGTTGGGATGCAAAAGTCGTCCTGTCTCCCTCTGACACTATCAGCAATGTTGTTGCTGATAAAATCACATGGTCACCAGACACAATCTGCAGGCGACCAAACAGCTGGCAAACTGAATGATGCTTCAATTAAGATCATTAATTTGGTTCAAATTAACAGCTGAACAATGGAAGATCTGCCACACTACCAACTCGAGCCCGGAGCCTTCAAAATTTCTCCTAATGTATGACAAGGAAAAGGCAGTAATCCAAAGCATTTGGCTTCAACTCCTATTTCCATGCTACTAAGTACTCGAATACAACAAAATGCCAGTATGGGAACCAAAATTCCTGAAGCCAAAGAGTCAAATGTACAGAAAGTTGACAAAAATAAATAAATAAATAAATAAGTTAAAAACTAACTAAATAAAACAATGCCAGGCACCTTTCCAGGGTGTTATTTAAGCACCCCTGTTCGCAAGGTACAATTGCTCTGTTGTGAGGATCAGATATTACAGTTGGACTTGATCTCAAAGGCCTTTTCCAACCTAGTGTTTCTATGACTGTGTGGTATTCCACTGCCGGGAAGTTCTCAGCTGCTGCTGAGTTCTGTGCACAAACACAAAGCAGGAGACAACAGATGTTTTTATGTTCGTGCCCACATAACTAACATGTTATTTCCATTCAAAGCCTAAGTTCCCAACATCATACGTGGAAATGGTTTATGTTTAAAGGGGTCAAGTGTTACTTGGGCTGGCACTTGTTTCAGCACACAAAATCAGTCCAAGTGCTGTAAGAGTTTCTCCAGTTGCAACCTATCTTACTGTACCTGCATGACAGTCAAAAACCAAATGAGGAATATTTACAAAGCTCTAACACTGTTCAATTAATGTATTTGCTTACACTAAGACTTTATTTTTCCATCTTTCTAATCTGTATAAACAATAGAAGCATGGGGAAGCGGGAGGAAGAGTCTCCTTGCAGCTGGCCATGGCCTCAGTGGTTATTCCCCATGAACCGACTGTTTCTAAAACAGCAAAAATTGCCTGGAGACCAACGAATTTAATTCACTGCACATTTTCAGAGGATATTTCATTACCAAACACTGCTAAACCTAAGTATCATTACATGGGTATATAACCACCAGAGACATCCAATCTGAATCCTCAGATGATGTCACTGTGAGCCCAGAGGGCCTGGAAGCCAAATCACAGAATCACAGAATCACAGAATTGTAGGGGTTGGAAGGGACCTCGAGAGATCATCGGGTCCAACCCCCCTGCCAAAGCAGGCTCCCTAGCTCATATTGCTCAGATAGGCGTCCAGGCGGGTCTTGAATATCTCCAGTGAAGGAGACTCCACCACCTCCCTGGGCAGCCTATTCCAGTGCTCAGTCACCCTCACTGTGAAAAAGTTCTTCCGCATGTTGGTGTGGAACTTCCTATGCTCCAACTTGCAGCCATTGCCCCTTGTCCTATCCCCACAGACCACTGAAAAGGGGCTGGCTGATTCCCCCTGCATCCCCTGCTTCAGATAATTATAAACTTTGATTAGGTCCCCCCTTAGTCTTCTCTTCTCAAGGCTGAACAGTCCCAGCTTACTCAGCCTTTCCTCATACGGGAGATGCTCTAGGCCCTTAATCATCTTCATAGCCCTTCTTTGGACTCTTTCCAGGAGATCCCTGTCCTTTTTATACCAAGGAGCCCAGAACTGGACACAATACTCCAGGTGGGGCCTGACCAGGGCAGAGTAGAGAGGGAGGATCACCTCCTTTGACCTGCTGGCTACACTCCTCCTGATGCATCCCAGGATCCCATTGGCTCTCTTGGCCACCGAGGCACACTGCTGGCTCATGGCCAACCTGTCATCTACCAGGACCCCCAGGTCCTTCTCCACAGAGCTCTTCTCCAGCAGCTCATCCCCCAGCCTGTACTGATACAAACAGTTGTTCCTTCCCAGGTGCAAGACTTTACACTTGCTTTTGTTGAACTTCATCTGGTTTCTCACTGCCCAGCTCTCCAGCCTGTCCAGGTCTCTCTGGATGGCAGCGCAGTGCTCCTGCGTGTCAGCCACTCCTCCCAGCTTTGTATCATCGGCGTACTTGCTGAGGGTGGATGTTATTCCCTCATCAAGATCGTCAATGAAGATATTAAACAGGACTGGACCCAACACTGAGCCCTGGGGAACACCGCTGGTAACAGGCCTCCAGTCAGATTCTACTCCACGAATCACAACCCTCTGGGTTCGGTCCGACAGCCAATTCTCAACCCACCTCACTGTCCACTCATCTATCCCATGCTTTCTCAGCTTTGCTATCAGGATGTCATGGGAGACAGTATCAAAGGCCTTGCTGAAGTCAAGGTAGATGACATCCACTGCTCTCCCTCCATCTACCCAGCCTGTCATGAGATCGTAGAAGGCTATGAGGTTGGTCGAGCACGATTTCCCCTTAGTGAATCCATGCTGACTACTCCTCATGACCTTCTTCTCTTCCAATTGCTTGGAGATGGCATCCAGAACAAGCTGTTCCATTACCTTTCCAGGGGCAGAGGTGAGGCTGACTGGCCTATAGTTACTAGGTTCCTCCTTCTTGCCCTTTTTAAAGACTGGAGTGACATTGGCTATCCTCCAGTCTTCAGGCACTTCTCCTGTCCTCCAAGACCTGTCGAAGATGATAGAGAGCGGCTCAGCAATCACCTCCGCCAGCTCCCTCAGCACACGTGGATGTAACCCATCTGGGCCCATGGATTTGTGTGCATTAATCCCTTTGAGCCGCTCCTGGACCTCCCCTACTTGAACCAGAGGGAAATTCTTCATTTCCCAATCAGTCCTACTCTCATCCAGTGTCTGTGGGTCCCAGGGAGCCTTTGAAGTGAAGACCGAAGCAAAGGCGGCATTCAATATCTCCACTTTCTCAGCATCCCCCGTAACCAGGACACAGAAAGGAGCCCAATGATGTCACTCCAAGTTTTCACAGCTGCTGGTTCTGTCCCTCTCTATTCAAACGCCCGAGCTCAAATATTTTCAAACTCTGCACACCTTCACATCCCACAGCCAGATTCCAAATTCTACACAACTGTTTTGCGTAACAGCCATCACACAGGATTCACAGGAAACTAGCCACAAGCACTGGTGATGTATTAAGTATGACACAATGTTCAAGCAGTAGCGATTGCGTTGCACTGGATGTTTCCCATTAACCATTTAAATGGACTTTCAGCCCCATGACTGTGGAAAGAAAAAAAAAAGGAGATGTATAGCAAAATGACTGAGGGAACACAACCCCACCCACAATTCCTCTGGTTGGGAAAGCTTCATTGCATCCTGTGAAGCATGAACTCCAACTGGATGGTTACGCAGTATGCTTAGACCAGTACAAATGCACTTCCATTGTTTAGCTCCAGTTAAAACCAGGCTGGAGTTAAATTGGGTTATTGCCCATAACACCTCCCTCTGTCTATCTCAGTTGGGCTGAGAAAAAATTATTCCAAAATCCATCCCAAAACCAAAGCTCAAGCAACTCTCACACTTGACTGTTCTGACTCCCAAGTTCCAAACTACAGTTCAGTTCCTCTTGTACTGACCCTCCAGCCCAAAGGAAGAAGTAACACTGTTCTCGTTAGGTTATCAATACATATTTGGGTAAGCATCTAAAACATCAAGCCTTAATGAATTTTAAACTTCCAGTCCACTGTGGAGTAAATTATCATCAAATAATCATCCTACTCAATCTACTGCACTGAAATTGGTAAGAAATTTACATGCAATTATCAATAATTGATTTAAGATTAATTGTAAACATTTTTTGAAAGACATTATAGAAGGTAGCAAAGAATCCAATGAGACCAATGGGATGAAGTTTAACAAGGCCAAGTGCAGAGTGCTGCACATGGGACATAACAACCCCATGCAGCGCTACAGGCTTGGGGGAGACTGGCTGGAGAGCTGTCAGGCAGAGAAGGACCTGGGGGTGTTGGTTGACTGCAGACTGAATATGAGTCAGCAGTGTGCTCAGGCGGCCAAGAAGGCCAATGGCATCTTGGCTTGTATCAAAACCAGTGTGGCCAGTAGGTCTGGGGAGGTGATTGTGCCCCTGTACTCAGCATTGGTGAGGCTGCACCTCGAGTGCTGTGTCCAGTTCTGGGCTCCTCACCACAAGAAGGACATGGAGGTCCTGGAGCGAGTCCAGAGAAGGGCAACCAGGCTGGGGAAGGGGCTGGAGGGCAAATCCTATGAGAAGCAGCTGAGGGAGCTAGGGGTGTTCAGCCTGGAGAAGAGGAGGCTGAGGGGAGACCTTATCACCACCTACAACTACCTGAAGGGAGGTTAAGAAAGATAGGTGATGGTCTCTTCAGCCAGGTGACAGGAGATGGGACAAGGGGGAATGGCATGAAGCTGGGCCAGGGCAGGTTTAGATTGGATGTTAGGAAAAAACTTTTTACTGAAAGAGTTGTCAGGGCCTGGAACAGGCTGCCCAGGGAGGGGGTTGAGTCACCTTCCCTGGATGTGTTCAAAAAAAGCGTAGATGAAGTACTTAGGGATATGGTTTAGTTTAGGATGAGAATGGTTGGACTTGATGATCTTCAAAGGTCTTTTCCAACCTTGTGATTCTGTGAATCCATTACAGAGAATCCATAAGGAATACCCCAAAGCGGGAGTAGTGCAACACCTTCCTGGGTGTTACAACCAAGCGTCTGCCCCTGCCCAAACTCCACTATTTGCTGCTCTCCACTCTAACTGCATCTCTGATGTACAATCTTCGCCGCCAGCATGCCAGCTCACCTGCGACACGTCTGCTTCTGCCTCTCTGTTCTACCCACACAGGCAACCATGTAACCACCTGAACAACCACACCAGGCTGCTCTGGGTTCTCCTAATCCTTCTGCTCACTTGTCAGATGGATCATGGAGCAGTGGCAAGCTAGAAACATTTTCAAATAAAAAAGCTGGCCCATAACTTGCACAGTATTTATTCCTTACAACACCACATAGCATAGAGACTCTCTCCTTTATTTACTGAAGTAATGCTATGGCAACAGCTGTGTACAAACCTGTCTGGAAACACAGCACTTCCGATGAAGTGAAGCTGACCCCACTTTCTGTTAGCTGAATTGTACAGCTTTTTTAAGCCCCGCAGTTGTAACAAATATGCTGGATTCTTTCTGATCACTTTTAGCAGGGCTTAAACTTTACATTCTGATTTAAACAATGGAGGGAAAAGACTACTCAGGAGATACACTCTCCACTTCATGGCACCATTCCTTTTTTTAATAGATCATGTATTTACATACATGGAATCACTGAATTGTGTCTAAAGAGAACCAAATACTGAGATTAAAACCCTTCTCTGTTCTAAGGAGTACAAGCTGCAAGAGTTGCTGGTGTCGCTGCACTTGCAGGAAGAAAAGGTTTTCCACAACACTTAAATGTACAATGAAAAGCCACCTTTTAGTCAACATTATCAGCTATAAGTAGTTAAGCTAATATTTAAACCAGCACACATGGGCTAAAGGCCTTTTGTATCAACATTGCAAGCATGTAGAGTTCTGCAGATTTTACTGAAGAACAGCAACTTCAGGGCAAAGATCTCTTCCAGGGCATTCTAAGGAAGAGCCGCTGGTCAGTTCTAGTTAGTTACTACCCTGTTGGAACTACAGTAATGCTTTCCAAAAGGTCTCCTCTTGTAAGTATGTACAATCATGATGTCTGATGATGCTTTAATACAAAAAAGGGGAGAGGGTCTAAATTAGCAAGATGGGCTTTACTTTCTAGTGAAAACCCCCATAAATTCTTAATTAATGCAAAACATAAATTAAGAAGTTGTTTGCTTGTTATAACATGAAATAGAGAGGAAATAAATCAAGGCACTTTTCTGTATTTCTAGGAAAAAGAAATTAGGTAAGGGCTACTTTAAGTCATTTCCCACTCTAATGCATCTAGACCCTCTCTCAGAGGGAGAGCCTGTAGCACCACAGCTGAAATCACAGGACCTTAGATGTGATGACACCTTGTATGTACCATTTCTGGGATCTGTATCCCCTCACTGGACCATCTTGAGTGTAGGCTTATTGACCCACGTTGCATACTTACAGGCTTCACAAACCAGCCACAAGATCCTTCTAAAGGACCTAAAACCGTGACACTTTGCAACAATCTATTCAAATTCTTCCACATTCCTGCTGCTGGGGTGCTGCTAGCTACGCACACAGTTCCCAGTGCAATGGGAGATGCAAGTCCACCTGCATTAAGATGCAACAGCACAACTGGAGGTATCCCAAGGCAGGAATTCAAATTTGTGCAGGAAAGAAAAGACTTGGAAGCAGGACAGATCAAGAAGATGAGCTCAAGAAAAATGGAAATATGAATAAAGCTGAATTTATGCGGGGAAAGAATGACTGCTATCAATATCAAACGTGTTAAAAAATAATTGGTCTTTGTGAATTGTCTCCCAAGTAGTCCTTCGATAGCTGACCATTTATTAGAGCACAGTACTATCAAACAAGGAAACCTATCTTAAGAGTTTGTCGTGTTGCCTGTCTGTTTGAGATGGAAAGGTTAGGGAACTGACCCACAGCAGTATGCAGCGGGTTCTGTGGAGGAGAAATGAAGCAGTGTGTACACTACCCGTGTCACTTTGGAGCCCAACATCTGCTCAGCTACTAAAGCACATGGCAATTCATAGTGGTGGGTAAGCAAGAAAACTACATTATATTTTAGGAAGCATCCTCATGACCCATGGCACTGAAGTGGTCCTTTAAAGGGCTATACCTTTTTCAGGTACTTTCACAGAAGGTGAAAATAGGGAACTAATAGCTGCCAATTCACTCATATTGCCTGTTTACTTGGTTAAAGTTTCTGCTGCAAAAAGATCTCACACCTGCAATACTGATTTATTTAGTTTGAGAAGATAATTTGTTAATGGGAGAAAAGGAGATCACTCTGCTTTCAGGATACAGGAGACACTCGAAAGCCCTGTCTTCAACTGCTCTGGTCTTCAAACCACCAGAGGTGTCCAAATCAGCACTTCTGAAATATTGTGACGAAATACTGTGACCTCTGTCAGTGAACTGTCAAATTGGCTCCCACAGCACCATGAGGAGCATACACACAGAGGTCAGAGCTCCCAACCAGGCAGATGTTTGTAAGGATGATTTGGAAATTAGCATCATAAGGGATAAAAAGATGCAGGACCTCTCTTTACGTCATAACTCTATAGACATCATGCCAAAATGTCTTTGTGCCATTAGCATTGCATAACTGCAGCTCCCTTAAAAGAAACAAGCATGACTTAAGCTGTATTACTGACAGAGGCACAAACAGTGACGAATCATTTTTTCAAGGACTAACAATTACAAATTTTATCTTTGCCATATTTATAGACACACCCCTCACCCTTTCTGCATGGAAAGCTTGTGGATCATCTACAATTATACATGACACGAAATACTGAGAAGAGCATTTCACTTCTAGGAGAAAAGAAAATAACCCAACCAAATCACAGAAACTACTTTGTGACCATTTCTTAGAATTTCTAGGAATTTGCTAGAGATTTAAAAACCCAACCTTTAAAAAAAACCTTAAATAGGAGAGAGCAACTAAATGGCTAACACAAGGGCTATTATGTTTTTGACCCCATTAACTGTTTTTAAAGTCTCAAGGATTCTGCAACCAGATATAGAAAAGCCACTGAAAATAAAAGCTGCCTTTGTTTTACACAGGTATTGAAGTTATGAATCAGAAGTCTCTCCAGGAACAAAGTTAAACCCAGTCTTTTCAAGGGAGAGTGGATTTCTGAATTCAGGTTTTGGTTTCAGCTTCTCTTTATGGAGTATTTTGGTCATCTCAGAAGTTTATTATTGAGAGAATAGAACTGCATCTAATAATTATAGACTATCACATGGAAAGAGCTAAACACTACTGCATTATGCACTTCACACTTCACTTTTAAGTAGACGCTTTCTGAGTTTATTCACAGTCTGATTTTTACTAAGTTATAATAAAGGAAATCAAATTGAAAACATCACAATTGTTAACTCCAGAAGTCAACCTACTAAGGCAGAAAAATTCTACCAGCTTTCATTTTGAATTCTAGCTTGGTTTAGTGCTAGAAGTCACTACCGTTCTGATTACTTGAAAACACTGTTTGAAGCACGTTAACAGCTCACCGACAAGAGAAGATGCTTCTCTGAAAAAAGCCTGTGTGCATTCTCAACAAGACAGTTTCAGTGAAGATTCATTTTTGGTCTGACATTACATAAAAAAATGAATAATTCTGATTAAAGTGAAAATGCTGATAAACCCCAAAGGAAGTTTACACTCATTCAGACTTATGTATCAGAAGGTAAGAAGCCCTTGTCATTATGAGCTGAACAGGAAACACATTTTTATTAGATTTTAAGGTACTGTAAAATCCAAACTGCTGAGGTTACTGCTGGATACCACCACTCACACAGTAGGGCCTCTAACCCTTTTAACAACAAATGAAACTTCTATGTGTACCTATTTGTTATGTATGAACACAAGAGAACGCCTCTTCTTCTCTTAAGAAATCCTACATATTTAGTAGGGTCATTATTATAAGAAGGAATACTGGACCTTGTATGGTGTCTCTGGCATTGTAACATCCCTGCCATCATACATGACAATTTCAACATGTTTTTAATGTCCGCCCAAATACAGACAGAGCAACACGACAACCATACAGTCTGAGATGAGCAGTGACTTGTTTTTTCCAGTGGGGAAAAAGCAGAATAACACTTCCTTCAGTACACCTTCCCAGAAAGCGTTCTGAAAGCAGCATTTGCTTCCTAATCCCTTTTATGTGGCTGTTCCAAGAGGGCATGCAGGTTTCCTAGAACTTAACAATTAAAGTCGATTCAGCAACATCTGTAAGTAGCAAAGGAAAACAAAGGCAATGATTTTCTTGGCCTTATTGCATAAGGGCTCTGTGGGGTCTGTGCAGGCCACGCACTCTGAAAGCAGAAGAATGTTGGGAAAGGTAAACTGCTCACTTCTACAAGCTAAATAAGGCAGGTTGGCTTAGGATTGCTATTTTTTGCAGTGCTTATTCCCAGCAGCATACATCAGACTATAGACTTTCCTACTGGAACATCCTCTTTCCAGAATTGATGGAGTGTTCTGCCATGTTTCAGTCGTTAGCTTTGCTGCAAAAGAGGTCTCAGGACATCAGACAGTACTGTGCTTGATGCAGTCTCACACACTCTCACTCCGAGTGCTGAAGTGGGCAAGAATGTACCTGTATTCCATATGCATGGCTCAGGCTTTTTTAAGGCAATGACAGTTCTACCAAAAAGTATCTTTTGAATCTGTGCAGAAAACAACCTGTAAAGAGTGCAAAACAGTGACAGGGACACTAAATACACGCAGATAATTCCCAGGGCATGACTTTTGCTACAGATGTTATGGCATCAAAGTGTTTTCTTAAAAGATATCTGACATCCTTACCTCCCAGTCCATGTAGTCACATACATCTTCAAAGTTAGTGAGGAGAGACACTGAGCAGAAAAGCCGTGGCAGCTCATCCCTCGTCATTGGGGGGAAACGACTATCTTTAAGGGCACTGTTGAAGAGAAAACAGAATTTCAAAGGATTTTTTTTTTAAAAGTTCAAGGATCTAATGAATTAACTGAAAAGTATATAAAGGGAAAAAAAAAATCCTGATGAAATGATGACCAGTTCGATAATCCAGTTGCCAGTGTAACACACTGACCAGCATTCCCAACTATTCCCTTAGACACCTGTTTCAGATTGTGTCTGGCCCATCAGTGGCATTCTGGGGGTCATTCCTTCCTGAGCTGATTTTGCTACTATGAAAGTCTTATTAATGAAGCACCTGGAAGGTTTTTTTTTAAAGTTATAAAAGCAACAGCTCTTCTACTTGCAATTTAGTAAAACCCTTTCAAAAAATCTAAAACAGTAGGGGGCGGAAAATTCAGCAATCATCAAACATGTCATAACCAAACTGCAGAACTTCACTATTCAGCTGAAAAAAAAAGTAAAATCCACACAAGCAGAATATTTTCCAAAAATAGAATAATATTCATGCTTGCTGGCACAAGCGAATATAAAAAGGTAAAAACATCCAGGGGCTCTACAGCCCTGTAAACCTACAGGACTCAAAGATGTTCCACAACACTGAAGAAATGGTTAGCAACAGGGAAGCATGCAACAGCTAAGCGAGTCCTCAGGTTAACATACCATTCTATAGGCAAACATACATCTCATGGGGTAAAATTCAATGCAGAGGAGCTACCTGTGCCCATTCCAGCACGCTTTGAAAAACAAAGCGGTTAACAGACAGTAAGCACTACTGCGAGTAAGAACATTTGTAAACACCTACTTGTGTAAGCCCCGGTAAAGAACCAGTTAGAAAAGGGAAGGGGAAAGTGAGTATGGGATCTCATAACTTTTGTCTTCAGATTTGAAATATGACACGTATGAATACAAATACACTCATCTCTGACAAAAAGTTATCTGCTAACTCAGCTTTTTGATGAGTAAATACAATTTAGGAGACTTATTAAAGTAATATCAAGTTCTTCACACGCCTCATTGTTTCATCTACCAATTAGATCATTCTTACTTTGTTTACTTGGCATACACAGTGCTTGCCATTAGTCGGTATGACAACAGCCATGGTGTGTAGAATATGGCATCAGATCTCCACATCTGGTATCACCATTTCATATGACAAATAATACAACTTTATTAAAGCAGACCAAATAAGGGCACGTAAGCAAAACACGTACAGTTTAGCTAAAGAGAATTTGAATACACTCCTGAAGAGCACCCAGAGACACAAGTATCATTTCATTAACAAAGAGCAAATTCAGTTATCTTAGGAAACTGTATACGTAGATATTGCCAATGTATGTTTAAACCTGTTTTTCATAATTTATGCAACAATCTTACAATGCTAAACATGTCCTGCACTGTGAACTTAATCTCCAAAAATGTTTGGTTTTTTACGCAACTTGATACTAGGAGTTTAGCTAAGTTTCAATTCCCCTTCCTAAAGCTGCCAAAATGCATTTCAAAGTGTGTTTCAACTTTCTGAAGCACAGGGTCTCTACCACGGGTGTAAGCCCAACCCCAATTATATTAGCGCTAGGAGTTCCAGGCAGATTCTCACTCACTGAAGATCTGTGAAGATGAGAAGCCATCCTTAACTGAACGCACTCCAAGTGGTGCAAACATCTCAGCCAGGCCACTCACACACAGGGATGGGAATTTGAAACAAGCTGGGTGAATCATGACAAGTTTGAATATTGCTAAAAAGCTGAGAGATGAGGCACACAAAAGCCTCAGGGATATATACAGCAACTTAGTTCAGGTTTAGTGAAAGCAAAGCAATGCCGTAAACCTTGTGTGCTTATTAGCAAGCTTAGCCTGCTAATTACATTATTCAGTAATATGACAGTGGCACAAATGCCTTGCTTTCACATAACTAGCTCAGGACAACTAAATATTGTTTATGAAATGATAGAGCCATTTCAACTACATCCACTTCCTCCAGTGCTGCTGGGGGCTATCCTTCCTTGACAGCCAGCTGAAATATTGCCCCTCAGTACCTCCATGACACCACACTTCTGTGTGCATAACGTGTGCAGGGATGCACGCTGCTGAACGTGAGGTAATCTAGCAGGACAAGATCAGAGACTGGAGCCACAGTCTCTGACACCACTGTGACTGGTCTATAAAGAATACTGCTGCTTTTCTGATCATCCTTTCCCCATCTCTAGACTCCATATTACAATTCGTTGTCATCTTTCAAAACAGCTTTGTCTTTCTTGTTAGGTAAGTCAGCAGATCTCAATGCTCACCAAGGATAAAAAAGCTTGCACAAGCTTTTATTTTTGTTGTTCCTCTTCTGTGAAGAAAGCTACCAGTTTCTAGAGGCATCAGTTTAGCACTTATCATACATTTCATACACTCTACAGAGCCATATGTACGTAGATTCAGACTTCTGCCTCGCCTGCCATGGAAGCATCCTCTTGGCGACCAAATCCAAGCAAACACAAAGTACAGCCAAGCTAAAGTACAGTTCTCCTGAAGAGCTCATTACTGGTCTGAGCTGTTCAGAGTGAAGAGTCATCGTATAACCGCTGTGTCCACATTCCTGATCAGTAGAGGAGGCTTTGTTCTGTTTATTCGATGGAAACAACATTTTTGTAGTATTAGAAGGTGACTTTACAGTCTTATTCAATGCCATATTGTTCCGTCAATTCTTTTGTTAGGGCAGAGGACTCTTGTGGAACAAAACCTGGCATATAAAATACCAGGTTGAAAAAAAATATTGAATCCACTATTTTTCTGCTAAACTTAGAATTAACTAAGTTAATTAACTTAGGGTAAGTGAAGATAGCTAATAAAATAATTTGGAAAAAGTAGGTAGAGCTCAAAGCTACTTTTAAAGAAAAAAACCCCTCATTTTAAAAGTGTTTTTTAAACCATCTGGTCTTTATTCCTTAACAGCCAGAACTAATTCACCTATACTGCTGCTGATCTGGTAGAGGAAAGCTGTAAAGCAGCAGTGCCAAGCAAGGGGAATGCTAGCAGGCCAATAGAAGGACACTGTTTTTTTTGACATGGAGTTCTGCTCCAGGTTGAAAGTGAAGCAAAGTTAATATTGAATGCTGTTCAAAGAAAACTATTTTTAGACACAAAATACATGCACACATTCAGACCTGCATGTCCTACTAAGATCAAGAAATTGCCAATCAGGAAAGAAACAAAACAATGTTGCGTAACTATCAGTTTTTCTTCAGCTGAGCCATAATATACAAATCTCAGCTTCTCTTCAAATGAAATTTATTTGGCCATAAGCTCCACAGAAATGTTTTTCATTAATTTAATTTCCTAGTGCCTCCTCCTTGTATCTGCGATATAGAAAAGCTTGCAACCACTTTACAAAGACACTGCAAATATTTAAGGAAAAGGAAGTTGTTCAAAGTATTTTGAGTTACTATGACAAACAGCATGAAGTTTAGTAAGAGATAAAAGACCTTTTTTTACACTCCTTTAGACTACATCTTGTTTTTGTAAAATACCATCAAAGAAGCTCTTAGAATGATGTGAAATAATAGTATGAGCAGGTGGATGAAAATGCAAAATATCCTTGTGCTGGCCAGCTGTAACTTCTGTAGGCTATAAAAATGCTTTAAAAAAAAAAAGAAGTCAGCTTCAGAAGTCAGTCTTATTTAAGAACCTTTGGCTCCTAAATCTAATTCGGCAGATGGGTAACACACAACAGGACACAAACTGGGAAATAAGAAACAGCAATGAAGCTACACTACTCAATTTGAATTTGAGGGAACCTTTAAAAAAGTTTGATAGCACAGAAGAAATATATAAGAAATATATAGTAAGGAAGGATTCAGGTGTAGATTAATGAAGGTATTAAATGATTTAAGTTCTTAATATTTTATTGTTATCCAATAACAATTATTAACAACAAAATTTCTTAGTAAACCTCTTTTTCAGGGAGAGCCACACCTCCAGACACAAACTGGAGAAAGACCTCCATAAAACTGGATACAATTTTGTACTTTACTGGAAATTACTTTGGGGGCTTAAACATGACACAGGAGAAGGATATGCAAAGGAAACTGTCAAAGCCTGGGCAATATATACAGAACAGTCACTTTTACAGGCAGTGTAAATGAGGCAGAGACATGAAGTGACTCACGCAGTTTGGGAGGCTTGCACGGTGAGTCAGTAATAGAATCAAGAATAGGATCCAAAATCCCCAACTCCTAAAAATCTACTTTTTGTAGCAGCCTCTCTTTCACAATCTGCTCAATGTACCATGTAGAAACAGAGCTCCAAGAAGAGTAATCAAAACAGACCCAATAAATTCATCAAATTAATCCAATTTTTAAAAGTACATTTCCCATGACTTACTCAGTTGGCTCTGCTACAGCATCCGATATCCAACACAGCTACCATAATTCCTTGGCATCTAAACAGTTCTTCAAATATTATCAGTAGAGTTATGAAAAATAGCCTAAAGATCTCATTTTACAAACTATTACCCTGATAAGCAGTACATTGCACTCCTTTTTGATGGCAGGCAGGAGACCGAAAGGCTCTGCTCCAAGAAGCCCGTTTCATTTAGCCCAGGAAGTTTAACACTGAGATTCTGGATTCTTTTACGTGCTTCGCAGAAGTACCTTAAAAAATGCATTTCACAAAGAAATGGTCTTAAGTCAATAAACTGAGCTAAACAGACCTAGATACTGTCCTTCAATTAATTAAAAATATCATGAAAGCAAGAGGCAAACTCCCTAGATTTTATTTAACTGCAAAGAGATGGCAGCAGTCACACACTTAGTGCCACGGCTTCAGGAAAAAAACCACGACAATGTTTAGTGTTTGTTCCATTGCTGGGTTACTGATCAGGGAGGCTAGTTAAGATTTTTACTTTTTCATTCAGTAACTTCCATAGGAAGAAATTAAGGAACACTTAAGCAGATCGCCAGTATTTTACTAATGAAAACCAGCCACCATAACTCTGTTTGGCAGAGACCAGAAAAGAACAGCAGCTTCCAAGTCACGATTTGCAATTAATTTTTAAGCCAGAAAACAGGGCAGAGTGTGCTCTTCTTCAGAAAGTGAAATTGTTATGAATAAAACTCTCCCAGCTTTCAGCGTAAGAGATCAGACAGCCTAACACAACCCACATGACAGGCTTCTAACAACGGTTATTTAGGACCAGCAGTTTTTCAAACTTAAATGGAGATTTCAAGACTAATTTACATGCATCATCAAATCACTTGAATGGAAGGAAGAATTTATTTTTAATTTTTAATTTTTTTTTTTTGTGGTCAGACTGTAAAAATTTCCAGGAAAGAAAACAACTGTGAATGACGTGTTTTTCCTGAACCCTCCCTTACATTTGGGAGGCAGCAAGGGAAAGAACAACATTGAGACTTCCTGCACATTATGTTGCTAAGTGGCCATCAAGGGGTGAAAAGAAGATAATCACACGGGGATATTTGGCACAGAAATACTTCTCTGAAGTTCTCAGCCTGATTTATTAGCACAGTACAGCAGGTAATGGCAACAGTACTTCAGGTGGGAGAAAAAAATGGCATTTTGTGGCTTCAATTTTAGGTTCTTTTAAACTCCAACAAAACTGGATAATGCCAGGAAGCCTGTCTCCCATTGTCTACCTGGATACAGACATGTAGTTTAATAGGAAGAAGGAATATTCTCATACCCTTATTTTAGATAGTTATTTTAGCTTTGAAAAGACTATCATTCCTCTAAAAGATAACTCAGCTGCAGTAGCTGAAGGACACAATACAGAGCCAGCAAACACATCTGGCTGGTTTGAGTTTACCAAGAGTCATTCAGCAGTTTCCCTCCCTTTTTTTCTTTTAACAATTCTACAGGGTTGGATGTCAGACATCACGCAGATGGCATACAATGCTCTAGAAGACATTAATATAATGCACTGATTAAACAAAAAATATACATAATATCTATTAAGAGAAGACCCCAACCTTCACAGCATTCTATTTCAAACGTTCTCCTAAGAGAACTCTTCCATTTGTTCACAATATCCTGAAGGACAAACCAATATACCAAGTTTTTATTACCAGTTTCAAACTGTTGAGTGACAAGGAAGAAAAGACCCTCTGGGCAAAGGAACAACCAGGTCCCAAAGGGAGAAAAACTATTAGCTGCTCACTTCAGTAGCTTCCCGAGCTCCTCTCCCACTCAGCAACAACAGGGACAAGTAAAACTGCATTCAAAGCTGTTTTTTTTTTTCCTTTTTCCCCTAAATGTAGATGTCAAAAGATCTAAAAACTTCATCTTTAGGGAGTTACCTAAAGTCAAAGACACCTAATCTTCTTGGTTGACAAAACTATTCAGCTAAAACCTGCCTTAAAACAAGAAAATAAAATGGCAAGGGTCCAAATAAATGTTGCAGTTCCTGCAGGGATAAGTCACATCTTCATGCACGGGACACCATCGGACAGGGGAGACATCCAGCCCTGACACACATTAATACCTGTGAGGTGCCAGGCATGTCAAAGGGGTGCGTGGTCAGGGACAAAACAGAACTGATTGCTGCTGATACAGCAAAACCTGTAACCATGGGGCTACTTTCAAAAAGATTACAGGAAAAAAATCATTACTCTGGTAGAGTTAAGAAAGGCAGTATGAAGGGTGGTAGGTGTTTATGGTTGTAAATAAGATATGTCAACACTTCATCATTGAACTGGAAATTCTTAAAAGCTAATGTTAGTCTCTCATGTGACGGGGAAAAAAAAGTTTCAGGTATTTTGTTTGGAATACTCCTGACACCCAAGCAGAGACAATTAGGATATACTACACTCCACTGTTTCCCCATCATTGCTTCCTTCAGTTGTACATGAAGTATTTTGCATCACCTGTTCCTCATGCTATGAACTCATTGATTTTGTGTTTGTGCAGAAGCAGTTCCATTAGACAGATGGAACACAACACTAAGGCATCACAGTGTGTAGGCAAAAGGTTACAGAAATCTTAAAATATTTCTTTAATATATACTGAGTTCAATATTGACGGCAGTCAGAAGTGGAAAATGATTTACTGGCTTCAATTATATTCTTAACAATATTTTTGCATGTGCACACACGTGTATTGTGCCACCCATACACACAATTCAAACACAAACCATATTGGTACTGCTGATAAGGTTCTGGGACCTTGGGGTTTTCTTCTTAGGAGCAATTAAAATTTCCAGACAAATCCTTATTTTAATCTTGATTTTTTACTCTTCATGGTATATCCACACATGGAAGGACCACCATGGTCTGGGATGCTTCTCAGTGCTTCTGCAGTCAATATAAGGCACACAGCTATGGAGCACCTGTGAAACAACCAGTCTGAAGCTCCTGGGAGTTTAACTACTGCTGGTTCTTCAGGTGGGCCTGTCAATCTGACCAGATGGAAAAAGTCAAATCCTCATTTGTTCACCATTAGAGAATTTCTCATAAGAAAAGAAAGGTCAGAACCAGAGTAGCTGAAAAGCTAAGGCTTCAATAAATTTAAATGCAGCTTTTTAGAAGAATAAAAAGAATAAAGATGTTTTTTTCTACTCCTCTGACAATTACCCAGCAAAATTTTCCACAACATTATAGATTCTTCCAAATAAACCCTGTTATAATTATTGTCCCAATAGAGTTACACTATGCAGACATCATGTCTGAAATTAATTAATTTCTTACTGCTATCATGTGTCAAGAAAACAAAGGCAGCTTGTATGGAGAGGTCCTTAAAGTTTACAGATTCACAGAATCACAGAATCATAGGGGTTGGAAGGGACCTCGAGAGATCATCGGGTCCAACCCCCCAGCCAAAGCAGCTCCCCAGCACGTATCACACAGACAGGCGTCCAGATGAGTCTTGAATCTCTCCAGAGAAGGAGACTCCACCACCTCCCTGGGCAGCCTGTCCCAGGGCTCTGGCACCCTCACTGTGTAAAAGTTCTTCCGCATGTTGGTGCGGAACTTCCTGTGCTCCAATTTGCAGCCATTGCCCCTTGTCCTGTCTCCACAGACACTGAAAAGGGGTTGGCCAATTCCCCCTGCATCCCATACTTATATATTTATAAACATTAATTAGGTCCCCCCTCAGTCTTCTTTTCCCCAGACTGAACAGCCCCAGCTCACTCAGCCTTTCCTCATACGGGAGATGTTCCAGGCCCTTAATCATCTTCGTAGGCTCCTCTGGACTCTCTCCAGGAGATCCCTGTCTTTTTTATACCAGGGAGCCCAGAACTGGACACAATACTCCAGGTGGGGCCTGACCAGGGCAGAGTAGAGGGGGAGGATCACCTCCTGTGACCTGCTGGCCACAACCTTCCTGATGCATCCCGGGCCCTCTTAGCCACCAGGGCACACTGCTGGCTCATAGCCAACCTGTCACCAACCAGAACCCCCAGGTCCTTCTCCACAGAGCTCTTCTCCAGGAGGTCATCCCCCAGCCTGTACTGATACAGACAGTTATTCCTCCCCAGGTGCTAGACTTTACACTTGCTTTTGTTGAATTTCATTAGGTTTCTCCCTGCCCAGCTTTCCAGCCTGTCCAGGTCTCGCTGGATGGCAGCGCAGTGTTCCTGTGTGTCAGCCACCCCTCCCAGCTTTGTATCATCGGGTACTTGCAGAGGGTGGATGCTATTCCCTCATCAAGGTCGTCAATGAAGATATTAAACAGGACTGGACCCAACACTGAGCCCTGGGGAACACTGCTAGTCACAGGCCTCCATTCAGATTCTGCTCCACTGATCACGACCCTCTGAGCCTGGTCTGACAGCCAGCTCTCAACCCACCTCACTGTCCACTCATCTATCCCATGATCTCTCAGCTTTTCTATCAGGATGTCATGGGAGACAGTATCAAAAGCCTTGCTGAAGTCAAGGTAGATGACATCCACTGCTCTCCCTCCATCCACCCAGCCGGTGATGAGATCATAGAAGGCTATGAGATTTACCATTCTGTATATGTACTCTTATGATATTCAAGTGGAAAGGTATCATCACAAACACTGCAGGTGCCACAATCTGCTCCCATCAGAAAATATAACATGGTTAGAACTTAGAAAAATATCCACAAAGTCATGTCATAGTATCCGGATTACTTTAGTAAGAGACAAGTTTCTGTGGCTTCAACTTTCTTACTGTTTCTTGAAGCCAGAAATCTCACACTATATTGTTTTTGTGGTTCTAAAGCATTTACTTTTGTTCTTTCTTCACATTCAAGGAAAAACAGGTTAAAGACCACATTTTTCTTATACTGTTTTAATCCCGCAGGGTATGGGGGATCATTCTGCGTTACTATACTACATGCCCTGTTACACTGAAAAAAAAGTAATTCTCAATTAACCTCAGAAAGATGCAACAGTGCTTCAGTACCAGTTCAGAGGTATGCCTTCACAAAGGTACACTGAACCTTCGCATAACAGGTCAGTAAGCAAGAAGTACAGCTTGTAGCAAATAGCAACACAAAGTGTGGAATTACCACGTATTTGCCCAGGTGTAGCAAAAAACCCCAAAAGCTGTCACTGGTATGTCCATACACTCCATACTGCTGGAAGAGAACGAAGCCAGTTCAGAATATCCATGCAAACCAGTTTGTCTGTACTCTGAACTGCTCAGCACGAACCCTGAACTGTATTTTCTGACTGCAGGGGAGCACAAGGTAAAGCAGCTGCATGCAGTAGTTTCTTCGTAGGTGGCAGGTGCTTTTCTCCCTTTTCCTGTATTGTCCCTTACCCCTCCCTCCATCTATCATCATGCTGGGATAAATGAGCACAATGGCATTCAAAGAGGCACGACAATTTTGGTGTCATACTCATGCAAGCATTCTGGGAGCTAAAAGGTGTCCACTGCCATGGAAATGTCCTGGTTTGATACCTAAAAAGCAACTCCACAGCACTTAAAACAATCTCACAACATAACACAGTAGAGCTTGTCACAGCCATGCCAAATGCTTATTTAAAAACTGAGTAGCAAAACTGACCAGGGCTTGGTGTGTGGGTTTTTGTTTGGTGAACACCCAGTAACAGACTAGTCAGAAAGCAGTAATTAAGCTCCGACTGGACTAAATTATAATGTCACTAAAAGGCTGTCCAGCAGATGGCAAAGTTTAGATAATTAACAAAAACAAACTGCTCAATTACATTTAGAGCTGTATAGCTTGAGCAACACTAACCAGTCAAATCCCTAGGAGCATAAAAAGAAGTCTCTAGAATTCTTACACCTCCAGCAAAGTCTCTCAATATCAACCTGAGATCACCAATTCACCCCAAAACAATCCTGAAGGTAAGACTAAAATTTTTAAGGCCACTTTATAGTGGAATTCAACCCTCACTTCAGTCACAAAATATTCCCATTCAAGCCATAAGTTTTGGAATGTACAATTTAACATGAAATGTTTTTAATTCTTTATGGGCTTTAAAAAGCCTCA
Organism: Porphyrio hochstetteri; assembly: GCA_020800305.1. Lineage (NCBI taxonomy): Eukaryota > Metazoa > Chordata > Aves > Gruiformes > Rallidae > Porphyrio > Porphyrio hochstetteri. Next base: position 22,964,531 of record CM036917.1, read on the forward strand.
TCTTAAGCACATATGGAAAAATGTTCCTAAACGTCTCAGCAACGCAACTATATATAAATACATGAATGTAACTTGAACATTTACATGTTTAATTTCCTGCGGCTTGTAAAAAAGGGTTTATTTTTATTATACTGTTCAAATTCTGGAACAAGAGACCACTTGATATTCTCAATATTCCCTCTGTCACCAGAAATACTATAAACTCTATTTTTATATAAAAATATAGTGCAGTTGAATTTCGGCTATTGTCAATATGATTCACTTGGCTGTTTTTAAAGACAGTAAATGCAAAGGATGGAATTTTTACAATTAAACTCAGTTCTGATACCGTTTGTCCCAAATAAAGAAACTATCTTTTATTGTCAGGATTTTCAAACCACAATGAGGGACAAATTATATATTGAGTTATGAATAAGGAAATGCAAAAGGCACAGTAGAATAGTCAGAAAATCAGAAAGAAAAAGATCATATTCACTTACTTGAGGTATTGGATTAAATGTTTCAAAGAAGATTAACACAATAAAATACTCTGAAATATGAAGGTATTGATGAATATGCTCTGATAAATGAGAAGTGACAGAATCCAGTCTTGAAATTCTTGAACAAGTGTGTAAGTTCAGAATAACCTAGGGTTCACACTGCTCTCTAGACTGGAGTATGACCACTGTAACGCAGGGCACCAAATAATATCCTGGCTTCTTCCCCAAGATCTGCATTTCATCAGTATTGCTACTCAACTTGGATTATGTTTAAACCAGCTGCTTTTTATCTAAGTGCAATCTCTTACACATCCTGCAAGTACATCTGCAAAGCAATACAAACCCGAGTGCTATCAGTGTAAAGGCTGGTATATGAGCTCACGGCATCTTACTGATTCTCAGTGCATCAGGAGGAGTGTAGCCAGCAGGTCAAAGGAGGTGATCCTCCCTCTCTACTCTGCCCTGGTCAGGCCCCACCTGGAGTATTGTGTCCAGTTCTGGGCTCCTTGGTATAAAAAGGACAGGGATCTCCTGGAAAGAGTCCAAAGAAGGGCTACGAAGATGATTAAGGGCCTAGAGCATCTCCCCTATGAGGAAAGGCTGAGTAAGCTGGGACTGTTCAGCCTTGAGAAGAGAAGACTAAGGGGGGACCTAATCAAAGTTTATAATTATCTGAAGCAGGGGATGCAGGGGGAATCAGCCAGCCCCTTTTCAGTGGTCTGTGGGGATAGGACAAGGGGCAATGGCTGCAAGTTGGAGCATAGGAAGTTCCGCACCAACATGCGGAAGAACTTTTTCACAGTGAGGGTGACAGAGCCCTGGGACAGGCTGCCCAGGGAGGTGGTGGAGTCTCCTTCACTGGAGATATTCAAGACCCGCCTGGACGCCTATCTGAGCAATATGAGCTGGGGAGCTGCTTTGGCAGGGGGGTTGGACCCGATGATCTCTCGAGGTCCCTTCCAACCCCTACAATTCTGTGATTCTGTGATTCTGTGATTCTCAATATAGAAAAAAATAACAGAAAAAAAAGCACCAAATGAATCCCTTGTGGCATGAGGGAAAGAAATAGCCACTCCTTGTTTCATGAGAATTTTGTTTTCTAGACACTTCACTATGATAAAGCCATCCAGAATATGGACATGAGAATCACTGCATCAGGACAAAACTTAATTCCTTATTTAAGGCAACAAACAAGGCTTCTCACTTTTTTCTGGTAACGTCATGCACGTAGGCTTTTACTTCACACATAAATCTCATTAACAGATTAAATTACAATTGTTCAACACCTTTACAAATCACTAATTAAAAAATAGAGTACATTTTAGATATATGAACACATTCTATAGAGCTGGAAGCTTTGCTTCCTGCATTTCCTTCCTTTTATCTTCTTCCACACACAAGCCAGTTGTCCCCATGCCACCTCACCCTCCTTGTAGCAACTCTGGCACTACTCCCTCTCATGAGAGCAAGTCACCATTTCGTCCCTTTATTCCCTTTAGGTTACTGTCACAATTCTGTCTATGTGGGTTGACACACTCAGTGCTACTCATGACTTACTCAGCTTGCAAAGGCGACTGGATGGAGCACTCGCAGATCACTGTATCTGATGTCAAGATGCCCAAGCAACACAACCTTTCCAAGCGCAGCTAAACAGTACATTCAGTTCCATGTCTGCCAGCTGTCACTCTGTGTATGTGTTTTCCACTCTAAACCAGGGTTTGAGCAGCAAATATAAAAACAGCTTAAGTGGAATGAAAAGGAAGTTCTGAAATGAAGAGGTGGAGAAAGGTTCAGGTTAAGTAACATCTGTCTATAACCTCAAAAACTGCAACTTAAGAATTCAAGGAATGCATTTAACTCAACAGCACCCAGGATATTCAAAGTCTGTTCAGCTCTAAAGATTATTACAAACCACGAACGCTTGACCACAAGATTAACCGAAATGTGAAATTTATGGTTGCTAATTAAATATTTTCCATAGTATCTTCTTAGAGAAACTACAGGCCAAATTCTTCTCCCTTTGGAGGTAGCGGTTTTACCATTCCCTGCAGTAAAGCCTAAAACAGAGAACGACTATCTGCTCTGTTCTCCTGTTAACCTGGCTTTCAACAACCACCCAACATCATACATTGCTCCATATGTTTAACCCAGGGAATTATGGCAAGATATGCCATGCTAAATGAGGATACAGCATGGACACAGAAAAAAAATTGGTTTATTGATAATGACAACCCTTAGAGCTACAATTCAACACATCTATCTAAAATGTTTAATATTTAAGCAGAAACAGGTTTCATCACCTTTCTAAAAAGGAATTAAAAATTGTTTCGGCTCCGGGACATCAGGAATGCTTTAGTCAAACACAGTTCTGTGAAACTATACGTAACAGCTCTTGGAAACCTCCATGTTTGAAAGAACAGCAGCAGCAGCAACAAAAAGTCATGTATTGTAGACTTCCACAAGCCAGGAGATGGTTTTCTGAGCATGAAAACAGAAAGTCACCCTTTCAGTAATTGAAAAAGCAGCGCACACAAAGAGGGGGCTGCTCTAAGAAATGAGGCTGCATGCAGGGCAGAGGCCTCCCCAGACAAAGCCCAGCTGCTGCTCTTTGCAATGACGGATTAGCAGTCTAGGTCAAAGGAAAAAAAAAAGCCTCTCTGTAGCTAAGTGAGCAAACTGCAGAATGCATCCTCAGCACAGAGGAGAAAGGGCCATCTAACCAGCTTGCAAATTGTGCAGAAACTTCTGGGAACAGGAACAAATCCAGCATCAATTTCTTGACAGAACACATAAAAATATTTCTGGTGTGAAGCAGCAATGCCCTGTCAGAGGACAGGTTGCAGCAACCTTTGGGGTTTTTTTGAAGTTGTTTCATGTTCCTTTCTCTGTTTTCATACACATAACAAGCACTTTTTCTTGACTGCAAAACCAACCTGCGATCTGTGGGGCTTTAACAATAGCATCTGGAAGTCACTGGCCTAGAGATGGCAGAAGCAGCTCTTTAAATTGTCTCCCATACAAACCAAAGCTGTTAAAAATATACATACTCACCCAGAATTTATATTTTTTAAATGCAGACACTGAAATCTCTTTCAACCTTCATACAGTTGAGTCAGAACGTATTTTGGCTTTAATAGTTTTTTTGCTTTACATTGACACTTCGCTTGAACGGGATATAAGCCAATGTTTGAAGAAAATGAATTACTTAACCTTTTTATTACACAGTAAATATATTTTCATTCTAACTCATTTGCTTTAGCAACTTTTCTCATAGAGCAAAAAGTGAATTGCCTTCTAAACGGAGAAATACTGTGTGAATGTACCAGCGTGAATGTATTTCTAATCTGGCTTTTGTTTATGAATGAAACATTGAAAATGTTACTGGCAATTATGCTCGTATCAAAGCGGTGAACTAACAGTGTTTTGCAGGTAGCATGGGACCTATTTCAGTTTGTGGTATTACAGAAGTGTAAGTCATTAGAATTACCTGAACTAGAAGTATCAAAAAGTCATACTGTTCAAAAAACCAAGAGCTTTTCTTGTTTTCCCCTGTCAAATCAAACCAAGTTCAAACAAAATAAAATTTACCCAGCTGAAAAACTCAGGAAGAATAAAAAAGCATCATATTATTCACTTCAACAAAGGCACGTTTCCTTGCTGGTAAGTTTGATATACCAGATTTCATATACTGACCTACACAACTGTTAGTAATTGCCCTTTTCAATGAAGCTGGGGTTGCAGCTTTTGACAGATGGAGCCCTTCCCAAGAGCTGTGCTCCAGCTCATCAGAGCACCCCTTAACATCTGCACAAGTTCCCTGAGTTCTTGTGGGAGCTACTTACTGTACTTCACCAACCTGAGAGACTGCTTGCCTTACTACTGACTCTTAATTACAAGCAATCTGTGTTACAAAAAAAAAAAAATTAAATTATTGCATTGGAACAGATCTAAATTTAAGCATGACATAACAGACTTTGTAGCCTGCATGTTGATTCCAAACACAGGTGCATGTCAACACTAACCTCACCCAATACCCTTGCTTTAAGAATTGAGGGTCATCAGTCCTACTGAAATTGGTATTGATGGCTAAAAAAAAAAAACCCCACCCTATTCTCCACTACGGTTAAATTGCTAAGGTGTTAAGTACAACTATATTTAGAAAAGCTTTAATGAAAAGGTTTGACAATTCATATAAAAGTTGGAATCTGTGAGGTTAGAAATATATTTTGGACCCGCATCAAATATTTCCAAGGAACTGTTTATTTACATACTTTCACAGCATTAGATGTTTTGCAAGCTGTATCAATACATTGTCATTTACACAGCTATGAAATCAAAGGACATTTGGTTTCTGTTTCTAAGATAAAGGCTATCATCAATATATACATCTATGGAATGTATATATCACTCCATACACCTTTATGTGGTACAGGCGAAAATGGCATCAACAACTCATACAGAAGAGACAAACCTGGAGTGCTTTTGGTCCCTAATATATAATTGTATGTTAGGAAAAAAAGCCAACTGCTACTTTCAAGTAAATACATACATTCCTTGGTAGAATGTATCAAAACGAATAGTAAAACTTCAGTCATCTGTAAACCATGAAATTCAGGACAAGTCAGCTTCCCTGATCACACACATGCAAATCCATACATTACACAAGCTGGCACGGTACAGAGAAAATTCTGCTACAGTTTACAAAAGCATTTTAATTCTTCTCACCCTGGTCTACAGAAAATGGTAAATTCAGTTTCATATGCTTCAACATCTTTGTGTTAAAGTGAACAGAGGTAACAAGGGCTTTTGGAGCCTGGTCCCCTCCCTGCCCCAGTTCATGCTATTTCTTCTTTGTACAGTCTTAAAAGGAAGCATCAGAAAACACCTAAACGGAGGAGGTGCTGACAGACTGAAAACTTTAATTGAGACTCCTTTCCCACAGTGCCTCCCACACAAAGCTGCAGAGTTTGAAGATTTTAACAGTTTAGAAGCATAAGAGATTTTTTTTTTTCCTTTGACCTTGCTTAATCCCTGATAACTTGTATTAAAACAGTAGATTTCACTAAAAATTAGCTCCTTGAACCAACAAAGCTTTTCAATTCTATTCTATTGGGCAAGATATCTAATATACCATTGCTGTACCTCCTATTTCCAGCACACTAGGAATTGAGGGACAAACTAATGTTAACACCCTTCTCATTTTTAGCATGTATAAGCACTGACCAGTGCGTGCAGTGGGAAGTTTTCTCCACACACACCCCATCACCTTAGCAATAAAGTTGTGGGAAACATCCCATACTCTATTTTAAAAACAAACATCTACTGTTAAGCTGAGGTGAGAGAGAAAAACCTGTCCCAAAGCAGGTTAACTTCTTCCATTCTCTCCTAGCTAAGAGTTTTCAAATGTGTAAAACCTTTCTTTAAAATGCAAGTATTCCAAGAGACACTTTGTTGACGCCCATCTTTGCTGTGTGAGCACACAGTGTTACCTTGTGTTCTTCAGCACCTGCCCATATCCCAACATATCCTTCTACCTCTTAAAATAACCAACAAGTCACCAATGACAGAAAATTCTATTCTAAAAGATTTTTAGGCAATGTTTTGAAGATATCCCTTTTAGGAGTATCATACAAAAAGATGAATGTTGCCCAAATCCCATGGAGTACCAACAACTATCCACAGTAGGAATGGAAGAAGATGACTTACGGCAATGTTGAGCTTTACTAGGAAAACCAGGGTGGCCAGTTCTCCTGACTCCACCCTCCCTCCCAAATCCCCATGTCAAGTAATATTCAAAGACAAACACAAATCTGACTTTCAACCAAACTAGTGCTTCAGCTCACCTAGAACTCATCTTTGACCTTACAGGGTGTGTGCAACTTTTTCTGAGCACAATAGAAGGAGACTGTGTGGGAAGAAGATGAAATGCAAGAGCATCGTGGGAAAGACAAAAGTCACAGATGACATGGTTCCTCTCTGAAATCCATCTGGAAAGTCTGAGTAACTGCTGGAAGTCCCCAGTTACTCATTCACATTCAATCAAATTTCAGGAATATCTGGTTTATTCAAAATATTACAAATTACATCAATTAATGCAAGTTATTTTGCTTGATCATTGATTTTTCAAAACATGCACTTTAGGAGATGTGGATTTTTGAAATTCCCACATTTTAATGCACATTTTTTTTCTAAATCAACATGATGAAGTCAGTATGTTCATCCTGGGTGGTTTCCTTAGCTACCCCAAATGTTACCACTGAGACATCAGACTTATGATGGTCTCAGGAAAACCCCTGCCAAACTTCATTGAGCCACTTTACACAGATACAGGCATTTTGTTATCATTTTGAATTCTAAAATTCCAGTTACCTTTCATAAACAGTCAATTCACGAAGTAAGTTTATTCTGCCAAACACAGTAATGCATTCTCCTGTGCCAAATAATTCATATTCTATAATTCAGTTTTCCCAGCATAATGGTATCAATACCTGATAACCCTGGATCTATTTTAAAAAGTTTCTTCTCCCTTCGTAAAGGGAATAAACTAAGGACTTTCATTTGTAGTGTTTCCTTTGCTTTCTTTCAGGAAGTGTTGTTAAGGAAACAGACTATCATTTACCATGAGGTCCAAGGGTCTAGCAAAGTTTTTCTCAGAAAAAAAAAACCAACTAAAAAACATCAGTTATAAAACCAGTATCGTCATCTTTTTTGTTTGTTTAATAAAGAGATATGACAGCTGTTGAGGACTGAAAAATGGAACTCATTTAGGCCCATTAGCAAAAGCAAAAATCACAGCTACCTTTGCAAATGATTCCTACACAAAGGTAAAGCAGCTGCAAGCACAGGGACAGCAGACCTACAATTTACAGGAGAGTATAACCATGAAATAGACCAGGAGCTTCTCAAGTATTCTGCATTTTGGCAGCTGAGGCAGCTCACAAATCCTGTGGCCACAAAATAAAATATTATCTTTACCCTTTGCACTTTATCTCCAAGTAACGACAGAATACTTTTTCCAAGTAAGTCTAGTAAAGTTGGTGTAAATTTATCTACTGCCTCTATGTGGTCTGTTGTTTCCTCAGGCCCATTCCCACCTTCACTGAAACAGCAACTCCTTCCTCCCCTCAGAGCAATAATGTTACAAGGTTACAGTACTTACGTATTCCCAAATCTCTTTCACACATGGCTTTGGCTCAGATACCTCCTTCACCTAAGGAGTTTTAGTGACTGGAAATTGCTACGAAGTGCTAAGAATAACTTAAGCACTCACTCTGCTGCTGACTACATGATGAGCAGGACCTGCCTTAGACTGGTCACCAAAGATGTCCATGTCATGGCAACATTTTCAACTACCAATCTTTCAATGGGGTCTGCATACAACTTAGCTGAGAAATGGCCCTGCAGCTTCAACTTCCTTAGGGCCAGAGAGACCTCATCTTGGGCTGAGGGAAAATACACTCCATGCACCGTTTTAAGTACAAGTTTGGTGTCCCACTTCCTCTTCCCCAGGAAGGTAGGATGCTCTGAAATCCCTCCTCACTGTAGACTCGTTGGCAGAACCTTGGAGTAAGTTGAAGACACGTCATGACTGCCTGAGGAGCCCCTGCTGCCTGTAGCCTTATTACCTCAAAAGGCTTTGACCACACATACCGCAATTTTATTATTCAAGCTTACTGGATTTTATAGGTTGAACCCCCACCAAAAAACTTCACAACTAAGGAGGGGGGTCATGAGGATAAGTGGGAGTTAGGAGTTACACATCCCAGAGGGCTACTGCCTCTGGCTTCTCACGCAGCCGGTGGGACACGCTGGTTGTTGGTCCACTCATCTAGATGCAGAGCTGCATCTCCCCAAGCACCTATTCTCACCTCGAGAGCTCAGAGGCAGCCAGCAGACACTAGAAATTCCAGTATCATGCCTGCTTTTCAGAGAAACATACAAATGAAAAGGAAGCAACATGATTCTTCCTGACTTTAAAGATGATGTTAAGCATACAAGAATAGCATAACACCAGGGAGCACAGGCTGTCAAGAGTATACATTGCTCTCTGCAGAGTTTAATTTTGAAAGTCTTATCATAAGCTTCATCTCACAATCATCAGACATTTTTCAATGGTGGTGACCAGGTGCAGGGTAGTAATAGAATTAAAAAGCTGACTTTCAGCAGTTGTATACTATAAATCAGAGCCACAGCCTGCAAAGTGGACAACACAAAAGCAACAGTGTGCTCTGAAATATTAGATAAAATGCTATTTGAGGAATTAATTCAGATTATGACTTCTGTGAACAGTGAAGAAATGTCAAAACCACATATATTCTCCGAAACTCTGCAGTTCAAAAACTGCAGTCAGATACACAAGTATGTTTGCCCTGGATCAAGGGCAATGACTGTCTACATCCATAGCAACACTGCCTGATACTAAACGCTTTGGGAAGTTAGTACTGAGCAGTTGTGGCTGGTTACAGGGAAGGTTGAACAAGTCTATGATTAGTAAAAAGGAACAGGAATTAAACACAGTAGTAAGCTCAGCTAAACACAACCGGGAAGCTGCCCTGTCTGCACAAATACTTGCCTCTAGTCTTTAGTGAACAAGACCAACACATCATCAGTTATTCAATATTTTTCAATTTTACCCCTTAGATATGTTTGCCCAACTGTAGTCTTGTGGTTAACTTTACTGCATGGAACAGGAGAAACGGGTCAAGGGTTTACAGGCAATGTGTCAGCAACAAGGACTAAGACTCTTGAAACTGCTGACATAGAGAGAACAGTAGGTGATGCCACTGGTAGCCAAATCCTTACATGGAGCCTACACTCTAATTCAGTGATGAGAAAGTTGTGTTGCAGGTTTAATTTCTTTCAATCTTGCGCTCCTTATCCCAAGCTTCCCTCTTTGTTTTCACTCCTTAATCAACCACATCCAGGCAGAATGTCTGTCATATTTCTCTCAGGTGGAGTGGCAAGCAGAACACACAACAAAGACTGATTACATCATAGAGTCAGTAGAGACAGGCCTGTGCTGGTTAAGGAGGGTGGGTTACATATTCATTTAAAATTTAAATCTGGTTTTCGGCCATTATGCTAATCCACATAAGGCTTGGAGTCCTCCAATTTTTTTTTACTGCTTTCTCCTAAGACAGAAGACTTTGTCCTATAATACCTCCCTGTATTTCCCACCCCAGGTATACACTCTAGCCTTGACAGGATAAACCAATGCAGAGTTCAAAATTATATACCCGTACTTGTTATATCTGCTAGGCATAAAGTATCACTTGAAATTATATGAAATAGGTAGAAAAGCTAAACTAAAAAGAATAAATGAACTTATTTCATTCAGTATCTTAAGTGTAAGAGAGCAGCAGTTTAAAACTTCAATGCCAAAACCTAAGTCTTACTGCTGAACAGAATACATGAAAAAGTATCAACCTGTTATGAAATTCTGTGGTAACCTGCTTCCAAGTTCAGTGTATTTCCTTGAAGGAGCTGTAAAACACAAGGTAGTTTTCATAATCTGGATTGGTTTATTTTTATGCATTCAGGTGGGATATTCAATTAACACATTCAATCTAAGGACTATTTCGCCCACGATAAACTTCCTTCATCCTAATACAGAATATTCAATACTGTAAAACACTTTGGACAAGGATAGATTTTTATCAAACTAACCTACTAAAATTAACTATATAAAAATTACAAAAATCATTAAATCAGAATTCATCTTTTCATAAAGTTCTGCTGAAGAGTTTAAAAATATACTCCCTTTCCCCTGTGTTTTGCTGCTGTAACTGCAGAGAAAACTGAATTAGAACATGTAGATTTTATTAGGAATACAGCACTAGCATTTTTAACTGTGACTATTCTCATCCCTTCTCACGACTTGGGCAGATGCATCCAATTAATGATGAATCATTCCACATAAATTTCCTGTTTAGAACATACTGGCAATACCAGTGTAACAACCTACAGAGCTCAAAATGGGGAAGAGAAACTCCCTTGGTCACACATCACCATTTTTGTTTACAGACCCCAAAAAGATGTTTTCTAAGTAGCGGGGAGTACAGGTGTCTCATGAAGGAAATTGTTCACTTCAGATTCCTAGATGAACCATCATTATGCTATTGTGAAGAAACTACACTACTGTATGCAGATAGAGATTTTTATGCTACACATTGTATACATTATACTACAATTAAGGAAAACTTGATTTATCGTGATCCTGAGCACTACTCAGCCTATGTGTAGTAAGATCACTTGTGAAGGAAACTGAAGAAACCCCAGGGAATTTAAGAACAGCTGTTCTTCTGTGCCGTTTCAACAAAAAGTTGGGCCATGATTCCACAGAAGGTGCTGAAAAAGAGAAGAATGAACCACGCAAACATCCTGGTTCTGTTTACCCACACTGCAGCTCGGAATAACTGAAGAAAAGTGCCTCCCAGTGTCAAAGGAGAATAAAGAAAAATATCTGTCCGTAACCTCAACTGAAAATTTTGGTCAAGTTCCACTTTCTGAAGTGGAGAGTCCATTATCATTCTACCTAATTTGTTGATTAATTTTTGCCTTCCCTGAAAAAGTGGGATTTTTTTTCTCTTTCAGTAATTGTATCTTCTGCAGGAACCTATTGCTCATGCACCACTGGATCAAGCTGCAATGTCCTAGTTTCGGATCACTCCTAGGGAGGCCTCTGAAAGTCCAAACTCTGAAAGTTCATAGATGTTTCAAAGGTGCTTCTGTTATTCCTCAAAGGCTCTCCTCTGGAAGCTCTGTAGTTGAAAAGACTAACATCATGGAAGAAAACTGATCATAAGTAACCCTCTCTTTTCTTTTTAAAATAATGATTGATACAAGGGAACAAATTTTTTTGTACATTCAGATATGAACCTTACATTTCAGTGGTCATACCTGAAGGTCTGGGGTGGAATTTTTTGGTTGGGTGGTGGGGTTTCTTTTTAAGCAGTAGAAATTATTTTTGGTGCCATAGACATGAAGAAGGTTTATATAAGGTAATAAAATCCAATATGCTGCTAAATATAATTTTAAAAGCAACACAACTGATGATCTTAAAAAGATTTTTGAAAAACAGGTTAGCATGCAACTTCATTTCTCTCATCTTGAAAATTACTGAAGTCTCCTCTGAATAAGCCTAGTATAAACTTCCACAGCATGTGGCCACTGCTGAAATACCACACAAAGTATTTCGGTTCCCTTTAATTTGCATCGTTTTTCATGTATTGTGACTTCAGCTTTCAAAGTTAGAATGCAGTGACAGGAATCTTACAAGCATTTTTAAAGGTATGCAAGAGTATAGCACTACTTGAGTTGTGAGAATGGAAAAATCTATGGGCAACAAGGACTACTTTTCTGGCTATCACCTTCTTCCTAGTCTTAGGGGGTAATTTTCTGCACAAGCTCATTGTTCTCGATCAGGCACTGTGAAGTGCACACTTAAATGAAACACTCCCAAGTGCAGGGGGCAAGTTGTTTTTTCTCCCATCCTGCTCACTAATGGTTAAGATTTTAAAGCTTTTAACTTTCAACAGAAAAAATCCTTTGAATTTTACTACAGGTTTCTTCTCATTGACCATTTTGATTACTGAGGTTTTAAAGGACACAGCCAGAAACTTTCCAGACCGTGCAATAAACAAACCCAACACAATAAAGGTAACTAGGTCTTTCAGAACCATGTAAGGACTCCAGGAGATGAGCAGTTGATTTCTTCAAGCTGAGCAGAGAGAAATATGAAATGAACTTCAGCTTGCAACAAACCAGTGAGACATGTAAGAAAGACAATGTCCCATTTTAACATTACTTAGTATTGGGATTGACAAGGCATTTTAAAAGTGAAGAGGAAGATCCTGCCATGGAGGACAGCCTCAAATCTAAAGTGATCTGGATGCACCAATTATTTTAAGTAATGACAATTTTAGAGGTCTACACATGCTAGAATGTAGCTTCTATTTTAAAGCACTATAAACAGTCTATTGTAACTAAGTGGGACAAAATTCCATTGATTCTTTAGAAAATAAACTTAAGAAAACTCTTAGAAAAAACAAGTAGAAAGCTTGCTACTAGCTCTAGTGATAAACTTATTAGTTTTCACTCTATGCAAAGGAAATGGAACAATATTAAGGTGAATGAATTTAGGTGTAGATCAAAAAATGAAGGATTATGCTGCCAGGGAGTGAAGGATTATCATCACTTACCTCCCTCATCCAGAAGCTTCCCACTCAGGGGCTGGGATGTATCTGAAGAGTAACATGTAATGGAAATTTGTAGCATTAAATTAACTGCAGCTGATTGGAAGTACCTGATGGAGAAGAGGTGAGAATACCTGCTGTTTTAGAAGTGTGAATAGGATAATAACCAAATCTGACTTTCTGGTCCTGCCCTGACATTAACTATTAAGGTTAAAACTTCTCTGAACACTGGAAAAAATACTGTAACAGTCAGTTAAAATAAGCTACTGCCAAGTTGTTTTCCAGACCAATAGTATATATATATATATATAAAAAAAAGGGTCTCAAGTCATGGTTTTTAACTGAAACCACGACTTCATGACACCAGCAGTCAAATAACCAGGCAATACGCTTAGCATCAAAAGGAGATACAAGTTTTCATTGATCAATACAGTGACACAGCCAAAAAACCCAAAACAAACCAAACCACACCTACCACCTCCTCAGTAGACTATTTAAATACATAAGTCAAGGCTACAGAAAACAAAATCTTACCTAGTAAGTGTGTACTCCCTGAGTCCTGAATGCAGGTTCATGGCAGAAAAAGTACCTATGCATCCACGCAATCGTTTATCTCGACCGATCTTCCATGTTACAAACAGTGGGCTGTTTTAGGGAAGAAAAAAAAAGGCACGATCACAGAAGCAATATTGACAGTCAGTGTGAATTTTAGCAACAGTGCCCTTACATTTTGGGCAATGGAGGGGGGGAAATCTCTAAAATAACTGTATCTGAGCAGCCCATAATGTTTAGCAATATCCTCTGCAATTCTTTGGACTGTTCTAGAAATGTTGCTCATGTGATATAATAGAAAATTAAAATACTAGCATAGTTAATGGACAGAATGAAACTGCTTGGTAACAGACATGGTATACTCAGTGTCCCTCACTTACCCATTAGCTTTCTCCTGTGAATGGGAAAAGCCTCACCTCAGACATCTGCACATAAGGAGCCCTTTGAAGAAGGGAAAAAAATATCCGTCGCACTAGCCACCCTTGCCTCTGAACACAAATACTTTGGTCCTTGATACTGCTGGCAAGAAACTACCAGAAGTCCTTGGAAGACAAGAAAATTTAGGAACACTCTTCAAACTTCAAGAACTGCCGGAGGAAAGGATATTTTCCTCATGAATCCCAAGTTAGTATTTAAGAATCTCAAAAATGACCAGGAGTGGAATAAAATCTCTAGTAAGTGGATTTAGTACTCATATCATTGAGACACAGAGTTACAAGGAAACACTACCACTATCTAACAACCTCATACCAACCTCTACACTAAGTTGAAAAGAAAGAGACGACCCATACAGCTCTTTGGTGCCAAAGTTTTCCTTGCAGTTCTTGAGCATTGCAGCAATACGCAAGCAACACAAAACTACACAAGCGTGGATTTCTCAAGGGAGTGGGCATGGCTCCTGGACACCCAGTCCTCCCAGCTCTAACAGGTTTCTAATCCTGGGGTGAACAGGGACACATGGAGATAAAAAAAATGCATGCACAATTTATTCTTTACCCAGAAAGGAGACGATCTGAATCACAGAAACACGACCACTTCCCCGTTTAGCTTAAAAAAAGTAATTTTAAAGAAAGGCATTTCAGTTAAGTAACTCAACAGACACAAGTTCAGATTTCTGCAGAAGCAGCAGCCACAAACAGACACTCCACCCCCCAAACTGTAGAACACCTCCCCCTTTAATCACAGAATGATCGGTGTTGGAAGAGACCTCTGGAGATCATCTAATCCCCCTGGCAGAGAAGGGTTGCCTAGAGCAAATCCTGAAGTAAATCTGATGGTTAGTTTATGTGGAAAGTCATAGGCCATTCAGGCATAAATATCTATCACTCTCTATATGAAGACTACAGCCATGCTGCACTAAAGCTGGCAGAGGGATGGTGCATCTCTGATGTGGAGAACCTGTGATCACCACACACGCACTGCAGGGGACACAACTCATTTCTCTCCTGGCTATTTCATCAGGCACTGCACTTCAGCGTCACACACAGGTACAAACCACCATGCAGAACGCACCTTGCTTTTCTTTAGAGTTATTTCCTATACAGTGTCCTTCCTACACAGTCCATAGTCACTACTACAAAGATCAAGAAGTCTAACACAAGGTAACCGACATTAGGTTAGCATCTAAGCAGCCAGAGCTAACAAAGCAAATGTAATTACCATACGTGCTTTAGAGAGAACAGGTCCAGAAACACAGATACAGTCAAAAATTCACAAAAAGTCAAGCTGGCTGCATCAAAAAAAGAAGTAGAATCTTCTATTACAACAGCTGCAAATAATGAGTAGACTTACAACACCGCACTGCAATACCACCTTTGCTAACAATGTCTTGTCTGAAATATCAGTAAGGATCTGACGGATCCATAGAAGTATAATGTGCTAGTTTCTCTGTATTTTGTGAATCAGAACCTCCCTTTCGAGCTATGCTGAGATTCTTAAAAGATGCCAAGAGCTTTATTATGTGAACAGATCTCAGGCTCTGCAGGACCAATGCAACAGCGTTCAGGCCTCTCATTACTTTCCAAAACCTGGTGTTACTGCCTGCTGGTAGAGAAATTTCCTCCTTACTTGATTGAAGGGACAAGTTCTCTTCTTTCAGTGATGATGAAGAGAAGAGGAAGCTGAAATCCTATCTTTCTTTTGGATTTCATTTTGGTTTTGCTACTCTCTCATTTTCTTGTTTGATAAATACTGAAGAGAGCATAAAGCCAGAAGGGACTGTTACCAAACATTTAGTAGACTGCAGGTTATCACACTGTTCTCCATTCAGATCAACAAGTGGCATTTTACTAACATTTTCAAGAAAGGTATCCTGGTTCCCCTAAACTGCATCAACAAAATCATTAGCTCACAATGTCACTGAAGACGCTCTCGCCTTGCACAGAAACAAGCCTGAATAAGATTCAAATTGGACTTCAGGATTATTCTCTTGACCTTTATCTTTGGATTATGAGATTTATTAGCTGTAGTACACTTAGTGCAGGGCTATAATTCAGGGAAACATATAAGCATTTACTTTCTTGTCAAAATGGAATTTCTTCTAGGATGCAGCATCAGTGCTGCTGCAAAAGCACAACAGAAGAGAACGTCCAGAGACCACCACTGAATGTCAAATAGATTACTGAAACATTTGGTATGCTTTGAAGGTCCTCGTCAATGAGTATCAACCGAAAAAGTAAAGGTTATATAAATGTATTTTGCACCAGTGTCAGTAGCAGTATAAACATAGAGTTCAGACTAAATTGAAACCTCTATCCTCTAACCACCACAGTCATATATGCAGTACATCACAAAATGAGACTAAAGATGTTTTTCCAACCTTTCAACTTCTGTATTCCCTCACACTTTGCTTCCCTGCTCCCCAGGAATCACTAAACATATCAGCATGTTACGTATCAGAAGATACAAGCCCACTGAACAGAATTATTTTCCTTAACTACCATCACAGATGTCTTGAAAGTGTAATATGGACCAAAGGTTCAGAGCAGTCAGTGAGCCAAGAGGATTCTAACTCTTAAGATTCAAAAAGTAGTGCTGAAAGGGACATTCAGGGCATTCTTGCTTTTGGTCCATGCCTCCTACCTTAAAAATTACTAGAACTAATGGGGGTAAAACTTCCAAAATAAAAAATTAGAAGGTTGCTTCAAAACCACACTGAAGTTCAGACCTCTGGAAATGTTCTGATTTCCTGCTGAAATGTTTTCCCAGTCAGCTTGGACCTAACTATTCTTGTGTCAACATTGTCCTGCAGTTTAAATAGTTCTCTTCCCTTCCTGGTTATTATTCCCCAAAGTATTTATAGAAAGAATTTGCAAGCTGCCTCTGACTTCACTTTGCTGAGCTAAATGGCTTGTGTTCAGTTTCCTCTCAAAGGGGATCTTTCCATTCTATCACAGCTCTTCTCTGCAACTTTTTACAGTCAAACTTCACCTTCTTGAACATCAGTGCCCAGAACTGTACGCAGAATTACAGAGGAGGGGCTCACAGCTTAACACTTCCATCTCTGAACTAGAAACACTGATACATTTTAGAGTTAAGTCTCAGAGCATAATATAAAGCCCAAGTCTGCCATTCAGAACTTCATGGAGCATTTCTAGTCTTACGCTAAACAAAGACAATAGGAAACCTGCTTACAGAACCTAGACAAGCTACTCTGAGAGAAGAATTTGCTTCTTTCTACTGATATTCTTCTGGGTTTTATTGGCACCTTTGGTTCCAGTTGTTTGCCTATTTTCTTCAAACCTGCAATGCTTTTCTGGTGTTTCAAAACCAGTAACAGCCCACAAAAAACCTTGCCTCAGATATGAGATTTGCAGTTAAGTGCCGAACTCCACAGATACCGATGTCATAACGAGCTAAGGAAACAGGTACATTTTCAACTTGGGAGAAAAAAAAAAAATCTGATTTTTCACGTTATCTGTTGTTTATAAAATAAAAGGAGGACTTTGAGTAACACATTGTTAGACCTAAAATGAAAAGTTGCACCTCCAGGCACTTGAAAGAAAACAGCAGAAAAAAATCTTGTGGGAGGGCAAATTGGTGCGGAGTGCACTCACCTGATTCCAGATCCCTCTAGACCAAAGCTGGGGTTTTTTGGTTATTTGTTTTGTTTTTTTAAAAACAAACATTCATCAAACCAGATGCTCCACTTCCCTGGGAGGGCTCTAACAATCAGCTTCAAGTAGTTCTCTTACTCAATTTAGCATGAAGCATCTTATTAAAAATCAAAACAGCTCCACGCTTGGGAAGGAGCTGTCATGAACCACGAGACTTGGAAATTTTCTTGTCTGAAGGGTAACCCAGTTTCTGCTAATAGTACCAGTAACCTCCAACATACTGTGCTGATGGTGTTACCAACAGGAGTGTGCAGGGCAACCCAAATATGCAGTAGCTGCCAGTGGGTAGAAGATGTTTCAAACTGTACAGAAGCAGAAGGGACCAAATCCAGACCCTTAGAAGCATCTGCAAGTACCTTCCTCATTCTTCTTTCACAAGGGTCTGTATTTTCTCATTTTGTTTTTGGTTATTTTACGAGTCAGATACTGCAAAAAAAATTTCCATCTGAAACTATTTACAGGTGCCACAGTAAATTCACAAGTGACCTGAAGACTATAAACTTTCGACCCAGGCATTACCTAATTTGCTATTCATTGCAAAGTCCTGCCCAGCTCTAATCTAAACAGCAGGCAACTGTTTCAGTTATTTGCCACTGAGGTTGTCAGCACCACTCCACATGAATCAGCTGATCATGTACTGGTTTTCCCTACTTTTGGTTGCAAAACTGAATTAGACACTTGCAACACAGTAAGAGCTTAAACTAATATTGCTTCGTTACACACAATTGCTGTCTCCTTGACAGACTGATGAAATATAGGTATGTATCCAACACCTGGATGCTGACCTTAAAGGCTAGCCAGAAAATGTGTGGCTGCAGCACAGGAGCATGGGTCACCCAATCAGAGTTCTGTCCCATGTGTCACTTCAGCTACTATTACACTATTTTCATTAATGAAGAAACTAGGACAGCCCTGTACTTGAACATTAATCTGTTACAACTTGGGAAAACTGGCGCACTTCATGTGAAAGTCACAAGGTATAAACCCGTATGAACACCAAAAGTATCAAAATAGTCTCTTGTACACCATGCTTACCAGTGCCCTAAGTATATATCTTATTAATATTTTACAATTAAAATCACCTAGACCTGTTTGCTTTATGCTATTGAAAATATTCAGAGTGCAAGTAAAAGCATGCAAGCTATTTTAGTCATCTGCCGGCTACCACAGTAAGAACATGCCAGTAACTTACACTGACATCATGTAGAAAGTGCTGTTAAAAATACCCTCTTTTAATATAAAGCAGCACTGGATACATGTTGCTTTTCATTTATCAGCACATTTAATAAAACTGTGAAAGGATTCTTTAAATTGGGGTTCGGGGGAGAAGGCAAGTTGTGTGAATATACTGGTCTTCTGGTACCATAAGAAGCAGCAAGAAAGTTTCTCTTCCTTGTTTTTTTTTTTTACTACTTCGAAGTAGTAAAAAAAATATTCTAGGACTTTGAAGTGAAAAGGATTAAACCTGATGAACCAAGAGGTAAAATTATATTTAGACAGACATTCTAATTACAGTTATTTAACCTACCACCTTTTATAACCAGAGAAGGAAAGAAAGTCTCTGCAGCCCTAATGTTACCTGACACCCAGGGCTGTGGGATCAGACACTTTGACAAGTCAGCACACTCATCTCTTTCTAAGACCAGAGTGCTTCCACTTCAGTTCTGAGGATTACCAAGCTACAACATGCCCAGAAAGCACTCTAAACAAGCAAAGCTGCCACAGCAGTGTTTCCCTTTCTGTTTTACACAAGGGAACAAGCTATTGTTCCTAAACTCTAGAAACTGTAACATTTATACTTTTTAACATAAACTTACCCAATCTTATTTGGAAATATGCAACACCTTCAAATAATGCTAACCCCTCACATAGTTCTGTTTCAAACTAGAAGCATCTGGAGAGAGAAACATTAAAGTTTACCATTATACAAGCACGCTGTGATCCCTTGCCCAAGCAATGCCAGCCTTATTCAGAATCACAGGACTCAGTCTCCCTGTTAACTGATGAACTTAAACTTTGTTACACTCCAGGCTGTGGCATTTCCAGATGTCACAACTCAATGAGCTAATCCACATTACTCAATATAAGAGAATATGGCTTAGTAATGAAGGGGGCGGGACCATACACACTGATAGCTTGATCAAGGGCATCTGTATGTATGCTCTGAGGCACAGGAAACGGGGCACATATTGTTGAAAGTATTTATTTGTGATGAAAGGGGAAAATTGTTGATCAAATCCATAACTTCACCCAACAACAACAAAATCCAGCGAGTGCCTTTCTGCAAGTCATACAAGCACACAACATGGTGTGAGGACATTTTAGCTTACCAGATAAATTCGGGGGGAAAAGAGTCTGTTAGAACGTAAGAAAGTTGAAACAAGAGTTCATGAACCTCCAAAAAATGGAGTAAGGGAGAATGGCAACACCCCAAATTTAGAGAGACAGAATTTGATATATGCAGACAATTAATACATAAGATTTTCAGGAAGACAAGAAGGAGGAAGAAAAGGAAGAACAAGTCAGTAGTTCCTCACAGGAAAGGAAATTTCCTCAAAAGAAATAGGCACAAGTGCAAAGACCAACAATCACAAAAATATTTCTAGTTTCTCCAAGTAGATCTAAGTCAGGTTAGTGAAAAGAAACACAAAAACCAGCACAGCACAATCGGCACAATAAAGGCAATTAATTTCCAACATGATGTATGAATACTATTGTGTATAAAGAACTAACATTTATGAGAAGACAGCCATGGAAATTGTCAGCCAGGTCTTTTAACTCAGACTTCAGGGAACAACTGGTAACCGAAGATGCTAAGAAACCCAAAAGGAAAAATATCCCTGTGGTAAGAATTATGAATGCTGGGAGGGGCTGCCTGCTTGGGAGGAAGTTTAGCTGCCACGACCATGCCTCCCAAAACAAGACACTGCCAGTGATACTCTAAGTATATTTGACTTCCATCTTTTTACAAGACACAAGACCAAACTGTCTCCTGATGTTTACTGCATTTGTTGATTTTGTACCATGCAATGTAAGAGAACAAAGGGACAATTCACACACAAAACTATGTTAAATCATGGAGGCACAATCGTCATTACAAACCTCCAGGATGGAAAAAACACAACAAACAGCTGAGAAAAAACACATTCATCTTAGCTTCTCTGTTTTTTCTTCTACGTAGCAGTATTATCAAAGTCAGTAGAGGAAAAAAAAAGATGTGTAACATTAACCATACTCTGAAGATCAGAAAACTTTACTTTTTGCTTCAAGGAACGTAAGACTGAGTAGCTTCAGCAAGGTTCAAGGTGTATTCAACATGTACTGGAGCGAGTAAGCAGTTTCTGAACCAAAAACAGAAGCCAATTTCTTCAGCAGCTTATCTGTAAGTTCAAAGTAGATTCTGAAATGAAAAGTTATAGGAGCCCAAGGATAATATTTTTCCTGTTCTGAAATCCAACACAAAGAGCCTTTTGGGGGAAGGGTACATCTTTTCTTCCTAGCTCACCTTAAATACTTTAGTTTCTCCTTTAGCCTAGTCAGCCTAGATGCAAACAAAAAGCTGGGGTTTTTCTTTTCACTCCAGTGCCACTTAACACATATTTTGACATGAGTTAAAAAAAGCAATACTTGCTTGGCTACTTTTACACAATTGGGAAAAGAATTAGCTACTGAATAAAGTGTCTGAAATCCGTTACTCTGCCTGTATCCAACTACACACATATAGACAAAAAATCCCAACCTCCCAGGAGAATGACTTCAACTAGCAAAATCCATAAAGAGTGGAGCACTTCTAAAAAAACCATAGATTTCCCTGAACTGCAGGAACTTTATTCCTGGATAACATTTTTCCTTGTGGGAAATATGCTGAGATTCTCAAAAACAGTCTACCTTGCATTATTGCTTCAACACATTCAGTCTATGAAAAAGGTTCATTATTGCCAATCTGTGATGACCTGAAGACAATCACCACAATGTGCTGGCTTCAGAAGCTGGAAGCAAGATATGCAATTTCTTAATCTAAAATACTATATCATTACAGAAATATTATTTAATAACACTTCTCAGGACTAAATGATCAAATGATAAACTCCTCCAGCTACTGTATTTCAGAAGCAAACATTTAGAGATTTTTTTTTCCTTTACCCATAAAGCAGACTTCTGGTGGTTTTCTTTAAATTGTTACATGTCCTAGAGATATCAGCCGCACAGTGAAAGCCTGAGCTGCTAGGTGTGAATTTGTTGGCCAGTTCTGCTTATCTAAGCAGCTAATCTTAAGGAAGGTCAGAAAGCAGCTACTATTTTAAGAAAATCTAGTTTAAACAACAGCATAATCAGGGTTAAAAATAAGAGGACTGCTTACTGGTAGGTTATTTTCTAGAGTGAACCTACAACACTTTAAGATTGCATTTAATATATTAAAACTCATTTTTAAAATGGACACAGACTCATAAATACAGATGTGGCTGTTCATGCAGCTGCAGGACCAGTGCTGCTGTTCTTGCACACTGCTTTAGAGGAGCTGAGGCAACAGAGACAGCACTCCAGAAAAGAGAATGTAAAGTAACAATTCCTAAGGGGACAACCACAACTTTTAGGTATGGTCAGACTGGATGGTCAGCCAGACACTACGATTTACAAGGCCATTCTTTTGCACTTTCTCCCTCACTCACAAGACAATCCATCAACTTCATGAAACAAATTGAGTTTCTATGACATATATTCCCAAGTTCACTGTGCACTTTGCTAAAATAAATATTTACATGTAACAAAATCCAGAACTACTCAGAAATCACACAAATTGGTTATGCAGGCTTATTTAGCGTTGCTAAAAAAAGGTTTGAGTATTTACAGTTCCTCAGAGAAAGAAAATCAACAGTAAAAGTTACATTCTGCACAAGCAGAGAGACAAGCATGTTTGAAATTGAACAGAAAGGAGGACTTGCAGCACGGTATAACTGCACCTCCAAGAAATGACCTTCAGAATCGTAACATCCTCCATAGAGATACGTCTGGGGTGGTACAGGTGGCAACGTCAGAGTACTTAAGTCTGCAGCAACACAAGTAAATTCTTCAGGATGGCACCTCCCCTACAAGTTGTCTAACTACATGCTTCATTACTCAGGGTTACTGACACATCTTTAAGTTTATGTATCTTCTGTTAGGGTGAGACACTTGAATTTTCCTCTTTCTTCCCATAATGACAAGCTCAACTGAGTAGAAATTGAGTTTGTGTGAGGGAGTGATTTGTCATGGTGTCTGCCAGGCACACACTGGCCAAGAGGACGTACGGGTTAATTAGCTCACACTGCTTCAAATGACAATGCTTCAACACTGCTCCAACTGCAGCGCTTCTCCAGCACAAACTCCAAGATCATCAAGCTGGTTTATATCTCAATCAGCAGATACCAGGTTTATACATCTGGATAGCTGCTAAATCATTAAGTAATCTAGAATTTAGCATCTTCAGAACATCAACCCCTAGGGCTGTGCTTTAGCCACTAAAGCCATTTATACTTCCAGAGCACATTAAGATCAATTTTAAGTGAGGATCCAACACTGATCCTAAAGACCTAGGCCCAAAAGAGTATAAGCATGAATATATATTTAAATAAGGATTATTTTTAATTAAAATAAAACCTTAAAAAAATATTTCTAGTCCATACAACAGTGGAGACAGTTTTCCCAGTATGACCCAAAGATTAGCCAAGGCAATATCACAAGGTTGTCCCAGCACCTTGACCACTGATCTTAGCAACAGCATTGTTAACACAGCCTTAATGTTTACTATTTCTTGTTAGAATAACACATGCAACAGGGAAACCATTAGTCATTTCAAATTTAATATATTCCTTGCAATGAAGAACTACAGTGGCATGAAGCCGTCACCCACACAAAAGAGGGAGGGGAGGACATGATATGAGAGTAGATATGAGGAAGAAAAAAAAGCAAGGAGAAGGAAATTAAGACAATTCATAGTTCCTCCAGGAGACTATGGAAGTGAAGGAACAGTGGGGAAAGTTTTTTCCACCTTCCTCTGAATGCTGAGTAGAAGTCTGCTCCTCTTAGATAATAAAAGCTAACAAAGTTAAAAGGCAGTGCCAGAATGGGACATCCTCTTTAAACACAGTGACTGTGATGCCAAGGCTCCTCACTAGGGTATTATCACAGTACTTTCTGTGATCATGCACACCACGATCCCCTGCTCTTCCATATTTACCTCTGACTAGTCGGTTTAGCCTTCTATCTTGTAAACTTCCGCTAATCCTATCCAAGCCCTGGCCTGCAAGTTAAACAAACAAGCTCCTCACAAACAAAAAGCCCTGAAAAAAGCCAACCAACTAAAACAATTTAAATTATTTCAACACCAAAAATCTCTGAAGACAATAAATAATCAGCTTTATTTTTAATAAAAGGCTTATTGTTTTGTACATTTTTCCCCCATATAAGATGCCTACAAGTGTCTCAGCACAGGTCTTGCAGGAGCAATGCATCTTGAAGACATCCCCCCTCTGTTACTTCCAGCTTATCTGAGCAGTACAGCACCATATGTGTGAGAGCAGATAGGATGGCTCTGCACTTAGCCCAGTTGATTCACAGAATCACAGAATTGCAGGGGTTGGAAGGGACCTCGAGAGATCATCGGGTCCAACCCCCCTGCCAAAGCAGGCTCCCTAGCTCATATTGCTCAGATAGGCGTCCAGGCGGGTCTTGAATATCTCCAGTGAAGGAGACTCCACCACCCCCCTGGGCAGCCTATTCCAGTGCTCAGTCACCCTCACTGTGAAAAAGTTCTTCCGCATGTTGGTGCGGAACTTCCTATGCTCCAACTTGCAGCCATTGCCCCTTGTCCTATCCCCACAGACCACTGAAAAGGGGCTGGCTGATTCCCCCTGCATCCCCTGCTTCAGATAATTATAAACTTTGATTAGGTCCCCCCTTAGTCTTCTCTTCTCAAGGCTGAACAGTCCCAGCTTACTCAGCCTTTCCTCATACGGGAGATGCTCTAGGCCCTTAATCATCTTCGTAGCCCTTCTTTGGGCTCTTTCCAGGAGATCCCTGTCCTTTTTATACCAAGGAGCCCAGAACTGGACACAATACTCCAGGTGGGGCCTGACCAGGGCAGAGTAGAGAGGGAGGATCACCTCCTTTGACCTGCTGGCTACACTCCTCCTGATGCATCCCAGGATCCCATTGGCTCTCTTGGCCACCGAGGCACACTGCTGGCTCATGGCCAACCTGTCATCTACCAGGACCCCCAGGTCCTTCTCCACTGAGCTCTTCTCCAGCAGCTCATCCCCCAGCCTGTACTGATACAAACAGTTGTTCCTTCCCAGGTGCAAGACTTTACACTTGCTTTTGTTGAACTTCATCTGGTTTCTCACTGCCCAGCTCTCCAGCCTGTCCAGGTCTCTCTGGATGGCAGCGCAGTGCTCCTGCGTGTCAGCCACTCCTCCCAGCTTTGTATCATCGGCGTACTTGCTGAGGGTGGATGTTATTCCCTCATCAAGATCGTCAATGAAGATATTAAACAGGACTGGACCCAACACTGAGCCCTGGGGAACACCGCTGGTAACAGGCCTCCAGTCAGATTCTACTCCACGAATCACAACCCTCTGGGTTCGGTCCGACAGCCAATTCTCAACCCACCTCACTGTCCACTCATCTATCCCATGCTTTCTCAGCTTTGCTATCAGGATGTCATGGGAGACAGTATCAAAGGCCTTGCTGAAGTCAAGGTAGATGACATCCACTGCTCTCCCTCCATCTACCCAGCCTGTCATGAGATCGTAGAAGGCTATGAGGTTGGTCGAGCACGATTTCCCCTTAGTGAATCCATGCTGACTACTCCTCATGACCTTCTTCTCTTCCAATTGCTTGGAGATGGCATCCAGAACAAGCTGTTCCATTACCTTTCCAGGGGCAGAGGTGAGGCTGACTGGCCTATAGTTACTAGGTTCCTCCTTCTTGCCCTTTTTAAAGACTGGAGTGACATTGGCTATCCTCCAGTCTTCAGGCACTTCTCCTGTCCTCCAAGACCTGTCGAAGATGATAGAGAGCGGCTCAGCAATCACCTCCGCCAGCTCCCTCAGCACACGTGGATGTAACCCATCTGGGCCCATGGATTTGTGTGCATTAATCCCTTTGAGCCGCTCCTGGACCTCCCCTACTTGAACCAGAGGGAAATTCTTCATTTCCCAATCAGTCCTACTCTCATCCAGTGTCTGTGGGTCCCGGGGGGCCTTTGAAGTGAAGACCGAAGCAAAGGCGGCATTCAATATCTCCACTTTCTCAGCATCCCCCGTAACCAGGACACCCTCCTTATTCAGCAAGGGACCTACATTATCCCTGGACATCCTCTTACTGTTCACGTGTCTAAAAAACCCCTTTTTATTATCCTTTATGTCCCTTGCCAGCTTAATTTCCAAGAGGGCTTTAGCCTTCCTAGTTGCATCCCTACAGGCCCTGACCACATTCCTGTATTCTTCCCAGGTGCTCAGACCCTTTTTCCACGATTCATAGATCTTCTGCTTCTCTTTGAGTTTGCTCAATAGCTCCCTGTTCATCCATGCAGGTCTTCTGCCTCTCTTTCCCCATTTCCTCCTCAAAGGGATGCATCGTTCCTGTGCTTGGAAGAAGTGCTGTTTGAATGCTAGCCAGCTCTCGCAGGCTCCCATTCCTTCAAACAGCGTAGCCCACGGGATAGCCCCCATTAAGTGGCGGAGGAGATCAAAGTTAGCTCTACCAAAATTCAGGGTAGCTATCCTACTTTTTGGCTTGCTTCTTCCACCCAGGATCATGAACTGAACCATTTCATGGTCGCTTTGCCCTAAGCTGCCCCCGACCTTCACTTCCCTAACAAGTCCATCCTTGTTAGTGAAAACAAGGTCCAGCAGCCGCCCTCCCCTTGTGGGCTCCTGCACCATCTGTAGCAGGAAATTGTCTTCAACACACTGCAGAAATTGTCTGGACTGCATACGACTGGCCGTATTGCTTGCCCAGCAAATATCTGGGTAGTTGAAGTCCCCCATAAGGATCAGTGCCCGGGAACTTGAGGCTACTTCTAACTGTTTATGGAATGCGTTATCTACCTGCTCCTCTTGATCAGGGGGCCTATAGCACACTCCCACAACAATGTCCCCCATACCGGTTTGCCCCTTGATTTTAACCCACAAACACTCGACAGAAGGTTCATCCTTCCCCAGGTGGAGCTCAACACATTCTAGGTGCTCTCTCACATAAAGAGCAACTCCTCCACCTCGCTTCCCTAGCCTGTCTTTCCTAAAAAGCACATAGCCATCCATGACAGTGTGCCAGTCGTCCAGGTTGTCCCACCACGTCTCTGTGATTGCGATGAGATCATGGCCCTGCGACCGCACAAAGATCTCTAGTTCTTCTTGTTTGTTCCCCATGCTACGTGCATTTGTGTAAAGACAGTTCAGTGGTGAAGCAGATGTAGGTATCCTCAACGGCCCACAGCGAGATTTCTGACAGGGGACTGGCAAAAGTGGCTCCACGGAGGAGTACTCAGGGCAGTCCACAGAATTTTCCCTACTCTCACGTGGAAAAACGTCCCCAAGTCCACGACTGTGCTGTTGGTATTTACCTCTTCCCACCGTCAACTCCCGTTGTGTCTCCCGAAGCCTAACCCTGGCAGCCGCCTTAATATCCCCTTCCCCCTTCCTAACTAGTTTAAAGCACGATCGATGAGCCCTGCTATCTCCTGGGCGAGGATCCGCTTTCCTTTATAGGACAGGTGAGCCCCATTAGCAGTACTCATGCCAGGAGCAGAGTACACCATCCCTTGGTTAAAGAATCCAAAGTTCTTGCGCCGGCACCAGCCTTTTAACCACACATTCAACTCGTGGGTTATCCTGTCCTGCTCTGAGCCCCTCCTCCCACAAGTGGGGATAGAGCAGAATATTATCTGGGCTCCCCCCCCCTCAACAGAGCGCCCCAGGTCCCGGAATTCCCTTTTGACAGCTTGCAGGCTACACTTTGTGATTGCGTCCCTGCCTGCTTGAACTATCAGTAAGGGATAATAGTCAGTGGATCTTACCAGGCCTGGTAGCATTCTGGTAATATCCCTGACCCGGGCTCCAGGGAGGCAACACACCTCCCTGCGTGTAGGGTCTGGCCTACATATAGGCCCTTCTGTCCCTCTGAGAAGGGAATCTCCTACTACGACTACCTTCCTCTCTTGCCTAACAGAGGCAGTCTCAAGGCGTGCAGATGACCGCCTCACTCTAGGCCTCCGCTTTCTCTGAGGCAGAGGGGCTCCATTCATCTCCTCAGGTACCTCCTCCTCAACTGTCAGGGCCCCAAACCTGTTGCTCAGGGACACCTGAGGGGGTGGGGTAGGTAGGCAGGGGGAGTGCCTACGACGCCGAATCGGGACTGTCTTCCAGGCCTCCTCGGGGTTTGGGTCACTCCCATTAACCTGGCACGGGCAGTGAGGGGGGACCGTCTTCAGGTGTGAGGTGTCATCCCGACTGTCTTCCTTTTGGGATGCCAGGGAGCTACTCCACCAGTCAATCTCTCGCTCGCAGTCCCTGATCACCCGCAGTCTGGCTTTTGTTAAATACTAGATCAGGAATTGCTGAACTGTACACTGTTTTGTAACAAAGCCATGACCACATAATGCCCCTCTGATCAGCATTACCAGCCTCGCACAATTTGCAGTATGGCAAGGTGTCACAGATTGGGAATACGTGACCAAAATAAAAAAATGTAAAAGCAGCACCATTTATTCAGTGAACAGTACAGAAACACAGCAGTGACAGGTGCTGCTGATACTGCTTAAGGTCAAGGTGATGAAAAGCCGGCCAGAGAGCCCTCCAACCCACGGGACCCCAGCCTTCTCGGCAGCCCAGCATCAGAATGGCAGGGATGGAGAAGCCACACTAACCCATCTCTACACAGTTCCTTATGGGAAGCTATAGCTTCTGGAACTCTCATTTTGATTCAAATCTCTGGGACATTCAGTGTGTTCCCAAAAACTCAGTAAGAAGTTATGAGAAAGCAGATTTTGACTTTTGGAACATAAGCATGAAGACTTAACTGCTCTTATCAAAATAATGCTTAATCTTTCAAGACAGTACCCATGCTTATTAATTGCATCCAGAGCAAGGACTGTACCTTCAGATAAACTGTTGCTCTAATGTCAAAAGCAACCAAGAACAAGTGTCAAGGTATTCTAAGTTATTAAGACACCATCATTTGCAACATTTAATAAAATTATATAACAATATGTATCTTTACATCATAAAACTGTTCGCATTTATGCTCTGACCTACTTAAGCAAACTGTTTTTCCCCAATTGCACAATTATGAACCAGAGCAGAAAAAAAAAAAAAAAAAAAAATCAGACTTTATGAAGTTAATAAATCAATTCAGTGTCATTACAAATTATTAACATTATTACTCCATAGTCTACACTCACCTGATTATGACTTTCTATGGGCACATTTAAACATTTCTAAGATATCTAATTTTGTTTCCTGGTATCTTTATTATTAGTCATTCATTACACTTCTATTAATCAACTCAAACAAACTTCAGACTGTACACTGAAACTATTGGTTTGTTAACAAAAACTATTCACAAAAGTGATTAAAGCAAAGCCGGTATTTCATCCCTGCCTGTTCCTGCCTTTCTCATACCCCAGAAGATACTGAACAATTTGATGTTCCCTTTTGTAGCTGTAGACAGAACAGGAAAATACTTCATTTGATCCAAGAAATAGTTTGCAGTAAGTAACTCTGGCTCCATTTTAAGTGCTTTGACCTGGATAGGTCCCAGCCAAAGTCATCCACCCTCCCAATTTTCAAAGAAAGTGAGCAATTTATAACCACACACAGGTCCCATATCTAAAAGTGACCTCAAAACTCAGTTACCCAATGTTTAACTTACTGACAAATTAAAAAGTGCTAAAAATAACAAGCACTTAAAAGGACTGGCACTACTTATTCTCCCCCAGTAACACTGTGCAGTTTCCTCTGGAGAGGGAGCAAGTGGTCCTGAATTAGCGATACAAATGTCTAAGTTGAAACAATTTCCGTACCACAAAAGATCTCATATATAGTTTACGATCATTCCATTTAGAAACTGGAATTGAGACAAAATATTTCCAGCATTTTCCTTCAAATAGTCTTTTTTTTTTTTTTCAATTAATGCTTTGAAAAGATTCAGAATTCTTTCTTAAAATTCCATGCAGTAAAATACAGCCAAAACCAAATGTTTTAAGAACACCACATCCAAAATGTTTTAGAAAGCTGCCTAAGGCCCCAGAACTTCAACCCTGTAAAAGAACAGTGAAGACAATGCTTGAGAGATAAGTTAGCTCCAGCTCCCAGATTCTTTCTTTCCTTACAAGTTACCAGCAAGAATGCAGCAAACATTAGTTTTGATGTGCTAGTGTAATGTTTCCCCTTCTGTCACTGGCAGGATGATTCAGGCATAAAATCCGTTTTCAAAGGTGAATGTCACAGCACCATTTCCATTCATTTTCATTCATTTCTAAGAGAGCAAGCAGTCCCATGCTCACAAGTAGGTGCTGCATATTAACTACCAAGAGCCAGAGAATATTGTTTTGCATAGATTTCTGACAGCAGCTTAACACACAAATCCTACCTTTACAGTCTACACATACCACCTTAAATGAACGTCTGTTCTTGTTGCCAACAAAGATATTGAATTTTTCCTTCTGATTACTTGACAGTTTTACCCAAGCTGCCAGGGACCATTAGCAATGGGGATGGTAATGGTTTTCATAAATTAGAGTGGTTTTTTTGTTCTGCTGAAATATTACTTGAAGCAGTTAGTCAAGACATCAGTAAAAAACAGGAGTTGTAGTTATTAAAAGGTATATGTATGCAATTTATTCTGGAAAATAACTTTGTTAATTAAATCTACAAGCTTTATATATATGAGACACTAGACATACAGTTGTAAGGCTTCCATTTGGACCTCTGAAATGCTTTTCGTTAGTTGCCAAATGCAGAATGCATGCTGAGACATAAGCACCTGGGGGCACAACATAAACAGCTGAACAAAAAATCTATGCCAATAACTGATAATTTGCCAAGCCTCTGAGAAATTAACACACAGGACCTTTCTGCTTAAGTGGAACTTGGTTCAAAGGAATGATAAATATTTAAAGAAACCCAAGAAAAAAACCTGGAACTACACAGGTTTATTTTGTTTTGATAGCAGTAATACCTTACAAAACTTACACGCCAAAGCATCAGCTAACATGAGACTGCAATTCAGCCAAACATTCAAAACCACTCCTCTAAAATCTATTCATCTTTCTTCAGGTTAGACTACATATTCCAAAGGTCCGCTGTAGCTTGCAAGAGACTCGACACACTGGGAACTAACTATACAACAAGATACATTAGAGTATACTTGAATATTTTTTAAATGCCTAACTTTGAAAATTTAATAAACATGACATTGGTGATGGTTTTTAAGAAGCTCATGATAATGTTGCAAGACAAGCTAAAAACAAACCGCAGCAGAATTTGAATTTGCCCTCTAATTCAGATTTCATTAACCTACATTAATCTTTTGAATCACATCACAAGAACGACTATTAAATCAACGCACTCTAGACTGCACTATTTGCATAGAACTTAGCTCTGTAATTTAACCAATGAGACAACAGTTCAAAGGAGACTATTTTAAATACAGTGCTGGAATTAGAGCCAAATGGAATTTATATTTTTGTCACAGAGAAGACACATTAAAGACAGTGCTTTTAAGACTGCCAAGGATGATTCAAAATCAGGGAGTTCTCACTGGTTTGGAAGAAGTGTCCATCATGGAGATTGGACATTTTTAAGTAAGACAGACATCTGTCAGTCAGCATAGGTATAAAATAGAGATATCTCTTGCCTTGAGATGAACTAGAGACCTCTTTCTACCTCTTAAATCACAAATGACTGCATAGAGGGCTGAGTAACAGTGAAGTTCAAAGCAGTTGCTTAAGTAAAAACAGTCCCATGCAACCCTTCCATTCCCAGATAGCCTCCTGTCTTGTTCTGGAACAAACATGACTGGGGAACCAATCTGGTTTTAAATTTGTCTCTCTCCTTTTTGCTAGTTTAACTCTGACCAAGTTTCTCTCCGTGCTGGAGCACATGCAGGGACATCAGCTCTAAGAGAGAGGAAGAGGCAAAAGGGGCAGTGAAAAAGGGCAAGGACAATGACTGCTCACATCTGCACCCTGCAAGAAGAAATGCAGGCAGTACAGCTTACACAAAAGGGGACTGCAGTAAGATTTTTAATGAATGAGAATTACTTTTATTAGGCCAGCTTATAATGCTGGAAAAAGCAGAAGATCTTTCAGACACTTTGCTGCTTTAGCAGATGAGGCAAAGCAACAGACAACAAAACTGCTCACAACACAAACACATGCTAACCTTGAACAAGAAAAGCCCTGAGCACTCAGGCAACAGAGAAGTGTGTTAGCAGCAGGCCAGATGACCAGTCACTAAACACAAAACACCATGTCGTATGACCCTTACTGCAGTTTTGTAATTGATGACTAGCAATGCCACTGAAAAAGGTGCTCTCATGTTGCCTACTTGTTTTCTGTTTCATGCTTCATCATGTCTTTGCCATCTCAACCATACATGTCATGATAAGTTGGGTCAGAGCTAATCTCTTAGAAACAATCCACCCACCAGCTGATACTACTGTGTGCTGTTGAACTAGGGATCCTCCTTGTAGCAGACCAAGACCAGAAAGAAGCAGGCAGGGGTATTAGGCGCCTTTACCAGACACACAGCTAGCTCTATCTGTGGCATCCAACAACCAGCTGGCACATTGCCCATCAGATGCAAAGGTAGCAACCTCAAAGGACATCAATATTGACTACTTGGTGATTCAGCAAAGAAAACAAGTGTCTATGGGGTCCATGTTAATAACAGCAGTGTAAGGAAACACAGAACAGATATTCTGGAGGGTAAGGTCATGTCATTGGGCACAAGACTTACATGTGGTATTTGCATGGTGTTTTCTGAAATGCTTCCAGTTCCATACACAGAGGGAAAGGGTTTACGCATGATGGGAACAGGAAGAACTTGTTAGGCATGCACATTAGTCACACCAGAGTCAACCAGGCTGTCATGTTAATAAGAGTTTTGGAACTTTAAAACACTTCTACAATACTGCTAGAAATTTCAGGAGTTAAGACATGGGAAGCCCAAATGCCTGGCCTCACCTGACACCCTCAAAGTAACAACCACCTCCAGGACTTGATGGAAGGAGGACAAATCAATACAGTGCAGGACTGAGAGGCTACCAGCTTACTCAGCAATTCCAACAGGAACAACAGGAAGGTGGGGAATGGCACTCTATGTGAAGGACAAACATTTAATGGCACAAAGAATTACAGGAGAAAAGAAACCCCGTGAGCTTCTTATGGTAGAAGTCACACAATAAAGATGTTTCATTACTGAACTACCAGTTCAGGGAAATTAAGAAGTTGCAAGTTTAAGAAAGGTAGTATCAATGGGCAACTCAAATCTGTTAGTGGACCCCCATGCTACATCTGAATGACAAAACCAGCACCCCTTACCAAAACCAGCACCCCTTACCAAAAAAACCACCCAAAACCCAGATAAAATTCTGAATCAAAAGACCAGGTAAAACATTCATCCCAGTTAGAACAGAAAACAAAAGGGATCAAAAGACAACCCCAGCAACAAAATCCTACACCCTGCATGACTGAATAGGGAAGTTGGGGGCATCAGAGAGGGGTCATATTTTAAAAGATTATAAAACACACAGTAGGTCTAAAGTAAACAGTAAATAAAGAACTAAAAATGTTTGAGTCACACCTTGCAAAGTTACTTAACTACATCAAGAGCAGGCAACCAACTAGAAAAAACAGTAGGATCCTTTGCAGATCAAGGTGAAAAAGGAATACAAGGATGACAGCACCAATGCAGGGAATTCTGTTCCCAGTCTTTACTGGTGAAGCCACTGGGGAGACTCTCACACCTATCTTTATAGTATATAGGTCAGAGGGACCAGGTCAATCTTAATTAAGTACAGAGGAAGCTGTAGGCTGAACAGCAAGTTAGACTTAGTTCACCTAGATCTGGTGTTTACAGGACAGTTCCAAACCTATGACTGAAGAACTGCTGGGCAACAAGTTGCCTGCATAACTCCAGCACCCAAAGGACCCCAACGGGACTGACACTATAGAAAGGAAATGTGATTTCCATGCTTGCAGAGTAATAGTGCATCAGGTCACTGTGCACACAGACAAGGTCTGTTGGAAAGAGTACACACAGCTTCTGTAAAAGAAAATCCTACCAAGGACACAGGTCTTTCTCCCAGCTGGTGCCAGGTTACATATCCCTCTAAATTTTGGGACATAATAACCCCATGCAGCGCTACAGGCTTGGGGAAGACTGGCTGGAGAGCTGTCAGGCAGAGAAGGACCTGGGGGTGTTGGTTGACTGCAGACTGAATATGAGTCAGCAGTGTGCCCAGGCGGCCAAGAAGGCCAATGGCATCTTGGCTTGTATCAAAAACAGTGTGGCCAGTAGGTCTGGGGAGGTGATTGTGCCCCTGTACTCGGCATTGGTGAGGCCACACCTCGAGTGCTGTGTCCAGTTCTGGGCTCCTCACCACAAGAAGGACATGGAGGTCCTGGAGCGAGTCCAGAGAAGGGCAACCAGGCTGGTGAAAGGGCTGGAGGGCAAATCCTCTGAGGAGCGGCTGAGGGAGCTGGGGGTGTTCTGCCTGGAGAAGAGGAGGCTGAGGGGAGACCTTATCACCACCTACAACTATCCGAAGGGAGGTTATAGAGAGGTAGGTGATGGTCTCTTCAGCCAGGTGACAGGAGATAGGACAAGGGGGAATGGCATGAAGCTGGGCCAGGGCAGGTTTAGATTGGATGTTAGGAAAAAACTTTTTACTGAAAGAGTTGTCAGGGCCTGGAACAGGCTGCCCAGGGAGGGGGTTGAGTTACCTTCCCTGGATGTGTTCAAAAAAAGGGTAGATGAAGTACTTAGGGATATGGTTTAGTTTAGGATGAGAATGGTTGGACTTGATGATCTTAAAGGTCTTTTCCAACCTTGTGATTCTGTGAAATTTTGGGACTGAGCTGTTGGATCCACGGAATATCTAGGTTGAACACTTATGGAAGGGATCAATCAAGATTGTTTCAGAAAAAACTTGTGAGTATAATCTTCAGCTACACAAAATGGGCTCAAGACTTTCTGTGACAGCCTGCACGCTCCTCTACTACATATTGCAGGCTCCTCCTGGCAACCTTCACCATCTTGAAACCACCAGACAAGTACTTGCTATACATTACAATGTTTGCAACTAAGTGCTTAAAAGCACCATGATGCACCCAGATGAACTCAGCAGGGGAATAAAAACAAATCCTATAACCTTGTTTAGCCTTCTATTTCAGCCTGTAAGTTTTGTTCTGATGACTCGGGAATTGGATATAGGGCAAACACAACTGGCAGTACTGCCAACAGCAGATATGCAGAAGAAAGTTTGTCATATGTGATTGCTTTTTCTTCCATAGTTTCTGGACATACCCACAGGCGCCAAAAACTTGAAGACATCATTGAGGCGAGTCCACATACACACATAAAAGAAAAAAACCCCAAAACATCTAGTTGAAGCTCAAGTATGTCTTTCCACTGATAATCTTTAGTACTGCTGGAGACAACAGCAGGCTACTGGTCTCAACCAGGAGAGTAGCTAACACTCTTCTCAGAGCAGAAAACAGGTTAAAGTAATTTAAGCTGCAGTTCTTGGAAGCCTAAAATTAATAACGGCCAACTGCAAGGGTCCCATCTCTTCCCAGACTACATAGGAAGACCCAATCCCTTAAGCCAGCTCTGGCATTTAGCATGCTAAAAGAGTCAGCAAAAAGAGTCTTACAACTCAGCAAAAAAAAATTGCCTAACAAAAAGCAGTACAGTATCTGCTGCTCACTTATTAAGCAGAAACTGCACAGCAAGCATACACTGATCAATGCAAGTAGTACAAGTGAGGGTGTGGGGCATATATATCAGGATGTTTTGTTTGCCATGGACATGCAGTCTCATCCAAAATTGCATTTAACTCACGTTAGCTCCCCAAACCAGCAGACTGCAGTCAGAGCGTTAAGCGTGCCTGCAATAGATTTGGTATGTGAGTGAAGTCAGATTGTGAAACCGCAGTCCAGTTCTATAATGTCATTCAAGTGGCTCGCACGATACAAATACACTGCATAAAATAGTCAGCTATTCAACACTAACAATACTAAAGGAAAACAAAATTCTGGAAGACCTAGAACTAACCTCAGGCAAAGAGAGACTACAGTGTTTCCACAACAAAGCTCAAACATTTTTCTAAAATTAAATATTGTCTCAAACACCACATGAGATACAGTCTTTCATAACAATGTACAGAACACCTTCAGTATGATCACTTCAAATGTCAAAACTGAATTTCAAAAACCACCTCATCAGCCTGGAAACACTAGAAAATAACAGGGATGCATTTTAATTTTGATGCATTAAAACCTGTGTGTTCACATTTTTTTTTTCTTCACTAGATACCATTTCATAAAAGCAAAAAAAGCTAACTAAAATTTCAAATTAACTTTGAAAATTATGCAACATTTCTGAAGCTAACACAAAGTTACAACTACACAGAGCACCAACAAAATATATATAGTCTTCTAAAAAACAGTACTGGAGTTCTGTGAAAATACTGTATGCTAGAACTCTGTCACAAAAATATATAGTACAAAATTGCTAGCTCTGTTAAAGATGGTTATTAGGTATACTACCAAAAAGCCTCCAACAACTCACTATCCATGAGCAGATGCCACAAAACCATAATTTAATCATTATTTGGGGAATTAACTTAAATAAAACAGCTTTGGACCAAATCACTAACTTAAAGGGTGATATTATGTAGTTATTAAACCATACATTAGTTAGTCAATGACATTTATAAAGGCCAAAGCACTGAAGACATGTCTTTATTCCAGAAGACTAAAGATTCAACCATCCTACTGTCTATTTATTTTTGAAAACCAACAAAACCTGTAATGGTAGATGGCTTTTAAAGGACTATGCAAAAGGGTATAAATTCCTGGAAAACAACAGAGGTCTACATTGCTCCTTCTTGGATTTCTCAGCGCAACGCTTCAAGGTGCCAGACCTCCTATTTTCACCTCTTCAAAGGTCAAAGAATTCAACTACATCTTCTCTCTCTCATTGACCAGACTCCAGGCTGCAATTCCTATTCACTAGACCTGACAGCTGGAGGTTGGCACCTATTTTTCTTTCAGTAACCTGTGACAGTTGGGTTTGCACTATGATCAGCAGGTTCTACTAAAAACTAAAGCACGGATTTACATATTCGACTTTGCTCAGGTACAGCCACTTGTGCATCCACACCATCAACAGCACTCAGCTCTGCACCAGACCATACACAGAATCACAAGGTTGGAAAAGACCTTTAAGATCATCAAGTCCAATTGTTCCCATCCTAAGCTACACTATATTCCTAAGAATCTCATCTACCGTTTTTTTAAACGCATCCAGGGAAGGTGACTCAACCCCCTCCCTGCCTGTTCCAACTCTTTCAGTAAATTTTTTTTTTTTCTAATATCTAATCTGACCTTGCCCTGGTACAGCTTCTTGCCATTTCCCCTTGTCCTACCTCCTGTTACACAGCTGGAGATGAACTGGAGATGTCCCATTCCACCTCAGCACTCTACCTCATGGTGCAAGGTTTCCAGTTTTATCTCCTTAGAGGGTACCACTCCCTCAACTGCATCCAAGCTCAAAACACAGGTAGCAGTGGCCATGCTTCAGCTGATGGCAAAACCTCAACTGAAATAAAGGGAAACAGAGGAGCAACCATTTAAATATACTGATAAACAATAAACATATGAGCAGCTGTGGAAGCAATAATTGACTACTATCTTGCTTTGATGGTTTGGGTTTTTTTTAAAAATAAACACATAAAACCCATCTTTGCTTAAAAAGTTGTTCACGTACTTCAATTTCAAAACCCATCAACTTGAAGACATCTAACATCTCAAAGTAAGCATGGAAGGCCCAAATTCCCCAGATACCTCAAGGGGAACCTGTCATTTCAGCTCCCCATTACTCCCTTCCACAGAACCTGTGCTCCTAAATTGCTCCACTGCTGTGCTGCCATGAATTGCTGTGCAAATCCAAATCTACTCGGTTATTTGACTGAAGTCAAGTAATAAGGTCTCCAGTATCACCAGTTCAAAAAAAAAAAAAAAATCACTGCTTAATAAATACTCTGTTTTCCATTTGAATTGGCATTTCCTTGGAATTTGTTTAGGCAACCCTTCTTATTAACAGCAAAGATACTGTGTTCAGAAAAGCAATATCCCCATTCCCTGTTCAACATGAACCATTACTGAGTTATGGGTCAGTTCCAATTGAGTGAAAAATTATTTACACACATAACATTCTCCAAATTCATTACCTCCACAGAGCTCTGTTATTGACCAACATTTGCCTCTATTCATCTCCATTTCGAGAAAAACACAAAACTTATTTAAGCCAAAAGCAGGGTAGAAAGAGCAGTAAGAGTTTCTCTGCCAAAGCAAAACCATTTAATGGAAAAAACCTCTCCACTTACAAAATCAGGAATCCTGCTAAACCTAAACAGATCACAGAGAGCGAACTTGGGCATCTCCGAACTCACAGTGAAACAAATAATCTGCTTAAAAATAAGTTTTTCCACTTTCTATCAGAAGCTGCCTACAGAGAGTTCATCTAATGTTCCTTAGTTCTCCAATAATAATCTTTCCTTTAAAAGAAAAAAAAAATAACATCAGTGTCTCAGTTTAAAAGACCTATCCTCATGTTCAGACACAGAAGCCATTAGTGACACCACTGAACTTTACGTCAGAAGCATCTGTGGATAAGGACTGGGATTATCACCATCCATCAGTCCCCTTCCATAAGATGGCCAGGAGGAGAAAAACCCACTTGTAACTTCCTTGCCACCCCACCTGCTCTTTCTGCATCTCCATTGTTCAACGTTTAGTAAATCAAGGTATCTTGTTTCACTAGAGAACTATAGCTTACTGCCTCTAGCCAGGGAGTAAGCAGGTAACCATACCCTCACCCTCCTCACAGTTCTAAAACATCCATAGAAGAATGGCATTCCTGTGACTAGGACAGACAGGGGATCTAGAGCAGAAACGATTATGCAGTATGATTTTTGGAAGGTTCAGCCTGTGACTTGTGCTAGCAGACTTAAAGCTGTCTAAGCTTTTCTCAGAGAAAGGATTCACTGAACAGTAGTGTAAAAGCATGAATGAGGATACTGTGAGTAAGAGTACGCAAATGGGAGCAAACTATGCAGAACAAAAAAAAAAAAGAGAAAAAAATATCATTGAAAACTCTGTGACTTAATTGAGAAGCAGCAATAGCCTTTGAAGGATTCAAGCTAATGTGAATACAACCATGATTCATTTCAGATATAATGGATAACAGTTAAAAAAAGTAAAAAAAGTGTATGCCTTCAAGATGCCAATTTAGGCAAAAATATCCTGAGCCAAGTCTGAAGAGCTTCCTGGAATGCCTTTCAGGGTAATCCAGTCAAGGGAAAAAATAAGTGCAACAACAGGCAATTCCTATAGTCCCTATTGCTAATAACTTAAAGTAGGTTGAGGTAATTTTTTTTTTTTTCCTTTCGAGTAAGGACACAAGGTACAGAGATTGAGGGTCTTGTCCAGGTTTGTGTATCACAATTACAAACCACAAGGCTCCCAACCCTCACTGCAGTGATTTACACTTCAAGTCACAGTTGCCTCCTCTAGTAACTTGCATACAGAGAAGCTGGACAGAACCTGCAAAACCCCAGAAACACTCAGAGGTTGAATGGACAATCAATGTTTTTAAAAAGAAAGAGATAACCTTACACAGACTAATCCAATCATGTAATAACCAATACAGGCTTTTTCTGTGGAACCACCTGAAGATTACCCATCTCTGCAATGGCCTCTTCCAAGAAAATTCTGGCAACTCCAAAACCATCAATTTTAGTGTCAAATTGTCAGGGACCACTCTGGACTGATCCGGTTTTCTCCTCCAGTGCAATTTCCATTAAACATTCTACATAAAATTACAACCAAGAAAGTATATTGCATTTATGTTGCCTAACTTTTGGAGGTATGTCTGTGATCCATACTTCTGGATGGCTACTGCTCAATATTTAGCATATGGACTTTTAAGTTGAAACTACATCTAAGCGTACCTCAATGGCTTAGCATTTTTCCTTGGAAAAAAAAGAAGTAACAAGAATTTTTTTTTTTTAATCCAAGACAAAATTTCAGTAAAAACTTCAAAATAATCAGCCCTATAGCCTCCATAATGCAATTTATGCATCTTGACAGTCCCAAGCAGGCTGCAAAGATTTACAGAAGCCAAACTAGGAACCATTCAGGAATAGCCCACTTATCTAGCAGGGACAAAAGTTTCTTATTCCCAACCACTTAGCATAAAACACATTGTAGCAGCACAGTGCTCACTCTGTCTTCCTCTATCCCGTCTAGTGTAACTACTTTAAGCTTATGACAAGACTCATCTGCTACTGAGCATCTGACACATTTAAAGAGGAAGAAAACCCAGTTAAGTTAGCAGAACGATATAGGGTAGTAGACAGTCTTTGAGTAGGTTATTCAAAGCCACTTATATTACAGAAGTAAAAAACTTTACACCTTCAAATCCTCAAAAATGAAATATGGAAAAAGAAAAAAAAAAGCAGCTGGCAGCAAGTAATATGAAACACATCTTTCATATTCTCCCCAAAAAGGCATTACTGGGAGCTACTTTTTCCACTGGTTTAGATTTCGGTGTTAAAATACAGTCCAAGCACAGCAAGCCACAATAATTCATCCTTGACATGAAAAGAGACTACAGTGATAAGTGTATACGGGAATATTTGTTTTGCTTGAATCTTTTTTTCTGTGAAATAAGAGAAAGGTAATTTGTATTCTATTTATCCTTCTTTATAACCCTTTATTTTTAATGCTTGGTTTTATCCAGCATTCCTCCCAAATGAACAGTGCCAGTCTTTTATCTTCTTTCAACTTTTATTCCCAGTATCTTACAGGAATTCATATATTTTGGTAGTAAGTATCCTACATGATACTTTTGCCACCTGCCTCTTCTCTATCTGTTTACTTTTCAGTTCCAGTTCAACTGAACCAGAGCCAGAAATATGCTCCTATTTTTTAAGGAAGAACGTGTCTAATCACTAGAACTTCACATTGTATCAGTATGTTACCGGGGATTAGTTTTAATATTACATTTCCATTTAGTTCTTCAGAATATGGATAACTGCTTGTATAACACTCTACCAGAAGAACTTGCCTTCTATCACTTGGCTTGCAGTCTTTCCATCTGGGCCTGTGGCTTGCTGAAGTTTTGCTCCCCTCGTGCTTAAGGGACACACCGCTTGCAATTACTCGTCTCCCTTCAGACACTGCAGCAGACTTTGAAGAAGGTTTCTCTACTTAGGAAAACTGTACCTTTTCTGTAGGTTTTTCAACCACCTCCTCAGCCTCCAATATCCTCTCTGCAGAAAGGCTGGAGAGGGCCAGTGCAATACTTTTCTGACTGGCATTCATTCCCTGATTAATATGGCAGTCAAAGTGTTGAGGACTAGAAAAGTATTTTTTCTCCTTATAAATGTTACAAGGGACCTCTGCCTAGCATATTATCTTCCCAAAACATCAATCTTTTAGCACATTCATCAATACAAAAAAGAACTCCCTGGCAACTTGTCATTCACTGGCACCTGAACTTATCTTTGAGCTCACTCACCTGGTAAGGAAAGTGGTGTGGCACTTTCCAGTCATCTGGAAAAGCGGCTGGAAGCAACTTGATTTATTTAGTTGGCCCAAATTCTTGCCCATCAGTGGAGGATCATGTGCTTTTTTCCACCTTTCCTAATACACCTAAAACTTAGGAACTCCAGAAGGTCATCCATGCAATTCTTAACTGTGCAAAATGCCACATGGAAAACAGGGAAAGTTATTTAAGTCTCTCCAAAGGATGAAGAAGATACTGATTAAAAGAGACTTATGACAAGTATCCTTCCCTCCTCTCTCTTCTGTTTCAAACATGGACTCCAAGTGCCACCCAGTAAAGCAGGTGGTGTTGCAGATGCTGGAACCCATCACATGCCAGCAAAACCTGGAACAGAGACATCTTTGCTAGCAGAGGGGCAAAGGATAAATTACAGGAGTATGTCTATGGCTCTTATATTACAAACAGCCCTGGACAGGACCTTGCCAAAAATGCCCCAGAGTTCAAGCTAATGGGAAGGAGGACATAAAATGAGATTTTCTATGGCATTAAGGATTCTGCGAACTCACTTTCGGTAACACAAAAAGGCACGAGTGCTCTGGGAAGACATACCCATCTCTATATGGCTGCTGTCCCAGTGCCCTTGCCACAACTCAGCGGAGCTGTTCTGCATTCCGTAAGATGTCATTCTCGTGAAATTAGCACTTTAATAACCTTGGCTGCAAGTACTCAGTGTGGCAAAGCAATATCCACATACTCACAACAAGCCCTGCCGTCCCGGAAGCTATCAAAGGCCAGACAGATCACAAACATTTACGTCATATGCTATAAGGCACAGAAATGTATGTGCAGTCCAGAAAAGGGACAGCAGGAGCAAAGTGTCAAATGCAACAAATATCCCACCTCACAAATGAAGCCCTTTTCACTGATCCAAACTGCCAAGACCATAGTTACGAAAATGGAGGGCATGTTCAAAAGTTGTACAAGTAGCTCAGGAAAGATTCCTACTGTTGTTTACAGTGCTGGACTCAAACACACCACAGCTTTTGGTCAGTCAGCATACACTGCAGCACTAATAGTTAGGAAATCCAGATAATGTATCAACTCAAATTCAAATTATTAACTATGTGCTCTCCGAACAGAGCACTAGGACCAACTTAACAGCTACATTACATTTCATAGCTACCGCACTCCCTACGTGCTGTATTATTAGGGGTATATTTTTGAGAATTTTTGAATTAACTGCAGTAGAGCTGCCCCATCTTGTTATTTAAATGCAAACTTTGCAATGCTAAAATGAGTGTAACACCCTACTCCACAGGAGCATAAACATCATAAGAAAAGGGTCAAAGCATTTCCATAATGCTTTGCTAATGAGGGTCAAGGCCTGACTGGATTTGTTTTGGCCTCCAGCTTAGCAACAGTTTCTCTATTGGCCAAACTCTGACAAGTCTACTATTATTTTAAAATAATTTGCATCTTTCCTGCCTTCCATGGAGACTCTTACCACAAAAACCACCAGTATATGG
This sequence comes from Porphyrio hochstetteri, assembly GCA_020800305.1. Classification (NCBI taxonomy): domain Eukaryota; kingdom Metazoa; phylum Chordata; class Aves; order Gruiformes; family Rallidae; genus Porphyrio; species Porphyrio hochstetteri. Next base: position 23,007,237 of record CM036917.1, read on the forward strand.
CCCAAACAACTTTGGTGTTAGCATACCAGCACTTCTACTTTTGTAGTTCAAAATCTGATGCTATGAAAACCTGCAGTTAATTGTAAACAAGGACTTCATGTAAAAATAGACAGCTTGCCATATTGACCTTGCTCCATTAATTATGGCATGAGTCTTGAGAGAATCAAAATCTATGGATTAGATAAACATATTTCATTCATTGACTGGTCACAGCCTGGATCTGTGAACTGAGTGAACTGAGCTAGCCTGGTCTTCAAAACTTGTTTCATGATTACCTCCTAGTTGTCAACAGCAACTACTGCCTATCTGCCTGGAGATGAGCAGTTAAAAGGACGTTTAGGTCTTGATAACAGCACCATCCATACACTTAGTTGGTATCTATTTGTTTCTTAACAGATATGACAAAAAAATTTGCAAACGTTAGCTTTCTCTTGTTTTAATTCAATGCTAGATAACATTACAATTATAAAGGCATTGTAAGAAACAACATATTTAACTCAGTGAAGTGAGTGAACATATTTAACAACTGAAAAAGAAGCAGAGACTTTGCACTCTTTTAGTAACTCCAAATAAAATATTCACATTTTTAAATCATTAATATTCTTTGCTAGAAATTGTGGAGAAGTTAGAATTAGATGTACACATGAAGTAAGTCAAATCCAGACCCAAAATATATTTTTCTCATGGACAGACAGGTTAAATAGGAATAATGTAACATCAAAAAGAATGTCAAAATTTGAGTTCACAAAATCCACTGAAATCTTAATTAGAACTTATCTCCAGCAAAAGCCAAAGTGTAAGAAAACATGCCAAAAATACGAATGTAACTAAACCAAAGGCAGCAATAAAAATTAATTACCAGACTGATGGCATGGGGAGAGGTGGCTGCTAACTCCTCCTCACCCTTAAAGGGGTATGAGAACAATTCCACAAAACTAGTATTGCAGTGAATCAGAACATTTATTACAACTTTGTGGTGACTGCTTTTAGGAGAAGAAATTAAACCAGAGTCCATCCTTAAGACTATCTATGATGTGATATTCTGTACTAATAGAAACTATCTCATTTGGACAGCAGAGCGGCTCACTAGAATGATGTTATAAAGGAAAAAGCTCTCAAATTAGAGTTAACCTAATTTGGAGTTTATCATAACAGTATTTTCTCCATTCACTAATCATATCACAAGATGAACCTACTGGCAAAGATAAGTTTCTTCTGAAGCCATGCAGCTTTATACCTTTTCCTCCTCTGCTGTACCAGGATGCATTCACCAGTCCAGCTTTCAAATATGCTGGAAATTCCCTGCTGAGCACTGCCAACACCAGCCAAAACACACATTTTCTACCGGAATGTTTTTAAAAAACATCTACCACAGAATCCCACTCTGAAACAACTATTCCAACATTTACTATTCAACAGTACAGACCGTGTTAAGTCAGAAGAAAACACTGAAGCTTACACAAAACCACAACATACATATGAAAAACAGAATGAAGTCAGAGGGACACACAGACAGGAAGGAACACTTCCCTGTCTGCGTGCTTCCTTGCTGTGGTTTGTGTTTTGTGACTGGTGGTGATCTTTAGCCATGACCAAGTAATCATTAATGCTGTAATGTTACTGACTGTGACAATAAATACAAATTATTGCACACTCTGCCACACAAGTAAGTCTCCACTGCCCTACAACTAAGTCCTTCAGACAAACAGTAACATTTCAAGCTTCTGTCATCAAGAATAATAACGTCAGTAGGTACAGCTGAACTCTGAGTAGATACTGAGGAGGAAGAGTGTTGGGTTTTTTAAGACAATCTGAAATGCACACTTTGGTAAGCTTCTGGGCAAAGTTTCACAAAAATACTTGTAGAGAAACATATACTGAGGCAAGAACAAGGCTCCAACTTTAAACATCACAATACATTGTAGAGACTAAGTGGAACCTCAGCCAAGAAACAAGAATTGAGAAAAGCATGTAATCCTATGAACTTGCAAGCCTAGCATTTTTATTTCCGTGTATGTGTAAGAATATGTACACACCTACAGACAAGCCTAATCTTAGATCAATGCCTTAAAAGAAAACATCAGACAGTAAATGAACATTTTGGGGAAAAAAAAAAAAAAAAAACAACAGCTTTGGGACTGTACAGGAAGACTCTAAACTCTTTCAATCTAACTTACTAGCAAATCACCACCACTAACACCAACATAGTATCAAGATACTGTAACTAAGGCAAAAAATTGGATTGCCAGTAAAAACCCTTAGAAAAGTTTCTTTACTACAGGGTCAAGTAGCAGAAGCACAACTTGCTTTGAGAATGTGACAACTAATGGGCACAAGACTAGCTAGCTGCACGTTTTTAAATGGTACTGAATTTAAAAGTCTCCAAACTTCATTAAGGAAGAATTAATGTGGTCTATTACTGCTGGCCCAAACCCTTCTGGAATATGTAAAGTGATAGATCTTAGACCTGAAAACACAATGAAACACAAAGGTCAGACATCACCACCGCAGCATATCTGTATCTCTGTCCTATAGCCAAATGGAACAGTTGCTGCAAAATACTACAAGTCATCAACGAAGAAAGGAACTAATAGATTTCCAGGCTAAGACTTTAGGTCAAGAAATTATTATAATCCAATCACAGAGATGGACAAGCTGTACAGACTACTCCTGTGACAACTATCACGGTTAGCAACAGCAGGTGTGATGCTCCCCTGGAGTACCATATCTACCACAGGTATGCAGTTCAGCTATAAACACATTAAATGCCTCTGGCACAGTCTCAACCTGACAGATGAGGAGGATACAAGCAAGTTATTGTCTAGGCATTTGATACAAGGTGCTCGTGGTAAACATCTTTCCCAAGAGCTCCTCAGCCAAACAGGAAGCAGGACATGGGCATGGGTCACATTATCCATCCCAGCTGCAAAACCTCACTTGGTCACCACGCACCAGATGACAGAGGTGGAACAAATGATTCCTCTAACAAATTGTGTTGAGTACAGGTGGTGATCACTAAAATGATCCTGCTTGCTAGCAGTTGACCTGCAGGACGGAACTCTGCGATGCAAATGAGTTAACTTGCCAGAATGCCATACAGTGTCTTCCCACAAAGATGTCGACATTAAAATTAAATACGCAAGCTGAAGACCGTGAAGCAGACACTGTGCAGGATCAAAAACTCAGAAGGGCAATTTGTGTGTGCCAAGGGAAATCTTTACAGTGAGCAGAAATGTGGGAATCTTTAAGAAAAAAAGTTGTCCTCATTCCCCACAGCACAGCTTCAACTAAATTCCTCTTTGCATGCTCTTTCCATCCTGTCACAATCTTCTTGCATACACTTGCACTTCCACCTAAACACTTTCCTCCTAGAAGAAAAACAGTAGCAAATAGTGTGAACCTTGAGCCTTTCACACTGGTGGGCAGCCCTTTTCCACTTCCACAATGGAAGGCAGAACACAGTATTGTTTCCACCGATCACAGAGGCGGGGGGTGCGTTGCGTTGCACAAGACCAAACCAGAAAGGAAATAAAGGGATCAAAGTTATTTGTCAGAAAGGTAAGAAACAGAGGAAAAAAGGTTACTCTACTTTCCTTCTTCATAAATGAGTGGGGTAAAATGTTTTTACCACTCTTCCTGCAAGCCTTACAATTTATTGCTACTTCTAAAAAAACCTGCTTTTAATCAATTGCCATGTTTGGTAAATTTACACATCAAACTGAGTTTCTAAAAGCATCTGAATGACACTTAGTGTAAGTGAAAGTTTTTGTCTGGGGCAACAGTTTTCAAACTTTCTATCTGCTTCCACATCTCCAGGAAATGCTTACATTCTTTCCACACCTACAGTTTGAAAACCACCACACTGGTAGATGCAAGGAGAAAGGGCAAGCCATGCAGAACACATCCCATAAAGAAGGGAATGGGTGGCCTGGACAGGAGCTCAAAGTAAAGCGAAGTTACATGTAGAAAAGAACTCTTTAATTATAGAACAAAATGGCAGATCAATGGAAGACTACAAGAGAAGATGAAGCCTGTGGCTGGAGGGATTTGCTGAGCCTGTTCTCCCCAAGACACAGATGGACAGATTCAGTATGTTCCAGAAATCTTCTTTTGACTCTACGAGTCACTCCAACTCAACAGCCGTCTAGCAATACCCTTGACCAACACCCCACACCCTGTGCTTCAGCAACTACAGTCAGAGATACGAAAAGGCCAAGTATTTCATCCACACATGGGCTGTACTAGAGTCCAAAACCTTTCAAAACAGGCATTTTGTCTCATTCCTATTAACTGCTCCAAATTTCCTTCCCTTCGAGCCCTGCCATGGTCCTCATCTCGGCATCAAAAAGTTACAAAAATCCGGAGGTGTCACTACAAGCAGGTTTCGTTCAAAAGACAACACACCAGAACCCTTCATCCAAGTGATTCAGCCACCTGCTTTTCTTTGATCGTGCCCAGTTTGATTGCTCAAAGACCTCCAAGGAATGACAGTCATGCTTGTGTGAGGATACCTGCTTACAGGTCTTTCATCCTTCCCTTAATTAATGCAATTTAAAAAATTATTTCTAGAGTTCATATACAAGCTCTTATTTTAGGCTACTACTCTCAGAACAGATATTCTGGTCTACAGGCAGAACCTCCAAAAGATTACAGGCAGAAACCTGCAATATTCATTCACTGAAAAATGCCAGTTCTCATTCAGGTTTTTTTGCTGTACAGGATGAAGCTCGGCTTCAGAGACAAGATCGGATCTTTTTGAGCTACCCAGTATAAAACCACCTGCAAATCTTTTGAATGCTAGAAGTCATGCTGCCTCTTAAGACATAGCAGGAACAATTATTCACCAACCTAGAATTTTACATTTAATACTGAAGAACTTTTGCAAAGTTGCATCCCCAAATGCACAAAGATAATCAGCTCACAAGGCTGCTGAAAGCAGCAGTTCTGCCATCTGTCTGCTTATTCCCACCTCGCACTTGTGCAGGCACAAGTGTTTGTGAAGCCATGCAACCAATCTCTGTGAAAACTAACTGGGGGAAAAAAATAAAATTATGATTAGATCATTTCTCAATCTGTACAATGGTGCATGCTAGCACAAGCATGGGAATAAGCAGAAATGATATCATTAATTTTAATCCCAGTGCCATTTGCAGAAGTCCATTGATGCGGCAACTGTTCACCAGGTCTAGCAACTAAATCTGAAGAACACTTAAGCACACATAGGAATTTTAGAAAAATATAAATAATTTTCCTTAATTTGCTATTGTCATCTTGTTGAAGTAAGAAGCGGGAGGAGAAAGGTGAAGCAATACACTGGTTACTAAGAGTAACCAAAGTGCGCTCTGGAAAACATCAGTGACAGGATCTTTGCCCCGCCTCAGTTTCCTCCATCAATAAAACAGAGACAGCAGCACTAATCTGTTCAACAAAACATTCTGCAATACAACTACAGAACATAACAAGGACAAGGTAACATTGTTACAGGGAGACACAGACAGAATTCAACTCTCTTAAGGCAATGAAAGAGTGAAAGGGCACAAAGCTGATGCTGTAACCTGTAGTGGTCTGGGATGGAGAACAGATACAGGACAATGCAAAGCAAAAAGGCTACTGAGAGCAGCAGTTCCTAAACAGTTGGTATCTACAAAAGCACAGACATGGATTTACAAAAGACCTGGGTAAAGAAACTCACAGTGGAGTCTCCCTGCCCTCCTTTCATTATTGGTACTCTGATGTAATCACATAGGAGTTATGAAGAGCATATAGGGAAGACTTGCTGGGGTGGCAGGTTAAGTAGGAATCCACAGAGCTGGGTTGTCATGACAGCAGCTGAAAGTATGCAAGAAATGTATAGATCCTGGGTGTTAGAACAGCAAGGACTCCAAATCAGATCATTAGTACATCACATTATTTTAAACACTGAGAAGCATACACTACATCTCATTAACGAAACATGGACCGCATGGTAACCATTTGCATTGGTGAGGGTGCACAAGGCTCTAGGACACACACAAAAAATTCATATTTGTTAGGTACAGATAAAGTACAGGTTCTCAGCCATGCCATACGTAAGAGGAAACAAGTGACATGCACTCTGGTGGACCAATACGCTCGAGTCTCAGCTGAAGCCTGGACACTCACCACATGAGCTCCATCCCATTTAAAAGCAAAGTAAACCAGCGGAAACTTAATTTCAACAACCCCTTACGTTAACTTTGCATTCAAACAGACTTGGAGCATGCAGCGACTCAGTAACTCATTCCAGCTGAGAGGAAGTAACTTCCTGTCAGAGAGAAGTTACTCCCTGAAGTGTCTGAACTCTATCTGCGACAGCACGCCTGGTTCCCCAGCGCAGGCAGACTGCAGGTGCTGACATGCTGGGCAACACCATCCTGGTGGGTCACTTCCAAAGGCGGGAGGGCATGGGGTTCAAGACAAAACACCAAACAAGAGTGGGCAAGGAAGGAAGCAGGCCCTTGGTGGATGGTCTTGCAAGGAGGCTTGGGAGGCAGAGGAGGATGGGAGTAACAGGTGTTTACGTGATCTGTTCAAAACTCTAGGAATTTGATGTGGTGGATTACTCAACAACTCAGGATGTCTAACACTGGGTGATGTTCAGGGGTCGTTACAAAGCAAGGACTCTGCACAGTTTGAGACCAAAGTAGTGTTACGAGTGCCTGGCACAGGGAACGTACTGGTACACCAGTGCTCACAAATCCGGGATTCACATGACAAGTCTCTTACACTGGGTACTCACCATCCAACACTGGTTAACAGAGGCCTGTGCTCGTGGACAGAGTGAGGCTGCCCAGCGAAGGGGTCCCAGTAACGACTACTGCTGAAAGGAGCGCGGAGCAGCCTACTCCGGCGCTACTGAACACAAGCCAGCAGCGGGGAGAGGGCACTGACCACGGGGCACTGCGTGAAGCGCCCGCAGCCGGACCCCGCCGCGAAGGGCAGGGAGCCCGGCACGACGCCCTCGCACAAAGGCGGGTTGCTCGGGGCAGGGCGCTGCCGGGCCCGGCCGGAGGTGTCGGTACGGGTTGGGGGAGATGCCACTAGCGAGTCCCAAGAGGGGCCCGGCAAGGGTTAACAGCGCGCCCGGCCGACGTGGGAACGTCACCGGGCAGCGCGGAGCGGGGTGCTTCCTGAGGCTAGCCGGGCGCAGGAGGGCAGCGCGGCCCCCGGAGGGCAGCGCGGCCCCCGCGGCACGCCGTGGAGCTCGGCCGGCGCCCGCACGGCCGCGGGGCGGGGGCGCCCGCGGGCCAGGCCCTGGGCCAGGCGAGGACAGGGGCCGGGCGGCGGAGGGGAAGGTGCCGGGCGAGGAGGCGGGTGCCGGCAAGGCGCCCGGCTGGGGAAGCCGGGCGGGACGGGCGCGCACGAGGTCCCCGGCGGGCCGGGGCACGGCGGCGGCGATACTCACTAGGGGTCGTTGGTGAAGCGGGGGCTCCGCGGGGGCTGGTAGCCGTACAGGTGACAGTAGAGCACATCGAAGCAGAAGCAGCACATCTCGGCCGACACCACCATCTTCCTGCAGCCGGGCCCGCCGAAGCCGGCGCCGGGGGAGGAGAGCAGCGAGGCGGCCGGCGGGGAGAGGCCAGCGGGGCCCCCGCCGCAGCTGGGCGGCAGCGGAGGGGAGAGGGCGCAGCCGGCGGCGCCCCCCGCCAGCCCCCCAAGGCCGTTGAGGCGGGGGCCCCCTGGCGGGGGCAGCGCCCCCGACTCGCCCCCCGCCGCCGCCGCCGCCCCGCCGCAGTGGGAGCCGCTGCCGCCACCTCCCGGGCCGGCCGAGCCCGAGGGAGGGGAACTGGAGAGTTTCTGCTTCTTCACCCCGCAGCAACCCGCCGCCATCTTGGAGCCGTCTCCCCCCACGCAGCGCTTCCGACCCATGGCGGGGGGGCCGGCCGACCGGCCGGGGGACGTGCGGCGGCCCGCTCCGCCTCCTGCCGGGCCCGCTCCGCCTGCAACGGGGAGGGGGCGGGAGGGTAGGCGGCGGGAAAGGGGGAAGAATGAATGAGGAGCAGGAGGGAAAGGAAGATGGAAGGGGGAGAGACAGAGAGAGCTGCGTTAGAGCGACCCAGTGAGTGGCCCTGGCTGACAGGGCTGGGGCTGAGGGGGCAGCGAGGCCCGCAGGTGTGGCGGCCGCGGCGGGGCCTGGCGGCCTTTCCCCTCCCCTCCCCTCCGCGCGCCGAGCCACCCCTCTCGCCTTCCCCCCGTGTGCTTTTTCTCCTCCTTCTGCCGGGGAAGTGGAGCAACTCCACCCCGCGTGCTGGAAAAGATAAAAAAATAAATAAAAATAAATCCACAAACCTGAGCTCTGCAGGAGTCGCACGGCAGAAGCAAAGCTCGAGATGGGTAGAAACACCCGCTAAATAATTCAGGTGACCTGAGATGCCTTTCTCTTGGGAAGAGAAGGGAGGGGGGGGAAAGAAGAGAAGCTGGGGACTATGTTGGAGTCGGCAGGCTTGGAGCTTGCAGAGAGTGTTTGGATGAACCTATTAAACATGCAATCATGATGGCTAAAAGCCATAACCTATGTATGTGTTTGTATATATATTTTTTTCTTTTTTTTTTAAAATTTTAATTACAACTGTGGCAATTACTTCAGTAAGTAGCGGCTTTGAGTGTAGGCCCTCAGCTACAGGGTGACTGTGACCCTCGGAGACCGTGGCCCTCAGGCTTCTTCCTGGCGAGACCACTGGGGAAGGGAGGTCCAGAAAGAAAAGGATGTGAGTTCTTGCAGTGTTATACGTATCTGAAAGTGAGCTTACTAAGCCATTGGGAAATGTGTTTTATATTAGCCCCATATATAGATACATAGGAATATATGAAAAGCCTTGAAAATGGCCCTAAAGTACTTCAAAAGCTGTGTGTATGTATATTTAGAAAATAATACCTCACCCATCAGTTTTATGCAGCCATCTCTGGCATGGTATGTAACAGCTGTTTAACATAGAATAGCAACACTACAATATCAAGGTGTGAGGACTGCCACATAGAGTTAAAATTATATTGGAAGTTTTGACAGACAGTCATTATCCAAGCTAAAATGCAGTCTGTGGCGGCCAGCAGAGAGCAACATGCAATTCGAGATGAATTTTAGGTGAAGCCATTTATTAGGTGCAATCACACAGATTATATACCTTTATTACTGCAAACGTGGCAAGCTAAAAAACTGCTAATTGGTTACACACACTGTTCACACCCCACTGATTGGTTAGTGATTATAACGAGTTCTGATAAGCATATCTTATAGCTAAACATTGTTAGTTTACCTTTGATGCCTAAAAGCATCCGCACACCTGTTGGTTTGATCCTCTTGTTATGGTTGGTTCCTAACATGTTCCGTTACTCCCAAATACCTTCCCATAACTGCTTCTTGGTTTAGGGCAGCCTGTACCCTTATCAACAAGGCCGCTGTGTTTTGAGAATGTGATTACTAGGATCCTCTCAGCATGAGTAACTTTTCCTTTCTCATGGGAACAGAAGAATATTGTCAGGGCCTAAATCTTGGGAGAAGAGAGCTAGGCTGCTAGCAGGGCTGCTGTCTTCCCCAACAGCTGTCTATACAAGAGTTTTCAGTCACAAACTACTTAGAGGCTCAGTTTTACATTTCTTGTTGGAAATGGTTTCTCCAGCATTCTTGCGGTCTCAATTTTGTCTGGATCTTTATTTATCATGGACTTGAAGAGATAATCCCCAGTTACTAGAGCTCTGATAATAATGGGTTAAAAAGCCCTTTGAGGGTTTCTGTATAGTTGCTGGCCTAAACTTCACTTGCTTTCCCTGTGAATCATAGTCTGAGGTGAAACAGCTGCAGGGAGTAATAGCAAACAAAAAGGAGAAAAATTAGATGGTTTAAAGCGGTCTTTTCCATTTTTAAATGTAATATTTATGTTTGAAGCTGGAGAATACTTGAGAAGTATTGAGTTCTCTCTCAAAGAACTTCCAAGTTTCTTTCAAAACAAAGGCAGTGTTTTCCACTTAGGAGATTCATTTGTTTAAAATCAGTTAGCAGTGACACCTTCTGTTGCTTTTGGGAAAATAGTTTCTCTAGGTATTCTGGCTTTTTCTAATTTTTTAAATTTTTTTTTTACCATCGTCCATTATTGAACACCAACATTTATAAAAATGTCAAGTAATTGCAAGAGCTTATGCTACAGACAAAAATATAAATCGTTCACACCACTGAGACAGAGATTTATAAGTTTCAGTGTCAGTCTCAGAGCTAGGACCCCTATCCTTATGCAGTCTCAAGTCTACTGACAGGGCACAGCGATCACTTTTTGATTAAACACTGTACTGCAATGGTCCCTAAATAAAGGGGTAAATTGTTCATTAAAAAACCTTACTTTTTCCAACTCTGCAGTTGTTTTTTTGCTATATTTGCATATGATGGTGTTCTTATTTTACCTCAGTGCAATGTAACGTGACCAAATCTCTCTTTTTGTAGACATAACAGCAAATATACAAACACAACTGTGGAAATCATTGTTTAGAGGAATAAGGAAGGACACAGTCATATTATCAAATACTTTTGTCAGTATCTTGAACTGCAGACTCACAAAATATTTTTCATAGCTCAATGGAAACTTTCCATTTATATTTGAAGAAGAGTTTATTCTTTGGATCAGACAGCTTTTGTTAACTGCAACATCTGTTTCACTGGCCTTTTGCTCCAGTTAAGTCTCAAGAACCTTTACATTTCTTATTACAAGGAACCGTGGATATGTCTAGTTCCTTCACGTATATAGTAATTCTATATTTTGCTAACTTCAGAAGATTTTCTCCTGTTGGTTGATGACTGCTGTGCCTCATATGCAGTCAAATGTAGTGAGTGAACTCAGAATAAAACCCAAATTCTTTTAATAGTATGAATGGACTCAGTATGGTAGTGCAATGAAATCAGTTTAATTTAGGTGTAACGTAGCTCTCCTTTCTGACTCTAGCTGCTTAGCAGTATTGCTCACCTCATGTTCTAAAGTGATTTTAGAATTGCCACTTGTTACAAGGAAGAGATTGAAATTAATTTTTTAATTAAAAATCACAAACCAATAATTCTTGAAAAGAGTTTTTAGAGAAATGATGGCAAGAATAATAGAACAATTTGCAGAAAGCTCTTTCTCAGTGATCCAAAGGTGCTCAGAAGGATTGCCCTTCTTAAAAACCCCAGAATGGCAAGTGTGTAGGGAAATGGTATCCTAACAGACGTGATCTAATTCTTTTTGAATCCAAGGTGAAATTTGCACTGATTGTAGTAGAAGTCAGATTGTTCTCAAGTGGGCCAAAAGATGATTTATGTTCTCAGTATCTTACAATCTAATTACAAGACAAGAACAGCCAGAACAATGAAACAATGAGCCAAAATTCGGCTGCATCGGTAAGCAGGAGTGATAGAATCCTTGCCTTATTAGTATCAATTCTTTTAATAGGCACTGTGACAGGTGAGGGATTTAAAAGCGTACTTAAAATAGCACATTTAGGCTGTGGTTCCATGTGCCTTTCTGCAGTAGTAGTAATGTTGGTTTAAGCAGCTCTACCTCAGCTAATTGTTCTCTTTCCTGTCCCACCCATTCTGTTGTGTTCATGCAGCTGTTGGCGCAGATGTGAGACACAAGATCAAGCTGAAAAACAATTAATTCTTTTCCCTAGATTATTTTTCAGCCAAATCAGTTCTCCAGTCTGGTTTATCAGAGGGCTGCACAAAAATCTGTGTGGTCCTATTGGAGTGGCTATAGAAAACTGATAATTAATAGCCTTGGACAGTTTAAACAGTACTGGTGAAAAATAAGAAGATGCAGCCTAAAGTGGCATTGCATGTATTTATGAAGAAACTGTCAGAAATCACAAATATTTGAATTTTATGCAATCAGTGAAGAAAGCCAGTTGAGGAAAGATATGAAAGGGCTGGATAAAGGGCCTTGAAAGTGATGTAGTTTATGCTTGCAACTTTAGAAAAGTCAGAGCTAGGGAATGAAAGAAAGGGAAACCAAAAACCTTTTTAAAATATGTAATTTTCCACTTTCTTAGAACTAAAGGAAATATTATGCCACAGTTAATTCTGTACAAACCAAACTCCAAAAATTGAACCACGTAAATGGCTAGTATCTCTATGAAGTTGTTAGTTATTATTCTAGTTAGTTATTATTCTAGAGAATAGCCTGTACTTACATCTCCCAAAATTCAATGGTTAAGTTCTATCTTTGTATCTTCCCACCATACTGACTTATTTAGGATAGGCCAGCCATGAAACTGGAAGAGTTACATGCTGAGAATTCCTTTGGTCTGAGGAGTTTGCACCCATTGTAGAGACAGTCTCAGCAACTCTTCCCTTTCCCTGCAGCATAGAAGGCATTATGGGTGTAGCTGGGAAGAAAGCGGGTTTGCCTGTGTTACTTTCTCACATTATTTCCAAACTGGTCTATCACACTCTTGAGGCTCATGTGAGTTTTGCTCAGTATATTCTGCTTAGAATGGTTACTGTGCTTCAGTACTCTGCCTGTCTCAGCTGTTCCCAGGAGAAATTAGATGCAGCTCTGAATCTAGGCCCGAAAGTGTGCACAAAATCCAATAAAGTTAATGAAAGTTAACTCACACATGTCTGAGAACAGTAGTTGTTCCTACCAGTTAGAGGCCATATCCTGCTATTGTTTCATATATCAAGCCCCTATTGAAGTCTCTTCTAAAAAATCTTGTACAAAAAATCATCTCAGGATGTGATACCAGCCAGCAGACAAAAGGTCCTCACATGTTATGTTACTGGAATCCTGGCCCTGTTTCATATATTTGAGCTATGTTATAATTTCACCATACTGTGAATCCAATCTGTGTTATTTTAAAATTAACATTGTTTTACAGGCTTTTTTCACTCTTCGCAAATTTAAGGCTTGGTCCTGTTAAACCATCTGTGCACTGCAAAACTGGGCATGAGTTTGTTAAAAAAAACCCACACCACAAAACAGCCAAAACAAATAAAAAAACCCACCATGTATTCTAAAATGTTATTTGTCAAACTAAATATCTAAGACTGGACAGTTATTTAACCAGAAATAAAAACATTAAATGTGTCAGTGGAGTCAGAAAAGTTACTTAATTAAAAACATAAGGATCAAAGCACTTGGAATAAATGCAAGGTGAGACTAGTAGCAGCTTTTTCACGGAATTCTTTTCACTTAATTCTGTGAGCTGGAATGTTATTGCATTATGTTAATGCAATATCCTATCCGTTTGGAATGTATTTTTCCATTGTACAGTGTTAAAAGAAGCTGTAGCTTACATAGCTGTATGCTCAGTATAAATTCATCATGATTTCATTGAGGTCAGTGGAGCTACAGTGATTTATGCTAGCTGATACATTAATAATAAGCCTTAGGACATATTTTTTTGACATGGCTGTTTGTAGTTTGTCTCCTTCACCAAATGTTTTCTACTACTGTAGAGCAACCATATGTATTAGTAGCATTTCTCATTTCTGGAGAGTCTGAAGTGCTAGCTTGAGGTTTAAGTTAATAAATTTAGGACACAACAATTGTGGTGTATTAAGAAAAAATGCAATAATTAATTTTCAAATGAATTAGTAAATGCGAAGGATAGAACCAAAGCAATTGCTGAGAATTAAAAATCTCATCAGGACACCACAGTTATGTGCCTATTTGTAAGAACTGCACTAGATCTTTAACCATCCCAAGTGGGCAGCACTTGGTTTTATATATCTCATTTGAAAAAACCAAAATGAGACTTTAATGTAAATGTAGTTAATGCAAGGAGCAGAAATTTCAGAAAAGAGGGCAATGTTAATTGATGAGGATTACAGAAATGCTCCCATGTAAGAAAGGTAGCAGGCATCAATTTTGATCTCCATTTTGATGTAAGATTGTGTTAGGTGTCCTTCTTCAGATGTTATTTCATTTTCTTGTGTGATGATTTAATTTCTTCTGGCTGCTGCTTTTGCTATGTTTGTGCACATTACCTAGCATACGATGTGAAGGAATTCCACCTCCATTCCTGTAACGGCCATTTCTTAGCTTAGGTTCATGCTCCCTTGCTCTGGTATTTCACACTGCCCAGACAGCATTGAAGTTGTCATCTCTCTGCTCTGTTCTGAGAAATGAGATATACTGTTCTTTCCTCCAGAGACTGAAGAACTTTTTTCTTTAATCTTTGTGAGTAGCAAAAAAATCAGTCAATCCTTCTGCTTGCCCTTTACCATCCTCACTTCTCTAAAAGAATGCGTTAATCTTAAAATGGCCAAGAACCACTTCTACAGTTCCAGATGGGAACATCTAATCTCTTTATATCGCATGCTTTTAATCATGCCTCGTGAAATGTTTTGGCTATTGTTTTAAGAGAATGTTCATTAGCTGCAGTATACTATTGTAGCTTATAAAAATATGCATGTCAGTCATAAGTATTTTTCCTTCTTCAGCTTTGTAGCATATTCTTATTTATTGAATGTATTTTTTTCCTTTTTTGCTAGAAGCATTAACATTCTTTTTACTCAATGCCTGAATTACTTAACCTTATATCTTCCAGTGGCTCTGATCTGTACATGTCACCCTGAATGTCATGTCGATCCTCCTTCCTGTGACTAGTTTTATAAAATCACCATTTATGTCACTTTGGTGCACTTCATTTTTCTCTTTTTCTGTGCAAAGAAAAAAACCTGACAAATGCCAGTGTCTTGCCATAAAGGTGCTCGCGCTCCAGCACTATCCACCTGTAACTGCTAAAAGCACTAGATACATTGTCTTTGAAAGAGCCTAGAGATAAAAATAGAACAATAATTAATAGCAGATGGTACCCTTTGTGGCAAAAAGCCAGCAGCACTCCAGCAAAACCTTTCTCATTGCAGTTGTTACTTTCATCATCGGCAATTTCCAGTAAGGCAATTTCCTCACGGCCCTTGGGAGTCCTCTCTCCCCCTCACCCCTCTTTGCTTTCACATATTCAGTCCTGTAGATTTTTTTTTTCTGTTTAGTGTGGTAGCAAAAGCCAAACAGCTCCTGTAGACCACATCCATAACTCTTTTGCATATCCATAAGTCCTTAGGGGAGACCAGCAAGCCTGAACCCCAAGTCCTGCAAGCTTCTGAATAAAACTGCATCTGTGGGAATTGGTAGCATCCAGTACTTCACTTGTTCATAGCTTCATATTCATAGTTTTATTGCTTCCTTTCTGTAGAATTCACATTCTCCAGCGTATTTTCTAATGTACTTTCTATTGCAAAAGTCAATTCTCCTTTCAAACACGTATAAATCAAATTACTGCAATGAAGTCAAGAGAAATTCACCATTACAGAATGTTGATTTCAAAACCAGGCCTTGTAAACCTGTAGGTTCCCCTGTAAATTGATGAATGATTTGTCTGTTCCTGGGTCTCCTGAGCTAGCTTCTGCTTTCAAGGAAAGTGGTATTTATGTGGATACACATCCATGCATACACAAGTTCTACTGAACAAAACTATGCATCTTCTCATCCTTCTTATCTCCCACACTTGTATTCTCATGCTAGGGAGGCGCCTTCAGGCTCTCTGCTGGTGGTGATAATTTTTGTCAGTTAGTTAATGTATAAAATAAAAAGCAGCTGATAAACATGCAAGCTTCAACTAGGTTTCACCCAATTCTTGGCATTGTAGTGTTAGCCCCCTTGTGCACTCTTCCCTTCATTTGCTATTTCTGATAGTCTTATTTTTACATTATCTATATAACTCTGTCTTATCGGACATTGCAGCCATTAAAGACAGACCTTTTGTTTTTAACATGATCATTATTAAAATAATGTAAAAATATTTTAAAAGAGTGAAGTAAATAGTATTTCTTCAAATATGAAAGAAGTCACAGCATTCAGGAAGCACTGTCGCACTGATATAAAACGTGAAGGTACAATCTTTAACATACAGAAATACCTGTGACCATCAAGACTTGTGACTGAGCTTTGATTTGGATGTTTGTTTCTCTCAACGCTTTCTTCATGGTGAATGTTCTAATAACCTACTGACTGTCAGGAATTGCACAGGGGTAACATGGTTTGATTTAAACACTGTACAGTTCATTTGAGGAGGTGACCATTTCCTTGCAGAAAAAGTAATTGAGATAATCCTTAACACTAAAATGATATCCTTCTGTTACTTTGACTGAAAAAAGAACCCCTTTGCTTGTCTATTTTCAAGTAGAACTATAAATATTTTGATCTGTGGCAGCAATTACAAATGGTATTCTTTATCTGTTACCATCTCCCTTGAAAGTGCATCTTTATAATAATTCATTTGTTTGGTTAGCATTTCTAAAGAGCATTTCATGATTGTAAGAATCATTGTGACATACTTGAGGAGAAGCCTAACACAGTATGTCAGATCTGAGGAACTCTTGCTGAAATATTTCAGGGCTATTGTTTCATGGAGTAAGTCCTTACAGCTAGCATTCAGTTTATATTAGGGACATAGAAGAAATTTAAAAGTAATTTCATAAAAATTCCCATGTTTTTAACTTTCTGAAAAAAAATTTTAAAATTCAAAGTCTGAATTCTCTGTTTTTCTGTTGCTTAGTTGGTGTTTGTTTTCACAGGCCAAAGTCCCACTGTACAGTGTCATCACATTCAAATCCTGCGGTGACCTGTAAGTATCTCACCTCTAAATTTTATATTGTAATAGAACAGCTGCAGAACTATTGTGAACACCTCATGGATACTGAAAATGTGTCTTTTGTTGAACTATCATTAGGCATTATATATTGGGGTGTAATTTGTCTTTTTATGTTAAATGCATATAGTTCAAGCATGTATGCTTATAGTATAATACACCTACAGTTATAAAATCTACCTCATTATAATCTCATTCATTGCATTTTAAAATGAAGACTCACAGCTTATCAAATCTGCTTCTAACTGTTTCTAAAGGTACCCTTACTTTAAACCTTGCTCTTTACCTGGTTAAATCAAAACTGAAAGTTCTCAAAGAAAAATATTACATTTGCCCTTTGATGTACAATTACCAAGTGTTATATTTTCAGAGTAAAAAATGGATAGCGTATTATTTTATGAGTCCACTAACTAATAGTGAATTAGAATAAAACTCCTGTGGGAACACATTTGACATTCACATGAATAACAGATGAGTTCATTATGATCCCCTGCTTATAAAAGAATGGCAAATGAATTCATAATTATCAAACATTTTAAAATAACACATTCCCCCAAAAGATACAATTCTGCATTAAATACCCAGCTGTAGTTCAGCTGCAGGGCTTTGAAGAACCTGAAATGAAATGATAGCACAGCATATAGCTGAAACTGAACGGCAGACTGATGATTTGGTCATTTACCACATTCTTTAACTGCTTGGTAGCCAAAGAAATGAAGATTCCTATTCTATTTAATGTGTTTTAATTCTGAAAATTTTAGATTAATCTTGCTTCCAAAGCAGAGAATACAGATTAGATACACGGTGCATGAAAGGATTATGCTATGTACAAAAGGAGGATTACAGGACATATGGCTCCTGACATGTACTCATGTTGTAAGTGCCAGTAGGCATCTCATTTGAAATATATATATTAGAGCTGAATTTTGTACGGCTTTTTATTGATGGATGTGTGGTTGTATATACAACAAATACCATCCAGGACAGTTATTTTGGTAGGAGTGACATCCTCAAATACTTGCCAAGCTGTCATATCAGCATACCACTGACAGCCTGGCAGGAGACAGCTCTTCTATGAATTGTAACCTCTGCCCTGTGGTGACACTAAGTGCATAAGGGTCCCAAAGGTTGCCTTGTCTGCCAGACAGAGAGGGAAGTTAAGAGATATGAGAACAAAGTTCAAAGAATACCAAAAAAAGGACTTACAGAGGAGGAGAAGGGGGGGATAAGGAAAATCCTGTGCTTTGAACTGCTTGCACCAAGGACATAAACAGAAAATGGATGAGGAGTAAGTTCCATGTGAATATAAGGAGGAACTTTTTCACTGTGAGTGGGACAGAGCACTGAGACAGGCTGCCCAGAGAGGCTGTGGAGTGTCCTTCACTGGAGACATTCAAACCCGCCTGGATGCATTCCTGTGTGATTTAGTCTGGGTGATCCTGGTTTGGCAGGGGGGCTGGACTAGATGATCTTTCGAGGTCCCTTCCAACTCCTAAAGTTCTGTGATTCTGTGACATCAAATTAAGGTGGTTCTAAGTGCTATCACTTTACAAGTGCTGCATCACTTTAGGAGATTCTCTCCCCTAATCATGTATATGATCTTGATAGAGATCTTCACCTTTATGGAGGTAGAGTGAAGATGATTGGGATTTTCTGTATGAATTCTGGTCCCAAGTGTAGCCCTCCTTGGTTATCCAAGGAAAAAAGGAATAAAGAAAAAATGCTATACGTGATTTCTGTATTCCTGTCCCTAATGTAGAGGTAGAGAGATATGTGAAAGACCTTGTGTGTTTACAGATTTTAAAGTCACATCGTTGCCATGTTTTCCCGAGTTCTCTTCTCCTTAGCAGCAGCCCAGGGTCTATCTATGTAGCCATCAACTGTTGTCATGCTGACATGAGAAAGAAAAGAAGCCACATTAAATATGATCATATTTGTATTTTACTCAGAGGTCTGAAGCTGCAGTCCTTTATGAGGTGGACTTCATGACAAACCTAGGTTGTGTGCTTGAGAAAAAGTGCTATAAAAGCAAAAATGCAGAGCAGAGAGGGAATAGAGAGGGAAGTGTCCCAGGATTGTGGAGGGTGAGGGCCATGCTGTACAGTCACAGAGACTAGAAATGGATTAACCAAAACGGAATTCTGTGACATAATACTACACTTTTCTAGTCCTACTTACAGAGTTCTCAAAAATAAAATATCAGGAAAGCCTTTTGTGACATCCAATGTTTGTGGAATTATTTGAGAAACTATTAAGATAAAATTAGTTCTTTCTGCTTTGGATCAAGAATCACCAGATAAGCTTCAGAAGTTGCGTAGCTGCCATTGGAAGAACATGATTCATGCACTGCTGATTTACATTGCTTTTAATTTTAAAAGCCTATTGGCACTGATTGAACTTCTGACTTGATCTAGGGGGGTAGAGTTTGGATATATGTTCAGACAACTGGTGCTGAGCTGATGCTTCAGAGGAAGGTGAAAAATGCTGAAACAGAAATCAAACAGATAAAAACTAATTGTGCATCAGGGAAACTAGCTCCTTCCTGACTCCTGTGGATTGCTGGCTGAAGTATGTGGTTTCGTTACAATTATTGCCTTAATGCAGAGTTTCAGTTCTTATGAGCCCCATGAGGACAATGAAAGAAACCTGTTCTATCTGCTATGTATGGAGTGAGTGGTATGAACCGTTGTATTCATACACAGATTTCAAGACCAAGGAGATAATAATAACCATTTGTGCTAACTGTCCTACATACATCTATTTCCACCCTGAAAGATAAATGAAAAGTTTGGAGGTTTGTTTTGGACTTTTTTGCAAAGCTGATATATTATGAATGCATTTCTTATGAAACTTAATGTCTCTATTTTAAAACATTTAACATCAGTTGGGAAGATAGTTACTTGTTTATACAGCTTTCAATATGATTCTGATTGTCAATATTTGAGGTAATTGTTATTATAAACAAGTGCATAAGAAAAGAAATGCTGTAATAACTCTTCCAGCTGATGACAATGGAAAATGTGTGTACTCTTCCCTTATGAACATCTGATGGTGTTATCTTCCTGTAACCAATTAGAAGTTAGGACATCAAAAGACAGTCTGCTTTAAAAACATCAGGGTCATCACTACAGTGTCCCAACCATATGTTCCCTCAGCAAAGCCACTGCTGGTCATCAGAAATGTCAGTGTGTAAAAAACTATCATGAAAAAACATTACCAGTGCATTAGATTGCAAGTGTTATTCCATGTTTGCTTTTAATTTGCTAGGTACAGAAGGGTGACCTGTTGCATCACCCTTCTGTGGAAAAAGGGAAGCCACTCCATGAAGCTTGTAGAAAGCTGTAAATTAGTTACTTTTGACAAAATCAGACAACTGTGGTCACTAAAATTCCTTTTGGAAAATTAGGAAAGGAAAAGGGATAGAAAGGCATTAATACTTGGAGTGGGTGCGCCCTGACTAAGAGAATCAGAGGAGCAGCAATCTCTGAGAAGGGAAACTTGATACAAGTTTTACTTTATTTTTAAAAGGAAACAGGTACAATTGTGAGGAGATCTGAATAATTAATAGTAGGATTAAAGTCTTCACTTCAGAATGTGCTTACCGTAAGACAAGTCTCTATCTGAATCATCTCAATTTGTGATATGTTGTCTTGCAGCAGATAACAAAACATGTTTGTTCTAAATCTTATGAAACAGTAATTATAGTAAGTAAAGGCGATTGGCAGTGATTGAAATACTAATAATACACTACATTTCAAATGTTTGTTTAAATGACCTCAGCCTGTTATTTTATTGCTAGAGAACAAACCTCTCTCAAATTGCATTTGTCTACCACTAAAATACTCTGATGGTATACACTACCCAAATTAAGGCTAATTGCTAATAATTTATTCACCAGAAGGTTTGCTATTATCAACCTTGTTTATGTAAAAGGGAGATTAAAAAAAATTCTCTTTCTTGCAAACTGCTGTGCAAATTTCATCTGCTCTTATTAGATGTCATTATCTCATAGGAATGATATGAAATTCCTCTCATGACAGGAAAAAAGATATAATATAGGACTAATTTTATTTTTAGTTGGCAGAACACTATTTACATGTGATAAAACAGCAATATATTGTAAAGTCTTTCTGTTCTACTTCCAAGTAATTTGCCATAAAAATTCATGCCAAGAAAAGAATAAAGCTTTTGAATATAGTGTGTGTATACCACATATTTAGTAGAAAACATGTACAGATTTTTTTTTACTCTTTTTTTTTTTTTGCATTACCCCATCTTGTGGCCCAGTGGGTTTTGCTGCTCTGATTCACAATGTCAAGAACTCAAAGATAGGTTCATTAGGAAAACATATATATCCGCTGCATCTCTGCACTTGTATTAAATAATGTAAAATAACATCCTGGCTCTTGTGAACATGTGCTGTGTGAAATTTCAAAGAATGTGATTGCTCTAAGAACTATTCCTTTTAGCTATTATTTTGATAATTATATTTTTCATTAGACATATCTCACTGATTCTTAATTGTATTTTTTTCAGAGGATGGGGGGGTGTCTCTTAAGTGGTATTTTTACTTAGAAAATATAAAAAATAAAAAACGCTCCTCATCACTACTTGATGGCTTCTGGATGTAACTCCTTCTTTTTCCAGAGTGGTGTCTTTTCTCAGTAGCCCAATATACTACTCAGAGCTAACAGAAAAGATTAAGAGAATCCAGTTAGTTTCTTACCCTCTGTAATCAAGGAACTATATTCACTAGATGACTAGAATTAAGCTATATACATTATTACATTCATTATCATACAAATACATTTAAATTTCTTATTTATGAACTTGTACATCACTGCTTGTTCACCAGTGGCACAGGAAAATGTGTTAGTTTATAATTAATTTATTCTTGCTTGCAAGCACTGGAAATGAGGTACAATGTTTGGTATTTCAAACACTGTAGAGAATTTTAATATCCAATTAATTTATTTGTTTTAGTAGGCTGCTTGAAAACATTCTCTTTCTTTTTATTCCAGTAACTTTTTACTGATTTTCCTTCCCTACCCATGAAAACTAAATGCAGATATTTAATGTTTTAGATCATTTTCTTTCAGGCAACTGAATGCATGACTCTACACATTAAAATTCAGTAATTGCACTACCTTTCCTTAAAGAAGAAAATCTTGAGGAAGTAGCCATTCCTTTTCCAGAGATAATTTCACAGTTGTGGGGTATTGTTTTGTTTTCCTGTTGTTATTCTGCAGAAATAATTGGTTTTGTCCAAGGATTTTTGAAATCAATGGAAAGTTCATGGGCTTTGGATTGAGGTCTAAGGGCTGGAAGAATATATTTGTCCCTGTCACAGAGCCAGCCCAAAAAGGAGGGAGAAAGATCCCAGGTGTCCATGGTTCAACTCTCTTGATCTCAGCACGAATTAGAGATGTTTAGTGGCAGTGTGTGAGTGAAGAACAGGGCATGGGATGCTCCCATAACTACCCCACCTTTCCATCATCATTAAGCCCGGACAAGCCCTGAGTGGTAGATGCAGGGGCCAAACCCAAAAATCTCCTTCCGGTGGCAATGGACAAGCGAAGTCTGACTTGTACTGCCTGAGCCAGGCAAACTGGGAAGATGTGGTGCCTGCCTGAGCAGAGGAGCAGCTCCTGGGTGCTTGGCCTGGGGAGAAACCCTTCCTGCACAGAAGTGCGTGAAGGGCTGCGGAAGGGCAGAGCTCCGCCTGCTGTTAAATTTCCTTTATTTTCAAACACTGTCAGAGTGTTACAAAGCAGCGCTGCGTGTCTCTGCCTATGCAGACTTTGCTGGAGAGATAAAAATAATCCATGACATAAATCAACTTCATTCTGCTTCAGGACATAATTTAAATACCTTCTCCTGGGTGTTCTTCCCTCTTTATAAAAGCAGCAAGTTCTCTTTCCAGCCTTCACACTCTAAATGTAGAAAATGTTTAATGAGGGACTCTGCAACAGTGAGGGTAGAGCCACCACTGCACAAGGATACAGGCAGTATCGACCAGGGTCGCACTGGCAGGAAACGGAAAGGTATTTTATAAAGGCCCTTGAGTATTTCCTTTCCCAAGATTGCAGGGCCAAACTGTTGCTTGAATTTATGAACAGAGCTGGACAAAAATTTTGAATTATTTTAAAATTCCTAGAGTAACAAAAGTTTGAAAGGACTGGGACCATTTTTGAGATTACATTGAACTGGACAAATAGTCTCAAGTGAGATAATATGAAAAAGATGCAAACATGTTTTCAGTTTTTAAAGGAAGTATTTTAACATTCTTAAAATGAAATTTTTCATCTTTTGAAACTGAAATATCATTTCTACATTAATCTAATTTTAGAAGTTTGTTTCTTAAATGGCATGGAACATTTTATTTTTAAGTAAATGTAATATTTTGTTTACCCCAAATTAAAATTACTTGGATTTTATTTTGTAAGGAAAAAAAATATTGTATGAGCTGTATGTGAACTGAGGCTTCTCCTTACTTCCTTCTGACTTCTTGGTTTGCTTATTGAACTGGAAAAAACTTCACTTACTCAGCTCTATTAATGAGAAATTGTCCCAATAATTTTCAGGTGACTTGTGAAAAGACATTTTCTTACACCTCTGTTAGTGTGTAAGGATAATAGTTCCTCCCTTGGGCTGTACCAGCGTTAGACCTTGAGCCTTGCTGCCTACTCTGCTCTCCCTTGTTCTTTGGGATGAAAATGTAGCATGTGAGGATTTGTGATTTCAGCAGGCTGCACATGAACAGAAGGGTCTCTTAGTTCTGGTGTGATTGTGGGATACCTGCCTAATGTATCATTAGCTCAGTATACAGTGAGTAGGAGACCTTACTGGTCATGGGTCTTTCACTTCATGTTTTCTCATGTTCCTTGTTCTCTTGTCAGTCAGCAGTTCATTTCAAATAAATACATTTATAATTTTCATGTAAAGTTAACAGAGCAGGAGATGGGAACTCCAGGTGCCCAGTCAGACTCTCTCTGTTTTTCAGATTGATCTGAGCAACTCAAAGGCTGAATCATAAGATGTGGTATTCTTCTCCCATTGTTTGTCTTGACACTGTGTGGCTGACTTGGAAGGATGCTTAAGGATTTCAGGTGTTTTGCTCAGTCATCACTGTCACTACACAACACTGTGGACCTTTAGAAGCTTGGAAACCTGATACAGTTTCCAAGAAAAGCTTAGCAGACCTTTTCTGAAGAAATTAAGTAGATAATGAAGTTCCACATGTCTCCCTTCAGAGCACCACTGGAGCGTGTATGTATGTGACTATAGATTTATGTGTAGGATTCCTTTCTCTCATATGGTAGTTGGTGGGTGTTGTTGGGTTTTTAATTTTTTGTAATTGTATTTTAAAGAAAATTTAATAGGGTTGGCAAAACAGCTAATAAGAGTTTGCAATCTGAAGAGAAAAATGAGCAAAAAGAGAGAGGAAGGGATCACTGTCAGTGTAGTTCCACAGATGGAGAAGGGGCCAAGCCTTAATTCGGTGAAGTATGGAGGCAGAACCTGATTTTTAGCATTTCCAAATGTGTACATTTCAACATAGTCTGTTTAAAGTGGTGATGCTTTATGCCTACACATTTCTAATTTTAACTGTTCTAATTTATTTTTTTTTACTATCAAAGAGTGGGGCTTTTATAGTTTCTGTTAAAATTGATTTCTTAAATACAGCAGAACATCTCTATTCTCAGCAGATTTTAACTTTTTTCATAGGTATTTTCTCCCAAAAATTTTACTGCAGCTGTTCAACTGCACAGAGAAGCAAGGAGGGACAGATTTACATACATTGACTGGATGTGCTGAGTTTTCAATACAAAATAACAGGGATATTGTGTTGCATCAAAGTAAGAGTCTTAGCCTGGAAGGGGTATTTCATTAACATTGAACATAGGCACAGCATAATGGATCTTACAATTGCCTGGACTGTTTCTGCATTCCTGTGTTCTTCAGTATTCAAGTGCCCAGCATAAACAGAGTCATGGGGTGAAACCTCAATAGGGAGTGGTCTTGCAATCAATAGGAAGTCAGAAAAACGGTACATTCGGGCTGCTCGTCTTTGTCCACGGCTATGGTAGTAGCTTGAATTAAGCGTGGAGGAAGAGGTTTAGTCCTCACATGTGCCTTGACACACTCTAGTGGCAGAAACTTGCAGTGCCATTTAGGCAATGGAGTCCAGTCGATTTCTTTTTTGACGCGAAGCAATGGTTACAGTGGATGAAAATGTAGGTGATCCTTACTGAAAGTAACCTAGCAGTTCACAAACTACTGTTCAAGTCCTGTGCTTTTACAAAACTTATATTAATTTTTATGTTTTAATACAAAATACTGATTCAGGAATATCATCTGTTCAGCATTTGTAGTTTTGAGCAACACACCCTGACCTGAGCCACTGAGGTATGGCCATGGTATTTATGCAATATATCAAAGTCAATAAACAGCACATGTCCTCAAGTCCTAGGCTCTTATCCTTTACTGATAATGCATATAGATCTTGGGAAACATAATCTTTTGACCACCATTAATAGTAAATAACCACATAAATAGAATAACCACATAAAAATATATATTTATAGCTAGGCTCTAAAACCAGTGGTTTTTCTTATCAAACTAATCATAAATGATTCAGGCTTTTGTATTCTGAGAAGACATAATGGACCATTTGGCTGCCTCAGTTCTCTTTTCATTTTTCCCTTCACAGAGCTACTCTGTGGCAAAATCCCTCAGATAATGAAATATCTAAATATATGCTTTATCATATATTTAGATATCAGCAGTTTTAAAGATAGCCCAACCTATGGTGTAGTGTTTTCTCCAGGATCAAGAACACAATACTTTTGGTTTGGCTGTGGGCTTCTGCTGACCCTCTAGCCTCATTGCAGTTACAGTTTGAGTTGCAGTAGGATGGAGTATCTTTTTGTGTTTTACTGCAATTCACACACTAACATGACTAAAGGATTTTGCATAGCACAACTCAAAATTTCCCTTCCTGAGGAAATTTTGCTGTTTTGAAACTCATTTGGTTGCATCACAATGAAAACAAAATCCTGTTTCCTGCAAAACAAAAAAGTAGAAACATTTCATTCTGATTTAATGTTTGAATTTATTATTGTTGCTTACACAACCCAAGCAGATTACATGTATCTAAGGCTCTGACTGTTTTTTCTTCCTCATTATTCTCTATTTTAGGGACTCCTGCTATACTTTCCTTGGCTTAATATCACCACAGGTTTCCTCTGCAGTAAACCTGTCTGCTAGTCATGGTGGGGGGCTCTGTGTACCCATATTTCCCATTATCTTTCATTCTCTTTTTGCTAAGGATCTGTGCCTTTTCCCACCTGACATTCAGAGCCATTGCCATCACATTGTATGTTAGATGACTTGTGCTCAGACGTGAAGCAACTTTCAAGTCTTGCTTTCTGGTTATCATAGATATTTTAGACAGGATCTTGCTGCTCTGCCTCTGAGGCTTTTTAATGTTTTTTTAAGAACTTTTCTCTTTATATGGGTAAGTTACTCTAATAACAGTAAATCTAAATGTTCTGTCTAAATGCAGATACTTCCATGAAAATATGTCTTTCCCCCAACTCCCTGGAGATGCTTGCTTTTGGAGTGAGTAGTTTTTAGGCTGCTGCAACTCAATCCTAAATATTGAAAAGATGCTTACCCAAAGTTAGAACTGGAGTGAACAAGTAAATCTCCCATTGAAGGCAACAAGAATACTGCCAGTTTACACTGGGAATGAAATAGACCTTGGGTTTTTTTGCATCCTTGTTTGAACTATCGTCCTAAAATAGCATTGTCAGACTAGATATATCACAAATTTGTAGCTATGTCATAATAATTATGTCATCATTAGTGATTAGATCAGCTTTAGAGGTTTTTTTCTTTGTCCTGTTGCCAAGTTCCATGAGGACACATGCTGTGAGTTAGATTGGAGCTCTGAATTCTTTTTTTGTGTGGAGTGGAGAAGGAACTTCCAACTCCAGGCATCTGTTACCAATTCATACATATCTATGTGCAGCCCTATTTAGGTAACACATTGTTTTTTTTCTCACTGTTCTGTAGTGATATAACTAGATACAGAATGGCATTTACCATTTTCTGGGAGTTGTGCTATCTGGACATCTGTGCTCCTGGTTAGCATAGCTGAGAGGGCCTAACTTTGGGAACAACTCACTGCTCAGCTAGTTAAGGCAGCACTCTTCAACTGTCATGGTTCTGCCCCCAGCCGGGAGCTGATCTGCTTGCAGAAGCCACCCCTGCAGCCCCCCTCCTCCACCAGAACCTGTCCACCAAAACTACAACACAAATGTGTGTCTCATGTATCACAGGATTATAACTATTCCTTTACCTTGCTGTCTGCTACTTTTTGATCTAGACCCTAATCTAAGCAAGGAGTAAATCATGTCATAAGTAAAAATAAGAAAACAATGGATCCAAAGAATACTGCCTGGAAAGATTCGATCGCTTGTATATAATGAAACATTAGTAGTTGCCTAATGTCTGGACTTTGTAAAGCTGCAGCATGGAAATTATCTCCTGGCATTCCCTGATGCAATAATCTGTGTTGAACTATTCAACTTTTGATAATTTATGTGCTTGCTTTGTCCATCTTTGCATTTTAAACTTAATGTCAGATGACTCTATCATTTATTTTTACATCTTCTTTAGGCTCAGATTATAAATAAATGAACGTTTGAGTATTGCATGTCAGTGTCTTAAAAGTCCCTCAGGGACTTGATGGGAGGGTGTCTTTCTGTCTTTAAGATAGAAATGGTCAGACTTGGAGCAGAGAAGTTATAATTTAGAGAAGGCTAGAAAATATGAATAGCTTCCATGGACACTGGCAGAAAAATTAACTAAGCATATAACTACCTAACCCAATAACCTTTGGGCAAATCATCCCAGTGACATCCCAGTGTCCTCTGGAGCAGTCAAATGGATATGACTGTTCCACACTCAGAACAAGTTTGGGTTCCAGAGAAATATAGCTCTTTTCCCTGCCAGTTTGTGGAGTCTGGCTGACAAATCTTCTACCTGGTATGCCCAGACCAGATTTTGCAGTGCAGATTTTACTAACCAGATTATTTGTTATTTCTTTGCAAGGTGAGAAATTAAGCTTCCTTCTTTCTTCTTTCTTTAAAAAATCACCAAATAAAGATATTTTGGGCTGCGATACTAAAAGTTTAGTGAAGTGGCTATGGTTCCATTCTTCTACTTGAAGGTACTAATCCTGGGAGGCTTAGATGGGAGGTTTTAAATAGTTTTTCCTTCTGTTTAAACGGTTTGGTTGCCTTCATGAAAAAGGCAAGTTTAGGTTAAAATTTAGGTAATACACTGTAACAGTGCAGAGGGAAGCCAGTGTATTGCAATGTAAAAATTCTGTGAAGTGACTCATTTGTTTGCCCCATGATTCTGTAAAGTCACCAGATAGACAAATGCATTATTCAGATAGAGAACTGGAGACAGAGGTTATGTGGTGCCTAAGGCTATTCAGTGAGTCAAAGCTGAGCCAGGGTGAAGTTCCCATTTTAGTGTGCCTATTAATAACACCAGCACAGACAAACTACTTGAAAGAACTAAATTTGGGGGCATGTCAGCATGCCATGTATCAGGCTGAAATATAATTTGTTTCCATCTAACTCTAAAATGGTTAAATTATTGGACATAAATATGACTAGATCAGTATGTTGTCTCATAGTTGGTGGTAATAATCTCTTTCCTCTTTCCCAGCTAGGGCCTTTTGTTTTTCTTTTTGAAACAGAATAATAATTTGTTTCAACCCTTTTATGCCTTCAGATTTTGAGGAGCAGACAACTGAATACTGCATCTGGTATCAAGAAAGACAAAGTCATAGCATAAATGAGAGACAATGTTAATAGAGCCAGGCTTTGCCTGCATTGGTTGTCCTTGTTAAAAATAGTATTTACATTTAGTAGACTGTTGCTGCGTCAATATATTCTTTGAGTTTGTATATTTTAACTAGCTTTATCTAAACCTAGTGGCTTTAGTTACTAACAGAAAGAGGAAATGATATCATGTAATGAGGAGAAGTCAGAACTAGGATTTGCTAGATGTCATTAGTATCTCTCCATGACTTGCCTTAGTGAGTTGGGCTTGGGCTTTAAAGAAGGAATACCAATTTCAGATGCTTTTGCTAATAGTTCTCCTTCTCATGATTGCTGGCCTCATCATCACATGTAGTAAACCCAAAGTCAATCAAGAGTCAGCAAGATCAGAGAAACAGCCGCTAGAGCTGATTAAGGAAGGTTTGACAGATTTGATGGGGAAGGATGAATCTATTGCAGCTGTGTGTAACTGAAGCCAATGTCTACAAAGCCAAAAGATGGTATCAGGGACTGTAGCTATCTATCTTACCGACTTCAAAGCATTATCACTGAAATTCATGAAAAGCTGACAATGGTTTGTTTTCTCAGCTAGTTCTAAGGAAAATTACTATTATGCTTCAACTAAGTCAGTCTTTATATAGGTAACATTTTGAAGTATTCAGCTTACCTATTTCAACAATTTTACTTATTTTTGGCAACAAATTAGGTATCTTAAATGCCAGAAATCCAGTCTTTTTACCCAATGGATATATTTCTTTTCAGTGCAGTTAAGGTAAAATTACCCAGTGACAGCAGTTGAATTGTTTCTTGTAGCCACTGTTTTATGTGGCCTCAGACATGTCATCTTTAAAAGGTCTCTCTGATATTTTGTACTCCCTGTTGCTGCTGTGAGAGCTCACTGCCTTACAATCTCAAGGTAATTTAAATACCTGAATATTATGGAATTTGCAGTGACTGATTCCAGTTTTAGAGATGAAATTTTAGTCGTAAATTCTGCAAGGATATATCTCAAAAGTTAATTTGAAAAGAAAAGCCATACATTTCTAAAGGTGAATTGCAGCAGAAATGCTGATTTGTTGAAGTCTACCTAGTACCTTCTCTTTATTGATACAGCAGCCTGTGAAAGGCCTGTGTCACACACAAGTCAAACATACTGTAGCCTATATGGCAGTTGTGGAATCTACACAGAAACTGAGTTATGATACTCTGAAATTCTTTTGACAAAAATTTTAGCTTTGGTGCTTGCAGACAAATCGGTCCAGATCAATACTATAGTCTCTGTCTCTCATCCATGTGGCATTCAGTTCCATTTTCTTTTGGGGAAAAGGGAAGTTAGGGTCTCATGGTCTCAGTCTTTCCCTCCCCCCACAGTGAGGGCAGCCTGTTGCACTATCAGGTCAACTTGTTTTTTCAGCAAATGAGGAAAAATCTTAACATGAATTTTTTTTTTTTTTGCATTTGTTTATATTTAGAATATATTCAGCATACACTAATCTTTGCAGCTTCATAACAGATTTCCTAGATTCTTCAGAATATCAAGTAAGATATTTGCTCTGTTCATGCTTCTCTAATTCAAAGTGCTAGTTTCATTTGTGTGTCTCTGAGGCTGATGCTATCACATGGATGTTATCTCAGTCTTTGTACAGAGATACAAGTTATGTCAAAAGGAGCAACATCTGCTCAAGTAAATTATAGCACCTATCCATTCAGTGATGCAGTACATGCAGGAATTGATTCTTATCTCACTTACATTAACATATATCACAGTGACCTAGAAAACAGTCCTGGAGCAATTATAGTGTTGCAGCAACTTGAAAAAACAGACAGTGGTTTTGGTAATTGATTATGGCCCATCTTAGAAATAAGATAGGATTCTTGCTCCTATCTCACTGTTTCAGTGTATTCTCCTAATTCTAGTTGCTATGCTTGATTTATATCTGTTTGTTCTTGGGCCAACATTGTAATACATCTTAAATAATTAATTTCCCTGATTACATCTTTACCAATCCTTGCTCATTGTTATGATACACAATGATGTTTCTGTATAGTGATATATAAAATATCAATATATATAAAATATATTATATTCCAAACAGGGAGTCACCCATACTTATAGGATACCATCAGTGCAACACTGTCTCTAGTGTTTTTATCTTTATGGCATATTATAAAGTGGGTTTGTCTTTTCCTCAGCTGTATCACATTGGGAAGGGTTGCGTGGAAGCAACTGCACTTTGCTTGTCTGCCTATCTCTTCCCACCCTCCTCCCAGGATGTTGTGTTACATCTCCATTCCCATGTTACTCCCACCTGCTGTCCATCCTTCCCAGGTAGCTTTTACAACCTACCTACCTGTGCTTCGCTAACCGTTATCAGAGGCAGAGATTGAGGTAAGAGCCAGAAGCAGTCCAAGGCCAACTCCTGCTGTGGGATGATGTGGAAAGAAATGGAGATGGGAGGGTCAGAGAGAAGTGGGCTATAGAGCATCTTCATGTTTCTGGGGCCACCTGTGAGAAGGCTGGGAACTGCTGGTGCAGCTGCAGAGGAGACAAAACTGAACTGCTTGGACTAGCCAAGCTAGTGCTTATCTCCTCACACACAAGTCTGCAGCTTGCCACTCCAGGCTGCTCCCTCATTGCTTATTCCTGCCTCTGATGAACCTTAAATTTCTACCACATTTCCTCTCGTATCTGTTACTCTGTGATATTCCCCCTCTAAATTGATGCTGCCTCCCAACACATTGTTAGCAAAATTCAATATATTCCTGGGTTTTATTGCAGAGGCCTCTCCTCTGCAAGACTATTAAAATTCAGACCCAGTCCTTGAAGAATTCTTGTGCTATTCACTTTTTGTTGATGATTCGTCTTTCAACCTAGTCTCTCAACTGGATTTAATAGAATTAGTCTGGTGCAAAGTGATAGACAGGAAAAGTAAAACTGTTCCTTTAATTTTAATGAAGGGCTCAGCCATCTGATCAGGTTGTTGCAGTGTCAAGGGAGCTATTGAGACTATAAGCACTTTTAGTCTAGCCATTTACAGCGTAGTGCAGGACAAGTGAAACCTTTTTTAACAGAATTTTAAGCTAAAATTGAAAAGAATAAACTAAAAAAAAAAAAGGAAAGAAGTCAGGTGAAGAGAATATAACTGGTGAATTACCATGCTGTGCTCATGCACAACTTATTTATAATAACTTTAGTGTGTGTATGAGGATGTCATTAAAATTGGAAGGACCCACTTCTGTAGATTGTTCAAGTGAAGGAATAACTATGGTTTTGACTCATGTTCTGACTCTAGAACAAGTCTGGCTTCCACTTTAGCCATTGCCCTTATCAATATCCATTAGGCTTTTATAGGCAAGGACCATCAAGTGAGTTATGGAGTGCCTGGCACCATAGTTACTGCTGAATTATAAATTAGTACATTTATAGAGTCAATCTTTAATATCTTATGTGTAGCTGATTTAATGTATATGGACACATTCAAAAATATATTAACATAGCATGAGTCCATCCTTAGTTGGGAACATCCGTAGAGTTGCTAAAACCCATGGTTTCTATTCCTTCTCTAACAAAGATGGTGTTTTCCGGAGGGGTCCTGCATATAACCTTTTGTTTTATAAATAAAAAGTTAATATATCCTGGATGGCATCTTCTTTTTCATTATTCAGATTATTTCCTTTCTACACATATTGTGTAATAACATGGATTGTCTTTCTAATAATAATTTTTATCAATAGCACAATTTAATATTTTATGAAATGAGTCCAAACAAGCACCACTGGAATAGTTCTCTCTACAGCTGTATCACAGTATTGAGTTTTATCTCACTGCGTTCCCGAAACACTCAATTCTGCAGAGACCTGTCCTGCAGCAGAATTTCTTTCAACCAGCTTCTGTTTCTGCTGAGAATAACTTTTTTGAGAAAGGGAGAAACATGGGATCTAGGTTTACATGCATACTTTGTAACTTGTCTGATGGCATATTTGTTCCTCTGCTAACAGTAAACAATCAAATGCTCTGCTAGCTTTCAGCAAAACACATCCAGCCATACTAATGTCTTTCTTCTTGTTGTCTTTGGGAAATGTGTCAAGTCTCAAGATTTCCAGCAATCTGAGTGCTAACATTTGGGATTGAGTGTAAAACGGAACTAAGGCCTAAAGGGTTGATTCCTATTTCTCGTTAAGCTAATTTAGTATCAGTGACTTCAGTGAAACTGGGGCAGAGATTCACCAGTGGGAGAAGAGAGATCAGCCTTATGTTCAGAAGCACACAGACAACATCATAGAAATTCTCTCCAAATTGATGAGAGGCTTCAGAAGGAAAGCTACCATTTTCAGAGCTTCAGCCTAAATCTGTTGATACCAGCTAAAATTTTCACTTTTTGCTTCTAGTTATAAGTCATTATAGCCTGCATCATTTTGTTTTGTTTTAATTGTTTGCATATTGACATCAGAACTTTTTCCATTCTGAAAATTAAGCCTTAAAGACCTTCAGTCCACTCATGTGCATACAGAATTTCTCCCATCCCTCCAGCTGGTCTTATAAATTACTCAGGAAACATTAGCAAGCTAGAAAATGAGTAAAAATTTCTCACATATGGAAAAGGTGAAAGGTGAAGTTTGAACAAGTTCCTAAAATACTGTTTCAAAGTCTGTACTAACTTTTGTTTCTGCTGCCAGCTGTGGCGTCTAAGCATTTTGATAAGGTATATTAGGGGCTACAGTTACACTGTATGCTTTTGTCCGTTCTGGCAGGAGACACAGGTAGCTTTTGATTGCATATTCTATCTATCTGAAGGCCTCCCTCTAGTGCAAAGTCAGACTTTCTAAAACCTCTTCTAATAGGACAAAACACTCAGTTGCAGCCAAATATTTGGATAATGTACATTAAGCCCTCAGGGGAATTCTCTGTTTGCAATCATCTGAGCATGAAAGGATAAAGCATAAAGCAATTCCAGTTTTTTCTGAAAAGCCTGAAGTACCCGAAAGGACCTAAACAATCCCCTTTCCAGTTTCTGTCACCAGAGATTCACAGAATTTGGTTTGTACAATCATTAGACACAAACTATGCTCATCTTCCTGCAGCAGTATGTATAAGTAAAATGTCCCTGAGGACGTGAAACTATTTTTACAAATATTTCAACAAAATATTATGTTCTATAAAATTGTAATCTCACTCTTCTTGCAGAACTCACTTGGAGCATTTCTGTGAGCATAGATAAAAGGAACTGCGTGATAAAACCTATTCATTTTTAGTCCAGCTTGGTCTGCTGCATTGCTTTTCTGCTGTGTATGTCTTTGTAGTGTTAGCGCACTGCTATGTGGCAGCTTAAAGATATTATAGCAGCACTGATACACAGACAAGAAAGCTATGCACATAACTGTAAATCAGCAGTAGCAGGTCTGTTTCCATCTACCGTACATAAAACCATTCCCTGATTTGAATCATTTGCTGAGCTAAATAATAAGCCTCACAATATACCCAAAATAGGGAAGATCAGGCAATAGAAATATCCACAGTTTCAATCAGGATCACAAATTACACATCTCCAAAGGATGCTAAAACGTAAGGAAAAAAAAACCCCAACCCCTGGAACTGATCAAAATTAGTGTCAGTCATTGATTTCTAGAACACACAAAGAGACGGTGAGTATAAATGTGTTACTTACAAGTGCTGAGGATTTTAGGGAATGAAAATGGAGACCAGGAGCTGGAGACTGCCTGCCATGCCAGCAGTGTTGATTTGGAAGCGATGGACACAAATAAATGTTCAGCAAAGCTTAAAAAACTGCGATGCAAGGCTAGCCAAAAGTGTCCATGTCCTTACCGTGCTGTGGCTGGCAGGCAATCCGTGTCTGGGAGCCTTCAGTCCCTCTAATCAGGCTCTGGGGATTTTGTTTGCAAGAGAGATTGTCCTTTAAGTGATCAGTGCAGGAAAACAGAGAAATAAAGAGAAATGAGCAAATTGTACAAGGCAAATAGCTGCAGGTCTTTAGCATGCTCCCTGCGTTTTCCTGAGCTGCATCTGCAGTAGAGAAAATATCCCAAAAATAGCTCAGGCTGCCAATGACTTGCTGAAACCTGAGAAAGAATTGCTGAATTTAAAGATCTGGGTTGCTGTGGGTGTATGATTAAAGTGAGAAATTCCTGGCAGGAAGAACCTGGGATGAAACCACATGCTTAAGGAGTAACTTGTGAGTTCACTGGTATCAGAACATAAGCTGACCTCTGATTTCCCCCTCCTCCACCCAATGCCAGTTAACCCTTAAGAGTTCATCATGAAAGATGAAATATGACCAAAAAAAGAGTTCTTTTCAACTGTAGTATCTGTGATGTAGTCACAGTATTATATAGCATGCTGTATTTCCTAAATTCCAAAGCAGTCAGGCAAGCTGGTGTTTTGCAGAGGTCTTGGGAACTGCATGGTTCTAACTTCTGGAAAGCTCAGTCTTATGTGGGGTAAATACCCCCTGTAAGCTGATTTCAGGTGAGGGAGGGAGGCAGGGAGGAAGGAAGGGAGAGAAAGGATAACATAACTCTATAATGCTTCAAGAAATTTTCTGCAAATACAGACTTATGGAGAAAACATCAAGAACTGCCAGAGTCTGGTGCAGCCTTGGAGGAGACACTGGTATCACTGCTGTGCCCAGAACAAATTACAGTAGCCTAAGGACTACTCCAGGTTGTTCTGGTCTGTAAGTGTCCCCTATGGATTCCTTGTGTTTACACAGATCACTAGAGCATGGCATACTTTAGCCCCAGTCCTCAGCTTGCTCCTTGGCACTTTTTTAATGTTACTTCCCTGATTTAGAAGAGAACAAGCAGCAGTTGGCACAAAGCTGGGTACATTGGCTTGACACCAGTTAAGTTTCCCAAGTAGTGCCAAAAGTAATCCTCAGTAACCTATTTAGGACAGCATTAAAGCTGCCAGAGCGTGGACAGGGAGCTTGTCCCGACTTTTCTTTATACTGACACTGAAAAGGGAAAAAGCTTCAGCACTATAACTGGGTTAGATTCAAGCCACATGGATTATGAGAAGCTGCTGCTTTGGAAAGCAATTGTGCATCTGAGAAAAAAGCTGAGTATTGCCCTTACTTCAGAATGTACTTTTATTTTAGCATCAGTTTTTTAAGATGTGCCAAACAATAATGGCATCGTAGGGAGAACAAAGTATTTCATGTGCTTCAGCCATAGTGGTGTGTGCTCAGTTAATCATCCTGATAGGACTGTCCACTTCACACAGCAAAGCTGTACTTCTTGAAGAATATCTGAGCACTTTATCTTGAAGATGCTTTGTGCATGTGAATATATTTTATATATAGTTGTTGCAGTTTTACACTTGCAGAGACATTCTGTGGTGCTATGGAGTT
This sequence comes from Porphyrio hochstetteri, assembly GCA_020800305.1. NCBI lineage: Eukaryota > Metazoa > Chordata > Aves > Gruiformes > Rallidae > Porphyrio > Porphyrio hochstetteri. Next base: position 23,043,100 of record CM036917.1, read on the forward strand.
AAGCATTTGTCCTATGCGAATAAACAGGTGTTTAATTTGCACAGGTACAGGGGCAGCTCTGGAGAAAAAGGCCCATTATCAGCTCTTTGATCTATCTAGAATTCTAACTGTTCTGATCATAAGTGTTGTTCTAGGAGCTTGAAGAGTAGGCAATTCCTGAAGTAAGTTATTCATTTTATTTGTATTTATTCCCCAGCAGGCAGTATCTGAAGTACTTCTGCTGACCAGAAGAATTGTAGAATATTAGAAATTATGGCCTAAATAACTATGACTCATGTTGCAGCATTCATTCTCAGACAAAAGGCAGTAAGCACTTTGACATATCTAGTCTTGTTATATATTGTCTCATAAATTTCATGGTGAGCTCAAGATGTCTAATTACTAATCTGCTAAAAACTCCTAATACAAACCTCTGTTTTTGCCTCTGAAGCAGCACATGATAACGAAAAAGACTTTGTAGGCAGCTTTCTTGTAAGTTAATAAAACTTAAAGCCAGTAATAATGATGGCTAGTGGGTAATTCATCGTGTATGGTACACTGCTAGTGATATATCAGCGTGAGACTGTCATTAGAGCCTAGTGTGTTAGCAGATGAACTATGCATTAAAAAGTGAGATTTTTTCCCCCCACAAATGAGGTCATTAATGCAAACACTCTTTTTGTATGAAGAGGTTGCTAATGCAACACAATAAAGCAGTGCTTCATCTCAAACAATTGGAAACTTAATATTCCAAACTGTTCTCTCTTTGCTCCATTCTTTCTTTGTTGAATTTCCTTAGTACTGAGTCTAGATCATAAATTATGTATGTATGTAAGATAATGCATATTTTTGTAATTTTTAACTTACATGTAACATAGATAAAAGTGAAAAGAGCATGACAGAATTCTGAGCAGAGAACAGATGGGTGGTTTGGCATGGAAACAAAGCCGTTAGCATACATTTGCCATTCTATTGTGAAACACTAATGCTTATGGTGCCTATCAAATAGATGAAGAAAGTACATCTTCCACTAAGCATGATGGTTTATATCACGGTATCTCTAAACTATCTAACACACTCTTGAGAGCTAAATGTTTCAATGTTCTTCTTTTCTTCAGTTCACTGATTTCTTTAATATCATATAACTTGAGTTTTGTCTGAGCACGCAGCATACACAAAGTGCTGGCTTTCATCATCCTTGATTTTGCGGGAGAGAGGGGGAGAAGTACACGAAACTAGTGCTATCCCACCAGGACTGACTTAGTTTTAAGTCTGTTGTATAGTCTAGTGTAATCAATACATTGTCTGTATGCACATCAGGATTCAGATTGCAGCATCCAGTATTGTTTGAGAATTCTTGCCTGTTGGTTGATCTGGAGAAACAAAGTCCTGCTCCTACCAGTGTGGCTGTAAATGAGAACTCCGATACAGAAACTTGTTGAGCAAGGGAAACACAGGTGAATGATTTCCCACTTCACTGGGGCAGGATATCACCAAGTGTTTTTCCTATTCGACAGTCTCTTGTTCAGGGAGCAATTTGGAGCACGAACTTCAAAATTATGCCTGGTACATGTAGATCACTGAAGTAGGAAAATTTCCAGTGGATTGTCAGATAATTATCTTTGTATGACCGTGCTAGAATTGGTACAAAAATGACATTTTGCATTATCCAAAACTGTGACCACAATTTGAAAAGAAAAAAGCCTGCAAGGCCTGGTAAGATCAGTGCAAGAGAAAGAGCACCACACCTTACACTGCAATATGAAAACTTTAAGAATGAACTTGCCTGTAGTAACTTGGAGTTAAAAATAAAGACCAAAAGTCTTATGAGAACTTTCTGAAGTCAAATTATCAATAATCATTAAATTAATATCTCAACTTGGCTAATAGGTTGGAGAAAATCCTTGTTTAAGTAACATGAGGGAACACTGACCTTATCCTGGTCCCACTGAAATCAATAGGAAAACTTTTGATTCAGCATGCTACATGAGGTCCTAATTAAAGTTGTAAACTTGGAGAAGATCTGCTGGAAGTGTCTGTTAATGGTGAAATAATTAAGGCCTTGAGAATAGAAAAATATATTATGTGCTCATGAAATGCTGGAAATGTAGTGTTCAACTCAAACACCTGTGTAGTACCCACAAGGGCAGCTATATTCCATTCATCAGTACCTTGTGAATACCACAACACCGGAGTATTTTTACCAAAGTTTAACAACAGGAGGTTAAATTGTATCTATGTAATCAAAACAATGGAGAGTTTCTTGGGGTGCTTAAAAGGTTTCCCCCATTCATTTAAGATATCAAATCAACCTTCTCCTGTGAAGCCTTTCATGTAGTATGTTCCTAGATGCTTTGTTTGAGTTGAAGTGACAGTTCAAACACAGTAGTTTGGCAAATGCTGATCTAAAAGCCAAAAAGCAAGCTAATCTCTAGCTAGCATTGTTTATCTAGGCAGGGTGCAAAAAGGTGTGGAATATTGCATTTTATGACAGGAACCTGAAAAGTACAGCCCCTTCCTGTACCTGACAGCTGATTCACACAGGCTTGTATTTCTCCCATTCTAGCTAAGGCAAATTAGCCACAGACACTTGCTGTTGTCTACCAGAAGCTCTTCACCTATTTTTTCTATTTTTTGCCTATCTGCCCTACTGCCTGTGACTTTCTCCTTTGTGTTTAAAACCCACTTTTGATCCCCACCTTCCTTGCCAAGTGCATTCTGACTGTGGCTTATCCCACCCTTCTCTATTCCAGACCCATACCATTGCCTTGTATTTTGGTTTTCTTATTTACTTGGAAACCTATAATTGGGATGGATAAGTTTCATCATGTATAACTACAGGAAAGGTGCCAATATAATAGAAACTCTTAGTAAAATTTATTTTCTTCTCTACAGAGGACTGCTTGAATGACTTTGTGAGATCCCTGTAAAGATTCTGCATAAATCTGTGGAAATCTGTAAAAAAAAAAACTTAAAAAGAAACCAGAGGAAAGCCACAACCCTGCCCTCCCTCTGGGCTTTGAGTTTCTCATCAGTTGTCATTGAAAATTTCCACAACTGCTTTTGGCACCGTTTCAAAAATTCTAACTCTGTGCTATGCTTTGTTTGATTAATCACTAGTTCCAGAGATTTTCTCTGGTGATCCTCACATGAGACATAAAGAAATCAATTGTCTCAGAAATGTCTGGGAGCAGAGTATGTCAAGGATATAGTTTGCTTCCCTGAGTTTATAGTGAAACATCTTATTGTATTCCTTGCCCTAAGGCACTAATTTGGTACATTCTGCATCTGTTTGGCTTGAGCATTGCAGGCTTGCCTTAGGAAAGTAAGGGAATATAATAAGAGATTGATATTAACAGCTACCTAACTCATGATTATTCCCATGGTATGAAGCATTCAATTTAGCCTTACTGTATTTGTTCAGTTTTATAGTATAAATCAGAATATTCTAAAGCAACTGGCACCTAGATGCTAACAACTCTGTATCCAGAAGCTTCATTCTGAATGTTAGGGAAAATAGTGAGAAAAATGGTTCTGGTTCTGCTCCATTGCACAGCTGTACATCCAAATAATTCTTTCTAAACTTACACAGTTCAGATCAGTATAGGAGATAGATAATTGGTATATGCTTTCTTGAAATGAGCATCACAGTGATGAAAAGGAAAGATGCTTTACTTCATAGTTGTGATCACCCCAATTTCTAAATGCCTGGACTTTGGTGAAAGAATTAGGGCCTGCTTGTTGGACTTGTACTAATCAGGAAAGGTTTCCTGAAAAGTCAGCTGGAGCCTGAAGCCCATCAGTGGCATTTTGTTTGTGGAGAAGATTTGCTGCTGCAGTCGCTGCATTGCCGTTCCCTTCTCTCATCATTGTTATCTGTCGCCAGTGCAGTGATTCTGTTCTGAGATGGCTTAGAGGGTCCTCTTGTTTAAACATACATTTTATGTCAGACTAGCTAAATATCCTGGGAAAGTTTGCATAGCAAAGTAGTATCACAGTAGTCCTTTGAGGTATGGCAGCAATTTTATAATAAAGAATAAATGGAGTAGAGAATTTAAATGACCTGTCAAGAGCTGCACAGGAAGAATATGTCATGTTCCAGACTGGAGCCCAAGCATATGCTTTTTTTCAATCTACTGCTGATCTACAGGTATATTTTGAAATTCTGGAAATTTGGTAGTGTCCAAAATCAGTTAAAAAAACCCTGCAAAGATGCATAAACAGAAATAAAATCCAATGTCAGTAAGCTTTCCCTCTATGTACCATCATTCCAAAATTTCCTTTCATCTCAGAGACTTCTTGTTACCTTGTATGTCCCTTGGAGCTTTCTGCTCTGCATCTGATTTCTCCATGGCAGTGGTAGTTTTATCAGCTCATGATGTTTTTCCTATGAGTGAAATGTCAAACATCTTCTGTGGGTTGCTGTTGAAGTTTGGTATCTCTCAGTTTAGACTGTGTCTGTAGGAAACATTGTGTTCATTAATATCCTGTATCGGGAAAGCACTGAGGCAGGTACCTGAAGATCAGTTTGAATTGCAGTAGGACTATATTTAGCACTGTATTAGGACTATATTTAACCATTCTTTTGAGTAAATTTAATTTTCATATCTGAGGTATTTCAGTACTTTTCTGATGTATCTTCAGTACTGGGGCTTTCTCGTCTCCTCCTACATATGAAAACTTTTGATTTCCAGAGACAAGATTTTGCAGTAGTTGAATCACAGGTGTAACTAGGTCAGATAGTACTTCCATTCCTGTCCAAATAGCCTGCCAGTTCCAACACCAGTTTATTTAGTGTGTAAACTGGCCAGCAGGACTTAATAAAATCACTCTTTTCCTTCAGCAGTGGTCTTTTCTCAGGAAAAATTCTCATGATCAAAGTAGAAATTTTGCCTGAGGCCTGTAGAATTCTACCTGAGATTTAACTGTGTGATTTGACAATTATTGATTATAGCACATTGAAAAATTATCCAGTATGAATCCCTGGTGGATCTAATTCTGACCATTCAGCAGATCGGGTGTGGACATGAAGCTGTACATTTCAAGAAGTCTTGTTATTAATATTAAGCAAGGAAAATAATTTGAGGGCATTTTCAGAGTCTTCCATTGATTAGTTAAAAAGAAAAAACCCAAAAGTAATATTTAAAACCAGTCCCACATAATCAGCCTAAAAGACTGTGGTTCAAGATTCCTGTGTTGTGGCTAATGGAAAAGAATATTTGGACAAATAGAGGTGGAGGTTTTAATCTACTGATTTGTTCCATGTAACACATTTTTCCACTGCTGCACCATGCTTTTCAGTAGTGTCACTTGTAAACCCCTCCCACGGTTTAAATTTATGGGGAAAAATGTTAGTGGAAATGCTTTGGGTTTTTATGAAGCTCTCGGTAGATGCAAAGTAGCATTTTACTGTAAATGAGATTTCAGTGCCCTCCTGTCCCTAAGGCAAATACATTACCATGCCTTCACCCCTCATATGTTTATTTAATGTTTGATATTTAACGATCAAGTTTGCTGTCCTATTTGGGCAATACAAAGACCTCCTGAAGCACACAGATGAGACTTTCTAGTGCAAATGCGCTATTCCTGGTAGCCATATCCCCTCTACTTGTTCTGTCTGCAGAAGACATTGAAGAGAAAGAGGGGAGGAAGGACATGTAGGTCAGTGTGACCATCCTGAGTTTCCCAGCCTATGGGTGCTATAGCCTGTGGCAGTCTAATTCAGCTTGGGGGAATGTCAGGGAGAGAAGCCAGGAGTCAAATGCATCGTACTGATATCTTCCTCTCAGTGCTTCCTCAGCTCAATCGAATTCATATGAGAGCAGTGATCTTTTGCTAGGTTCTTAAATTCAAATTTTGTTGCCTTTTGAGGTTTCTATTGATCCCTGACCTTTACTTTGTTATGACGTTTCAATTCTGCATCTTGTCAAAGAGCAGTTTAGTCTTGCAGGTAGCTGAAGATTCTCCCTTCATCCACTGGCTGCCAGCCCACCTTCATTGTTTTGTCAGTAGTTATGGTGCTTTCCATGAGATGGCTTGTTTTTTTTTTTTTTAACAGAAAACTTGTGTTTGTTTATTTTTTGTAATCATGGAAGCCATTTAATCCGAATATTTAATTATGTTTCTCTCCAGTTTAGGTCTGGAACCAGTTTGGGTTTGTTTTAATTAGCACAAGATTTTCTAAATGAAAGCCCTTTTCAGTAGCTTTCAACTCAATTACAGATCAGAATCTTAACTTCTGTTTGGGACAGGCATTCAGAAAAGTCTGCAAGTCTGTCTTTAACTCATACTGATGTCAGTGGTACTGGTCAAGGTACCTTAGAGAAGAGCATGTGCTTCGATGCCTGGCTAGCCTAGGCCTGAATATCAACATAGGGCTTGGGAATTTTAATGTGTCCTCCCAGGCCAAAGAAAAAATGAAATGATGACTATTGGCTTTATAACTGATTTAATTTTTCATTTCAATGAATATGCATTTTATTGGCAACTTAATTCCCAAGCAGATTGAGTTAGCAGCAGAGAGTGATCACAAGTTACGAGGAGACCATGAGGGAGAGGCAGAATGGGTTAGGATATGTCAGACCCCATGGCTGTGGTCTAGGCTGGTTGGGTTTTATAAATCCAGCCTTGAACTGGAATGTGCCCTGTACATGTAGCCCTAAAAAAATGACAAGATGTTACCTAGGGCTTTGTAAGAATGTAGAGCCAGGGCTTCAGGTCACTGGCACCAGGCTGTTTTTCTTATCATGCAGTTTGCATTGAGTAAGCAAAGCACTGGAGCCAGGTTTCCTGATAATACATCAAGGAATCAGAGAGACTAGTCAGGTGTACATAACTTTATAAAGCAATGGCTGTCTCCAAATATGTTAAACTTTCACCATTGCGAGTAAGTAGCCAAAAGTAGCTGTTTCTTTTTAGCCAAGAGAAACACAACTAGTGTAGAAAACTTACCAACTATGAACTTTAAAATGCAGTTGAAAGCACAGATATGACAAACAACAAAATTTGAAAGGTGAAAACAATCTGTATTCTGAGAAAAACCTTCATGAATCCCATGCGCTGGTTTTCGGTTGCTAGAGGGCAGCATTGTATAAACAAGGAGAATATGACAATTTAAATGTGGTACTTTTCAAGGATATCCCTGATCTGTGTTTTATGATCAGGGTTTAATTAAAAAAGCTGTTTCTGCTTTGATTGCTGTCTCAATGATTTTAACGTTCATGTATCTACATTTCCTCTGCTTCTTTTTAGCTTGTCATAAATTCTTAAGAGACAGTTGCCTTGGACACTATGCTTGCAACAGCTAACATAAGTAAAGAAATTATGAGATTTTAGGCATAGTTTCCCAATTTATTTTATTCACTACATGAAAATCATGTACAATTAATTGATTTTCCTGCTTCCCCAGCAGATGGAACCTGCAAAATATTTATATGTTGGCCACTGAAACAGAACAGCAAGGTATGGGGGTTGGACCCAATGATCTCTTGAGGTCCCTTCCAACACCTACGATTCTGTGATTCTGTGATTCTACGATTCTGTATAAAATTTATGAAGAATTATTTATTTCTAACTTATGGGTGCTGCTTTGCTTTCTGTCTCAGAAGGGTGTGCCTCTGCTTTACGTTGCTCTTCTTTGGCTATTCCTTATTTTGCTAATGCAATGCTTGCTGTTCATACAGTTTTGTTCACTGTGCTCATAAACAACCATGCACTAGAACAATTCTGATAATAAATTTTCATTTCAAATACCTGGACAACCCAATTTTCAATAAGAAGTAATTATAAAATATAAAGATCTGGAATTCCTGCTGTTTCTGTAAAATTATTAAACATTTTGTGGCCAGATAGAGCTTTTTATGGCATAGAAGTCAGCATAAGGAAATCGGTCTTTTAAAATGTGGCAAGTGATTTGGGAATTCTGGGCAGAACACCTTTATCAGGCATCTAAAAAGTAAGAACATCTTCAAATTGGGAGCTCCTTCTAAATATTTGACTATACTTGCTCTTGGTACTGCTACTGTTGTGGAGATTCATTTTGGTGGTTGTTCATTTAACACACTTCATAGAAACAGGCCAAAGCATCTACAGGTCTGCCCTAAACTTTCCTCAGCTGGGCTCATTCTCAGGCACACTACCTGTGTCTTGGAAGGGCTGGATTTCACATTCCAGCCCCGACCCTGACCGTGCAAAAGCTGTCGGAGTGCTCAATGTAGGACTGGATGTGAGTGGTTGCTTATGCACAGTTTATCTTGCTAGAAAAACCCCATTTCATAGGTGAATGCTCAATGTCTGTTTAGGGAAACACTGTACTTATAAAGCAGTGTGAATCTAAGAGAAGATACCAAAAGTAACTGGTCACAAAGTTTCTTCCATATTGTCCCATGTGCTGTCCCTACCACTTCTATACTCTACTGATGCCCTTCAAGATCCATGAAGTTGTTTCTTTAAATTCCTCTGCTGCTTGATTGCATGCAGGTCACCCTCCACTTTTCCTGAGAGCCTGACATTTAAGCAGCCTTTCTTTCCTGTAAAGATGGTCCCTCATCCTACCTGGTTGCTGTCACCCCTCCCAAACCAGCCTCATACTCCTGAGCACAGAAAGAAGTGTATCAGAGAAGAGTTGAGACATAAGATCTTCTTTGAATGAGGACTGTCATTACTTAGGCATGGTAGATATTTATGTTGATGTAAATTTCTTTCACTGAGATAAAAAAGAAGTACTTAACCATTTTAAATTAAATTATAAAAACAAGGGGAGCTTCTAAGGAAGTGCAGATTAGCACAATGCTGTTGAAACCAATGGGGTGAACTGTCTTACACCAGGTTTCTGGTTCCAGCCCTTGCAGGCTAGAATAAACATTCCCAGGGAAGGTCATCCCATCACTGTCTATTGTGTGGTTTCTTCCTCTTCTCCCCTGTACCTGCCATAAACCAACTTACACTGGCAAGAGAGTTCTGGAGGGAGTACCGCAGTTATAATCTCCAACATGTTTCTGCAGGGGTGAGCAGCAGACTCCAGTCTCCACAGGCTGTCAATTTGCTTCCTTTCACCAAAGCTACAATCATTTAATTTTTTAACTCTATCCCTTTATTTTCAGGCTCTTGGTATGAAATTTCTTTTGGTTGTTTGTCTAGTTTTTAGTTTCATAACTAAAGAACAAAAAACACTTTTAGACCTTCTTTTAATTTTTTTTTTTTTTTTTTTTTTTTTACTTCTGGGAATCAAAAAGCAGCCAAAGACACACAGTACTGAATAAGTCCTGCATTCTTGTGGTTGAGTAAGACACAGAGCAACTAAAACAAACTAACATAAACAGAGAAAGCCAAATTAAATACTTACATTTGTATAGTGCAAGAGGATCCTGGGCTCAGGAATGTAATTCAATCTTTATTTATTTTTTAAGTAGACAGCGCATAAAATAGTTGGGGATCTTTGCAATGCAATTCTATGTTAGTGGAATAGTTTTTGACTAAAGAGTCAGCTAATGCAGTATTGTAAGGGGACTAAGTGTTTGCTCAGCGTGCAAGAGAGCTTTGACAAATCTAAAGAAAGGATCATTGAGTCAGTCATAGCTCTTCATAATGCAAAAGCAAATTATCAAATGGATACCTGACACTAAATGGGGAGAGAGAATTTGGGTGACTAATTGTCACATACACAATCTGCTTAGCATTGGAAGTGTGAAGTTCTACTTGAAGCAAAAATGATTGTGGTATGTAAGGAATGCAGATGTTTATCTATATATCATTGCCACTGGGCCTTCTCACAGGCCTCCTAATAATTGTGCTGCAGAAAGAGCTTTTGGAGTTTTCCAAAACAAATTTGACCTTCCCAACACTCCCTACTTCAATGTGCTTTGTACAAAAGAAGATAAATGAAAAAGTAGTTGCAGCATAATATGGACGTTAGGAAATGGCAGCACACATTGTATTAGGACTGAAGATTGGGGTAGAAAGATTTTGTTCACCCTATGCCAGTAACTCCTTCACTGCTCCTAGGGTCTGCCAGTGTTGTGGCAGGTGCTGGCACTGACACACCAACGGCTGTTGGTAACTTTGCTAGTTACCTTTCCATGCACACAAATGCCAGCAGCCATCACCGGGGTGTTTGGGGAGTGAAGGAGATGTGGTACATATTCACCAACGAAATGGAAAGTGAATGATAACCTTCATGAAGCAGTGTTTCTGTTAGGGACTATGTAGGGGATCAGTATTTCCGGATTTGTCTGGAACCTTTGTGAAGGTTTAGTTTCAACCAACTTGAAGGTTGATTTCTGCTCAACATTAATCTCAGTAATAATAATCATCAGGAATTCCAGATCCATGAAATCCACACCCATACTCAGCTTTACCCTGTTATAATTGTGTCCAGAATTTGCCTTGAAGGCTGTGATAAAATGATAGATCCACAGTGCTTCTGTGGCTTAATGCAAGCATTGCTGGGGCAGAGGGGAGGTCTCTCATCATCTTTCTTAGCCAAACTGTCACTCCAGTCATTGCAAAGAATCTGTGTAAGTGTTTTCTATTTCTTTAAATTGGTCACTAAAGGAAGATGGAAGAAAGTAGAACCATTTGGTGTTCTGGCCTGGGATTTACACCTTACAGCCTTCTGGGTAAGGAAGGTCCTCCTGTCTGAGGACACAGGACAAAATAGTCAAACTAGCAGGCCTGAGTGTTTGTCAGAGATTTAAAAATGTTGTCACCCTGCACTATTTCAGCCTAACAGTTTATCAAAGCAATGTTTAATCTCCTGTTGCCCTTCCCCCTTTTTTTCTTTCTTTCTTTCAATGTCTTTCTTCTGCTTCCCCCTTCCCAACTAGGCTGCACTGAAGAAAATCCCTCAGGTTTTTCTTGAGGTTTTCCCCTTTAATATTGAGTCCACACAATCTCCATAGAAAAGGTAACCAACCTTGGCTTTCACTTATGCATTTAATACTGCCTTCATATTGTAATCCCACTTTAGTTTGCTGCTCAGCCTTGCACCACCCCCTGCTGTTACGATATGGAAACCAAAATATCAGGATGTCATTGTTAAGAACAATGGCCTAGCTCTAGCTGTTCAAATACATATTTAGTCCCTTGTGAGAGGGTAGAGTTTCATATAGCAGTTTCCACAGAAACTGCTGGAGGCTCGATGGCTCTGGAAATCAGGCACCTCATTAGTGAGCCTACGCACGGATATAGGCACTTTATTAGAGCTGAAAAATGACAAAGCTAATATTAGATACTACTAGTTATTTCTCCTCTTGCCCATCTGGTCCATATCCCGTGTTGTTGCTTTGGCATCTATGTTACCCAGCAGGCCTGAGTTGCTTCCCCAATGAGCAAGGCCATGTCCTGTGGCAGTGAATCACTGGTGGCATTTAAACTCAATCCAAAACTCAAGGCTGCTCACATCTCTCAGCTGATGGCCACGCTGCCTCTGTGCATGTATACCAGCATTACCTAACTGATGGACTCCAATATGGAATTTGAAATAAGGCCATTTTTCCTGTGTAGATCCCATACAAGCTTTCCCCCTGCATTATTTTTTTTTGTGTGTGACTGATTGTCCTTGTGCACATTCACCCTGTGCACATTCATATAATCAACCATGGAAATGTATGGAAGACCAAAGGTTTTTCAGCCTGCTGTCATCTTCTCTTTTCAATTCTGAATTCCCACCATGATTTTTTTTTAATGGGGGGAGCACCTCCTCCCCTAGTTCTGCACTGACCTTGGTGGCTGCAGAGTTGTTCATCTCACATTCTCACTCCTCTCTTTCAGCTGCTGTTGTGCAGCAGTTTTTTCCCCACTTCTTAAACACATTATCCCAGAGAGGCTACCACCATCGCTGATGTGCTTGGCCTTGGCCAGCAGTGAGTCTGTCTGGGAGCTGGCTGGCACTGAGTGAAGCTTCTGGCAGCTTCTCACAGCAGCCACCACTTCAGCCTCCCACTACCAAAACCTGGCGGCACAAACCTGATACAACTATTTTTAAAGATGTCTACATCATTTGACACTATAGGAAGAACGTTCAGTGCTTTGTCTGGGCATCAGGTGTGGCAGAGCTATTGTGGGAGTACTAGGGAGAGCTAACTTCTCTCATCAGATTTGTGAGGTATCTGATTTGCAGAGCAACCACCTGGTTCTCCATTTACACTAGACAATGTTCTATTACAGAAGCTTCTGGGGCTGCTGTAATTCTTGATAGGATTGTCATCTTCTATGTCTCTTGATTTCTTTTGTGGTCCAGGAGCTTCTTATCCAAGCAATGTACAATGCTGGAGTGGGAAGGTTAGTGTACAGTAAACATCCTAAGAACGTAGGACTGCATGTGGACAATCGTTTAAACCATATACTGGAGTATATGTTGAGATATATAAATTCCCAGCTTACCCACCCTCTTCTCTACCTTCAAATCCCATTAAAGATTTAGAGTCTTAGACCTGACTGGAGCTGACAACACAAAGTGCATTGCACCAATTTATACTGCTTATGCAGACCATATGTTGTGGCAGGACACAAACACTCCTCTGTGGATACTGAGAAGTGCCATGAGTTCTCTCTGGAGTACTCGTGTATACACTTATGTATAAGATGAACAAGCCCATGGGCTTCTGACTTAACGAACTTTCTGGGCCTAAGTAAGTAATCTTCCTTTTATACTGTTGTCAGGGAGCAGCTCAGAGGGTTTTGCTGCTGCCTGCAAATGTGAAGGGAGTCTGTAGCTCCTGGCTCATCTGGCAGCACTGCTTCCTATGCACTCATCTGCTTCTGGACAAGGGGACCTCCACATTCTACCCAGTGGACCATGGTAAAAATTAACAGAGTAAGCTTGGTGTTCATGATTTCCCCCTCTGCAGTATTTCTAGCAAACTGACTGGGTACCTGAATTCCTAAAAGGCCATGATTTTCTAGATATAATTGTCAGTTTTGAGGGGGAGCTCACAGGATGTCCAGCATAATCAATGCCCAAGGGAAAGCCAAGAGAGCAGCTGGAGCCTGGGTCATAGGGGGAGAGCTCAATTCTGTGAAAGGTAATGGAAAACTTTACTGTTCTGTTTTGGTGCTGAGTAACTTGATCTATGTGGTTATTTTTGTTCTTTTCTGTTTACATTCTTAGTGCCCTTTTCTGATTTTTAGACATATATGTACTTTCTCCTTCTATCTCCTATGAATTCCTGGATAGAATTCTGCTAAAACCTTTTCCCCCTAAAAACACAGACAAAAGAGGTCTCTATTCACACTGTCACTCTTTGGATTAAGATTGCTGTGGTTTATGTATGTGCAGCTGCTTTTTAATTAAAGCCCACATCTGCCCTGGCTTTAACACCAACCACTGTAGTGAAGCCATTAACTCTCTCTGTTACTTCTGCCATTTGTCCTGTGGGCACATGAAAGAATAAGTGGATCAAGACATGAAAAACTAAAAGCACAGCTCTCAGTCTTGCTGGGTGTATGCTTAGTAAACCTGAAGAGGGAAGAACATGGAAGCCAGGTCCCTTTCCGTTCTCTCATTAAGAATCTGGCTTTTCGTCTAATTTAGCACATGTTTGAGACTCAGCTGCAGACTTCCTTCTGCCTCCCAAAGATGTTTTACATTATCATAGAATCCAAGACTGGTTTGGGATGGAAGGGACCTGAAGGCCCATTCTGTCCCACACCCTGCCATGGGCAAGAACTCCCTCTACTAGCCCAGGCTGCCCAAACCTTCATCCAGCCTGGCCTTCAACCTTGCCAGGGATGGGGACCATGTCTGCCCCCAATCCATTTAGCTGCTTACAATCCTTGGCAGGCCCCTTCTGGGAAGGACCTGAATTTGTTGTGTTAAGCGGATTATCCTGTCATCCTTCCACCCAAACAATCCTCTGTATCAAGGGACGGAATCCTTAGTAATTTCTCACTTGCTTTGTGTTGCTTCAGCTGTACAAAAGAAGTAGGAGAGCCCTGCAGTCTGGCTCTGGAAACTCTGCTCTTTGGTCATCTAAGGCACAGCCTCATATCCAGCTTCTAGGATTCAGGAGGCTGTGTCATGCAGAAGAGATTTTTGTATGATTCCTCTAAATGAGAGATGAGATAAATGAGTAAAGATGAAAGTTTTGTCTCGTTTCCTCATTTCCTATTACTGAGCAATAAAATAGGGAATCTAGTATTAATCAAAAAACCCCACCAGAACAAAAAAAATAAGGAAAATTTGGCCTCTTTGACTTTGAGCACTCTTTAGACTTTTAAAACTGAATCAGCCCAAGTTTGTGGCTTATTATGTGGGCTTCTCTTGATAACTTCTGAAACTTCATCCAAATAAACTATTCAGATCCTGGGTGGAGTAACACTAATGGTGATGTAACAGACCTGAGGTCAATGCATCTCCTCCCAGTGTGTGGTCTGTGAATAATATCTGAGCCTGTGGGTCCCAGAAGCAGTGATCTCTTTGTGAAAGAATTTGAAAAAAAGGATAGCTGTATCACAGTTAATACTCCCATTTCCTCAAAGAATCCATTCACTGCAAAGAAGGAAGGAGCATGCCTACTCAACAATCGTCTTTTAAAGAGCACTCAAAAGTGAAGGCACTCTGGCTGACTGAATTCGGGTACACCTGAAGAAAGTCTCCATCTGAAACGAGTGCCTGCAAAGTAAACTGAAGCAATGTATGATGCAGGTGGCTGGCAGTGTTTAAAGTCCAAACAGTTTTGCTTTGATGCCTACAAATGAATTGAATTGTAATGTGTGAGCTATGAAAATTGTGGAATCCAAGAGAGGGTACTGAACAATCTCTTCTCTCTAAACATGATTTTAAGAGGATTGCTTTAAATAGTGGAAATTTTAGAACATTAGCCCTGGTTATTTCTTTTCTCACTTGACAAATGTACCATGTGGAAATGAATGGCCACACAGTAGTTGTAAGAGGAAACTAGTGGGATATTTTTTAACCAAATGAAAATTTAACCTTTCTGTGTCTGTTCTGTTCCCTCAAACACCTTTCAGATTTGAAATGTTAAGTACTGAAGTTTAATGGTCTCTCTGTAATACTGCCTCTTCCTATGTATAGCAGAATGATTGGTATAATTACTTTATCCTGTTTTATTTACATGCTGTAGTTTCAGGTTGTGAACTTAATACTGTAAAAATTATTCTTCATTAACGTGGTTGAGGTAAAGCTTGTGGATTCATGCATAGTAACAGTGGGCCTGACGGGTGTCTGTGTGTCTGTGGATTTTCAGATGGACATTTTTCAAGTGTCTTGAATGGAGAAGTTTTTAATTTGTGTCAGTGTATCTGCCCTTGCTTGTGCATGTGGCCATGGAGAAGTTCAGATGGGAACCAAGGCACCACCTTGGCAAAACCTCATGAAAGACAGAAGCAGTGATGCTAGTCTGCAGTCAAAGCCTCACAGTAGCTGCTTCCCATACACTTCCTGATGGCAAATATATGTTGCATGCAACATCAAGATAAATACCATTGCATAAATTCTTATTTGTCTGTAGGTTCCATGTGATCCATTGGCCAAGTTTTGCAAACACGCACCAACCTACTGAGGTGTAATAGTGTCTAAGGACTGCAGCCACTGGCACACACGCGAGGCATTTTGGACTGGTAATGTGTCACTGTTTTGTCAGCAGAAGGATGCCTCTATCAGAGGATATTTCTCTAAGCTTTTCTCTCAAGTGTATCCCTGTGCATCTGTGTGTATGCTCGCTTGTGCCTAGAATTCACTCTATTTATTTGAGAACAGTATCCAGTTGTTTGAATATGTAGAGGAACTGAACTTTAACCAACCTTGCTGCTTTGAAGGTGATGTGTCTTTTTTGTGGGTCAGAATTTGTAAAAAAGGGATTAGCACACTGAAAGTGCCTTTAGGGACAGTGTCTCTAAGAGGAGATTGATAGAGGTGATACAGTCAAGAGAGAAAAGTAGGCTCTTCTGGAGAATATTCAGAAGAGGATCCTCATGTACTTTTTAATTGTAATTTGTATGTTGGGTCCTGAAATTCCTGTTTTTTCACTAGTTGCTGTTGGAATATTAAATATCACGAGCAGAGTGGATTTCAAATAGAATCCAGAGGAAGAGAGAAAATAAATAGCCTTTCCCTACCCATTGAGCCTTGGGCAAGAAAACTCATGATATTGAAAGCAAACAAGAGACCTTGAGAAATTCTTGGTGTAGATGAAAACTGGCAACCTTGTGGCTGGTAGTTCTCATGAGTAGTCTGTTTTCCTCACATTAGCTAATCACTTTTTGATTTATTCAATTGACATTTTCTGTTATCTGTTTTGTTGTGGAACCAAATTGGATAAGCATGTTTTCAGAGATGAAGAGCATAAATTTTCATATATTTTCCCTGCTCTGGTAATAAATATGATGCACATTAGAGTATAATAATGAAAAACTAATAATCAGATGCAGTTTTTTATCTTTATTTTAATAACTCATACTAAGGCCTCTGAATTAGGAATTCATACACATAAGGTGACCTTAGCTAGCTACATCTCTGATGAGAAAATATGCTTGAACAAACATGGTTTATGTGTCATAAAAATGTAAGCAGCTTTTTTATACATTGACATTTGACAGGGAATGAACTGAAAGCAAGAGTGCACATACTTTTTTAGAGGTATGCTTAGTCATACCTTCGGTGCAGTTACTGGAATAAAGGTAGGTTATGCCTTAGAGGTAAGAATCACCTTTATTCCATTGGTGCCTGTGTAATTAAAACCAGGTTGAAAGGATCCTATTGCTGTAATTTATTCGTATAATTTTTGGATTAGACCTTTCCCTAAGCTAATGAACAAGTGAGCTTTACCTCCTAACAGCCAAGATTGCCTACCATTTTACTGTGGTAACTAAAATATGCCTCTTTCAATTGTATTAAGTTTTGAGTCTTACTCTGTTCAGTAACTACATTTCCAGCCACTGTTTCTTGTGAAAACTAAAAAAGAGAAAACAATCTCCCTTTTCTCCTCCAAGGCAGCGATTTTTGCCAGTTTGTATTTGAATTACAGAGTAGAAACACGTTTTGAGTAAGAGCCCCAAAATCACACCTGCTACCTCAGTGAAGGATACAAGACTGGAAAGGAATTACTTGTGGATAAATTCACAGGTCTTTGGAGAACAACCACATCTTTCCCATGGACAGGGAATCCTGCATGATCATGTTTTATGAAATTTTGATTGTGTGGCAGCCTTTGAGATTTCTCTAGTATTAGACTGAAAACAAGGAGCTGCCTCTTAGAGACACTTAGAGGAATGTGAGTCAGTCATGAACATGGAGATGAATAAAAAGTATGGCAGCACAATGTTTCCTTTTCTTACTTTAGCTAGCAACCAGATCAGCACCTATACCATAAAGTCACTCTGCACAAAGCTCTTTTTCATATTGCAATAATTAAAACTGACCTTAAACAAGGAGTGAGTACAACTGGCAGTTCAGAAGACTTCTGACCGGCCACAGCAATAAGAAAAGTCCCTGTGAAAGTGAGAATCTGTCCCCTCCCTCTTTCCAGTTAAATTTTTAATATCAAATATGTAGTTGTTTCTGAGACTGCCTATCTTTGATATTCATTTTTGGGGAGAAAAATTCCTAGAAATTTCTGATGCTTTAAGATATTAAATTCAGTGTAAGTATTGCTAGTATTGGGGTTTTTTGACAATTGGAAGTAATTTTGAAGACTTTCTCCAAGTCATGTTTTCAACTTTCAAGAGCTTATCGTTGGTCTTGCTTCAAGTCTTGCCTCTTTATTGCAGATTATCAAATTGTATATGAAATCTACTGTCAAACATTTGTTCACAGACTGGCTTTGGTCCAAAACCGACCCCTTTGTTTGCTCATGACACACCTTACTTATGCGAGAATTATTTTCCTAATGAGCAGCTTCATTTTAATTGCATGTTCTGGGAATAACCATCAACTGATGAAATAGTGTGCTCAGCCTTCAATAAACGAGTGCAATCACTACTGTTTTGTCACAGAAAACCAAATTTTCTTGTATTTCTCCTGCCTGGAATGGTTGTAAGAGCATTCCTCAAAAGAATATTTCTGGAGGAACTTAGGTCTCTCACCCAACCAACCCACCAGCTATCACCTTCCCATTCTTATCCATTATAAAAATAACCTGAGCAGAGCTGAATTAACGTGGCCCGATTTGTAAATACAAAACCTGCTGAAGTACGAAATGTGCGCAACTGAGTGACAGACATTGTAACGAGAAGTTCCGTATTTCAGAAAACAGATTTTCTGTTCTCTGGCCTTGAACTGGCATGGAAAGTAATTCTAAATCTGTAGGACATACAGACATAGCACAGTGAGCACTAATAGTTTTTCTATGAGTTTTAGTATTTTTTTCCCCAAAGTCTCAGCTGCTGGAATAATTTGATTTTGCTAATATCTTAGATTTCAAAATAAGTTCTTGAGCCCCTTGTTGCGAGAAAAGCTCAGAAACACAAACCTCAAAGACTTGAAATCTATTTAACAAAAGGCCCAAGGTTGCCTAAAAAGGGTATTTTGATTTGGCTTGTTCTTTAGGGAAGGAGAAGTTGACTGAGACTGACAGTCACACACATTATTACTGTTTAATTATGTCCCTTCTGAAATGGTGAGGGACACTCAAACCGTAGCAGAATGTAGCGCATCCCTACTAAAATGTGTTTTTGTTGGCTCCATAGAAAAATCTCTTCATATATTGCCACTAGTAGTTGCTTTACCGAAACAGGGCTGACTCACACAGCTGAGACACCTTCTTGCAGCTGCTGAACACAAAGGCCCATAACCCCATAACACAGCGCTACTTCTTATGGGATTCTTCCAGTGCATTTCGTGCCAAGAGCAAAATGAGCGCTTTCCTCATAGCCTTTAATTGAGCTAAGCTCTCTTTGATTCAAGAGTCAGTTTTGCCTGAGCAACGAGTGCAGAACTAGGCCATACAAATAGTTTCAGTACAGATCAAAAGATTAATGTATGTAGATATTAACAACTAACATTATTGATATTAATGAAGAGACATACTGTACTTACCATCTGCAGATGTTGGAGTGGGTGGGTAAGATTTGGGTTTTAGGGAATTGGAAGCAAATTGGTTTTTTTTTTTTACATTTGGTTAATTATGAAATGATTCTTAAAACAGATAACAGCAACTAATTTGGCCAATGAATTTAATGGGATGAAAGGCAAGAATAGAAGCAAAGCAAACAAAAAAATGAGAAAAAAAACTATCAGAGGAGCTTTAGCTTATATTTAATGATGTGTAATTGCTTTTGGTACCAGAAGGAATCTTTTTGCCATAACTAGTAAGGTCATTTATCAGTTTTAGATGCTTAACTTTCAATCAACATTTGAACACCTGATGAATATCAATGGCAGTTATTGTTTCTTACTTGTACAAGGTTTACAATACTTATGTATCCCGTGTCAACCAACAAATCTGTGGTTCAAAGGAGGGAATATATATATATGGGTGTTGTTACCCATATTATTATATAACTAAATATTTAATATTTTCTGTTTCAAAGACTGTTACATTTTAAAGTTTTAATACAGAAAACAAATCTTCATGCTGCATTTTCTTTAGGGAGTTGCATAGTTTTTGCTAGGGTTTCATTTTGCCCACTGCTGTGAGAAAAATCTTCGATGTATTCTTTCCGTGCTAACTGTGGAAGCATTGCTTTCCTGACACTGAGCTTCCTCTAGAGAAAAAAATAGTCCCCAACCCAAGGAGCACACCTGTCAGCCTTGACTGCTGCTAGACCAAGAGCCTGCTTCTGAAGGGAAAGCTGACTGAATTTTCTTGGCATTACAGATCGCGTACCATCAGACTTAGATGACAGCAGATTTGTTTAAGCACAGATTAAAGAAGAATCATAGCTAATTTGTAGCAGTTTCTAACCCACAGGGCAAATTTATCATTATGGTCCTTTAAGAGAGAATTTTTGTGAACACTGTCCACTTGTCTAATTTCTTTATGATTCCTCTTCCATTATAAATCCCTCATCTTTTCTGGACAACTTATTTTCAGCTGCTTTGTCTTTTCTTAGGTTAATCATGGTTTTCCTCCTTCCTTGATCTCACTGTGACCATGTATCCTTGGGTAGGAAGGACACCACTTGTAGAATCCAAGTATTTCCTTGGTGTGTTCCTCAGAGAACCTCTAAGATGTAGGAAAAAACCAATGCTGCGGTAACAGGGTAGCATATTCTGTCATGATTCTGTGAGGAGCCTTCCTATTCCAGAAATGTCAGCACAACATAGTTCAGGTCAACTTTAGCTGGGTTTTTCCTGTTCAGTGAAACATGTGGGAGTCTTGGGGTGTAGGTGAGACACAGTTTTTTCACCTCTTGAGACTCACGTTGTATCCAGGGCTTTTCTCTCCTCGTGTACAACGGTGAATTACTGCAGTACTTGTCATTGTCCAAGTATAGAGCTCAGCTTATTCAGTCCCAAAACAGAGCTCTTTTCTTCTCAGTCTGTACAGCACAAAGGAGATTCTCTGCCTGTGGCAGGGTGGTTGGAGCTCTATGATCCTTGGGGTCCCTTCCAACCCAATCATTCTATGATTCTATGTCACAGAGATGAAGTGACTTGCTTGAGGCTCCACAGACAATCAGTGGCAGCGTTCAGCACTGATGGAGTGCTCGTGCTTTGAACCTCAGTGCTGCTCCGAAGGCCTTCTATCAGCACATTACGTATTGTTACTCTTATTAATGATGACCATTTTTATCTAACCAGAGTCAATGAACCTTAGACTGCTTCGGGGAGGAGGGATGCATTACATGATAATTACAGGATGCTAGAGCTGTCCAAGAACATTTTAAGTTGAATGCATTTGATATTATGCAGATATAAAAAGACTGCAGGTGGCTGCTCTCTCAGCTTCACCTCTTGACTTTTGGACTGTGCCTCTACAGAGGATTTTCAAATACTAATATGCCGGCACAACAGACAATGGAAAGCTGCCCAGATACAACTTCTCTCCTACTGGGAGGAGGAGAAACGACCATCTTCATGTTCAGCTTCTCTGTCCATGAGTATTTCATTCTAGCCAACAGACATAGAAAAGAAATAAACAAAAGAACTGCACTTTCAGTAAAAGCTCCTACTTAAATCGCTTGTTAGAACAAAAGACATCAAGCTCTCTCAGTAATAAGCAGTAAGCTACTGATTGACTGTAGAAAAAAAAAGTAAAATTGAGGAAATATTTTAGTGTACATAGAATGATTTTTAGTTGACCTACCTAAAAAGGCACAAATCCATTTGGTTTTATTTTCATTTAGTACTGGTAGAGGGGTGGGCATTGCCTTTTATTAAGTGCTGAATCTCATCAATTGTGTATGCTTTTATCATACTTTTTTGTAGGGAAAATGTTAAGGTTTATAAGAAAACTTCTCATATTAGATTAATACAGCCTAGTCATTGATTTCAGAGGGCAATAGAATGTTTTAAAATATTTTCCTTTCTTATATCACTAGTAAACTTGGACAGCAGACAATGAAGTGGGTAAAGAATATGTATTTGGATCATGGCATGTAAAAAAGGGATCTCAGTGCAAATGTCTATCACCAAGATATTTGCTTTTGAAGTAGCTATTTATATTTTTTAGAAAACCTTTAACTTGCCGTCAAAGCAAAGCATTCTTCCCTCCCACTTTCGATTATTTTATAAAAAAAGGATTCTTAACATAATCATATGGTTAAACTGATTATGTAAAATAGTTTTCTAGCAACTAATATTTGACTGAAAGCCTGATGTGAAGTGAAACCATAATGGATCTTTGTGACATGATCACATTTCATAAAGAGGCTGTTTAGCTAAGCTATTTCTGTACAAACAAAGCTATAAAAAACAAGTGTGAAAACCTCATCATTTTAGGACCTTTCTGCTGCAGAATATCAGTCTCTGCAGATACTGGGGTAGATTCCTCTGTAATTCCAAGTCTTTTATCTTGGAATATTTTAACATAATCAGTGCTTTTTCACTCTGATCATAAGGTTTCATTTTTTTTAAGCTGTTAAAAGAGAGAGTGGTACTTTGGCATGGATTCGCAACAAGCTTTGATGAGTTCCAGAAAAGTGACTGTTATACAAATACAAGGAATGAAAAGAACTTGTTATCTTTAACAAGAGCTTGATTGGATGTAATAAAAGTTCCTTGTTAATTTACTTAAGTTAGCAGCTATGCTGGTAATGAATTTATAATCAACAACATTTGATCTTCTGCGGAAGCTTTTGCCCCTTTCTCCCCCCAAAAATGTTTCTGGAGAGAGTCCAGATAATTTCCTTTAATAGGGATTAAAACTTTAAAGGAGTGTTGCTTTATAGTGACCCTTTTTGGCAGTTTATCAGAACACTTATGCAGCTGGTAAATGTAACTACAAAATTCTGTGGAGGGATGACTATTTTTCCTTAAACAATCTCTCCTCTCCCCTCCCTGCCATGGGCAGCACATTGTTTACAGCAACACTGACAAAATAAAGAATCACAAAAATGAGTTACGTGAACAGGAAAGCTTTGATTCTGTGGGAACAGCTCCAAAAATGTCTTTTGTGTAATGCATGTTAAATGAAGTCATTATCCTAGAACTTTGAAAGAATTCTACTCAAATAGACATAACTTGTTTGTTTTAAGTAATCATGCTGCATTTAGAGTTCTGAGAAATTGTCTGTGTTTTTAACTTGAATTAGGCACATGCCCGAATTCACACAAAGGCTGTTGAAGTGTTGTGCTGCATTTGTGGAGAAGTTTTCCTGTTGACTCATTTTGATTTTACAGTCCTTTTTACAAACTGGTATTGTTGGAATTCAGTGTTTTAGTGGGGAGGAGGTTGTACATCTGTTGTTGTTTTGTTAATTTTTTAAAAGTCTCTCAATCACCTCTATATTCCTTTAAATTCCAACCCCTGCCAAGCACTATCCTGGTCTATGGGGGGTGAACACCAATAGCACAGCGACAGATGGACAGGGTAGACAGACGGCCCATATAATCCATCCTATGCTGGTTTTATAAGTCTATAAAAATGTAATAAAGAACAGGGTCTCATTAGGTAGAGGCAGGGGGCTGATTGATTTGCAGGCCACACTCAGTTTATAGCTGCCTTCTGTGTGAAAGTCCACCTTACAGTGTGAGTTTACCCTGTTTGCCCTGGCTTGTTTAGTTAGACTTAATTTACTTCTGAGAATGTTGAGCATAATTCATGTTTTTGTGGTGACTTTTACCCCAATCTGGCACCTAAATATGGACTCACTCTCATTTTAGTCTGTAGAAATAAAACCCTTCAGCCAGAGGTCAGGAGAAAAGATGAGTGGAATGCTCCTACCAAGTGTGGGTTGTCTGAGAAGGCACGAGTGATTTAATTGAAAGGGGAACTTAATACTGTCAGAGCTTTAATTTCACTTGTGTGTATTCTCCTGCTTTGCAATGAGCCCTACCTCCACATATTGAAAGAGCCTAAAGGAAAAGTACTTTGTACATAATCAGCCTCACTGTTTCTGAAAACAATCCACTTCCATCTTTTGTTGTGGGAATCTTTCCAAAGAACAGGGGTTTTTTTCTGTAAGAGAAATAAGAATGTGTGATTTTAAAATTATAGCAAAGGCAAATGGGACTGAGCGAGCTGGCTCCATCAGTGATGTGGCTTTCTTCAAATTAGGCTCATTGGTCTCAGTGTTGCCAAACAGTGCTGCAGGTGGATTCAAGGAGAGAAGTGAGTGAACCTTGCCCCTGCACCACCGAGCATGAGAGGACCATTAGCACCAGATAATAACAGATAGATAATCTTTTCTAGTACCTATTTGGCAGCTCCTGACATGTGGGGAGCAAGGGCAAGAGTCTGACTCTGCTGCTGACCTTGGGCAAACTGCATTATCTCCCCAAGCCTCAGTTTCCCAATCTGCAAAATGGGACCGAGGACCATTGCCAACAAGTTTTATTGGACATTGCCAATACTTAATAAGAAGAGCAGTTTATAAACATTTGTAAAAAATAAAGGAAAGGGCCAGTCTTAAATTAAAAATGCTTTTTTAGTCCAGTTATTGGAAATTATTTCAAATTGTTCAGGATTATTAGTGTTCCAAAAAAAGATAACCTTAAGAGGGCTGTCGTTTGGAAAGTTGAAAGTTCTCACCCTTTATATTCATGACATTTTAATTCTTTTTTTTTTTTTTCCTTTCATACTGGATATCTAAAAGCTTCTCTTTAACCTTAAGAGAATCAAATGACAACATTGGCAAACTTAAAAATAAATGTGTTCCAGCCAATAATGATTTGTGAAATTGTATCATCATGCAAGAAAAGATCTGAATGTTGAGTTTAGTCAGAGAATTCCAGTTATCAGTATAAAACCTTCCACAGTGTTCAAAGTTTAAACCCGTTGGGAAAATCTATCTGGGTATTTAGCTCAGTATCTGCTGTTGTTGTTATTACTGCTACTACTACTACTACTATCGATCTCTATTATTGTTGTTGTCTTCCTCTCCCTGACTTCCTTTTTATTCAAAGGAAACAAAGAAAGGAGGTAACTCCCATGTGATGCAGTTAACCATAGAACTCATCCCTACCCTTTGATACTACATAATTACCCCCATGGAGTTGATTCTTCAAAGCTGTTGACTGGGTTTGAGGAGCCAGTTTCTATTAATTTTAATGGGGATTAGACATCCATCCCCTAAGGCACCTTTGAAAAATCTCCACCAAATTCTTTATGGCTCTTCTTGGAGGCAACAAAATGTTAATCCAGTTACATAGCTGCATTTCCCAAACCACTGCTAACGTAGAGATCATCTTACTTCAAGTTTAAAGAGCCCCAATTTTCTGTCCAGCCAAATTTTCTATTTCATTTCTATAGAGGCATCTATATGACACAGTTCCAAAGGGGAATGACAGTTTTGGAAAGTAACTAGTAGATCATCTTTTTTGCACGCAAGGAAAATGATATCTTGTTTTTTGACATGGCCCCTGTAACAAACAGTTTATATTGTTCTATTTTTCTGGATGGTACATTGACAACCTTTAGAAAACGGGGTTTTTCAGCAATTCAGATTGCTTTCCATTGTGCTCTGGATGATATACTTAAAACATACTTCACCTTAAATATTCAGGTTTTTGAAACAAAATTACTGAAACAGATGAGGGTGGGGAGAGAAAAATTGCCTATTCCAACAGAACTAAAAAGCAGCAAACCCAAGTACATTTTCCATTCACTGACACATGTACCCTAGCAGAAGTCTGGATTCCCTTTCTCATGCATTGCTACCCTTTCATCTGAAGAGATTCTGGGAAATAATAAGAGCAAACCTCAACTCTTACATTAAGCCAACTTCCTTAGAGGTATCTGCTCTGCAAACATTTCCTTTGAAAAAAGTAAGAAGTTTGCCATGTATATAAACAGAAGTATCCTTAGTTATAGCAACATGGACGGCTGCTAAATTGCGTTTAAATTGTCCTTGTGTAATTTATGTTCTGTGCTGTCTTCCTTGTATATATCCCTTAGTTATGTTTTTGTCAGTTGTGTTTCTTTAAATGTATTATAAATCTGTATTTTCCTCATAAACCAATCTGGAAAAGGGCATCTGTACTGGAAACTGGTTTTAGTGACTTGACACTTTGGCTCTTTTATGTTGTGAAACGAGTTTTAATTTTCTTAACATAGTCCAGGCATGGTACATAAACCTCTTCCCCCCCAGGGAGACTTTTATGTTTGATTATGTTTTTATGTTTAGTGGCAAAGCTTTTGAATTTCTCCCCTTGATTGACTTGATTATGATCTTCCCAGTATATATCCTTCATGTTGATGAATTCCTGGTAGGGATCCTCAAAGGAGTTTACAAGCGTCAATGCTAGATGAAAAAGAAGGATTAAATTATCCCTGCAAAAGCTGCTACTAGAGAAAATAGGAAGTTGAATATTAGTGGCTGCAGATGTATTTATTCTTTGGGTGTCTAATTTGACATACTGGGGAAATATTCATTTTTAGAGAATAGGTGCTCTGAGGTTTCTGCCAGGTGACTGAATCTGCAGAAACTCCGAACCCAGTTCAGAAACTTAGGTCAAATCTCCTCTAAATGTCTTGCCTTACTCTTGTGCTTTGTTAATGCTGGGGTGGAGTGGATATAACCATCCTTGATGAAAGTCTTCTACTCACTTAGGAGAAAATGATTGGTAGAATCTCACTTCTGCAGAGAGCAGCAAAGCCAACAGGCCACAGGAGAGCAGGAGAGCTGAGCAGTGTGTAGCCACCATGAATACAGCCCTGAATATCCATTTTGCTAGGAAGAATGCTGCTTGTGGTATATATATGGTAAGCAATGCTTCTGTTAGTTCTGTCTTCTGTTAACATGTTGCATCAGAAGATGCTAGGAAATCTGTTCAAATCCTCAGAGTGCAGTTGGCTAATCAGCTCTTGTGGGTCATTGCTGTCCATCTTCAATTTGGCTGTAAGCACTACACACAAGAAGGCAGCTCAAGTCGCCTTGAACCTTGCTTTGTTCACTGGTGTGGGCTCTACTACACAGCACAGAATCATAGAAACCCCCCTCCTGAGTTGGAAGGGACCCATAAGGATCATCCTGGCTGCACACAGGGCCAGCCAAGTCAGAGCATGGGTCTGAGGGCATCATCCAGATGCTTCTTGAACTCAGTCAAGGTCGGTGCTGTGACCACTTTCCTGGAGAGCCTGTTCCAGTGCCTGGGATCGCAGGCTGGATGTGCAGCCAGGGTTGCTCCTTCCATACAACTGATCACTCAGTGAATTTTTTAGGTGAAACTTAGATTACCTGGGGATTGAAAATGCTGAGCACATTGACATAAGGGCAATAAATAACATACAGGGACTATGTACCATATCTATCCATTTACTTACCAATTTGTTCATGATAAGTGTGGTTACTCTGAGATGCTGTTCCTAGAGCTGTGACAACCATGGTCAATGAAACAGCTCTGGAATATACATGCTAAGAAACAAAGCCCCATTGACCCTAATAGAGTTTTCACTATTGTATTTCTAGTGCATTTAGGGAAGAGAATCTTTATTGAATCTGTCTAGCAGTAAGCCATCCTGATCAAAGGATGAGTAATTTTTGGTACTGAGCTATAGAGTCTTTAGAGATATATAACTTATTGACAATTAGCACTTCTGTAACTGATTCAAGTTGGATGCCATATATAATGTAGCAGGGACTGGAGAAAATTTAGCAGACAGGTGGTGATAGGCCTGGGTGATACACCTGCAGCTGTAAGCTGCCAGCCTTTCACAGGAAGGGGCTGAGAAGCCTACAGGCCCTGCCACCAACCTCCCCACCAGTTTATTGCTGAGCTTGATGCCATATGGTATGGAGTATCCCTGTGGTCGGTTGGGGTCAGCTGTCCTGGCTGGTCCCCTCCCAGCTCCTTGTGCTGGTGGAGTGGGGTGAAGAGCAGAAAAGGCTTTAATGCTGTGTAAGCACTGCTCAGCAGTATCTAAACCAGCCCTGTGTTATCAACACAATGTTTTCAGCACAAATCGAAAACACAGCCCCATACCAGCTACTATGGAGAGAATTAACTCTGTTCCAGCCAAACCCAGCACATTCAGAAAAGGAAATTAAGTGGAGAAAGGCAGGATAAAGGTAATATTTTTCACAATTTCTGGTTTTTTACCTTATCAGAAAACTATAGTGGGGACTTTTTCACATATTAACTCAGATAGACTGGAGTTAATAAAAAAGGACCGGGAGTGCAGACAGGACAGACAGTCACCTGAAAACAGGCATAAATTTAGGCCTGGACATCTAAGTGTATAAATTCTTTTCTAAACACCTAAAATAGAAATAATACAGAAATGAAATACAGGAAAGCATGAATCCCTTGCAGTGCAGAGCTCTCCCTTCCTCCTACTTTGGCTTTAAGTCTCTCAGCTGTCGTTTGTCATTGTTGTTAGTGCTGGCTGAAAATTGTCCAAATTTTATGAAAACTGTCATGACCTTTTTTCCTGACTTGACAAATAAAGGGATGTTTTTTCAGGGTGGGGAGAAGTGTTATTATCTCTAGTGAAAGCAAGTTTATTTTTTAAAAACTGTTTTAATAGTTGTTGTTTCTATTTTGGTAGATCTGTGTGTATGGAAAATGATGCCAGAATGCTAACACTGCATACTGCCAGAAATCAGTGCTGATTTGCTTCTCTGCTGCTGTCCCATTATAGAAGTGAAATGATTAAGCTTTTAATTATTGATTATCTTATTTGCATAAGTTTCTAATCTATTTTTAACACTCTGGAGTCCTGTGTGTGGTCTCCTGCAGCAATGTTTTCAAAGACTGCTGACAGAAGAGAATTTTTTTTTTGCCAGTAATGAATTTGATGCTGTTCACTAGATCAGAGAAGCAGAAAAACAAGGATTTAAGACCATGGGGTGTAGCTAGTTTGCGGTGCAAACTTTTTGACCTTAACATGCTTACATCACATCCATACCTGTTCTTCTGGGGAACCTCTTGCTGACTTTTGTTGAGTATTGAGGCAAATTGATGCTACAGAGAATTGGGATTGGTTTTCCTCCATATCAAAGGTTATTAATTATAGAAATGATTGCAAATGAAGATCAGAACATTTCTAATACAGAGCTATATTTTCAGATGGCAGAATTAATACATGAAGGTGAATTGCATAAAAATAACTTCAGTGACAAAACTCTTGTGTTGCCCACCATTTTGGAATTTGCAGGCCAGGCCAATGTACAGTATGAGAAATATTTCTCCATGCAGTTCCTGGTAAGGTTCTTATCTTTTCAGAACTTTGTAGGTGTTTTCAGCCCCCCAAATATGATGATCTAGATAACTTCTAGTTTATTTGTATTTTTGTTGTGAAAGCTCTGTGAGGTTTGTGGGTTTCAACATGTGCTGGGGTTGATCTGCTCGATGACACTGAAACGTGAGCTGTAAAAGCTGGGGTTTGGCCCAGCATAGTTCTTACAGGTAGGACTGGTAGATACCTGCTACATCCCCTCTTCCCCAAGGGCATCATGCCTTTACTACACCACATATATTGACATTTGTGAACAATTTAAGGGAATCATTTTTGTGCTGTGAGCAGGCGCGTGGCTGCGTGTATTTCATAATCCACTCTAATGGTTGTGGTGGGGGAAGTATGTCTGGAAATAAGGTTCACCCTACAGAGGAACTATGCCAAAGATGGGAGCCAAGACCACAGCAGAAAGGCCTGCATGGGAACAAGCAATGAAATGCTGCACAGGAAACTGCTCAAGGATTTGCAAAGTCAGTCAACCACAGTGGTTCAACAAAGCACAAGACAAGACCGGTGCAGTGGTTTCTCCACCCTTTCTTTTCCATTCTAGATACTTTCCTCATGTTTGCTATCTACACAACTGTAGAAGTTCTCTTCCTCCCTCCTTTGCTTCCTTCCTTCTTACCATATCCCATCAGGAGTGAATGTCTGTGTCTCAGAAGGGTAGATATGAGGAAAGCAGAATAGCCACTGACAAACATCCAGCTCTCTAAAACCACAGGTGCAGTGTAGGAGTTTCGGTCATTGCTTTGCCTCATTTCATTTCTCCTTTTATTCTTCAAGCTAACTTTTTACCAGCAGCCCTTGCCACTAAGATGACAGAAAAACCTCACTGTTCTCCAGGAGACTGTAGTGTTTTTGAGTTGGTGGCCAAAACTAATTGAATTTTTTGAAAGTGAAAATAATGAGGAAAAATGCAGATGAATTAAGGGAAAAGCTTCAGGGACTGGACTAGATCAGCGATATGAAAAAGATGTTTGAAAGGTGGCAGAGAAACTGAAAGACAAGGAGGACTGACAAGCCTAAGGAAAATGATACAGCCTGATAGCAGGAGTGGTAGGGGCAGGGAAGAGACTTGGGGTGAGTGGTACAGGGCTGAGACAGCTGAGCAGAGCAAGAAGCAGAAGGCTGAGTGCAAAACGAGCACAGCTATGGGAGTGAAGATCAGGAGGAACATTATGTTGATGTGTGCTAAATGTGAGACTGAATAAGTTGTGGTGGTGACATGGAGATTATATAGTGCTACAGCTTCAGCTCAGTCACATGGATGAAACATAGACTTCATTGGGCTGCTTGCATGTACAGTAGAGCTTCCTATCCCGCCCCCCCCGAGACCACAAATTCTGCCTCTTATATAATAAGGTTTTTAGAACTTCCTGAATTCTTTCTTGTTGGGTTTATCATGAACATTCATAGAATATCCTGAGTTGGAAGGGACCCATAAAGATCTTCAAGTGCAATTCCTGGATCCACAGAGGACCAGACAAGTCAGAGCATGCGACTAAGGGCATCATCCAGACACTTCTTGAACTCAATCAAGCTCGGTGCTGTGACTACTTCCCTAAGGAGCCTGTTCCAGTGCCTGATCACCCAGAGAGGAGATCAGCACCTGCCCCTTTTCTCCCCCTCATCAGGAAGCCATAACCATGATGAGGTCTACCCTCAGTCTCCTTTTCTCCAGGCTGAGCAAACCAAGGAACTTCAGCCTCTCATCATAGGACTTCCCCTTCACCATCCTTGTTGCCCTCCTCCTCTACACTCTCCAGTATTTTATGTCCTTCTTGTACTGTGGCACCCAAAACTGCATCCAGTGCTCAAGTTGAGGCCACATCAGTGCAGTATAGAGTGGGACAATCCCCTCCCTGGCCATGCGGTGCTTGATGCACCCCAGGGTACAGTTGTCCCTCCCGGCTGCCCAGGCACACTGCTGGCTCATGGTTAACTTGCTGTCGACCAAGACCCCCAAATCCCTCTCAGCATGGCTGGCCTCCAGCATCTGATCCCCAGGCTGGATGTGCGGCCAGGGTTGCCCCTTCCCAGGTGCAGCAACTCGCACTTGCCCTTGTTAAACTTCATGTTGTTAGTGATTGCCCAGCTCTCTAATCCGTCCAGGTGTCTCTGTGTCTTCTCCACATTTTGGCATATTTTGTTAAGGATGAAGCTAGGAAGGATTCTTTTTCATTGAGAAAATTAATATTTGAAAAACAACTCAAGATAGAAATTATGTAAGTGGTCCTGCACGACTTCTGTGGTTCTCTTCCCTGGTCCCTGTTCTCCTTGGTGGGGCAGGTGAGCTGTGTCTCTCAAGATGCAGCATGGACAGGTGCTCCTGCGGTGTGTCACCTCTGTGAGAATAGATTGTGCTGGATGGGAAAAGTGATCTGATGAGGGAGACACAGGGGGAAATGGGATCATAAAGTACTTGGACTTTCACAGGGTAACAGAGAGATCCTGCCTTGTTGTAATACACTGGCTGTAGGTTTTCTTCCTGAGCTTCCAGATTTTACAGGGCAAGCTTTTACAGTGAGAGAAAGTCCAGCTTTCTGAATATTCTGCACAACTTTCTAGCAATCATGGACTCTCTTCTACCATATACATGGGTAGGTTTGGACTGTTTGCATGGCTACCACTGATCTGATTCCAGGGCCCACTAAAATGGAGTGTATTTCAAAGCACTTGGCTTCTGTTAGGCAAAGGAGAAATGAATGGTACATGCCTCCAAAATGTGAAAGATTTAACCCAGTTCCCATTGGTGCTAACTTCCCTTTCATTGCAAATAATGAACCTTCCCTTCGTTATGTGTCCTCTCACCTTCAGCGTGGGTTCTCCGCATAGCTCCCATCACGGTCAATTATCTGGCAGGAGACGCCCACAACAGTGGAGACTATTGCTTAATTGTTATTGTGGGATCCTTGTGCAATGTGCAGTTGCTGGGGCTCGTTTACAGCTCTAACACATCCAATGTGCCCTGCATCAGGAGTCCTGTGAACTGGACAAAAGTTAGAAAGTGGCAGTGCTTTTCCTGGCCAAAAGCTCATTAAGATAGACAACTCCTGCTAGTGAACATCACACAGATGACACAGACAGCTCACTCCAAACGAGAAACATTCTTTTGTTCTGCCTTACTAGGGCTTTCAGATAAAAAGAATTTGAGGCTACTCAAAGGGCCAGCTGTGATATGAAGGGAACAGGTTTAAAATAGCTCTCAGGGGCAGTAAATGCTTAATGATCAGATCTTTCATTGCTCGTGGAACATTTGAGGAAACTCAGCCAGCTAAAATTTTGTTGATTACTCTAACAGAGGCCCTTTGTTCATATTATCATGCAGAATAATTAAGCCAATGCAAGCAAGTCTGCTTAGCTATATACATAATTAAGCTGTTAGGCTGTGATTAAACAGACTATATTGGCACAGAGAGAACCTATTCACTTAATAAAAGAGTTCCATCACTGCCTTAAGCTTGTTTTCACCCTATTTTGTTATTATTTTCGAAAGATGAGTTTTATACAAGATAGTAGAAGATGGTGTGTTTCCAGTGACGAGTTAATGAGATTTTATAATGGCTCTTATGTGTAGTGGGTACTAAGTCAGTTTCTTCTGGGAAGGCCTGGTTGCAGGCACTAGTGTGGGAAAACAGGCTGTAGATAGAACCTCAGTGCAGCTTTGCATTTCTTTATAGACTTTCCTTCTGTAGCACGGTGCTGAAGCCTCCTGAGATGAGGAAATAAAAGTGGTACAGAAAAAGTTAATTGTTGGCATTGGAAACAGCTTCATCTAGATCTATTTTGCATTGAAAAAGATGGAGAAATAAATGTTTTAAATTTAAAACTGTCAGTACAAGTCAGTTTTTTAATGGCTTCAGTGGAATTGTACATTCAATTTCTAGTAAAGATTTTTTAACATTGATTCCATGCATTGAAATTATGTGAAAAAGGACTTTACATTTTTAAAACCGGGTCCAGTCTTGTTCAACATCTTTATCAATGATCTCGACGAAGGGATTGAATGCTCCCTCACTAAGTTTGCAGATGACACTAAACTAGGAGGAAGTGTTGATCTGCCTGAGGGTAGGGAGGCTCTTCAGAGGGATCTGAACAGACTGGACCGATGGGCTGAGTCCGATGGGATGAAGTTTAACAAGGCCAAGTGTAGAGTGCTGCACATGGGACATAATAACCCCATGCAGCGCTACAGGCTTGGGGGGGACTGGCTGGAGAGCTGTCACGCAGAGAAGGACCTGGGGGTGTTGGTTGACTGCAGACTGAATATGAGTCAGCAGTGTGCTCAGGCGGCCAAGAAGGCCAATGGCATCTTGCCTTGTATCAAAAACAGTGTGGCCAGTAGGTCTGGGGAGGTGATTGTGCCCCTGTACTTGGCATTGGTGAGGCCACACCTCGAGTGCTGGGTCCAGTTCTGGGCTCCTCACCACAAGAAGGACATGGAGGTCCTGGAGCGAGTCCAGAGAAGGGCAACCAGGCTGGTGAAGGAGCTGGAGGGCAAATCCTCTGAGGAGCAGCTGAGGGATGGGGCTGTTTAGCCTAGAGAAGAGGAGTTTGAGGGGAGACCATATCACCGCCTACAATTACCTGAAGGGAGGTTATAGAGAGGTAGGTGATGGTCTCTTCAGCCAGGTGACAGGTGATAGGACAAGGGGGAATGGCATGAAGCTGGGCCAGGGCAGGTTTAGATTGGATGTTAGGAAAAAATTTTTCACTGAAAGAGTTGTCAGGGCCTGGAACAGGCTGCCCAGGGAGGTGGTTGAGTCACCTTCCCTGCATGTGTTCAAAAAAAGGGTAGATGAAGTACTTAGGGATATGGTTTAGTTTAGTATGTGAATGGTTGGACTTGATGATCTTCAAAGGTCTTTTCCAACCTTATTATTCTGTGATTCTGAGAAAGGAGATATAAGCATATACAAAGTAGATGGCTTATAGGGCAATATCTTACATAAAAAAGAGCACATCAGTCTATATTAACTTAAAAACTCATTTTGAAGAGGTTATGTCAATTTTTCTCATCTCCTCCCTGATTTTGGCATTTCCTATGCAGTAGTCAAACCTTCAAATTGAAAAGTTTATGATCATGTTGCACCTGAAGCTTTGTCAGAAAGATCTAGAAAATGTTTAAATTAAATGAACTTTCAATTTGTTGGACTACCTGTTTTAAGTTAAAAGCTTATTGCCAAACATTCAATCATTCAGAGGTTTCTCAAGCTAATCACCAAATTTCTTTAGGGATTCTCTCTCAGTTGGCAATTAGTGAAAATTACGGTTGTGCTCTTGGCAGGGGCAGACTGGCTTTTCACAAGGTTTTGCAGAAATGGACCAGGATCTTTTCTGATTTCCAGGACAGCTGAGATGGAATTTTACAGAGTTTCTCCCAGTTTGGGTACCAAGAGTCAGGAAGCAGATTTTGGTACTCATTTGGTTTTTTGGTCACAAAATCTTTTTTTACTGTTTTTTTTTCAGAGTAGAATAGGTACAAGAAAAAGGTGTCTTTAGCTCTAGGACTGGAAGGATGATGACAGAGAGGAGATACTGGGAAAAAAACCGGGTTATTTTGATACAAGGCAGAAGTCTATATTTTCTTACTATTTTTTCTTTAATATATGTTAGGTAACATATTATAGACCAGTAGTAGTGGTTTTAGGATATGCTGTCTGATTGAGGCAGCCCCAGAACTGATCCTGGGGTTCATCTTGACTATCTTTCATGTATTAGACCAGAGCAATCTTTATTTACAAGCAAGATTTTTGGATACTCATAGGCAAGCTCAGGCAATGTGGGTATAGATGTATGGACAGTGGAGTTCATTGAAAATTGGATGAAAGAGAGAGCCCAGAGGGTTGTGATCAGTGGCACAGAGTCTAGTCAGAGGCCTGTAACAAGTGGTGTTCCTCAGGGGTCAGTCCTGGGTCCAGCCCTGTTCAATTCACCAGCACCTCGGATGAAAGGATAGAGTGTACCCTCAGCAGGTTTCCTGATGATACCAAACTGGGAGGAATGGCTGACATGTTCCCCTGGGAACTTCTGTGTGGAAATCTATTCAGATTTCACAGGTTGTTCAGCAGAAGTAGTAATGAATGGTTGCAATGGATCTGGAAACTGCAATTGGAAATGTGAAGATGAGAAAAATTCTTGTAACAGACAATGTAGTTTTTTTCTTTTTTTTTTTCTTGTCCCTTCCATCCAGATTGAAGTCCTCATTCCTCTGTCTGGTCAGATGTCCCTCTAATGTGTAAACAGACTGGTTTACACAGAATTTGATCTAATATTTTCCTTTGAAATCCTACTTGATATATCTTTTTCCACTGAGTTTCACAAAAACCTCCAGAGTTTATGGTGACTATTAGGTAGATTTACAGGGAAATGTATTTTTAGGGAACAGTGCCATGCAGTGAGATTCTGGAACGTTTGAACTGTGTAATTCAAGATCTGGAGAAGCCTATTTGCCTGTCACTAGATTCTTGGCTTCAAGGATCTTCCAGCAGATTGATTTTGCTGGAGCTTCATTCTAGAGGTACGGTCCTAGCAAATGCTTCTTTCAGTACTTTAATCATTGATGAAAAGAGAAATGTCTCTTAAGAAATATGCTTCCTGTTGGAGAGGCCAGGAAAAAGCGCTCCTGTTTTCAACATTTAGTATCCAAATGCAATGTTTCAGTTGTCAAGAGTTTCTCTGCTCCTCAGTTTCTCTAGGGTTTGCTTAACTTTTTGCTTGACAAGTAAATCAGTGATTACATTTTCTTAGGCACTCTATGTATTAGTATCAGCCGCAATCATCACGAGCATGGTAATTATGATAGCTTTGTCTTAATAAGAGTGATCTCATCATGGACACCATTTAGATGGAGTAAATAGTTCCCAACACATGCTGACTGTAAAGAAATTGGGAGCTTGTTATAAGCTGATGTCATGGGAAGAGCCTGGTTTCTTCTGCAGGGACTCATCAGTGCAAAGATCTCTAAAAAAGTCTGACTTTGAATTCAGAAAAAAAAAATCAGGGCAGTAAAATCTGTTGTAAGTTCTTAAGTCTCTGTAAGCTTTGACCAGTATTACCAATTTCATCTTTCAGCTATTTATGATTGCAAAATAAAGGAGACTCAAGGCTGAATGTTCTTTGAATTAATAAAAATTCTACTGTTTTTTCTTCTCACTTGTGAAAACAATCTCCAATTTATAAACCAAGTCCTTCAAGCAAAATAGCAGCAGGGTTTTCATTTCCAGAACTTTAGCACATTTGCTGAATCTCAAAACTTTTCTTTTTCTTATTTAGACTTGGTTATAGTAATTTACACAGTGCAAAGTGTGTGCAAAGGATTACTGATAGGATTTGGTTGCATGATTTTACAACTGTATTGCATTAATATAAATGGCAAAGTTAAACCTAGTGGATAATCAGTTATGATTGTAAACACTCTCAAATATTTTTTTAAAGCTGTCATTGGACCATTTTTGAAAGGATGCCACTCTCTGGCTAGATCTAAACCCAAAGATTCTGTGGCACAGTTTACGTGAATATATAATACGGCATTCAAAGCAAGGAAACACTTTCTAATAGCATGGAATTGAAAACATGATCTCAGACACCAAAGCACAGCTTTCTGGAACATATCATTACTTGGAGCTGTACGTGTGTCTCTAAGAATATTTTTTGTTAACTAAATAACCATATTTACAATCAAATCTTCCTTTTTCTAGGAAGAACTTAGTGAAGATTGATTAGTTGGTGACTGTTTTCTATTAGTTTATGAGATCATTATGCAGCTGTAGCTATAAATACTTCTACATAATGTCTTTTCATTTTAGTAATGAAAAAACTGGCCCAAGAGCTCACTTGTTTGATGATTCTACAGCATTTCCCATTGCACCCTGAGTACACCATGAGAAGCTTACGTAGGAGCTATTTCAGTCTCGATTGAACTGCAGCTGCCTCAAACTGCATATTTAACATACAACCTGGCCATGCTGCACAACACTTCAGTACAGGAAATGAATATAAATATCATATTAATGTCAAGCTAGATGTTTAAACAGGAAAATCTGAATTTTCCTAATCAGAGATGTGGAATAAAAATACCCTGGTACATAAACCTTAAGCATCACTTGAGTCCTATATATGTCTCTAAAAGTAGGGCTCCAATTCATTGTCCCATCCTAGCTGTTGGCCGAAGGGAGAATAGATCTGGGGGCAAGAGGCTGGAGTAACAGTGTGGGCTAAGGAACATCACATGGCTGGGAAGCTGTGAAAGTATAAAACATACTGTTTCCAAACAGAGGAGAGGAACATAAGTAAATCTATGGAAGATAGAATTGATTTGGGTGGAGAGATCAGTTATGAGTGCTGTTTGAGAAGCAGTTAGCTACACTTAAAGCCTAGCAAGATGCACTGTGTCCCTTGAGCTGAGGTCATTTGAGGATAGATTGGGAGGTTGTAGTTTGATAGTGAAATCATGCTCACTGCCTTTCCTGAGCATGCTGAACTGTCATCCAGTGTGTCTACGTTAAAACCGTTTTATGGGGTTAAAAGCAATTCTTTGTTTTTGCTTTGGATGCTTTGCATTCTTGCTCACAGTTGGGTTGGTGTTATGTGAGAAGGGCAGGGTTGTGGGTTCATACTCATACACTCATGTAGTTGCAGACATACTTTACCCAAGAAGTAAAAGAGTCCAAAACCTCGGATCAGAAGATGAAGACATTTTTCAAACCTCAAACAAAAGCAATAAATGGAAATAAGGATTAACTTTGTCAATTTTCACCCCTCCCACAATAAAACTCTAAAATCTTGGCTTTTATCTTAGATGGATAACACAATGGGCACCAGAGCACACCAATATTACGCAAATGCTTCATGTGCTATCAATTATTTTGGAAGTATTCATCATCTGAATTGTGAAATGGTTGACTCTTTTTTAAATGAAGAATATATGAAGAAGAGAGTGTCAGGCTGACACATTCTTTCTCTTGTACTTCTGTAGGTATAATTAAATGTAGATTTAGCAGAACATAGCAGTGACTAGAACTCTCCTCTCAGTACCCAGCCCCTCCTGGATGGAGGGAGTGGAGTCAGAGATGATCTGTGTTGCATGAGAGGGGAATAGGAGTGAAGAAATGATTCACTGTGCTGCTAAAAAGCGTTTGGATGTTATGAAACCAAGCGAAGACATTCAATGGGGATGCAGCTGTGGAACCCTGACTGCTAAAAGAGACTTCCAGTTGGCAACTGGTAGGAAGGCTAATGCCCCTCAGATGGCGAAGTGGGAGAAGGGGGCTGCTGCAGGAGGGTATCAGAGCAGAGCAGGTATGCCTGCCTGCAGTGCGTCCTCATGGAAAGGTTTCTTGTAACAGATGCCTTGCTAAAATAAAAAAATGGCTAAGATCAATATTCATGTTGTGATGAAATTACAGAGAAGAATTTCCAGAGACATCTTGAATCTTAGATTTGATGTACTTAGGGATTCAAAGTGACTTACTGTGGAGCCAGGTTGAACAATCATCTCTCCCAAGGCTGACGCTCTCCATTTTAGTCACACTGCTAACCATCGTGAGTTAACGTATTACACTTTTTCCATGTGTTTCTTAAGACCACCTCTCTTATCTATGCTCCATAGTTCATAGTACCCGATTCCAGAGCAGGCAGCCATGCACTGCACCCAGCCAGGCTCTCTCTGAGGTGGCCACAAGCAGGACTGCAACCAGGGAACTGAAACCAGTTATCTTGACAAAACAGCAACATACATCTTGTTTTATTATCAACTTCAGAGTTTATTAATTTATCAAACCAGGTCAAAGTGATACAGCAAGTACATAAATAAGTACCATAACAGACATACATCCTATGGAGAGAATGAAAAGCATGACACTGTGTATTTTGTTGTCTTTAAGTGACCAGAAACTGGAAAAATGCAACACTGCATTTCACTAAATGATGTTTATGATTTTTTTTTTGCTTTTCTTTATTCTAAAATAAATACACAATCTGGATTTCACCTTCCTGTCACAATTACAAAAAGCAGGTTGCCTTCTTCTTAAAAAAATAATTACAAACACTGTACACTTTCCACTTAAGTCTTTTTTCACCAGCTACTGCTACAAACAGACAATGCCTGTGAGGTGAGAAATCAACTGCTGGTCTTCCCACCAGATTGCTACAGTTCCTCAGAACCTCTTCCTTACGTCTTCAGCAAAGGAATGATAAGGTTAATTCATGACTTATTAGAACACTTATTACAAAATTTTGCACTGCTGCAGCACATTTCAACCCCATAGATGCCACCTGGGTGTTGCTGATGCCACATTACCTCTTTCTACAGTAACACTGCAGTAACCTCTGGTGCAGTGAGGTCTTAGGACCTCAGTTAGGACATGCTACACCCCTTTCAAACACCAGGACAGGATTTATGGAGGCAGAGGTTACAGTCCCCTGAAAACATGGTGGCACAGTTCACTTAGCTCTCCTTCTAATGAACAGCAATACAGGACTTCTAATGGCCAGGTACTAGCTAAGACTGTGCACAATAGCATGGTATCAGGACTACCAGGGCCCCGTGGCCTGGCGCTGGCCATGGGGCTGCTCAGTCCCCACTGAGGGAGGCTGAGGGGCTGTTCCGTGTTCCAGATGGTTCCAGTGGCCCCTCAGACAGGCTGGCAGTTCCTTGGGGACAATGTATTTCAGGAAGGGCAAAACACTGCTGGTCAGTGAGGGAAAAAGTGTGAGAAACAGCCCCATCACTTCGAGGGCCAGGCAGGAAGAGGGAGGAAGTGCTCCTGGCCCAGAGCAAAGACTGCCCTGTGGCTCTGGAGGAACCACGGAGGATTTCCCTGCAGCCCGTGGAGGCATGGAAAGAGACCCCTGTGGTTCTTATTCTTGCAAATCCACACGGTTGCTGGAGAAGCTCCCTTTTAGCATGTTTCCCTGTTACGCAGTGGACCATGTTGAGTGCTTGGTAGGGAGGGAAGTATTCCTATTATCTGCTCTCTGTCCAGGCCTAGGGACAACAGGGTAGTTACATGCCAGGAAGATCACCAAGGACCTGATCTCACCCTGTATGCTCCGAATTCCATTCAGCATTTTCTTCACATTCCCATCTGTTCTCCTTGCTCCTCTGTTGAGAAGCCTGGCATTACACTCCTCCCAATACTGCAGGCAGCACCGGCAGGACCTGGGCAGCAGGAAGAAGCCTGGTCCTGAGGCCTGTGCTGTAGAGGGAAGCTGACAGTGTTTGCTGCTCAAGACAAGCATCCCCTCAGGATGGCGAAGCTCTGCCTGAAATGGGCTTTTGGCATTCAATACTGAGCTCTCCCACATCACCCCTTTAAAAATGGGTACACCCTGGAGTGCTGCCACTGCCAGAATGACAGGCCTTAAAATCCTTGCCGTCACTGTTCATCTCACTCCTTGTGAAGACCCAGCCCCTGGCTCAGACCATTTCCATAAAGCTTTGTTTGAACAGCAGTATTCCTGTCTGCTTGTGGAGTAGAAAATGGGAGCAAAAGCAGCCAGAGTCACTTGCTTCCTGGGATTTAATCCAACACCGCAGCCACGAGGCAGTACAGCACCTTGGTGACTCTTTGGAGAAAAGGATTTTTATATGCTACTTTTTCTGCAGATGAGAGACACCTTTCTTAAACAGGATGCAGACGTGCTGTACTAAATTCAACAGAATCTCTCAGATCTATTTTTCACAAAGGTAACAGTTTTCACCAAGCCGCTGTTTCCTAAAGGCCTGAAGTAGCTGTTTGGTGTTTGTCATGGGAGAGAGCTGTCCTCGAAGCATGAGAATTGAGAGGTTGCTCTCAGAAAAATGCAGGAGATTATGTTTGTAACAAATCAGAAAATATAAATTAAGCACTGTCACAACTTTTAAGGAGTTATTAATCCAAAGGTTTAATGCTCTAGATGTTTGGAAAGTACTACAAGTCCTTTGGCACCCTCTGCCATGTCACTTTAGAAGGCAGTTTATCAGCCAAGACCAGTCATGTGTTAATAGGGCCCAGACGAATGAAGTTCTTAGGGCTGTGATAGGGAGCTAACACTTCACATTTTTTTAGAGAAGTGGGTGGAGGAGACAGTGAAAACCACTTAAAAGTGAACATTTGCTCAAATTGCTACAAAAATACAGTGATTGCCACTAACACCTGCTGTTCAGTTTATGGACTCAGTTTGCTCAAATATAAGACATCATCCCAAAGGCAGGCTGCTTAGGAGCTTGTTAGTTTAACCTGTTTTTTATGTCTCCAACACAAGTATTGTATCACTTGTATTTTTCCTCCACTACTAAAAAAATCCATGAGTTATTTCAACACCAGAAATGGTGTAAATTCAACACAGGAAATAATGCTTTCTAAAGCTCCTGCACATTTATTAGGTATCCTTTTTTCATTAGTTTGAATAACTTGCCAAATAATAATAGTAAGAATGTTCTGGTTTCTCTTTTTAACCTGTAAAGAAATGCAACTCTGAGAACATACAGTCTCTTTTTCTTCTCCCACCATTAATACAGAGCCTTGCAGACTTCTGGAGGAGATACTTGAATGGTTGACACAGACCCACTACACATAAAGCAGCAAATTTGCTGTGCATAATGTGAATAATTACTGCATTATAGTTTTGGATTTTGGGCAACGGTTGACATAAGGAAAATAAGCCTGCAGTCCAGCTGCAGATCCAAGTTTTCTTAAGTTTTCTTCTGTTTCTCCCTCCAGTGCTGTCTCCCTTAACAGTGACCCTTTTCAGACTTTTCAAGGTACAAAACCTTTACCAAATCCTCGAGCTCAGTCCTGCACACTCTGCTTTCACACATTTGGCTGATCTGAGCTTCTCCCTCGCTAAATATTTTCCACTGGCCTGAAAACAAAAACACAAAAGAGACAGATACTGACTTAGAAAAGAGCATAGAGAATTTTGAAGGCATTTGCAAACACTCTCTAGACCAATTGATTCACAATGGTCAAAGAGAGAATGTCCAGTCCTCCCATGAAAATATTCAAAGTATCTTACAATCGCGTAACATATTCCATGCAAAATAATTTTGTTAAAAATAATAAACAAGGAGCAGAGTATTATTTTTTTCTTTAATTAAGTAGTACTGTAAGTTGGCCCTATTTACTCAATTACCTATGATGTTGGATAGTCTCCTTTACGAGAGAGTGATGTGAAAATTTATCTCTAATGATAAACCAAAGTATTTTAAAGTTGGGAAGCAACAAGTCTTAAGTGTTTCATGCACTGTGAACTCTGTCTAATTGTGTGCAAT
This sequence comes from Porphyrio hochstetteri, assembly GCA_020800305.1. Lineage (NCBI taxonomy): Eukaryota > Metazoa > Chordata > Aves > Gruiformes > Rallidae > Porphyrio > Porphyrio hochstetteri. Next base: position 23,085,072 of record CM036917.1, read on the forward strand.
ACAATGTTTGCTGGGTATTAAAATTTCTATATGTTTTTTATAATCTTAATAGAAATGCCCACTCTACTGGGTATTGCTGTTATTACAGATAACAATAACAAGATTGTGGAAGGCTGACAGCAAAAAATTAGGAAACTCTTTATAGGAAAAGGTTGTCTGCTTCTCACTAAGCCTGTGTTATCAAGATTATATTATTCCTGGGAAAAATACTTCCTTGATTAATTAGAGACCCCAGAAAAAAATTACAACTTATAACGCAAAAGAAATGGGAACTAAAGATGTCTCTATGTTAATTTAACTATCAAATTAAGTGTCATATCCCAAGATGGATAAAATGCCAAAAAAACCAGAATCAAGATTGATTTAAAATAAAGAGAGTGATGTCCTTCCGAAAGATAAATTTTAATGATATTGTTAGGAAAGGCTTCTTTCAAACGTAACATATCTGTATGTAGAAGAACTCCTTTAATAATCTGATTTTTTTTTCCTTCTAAATGACTTGCTAAAAAATTGAGGTAATTTGATATGTTACTTAAATCCAAATGGTGCTGATGTGCTGACATCAGTCATATTTCAAACTTACAGCAGGATGGGCTTTATCAAAATAAGCAGACCAGGACAGCATGTATGAGAAGTATGGTTATATGTATCAGTATTTTAAATTGCTGTATTTTGATTATTTAAATCTAAACTTATAAAATATTGCAGCCATGTACTGGAAGAAAAATTAGTACATCTGTGTGTGTTGAGCACAAGAGAATGTTTTTCAAGCCTATGATTATATGGAGAATAGAAACCTGAAAAGCTCAGAATTTTACTTACTAGGGGTTGTCCTTGTTATCTGCTTAAAGTAAGGAAGTTCTTCAAATTCTTTCTTGGACACTTTTTCAACATAGAAGTGGCGCAGGATCCCTTCAGCAAAGAAATAAGAAGCGCACGTTATTGGAAACGTGTATGTGTTCTGAACCTGGGTGCCTGTTCTGACTTTACATCATATTACTGCCATGTCAAGTCACCCTGTGAAATAATCCTTATCAATTAGGTGGGCTTTCAGCCTGTTCTTTTTTTATTCTGTTTGCCACCACCCTGCTACTCCCTTGTAAATCCTTCTTTTACAGTTGCAGGGAGTTTGAGGGGTGTGAGAATAAGCCAACTGTTTTCCAAAATAGTTGAACCCTTCTTTACTATGAGTAAATGCAAGACTGTAACAGAAGCCAAAATCCCAGTGTCTTGGAGAAAAGCAGCATCATTTTGCAGGCAGATCCCATTTTGCCTGTCATGAGCTAGCAGGCAACATCACTGTCAAATCACCACAAGGCTTTGTGGCTTCTTGAACACATACGGTAGTTATTAACCATCCAGTCCTCCGTGACTTCTCTTCTGCTCACACTGTGGGCTGGGCTTTGGGCTTCAAAGTGCATTCTAAAGATGTATCATTTCTGTGTAAATGGCTGCACTATATGAAGGTTTGCTATGAGGATCACATGCTTTTTGCTTAAAGTAGATTAAGTAGGTAGGTTTTTTGGGAGGCTGGAGATAATATTTATTATACCAGAAGTTCAGGATTTGCAGAAGAGTTTGGGTTTCTGAATTCTTTTCTGTTTTTTTTCTAATTTTACCACTTAACGTTTTTGGCCCATATTCAAGACCCTCATGGGTGCACCATCACTAAGGCAGATAAAACAGGCTGATGTCAGTGGAGAGCTTCTTGGTCCATCCTAAATAAGAACATTTAGCCGCTTGGTTCAGACCCTACTACCCATTTCTCTGCTATAAATTACACAGGAGATTACTAACAACCTGTTTGTTATTGTGCTTTTGCTCACAACAAAGGGTAGGAGTTTGCAGAACTAGAGCTTTGTGTGCTATTAATCTCTTTTGTATGGCAAACCTTGAGTGCACTGGAAGTGGCTATCACAGTGACATCCTAAACAGCCAGAAGAACAGCAGTCTTGAGATGCTTGGGTTTGTAAACCGCCCTGGGGTTTTAATGGAAGATGATACACTGTTTAAAGAAAGAACTTGCTCACTCACCTTTTCTAATTGTCCACACATGTATTTCTATTTGAGGTGGCTTTTCTGTCTCTACTGCAATTTTTCTGATGGTTTCTCCTTCCTCTGTGAAAACGGATTCATAGACAGGAAATGTCTCTTTCCCACAGAAGTAATCTTTGTTGTCAAAGCTTTGACTTGGCACTTCTTCTGTTTAAAAAAACCAACAAAACACATACTACAGCTGTAATCAAGTCCTCCAGAACTTACTTGGCACCAACAGCCAAGCAGGCTGTGTAAACCTATGTGCTCTGGGATACTCCTCACGATTTTCAAACATGATGTCCATTTTTCAACCATATTTGAAATAATGGCAGGAGTCTCAGTAGTAATAAAATAACTAAATGAAAATTGGTGGTTGGACAGAGCACTGAGATGCAAATTAACACTTTGCTGAGGAGAAGAGCAGGTAGAAGCTACAGGGTTTGTACTTTGCTTGGCAGCAGCAGCCAGCTGGCCAGTGCACGCCTGGCCTAGCCACAGCACACATGACCTCTTGCCCACCCGGACACAGAGCTTATGAGCAGAAGTTGTAATTATTCTGTTGGTACTTGGAAGTTGGACAAGAATGTAAGAGAGATGATGCAACTCAGAAACTCAGACTGCTGTCTGTGGAAAAACCTAATAATTAATACATCTCCATACATACAGGACAGACTGCGAGAAGAGGCTTGGCCTTCTTAAACGTAGAATCTCAAAGAAAGAAGACAGTGATTTTTGCTATTACATTTTCTACTAAAGCCTGTTAGCCAGTCAGTTTTGCTGACTGATCTCATGTCAAATAAGCCCAATAACACCTGTGGAACTCTTATGGACACAAATGATCTCAATCATTTTGACTCTCAATCATTTGGACTCGATGATCTCAAAGGTCTTTTCCAACCTAGTGATTCTGTGATTCACAAGTATCCATAAGGATCTGGGTACACGCCTCCTGCCTGCCTACTGCCACTGCATCCTGCTTTTTCCCAGCCAGCAAGACTAGCAAGAGCAAATGGGAAGTGTGCATTCTATGAAGGAGTTCTGTATACAACTGAGCAACTCATTTCCTCAGAGCATTTCCACCCCATGCGTCACTGAACAAACACAGAAACAGGCCATACAGATTAGAAAAGAAGTTTAAAGGCACAGAGGTGAACTGGACACTCTGTTACCCTTTATATCATATGCAACATGGATGGTCATTTGATAGAGCATCAGCAGATTGATATTAGCAGATTTTTCACTAGTTGTAGGCATTGATAGTAGTATGTAATGTCTACATAAGTTAATCATTAGTGAAACGTAGAAACAACGCTAAATTTGTGGTAAGTCTGTTTATTTTAAGGATTAAGTTACATAACTGAAACCAATCAACTTAGAATCAGGGGGTTTGAGTATTCCTGGTACATTCCTAGGGAACCTGTTTTTTCCTAGGGAACCTGCTTTGGGAGGGGGGTTGGACCCGATGATATCTTGAGGTCCCTTCCAACTCCTATGATTCTGTGATTCTGTGATTTTAAAAACCTGAAATGATATTATCTCCCTGCAAATTTTACAAGGTAGAAAATTATTTGAAGGTTCTGTGGGCACTGCAGTGGGTGAAGGATGGGAGAGTCTTTTGACAGTAATGAGCTTTCTGTGTCCGTTTCTGCAATATTTTCTTTGGAAGTGAGTGTCAGGAAGTCATGCTAGCAGCAGAGAGAAAGGCATTTACTGATCAGAATGTGTATGCCCCAGGCAGCAAGCCTCCCACCCCCGTTTGAGGAACAGCAGTGGACAGCAGGGCTGGCCAGGCAGCTCTGCCTGTCTCACACTGAGACCTCTGCACGCATGTTGCCACAGTGGGCACAGCTACTGCTCTCTTCATCAGGTCTTCTTGTGACCAGAAGGCATGAGCCAAGCCCCTTAACATGCACAGCAAAAAGGTGGTCTGTGATCAACTGTTTTACCTGGACAGACTTTACAGCATTTTCCTTCTACTTTCTGAGGGTATTTGCAGGGATATTGTTCTGGACAATGAATTTTCTTACATTCTTGTTTGGTGATGTTGCAGGTGCACAACACACACTCGACGATTCCAAAGGCCCGGAGATTAGGATGCCAAGATTCACCATGTGAATACGTTTTGCCATTTGAAACACAAACTACAAAAGAAGAGAAAAGGAAGAAAAAGTACAACTGGAAAAGGTATGTTCACTAGCTGCCTCTCTGTGAATATTCATTTGATTCATGCACATATTATCTCCATATATAACTTTAGGTGTCTCTGGCCCATTTCTCTGCTTGTTAACTTTAACCTGAAGTTTTGCAGCTTAAAACGAACCTGAGTCAGTGATCACCCTTTTCCGAGCAGTTTTGCCTTGATTCCAGCTCTGCTGACACTGATGTCTATCACTATTTTGAGGAGAACAGTGAAGATAGCTGAGTCAAATATTTGACTAGCCTCTCACCAGCGCACACATTTCAGTTGTGCATCATTAACCTGTTTTTAAAACTCACAGGACACAGAAATTCAATCTCCAAATGACATTTGCTACTGAGCCAACTGCACAACTTTCCTTAGCATTAGCTGAGCGTGGCATTCGCAGTGAGTGCCACACTAGGAGCAGGATGGATTAGTGCCTTTTACTGCTCTTGCATGAGAGTTCCTGCTGCCCGACGCACGGAACAAAGCAAGGGCAAGTTGGAAAATGAAGCTTAATGTCCTCTGTGGAAATATATGTCCATAGGTATATAAAGACATTGGGCTTTTGGAATAACAGGAAAACATTAACATGAAAGGATGCACATGGGACTGAAATTTCATTCCAATAGCACCTCAGGAGCACCTCACCGGTGCCCTTGGGAGACAGAGAAATACAGCCGACACAAGGAGAGTGGAAAAATCCATGCCTAGTGGAAGCCAGTTTGGGTCACCCAGCAGTTAATGGGAATTATATCACTTTACACCATGTTTGCATTTGTCCTATAAACGTTACTCCTTTCTTTTTAAAATATTTTATAAATACAAAGAAAAATGCAAACTAATCCTAACAAGGTGAAAGAAAGGGCACTGCCTTATTTCTAAAAGCAACTAAGTGAAGCCTGGATATGTTGTAAATATTTCCAATTCTTCTAATATGCCATCATTTTTATTAATGCTTGTATTTGTAAAACATGTTCCTATTTTGCCTGTAACTTTCAAAAGCAATTTAATTTTTATCTGTAATCTGAAATTTATATCTAACTGGTAACAGATGTTGCCAACTGGCTTATATTTTACTTAGTTACTGAGATTTATGGAGAGTGTTCTTTGCAATGTATTGTCTTTCATGGGGTTATGCTATCATTTGGTTTATAATTTGCTACTTTTTAACTTTCTTAAGACATGTTTTTATTTTAGAGGTAGGAAACAGTTTTTCTTCTCAAATAAAAGCAAATAAAGTGTTATCTGTATAATAAGAGCATAGGAGAAAAAACTATAAATGAGAAAACTGTTAAGTACTCAGCTGCTCAACAGGCTTCTTACATGCTTAAATACTACATTATTAGTTATATTTATGCTTATATGGATTATTTTGTTTCCCAGTGTGAGTTCTCCAGATCCTTTATGGACATAAGTATTTCATGATTTATCCCTGACAGGGGAAGGGATAATTCACATGACACTGTGTAGGTACATATTCTCTCTTTTAAGGGTTTTTTTAGCATGAACAGTTAAATAATTACTCTGAGATAGCAGATGAAACCTCCAGTAGAAGCCAAAATATGGCAAACAACTTCTAGTTCCCTCATGCCCTGTTTTTAGTGCTCTTCATGTTTAGAATGATAAATCTCTATCTGTGCAACTGCACAGTATTTGCACCACAACAATTGTTGTGTGTTTGTTTTTTAACTTGTGAAAATGCATTTCAAGGGGCACATGCACTAATTAATAAAACCTGATCAGCAATCCTGTTTCCATCATGGGGATCTTTCAGACACTTTTCAGGCATGAGTGTCTGAAGTTGTGGCAGTTCCTATATATTGCATCCAGAAATACGCTATTCCTCTCTATGCTCTCTATTTGCTGAAGCAAATCAGTTAGAAATTGCTTTGATGATGTCTTCGTGTGTGAATTACATGTCAAAGATATTGCACTGCATGGAGATTCCTGCTCCTAGATCCAGCATAAAACACTGGCATGATCTCAATGTTTTTTCATGCTTGTTCAGGTGGATAATAAAGATCCTATGGCCAACATTCCTTCTGTTAGTTAATACCTTAAAAGATTAGCTGGCCCTAATACAAGGACTTTTAACTCTTTGTGTGTAGTTTCTAAGTGCATAATGACTAGCACTTGCAGATAGATGCTGTTCTGAACATGCGTTTTTACAGCTACTTCTTTTCTGGCTTTGTAGACCTGTTTGTGCAGACCTCTTGTGCACACCCACTGTGGGAACTCAGTATCCTACCTTTTCATTGTAGAAAACCTGCTGTCCTGCTAACTGGAGAATTGATGTTTTCCCTCTATGTTTGTCCTTCTTGTAGTGCAGCTGGAATATGGCTTAGTCACATATGGAAAAGGTTTGCCTTGGTTTGGCTGCAAGTGCTGCTGTCCCCATAATACAGTATGTCTTATATTACATTAACAGAAGGCACTAAAGGATTCTTAGAGTGAGATTAATTACCTTGATTAACTTTGCCTCTTTACAGCTCAGGCATCCGATACGCGCTAATTGCCTAGTCTGCCTCTAGTGTTGGCCATGGAGGAGGAAAATGGTTGGACTGGATGACCTTCTAGGTCTTTTCCAACCTTGATAATTCTGTGATTCTGTGATTCTGTGAAAAGCACCCCTTGCACCCCACTGTCTCAGACAACTAGCATTATGGTGAGAGATATGATACTTTCTTGAGAATAGTTTGCTAAGCCTTGGAGGCAGAAAGCTTCTTGATACTATGGCTACACTTTATGGCCTGAGATTTGTGGGGCAGTTTAAACATATGCTGTTTACAGCTAGTAAAGTTACAAAATAGGTGTAAAGAAAATTACCACAATTTTCTACTGGACAAGTCACCGTGTGAACAAGTTAGGGAATCTGAAGGCACTGTGGTGTCCCTTATAGCACAGAGTGCTCACTTCCCTGGTAACCTCTGCATGTTTTCTCAGAATTATGTAGCATATTCCCACAAAGTAACTCAGGAAGCAGCCCAAAGGCGTGGTGCCTTTGCAGAATGAACTGTGCTGCTGTATGTGTGAGCACAACTGATCTCAGTCAAAAGCTAGTTTCATATCCTTAATAGCTTACTGCTTTTTTCCTGTTGTGATACCACTATGAATTTCCAAGATGCTCTGTATATCTTGAGAAGGTGATCTGATTCCTGACCCAGGGTAATGCTGTAAGAAGTACTTTACCTCGTCCGTGCTTGTGCTTGTTGTTAATGACGATTTGTACTATTGTTCCTGAAGCCTGCTGAGGATCTGGTAGGACTCCACGGTTACTCCTGCCATTGGGGAATCGTGGAATGTTGACTACCTGCCTCACAGAGCTGGGCGACAGGTCATAGTGGGAGCGATGGTATGAGTGTCTCTGGAGACAGAAAGAGAGCAGGAAAGTAAATGTCTCATTCCAGTGAGCACAAGAAAAGAGGTTGTACTAGAAGCTTAATGTGAGCATGAAGTTACGGTGCCACTATCACCAACCATCATTAACTGCAATGAATGACACCGTACCAAACAAAGGCCATTCAGGTTTGCAGATTGTTAGCATGGAAATGAAGTCATCTACACATGCAGTTGCAACTCATCTCACCAGACTGTGTACGTCAGTGTAGGTTTCTTAATCTATTTTGGTCATCTAAAGACTCTAATCAAGTCAATGGACAGAGGCAATTTTAGAACCTGACCTGCTCTGGATCTCTATATCATGAGGTGAATCACAAATCCAGAAGTGCTTATTTTGCTCCATGTAGTAAAAATTGTGTTCAGAGCTAGATATCTACTTGACTTTTAAGACACCTGAGAAGAATTATAAGCCTGACATTTCCCTCACCAAAATTGCTTTCTACTAGGGCTCCAGTAGCAGAGCATATCCAGAATGACTCTCTAGCTTCTTGTCTGCTTGCAGCTTTAAACTTCTATGCATGCCAGGGTTAGCCTTGCACAGTCTGAGCAGATCCTTAGTAGCATCTGTCTTACTGATGGGGAAGTCTCATTTTATTTGCAAAAAAGTAATGTGCAGCAAATTTTCTAGGGCAAAAACACTGATTGTTTTCAGAGAGTTATTTTCCAAAATACCCACAGGCATGAAGGATGTATATTACAGCTGTTATTTTATAAGGCATAATTCTTCTCACTAATCCAAAGACTTGTTGGTTCATGTATTTAGGTAGTGCTCACAATGCTTAAAAGCTCTTCAGATTATCTCCAAATGCTGTTATAAAAATCATCTCAAGTTGTTAATGGATAGAATCATAGAATCATAGAATGGTATGAGTTGGAAGGGACCCCAAGGATCATAGAGCTCCAACCCCCCTGCCACAGGCAGGGCCACCAACCTCAGGCCTGGATCTACACTAGGTTGCCCAGGGCCCCATCCAACCTGGCCCTCCCAGAGGTAGTGAAGCCCCTAAAGTAAACATATACATGTCTATATGCCAACTGGTAATTATTTGCAATTCTGTTTTAAAAGTGATGCTTGCACAGCACACTTAGCACTGCAGAGTTTTATTCTTACAGAACATATGCAAGAAAGACCAAATCCAGACACCACAGGAGCTCACTGAGTTCATAATTCAGTCTTGTTCATTAATTCAGGTTAGCTTTATTAAGAGGTTTGCAGAAGTGGAAGAAACCTATTTTGGCCTTCGGGGTGAAGCAGTAGATATTCAGACCTGTTATCATCCTTTTCTCTTTTTCCCCCGTTGCACTGGCATGCACAGCACTGCAGGAAAGTATGTCTTTGAATTGTAGGTGACACTTACGGCTTCCCTGTTGGCTGGCTGACGGAAGATATCTCCATCGGAGTGTTCCCATGATAATTCTCCATCTCCTGTACATGAAGCAGAGCAGCATCAGTTAGGGGAGAAAGTGGGCAACACCTTGGGTGATACTTAAGGAAGAAGTCACCATTTATAGGGTGCAGGTTGCATCAGTATGTAGAGTGTCAGTCTGTAGTCTGACTTCATTGCAGTAGATTCTATTGAGACCAGAAGGAAGATCTCTTCCCAAATGTTATGCAAACTCAGGATGAAGATTTACTATCAGATTTATGCAGCTTAACAAGATGCTATGGGCAAGGTAATTTCCAGCAACCATCTGCTATGTGATCTCAGGCAAAGGTGAGGACACATGACTTCACTTAGCTCACAGAGAAAGCCTAAATTGTATGACCTTCCATCTACTGTGGGCTGAGGGACCCACAAGCAGTTTCTGTTGCTCAACTGACATGTAACCTGACAGAGAATTGAATCCTCAATTACATTTTTGCAGTCAGCTCTGAAGTGTAGCCATTAATAAATAACATTGTATTATACATATCAAGAAAAAGTAAGCTATATTTTGTCCAGAAAAATTTCCTGTCCCCGTATCTATATGGTTGGTTTTTCCTCTCCTATTTATGCTTCATTTAATAATAACTGATAAATCGCAATTCACCCCCAGGTATGACTGTGACCTAAGGAGGTGCTTGCATCTGTTTGTCAAAGACAGGCTGTTTCATAAATAGAAGTGATGGCCACGCACAGTGCATGATTCATTAGACACAAACCAGCAACTATTCCAGGGAGCCAGGCACGTGCAATGAGTTATGGCAGGATGTATGAGAAGTTGGCCCAGTAAGATCGGATCCATCCAAGCTCACAGGATCCTCTATTTGCATGTAGAGAGTAAGCAATGTTCAGCTCCACTTTTTTGAGTTAGGCCAATAAAAGTAGAACAGAATAAGGCTCATAGCACTATGGACACTCATGGCCAAGTTAGGACATTCTGAATTGTCTTTGGAAGAGAAAAGGTCTTGCTAGAGCACTTGCAGTTTGTGCATGTGATGCAGAAGTAATGCAAGCTTTTGAGAATCAGTGCGAGGGACTTGTGGAGCCAGGCTCTGGTTCCTCACAGCCAAATACGTGATTCATGGAAAGGAAAGTTGGAAAGAGGAAGAAACCCTCACTTCTCTTCAGGAATAGCGTCCAGCTGTTTTCTTTGTAAAGACAATTTCATAAACACAAACACAGCTAAGCGTAAGCTCCAGTGGAAATTACAGCAGGGAAAAATCATTTCAGGCTAGAGAAAGAATGTGACATTAAGCAGTTTCTTAGAGATGTATTCAGAGGTGTTCCTTGATGAGACAAGCCATTGAACTTGAACTGATACCTGCTTCTTGGAAAACTTGAACAAGAACAGGAGAAATCATTTAGTGTGGAGCTGAGCTTGGAATTTATCCCATCCTTGGCATTCAGATACAGGTAGAGGTAAGACTACTTTGCTAGCGGTTCAAAGCCTAGGTCTATACGCCAAGCACTGTGCCAGACAGCAGAGCAGTATCACCACATCAGGTGCCTTACTTACATCACTGCCACAGATCGTCAGGGCCTGCGTCCTCAAAGCAGGATAGCTGCTGCAGCAGTAGTAGTGTGTGATACTGGCTTGGGAGAGCCATGGTGCAGGTATGCCTTCAGCTCTGGAGTTAACTCATCCAGATTTAACTCAATCAGATTCATCACAGATCCACTACCCTGGTGCATAGCATGTACTGACATTTTATCCTCTATGCAGTTTCTGAGAACTTTTCCCTGAACTTAAGGGAAAGTTGGATCCTGACATAAACCAGCATCTGAACCATACTGCTCGGAGCCTTCTCTAGTCAGTAGCAGAGGAAGGAACATGGAAATCAGCAAATTTTAATATATTATGTTAATATATTTGGCCATGCAGGGAGCAGAAACTGACTCACAGTTTCCAGCCCACGAGCTGTGCTAGATCTTGATGCAAACATTTTGTTAAGGTTTGCATTTCCTAAGACTCAGAGGGCAGATAAAGCAGCTTATGCCACGCTGAAAAGGAAAAAGCTGATAAACGATTGTTTAAACATTTTAAACCAAGAGTAACAGACAGTGGAATACATTAAAAACCCCTGCATCAGTGGAGACACTGAGTTGTCTCTACTGCATAACCCAATTTAATCTCACCTTTCATATGGAAATTCTAACGAACTTGTGTCTCATTAGTGACTCTGGCTGAAGTGACTTATTTCTCCAGCATGAGGCTAGTTTACAGCACAGCTATGTCTGATACTTCCTACTTTGAAAGTCAGTTTGATTTTTGTAACCGGAAGAGATTGGTTTCAAATAACTACCGGGGAACAGATATGAGGAATCAGTTTATTAGCCAGGATTTACTTTAATTAGCTGTCAACATATTACTTTTAAAACAGTGTATCATTAAATTTCACCCTGGGAAGTCAGGACTATCACCTTGCCTGCCTGAGATCAGAAAGCTTTATAAGCAGTTTGTCTGGCAGAATGTTTCAAGATTTGCAAAGATACCGTGGAGTAACATGGCAAAGCACCAAAGAACAAGGAACAATCTCAATGCAAAGGAGATCCATAATGCACAGAGATCCTCATCCATGCTCTGACTAAGCTCATGTATTTATGCAGCATGCAGTACTGTCCTCCTGAGAGGAGGAGTCCTACATGGTGCCATGCTGAAGTTAATTACCACTGCATCTCTGCAGGTTAAGAGGCTTAGACAGCTCGCTGCATTGCCAAGACTGCACTGCTTCTATCCAGGAACTTGTTTCTACCAAGCATGCTGTACTATCTCTGCATCAGGGTGCACTATCAAGCACTTATGCACTCTGAAGTATCATTTTTTTGGCTCAGAGCTTTTGGTCCAGTGTGTGTACTCAGTAAACTCCTGAGGACAGGAGTTTGCATTTCACAACTCCAGCACCATCAGCAAAAATATACAACTGACAATATACTACTCCTAACTTGTATCACATAACAGTACTGAGTTCAAATAAGCAGAATCTCAAAAGCTGCACAAACATGCAAGCAGGAGAGGTTTTCAAGGCAGCCTGGCCTAACTGATATCAATAGAGTGGCACTTATGAAAACCATAGGTACCTTTTGGTTGTTATCTGCATCTTTGAGAACTGGCCATAGGTGCTTACATACCCTAGAAGTGCTGATTCAAATGCCACAGTACTAAAATACATGTAGAAATTCTCAGATATTTAGATGGTCTTTTAGACAAACATTTAGGTTTTGTCATTCAGGAAGACTGGAATGACCCTAGAATCAAGTTCCCTGTGTGTACAGGACCTAAAATGCAATTACTAGTAAAATACTGAAGTCGCCTGAGTATAGATTGACACCTAATTTAAGCTGGAGTAATTGACCTTACCCTCTGAGTTGAAATTCTTGTGTCTTGCATAACTTGAGCAGGTCTAGGAACCTGTCAGATAGAAGCTCGTCTTTTATTGCAAAGCTTTTCTACCCAGAGCAATGGCAGCTATTTTAATACATCATTTGAAGCCTTGATTTACCTCATTATGGGGATGCAACCTTATCATCAGTGCATTCTCTCCATGTTTCAATTTAGGAAAACAAAGGTAGCAATGTTACCCTGCTGGAATTCAAGGTTTCGTTTCTTAACATGCACTGGATTGTAAGTACATGGGAAACTTGCAGACAGTGTCCTGAGTGACAGTGCTGGTGCACAGACAGGGCTCTCACAGGGGAAGGACTATATTCAGAGCCCATCCTTCTGTATTGTACTCGATCTTACCTCTGCAAACTGGACAGCAGGACTCCGGAACAGAAACTGGGAAAGAGCAAGTTAATTTGGGACAAGTCTTCAACCCACAGTACACGTTTCCTTCCTGCCAGTAAAACACAAGGAGAATTTAGGAGGAGTCATCGGTTTGTCTGGTATTGTATATGCCTTTTTTTATGGACATGCTTATATCTAGTATGTGTGTTGTATAAATGCCACTTCAGTATGCAAAAGCAGAATATTAGACAAATGAAAAGTCTGAGTAGCATTTTAAAAATCTTGTCATGCAGGGGAAAGTCCCCTTCTTTAAGAAAATAGGGAAAAGGGAAGAAGTAAAAGTGTGTGGGGAGAAGAACTGCAGTTACTGTAGGCTGAAAATGTACCTGACGTTGTTGGTACTAAAATCACCCAGTGTAAATTCTGCCCCCTGCTCTCCCTCTGTTGTGTCTTACCACTAAACTAGAGGAACAGCTCAGCAGTAACTAAAAGCCATAAAATCTGTTGAGTACGTAGCCTGTTAAATGTGTGGTTAATGTTGATTATGATGCTGATTTATCAGATGAGGTCCAGAGTTGCCCATACTTGATACTGAGGAACTGGCCAGATTGAAAGGGGTGTTTTGCTTCAGACACTGTCTCTGAAGAGTCACTGGGTGATGGCTCAGATATACTGGATTGTATTGGTGACATCTGAGGGTGGCTGTGTGGCCTAGTGCCAGTTTACAGAGCTGTCCACTCCCAGTGTCTGTGGGGTTCTTTACTTATCAGCTCAGTCCAAATGAACTCAGTCTCAGTCAAGGGCTTAGTGCTGTATTTTCCAGTCAGGTTGAAGTGAAATATTCTATATATGCCATTTTACCTGCTGCCTCTGTGCTGTAAGCTCACTTACAGCAGATGCCTAACAGGGCAAGCTTCGTCCACTGTGTTTGAGTAAGAAGTAGCCTGGCATTTACCAGGTGCTGCAGACAGGCTCTGAGCACTCTCACGAGTTTCAGCCTTAATTCTCAATTCCCAGCCTTTGCTATGTATTGCTTATATTTCAGTGTCATGTCTTCTAGAAAGGTGAAGTGAAGCTCTGTCAAATCATGTTACTTACTGAGCAGCTGCACTGGGCACACTGGTTTGCTTGCCTGTTTTGGAAAAGCCCCTCTGCCACAAACATTTCGCCATGGTGGTAGGTGGTGCCATTGTATTCACAGGATTTCCCGGTGATTTTGCTGCTTACTGAGAAAAGGGAGTCTTCTGGAAGCAAGGGGAAAGGAACACTTCATGCAAATGTTCTTGACAACTGTCACAAACAGAAGGGAAAAGCTTCCCTTCACCCTCATTTCTCTTTATTATAACAAGACAAGGTTTGTTATCCTACAAAGTCTAAGTGATATTCTCTTGCTGTTTTGCTGAACTTTAGTAATTCATACTTGAGTTGACTGTCCCAGTTAGTCTTAGGATGCTGATGATCAGCTGCAATGCCAGCACTGATGGCCACGTCTCACACTGCTGTATTTTCTTTTGCTCTTGGTATTAGGATGGACAGGTGCAGTTACAAGCCCACTTGTTCTATTTACATGGCTTTTTCATGCTTTAACATAGAAGGCATTAGGTCCTGCGCACACATGGAATCCCATTATATACAGTGCTGCTCCACCATGGTTTCCCCATTCTTTGTGCTGGTACAATTTTATGAATGATATGTAGTGTTACAGCCCACAGCAGACTTAGTTGCAGGTTAGCAGGTTGTGCCTCAGGGCATGCATGATTCCATACCACCCACGGGCACAAACCTTCTGGAAGAGGAGCAGTGATGCAGCTGATGGAACTATGTACTGTACAGTGCTTGTACCTAGTGCCCTTCACTATTCGTTGCAAAATGGTCATGGTTTTGTTTGCAAAATGGTCAAAACTTACCAAAGGCAGACTTCAAAAGGCACCCAAAAGCTGATTTTTCTCCAAACATGCAGACCTCAGTGCATATGACAAAGTGTAAGACAGCACTGTCAATTCAATGCTAAACCTCCTGTTTCAACTCAAGATCGTTCTGAGTTCTGCACCACATGGGTTAAATTTTCTTCTAAGACCTACAGCTCTCCATATCTTATGTTAAAACATCCCCTAGATTATTTAACTACTAGCAGTTGACAAACTGCGAAGGGATAATACCTTACCTATGAAATTTAAGTCACTTGATACCCGCTGGGCAGCAAGTCTGGCACTATACAGAATCACAGAATCACAGAATTATCAAGGTTGGAAAAGACCTAGAAGATCATCCAGTCCAACCATTCACCTATTACTACTAGCTCCCACTAAACCATATCCCTCAATACAACATCCAGTCTTTCCTTGAACACCCCCAGGGTTGGTGACTCCACCACCTCCCTGGGCAGTGCATTCCAGTGCCTGACTACCCTTTCTGAGAAGTAGTGCTTCCTAATGTCGAGCCTGAATCTCCCCTGGCGCAGCTTGCTACCATTCCCTCTAGTTCTGTCACTGCCTACACGGGAGAAGTTTACATTCACATGAATTTAGCATCTCAGCACGGGAAAAGACATTTTGAACAAGAGCTCTATGGAAGTAACAGTGGAGTGTTTGTTCTCTGGAGCCTGAATTGCTGCAAATTTCTAGGAATGCAGCTGAAATTTCATTCAGTGGGTTTGGGCTTTCATGTAAAAGAAACCTGACCTGAAAATTCAGGTTTTGCTGTAGCCCTTTTCATTATCTATCAGATAAACCTGGGGAGATTTTCTTGTGAAACTGTGCCACCACAGAACGCACATTTTTCAGCTGGGAGCTCGAGGGAAAAAAGCAGTTTTCTGCTGGCAAACACTGGCATTAAAGACTCACATTTAGAGTTTTCCATAAAAGCATTTATTTAGTTACACTGGTCAATCAAATACTAATAGTATTTTGAATTGTAAATGTCAAATCTGGCTGTAGAACATACATGTACTATTGTATGTGAGAGTACAGTGGGTCAGCAGAGAACTTTCTGCAGGAAAATGGCAGGAGACATTAGCTGTTTAGGGATCCTTGTCTTCAAGAGACAGACATGGTATTTGCACTTCCTCCTTTGAAGCACCAAATACATCATTATTTAGTGCTATCAAGGTTTATAATGATATCTTTCAAAAATCTTCTAAATAGTAGAGAGCTTTGACAACACCTGTGCTTGGCATAGAAATGCAGTGCTTTCAGCACTTTCTCTATGGTTTGCTTGTGTTACATGTTCTGGGATGGCAAGACAGATGTTCTAATTAAGACACATCCTTGAAAGTCATCAGCAGAAGATTCAAGTGACAAACTCAGCTACCATCCCATTAGGCACAAATACCAGACAACATGACTAAGGAGGCACTTCTCAGGACTGTGCTACCTCCCAAAACTTAACACCGTCACAGTTTCTTGGGCTTTCCAAGAGTCATCTCATGGAAAGCAGTAGGAGAAACCTCCAAACCCTTAGTTATCCCCTTGCCCTTTGGGCAACTGGAAGACCAATAGAACAGGAAAGAAATTAAAATGAAAGGAGAAATGAAAGGACAATACATATAGTTCTTGCCTGGCTATGAGGCCCTGTTCATGCAGGCTCTGCAGGACACTGCTGTGCCCATGTGGGATGCCTGTCCCAAAGCAGGGTTTGGCTTGTGGCCTGACATTTGCAGAGAACAATACTTCAGTGTCTCATTGTGACTCTGCAGGGTATTGAATAAGGAGAGTAAGTTTCACTGCAGACTTGCCTTGGTGTATGCCACACTGCTCAGATCCCATGAAGTTGCCAAATGCCTTTCAAGTGTGGCTTCAATATAAGGGAAGGAAGACAGAGAATGACAGTGGAGAGTTACAGCAGGCAGTTGTTTTCATCTATACTTAATTATGTTGATCACAGAGTTAGGCCTATAACGGCTAAATCATCACATGTAGCCCCAAACACATGTCCATCTGCACAGCTTTGGAATATGGGATGAAATTCTATTGCCATTTTGAGGTCTTATTTAATTAAGTAAGTCTAAGAAATGTCAATTTCAATTACAGGGAATAAGACCATGGTTTAGGTCCTATACTGCACACACCTGTGCATATGATTATTTTTTAGCACATTAAATGAATGGGGCTATTTGGGTGCATAAAATAAAGCTTAGAAGTTTTCAGATCAAGACCACATGATTGCTATTACAAAAAATAATATATATATACAGTCCTGTATCAGAGACACAGCATATTGGAGAGTGCAACTGATCCTCTCCAAACACAGCATCTGTCTAAAACTGCAAGGAAACTTTGTTTATATTGCATGTCTAAATATAACTTCTGTCTGTTGCAGCTTCTCTCTCTGTCTTTGCTAGTGTGTGACTGACTTTCTACAACTAGGACTTCCCTTGGTTTCTTTTCTAGTGCTTTTTAAATTATGGCTAATTAGAGGAGTTCAGATTCCCTCATGATATCATATTCTCCTTCAGAATGTGGAATTAGAGTCACTGTGGATTGTTTTAATAAGTGCCAGGTTTGAACTTTGAAAAATCTTGGCATTAATATTGATAACAGCATGCATTATTCTGTGCCTTAGTTAAGATATGCTAGAACTGGATTAATTAACTGCAAGTATACTGCATTGCTCAAAGCTCTATTTGTAAACCTTGCTATAATCAGAATTGTTCCTAAAGCATTATCTGGCGTTTTAATGGTCCTGACTAGCATCACTTTAATTAGCTGCCTCTGTAAAGTACCAGGCAAACCATCTGTGTGAATCCTTTTAATTAACTGGGTTCAATCTGAGCTTTTCTTTCTGGCACTCACAGAATGTCAGTGGAAGCAATATAAAATGTATAGGGTACAGATGTTATAGCATCAATAGAAAAGGAAGCATCTTCATTTCTGTGACTGGCATTTATTCTCCAAGAGCTCAGAATTCAGTGCAGAAGTTGACAGGCCATGTGTACATTTGCCTGCGATTTTAGTGGGATCGAGGTAAGGCCATAAGATAGCAATATGGGCAGCACTGATCCTTCACCAACATCAGTGTTAGGAAATGGCAGGGGGCTAAGCTGTGTAACCTAGGCTTCACGTGACTTGCTATGGATTTGAATTTATCCTCTAAATAGTTTTAAGGGTTGAACTTGCCTGAAGAAATCCATCAGGTTTTACAAGCAGGCAACAGAAGACAACTGTATCAAAAATGGATTAGCTCCAAAACAGTTATTTTTTTAAAAGCAATTGGAGACTATGGTGGCTATGCTTGAATTCTTATATCCAAGCATTCCTCCCTTCCCAACATGGGAGTCTGTCCAGCTTCTGCTGTCAACCCAAGCTGCTTTTCACTGCGGTACCATACACACAAGGTAAATCCTGGCTTCAATGAAGCCAGTAGGATTCAGCCTAGCTGCTTGCTTAAACACTGGTTTCTAGGATTATGTTTGAGACAGATACCTGTACTAGGAAGAACTGTTCTCTACAAACAAGATTTCTATCAGTTGAGATCTGTAGCACAGCTGGATAGAAGGTTCACTATGAACTAGAACTGCATGTAGGTATAGTTCATGTGTCCCGTGAACTGTAGTCTCTTTGATGGGGCGTGCGAAGAAACAGGACAGCAAAAAGGTTACCATGAAGGGATGCTAACTTAGTGTGAAGTTCAGCATTAATGTTTTCCTGATAGTCTGACCTAACAGAGTTAGATATGAATTTGGTAAACCACAGACATGTTATGGAAATACACCACAATCAAAGATTTTTCATGGAAACCTGCCTGTGTTCCTGATGGTCTGCCCAAGACTCAAGGTTTGAGGGCAGCCATACTACATACACAGACCAGGGCTTCCTGCCTTGTGAAGCATTCCATTCTCCTGGAAGAAACAGATGCTGTTTAACATGGTTCACAGTCAGTTTTGGAAACATCGTCTTTTAGCTTTTTCTGTTTACAGCTCTATTCCTTCCTAGATTGTTGTAAAACTTGGTCCTCAAATACTTTACCCTTACTTGGATATGGAGCAGAAAAGCATCAGTTATCTGCAGCTAACCCCCTGAGTAACTTATAAAAATTCCACAGGCAGTTCCTGGTGTCTGAAACAGTGGTAACTTCTGTAAAAGTGTTTAATGAAAAGCAGTAACTGGCTATGAGCAAACTAGCTTTTTGGGAAATGTGGGGTGACTTACTTGAGTAGGGCTTTAGGATCCAGGCCTTACTACAGTAAAGTATGTTTTCACTTTGGAACCTTCTGGATAAAGTCAGGAGGTAGAGGGACAGTTGTTAACCAACAACTTCAGAACATGAAATAGCAAACTGGCAAAACTGCCTCAGACTGAGGACAGTCATGGCACAATTGATGAGTGAAGTATTTATGATACAACATCTGATCCAAAAGTCAAGAAAACCAGTTCTTTTCAGGTGAACTTTGCCATTGTGGACAATCAGACCAAGCATCTTGCTTTTCTGAAAGTCATTGTGTGAAGTTTTACTGATCTACTACCAGGAACAGGCTGAGGTGGTAACTGAGATTGCACAGAGTAGACAAGGATGGTGTGTAGGCAGGTTCATGCTGACCCTCTCTGCAGGGTCTGTTAGGGCCCTGCAAAGCACCTCAGTGATGACCTCTGGGCTTTTATTGCATCTCTATGAGGTACTTCCTTGCACAATATTCTGGCCAGTCTTGTTAGTACTTAACACTCTCACTATTGCTTCTTTTAGTATCAGAACATCTGGCAAAGATAATTTTTTTTAATCCTACAGACTCTTGGCTTGCTGACTTAGAAACTATTTTGAAGCTGCAACATTCAGAATCACCTAGTGTCATTTACTGAAAGAGGTGGGCTTTTAACATCAAGCAGAAACACCAGATGCTCAGCCTGGCTTGGGTTTTGCAGTTTGTCTGTTTTATTAACCACCCTTATAAAAACAATCAAGTGCTAAACAATATGAAATTAATCATGAGGTCTAATGCTGTAAGAACCTTTCCACACTGGGAACTGCGCTGCAGACAGTCTCTCTGGTCTTCTGTAAGTAGACAGATGATAGATGATGAATTTGAATCTAGAGAGGATTTTATGAAACATGTTTTCTGAATCAACACAGAGCATAAGCTTGTACAGACCAAGAGACTGAGGATTTGCTTTGGGACCCTGTTCACTAGACAAGCAATTGAGTTCTGCTATAACTCTGGGACAACTGTTTACATTGACATCTCTCCTGTATGTTCACTTGTATTCCCCATGAGGTTTGCTACTTATTGAACACAATTGTCAGTTTAGTTGTAGCAGGCACTTCAAGGGTCCCTAGATTGTATCCTGGCGTAGGAAACTGTCTCTGGACACCAGCTAACTGATCATTTCACATGCTGCTTCTGTACAGAAATCAGGTCACCCCGAGTTGTAACATATCGTGTGAAGCCATATTACAGGCCTTGACATTTAAAACTGGCACAAGAACTGCAGGTTAACTGTTCAGATGCAACACGCAAAGAGAAATTACGAAGGTCAAAATAAACCACAATTCTTGGAAATGCACAGACCACGAGCATTTTGTGATTAGTGTGAGAGTTCTCCTCCCTGTTTTGCTTACTGAAAATTTCATGAAACTGGAATCAGCTTCGGCACACACCCTGTCCAACACAAGTGGGCAGCACTTTGATGACCTGACATGTGCTCTTGGTGTCCTTGTTAAAAAAAATTGTTAGTTCTCCTCCTTTATGGAGTGCAGGTCTTCTTACAAGAAAAATCATTCTCTAGGGTAACTTACACATAAGTCAGTAGATGTATAAGGATGATTCTTGCTTTTTGAGTCTTTTTACTGGTATTTTCATAGCAAAGTTAAATGCTAACATAATGGGCTTCAGGTTCCACTGTGAAGGATCCATTCTGGGAGGCCCCAAAATACTGACTGAAGTAGGCTGAAATAACAGTAATGGGATAACTTATTCATGTACAGAAAATTACATTTCTGGATAAAAACCTGCAGGTGGAGTTGGAATTTACAAAGTGGGTAGAAAAACATCCAGGCAGCAATGTAGAATAAAATGCTAACTTATACTGACTGCAATTCATGCTAGGAGCTGGAAGCATAAAATGCAGGGAGGAGAGACACTGCTAAGATGTTGGAAGCTTCCCTGAAGTTACCCTGTTACTTCTTCAGCTCTCTTCACCTGCTCCCAGAACGCAGGTTCCAGCAGCCAAAGGCCAACCACAGTATAAAAGATGCTGCGTTCTCCTCTATGACTGAACTGCGTTTTAACCATGAAAAAGGCTGTCACCCCCAGGAGCTGTGCGTCTCTTAGAATGGAATTCACTTTGTGTACTGGACAAGACTTCCCCAAATCAGAAAGAACTGTCATTCATAGCAAAACCTCTATCCTGAGCCAGACACATGCAGAGTAGGAACTGTGTCTCCCACTCTCAGCTTTTATCTTGAAGCAAGGGCTGGGACGAGGCTCAGCAAAACCAGTTCTTGTCTTTTTTTGCCAGACACCCATGACAGTGGGCTGACTCATCAACCTTTTTTTTTTTTTTAATTCCTGGTGCAGAATCTTTAAACTTTTAATGGCATCAATACACACTAAGGTCCCACCTGGCATGTGGTGAACAGTGTCCCTTGCACCACAGGATAGATTAGTCCATTTCTTTCAAATGGATCCCAGTGAAGCCAGGGAATTAATTCTGGAAGGAAGTATTCCTCAGTGAATAACTCTGGAGACCAGGACTCTTACGTAAACAAGATGTAATGTTTTAATTTCACTTTCAGGTTAGTGACATTGAAAATTAATGCAAAGCACATGAGCTGTGCTTTGGTTCAAAACATTTCCTTTCAGCAGGTAATGCTTATGCACCACATGCAGGAGAAGCTAAACTAAAAGAAAGGTCCTGACAAGTGGTGTGCTTCATTCTCAGTGGTGTCATTGGTGTATGGGGAAACCAACAGCAAGTGACACATATTAGTATCACAGTGGATGGCAGCAGGCTTGGACTCTCCTTTGTAGTTGCGCTGGTTTCCTGCCTATGAGCTCACATTACTCATCTTTCTCTGTCACCACGGACATATGTACAATACTTGAGAATCTGAAGCTGCTCTGCAGCTCCTACTGACTGCAAGATACAGACTTCAATCTGACTTCTTACCGGAGCAGGCACAGAATGAGGGACTGCAGTTTACTCTTACAGCTAGTTGTGACTGCAAAGTCTCTTGGAATGTGTTTGAATCCTCTGTTGTCCTGATGTACAGGAGCAAAACACAAAGCAAGTACATCTAATCACTTTGAAATTTGCTTTGCAAGGAGACCTGGTCTAAACTTCTCTCTCCAGCTTTAAACAGCTATGTGCCTCTTCCTGTTGCTGGAATAGGCATCCTGACAGCTAGATAAGCATGTATAGATGTCAGCAGCAGTGGAGCCGCCCTGGTTAACAATATCTGAACTAGCCTACTTTCACCTAAGGAACCAGAGCTCTGAAAAAAATAGTAGTGAGTCCTTTGACCCCTGCTGCCTTGGTGTCTATGTTCCAAGGGTTCAGCCAAAGCTCTTCCCAGTCCTGGAAAAATCTAAGTGCTAGTAACATTCCAAGCAAAAGATAAAGAAGCCTGCCTCCAGGCAGAATCCTCTATGTTAGGCTCTTCCCTCTACTACACATAAGCTGATAGAATATGGTTATTATATATAAGAAACAGCTATTCAGTACTAGACACGTGTTTGGAATGGAGGAATGAATATGTGTTGATAATCTGATCCTTACAAATTTAAAACAGAGCAGCCTAAGACTTAAAGAGGTGAGGGAAGCATCCTGCAGAAAGAGATTATGCAGCTTGTTAGTAGAGTGACAGTCAGCAAGATTTTGATCATAGTTATGTTGAATAAATCTGGAATAACTCCATTGATTGAACTAACCCTGATGCTATATGTTCAAACCAAACTGTATTTTTAAAAATATTCTTTAAAAAAAGATACTCATGTTTATATGAGGAAAGAAAATGACATAAATAATACCCTTCAGTGTTTATGCAGTGCATTTCATGCACAAATAACAGTGATTTTATATAACACAGAGCACTTGCCTATTTTTCAGCAGTTCCAGTAAAACTAAGGTACAGAGATAGCAGCAGGTTTGCTTTGTACCAAGAGGTCCAATTAATGCTTATCTTCTAATCCTTCTGTACCAGAAAGGCTGGTGCCAAGAAGCACATGGCTGGGAATCTTGAGTTTCTTCACACTGCCACTGCAGTTCACTTGCCCAGAAAGGCCCTCAGTACAGGAGACACTCTGTGGTCATTTTCTTGGCCATCTTAGCACGAGTGTGCTATGCTGGGGCAATGTGGTGAGAAGGCCCAAATGCAGAGGGGATAAAGAAATCAGAGAAGACAGGGAACCTTTGTATTACAGGCAGCAAGGGACATTGTGTCACACAAGTATCATGGTGAGCTGGGGGAATACATGCTCTGTTTTTTTCCAGAAATTTGCCAAACTTTCCTCAGGATCTGTGGAGGCCTCTTGCATACATCTGCCTCAGAAAGGCAGGAAACCTGTCAGCACCATCGCCTCAGTTACTCCATATTCCTGACCTGCTCCCAGTGCAGAATCAGGCTGGACAACTAAATTGAGCCCTGAGTGCCATCAGCAGCACATGGTGCTATTGCAAACTGGCTGTTGCAAGGTCAAAGCCACTGGCTACTGAAAGGGCAAATGTTTTTACCACTATGACATCAAGAAGGGTCAACCACAAATATTCTAGATCTACTTCACCCCAGAACTAAATCCTGACTCATCATCTCTTGAGAATACAGGAACCTCAGATGGAGAAAAACTATTACACTGTTCCAATGCATGGTTATCTTCTAGGGATCACTGAGTATTATTTGGAATAACCTTTGGTGCTGGAGGTCCTCAGGGGATTACAGCATAAGAGAGCAAATGGATTTCTTTCCTATTAAAAATTCCTTTGCTTAATTTCTTCCCTTTACTTTTGTTCCCACTCTGCATGAATGTGTCACCTCAAGGTTTGATCTGAAGTCCATTGAACTAAATAGATTTGGAACCTTGCCCAAACACCTACTCTGTGTGGTACAGCATAAAGGCAGTTTCCTCTTTCATCTTCTGTCTCATATTTCTGCCATAGTCCTTAGCATTTGTAGAGAGGGGACTGTATCACAGTCAATAACCCCATCTGTTTTCATAGAAAGTTTAGTCCAAAAACTATCAAAGTGAATAGAAATCTGTTGACTGACTACAGCAGACTGTGGATCAGCCCTCAGTCCATCTGCATTTAGCCTGTTCCCTCAGTCACACATCGCAATCCAACTTAGTACAAATCTATGATTTAAAGAAACACAGATGATGTCTGATGGCCCCTTTAAAAAACAACAGAAATGGTGCAACAATGTTTTTAAAGCAGTGGCTGAGGCTGACAATAAATTTGGATTGAAAAGTTGTGCACTATCCAAAAACTGCAAACACAAGCTCTAAATAAAATCCGTATGTGCCTCTCAGAGGTGCAGGTGTCAAAAGATATTAAGCCACAAAATGCTTTACATTAAAATAACCTCAAGGACTAGGTTAAGCTCTAAAAACTCCAAGGTAATTCAGAGTTAATCACAACAGCTAGTCTTTAATATGGTCAGATGGTAGAAACTGTATGAAACTCATTGCTTGAAGGAACTAGTAGCACCTTATCTAGACAGAATGAACTTTCATACAGATTCAAGGCAAAGCTGTAGTTTCAGTTTCAACATTTAAAAAGGCTGTTGGTTGTTTTTAAGCTTTCTAGCTAAAGTCAAGCTCTTCACATCATTTTAATATATTTTCTGCAGCTTAATTTCCTGTGTTTTCTTTTATAGTGGCATAAAAAAATACCCAGCAAAACTCTGACAGAGTCATAAAGCACTTTCTAGGTTGCTCCATTTTAATTCCTGCTCTAAGACTGAACTGTTAAATGAATCTCCCAATCACTCTCCCAGCCAGGGAAACAAATTGAGTGAAGCTTTACTGCATTTTGAATCCTCTATGAAGCATCTTTGAAGCTCTTGGAAGTTATCTTGGAAAAAATCAGAGCAGCCTATCCTATCCTATCATGTCAGTCCAAGGAATGGAAGTTCTAACTCTGTCATCCATGGGGAAGGATACATATTTTTTTCAGTGTGTTTTGGATGCTGATTTACAGATACATTGTTTGAATTTTTATAGTCAAAAAAGCAAAATGGAAACAAGTGATAACCTCAGTCTGGCTGTGAGAGCAAACATTCCCTGTGAAGCCAGTAACAAAGTCAGATCACAAACCAAACTGAATTATCTGGGTGCACGTCAGTAGGAAAAAGTGAGCCATGTCCCAGCAATGGCCCTATCGTTCTACTGCTACAGCAAACTGACTTCCAAATAAACAACTGATTTGAACCAACTGCTACCCATTGTTTGGGCTATACAAAATACTGAGCACCTCACTAAACTCCAGTGCTGTGTAACATTCTGTGAGGCTTTCATATTCCAGATACTGTTTTTATCTGTGGAGTAACCACAAACAAGCACAGCTCTGTAAATCTACGGTGCCTCTACAGGCACCAAATGTGCACTGGAAAAAAGTGATTATTTGCTCTATCAATTAAGCAGCTCTCCAGTTATTGCTACCAGCTGCTGTCTATGTTGGCATACCTGTTCTGCGGGCTCCTGTACCACGACTGCCGAGAGCGTGGGTCGCAAGTTATTTTTTATTTCTTCTTCATTACCTGAAAGTAACAGATAGTGCAACAGGAGGGACTAAAGGTCTCAAGAGAATTTGGAGATGGATCCAGACTTCACATACGACTTTGTGAAACTTGAGAACTCGCCACTGGCCAAAATACCAGATCTCTGCCCTACCATGAAAGATCATCAAGGTTTTCAACCTTGTATTGGTTCAGGCACAACTTTTAGAAGAAGATATGCCCTTTGCCAGGTTGCTCATCAAAATTTTTGCTCTTGAGTATTGCTATATTGGTATGTTTTATCTCTTTCCTGCTCAGGCCTAACACCCATCTATTTAAGGCAAACTCCTTGCAATTTCAGTGAGATGTAGGCCATGAGTTTCTCACTCCATGATATGAGAAGCGTAGGTAGTAGCAACAAGATTTGTGTAGAGAATGGAAGAGTCTGGGACAATCTGCCTTCCTCCACCCCCTAAACATTTGTGAAATAAATGGGATTTTTCTGAATGGAAGGGTGAGAAGGCTGGGAACTCTGGTGCATGAGCTGAGGAGGACCCAACACCTCTTCACCAAATGGCATACTGGATGTGCATTCTGCAGTGGAAAATCATTCACCAGAGCATTCCAGCTGCCCAGGTTGAAGATTTTTGTTGTAAATCAGTGCAAGATGCACTGTATTATACACATGCTCCTGTCTTTACATACATGATGTGTATCAGGTCAGCAGGCAGTGTAGACCCTTAGCACCGTGCAAGTCTGAGACTTTATGAACATCCACACTGCACAGTGCAGCTGTTACCAGACTAGCTTGGTTACTGAAGGAACTGAGAAAAGGCAGCACTGAGCTTGTTGCAGGTACATTCTTCCTGCTGCTTAACCAACTTTTGCACTGCGGTTGAGTTCTGTCCTGCCCTAACTGGGCTGCTTCCAGGATCCAAAACAGCTAGTTCGAAGGTACAGGTATTCCTAAGTCATGCTGCAGACTACTGAGCAGTTGCAGCCTCATTTATTTTTAGGTGATGTTCTCAGACCACTATTTTGAGATAGCTGATCTGGTCCATCACTGTATATAGTTCAGTCATGTATAAAGGTACCACCTCACATGTCGTTACTTCAAATATAAAGAACAATGAAAAGGACATCAGAAAATTGGTTTGAACTTGATACAGAAAAATCATAGTACCAAAGGAGCTTAAGCTTAAATGTGTTACTAATCATGAACATTCTTGAAAGCCAGTGTGTTTAGTCGGGGCAGCAAGCTTAAAAAACACTAGAGCCAGATGGGCTGATTCATACACCAGTGTGCAGCTTTATCTGCTGAGAAATCAAACCAGCAAGTGGAATACAAAAACCCTTTCTAAATCCTGCAGTTGTGCATTTTTGATTCTGATGTAGGCTTCCCCATCTTAGAGTTACATATTCCAGAGTGTACTCAAAAATTGTATATCTTTACCTAGACCCTGTATGCTTTGATTTGCAATTGTTCCATGTGGAAATGATACAACCTACAACAAATGTTCCGTTTGTAAAGGCACTGTCCATAGCAGCACCATAAAAGACAGCAGCAGCTAAATGAAGAACTTATACATGAAGTTTATTTTCATGACAGGAGGCAGGAGGTCTGAAGTCCACTCTAGCTCAAGAGCCAATCCAGCACTAAGAACTATGGTGAATTCTCTCCCTGACACTATAAATCACCCCTCCTCTGACAATGACTGGAGTACACAGAGGTGGAAGGAAGAGGCTCACGCTCAGAAGCACTAATGTGTAAAAAGAGTCCAAATGAATGTGAACCTAGTATTTTTTGTTACATATGTGTGATGGTAAGAATCCAAATCAGATAGTAAAATACTCTTCAGAGGTGCAAAAGGGAGGAATATCTGGTTCTGACAGGGCAGGAAGTCTGGATTTTGCCAATGCTAGAAAGAATAGGATTCAAAAAAAAAAAAAGAAAAAAGTTAACAGTGAATCTGTGGTAGAAGCTGGTAGGATCGAACCACTGGTGAAAAGCAGAAGATGCTTCATAACATATGTCTGACAAGTACTTCAGATTCACAGTGACCGGTGCCAGGGAGACAGGATACAAACACTGCATCTCTTTGTGTCAGCAAGTCCAGTGTCACTATGGATGCAGGAGACATTAATTCCAGGGGGAGAGCAGTGCCAACTTTTCTCAAAGGAATCCCTTCAACAGCTCCTCCACTTAGGTAGTTATGAAGTTCAGTTTCCAATGAAAGTTGCTGCCTCCTGGCATTACCTCTGCTTCATTAAATAAGGAGGCAGTTATTTGGGCAGTTCCACCCTACAAGGCCTGCAGAAAAGCAGGAGGAAGAGCCCAAAGTCACTGTGACTAGCACCACTCATTTCTGAAATGCAGCTTGAGAAGCTGAGGGGGAACAGACGTGACAGAATATAATGAGCATTTATGAGAGTAATTCGCAGGGATGGCTAATGGCCAGAGCTCTGGCACGTTCCATTAAAAAATAACCAGGGAAACCAGGGAAGTGGATTTCCTGCATATCATGGGATGCTGCACAAAAGACATTGTGTGCCAGACACATAGGAATGCAAAGCTGCTATAAGATGTGCAAGAATGCTGGAGATTCCAGTTCAGATCAGGTGTGAACGTTACCACTGAAGACAGAGCACCAAATATGATATGTGTAACCACTGGGGAAAGCAGGATGCAAATAACCCCTGAAATCACAGGAGATTGCTGGTCCTCTTTTTTCAGACTGTCTGAATTAGGGATTCAATTAGGGAAAAAAACCCCCACCTTCATGGGACTCCCATTTTTAGCTAGCAATTTAATGGCCCACCATATGTAGCAGATAGACTATATTCAGACTCTAGGAGCAGTTAAGAGAAGATAATGGATCACAATTCAGGAAAGGCTCATTCTGAAAAGTTTCTGGATTTATCAGTTTAAACACACAGTACAAAATTCTAGGTGAAGAACTTAATTTGGTAAGAAGGACTTGAGAGTGTACAAGGCCTCCATTCTTCCTTACTAGGTCACTGTAGAATGTTTTAGCATCTTGATAGGTATCGTGACATTTACAGTCTCATGAACAGAAAAAAGCCAAACAGTTTACTGCCAAAGAGCACTTGAAGCCAAAACAGTCAATCTAGAAGCATTTATGTTTCTACACTAAATACTGTGCAGAGATATTAAAAAAAATGAAAAAGTTCCTGACCCCAAATGCCAATTACGTACTGAGAGTGGAATTTCTGTGATTTAACTTAAGCTGTCAAAGAAGTAAGCATCTAGTGTAAGCTATTTGCCTGTGCTCCTTCTTTAATAATCAGTGGAGAGAGACAGGCATCTCCAGGGAAAAATTCTTCTCATTCTGGGTAACAGGATGGATCACCCTCTGGGGCTTCCAGCAGCTATAAAGGGTATCTAAATGATTCCCTTGCCAACTGAAGTTTAGATTAGCTGGAAAAACAGACCAGATTTTGGGCACTCTAGCACACCAGTCCTTCTTTAGATATGAAAATAGAATAGGGGTTCCTGTTCCTGGCATCTTACCACTTAATCTAACAGTACTAGTTGGTCAAATCAAGCATACTACCTTACAAACTTCCCTTCCTATGGATTAGACCATCACAGAGAAAACTCAACCATCAACTAGATGCCAAAGTGCTAGATGTAAAGTTGAATGGGATGAATCTCATCCCAGGACACAAAAAGAGCGGCATCATGGCAACAGATGAGTTATGTGCTTGAAATGCTTCCTCATCACTGATTAAAAAATGGATTCTAGATCCCCAGATCAGATATTAATATATGTTTCTGATGTGTATCACTATCAGGACAGATGAATCCTACCAAAAACTGGTGGGTGGATGCCATCTATTCTCCAGTAAGTGCGATGAACACACTCCAATCCCAGCTGAACAGCAAACAGATCTGCACACTTGTGTCCCTCCAGCATGACGTACTGCCTCCTGCTCAGGTTATGGTCAGGGAACAGCTGTTTTCCTCAGACAATGAAACTCTCTGGAGAAAGCCAAATAAAACCCCTCTCTATGATGCTGCATGAATACTCTTTTATAAGTGGAAATGAGGGGTGCCACTAAGACAGACATTTAGGGGAAAGCTGCAGTCAAATCTACCAGCCATTAGGCCATGTCGGGAACGTTGTAACAGCCTCGTGAAAGATCCTGCTTAGTCTCTTTCATACAGTGGCTCTTAATAATGAGCATATAATAAATGTACAGTCTGGAGGAATTTACTATACAGTATCCAATTGGATTTATATAGTCATAAACTTCTACAGCACTGCTTCTGTGATTTACAACAGTCTCTACTAATTACGAAGCTATGCCTGGATTTGAGATGTAAAAGGCAAATGTTACCAGACTGGTTGTACAGTGACACTATACAAATGCATGTTTGCCACAGCAATTTTGACTTGCTTGTTAATGGAGAACCACTGCAAATAGGCAGATATTTTAGTCTCCTTTTATGAAAAGCACCAAAAGCAGAGACCTAGGAATTTTGTGGGATGGGCTTTTATTGTGATGGAGTTTAGAGATAAGGGAAAGAGTGGACAGCAGATACTCCATGGACCCCATCAATGAAACTTCTGCTACATTCTGCCTGGACTGTCGGGGACTGGACTCAGTAGCTCACCTGATCTTTCCCCAGAATCAAAACCTACACTTCTGATTTCCTAAAAAGAAACCGCCATCAGAAATACTTTAACTTACTGTAGGATAAGCCTCTCGTGACCTAAATGGATATAGGATGTTTACTTCACAGAACTTTTCCAGCACAGACAGTTAAATCTGCTGTTACACAGCATATTAAAGAACTATTTCAGAAAGGACTGTATGTCATTAGTAGGAGTTACCTGGGCATCGTGGGCAGCACAGCTGTGGTACATGCACAGGGGAAGGGCAGTGTAGACTTGGGCATCTTATTCTGCTGCACAGTACATTTCCATTCTGCAGATGAACATAATGCAGTACTTTAATGAAATGGGATGTCTTACCAATTTCTGTGTTCTCTATTCTTCATCTAGATATTTATTAAAAAAAAGAAGCCTGTTTACAATATTCTGACTTTACTACTTTCATTGCCTCTGACTTCATGCTAGAGGTCAGAAGGTAGCAGAAATCTATACAAACCTTAAAATCGGAGGAAGTACCTAAAAATGGATTGCCACAATCTTCATTTGTGTTTTTCTTTTGAGACAATTATGCTTAGGAATTGCATTTCCAAAACTGACACAGATAATGAATGGTAGGTCCCTGAGATATCCCCTACTGAGGGTTAGTTCAAGACCGCAAGAGACAATAGTATCTAATTGTTCCTAAAAACTGTGGAGAATCTTTTGTTTTCATTTTATGGGTTCCCCAGTAGAGAAAAAACAGCAGTTCCTAGGTAGCCACTTTTCTAATTACGAGCAAGTCTTGCGAATAGTGTTTATTATTCAAATCATTAACATAATACTCTATTTGACCACATCTAGGTTTGATTTATAATTAAAACACAGGGAATTTTCATTCCCTAGTGTCTGTAACCAGAAAAGACTATCTATTTCAAATTCCCATTTCCCATCTATAATTCATCCTCCCAATTTAGCTCTGAGTTGCTCGTGTTTATAGCAAGAAAGATCTTTTGGTATGAACACTGACACTATGGTATGACTATAGTTTTAGGTGGTGTCAGGAAGAAACCCACTTCATTTTCATACGCCTTCTGGAGCACTGAAGTGCTTCCAGTGGAGGTGCAGACTTCCTTAGACAGCATATGTATAGGTTCTCCAGGCTTCTCTTTCAAAATAATCCGTTGCCTCCAAAATATCTGCAGACCTCAGGCTGCAATCATACTGTTAGATCCTTACTACCCACGAATTACATTTGTGCATCTGCTCTGGAAAGACACACTAAAAATAATATTACCATCTGTTTCCAATGATGACTGAAACGAAATACACTTTATAGAGGAGGAGAAACATTAGACTGTAGGTGCTCTCACTGGTCTGCAGAGCTCCTTGACCAGCAGACCATCACCTGAGAGACTGAAAAGCACTACCACAGAAGAAAGGCCGGCACTGCCTGCTGGCCTGGCTGTGTCTTACTTACTTGACCTGTTCCTTGCTCCCTTTTTAATTATTCATCCTGTGAAATCTCCTGGGGGAATGTTTACTTTCTGTGCATGATCAGCGGTGATAAAACCCTGCACCCCTACTTCGCTCCGTAGGGCTGCCTGCGGTAGGCCTGCCTACTCCGCTGTTTGCAGCGGGACGGAACTACTTTAACGCATCTTGTGCTTGGTAACCCTGATCTTGTGCTGAGATTCACAGTGATAATGGGGAGACCAAGTCCTAGAGTCGGACTGAAGCTCCTGTGGTCCTCGGAGTCAGGGCCACGGTTGCATTTCTGCATCAGATACCCCAAGGGTAACAGTGCATCCCTCTTCCCAAGCTGTGTTACCAGTGCCGAGCATGGAGAGCATTTGTGTTAGCCCCTAAAGTCTGCAGATCTGACTGTAACACAAGCAAAAGTCTACTGGATTTTAGAGAGTAAAGTAATGATCTGACAAGCTGTGAGTGCTCCAGTTTACCTGACAGTAAGTCAACAGGCTCCACTGTGTACTGGAGGGGAGGAGGGGTTGTAAAAGAAAGGGGGAACAGGGTGAGAACACTGAATTATGTTTTACTCTCGTTTAAGTATGTAAATTATAACTTGTAAAAATACAATACTACATACATGCCAAAACAGGACGGCTTTTTTTTTTTTTTTTAATCCCAGGCTGAATAATTTGGTCTCTGTTTAGTTAATTTGTCTGGCCTTTTACTTAAACATTACACGTGTGTGGGTTGGGGGGGATGGATAGACAGACTTATTTAGAGATGGAGCAGGGATCTCAGTCTGTTGCCTGGCTGATTTGACTTGTTTTGTGGCGATCATATGGGTCGTGATGTCTGAGGACAGCAGAGACATGTTGGCCACACTGGTGAAGACCTCTGGGGATTTTTTTTTCCTTTTCTCCACAGTGTGAGGAAGAAGGTTGCTGCTTCAGACTCTATACACATCCTCTGCATAACTGATTTACTGCCAGGGAATCATGGGTGGGTAACATTTCTGTCTCTTATTTGCTGTCTGTAGTACACTTTGTTTTCATTTTTTACATGGTTATACTTGGTTTAAGGTCTGTGCTTGTGCTATAGCCTGGCATGTTTTCTAATGCTTTATTTAGCCTTAATTTTGTTAAAATTATAGTGAGTTTCCGAATGATCTGTGGCTGTTACTGCAGGTTAGTGTTCTGAGGGCATTTCTTTCGGTCAGGACAAAGCTCAAATGAATGGCTGGATGATGCAGTTGTTATTTGGAGTCTTCCTTCCAGGCTACAAGAAATCCATCAGCATCTTCACCACTGAAATACCCCCAAATTACATTCTGGTCCCTCACAGTACAACAAAGACAAACCAGAGCAAACAAGGAAGCAGATCCCAGAACTGCTTCTGAGCTCCATGTACTGACAATTACACCAAGCAGCTTCCTTCTTTACCAGCTTTGTTTCCCTGAACCATTACTCTGGTCTTCCATGCCCAGGTGTGAAGGGAAGAAAGAACATACACTCCATTTGGTGGAGCCTCAAAATTCATGGGCATGCCTAGATCACAGCAGTGCTGTTCTCTTAAGAACACCATGCACTTTCCCATTCCTTCAGACTGTCTAACATCTTCCTAATAATCATTGAGCAATGATTTGTATCCAGATCTCTAATGTTCTCAGTGAATTCCATCCCTACCCAAGATACAGCCTCCCAGCAATTTAATGAATGAGTGTTGTACCACACATGGACTCTGAGAGAGTTTTCAATTTTGCATATAGAGTGAGTTGAAAATCGTTTTTGCTATAACCAAGGACTTTTCTTCGTACTAATTGTTTTTTCTCTTAGAGATTCCTTCTGCTGCACAGATCTGAGATGCAGCCCAGCTCGTGGGACTAGTGTTTGTACATCTCTGCACTAACTTGTAGTAGCAGGTCCATCGGAGCAAATGCTGTACAGGGTCCAAATATTTTACACCTTCAGGGGGAGAAATAGCCAAAACTTTATTCTGCATTAAATATGGCATCTGGAGTGTCTCATGTGTTAGTGATTAAGATCCCTTATTGTTTAGACATTGTAAAGTACTCCAAGGAACATACTCTACCTTCATTTTCCCTCATCCCCACCCCAGCTATATATAATGTACTTAGGGGATCTATGTCTTCATATCAGATATCCCCTGATGGTAGCCTTTCATGTCCTACCCAATTCTCTCTGCTCCCCATGCCCTTTTCTCATTTTTCCTCATCTCCTTCTTCTTTCATGGATTGTTACAAACAGTGATATCCACGCCTGTTCCTTCAGGACTTTAGGGCAGCAGATACTTTGAGTGTGGAAATGCCTCTGAAGATGTGGGCATTGTACGTAGATCAAAAGACTCAAGTTCAGGTTCAGCAGCATCATCATCCATATTGATGGAACTGCAACAATTACATGTAAGTCATGGGGTCTAACTATTCAATATGCAATGCTCAGCACTGGCAAAGCTTCTGGCTAGTTAAGAAGCTGTTTTATCTACCCCCTGCAATCATCTTTTGCTTGTATTGACCTTCTCTGGTAATGTTTTTCCTTTTCTAAGATCGCCTGCCTCTTCTTCCTGCAGCATGATCAGGCCTCCCTAGCGAAAACAGGTTTGGGCTTTGTGAAATTGTAGATACAACAGAAAGGATTCTACTCAATTAAAAAATTAAACAATTGTAGGATCAATAACTCCACAGTCTTACCTCTGAGCAAAGACAATTAACGCAGTAAACAAGGCCATAAGGTTCTAGGTAAGGATGCCATCTTTCTCCTACACGATACTTCTTATCTTGAAACACACAGTATGTATCTGAATCTGTAAAGCAGTAAAGAATTGAAAGAGCTGTGAATGAATGTTCCCATTCAGTGCTTACAAAGTGGTTTTAAATGTGCAGTGTTTTCTCTAAGTTGTTCTTTCTTTTCCTGGAGAACTGCACAACAGAAATGCCCCTGACATCATGTGCTGTTCTTTCTAACCTCCCAAAATAAATGCCTCCTATCTTTCCAAAGTTGCAGCTCCTGAAATAGCAGATAAAATGGCTTTCATACAGGGTGAGTTTATCCTTTCACCCTCAAAAACACACGCTGAGATCTCTCTTACGTTATCTGTTTCGGTAACATAATTAAATCTCACCCAGGTTTATAGGAAACAAAACCTTTTCACTGCAAAACCACAGTGTTTGGCTCCACTCACGAAAATCCCAGGTTGTACAGCAGAGAGATACTGAACAAGGGGACTGCAAAAGTAAGATAACTGCGTGTTCAGTATCTCAACAACCTAATAAAAAAGAAGTTTGTCCTAGTATTTCAAAACAATTTGTGCTGACTTACATGTGCATCAGCATTCAAAATATTTTAAGATCTTCCTGTTCATTAAGCACTTCTCATCTGGCAGGTGCAGTTTGTCAGATGTCCCTCTACCTATCAGACATTACTGCCCTGCCCCTGTCACACTATGGCTTCATGCTGAAAACCCAAATCTCTTCCATAGAACAGTGTTTGTCATCTGTTTCCAGGAGAGAATACCTCCAGTTACCTTAATGGTTTCTAAATTTACCTTAACTCATCACCTTCGGTAGAGATGCTACTTCAGGGTATCAGACAAAATACCTGTCTTCCAAGTGACAGTCCAGGTAAGGGACATTCTTCCCATGTCCTGGGTTAGAAGGCAGCAAGAGGTAGGGATCATTAGTAGCAACTGGCACGTGATCTGCTTTCACTTCATGCAGAGGCATGACAAATGAAATGGAGGATCTGAAAAAGCTGATGGGTGGAGTTTTTCTCCATTTCGCACACTGGGCTTTCTCTGAACATGGCTAGTAAGCTCAGCAGAGAAGGTGGCCCTTTTAAACTTTGGGGTTTTTTCTTTTTTTTTTTTAAATCCACCTCCTTAGACACAGAAGCTGCTGATACTGAATCTGAAAAATACAACTACTTTGCAAGGGCCAACAACGTCCTTTGCAAGAAGGCAGTTAAAACCGAGCCTATGCAGGTGGGGGGAGCATTTCCAGAGAGCTAGTAAGAAGGCTGTAGCAGTCAGTAACTCCCAGTCTTATTTGGGAAGTTATTCCTCCTTGCCATGCCTTCTGAAATGTGTTAACATCTCCCAGGGATGACAGGCTTTGTAGAAATATTCCCTTTGTTTTGTTTGTATTCTTTTCAGTCCTTCTCATCAAGTTTCTGACAGTGCTTAGGCACGTAATTTTCTCAAAGGATGTATCTAATCCAGTTCATATGAGGTTGTTTTTGGAACACAAGAGAACAGTTTTGGACAAGCTTTACACTAGCTGAAAACTTCAGCACAACAGTCTAACACATGGGACCAAATCCAGATAATCCGTCAGATGTTTAGAGAGGTCACTAAAATGGAATTAAGCACTCTCCTGATTCGGGGTATCTGAAATAAAACAGATTCACCCATTGATGTGTTATGTTCTTTATGATGCAATGGAACCTGCACAGCTTTAGGAAAACGTGCCCCAAACATGGGTGTGACCTGATTTTGCTAAATGTAGGATTAGAAGGAGGAGACGTGTTAGGTTTTGAACCCAGTCCCACAGTGTAGGACATTCCTCTTTTCTGAACCACATCTGT
This sequence comes from Porphyrio hochstetteri, assembly GCA_020800305.1. Lineage (NCBI taxonomy): Eukaryota > Metazoa > Chordata > Aves > Gruiformes > Rallidae > Porphyrio > Porphyrio hochstetteri. Next base: position 23,121,167 of record CM036917.1, read on the forward strand.
CAAATAGAAGAAAACTGTCAAATCTGGGGGAATGTGACAGCTTTGTTTGAAGTCTACTTACGTTTTACTTGTTCTAGTTTACCTCCATCTATGAACAGGAGACAGAGCACACAAAAAAAAATAAAATGAAAATCTTCCAATATCCACTTTTTTCTCATCTTTATCGACAAAAGGAAAGGAAAGAGTGTCCAAAGTAGAGGATGTTGAGCTGTTGGGAAGAAAAGATTCGGTGAATTCAACTAAAGTCCGACATGATTTCATCCAGCACATAGAAATCCTAAACTGCCAGAACAAAATAATCTGTCTATACCATGGATCTTCGTTTCATGCAAACAGCTTTGGCTTCCATTCGTTTCAGTTTTTGGAAAAGGGGTCACATTCCCATTCATGAGAGCTGAAAACTTCATTCCTTCTAATAAAATCCTTCTTTTATTCCGAAGCAGAGAACTCTGGCAAGTAAGGAAACTGAATTCTTCAAGTTCTCTTTCACAAGCAACTAATTTGGGAGATTTTCTTCTAGAGCAACTCTTTTAGATGTAACTTAGGAAATACAGGTGTCCTTTGTTAACATATTTGCTTCACTGTAAAATTAACCCTGGGAATACCTGGTGTAAATCCACGCTTAGGGTGAAGTGCTGGCACGCTGCAGTCCCTGGGAACTTTCCTCACTGCACCTAATAGGCTTCAATTCACCCCTCCTCCCCTCTCCCAACTACTATTGTTCTGGGATTGTGTATCATTCATTTTTCTAGAGTTAACCCTTCCATTGCCTTGGCATGTGAGAGCAGAATCAGGGCATGACATGTCATCTTCATCCTTGTAGATTTCTAATGTCAAAACGGTGCGTGTGGGGGGAAGATTAACATGTTCTTCTCTGCGTGGTACAGAGATGAGTGTTATACTTGCCACATGCACCATTTGGTTTATCTTGTTCTGGCATTTAAAAGATGAATTATTTGGTAATGAAAAAAACAAGGGAGAAAATAATTAACCAGAGTTAACTAAGGCAGAACCTAAGATTCCAAACTGAGAAATACATTGATGCTTTACTGTTTATTAGAATTCATTGCAACAGTATTATCTTCCCAGAGTACACTTGTCCATAATTCACAATGTTGTAGTGATTTGGGGTTTTTAAGAGTTGTGATCTGGATTCACCATTAGTTTTACAAAAGCTTTAAAAACCCCAACAGATTCAGTATTAGAAAAATAAACAATCTGCTTTTCTATAGTAATTCAACCTCTTCAGATTTCATGTAAATAAGAGAGCTGTACATGAGTATGTTTCAGCTCACAGATAACCAAACCAGAACTAATAATTTATATATGTATATTCCTAATTAAGTGGTGGGTATCTCAGAGAAGTTAACCGAAGAGTAAACTAACAAGCACTTGAAAATCTTCCTATTAAGACTGTTGAGATCTCGGGTTCTCTAACAAAGGGTGGGTGATCTGATTTTATCAGAGGGTTTTATTGCCTTCCCTGTTTAAGGGCTCTCCAGTCTATTCCCAAGCCACAACAAAAACGGTCATCTTCCTTAACTCATCAAATCTAGGCAGCTACTCTCTCTGTAGTCCTAAGCTCATTCAAAATAATGCAAATTGCATCTGAAAACATTAAAAAAACCCTGTATTTTACAAGCTCACTCCCTCTGTGGTAACAAAATAAAACTTTCCATTTATTTTGGGAGCTGAGAATAATATTCCAATTTCAGGAGAAAAGTTTAAGTCATTTTTTCCTTTCAACGTGTTCAAATCACAAAGGTCAAACAACCTTTTAAGAACTTGTTTAAAATTAAAACCTCGTAATTTAGTCCCAGGACATGATGCCTGCATTGAGAACAACAGTAGCACATCACTGGGACTAGCAGGGATGTGAATGTTTAAATATTTTGGCCTTCCTGGGGGTTGCTTAAGCAAACAATGTTTACAAACGGAGCACAATCATCCTTTGTGCTACCTTTACCTGTTAGCTAGATTGGTTAGCTCGACTAGAAAGGCTCAGAAATCCATTTTAACTGTCAGGTCTTCAAAAGGAACAACATTCTAAAACTAGGACTGCTTACTCTCAGAAATGTTGCACAGTAACGTGAAATGGAGGAGTTAATAACAGAAACGGGATGGGGACTTTTGATGTCTTTCTTAATTCTCTTTAATTTCTGTATTGTTGTTACTCCAAATATAAACACATACTTTTCACTGTTAGCACACTCCCTTTATTTCCCCAAAGGGCAATGTCCTAAAAATATTCCTGGATTTAAATAATCGCAGTTAGGATTAACCTGTTAATTATTGGTGTGTTTTCTGCTCAGGAGGAACAATGAGAGCGATCCACATCTTACGAGAATCGCTCACAGAAATGAGGCGTGCGGGGCTGTTCTGAACACCTCGTCCCCCGAAGAGCTCGGCTGAGGAACTGCCAGTGGCACAGTCCGACCTCGCCACGTTTTACCATTAATGAAAAAAAAAAAAAAAAGCAGGAAAAAAAAAAGCAAAAAATAAAATCAGCAAGCAGGGCTGGCCTGGCTGCCAGGGGCTGGGGAAGGAGCGGTGCTGGCAGAGGCGGCCGCCTATCTCCGAGCGGGGCCAGGCGCTCTGCCGGCGGGGGCAGCGCAGCCGGGCGTGGAGCCGGGCGGGCTTTCCCCAGCATCCCACGAAGCGGGGCCGCGTCTCCCTCCGCTCGCCTCAAGGCTTTTATTGCTGCGAGCCTTGCTGCAAGCTTGCGCTTTTACCGTCGGGGAGGTTGTTTTTAAGTAGGCGAGTCTCCGAGGGAGCCGCGGCCAGAGGCTCCTGGCTCTCACTGCTCTAACAGAGTAGTCGTCCCATGGGCGCCAGGACCGGGGAGCGCCCCGCAGCCCCGCCCGGGGCCCGGAGGGACGTTTAGGTCGAGGGTTGCCATCGAGGGAGTGCCGCTCCGAGTGCCCGCGGCCCCCAGAGCAGAGCCGCAGCGCGCATGCCGGGAGCCAGCCAGGTGCCCGCGGTACCACCGAGGGGGCAGCAGGGGGACGGCCGGCCCCTACCATGAGCAGGACGAAATAAACCTACAGAAAGCACGGGGGGGGGTTGGAATGTCGGGTACTGCCTCAGGACTGCCTGTGCCGCCACCCCAGCCCCCAGGACAGTGTCCGCGCCCACGGGCGCAGCTCTGACAGCAGGACTGCGCCTTCCCCGCAGTCTTGCTTAGGAAAGAAAAGATCACAAACCTGGGGCAGGGCTGGAGGCCGCACCGCTCGGCCGCGGGCCCCGCAGGCTGCCTGCGAATAGCGGCTCCGGCTGGGGGAACCGCGCGGCTCCGATCTCTCCGCTCCGCCGGCGTGCGGGAGGGCTCTGGCCAGGCGGCTCCGCTTCCCAGTCACGTTGCCATAATCTTCTCCCGCGGCTCCCCCGGGCTTTTAGGTCACCCCTTCGCTCCTGCGGTGGCGGCGGTGAGGGGGCAAGCAGGGGACCGACGGGTCCTGAGACCGGCTCCACCGGCAGCCTCCGACCCTCGACTGATGGACGGGAGCTGGCTGGGAGTAATCCCCTAAACCCGAGCTCCGGGACGCTGCCGGGCGGCTGCTCCGAAGCGTCACGGGCTGCCCGTCCTGGGACACCTGCCACCGCCTCCTGCCCCAGGCGGGGAGCGCTGCGAGGTCCCGCGGCAGGAGGATGCTCGCCGGAGGGTCCTGCCCCGCAGCCCCGCCAGCACTGAAGCGGCGGCAGGAGGAGGAGTGGAGGAGCCAGCGCCCCGGCGATCCGCCTTCCGCCCCGGCCCCCTCCTCTCCCGCGCCCCGCTCCTGCCGCCCGGCACACCAGCGTGACTGACACCGCCTGGGGTGGAGTTTGCTCCGCCGTGGGGGGCCGGGCGGCAGAGCTGCTCTCGCCGAGGCTGGGGACTCGGCGCCCGCCCACCCGTCTCCCCTGCCGCTGAGCGGGAACCACCTGCGGCCCGGCGGGGCCGGCGCTTTCAAACGGAGCTACGGGCTGGTCCGGTCGCGGCTCCCTCCGGGCACAACTTCCGAGCCCCACGGGCGGTTTGCTTAGAGCAGACTCCGCGCCGAGATGGCTCTTTAATGGGCTTTTCACACTCAGAGTGCCCTCCAGAGCATACCCGATGGGGTTAGCGTCCAACGAGATTTGTCAGTCACCCTCCGCCGATACCCTCGGGTCTGATTTATTGTGTTAGAAGGTTTCAAGGTCACATTGAGATTCTGGTGGAACTAAATTAAACCCATGACTCATGACATTATATGCTTGGTCAAACATTCTTTTTCTGTCTTGTTGTAGCCCCTGTAACTAATAAGAAGAGATCAGTGAACCCTTGACAAATGATCTGAGAAAAAGGGTGAGGTATGAACAGACATCATGTGGAGAAACAAATTGCAACCTATTTCCCCTAGTTTGGGACCAGGGTGTTCGGGGAGCACTGTTGGGAGGTCATACACCTCCCAGGCTTGGTAGATATTTTCAGAAGGCTGAAAATTGAGCAGAACTTTCATTTCGTACACTGTAACTCCGCTGGGCAAAGTATTGAAAATACACTGTGGTGAAGCCTTATATTAGCATGAGGAAAGAACAGTTGACTTACTAAGGCTTTTGTAGTGTGATTTAATGAGTAACTTAGTTAAATGTGACTTTATATCTCTTATTATTTAAAAAGGGTAAAAGAAAGAAACTGCATTCTGGAGCTAAGTGTTTTGAAAACCCTGCTCCATGCCTACTTCTGTGTCACTCTGCCACACTTTGCCTTGCAATGCACAGGCAGAAATCCACATTTCTAAGGGAAAATCATCACTTAAAGCTCTTAGTCCTCAATGTGGTGGCTACTGCAAAGGCTGATTGTTTTGGAAAAGCTGCTGCGAAATAGGGACGGGCAAATGGTTAAACAAATGGTAACTCTGAATGAGAAACATGGTAGTAATTTGCACTTGAAGGCAGAGAATCTGAGCTGTGCAAGCTCTGGTCCTGCAGAGGTATGACCGTGCTCATGGAGGGAAGAGTAAGCATGTACACACATGCTTCTAAATTGTGGGACACTTGTAATGTTGTTCCTTTAGATGTTGTGCTGTGAGGACTCAGCCTGAGGGACAAACTGTGTATAAATAACATGCTCTCAGATCTGCAACTCAACTGACCCTGTTGCGTTCTGCAATGAACTAGACCGAAAGCCAGTCGGCGTCTTCCCACTGACATCCACACAGATGGAGGGATGTTTCTAGGAGATGCCTTCGGCTATCTAGGAGCACACTGGGTGCAGGAGCAACAGTGAATCTTACTCTAGTACCACTTCACCAGTGTCACTGGGCTTGTCTCAGAAACTGAGTTTAGACACCACAAGGAAATGTGGAAGTGAAGAGTGTAACACCAAGGGTAAATGGAGTCAAAAGGAATAAAGGTCATACTGGGAAAGGAAAGGAGTTGGTTACTGGAGCAGTCCAGCAAGATGTGGGAGATTGTGTACATCCCCCGATGGCTCTAAATTTAAATTAGGTCACATTGTCTGGGATGGGTCTTGGATTTAGTGCTGCAATCACAAGTGAACATCTGCACTTCTGTCCTGCTGTCTTTACAGGAGTCTGACGTTGTGCTGGTGGCTCTGCACGTGGTAGTTTTTCTTCCAAATCAAAAATCAATCTTTGCCCTACAGTGTTAGAGCTAAATTGATATGGCATCAGAGGAGTTGAAAAGATACTATAATTTCCTTATAACATCATTAAAATGACATTTCTTTATAGAAAAGGGGCATTACATGGGCCATCCAAATTCCAGAAGAATGTTTAGATTTTCTGAATTCCCATGTTACTACGGTTGGATGAAGGCTAGGTTCTTCATGCTGGGTCTCTAATCTGCAAGGTTTTTGTTGATATGTTGCAGTCACTGGTTAGAAGCCACATTCCCTCTACAGATACCAGTGGCTAAAGTGAACATACGTATGGTCCCATTCTCAGAAGACTTTAAGCATCCCAGGGAATGTATCTGCTTCCTTCAGTGCTACTCAAAACCAAATACACAATTTGTAATTCTGTCTAGAAAAGAAAAGAAATTGCAAATCTTTGTGAGTAGGAATCCACAGATCCTTGTAGGCAGGCTCGATAGTTTGATTTTATAGCATCTACATGACTCAGGTAGGAGCAGCTCTGGGCCTGGGCAAAGCTCAGTTTTACAGTGTTGATATCCTCCAGAACAACTTAACAATGCAGCTACTCAACTCTCTCAAACTTCCTCTAGACAGCATTCATCAAATGTATTGCCTTCTCTGTGCTGATACAGAGTCCAGTGGGTGCAGATGAAGGTGGCAGTAATCCTTGCAGTACTCTTTAGGCATAGTCAGTGCAGTAGTAATGTGAAATGAAATATTTTCTATAGACTCTGTGACCTGAATTCTTTCGCAGAGAGATTCTGTGAAAAGAAATTCCTTATTTGGCTGGAAGAGTGCCTCCGGGGCGCTGCTGGAGATGCCAGCACTTCCCACTGCATTCTCTAAGACTGTTTCAGAAGATGATAGTGTCCGACAGTCTCTGAAGACACCAATTCAGGTGTAAGACCTTCACTGAACATAAATATAGACAAAATGGAGCCCCCATTCTTTGGCAGATTTAGACTGTGGAGCATTGACCGAAAGAGCCTTGCTTTCAGATGAGAGCTTGGGACTCACTAGGCAACATGATGGCAACCCAGACTTGCAAGGGCAGGATGCCCTAGGCTGACTTCTAGTCCTGATCCTGTTACTCAGGCTGTGCTATTCCTCAGTTGCTGAGATCTCCCTGAGGGCTTTTGAGTGATGATGTTCAAAATATTCAGGATCTGCTTTCTTGGCCATGTACAAAGGCTGCCTCAGTTTCTTGTCAACATCTTTACATGGCATAGTGTCACAGCAAGTGTTCAATTGTTAGGTCAAAGGATAATGTGGCATGTGCTGGACATTGTGCATGAACAGAATGTTCATAGTTGGCTTCTTGGTGAATGACCCTTGAGCTTGATGGGCTTGCCAGCACCCTTGGATCCTGGTAGTGCTGCACCTATGCCCAAAGCTGTTCCTCTTCTCCCATCTCTACCTAAGTACCACTGAGGTGTATGTACAATTAAAACCTGGTATTCTTTGTGTCTTGCCACAGCCCTGTTTTAGGGAGCCTGTCTCATTCCCCTGAGACCACAGCACTGATATGACCTAGCAAACACCTTGCCCTGTGCTTTTGCTCAGCAGTGGGCTATTACTGCAATTTGTGATGTTCAGGGCTGCTGCACATGAGTGACACAGAGAGCTCCAAAGAAGCATCAAATACGTAGTTGTTACCCTTTGTGTTGCCATGCAGAACTCACTGCTCGAATATGCTCTGCATCCTGGTGTCGGGAGAGGAAAGAATCACGTCTGAAGTCGGCATTAGGAGATTTAAGGGTGCCCTAAGTTTTTAAGAGCACAGAGATTTAGCCATGTAATTCTCATTAAAGATAATGGAAGTTAAGCAGCTAATAAGTGGTGACACTGACAGTAGAAGTCCATCTCCTTGTGCTGTACCTCACAGGGGCTGAGCAATACGTAGGTGCCCTGCTATTATTTCTTAGCTCTTGGTGGGGGGAAAGGAAAACAGGATAGAGGATTTGTGCCAATGCTAACATGTTTATACACCATGAGGAGTTTTCTTAATTGGAACAGGCATTGAGCTTTGAGAGATATTAGACACATGACACAACATTCATTTACCTCCCTGGCTATTTTTTTCCCCTTTTTTCCACGAAAAAGAATTATTATTTATGGTCAAATTTTCACTTCTGAAAAAGTATGAAAGGAAGTCCTTAAACTAATGAATTCCTTTGGTTTTTGCATTCCTATAAATTCAGTGGAGCCCTTTGGAAAAATGTATCTCAAAATGCTAAATATTATTCCCAGGATTTTATAAAAATCTCTAAATTACTTTTTGTGGTTTGGATCAGCCCTCCAACTATCATACTGGGAATACAAACTGGATGTTCATCAAGCAGCTTGCACATATACTGTTAAACAAAAAGGGCTTCAGATGTGCATGATTTTGTGATTATGGCATAGGATGGTCATGAGCATTCTCCACCCTCCTGTTCATTCTGTAGCACTGACTTCATCTGTGGTGCGGTTTCAGCCCTCTAACACTAGAAATTAATTTAGTTATTTAGCAGTGAGGCAGACGGATGGAGTGAGGCTGAGATTTCAATACAGTTTGCTAAACAACAACAGCAACATTACGTAAAATGTCAAGTTGCAGCCCAATGCCTCATTACCTTGATGTAGACACATTCCACTGAAACTGAAGAGTAGCTGAAAATCTTTCATTGTTCCACCAAAAAAGACACAAATAAAATATGTGTCGCTAAATCTCACTGCCAAACACACATGTAAGAAGAGTCACGAGAGCTGCCAGTAGCAAACATGGAAATGCAAGAGAAGGGAACCACGCAGGTTTTCATTCCACCCTAGAGCAAGTGACACTTTGCTGGGGGGTGTCAAGAATACCTTATGTATAGGTACAGAACAGATGTGCCAATGTATAAATATAGAATAGATATCTGTGCGCTTGGGGGCGAGGCCCTCCTGAATTTTGCATCAATTTCAAAGTGCTCATTTGCAGCTGTTTCTAATCTAACCCAGTCCATTCCAATCCATTCCAGACATTTATAAAATACCCATCACCACCACAGTGTGAGTGTGTGTAGCTGTAATTATGATCCTATAACTCTCTCTCTTACCTGTTATGTCAAAGTCTGCAAGACAATTTGTAGGAATACAGAATTGTTGTGTATATTCATGAGCTTCACAGAATCACAGAATCATTAAGGTTGGAAAAGACCTCCAAGATCATCTAGTCCTACCACTGATATTACTCACTAACCCACATCCCTAAGTACCTCATCCAACCTTTCCTTGAATACCCCAAGGGACGGTGACTCTACTACCTCCCTGGGCAGCCCATTCCAATGCCCAACCACTACTTCTGAGAAAAAATTTCTCCTCATTTCTAACCTGAACCTCCCCTGGCACAACTTGCAGCCATTCCCTCTTCTCCTATTGCTAGTTATCTGCAAGAAGAGGCTGACCCCAGGCTCACCACAACCTCCTTTCAGGGAATTGGAGGGAGCAAGAAGGTCTCCCCTAAGACTCCTCCAGACTGAACAGTCCCAGTTCCCTCAGCTGCTCCTCATCAGACTTGTGTCCCAGAGCCTTCACCAGCTTCACTGCTCTTCTCTGGACATGTTCCAGGGCCTTGATGCCTTTCTTGGAGTGATGGGCCCAAAACTGAACCCAGTATTTGAGGTTGTCCTGGTTCTGGCCAGGCCAGTGTTAACTTCCCCAATCAGCCAACACGGGTGAGCTGAGTTAGCCCAGGTGAGCTGAGTTAGCTGGAGCTGTTTTCCACACCACCTGACACCACTTCCCCATAAAAGCAGCTGTTTTTTACCTCTAGGACAGTTGGAGTGCTGCTGGGATGTGAGGTCAGTTGGTTCTTACCATCGGGCAGCCGTCTGTAATCATTGGGTCAGTAAGGCACTCTGTGTTAGCACTGAGTGTACATGTAACTAGCCATTATTGTTCTGTATTCACTTTGATATTTGGCAGTAAACTGTCCTTATCCCAACCCATGGAGGTTCTGCCTGTTTCTCCTCTGGGAGTGCATGAGTGGCTTGGTGGGCATTTGGCCTCTAGCCAGGGCCAAACCACCACAGAGGTGTGGCCTCACCAGAGCTGCGTACCAGTTCTCAGTGGTTTACTGAGACAGAAACAGTGGTGAAGTGTCACCGATTATCACCCAAATTTTCAAAAGGAATCTACACAAAGTACAATGAAATTGTGAAGGGGCTGATCTTCACAACACTCCCAGCAAGTTTTCCTGTCTGTCCTGTCCTTCCTTGTACCTTCTTATCCAGATAAATGAATTTCCAATTTGGAAATGAATTTCCAATTTGGAAATTCATTTGACCAGGTACACTTTACTGTCACTGGTGCATTGTAACAGAATTGACAGAAACCACTGGTTTCTAATTGATCCCTTTTATATGTTTATCCACCTAATTTACCTTTATTTGGCTTTCTGTCTTTTTCTAGTATAAATAATAGCAATAGTAGTAATGAATTTCTTTTGCATTATTTCATCTTGCATTGATACGTAATGGGTGTTGGAGACATAACACCAATAAAGTAGCTGGTAATAAACTTCTAAATCCCCAGTTGATGCGATGTCACATACTGGAGGAAACTGAAAAGGCCAATTTTTTTTTTTCTTGAGATATCAAGTCCAAATCTTCAGTCCAAACTCTCATGTATAACTTGTACAGACAGCATTTTGTGGGCAGAAAGCCTATACAATGTACTGCTCCTACCAATGTGTACTGCTGTATAGTGCAGTAGCACATCGGTGACTGTTTTCAGCATGGGAAAAGCAGCATCAAACAATCCTTATAAGCAATTCTTTCAGAGCTCTGGACAACCTTCATTTGCATTGTTTTTTTTTAGTATCACACTTCCCCAAAAACAGCAGAAGGTGGTATAGTTCACTTGAAAACAGCAGATGTTCTACCCTGCCATTGGAATTGTTGCCTAAAATCACGTTTGGTAGAAATTTGCAGGAGTTTAAAAGAATCCCAGTGATCTGCACTTGCTGAAAATATCGCTGTGCGTGAGCCAAGCAGTAACAAATCCTGCAGATTGATTGTCCCATGGTAAGGATCCACTTGCTGAGGCATTTCTTCATAGCTGAGGTCCACCAGACTAACCCAGTCAGTCCTGTCTTCCAAGGCATGACAGAAGGAGTCAAGGCAGACTGAATGAGGCTCCCATTGCAATTCAAATATACTTTTATAAAACCGTGATTAGCGCTGCTAATCTGGCCTTGGTGAGCCAAAGACAATAACAGCAAGGTTACCGAACACCTCGGGTATTATGTAATCCTTTTGCTCAGAAACTTGCTGGGGTGAGAGTGCTTTTGAAACCCATTAGTACAACTGAACTTGCCAAATGAGCCTTCTCTAGGGAGAACAGTCAAATGTGTGCCAGCATGCAGCCAGAGCCTGCCAGGGGCTGAGCACTCCCAAATCCCATTGCTACCAGCCAGAGCTGAGGACGCAAAGTCCTCCGTGTAACAGAGCCCAGTCATAAAATGAACTAGTAGCTGTGGGCCTGTCTGTCCCACTGATAACAATATTGTGTATTTACTCTTAACAGACCCTAATGTGTTGAGTTGCACCACGCTGTGATGCGGGTCTGCTTGGTTCTGACTGCACAGTGAGGAAAGGCCACGTTGTCCTGCCTGGCAGCATCCACCAAACCATGAGGGGCAGCCACCAGGACCAAGTCATTCCCGACTGTGGGACCACTTGTCTCTCTTCTCAAGTTCTTAAAGTCAGTCTTGAACTTTTTTTCACCAGAGGATGGTGATACTTTCACATGGACAAAGTTGTAGAAAGGGGAAAAAATACCTGAGCTGCCTCAAAAAGCCACACTGAATTTTCAGTAGAGAATGGGAAGAGTGGATATATCCAAGAGGATACTGGTAAAATTAGAAATAGCTCTTTGAGAATAACGAGCTACAGAAAAAAATCTTTAAAATAAGGAAGGGAGAGAATTCCTTTAATCATTAAAAACATCAGTATAAAACACGTGGAGACAAACAGCGAAGACACTGTTGCTAGTGGGCTGGCTTTTTAAGTATTAATGGAACCTCACAGAACAAGAGTTTCTTTTATTCTTTTTATCCCAACTCCCTGCTTGCAAGGTTCTTGTGTGAACATGCAGCAGTTTCCAAGGCTGTGAAATTATCAGACCTGGACCAATGCCAGTACAAACCAATTTATTGGGGTCCAGCAATTAACTAACACCTAGAAAGCTTGATTAATTGTGGCACTGCTCAGCAGGGAACATTGAGAAAAAAAAAAAATCAGACTAAACTCCATGCAGTGTCTCTGTTCCGTATACTAATTTACACTATATGCAAAGAAAAGTTTCCTCTCTGTAAATACCCTTAGTATATTATTTTGCACAAATGTAGAAAGCATAATTACAATGCCATTTGAGAAAATGCTGGTTGATGGCTCTCTGGATGATCGTTTCATAATAGCGCTTACCTTGTTAGAATTTTTTGCTGTTGAATTCGTATCTTATTGTAACCCAAACAATGGGATATATTATTTTAAACGATTGTTGTGTTAAGCTTGTCTCTGGAGGGACATCTTGAGAATCCAGCGCTGCTTTCTGATTCTTTATATTTCCTCAAACATTGATGTGTGCAAGAAAGGTGAGGGTTTGGTAGCTGTTCAGAATTATTTAGGATAGAAAAAAGCAAACACAAAATTTGAGCTAAGAACCAGTTTACCAGGGCAAAATATGTTGACTGAAACAAAATCCTGCAGTCTGAGGAGATAGACAGGAACTCACACATTTAGGATGTTTAAAAGCTGAATTAGAAATGTCTTATACATTATGAGAAGCAATTACAAGGTGTAATTATGGTGTTAGTTGATTTCATTAGATAGTGTGATCAAATACTGTCCACATTGGTTGTTTTATCATAGGGCTTGTCATAAAACCCTATGCATTAACCAGAATTTTAGAATCCCATTTCTAGCTCACTTAGTGGTACATTAGTCACTTTTAGCAGAGATTACTGAGAAGAAAGTAAATATTCCACCTCAGTGTAATGCACTGCTTCAGTGTATTGTAATGGGAAGTACAAAACACTGGATCCAGCAATCCATCTTAGTTCCTCTTACATCAAAATAATTCAATGACTAGTAATAGAAAAATAGCTGTCTGAGGATAAAAAACAGTTGCAAAAGAAGTCACCCCCACCCACTGAAAAGGAAAAGAAAGATACATGCAAATGTTTTTACCTTTTCAACATAATTTTGTATCCTAATCTGCATCCAACTGTGACACTGTCACATTCTCAGATTTAAGGAGTGCAAGCCGCAGACAGTGCTAAATCACATTAGGCAGCGGTGATAATAGAGCCTGTGCATGCATAACATCCAGGCAAGACATGGAGCTGGGGCAGGAGGGTGATTTGGGACATTCAATGAAGTAGGAAGAGCTGTCTCCTCCAATTTCACTGTATTTATTGGAGATTTAATGTATTTTTTTAAAGATATTTGCAGTGGAAGTCGGTTTGTCGGAGGTCATCTAATTGAATCTACATCCCTTCACAAAGGCTGCCAGAAATGACCGAGTTGCTAATGTTTAACTGTGAATACCCAGCAGGAGTCCTCCACGGGGCTGAATACAGTCAATTATGTTATTTTTCTAAATATTAGTGACTCATCTGTCTCTGCTTGTGAAGAGTTGCCAGGGTCACAGATACAATCAGACAGATCCTCCCCCCTTTCACTTCTAAGAGATGGGGAGAATCTTTTAAATAGCACATCAAATAATTGGGAAGTAGAGGGAAGGGTTCTTGCAGGGCTGTGCTTCTCCTCCAGAGTGGTTGCACACAGTCTTGTGGTTTTGGGGGGGGTTGAGTGCACCAGAGGGCAAAGAGCAATTGTCTGGGGAGCACTAGCCTGTATAAGCAGCCTCACCCAGGTCTGCGAGATAAATTCACATGTCACCGTTTAGCTCAATAGGCACTTGGGCTGAGGTCTGACAACAGACTTAGGTGCCCACGGCTTATGCCTCCTCTTTAATACTTCTTTTGTTCTTTCTGTCTCCTCCTTTTCCTCACAGTCCCTCATCCTGCTCCAGATATCTCTCTGGAAGGAATGTTTTTACCTACCGTAACAATTCAGTTTCCCATTTCCTCTGTAGGTTTGGCAGTGAGGAATACAGACTGGTGGGTAACGAGAGCTCAGCAGATACAGATTCTGAGCTACATCCACTGTCCAGAGTGCTCTTTGGCTTAGACTTGCAGATGCCCCAGCAGCCCAGCTCCTCTGCCCTTTACACAGAGCTCTGTAAGGATTTTAGTTTCTCATTGCAGCTTCCTTAGTTTTTGCCACAAAGGCTCCTTTCCAAAGCTCAGCCTTCTCCAGCAATAGCATCCTTGTCCCCGTAGTCCACAGCCCAGCTCTTATCTGATCAACAGTGTTTGGCAGAAGGGAAAAATCCTTCTAGAGCATTAGAGTGCCAGTGCATCATTTTGGCCCAAGTTTGAGGTAGTGATTCAGAGTTGGCAAAGTCTCCTAATTTACTGCTGTTAAATTTTATCCAACTTTAGGAATATTATTTGTATGTGGCCAATCTCCAGCTATTCTGAATGCATTGCAAATACTTTGCCAGCATGTGTCCAAGTATAATCCAATTTTGATGTTTATAATGCTGATACAATTTCCCTGTAAGTACCTTCAGGCATGGCATCTGAACTGCAGCGGCCTGGAGTTCAGCAACCAGCCGTCAGAAGGCGAACTCCTAGGAGGTGAGACCTTGACTCCTTTGGGGCCCTGTCTCTCCTGGAGTTGGAAAGCCCCCGCTGGGTCTCCAGTGATCACTGATTTTACATTCATGTACTGAATACATACAGAATTCCAGTCGTGAGTGAGGATCTCAACATTTCCTTGGAATCAGCAGAGAACCAAGAATCAGGGAATGTCTTGCACTATTTGACTTCAGATGGGGCTACCGGTGTTCCAGGCATATTAGAAATAGAGTAGGTAGGTAAAACCACAGCGAAAGCAGAAGTGAAGTTTCAAATGCTTCAGTACTGCAGAGAACTTGACTTTGAAGAACTGAACATTATCAAAAGGGTGCCTTTGTAACTTGTTCTTGCTATAAAAACAGGGAGGAAACCAAGCTACCTTCTGTTAAAGCTGGTTTCCCTTGGCTGGAGCTCCCCTAGAGAGAAAGAAAATAACCCAGCAAGGGAGAGGAGGCTCGCTGTGTTTAGACAGCCTGTCCTCTTCTGATCTGCGTGTGCCTCTCAGGAGGAGGAATTCCCTAGGAAGGTTTTGATGTCTGGCTAATTACCAAGGGCATCGTCTCCCTCCTGTAGGAGTGTATGGTTTGGGGCAGCAGTTTCCTCAATGTTTTCATTTTTTCATTCGTTGCCTTCTCCCCAGATTGTTGCCATGATGGGCAAATACACAGTGTAAACCTCTGTCCTCAGGCTGTATGCGAGGACTCCGTTGTGCAGAGCTGCAATCTGGGTATCACTAACACTGCAAAGTCATGTGTCACCTGTTTTGGTCACAGAAAGTGTCAGGTCACCAGCATCCTATCTGGCACTCCTGCTCATCCAAATATTCATCAGTGAGAACTGCTGTGAATGGTGATGCCCTTTGCTATAAGCAGCTGACAAACACACACCAAAGAGAGAAAGGAAGGTATTTCTGACTTCTGTTTCCACAGATGCACCTTATTTTGCTGTTGACACTGCCACCTGTTATTGTTCACAGGACTTTCTGGTTTCCTGTTCACTATGCTGTAACATTTGATAAACTATTTGCAGAATTACATCAACAACAGGGGAGAATTCCCCACTGACTCTATCACCAAAGAGCTCCACCCTCTACTGTGCATTCAGAAATACAACTATTATACCAGTGATTGATCGGGAGACGTTTTGCAGGTCAAATTTGTAGTTAGTGGAAGCGGGAAGGAAAATTTCACTTCAGATTACTCAAACTCATTCATGTCAGCAATCAATTGCTTTTTGGTTCTTCTCTGCCATGGTTTCTGACTAGCTGACAGAACGGGTTCCAGGAATGTTTAGCAATATCTGACTGCAGGATTTAAGTACAAGAGAATTACGTACTGGTAGTACCGTGAGAGCAAAAGTATTCCTGTTGCAGCATCCTTAAAAATCCTTTCCATTTGAATCCAGCCACATTAGAAAGAGGGAGAAGGGAGCAGAAGTTCCAGCAGCTCAGTGTCATAAGTTGCACTGCCAAAATATATGTGCCCCATCTGATGACAGGGAACTCTGCTGACGAGGAGGGTACCGGAACTTAGCTCATCCGGTGATTTCATGGCTGGCACTGCTATGATACTGCACTGCCTTATCTGAAGGAACTTTAAAACTTCTGTACCTTTCAGGTAATTGTTTTTAGAAATGGAGAAATTAAGACACGCTAAGAGGAAATGCTTTGTGTGAAGGGACCCATCAGGCTGGGAGCAGAATTACAATAGACCCTGTCTCCTGAGTATCAGCTTTGTGTACTACCAATCAAGTGAGATTTCTACTCAATAAGCACGGTCTTTCATGTGTTTATGCATTCCTTCAGGTATTGCAGGTCTGAGGAGGATCCAAATCTCCCTCTTCCTCAGTTAAGAAATGGGAGAACCATGTATGAGGTCACAGCCCTATTTATTCTTCTACCATGATCCTTTGAAAGAGAAAGGAGAAGCTGCTGATATTAAAGAAACCAACACCCAAACAAAAACCCCCAAAAGCTGGGGAAAAATTTTAAAAGAGCCAATCCTCTCTTTGCTTTTCCTTTTACAGGCCACCTTCCAGATTTACCCAAGACTAACTGTATTACAGGGAATGGATTAACACAGAAAGGTTCTCTAAAGCAGATCTGTTAGAGTTACCTTTAATATTAAAAGCAGAGTGTTTATTTTCTTTAATATGGAGGGCAACACCAATAAAAACACCAGTGAAAGAGGCCAGTATTACTAGATTGCATGTCTGCTTTTATCTCACAGTGGAGTTATAGTAGAACGATTTTTGCTTGGAAGCTTTAAAGCTGGACTACATCCTTTCATGCTGAAATCATATCTCCTGCAAGGATTATTGGAGGATATAATGTTTCCTTCAGCTTCTTATTTTCTCCACTCCTGAACTTGGACTCCTGACCTCAACTTTTCTCTGGTTATGACTGAGCATTGGCCTTCAATTGAATAGTTGAGCTTTTTACAATCAGATCAGATCCTGCTCTTGTAATTTCAGACTCATTTTGTGACATTGATATTGTAGATCTTAATTAAAAGCCAAACATTTTATATCTTGGGTAATGACCATACAGGAACTGCCAGGTTTTGCTCCCATGCATGTTACCATCCAAAACATTCAATACGTGTGACTGGAGTCAGAGGGGTTGTGCACGGTTAGTACATGGGCCCCTTTTTCCTCTTTGTGTCCCTTCTGCACAGCCCTGCACCTGTGATTTGCTCTGTGAGGTCACAAAGACTGGTCCATGAATGGCAGGTAATTCAGGCTTCATGTTAGCTGAGTCTGGAGCCTCTCATTAGTTGAAATAGCTAATCAGGCAGAAATCTGTGGGGCTCTGCGGTTAATTACGGGGCAGGGTTAGATGGTGGGTAGTAAAAATATCTGTTGCTCAGCGGTGGCACTGTCTCTCGGTAGCACCAGTGGGGGCTAATTGCACTGGATTATCTGTGTAGATAAGGTTAGATGTACAATTCAGCAGAGAACTGAATCTGGACAGCCTTCTGTTCACTGGACTCATGGGGTTTTTTTTTGACTTTTTAATTGTTCTTTATTAATTGGATATGATGTGCCTTGTGCTTTCTCTCACTGAAGAGACTCCAGGGAGATTGGATTTTGTTTGTGCAGATACAGTATCAGCTTGATTGTACAGCTACTGATCCTGCCGCTAACAGATTTGAATGTTTAAATGTTTCAGACACCAAACAAGATGTTGGAATATGGTCTTGAAATCATACAGCACTTGGCTTGATGCATTCATATGTTAGTGCTGTAACAACTACCTCATGGACATTTCTTAGTTACGTAAGTGTGATAATAAGGATGACCAGCTACTTCTGCTCTATCATCCTATAAAAGCTTTGCATTGTGTATATATAAGCCATTACCTTATGGTTTCTGAACTATTTTCTTGTGAGAGTGGGACTTTCAGATGTTTTTCGAAACTCGGACTCAGACAAAGTTACTTAGTGGAGTCCTTCAAGTTGATTAAACTGTTTTCCAGAACACAAAACATGCCTGAAGAAGTAGGACAGCTAGTGAAGTTTTGCCTCTCAATAAAGAAGACTATCTTGCTCTCTGTGAAGCCAATGGCAGAAGTGTCTCTGGTATAAATGGAGACAGAACCAGTGCCCATCCAAGAGCATCAGGGTGCAGATTTACCAATATTTGAATTGCCAGCACAGATGGGGACAGGTCCTCGGGTTTTCACAGACACAAATTATGCATTTTGAAAAAAATTAGTATGCAAAAAGTGATGGGTTTTGCAAAGCCATGTATGCCTTTTGACTGAAGCCTGACTACAAACGAGTTATTTTAGAGTAGCCATCCTCTTTGGCTTCTAAATTCATAGAAGAAATTACCTTCACCAATATGCTTGATTTATTAGTGTAGCCTGCTGGCAGCAGTGAAAGTACAATAAATGGGCCTGTAATTCCTATGTCACAAAGAAGTAACTTATTAAACAATTATAACTTAGAGTATAAAACACTTCAAGCACTGAAAAGAGGTATTAACCATAGCTAATTAAAATTGAGCCTGCAGATGTCATTATTAGCAGAACCGTAGGAAGCACTGCCCCTTGGTGGTGCTAAGGAAGTAGTGCCTAGGAAAGGCTCGCACAAGTTTTTGTTCGTCTCACTGAGTACGTTGCAGTGAATGATTTTGTTGGGAGCACAGAGCATGTGAAGCCTTGGGTGATGTCCTGCCTTTGTACAATAACTAATGGGGTCTGAAAAAAGCAAGCCAGCGGTACTCAGAGGTGGTTTATTTTCAGAGCACACTGCACAGAACTTGATCCTTACATCATCTGTACCCTGGTGGGTTCCTCACTTTTACCCCAGTGCTGCTGAACTCACAGTGTGACACCCCCATGGTGTAAGAAAATAATTAACATCCTTGGTGCCCATTGCAGTTGAAAACAAGCTGGAGTGCATCTGTGCAGGTGTCACAGGCTGCTGTGGTGTGTGTTTTGTCACAGGCAGACAAGAATGTACAATTTTTCCAATGTCCTGGCACCCAGACCTGCTCCCTGCCTTTGGGAGAAGGCATTCCTGGGTTTCAGGCACTGCCCTGGAGAAACTTGATTCTTTTGCTCTGTGCTGCTGTGGTCTATAGGCTCTCTGAGGATTCAGTCTGCAAGGCTGCGTAGTTTGCCTGCAAGAAGCTCATTATCATTTAAGAAATGAGGAGTCAGCATTTTTTACTCCTTAGCCTAACATCTAATTGCCTTGTGAGGATAGTAAGACAATTTACACATGGGTTTATGTGGCTTTTAGAGCTTTTAAAAATAGTTACTCTGACGGTACACCATGTTTTGCCAGCAGTAATTTTCCGTCTCAGCCCTGGCGAGTGACAGTTGATTATCAACCATATGACAAGAAGGACAGTCGGTGGGAATGCTGCTAGAGTCTGGCTGCCTAATGATGCCTTTGTACCTGCCCCTGGAGGGTCCCAAACTCTGACATTTCTCAGTTACCCTAGCACAGCATGTAGAGAAAGTGTGAGCTGAGGACCTCAGAGACTGGCTAAAGGTTGGGATTGTATCTGCTTGGACAGCAGGCTCTTTGGGGATTGGTCTTTTAAATCCTGGCTGTACAGGATTCCATCTGTTGGGACAGTATTTGGTGAAGACAGGTTGCCTCCTAAGAATTTTCCAGTATAGAGATAGGTCAACATGTTAGCAGGAACAGGCTCAGAATGTGTAACTGTAATAATCATGAGTAGTTTTCCTCTGCTTCTCTTTAGATAGAAGGGAACAGATCCTCTGAGCAGTGAATATCTACTACCTCACTGTTGATTTTAGCTTAATTTTCTGCACTCACAGCTTTCATCAGCCACCGTGGCATGTTCAGTGTAAAGCTTGCACTCTGGAATGCCTTCAGCTGAACACTTGCCCCTTGAGATTTTTTAGGAAAAGAGCCCAACCTGTCTGAACATTCACATGGATGCTTTGTCTGGACCTTTCTGTTTCTTCATAGCTTTTCTCCCTCCTAAGTGCATCCTGACAAAGCTTTAGAGAGGGTCTTCCCTTGGAAACTCATGAGCTATTAACCATCAATTTACTCCACTAACTTAACAAGCAGATGTTTGGCTCCAGCACTGGCCGAAGTAAAAAACGTGTCAGTGAATAAAAGCACCATTTTTCATTAAGAATATCAGTAGCATGATATAAAAATTGCCAAGTTTTCAGGAGAACCAGTCTTTGTCATTTTTCTCTTGTAATTACCTCAAATGCAGCAGGGTGTTTTTTACTTCGAGTTTGTGGTTTTTAAGAGCATTCATTTCCTTTGGGAATTTGTCTCTGTTTTATTAACAGCAGATTGTCTTCTCATATTGTAGCATTTATGGGGAGAAATATGTAATTTTTATACACACTACCAGTATATTATTAATAAAATACTGATAATAATAGTGAGACATCAGTTACCAGGTTCTAGAAGAAAAGCCCAAACAAAAAAAGGAAAATAGAGGAGCACGTTAGAATAATGATCTCCAGAAGTGACAAGCTGTTGCCAGCTCCCTCTTTGATTCAATCGTTGGAAGTGATGCCCATAGCCATGGGGAGCCTTGCATTCAATACATAATGCTCTGTATGTACAGTAATGCCTGCTCAGGACTTTCCCTTATGGGCTGTGGGACGGATTGTTGTAGAGTTTCACTCCCCTTCCAGGAGGAGAGTAACTGAACACAGTACGTAGCACAGCTGGTGCCTTTTTAATGGTCGGTGCTGTGGGACGTGAGGATTTTGGTAGCTCCCCGAGGCCTGTGGGTGTCTCTGTACTTTAACTGCTGACATTTTTTAGGACTGAGCCTGTCATACCTACAGTGCTGCCTGTTCCTCAGACTCATGGCCTCAGCTTGCACTCTGGGCATAGAGGTTTTTACCCAGAGAAAGATCATAGCAGTACTGTACCATAAATGCCCACACTGCGATGGAGTGTGGGCATGTACTGAGGAGAGGGAAGGGAGGAACCTGAAGCCTGAATGGGGAACACTCCCAAAGGTATTCCACTGCCCTCATATGGCTCACTGGCTAGCGCACATTTGTTCCCAACTTCCCAGACTGGCTGGCTTTGCTGGAAGGTTGCAGAGCACACACCAACCCCCCAGGAGATGGTGGCTGCTACACTGAGTGCCTATGCAGGGACTCCCCTATGTTCCATAGGATTCCCTGATGCTTGGAAACCTTCAGCTGTTTCCCACACCTGTCACCTGGCTGTACCACAATATGACTATTTAAGGGTATATTAACAAGAGCTGTTACATAGCTGCCACATGGTCCCACAGACACAGAGCTGAGAAAAGGCATCACTCATTGGGATGAAGCAAAACACTCACTCTTTGCCCTTCCCTGACTGTAAAGCTGTCAGTCTTTAAAAGAACAACTTTCTCTAATTACAAGCAGACTCGCACTGGCAGCGCTATCTAGTAGTAAGAGTAAGGCATATGTGCAGAGCGGACACCTACATCTTTCTGGATGCTTTAATACTTCCTGTTAGTTGGTAAGCAAATCTCTGTGCCTCTCAGCTTCCCCTGTGGAGAAACAGAATGGAGGTGTTGTAAGGCTTCACTTCAGCACCATCTGTGAGATGCTTTGAGATCCCTGGGATGGAAGGAGTGGAGTGGTGGATGTGTGTGCTGACACATCATGGAAATCATCAATGGATTTTGGGGTGTGAGGAGGGAGTTGTAATAGTCTGTGTCAGAGTGTTAATAGCAATTTGCTGTAATTACATCATGGATTTCTTTGCATCGGCTTCATGTAGTCCTGTTCCTTTGCTACTCATTTCAGGAATCCAACAGGGGATAGCTGATTTCCTACATTCATATAATTTAGAAAGAATTTTAAAAACTTGAAAGTATCAATAGCAATTCAGTGGTTTCATGAAGCTGTCAATTTTTTTCATTGGTTTATGGAACTGCTAGATTACAAGAGATGGATTCATTTATCTCGCCATGTCTTTATGTATATTTAGATGGCTCCCATCTCTGTGGGACTTGTGCACCTCCCGAGTATTTTAAAATAGAAAAAAGCTGTTTCATTCTCTGCCTTGCTATCTATCTAGCCCATAAAAGGAATAGCTTGATTAGTTTATAGGGCTTGGATTTGTTGGGCTGGGCACTGGCATTCTCTGCATGTTTCTGTGCAAAGAAGCGAAGCTTAGAGAAGTTTGCATTTACATCTGGATGCACAGAGATCTGGGCTATTTGTATCTCCATGAGGCAAAACGAGTTCCACAGGGCAGAAATGCTGCCTGGGGAAGGTGAAACTCCCACCTTGTCAATGGCTGCTGAGCTCCAGTGGGAACTGGCTACAGAAGTAGATTCTGAAGGGCTTTGAATATCAGAAAAGATGACTAAATTCTGTACTTAGTAAGAAACTCATGTGAGCAAAGCACCAGGCTGCTCCCCATTGCTAAGCAGATATCTGCTGTATTTTACACCAGCTGTGGTTTCTTTCAAAGCATAGCAAGTTGCAGTAATTAAACTGCAAGACAGAAATTCATACATCAGTGTGTCCAGGCGTTCACTCCTTAGGATGAGATGTGATCTTCTGGCCAGTCTCACCTGGAAGAGGGCATTTCTGCTGACATGGCTGTTTGGCCATCCACTAGCAACGGGGAGGCTGCAGACGCCCTGAGGCTGCGGGACAGATGCTGACAGCTGACAGTGCAGCTCTGATGCTGTTGGGATGTGAGGAAAATACTTAACACAAAACTGAGCACAGAACAGCAGGTCCTAAATACACCACCGGACAAAATAGGTGTCATCATCACTGACCATTTCACTTTTCCCACATGAAAGAAGGAGCAGCACCAGAATTTTACAGGGATTAAGTTCCACCATGATGCTGCGAGTCGGTGGCTTCTGGGGAGGACAGAGACCACAGTAAAAGGTATCCCAGCCATCTCCTGTGAGCATCTGTATCATCTGATGTGAGTTACTCCTGTAGTAGATTTCAGAAGAGGCTTTTCTAACCCATCTACTGCCAGCACCCACATGCCTCCAAACAATTATCAGAGTTTCAGTTGCTCTGTGTTGAGGCCTGCCCAGGCTAGTGTTTATCTTTCTGATCTGGGCTCTGTGAGCATTGTAAACGTGGTGGCATGGATCTTACCAAGCTTGCCAGAGGCTGTGGAGGCATTTTTAGGTTGATACCACCAAATCTTCGTTACTAGTGGCATCCCTGTAAGCTGGAACTCAGTTAGCCCAGCTATGCCTGTTAAGTGCCAACTTCATGCTCTCCTCCTGTCTATGTCTGTGGTCTTTAGGTCCACGTGTTCAGCTTTTTCATCAGCTTTTCCCTTCTTGCCTGTTCTGCCACAGATCATCGGAGCACCCCGGTATGCTGTGTGACAAGGGAGGTGGGAGTCCTTTGGAGTAGCTAAGCCAGGATTTCACTGCCTTGTCTCTGTCTCTGTGCTGCCTGGCTGGGGGAGATGTTTGCAAGTCTGTTTCAACATGATGACACATGCTGAATTAAGGAATTAACATTTGCCTTAGCTGGATGTTCATTTGGTGTCTCTCTCACTCTCTGCTCCTCAGTCTAGGCACGAGGCCAGCTGCAGCATTGATTGCTGAGGCCTGTTTGTGATGTCCGGTGGAAGATGCTACACATTTATCCAGCACAAATACCCACAGTGCCGAGAGCCCTTGAGGCACCCAGCGGCTCTGCAGCACCGTAAGGCAGAAGCTGATCTCGAACAGTACCACCGACAGTGACTTAGGTGCCCGCACCGCCCCTGGCACCGCGCCGTGCAGGGTGCGCAGCCGCCCCTCCCCAGGTCCCAACTTGCGCCGGTGCTCGGCGGGTCCCTGGTACAGCCCAGAGCTCAGCTGGCCGCTGGCAGTAGTGCCCCCGGACCACAGGATGTCACTAAGGAGCTGGGAGATCCTCCTTATTTAACTGCAGTTTTTCCTCATGTGCTGCTTGTCATGGAAGTAACCGCTGCCACCTCTGCCAACTGCCGCCTCCGGAGGGCTGTCCCCAGGCATGCGGGGCCACCGAGCTCACCCAGCCCCCCCCGCAGGCGGTTCCGCAGGTGCCCGGCCGCTCTCCTGCACCCCGTAGCGCGGGTCCCGCTGCCGGCCTTCCGCACGCCGCATCCGCGCTGCCCTGCCCTGCCCAGCCCTGCGCCAGGCTCCATCAGCCGAGCGCGGGCAGATTTCCCTCTCCGTGGGGTGACGGAAATTATTTTCCCTCTATTTTGCCTTCAAAACAACAGCGGCACCGCCTCCCCATCCCGCCGCGGGGGAGTAAAGGCACTGGGAGCGGGACAGCCCGGGATGCCGCTACCCCCGGGGGCCGGGGAGGGGTGGGGGTGGGCAGCCGGGGCCCGGGAGCGGACGGGCTGTGGGGACGGAGGACGCTCCCTGCGGCCTCGGGTCGCCCGGCCGCCGCCAGGCTGCATCCAGCCCCGGAGCATCGCGGAAGGAGGAGGGGGGCGAAAACGGGTTTCACTTCCGCCTGCTTGCAGGAACCACAAGCCCCCAGAATATATTAGAATAATAATTAATAGAAAGGTGTCACCCCCCTTTTTTGTTCCCCCCTGAAAAGAGGGGGTGGAAAGAGGAGGGGGAGAAAAAATAAGAGAGGCTCCCGGCAGGCAGATCAACGTGGAGCTGGTGAGGCACCGCGACCGGCCCGCCAGCATCCCGCCGGCAGCCGCGGCCGCAGCCGGGAGGACCAGCGCAGCCTCCCCAGCGCGGAAGAGGCCGGAGAGAAGGTCTGTCCTTTGCGTTTTTACCTTGCGTGCCCGGGGTCAGCTCTGTCCTGGGCGGGAAGGGGAGGGCAGGCTCCTCGCAGCCTGCTTCCCCAGCCTGCACCCGGCCGGGCGCAGCAACAAAGCCCATCCGGGAGGCCCATGTAGGGCTGCAGGTTGGGAGAGACAGGGGAGAGCCACATGGCTATTTGTCAGTTCTACAGTTCTCCTTGATAGTTTCCAAATCTCTGCATTCAAACCACCCCAAACCCTCCTCTTCTTCTTGCGGGGGCCTCGTTTGTGTGAGGCTCCAGGGAGTAGCGTCCCTGCGTGTGCGTGCTGGGGCTGGTCGGGCCTGGCTGCTGCTGGAGGACCAGGCTGTCGCGCTGCTAGGAAGGTGTGGAGAGCCGTCCTGGCAGGGTGCGGGAAGAGAGGGTGCAGGGCCAAGGGGTCTGCTGGGTCCTTGTGGTGAGCCATGGAGGAGCTGGGCTGCTTGCCCCCTGGGCCAAGCTGAGCTCATGCCCATGCCAGATAGATTTTAGGTGATTTCCCCTTCCAATCTCTTAAAATCAGTTGCTTTTCACAGATAAAACATTTCCCAACTTTTGCCCTGTCGCTATTTTTAATCTGAAGGCTCAGTGGGATGGTCTTGACTGTCATTGCATGAGTCACTTCCAGACTCACAGGAAGAGAATAATTGGAACGGGCTCCCTTTGAAGCCAGTTGCAGCCTAAAACTCTTCATGTTGCCAGTGACATAATCCATCTGTCTAACCATGGCTAGGTTAGATATGATGCCCTAGTTTAAGGGAACACCATCAGGATGTCTGAACAATTTAAGAGACTGGTAATGGTGGACAGAACATTAGAAATGGAGAGGAGCACTGTGAACTTCTGCTGCAAAAAGACAGAAGGTTATATTAGCCCCCCAGAACTCCCCTTTGCCCTTGTTACTGTCACTTCACTGCAGCATTTAGGTTTCCTCCTCTGGCAAACTCTGGGCACAGTGTGCAAGAGGGATAGTGGGCACTGAGATCCTCCTCTTTGCATCTAAGTCATTAATGCCGAGAGACATCCCAGCCCAATTACTTTCTGGCTGCTGGAACACAGGCCATCTTTGTAACTGTTCTTTTAAGAAGTAACGGCTCTAAGAAGCTATTGGCCCCTCCCCCCCCCCCAGTAAATCATTTTCTTTACCAAGGTGAAACTTGTGGTCTGTATATTTTCAAGTAATTCTCATTAGAGCAAGAACTGTCAGGGTCATACAAAGCCTCAGCTTGGGGTGAGTGTATCTTAACTGAGAGAGTAACTGTATCAACTGCTGTGATCTCCAGTGTAAGTTTTAAAAGATATTAAAAGAGCTGTTCCAATAGCTCTTATGTTGAAGGTAGCTCCTTAACAAGGGATCACAGATGTGCTGATTCTATTTATGTTTATCTTTCTTTGCCGTTTTAAATTTATGTTTGATGTCTAAGAGAGCTGAACACCTTGAATTCCAGAGTCCTTTGATGCCTCAAACCTGTATGCTGGTAGCTGAGCCTTGTATTTTGGAAGTCCTGCCAGAAGCCTTCTCAATTTAATATTACTTAGATGTAAAGCAATGTACAAGGGAAGGGATTTGCTTAAGGCCACTGAAAGATTGTGGAAAAGATCCTGGCCTACAGCTGCCATGTGGCTGTACTTCCTCCTCCCATTCCTTTGCTCCTGCCCCTTTTTGGCCAGCCACAGGTGTGATGTTTAGAGCTGTTCAGGAATCACTGCCCTCCTTTCTTAACCTTTTGCATAAACTGCTGTCACAAGAGAAAGTGCAAGTTGTTCAGTCTCTGCAGACTGGCAGAAATGAAGGTATGGCACAGAAGAAATAAAAAGCAGTGAGATAATGCAGACTGAGAGCTAGTTTGCAAAAAAGAAAAACCAACTGTATCTGTCATCTTGCTCACTTCCTTCGAGGAAGTCTGAAGGTGTCTTGGAAACAATTTAAAAGTTTGTGTTCTGGAGCATGTGAATTAGGTTCCTGACTTACAGCTCGGTGATGTGAGTTATCAGCAGACACGCAGCTACACCTTGGCTAGCATCCAGCTGGTGTGCGAGTGTCTGGTGGTGCGGTTGGTTGCAAAGAGCTTTAATAATGGGCTGCAGACCACAGTTATCCTTTTGCTTGTGAACATGGAGAGAAACGGAAGTAATCACTATGTATCATTTGTGTAAACTGAGCCTTGTGAAGGTAATCACTTCAGAGTTGGTTACACTCAGCTGTGAGCCCAGGGTTTATGCCACATAAACATCTGCCACAGGACAGAGAAGGCTGCACAGGAGGTAGGAGTAGCAGTAGTACAATCTTAGCTTTGGATGATACCATTCATTGCAAAGATGTCAAAATATGTGTGAGGTGCTTTACCTGCTAATGAAGTACAGTCCTGTAGGGAAAAGCACAGCGCAGTGCTAACAGCATGGTACGGGTACCCCCATCCCTTTGCTGCGAGGCAGCAGTAATCCAGGGTCTACTGGCATGTGTGAATCTTTCTGCAGCTGCTTGCTGATGTAGGTGTTTAAATTACAGAGATTTCATCTTGGTCTTTAAAAATGACCGTAACAACCCTGTTCCCTACCCCCCTACCACCAGCAGCAGTGCTACTGGGATGGTATTGTATGGATTTCTCTTAAACTGGGTTCAGTCTTCAGAAGCCAAGGAAATAGGAATATTTATCTGCATTAGCAGAATGGCATTAGAACCCAAATCCTTAGCTGCCATGAATATTTATTCGTATCTTAGCTGGCTTCAAACTGCATCTCTGGCTGACTGCCATTCCTGAAGGTTATTTTCACAGAGGTTTTGGAGTGGACGCTCATACACTGATACACCTCCAGATTTCATGTTCCCTGATATTTCTAAACAGATTGTCAGTAGTTGGCAAAACAACTACATGAAAACAAAGTCAGTATAGAGCCCGAAATACCTTTGGGCATCAATAGATATCACTTTAAATCATCAGATCATAACTATTGTAGTATATGTAAGAACTCCCAGTCTCTCATAGTGCTCTCTCAGATTAAATGAGTGCTTTGAAATTGTCCTCCTAGTTGAAGCTTTAGCCCTTTGGATAGAATGAGATGCATTTGGAGATCCTATGGGATTTTTTATTCCAATGTTTCTCCCCAGTAATCGTTTTCTTCCAGTGCATGATGTACTAGAAGGTTTCCCTACGGAACCAGTTGTTTGTAGTCACTGGGACCTAGTCTGTTCAGCACAGCAGAGTACATGTAGTATCTCCCTGAACACAGTGAGACTGTGGTGGATGAAATGTTCATAGAGGGCACTGGAGAAGGTTTCCGAGTGTAAAGCCCGCCAGTGTGGATGCTGACAGTGGTGGGCATTTTGTGTTTAGTGCTAATATTCATCTTAGCTGAGCACCAGCCGCCTCTCTCTGTTCTTGATCAGTGCAGAGGATCAGCTTAAGAATTAAGAACATGCATTAATATTTTCTAAGGCCCCATGGTGTGGTCCCAAATATACCCAGGAAAAATCACAGAATGATTTCGGATGGAAATGACCTGTGGAGGTTATCTAGTCCAACCTGCTGCTCAAAGCTGGGCCAATTTATAGTAGGTTACTCAGGGCTTGGTTCAGTTAAATTAACAATATCTTAAAAAATGGGAGATCTCACAACCCTTCTGATATTTCAGTGCTTGGCCATCCTCATGAATTCCCCATGGTTCAGTTTGTGTCTGGTACCTTTCAC
Source organism: Porphyrio hochstetteri (assembly GCA_020800305.1). NCBI lineage: Eukaryota > Metazoa > Chordata > Aves > Gruiformes > Rallidae > Porphyrio > Porphyrio hochstetteri. The sequence continues at coordinate 23,149,429 of CM036917.1, forward strand.
TACATACCTCTTGGAAAGGTCTAGCTCCATCTTTGCTATAGCTTCCTGTTAGATACTGAGATACATACATATATAGCTAGAGAGAGAAAGCAAGGCTAGAAGAGATGTGAAAGGGGCCTTTTTATAGATACTGCTGGTTGCAGGCAGCCTTACAGGTTTTTTCTATATTCTGATTTTTTTCCTTTAACTAGACTTTGTTGAGACATGGTTTTGGAGCCAGTGGTAGTACTGCGAGAGCATATGTAGTGCACAAAGATTTTCATGTGGTTTCCTCTGATGTGATGTTAAGCTTGGCACAGCTATAGCCTCGCAATGAACCTATCTGGGGATATCACAGTCTCCTAAATCCTGACTTCGAATCCAGCATTATGTGACAGACTGGACTGTGTTACAGGATGGGATTAAGTGCTGAATTAACGTGTCTCCTTCCATCTGTGGGGTTTTCTGTGAGCCTTTTGCACTTTCAAGTGCTTGAAACCCATTTGTTGGCATGCTTTTCCCCTAAGGGATTAATTTCATTTTGGAGTGGATCCATCCTGTAACATTTGTGTGGCGTAAGACATTCCCTCCCTGATACTGCGCTGTCCAAGTGTGCCCCAAGCAAAGTCACAGGCTGGTGTGTCAGCAGTTTCTCAGACTTCAAACCTTGGATTCTACCAACTGTCAGTGTTTTCTGCACAATGGCTTGTGACCGTGAGCATCCCACCCTGCAGAGGTGATGTTTCTGTGGGAAGGGGAGAGGTATGGATCACCTGCTCTGGCCTCTCCTGTCACTAGCGCCTCATGAACAAGAGCTTTGCAACATGCACCATCCAAAGCAGAGGTGAAACCACAGAGAAGATAAAACCTCCGCTGTGGGCAAACTAATGAATAATGTCCCCTCCTAATGACAGTGTTAGTGAGTGCTGAAGTCGAGAAGGTTAGACTTAATTTTACCCATCCCTCCCATCTCCTAGACCACTGCTCCTTTTTTGTAACATTGTTGTAGATTGCAGAGAGTTCGTTAATGAAATCTTTTCCAGTAGGCTCAGGCAGGTTAATGCACTTTGACCTACACGTGATGATGTATTAGAAATCAGTTAAACTCTGACTGAATTTTCAGTAATAATTTCTGTTCTAGTCCTTAATGGCTAATTTATGCAGAGGTTAGCATAGAGCAGTAATCAAACAGTGTATCTTACATAATAAGACAGAGGATCAGCTGGAAAAACTGACCTGCTGTCTGGCAGTCGGTGTGAACTTGTTACTTTTGTGGAAGCTTAAGAACTGCCATATTAGAGTAGGTCTGAAGGTCACCTGCTCTGCTGTTCTGGCCTGATATGACTCATCTTGGGTGGCTCAGGGGGATGTTTAAAGCCCATCCCACAGGAACCTGTGGCTAGTCCATGTCCCCACATTATAGCTCATTTTTTGCCTTCAGGGATTAGCACATAGGTTAATGTTTTTTGTAAGTCTGTATTATAAATTTAGGAATGCTTTCCAGCAGCAGTGATAGGACATCCTAGACCAGCCTGCCAGGGGAGGCTGTAGACTTTCCATGGCTGAAGATTTTCAGGAGTAAGAAAGCACGTATTTCTGAGGATTCACGTGAGGGCCTCAGGTCTGCGCCATCAGCTGAGTGCTCTTATTTTCCACACGCATGGAAACTCCTGCCTGCCTGCAGGACAATCTCGCCTCCTCACCCATCTCCCAGCCCTTGCCATCAAAACCATCCCTCCCTTTCATCCCATCTGTAGGTGCATGTACAGTGCAGGGCTGATCAGGCAGAGCCAAGGCTGGGGCACTGCAGCCTTTCTGCCAGGCTAAGCAGCTCTGAGCAGTGCTGGGACAGGAGGGGTTAGCATGGAGATGTCATGGGTGCCAGCTTGATTGGATTCTTTGGTGAACATTATTTGTATGCGTTTCTGATCCCTTTCTGGTTCTTGTTAGGTTCTTGGTCTGCATGAATGCATGGTTGATGAGTTTTAGGTTTTAGTTATCCATGGTGTAGGCAGAAAACATCTTTTAATTGCTTTCACCTGTCCGCTTCATAGTGGAAGTGGTTCTGTAGCCAGGAGACACACCGATGTAAGGGCACACTTCAGTGAGCTGGAGAAACATGTTTCTTTCATGGTGATACTGGCAAACAAAGAGAAGCCAAGCATGATATGGGAGAGGTTACCATTTCCCTCTTCTGTGAGACTGAGGTACTTACACAACTACATTAACACAGGGGATAGAGCAGAGGGAAGCGATACACATACAGCACCCAGTCACAATTCTATTGAACCCAATAGGAGTTTTTGCTCTTCAGTTTTGCTCCACACCTAACCTTTAATGTATCATCAGTCTCTCTGTTGCACAAGGGCCTCATCAAGGTTTGATTAGCTCTTTTAAAGAAAACAGTTTATTGCTGAGAAGCAATGAATCAAATCCTTTGGGTTAAATTAAAAGAAGAGCCCAAAACCAAACAGGGTAATAAGATTGCTGACCTCTGGAAGAAGACCTGGAAACTTCTACTGAAACCACCTTCTCTGCACATCCCCACAAGCTCCTGCTGCGAGGGCTTCCAGGCTCTTTTTGTACATGTTGGTGGGACAAACTTTTCCAAGAAAGAGCATTGTAAATGCAGGAAGATACCAATTTAGTGCAGAGATCACAGGACTATAATCAGCTGATCTGGATTCTGTCCCTGACTCCCCCATTGCCTTGCTGTTAACCTCCCTGCACTTTGCCTGATCCAGAGAGAAAATGATTTTTATTTATCTCTTTGAGATCTTTGCAAAAAGGATGCTAAGTATCATCCTCACTCTTTGCAAAGACAGCTAGAGGCAAATAATATAAAAGCTCTGTTAAGTGCAGCACATTTTGCCTGACATATCTTTAACTACCATTCCGCTGGAGCTCCTTGCTAGTTGCAAGGACTGAAATTGAACATCCTCCCCTTTCATGTTCAGAAAGGCACTTCAGGCAAGTGCCTGCCTGGCAGGTTGTCCACCCCAGAGCGCGCTGGGAGAGCACATGCCCACCACAGAGGACATGAGGTTTTGTCACAGCGTGGAATTTCATTTCTGTCCCACCACCCGCCCATCATGGCCAGCCTGTGACCAACGGGACAGAAGCCTCGTGCCTCTACTCTAGGATTTTCCCACAGCGTCCAAGACACTGCCCGTTTTCAGGTTACTGCTTATAATATTAATTAATGTTGGGGGGAGATAAAGAGGTCACTTTTCTTTACCCTTCCTTAATTTCTATCAGGGAGAAAAAAAATCATCCCTTTAAGAACTGTCTTCTTTCCTCTGCTAACTGCTACTGACGTTTACCACTGATCTCAGCTGTGGCTGGAGTATCTTTGGCTCTGAGCCTGCACAGGAAGAATAAGGGAATAATAAGCTGAAAGGCTGTTTTTAGGGGATTTTTGCCGATCGTTTGTTTTCTTCATGATGTGTGTGGTGCTTGTTTCCATGAGAAAACTAGGTAACCACAGAACTGAGGAAATTCTAGTATCTTGAGAACTGAGGAGTGAAAGATGAGAAAGCCAAGGGAGAGGAGATTTGCAGGCAAGCAACTGTTTATGTTTTTACAGAACATTGAGCACTTGCCTGCAGTGCTTTAGCTACAGTGTATTTTTTTCTCATAGACCACCCCAACTTTGGCTGCTTAGCCAAATCAGAGAAGAATAAATTAGATATTAGAGATAATTTAAAAATAATATTTTAGTGCCATCATCCCAACTCTCTGGCTATAAATGTCCAGCATAAATGCAGCGTACTACCTTTACATGGTGTTTTTCAGTGATGTTTGTGTTTGCCGCCTTCCCTTCTCTCATTCTCACTCTGTGATAGGTGTGAGAAGCCTTAGCACTGACAAGAGGGGATGACACTTCCCCTCCAGCAAGTGTTACCACTTCTCTGCATCTGCTCGCCTTCTGGAACCACTTACTAGGAGACACCTGCAACAGTGGAAAGTTCTTTACCCGAAGGTAGTGTCAAGAAATGCTGCTAGTCTTCCATTTCTGTTAAACAATGCCAAGTATTGAACACTGGTGTCTCTTCAGTGGGCTGTGTTCCAGTGGCAAGGTTGCAAATTCTCGTTTGGTGTAATTTTTAGGACTTCCATCCCCAGAAGTATCTGAATGGAAGTTGAGTGAAAATTGAAATTCTTGAAGATCGACAGTTCTGAAAAATAAACCCTAAAGCAACTCTGCTTGAGGTTACATAGGGAACCAGCTTTCAGTCCATCCCTCATGTTTTATCTGTCAATCACAAAATCCTCAGCCTTCCTCTGAACTCCTCATTCAAGAAAGGACACTCATAATTCAGTGGAAACCAGTGATCTTATGACCCAAAACATCCTCTGGTTTATTTAAAAGCTTTCTCCAATTCCAAACCATTTCTCAAGAACTCATCATTTTCAAGCAGTTCATTTAGAAGGAAATGAAGCAATGAGGAAGATACAGAACTAGTTATTTACTTTCACTGCCTAGCTATGGCTTCTTGAATTTCCCAGTCAAGCTCAAGAACTCTTGGTATTTATTCAAGATGATGAGATGACTTATTTTCAGTTGGCAATTAGCACACTGGCTTTAGGGAATGAAAACTGTGTTACAAGAGAAACAAGAACAGCAACATCAACAAAAGATTTTCATCTGTGCCTTGTGCCAGTTTGTGTTGTGTGTAAATCTCTAATTCTCAGCTGCCTCACCATCACCCATGTCTGGAATCTGGGGTGTGCCTGTGGTGCGGTGTGACTCGCCTTCGCTAGCTCTTTGTCTGGCTTGTTTCAGAAGCTGAGGGCTTGTTCAGCCTGCAGAGATCCATTTCAGTGAATCCGTGGCACTGTCATCCCTAGATTTTTGCACTCTTGGCTTGGAATGAGACTAACCATCTATTTGAAACCCTGCAGGTTCCAAACAGACATTGTGTGAAACAAACACCTTACTGTAAGTGGAACTTAATCTGTGTTTACTAGAAAGGGCAAAATATTTAATGAGAGATTGCAGACGGTATCCTAAGACTCAATCTGAACTTCTCACTGCAGAGTCCAGGCCTTGGCTGCTTTTCATTTAACTCTGAGGCTGAAATTAGGAATGGGATGAAGTTTTGACTCTTTTGAAAACAGGACAGTCTTGTTTTTGAATCCAGGTAAGTATGTGGATTTCATGTTATTTTTAAAGAATTTGAGACACAGCTTCCAGTTTTCTATTTGGAATTTGTTCTGGTTCTCAATGGGAGAGTTGGCTACCAATGGATATACCATTTGTGCTTACTGGGAATTACAGCTGCAACTGATTGCACATGAATTAGAAGCACTGTAAGAAAAAAAAAGGTCTCATTTTAAGACCTCCACAAGCCATTTGTCCTGAAGTGTTTTAATACCTATGAACAAGGGCAGTTCATTTCCTTTTGTTGTGTGTCCAAAGTTTGAATAAGGTGCTTGTGGAGTGCAAGTTTTACGAAGGAGATTTATTACTTGCCTTGCTTGTGAAATACATTTTATGTAATGACGCAGTGATTGCCTAAATTAGACAACCAAAACAATGCTGTTGTCTTATTTGGTGGGTGGCAGAGATTGTGTGGACAACTGCAAGCTTGCTTAAAGGCAGTCTGTGACCCACTCCGTACTATTCTTATGCTAATGTGAGAATGGGTATCCTGGGCACCATCTGCTGTCCCTGAGGTCCCAGCCTTGGGCATTCAGAATTGGTTTGCTTTATTAATGCTAGGCCAGCCAGAACAGCAGCGGTGCATTTGTTACAGAAGTTCCAATTGTAAGCATACAGAGGTAATTGTCACTTTTAATAACACACTCAAACATGATAGCTACCACTTTTTCCAGCCTCTTAGGCAAAGATGCCATCTTTCAAGCTGTAGTTACCTCCAGCAAATCCAAAAAAGGCCTCTCTGGCTTTTCAGGGAGATGGGTTTTACTTCCTTGGAAGATCGTTTCATTATAAACAGGATGGATGTCTTGGCTGCTCTGCATTTTAACTTTTGTAAATGCCCCCTAGAGAAACAGAGGAGTGTCTTGATATAAATAAAAATTAATAAATAGGACATTCAATGTGATTATTTTTAGAGGGGCTAAAGGGATGGGGTATCAAATATCCTCAACTAGTTTAATTAAGCCAGCTGAGGTTTAAAAGACACCAGGCATCAGTTTTGCCTAAGCTTATTGGCAGAACAAATGGCTACAATCTCAGTTGTAAGTATCTTAATAAAGTCTCCTCTAATGATGATTCTGTTTGTGCTTATTAGCTATATAGTACTTTTGGTGTCCGTGGCTCTAATTAGAAAGCAATTCCTCCTTCTGTTCAAGCATGTGAGTACTGAGATTGCTCATTATCGAGTACCGGTGAGATACAAGGCAGGATAGTTCAACTAGCTAGCAAGCTAGGCCTGTCTGACCTGCTGCCTTGGGTCTGTGGCCTCAGAAACTGCACGTCTCCTGCTTCATCCTTACCAGTGGTGCGGGGCAGCTCCTACGCTGGCACCCAATCATGGCTAATAGTCTGCCATGGGTCCCCAGGCCTGAATCAGCACTGAGAGCAGTACAGCGGTGCCAGGTTCAGCCCCAAACTGCTCTCAGGGGAGTGCAGGGGGAACTGAGGATGTTACGAGTGTGAGGAAACTGTGAGGTGATGGTAAAGCAATGTGACAGGCAGCGGTCTCAGCTGATGCCAAGCTTTTTGTGGTGTCCTGGTGAGAGAGAATTTTGTGGTGGAATGAGAAAGGAACAGGTTGCCCAAGGCTGTTGTGTTTGTGAGTCTGAATCTCTTGATCATCATTTCAACATGATGCTTGTGCAGAATTTATTTACAGTGATCTCTGCGATGAAAAAAATTAGCCAATGAACCAGTCATCTCCAGTTACCTAAGCAAGCAACAGAGAGCCAACAGGGAGAACAACTTTCAGTGGCTGCTTTTGTCCTCTCCCTTTGCCTCCAGAGCTTTATGTTGTTTCTTCCATTTATGGGTGAAGGAGAAAAGCACATCAGGGCCAGGGAAAATGAGAGTTAATTACGCTGTGGAAGGGGATTGTTCCCATCCCTGTCTCAACTGCTTGAGAGAATAACAGAGCAAACAGGTGTTCTTCAGGACAATCCTGTGCCTTTTCTGGAAGCATTGGAAATACAAAGCTGGGCCTCCTTCCCTTAAATTAAGACAATGAGGAGAAGGTGTCTCTTTTGTCTCAGCATTTATGCAAGTTGTGCCAAGGTTAAGTGAAAATTGGCAGAGGTGGATCTAATATTGCATATATATATATTTTAGAAAAAAGAATATTAACTCTCTGTGTGTGCACGCCTTAAAATTCTGAATGAATCTGTATTTCAAAAAAATCTAAAAACCAGCAGTCTTTGCTTTTGCGTCTTTGCTGTAAAAGCTGGAAGGAAGTCCCTGAGACATGCACAGAGGAGATATTTGTGTCTGGAGGACCAAGTCGAACAGAGGGATATGAAAGATGATTTTAGAAATCACTCTAGGTAACATTCATCCTTGGCTCCATCTCTTTCTGGGATTACTTACGTGTCACTCCTGCATTTGGCGTATGGAGAAGAAACTCTGTCTTACTGCAATGCTGGTGTAAAACAGAGGTGAGGAAAGGGGAGATAACGGCATTCTACAAAATAACAAGGGGGCAATGACAAGGATGTGCCCTTTGGCTCTTCTCAGTTGAGGTGCTGAATTTGTACTGAGATCTCTGCGTAAGACTCGCTTACAGATTGCTGATTACTCCTCCATTTCTCAGCAACTGATAATGATCAATGTCTTGTAAGGTAGGGACTTACTGACAAGAGACACTGCAGGAGGCTATTAGCCAGGGCTGTTGCTCCTCTGCTTGTAGCAGCAGCTGCCCACACCAAAGTTGTTTGTCATGTAGGTGCACCGGCTTATGAGTGTGGCCCTGGAGACGCATACACAGAACTAGTGCAAGCACTGGACCAGGAATTCAAGGTTCAAAGTCCCTCATCTGTCAGGGCAATTTCATTTCACATCAGGGACTAGTATATAAGTATATGAGCATATAAACAGGTGGGGAATCAACTTTTTAAAAGGGTAGACAATGGCAGGACAAGGGGGAATGGATTAAAACTAAAGGAAGGAAGGTTTAGATTAGATATTAGGGGGAAGTTTTTACAGAAAGAGTGGTGAGGTGCTGGAACAGGCTGCCCAGAGAGGTGGTGGATGCCCCATCCCTGGAAGTGTTCAAGGCCACGTTGGATGAGGCCCTGGGCAACCTTGTGTAGATCCAGGCCTGAGGTTGGTAGCCCTGCCTGTGACAGGGGGGTTGGAGCTCTGTGATCCTTGGGGTCCCTTCCAACCCAGACCATTCTATGATTCTATGATTCTATGATTTGAATCTGCTGCATCTCAGCTCAGTACAATAATCTCTGTTTGCATGTCCTGACTGGAAAGGCTGCCATTTAAATGTGGATGATGCTTCAGAGCGTTTCTGCTATGTTAAAACATTGCAGTAGGTTTGTTTTCAATTCATTGCAGAAGGCACTGAAATACTGAAACCTCCAAAAGTGCCATGAAGTGAAACAGTTGTCTTATCAGATCTCGTATGCACTACCTTCAGCTCACACACAGCTGGGACTGGGGAGTCTCTGCAGGGGGTGTTTATGTAAATGCACAGCAGAGAGGACCTAAAAAATGCTTATTATCCTGTGGGATGCAGGTTTTCTTCAGTGCTTGACGAAAAAATTCTACTCTGCCCTCGCCTTGCTGATGCCTGTACATGGTATGAAACAGTACCATTCGAGTGAAGTTCTGGTGTTCCCAATTCATTGTTTTCTTGCCAGATATTATAATGACAGAGTTGATTGAACCCTTTTGAAATACGTTTTGAGTTTCTTCCCTTGAAATAACATGTGCCACTCCACTGGGAGACAATTGACAGTAACAACTAGGTTCTGGTGAGTGCCGGAATTCAGAAACACACAGACGTGACTATTGTCAGAGATGAAGAGTTGGTGCCTGCCCGTCAGTGCTGTGTTCCTTATGTTTTTCATTGTTGGCTGGATAGGACAAATAGTCCTGTTAGCATGCTGGTGCTTACATGAGGCATAGGGATATCTGTCAAAATCTATTGAGGTGCTTTGAAAAGTTGTGAAATACCATTTCTACAAAGGATGCAGAAGCTCTTGAAGGGACTGCAGGGGTGCTAGACAACCTTTCAAGCCTTTATCACAGCCTGGCAGTCTCCATCTTCAAGAAGGCCATTTATACAAGTGCACAAACAACAGCAAGGGAAAGTTTGTGTCCAAAGAAGTTAAAAAGAAATTGTGAAGAGAGCTATGTTCAGAGATGGCAGGACTGCAATGGGCAATTCTTGGTTCTTCTGTGCAAGACTCTCTGGAGTGACAGCTTCAGTTACAGAGATGGTAATTATTTGCTTTTGAATGCCTAATATGGTTTCCTTCAAGCTGAGTTAACTTAACTTACCGCCACAGCGTATTTCATTTGTTTCCTTGTCAGCAGCTACTGGCTGTCTTCTGTTCTTGTTATGGGAAGTACAGTTGGGAAGGCCAGAGGACAAGGATGGCTCACAGAGCCACCGCATGCTGACAGTGGCTCAGCTTTGGTCTTGATTATTTTTGTGTCTTTGACTTGATCTAAACTGAGCCAGGTTCTTGGTTCCTAGGTAGGTATTTTAAGATGCTGAGATATCGGTGTTACACAAGTATTTTGGAAATCACACTTTCCCTCCTACTTAAACATGGTGATACTTGCTGTTGCTTGGTGCGATGACCCAGCTGGGATCAAAGCCTCATGGTTAACGAGGGGCTGGAGCTAGGAAGTTAGAACTTGTTCTTGCACCCATTTTCAAAATTAACATACCATTATATGTGGTGGATAGAAGTTATTAATTACACCAGTGGTGGGAGTACCTCTCCCCCTATCTTGTAAAACCAGAAGGGTGAGAAAAGTACTTCTGATAGAGCATCTGAGCTGAGCATACCTGGCTGTGTTGGGATGCCTGTTGGCTGGAAAACCAGAGCTGCAGTATGTTCTCCTCAGTCACCAGCATCTCCTTTCTCAGAATTCTTGCGAGCACTCACTTTCTACCAGAAGATTAAAATCATCTTTAAATCCTAAACACATCTTGTGACTGATTTCCATCCCTCCATTCATGCACGGTCACGGTTCTTTTCTAAGCAGCAAAAGTTTTAGCAGAAGATGGGGAGGAAGAAAGCTGAATAAAACAGTGATCGCAAAGGAGATGGGAAGAGCAAGACTGCTCTTTTCCTCTCCTGGTTTTGCTCAGCCTCTGGTGCTGCTGGCACACCTTCTGCTTACAGCCCATGACACACGCGCTCAGCAAGAACTCTTCCTCAGCTCTGTGTGTGTACGAGGCGACTGATTTGCAAGGCCTGATTGAAACTGGTAGATCAAAATGCTCGCAGCTCTGCATATGCTCCTCAGGAGAAAGGAATGTTTTCTCATTCCTGTCTTACTTCATATTTCACAGCTGTAGTTTGTCTTGTTTTCCCCAGTCCAGCAAGTGCTGCAGTGCACAAGAGTTTTAAAGGATTATTTATTTTAGGGCATTGATGCTGCCTTTGAAAAGCTATGTATGCTCACTGTGTTTTACCAGGGCCTCTTACTAGCGCAGCACAGGGAATTTGCAGGGAGAAAAGGGAGGCAGTAAGTATGCATATCTCTTCCAAAAGCCTGCTATATAGAGACAGACCTCACAAATTATTTTAAGCAGCATAGACTGTGATGATCTTTGCTCCTACATTAATTTTTCTTTCACGGTGGCTGTAGATCCCATTTCCTTCACTTGAATGTAACCACCTCTGATTGCCCTATAGTTGAATGTCCACAGGTTATCCAGCACAGGTGAAAGTGGTAGGCAACTTAACTTCTGTTAACTTCTGCAGGAGTATAGTTAGTTCCCAGCTGCCCCATCTCCAGCCCAAACTGATTCTTGTTTCAGTGTGGGGAGTGAAGCATTGATAAACAGACATTGAGTCCTGGTTCCTGGCCTATGGTCTTCTACATCATTGCGGCAAGGGTATGTTGTTGCTCTGCTTATAAGCCAACTTCTGGGAAAAGGAGGTAGACTTATGCTTTGAAAGAACTTGGAAACAGCCATGATGGCTCTTGAAGGCTTTCAGCCTGGTAACTTGTTGGGTATCTCAGATTTCTTGCATTCCAAAGAACTGAATCTTACTGTTTGGTCAGGCTGCTGCTGCGTGGTGCTGCCTTACAGCTCTTGGTATGTTGCCAGCAAAGGAGTGCAAGGACATGTTTTGCCTTGTTCCATGGGAGGTGTTGTTTTTGACTCAGAAGGGAGGAGGTGGAAGTGTGACCTTCCTGCCAGCTTGACATCCTGAGACGGTGAGCTCTTGCTTCATGCCAAACTTTTATTTGATCATGTCTACTACATGCATCATTTTGTCATCCCCCTCCTCCCAGAAAATAATTCAAGAGTGGAACTCAAAGAATGTGGCAAAGCTGAAACATAAGTATACGTTCCACACTTCCACTCTCTAGAATCCTTTATGCTTTTTAATGTAAGGGGAAGCTTGAAAGTCTGTGCATAGCGTGCCACTTGCTGGCCTGGCTAGTAGGCTTTTACCGGCTCAGGACTACCTTGTCCTGTGGTGTACAGGAGTGCTGGAGGAAAAGGTTGATTTAGGTTTATGCTGGTGTAATGTGGTATATGCAATTAATGTTTTGTTCCCTCATCTCGCACCCTCTAAATGAGTCAGATACAAAGCTAAGGCTTGCTTTGAGCCTTCCCTAGAGCTCTTGAAAGCTTTGAATCAAGGTCTCCTGAGGAGCCAGACTTCAGGCAGTGTGATTATCCCATTCCAAACATGGGGAGACATTGATGGGTTTAGTTGAGCCTTGGTGTCTCTCTTGTGCAGCCAAAGCACATGTGAGTTTGATGATTCCAGCAATGTAAGAGGCTTCCTCTGATATAAACTTGTTATAGATTTGCAAGTCCAAGCATGTTTGTGTTTCGATTTTTGAACATTGATGTCCCCTTTGTGATAACTAGAAGCTGGGTAACTAAATCTGTCCCAACAGTATCCAGAAGGGGAGAAAACATTTCTGATGCTGTTTTTACCTAGAAGAAACCTGTATGAGAGAGCGTGCTTGTGATGGGAATATGTACTGTTATTCACTTCTATGTATTATCATCAGTCTGATGAGGTTGTATTATTCCTAAAATCCCAGCTCCAGAAATCAGGTGATTTATGGGAAGAGTCTCTGTTTTCATTCAGAGGAAAGTTTCTAGTTCTCCTTACTGTGAAGGGGAAAGGAAAAAAAAAAAGATGCAGAAGACAGAAACACCATAAGGCAAATAAAATGTGTAATATCTAAAACCATCTTGTTTTCTAAGCCAGTCTCATTATTTTTTAGGATCTGAGCAATGACTTTTGAATGCACAGGTCAGCTTTGGAGACAAGAGACCTGATTTTCACAAATGCTAAGTACTTTACTCCAGCTGTCACACCTATGAGAATCACCCATTAAAATCGTGCCTGGGGTCCAGTAGTCAGACTGACTCAGTTTGGGGGTGGAGAGAAGAAATGCAGATAGTGTGACGTGTACAGAGCCCGCCCCTACCTGTGGTGTGCCAAGGGAAACGTGAACAATGGTCAGCAATGTTGCCTTCTCCAAGGCAGAAACAAGAAATGACAGTGAGGGCTTCTTCGTACAGTCTTTTTGGTCTTTTAGAATATAAAATATTAATGTAAAAATATTACAAACTGGGTATGAAATCGGCAGAGCTGAGTTTTACATCTAAGGAACAAATTAGGTTAAAGGGAGGGGGAAGTAGAGGAAAGCACAGAAGGAAGCCAGAGAGGATCTTTATCTAAGGAATATCCTAAAGTAAAACTGCGAATGGGGAATTTTGTCTTCGTTTGAAAAAAGGGGTGTGCAGATGCTGGTGTAGAGTCCTAACAGAGATCAAGCCCATCTCCCAGTGTTATTTTATTACCAGTTTTGCTGTTTTGAGGTTTTCCTTAAGGCCTTAGCTCTTAGATTCAGAGGATACTCTCAGCATCACTTAAGGAAGCAATTTCACATGTTCCCCATCCATGGAAGACTGAGCCAGCTGCATGTTAAAGAGAAGAAGCCTTCCCCAACCCTAAGACTGCTGTTTGTTTGTGTGTATTTATTTTGAGGCCTGACTTTTGATTTTAAAGTGCTGGGGGACAGTGATATTCCAGTTTTTGCCCCAAGGTCACTGATTGAACCTGGTTGTATGCTTCCCTGTGGAGTTTACCTCAGTTAGCAATCTCAAGGTCAGGACCACAGTGCTGCATCTCTGCTAGGCTTTAATCTAAGGGTGACAACTTTTCTGTAAACACACTTTTTGGTCTTCTTGCAGTGAAGGCAGGCTTTTTCTCCACCACACCCTCCCCCTTCTGTTTCAAGACCAGTAAATTACCAGGAATAACAGAGGCACTCAGAACTTTGAATGTATTGTGGTCTTAAAATAACCTAAAATTTTCTAACAGGAATGAAAGGGGAGAAATTGCCTGACAGAATTTTGGGAGTCTGTTTGTTTCTTTATTTGCTTGGGTTTTTTTTTTGCAGATAAGTCTGGCACGAAGCATATGGGGCTGTGTTTGAGTTACTGGCAACAAATTGGTCACATGCTCAGTCTTTACTTTGAGATACCTTTTATATTTAAAAGATGCTAGAAAATAAATGTTGTTTTCCAGCAGTTTCTCTGGGCTTTTCGGGTTCTTTGATGGGGAAGGAAGATTACTTGGCTTTTGAGTGACATGATAAAGCAGTGTGTGTCAATAGCAGTAAAGAAAGAAGAATCCTTAACCTGAGTGCATGATACACATTCTACCTGCTAGTTTTTCTGATGAATATGTACACATCAAAGACAAAAATCCCTCTGAGAATTCTGAGTGCTGAGCCAGACCTTCCCAACAGAGTGCTCTAAGTGTGCTCCTTTTACTCCATGATTCTACTTGTGCTTTGAGTGAAGCAAGCTGGTATTTCCACCTACGTGTTCCTCTGATGTTGGAGGCCTTTCTCTGTCTGTGAGGGATTTCTTGAATGTGGAGGGTACACAAAATCCCTCTCCCTGCAAGTAAAAAAAGCAAGAGCTCAGTTTTGTATGCTGTAGTGTTAGCTGGCAGATGAAGCTGTGTGTCCATAGAAAAAGTATTCTTTTTTTTTTTTTTTTTCCCCTGTAGAAAGGGGCTTAAAGTGGGTTAATTAACACTGACCCCATTTAAAGGGATGGCTTACGTGCCTGCTTGAGGGAGGGCAAGTTAGAGTCTCACATGTGTTGGTGGAAATCTCGCTTTCAGTGTATTTGGAGCCTGGTGCTGGGCTGAACAGGCAATGAAGCCTGACAAATCAAGCAGCTGTTTGCCCCACAATAAACCAGCTGGTTTGAAATCCAGGCTGTGACACCAAGTTCCTTGTATATTCAAAACCAGGGCATATTTGCTCCTTTAATTAGTGATTCCCCTGGTCTTTGGTATATTGGCTTGTGATGGGGGGGTTTGTTAAGATCAAGAAAGATTTCCTGTGTTTCCAGCCTCTCTGAGGGGGGAAAAGAGGAGGAGAAGGAGGGCAGCTGGGGAACCCCTCACTGCATGGGAGGGTTGTCATGTGGACAAGGCTGAGTCTTGGGGCTGGAGGGAGGGAAGGAAGCTGCTCCTACTCATTTAATGTTTAAACTCCAGGGAGGATTCTGGCATGGTTGCAATTTGAAGATGTGGTCTTTAGGACTTTAAACTTTTCTTTGGGCCCATCTCTCATCAGATGTATGGAGGAGGCTGCAAAATCTGACTGTCTGGTTGGTTATGTCTGTAGTGTGAGGGTCCAGCCTGCATGATCCCAACAGAGATCCCCCACAGATTTGCCCTCCACCTGCTCCAGCAGTGAGGGGAAACCTCTTGTGTGACTAATGTAATGCAATTAAGTAGCTTCCTGTTAATTGACTGATTGAGCTGAACTCTAATTCAGTTGGCTTTTGCCCCTGCGGGTCCCAGTCCTTTCCTGACAAGGTAACACAGTCCTCCTTGCCTTGCTGATAAGCCCTGGGCACTTGAAAGCACAATGAAAGAATTTGCCTGATATTGGGGGATATTGGCTCTTAGTGTCCTTTATCAGTGGCTTCTGGTGATAAAATCAGGGAGCTGCTCCTAAGGAAGTGTTACTAGTAGCACTGAGAGCTGTCAGATCATTTTGGGTGGATTTGCCCCCTCTCTTCTGTTTTACTGTGTAGGAGAGGCAAGGCAAACCCTGCAATTCCAGGGAAACAGAAGGTATTAAACTTCCAATAAAGCTTATTTTTAACATGAACAATGATAAATTAGCAAATTGCTGAATGGGGTCATTTGTTCCATGGAAGCAAAGCATTGATTCCCCCAAGATTCACTTTTTTCTTGCTCATTTCAGCAGTATAATTGGGACTGGATTAACCCTTTGTAGGAATGGTGATAGGAAAAATCCAAATACAGAGAAAGCAGGAATTGGTGCTTAGTGGCTCAGAAAAGTGACAAATTAACAACTCTATTTTTTTCCCCATATTATTATTGCCTGCTTTTAAAGCTTGCAGAGAATTAGGGGAGCAGGTCTGAAGAATCTCATTAGCAAACCTGATCAGTCCTTTCCTTCTGCTTTACCTTGAGAGAGAAAGGGGAAATTCAAGTTGAAAAATGGGTCCTGGATAACAGCTGAAAGACCTTATTGCATACAGAGCAATGGGCTGGACTATAAGAATTATATGCCAAGAGATGCCTTCAAGGAAAACCATACAGAAGGGTTTGAGGAACTAGAACAACTTTACCGATGCTAGCAGCTTTGGCAGATGTGAGGCAGAGACAATGTGGGGGACAGTCAGTTGTGAGGCTGTTAGGCTGCAGCATCAGCTCCTTGAGAGGATCCCCTTTTGCAGAGGATCATTGTGTGTGATCAGAAAAGGTGTAGTAGGGGGGGCAGGACAGGGCTGTTTGTCTGCCCAGAAACTTCAGAGCTTCTTGGAGGTGGCACTGAAGTAAGCAAAACCATGGCAGATGATCTTCCTCTGTGCTGCATTAACTGCTGAAAAGAAATTGTACATGCTGTTAATTAAGTTTCCAAGCTGTGTAATAGCATGTTTTCTGGAAAGAGCCTCTAATGGCACCGTAAGGTGTCCTTCAGCATGTTGAAAAGACAGTGCTTTGAAAGGTAACTGCTCTGAGCTACCCAGAGCTTCTAGCAAATGCCTGGGATGTCTCAGGCTGAAAGACCTGTCTTTGCTATCAGGAGCATGGCCCATGCTCCCGGGGGTCCACTGAGCCAAGGAAAGATCTGCCATTCCCAGGTGACTCTTACTATGTGGCTTCTGGCAGGGAATCCTGCTCCTAGCCCTTCAGAGGGGAAATGGGTGAAGTCCTCAAGCCTCTGCTGCTCCCTGGTAAACAGCAACCCCAGATCAAACTTCACCCACATACGTGCTGCCCTGTGGGCAGGGACCCAGCAAACCCAGAGAGATGATTCCCACTGCGCTTGGTAGCTCTGGAGTGGGCCTGTAGATGCTTTGTTGCTGTATTTATGGGGTTTAGGGACAGCGGACTGTGGTGGAGACTATAAAATGTAAGCTATGAATCCTGTGGCTCCTTTCTTCCCACCTTCCTATGTTTTCTTCCCATTTAATTTTCATTTCCCTTTGTCCAAGCCAGCTGCAGATAGTGATGTGAAGGGAACTTCCCAGACCAACCCCTCAGGGTTGTGGACTCACTCTTGGCAGCAGAGAATTGCCAAGGCTACCTCAGCCTGAAGGACAACTCTCACACCTAGGTGCTGGCACAGTGTTTTGGGCCTGAATTTGGATGTGAAGTGGGTTTGGAATTTGCCTGTGTAGAAAAGCATCTGGATCAGACCTTTGGCTCAAGACTTCTTGAGGCTGGAAAGCACAGCCTGCTCCCAGAGCCAGTGGGAGTTGGCTGCGGCATGTGGTGCTTCAGATCAGTCCAGGGCTGGGTGTGAAGCTCTGTGGGAGACTGGCAGCTGGTGCTGGGGCAAACAAAAGCTCATTTCTTTCTGCTTGGCCACTGCTGGCTTTCTGTAGGCTGTTGTCCTGTAGCAGGAGTAGGAAAAGCAGAGGTGTCTTCATCCTCTCTCCCAGTAAGAGGGGCATGAGTAGAGGTGAGTGTCCTGGTTCTGACTGTGCCAGAGTTCACCTCCCCAGGCAGCTGGCACAGGGGAGCTGAGTCAGCCCGGGGTATTTCCACACCACCTGATGTCACTGCCCCATAAGAGGGGCTGGTTGGGGAGGGGTGCTCCTGGGTGCCTCCAGGGCAGTCTGAGTGTGGCTGGAGCATCAGTTTGGTTCTTGTGTTGGTGCAGTACTCTGTTATTACAGGATGTAAGTGCAATTTGCTGTGGGCTGTTATTGTTCCCCTTTCACAGTGACTTTGTCAGTAACTGTCCGTATCCCAACCCAGGAGGCTCTGTCTGTTTCTCCTCAGGGAATGAGTGAGGGGTGTGTGGTGCTCAGCCAGTGCTTGGGGCTGAACCACCACAGTGAGATGTGTGAGCAGGCAGCAAGAGGTTGAGCTTGCTACTTTACAGATGCCTGCTGGAAACCTTGCTTTTGGTTTGTGCTTCCATCTGTCCCTGTTGGGTGCTCACTTGATCAAGCTTTCAATTTGTACCTTCTCTGTGGGTGCTGGAGGGAGGTTTGGGGGACCAGGCTGCTTCGCATATGTGCTTCTAGGATGTGCCCCATGTGCTGGGCCAGCTGTGCCCTGCTCCTCACTGCTGAGGGCAAGTGGGGTGAAACAAGGGTGTGAGTGTGAAAATCAAGCACATACCCGATACAACACGATGCACAGCATGTTGCTGTACCAGATGGGGTTTTTTGCTGCTGTGTTTTCCTCTTTGTGTACTCTGCCAGGTGAATTCCTGCTGTCCTTTGGCAGGCACAGTTCTGTCCTGGCTGGCAGAGAGGCAGTCACAGGACCTGCAACTCCTGGGGGATGCACATGTGTTGCTGTAGCTCTCAAATTCCCTGATCACCAACACCTTTCCCCCTCGTGCCCTGCCTGCTAACTTTCTCTTTGATGAGAGCAAGCAGCACACGTGTTCAGTGGTGCTGGTGAAAGGGAATTTCCTAACTGAAGTTAACTGCTGGGGCATGTGTGGTCTGCCTTTTGGAAGGTGAGTATGTTTGTAATAAAATTCTTCCTGTGTAGATCAAGACTTTTTGATCTAAAAGTTCAAGTGGCTTTTTGGCTACCACAGTGGCTCCCTGGTAAGTTTGAAAGGCTTGACTGGGTTACAAAGTCTGGTACAACATGTACGCAGAGCAGCCCAGCACAGGACTTACTGGTGATTTAACTGTGATTTGGGGACCTGGGGAAAGGCAGTTATGTGTTTCCAGTATTGTCACTGTACGTGGGTGATCTCAGTGGTTGGCTGTGTATGTACAGAGGAGGACAGGGATGCTTTGCCACTTCAGCCCTGTGACTTTCACGAGATACAGGCAACTGGAGCTGTCCTCTGGAGAGGAGTGTCCTGGGCAGGCATCCAGTGTATGACACAGGACTGCACAGGACTGCAGTGGCACTAGCACACCAGGCATCTTTCATGGTGCGTGTCAAAGTCCTGGGCTTAAAAGAATTAAATTTTTTTTTTCCTGCCCTGCCAAGGTTTTGTGGGGGTTTTTTCTTTTTCTTACTTTGAGTTTTCTTGAATGATCCTTCCCACCAACCCCAGCATACTGAAAGTGGTGGATGCCCCCTCCCTGGAAGTGCTCAAGACCAGGTTGGATGGGGCCTTTAGCAGCTGGTCTAGTGAGAGGTGTCCCTGCCCATGGCAGGAGGGTTGGAACTTGATGATTTTTGAGGTCCCTTCCAGCCCTGACCATTCTATAATTTTTAAATTCCTCATGCAGTTGCATGAACAAATCTGGGGGGGGGGTGGTGTGGTGTTAGGGATATTTTAAGTTTTCCTAACCCCACTCTTTGAGGAAAAAACAACAAACTAGTCCATAAAATTTCCAAAGCATGGGGATGGAGAAAAAGGCATCAGTGGAACTCTGCTACTCTATAACTTTGCCAAATTTGGAGAGACTTGGAAAAGTAGAAAATAAAGGGAGGCAATAAAGAGAAAGCAAATCAATCTCTTTGCTCCTATTTTTGCGTTTTGGAGTAGAAAAGAGAAGCAGCATTAAAAACCTTCATTACAGATACTTTCATTTCTACTCTCCTCCCTCCTCCTGTCTTCCATGTGCTTTTCACACATTTTTGTGTTTGGGATGCTTTCAGGGAGGAAAGCTAGAAGATGAGAGCAGGGTGTGAGTTTTAGCAAGCTCTAGTGAGAAACACCTTGGGTCTTTCTGTCTCCTGGAAGAGCAGCTTTGCTGCATGCTTTTGGGTTGGCTCCTGCTGTGTCTGCACTGCCCAAGGGGCAGCAGAGCACCGGGGCTGGCGTGCCATTGGGGAACATGCCGTTTGGAGTTAGTCTCTATGCTGGACCTGACTGACAAACGGTGGTTAATCAGAGCTAAAGAGAGGATTGCAGGCATAGTTGAGCTAAAGGAGAAACAATGTGAATAGTTGAGCTAAAGGAGAAACAATGTGAATCTAATTTGACTGGATTGCTAATCACAAGGAATATTTTTCAAACTCTTTCTGAATCATTACAAGGTGGAGGGGTGTGAAAGTTGGGTGAAGAGTTTCTAGAAGAGTCGTCCCTGCTGCTCAGAGGGAGTGTTGTTTGATGCCAAAGAGATGGTCTAAATGGTCAACTTTGCAAAAGATCAGTGCAGAGGGATTTTTGTTTCTTAATGCTGTGGTGAGACAACCACCATTTGGAGTCTGAAAGCACTTTTCCTACAAGCTCTTACTTTATTTTGTGGTGTGATCTACAGCCCAGACTGCTAAGGATTTCCTTGTAATAACACAGGTGAGAGAGATTTGTCACCTCTTTTGAGTGTCTCCTAGACCTTGCCAAATAATGGCAGGCAAAGCACTAGCAGGAACAGGGGCTACCTGCTCAGTCTTTTTCCGTTTATGAAATTGAAACTTTTAATTGTGACTTTTAAGGTAAATTTATTTTTCACAACAAAAGCAGGGAGAAGAAACAGGTTGATCTAGGTTCTGTCCCATCTCTTTTCTAAAAGGTTTGCTGTGACTGGAGCAAACGAAGAGTGATTTTCCTCAAGTTGATTTTGTTTTGGAAATGGGGTAGAGCAATACCTTGTGACAAATCCTTAAGAATTTGAAATCTGACCTATATTGCATCCAGCAAAACCTACTGGGTTCTTTTTGGAAGTGGTTTTAGTTTCTTGATCTGGTTGACTGTATCTGTCCATTGCTTTGATGCTGTGTAATTTGGATGGCAACAGTTGCTGTCATGTGCAGCTTTGATCCATGAGGGGCTATTCCTTGTTTGATCCTACTGACTTCAGGAGAGAAAATTCAAGTTGCCAGCTGTGGAAGCAAGGTCCACATAAACTGGCTAAGCAAATTCCTTAGGCCTAGCAACAGTTTGGGTGAAAATTGCTTCTGGAACTAGTTCTGCAGAGAGCTGCCTATCTTTGCAGATGCCACACTTACTTTCTGACACTCTTAGACTACAAACATTCTGGATTTCTAGTTTCAACAACTTCAGCTTGGGTTTGGTTGGTTGATCTGGTTTGGTGTTGTTTTTTGGCAAGGGGTCTCATTTGGCAGGAGATGTAAGCAAGGGGAAGGTGAAAGAAATGTCAGCATGGGCCAAATGACTGTACTGGTGTGGACATATGTGTAGGGCTTTGTTCTGGTGCAGACACTGAAACCAGGGCCTGGATTCAGCACTGCTCTCATGATACCAGTTCTGCTGGCGTCTGCTTTGGTTTGCAGTGATTTACTGTGTGGTGCATTTCTATGCAGGAAATACCAAATTAGAACCATTTATCTGCCTGCCTCTTCCATCCCTCAAATGTATTGCTTTCAGCTACGGCAGCCTTGATCAAAACCAGTTCTGACTTTTGTCCTTTGCTGGTAAGAAGGGTAGAAGAACAGGGTGGGTCTTTGCTGTTTCCCATCCTTTCTCTCTTTGGTTGTGGTTTTTGTAGGGTGGCTTTGTTTTGCAGTGGAATTTGAAAGCCAGAGTAGATTTTTTTTTTTTTTAAAAAGTCCCAGGAACTATCAGGACAGTCCCAGGGAGCTCTGACCTTGTGGTGGACATATCTGCAGAAAGCAGTGCCATCGCTAGACTGTCAAATCAGGCGCAGACACGGGGTGGGGGGAATGTGCTGAAGAAAGAGGTGGAGCTATTTTCTTCTCCTGAACAAACCCCAAAATTTGTGCAAAGCAGGAGCAGACAAAGCAGGGACACATGCCACAGAGGGAAGGTGTTGTGGTAACTTGTCATCCTCTTCAGCTGTACTGCATGTGACTGTGCTATGGAAGTCAGCCTTGGCGGGGACTAACCGTGCGCCTCAACTAACTCTCAGTATATTCAGACTGACAGGGTTTTCCCAGTTTATTACACTCATTTGAAGAGGAAGGTGGATGCATTTTGCTATCACAGCATTTTAGACACCTCTGTGATCCTCAGCCAGACTGTTATACCTTAAAGTAATTTTTCCTTTAATACAGGGCTTACTTTTCCTTTCCCAAGTGAGTAAGCACAGAGCTGATGGGAGAGGACATCCAGCTGTCTTGGAAGTTGAGGCTGGCTTGGCATTTCCCACAGGTGGAATGGTTGCACAGCCCACTCCTCTCTCAAGCCCCAGTAGCAGCTTCTCACTTCTCCTGACCAACAGGTTCACATCTGGACCTGTGAGCCACCCACCCAGCCAGTTCATCAGGGTGAAGGTGGCCATAAACTGAGGGGATGAGATCTAAGAAAGACATGTTTTCAGATGAGTCCCATGGGAAGGCACCTTGCTCAGCCAGGAATGAGCCTCAGCAACTCCAATAAGGGGCAAAAGATAGTGAGCTGTGCAGGAAAGGTTATTTTATGGCATGTAGATGAATAGAATAGTAGGTCAAATTTCTGCTCGTGCATAGTGCTGCTGGACAGACAGTAAAATGGTCTGTTCTCCTTGTGCTGCTGCATGGGAGGAGCACGGTGGGCAGTGATGGAGTGGAACCTTTACCCAATCTAAAGTCTATGTGATGGCAACAATAATTTTACCCTAAATTCTGGGAGTCAAATTCCCAAAGACTCAAGACGGGTTAGTTGGACTGTCTACTTGCTCTGTCTGCAGTGCAGATGATCTAAATAGATCTGTCCAGACATTTCTAGAATTTCTCTTTCCGTGGCTGTGCCATGCACAGTACTTAGCTTGGCTGTTCACAGCTGACTAAATCCTTTTAAGAATGAGTCATTCCTAAATGAGAAGTGACAATGGATATGCAGACAGCAAGAAGTCAAGAGTGAAATAATGAATATTAGAAAAAGGCTAAATAAATAGGGAATGAGCAGCATACACTTGCAGCACTTATAAATAACACTGCACTGAAAGGATGGGTTTTATTTAGAAATTTAGTTCCCAGGGAGAATTTAGATTTCCTGACCCATAAGTTTGCCTGTGAACTTGTCCTGCCTTGCCAGCTCTTAAGAGAAACAGGTTAGCACAGGTTAGTATTCAGCAGGGAGATTCCCAAGGCAACATCACCCTCTGTACTGATGTAAGACATGGCAGTAGTGATTGATGAAATGATGCTCTTCCCTCTCAGTCAACCACACTGGGCTGTGGAGCAGAAGAAAGTGGATGGGATGGGGCTCCTTGTCCCAGGCTCTTGGCATTACATCTCCTGTGGTGAAATCCCCTGTTCGCTTCTGGCTAAATGGAGCATTCCAGCCACTGTAACAGGTCAGCAGTGGCTCTTTTTTCGTTAGAGGTGACTATACTTCAGCGGAGAAATAAGTCACCCTGGAGTTTTACACATTGGTTTGGGGTGGACGTTGGCACAAGGTTATTGCCTAAGGCAGAAATTTGCAAAGAGCTGAAGGGAGTTAACTGTCCAAATCCCATTAAAATGCAATATAATTCTAAAATCCCATTAAAATGTCGTACAATTATATAGCTTTATTTTAGTTTAGTTATTTAAATTTTGTGCAATGCACAGTGGTTTTTTGCATGCATCTCTTCTTATAAGCACTTAGCAAGACTAATGACTCTCCTATGGCTGAAAATTAACCAGTTACATTTTCTAATTTAACAGCATAAAAAGCAAATGTTTGACCATTTAAGAAATATGGTATCTCAAAACTTCACTGGTCTCTACCTACATCCAAAACTCTTTGGCTTAACTAAAAAGACAAATTACTGATTTTGTCTTAAAATAAGCAAATGGGCCTGTGGTGCAATCAGGACTCTTGAAGTAAAATGAGAAGAGGACCTTATGGATGAAATTGTGGTGGATAAGAGGGAGATTATCCCATGGAGTTGTCATATTGGCTTTCCATGGCTTTCATTTAAAATTTAATTAAATGAAATTTAGCTGTACATCGGTAGCACAAGCAGAAGGGCATCTGAGCGTTGTCTGGTAGCTATGGGAAAAGCTGTGAAGGAACTGAGAGACTTTTGCCCATTAATAAATAAAATGGCCCATGGGGGTTAAGTTTATTAATTTCTTCTCTGTGGAAATCTGAAGCCAGGAGAAGGGTGGTGGGAGGGAAAGAGGTTGCTTGAGTGTGGAAAAGCCACTGGGACTTCAACTGATAATTCGGGCTAAAGGCTATCCCAGGGCACTTTTTGGATCTTTGGTGAAATGTTATTTTGAAATTGGTCCCAAACAGGACTTTAACACTGTGAGCCATCAGCATCTCAGAACAGCTTCCCTTTGGGGAGTGATTCACTGTGACAGATTGTCGGGGGATGCCAGCTGTGCAAACAACTGCAAGAGTTGGGATTCTCTTCTTTCTTTTCTCTTTTGTATTTATTTTTGGTAGTGGTATTTTTACCTCTGCTTTCTCTCAGTTTAGAAAAAAGGTACAGATGGTGAGGAAGATTTGGGGGAGGGGGAAGGGAGGGAGGTAAACTGATGAAAGGGCAGCAGAGAGGATGCTTGTCCCCGTTACAAACACAGTGGTTTGTGGCATGAGGACTTGTTCCTTCAGGAAAATAAATGGTATTAAAATGAGGTAGCAGAATTCAGTTTCTTCACATGTTCTGATCTCCCTGACCTCAGAACAAATAGCTTTAATTTTCTTTGCTAATAATGGTTTTGTGTCCATGTCATTGATACTGGCTTGGACTAAATGGTGATCTGGGCTTGTTCAGACTTTTTTAGTTTGTTTTTGTCAAGTGCATCCAGAGTATACAGAGAGGCTACTGCTGGTTTTCTTTGGGTTTTTTTAAGCCTAGGTACAAATAAAGTTCTTCCATCCAAGTCTCTGCTATCTTCTGTGTGTTTGCTGTCTCCTTCTTGGAGAGCAATGAAAGCTGTCAAGTCTAACTTTATCTCCCTTCTCCTGGTACTGCAAAGGTCACCTCTCCAGACTGATGGCTGCATTTTCTCCTCTCTGAAGATCTCTCCACTTCCCTTCACCTTCTCACTCCTGCCTGACACAAACTGCTCATCTTCCTCTCCCCGATTCCCACTTGCCCACTCTCCTGAGGTGGCTTCCAGCTCGCCTCTTCCACACTAGGCACTAGCACAGCTGCTCTGGAAGTCAGTGGCCGCCAGCAGGGAGTGAGGAACCACTTCACTCCTGTTACCTAATGTGAACTAACCAGAACAGCTGTTTAGTCTGTGTGTGTGGGGTCTTTAACCACTGACTGTTGGACATTGAGTCTCATGTGGAAGGATGTTCCTCCAAGATCCTCTGTAAAACCTTGTGGGTTTTTCCCTTCTTATCTTGCCTCAGAACTGTCTTCCACAGCAGTGTTTCTTAAAGATTATTATTCAGCTTCTTTTGACAGCAGACAGCATTACTCCTAGGTTTGACCTAAATCTTTCTCTTACTCCTTTATGCATCCTTAGCTGCACCCCCATGTTACTGTGTGCTCTATACTCTGTTTATCAGCTCACTGGGGAAGGCTGCTTGTGCTCTTTTGCTCCTCTGGTGTCCTGGCCTGGGAGATAGGTCTTTCAGGCCCTGCTGCAATAGTGATGATGTTTATTTTAGATTTGGCTAACAAAGGCAGCAAACTCTTCAATTATTAACGATGCTCAGATAAATGCTGGTTCTTTCTGTGCAGCAGCATCTCAGCTCTTGTCAAATAGGCACTTGCTTCTGTTGGATCATGCTTGAATGTTCTGCACTATTAATTTCCCTCTGCTACAACCAACCTTTTAATATTAAGAAACATTAAATATTGACTTAGAATTCATATTACCTCTGTAAAATTATAAATGTGAGCTGCAGGGTAGCTCTTTAAATGGTATAAATGGGCAGAAGTACCCTACATCCCCCTGTAATTAGGTGACAGTTGGGACTGGAGGACACCAAATAGGGCTTCACTGGTGCAAAAGGGACCTGAGAAATGGAGGCAGAGGGAACTTCTTCCTGTGTGGAACAAGCATCACTGGTCCTGTTATTCCTTGTAGGTCTTCCTGAATCATGCAACAAGGAAACATGGGGTAGGGGAGTAGAGGTGGGTCCTCGTGCAGAATGTTAAGAATATGGCAGGGTTTCTATAAATGTTGGTGCCAGCTGGTTCTGCTATGTGTTTCAGTTCCTTCAGGAGAGGGGCAGCTGCACTGGGGAGAGGACAGACCTGTGTAAGACTGTACCAGACCATTCACCCACTCTTTCCTTCCCCTCCCTGCCCCACTGCCCCTTGCTGATTTGAACCTAAGCAGTTGGATATGTGTGACACTGTACATAGGAATGAGTGAGTGACAGCTCTGGTTCTTCATCGCTGGGCTCCTTTGGGTGTCACAGGACTCATTCTGCACTGCGCCAGTCAAGGGTGACTCTGAATCCCTCATCTGTGTGTAGGAGGTGAATGTGTGTGGGTTGCAGTATGTACCTTGTGGGTAGGGGAATAAATGTGAGTTGTAGTTACATAGTACAGAGGTTTCCTAGATGGAACTGCCCTACTATGTCTTTGGCCTTCATGTCTTTATAACTTTTGCCTGACTGAAGCAGTCCCTGAAGCAAACCAAGAAGTGCTCCACTTTTGATTTGCTGATGTAGAATATTCACTTTATACAAGGGTACCATTTGTCTGGTGCACAATATCAATGCAATCCCAATCTTCACAGCATTTGAACCATCGAGTCTCTGTGTCTTGAGGCAGCTGCTGACTTGAGGTGCTTTTCACCCTTTCATTGCCCTTTGTAAAATGTTCTGGAACTTGTTCACAAACCTGATAAAATAAATATCCCTGCTCTGTGCCTGGAAGGTCCCTGGAGCCAGGCTGTTCTGATCAGCAGCCAGCCCTGGGCTGATGACCCTAAATGTGTGTGCATCCTATATGAAGTGACCAGATGCAAAACAGATAATACGGATGTCTGCCACCTATGCCAAGCTATGTGTAAAATTAGGGTAGTTCAATGCTCAGACTAATACAATGGACCTGGGTAGTGCCATGGGAGAGCAGGAATGTTCATAGAATCTCCTGAGTCGGAAGGGACGGATAAGGTTCATCAAGTCCAACTCCTGGCTCCACACAGGGCCAGCCAAGTCAGAGCATGGGACTGAGTTCATTGTCCAGATGCTTTTTCACCTCAGCCAACCTTGGTGCTGTGACCACTATGTTCTCAGAGTCTGCCCAGCCTATGGCCCCTTTCCTTATAATAAGGTTGATCTAATTGAACAGTTCTCCTGGCCACGGAGTGGCATTGACATAGCAGAGACCAAGATGCCTACCATATGAACCCTTTCATTTTCTTACCAGCTATTAGTTTCTTGTCTCCAAAACCTGTTTTCCATTGGTACGAGGCAGCCTTCTCTAAAATAGCAACCTGTGATAAGCTGTTGAAAATACTTAGTTTTTCATCTCTTAATCTAGATTTGCACACTTTTCTTGGTGCTTACGTGACAGGAAATCAAAATGTTGGAATATCTGTGCTTAGACAGCAGTGAGTATTGTCCTGTTTTTTCTTCCTCATGTGGCAAAGAGCAAAATCCCAGAGCTGTGCAGACCAGTTGCGTAAGAAAGGTCCTGTCCTGCTTGGGAATGATTGGAGAGTCCCGCTGTTGTCAGCGTTTGAAGAGAGCTGTTGCCAGGCTACTTGACCAGTCGATAATGAATGCTCATTAATCTATCTTCCACTTCTTGATGACAGTTGTTTGATAGCCTGATCAATTTTGACTGCCATTTGTGTGATGGCCTCCTGCTGCTTTCCTCTGCCTTTTTGTTTTAAGGAAGAGAAGAGCAAACATCTGAGAGTCTGTTTCCCCCAGCCTTGGGGATGAGGTGGAAACGCTGCTGATGTTTTAATTTGCATCAGTTTTCAAGATCAAAATCTCTCACAGTATTTTCTGTGACAACCCTGAAAGTATAAATATAGAAACCACAGCCAGTTCCCTGGAGACTGAAGGCCTAATATGTGAATAATCTCACCTCCTACTTCATAACAATATGGGGGGGGGGGGAAGGTGTGTTATGCATACCCGCAGCTCTGCTTCAGCAGTGTCTAGTCTGGTGTGTGAAGTGTGTGTAAATATTTGAAGGGGAGATCTCAAGTCCCCATGGTGGGAGAGGCTGCACAAATAAGGTGATGTAACTTTGTGCTGGCACTTGGTGAGGTTTTGAATGTGCCCTATAGCCAGGAGTCAGAGTGCACCGGGGCTGAGCTTATAGCTCGTGCAATTAATGTAAGGCATGGCTCTCAGCAGAGCTCAGAAGCATTATGGGGTTTTATGTGCCAATAATCATGCTGTATACTTAAAAGCACATGTTATCAATGAACAGTTTAAAAAAACAGCACTCTAGTTCTGCTTTGTCATCAGCAATCATCTCTGGATGGTGAAATCATCCCCAAAGTGGCAAAAATAATTCGGGGTTTGAAGTGGATTGTTCCAGACTACAGAAGCTGAGGCTTTGGGAGTAAGGTTCTTGGATTCTTTTGCTTGGATATACCTGTAGGATAAAATCAGAATAATGTTAGTCTAGGTGTGGACTTGGCTGACTGGGACACCACCAGCACCCCTTCTCTCCCTGTTCCTGGTGGGAAGAAAACTGATTCTAGCAAAGCTTTGTGCTTGTAGTGTATATAGATGCCTCATCAAAATGCCCTGTATTGCTAAAAGCACAGACTTGTCTGGGTACCTTCTCTGATGGCGCAGCTGGAGTAGCGACGGAAGCAACAACCAGAAGCTCGGGGCTTGGGAAGTCTGACTAAAGCAAGCACTTTGTCCTGACCCCTTTCAGTTCATACCACTGCGGCCAGTGTATATGTATGTCTGTATACACAGGTGTGTATGAGCATGTACATACATAGGTATATGTTAATGTATATTTTTGTGTGTATTTATATATACATACAGCAGCCGAGCACTGCTGAGTAGAAGTTATACTCCTCTCTTACTCAGGGCAGGGTGAGGAATGGAACAGGGTTGCCTTTGTGAGGGCAGCAAACAGGGTGGTTGTCCCCTCATCACTGCCTGGTGTGTGACATGAGCTCTGGGTTTACCTGGCATGGAGGAAACATCCCGCTCTGCTTGCAGGATGCAGCTGCATCTAGCCTTGGGAGAGGCCCATTGTTGGTACCTGTCTCCTGATGCCCGGGGCATTCCCCTCTCTGCAGCGGTTCCCTCTGACGTCTCCTGCTAGCACAAGCCTCCCCCATGTGTGCTTAAGGTAAAGGGGGAAAAGATCCAATAACCAAATGTCTTTTAGAACCAGTCCTAACTTTCTGGTGCTGCTTGTTCATCCAGTACAGACAGGACTTTGTGAATGGCTTCTTGAATAGCACTGGATGTGTTGCTGTGTGTGGGAATTACATGAGAACTAGTTGCATCAGTGTAACGACATGTCAGGAAGCAGCTCCTTTAGATCAATTCAAATGAGTGCTGCTGCTGAATTAAATGGTTGCAAAGGTCAGACAGTGATTCATGTACAGTGCTAATCAACTTCATGTCTGCTGAACTGCAGATTACTCCAGTATTGCTTCCTCAGCGCCACGCTACAACGCAAAAGCTGAAGCAGGTTGGTCAAACAGGACAATAGCTTTTCATCTGAAAGCAGTAGCTGCCAAAGCCTAACTCTTGAGAAAGGAGATTTTTTTTTTTAAACATTTTTTGTTGTTGTTGTTGGAAACCTAGAGAAGTGCACCTAGTGTATTTTGGATTCTGACTAAACTTCTCCATCACAGAAGCATTGTGCTAAGCCAATATCTGGAATAAACCAAACTTGTGGGTTTCCGTGAGGAGGAAGTAGAGAACTTACAAAGTCTGAGGTATAATACAGAGACACAGTCTAAGTGCTTTAGTTCTGAGTCTGAAGCTATCTGGGTGCACTGGAACCACAACAAAAGTTGTGCTTGAACAAATCACTCCTCTAGAGCACTTGTCATCAGCACATCCCAAAGCGCTTTATAAACGAGGCCATTTTCCTCACTTCCCCTCTGCAGTTGAGGAAACAGGCACTGATGATGACACATGGAACAGACAGGCCAGGGTGGATCCAGGACCAGGAGTCCTCCATCCTGAGACACAGGAGGAAAGTTGTCCTCAGCAGCCCTGTTGTGGAGCAGTAAAGATGTTGAAGACCTGTGGTGTGTACCTGTGTGCTGGCTCTGTGCAGCCCCTCTGCCGCGCAGTCCTCAAACTCTACCAATGGCATCGAAGGCTGAATGGGCTTTGATTCCCTTACTAGCAGCCCTATAGAATAGTCTATTTCAGTTGGAAGGGACCCCCAGTGATCATCTAGTCCAACTGCTTGACTAACCTTTGGCCAGCCCTGAGTTGAAGCATGTTAAGGGCATTGTCCGAATGACAGACTTGGGGCATTGTCCACCTTGCTAGGAAACCTGTTCTAGTGTTTGACCACAGTCTGTAAAGAAATGCTTCCTAATGTCCTAAATCTCTTCTGGTGCAGGTTTGAACCATTCCCACACGCCCTGTCACTCAAGACCAGGGAGAGCAGATCAACACTTTTGCTCTGGTTCCTATCCTCAGGAAGTTGTGGAGAGCAATGAGGCTGCCCCTCAGCCTCTTTCTCTTCAAACAAGATAAACTCAAAGTCCTTAGCTGTTCCTCATAGGGAATTCCTTCCAGCCCTCTTTTCCTGCCATCTCTTCTGGACTGTTTCTGTGGCTGGTGTTACAAAGGCGATTCGTCTCTTAGGAAACTGTGTGTCCTGGGGGCAGCCAATGGGCTTTTCTGCAAATTTTATTCCTCCTGAAAATTACAGCCCAACTGGAGCTCCTCACAGAAACGCTCCCCAGTCTATGCTTTTCCATATCACCATGTCTTACATCTGTCCCTAGGAACTGTAAGGGATCACTCTGTCACTTTAAGGGTGACTTCAGCCTCTTCTCATGGCTCTCTGGGGTGGCCAGGATCCCTGACTGCCTTGTGGTGTAACTGCCTTAGTGTTTAACACCCTGTGCTCTTCTGAAGATGTTCTACCCTGTGATCTGACCCTCAAGGGAACATGTTCTGGTCTTGCTTTCATGTGTGGCGGCATGGGACTGAGGACTTGTAAAATGAGACAGGAGGTGGATCCCATGCGAAGTTTGGCCTCCAAATTGTGAACAGAGTCTCAGAGCAGGGAAGTTAATTCAGCAGCCTCATCGTCCAAACCACCTCTCTGCACCAAAAAAACTACTTGGTTTTGCCACCGAGACTTGAGTTATGTCCTTTCCCCTCTAGTCTGGTATTTAATGATGTAATTCCAAAAAGTTTTGATTGATGGAAAACCCGAAAGAGATTAGAAGATCCTGCAAAGTGTGAACAAATCACTTTCTTGATTTATCTGCAATGTAAATCACCCTCAATGAAATGCACTGGTTTATCCATCTTTACTTCATACTTGTAGCAGGAGAGCCTGATTTAGTGATGCTGAGCCCAGCCATTAATGTACCACCTTCATAAATCGTGGTGCATGCATGTTAAACTGGGACTTATAAACCCCAGTCAAACTTTCTGATTTTGCCCCGTACCTGTGCTGATGGGCACCTTGAAAGCTTCCTCAGCTGTACAAAGCATCACTGGATGGAGCACACCATTAACATGATCTTACTGGGGATTTCCTCTGTCAGAGCCTGGAGATGTTCTGTGCTTTTGAATTTGGAGATCAGATCAATAATCTTTGCTTTCCCTTTCTCATTCACAGCAGAAAGGATGGATGTGGGGCATCATTTCTGAGGGGCACATGGGGGAGAGGGGAGGGACCAGGGCCTTGTGCTGCTATCTGTAGTAATGGCTGGTTCTCTTAGTGCCTGCTGCCTTGTTAGTGGAATCACAGGAGATCAGTATGGTGAAAAGGGGGATGGAATTTCAAGTGAGAAAGTAGCGCTACTGTCCTTCACTTTGATTTCCTGCATTATTCAAGATGTGGTATTTCACCTTGTAATTCCCAGTGAGGCTAATAACTTCGTAACTGAACAGGCAACTGTGAAGAGACTTGAGCATCCTCCCCTAGCCTCACCCCAAAAACTTACTTGCAAGTCCATGCTGCACAGAATGGGTTTGGTGAGGTACAGAATACAGCCATGCCTTTGCCCTGCAAAGCTGTGAGCTTTCCACCTTTAAGTTTTTATTTTGTACCAGTAATGGGCTGTGAAGAGCCAGAATTGGCAAGTTCTGTGTTAAAGGTGTGTGATTCGTGTTCTCCCATGAGGACATCCAAGGTGCAGCTGATTTCTTGTAGGTAGCAGTTGCTTTTAAGTGAAAGGATGTAATTGCAGGTATGCATTGTTATGCTTTTAAAATGGAAGATGGCTTTGGCTGCTAGAGCAAAATATAATTTAAATTAGATTAGGAATTAAACTAAACTACCTCCCACTGTACTCTTTCCAAGGCTAGGTAATGCTAGATGAGGCTTGATTATAATTATGCTGTCATGAGTGTTAAAGCTTTTGAATGCACATAATGATGCTTTTAAAATGACCTCCCGCATACTGAGATTTATCAGGTTATCATTTCTGTCTGTCTGGATTAATCGATCATAAACAGAGCTTCGGGAGGGGGTGGGGAAGCTCTCTAAACTGGCTGTTCTCCTGAGACTCGTATCTGGACAGGTTGGCTGAATTTCTGTGACTTAATGACCCGCTTCCTCCCTTGCCTGCGGTGTGATCCCTGTATGTGGTACTCAGCAGCAGGGGTAGCTGTGCAAACCACTCAGGGTGTGTGAACACACATGGACTTTTCATTCCCCTCAACAGGAGTGTTCGTGCCAAAAGGAGTGCTAAATATTTCCCTGTTTCTCAGGCTCGGTGCTTGCTCACCCGCCAGCCAGGCAGAGCAGCCCTGCCATGGGGAAGGGTTTGCTGGCTTCTCCAAGGCAGCAGGTTTCGGCAGAGAGCGAGTGACTTTCCCAGGTCTCGGGGTTAGTGTGTGTCTCTGCTGCACTGTGGCTGGCTCTTCAGCTTCCCGATTGCAAACTGAGGCAGAAATCTGGTAAAATGAAGGCTAAAGAGGTAAAAATATTGTGATTATGAGAAATCTGCTTGTGAACAATATGCTGTGTCTCTCACTGAACACTGTTGCCACTTCTGTCACTTGCTCTGAACATCCAGTGCAGCAGAGAAATATTAGTTCTCCTTTTTTCTTCCAATTTTTATCATCACTGGAAGCAGCACTGCCTACAGCCCTGCTTTTGTCTCTAGAGCTGGTAACTCCTGTGTACCAGCAGTAGAGAAACCTGGGACAGTCCCACTTTCACTTAGTGGTGCTCAGCACTGAATTTCTGCTGACATCAGAAGAGGCAATGTGCATCTATGGATGCTTTCAGGGTTTTTTTCTTGAAGAAGCCAAACTTAAGGCTAGACTTATCTCAATTTATGCTATTTAAATAATTATTATGCAGCAGCTTTAGACCCCAGAGCAGATAGGATCATCATGTAAAGGGCTGGGCAAGCCGGTGTTGAGCAGCAGACTCTGCCTTATACGTTACATCTGAAGTTGAGTCAGAAAGGTGACTTCTGAGCCCACAAACAGCTCCTGTGACTCCCCACAACTTGTGAGCCTAACCTTAAGTAAGTGCAGAAATACTCAAGCTATCTCTAAAGTAAGACCTAAAACACAGAGTCTCTCTTGATTTTTTTTTTTTTTTTTTTTTTTTTAAGGTTTCCCTGCCTGGCTGCCCTGACCTTCTACACGTCTGTGGAGGGCTGATAACGGTGGCTTTGTGGACAGACTCAGCCAGGGTAGTTGTAATCTAGCAACGATGATGGCCTCAAAATTCAAAATGCAGAAAGGCTTCTGTTTATTTTCAAAGTGCAAAATAGGAAAATCATAATGGAGAGACAGGGACGCGGTTTGAAGACAGTGGCTGTGGAGGTGCACAGGAAGGAGATATTTGTTTCCTGCACTGCATTTTTCTGCTATGTCCCTCCCCACATATTTTTACCCTTTTTCTTGATTTCTCTCTCTCCTTTCATATTTTTACTTCATGGGGCATGTTAAAGACAACATCACAAGCTCCATGCATGCGTGGAGACAAGAATGAGCTCACTAGTGTTTTGGTCATGATAAAAGTCATTCAGTGGCACTGCTGGGCTTTCAAAGGAGGATAAATCTACAGGCAGAGATGTGGCTGTTTGCTTAATGAGAATGTCTGCAGAAAGCATCATGTAATACAGCATATAATCTTTCCATGTTAAGCCTGGAACAATGAATCCTCAGTTAAGATATGGTGCTAGAACTCTGTTAGCTTAGAAAATAAACCCTTAAAAACAGTTTTGCCTGTTTCAGGCCAACTGAGTTTCCTTCTTTCTCTCTCTGCACTGTATGCTGTAAAATGTCAAAGAACACTTTAAGTAGACATTCAGCTTTCTTTCATGTGTCTGCCTCCTTTCTGTGTTCCATGTCTCTTGGGCCATAAATTGCAAATGTTGATGGAGGGCGTTTGTTGGGGAAAAAGTCGAGCATAGTTTCTTTGAAAAGCTATAACTAGAGATGGAAGCGTTTATCTTCCCCTCTGATTTCTGTGAATTTAGTTACAGAGACCAATAGGAGTCCAGAAAAACTTGACCACTTTTCCTCTTAACAGTTTGCTTTACTGGAAGAGAGTGCTTTGGGGTAGAGCTTTCTGATAGCTTTTACAGTTTCCTGATGCCTCACTGCAGTCATGCTACAGAAAAATCCCACCTGGCAATTCATCCTGGAAAGCAGGCGTGGGGCAAGTGTCTGTGTGTGTGCTGGAGAGGCACAAACGACCAGGGAGCTGGAGTCACAGAGATGCCTTGTTTCTCCTCTGGGCATTCCTCCTTGCCGAGCTTGCTGCACTTATGGCCTAGTTTTAATGAGACATTTTTGACAGCAGTGGTGAACGTTGACATTTTCCTCAATTTTTTTTTTTCCTCCTTTGGGTTTGAGCTGAGCACTCAGTGTGTCAAGGAAGCTCAGGAGTGCCTGATTCAGCCCCTCTGACTGCAGGTACCATGGCCTAGAGTCTGCCTTATAAACTCCCAAGTATAGTTAATGGCTTCTTTCCCCTTTTATTTTGATTGAATAGTGGCTTCTTCCTCATCCTTCTGTTAACAGAACCATTGTAACTTCCAGTCCAAATTTACTTATGGCCTTTTTAGTCTTTGTTTATTTCTGATCACTGCTCTTGAGCAGCTATTTTTCTTCCTTGGTGTTTGCCTTTGAGTTATTTCTGGATTGCCATGATGACCCCTCTCGGTCTCTGTTTGGTTAAGCTAAAAAAAGTTGGCTACTCTGGCCTCCCACAGAGGAATCTCCCTTATTCTGATCATCTCACCAGTCCTCGTCAGCCCCAGCTCTTCGGGAGTTCAGTATGTGTGTGTTGAAGAGGGCCCCACACAACACCCTCTGTGTTCTAGTCCGCTCCTCCAGGTTCTGGACTGTTTAAAATAGCTCTTGCTCATCACAAGACTTGCATGTGATTTTCAGTAAATATGTGGTTTTGGTTTTTAAACCAAAAAGCCAACCACCATTCACTGAATGCAAAAGCAAGTCCTTGCCTGTGCAGGATAAGGAATGGTGTGTAATTCTTTGGAGAGCTAAAGGATGGTAAATTGGTTGGGACAGTCCTGGTGCTGAAGGTATTAAATAGTCTACTTCCCTTGCTTTGTGAGAGCTGGATACCTACTGACACCAGTCCTTTGTACCTGTCTGCTCTGCTTTAAGAGCAGGACTCTGCTTCTTTAGGAGGGATGCTGTTACATAATGAATGCAATATTTAAATACAGTGTGTATGGGTTATGTCTAAACTATCTGATTATTTGCAAATCACTCCCAACCTGGTGCAGCCTAGTCCATATCGGAGCAGGATTTGCCAGGCAGCCTGGGTGCTGCACAGCATGGCCACAGTGAACCTGATGCAACAGGGGATTTGTGCTGTGCTGCTGTGGCACTTCCAGAAAGCACCTGACTTAAGTACAACAACAGGTGCAGCTCAACCTGTGTGCATAAGGCAGAACGGGGTGGGGAGGTGGTAGGGCAAGCCTGGTAGGGGTACGCAGCTGGCAGGAAAACCAGAACCAAATTGCAAGGTGTAAAAATAAAAATTAAAAAAAAAAAAAGAGATCTGACAAAATCTGTCCCTGGTCTGCAAAAAATAGTGAGTGGTGTTAGTGTGCCATTTGAAGGTATGGCAGGTGCAGGGAGTGAGTAAGAGTTTTAATGCCATAGATGAAAATTTCAGTCAGGGTGATGGGGAAATTGATGGTGGTGTGTGGCTTTCTGCCAGCTGAGGATTTGGCCTAATATTTGTTTTCCCAAGTAAAAGGGTTCAGTCAATCTTGCAGCCTGCCTGGAGAACAAAGGAGCGAGACAGATTTAATGCTCGTTCTGTTAATTGCCCAATGGCTATTCTTTCAGCACAGATCTGTGTTTATGTGCCAGAATAATTTGGGTTTGTGTCTGACACAGGAGATCTGACTTGTGGAGGGACTTCAGGCTGGGCTGTTATTCGTGGAGGACTGGGGAAATGAGGGCATATCCTTCCTGCCCTTGTAGTCTGCAACTGAAGACACCTTTCAGGTAGGAATTGTTTCCTGTTGATGGCTGGAGAGGTGAGTGACATGCAAGTCCTCTTTTTAAAGCAAAATGGGAGGGGAAGACATAGAGAGAGAGAAGGGACAGAAAGGTCCTGAAGGGTTTTCTTCAGCCTGCCTTAATTTGGAGGTGACACTTCATGTGTCAATTTAAATTAAGCCATTTCAAAGATCATCCATCCTCTGATCCACTCTTAAGATGGCAACCGTGGGGCACATTGGGTGACTGACATGGTTGAGGACAGAGAGGGAGAGGGCTGCAGGAGGAGCTGAGACAGAGGAGGCGCTTCATGGCAGGGCTGCTTTGTCCTGACACGTATGATCTCATGTTATGACCAGGTTGTGGTTCACCCTGGTTTCTTTATCATAATGTTTGGGCCTTATGTTCAGGTTTCTTCTATTTATGTCATGGTTTTCTGCAACCCTCCTGATCAGAGTAAGGTTTAAAGAGAATCTTGTCTGGATGTTGAATAGTTAATATTACAGAGAGCCAACACCTGCATCTGCAGCCTTGTCCCCTCCAATGCAGCTGAATAGCATTTCAGGACAGCAGGGAAATAATTCAGTAAAACCAGCCCCTATTCTGTGGGCGATGAATGAAGCTCAAGTGAAGTAGAGGTCACTCGTGTTAATCTGAAGCAAATAAGATTGTGAGACTGGGGGAAGAGGGCGAACCTCCTTTTATGTACAAATTCTATAGCTCAGAGGCTTAGGAAACACTTCATAGTAAACATTTGCAAAGTATCCATGCCATTAACCTTTTCTGAGAGGAGAGACAAATGGTTTTCCTGCTTCATTCTGTGCAGGTCTCGCGTTTTGGGATGTATGCAAATTGTGCTGGGTGGCAGTGTCTCATACAAATAAGCCTGAAATGCAGAGGCAGCCATGCAAGCAAAATGGCTTGCCTTTCCCTGCAGCTGCAGCCAGCCTTTTAGCACAGGAGGACTGGGTAGGGAGAGACCCTGGTTTATAAGGAAGCATCAGGAAGAGAGGGAGGAAAAAAATGGGAATCCTTCTAAACTGCTGGCACAATAGCAGAAAGTGCTGCATCCCTGCTACAGTGCTGCCCTGTGCTTTTGATGATGTGAGGAGCATCCACTGCTGTTTTATTTTTCTTTGGGTTTTGGAACATCCTTATTCTAACTTCTCAAGGCATGGAAATATAGGAGCAGCTCACAGCTGTGTGGGTCTGGGGAGGTGACTTCTGGGAAGAAGGTATGAACAATGTCGTCTTGAGATCAGGACCAAAATGAGCATGGAAGATAATACAGATGTGAAATGCAAGCTGGCAACTTTGCAGGGATATTGTCTGCCTGTTGTAAAGACAGTATGTGAAGGCTGGGCACTGCGTTGTGCTGATTATGTTCCCTGTCCCAGATCCTTTGCAGGGCTGTGAATCAGGTTTTTACACACTGTTTGACATCAGTTAGGGATATGCCTGTATAAGATCCTCCCAATTATTATTCTGTGTCTCTAACCCCTTTGCAATATTTCTTTTATGAGTTGAGTAGGTATCAGGCAGTTACACATTTCCAAGGGAGGAGTCCCCTGCTCTCTCCATCTGAGGCTGTGCTTTCCCATCAGGTGTACCAGGGGCAAGTATCCTGGGGTTAGACTGAGCCTTCAGTGTGTCTTGATTAACACAGTGACAAGATCAAATGTTACTTAATTTTAGTGACAGGTGACAGCAAAACAGAAAAGGGACTGGAAGCTGATAAAAGTTCTTAAAGATAAGAGCTTCCTTGCCTTTTGTTTGCAGCCAGGCCTTTCTGGAGTCACAGCTCCTTTGACCCTCCTGTGCTGGAGTAAACCAGCAGTGCTACCTGCCCACTGAATGTGAGAGGGGCTCCAAGAAAGTGTGTCACGCAGCTAAAAAGCAGGGGAAGAGGACTGCTTGGCATTACTGTTTTCTTCTCTGTGTGGGTGCTGACAGCCACAGCTTGAACAGATTCCTTGCTTTCAGCTAGGTGAGCTGTGAGAAGTGTGCAGCTGCAGATTCACACTATGCCATGCTGGATCTGTTCCCTCTTGTTCTTTGATCTTTTTTCACACTGAGTAGCAGGCAGCATGACTGCAATGTGATGCTCTGGGTGTAGACTGCATTGTCACATTGGAAAATGAATTGCCTCAGAGCCTTCAGTCTATCTCCTGGGCTGGTTCCTGTTAAAACCAGGAAAGCTGGGATTTACACGTGATTTTGAAGCTCAGAGCTCTGATGTACAGACAAATCCTGTGTGCCTCCATTCATTGCTGCTTCTGATCCCTCGTTTTCTCTTCCATTATCTCAAATGCTTTTGGAAATTTCATTTTCAAAGCGCTACACTACCTCATGGGCCACCCCTCACTTGAGTTTCCTTGTGCAGGCATCCTGGTTTAGTAGGAAATGCAACACTGCTTTGAAATATTCGGCAGACAAGGTAGGGAAAAATACATCTGTGAGTTATTAAGGGCAAAAGGAATGTCTTCTACCTTCTGAGTTTACAGATAATTCTTTTCCCCTGTCGTCTGCCAAACACTTTGGCTTTTCAGCATGGTCTGTGTCTGGAGGGTGTCTGTCTTGACAGGGAGTTATCTTGGATGTGCAGCCTGTGTGAAGCTGCCTTGGGCACTGTCCTGGTTTCAGCTATGATGGAGTTAAACTTTTTTTTTAGCAGTGAATGGAATGCCATGTTTGGGTGTTAGCATGAGAATAGTGCTGATAGCACCCTGATGTCTCCGATTTGTTGCCGGGCAATCAAGTACCTTTCTCAGCTCTGCATACTTCCTTACTAGTGAGAAAGGAGGGGACGCAGCCAGGACAGGTGACCCGAATTGGCCAAAGAGGATATTCCATACCAGTTACGTCATGCTCAGTTTAAGGGGGGACTGGGGGGAAGAGGGGGAGACAACGCCGAGACGTGCAGTTTTTGGGGCGGTCGGGTTGTCCGGGACGGGCTCTAAGCTGTGCGGCCTGGGTTCTGTGGTTTGGTGAGAAATTGCATTGTGTATCACCAGTTTCATCTATTTTGTGCTTTAAACTTATGTTATTGTTATATCTAGTTTGCTGTTATTGTTTAGTAAACTATCCTTATCCCAACCTGCGTGGTTCTGGTTTCTAGGTTGTGGTTTCTTTTCCTCCTTTCTTCCTTCCCTTTTCCCCCTCCCCCAACTCTCCTTCCCCCTTCCTTTTAAAAGTACAAGCGACTGTGTGGGGTGCGGCCCTCGGCCGGGGCAAAACCACGACAGGCACCTCCTGAACACTCTGGCTCTGTGGTTTGGTCCTTCTCTGCGTGCTGGCTTGTGTTGGTTTTAGCATTTCACCTCCAGTCAATCATGAGCTGGTTCTGTGGTGGAAGGTTTTGTTGTTTCACTTTGGAACTGCTCATCCTCATGTGAACTGCGGG
This sequence comes from Porphyrio hochstetteri, assembly GCA_020800305.1. Taxonomy (NCBI): domain Eukaryota; kingdom Metazoa; phylum Chordata; class Aves; order Gruiformes; family Rallidae; genus Porphyrio; species Porphyrio hochstetteri. Next base: position 23,188,803 of record CM036917.1, read on the forward strand.
TTTCAGGGGGAGCTGGGGCTGCACGCTTCCTTCAGTAAGTGAAAAGCTCCTTTCACCAGAGGTGATGGCCAGCATGTGCCTGTGCTCATGACACCTCTGCCTATGCAGTGATGACAACAGCAGGTTCTTTAGTGAGTTCCTGAGCAGATGCTTAAAACTTGCTGAAGATTAAGCAGGTTAAACTCAGCTTTTTCCCTGAGCAGCCTATTGCCTTACAGAAACAGTCTTTAGACAAAGAAGCTTGTTTATTGTAGTAGAGTTTGTGTGGAGGTCAAATCACTGGTTAAATGTTTCATTTTCTGAAGTTGTTTCCCTTCTGTTCCTACCATGTTCCTAGCAGAAAGAGAGGAGAGAGATGGTAACACAAGTAATGCTCTCATTTCCCCAGCTTCACTGGGACATGGAGGCATGTGGCTGCCACTTGCTTTTGCAGTTTTTGGCAGAATTAGTCTTTAACTCCAACCCTTAACAGGCACATGGGCCCAACATCCTTTTATAAGGTGCAGGAGCTGCTTTCTAGAGGTGCCAAACACTTGGGACCTTCACCTGAAATGGCAAATGCTTGGTGCTCCTGAAACTAGGCTTACCATGGAAGGGAGCACTGGGAGGAGGCTTTTTTATCCTCTCTCCCTCTGCTCTCACAGACAGTTCTATCCAGGGATGCTTGATGTGAGCATACAAGGTGCTGTATCAAAATCCCTGGGTTCCTCACCCTATCACAGGGCTGTTCCACTCTCCAAGGTTAGAAGCTGTCTCCTGGTGTACAGTTTAAACTCATGGGCAACCTCTACCTGTGGCCCATATTGTCAAGGAAGAAAGGCAAGATGCAAAGGCTGTGTTTTAATTAGTCCACGATCTAATTAACTCACCTGTGAACACAGCCAGACTGCACACTCTGATTTTCTTGCTCACTCCCCCTTCTTTGGGGATTTGTTACCAGCCTTTCTCTCTCTGTGGGGGAACCTGGAAGCCAGGAGATTCGAGCTCTGTTTCTGGCAGTGCTATTGATTCACTTGTGACCTTGTGCAAGTGCCTTTGGGTTTTATGTGCAGGGCTTTACAAACATGGGAGACACAAACGTGTTTCCTTGACTTCTCAGCATTTATTGTGAGCCCTAATTAACACTTGGAAAGCAAGGGGCTTGGGGTTGCAGGGTGCTGCTGAAGTGTACTGCTATGAGGATACATCTAATAAATAATAACACAGGGTACAGGAGTTCCTAAACTGCATATTGCAGTGGCTTATTTTAATATTGTTTGCTGCATACAGTCTATATGAGTAAAGCTATACATCTCCTTAACTTTGGTTACTGAGCAGGCAACTCTAATATTCTACCTCCAAAGTACTGACCTAATAATGGTACTGTGGTCCCAGGTAAGGGGAAGCTCTTACTGCTGTGTCCTACTGCTCTTTTGGCAGTTCTGACTCAAACTCTCCCACCATGGCCCTAGTCACAAGAGGACAGGATAGTTCTAACCACCTAGTCTGACCTTCTGTGCAAAATGCATCATAAACTGTCATCCAGAGATTTGTACTTCAAGCTCAGTAACTTCTGCTTAGGTCAGAGCATGTCATTTAGACAGACATCCAGTGGGGATGCAGAAACTGTCAGTCCACTGCTTTGTTTAGTAAATGATTTCAGTGGTGTGTTGCTTTGGTCCAAAAATGCTCCTCTCATTTATTTCCAGCCTCCAGTCTTTGTTGTGCTTCTCATTATGCTTTTGCTTAAAATTAAAAGACTCAAACACCCACTCATCAGGACTTTTCACTGCACAGGTACATACAGACTGACTGAGATGCATCTTAACCTTCTCATTACTAAATTACAGGCACTGCGCTCACTTCAGCTCTTTAAGATAGAGCATCTGGACCTGACATTCTGAGGGTATTATCTCTCTTGCTAAACTCTGTGCCATCAGACATTGGCCGTTTTAGAGTGAGCACCAGAACTGACACGACAGCAACCTGGTAATGCTGGTTTATCAACAGGAACCTGTGTAACTCAGGTGCCTTCCTGGGAGAGTCTGGGATCTAGGGCTCCTGCTTTGAGGTGGCTCTTTGCAGGATGAGTATCTGTTTCTGGCGCCAATAATGAGATTTATTTTTCCCCAGTATGAAGGTTAAAAAAGGAAACAGGAGGGGGTGGCCAAAGAGGGAGGGGACAGAAGGGAAGGGAGAGGTGTGTTGGGTGCTGTGATCTCAGGAAAGACTAACGCCTGTGTCTGTACCACGCAGTAAGAAGAGCTTATCCTACAGGGCCTTAATTGCAAGCACAAAAGGATGAGTTTGGCTTCATGTCAAGGACAGCCAGGGAAGGAGAACACAAATCCTAAGCCTGTATGGCTGAAGTGAGAGAAGAAGATGATGAAGTGGCTCTGCTCTTCCCAGAGCTTGTGTCAAGGAGACTTTATCCATCTGAGTGTGATTTTGTTGCACTTTTAGATGTGTGGCATCCTCTGTTCTCCAGTCCTTTGCTCTTCACCTCTCAGCAGCCTTCGCATTACTTCTCAGATTGTCCTGTTCCTACTGTTGCCAGTTTCTCTAATTTTGCCAGACTGCTCTTTCATAAAGCTCTCCTGAGCATAATTATTGCCCTGAGGAGGATAGGTCCTGCATGGCTCCCCTTAAGTGGTCAGAGCTCATGTAGCACCGGGCCTCTGCTAAGTCTCGTTGACATCTTGGGAGAGCAAAATGAGCAGTGGTGTCACAAGTGCTTTGGACTTGGGCCCATTGGATGAAATATTCCTTTGTGCAAAGGAAAACTGGATAAATTTCCTGTGTTTGTCCCACGGTGACTGTCACTGTACTTGTGGTGATTAGGGATGACATTACTCATGGTAGAACCATTCTTTCTGGCTTTTGGCACACTCTGCAAGATACCTGGGCATCTGAGTCTGGAGGCTTTCTTTGCAGCTGTGGTCCTTAGAAACTGAGGTCCCAGGAGGCTGGACAGACTTTTGAGGAAGAAGCCAGTATATGTTTATGTTGGATGGATATGTTTTGCACTGATGTTGTCTTATCCAGCTAGCAGAGTCATCACAAGGAATCTCTTGAGTTTCTTTAACCTGTTTTCCTGTACCTACCAGGAAAACATATTCATTTCACTTAATCCTTGTAGCAGATTATGGAATGAATCCACCTGATTTAATTCTTGCAGCTCATAAGAACAGAGGGGTCCAGGAGAAGGCACAGGCTTTCACCTGTGAGGGAGGGGACAGGAGCCAGTGGTACCTGTGTGCTCTGGGGCTGGAGAGCTCCACACCCCACAAAGTGGCTTTGTACAGGTTAATTAAGGGAGAAGGTGCCAGTAGATGGCACTCATGAATACACAACACTGTCTCAGGGTTTTGCAGGGCCACAGGCATTACTTCTGGGCATCTGTAGCAAGAAGTGCAGGATCTACATGCTGAATTCACTGACCTGGCTTCAAGGCTGGTGGCCAGTGCTGCAGTAAGCAGACAGCTTGGGGTTGGTGAGCCCAGGAGATGGGGAGGAGCAATTGCTGTCTATTAGAAAGAAAACTGATGATGCTCCTGGATTTGATGGCCATCCTCTTTCCCCCCACCCCAGCCCTGGTGCTGTTCAGAGCAGCTCATGTTTCCGGGCTTTGTTGGTACAAGGACACTGGAGGCAGGTGTAGAGGTGCAGGCCTGACAGTTCGCTGGTAGCATTTCTGGACAGACACTTCACTGCAGCATCAAAATTCCTTTTGCTAGGGAAATTACAAAGTAGAGCAGTTGCTACAGGAAGTAGAGTCCAAAGTACAGTTCTGCAATGCTAACATGTATACGTGACAGGCTGTGCTTCTGTTTCCCTTATGTAGAGTAAGAGTTCACTATGTCTTTGCCTTATTTATATAAGGCGTAGGTACTTCATGGAATATAGTTACTCCAGATCGGCCACAAGTTGTGAGCCAGCCCCCTGAAAGGAGGTACAGCAGGGGACAGGACAGATCACAGAATCACAGAATCGTAGGGGTTGGAAGGGACCTCAAGAGATCATCGGGTCCAACCCCCCAGCCAAAGCAGCTCCCCAGCTCATATTGCACAGATAGGCGTCCAGACGAGTCTTGAATCTCTCCAGAGAAGGAGACTCCACCACCTCCCTGGGCAGCCTGTCCCAGGGCTCTGTCACCCTCACTGTGTAAAAGTTCTTCCCCATGTTGGTGTGGAACTTCCCGTGCTCCAATTTGCAGCCATTGCCCCTTGTCCTGTCCCCACAGACACTGAAAAGGGGTTGGCCAATTCCCCCTGCATCCCATACTTAAGATATTTATAAACATTAATTAGGTCCCCCCTCAGTCTTCTTTTCCCCAGGCTGAACAGCCCCAGCTTACTCAGCCTTTCCTCATACGGGAGATGCTCCAGACCCTTAATCATCTTCGTAGCCTCCTCTGGACTCTCTCAAGGAGATCCCTGTCCTTTTTATACCAGGAAGCCCAGAACTGGACACAATACTCCAGGTGGGGCCTGACCAGGGCAGAGTAGAGGGGGAAGAACACCTCCTTAGACCTGCTGGCCACACTCTTCCTGATGCATCCCAGGATCCCATTGGCCCTCTTAGCCAACAAGGCACACTGCTGGCTCATAGCCAACCTGTCATCAACCAGGACCCCCAGGTCCTTCTCCACAGAGCTCTTCTCCAGCAGGTCAAATGCAGATGTCCCACTGTGTTGGGCTCCCTACAGAGCTGCAGCCCATCTGAGGCAGAACTAGGCTTCCTATTTTTGGAGACAATAGAGGGAGGACAGCTCCCACGTTCTGTGTGGGCTCTTTTGATTTGGGGTTTGCCTTTTTGAATCACAACGAAAGGACCTCAAAGGCCATGAAGCTTGAGCTGCTTTTGGTCCCAATGCTTTCTGACATTAAGCCAGTAAACATCGAACAGAGAAGACCCTGCTCCTCCCATTTCCTGAATTCTGACCAGATCACTTGGGTCCAAACAAAACTTGGTTTCTTAATCCCTTTCCAAGGGGACTGGTGTTGGCATCATAATGTTCCACCTCTCCAAGGAGTGCTGAGGGTGACAGTGACAGAGGACATGAGCTGGGGTGTGTAAGGCTGTGCCTGCCAGAGCTCAGTGGGCTTTGGCAGGCGCTGGCACTGCCCACCCTGGGGCTCAGAGGAATTAGGCTTCTAGTCTGTCTGCCCAGTGCCCCTCTTCTTGGACAGATCTGTTCACTGCTGTCTGCTGCAGCCAGTGCCCAGAACTGGGGCTCTGCTCCACCAGCACTGTGCCTGATGGGGAGAGCAGTGACATTCATCTTCCACTAGAAGACAAAAATGGCATCACAGGCCATCTGAGGGCATGTGTTCTGCAGTCAGAGTGAAGGCAAGGTATGGGCTCTGTTTCTGAGCCAGAAGAGCAGTCTGTTCCTGGTCATTGGGACTTGTCAGCCCAGCAATGATTAGTGAGGCAAAAGCAAAGGCTGCAGAGCTCCTCCTGCCCAGCACTGGTGAGGGAAGGGATTCATTGTGCAACCAGGAGATAATTGGCAGCAATAGCAAGAAGCAATGCCAGCCCCTTTTCCATAGCAATTGTCCAGACATTCTGTTCACAGCTGTAATTCACCTTGCTGCACAGTCGATCTGTTCTGGACCACACACTGTTTCAAAAGGCCCGTGGCTGTCATGCAGAGTCAGGTGGGATGGCACAAAGGCTGTGTGTGGGGATTACGTGTGCAAATTCATTTTGCTGGTGCAGGGCTTGGGGCAGGCAAGAGGTGAAGGGACCAGACCTCCAAAGGACAGGTCAGGCTCTTCCCTCACTGCAGACACCCGTAAGTGTAGTGTAAGACTGTGCAATTATTTAACTCATTGGGAGGAGGAGGAGCTGGGCTGTGTGTGCCTCAGCCTGAACTGACAGATCAGATCTCTTATGGGAGGTAGAGCTGATGTCTTGTGTGATGACAGGCTTGAAGGAGCAGGGACCAAGTCTCTCTGATTCTGTGTGGAAAAGTTAACAGAGAGCTTTTGGCTTAGTTGAAAGTAAGGCATGTCCTGCCTGTTCCTGTCTCACCTTCTTCAGTGTTGCAGTTCTGCAGCTCAGGCTTGAGGTGTTTGCCCTGTGCACAGGGGAAGTGGGATGAGGCTGTCTGCTGGTCTTGGCTGTAGCTTAATCTGCAGGTGTCAGCTCCAAGGAGACAGCGTGGTTAGGGTGGCTGGGCTTGGACATTTGGTCCAAGTTAATGGAAGCTGAAAAGTTGGCAAAGGGTGAGCCTGTCCTGCTCAAGTCTCTATTCACTGGCTTTGAGTCTGTGGCCATGGATCACATTGTCCTGTAAAGAGCTGCCCCAGGGCTGTGCCCTAGGAAGCTGCTGTCTCCATAAATGGCTCCTCACCTGCCATCCACAGGGCTGTGCGCAGCCTCTGAGGTACAAAAATGACAGCACTTCCCAGAAGGATGGTGCTCCTCTTCTCTGATGAGGAGTTTCTCCAGCAATTCCCCCCTGCTTTGCTGAGACTTTCTGAACTTCTGGGATTTCCTTCTCTCACCATGGGACAGGAGTTGTTCCTGCCAGAGTAAGCACCCATTGCCTCCCTCATTGCCTCCCTGAGCAGTAGCTCTCCCTTGGGCTGTGCAAAATAATTGGCCTGTTTCCCTGGTGTGGAACCAACGGCTGTGCGAGACGGCTAACGAAAAGAAGCCAGGGTAGCAACAAGATTAAAAATATGTATGAACAAACATCCTTTCCACTGCAAGGATACACTGAAGCATAAGTCTGAGGCCTGCAGTAAGCCAGAGGCAGACTGGGCTGGCATTCAGACTGGCAGTCACGCAGGGAAGCAACGCTTTAGCATGGAAAAAGTGAGGGTGGGAGCCCAGTCTTATTTATAATGGTGTAAACTGGAAAATGTCATGGAATCACCTAGTACGTTGGCTGCATCCCACTGGCTGGAGTCCAGTGCAGATACATGCTGTCAGGAGGACAGGTGGGATGCTACCAACTCCAGTACTCACCTCTGGCTCTGTTCTCCTCTGCCAGAGGTCTTGCTACAGGACGGTGCCTCTTGTTGTAAAGACTGTTCATATGGAGTCATTATCTGCTTACCACATACCAAGAGCAGGGAGATGGGTGCGGACTGTGGTGACCTCATCCTGGTGGGCTCCATGGGGTCTGGCAGAAGCTAAGCATGATTGCCAGAGAAGGTGTTAGAGTAACACAGAAGTAGAGTTGATGTGCTAATATGTTGCTTTTTCTTTCTTGAAAAGTAAAGGTATTTAATTTTCATTTCTATTTTAAGGGTGATTGTTCTTGGCTGGATTGGGTCCCTGTGATGCTTCACAAAGTGATTTCAGATAGATGAAAGCTGTCAACACACCCCAGTCATTTTCCTCTCAAGCAGTGAAGGGTTTTTTGGGAGGAAGGTTTGACATACCCTTCCACTGAAGCAGCTCAGACTGCCAGGGAAACTTCCCTGCTAACCGCACAGGCACTTCCATCACAAGGAAGGCTGGCTTGGTACCTTGGCTACAGGCTGCACAGTTGCAGCTTGAAGAAATGAAGGTTTGCTGTGAGATCTCTTAACAGAGATAAATTCATTTGCTCATGGGAAGAGATGGTTTCTCTGCTCATATGCCAGGTTTACCAGGGGTCATCAACCCCTGAGCTTCAGACCTCATGAGTACCTAAAGAAGGAATTACCTCATGAAAGATAGGGGTTAGTGGAATTGTTGGGTGATTGTGCAGGTTTGTAGCCTTTGAAACATGTGAGAGCACCCATTGCTGTGATAGAGGTGGGATTCCCTGGCCCATGGGACCTTCCTGACTCCCCTGGTGTCGCAGGCCTGGGCTGGAAGGGGGGGTCTGACTCAGCACCGCAGCAGCACAGAACAGGTCAAAAACTTGTCTCTGTCTCTAGTGGCACTGATGTCACATGTTTATCTTGGAAATCAGACCCTCTGTCCCTATCCCATATATTAGCAATTTCAATAAAAATAATAGTTGGATTCAGTCCATTGCATTTAATATTTTAATGTCAGCTGGGGATTTCTTCTGATCCCAGCTCTTGATTAGGTGATGACTTTAAGCACCAGATTAATATACCTGGCTGTATTCTCTGAACACCCAGTGCTCACAGCCAGAGGTGAGGGCTGAAATGTGGTATTTTCTTTGCTGTTGTGCTTTATGTGCTTCACTGAAACCAGCCCAAAGGCCATGCTCATGATTCTTGAATTCTTTTTTTGTTTTTTACATTGATTTTGATCTGAACTGGATGGGGAGCAGAACTTGCCTAAATTTGCCATGAATTAAGTGTTCTCCCATCCAGTAGTTACATGCTAGTATCGATGCTTTCTTGAGGTTTTTTTTAAAGAATCTAGTCACTGAAGGTGATATGAAAAGGTCTCCACATCTAAGACAAGTCTCACCCTCTCTCTATGGACTGTCTTGGGTTCAGGGTCTCATGAACATATCTTTCCTTAATCTTGGAGTTCAAAGCTCTTCTCTTCAGGTAAGACTTGTCAAACCTGAGTTGTTTTATACTCTGAAAAAACATAATTTTTAGAAGGAAATAACCCATATTTTGCCGGACAATTCATGCTCCTTATCCTTCTGGAATCTGAACTTATGATAGAGACTTATTTTCCTTCTCTAGGATTGTTGCTTTCTGTTTTCAAACCAGTGCTTGGTCCTGTCTATGTTATGTCAGCACAGTCCTTAACTTTCTCAGTGCCATGAAAGACAAATCTATGGAACAAACTTCTCGGCTGGGTGACCAGCCTTCACTATTTCTTATAGAGGTTTCTTTGGGGCCAAACAAAACCAAGAGCTTGGGAACAAATAGCAGTGAAATACTGCTTGGCATTAGCACATCTAGAACTCACACTTTACTGGCTGCGTTTGATGTATAGCAAGCTACAAGTGTGTGCAGTTACAGGGGACAAAGGGAAGGAAGGTGCTGGAAGGGTTCACAGAGTGATGAGAAGGGGGCACTTTCTTATGAAGAAGTAGCTGGGCCAAGGACGTGTTGGAGGAAAGGTTGTGGTTGAGGCTGTAGTAGCTCTGCTTGGTACACAGTTTGCTTCGGACGCATTTTCCATTTGCTATCATGATGTGGTCAGTCTTGCAGAGGTAAAAGGCCTCCTTCCTCTGGAACAAGTTTCTGAAACCTTCAAGTGTCTCCAATAGGGGTTCAGAGGAATCTTTTCCTTCAGCTATTGCCAATTGCTTATATCACACAGGCGGTCATGGTCCAGCTGCTTTAGCTGGTATTAGGCCTGCTAAAGGGAAGAGGGGCCCTTCAACTCATGTGGCTGATGCCTGTCAGCTGCAGCCGGGAGCCATTGATTCTTTACCCAATATCAAACACTCTGCCTGCTCAGCAGCCAGAGAGTTTCTTGCATTTTAACGTGCTGGGCCACAACCCTGGTATGCTGGGGAAGGGTATTCTCTAAGTCAAGCCATTACTAGTCATGCTTTTTTAATTGCAAGGCTTCGATCCAGCAGGCTGGTATGAAGTGCTGTGAGATCACAGCCCTTGTCTCTAGTCTTCCAGCTGCTGGGAGGACACTGCCCTGAGCAGGCATGGAAGTAAAACCGAACTGTCATGGGATATTCTCCAGGCAATAAAGTCTTCATTTGCAGAAGGAGAGCTGCATAAGGACCTTTTTCTTCTCCAGTCCCTCTGGGCTGATGGTATCTCAATGCCTGTAGCACCTTTGCATTGCAACATGTTGGTAACCTGGCACCCTCAGTACTCCCAAGCCGGGTGTTTGCTATCTGTGGCACTGTTGTTCATGTTCACCCCTGACATCAGTGGAGTTGCTCTAGCTGTGAAATCATTCGGATCTCGTTTGTGGTTAACTCTCAGATTCATACCACTTGTGGGAAAGTGGATCATCAAGAGAGACCTGAATGAGGAGGAGGAGCCACATGGAAATAAGGATCTGCTTTCATTTGTGGGGACAGGGGAAGGAGCTGGCAAAGATGAAAGCAGCCTCAGCTGTGCCATATGTTTTGAAGGAATAATCCAGTCCCTCCCCTGTGATGCCATAGCTGAGGGTCTAGGACCTCTAAGAGGTGCAAACATTAAAAGCTTGTCTGTGTGACAGGCCAGCCAGAGGTAAGTTAAACCCAGGCTTGGAAGCTGTGTGATGGGGTTAGCACAGGAGGATGCCCAAGATGCTAGAATTGTGTGCATGGACACACTTGCAAAACGCCCTGTAGCTTTGCCATTTGCTCGCCTTAGGGTGATGCCATTGTCATAGGCAAAGTTTTCCTGGCAGCTGCTTGACACTGCTTCTCTTCCACAGCAAGCAGCACTCCAGTCTCCTCTATCTTCAGTCCAGAATCATGCCTCATGTGAAATCTGGTGATGGGAGTGCAAAAAAAGAGGTCTGAGTCCCTGCCAAAGCCCTTGCTGTTCCTGAAGCACAACTATGTTGAGTGGGAAAGAGCCGAAGATTTGTTTTTTTCATTGCAAACATACCTGACCAAGAAGGCAGCATTAAAAAAAATTCAATAGTGACTTCAAGTGTAAAAGCTCTTAATGTCATTTCATTTTCTAACAGCTTTATTGGCTTTAATCTGCTCTTTTCCTAAATCAGTCAGCTACATACCTTCCCTTTGGATGTTACCTTCATGTGGTTTGGTCTAGGATGCTGAGATGCTCTGGACAGCCACAGATTATACATTGGCCTCTGTATTCAGCATCTCTAAAACCCCAAAATGTCAGGTACCACGAGTAGTTTACTCCTTTCAAATATGCCCATCAAAGGAGGAGCTGCACAGGTCTCCCCGCTGGCATGTGTGCTCTTGGCACAGGGCTGGGCTCAGGAGTGGAAAGCAGAGTGCTGTGCAGGCAGGGCTACTTCACACGCACTCTGCCCCAGTGCTGCAGTAATTAGTCTGAATGATTACATCGAGGTGAATGTAAATTAAACCCCCAGATCCTGACACTGCCACAGTGGGGTTGGGCCTGAGCGTAGCTTCTATGGTGGTGAAATTTTCCCTTGTGAGCCTCTCTGTTCTGATGTCTCCCAGCAGGTACAGGAATCGCTGTCATTCCTGTTCACAAGTAGTTGTGTAAAAAATGGAGGATGACCTGGTGTAAAAATCCAGTATGTCAGCAAAGGCTTTTCAGATCAAAACAAAGATAAACAGCCTGAAGAATAGTTTTTTGTCTCACCCATCTCGAGATAATTTTACGGGTTGAAAACTGAGGCTTGTGTGGCTGTTCCGATGGCTCAATCTTGAATGAGCACTGTTTTTTGAGAAGATAAATTTGGTGTTTGCCCATCTCTTGTGGTGTTTTATGTGGCAGCACAGTTACATATATATCTTGCTCAATGAGAAGTAAGCTCTTGCCTCTGCTGACACTGTAGTGCTGGTGTCTGTGCTGGGCCTTGGCAGCTTGGCCACGCTCCCCTGAGGTAACACTGCCTCTCAGATCTCATGCTCTGAGCAGCTCTTTTTGACTCAGTTTCCCCTCTCCCAAAACTGGAGGAGCAATGTTCTTGTGGGGAAGAAACACTAATTACAGCTTGGGCAGTGTTGCACAGCACAGGTTAAGCAGTGATGGCTCATACTGTGTCTCTCTTGGGAAACACTTTACTAGGACAGGGATCTCCTTGCAGATATTCCCATCCCTTTGTTCTCCACTGAGAGGCAGGTGCCTAATACTAATGTGAGATCATTTCTGCTATGTCTAATCAACTATGTCTCTGTCTTTGGATTTGGTGTCACACGCATCCCTGCAGTAGGAGAGCAGTACATTCAGCTTTACTGGCTCCTGGAGGTGGATTCTATCCCACTTGATTGTTTACAACAGTTGTAAAGATTCAACAATGTTTTACTGAGGTGTAGCAATGGTAGATTAAGAAATGTACCTATTACATGCAGTCTTTAGTAGTTGATTGGTATTTAATTGGTGTGTGTTAATGTACTTACTACATCTCAGCTACCCACAGTTGAAGTATCAATTTTGAGTAGGAAAATTATGATTTGAGATAAAAATATAAACTAAAATATAACAGCTGCTTTTAATATGAAGACTTTATTAAAAAAAAGTCTTATACTGACAAGCGTTTACAGTTGGTATTTTTAAAACAGATGAAGATAACATAAAAGAAACATCTGCCAATTATTGTTGTAAGATTCATAAGGAGCTATCTGTGAAGGTAATTTCCATCTCCTCTTAGGAAAGATTCAGATGTCATCATTTTCCAGGAAAGTGTTTTTCAACAGTGTGTTCCCAAATGTGGCTGTGGACATTCTTTTCCATGGACCTGGTCTTGAGGATCCCTAGTTTGACAGCTGAGCTTCTCCACACTGTTGTGATCACCATCCATGAAGGTTTCAGACTGCAGCACCCCAGTCCACCATTATCACAGCCAGCAGTAGATACCTTGTGGGTTTGTTGAGGACAGGGTTGAACCTGCATTTCCCAAAGACAAGGTGAAGGATAAAACATTTCCTGGAGAAGACTGTGCAAGTGTGGATCCCGGGAAAAGCCGGTATGTTTGACACCTTGCATGATTCCCAGGCTCAGTCTCCAGTGGTAACAAGGGACACCTCTGTCCTGCCTTGTTCTTGTACCTGAGCTGAGAGGATGCTCAGGACAGCACAGTCATGTCATGCATGACTTCTCTTTGAATGAGCTGTGTTTCCTGCCAGTCCCTTGTGCAGGGTTTGCAGTACATGGACTTCCCTGTGCCCTGCAGCACAGTGCTGGGAAGGTTTTCTAACCAATTGCAGAAGTTACCTCAAATGGGGTAGTCTAAGGCACAGCGTGCCTCGCTACATCACTTGTCCCAGGCTGTCTATCTTCACCACTTGGGGACTCAAATCATTCCAAAGCAGCTTGTGTGTCCTCCTTGCTCCATTGTTGCCTGCCTCTCAGCAAATCCAAGATCTCACAGCTGAGCAGTTGAGACCCCCTCACTGCTGGCAGGCAGCCTGCCTGGTTCCCATCGCTACATGTCGGTAGGTGGTTCCTGTCTAACGAAGCTCCATTCCAAGGGAGGCTGTTGACGTGCTCCAGCATCGCCAGATGGTCCCTTTACCTCTGCTGCTCTCACGCTCCCTGGGAAACATTAATGATCCCTAAACCTCGGTGATGGAGGGGCTCCTTTTTGTGACAACTTCATTACGTGATTATCAGGAGCTGCTGCTATCCAGGTTGTCACGACAACCAGCCTGATTCAGAGCCGCTGGGAAAGGTCTGAACCTCAGGCAAATAACCAGCCCCAGCTCGCAGCAGATGCTCACCCACAGCCAATCAGCAGGGCACTGGGAAACCATGACATCATGGGCCAAGCAGGCCCCCAAATTTAATTGTTAGCTTTCAGCATCCCTCCATGCTCCCCAGATCAGCCTCCGGTGCAGCTAAGCCAGTCCCGCTGCAGTAGCTCTGTAGCTGCCTTAGCTCAGCGGGGCTGGCGGAGGGACCCCCTGACCTGCCAGGCAGCAGCCTTGGCCTGGAGTGGGAGCCGTGGCTGACGCGTGCTTGTTCCCGAGCAGCCTGGCACAGGCAGAGAGCTGCAGGGGTAGTGTAATCCCCCCAGCTGGTAGGAGCCAGAGTAGGTTGCTGCTTATTGGGGTTTTGTTAACGGGGATGGGAGTTAGGTGTCAGAGTTAATTTTATCTGCAGGACAAGCTCTCTGGCAGCTACCACTAAGTATGGGAGATTAATGGGATCCTTACTGCCCTGTTCCCATGAAAACCTAGTGACACCCAATTACCGGTCACAGGTATTGCTCAGATTGCTCAGTGTTTGCCAGCAAGGTGTGATAAATGCAGCAGAACCAGTTCCATCGCAGATAGTGACTGTCCCCACCTTCCTGCCCCGCTGAAGGAGAGTTCAGTGGCCTTTTGCCTTCACTAGGCTGTATCTGAGGCACCCCTGGGACTGTGTACCAGGATGTCCTACGCAGTACTGGCTAAGGCATCCTGCAGATGTGTGACTGCAGAGCTTTCCTAGAAGCAGGATTAGGCAGCTCTTTGAAGGGTTTCCTCTTTTTTGCTCAAAACTTCTCTTTTTAGCTTCTTGTCCAGTCCAGCTACGCACACATTTGGTTTCTGAAAACGCTGGTGCCTGACCCCTCTGAGACCTTGCACACCCCTCTTACTCAGGGAAGGGAGCTGGTAGTTTCAGGCAGAGGCTGCAGCACTGCAGTCAGTTTGGGAGTGCCCATCTAATTAGATCTCCAAGGTGAGGTTATATGGCTTTGGGCTTCTGAAGTCCTCAGGCATCTTTCAGAAGAACAAAGGTTATGAGATGGCTATTTGTTGCTCAGAGCTAATACTTCTTTCTCTTTCTTTTGCTTTGCTACCTGACCCTGTATTTCCATGGGGCTGCATCTTCAGGGAAGAGTTGTTCCTGGGCTGTTCTTGGCTAGGCATGCCCCACAGAAGGGCTGGAGAGCTTGTGCACAGCCCAGTACCAGGATGCTTGAGCACAATGGTCCTGATACAGCTAGTCCTACCTTTTTTAGCACACAAACCAGGAGCTGTTGGTGCTGGTGATGGACATGCTTGAGCCAGGTCCCTCTTCCTGCTTCTTGGACTCCTACAGCACTAGGGCACAAATTTGGACAGCTTCTTGAGGTTACTTTTGCAGGATGAGACCCTTGGTCACGAAACACCAGGATTCAGGCAGGCCCTGTGGGTCTGGATGCTGGACCCCAGGGTGTGAAGACTCTGGAAGCATTTCCAAGTAGCTTTGACACCCGTGTGATAGTCACACAGGATTGACACCAGGAAGGGATGCCTTCCTGTGCTTGTGAGGACAAAGCCAATGCCCTGTCCCCTGCTGGGACAGATCAGGCTCAGCAAGACTGTAGGTCTGGCCCAGCCCAGGTATGGGGCCTGTGGATGGAGTTCAGCTTGCACTGCTGAGCCCCATGCCCGGGGCTGTGTGGGGGCCCTGGCCGTGCAGTGACTAGCAGTGCGCAAAGGAGCTCTCCAGCCCCAACAGCATCAGCCTTACGTACGGTTGGGGTGAGGGGCAGAAAGCTCTGCTGTTGAGGCAGTTTCCCCTTTCTGGCCTTTGCTTCCTCTCTGTGTGTCCTTTCTCAGGAAGGCACAGGACAGGCATAGAGCATCAGCTTCCTCCCAAGCATGGGACAGTCAGCTTCCATCCAGTGGCTTAAAGATAGCTGGAGAACCCAGGGACACTGAAATACCACAGGTTCAAGGGCTTTGTGGTCTCTAAAGGCCAAGCCCAAAGCACAGACTGAAAAACCCTCTGATTTTTCAGGAAAAACTGCTGTGCACAGTCAATGTTTGTGAGGCTTCCTCAGCTGTGAAGAGAGTCATAACTTTGGACAGGGCTGACAGTAAAGGATCTGATCTCGCTGTTTCACTGTGTGCAGTCACAGAGTCAAGTTTCTGCTCTTTCATGGGGAAAGGAAGCTGAAACTCTGCCATCATCTGCTCTCGCCCAGCCCTCAGCAAAATCAGGCAGAAGCCAAGGCATGGGACTTAGTGTCTCAGGGAGCCTGCAGTTTTCTTACAGTGCTCATAAGTAGAGTTTTGCTAATAGTATATGCTAGAACTGTATTTTGGTTGGATTTTAAAAAGGAACAAAAGTGATTCAGCCCTAACTCCTGCAATTGCCTGACTTGGTGCTCTGTGCGCAGCTCTTCCTGGAGCTGCCTCCCTCCTTCAGAAGCTTGTGAGCAGGGCACACACCTCATGTTGCGTAAATAACCTACTGTTCTGTGTCCAAAGCAATCAGGACTAATTTTACCATGGAAGTGGCTGGGTAACACCTGGTTCCCTGTCCCCCGCTTCCCCACCCTGGCCCTTTCCACTCTGAGGGCTGTTTTGCAGCAGGCAGTATGGTTTGCATGGTATGGCCTGAGCAGCCAGGTGAGCCTGGCAGCTGTTTTAGCTGCTTTCCCTTTGCCACTGGAGTTGGGGGACATTCCCTTAAATCTTTGCGCAGACTTTGAAGGGGAAAAAGCTGGGCCAAAGCCCTCTGCAAACCACCCTGTCTCAGAAAAATGAGGGAGAGTGTGTCCTCTGCAGGGGTTACCCCATCTGCTTGTCCCAAGCCCCCTGGGATGCACACCGTGCTGCCATGGGGTGGGTGCTGCTTGCAGAGGAAAGTGGAAGGTGCCTCTTCTTACGCTGTTGAGGGACAGTGGCCTTGCATGGTCGCTGCTGACCTCAGAGGATCATTTATCTACAGGGGTGTTTCACGGTGGGGATGGAAACAGCACTGACAACTTGCTCTGTGATTGCCCCAGAGCCAGCCAGCTAAGCGATAGATTTGACTCATACTGGGGAAAAAAACCTCTCTGAGACCTGAGTGTACGGCAGGAAGGGACGGCAGTGATTCAGTAGGGGGTGCTCATCACGTCAGTGTTGACTGAGTGACTCAGTGTGCTGTTGCTTCTGCAGAACCTGTCCTTTGAACGAGCTGTAAGGCCACGGGGTGACCACTCATGGTCAGAGAAGATCACATGCTGGGTGGTGGGCTGGGAGGATTTGTTATCTCTTGGGTAATTATGCCTGGCCTGCCCTACCTTTGGCAATAGCAGCGAGCAGGAGGTAGTCTCCATGTCTTGCCCGTGGAAGCCGTGTAATGCATTATTAAATGCTACTGTGTGCCTCGTCCGCGGGGGAAAAACCTGAAAAAAATGTCCAAGATCTGCCCGCCTTGGGATGTAACAGCAGGGCCCTTTCCAGTGTGCTGTGACACGGGCTGGAGCAAGGCAGGGCTGCCTGCCAGCCCAGGGACGGCACAGCCCAAGGTGAGGGGGCAACGCTAGTGCTGCCAGCCCCGTGCTGCCCGCAGCCTCTGCCGGGAGGTGCTGAAACTGGTCGTGTTTGGCTGTGGATTTTACTTACTTGTTTATTTGCTGGAAATACTGTAAATGTGAGGTCATCCTCGCCCAGCCGGGGTCTGGTTCTGCCTTTCAGGGAGGGGTTCCGGGGGAGCAGGAGGATGCACTGCCGGGGGAAGCCCCGCTGTGCGGCAGGGGAGGGCTCCTCTGGCGCACCTGGGGAGCTCTGCGGGGCGGAGAGCGGGGGCTTCCTCCAGGCTGGGTGCTGGCGGGAAAAGCCCGCGGGCGGCACGTGACGAGCGGCATTTGGGGGAACCCGAAATTTCACGGTGCTTTTCCCGTTTCCCATTCTCCGCAGACGAGGCCCGAAGAGCAGTACGATGCCTTTCGGGGCGCCTCGCGGTACCCACGGGTGCCGGACCTTCCTCCCGGGTGCCCGAACACCTCTGTCGCGGCAGAGCCCTGCCGGAGGAACACCCCCCCGGCGCCGCACTTTCCCCGCGCGGCTGCCTCGAAACACAAGATTTGCCCCCGTGCGCCCGTCCGCTCCGCGCGCCGAGGGGCCGCTGCAGCCGGGCGGCCGCGACCAATGGGCGCGGCGGGCGGCGGGTGACGACACGACATGGGGCGCGGCGGCGCGTCCCGGCGGCGCGCGCGGCGATTGGCGCGCGGCGGCGGCGGCGCGGGGGGACGGGCGCGCGGCAGATGGGCTGCGCCCGGGGGGGGCCCTCGGCGGCGGCGCGAGGCCGCGGCGGGGGACGGCCGGTGCAGCATGACAGCGGCGGCTCCGGGTAAGGCCGGCGGCGGCGCGGGGTGCCAGGGCGGGCCGCGAGCGTCCTGCGGAGCTTCGCCCGGGGCCGCCCGCGGAATGCGGGGGCCGTGCGTGCGGCGCCCCGTCTCCTCCCGGCGCCGCGGCGGGAGGGTGCGGGGAGGTGGGAGGGGATCCCGCCGGGCCGGGGGTGCCGCGCGGGGCGTGCGGCCGCGGGGTGGGCCCGGCTGGCCCGGTCGCGGCGATGTCTGCGGCTCTGGGGTTGCTCTCCCGTCAGTGACACCTGTGTTACCGGGAGGCCTCCGCGTCGCCTGTAAATGGAGACCGGTGCCCTGCGGGAGGGAACTGCTGGCGTGGCTGCGAGCCGCAGAGCTCCTCTCGGCTCTGAAGTTATGTCGGCGCCGACACCGGCCATAAAGGCTTTCGTGGCGTGTGTTGCCCATCTTCGAACAATGCAGCTTTCTGGGCTGTGCTTCTGCAGAGGAACGAGAGATCCCGGGCTATAAATAATTCTGCCTTTTTTTTTTTTTTTCCTTTTTTTAAAATGCTCTGTATTGGCAACATGTGTCCAATTGACCCCTTTAAATCCACCAGCTGAGTTTTTCCTGAGATCTCCAGCAAGCACACAGCGGTGTGTGATGCCACACTGAAGCTGGTCCCTGTGCTGGGTTGTCCCTTTGTCCCAGACTTGTACACCAGCCAGCCGAGGAAGTGCTCCGGTGTGGTGTCTGGCTGCTCCAGGCTTCCCTTCTCCAGTGGGGGATGCACTTAGCAGGAGTCCCCCCTTTTTGGACATTCAGACAGTTTTCAGATCCAGTTTTCACTAGTGCCAGAAATAAACTCTGTTTTAAATACAGTGATGTGTTTAATGTAGAAGGCTCAGGGAATTCAGACAGGAAGAGCCATGGCTTTGAAGTGAGCAATGCCTGCAGGAGATGGTGGGCCTCAGCCAGAGAGAGCGGGGCTATTTCTGCACTTGCAGCCCCAGAGGTGTCAGGGGGCTGGACCTTGTCTCTCCCTGCTTGGCTCCCTTTGATGGGGTGGGCACAAAATGCGTTAGGAGCGACCAGCGCGGTTATCTGTGTGGGGAGCTTGGCACATACTCCTGAAGGTTCATTGCCCCCATCTCCTCAGTGCCCCACCTGCCCAAATTTGACCAAATTTGACTCCTTGCAAAGACTGCGAGCTGGGAGTCCGCTTTTTGTTATCCTTCTGGGCACAGTTGGTGATGATGTGCAGCACAGGGAACTGGGGGGCCGAAGATCAGGGTGAGCTTTGCTGAGCAACTTTGAGGCGA
The DNA here is from genome assembly GCA_020800305.1 of Porphyrio hochstetteri. NCBI lineage: Eukaryota > Metazoa > Chordata > Aves > Gruiformes > Rallidae > Porphyrio > Porphyrio hochstetteri. The sequence goes on from CM036917.1 coordinate 23,207,603, forward strand.
TGTGAATCACCCCGGCGTGAGGAGGAGGATGATGACGGCCTGTTGAGAGGGCCGGGGGAGGCGGCAGGGCCGAAGCCAGACTACCTGCCTGAGGAGGAGAGGGAAGGGAATGCTGCGACAGGAAGGGAGGATGAGATGAGATGAGATCTTCTCCCCTGGCTCCTCCTCTTGTGTGAATCCACCTTCTCAGTGGCCGTCAGGCAGGGAGGAGGGGGCCCAGGCTCAGCTGTGAGGGGGCAGGAGCAGCCCGGGAGGAGGCCGCTGTGCTGAAGGCCCTGCTGCTGTGCTGAAGGCCCTGGGCGGGCAGTGGGCCCACCCGGTGCCCCGGTGGGGAAAGTGCCTGCCACAGCATGGGTGGAGGGCAGGAGGGGGGAGCACAGCGGGAGAGTGGGGCAGGGAACACAGTGGGGCACCTCACAGCAGGAGAGCGTGCCAGTGGGACTGGGGTATCCCCTGCACAGGAGCCAGTGCAGGGCCTGCTGGCAGGGAGGCACCAAGCATTTTCAAGCACCTTTGTCCCATTGCTCATGGAAGTGGGGCGTGTGGCTGTGGAAGAGCCTGGTCAGTCACAGGTTACCTGATGGCATGAGCAGAAAACAAAGTCAATTGTGCATCAGGGATGATGGGTTTTAGGCGTGGGATGGGGGCTGGTGGGTCGTGAAGGCCGCCATGACTGGTTATGTGCATGGAGGGGAAGGATTGCCCCAAGCCTGTTTTTTTTCCTTGGTTTTCTGAGGTGAGCATAGGAGCTGCCTGCGGTGAGCACGGGACTGGGCAGAGGAGCTGGTGGCAGGCACCAACTTGGTTTGGGGGGGAGCTGGTGTCTTGAGAGGGGGGGCTGCAGGCAGCTGGCTCTGTGCTGCAGAGGAGTTCACGCTCTGAACTGAGACCTGCATGGATGGCATTTCTTCACCGAGTGACTCTGGGTAACTAAAAGTAAGTCTCAGAAGCTCTTGTGAGCCCTGAGGTCCTGTTACAGGATTAAGTTTCCAGCCTCACAGACCACTGCTTGCAGCAGCAACAGTTCAGGAGGCAGCTCTGGCAGCAGTGCAGCAGGAGGCAATTCCCCCGGGTGATCTGCTTTGGTTGCCACAGGCCCTGTGCTTGGGCCTTGCCCTCCTCAGGGCTTTAGCATGAGCTTGCCAGCTTCTTGCAGGGAATGTCTGACAGGGGCTTTGTGCTCTCTACGCTGAAAGCCCAGTGAGACTGTGTAGGGACATCCCACAGGAGTCAGTGAACATTTTCCTGCTGACTTCCTCCTGAAGAGGATGTCACTTCTCTAAGTAGAGTATTCACTGTGCAGTTTCTCTAAGGATATGACCCAAACTCAGTATTTAAAAGTGTGTGGAAGTTGGAGTCCAAATTATCCAGCGTGTCCTGAGCGAGCTCATGAGGTCTGGAAGAAATTGGCAAAGGAATTTATCTTCCTCCACCTCTCTTACTTCTTTGCACCTTCCATGCATACAGTTACAGGGATAGATGAGAGAGATTCAGCTCTGAAACAAACCCAGCTCCTGTGTTAGCCATCTCCTGGCCTGGCAGTATTTGCTCCTGGAGGAGAGCTGTTTTATGGGGATAGCCCTATTTCGGGTCCTGCTTCCTCTGTCTAGAAGCTTGCTTCTCTTTTCCTTTTAATACATTAATTGTGATTGTGGATCCAAGTGTTCCTGGAGCTGCCAGTGTTCTGGGATCAAAACCAGCCAGGAAGCTGGAGGTTTTTCAGATCTGCCTTCAACTCCTCCTTCATTTTAGCCATGTCTGCACAGAGCTGGTCACAGGGGAGAGAGATGTTGCCAGATTTGGCTTCTGCTTCTGTTCTGGTTGGACTCTGTGACTTTGGGACATTAACACTGCTGTCAGTTTGGGCCTCGCTGGTTTGAGTACTGATTTCTGTTCCTTGCTTGTGCTACACAGCAGGCAGGCAGGATCCCCGTGATCTTCTCTTTCATTACCTGCCTCAGATCCTGCAAAAGGTGCTGGAAGTTTTTCTCCCAGGAACTTCATGGGCAGGGGGAACAGAGTGAATGGGTGGAAAGGGCAGCAGTGGGAAGGGGAGAGAAAAACATGAATTAGCTTTCACCTGCAAAAATAAACCTTTCTGCTTACCAGTACTCCTTGTGTTTAGCTAGCATTTTCCTCCTGCAGCTCTGTTTAGCTTTTTACCTTTTTACCTTTCAGACACAAATAGTTGAGCTTATGTATCTTCTGCTGCTTCTGTGTTTACTTTGATTTGCGTGATACATGAAGAATGGCATTAGGCTGAGTGGTAATTGGTAGGTCTGGGTCAGCACAAGTGGAGATGCTGATGTGAAAGTCTTGTCTCAGACCTGCTGTCGCTGGTGTCTCCTGCTCCGAGCAGTAATTCTGTAATGGAAAAATACGACAGAACGATCTGTGGTTTGCTCGTGGCTTGTCTCGGTGCTTCCAGTTTTGAGATCTTTCCAGGTGAATGTCAGCAGCTGTGGCTTGTGTGCAGCTGACAGCAATATAGGTTGTGCTCTGTTTGGGATAGCAGAGGGGCTTTTCACGTTTAATTGGACAAGTGCAATTTAGCTCTGGCAGTGCCCTGTTTATGAGTTGGCCTGCTGGGTGTCCTGAGACAGGAGCTTGGGCTGCAAGATGGCCCTCACCTCCTCAACCAGGAGGTATGGGACATGTCAGGTGAGTACCCCATGCTCTGGGTTAGCAGCATGGCATCCATCCAGTCCCAATGTTGGTCATCCAAGAAGCCTGTGATCTTGTGGATGCAGTCTCATGTCCCCAGCTACTGGAGCTCTTGACCCCAGGAAGACCTGGGTGTGGGACAGGCGGGCCTACAAGTGCTCCAGGTCTGGCTCCTGGGTTGGGAGGATCTTCTTGTCAGTGTATGCCACCAGCCCTACCTGCAAGTCTGGCTCTGGGAGCACTGGGCTAGGTGCACCTCTGGGCACTCCGATGTCCAGTCTTGTATCTTCCCTTCGAGAACCAGACTTAGAAATCATGTCTTTCTTGAAACAGGGGCGTGTCCTGCTCAGTTGAGAAAGTGCTGCTATAAACAGATGTTATGTGTTGGTTTGTCTTACTCTAATGACTTATCATGACTATGTGCATTAAGTATTGAAGAATAAAACAGTGGTGTTATATATTTAATGGGCTCATTTCCCAACATTATTTTTTATTGTTTGTTGCTTATCTAGTAGTGTATGACAGATGCAACTGACTCTTGACTGATCCAGAGCAAAGCATTTCTTTGCCTTGGAGTAGTTTGCACAGCTTCCATGTGGCAGTGCTGGGTTTGGGGCTCCCTGTGTACTACAGGTACAGGATGCCCCAGTACAGCACTGTGTGAGGCTTGCAAAGAAGAGAAATTCCAAAGTTAAGGTTGGATGCACCTCCTTTCCTCTGTCTGCTTGTGTTACTGCCATCAGATGTAAATGAAGGCAATTTGGATCCCAAAACTCATGTTCAGGGAATCTTTGGGAAAGTTTTACATGTTTCTTCATAATCCTAAGGGCAAAAGTATGCTATCTCAAAGAAATGGAAACGAAGATTCTGATATGACCCCTTGACTTCTGAAAGTGACACCTTGCACATGGACCAGCGATAGCTGTGCTTTGACCCAACCCGTGTGCTTGGCTTTTCCACAGGCCAGCATACTGCAGCATCATTTCTGACCAGCCTTAGATCCCCTGGCAGCCTGAAACAAACCCTGGTTTCAACGTCACAGTACAGCACAGACTCCAGAGCTGGCCCATTCTCATTGTCTTCATAATCCTCAAGTGTTGAAAGTGCTCTGGCAGGCTCCCCATTGCTTTGCAGGGTGCATGTACCATTGGCTGCGTGTACCTACAGGCAGTACCACAACTGTTTCTTGCCATGTCACCTGAGCCTGCCCGTGTCTCTGGACAGTGCTGTTGAAGGGGCAGCAGCTGTGTGACTCCCCCCAGTCCCTGTCCTTTGCTGGCATAAATAAATTGCCATTTGCTGTATTTGGGAAGGGCACTGGAAAGTACTTCTGTGTGTCTGTTGAGGGGAGTGAAAGGCCTAATGTCTTCCATTTTCTGTCTCCTCCTCTATTACCTGTTGTGAAGGAGAAAATCCTCCAGATCAGAAATTTTCCAGGAGCTTCCCTGCAGAGAATTTTGATTCAACCTGCAGTGCCCAGATGCCAGCTTGTATTTATCAGGTGCACCCAGCCACTCCCCAGATGAAACATGGGGCTGCTGGTGCATGGTAAACCTGAGAGGGAAGAGTAGAAGTCATGCAATTAAAATCTTGGGCATTTGCTAAAACTGTTTTTAATGTCGCCTGCCCTCATAAGCAGAAGATTGTGGACTTGGATTTGAGATGCTCTTGAAGTGTCACCAGAAAAGCTGTCAAATGTGTACATGCAGAAATGGAGGCTTGGAAAATGCCTTTAATTGTGATTCCACTCTGCACAACACAGATTGTCATGCTTTGAGCTCAGGTTTGTTTGTATCAGGGACAGACATTGATACCGCAGCTCCTGTTGGGGCATGAATATTTCAGCAACTGAAATGATGCCTGCCTGCTCCAGAAAAGAGCTGCTTACCTCCTTGTTTGATCTTTCTAGTGAGCCTAGCCAGCTCAGGTTGGAATCCTGGTTATTTCTTTCCTATAGATGTGGTCTCTGTTAGCTGTGCTATGCTACAACTCTCTTCATTCCAGAGGCTGTGGGAACTCCAGTTGGGAAGAGGGGAGATTTCTAGCAAGAAAAAAGACTAAACCAGCCAGAGTTTACTCTCTGGTTTGTGTCTTTTTGATGAATCACCCCGCTCTTCATAGGATGCGTACTGCAGAAAGAGGTGGGTTGATATTTGGAAGTACCTAGAGTTGCAGGTTGTGGGGACAGTCTTTCATTTCTGCCTCACATCCTGCCCAGCACCTTCTTTCCATGCTCTCATTCTCTTTCCACTTCTTGCACACAGGGGGTGTGTGTGTTTGTGCAGAATCCTCTTCTCTAGTGGCGTTAATGAACTAAATTTTTCAGAAGGAATAAGCTGAGTGGAGCCTTACACTTCTCTGCAGTGTATTGACAGTTCACGCACAGAGATTGTCCCGGACCCTTCTTTTTGAAAGCTACAGTGACATTGAAACACTGGATCTCCTGGTATCGTGTGTTTCTCAAGCAAAATGTCTCCAAAGCATCTAATTAGGGGGCACTTCTTACAGCTTCAATCTGTAATGCAGACAGTGAGAGCTTTTGAGCAGCTTGCTTTTCAGGGCATGCCATGTCTTTCTGTATGGTCTGTAGGGCACTCTGGACATTCAGTGAAGGCCAGGCTTCTTCACGTAATAAGGAAAAGCAATAGGAGTCTGGGTATGATGTAGTTTTACAGTTCCAAGTCCTTGGTGTGATAAGATCTCTTTCCTCCTATGTAGTGAGCAACAGCATGTGGATGAAGCTTCCAGGCCCACAGATGATGGCAAGAGATCAATCCCCTGATTCTTGAATATTTTTTAAATTATTTTTTGTTGTTGAGCTGTATTTCATGTGTTTGCATTGCTGATCCCAGCAGAATGGTAGAGCTTGGCCTCAGGGGTACAGCTGGGTGTGTGATCCTCTGAGGAATACATCTACTGCAGTGGTCATCCTGAGTGTAGTTGCTCGCATACCAGAAGAGAAATTGCACACTGGAGTTGTGGCTGTGTATGTGCCCAGGAAGCAGTCTGGTAAGTGTAATCCCAGAGTCACAGTAGGACTTTTTGGGCAAGGAGAGGTAAAGCTTGTGCTCTTGCATATTCCAAACAGCCTCTGAAGAATAAGCTCTCATTAGAGTGATGGCTTTTATTGTTGGGGTCATTAGGCAAAGGATGCTTTGCACTGGTTTGTCCTGCAGCGTTAGTGAGACACTACTTTGTGATCCATGGAGCTGGCCATGTCTGACCGATGGTGTCCCCCTTGTCACAGAATGGGTGGCTAAGGCTGGCCCAAGATACCTCCCGATGTGCTCAGTTTGAATTTTTAACACTGGTGTCAGGAGGCAGTGAGCAGTAGGTTTATGCTTCAAGGGTTTTTCTGCACTCTGAGGATCTTGAAGCATATTTTCTGTGAAAACTGTTTTAAAGGTTTACAATAAATGGCTAAAAGTCAGGCCTGGAAGAAAAGCAGAGATGTGTTAAGGCAGGGTCTGACTGCTCCAGGAGGCTGAATGCCAAGTTGACTTGTGTTGGACACTCTGGAAACACAGGGATGAAGTCACATGTCCAAGGTCATCAGTAGGGTGCTGGCAGAGCAGTGGAAGATACCAGTTAGAAGCAAACATGATTGAATTTTGGTGTCCTGAACAACCTGTGGGGAACAGTGGCCAGGGACCTTGCAAACCTCTAGGCCAGTAGGTGTCTGTATGACAGAATTTAGGTCCATGATGACTAACAAGGACAGTTTCCAGTAGAATGTTACTTCCTGTCTCCTTTTTCAAAGCAGACCTGTGATGCTTCCGTCCAGCAGTGCTAGGGAGAGGAGAGCCCCAGCACACTGAGGCTGCAAGGCCTGTTCAAAACCCATACTCCAAAGAAAGGACGTGTTGGATGAAGAATTGCTCTTTGCGCTGTCTTAGGTGTTAAACACATCTGATACAAGGAGCTTGTGAAAGGGTCTGGATTCAGGATGTGCTTGTACACAGCAGAAATGTCTGTCTGGTGACTGTTTTGAGCAGAAAGACAAGCTCCCCCTGGCCCCATTCTCTGCCCAGCCACCTTTGTGGGCCAGTTCCTGAGCTGAGAGGTGTAAGGTAGCCACTATGGGTTACACAGGTAGCCAGGTAACACAGTGGGATTTGTAATGGAGAATGGAGGGGCTCTCTGGGGCTTTAAAGGCTTTTTAGACACTTTGCATTGCACTTGTACGTGCTTGGGAGGGGTGTCCTTGTATGTTTATATACCCTATGGAAACATATTTTGAGTTGCTCTGTGTGTTGTCTGAATTTAGAAAAGGAGTGATTTGGAGAAAGAATCCTCCAGGAAATGTTGTTTTTTGCAAGCACGGGCCTCTTGACTGTGAGTTGGGGGGGAGGAAGGAGTGGGAATGAGGGGGAGGTTCACTGAGGTTTATCTTCTTTTCTTGTAGCATTTTGGGAAAACTCCAGCCAAGGCCCACATTCATATGAATCAGCCTCCCTTTTTGCCATAAGTAATTGGCAGCTCTAGCTGCAATGCAGTTTCAATGTATGGCTAAAACACTTTTTTGTGGTTAATTGAGAAGAAATATTGCAGTAGATGCCTGATGTTGAGTTGGCCTTTGTATGGAGTCTTTGAGCTCGTAGGGAGATATTGTAGACTGCTTCTTGAGAGGTTGGAATTTGCAGCAAATTATATTCCGTGCTGCAGTCTGAAGGCTGTCATTGCTGTTCATCTGCTGTAGAAAATACATCCCTTGTTGCACACAAGTGTAGAGGGCACTAAGCTGGCACATGGCACTATTGCTTAGTGCAGGGTTTCCTTAGAAGAATCTCATTTTGTAACAACTTCAACAGAATATTCATGTTCTTAGATGAGTGACTTTTCCTGTGCTGACAAATAAAGCGTTTTGGCCTTCTTGTATTCCAAAATTCACTTGTTTTCTAAAGCATCTGGTGCCAATTCAGACTTAGAGCTCTCTGTGTCTGCTGTAGGATTTCCACTGGGCTCGGAAAACTTCCCAGACAAGCTCAGCATTCACTGCTGGAAGTATCTGGAGAGACTGGAGGGCTTTCTTGTCCTGGAAACAGGACATGCAGCAGTTGCCCTTGGCGGTTTAAGACTTGCCAAATACCTTGTATTTCTTATTAGAAGCCTAGCTTTGCATGGAAGAACTGTATTACTTTCACAGCTGTAGTATCTGTTGGTAAATATTTGCTTTAATAACATACGCTTCACTTCAGCAGAATAACAAGAGTGAGGGGTGAAATGGTGTGCTGTACTGGGGCAGTGACATTGCTGTTCTCTTACAGTGCTTTAAATGGTCCCTGCTGTACCTGTTATTTCCATAGGATTTGAAAATGCGTTAGAAACAAGTCCCTTTGAGGAACCTGTAGTCATAAATATGATTAACTCAGCCTTGGTGGTTTATTCGTGGCCAGGGCTTGGCTAAATGCTGTCTAAACAGAGAAAAAAGCCAGGCCCAGAGTTACTTTTCATGGGATTGCTTCACATACAGGTGGCCTTCTCCCCCAAGTTGTTCTATGAGGGAAGAAGACATTCGAAGAAAGTACATGGAGGGCAGATAAAACAGTTGCCCCAGTAGTGTTTTGCACCTGAAATGAAGCACGCACAGAAGTGGCTGGTTTTTCCCTGTGTCTCTGTTGGGGGTGGAGGTGGCTCTTGGATGTTTGAAGATGCAAACACATAGAAAAACAGAATAGCATCTTCTTTCCATGCATACTTAGCTGCTTGTTTGCTTCAGTGTGTTGTGTGCATCTGGAGAGAGATTATATCCAGGCCAGTTGGGCTGAAGTTTGATCTTTCTCCACTTCACTGGATAAGTTTTTTATGTTTTCTTCTGCATAACTTTAAATGGACATAGTTTTACCCTGTTCTGGAAAGGAGCTGGTATTTCTACAACTCATCCTGCCATGCAAGTAACCTTTTTCTCTTCTGAACAAGGTCGTTACATCACAATGCAGTAATCCTCTGCCTGTGGGATAAACCATCTCTGTCTACTGCTCTTATCTGTGTTTGTTCTTTCTTAAAGTGAGCAGGACTGGAGGAGAAATGGGGGGAGAGCAACAGTTTTGAATCTGGCCTCTTAAAACTATGTTTAGAGAGAATAATGCATGGGTTGCGAGATGCAAAGGGCTATTGTCTCATAGAACTATTGCTTTGATACTTTATCCACAAAGAGAAGCTCTGGAGTCTCAAGTCAGAAGAGCCTGGGGATGAAATTACACCTTTGCCAAGCTCTGACAGGTTAAACTTTACAGAGGTGCAGGTACCAAATTATCCACAGACTGAATTGCAAAGGAGGGCTCAAAAATGGGCTTTGAAAACCTGCCGGGGAGATCGAGTGGATAAAAATAGTTCTTGTATCCCTCTTTTTGTCTGTAGAGCTAAAAGCCATCTACAAAGGAAGCACAGCATCATTATCTCAGTCTCTTCCTGGTACAGAGGAACCTGAGGGAAGGAGCAGGGCCATGGTAGGTGGAAGGGGTCAGCACAGTGTGGGTAGAAGGGCACTGCCGTGTTGCTGCCTGTCCCATTGCCTGGCCAGTAGACTAAGTTGCCTCCTGGCTTATTGCAGTTTCTAATTTGTCTTGGATGGGTCCGTGTACTTTTTCCTGAGTCGGTTTATGCCACAGCATATCACTCGTGGCCAGCCCCTGGGGTGTGCCTGATGAAGTATGGTTCATAACTATTTTTGATTCATTTATAAAGGGATTAGGTGACAAGGTTGCCTGGACAGCAGGTACTGTACTTGGTGACCCAGCTGGTCTCTCCCAGTCCCATGTTACTGTGTAACCTGAGGTGATGCCATCTAAGCTGCATCAAGATGTCAGTGATGTAATTTCAAACTGTCTGTCCTGGGTGCCAGTGAAGTCAGGGAGGCTGCACGTGTGTGAGATAGGATTGGCTTTGATCCTGTCTGTTTTGCCCAAATAACAAGTAGCGGGTAGGCAGGGTCTGTTGCAAAATGAAAATGGTTAACTCAGCAGCGGAGGTAGAGCAGATGCATTAGTGGTTGATGCCATCTTTCACCTGCCCTGAGAGGAAATAGCCCATCGTACTTTACTGTGCAGCTCTGAGGTCTGTTGCAGATTAAGACAAATAACTAAGTTGAGTCATCAGGTTGTGTCTCAACAAACTACTTTAAAAAGATGTCAGGCCCTTACTGTGGGTGGATGTCAAAGTGTCAAAGCTATCAAAGAAACACATCTAGAATCACGTGAAGGTTTCACTGCTACTGCCATGCCATACTTTATAGCTGCTCAGAGCATTGCAGTGATAGAGCACGTGTCCTGCAAACTGGAAGTGATAGACTCCTGTAGCTGTCAGCAGGACAGGACTATGATGGACGCCTTGCAGGGCATGCTGTTGTGGCTACGGTTCTGCGCTCACCTGCCTTTACAACTACCAAAACAGATGTGCATCAAGATGCTTGGAGTGCAAGCAGAGGAGCTCAGATCAGACTGTGCCCATCTGTGGAGTCTTGGCTGTGGCTGTTCCAGCCAAAAGGGACTCCAGTAACAGCCACTGTATCCTCATGATAATGTTTCTGTGCTTTGTGCTTGTCCCTAATTGATTATATCCCCAAAACCAGGAGTCTTCTCACAGAGGTTGCGTTGCTGACAGCATCTTTGTGTTTCAGTGTACTGCTGCTGTTGGTCAGAATATGCTCTATGTCACTTGGTTCAATGTCAGTGTGGTTTAATGGAGGGGGGGGAGATTTCAAAATCAGATTAAATCATTTATGCTCTTTTATCCTTGCCTGTTGCTAGAAGGTTTCTAGCAAATGGGTTTGTATTACTTTGTTTGCATTATTGGTTTGCTTCTGTTCAACTCTGGTGAAATCTTTGGACCCAGATTCTGAGGGGATGACCACGTTGTAGGAAAATCATGTTCACAGCAGAACTTCCCTGCCATTAGCTTTGACTTGTCTCCTGGGCTAAATTTCAGAGCAGCATCGATTTTTGTTTCTTCACGTAACTTGTGTTTTGCTGAGTTATAGCTGACAGCAGCTTTTCCCCGTCCTTAAGGGGTCATTCTGCACATGTGTGTGTGTTTGAAAACTGCAGAATTACATTCTAAAAAGCAAGTCCTCTAAACATGCTTAGCTGAGTGTAATACCTTTCACTTTGCACTTAGTTTTAAAGCCAAGTGTCATAAAAACAACTTTCAGTGCTTTGATGTGGGCTCATGATTTTCTCATTGATGCTATTAATATTGCATGCCCACTTGCTCCATGGTGGGTGTCAGCGCTCGCTAACAGCAGCCATCTGTGAGCAAGGAGCTGCTTCCTGGCATGGAGTAAAATTTAGGCCAGCTGTGGATGCTGGAACCACATCTTAGAGAATGTCCCTCCGGGCTCTCCCTTCCCTGTGCTTTTCCTAAGACTGCACTGAGCCGAATTTCTGGTACACAGGATCTTACAGCCTGTGGAACCACATTTCTGTATATTAATGTCTCACACTTGAAGATAGAAGGTAGGGCCTGAATTATTACCTGACTGGGCAGAGGCCATTGTTGTTCCAGAAAGCTGATGTCCCTCAGTGCAGGGAACTCACCTGTTTACATCCATTTAGCTGTGAGGTAGTTACCGAAAAATGATGCTCTTGTTCATTTGGGCAATACTTGAAACTTGGTGTCTAGTGAACTGGTGAAACAAGTGAAAATGCAATGGCAGCTCTGGCCTGATAGTTTGGGGGAAGCCAGTTTTCTTGTAGTTATTTCCCTATGATGTTGGAAAAACCTTATCACTCTGCCCTTTAGCTTTAATTCTGGGAAATGTATCTGGGTTAGAATTGAGAGAGCAGGGGGGAAAACAAACAAGCTCCAAACAGCATCCTAGGTAAGTCCTACATGCAGAGGATGTGTGGCTTGCCACATGTTGAATTGTTTTGCAGTCAACCTTCTGGGATCTGAATGGATTTTCAGACCTGTGTCAGAACTCAGCAGTGAGATTACTTGCAGCAAAAAATAATCTGTCAGTACTGTTCTCTTGGTCTGTATTAACTGTCTCACTAAGGGTTTCATGACATACCTGCCATCCCAGAGGCCAGTCCTTAAAAGAAATCATGGCCTTTGACCAAATCCTGCCTTCAGTTATGTGGTCTGACCTCAAGTTTTCATTTAATTTACGGAATTGAGGTCTATAAAATAGCTGTGTTTAATAACCATCAGTTCTCCTCTTGATGGGACACCTAAGTAGCTTTTGCAACAGGAACATGACCTCAGGACTTCTCAGCACGTGTTCATTCTTTCTGTACTCCCTTTCAAAGTCTTTTTGCTGTCACAAGATTTCCTTTTCCGGACAGGCATTTTGCAGGGCTTCTACCCTGGAGGTGCTTCTCTAGAGACAGGGACAGTTCTGCTGTCCAGGTGGCCTTTACAAGAATGGGAACCTCTTTCTTTGAGGGTGAACAAACCTTGTGCAAAGACTTAGGAAGTGATGCACCTACATTTACACAGTCTGGAGTATCAGCTTGTCAGACCAGGATCATATGTTGTGCTTTATGATGTAATGATGCCCCTGGATGTGAATCAGATCAAGGCACTCTTCCAGCTTGCAGCAGCTGAAGTTGTTAGCACTGATGATAATTACTAAAAGATTTTAATGATCTACCTGGATAATCATGGCTGAGTTCTGTTAGTAACAGTGAACATTCACCTGATAAAGGCCTCAGCTTTCAACTGGTGTGAAACTTTGCTGAGCTGGGAACTGTACAAGCCCAGAAAACTGGCACAGAATCTGCCTTAGTAGCTGGTCACATACTGGGCACATGTAAATGTTGTGTAGGATCAGAAGAGTTATTAGGGTAGAATGGTGTTTATGCTTTTCTTTCTCAGACTTCTCTGTTGCAGAAATCAGTGGAACTAGTCAAAGGGGCAGAGATACCTTCTTCATCAGCTCACAAGTCATCACAAATTTGTATTATCCAATAGGAATCCTGTTTGGACTCAAAGGAGTGCAGGCCCAGATCCTTCAGCAGGTCCCGTGTTTTCCGCTGCAAATACCAGAACCACAGTTTAACCCTCACTGTGGTGATCTCTGGGCAGAGCCCAAGACCTGAACAAGCTGTGGTCGGTACCAGTAGCTGTCTGTGTCACATATGTAGGTTCTTTATTGAAGGTGTTGACTTTGGCCAGGCCCCTAAGGTAATGTGCAGAAATACGTGCTCCTGCCTGACAGGTGAGTAGAAGTATTTGCTTACTATTAAATATAGAAGGATGGTGAGACACATGGAACCAGATCTGGAGCCTCATGGGAGCTGAGCACTGCCACTGTGTGCACCTGAACCAGGCAGTCATTTCTCTGCTGCAGTACTGAATCCCATCATATTCTTTGAAGTTTTTTGGTCATGGTTGGCGAGAAATTTATGGATAAGATGTTCAGCACAGGAATTTTGGAGGTCCTGTTCTGAACAAAGGAGGTCCAGCTCCTTTGCTCCATGCAGGAATGGTATAGATTCAGATGGAGACCTTACACGAGAGGCAGAGGGGCTGTGCAGTGAGGTCTAGTAGTATTTTCTGCTCAGGCTGGCATTTCTTTCTGAATGAAGACTGAGATGGGCTTTTTTTGCCAAAGCGAACATAGAGGCTTTCTGTTTCATTGGTAGATGCTGTTTTATAAAATTCTTGATCGAAGAAAGAATTCTTCACTGTGAGAAGTGCTCATGCCAAATAAAACATGAGGTGATAGCTTGAAGTGAGTTGAATATTTGCAGGAGAAACACAAATGTTTTCTGTTTTCAATGTATGCCTCAATGCCACATCTTAGATTTTCCTTGATAGCATTTCTAATCTGCCAGCCTTTATCCATTCTCTACCAGTATTAGTTGCAGCTTAATGACATACAATTATATTGGTTCTTTATAACTCAACTTGCCAAGTTGTTTATGTCTTGGAAAGAAGGATGGAGAGGAGAATGTATTGCCTCTCAGTCTCTTGATGTTCTGCAACGCAAATGCATGTTTTGTCAAAGCCTTGGGGAAGGTGCATTATCTGAAATTGCACACCTGGAAATAGAGGTGCTGTGTGCTGCCTGCATGGGTAATCTAGCAGAGTCCTTTTAATACCATGTTACCCTGTATCCACAGAGTTTGGTAAAAAGGAGATTAGTGGGATAGCTGGATGATAAACAGTGATTTCTGATGTGTGCACATATGATACATGCACATAAAATGGATTTTTGACAGCTGTAAGTTATCAAAGCAGATGTTTTATTCATGAGGACAGATAGGTAGAGGTGTGTAATTTCTGGGGCAGCAGGACAACTGAAGTGTTCTATCCAGGGCATAAGGGGACACTGTAGATACGCAGATAACAGAGGGGAGATGTATTCCCCTCTCACTTCTCCATGGAAGTCAGTGTGGGCGGGCCACTTGCCAAGGCAGTTGCTGCTGGGAGGGTGCTGCATGTTCCCACTGGAAAAGCAAATCCAGGTACAGCTTCAAGAACTGCAAGCTTTGGCTGCCAAGTAGATGTTTCTTTGGTCTTTTTACTTACAGAGAAGTAATCTGTCCTGTCAGCCTGGGAGGAGGAAGTTCTGAGTTTGTCAGAAAAGTGGCAGCAGTTTAACTGATTGAGTTGTAAATCACCTGCTTGGTGCAGACACCCAGTTAACAGCCCCAAGTCTGCACTTCTGCTACTAAGCGAGCAATAATGCTGTTCCTTCTGTGCTTCATCCAGGGACACGTACTCCTGATGAAGCCTTCCAGAACAGTGGCATACCCCCATGAAAAGATTCTTTTTCAAGCCACTGACATGTAATTTGCTGAAAAATTCATGGCCAGCTTCAGTTGGAGACCTTGGCTATTGTAAGGAGCACAATCTATGCCTGTTGGATTGTGATGAGCCTTCAGGGAGGCAGAATCCGAAGTACGGGATCTGTCCCAGGTGACCTGTAACAAGTCAGTTTGAGAGCAGATGAGAACATCAGTTTCCTGGTGCTTCCTCCTATTATCCTCTGGCACAGGGAGGCAGGACAGGGAGAGCACCTCCGATTTTTGAATTTAATTTGGATATTGAAGGCTGCCTTTTAAAAAACCTTAGCTCCCCTTGAGAATAGAAAAAATTACAGGGATGTCAGTAAGAAGAATTAATAGAATTTTTGAAAGAAATTCATCAAGTGATGTTACTGAAGGGGCTCAGAAGCTGCAAACACACAGAGAGGATGTGGTCAGTGCATCTAGCGGAAGAGTGTTCAGTAAGTGATGTGACTGGGTGCAGCTGCCCCTACAGCGGTAGGCAAGTGATGAATGTCAGAACATTAAGGTTAACAGAGCAGAGGGTATGCACCTTTACCAGGACAGGACAGCTGGATGGCAGGCAAGATGTAGTGCTTCAAACCAGCTGATGGCTCGGGCAGAGGGATGATACAACTGACTTTTATTGTGGACTGGGCTGTTCTGGATGGTGGGTAGCTAACAAGTGCTGCAGTAGGCTAGGGCATAGGGTGATTTTGCTGTCGTCTTCAACTGGCAGTGATTGTTCTCTGGAGTACAGGACATGCTTTGTAAGATTTAATTCTGAATACAGATCTGATATATTAGATGCTGTGTGTACAGGGGGCAGAACTGAGCAGCTCCAGTTGTACTTGGCTGGAGAGCCTACAACTGCTAGTCGTGAATGCTAGGCAGTAAGAGGAGGAGTTTGGGCTCTTGGGTTGTGTACTAGGGACAGGTAGTTGCATGTCTGTTAATTTATCTCATTTTTACATCCACAGATGCATTAAGGCAGTGTGGAGAGGTAATTTAATCTCTGTGCATTGATTTCCTAGTTTGCAAGCTCTTTGCAGGCCGGTGTGGGTGTTCTGGCTGGTTCAGGTAAGCTCTGCTCAGCTTCTCATGCGAAGGGTGAGCTTTGTCTGGCACAGGCCATGTGCTGTGCCGTCTGCAGCGTCTGGCTTCAGTGCTCTTCTCGTTTGGGCTGAAAGGCTGAGACTTTTGGCAGTGGAAAGCCCAGGATTCTGGCCCTGGCACTGCGGAGAAGTGTGTGTGATTTGTCTAATAAGAATTAGCTGGTCAGGCCAGAAGTGCTTTGAGATTATCAGAGCTAGAGATGGGGGTTACTGAAATGTACCTGCGTGGTGTCAAGGGCTTTGGTTAATTGTTGCTGGTGAAGGGCTTTGTAAACCTGAGATAAGTACTCTACAGATGCACAAAGTGTTACCCTTCTGTATAAATATTTTCTAGATAAGAGAAGAAAAATATTTTAAAACACAAAGTAATAACAAGATCTGTAAAGTTGCCTTTATTTAGGAGCTGTTGCAGACTGAATTGAATCTGAAGATAATGAAATAGTAATAAACTATGATGTGATGGCCCACATTTTCCAAGGGAGGCTCAGTCAAGTGTGCAACATTCTGTGTCAGCCCGAATTAAACTCGCAGGTCCCAGGATGAAATGGAGAAGTGTGCCCACTGGTACAGAAGGACGTTCATATGCCTGGTGTGCACAGAGAACAATACAGGGCTGGCCATTTTGAGACACGGGCTCTGCCTTCACACTTTCTTTCTTCCCAGGGTTTGTGTGTTTATGAGCTGGTGTCCTGGCGTTTGGCCCGCATGGCAGGCAGCCTGGGTTTTGGCATGCTGAGCCTTGGATATGCCCTTGACTTCAGGGAGCAGAGGGACCTTAGTCCTTTGCAGGATTGGGCCAAGTGCAAGCAGCCAGGGCACTTTCCTCACAAAGGCAAGGAAGCTGAATTCATTTAGTTCTTAAAGGAGTGTTTAGCTCCTCAGATTGGAAGGGCCCATAGAAACCTGATCCAGCATTACTGGAGTCTATTCGGTGACTACAGTAGGAATTGAATGAGACTCTAAATGTGTTAAAGTCTTTGCACTTTTAGCTGTAATGATGATGCTGATAAGCAGAATTGAATTAAAGATAATAGAGGAAAGAACTGTCTTCCCTGTAGTGTTATCTGGTTTCTCTTGATAGAAATGTCTGCATCTAGATTATTTTAGGTTTGTTTTGTTTCCCTATGGTATCATACTCTCTTTAATAAATAATTTGTGGTTCTTTGTGACAATTTTCTTTACTCCTGAAGAGAGGAGATCCAGTTTCGTATCCCTTCTGGCTTTGAGGTGTGTAGTTGCAAACAGCTTCTACTATCTCATCTCATCTTAACATTTCCTCCTGTTTATGGTTGTGTCTGCACCTTGGGAAGAGTTTGCTTAATGCAAGGTAAGTATTTTTTTTTCTCTGGTACACAAAGGCTTTAGTGTCTTATTTCGTTTTCTATAGCAAGTAAGAGCTGTCTGAGCTGCAAGAAATGATTAATTTTGCAGAATGACATCTCTTAAAAGTGTGATGATGCTTTTGTTCAAGTATAGAGACTAAACAAACAAGATGGGTGGTGCCTTTTGGTAGAGGCTGCTCTTAAGTTTTCTTCTGAAGACTACCAAAAGTGGGGAAAACCCTGATTTTCACACTGGTAGATCGATCTTTTGACTAGTTTTCCACTGTAGCTTTCTCCCAGCCTGGGATAGTGTGTCTCAGTGGTGGGGTGGATCCTTGAGCTGCCAAGCAGCACTAACAGAGATTGGGGCAGAAGCAGAGATTGTTTTTGTTGCCATAACTTGTTTCTTTTGGGATGGTGGCATGCTGATGAGAATGACTGGCAATGGTGAATGTTAGCAAGAGAAGTTCTGAGGACATTGCTGGCTGGTATGTCACAACATGTAGTCTTGCAAAGAGAAGGCTGTATTTTTTTTCTCGTGATCTGGCCCATCAAGGAGCCAGCATTACATTACTGTCTGCAGCACTCTGAAGAGTTGGGTAATGATTCGGTGTGTTAATCTGCCGTCTTGTGCTGAGACATCCACATTGCTGCCTCCTTTTCCATGTGTGTTTGCTGCCATTAGTGACCAGCTGGGAAGTGCTGTACGCTGATACACTCTCAAGAACATGGACAGTTACCTCTTAGATGTACTCCACTGGGTTGTTTCCATGGTCCTTTCTCCTAGCTACTGACTCACAGAATCAGAAGGTTGGAAAAGACCTTTAAGATCATCAAGTCCAACCATTCTCATCCTAAACTAAACCATATCCCTAAGTACTTCATCTACCCTTTTTTTGAACACATCCAGGGAAGGTGACTCAACCCCCTCCCTGGGCAGCCTGTTCTAGGCCCTGACAACTCTTTCAGTAAAAAATTTTTCTCTAACATCCAATCTAAACCTGCCCTGGCCCAGCTTCATGCCATTCCCCCTTGTCCTATCGCCTGTCACCTGGCTGAAGAGACCATCACCTATCTCTCTATAACCTCCCTTCGGATAGTTGTAGGTGGTGATAAGGTCTCCCCTCAGCCTCCTCTTCTCCAGGCTGAACACCCCCAGCTCCCTCAGCCGCTCCTCATAGGATGTGCCCTCCAGCCCCTTCCCCAGCCTGGTTGCTCTTCTCTGGACTTGCTCCAGGACCTCCATGTCCTTCTTGTGGTGAGGAGCCCAGAACTGGACACAGTACTCGAGGTGTGGCCTCACCAATGCCGAGTACAATGCCGACTCAATCAGTAGTGAGTTTGTGGATGGAAACATCATATCCAGGGAGCTGGTGACTTCTTTTCTGTCTGAGCAAATGTACTTTGTGACCTGTTGGGCATCAGCTGGCCAACGGGGTGGGTTACTCGTTTCTGTACTGAGGCATCTGAGCTGCTGTGTAGGACTTCAGCACCTCAGTGCTGGGCAGGAAGAAGCTGGTGTCTGCCTCAGACTGTAAATTGGAGAGGAGCTTACAAGTCATACTAGTACTAGAGCAACTCCTTGTATGCCAGCTTCTCTGAGTAGCTTAGGAGGCAAGAATTGATCTAGGTCTCTGGCTCCATAGTGGGCAGCCAGGGCTGTGCTGCCTGTGTTCCTGGCTCCGGGCCCTGGCTGCCTCCAGCCCTGCTCTGCTTTTAGTGGAGATAGCAGGTTGAAGAGCAGCCCTTCCAGCTATGGTGGGACCCAGCATCTGGTTTTGCTCCCTGAGATGACCTTGACCCCCACCCTCTGCTGCCAAGGGCCCTGGAGCCCTAGGATGGACATTCTTGGTTCCTTAGCACCGCCTGTCACAGCTCGGCACATGCAAAGTGCTCATCGTGGCTTTTGCTGTAAGGATTTCTGTAAAGGCCCCAGGTAGATGCAGGGCCAGGAATTAACCTCACTAGGAGCAGGCTCACTCAGTGATGGCTCTCAGATCACGGTTGGTCTCCATGACCTATTAGTGTGCCTTGTAACTATCTTGTACTCTCTGGTTTGGCTTTTTTTCTGTTCTAGTTTCTTAATCAAAGCCTCTTGTCTTCTAAAGTCTTACAGGGACATATGTTTCAATAAAAATTACAATATTTCTTTATGAAGTGTTTATCAATTCATGTTTGTGTGGCCCTGCTGCCATGCAGTGGATGGTTCTGTTTGTCAGCTTCTGTCAGGCCAGTGATAGTGCCTCTGGTTTGGTGAGGTTTTTCTTACCAACGGCTTGTATTTGCCCAGTGGCCTAGGAACTTTTTTTTTTATTCTGTTCGAAATGTTTGGTGGCATTTCTCCAGTCTAAGATTGCCTCTTATCCTTGTAGCTGGGTGTACAATCCAGCTGGAATCAAATTCATCTTTGATTTAATGGCACAGCAGCAAGCATAGCTGTAGAATGGCTGGCAGCTTCTTTTGCAGAGCCTGACTGTTGAGTCTGTTCTGCTGCTGAGGTTGTACTGCAGAGATCCTTCTTTTCACAGGAGCATCCTCAGTCACTGCATTCACTCCGGTTATTGACTTTCTGGAGAAACTGCATCATAAAGGTATTTTATTTCCTATATGTGTTTACCTCACTGGTCTGAGCTGAGCGTTCTTCTTTTTGCGTATCTTTCTGTGCTGTGCTCTGGACCACAAAGCCTCCTTTTTGAGCCAGTTCATCTCTTCATGCTTCCTGGGATCCTTTAACTGCGTTCTTACTTGATGCGAACGCTCTCACTCTTGGGGCCTGTCAGTCTCTTCCATGCTCACTGGAGAGTTCCGATGGCCATGCTGTTTGCAGGCTCCCCTGTCATCAGTGTGTGTCTCAGGCCGTTACCCATCTTGCTAGGGAACCTCAAGGATCTCTAGAGTTACACGTAGGCATGGTGACCTGCAGCTCTGTAACCAAAGCATTCATTCTTTTCTCTGCTTCAGGATTCTGCCTAAACAGCAGTGCTTTTAGACAGGTTCATTTTGTCTGAGATCAGATCAACTCTTTCTGGGGTGTTTGTGTTTTTCAGCCACTGTCCCTGCAACAGTGTGTTCCTCGTTTCTCGCAGTTTTCTGACACTTAGTGAAATCATTTCATCTCCATTTTTCTTGTAATTTCTTCCCCAAGGACAAGTGAGTGTAAAGACTCTGTTCTTGCTTCTGTTGACCTTTTCTCCTAGTAATCCAGCATTTCCAGAAATTTGATGTTCCTCACTTTGCTTCTGTTCT
Organism: Porphyrio hochstetteri; assembly: GCA_020800305.1. Taxonomy (NCBI): domain Eukaryota; kingdom Metazoa; phylum Chordata; class Aves; order Gruiformes; family Rallidae; genus Porphyrio; species Porphyrio hochstetteri. The sequence continues at coordinate 23,227,664 of CM036917.1, forward strand.
TTTTGGTTTCTTGGAGGTATTTTGTGGGCCTTTAACTTCTTCTCTTCTTCACTTGCTATTGCATGTACTGTGTGCTGGCTAACAATGTGATTGCTGTCAGGTTTCTCACACTAAACTGCTCTTTATTAGGCTCTTTAAAGTCAGATAGATCTGGTGAAATAGAAGCAACCTCCCATCTGTGTTAACAGCAGGGGAGAGAGCAGAGTTCCTCACAGAGCAAGAACAGACACAGACAGTGAGTAACTTGTCTGAGGTTATTTGTGAAGTCTGTGGCAGGTGTCCCACGCTTGTACCCTCAGCACGTGACTGCCTCTCGTTATGTCCTGCAAGGATACCACACAGCAGGCAGAGTCCTGCTCCCATCCCCTGGTGAAGACCAGCTTCAGGCACTGGCTTGCAGAGCTGGGAGGATGCTGAGCCTGGAGGCTGGTGATGTGGTGCCAGCTCCCTGGTACCCCACCGTCTTCCCACATCTTCCTCCTGGGATGGGGCCTGGGAAGCTCACTCCGGACATGAACATCTTGTAGCCAGGTACCTGTCTGAGGTGGCAACTGTTGCCAGCTGAGCTGAGGAGTAGCAGTTTGCTGTTGTCTGCATCCACATGGAAATGCTCTTTACAGTTTCCAAAGTTAGCCAGAGTTTGGCAGTTCCAGGAGTGGGACATGGTGGGGCACAGGCCCTTTTAAGACTGCCAGAAGGGAATTGCAAGCTCTGCAGCTCTAGGCAAAGCGGATGTACTGTCTTGTGTCTTTCCAAGTTGGCTGGTCCTGAGCTGTCTCTGTTGGTGCTGCGTTTGCTCAGGCACAGCACTGTGTTGGTGCATCTGGACCCACCTCCTCGCTGTCATCTTCATGGCTTCACACAGGCTCTCCAGGCTGTGTGCCTGCCTGTGGATGTCTGCCTGGGGAGAGCAGTGCACCTCCGAGCCCTTGGCCCTTGTTTGAAGTGTCAGGAGGATAAAGACAGGTGGAGCAGCTGTTAAGATTTTCTTGGACATCTTGTGTCCTTGCATACTGCTTCTCTGTTGTCTTCTCCAGTTCTCAGCCTGCTTTGCTTCTTGTAGAATATGTAACAATGCAGCTGTCACTTTGTGCCTCAAAATCCTCAATTAATATACTTAAGTTTTCTTTTAAGGCCTGAAGTTGTTGTAAATAGAAAGTAGGGGGTGTCAAACAGTAGTAGGCTTCAGCCAGCAGTGGGGTAAATGTTGATGAGCTGTTTTAAGAACAAGTTTCTTTGCAAAGCTTTTATGACATACATCTGATGTGTGCCTGGCACAGGGCATCTATTTTGGGTCCTGTTGTTGTCCTCTTTCCTCTTCCCTTGCTTTATTGTTTGTTTACTTGTTTCTCTGCTTTTTGACGGTTCCTTATTTTGGTACTTTCTTTGACCTCATACAAGGATTGCATTAGTGTCAACTGCTGCTTTCTGAGTCTGTGCTTTCATAGGGATTTGCATTAGGACCTCAGGCTGCTTTAGAAACACCTACTGAGCAATGGACGGCACCACGCAGACTGGACAGAGACCTTCAGAGATGGGGGTACCTTGATGTGTTGGGAACAGACATGGCTTGGCTCTTGTCTGCTTGTATCAAGATCCTTTTGCATCAGCGACTTGCAAATGTGCTCTCAGGTTCTTCAGACAAGGCACCCGTGGTTGTGTGGTGAAGTGTTTTGTCCTCATTAAAACAGGAGTGAAACACAGAAGTGTGAGGTATCTACCAGCTGTTCTAACTAGCATCTGTAGCATGGTCACAGTTCTATTCCAAATCTCGGAGGGTCCCTGGTGGCTGAAGCACTCTCCTAGCGGTGCCTGAGGCTGGGATGTCCCTGCTCCTGGATGCCACCACCTTTTGGTAGATTGTTTTGTCCTCCACTGGGCCTGGTGTTCTTAGCCATGGTGGTTGCAGACGCTGTGTAGGAGGTTGTGGACAAGTGCAGAGGAAGTGGGAGTAGTTCCCTCAACCAACCCTTTATTTTTTCATTTGGGTGGTAAAAGGATGATGAACTGTTTCCCGGTTGTAATGTGAAGTGAGGCAAGAGGCATTGCTCTGAAGCAGATGATTTTAAAATATTTTTAAATTTTTTGTTGATCAATGAGGGGTTCATTGCTGAATCCCCGTTTCAGCTATTTAAAAACACCAGCTCATTGTGGTAGCTGAGAAAACAATGGAATAAGCACATGGATCTTGTTTTGCTTTCTGCAATAGATGTCACTTCTCTCCTGACCTATTTAAGAATAGCATGTGTATGTTTGCTCTCCTGGTCTTCCCACCATGCTGCTTTGAAGCCAGGGTCTAGCTGGCAACTGGAAAGAAGTGCATGCAGCGACTGCTCCATTTCCCCCTCTGACTGCTCCAGATCCACAATACCCCCAAGGCAGAGATGCCATTACGCATGATAAGATCACTAACGTAGCAGGTGAATATTGGATATATGAAGTTAGTCAGCTGTAAATAAAAGGGCTGGCAAAGAATAAAAGGCAAAACGTTGTCCCTGAGGAAGTAAATGGGGATATGAATGCCTTCCTGCCCTAGTGCTCTGAAGAGGTGGTGCAGAATCTTGAAAGCATCTGCCTCCCAGGTGAAAGGCATGTGGCAGCCTGGGCTGATTCACCCTTTCCTTACCTGGAGGTGGGAGCTGTGTCCTTCCGAACATACCAGAATGTCCTGGGAAGATCAGTACAGCAAATCTTGTCTCATGTTAATATATGTCTGCTTGATTTTTCCTGAGGTATTTCTCAGGTATAGGTGAAGTGTGTGTGATAGTCTGTGTAGCTTCACCTACACATCTTCACCAGTGAACATGAGAGAAGAGGTGAAATTCTCGTGCTCACTTGCAACAGTTGTGATCTTTGAACACAACAGTAGTAGGCTCCCCACCATGTAAATATGGGTGTTGTTCAAATACTGTCAGATTAATGTTTTCAGTGTCCAGGTTGCTGGATTTTTGCAAGCTCAGATTTGGGTTCTCTAGATTGCTTCGAGTCCTTGCCTTGCATTAATACAGTTGCGAGCCTGTGGTTAAGCCACTGCAGAGACATTGCTGTAAGGCCTCCCAGCATGAATGCTCTTTTGTACCAGAAAGACATCTGAAGGACATGGATCCTTCTACTCTGTACTCAGGTTGTCTGACAACCTGCAAGTAAACCCACAACATGGGTTACAGAGCCTTACTGTGGCCAAAGGATTACTGCTTGTCGGTTCAGTTGGGGTCGGTGACTGGTCCATTTTAATTGTCAGCTAGAAAGCATTTAAATCACTGTCAAGATGCCAGAAGGAAAGGGAGTGGGCAGACTTTGTTGCCACACTGAGGACTCAAGCCACAGCAGGTGGATTACTTGTAACTGACTCTCCATATGTAGCCTGCAGTAGGGGCTGCTTTCTCGTACCTGATCTTGGACACTGCTTCAGCACTGACTTCAAGTTGCTGACTCAACATAGAACTCAAACAATTTGTCTTGGCTATATTAAGGTCATGAAATCTTTATTCCTGCAGTTGTGAAGTTGGTGTCTCCAATAAGTAGCTTTTCTTGGTTTACATTTGACTCCATCTAGAGAACAAAAGTGAACCTGAGGCTTAAGGTCTGATCTAGGACTAATAAAGTCTATCTGGAGAATTATTTTCGTCAATCTACAATGGTTTAAGTCTGCCCTTTATTTCACACAGTTGCTTTCATGTGTAGACATGGGCAAGGGATGCAGTCCTGGAGAATGTGAGATATTTGGTAGGCACAGTTGATTTTGAGACATCTTTTTTGGCTTCATGGAGCCCTTCAGTTGTGTAAATAAAAAGCAAAGGAGGCAGTGGTAAGATTTTGGGGTTTCCTCTTGCCTGTGAATGCTTTGTCTAGGTATTTTTTCATTATTTCTTATCAGTCTCAGACACATTAAAAGAAAAAGCCCATTACATTAACAACAATAACAACAACAACAAAAAAGGACAAAAACTATGCTGTGGCCACTTGGAGACAGCTCTGGGAGCTTCCGCTTCATTTTGGTGTCCTTCGGTTCTTCCTCTCTTCGCATCTTCTGGATTGCCCATTGCTCTGGCAGCCTAAATGTGTCTCCAGATTCAGTGGCTTAGGGTGTGCACCCTTTTTGTTTCAAACCACAATTCAAAAAAACCCATAACAAAAATACCCACATAGCTTTCTGGGATTGGGTGTGAGTAGGTAGAGATACAGGTGGCTTTTCTCAAGGTAGCCAGGGGCTGGAAGCTCTCTGGTGGTTGGCTCTGGTTGGCAGAAGTGTCCTAGTGCCCCAGCTTGCTTTTCTGCATCACTGTGGTACGATGTGTCCATACCTTTGCCATAGGAACTTACATAATTTTTCATATAAAAAATAGTTCCCTGGAAGTGTGTTTCTTACTGGTTTAACATCCATATATACTGTCCATGTTTTTAGAATAATAATGACCAAGAGGCTGCCTGGCATAGGGTTACCAGAGGGGCTGTCCTGGCAGCCAGGCCTTGAACACACATTTTCTACCCCTACTCCTTTCCACCTTTCCTTTGCTTGTTTCTGTTACGTGACCACATGTGTTCAGTGGTTTTGCAGTCACTTTGCAGGCCACCTTTTGATGCTGTGATGCTCTCCCTTAATGTCACCTGTAGGAGCGTACTTCCTTTGCTCGTTGTGCTGGCACGAGGTTTCATTCCTGAATGCCTGGACAAGTTTTCATGTGGGGGCTGTTTCAGTGCCCCACACACTCTGTACACAGACTCCTTTCCTTCCCGGGTCATGTAACCATCCCAAAGCTCAAAGTGGTTTAGTGAGTGGCCAGGATCCCGGTGTGAGCACAGTTTGACCGGATTGCTTTTATTACGATGTGATTAAAAAACACCCACACGCCAGGGGTGTGCTCTAGGGCTCAGCCCCATCCCAGCGGGGGTGGAAAAGGACTCTTACTCTCTTACACAGTGAAAGAAAGTTTTTCTTTCACTGTGTTTGCAGCTACATTGAAGCCTCAGTGCCCTTGTTCATGTTATCTCATATGTTAAGCAGCGAATTAAGTACAGCCCTTAAATATACACCTCACTTTAAACATCACTGGCTCTAGTGATGAAAAAATAACCCCATGTTTTGCTGCTTGGGATCACAGCTTGGAGAGCCACAGCTTCATCAGAGAGGGAAAGTAGGAAGTGCTCTGTTAAAACTTGGGCAAGTCCCAGTGCTTGTTGCACTTGGAAAAGTGAACCTGTGTGAGGAGCTGTGAAGATTTTGTAGTGGTAATTTTGTAGTTGGAGCAGGTGCTGGGTACTGGGAGTCTGCAGAGCAGCAAATGGGTTTCCACCATGTGGGAAGAGGCGCTTACAGCAGGGTGGTCTGAAGGGTGTTGTGAGATGACAGGCCGATGTGGTTCGTAAAATGTTGCCGGTGGTTGTATTGGCAGTTTGCAGGAAAGAGCTGTGGAAAGAAATGTAGTTAGATAGGCAGACAAAGCATCTGAAGAGGAGAGATCCTTAAGGGCCATTTACTGAAAAATACTGTCAAAAATTAGGCAAGGGCTGGGAAAAAAATTGTTTTCAGGTTACTTTAATCAATTGTGACAAGCTCCACTGCTTCAGTCCATTCCCAGCACTTAACAATTGAACTGGGTGACTCTTGAGGTCCAGTCAAAGGACATAATAGTCTAAATTTAAAAAAAATGTTTAGTCAAAATCATTAAATTCACAGCTACTCTCTTTACATCTGTTGTGCATTTGTTTTTTGACACTATTGCTGCAAGTGCACTGTCAAGAGTATACTTTAAATCATTATTGAAGTTCAGCAGGGCCCTGTGCAAGGTCCTGCTCATGGGTCAGGGCAATCCCAAGTGCAGCTACAGACTGGGCAGAGAATGGACTGAGAGCAGCCCTGAGGAGAAGGACTGGGGGGTGTAGGTAGATGAAAGTTCAACATGACAATATTGCTTGCAGCCCAGAAAGCTGCAAGAAGCATGACCAACAGGTCAGGGGATGGGATTCTCCCACTCCCCTCCTTTGAGACCCCACCTGGAGTTCATCTCTGGGGACCAACACAAGAAGGACATGGAGCTGTTGGAGTGAGTCCAGAGGAGGTCACAAAGACAATCTGAGGGGCTGGACCACCTCTCCCATGAAGACAGGCTGGAAAAGTTGGGATTGTTCAGGCCTGGAGGGGAGAAGACTCTGGGGAGAACTTACAGCAGCCTTCCAGTACCTGAAGGGGCTACAGGAAAGTTGTAGAAAGACTGTTTATCAGGGCAGGGAGTGACAGGACAAGGGGGAAGTGGCCCAAAGCTGAAGGAGGGGAGATTGGGGTTTGACCTTAGGAAGAAATCCTTCCCTGTGAGGATGGGGAGGCCCTGGCAAAGGCTGCCCTGGGAAGCTGTGGCTGCCCCTGGATCCCTGGCAATGTTCAAGGCCAGGCTGGATGGGGCTTTGGGCATCCTGGGCTAGTGGAGGATGTTCCTACCTGTGGCAGGGGTGGCACTGGGTGGGCTTTAAGGTCCTTTCCAACCCAAACCATTCTATGGTTAGTAAGTCACTTAGTAAAACTCTTCAATACTGCAGTTGGAACTGAAGTTTGTTTGTCCCATCTTAGAAAACAGAGTTGCAAATCCTTGTGACCTGAGTGGTTTGGCTTCAATAGAACCTGTATTCAGAGTATCCCCTCCACACAGGGAGCTACTTATGAACAGCTGCTTCAGAGACCAGAAGTTACTTGTAGCAACTTTCAGAGGATAACTTCCGCATAAATTAATGTTGTGGAGGAAATCATAAGCTGCTTACAGGGTGTTTGCCAACAGCAGCAGAGAGTACATTCATCAAAGAAATTACTGTTTGAATAATTTGTTCGGCTTGGAGCGTGTTTACCTGCCTGTGAGGGGAGTGGGGAGGCTTAGCTGGCCAATGTTGGTATTGTGCTGAGTCAGTTCTAGGAAGGGCAGAAAGTGAAGTGTTGCTGTTAGGGTTTGTAGGGTTCTCGTTCCTTCTGCAGTCTGTGGCCATGCTGCCTTTTTGTCATGGCTGTGTAAAGAAGGGACAGACTGGCTGTTCTGCAACATGTGGATGTGAGGGAGGTCCCAGAAAGCCACCTTTGCTGCCAAAGACTCTGAGGCACCCTGGTTGCATCTGCCGTGCCTGCAGAGCCAGCCCCGCACACCCACCTCCCCATCTGCAGCCCCTCAGGGGTGTAGGCAGCAGGGTTTAGGCTGTCCTGGGGGGCATCCTGGACTGGGAGTGCCCAGACAGAGATGTGACTGCTTTGGCTGATGTTGAATATGGCCCTTTTTTATCATAAAGGCATCAGCATTGTATTTTAACTTAACTGAGTTTTGCAAAGAGAGTGAAGATCTTTCACATAACAGTGACTTCTTCTGCTCTCTGCAGCTAACTGGCTGCTCTTTCAAATGAACTTTAAGAAAACTGGGAGTAAACATGCAGATGGAGAAAAGCAGATACAGTTCTTCTGCATCCAGGCTGGGAAGTGCTGTATAAATCCCTTCAGATAGTCCTTAACAGAGTGTCTAGGTACTCTGATCTAGAGAGACTCCATATCAATTACATCACCATTGATTTCTGTGAAATGGATGAGTATCACTGGGAGCAGAATTTGGCCCATATACTAAGTAATGAAATATCTTTTTGCAGGAAGTATTTGTATAAACAAAGAGTGAGCATTGCATCTTCAAGTTACGCTTGCAAAGCTCCTGCCTGAAAATTGGCATGGCTCCTTCCAGCCAAGGGGTCTTAGAAACAGTTCTGCTGCATCACAAGCTGCAATAGTATCTCTGAGGCTTTGAAAATGAACACCAGTGTCTCTGCAAACAGGATACTCTTTGTGAGGTTTAATTGGAACCAGTCATGTCTGAATGCCACAGACTTTGAAATAATGTGACCAACCTAAGAAAGCTATCCAAGCCCTATCTACAAATAGTACTCCCAAGATACACAGGGGTGAAGAGCTTACTGGGATAAAGGCCCAGCATGAGATTCTGCTCTGAACTCTTCTGAACTGAACCAGTTTTGTGTGTGTGTGTTGTTTTGAAGACATTTGGGTGCTTCAGATATCTTCCTTCCTCTGGTCTCCCTGGCTTGGCAAGCACCAGATGCAAAAATATAAGACAGGCTTTTGCAAAGTGGGAATTGAGTGGAGGGGAAGCTGAATGGCATGTATTTAAAATCAGTGTTTGTCTTTACACTTAACAAAACTGGTGATTGGAAGAGGTGAGGGGGAAGGGATGTTGGATCGTCTTCTGTAACCCTGTAATGGTTGTGTAGAAGCAACTGACCTGGCTGGGAATCCATTTTCAGCTTTTGCCACTTGGCTGTGAAGCCCCAGTGAACATCCTCAAACGCACTGGTGTGTTTTGGTACAAACAGTCTGTTCCTTTAAATGCTTCCTTAAAGCCAGTGGCCACTGAGTGGGATTTTCTCTGGGAGAAAGTAGCTACTGGATATCTGTCGTCTTTGCTACACGTTTGCAATTTTCTTAGAATTTCTTTTAAAAGTGTCACCAGCACTGCCTTGGTTGGGCTGATGGGGTCTTTGAGGGCTGCAGTGAGGAAAATCTTATTGATTATGTGCTCCATCCTCTTGGTGAGCATAGGCTAGCCTCATTCAAAAGTTGTCCCTGCTGACACTCTGGGTGGCTATCAGCTCTGGTGTGCAATGGTAAGGCACTCTGGTAGCAGTGTTGGAGCAGTGCACAGAAGCAGGGCATGGTGCTTCCCATATCTGCACACAGGGTTTCCCAGGATCTCTTCTCCACTGCAGAATTACTCTGCAGCCTTGGTTCTGCTGTTTTAAACTTTACTCTGTAGCACTTAGGGGTACAGGAAGAGTCTAAAAGATGTGATGGGTGTAAACCAATGCCAGTCTGTCTCCCCGAGCTTGAGAGGGCTGTGAAATAGTAGCTCAGAGACCCTGGAACTGCTTCCTTCCTTCCAGTCAGAGTCCTGTGGATTTTGTGATCCTTTGGTATGTGACTTCAGCATTGTTCTCACAGAATTTGTAATTTTAGTAGAGGTGGAAACTGGAGGGGACTTCTGACTTGTTGAGGGATTTGCTTTCACTAGCTTACTGGGGAGAAGGTCTTCAGTGGATTACGTGCTTCTTGAAGTACTGCATAGAAACTTAGTCAGCATAAAGTCCGAGATTTGGGAACTCATCTTGCATCTAAGAAATGGAAGGTGTGTGACCATTTCTCTCTAGGGAAGAATGCAGCCATAAACCCCTAACGCCTTGTATGTCAAGTTGAGACAGCGTTACAAGGAGCAAGGCTGTCTGGGGTCAAAAAACCTCATGAAACCAATGTGTGTTTTGAGTGGACAGACCTGTGTCTGTATGAACAAGAGGTGTATGAAGGGGGTGTTGAGCAGAGATTATTTCTGGGAGGCAGGAACTGGTGCTGCTGCAGCATTTAAGGATCCCTAATGAGTTGTTAACATTTCTGGGCATGGAAAAAAGGGTGCAAACCCCATCTTACAATTAGGAGGCTAAATCCACCATTTTGCTAAGAGTTTCTTGGGAGTGTTTTGCTGCATGCTTGCTGGTTTGTCAGGTAATGAGAACTGCGAAAGGTCATCTCCAAAGAATTTAATTCTCAGTGACCCTTGCATTTTAAAAAATGAAATTAATTGGCTTTTAGAGTAGACTAGACTAATGTAGTTGGAAGGGACCCCCAATGATCGTCTAGTCCAACTGCCTGATCAACTCCAGGCTGATAAAAAGCAAAGTGTGTTATTAAAGGCATTGTCCAAATGACAGGCTCAGGGCATTGACCACCTCTCTAGTAAGCCTGTTCTAGTGTCTGACCACACTCTGTAAAGAAATGCTTCTAATGTAAAGTCTTTTGTCACAGAATAACAGTGTTAGAATGTTGTCCTTCCAATTTCATCAATATTCTTCTATTTTGAAAAAAGAAAGCCACAAAACAATGAGAACCTTTTTTTTGTGTTCAAAAAATGTGTAGATGTGGCACTTCAGGACATGGTTTAGTAGACATGGCGGCGTTGGGTTGATGGTTGGACTTCAGGACCTTGGAGATCTCTTCCAATCTTAAAGATTCTATGATTCTGAAAAAAATTGAGGAAAAGCCGGCCACAGGATAGAGTTTAACTTGGACTATCAATCCTGCTGACACTGCTTTGCAGTGGAGACCTGAAAGGTTTGAGCTGAATATGGCTCGTTGGCCCTCCATTCTTTACAGGCTTTCTCTGAGTTAAATTTGGAGTGGATCAGTGCAAAACACTTAAAATCTTATGCGGTACTGAATGTACTTCAGTCATGATGTGGTGGTACATGGACATTCCCACAGCTAGAATGAATGGAAGAGCAGATGGGCTGTGATCAGGAGAACCATAAATTGTAAGTCTCTTGGTGTTGCATTGCCTTGGGGTTTGCATTAGTTTTCATTGAGTCCAGCTTTAGAAAGTTACTATCAGCCATTAAAGCTTTTATGCTATCTTCCCCCCTCTTTTTTGCTTTTTCTTTTTTTTTCTTTTCTTTTTTTTTTTTCTCCTTCTGGTTTAGAAGTGAATAAAAGAGCTTTGTACAGTTCTTGAAACAGAGCCTGAAACAGCTCTGAACAAAATATAGTGCTCCTTTCAAAATGTTGGAAATAATTACATCATAGGCAAATTGGGCCAGAAACTGTTAATAGTATTCTTTGTGGAATGAAATCCCATGGGAGGACCTACTTCAGCAAACTGGCATTGTTTACAAATAGATACAGTGACAGATACAGTTGTTCCCTTCTGAGGGACAGCAGAAACTTTGTGCCCTATAATGGACTTCACAGAATAACCGTCTTGCTTTTGATAACAAGCTGAACTTGTGCCCTGGCGCCTCTGCAGTCAGTCTCATGCCAGTGATCTCCAGGAGCAAAGGCTGGCTGTGGCACCGGAAAAGTATCTCTAAGCTGTCTTAAAGAGAAAATAAAAGCCTCTGTGGCTTTATGCTCTCGCGGCAGGAGGGACAGAGGGACAGGGAGCCATGTCCAGATGTCTATGTTGGGCTTCATAAGGTGGGAACTCCCTTGTGCTTCCCTGTGCAGCAATACCTGGGCATCGTGTGCTTCCCCTTAACCAGGATGACATCCACCAGGGGCACGTGTAGTGCTCCCTGTTACTTACAGTGGCTTTCATCAGTGGCTCTTTTTTTTCTTTTTAATTACTGGAAACCCTTCCACAGTTCAGGATGGAAATCACGAAGATTACTGATGTTAACTGTGTGACCTGAATCTACAAAAGCATTTAGTTCTCTAGGTAAATAGGCTAGTCTGTACTTGAAAGTTAGATCAGCATAAGGCCTACCGTGGGCACAATTACAGTTATTCCTTGGTGATATGAAGCATGCTATTGCGTGCATAGGTCTTTCTGTAGGAGGGTAGGCTGTGTTCCTTCCATCACCAGAGCAGGTGTCCCAGTAGATCTCTACCTGGGCAGCTGGGCCCTGTCAGCAGAGCCTTCTTGTGAGTATCGGGCCTGTGCCAGGGACCACAGTTTTCTGTGAAAGATCACCTCCATGCTTCCCCAAGTGGTATATTCCAAATGACAAAGCATCTTTCTGTCTGACAACTGACTCCAGTGCATGACTCCATCAGTTAAGAGTGTGTGATCTTCCCAGGTTCTAGGCCTGAAAGCAAAGCTGTAGGGAGCAACACCTGTGGTTGTGTTACCTGTGCAGTGTACAGGTGGAGGTGAGCAACTCCATGGTGTGGGGAATGTCTGGCAGCTCACATAGGGCTCAGACCTGTGAGTAGATAACCTCTTTGGCTGCTGAACACCATATTGATCTGCCAGTGGAGTAATAGTTTGAGCTCTCCCTAGTTCCCTGAAGGCAGAATAGGCCAGAGTATCTCAGATCACTAATTTAACACCAACCAGTTGAAGTTGTCAGGTGGGAAGGGTGCTCATACAAACTGCTCTCTTGATGGAGGTGAGCAGCTGGGGCCAGTAGTGTCTGGTAAGTGCATGTTTGTTAATCAGGATCTCCAGGATCCCACTGCATGCTGTATGTACTAGGGAGAGGGCTGGGGCCAACAACTGCGAGGGTTTTCAATTGTGTGACCCTGGGTTGGGTCCCTGAGATCCCTTGAGGATCCAGGTGTTCAGGACCCCAGTTGGTGGACCCAAGGATTAGTGCAAAACAGAGACGTGATGGTACATTTTATTTACTGTTCTTGTCACTGGGTGTTTTGGGCTCTCATTTGTCAGCAATTAAAAGTGTAAGTCAAGCAATAAAAAAAGGACTGATGGTTTTCTGTGTGATAATTTCAAAGTGGTAACAAAGGCTAAAATGCCCATGTCATGAAAAAGCCTAGAGTGAGGATCTCTAAATGTTTCTTCTTCTTTATGTGGAAGACATTGTCAGTTAAGGCAATGTGGATTTGATTATTTCCTGTTAATACATCACCTGGACATCCTGGCAAAACTCTAGCTGTATCAAAATTAATGCAGTGGTTGAAAATGTTAACCTTGGCTCTTGTAAAAAATAAACACCAAAACCAAACAACCCTGGAAACCCTCAACCATGACAGCTTAACGTGACCAGAGTGGGAGCAGCAATGCTGTTACCTCTCTGTAAGTCACAGTCATCTGAAAAAAACCTCTACAACTTCCATTGAAAAACATAAGTTCCAGCTGAAAAACATAAGTTGCTTCATTTTAAATTGAATAGAGTGGCTGATGGGTGCAGTAGCTTGTGTTATGCTGAACCAGTGCTGGGAGAGATCCGTAACACATGCACACCGTGGATGGAGCCATGTTGATTTTAGAGGGGTTGGAAGACAAGGTGGTTGTAGAATTGTAACCTTTAAAAATGTGGAGTACAACCCACCTCACATCTAATCTGTCTGAAACCATACTCTATTTTCAGGTCTTAAACCAGTTCATTTTACCAAGCCTTGCATTTTTATTAATCCAGCTGCTTAATCCAGACTTGAACTTGAATATTTAAGGTACACTAGAAAGATGAGAAATTTGAAAAGCCTTAGCATCCCTGGCGTTTCCCAACTCACAAAAGTTTTGTAACAACTTCTGGGTATTTTTTTCCATAGATCAGTACCCTGTTCTTAGCAGTCACCAAAAGGCTGCGTGTCTGCTCCTTGATGATGCACCATACTTGGGACTTCATGGAGCTGTGGCTCAAAGCTGTGCCACAAACAACCCTGTGGGAACAGGCCTGTGGGTCAGAAAGAGGAAGACTTGAATTGTTTTTAGAAAGTGATTGTTTTCCTGCTTAGGTTTTAATGATTTAAAACCAAATGTATTGCTCATTTCTATGTGCAAGTAAATTTTTAATTGGTGCTTCTGGACGAATTTCCTTTGGGAAGATCATTCCTTCTGAAGCCCTACACTCCCAGGATTAAACTCTCTCCAAATACACAGCAGGGAGGAAACAGAGATGCTTATGCTTGCTATCCATATCCCCCCAACGTGCACCTTGTTTTTTACATCGTTAATACATGGTTCACTACAATACCAAATAGTTTCAGTAAATTGTTTAAATTTTTGCTTTGGATGTCTGATTTTAGAGGAAAATCTGGATTGTAAACAACTACAGGACAGATATTGTAAATAAAAATTTAAAAGGCCTTTAACAGGGATTTTAAAAAGCTTTATTTTATTTATTTTAATGGTAATACAGTGACTATTAGGAATTTGCCACTGCATTTATGTATAGCAACCAACCAGTGGTAACCTTATTCAGAGCAAACTTCTAATAGAGAGGCTTCCTTATGCGACCAGAAGGTTTTTCTTGCCCTCTTTGCTCTCCAGGACACCAGCCTTGGCATGTTTACTTGACAGGCATGCTCTCTGTTCTGCTTTTGCAGGAGGCTGTGAGGGCTGCTGAAGATGTCCGATAGTCTGGATATTGAAGAGAAACCTCCAGCCCCACCGTTGAGAATGAACAGCAACAATCGCGATTCTTCAGCACTAAACCACAGTTCCAAACCGCTCCCCATGGCCCCTGAGGAGAAGAACAAGAAAGCCAGGCTTCGCTCCATCTTCCCTGGAGGAGGGGATAAAAGTAAAGTATCAGCAGTGTGAAGGGGTGGCTATGTTCTGTTTGCTTTCTTTTGGTTGTCGGTTGCCCTGTTTGCTCTCTGCTGCTGTTTTCTTTCTGTTTCAGTTGCAGAACACGGTGAAGTCCTTCCAAAGCCTTCTCTTCCAGTTACTCTAGTAACGTTCTTCAAAAGGGGAGGAGGAGGTGTTCAGCCAGTCACTTTCTTGTCTTTGCAAAGCCAGTAAACCCTCACACATTGGGTGACTTGCCTTTTAAAAAATAACTGTGGTTAAGGTGTGGAATCCTTTCCTTTGGGTTTTGCTGTGCATGTGCAGTAAAAACAGACATGAGGTCGGTGCTTTTGAAAATACATTGGCAGAAGTGAGAAGGCAATGCACCTGGGACTTCTGGGTCCCTTTTTAATGCATGTACGTTCCAGGAACAGAAGCAAGGTTCTACCTGCTCGTTGCTTTTCCAGTGAGAATGGACACAGAATGGCTTGGTTTAAAACCTGCTCGATGCGATTACAACAAGAGAGTCTTTTGAACATGCAGGAGACAACATTTTGGGTGCATTCTTTGAAATGCATTTGCAGAAAAGAGTGTGTTTTGAGTTAGTGTATTGACAGCATTAAGGGAAGGGATCTTTTCTTAATTTGGTTTTCCATAATGCCATGGGAACTGATGGGCTGCACCCACAAGTGCTGAGAGAGCTGGTTGATGTTGCTGCCAGGCCACTCCATTATCTTTGAGAGGTTATGGTGATCGGGGGACATTCCTGATGACTGTGAAAAAGCAAATATCACTGTCTTTTAAGGAGAATGATCTGGGGAACTATCAGCCAGTCAGCCTCACCTTGGTCCCTGGGAAGCTAGTGCAGCAAATCCTTCTGGAAACCATTTCCACACAACTGAGGGATAAGAATGTGATCAAGAATAGAAATGCATGTGGGAACGGGGGATCCAGAAACAACCCCTCCTTGGAATGACCAGTGACATTAAAAATAGAAGTAATTAACTACTGGTCAGAGCAGTCTTAGGAAGCATACAGGTGTACCATAATTCTAAATGTGACCATGAGGGAAAGTACAATTAAGATTTATAGCTTAATTTTGTTGGGTGAAATAATAAATGGAGGAAGTTTAGCTTGGCTGGCCAAGCCCCTTGAGGTGGTTTCATCTCAAGATTGGTTTGTGAGTCGGGGTATCAGCTGGCCTGTATTTGCTTCACGGACTCAGTGACATATTTTTGAGGGTCCTGCTTATGAAACAGAAGGTGTTTGATATGGCTGCTCTCCTCTAGTGTAGTGCTTTGCAGAACCACAACTCTACATTAATAGTTCACCGCTGGTATTAGCAAACAGGAGTGAAGAAACCACCATGGCAGGGTGTTTCTGCTAGAACCCGCATTTGGTCATTGGACAGGAGGGATGCAGGGATGAGGAAGCTATAGTGCATCCTCTCCAAAGCAATGGCACGTGCCGGGGCTGCTGTGCTCGAGGACCACGAATCTTTTGCAGTCACTGCCCTATCGGAGTGTAGGGTTTTCAGCTAGGGTTTGAGCACTTCCATGTTTAAAATCTTGTTTGCAAGCCAGTGATGCCTCTGTGGGCTCGTGGTGTTTCTGCAATTGAAACAAGCCATTTGGGCATTAATGTCCTGCACCTTCCCATAGCTCCTGACTCCCTTACAGTCCTTGGTATAGCTCTCCTTGGCCCCATCTCAGGGATCCTGGTGCAGGGACCCAAGGCAGACAACTGAAATAGGTTTCTGGTGTTACATGGGTGATCTGCGTGGAACTGGGAGCTGAACCTGGTTCCACACAGCCCCCACTGAAGCTGTGAAATTGGCCTGCCTTCCTCAGAGGTGGTGATGATGATGGGAGCCACAGTGGAGTTCATAGCATTAGTGTTTCCTAGAGAGTGCTGTTACCTCAGGAGAATTGAGAGCAGAAAGAAATTACTTGTGTCCATCTGGCTGTTTGATACAGCCTTTGCTCTTTCATTAAGCCTGAAATTTCTGCACTGTGAAATAAATTAATATTGTGTGTGAACTGGTGGCTCTGTGAAGGTGCTGTAGAGCATTCAACCTAAAGGGACGAGAGGGGAGCAGGCCCACCCCAGCTCAGACACCCCGTTCAGCTGAAGAAGTATATCCATGTTAAGCTTACTGGGTGAATGTCATCACTTCCATTGAAACTGCTTTAGACTTACCAGGAGATGGGAGCAGAGTCTGACCTTCAGTCACCCAGTTGTTTCCTGTACAGAAGAACAAGGAAAGAGGAGGAGGAACACACAGAGGGGTTAAGATTAATGAAGGAGAAAGAAAAGGCTGCTGGGTTGGGACGGGAGGAGCGGAGCGAGAAGGAGGATGGGAGGACAGTGTGAGTGACAGCAGAAGAGAATCATAGAATCATAGAATGGTATGAGTTGGAAGGGACCCCAAGGGTCACAGAGCTCCAATCCCCCTGCCACAGGCAGGGCCACCAACCTCAGGCCTGGATCTACACTAGGTTGCCCAGGGCCCCATCCAACCTGGCCTTGAACACTTCCAGGGACGGGGCATCTACTACCTCTCTGGGCAGCCTGTTCCAGCACCTCACCACTCTTTCTGTAAAAAACTTCCCCCTAATATCTAATCTAAACCTTCCTTCCTTTAGTTTTAATCCATTCCCCCTTGTCCTGTCATTGTCTATCCTTTTTAAAAAGTTGAATCCCCTCCTGCTTATAAGCTCCCTTCAGGTACTGGAAGGCTGCAATGAGGTCCCCCCGCAGCCTTCTCTTCTCCAGACTGAACAAGCCCGGCTCCCTCAGCCTCTCTTCGTAGGGCAGGTGCTCCAGGCCTAACAGAATGAGATGAAGAGGGGCACGTAAGTGTGAGGTCAAACCCTTCCTCCTGAAGCAATGTTAGCTGAGTCACATGTTTCTGCCAGTCAGCTGCTCTTTTAACATAGTAGTGATGGTGATGATGCAGAGTGTGGAAGGTGGTGTGAGTGGCCCTCATGGCTAATCGCTGAGCAGCAGGACTGTATCTGAGGGGTGCTCAGAAAATCAAAGGAAAACATCCAGTATAAACCCCTTGAGTCTGGCCAGTCATTGCTTCAAAGAAGTTGTGTCTCTTCATATCATTTTGGCAGCTTATGTATGGCAGAAGTGATTTGAGTTGCAGGGCACAGATAAAAGTGTTAAAGTTTTTTGTCTGTGGTGGGGTGAGGGTGTCGCAAGGAGATGTTTATTCTATATTTAATATGTAGTTTATCAGCATTTGGACCATAGGTGTTACATCCACAGCTTGGTAGACAGCGATCTATGAATTGGAAGAGGCAAATCTCGGGGAATGAGCTGGAATGCTTTTCCCCATGGGAGAGGCCTATAGTGGACAAGTGCTGCTTTTGATGGAACATTTTCTGTAATGCCTTGTTTCGCCTTTAGGCTTGACTGTTGCGTTGAACTGAATTCGATGATCCTTTAAATCTAATTTTCACTGCATTTGCTTGCAGATGATGAGGTATGAAAAGCCAGTTTTGTTATCTACAATAAAAAGTTATACATGCTGAATGGAGATGACATCTTGTAACTGTAACATCTATTTGAAAATTAAGCTGCATCATCTTGGATATAAAAGAAAGGGACAAGCCTTTGCATATGTATTTGATATATTGCTGCCATCTTTACTGGAGGCTAAATGAAAATAATTCATCAATTAATGTTGTGTAGGGGTGTGCAGTACAGACAAAAGGTGGCAGTTAATTATTTAATAAGGATAAATGCAACAATGCAGAAAAAGGATTAGAAACATCCAAAATACTCAAGACTCTAATTATGAAGTGCAGAGCATCTTCCAGCTAAAGGAGGCTGGAAGGTGTAGACTAAGAGAGATGTGCAAGAAGGCCAGGTGGGGCTGCTGTCTGTGAGCAAAGATAGAGCCAGGCTGGGAGTGGTGCTGATACTTAGGGTGTTCAGCCTTTGACTGAGACCCCCTTGGTGAACCGAGCGAGCTGGCAAAAAAAGTACTGAAGCACTGAAGGAAACTGTTAATTAAAAGTCCGTGAGCATAGGAGTGCTTTATGTCATAAGATTGATGTGCCAGAAAATAGATTTCACAAAGCTCCATCCTGGGTGATACTGGATCAAGGGAACACTTGCTTTTGAAATGAGACATGCACGGAGTTGTTTTCATCCATCTGTTTTTGATGTGCATATATAGCATGGCTGTCACTGGTGCTGCACTGAGGGAGTATAGAAGGCAAAGACAGGACCTGACCGATTGCTCCTTTCTCTCCTGCTGATGTGACTATGGCATGTGTATTCATTTCTGTATTATCATTAATAAACGGTGAGACAGCGGCCTTGAGAGATCCTGGTACAGACTCCTGTTGTGATGGGCACAGTATGAACCTCTCATGTATCTCTGGGTTCCTTGCAACTGTTAGTGTGAAGTCACGTCACACCAGATGTATAGAGCAAAGCTGCTGAGGACCATGCTCAGGATAGAGGAGGGCAGCAGAGGAGGGGTGGGATCCTAGCTGCAGAGTGCTTTCTTTAAAGAAACCAGATGTGAGATGATGTGACTCCTCTGTATTCTACTTGAGCACTTCACGTGCCTCTTATTCCCTGAGTTTTTGTTAGTAACTCTCACGTACCTGCAAGTGGGCACTGCAGTATTTGTTCTGTTCCAATCATTAGCCTGTCATTTTTCCACTGAAATGACAAATGTCTTTGGTAGAATGGCAGTTCCCCTCTCAACAGTTACAGGTACACCACTTGCACTAAGATCCCACACACAGCTCTGTCCTGTATTATTCAGCCATGTGGTAATTAGTCTTGGAGCGTGGTGGTTCTCCAAGGAAGCCAAATATTTCAGGTACCTGCCAGCAGGACAGATGCTTGCACGTGGGTTTGTGCTGTGTTTATATGGGTGTTTGGGAATCATCCAGAACAGGCGTTATTGTCACCATTTTTCAGAGAAGTTTCTGTTGAACATGGATTCTTGATGCATCAAAGTGAAGGTAGCCTCTCTCAGGCTTTGTTCAACTCATTCTTTGTCAAGGTCAATAAAGCTGGGGTGAAATGAGATTTGTCAGTTGTAAAAAGGACAGGATGACCACGAGGGATGTTACTTTCAAAGTGTTAAAACAGGAGTGAGATAAGAAACACGAGCAGACTTCCAAGTCTGTCTCCTTCAGTAAGATATTCCACACTCTGTGAATAGTGGCGGTTTAAAAAGAAGTAATTCCTGGAGACTAATAAAGCCTAGGTTTTATGGTTATACATCTTAGTTAATTGAGAGCTCAAATAAAGCTTTTCCACTGGAATTTATGAGATCTTGTTGCTGTGTAGATTCTGTGGTTTCTAATACAGAGCTGCCGCCTCAGCCTTTTACTCAGCGAGGAGGCAGGAATAAGGTTTTTGTCTTCTGAGCTGCCTGTTTTCACAGAGTTTGTAGGAAACCTGGTTGTCTTAATAAAACCTCCACAAAACTAAAAAACCCCTCTTCAATCTGATTTGGCTGAGTTTGACAACAGATTCAAAGCACGTTGGAGAGCAGAGACACATACAAACAGGCATGTATGTGTGTGTCCTGGGTGCTTTGCTTCTGAAGGAACCCATGGAACAAAGTCAAGCTGGAGTTAGTTGCTACATATGAAAACTTAATTGAAATAAAAGAACTGATGATCGAAATCTTACTGGTTAGAGACAGTCCAAGATTACTTCATGAACAACTTGCTTCGGCAGCTGTGTCAGTGATTGGAAGAAAACCAACATGAAGTAGCACCTTCTAGACCTTCCCAGACAGGGTTTGACAGGCTGATGGTGTATTAGCTTGGCTCAGTTCATTGATGTTGTGGATTTGCCCCAGCCAGCAGCTGAGCACCATGCAGCTGCTCCCCAAGGGGATTGGGCAGAGAATGGAAAAAACCTCGTGGGTTGAGATAAAGACATTTTAATAGGTTAACAAAGGAAGAGAATAAGAATAATAGTAATAATTATGATAGTAAAACAAGCGATGTGCAAATGCATGTGCTCACCACACGTGGAAGGAAAAAAACCCAAGAACCTAGTGCCCAGTCTGTTTCTGAGCAGCAATCCCACCTCCCAGCTTGCTTCCCAGTTCTACACTGATCGTGGTATTCCATGGTGGGGATTATCCCTTTGGCCAGTCTGGGTTAGCTGTTCTGGCCATGTTCTCCCAGCTTCTTGAGCACCCGGCAGGGAATGAGAAGCCAAAAAGTCCTTGACTTTGTGTAGATACTACAACTACCAAGCAACAACTAAAACCAGCAGTGTGTTACCAGCAGTATTCTCATACTAAATCCAAAGTACAGCACTATTCTGGCTGCTACAAAGAAAATTGACTCTTATCTCAGCTGAAACCAGGACAGTCAAGAAAGATGGATGTTAATTGACTTGCTTTCCACTTCTACAATACTATTTGAAGCACATTTGATTGTGAAAATTTTTGAATGAAAAGCTGCATAGGAAATAAGTGCATGTTAATATTTTGCCTTTAGCCAACAAGAAGAAAGAGAAAGAGCGTCCTGAGATCTCTCTTCCTTCAGACTTTGAGCATACCATTCATGTGGGATTTGATGCTGTCACTGGAGAATTCACAGTAAGTAACCGCTGTATTTGCGTGCTTACCAGAGCTTCTAGTTTCTTGATGGTAAAATAACCTCCTGTTGCCAGAAATGTCAGATGACAGCAGCCAGGCTGTGAAGAAAGAGACTTTTTATTTGTTGGGCTTGGGATTTGGAGTGTTTTACTTCTTACTCAGGCTGCTTTTTTTCCTCCAAGGATTGTCAGCAGTGTGTCTGTGGAAAATGAAAACTAGGAAGAACGTAGGTGTATGCTTTTATCAGTCCTTCAAGCTGCTACAGGGGTTGGTTATTCAGCATCTTTTGAAAAGCACAGAAAGCCCGCACACGTGTACATAGTATGTGTCTTGCTGTAGACAGTCAGCCCCAAAGTCCAGCTGGTCAACAGATGGCCCAGAAAGGACAGCATTATGGACATCCATTCACTGTAATTTAATATCCTTCAAAGTATGCCCATGGACTAAGTGATCAGACATGTTTCTAGCCTTTATGTATTCATAAAATAGCAGTCAGCTTTTTCTACTTATACCACAACAAAGTGTATGAAGTGTTGGAAAAGATGAGTCTGATGGATGCTTCTCAAAGTCTGCGGGGGCTTCAAAGCTTTTTCTCTCAGACTGCTAGATAGGTGCGGAAACCATTAATCCTTACAGCTAAGATGGCAGTAAGCTTATGTTTGATTGAACTGTGGAGGTGAGAGGAAACATCAGCAACTCTCTGTGCCATCAGTAGTAACCTGTGAGCTGAAGCAGTCAGACTGTGTTATCACCGTGCATCAAATTGTGAAGTGTCACAGTGCTGCCTGGATGCATACACCAAACAGGATGGGACAAATCATTTGCCAGGATAAGGGTTGGTTAGTTTTCCAAATCTGAACCCTAAATGTGGTTTCTTCATAATTTCTTACTTTGATTGCTCCTTCTGTTTCTCAAAAACATTTCAGAAAGCTGGAAACTTTTGGTGTGCTGCAGTAGCAGGAGTAATAACAGTAACAACAGTAGGAAAAAAAAAAGACACATTTAATGACAGCGTGTCTTCAAAGGAGTAATGAAATTGAATTATCCTCAGTAATTAGGAAATACAGCTACATTTAAAATATGTGGACTAGTTAATTAGCCTTTTTAAAATAGATGTCACTTACAAAATCTTACTTCAGAACTTATTCTGTGCCACACCCTAGGGCTTAATTAAATGCTCATTTAAATAGCCCAGATGTGGTCACTGTTGATCAAAAACTTAGCATAAAGTTCTTAAAATGGTGTTTTTCTATCTTATCTGTCTGTCTATATCGACCTATCCTGGGTTTTGTCTTTTCTTTTTTTTTCCCTTTCTCTTTCCTCTCCATCTCTCCCTGTAGGCACTTTGCTGTTCATGTTAATCTTCAGAACCATTCTCTTTATCTTGGTATCATATTAGATATTCCTTTACTTTTCGGTTTAGTTTTCTCCCTTTTGTGTTTGCTTCCCTTCTTCCTGTCTGCTTTGTCTTTTCCTTTCCTTTCTCCCTTCCTTCCTTGTTTCACTACTTTCCCTACCTGAACATTCAGCTGTTCTTACTCTATAGCTGTTCTTCTTTTCAGCCTTCTGCCTTTATCTTTATTTCTACCCCGTGCTTCAGGCTTTTCCCTTCTGGCTCTGTGCGAACGCGATGGGTCATGATCGTGTTGTCCCGTAGACTGGCTGGTGGTGAGGATCCCAGTTAGCTTCCTGTCCCTGATAGCTGGGACAAAGAGGAGGGATGTCGAGGATGACACACTTCAGTTCTAACCACAAGCCCTCTCTATCCGTACTTCAGACACCACAGTTTGGATCAGTTTGAATGTTGGTACTATCATCCAGTGTGTCAAAACTGTCTCCAGTAGCAGAGATTTTATTTGGCTTTTGGTGTCAGATGCCACCAGCACATTCCTGGCCTTTTAGGGAACAAAGCAATTGTACGTGGCTGAGTACATCCAGCTCCATTGGTCTAGCACCCTTTCTTTTCAATATCTTTTTCCCTTTCAAAACAGTGGACATTAGATGGCTGTTGTTTTACAATGACACAGTATTTCTACAGTACTTGTTCCTAAAGCAGGGAAGTGCATGCTGTGGTTTGAGAAGGCTCTGACCAATTCAAAACAAGGCAGACGGACAAGTGACTTCCCCCGAGCAGCTTGCCAGCACAGGACTTGACTCTGCAATCCTTAGTGGAGCAAAATGTCAGTCAAAGCAAGGGGAGTTTTGCATTAAAAACTAGCTCTCGACTTCCAGCTAGTGCCAGATGCACACATTGTGTTACACATAACATTAGGCATGTTTGATCTGTCCCAACCTGGATACAACCCGTGTGTCAGCTGGGTAGTCAGGTGGTAAGTACATCCTGCTGAAGGGACTGCCGCTAGCAAATATTCCCACTGTCTAGTGATCACACTGTCTGTCCTTCAAAAGTTTGGAAGTGCCATGGGAATGTCCAGTAAATGTGCAAATATGTGTGGGATTTTGTTTTGAATTACTACAGTTGTCATGCCAATAGTGTCTGCTGTACTGGTTGTGTGCAATGCATCGGGCCATTTTTGGACGCCTCCCAGTCGCCCCCCAGCTGCATTACCTCACTGCTCTTAGCTGCATTGCAAATTAAAGTTGCATGGACTCCTGAGTTTTGGCTTTCAGGCTTGAGAACCAAGCTCGTTGTTGCTCATGAACATATATTTTCATTTCACTGTGCTTGGAGCAACTACATGTGCTAAGACATAGGGCTTTTACAGCTCAAAATATAGTTGGTTGGAAACTCTTGGGCAAGAGCATGCTGCTAGAGCTTTATGTTGATTTATTTTGAAGAAATGGATGCATTCCCTGAATGGAGGAAAAAGCGTGGTTTGCAGGACTTTGGGGAGTGCATTTTGTAAGGCATGCATTTTTGAAACAAGCTTCCTGATCTGCAATCTAGAATAAAATGCAACCCACTGACGTTTTAACAGTTTCAAGATTATGACCTTAGCCAGTGGATGAAAGTTGTGGCTGTAGATCCAAAGAAGTTCCACATTATTGATGTAATAAAGCCTTTCTTTAGAATTGTCCTGATTTCCAGTCTGACACGCACAGTTTATTTGTGTTATGACAATGCACAACCTCCCAGTCTGACCAGCTGCTTTCTCCACTGCACTTTGACTCATGCACTGGCCAATTCTGATCTTGGGGCTGGAGAACCATTGGAAAAGACTTGCGTAGAGCCATTCAAAAGTGCTAACCTGGCTTTCAAAACTAGACAAACAGCAAATGCCCAGATCTTTCGCGATTATACGTATTTTTTAACTAAAAAGATGGAATGGGTAATTTTTCCAGTCACTTGCTGTTAATCCTCAGTACTGTATTTTTATGAAGGAGAAAAAAAAACTGGTTTACAAAAGAGAGGAGGGGGAATGATGCTTCCAAACTTTGGAACAGTTGTGACTTTTCTGTTTTCCTAAGCCTGCCTTCCTGTAGCCTGTCCGCCACCTAACCTATTTGGTGTCTACCTCCTAACTCCCATTTTAGATGGGAATTCCCCATTTTGGCCCATTGGTTTCCTCCTACCACCTTCTAAGTTGTCCCACATTCTGTTTTAACTTTCTTTTCTTTCTTTATTTACGTCCATTACAGCCAGATCTCTATGGCTCACAGATGTGCACAGGGAAGCTCCCAGAGGTGCGTTACAGGCCCAAAAGAATCTTGCATCAAAATGCTTCTTTGAGATGTCATAGCACTGCAGCAGCAGGTTGATGTGTGTGCAGTAGATTGTTGGTTGGCTTATCCCACTGTTTTTTTTCCATTAATCCTAAACTTTGGAGGCCCATGTCACACATTGTTTTGTGGAGAACTTCTTAGGAAGAATCTTTATTGAAGTGTTTATCTAGTTTGGGGTGGCACCAAGGCTAAGTTTACTTCAGGTATAGTTCTTCATTCAGTAAACCCTACAATTCGCTGGTAGATGTTGGCTGTGCAGTGAATGGGGGAAAATACAGGCTTTCAAATTTAGGAAATTATACTGGATATTTAAAGCAATTTTTCCTCAATATAATTTCGATGAAGAGCTGCAGCTTTCAGTGATTGGACCAATTTTCAAATGTCACACTCTCTCCTAAAAGTGTCTGAGAATCCATGCAAAGCTTTGGTGTGCTCAGCCTGTTTTCTGAGTCCCTGGTTTCTGTGTATTTACAGTACTGAACCTACAGAGCTACAGGAGCTTGAAAAAGAGACATCCTTAGCAGCAGCAGTACAACTCAGTGTTACCATGTTGGGAAGTTAAATGCAGATTTGTAATCCCGCAGCGTTCCGTGGTATGCTGAACATTAATTGGATCAGGGTGGGGTTTACCTTTTAATCAGGCAGTAGAAATATTTTCAGTAAAATGTGTTTGCAGTATTAAGCATTTAAAAATCCAGTGTAAAGCTCCTAAAATAAACTGTGTTGTCCACAAATCGAGAATAGTCTTGTTATGTCTGCACTGAATCACAACGAGAACAAGCTAAGCCTTAAGTCATTATTCCATGGAAGAGCAGAGTTGATTTAAAGATGAGTTTCATACACTTTTTTTCCTATCACAGTCATAACTTTCTTTTCTTTTTAAAGTTGGATCCCGGTTTTAGCTCTATATTTTGATAGAGAAGAGAATGATTGCATCTAATGTATAACCTACTAATTACAATTGTAAGGTGTCAATCAAGATTTCTGAAAGTAATCTTACAGGTAGCATGGGATCTTGGTAAAGATCTGTGAGTCTGCAGCTGTTAAATATTCCGAATCTTTCCACTTGACATCTACAGGGCATTCCAGAGCAGTGGGCCAGGCTACTACAGACCTCCAATATAACAAAACTGGAGCAGAAGAAGAACCCACAAGCAGTTCTAGATGTTCTCAAATTTTATGATTCCAAAGAAACAGTTAACAACCAGAAGTACATGAGCTTTACGTCGGGAGGTAAGTTGACATCTTGCTGCAAAAAAGGCAGCATCAGGCCCCAAAATGAGGCAGGTGGAAGCTCAACATTCAAGAGGTCAAGAAGCAACCTTAAAAAAAATCCAGCTTGCTCAAATGCTTCTGAAACAAATCATGTTTCTTCTTCTGTCCCCTAAATGCCATTGAAACTGTGACTTTTCTATGTCGCTTGTTTTTAGAGCTAAGATCCTACATGGAACAATCATTACCACCTTTAGTCAGAAGCATTAGTGGCCAAAAATCATGTTTACTTTTGTTTCTTTGCATCGTTGTTCCTTCAGTGGTCAGACTGGGATACAGGGTACGCTCGTTTTTTTCATTTTACGAGTACCTCTTGCTTCCTTTGAACAGTAGGTTGGGGACCATGAGGGCTTTGTGTGAGACATTGTGATAGAGGGGAATTTTAAAGGATTTTTTTCCATTAGCTGTAGAAAAGATGAAGTTGCTATGCATAAATTCACAAACAAACCTAGAATGGCTGCTGTTGAGATATAAAAGCAATGCTGCCACAAAGGATGAGACAGAAGGCGTCCAGAGAAATCTCTGCAGCATACTCATTCTGGGAAGGTCCTCGTGATTACCATCCAAAAACTTGCGAATGTAAATGTGATGGAGGTGTCCTTTCTTTCCCTTGGTTGTGAACAGTCTGCAAAATTGTAGTGTAGCATTGCAGAAATGATAGAGCAAGTCCATGCTGCAGTTTGCCTTTTTTTCTAACTTTTGGCCCATTCTTGGTTTTCACAGAATCACAGAATCGTAGGGGTTGGAAGGGACCTCGAGAGATCATCGGGTCCAACCCCCCAGCCAAAGTAACTCCCCAGCTCATATTGCACAGATAGGCGTCCAGACGAGTCTTGGGTATCTCCAGAGAAGGAGACTCCACCACCTCCCTGGGCAGCCTGTCCCAGGGCTCTGTCACCCTCACTGTGTAAAAGTTCTTCCCCATGTTGGTGCGGAACTTCCTGTGCTCCAATTTGCAGCCATTGCCCCTTGTCCTGTCTCCACAGACACTGAAAAGGGGTTGGCCAATTCCCCCTGCATCCCATACTTAAGATATTTATAAGCATTAATAATGTCCCCCCTTAGTCTTCTTTTCCCCAGACTGAACAGTCTCAGCTCACTCAGCCTTTCCTCATACAGGAGATGTTCCAGGCCCTTAATCATCTTCGTAGCCCTTCTCTGGACTCTCTCAAGGAGATCCCTGTCCTTTTTATACCAGGAAGCCCAGAACTGGACACAATACTCCAGGTGGGGCCTGACCAGGGCAGAGTAGAGGGGGAGGATCACCTCCTGTGACCTGCTGGCCACACTCTTCCTGATGCATCCCAGGATCCCATTGGCCCTCTTAGCCACCAGGGCACACTGCTGGCTCATAGCCAACCTGTCACCAACCAGGACCCCCAGGTCCTTCTCCACAGAGCTCTTCTCCAGGAGGTCATCCCCCAGCCTGTACTGATACAGACGGTTCTTCCTCCCCAGGTGCAAGACTTTACACTTGTTTTTGTTGAATTTCATTAGGTTTCTCCCTGCCCAGCTTTCCAGCCTGTCCAGGTCTCTCTGGATGGCAGCGCAGTGTTCCTGTGTGTTAGCCACCCCTCCCAGCTTTGTATCATCGGGTACTTGCAGAGGGTGGATGCCATTCCCTCATCAAGGTCGTCGATGAAGATATTAAACAGGACTGGACCCAACACCGAGCCCTGGGAAACACCGCTGGTAACAGGCCTCCAGTCAGATTCCGCTCCACTGATCACGACCCTCAGAGCCCGGTCCGACAGCCAGTTCTCAACCCACCTCACTGTCCACTCATCTATCCCATGCTCTCTCAGCTTTGCTATCAGGATGTCATGGGAGACAGTATCAAAAGCCTTGCTGAAGTCAAGGTAGATGACATCCACTGCTCTCCCTCCATCCACCCAGCTGGTGATGAGATCATAGAAGGCTATGAGATTGGTCGAGCACGATCTCCCCTTGGTGAATCCATGCTGACTACTCCTCATGACCTTCTTCTCTTCCAGTTGTTTGGTGATGGCATCCAGAACAAGTTGTTCCATCACCTTTCCGGGGACAGAAGTGAGGCTGACTGGCCTATAGTTGCTAGGTTCCTCCTTCTTGCCCTTTTTAAAGATTGGAGTGATATTGGCTATCCTCCAATCCTCAGGTACTTCTCCTGTTCTCTAAGAGCTGTTGAATATGATAGCAAGAGATGTCGAAGATGATACTCTCTTTGAGTAAGAAATCAGGAAAGAGAGGCAGAAGACCTGCATGGATGAGCAGGGAGCTAATGAGTAAACTCAAAGGGAAGCAGAAGGTTTATGAACTGTGGAAACAGGGTCTGTGCACCTGGGAAGAATATTGGGATGTTGTCAGGGCCTGTAGGGATGTGACTAGGAAGGCTAAAGCCCACTTGGAAATGAAGCTGGCAAGGGACAGAAAGGATAATAAAAAGAGTTTTTTCAGATATGTGAATAGCAAGAGGATGACCAGGGATAATGTAGGTCCCTTGATGAATGAGGCGGGTGTCCTGGTATCGGGTGATGATGAGAAGGTGGAGATACTGAATGCCTTCTTTGCCTCGGTCTTCACTCCAAAGGCCCCTCGGGATCCTGGATGAAAGTAGGAGTGTTTGTGGAATGAAGAGCTCCCCTCTAGTTGAGGTAGGGGTGGTCCAGGAGCGGCTCAAAGGGATTAATGCACACAAATCCGTGGGCCCGGATGGGATACATCTACGTGTGCTGAGGGAGCTGGCGGAAGTGATTGTGGAGGAGATCAAAGTTAGCTCTTCCAAAATTCAGGGTAGCTATCCTGCTTTTTGGCTTGCTTCTTCCACTCAGGATCTTGAACTGGATCATTTCGTGGTCGCTTTGTCCTAAGCTGCCCCCGACCTTCACCTCCCTGATGAGCCCGTCCTTGTTAGTAAGAACAAGGTCCAGCACCCGCCCTCCCCTTGTAGGTTCCTGCACCATCTGTAGCAGGAAATTGTCCTCAACATACTGCAGAAATTGTCTGGACTGGGTACGACTGGCCGTATTGCTTGCCCAGCAAATATCTGGGTAGTTGAAGTCCCCCATAAGGACCAGCGCTTGGGAGCTCGAGGCTACTTCTAGCTGCCCATAGAAAGCAGTCAGCCCGCTCCTCTTGATCAGGGGGCCTATAGCACACACCCACAACAGTGTCACTCATACTAGCGTGACCCTTGATTCTTACCCACAAGCGCTCGACTGATGGGTCATCTTTCCCCAGGTGGATCTCAATACATTCAAGCTGCTCTCTAACATAAGGAGCAACTCCTCCACCTCTCCTCTCTAGCCTGTCTTTCCTGAAAAGCACATAGCCATCCATGACAGCATGCCAGTCATCCAGGCTGTCCCACCACGTCTCTGTGATCTCAATGAGATCCTGGCCCTGCGACTGCACAAAGGTCTCTGATTCTTCCTGCTTGTTTCCCATGCTGGACAGATTGGCTGGTGGCACATCTAGCAAATACGCCAAGGTTGTGCCTGGGTGCAGCACATCTGGCTTTTGTATAGATGTATTCTTTGCTATTCCTTAATATTTGACTTAATTTTTAAACAATAATACCATTAAGATGCTGTTTCTCTGGTAAAGCTCATGTCAGCAGCTTCAGCTAGTAAGGGGGTGTCTCTCTCTGACAGGGTCTGGGCAGCGTGTGTAATTTAACCTGCAGTGCTTCGATTCCCCACACATGATAGTCTGTGGCCATGAACTCTGTAATTTCCTCAATTTGCTGGTTCAACCAATACAACTTCCTAAATGCAGACTGGGAGATCTGCTCAGAAGTCCTTCTAAAACCTGGGCAGTTATCTCCAGAATTTACTAAGATTTCTCTTCTTTTGAGGGAAAGCATCTTTTTTTCTTTTTTTTCCTCTAAATTCCATAATTGAAAGTTTTGGCTGGCTGACTTGACACTTAATGTTTGCTAAAATAGCAAGTACTGCTCTGCTGAAATGCAGAATTCAAAGCAGTGGATACTCCTGAGCTCAGGAGCTGTTGCTGTGCTGTGTCAGAATGGAACTGCTGAGGGGGACTTTGGGGAAGATTTTATAGGAAAACATCTTCAGCAAGCTAAAGAGAATCATTGCATGCAATTTATTTATTTAAAAAAGAAAAAAGGGCAGAAAAAACCCCTGCTTTATTTCTGGGGCGGAACAGAAGCATCGACTGTTAAAGAACAATTTGCATTTTCTTGACCAAGTTTCTATTTATTTTATTTACTGATAAAACAGGGAAAAAATAGACACAAGAAGTTGTAGAAAATGAATAACCCAGTGTATTGTCCTGTTACCGTGCTTGCTGTGTAAAATAGCCGTTGCTACCGGAGGGATGTCGGGAAGACAAATGCTGTCTCTTTGGATTTACTGGTTCTGTGGGATTCCCCACAACAGGCAGTTTTATAGCAGCATCTGGATAACCTTCCCTCTCCCCTTGCAGATAAAAGTGCCCATGGATACATAGAAGCCCATCCTTCGGTGAGTCTGAAAGGAACCTTTTACTTCCCTGGCGTTTAAGGGTTGTGGCACAAGCTGTGAGCTTTGCCTCTTGTGACAGAGTGCCAGCCTTGTAGGCCAAAAGAAAGTACATTGTAGGGTCTTTCAGTGGCAGAAAAGGGATCACTGGCTGTTTTCTAATTTTCTGTTTAGGAACTACTAAACAGATGAAAGTCTGGCTTTGCAGATAGAAAATTGCTTGCTGTTCTTAACCATGGTGGAATATATCATTCACAACAATATACATTACTGTCTAATTAGTCCATTTTAATTTAGTTTGAACAACTTAGAATCCATTCCTATTAAATTTTATGATTTATCCTTAGTACAGCTGGAAATGTAGCTGAATATAAATAAGGTTATAATTGATACGTAGCTCACTGGAACCCTTCAAAGAAAGTTTTAAATAATCATCCACTCTTAATTAATACTGGATTGCCATAGAAATCCTGGAGATGTAGTCATGACATCCACATTAATATTGACCAGATTTATTAGCGTTAATGTTAGTGCATTTAATAGCAAATGACTGAATGGGGATTTGGCCTTTATTTTCAGGTGTTAAGTAACTTAATTTTAGGTTTGTGATAACACAGGAGAGAGTGTGTATAATGAAATGCATATTCACACTTCAGATTTTCCATTGATGCCACTTTCCTTGTCTTTAATAAAACATGCTTCTGAAAGGAAGCTTGAGGTTCACCGGAGCACAGAAAGCCTTCCCAACAGCTTTTTCAGTGGGTATGGACACTGGTAGATGCTGTGGTGTTTTGTTCTAGCAGACACAGGTGGTGGTGAGACAGTCAAGATGTCAACTTTCAAGAGTTACTGACTCAGAAGATGCTGGCTGAATGTTACAGTCCAGGGAAAACAACTCTCTGACAGGATTGAGCAGTCATTGGAATTACTTTAATTTCATTTCACTCCTTTAATGGGAGAAATAATATGACATTGTATATGTTCTAGCTGCACAATTTAGTGATGTCAGACCCAAGCATGGGGCCCAGTTGAAAAAATAGTTTAAGAATTTGACATAACAGGAATGTGATTAGTCCTTTCTTTGACCAGCCTTTGTCCCCATGTAAGCAAAGTGCTAATGACACATAGAAAGCTGTATGCTGATCTCATGTAGGACAGAGTAACATTGGCCTTGCCATTAAGGGCACCCCTTGCTTGGCAGACTCGGCCCTTAAACTGGTGTTTAGGATGTCTGATAGATCATTCCCGATTTTTGGCCAGATTAGTGGCCTGTTCCACCCTTTACCTTCATAAGTTGGGTAGCGAAGCTGAGTCCCACAGGCATAGAGTACTCTCTGTGTGTCTGTATGACTGTGTTCAAGTACAGGTCACTTAGGGCAGCCATATGGTCTCTGTAGGAACGCAGGCATGAAGATTAGGTCTCCCTGTTTCCTGCAGGCTATCCCATACTGGTATTTATACTGGACCAATTTGATGCTATTTTAAAGATGACACAAATGAGATGTGAATATTTAGAATAGTGCCTTTGATTTGCTTTAATTCTCCACGTGGACTGACCTAGCCAGTATTAAAACAGTTGGTAAACACTTAACAAGGCACCTTCACAGTTTCTGTGTCTCATCAGTGAATTTGTGCTACCATGATCTAAGCCCCTGCCTCTGGGCAGCAGCTGGGACTGGTGCAGGGGGGTTTCAACTCACCTAATGTTAAATATCTGTACTGTAGGCTTCAGTTTATGCTTAGACAGCTGATCAGCCCGAATTCCCTTGCCTGCCTGGAGTCTGTTGACTGCAGGTTCACTGCACCCTGGCAATGGCTGTTACTGTATTTCTTTTGTGTAAGGGGGGTCTAGGTGAGCAGGTGGGATACCTGGCAGCCCTGAGCAGGTCGGCAGGATGCACCTTGGGCTGCATTCACTCTGGGTTATTGTTGCATTAAGAAACAGGTAAACAGCGGAAAGATCAATGTGTTAAGTAATGATGAGGTAAACAGGAGGGTGGTGCTGAGAAAGAAGCTACTAAGCAGGGAAAATTCTACACTGGAAACAGGCAGTGTGATCGCTCCATGGGTAAACTAGTAAAGAAACAAATAGCACTTCTCTCCAAAACCAAAGTCCCAGGAAGACAACAAGGGAGGCTTTGCACTTTGAAGTGTGCTAATTAACCTGGCCAGCAGACACCTTTTAGCTTAATCAACTGTTACTATTTCTGGAGCACAATGCCACAGCAGTTAACCAGCAGTTAGATGTCACTTCTAGTGGTACATTCAACCATTACATTTTGTGAAATTAGAATTTGACTAAGCATGGGAATCGTGTAGTTGTTTTTAGCAAAAGTGAAAACCACCAAGATGAATTAAGAAAGCAGCGGGGTAATTCACAAGCTTTAAATTGCATCATGCTGTCTGTAACATAGAGCTGAGGCCTGTGGGGCTGTGGGCTTGGCTGGGTTGGGTTCTGATATCTAAGCAGACTAAAGCTTTGTGTAATTATCAGACCTTCCAAGTGACTGTCACTCACACTGCTGTCTGTCCACAGAGCACAAAAACAGCATCAGAACCCCCGCTAGCTCCCTCTGTTTCTGAAGAAGAGGATGAAGACGATGAAGAGGAGGAAGATGACAATGAACCTCCACCTGTTATTGCACCACGGCCTGAACATACAAAATCAGTAAGTTCTGGCCTTGGTTAGTGCTGTATTTGGTGTGACTCAGCTGCGTGTTTCTGGTCAGACAGCACTTGCAGGTGGAGACCAGGGACGGGAATCCTACACCCAGCACCCATGGTGCTTCACCCAGGCCGCTGACACTGAGAGAGCCTGGTTTGAACTTTCACATTTGGCCACGAGTTTCCCGTCATTCTGACAGGGACCATGAGTTGATCGTAGTATCAGATAGGAGGTAGCATCATGTCTTTTAATGCTGTTGGTGTAAAAGGGAGCAGCTTTGTCCAAAAGTTATCTGCATAGGCTCTCTGTCAGCAGTGGAGAGACACAGCTCACACCCGTGCAGGATATGTAGGAGTAACTGTCCCCTGGAGGCATCTGTCCCTCTCCACAGACTGCATCAATAGTTAAATCAACTGCTTAGACTACATCCTTACTACACCTTTACGTGATTGAAGTTTGGTGAGAAGAATCCTACACCTCTATGCATTGTAAAGAGAAGATAGGCATCTGAAGAAACAGAGCGTGGTTCCTGATGACCACTCGCTGCTTGTGAGAAGTCAGTTCAACAGGTATAATCAGAAAAGGGAAATGCTTCATGCTACCATTCAGACACTTACATAGCAGCTAAAGAGTCATTTTGTTACTCATGAAAACACATGAGCATCAAGGAAGAAGGCTCTGGGGCCCTGAACAGATCTATTTCTGTATCTGTGTGACACAGTGAATTCCTTGTTGCAGCCATCTTTCAGAAAACCACTGAAAACTGAAAATGAAGCTGGCTGCAAACTTGTGTAAAATTGACCTTTCCCTTTTGCTCATTCAGTCTGAGAAATGGGCAGCGAAACCAAATGCTGCAAGAACCCTGGACGTGGCAGACAACATCTTCCAAAGGGTTTGCATTTGAAATGGGATCTCAGGGACATCTCTGCAAGCCACCTTTCTGACTCAAAATGATTTCTTGTCACAGATCTACACACGCTCTGTAATTGAACCTGCTGCTGCACCAGCACCAGCTAAAGAAGCCACCACTCCCCAGCCTGAAAACTCCAACACAAACACTTTGTACAGAAACACAGACCGGCAGCGGAAGAAATCCAAGATGACAGATGAAGAGATTCTAGAGAAGCTGAGTATGTATTCTGTACTTCTTGTCTGACAAATCAGTGTACTGTATGCATGTCTTGGGGTTAGAGGTACCAAATGTTCATCCCCACTTGTGTGTCACAGGGTCACTTACAACTCCCTACACAAACTCTAACTGTGCTTGGAAAAAATGAGGGTGCAGTCTGGGCGTTCCTTGTGGCTGGGTTGGGTTTGCCTGCGCTTTCTTCTGTGTTAAAGGCAAAACCAGAGATTATTTCTGGTTGAGTAGAAGGCTATGACCTGGTGAGTGACCCAGTGAACTCCTGTGTGCTGATGGCCAAACTGAACAGACTCTCTGGGTTCCTAAATTCTCTTTAGACTCCTGACTTCTCACCAGCCATCAGAGCCAAAATACTTTGCAGAAATTTGTTGTTTTTTTGGGTAGGGGCGTGGCTGTTCTTTTATCATTAGACAGCTACAGCCCTAAGCTGATTCCTTCAGCCTCGAGGAGCTCTCCTGTCCCAGGTATTTTATTGGTATTGTTTTGTGATTGTTGATGATGCTATTTCAGAGTTCATTTTTATAAGAATTCTATTTTTGTCAGAGCGAACTCCTTAGGAAGAACATGAGTTGATGCCATGGGTAGAGTGGAAGACCTGTTTTCCATGTGCCCCAAAAGAACAGAACAAGCACACTCTTATAACACTCCTTATTTCTTAGCTTTGTGCTTACAAAGGTGCATTGGAGACACATCTATGTGGTGTGATCAGGTAAAACTGCACTGCAAGCATTTCTCAGGAGCCAGCCTCCAACACATACACTGTGTATTCCTCAGATATGTGGCACTTTGTCATAGCTAATTGCCAGCCAGTTAATACTATTAGAATCCTAACTGTTGGCCCCAAACCCCTGCGCAGATCATACTGTAGGAAAACATGTCAAGCCCTTTGTGATTCTGCAGTACAACCAATTTAATCTGCTCCTTGCACATAATAGCTGCCAGTGCTATGTTCTCAGACAATAAATTATTAGGTTCATAGCATAGTCTGGTTTACTTCTTGTCTACCATTAACTATTAGGACAAAAACTAGATTTACTACACCTTCTTGTGTTTGAGCTCAAAGCCAGTAATGTTTTTGTCTTTACTGGGGGCACCTGTTTGTAAAGGGGTGCAGTCTGGCTCTGGCTTCTTCATGCTGGTCATCAATGTTTGTTCTTGTGCTACACCAACCTTTCTGTCATACCCACCCTGCTGCTGATGGCTGGTGTGACTGCAGGAGCTCAAGCCTTCCTCAGCTGTGAGATTTCAGCTGCTTGTGTCGAGTTTTCTGCACCCTTTGCAGCTTGACAGGACTATAGGGAACTGAATCTCCGTGCTGTTAGGGAGTACACAAGGGATAAGGTCAGTAGCTTTAGCTGAGGACACAATGAAATAAATTACCTGCAGGCATGTTAGCTTATAAAGCAAGGAATTACAGCTTCATCAGCAGAGGCTAAATGTTTGAGGGAGGCTTTGACCATGAGATCTGCAGGTACCCAGTGTACATGTGCATATCGTTTATTCAGGCTTTGGGGTATGCTGGATTAGGATGGAGCCCTTGAGTTACCGTGGGTTATATCTTTGAAATGCTGTGTGCTTTCATGCTTTTTATTTCTTACGAATTGGATACCAAGCAAGCAAGGTCTGAAGGTCTGCCTCAGGCACATTATGGTGGTGGATGATGAAGATCTTTTTGTGCTTTCATGAAACTCACTGAAAACAGGGGTGATGCTTTTTTGTTACAGTCCTGGGGTAATTATATTTAAGTGTGTGTGGTGATTGGGTTCTTTCCACTATGTTTTGTTCCGCTTGTATGACTTTACCTTCACCTTCTCCCCCCAGCTGATTTTATGCTACTTTCAGGAAGATGTCCCCTGCCTTCTTTTATCTTAAATTGTTTTCATAATTCTTTTCTGCTGGAAATAACTTGGGGTTTTTTTAGAGGCACTTTCATTACAAGTTTTACTAGGGAGTAAAGCCTGAATATTGAGATAAGATCAAGCAAAAGTCTGTCTGTAACGAAATCATGAATGTGTTCCGCTGTAATTATGAAACAGAAGTTGCCCAGTTCTGCTTTCTTACCCACTTAATTTAGGTCTTGATAAAGGAAAGTGCTTAAAGACCTCAGAATAGCTGATGTGTTTCTTTTGTCCAGAGTTGCTTCTCTGAACTGGAGCTGTGTACCAGTACCTTTGTTGATTTTAGCACTGTCGTATTTGATGTGCATTGGCTTAAGCACAGGAAACCAGGCACAAATAACTAACCTGTGAAAGCAGCTACTCAGATTTTGAGGAAAAAACTCCAGAAATCTGAACTGCAAAATCAGTGGCAAACTTGGAAAATGCTTTTTCCAAATATTTGTTCTGCAGTCCTTTTCTTCATTCTTTCCTAACGTGAACTCCTGATGCCTGTTCCAGTGGATGCTTCCACTAACAAGCTGAGGTAGCTCCTAGCCAGGCACCGACCACGCCCTGGTTTTCCTGTTGTCCAGCATGGGATTACGGCCGAGTTTGGGTTAGGCACTGCCCGATGTTCCTGTACTGCTGGGTGAGGGAACGAGTGCTGCAGGACAAAGGAAACATCTTCTCCTGCAGCTCCCATTAGCGATCTTGTCGAGGCCAGCACAACAGTTTTAGCAGGGAATGTACCAGATGGTGTTGATGCCCCATCTTCTTGCCATGTTAGCAGGCAAGATTCCCAGCTAGGCACACAGTCAGATGCCCATTTGGATGCTGCAACCCTCTGCTGCCGAGAAATGGCCTCAGCCAGGAAGAGAGGTGCATCAGATAGTTTTGTTTTGGATGCACAGGTGAACAGACAACTTGTGTTTGTGATACGGGAATGTTGCCAGAGAGATGTGAGACATTGGATGTCATCCTGCTGAACTAATCTTCATAAAGTATTTCAGTGATATACATTCCAAGTTAAATCTTTAGAAGTCGCTTGCGCTGAGCTATCACCTTAGACTTCATTGTTTGTATTTTATCTAGGAAACTACTGGACCAGAAAAAACAATATAGTCCTTCAGATTCGTTTGAGTTCATCAGATTTTGGCACTCTCATTCAGTGCAAATACAGCATCCCAATTACTGCTTTATTTCCTCCCTGTTCAGCCTCCCGCACCTCAGAGTGGGCAAGGAGCAGTGAAACAGCACATGTGTTAATTTTAACTTCCAGTGGCAGGTCAGCTCCACTCCAGCTGGTGGACCCAGACTGTCCCAGGCCAGGTGCCGGCCAGGCTGGCCCTGCCGTCCCGTCCCGCTGCTGCGGAGCAGAGCTGCCGGGAGGCGGCAGCACCCTGTCTGCTGCCCGGTCGCGCTAAGGAAATTAGCAGCCTCTCATTGCAAAGCTGTCTGTGTAGTGCTAGTGCCTGAGGAGTATTGCTGGGCTTGGTACAGCCATCACGGCTGTGCTTGTTTCTGGAGATCAGCGTGTGTGCGGTGTGGAGAGTGTGAGACAAGTGCTAGTTACCCATCTGAGTCAGGTTGAAGACACGCAGTGGGGTTCCTAAAATGGCATAAGCAAGGTCATCTTTAGAACTTAGCCCAGTAATGAATTATGAGGGTCATAGTTCTTAAAGCCCTGTAGTTATAGTTTGTAATAGGAGATGCTGTCCTTCAAAAACATAAAGACTTTCCTTTGGCAAACTGCTGAAAGGTTGAGAAGATCCCCTCCTGGAAACACTTTGCATTATTCTTCCTGTTCTGATGGCACCTGTTCATAAAAATTGATTCCAGAACCCAAGGTGCATTTAGTCCTCGGAAATATTAAACATTCTGTTGAATCACAGAGTATTTATTCCAAAGAAAATAAAGGCTCTGTTGTTCCAGCTCTCATTAATGTTATAGACAACAAACACTTGCTTGTTCTTATCTGGTTATCTGTCTCATGTGAATGTTTCTCCATGTTCTTAGTTTCCTGTCCAGGTAACTCTCCAAAGGACTGTAGAAAATGAGTCTTCATGGAGGCCCGCTGTGCTGCGGAGCTGCTTGTGTTGTTATTACCCAGCTGACTACAAACTGCTTTCAACCCTGCTCAGCAGGGCTGTGCTTCTGATCAGCTGGAAGGTGGTGTCTCAATCTTTAACTGAGCATATTTAATTTTCTGTCTTTCAGGGAGCATTGTGAGTGTGGGAGATCCTAAGAAGAAATACACTCGGTTTGAAAAAATTGGCCAAGGGTAAGTCCAGTCACAGTAACATACACAGAAACACAGGTCAGGTATTTGGCTGGTGGAGTAATATCAAGCGTGAAGTCAGGTGAGCTCCAAACCTGTTCAGATGCTGGGTTCAGAATTTCCAACTGTGGTCAGAAGGCACCATCAAACACAGCTTGATATTCACAGAATCACAGAATCGCAGGGGTTGGAAGGGACCTCGAGAGATCATCGGGTCCAACCCCCCTGCCAAAGCAGCTCCCCAGCTCATATTGCACAGATAGGCGTCCAGACGAGTCTTGGGTATCTCCAGAGAAGGAGACTCCACCACCTCCCTGGGCAGCCTGTCCCAGGGCTCTGTCACCCTCACTGTGTAAAAGTTCTTCCCCATGTTGGTGCGGAACTTCCTGTGCTCCAATTTGCAGCCATTGCCCCTTCTCCTGTCTCCACAGACACTGAAAAGGGGTTGGCCAATTCCCCCCTGCATCCCATACTTAAGATATTTATAAGCATTAATAAGGTCCCCCCTCAGTCTTCTTTTCCCCAGACTGAACAGCCCCAGCTCACTCAGCCTTTCCTCATACGGGAGATGTTCCAGGCCCTTAATCATCTTCGTAGCCCTTCTCTGGACTCTCTCAAGGAGATCCCTGCCCTTTTTATACCAGGGAGCCCAGAACTGGACACAATACTCCAGGTGGGGCCTGACCAGGGCAGAGTAGAGGGGGAGGATCACCTCCTGTGACCTGCTGGCCACACTCTTCCTGATGCATCCCAGGATCCCATTGGCCCTCTTAGCCACCAGGGCACACTGCTGGCTCATAGCCAACCTGTCACCAACCAGAACCCCCAGGTCCTTCTCCACAGAGCTCTTCTCCAGGAGGTCATCCCCCAGCCTGTACTGATACAGACGGTTCTTCCTCCCCAGGTGCAAGACTTTACACTTGCTTTTGTTGAATTTCATTAGGTTTCTCCCTGCCCAGCTTTCCAGCCTGTCCAGGTCTCGCTGGATGGCAACGCAGTGTTCCTGCATGTCAGTCACCCCTCCCAGCTTTGTATCATCTATCCCATGATCTCTCAGCTTTTCTATCAGGATGTCATTGGAGACAGTATCGAAAGCCTTGCTGAAGTCAAGGTAGATGACATCCACTGCTCTCCCTCCATCCACCCAGCCGGTGATGAGATCATAGAAGGCTATGAGATTGGTCGAGCACGATCTCCCCTTGGTGAATCCATGCTGACTACTCCTCATGACCTTCTTCTCTTCCAGTTGTTTGGTGATGGCATCCAGAACAAGTTGTTCCATCACCTTTCCGGGGACAGAAGTGAGGCTGACTGGCCTATAGTTGCTAGGTTCCTCCTTCTTGCCCTTTTTAAAGATTGGAGTGATATTGGCTATCCTCCAATCCTCAGGTACTTCTCCTGTTCTCTAAGAGCTGTTGAAGATGATAGCAAGTGGCTCTGCAGTTACTTCCACCAGCATCCTCAGCACACGTGATGTATCCCATCCGGGCCCACGGATTTGTGTGCATTAATCCCTTTGAGCCGCTCCTGGACCACCCCTACCTCAACTAGAGGGAAGCTCTTCATTCCACAAACACTCCTACTTTCATCCAGGATCCCGAGGGGCCTTTGGAGTGAAGACCGAGGTAAAGAAGGCATTCAGTATCTCCACCTTCTCATCATCACCCGATACCAGGACACCCGCCTCATTCATCAAGGGACCTACATTATCCCTGGTCATCCTCTTACTATTCACATATCTGAAAAAACTCTTTTTATTATCCTTTCTGTCCCTTGCCAGCTTCATTTCCAAATGGGCTTTAGCCTTCCTAGTCACATCCCTACAGGCCCTGACAACATCCCTATATTCCTCCCAGGTGCACAGACCCTGTTTCCACAGTTCATAAACCTTCTGCTTCCCTTTGAGTTTACTCATTAGCTCCCTGCTCATCCACGCAGGTCTTCTGCCTCTCTTTCCCGATTTCTTGCTCAAAGGGATGCACCTATCCTGTGCTTGGAAGAAGTGCTGTTTAAATGCTAGCCAGCTCTTACAGGCTCCCTTCCCTTCTATTCAGTGTAGCCCACGGGATAGCTCCTAAAAGGTTGCGGAGGAGATCAAAGTTAGCTCTTTCAAAATTCAAGGTATCTATCCTGCTTTTTGGCTTGCTTCTTCCACTCAGGATCTTGAACTGGATCATTTCGTGGTCGCTTTGTCCTAAGCTGCCCCCGACCTTCACCTCCCTGATGAGCCCGTCCTTGTTAGTAAGAACAAGGTCCAGCACCCGCCCTCCCCTTGTAGGTTCCTGCACCATCTGTAGCAGGAAATTGTCCTCAACATACTGCAGAAATTGTCTGGACTGCATACTACTGGCCGTATTGCTTGCCCAGCAAATATCTGGGTAGTTGAAGTCCCCCATAAGGACCAGCGCCTGGGAGCTCGAGGCTACTTCTAGCTGCTCATAGAAAGCACTGTCAGCCCGCTCCTCTTGATCAGGGGGCCTATAGCACACACCCACAACAGTGTCACTCATACTAGCGTGACCCTTGATTCTTACCCACAAGCACTCGACTGATGGGTCATCTTTCCCCAGGTGGATCTCAATACACTCAAGCTGCTCTCTCACATAAGGAGCAACTCCTCCACCTCTCCTCTCTAGCCTGTCTTTCCTGAAAAGCACATAGCCATCCATGACAGCATGCCAGTCATCCAGGCTGTCCCACCATGTCTCTGTGATCGCAATGAGATCCTGGCCCTGCGACCGCACAAAGGTCTCTGATTCTTCCTGCTTGTTTCCCATGCTACATGCATTTGTATAAAGGCATTTTAGTGGGGCAGCAGGTGCAGGTATCCTCAGCAGATCACAGGAAGAATTCCAACAGGGGAAGGGCAATAGTGGCTCCACTGAGGAGTCCTCAGGGCAATCCCGAGAATTTTCCCCACTATCACATGGAACAACATCCCCAAGTCTGTCACTGTGCTGCTGGCATTTACCTTCTTCCACCGTCAACTCATGTTGTGTCTCCCAAAGCCCATGCCTAACCCCAAGAGCCTTCATAATATCCCCTCCCCCCTTCCATTGCCATATTGGCAATGTCTTGTTTGCAGCAAGGAGCAGGACTTGGAATATCTGCCATCCCTCAAGTGTGGGGCACCTGTTTGCTTATTTTCTTAGGAAAAATCAATTCTGTATGTCTCAGAATGATACGGTCCCACTAAAGAAAGGAGGAAAACGTTTATTGCCTATAAAAGCAACGTATCAGCTGGTAGTTGTCAGATAAATAACAGTTTCTAATAACATTTATTTCAAATATTTTGATTTTAAAAGTATTCAGTGATCGGAATTGTAATGGCGTAGTTTAGAAATGGAATCCAGAGATGAAATAATGAACTCTGTTTTCTAGCAGAGACATTAAAAATCAAAAATTCAATAATAATCAAGACATCATCTGCCTGATAATAAACTGCTTGTGGATCCTGCAGGTTTTAGGAGTTCACTGAAAGTAATCAACCAAGCTATTCGCTTTAGAAATCCAACTTTGCTTAAGAAAATATTTCAAATGAATCCTATGTTGAGAAGGCAAGAACAAATGAAATTATATAAAAAATAAATGACTTGCATTTTAAATATGGACAGACTCCCTGCCCAGTTAAAGTTTCCTTGGCTGCGTTGTAATTCCAGGATGGCTCGTGGCATTTGTGTAACACCAGGATCTTGTGCTGTCAGCATGTGACAGAAGCTGTTTACTGACATGGGGAGATAGTTTTCTGCCTTAAGTGTTTGTGAGGTTTGAACTCTGGAGCACGTTGCTGACCTAGAACTGATAGATACTGCAGAAAGCGGGACACTCATGCTCTTCCTCTGGCAGGGTTTACTTTAGATAGATCTTGGTTGGTAGGGCAGTTGTAGGAAGGATTTTGGCTCCACTCACTGTATAAAAACCTTTTCTCGGCTTCCAGCTTGCTTTCTCCCCAAATTTTTTGGGCTTACTGTCATTTGTAAAATCCCAGGGGACACTTAGAGCTCTGCCAGTCTCAAAAGATTGTCAACTAAAGAAGTGAGAGTCAGAATTAACGTGTGTGTATCAGGTTATTGCTGTCACTGTGAGAAAATGACTGTCACCCTCTTAATCTTTTCTTTTGACAGTCCTAGGAGTGAGCTTGTACAGAGGTGCCTTAACAACTGGGGGAAAGACAAGTGGCTAATATCTGGCCCAAAATAATTTATTTCCTCCAGCTTTTAGTGTAGCCTGAAGATCGCATGCCCTTGTTACGGAGGTGTGCTGCCGTAACCAGCTCATACCTGTAATGAGCCAATTTACAGTGATGGGGAAAAGATCCTAAAGACATAAAAATCATCACAAAGGTAATCAGAGTGGTCAGGAGGGGACCAGACTGCTGCATGGCTGGGGTTAGCGTGTCTGTCTGCAGCAGGGCTGGGCTGAGATGCACTGCCTCACATGTGCTGCTGTGCTTAGTTGATGCAGGTGCCAGTTCCCAAGCTGCCCGCCTTTGCGATGAGTTGGGTACAGTTAAGCCAAAGGCACTGTAGTGTTGGGAGTGAGTAGTTTTTTAATAGCTGCTAATGAGAGCACTGCAAGGCAGCAAGAGAACTGCAGGTAGAGAGTGACTTCTTACGCAAGGAAAAGCAACTTGACTGGCTTGTAGCACGTCATGGCTTCATACAGCTGGTAGGTTAGTAAACAGTGTAATGGTTTTATGGCCACGTTGCTGTGAACAGTC
This sequence comes from Porphyrio hochstetteri, assembly GCA_020800305.1. Taxonomy (NCBI): domain Eukaryota; kingdom Metazoa; phylum Chordata; class Aves; order Gruiformes; family Rallidae; genus Porphyrio; species Porphyrio hochstetteri. The sequence continues at coordinate 23,270,350 of CM036917.1, forward strand.
GTCATCAGCCCTGTGCTGAAGAGCAGGTCAGCTTCAGTGCTGAGTCTCTGGTTTGTCATCTCTCACCCGCTGAGGACTGGAGATGCTGCTGACACTGGAGGAAGCTTAGTTCACTAGTGCTTGATAAAGAAGCTGTGTTTGCTCAAGCTCTTACTAGAAAGACAAATTAGTATGGAGCCATGAGCAGCCTGGGTTCAGGTTGTTTCTTTTGATTTGTAGTGCACTGCATCATGGTGACACAGATCTAATTTTGGGCCTGGTACTTGCCTAACTGCATTAAAACCAAGATATTACAGAAGCATTTAAAAGTTAGATACAGATCAGAAATTACAGTTGCTTAGAAGTAAAAGTTGGTAATACAGAATCGCAGAGCCCTTGCAATTAATTCACAGCTTTACTTAAATTACTCACCTTTATCTAAACTCCTCACAGATGGCCTGGAGCATACCAAAAGCATCCTAATTTAAATAGCTGGTTTTAAATAAACCCTGACAGGACTTTACTCAGGAGGTACATCTCACTGTTAGCAAGTCTGAATAAATGGTGTTGGCTTTTTATGAAAACAAATTGGATTAATCTCGACAATTAGTCATGGGAAAATGCATTTGCATTTATATTAAAAAGAATACATAGCATGCCCAATGAGAGCATTGTTCTCAACACAGACACACAGTCTATGGTGCCTGTTGAATTAAAATGCTCTTGAAATATTTCAGCCTGCAGGTAAACAAACACGCTGAAGGATTGTGTGTAAATGAATAAACTGATTTGGGGCATTTTCAGCCAGTGGGACCCTTGTATTCCTGCTGCTCAGGGTTCCTGCTCTGGCTCTCCCTGGCCTCACTGCCTATGCAGACATGGACTTCTTAAATCATGACAGTGTAAACCTGTGGTTTAGCTCAGGATGAAGCCCCATTAGGATTTACAAGCCCGCAGTTGCTGTTAAACCCAAAGGGATTTCTTCTGATTGTGGCCTTTCCAGCCCTTAACATCATTACAGGGGAAGAACCTCTTTTAACAAGTGGCAGATGGCAAACAAACCCCACACTGTCTAGTCTGCAGGCGAGCACGCCGATTGTTTCTAATGGCTCTACGACGCAACTGATGTCTGCCAGAGAGGCAAGACATAGACGCCATGAAGAGTCCTTCACATGTCTGATGCACCTAACAGAAGCAGCTGCTGATGGCTCTTGACACACAGTGAAGCTGTCTAAGGATCCTGTGTTTTGAGTAGTTCTCCATTTGTGTGTGAAACAATATATGCCTTAACCTGCTCTAGCTGCGACCTTGAAGAATCATTTATTTGCATGCTGGAGAAAGCTGTGTCTAGATCCTGTCCTCAGATAGCTGTCACGAGTCTTCAGGGCTCTCAGAATGACTGCATGGTGCTGCCTGAATTTTGCAGATAGATTCAAGTAAGAGATCTGAGAAGGCATGGTCAGACTGTATGTTACATTCACACATGCACATAAAGTGAAAAAACACAACAAAGCAAAAAAGAAAATGGAAAAATAATGAAATATATTGTTTCACACTTTTTGTAGACCATCCCCTGTAAGTTTTGCACTAAAATAATTCAGTATGTACGATTTCGATTTGCACCAGCACTTATTTGTCATGTTGGATGTAGATTTTTAACTTGGATACCCTGCATGGCAGAGGGCTGGTGGGCTGCTGGCTGAAGGAGTGAATGAACAAAGGGGATTTAGAAACACTACAGCAGCAGATATCTGCGGGGTCTTGGTTTCACTCATAGCAACTAAACAGCATCTGTTTTCATTTCTAGGGCATCAGGAACTGTTTATACAGCAATCGACATTGCCACAGGACAAGAGGTAAGTGTGGATGGTACAGCAGATTTTGCAGGCATTCAGTGCTTTTCCCTCTGGTGCAAACTGCAGGTAGGAGGCTTGGGTCACCAGTAGATCTTTGCTGCAAAGGCTGTTCCTCCTGAGCACGGACCAGTGTCAGCTGGGAAAATGCATCATTTGCTCTCTGCAGCTTTTCAGTGAAAGCCCTTTAAGGGCGATGTGGTTCTGTGCCTCAGTAACCAAACACTTAATGCTGAGGTGTTGCTTAATGCCTGAAAAGGTGCCTGTGAATTCCTGGGGGAAGGTCCTGCCCCCCTGGAGTCAGTAGAAGCCTTGGTACTCTCTGTGCTTGGGCTGCTGCTTCACTCGTAGCTTTTAAGGCCAATTGTAAGAGGAGTATGTTTTTACTTACTCTGTCTTCAGAACAGGTCAGTGCTCCCCACAGTCCAGCCTGGTACCGCATTACACATCCGTGAATAGGTATTTGATAGAAAGAAGTGTGTACAGAAATCCCAGCAAGCTTTTCAGGCCTGATAAGAGCTATGTAATTTTTATTGCCAGTGTAGATGTATTGCTTTAGAAATTGTTGTATTTTGGTTCCCCAGTGTGCATGAAGTTGTGCTATTGCAGAGAGTCTTAGTCTGTATATACAATTGAACTCTGTACATTTACAGCATAAAATCTGGCTGTGGACCCAACCATAGATCAGTTAGCAATACAAATTATAAAATGTAAAGATCTGTTTTAATAACAGATCTTGAAAGAAGCCATGGGGTGGTCACAGATTCTCCTGTTGCTGGGAGGAATACATGACTTCATTACATTGCTTCATTTCAGGCAGACTTTTTTTTTACTAACTCCCAGAAAGAATCAAGGAGGGAAGCAGTATCTTTCAGAGCAGGACACACTCGCTCCTGTTAATTACCAAATATATTAGTGTGTCAACTAACTGAGAGGCTGCTGTCATTCAGTCCCAGTTTATCTTAATCACAGGTTCAGACAGTAATACTACTTAGCATTTTCTCCATCGTGTGTTTCATCTTCAAAGTATAATGCAAGACTTAATTAAGGAGAGATCATGTTTAGGATGTAATTTTGTGGTTTAGTCATACTGACACTGGTTGACATGCACACTGACAAATGAGAAGGTGTGTATCGAGCGAAGCTCTCTCCTAAGCATTATAGCTGCACTTAGGTCTGGTGTCCGGGACAGCCTGTGAGCTGGTTGCAGGGAAGTGGGGGCTGGTGGTGAGAAACAAATCTTGAAGGAAAGCAGTGTTGATGCTGACAGTCCCTGATCCAGTGTGAGCTTCCCATGGGGTCACAGCCTCCTTTGGGTCATCCCCCTGCTCCGGTGTGGGGTCCTCTGTGGGCTGCAGGTGGTTATCTGCTCTACCATCATCCTCCATGGGCTGCAGGAGGACTGCCTGCCTCACTATGGTCTTCTGCCGGGGAATCTCTGCTCTGGCACTTGGAGCACCTCCTCCCCTCCTTCACTGACCTTGGTGCCTGCAGAGTTGTTCTTCTCACATTCTCACTCCTCCCTCCTGGCTGCTGTTGTGCAGCAGTTTTTTTGTCCCCCTCTTAACGTTGCTATCCCAGAGGCACTGCCACCATCACTGATGGGCTCAGCATTGGCCAGCGGTGGGTCTGTCTTGGAGCCGGCTGGTACTGGCTCTGTTGGATGTGGGGGAGGCTTCTAACAGCTTTCACAGCGGCCACCTTGCAGCCCCCACTACCAAAACCTGGCCACACAAATCCAATAGGCTACTTGCAAAATGTGCATGAACAATAATGGTGATAAACTAAGGACATTTGAGAATATTGTAGGCCCTGAGAGTGTTGTTAGAGATTCGTGGCTGCTAGTTTAAAGACCATTCTTGCAGATTTTACAAGGCAAAATGTATATGGCCAAGTCTCCTGTAATGAGCACTCAAGCTAGCAAAGAAATAGGGTGTTGGAAGTTACAGAGCCCTTCTGTCTAATGACAGAACAGCTTGGCACAGCTCTGCTACATCATTCCAAAACCACTTGTCCCATGTTCTCTGATCTCGTGTGCAACAGACTACTTCAGTTCATGGTTTTCAATGTCGTTTTAGGTGGCCATAAAGCAAATGAATCTCCAACAACAGCCCAAAAAGGAACTAATTATTAATGAAATCTTGGTCATGAGGGAAAATAAGAACCCAAATATTGTTAACTATTTAGACAGGTGAGTAGTTTTAGTAGTATCGTATTTACATACTGCAAGCCAAAGATTGATTACTTATTTATTTATTTTAAAAGCAACCTTTGGTCACTGGCAGAAAGTTGTCCTCTGTTACTTATCTACTCACATAAAATGTATGGGAGGAGATTGCGTTCTGTCTGCATTAATTGTTTCTGATATGTATCATTTGAAGACTGTTTTCAAAAACCTGTTTCAGTCGTATCTTACTAACCAGCCTGTAAGGTCACTACCTCTGTGTTGCTTTGATGTTTGTTTTGTGTTTGGGTATTTTTTTAAGTTGATCACATTTTCTGTGTTTTATGGTAAGTGCTGATAAATCATCATAGAAATTACTTCCCTTGGGCAGTTCCCACTATTTTCCATTGCTGTGGATGCCAGGAAGAATAAGTTTTTGTTTCCAGAACCACGTAATTTTCCCAGTTTTAAATTGTTTTTCCTGTTTCTGAATGTATTTTATGTAAGGTTTTCCAAGCTGTTGACCAATTTCTGTTCTCAGTGGTACACACCCTCCTACTGCAAACAGCTATGAACGTTGTGTTGCCTTGTTCCTGGAGTTAATCATGGAATTTGTGTGTTAAGATGATTAAGCAGATGATGTGATATGTCCTGGATTTATCTTTGCCATTAATAAACTACATTTTTCACTTGCTTGCCATCTGAGACATCTAATTTTTCACTTACATGCCTTCCTCCTTCAGACTGCATGGATCCCGAGTACTGTAGAGCCTACAAGGAATGTCTGTTCATTTTATTGTGTCTTCATTTTAAATTACATGAGAACAAAAATCAACTGTAGTCTTGTTTCATAAGGCAACTTAGCTGCACACATCCATCTCAATGCCAGTGCTTGCTTCTTTCAGCTACCTAGTCGGTGATGAGCTCTGGGTGGTTATGGAATACTTGGCTGGAGGCTCTTTAACCGATGTTGTTACAGAGACGTGCATGGATGAGGGCCAGATAGCAGCCGTCTGTAGGGAGGTAAGGACCCTGCGCATGCTTCTGATTACTTGGGCAGGGTGGTGCTTCCCTACAGGCAGTAGGAATGTGAGAGGCTTCACATGAGAGCTTTGTTTCTGTGTTGTTTTTATAATATGCAGAAGAAAGTGTGTCTTAAATGAACTGCCTGCCAGTATCACTGCACTTACTATACCCTGTTATCATATTTTATATACTTTTACTCTACTCTCTCTCTTTTTTTTTTCTTTCCAATTTTACTATTCTCAACTTTGCCTCCTTAAGCATTTGCCCTGGGCATGTCTGTTTGCATTCCTTGTCTGTAAAAGCAAACACAGATTTTTTAAATAACAGCAAAGAAAAACAGAAGTTAGTTTATCACAGTCCTCAGCTTTAAAGGATAGCATTCCACCCAAAGCAGTGAAGGCTTCTGAAAAATGACTAACGTGCTATTTCCCATTCTGCTGTAAAGCCTAACAGTAAAACCGTGGTCATGCAACCTTCTGCCCAGAAGTGATCCACTTCATACCAAAGGAAAGGACTTTTTTTCTGTTTTGGCAAGCAGGAGTTTGCTGTATGGATGGAGAGCACAGCCATTGCAGCAGCAGTCATTCTGTCTGTGCTTTCGGGGCATAGCTGTAACAGTTATTTGGCATTTCTCTTTCAAAAGCTAATATGCCTTCATTTAGAAAGTTGATACTCTAATAGTGTTGAAGCAGCGAGCTATTTCTCTTGACATGCAGTACTCTGCCATTACTCACAATTCATCTAGAAATTAAATCTTTTAGAGCCATTTCCTTTCTTGGGTGATGAAATCAGGTCACTAATTTTTACCCTTATGTTTCTTTTTTATCTATCAGTGCCTGCAAGCACTGGATTTCCTTCATTCAAACCAAGTGATTCACAGAGACATCAAAAGTGACAATATTCTTCTCGGAATGGACGGATCTGTCAAATTGAGTAGGTATTGCTGGTGAGGCACAGTGCTCCCAGGGTGTAGGATGGGGCTGCTTTTGACTGAATGTCAGTTACCCAGAAGTGATGCCTGTGGTAGTGCACTGACCACTGCTGCAAGCTAAGAGCACAATTCCAGTGTGCAGAGGTCTAGAAAGGAAAAAGGTGTCAAGAGTGACTTTGGTTTGTGTATGTCCCTTCCAGAGGGGAGAGAGTTACACTCTAAAGCTTCAGGTAAATAAAACCCACCACATGAAACCTGAGGGGTTTTTTTAAGTAGCCAATTCAATATTTCCTCAGCGACAGCACTGAGTAAACAGCATGGCTGCTTTTCCAGCTAGATTCAGCAACACATTCTCAGGCATATAGTGGTGATTTCTTCTACTTGGTTTCGTAATTCAAGCTGGCTTTAATGATACTTGTTTTTCTCCTCAGCTGATTTTGGCTTCTGTGCTCAGATCACCCCTGAGCAGAGTAAACGGAGCACAATGGTTGGGACTCCTTACTGGATGGCACCAGAAGTGGTGACAAGAAAAGCATACGGCCCCAAAGTGGACATCTGGTCACTTGGGATCATGGCAATAGAAATGGTGGAAGGAGAACCTCCTTATCTTAATGAAAATCCTCTCAGGGTAAGGTGCAGATAAAATCAGATACCACTCTCTCTCCTTTTAATCGGTCCCATGCTTTGTCTGCCATGAGACAAAATCCCAGTCACATGGGCTTGAACTGGTTCCGCCAGGGCCTGCTTTGAAAAACGCCCCTGGAGCGTGTCAGTGTGTGCTTTAGGTTGGGTTATGTCCATGGGAGAACCTTGGAAGAGAAGTGACTGAAATGTGCCATTTTTGCCTTCAGTGATGCTTGGAATTTCGTGCTCTGAGCTGAGATCTGAATGACAAGAGCTTTTCAGCAGCCATTTCTCTGAGAAGCCTTTCAGCATGCCTGTCCCCGTGTCTGTGGGCAGGGAGGTCTTTTCAAACTCATTTCAAAGGTGCTGATTGCTCACTTGAGCCTTTTAGAAAGCATCACTGGTTATAACAATGCCATAATTATTACCTAACATATCTCTGAAAGCATTTTTAGCACAGGTACCTGGAGTAAACTAATGTAATGTTAATTCTTTGAAGTTTTCAGTTTTATCCAAATTGCTTAAAGTTAAATGACCCGTTCTTCTACCCAATGGCTGTGTGACAGTGGAGGAATGTATACCAAGATAAAACCTCATGACTGATAACTGAAACAAAGTTAAATGCTGCACAGTTGACTTCTCAAAGGATGCAGGAATTTATGAGGAAATGAATATTGACTTAGGTGTATGCATATGTATTTTTTAAGGCTAGAAGTAAAATACAGCATGACCTTTGGCTTTTCTTGTCGCAGTGAGGCTGCGCTCGCTCTGGTCTGTGCCACCCAGACTGTGTATTGCAGACTGAAAGCAGAAACACCACAATGGTCAGGACATAGCCCAGCTGTTATGTTTAAGAAAGGAACAGGACAGTTATCCAAATAGTCTTCTGCTCTTTTTGGAACAGAAAAAAACCCCATTCTTGAGTTTTCTTGGAAGGCTTCTCCCTGGAGATTTTGCTTCCAGCTCAGCTATTCCTGCCTATACCCAGATTGAGATGCTCTTTTTCTCCTTCCATGCCTTGTCTCTGGCAGGAGTTAAGATCAACATGAACACATAGAGCTTCAAGGCATCTTCAGGTGTCTGAGTAAAATTGCAGCAGATTAAAGTCAGGCATTTGCAGTTGCCACCATCTGCATTAGCTTCCTGGACATTTCTGCAGAGGTTCTTGCCCCTGAGCTAGGAACAGAACAGCTTGTGATGGACTGCCCAAAGTTCCCCAGTTACCAGCCAGTTTTATTAAGGTAGATCAACCCCAACAGGGACAGGATCCATTTGCTGTCGTATGTGGAATTGGAGATTTCAGTGAGAGGTCTCAGCTGCATCCAAACAGGAGAGTTTCTAAGCAAGACCTGATATTAAAGCTAAGTTGTGGGGTTTTTAAGCTGATGGCATGCAGTAATGGTTGGGTTTAATGGTCACATTTAGGCCACATGCAGGGAATTTGGCAAAGCCTGGAAACAAAAGGATGATCTTTAATTTTTATGAATGACTGTTTTAATAATGGCAGGCACACAGGAGCTTCAGTTACTGACACTAATTTAAATACACAAATAAATTGTAAGGGCATTAAAAATCATTAATCATAGAGCTAACAGCACTCTTAAAGTAGCCGCGTTCGTTGCTTTCTACATGTAGAGCAAAGACATCCCTTGTTGCTCAGGTTCTTTCCTGCCTCTGCAGAACTAGCAGGAATTAACCATTTTCCAGACACAAGTGTCCTGGAAATTTCTGTTGTGATACTTGTTTTCTCTCACTGTGATTTCCTTCCATCAGCTTATGCCTAGGGCCTGAAGGACAAACACAAATATCCCTTGAAATGCAGGTTGGGCCTCTCCCAGTTCAATTTAAAAAAAAAAAACAAAACAGAACCCCACAACAAAACCCAAACCCTAAGCATTTCTGTTTGCTTTTTCATTTAATAACAGCATATCCATTTTTCCTCAAAACTGTAGCATATTTTCCAAATGCCGTGGATCTTCTACAGTTTGAGGTTTCTAAATCATGTCTGTATTGCTCTGTCGTGTGTCTGCATGGCCTGGATCAGTCTTGTTTTCACAGACTGCAGCTATAAATGTATGCCGAATCCTTTCTTGTTTCTTGGTATGTTAAAAAAGTTAGTGAGCTTATTGCCCCTTTGCAGCTATTGCAAGCACCCATTTCCTCTGCACTGTACATGCTTGCCACCTCTATCACAGGAAGCCAAAAGACATAAGAAGGTAATCCAGCTTCTCTCAGACCTTTTTCTGTTCTAGAAATATTTTAAAGGTCCAGCACCTACCTATAGATGACTCTTCCTCATGACTCATGTTCTGTGAAAAAACGAGCGACTGAAAGAGCTCTGCTTGTCCTGGCACTCCTGTTTCACAGTCAGGTGAATGGAGCTGGAATGAAATTTCCAAGGTTGACATTGGTGCTGGATTCCTTTACTGCAGGAGAAGTGCTGTCCCTTGTGTAGCACATTTAAACTGCGTCCAGTGGCTGAGATCAGCAGCTGATGGACAGGATAAGACTTGATTTTATGGCATCTATTTTGTGGGAAAAGTAAAGAAACTACTTTATACTGGTTTTTACTCCAGGATAGTTCATTTGCCTTTTTAGGCTTGGAAATCTTCCTCTGTGTTTAAGAGGATAACAACAGTGTCAGTTTGGTCACGGTCTGTTGAAATGCCCATAGCGCAGAGCTGTTGTTATCATAGCAGACATTTTTATGGAAGACTCCTGCTCCTGTTTCTCTTATAATTACTAGATATTTTAAGCAAATTCTGCAAGTTTAAGTTTGAACAATTGAAAATGTTTGTCTTTTGTTTCCAAAGAACATCTTGCAAAAGCAAAGTGACCTCATCTCTGTAGCTTCTCAGCATGTTAGACCAAGTGAACCACACGGGATAACGCTTGGCCTATGTTTTGCACAATTATGTTTTAATTCCTTGGCCCGAGGAATATCAGGAAGGCTTGGCAAGCTGCAGGGAAGTGGCTTTGCCTAAGAAACTTCAGCTTAGCTTAGGTTAGATGCCGTTGAGGAGGAGAAAAGAGTCTTTAAGTGCTTTGATAGGCTTGCGTGCCCAGAACGACTGTGCTCTCAGGTGAGCAGCTGGACATATATGCGTGTCATGGAGGGGAATTCACACAGGACTTAGCCCTTAAGGCAGATGAGTGCTCCCAGTTCTCAGGTAACACTGTGCTTTGGGTTTTGAGTTGTTCCAGCTCTTTATGTCTCTGAAGATGACCCTGAAAACATAATAGATTTAATGTTACCTTTCCTAAAAAAAGAACCTTTTCTGAAACACTGGGAAGCCTGCCTGCAACATGAGGAATATAGTTTAAAAGCAACATCATCTGCTTCTTGTCCATTTTTGCTGAAATTTTAGTGAACATATTTCTTTCATAGTCCAAGCTGCTTTCTCCATCTCACCAAGCCTGAGCTTTCAATGACCCAACTGCCAGAACCTCCTGTTTCTTCCCTGGCTGTTTCTGGGATGGAGACATTGTTACTGTATTTACTTGAGTAGCAAATTAACACAGGGTTGCCATAGGGATGGAATTACTCTTTTTTTCTGATTAGACCAGTAAAAGTTTTCCTTTTGCCATGTAAGTGAAGCTGATCTGGAATTTGGAACCTGCTGAAAAACATGGTTGCAGATGGCTCCTGTCTGCCCAGTTACATGTTTTCTTCTTAGTATATTTGTGGATGCAACTTACATGTCTGTGTTGAAAATGAGGTTCCAAATGTTTCAGTCTCTTTATCCAAGGAATAAGCTGATGGATTTAATTTGTTTTCATCCGGTTACTATTTTTATCAAGAAGAGAGCAAAAATACTGGACTGCTGTTGTTTTCTGGAAGCTGTACTTTAGGGACATGTGAGCACTGCAGAGATGTGTTTATATAATAATCGTTTGAAATAATATAGTTGGAGCAAATTCCCCCTTTAAAATAGCCTGTAAAGCTGGTGTCAATACTTACAGCAGCAAAATGTGCTTCTGCTGATGTGGTTCATACTAACTAGGTCAGCCAATGAAATCAGCTGTCAAGGCAAGATCATTCTGATGTTGGAATAGCTGTGGATGCCTCAGTTTTTTGGGGTTGCTGGTATAGAAAAATCCCCTCTAACCCTCTGCCAGGGAATAAACTGCCGCTGGAGACTGGACCTTAACAAAAATGGGGTGTGGGTGCGAAAGAAACAAGTGGACCCTGAGGTTTGCTGTTTCCCCAGGCGCTGTATCTGATCGCGACGAACGGGACACCGGAGCTGCAGAACCCCGAGCGACTGTCTGCTGTGTTCCGCGACTTCCTGAACTGCTGCCTAGAGATGGATGTGGACAGGCGAGGGTCTGCCAAGGAACTTCTGCAGGTAACACAAAGAATGACTGGAAGGGAAAGAGCTGAATGGGGTAATGGATTCCTCATCAGCTAAACTTGAAGGCATCGAATCATAGAATCATAGAATGGTACGAGTTGGAGGGGACCCCAAGGATCATAGAGCTCCAACCCCCCTGCCACAGGCAGGGCCACCAACCTCAGGCCTGGATCTACACTAGGTTGCCCAGGGCCCCATCCAACCTGGCCTTGAACACTTCCAGGGACGGGGCATCCTCTACCTCTCTGGGCAGCCTGTTCCAGCACCTCACCACTCTTTCTGTAAAAAACTTCCCTGAATTGAGTGCCTTGTGTTAGTCTCCAGTCTTGGCGCTTTTCAAATGAAAAATAAGTAAAATCATAGAGTGGTTTGGGTTGGACTATTAAAATTCATCTAGTTCCACCCCCCTGCCATGAGCAGGGACATCTTCAGTTGGAACAAGTTGCTCAGAGCCCTGTCCAACCTGACCTTGAATATTTCTAGGGATGGGCCATCTGCCACCTCTCTGGGCAACCCGTGCCAGTGGTTCACCAACCTCAGTGTAAAAAAATTCTTCCTCACATCAAGCCTGAATCTATGGTCTCTTACTTTAAAACCATTACCTCTCATGCAATCACAGCTGGCTCTGCTACAAAGTCTGTCCTCATATTTCCTGTAAGCCCCGTTTAAATATTGAAAGGCCACAGTAAGGTCTCTCTGGAGCCTTCTCTCCTTCAGGCTGAACAAGCCCAGCTCTCTCTTGGCCTGTCTTTACAGGAGAGGTGCTCCAGCCCCTTGAATCATCCTTGCGGTCCTGTTTTGGTGGTATATTTGGTTTTATATGGTAGCAAGTTAATTGAAGGGGGGTGATGCTGGGTGCTGAGGTGCTGGGTGCTGGGCCTGAAATGGCATTGGTGACCATCGTACACAGAGATATGACCAGGGAGGAGCCCAATGAAATCACCACAGCCATCACAAATCAGAGATTTGGCTGTGGGGGGCTCACTGTGAGTGTCCAAGGAGCCCTGGCTTGTCCATCTTGCCCCATTCTTAGACATTTCTGCCACTGAGCCCAGCTTTGAGAGATTTCTGCCACTGAAATACCGACAGTTGAGTGTTGCTTGTCACAGCTTTACTTGCTGTCCTGGCATGATCAAGTAGATGAGAACTGCTACAAGGGGGTGCAGAGCGGGGTGCAGCATGTGCCACTTGGCTGTCCCTGCTGTGAAGGTGCCAGGCAGCACAGGACAGGCAGAGGATGGGATAGCAGACACTGCTCTCACTGGAACCAGAGCTGTGTCCATTAGCACCCTGCCACTTGTGCCCTTGCTTGGGTTGTAGTGCTGAAAACCTGTGACTCAGTGCCTTTCAGGACAACACGTGGGCCTAAATACTGCAGGGATAAACGTTTCCTAGTGGTATCGGAGTTCCCTGAGGAACAGCTTATTCCCCTTGTCCTTTTTGTCAACTGAAATAGCCCCAATATTTAGAAAACAGGAACTGAAGTAAGTATTTTGAGTTTCCTGAAGGGCTTAGGAAAGGCCTTAGGAGAGGAAGCAGCATTCCCAGAGTGATGGCAGGGCAAAAATCCCAGCAAGCTGAAGACACCTTGATAAATGGACTAATAGGATTATGGGCCATGTTTGCCTGCGATAGCAAGGTACAGCCATGAAGATGCAAGTGCAGACAGTCCCCTCAGTCTTACTTCTGCCATGTTCCTGGTAACCAGAAGAATACTGCTTGGGCCTGTTGAGTAATGAAGTTTGGAAAAGTAATGGTTCATTTCTTCTTTTCATTATTGTTTTTTCCTTTGGGCAGCATCCATTTTTAAAATTAGCCAAGCCTCTCTCCAGCCTGACTCCTCTGATCATTGCAGCAAAGGAAGCGATAAAGAACAGCAGCCGCTAGCACTTCAGGCTGGCCTTCTCCCATGCCAGCTCAGAGCAGGACTGAGAACAAAAACTCTGTAGAACCTCAACCCTCGTGCTGCTGGACAGATGGATGGAAGGATGGATGGATGAACAAACCAACAGTCACAGTCATGGTGGTAGGAGGGAGAACAACCCAGTCCCTCGAGGAGTGAAAAAAATTATCATTTGTCTTCTTCCTGTTTTCTGGCTCCTTAATTTATTTTTAAGATGAAACAGGGGTTAAGACAGAGAGGTAATGACTGAAAATGCTTTGCTGCCTCAGCCATTTCCAAGGTAAAGCAAACTCAGTTGGAAGATTCCCTTCCTTCTCACCCTGTGAATAGGCTGTACATTCACTTTTAAATTGTGGGTGGTTTCTTAAAGACAGAAAGTCCCTTTTATGGTTTGTTTGGGGTTTTTTTGTATGCTTTGGAATTGGAGAAGGGTCTCCTTCATTCATAAACACCAGACTGCACTGCCTTGTGAACACAGCCCACTCTCTGATACTTGCCCAGTCATGGTACTTCTAGATTAGGAGAAAGTGAAATTGCATTTCCAACCAAAAACAAATCGAGAGTGGGGCAGACAAAACATCCTGTTGAGATACAGGCTTTCAACTGTGAATATATAGTGTTTTGGTTCTTGACAATTGATTTGTATAATTAATTGTAATCTGTTAGCCTGGATGAGAGTCTTACTGAAATGAAGAAGCAGGAAGATGAGTCAGGGTGCTCAGAAAGGGCTCGCCTGATGCAAAGCTGTAAGAGAAATTTGAGGAGAGAGCGCGCCCAGCCTTGCATGGTGCTGAGTCCCAGCAGACCCCTTGCAGAGCACAGAGCAGCCTCAGCATCCACAGACCTGGGCTGGAGGAAGGCACTTGGAGCGGCCAGCAGCAGCAGATCAGCACTGGGTGCTTGTCTCTGCCTGGGACCCGACTCATCATCCTGTACCTGAGCCAAACTGGGAGCAGGCTGCTCCCCAGGGGAATCATAGCTGCGCTGTGCAATGCACAATTGGTGGGATTTGCTATCTTGAGCCTGTGCTGGAGTAGGGAAGGGCAAAACAGAGATGAGTAGTGTTGGCACTTCTGAGGATGCCTTCTCTCCTGGTTGTCTTGTAGCTCCTGGGAAAGGTTAGTAGCATCTGCGCTGCTCTTGGCAGAGGGGAGGGAGCCAGGCTGCTCTGCAGGCTCATGTGCAGGTGAGTGTCCTTTGGACACGGGAATTCTGCCATAGAGACCAAGGCTGAGCGAGCGAGCCAGTTTCTGCACTTTAGATCTGCACGAGCCAGTGCAGCAGAGAGCTCTGGAAGAAAGACCCTTAGAACCTGGAGTTCTGCTCTGAGCAAGAGCGAATGTGTGAAAGGCAGGGTAAATGGCAGAAATATTTAGAGGCTTTGAGCCAGCCTGCTTTCTGCTGTCCCCTGTACAGCAGGCACTGCTGGATGCGGTTCTGAGGTGCTAGGAGGGAGGGAATCCTGGGTGTGACTGAGGATTGTGCCTGACTAGTCAACTGATCAGTAAGGGAGCAGAACAGTGTGAGTATGCATGGCTTATTTGTTAATTTCTGAGAGGAAGATGCAATGTCCCTTTACTCAAAACATTTGTAGGGAGTATTTGTTGCTATATTTTGGTAGTACAGCTAATCAAAGGCCTTCCAAACAGCAATTAAAGCAGCGCCCACCCAGTGAGCAGAAAAACCCAAAGTAAAGCAGCTGTCTGCTGTAGGTCTTCATGTTTGGCCTGGTCCCGCAAAAAGGGCTCTGTAGCCTGTAAGGGACCAACCACCTTCCTGTTCTGCCAGTAGGAATGAAGGATGCTTGGGCTGCTCCTCGGTTAGGCCATTAGCTGGTTTGGCTCCGGCTCCTTATTTACTTAGTCTTTGTGTTGCAGCTGTCACTAATACTGCACCTAACCTACCCTTGCTCTCGTCGTCTGTCCCCGTGTCCTTGGCTGAGCTATTGGAGAGACCATGCTTGATGAGTTACCACAGCTAAGTATGCAGTAATGTCTCCTGATTTCCTGGGGACCACGACTTGTCTGGTTTGGAGATGCCCAGATAACACAGAGGCATGTTACACTCTGTGGTGCATGGTGGTGTTTCCTGAACCAGGCATGGCAGTTTGCACAGGGGGGCTGTGCAGGAAGGGTGCTGCCACCCTGCCAGATCCACCAGGGAGCAATGGCTTCCACCCCACAGAGAGCCACGGCCTCTCTGGGCTCTGTGCCTCTCCTGACTGATGCTGAGCTCCGGTGGGAACACACAGACCCCCAGTGTTGGGCTGCGGGCTGTGCCCTGCTCTCACACCGCAATGGACAGCGGCAGGGAGCACACCTGAGGGACTTGTGCCCAGGTAGAGGAGCTTCTCCACCCCATGGCAGAGCTCCAGGAGGAGGCGAGGAGTTTGAGGAGTATCAAGGGGGGTCAGAGATAGACCGGCTACTGGGATGGCACCCTGCCTTCCCTGGGATGGGCCTGGCTGGACGCAGGACGTGGAGGATTCCCTGTTCTCTCTGGCTGGCTGAACACTGAGTGAAGGGATGAGGGGCAGTGGCAACAGGTCGCTGCCTGGCACAGCAGTTGTGTCTCCTCTGTGACTTCCCCACCCTCCCAGGTGCCCTGGCATGCTAGGTATGGGGCTGTACAGTGGAACTGAACAGGGTGGGGACAGCCACTGGCAGTGCAGTACAGCAGGGAGACAGAGTCCAGGAGTGCCTCTGCTGTGAGGAGAACTTGGACACAGCTGGTGAGGGAGCCAGCAGAGAGAAGGACTTGTGGGTGACATGATGGTTGGAGGCCACCATGGTCGGAGCGATCATGAAATGATGGAGCACTGAATCAGGAGGGGGCTCATCAGGACTGCAACCTTGGGGTGCCAGAGGGCACGCTGGGGCCATTCTAGGAAGCTGGCTGGCAGAGTCCCTCAGGAGGCAGTGACAGGGCCCAGCAAGGCTGGGCATCCTTGAAGAAGGAGGGCTTAAAGGCACAGGATCAGGCAGTCCCCATGTGCCAAAAGATGGGCTGTTGGGGAAGTGGACCAGCCTGGCTGACAGTGTTGGCTTTTATATTTTCCTACCCACAGCAGAGCTCTGGCCTTTGAAAGGAAAGCCCTTCCTTATGGCGTGTTTGCTGGGCGTTTGATACAAATACCTGTGTCGACAGACTATACCATTTGATTTGATTGGGTCTTTTCCTGCTTGTTTTCTTTACCTGTAAGTATTTCATCTCTACTTTAAAAAAAAAAGTCCCACCACAACTCCCCAGAAGGTAACAGCTAGGAAAAAGAGGGAAATGAAATGGTAGCATTTTTATTTCTTTTTAAATTGGTGTATGCCCCAGCGTACAGAATATTGCTGGCACGGGCTTTTTTTAAAGAACAACTGCTGTAATAAGAGGCCTTACTTTTTATTTCATTAAATACTTTATTTATTTTTCTTTGCATCAGCAAATGTAGAGAGTTTTTTCTTCTGTAAAGAGCTCCTGGGAGGCAGTCAAGATCCAGCAGAAACCATCTCTGCCAGTGGCTGTTTCCAACCTGAGCTGTAACTGCCCTGCTGAGACTGAGCTGCGGGGAAGCTAGTCCCTCACATCCCTGTGGCAGAGTCCAGTGCTGAATTTCTGGTCAGAGGGACAGAAAGATGGCAGCTGCATTTGCATCTTCCCAACTCTGAAATGGGTTATCTTGAAAACCAACCAGCCAGAACCCCAGTTCTGAGGGGGGCAAGTCTTGTATGTTATTTATGGGCTCATATAGTGCGTTCGGGCTGGCAGCAGTGCTGACCTGGCAGGAAGGAACAAGATGGGTGCTCTTAAAGGAACCAGCTCAGGTGTTCTGACTGCCATCCTCAGATTAACCAAGTAGTTAGATATATTTTTGGACGTATTAGAAATAGGCTGTTTCAGTTGTGAAATGCATAGGTAAGTAGGTTTCAAACACTTTCACTGCAGGCTTTAAGTGATTGGTTACTTGTCTTTGTTTTTAATTTTGTTACGGGGTAAAAAAACTCACCCAGAGCTTGACTGTGATTCCCATCCCTGCAGTGGTGGTGTGTGAAAATGACCTGGGAGCTCACTGTGGTTGTAAGATGTTTTGGGATGGAAGCAGGACAGCGGTGAAGTCAGGGAAGTTTGAGAAGCACAGGAAAGTGTATTTATATTTAAAGAAAGGGAAGAAAATAACCATACCTATGTAAAATTCTACACAGCCCCTTCATGTGCTCCTGGGAGCCTGCATGGGGTGGATCTTGCAGCAATCACTAACTCAGGCTGGGGTTGTGTTCCCACTGTGTGTGTCCAGGCGTGTCTCTGTTCTCCATCTCTGGCTCCTGGTTGGCCGACTGGCATCGTGCACAAATGGACTCGAGTGTTTCTCTTTGAGCTGTTTGTGCTGAGTTTCTTTGAGGCCAGTGGCTGTGCCTCTGCAGGTCTCGTGGGCAGTCTGCCCCGTGTCCTGCCACCAAAAATGAAGCACGCTCCAGCCACAAGAAGGGAAGTAAGCCCTTGGCTCCTTCCTCGAGCTGTAGGAAGTGTCACTGTACCCTGATGTCTGTACCACAGTTATTTCCAGAGGATAATCGTTGGTGTGGCTACTGAATGTTCCTCACACTGAGCATGTGAACAGATGCATTTCTGAGTCCAGTCGAGCAAATCCAGTGACCAGACTCCCCTACCTTACAGCCAGCAGCCAGCGTGGCTTTGCCCGGCAGCCAGGACACGCACACTGATGTCAGCTGCCTTGCTAAACCTTATCCCGTTAGTGGCCCACACACCTTCATTCACGTGTCAGTGACAGCTCATGGGGAAAGCTGAAGAAGACCTGTAAGTGTTCAGTCCCCCACCTCCTCCCCACCTGGGTAAATGTCTTTAATTTTAGCCCTGGTTCCCAGGAAGCAAAGGTTAATCTTCATGTTTCAACAGAAACCATCCAAGGTGTCTTTGAGTGTGATTTGCGATCCAGGGATCTTTAAAACTTCTCTTTGCTTGTGTCTGCCCTTCAGCTGACAGGGTAATGTCTTCTTCTGGCTGAAGCTTGCAGGAGCTTGCTCACCCTCCTCTCCTTAGATACAATGTAGCTGATTGCTGTAATCCCTGGCATGTGTTGTGCATAGAACTCATCGCTGGCCTGAGCCTGCCAGTAGTTGTGTGCTCCTTGGCTGAGAAGAGCCATCTCAGAAGAACAAATGCTGTTACAGGAAAGAGAAGGAGGATGTTTACATCTCTTCATGGGTGCCTTTGGACTGCCATGTGGGTAAGAGCCAGCAAAGTTTCTTCTCTCTTCTTAGCAACTTGTGTTCTGCTAGACCCTGGCTGACGAAACTGGGAGCAGTATCATAATTAAAGTTGATGCAATGGAAAATTGCTAATTGTTTAAATAACCTGGGAGCACAGTGGCTTTGTCCGGACACTTCCTCAGCAGACCACACATGAGCCTCAGCTTCCCCTGTATCACCCATCACCTGTCCCCAGGTCTGGTTGCCAGCCTTAATTCTGGTCAGTGGTCTCTCAGTTTCTTACTGGTTTACACTGGGCTGGCCTTCTGAAGTTACTTAATTCTCTGGAATTGTCTCCTCGGTCTTTCTTCATTCTGCTTGCATCTGGTGGAAAGGAACGTGGGGGTGTTGGTCAGCAGCCGGCTAGCTATGAGCCATCAGTGTGTCCAGATGGCCAAGGCCAAGAGCATTCTGGCTTGGATCAGAAATAGTGTGGCCAGCAGAACCAGGGGAGTGATTGTCCCCCTATACACTGCACCTTGCATACTGTGTTCAGTTTTGGGCCTCTGCCTACTTCTCTAGACAGTGAAGTGCTGGAGCACGTCCAGAGAAGAACAGTGAAGCTGGTGAAGGGTCTGGAGCACAAGAGGAAGCCACCTAAAGTTGTGACGGGGAGGTTTAGATCGGATGCAAGGAACATTTCTTTACCTAAAGGGTTGTCAAGCACTGGACCTGGCTTCCCAGGGGAATGGTGGAGTCACCATCCCTGGGGGGACTTCAGAGTGTAGATGTAGTGCCTGGGGACATGGTTTAGTGGTGGGCTGGGCAGTGCTGGTTTAAAGGTTGGACTCTTAAAGGTCTTTTCCAACTAGATCTGTGTTACTCGTATTCTATTTTTAAAAAATTTTATCAAAAATGTTATCAAAACCTGCTCTCAGCTCTTGCAGACTGAGGCTACAGGACTTCAGCTACTACTGGTGTTAAGCTGCTAATGCTAAACGAGACTACACAGAAAATACAACTAATCACATGTCTTCTGTAACACTGCAGGAGGAAGTGTATGAGCTGCGAATGTCAGCATGGGTTGTGAGTCACATCCCCTCTGTCCTTCACTCCTTTCGGGGGCTTGACAAGAGAGAATTTTGGTTTGGTTTGTTACCTCTCCCAGGCCTTGCTCTTTCCAGCCTTGATGCTTGGCTGACTTTGTGCCTCTTTTTGTGCTCTCTGTTCTTCCTGTGCTCGGTGGCTGCTAACCCAGACTGTAACTGGCTCAGTGTGCTGGAGCTCCTCATTTCTCTGCCCTCCAAACCTACAGTCTTATGACTGTGAGCTCGGGCTGGAGCAGGAGTGACCAGCCCCTGGTTTGTGCATAACCGCCCCAAGCCCAGGGCCTGGCAGCACCCAGGCTCCCAGCTGCAAATGGGAGGGAACAGCGACAGGTTTTAAAGTCAGAGCCTGCTGCTGCTGCAGGCTGGCTGTGTCAGTTGTCCAGCACAGCTGTAAGCTTGGGGCTCAGGTACCCATGATGCTGCTGCTCCTCCCACTGAAGTCAGCGGGAATTTAGTGGTTGGCTTCAGGGACAGCAGAGCTGGGAGCTTCCTGAGCAGGTGCTTATTAGGACCCTGGGTACCAGGGGCCGGAGGTGTCCCCTCGGGTGAGCGGGTGCAACAGAGCTGCCCCCCTTTCTTACTCTCCATCATGCAAAGCTGCCCAGGTCAGAAATGAGCCAACACAGCAGACATGAAGCATGCAAGTCTCCCATGTCCATGTCTGCTGAGGTTTCTGACTTGTGAACTCAAGGTGCACACAGACAGTTGCTTTAGTGTCACGTTCTGTGTATTAGTGCTAAGCAAAGCTGCTAAATCAGTCTGTAGCGCAGCAGCGGGGAAGGAAAAGCCTCTTGGCTCTTCAGGCATGACTGTCACAAGCTGCAGTGTCTGCACTAGCAGGTTAGGAAGTGGAAGGAGAGCTGCTCTAGCTGGGAACTAGGAGGAAAGGACTGTGCACGCAGTAGCTTCCAGTGAAGAGACCACCTCCTTGGGCAGAGCCCACGTCCAGTGGCCACCCTGGGAGTTACTCTGGTGCGCTGGTGCTGCGTCTGCACTGCAGATGCTGTGTGTACAGCAGTATGGCCTAGGAAGATCTGCAAAATAATTCTGCAACTCTTGACTGGATCAGGATGTAACTGATGCTAAACTCCAGTTTAGTCTGAGGCACCAGTTTCTGACATGCTGGTGTCTGCTAAATTATTTTTTTAATTTTTTTTTTCTTCAGGGTATCCAGACAAAAGCAAACAGAGGAGGAGCCTACATTTTCATTGTTTATCGGAAATGTATCTCATTTTGCTGTACATTCCTTTTTTAGGATGTGTTACCTGTTTAAAAGAAAAAGAAAAAAACAGAAAAAAAGAAAAATGACAAAAACAAAAATCAAATGTGTAGTGAAAAATCTTCTGTAACTTTGGATTAAGAGGTAACTGAGCTTTTAAAAGAGAACTAAGTTATTTACTTTGTAAATGTGCTGATGGCATGGATCCATCTTACTGACCTCAGCATCTTTTTTTTAAGATTTTTGGGTTTTGTTTCCAATATTAAGTTATTTTAAATTGTGGTTGAAGCAATAGAAAATTGAAATATGGATTGTGCATGACTGTGTCTTGAGTGTAAAAATATTGCAGTTTGAAACTTGGACCTAAAGTATTGCAAATAAAAGTTATAAATACCGAGAGCGTGTGGGAGTGCGGCTTTTCCCGGAGGGTGGCTGGTGCTGCTGGGTGGAATAGGCTCAGGGCCGGTGGAAGTTACACCAGCCTTGGTGGTCTGACAGTCAGAAAGCCTTCAGCTGTAGGTGTGCTTGTAGCTTTGTCTTATGTCACTATCACACCTGTGATGTCATGAAAGGGCCTGACCTGAGCAGAGCGGGGAAAGGTGGTGCAGCTCCTTAGGCAGCTGTCTAAGCTGCAGTCTCCAGAGCTGGCTTTATGCCAGTCACCTATAGGTGTATATATGTACCAGTACCCCCAAGCAGGTCTAACTAGCAGATTGTATATGTGCATTTTTCAATGTGTAGAGAGAGACCCTTCTCTTTGTAAGAGCAGCTCTCTGTGCAGGTGTACACAGACAGCCTTGCTACAGCTACCACAGCAGATCACATATTTTGTAACTGCATAAAAATGTCTAAACACACCTAAACCCATTGATTTTAAAAAAAAAAAAAAAATCCACATTTTCTTTACTCTGGCAAGAGAGCAGTGTCACTGTGTACTGGTAGTTGTACCGTGTGTGTATAACGTTAATACCACTATCACCAATAGAAGTACAGGGTGAGAGAAAGAGCATTATATGGTTACAGAGGGGGCCTGCAGAGACACCCTTGTGCAGTGACTGTGTGAGCCCGGTACACGCACAGTGTACATGTATTTTAACTGTAAATCTGTCTATGTATCTTTATAGCAAGGACAGGCCTTTTGTGCCTGTATAGCTCAACTCCAGCCCTATACAGCTATATATCATACACACATAGAGCGAGACCTTTACAGAGCTGAACAGGCTCATCATGCTCTGGCTATACTGTAGCAGAGATGTAATTTTATAAAGAGATTTATATAAATGTATAGGTGAGACCCTTAATGCTCTGTCCCCATGAGCTATTCATATATGCATTTTATATGTACACGTGCAAATACAGTGAGAGCCTCAGAACTCTACAGTACACTCTTGCTAGCTATATGTATCATACATACTATATACCATAATTTTATAAATACGTATAATAGTTTTTTCTTTATGCATATATATACAGCTATATATAGCTGTACATACACGTATTAATATAGGCACCTATCTACATATAAATATACAGTAGTTTACAGACAGACTGTGGTTTTATAGTTCTATGCTCACTCTGTGCATATCTATATTTATTTGTAGACTATATACACACAGGCAGAGACCAGTATGTAACTATATAATGCTCTCTCCCCAAAGTATTTGTATGTATTACATGTATATAGAGGCACTTACAGAAGTACATACCATTATTTTTTATATATATATATATAAAAATGCAGTTATACAGTATATATACAATACGGAGAGTGTGCCTTATGGGACATGTCAGCAAATGTATTTACTTACACACCCAACCCCCCCCACCAGTCAGTGTGCAATAGTGCTACAGATGTATGTGTACTCTATTCTGTATGTAGCCAGGGAGAAACACGGGGTGGGGGGTGGGGGTGGAGGGGGTGCAGGTGCACATGAGCGTGCGCACACACACAAGCAGGCACCAAGAGTGAAAGTGTTCTGTAGCTATAGAAGGGTCTTTACCTGTGCATGTGTGTACATACTAGGGGGGGACAGGGGGAGACCCACATCTCTGCCCACAGCTATGTGTCTACTGGGTGGGTCTCAGCAGCCATGTGCAGCATAGTGTGTGTATTGAATAGACCTGCCCACCAAGACAAGCCAGACCCAGCTCCTGCACACACACCCTGGCTCGGCAGAGTACTGAGTACATCGTTTGTACTTCTGTGTGTGTGAGCACACCTATACACACCTGTGTGTAACCTCCCACATAACTCTACTGAGCTATAGCCCCTGACCTAACGCTCCCTTCTTAGCCATATCTATAGATACCTGTAGCTAGGTATCCCACACAGCATGTTTATATATACACACACACACACACAAAAGCCTCCTATAAATGTTACACACTACTATTACATAGTATAATATATCCTCTATAAATTAAGTATATACCAAAGATCTTTCAGACACACCCACATGTGTGTGAGTGTTCATGGTCACAGCCCTTCACAGAATTTGCTCTAGCCATATATAAATATATAAAATACACAAATTACATATATTAAAAATAAAAGTATTTTAATGTATAAAAGTATTTTATATATGCACATACCCCCATATATGGGAGCAGGAGAGAGAAAGAGACCCTTCTGTAACTGTGAAAGTCTCCATTTCAGACACAGCTAGGTTTAGATATGTGCATGGAATATAGACATACAGATACACAGCCCTTCATACAAATACTTAACTCTCAATATTCTACGCATGTTTATAGAATCCCTTACAAACCATCTCTATCCAGCTATATCTATAGATAGATCTATAGGTGCATGTGTGTACGTGTTATATATTTTTCATACATAGGAAAGGACTTGAAGACAACTTCCAGTTCTTCGTCACTATCCAGGCATGTTACATTTATGGATCTACACAGCTACACAAATGAGCTAGCCCCTCGTATAACCAGACCCTTGGACACCTGTGTAACACTCCAGGGCGTTAGGAGAGCTGGCTAACATCACTGTGAGGATGCTCGCTCTAACCTTGAAGACTGGAAGAAAGCTAAGGTCACCCACACCCCTCCTCCCCCCACCTGCCAAGACAAGGGCTTAAAGGAGGAGCCATTAAAATTAGAGCCCCATCAGTGGTACCTCAGCCCCAGGCATCCTCCTGGGGGCCACCACAAGTCAAATGAAGCACATGGTTGAGAAAAGCCAGCATGGAGTCAGCAAGGGCATATATGCTTGACAAACGCAATCACCTTCTATGACAGGTTACTACCTGCCCAGTTAAAGAAGTGGGGTGAGCAGGGACATTGGCAACTTGCATTTCTCCAACGCTTTAGAAGAGTTCACCCCAGCATCCTCCTAGGATGCATCAGGGTCCAGGCAATGGGCCATGCAGTGAAGGGCAAGGGCTGAGGGCTGGCTGAGAGGCTGCACCCAGCGGATGTTGATAAATAGCTGAGTCCAACCTGTCACCAGTGGGGTCCTGTGGGATCAATACAATTATCCCAACGCTAATATAAGTGATCTGGATGATGGGATCAAAGGCACTCTGATGTAGTTTGTGGATGGTACCAAGCTGAGCAGAAGCGGATACGTTGGAAAGGGGCCACCTTGAAGGAAGGCCTGGGTAGGCTGGGAGAGCCTGCTAACAAGAGCCTTACAAAGCTCGATGCAGCCAAGTGCGAGGTCTTGCACCTGGGAAAACATAATGCAGGAGCACAGGGCAGGCTGGGGGTGGCTCTGTGGAAAGGCACTTGGGGACACCCACCTCAAAATGAGTGACCAGGTGCTGCTGCGGCAAAGCAAGCCAGCAGGACCCAGGCTACAGCCACACGCCGTCACCCCCTCGGCGTTATACCCGTATATGTCCCATGCACGGACACACAAAGCCCCGCTCCACGGGGGAGCCGGCTGCAGGAGGTGCCCGCGGTGCCCCAGAGCTCCGTGCGGTGCCCCAAAGCTCCGTGCTTACACACACAGGCGCGGTCAGGTCCCCGCTGCAGGCCCCGCCCCGAGGCCGCCCACGGCCTCTCGGCCCCGGCCTTTCCCCGCTCCTCCCGCAGCGCAGACATGGCGGCGACCCCCGAACGGGCCGGCGCGGGGCGCGGGTGCCCCGTAGCGGCAGCACCGGGGCTGTCAGCGAGGCGCTGCGGTCGGCTCCTCCCAGCAAACCCAACACCGTCACTCGGGGTCACCCCCGCGGGCTCCTGGCCCGACCTCCGCTGCTCCGGTAACCTCTCGCCGCGAAGGGAGCCAGGCTGCTCATGGCTACAGGGTTGAGAAGGGACAGGGCAGGAGGAGGAGCACCCTCTACACCAACAACTGGCCGCAGCGTGACGAGCCGTCTCAGCGCGGGCACAAGCATGCTGAAAGCTTAGGGTAAGAATTAGGAGCCTGAGGCAACACTGGCACCCTTGGGGTTGGCATCAACTACCGGCCACCCTACTGACAAAGCCCAGGAGAGCTCCGGCTCGCAGGCTCGGGCCTGCTGGGGGTCTTCAACGGCCCCAACAGCTGCTGGAAAAGCCGCACAGGGCACTGTAGACAGTCCAGGAGGACATGGCTGATGGCTTCTTCAGCCAAGTAATAGACAGCCCTACTGTTATAGTTGAATTAATGCAAATCAAGTCCGGAATTAATTCATTATTTATTTAAAGTAGGAAAGCAAAAAAGGACAGCATGCTGGGCGGCCGGGGAGTTGCAGGGAGTTGCAGCTCCTCCAAGACTCTCAAATTCTACTAGGCTAAGCAGTCCTTTTTATCCTTCTCTGAGGTCAGTTGCCACATCCTCGATTTCCTTCAGTTTCTTTTGTTCGTTATCTTCCTGATCCATACTTGCTTCAGGAGACCTCAGCAAAGCCTTGGTTACAGAATAACATGGTGGTGTTAACATTTGCTTAAGTTAACACCTTCTGATGATCTTGCGATTCTACCATTTGTCAGGATGTGCTTATCCCATCAACATTTAACAAAATATTCTTTGCTTAATTGGTTGATCACCAATTTCCTTTAGTTACTTATTACACTACCACGGGGGTTGCAATACCGGACCAGATGGTCTCCAACGCAAGTGAGCTATACAAGAAGGGTGGAAGGAGAAGCCTCTGTACAGCAGCACAGCCAGTCCTGTGCCCAGTTCCTGCCGAGGGGCAAGTCCTGCCTGTTCCAGCCACTTCCAGAGATTAATAAATGCAGAAGTGCAGACATTCTGCTTGGTCTCAGCGTGCCTCAACCTTGCACAGCTACCAGCACTGGGCTGCAATACCCTCAGGACCACGCTGAGAGGGCAACATAGCTCCATTTCCAGGCTGGCCAGCACTGGTGTTCAAGGGCCCCAGTCCCCATACCACAGGGACAAACCGTATCAATGTCTTGAGCTGACATCATTACCAAGGCCTAAAAATCATCACTTTTACCCCACCCTGACTTCCCTCCTCGACAGGCCGCACACAACAAAGAATTGCTAGTCAAGCTCCCTCTGCCGCCCTGACGCTGGGGAGGGCCCTACACAGATGCTGGTGGGGTGGCTGTGCTGGGAGCTAGAGTCCAGAGCTATGGAGCTCAAAGGGAACAGCCAAGCCCCCCCATTCCAACTAGGAAACAAGATGATGGCACTGTGCCCTTGATTTGCCCAGGCAAGCCCTCAGATCTGGCAAATACTGCGGCAGGGAGACACAAGCTTCTGGTTTCCTGCTGGCTGCCTCAGTTTGCAGAAGGGAAAGCAGGGTGCTGTCTCCGAGAGAAACTTCTTCAGGCTAAACACTGACCCAAATCAATCAGCTGGCCAAGCCAACCCCTCCTTACTGCACCCATCGCATACAGAACAGGCCCTGGAGAAAAGTCTGTCTGAAACAAGGGTTATGTGACATGACCTATTCAGCTCTGCCTCAGTGTGCTCTCTTGCACACTTTGCTGCCCTACAAATTGCAGCGTGGGGCTTCAACTATGCTGGAACATCAGCACAGTGCTCTCCACCCATATGGCAAAGGTATGCAAGGGGTTGCAGTCACCCAGCATGCCACGCTGCTGAGAAACAGCTACGGTGGCAAAAAGCAAAGCAAATAGATCTTAGTGCAGGGCTAGGACAGCCCAGAGTGAGCTGCAGTCGCCCCTGTGGCTTCCCCAAGCTCTAGTCTCTATGAGACAGTTGATGATTTTTAAGAAAATCCCTGCAGTTTACAAACATATCTAAGAGTAAGCAAGTCTGAAGCTCGGCGTTTACAGAAAAGAATTACACTTGCCTGTGGGGCTGTCAACCACATATAGTTCACATCTGACAAACGCTCTGCATGTGAAATGGCTGGAGCCCAAGCTATTTACTTAGAGCGCTGGATTTAGGTGCTTGGTACATGCGAGCTGATGGCAGTGCAGTAGTGTTCAGAGCCTTACGTTCCATCTCCGACATGCCAGAGAAAGCATTTTCCTGCCACAGCAATAATCCTTCTGGAGCCCCAAGAAGATTTCAAAACCTTTTGTGAAAACAGTAACTCTACTGAGAGACATTTTATAAATTATAAAAATTGCACAAAATGGCTGAGGTGGTGACGAGGTACACAGAAACCCACAGTGCCTGGCTGTGCCAAAGGGAGAAGAGTTGTCCTTTATCTTTGCTTTCAAGACCAGAATTTGCAAGCATATAAAATCCATTTTTGTGATGTCTGACTCAGTGAGCCTCTTACACTGCCAGAATCCCTGCACAGCTTGACATCACAGAAACACCTGCCGTGAGGAAACACCACCCTTGGGCTATAGGCAAAATTTAAAAGAAAGTTCGTGTTAGAAATATCAATGGTCCTAAGAAAGGACTCGAGGTAGATACATTAGTGAAGCAGTAATTTATTATACGTTCTTGCAAGAGTGGGTGACCTAACAAAGTAGGTACACTTTTGGTCAGAGTTGGTAGGATTTTTATACCATCTCCCCGTCCAAAATTATTAGATTACCTCATACACCTATACATATTCATAACCTGTCCTGCTTCGTATTAAAATGAGTTCCAGGAGGTGATTTCCATACACTCCTCCCAATTGCGCCTGCGCACTGTCTCATGGTGGTGGTCGTCAGGGGGTCTCAGTGATGAAGGCTCGAAGTCTCCAGCAGGTTGAACTTTTCACCTCCGTCCCCTGGCACATGCATAGTTGTGATTGTTCCAGATGGGCACAATTATCCTTGGGATGTTTCTTTCTTATCTATCCCAGGCACCACCTTCGTAGGGAAGCTTCTCCTTACCAGTCCTGGGTCCGCTTTAAATTATTCCAAGGACACTAATCACTCAGGACTAACTAGAGTTGTTTAAGTGGGATATTGTTTATTTGGGGTTGCCTCTGACATAACCACTATGGCACTTCAAACCATCCTGTTAATAAGCCCCCCCCCCTTTAACCCTTTATAAGCATCTTGTTAGCAAGTAAAAGTGTGTGCACAATAGTTCAATAGCTACAATCAAAACATTCAAACAATTAACAATTTTCAAAATTACATTTGTAATAATCCATAAGAACTGTTAATATTTGATAAACATTAATTAAAAATTTGAATTTTGTCCAATTGCAAAAATCCAAATCACGTTGTATTGCTGTTCCTTGCAGTTCTGGGGTTGGAGGAAAACAAAATAATGATAATTTACATGAACATTTATGAGATGAAGATATGTGAGGATCAAAAGTTAACAAAATTAAAAATGCATCGTAAATTGGTACCATCAAATCAATATATTCCCTTGTTCCTTGTGATTTTGGAAATGCAGAACCGATAATTTTGGAATATGCAATGCAGGCAGTCTACAGTTTTCCCACCCCGTCACCCAATATTTAGCAAATTAAGCTTCAGGTGGTCTTCATTGCCAGTTATGGCCTTGAGATTAATTTCTTTTTTTATCATGTGCCATCACTATGGCGGGATTATTGGATTCACTGGATTCACGCATGCGTGAGCTTCCTTTTCCAGTACTTTCTGCGGGGAGGTTGGGGGAACACTGTGCCTGCGCATTTCCAAAAGCACACAGTTAGGGGAACGAGCACCCAAGCAGCAGAAAATAGCGTGGGTGAAGAAGGGACCCCAGACCCTCTTCCTGAACCTCGCAGTGCACCTGCGACTCCCCGAGCGGTAAGGTTTCCTTTCTACAGCACTATAGCCGGGCAGTAGGGACAATGTCCTTGCTATGGCTATAGTGGTGTATTGTTCCTTTACCATCAGATCCTCAGGCCATCATCGCCTACCAGACGGGTGCTTTTTCGCCTCCCAGAGCAACCAGAGAGGTGGGTGTTATTGAGACTGAGTGGTCTCTTCAAACTTAGATAGTTGGTTTAGAAAGGATCAAGGTTTTCCTTCTCTGTTATTGCTTTATTTCTAGGCAGACGACCCATGTTTCTCCCCGCAGGGTGGCAGATGATTTGGCAATGTGTGAAAGGCGCCTGAGGATAGCATTTTGTGTACTGATAGGAGTTGTTACTATTGTGGTTTTTCTCATGGTTGTGACTGCTTACCTTTGTTGGTTACGGCTATGCACACTAATAAAGTTTAGTTTTGTTTAATTAATCAGGAGTTTCTCTGTATAAATCTATTAGACAAAAGTGGGAAAGGGGGGGGAAAGTTGCCACACCACGTGACTAATAACACGTAAAGTAAAGGTTTCCCTCCCCCGTTTCCCCACGGATCGAGCCCTTTTTCAAAATTTAGAGCTCAACCTAGGCACCTTCATGTCTGTCATATTCCTTTTGTCCGGGACAAATGTTTGTTGTCTGAATAGTGGGGCTTAATTGGGACATAAAGTTTGTTGAAGGGATCCAGAGCCCATATCCAGGCTTCAGTTTTAATTATGCCACAGCACCTTTCCCATGAGATGTCTCTGCTGGGACAGGGCCCTAGAACAATTCAAGACAACCCCCCCCTAAATCACCTGATAACCTAATCATTGCAGAAACCTCTTAGGGAGCCAGATAACCCTTACAATTCATCTCATTACCCGAGTCACATCTCAACCACCTATCTCACTGTTCGATGTATGGATACAAATTTTATCAGTGTCTGTCCACAGAGCTGTGCATTCCAACGGAAACCTTATTTGAGAGATTTTGTCCTAATTCTTTTAACACAATTAACAACATTATGTGCTATCTGTTACATTCTAAATTCCCTACAAAGGATTTCTGATGAGGCAGCCCTAGTCCTCCACAGAATACAACAATCCTTTGCAGTTTGCAAAAGCAACATTTCTCAGCATTTTCCACAGTTCGTACCAGAACCCTGCTTTGAAGGGAATGTGAAACAATATCTGTCCTCCATTACACCCAAGTTAAACCTCATGAAAGATATCAGCTCTTTCAGCAATGAACCCATGAGAGTGAATTTTGAGAGTGAAACCTGATACCTGCCAGGGCACAGCAGCTTTGTTTTCCCAACCCACCCTTGTCCTGAGCTAATTTTGTCCTCTTTCAGTCTGGTGCTACCCATCACATCTAATGAAGCAAAGGGAGTGTTATTCCATTTTTAGCATCACATGGATTAAACAAAGCCTCCTTAACAAGGAGGAGGCTCCCATTACTGAATTTGTCCTCTGAGCAAAACCACATCTGAACTGTGAGGTGCTCTTCCCTTGGCCAGAGATAGCAATTTGTGAGTCATCAGCTTGAGGTGGAAAATAGAAGAAGAAGTCAATCCAAGAGCCTTTATGTGGACAAAGCTCGTATTTGCTGTGGTGTTCAAATAGGCACTGCCCTTCTCTTTTAATGTTGCCCTGATATGCCTGGTCTTAAGGCTATGCCCTATGTCTGAACTTCTTGAGTAATGACATTTGCGCCAAGGAACAGGAACATTCATCAAGAAGTTTATATCTCTATATAGAGGAAAATATAATCCAATCAAATCTTAAAAAAATGAAAATCCCCCTCCCAAATACAGCCTGGCAGTGAACAAGGACTGAGCGGTGAGAATCCACCTTGTGCTCATCACCCCACTGACCTGCTGGTAGGTGACTGTGGAGACGCAACCATTCCTGCCTGCATCCAGTCCCACTGCTGAGAAGAGATGACAACATGCTGGGAACCTGTGAGAACAGGCACATCTGCTTCCATGCTGAGAGCTCCTGAAACATGCTGCTGAGAAAGATGGTCACATCTTAATGAGTTTATCTGCTAACATTTAGTTTGGACCCTCTTCTACTGTATTTGCTGTATCATGAAGTTATATGTGTATATATGCCTACTTTTCCCCTCTTTAAAAGCCTCTCTACCCATTATCCATGATAATGAGGAGAGTTAGAGGGATTTTTCTTCTTAAAGCGATTATGATTATGTGCAACCTTTGGTCCCAAGTCATTCACACAGAAAGCACAGACAAGCCCCCTTGCTGCGAGGTGACAGCTCTGTCTAACTCTGCGGGGCTTTGGTATTCATAGCTCCACGAGGTCATCGCTGGGAAAAACCCTGACGGCGATGTGACCTGGCACCTCGGCTGCTTCTTGGCTGCCTCTTCCTCGGAGCTGCAGAGTCTGCTGTTCTCTGGGGTCACTGGGTAAAGCTGCAGCACCTCCTGTCCGAGGAACTGGTCATACAAGATGTTGCTGTTCAGACCTGGAGACAAGGGAACAGAAATAAACCTGGCTTAAACAGTGCTTCTCTCACACGCCACCTGAAAAAGTTGTGCTGGGGTGGGTGTCACCCCCATTAACCCCTTGAAAAAGCAGTTAGGAGGAGGCATAAATCTAAATTTAGCTGATTGTCTAGAGACCATGTGGGAGATTCTGGATTTGCATGCTCATTTATATACACTATGCAAATAAGGAGCTAAATGCGGCTTTTTACCTTCTAGGTCACAGCCTGCGTAGAAGAGGAATAAAAATTACCTGTTTGAGCTCATCAGCAGTAAAAACCTACGTGCAATCAGCTGCCTGTGCCCACTCTGCCTGCTCGCTCTCACCTCTGCAGCGCCTGCTGCTTCTCTTCTGTTACAGCCAGGTCCGTGTTGCTAGAGCAAGGCACAGCAGTGTCTTTGTGTATGGCAAGCAGCAACTGAAATGGGGTTAACAGTGGGGTTTGCCACTAGTCTCACATGCCAGTCTTTGTTTGGTCTGTGAAGTTCATTAGTATCTAACTTCCAGTGATCCTGGAAAAGTCAAAGTGTTTGAGCTGCATGCTGTAGAGAGATGGGGTGAGGTCCCATGTGTGTATCAAATCTTTACTAAGGATTGTAAAGATTGCAGTCCCACACATGCCAAGAACATGGGCCATGTTCCATCTGCTATTTTATTGGCTTCCTCTAATCCATTCCTGCAGTCTGTGCTTTGGGAGATAACACCCTTCTTCTATTTATAGTATTTGTAGAATATACCTATTAGTTCAGATGAGTACTAGGGCATAGGAGTACCAAACACAAGGGCTGTGTTAGGCAGGGGAAAGTCAGAAACATATCCCTTCTTGCAACAGTGTTATAAAGCTGTTTCAGTTTCTGGTACTTACATGCCACAGCGAATTGCCTCATAGGTTCCTTGTAAGGTCTCCCTGCACTGATGTGGAAGACATAGTCCTTCACGTTTGTCTATTACTAAACAACTGTGTGTAGCAAACTGAACTGCTGTTCCACTCTCCCAAAATTTTCCTGGGCTGACTCATCTAAATACCAAGCTCTGTTTCTCCAGGTAGTGCTAAGGTAAACAGTGCTCTGGTGCTCACAGGACTAGAATTGAAGGTAAAAACCCTCTTAATAGTAGCCTTAGCTTTGGTTTTAATTCAAACACTGACTCTGGACAAGACTTGGATTTCCTTTGTCTCTGTTTCGTCAAGTACCAAATGAGGCAAAAGGTAATTCTGTAAATTCCTCAAAGCCTAGGATTGAAATATGTCTTTTGATCCCTAAGTGTCACCAGTTGCTGTTTTATAGAAGATACCTAGACTGCAGCATCAATAGAGCAGCTGAATAGCTCCAGGCATGGACCAGTAAGGAGAGTAGAGGTTCTAGCATGTGTGTTCTGGGAAAAGTTAACATGTGTCAATCCCAGTGATGCTGTTGTGCTCCCCTACCTGCCTTTAGCTGCCCACCTGCGTGGTGTAACTCACCTGGATAATGATAGGACTGTTGATGCTTCTTCTGGCTTGTGTGTTGAAGGTGGCACTGGTCATATCTTGTTGCACAGAGGAGTGCACAGTTTGGTTCTCACACTTGATCAGCACATAGGGATCTGCTCCTAAAACACAATCAGCACAGAATGGCAGCTGAGACCAGCCTGGAAACCAGCAGAAACAATGCCCTCCTGTGCCTGGCAGCACCAGAGCACATCACATCCACTGCTAGCTGCCCATCACCAGCAGAGGTGAAATACCCCGTTCTTGTAACAACTGGAGGCTCACAGCTGGACACCAAGCACTATTTGCTGTGAAAACAGCTCACTTCTAGGCTGGGATTGTGATTTTTGCATGTTTTCTTCATGTGCATCCTTTAACAGCAAGTCTTCAAAGTGAAACTGTAAGATCCCCCCCACCACTCCAGATGCCAGAGCCGAAATGCACCTGCATATGCAAACTGATACGTAGTTCTGGGTGCCTGGGATAAAGGGGAGGGGGAGAACTTTTTACCATCCACAACTCCTGTGGAGGGCAAGGACAGGAACTGCACAGAACTGCTTTTAGATCACTGACTGCACATCTTGGTGCCCTCCTTCAGACAGCTTCAAAGTGCCATCTACTGTATTCTGATACAAGTATTAGTGTTAGGAGGTTGTTTTAAGCAGTTTCTCTTCCAGAAAGTAAAATATTGTCAAAATGCAAAAAGCGTTTGTACGAGTGCACTGATTTCAACAAAGTTTTCTGTGGGAAAGTGTCACAGCAAATCCTCCTCAGTCTCTCATTTCATTCCCATTATGATTTCTTTGGTTTGGATCAATGTGATTTTAAAGTTTGTAATCACAACATGTTTGTATGTATTGTAGGTCCCAGTCAGTGTTTTAAATTACACTTTAATCATACATAACCTACAGAAATCATTCAACATTGTAATAATGCTTTGCTGTTTTTACATGGAACAGTATTCCTTTGTTACAACTGTTGGTACTTCCCATTTCAATAGGGAGCAAGAACCAATTCCTAAACACCTGTCTTTATCCTCAAATAGACTGGCAATTCCATTTCTTAATTAACTCTTAATTAAACACAGGCACTACTATTTTTTTGGTATTCCAACACAACCTTTTCTGTCTGTTCCTATTGTTAATCACAGCATATCTTTTCCCCCACTTTGCTACCTTTTAGATATGGGTTTTAAACAAACCCACGGAATGTGAGGAAGCCCAAGTCAGGCTGGTGACCATTTCTTACATACATTTCATCATCATCTGCTTTAAAATGCTGCTGCTGGAAGGACAGCCATGAGGCTGCAGAATTTTAAGGCACCTTTCATATTTTAACAATTCATATCCAGGATGATTTTCCTCAAACACATCACTCGTTTGCAGGACTGGATACCAACATCTCACACAAACAAACCCTCTAACAGCTACACCCCAAACAGGAGTTACTTCCACTTCAGAGAAAGACACAGATTTTTCCCTATGTGTGGTTACACCTGGCCAGACAGCAATAGGCCTGTTACCCTGACAACATCTCACACTTTCTATAGCAGGTAGCAGTATATTGGCTTTTCTGATAGGCAATGACTTTGTGTCACTGAATGTGTGGATTTAGCTCTGGGGCATGGGGTGACACCATGCTGTGTAATCAGTGATGGAAAAGCTACCCCCTTTGCAAAAAGATTTGGAAAATGGATCTGAATAAAATGGGGTCTTGCATGAAATGGTGTCAACTACTTTAGCAGAAGGCAAAGACCAAAGCAACATCTGATCATTACAGTAATTAAGAGATAAAGGGCATAAGAAGGGGTGGGGAAAGGATATAGAGCTTAAAAAGGTAAGGGGCATATGTGCTGGAGGAGGGAGCTGTTGATGAAGGGACATGCTAAGTGAAAGGGAAAGGAAAGCTATCATTTGAAGAAACAGATTAAAACTCTCAGAAAGAGCTAGGAAAAAAGAGAGAGGTAGAAGAAGAACGTGAAAGGCAGTCAGTTATATTAGGAGGACTGGCTCCAATTCCAGAACAAAAGACAGACATGGGAGAGCTGCACGTGTGACAAGGGATGCTCCCAGTGACAGTCAGCCCAGTTCTCTGCAGGTCTGTGCCTGGTTTATGTACAGCACAAAGACAACGTAGAGAAAGCTACTAATGTGAAAAAGCAACATCCTGGTGTTTGCGTGAGCTGGGAATGAAAATGAGGAGCTGCTGTCCTGGCAACTGCTCTGACAGTGGACAGAGGTCTGGGTCAGTTGTCAGGCACACAGACTACTCGAGCTATGTGTATAAACAGCTGTTTCATCTCAGTCCTGTTATAAATGGCGGTGACAAATTGTTCACTCTAATTTAGAGTATCCAAGTAGAATTTATTTGAGCAAGTGATAAGCAGGCAAAACAACACTGAGCGGCCGGGGAGTCTCCTGCTCCACCCCCGCCGGAGTCCTCTTTTATAGTCTTTTAGATCTGGGGTAAACTCTGGGTTGACGTGGCTTCTCTGATTGTTTCTTAGGTTCTGCTTCTTGTTACTAGGGGGTCTTTTCTTCCTCTTTGATGGTCGGGGATGAATGCAGTAGTCTTCCTCTGCGTTGTCCTCTTGATGATCTGTTTTCTTTAGAGCATGCGCGCTACATACAAGCTATACAATCCAAAGTATTTCCTCATAAGGCAATCAAGGCTTGCACATTTTGCTTGCTTGCACATTCTTGCTTCGGTTAATGCAGACGCTGCTTTACCTGGGGTTGCAGGCCTTGCCTAACAAGGTATTGATTAGTCAAAAGCCAACAGACGATTACAATAGAAAGAGCTTTGTAACACTAGGTTACAAAGGTTAACATAGTTTAACTGTCTACGGGTTTGATTAACAAATTGATTATACAAAGTTTATTACAGTCCTATGGCTGCGATATATGTCCATCTGATTCATGTTAATATGGTACAATGTTGGGGGTGCATAATGACAGACCCTTGTATGGCTATGGGCCTAGGAGGGACAGTTTAAGGTTTTTGCATGTACTGAATGAAGTATGTTGAAGCAGCAACAAACTATAGGCAAAGCTTTGCATATCCTTTATAAAAGACCACAATGTTGGCATTGTGATACCTCAGGAGAAACATCTAGTCTCTGAAAAGGATGTAATAAAGAAGAAGAAAGAAAGAAGAATAGGAAGGTGCCTCAAGTCTGCAGAACCAGCTGCCTGACTTCGTTAGCAAGACGAAGGCTAAAGCTCACCTACAGGATATCTTGTGGGGGTCGCCTGGCGAGGCACTCCAGCATGTCAGTATATGGTTGTTCAGTTTAAACCGGCGGGCGGTGCTATCCCTGGAAGGTAGATAAGCCAGGGACTGGAAGTGTACGGTGTGCGTCTTGTTGGAGCGCATACTCCCGGCGCACCCGGTGCCGCCTGTGCACCACAGCGCCATTTGCTTGCCTTTATTCGTTTAATAAATTGTTCAATTTGGTTAAAAATCCTGTTTGGGACCAAGTCATTTATAACATGGCCATGCTGCTGATTTGGGAAGTTGTACAAAAGAGCAGCAAAAAGAAAAAAGTTGAAAACTACAAAAGTCAGAAACACTTGAACAGTAATGACATTTCTAAAGCTTGAAGAATTTAGACTGAGGATCAAACATCCACATCCCTCAGCACTGTACCAAACACAAAAGGCCTCACATCTCTGAGAACTTTTTCTCAATAATGTTCCCACTCTTCTCCAGCTAGACCACTCTTATGAGTAGGTGAAGAGCTCTGACCAACTGTCACAGGCAAAAGGCACAGGCCAAACAGGGCAGAGAGGGTGCTGAGACACAAGCACTGCCTTGGGAATTACAACAGGTTGTTTGGCCTTCTGCAGCGGAGTCTTTTCTCATGTGATACATCTTAGCTTCTCCTGCAATACAAATAATAAAAGGGCGTCTTCCCACTACTGTCACTAAACCCTCCCTCCCCCAACTCCATTTTCTTTCTCTCTGCTTCCCCTCTCATGCTTTGACTTGATATTTAACCAGCTGCTTTGTCCCTTCTCCTCCCATTCCTATTTCTCAGACTGCTCCCAAGGCAACTGCCATTAGAGGTACCAGATGCACTGCTTACAGGGTATGTCCCATGCCGAGACTCACAATACCTACTTTAGAAAAGAAGTGGAGAAAGGCAATTAAGCATGCAAATTCAACACTGAATTTCAGTGGAAGAACTTAAAAATGCAAAAGGTGATTTGCTTTCAGAGATAAACTCTTGGGAAAAAAGCGTGACAGACAGTAGTGAGAGCAATTCTTAAAACAGGCTTGGGAATGAGACACAGAAAATCTCCAAGCACACCGTGCTTCCTCATCTTCCCACAAACCTGCCGCTGTGCTTGGCTCACAGACAGTTGGATCAACATCAGAAAAAGCTAGCTTGGAGAGAAGTCCTTCGAAGAGAAGCCCTATATGCATTCACAATTGAGTCTGGGCAGCTAGGTTCAGCCACTGCTCATGACAACAGCAAACCATCCATTATTTTTTTTTTCCAGGTAGGACAATGGATTGAAGACAGCAGCAAGGAGGAACTTTCCAATAAACATTTAAAATGGAGATTACACAACCTCCCTCTGGCAGGGAGCAGGGCTCTGATGACAACCAGCTCATGCTATGCAATCTTCACTCTCTTACCATTTTAAGTAGTTGCTCAGAAATTTGTGCTAAGCACATCTCTCAGCTGACAGTGATGGACTTGCATGAAGAACAGTGTCTAAAATCCCTCTATCCTAGGTATATCAAAAAAAGGTCTCTCTGTTCAGGCTACTCTTACTTTCCACACATGCACCAGCCTCTGGGAAAATTGAACGATATAATGAACTTTTAAAAACTACACTGAAAGCAATGTGTGGTGGGACATTCAAGCATTGGGATACACATTTGGCCAAAGCCACGTGGTTAGTTAACTCTAGGGGATCTACCAATTGGGCTGGCCCTGCCCAGTCAAAATTTCCACGTACTGTAGAGGGAGACAGAGTCCCAGTAGTGCATATGAAGAGTGTATTGGGAAAGAGAGTTTGGGTCATCCCTGCTTCAGGCAAAGGTAAACCCATGTCTGGAATTGTTTTTGCTCAAGGACCTGGCTGTACTTGGTGGATAATGCAGAGGGATGGAAAAGTTCAATGTGTACCTCAAGGGGATTTGATTTTGGGTGAGAATAGCCAATATAATTAATAAAGTAGAAATTATAATAATTGCTAAATAACCTATTATTGTATATTCATTTTGTTATGATTGCTGTATGTTGTACCAATAGCATTATAGCCGGAGTCATACAAGTTAATGAAGAATGAGTGCCACGATGATGGAACTAAAGCCTGGCCTCCCAAGAACATTTTTTCTCCTTTGAAAATAAACACCTCTGACCCACAGACTATGAGCATGGACCATGCCAGGTGTATCAGTCAAGAGCCTGAGATGCAGCATGCAACGATCCAATGGCACATATGATTATCCTGAGAGACTGTTACGACAAATGGAGCCTGAAAATCATGGACTAAATGAACTCAACAACTTCAGAGGGATGATTCACAGACTGAGGGAATAAGATCTGTATGCACGTATGTGTGCATACATGTGTACATACATATATGGGTGTGTGAAACACGAAACTGGTTGTACCCAAAGAAAATTGTTGGATCTGGTCATGACGTAAATGGTATGGAATAAGGGGTGGATAATGTCCTGGTTTCAGCTATGATGGAGTTAATTATTTTTAGCAGTGGATGGAATGCCATGTTTGGGTGTTAGCATGAGAACAGTGCTGATAGCACCCTGATGTTTCTGGTTGTTGCCAAGCAATCAAGGACCTTTCTCATTTCTTCATACTCCCCTACTAATGAGAAAGGAGGGGACGCAGCCAGGACAGGTGACCCAAATTGGCTAAAGAGGATATTCCATGCCAGTTACATCATGCTCAGTATAAAGGGGGCTGGGGGGAAGAGGAGGAGACAACACCAGGACGTGCAGTTTCTGGGGACGGTCGGGTTCCGGGACGGCTCTAGGCTGTGCGGCCTGAGTTGTGTGGTTTGGTGAGAAACTGCATTGTGTATCACCAACTTCATATATTTTGTGCTATAAACTCCTGTTATTGTTATATCTAGTTTTCTGCTATTTTTTTTAGTAAACTATCCTTATCCCAACCTGCGGGGTTCTGGTTTCTAGGTTGTGGTTTCTTTTCCTCCTTCCTTTCTTCCCTTTTCCTCCTCCCCCAACTTTCCTTCCCCCTTCCTTTTAAAAGTACAAGCGACTGTGTGGGGTGCGGCCCTCAGCTGGGGCAAAACCACGACAGTCATTCCCCAGTGTCAGAGTATAGAGACATCCTGATGTTTTCAGGGCAGTTTGTCACAGAGATGTAATGCGGTGCCTTAGTTCTCAGAAGCTTCAGAATGAAGCTCCTCCTCCTTCATCCTCAAGTTATGTCTTCTCTCTATGCTAAGGGATGATAGTGACAAGCCAGATGCGTGGCTGGAGAAGGTGGAATACAGCTGGCACATGGGTCTATGTCCAGGTGGAGGCCAGTGACAAGCGGTGTCCCCCAGGGGTCTGTCTTGGGACTGGTTCTTTTTAACACCTTTATCAATGACATCAATGATGGAATTGAGTGCACCCTCAGCAAGTTTGCGGATGACACCAAGCTGAGTGGTGTGGTCAACACCCTAGAAGGAAAGGAAGCCATCCAGAGGGATCTTGACAGGCTGGAGAGATGGGCCCGGGTGAACCTAATGAGGTTCAACACTGCCAAGTGTCAGGTGTTGCACTTGGGCCAGAAGAATCCCAGACATAGATACAGACTGGGAGA
This sequence comes from Porphyrio hochstetteri, assembly GCA_020800305.1. Taxonomy (NCBI): domain Eukaryota; kingdom Metazoa; phylum Chordata; class Aves; order Gruiformes; family Rallidae; genus Porphyrio; species Porphyrio hochstetteri. Next base: position 23,309,563 of record CM036917.1, read on the forward strand.
AGAGCTTCTTGAGAGTAGCCCTGCTGAGAAGGACTTGCGGATTCTGGTGGATGAGAAACTTAACATGAGCCAGCAGTGTGCTCTTGCAGCTCGCAAGGCCAATGGTATCCTGGGCTCCATTAGAAGAGGGGTGACCAGCAGGGACAGGGAGGCGATTGTCCCTCTCTACTCTGCCCTCATGAGACCCCATCTGGAGTACTGTGTCCAGATCTGGGGCCCCCAATACAAGAAGGATGTGGAACTGTTGGAGAGGGTTCAGAGGAGCCACAAATATGATTAGAGGCCTGGAGCACCTGCCCTACAAAGAGAGGCTGAGGGAGCTGGGCTTGTTCAGTCTGGAGAAGAGAAGGCTGCGGGGGGGACCTCATTGCAGCCTTCCAGTACCTGAAGGGAGCTTATAAGCAGGAGGGGATTCAACTTTTTAAAAGGATAGACAATGACAGGACAAGGGGGAATGGATTAAAACTAAAGGAAGGAAGGTAAGTTTAGATTAGATATTAGGGGGAAGTTTTTTTTACAGAAAGAGTGGTGAGATGCTGGAACAGGCTGCCCAGAGAGGTAGTGGATGCCCCATCCCTGGAAGTGTTCAAGGCCAGGTTGGATGAGGCCCTGGGCAACCTTGTGTAGATCCAGGCCTGAGGTTGGTGGCCCTGCCTGTGACAGGGGGGTTGGAGCTCTATGATCCTTGGGGTCCCTTCCAACTCATACCATTCTATGATTCTATGATTCTATGACAGACTGAGCATAGGAAAAGCAGCAGCTTGAGAGCCGCAGATCAGAAGGTGAAGCTGTCAGGAAACCTCATGAAATGCGGAGGGGCTAATCAGACGCAGCAGCTCACATGGAAACAAGTTGCCAACAACCTTTGTACCAAAAAATGAGTAACCTTTGTTCGAGGTCCTCTTAGCATCAGGCAAACACAACCACTTAATATACCTATTCTGTGCTTGAATAAAAATATTGACTGCGCATAACCTGAAAGGAAACCTCTACTTATCACTCCCAATGGCAATTGCTGTGTGGCCTCTTCCCTCACAGTATTGATTAGACAGGAGGCTGCCGTTGCCTTTTAAATCTAGTTGACATCAAGAAATGCTCCAGGATGATATTTTGGTCGACTTACTTCTGAGAAAGCTGTCCTTTTTCCAATGCCTGGCTGCTATTTCTCCTTGAGATAATCATGGGAGAGGGCCCAGATGCAGATCCAGAGAAGCCAGAGAGGAGACAAGAAATGACAAGGAAATGCATTCTTTTGTGGCAGTATTAGGAAGCAGTCTTAGAATACAGGATATTTAATGTTCCTGTGCACATTACTTTCTAGTCTAAATTTACAATCCAGCTGGAAAGCATACTTCAAGGCATTTCTACATCTATCCACACTTTTAATCTGCCAAAAAAAACCCCCAAATGTGAGAAACATGTTTCATACCCAGCTTTTTACATTACCAAAAATGGACTCTGGTATCCGTTGGGAACTTTGCCAAATTTCCCAGCAAAATGCCCTTAAAGGCAGACTGCGTTATCATTGCACAACCTAATTTTATTGTCTGGCACAGATATCAGCAGTGCATATTTGGCTTAATTTATTTTTTTTATTTACACACTCTACCTACTTAATTTGTCAGAGGCTGCTATAAGATACGGATTTTGGAAGACAGTCTATGAATGTACTCTGTGAATTGGAGATACTTTACACAAGGATAATGAAAAGAGATTCAAACAGGGATTTAACAGCAGAACTCAAGATAATGGGGAAGCTACTGAAGTGAAGTAACTGAGCTCTCCTTCAGTGCCCCCTGAATGGATGAGATTTGGAACTACAGGCTGAAAAGAGACAAAGACTTTTACTGAAAGCTTTATGTTGATAAAAGGAAAATATTTTAACTTTTATGGTGAAGTTTTATCCAAAGTCAAACAATGAGATCAATTTAGCCCTTGTGTTTAAATCTCCTTACATTTTTGATTAATTTTAAAATGGCACATGGTTTCACACAAGGAAAGGGAAACACTTCAGAAGAAAATTGACAATGGGAGATTATTTTTTTTTCAGTCACTTGATAACTCAATACCAATTCACAAATAACATCACCTGACCCAATTATGTATTTTTTCAGCAGATAAAATAGTCAAGCAGAAGTTTTGCTTAGGTTTAAACAGAAAATCTTTGAGTCCATTTCCTATAGACAGTTCTTCCCACAGTAGGTTACTTTTTCTGTTCTGACAGCGTAATCCTCAGCCCATCATTGGATACTGAGATCAAAGTGGAAGAAGATGCTTCAACTCAACCTGACCCTGGATGGTAGTACTGGGTCCTAAAGGTCTTTAGGCTATGCTATAGTTTATTACACATTGGTTGCAAGTCCAGTTTGTATATTCCTGAGAGCCTGTGTCACAATGCACAAAACACAAGGATGCATGCTGAGCTCAAGCCTGGTCTTCGGCAGCTGCAGGCAATTTTTTTAATGATCTCGTTAAGACTGTACTTGTGCTAAGGTTTGTGAAATGCTAAGGATGGAGAATTGGCTTTTACTGCTTTACTGCAGGGAATATTAGAGGAAAATATGTTTATGGAATTTTAAAAGAAAGAAAACAGACAACAACCCACCCTTAAAAATGAAAATGTCATTCGCAGGGCAAAACCAAGAACATCCTGCCCCTTTTCAATGCACTGCTTTGCTACTGTCACACACAGGCCCTCCAGACTCACCCACCCATTTTGCTTTGCTGAGAACGTAGAGCCATACTGGTTGTTTGGCTGAGGTGTTTGTAGCTCCTTTTTTTCAGGAAAAGTACCAAGAAAAATGAACTGTATCAATTTTCTGTTTCTCTTCCCTCCAACATTCCTGTCCCCCAAAGAGACAACCAGACTCACACAGAAAGTGGCTTTCACAGTGAAAAGTACATTCAGTCACCACTTGGCGCCAGGAATAACTATGAAAAGGGGACTGCAATAAAATTGTAGCCAGCTGGTGGGAGAAATTTTGCAGCTGCTTTGAGAGACTGAAGATGAACTGTACTGTGTCTCTGCTCCTTTGCTTTCTCCCTACCAACCACTCAGTGCCAGATGCATCTACCTTTTTTATTGCACTGGTCATGGAAAATGAAGGCTAACAGACAGAGAGTGGGAGTATAAAACAAGGAAGCAAATGACAACTGGACAAGTCTCCTAATTAACTGTTAATATTATGTGTCAGAAAGACATTTTAGCATCCTTCAGGACACTTCCTTTCATGTACAGAACTCTGTACCCACACAAGTCATTTAACCTCTCCCTGTCCTAGTTTACCCAACTGAAAATGGTTGTTTGAATACCAAATCCTCCCTGAAGTGCTATTAAACTTGTGGTGATAAAGAACAAAGCGCTCGATAGGACGTGAATGACATTGCTGAGGTAAGTGTAACACACTACATGAGTCTGTGAGAGTCAGATGTCTCCCTGGATAATCCCCCTTTAGCAAACACATAACTCTGTAAGGTGAATTTCTGATGAAATCCCACAAAAAGCTTCTTAGGAGGGTCTGTCTAATGCTTCCCATCTGGACCAGCATAGATGACACATAACTTCTTGCTTTGCATCGTCTTACTCATCTAATCTCTCCTTTTGAGCAGATTTTACAACATGCTGAAAAAAAAAATCCCATAAATTTTGAATTTGTTTGGTTAAATTCCTTTGCTTATGTATCAACTCAAATCATCTTTAGAGGACTGAAAAAGCCCCTTCCACTCTTCCAGGCTCACTTTACACTTACCACCTGATCTGTCTTGCTTCTGTAAACCCTCTGCAAAGTGAACTTTGGTTTGGGTGACTCTGCGTGGATAGCCACAAAGGACTCCAACATGTCATTTTAGGCTTATCTGCCTTCAGCTCCCTGAAAAATCATGGTAAAAGCAATTGAAGCAATGAATGTCAAGCAAATGTGGAAATTTGGCATTTTCAGAACATGAGATTTGTACTCTTTCCTCATCTACCTTTTTGGAAGTTTGTGGTACATGAGAGACTTAAGAAATAAAAACAGAGCAAAGCAAATCAAAGCACATTTATGTCATCTTTCACATGGCAACAAAAGCAGTAGGAAAAAGTCCTCCAAACTTTTGATCATGGAAGAAAATATCAAATCAAGAAAAAAAAAATCAGCAGGCCTGATTTCACAAAACACTAGTTTTGCCCTCACAGACAACCACAATTAAACAGTATCAACTGTAATTGCAAGCACCCGTGCTCAGTGTTCTGACCTAGAACTGGAGGCAACTACAAAAGACAAACTAGAAGGTCCAAAGACCCAAATGCATACTATTCTAGTGGCCAATTCTGACAAAGCCAAGCAAACAGAAGACTTTTCATACTGAGCCCTACCAGTGCTTGCACTTGATGCAATACTGATAATCTACTGAAAAAGTTGCTGGATTGCCTTGGTTTATCTAAGCTTTAAACAGAGTCAAGATTATTGGGCTTCTAAAGATTCTTTCGAGAACAATAAGTAATGAATATTTCCTGTGCCCATAGTGGAAAATAAGGGCTAATGTCAAAATTCATTGGCTGCAACTGTATTTACAGATACCTCAGCCATGGTTGACCTAGAAATCCTACAGATAGGCACAGTAGTCAGTAAATAAGATAGACAGTGTGTTCAATATTTGGAATTCTGTCATGTAAACCATCCTGTGTATTGTCTTAGATTCTGAGTTAATGACCTTGTTCCAGGACTGGGTTATCTTATCCATTTTAAGGCATTAAATGCCAGAATTAATTACAATTACTCATTGCAGCAAATACAGCCAAACCCTTTGCATGATTCCTACTCACCAGAACTCTCCATCATTCTCAAGAGTGAGTCCCAAGCTCTTATGTTCTGAACTGCTGACTTTCTTCCACTCCTCAGAACTGAGAGCCCCACCCCCAAAAAAAGAGAGTGGGGGTAAAAAAAAAAAAGAACAAAAATGATAACTTAAATACTTCCACTTGCAAAGAAATTTACAAGTAAAATTCTCTCATGGTCCTTTGTTATGAAGGCAACAACAGAGTACTGAAAGGACAGATGATATTCAGGAGGAAAGTGTGGGGCTCACAGGAAGAGTTTTAAAATATTAATTGATTTGAAAGCTACTGAAAAAGAAAGAGATGAATGAGCAATTGGCACAACTAGAGCAGAACCTTATTGATTTCCTTTGTCACACCCTCCCTTAGGACACTTAAACAGCTGGTTTGGAAAGTCATATGAGATTGACTCAAGTCCCTACAGGCCTTTCAAAAGAAACCTGGGTTTCCTCCTCAGGAGCTTAGTGAGCACTTCGCTTAGGCCAGCATATTCTCTTGGTCTTTCAATCTCCTTAAGGAAAACAGGCCTGAGGTCTGAGATTTCCCCAGAGAGCCTTTGAGAAGAAACTGTTGCAGCAGGAGCATACTGTCCAGTTTCCAGAGTAACAGGACACTCCATAGGCACTTCACTGCCTGTAATATAACACATAACATTGCTCCCTGGCACTGACTGCAGGGGAGCACGGGATCCTGAATGCAAGCAGCCTGAAGCTGGAATCAGACAACACCATAGAAGAGAGCACGAGCCCCTTCTCTAATGCATTTACATTAGGCAAACAGAGCCCAGATTCCTCACTCCCTTTCCAAAGTACTTGGAGGATGAAGTTGAAAGTGGCTGGCAGGAGGGAAGGGAGGTTGCTTGCCTTAACAGACATTTTTGGAAATTCTCAGTTTAATCCTGCTAGGCCAAGTCACAGGCAGCCTCCAAGTCCTCAGTGCTTCCACTGGAATGAGTGGGAGCTGTGCCAAAACACGGGCTAGGGAAGAACCACAAGGACTTAAATTAAGCAAGACACAGTAGGTCTTCTGCACATTTTCCACATTTCACCTGAAAAACTCTTTCAACCTGAAACAAACTCTTTGAAAGTAGTAGATTTTTGCTAGCTAACATAAGGAAGATAAGAAGTTAATATGCTGTCATTAAGAACATTGCATTATTAAATGCTAACAGAGGCTGGTAAGAAGAGTGCTGAACATCCTAGTTAGATGTTTTTCATGCGTAAATTGTCAGTGATGGAGTACATCCCCTCCAGCAATCATTTCTGTCTCTGCTGAGCTCATGGCCCACATTGGGGGCCATGAGATCATCCAACCCCCCCCATTGGGGGTTGGACCCGATGATCTCTTGAGGTCCCTTCCAACCCCTACAATTCTGTGATTCTGTGATTAAAATTCATTAGAAGATAATTCAAGAAATCACAAATGTGGCAATTTTACAGTATTTTTCATCAATCACTTAAATTACCTAAGAGGAAAAGACATACCATCTCCAGCAGCTAGCAGTTACAGGTGAGAAACTGAGTCACAAAATCAGTGGTGAAGCTGGGAACAAACCTCATATTCTTGACTCAGCACCTTAATTGTAGATTATTTTTCTACTTGTGCTCCAGTGTGCCAGAATAATGACATATGCTATAAACTAAGGTCCAGGAAGCCATAACCTCTTTGCTCCTCTGGGATGTGTTTATTTGCTCAGAGAATGCTATACTTGGGAAGAGATGGCACAATGGTTCAGCCACTTTAGGAGAGCAAACTTTAGGCTGTTTAAGGACTTGTTGGCCAAGATCTCCTGGGAGGTGGTCCTTAGAGACAGAAATGTTGAGGACAACTGGCTACTCTTTAAGGATGCCTTTCTGAGAGCTCAAGGGCTCTCTGTCTCTCTGAATAAGAAAGTGGGCAGGAGGGGCAGGAGGCCAGCATGGCTAAGCAAGGACCTGCTGGTCAAACTGAGGGAAAATGCAGGCAAATACAAGCTCTGGAAGCAAGGGTGTGTAGCCTGGAAAGAATACAGGGATGCTGTTCAGACTTGCAGAGACGGGATCAGGAAAGCCAAGGCGCAGATGGAACTGAACTTGGCGAGGGATGTTAGAAACAACAAGAAGGGATTTTACAGGTACATTGGCCAGAAGAGACAGGCCAAAGAGAACGTATGCCCCTTGGTAAATGAGAAAGGAGAATTGGCTGCAACTGATGAGGAGAAGGCTGAAGTACTGAATGAGTTCTTTGGCTCGGTCTTCTCTGGCAGCCAGGATTCTCATAATTCTCAAATCCCAGAACCTTGCATCCCTAGAACTCCAGGTGGGAACTGGAGGAGCAAATCCCCCCCCACTGTAAGAGCAGAGCAAGTCCGTGACCGCCTCACGAGACTGAATGTCTACAAGTCTATGGGCCCGGATGACATGCATCCCAGGGTCCTGAAGGAGCTGGCTGATGTAGTTGCTGAGCCGCTCTCCATCATATTTGAAAAGTCATGGCTGTCAGGAGAGGTCCCTGGGGACTGGAAAAAAGGTCATGTCACTCCCATTTATAAGAAAGGGAGCAAGGAAGACCCAGGGAATTACAGGCCGGTGAGCCTCACCTCTCTGCCTGGGAAGATCATGGAACAGATCGTCCTGGATGACATGTTGGAGCACATGAGGGAAGAGCATGTGATCCAGGACAGCCAGCATGGCTTCACCAAAGGAAGGTCGTGCTTTACCAATCTGGTGACCTTCTATGATGGGGTGACAGCATCAGTAGATAAAGGGAAGGCAACCGATGTCATCTACCTGGACTTGTGCAAGGCCTTTGACACAGTCCCCCATCACATCCTTATCTCTAAATTGGAGAGAAGTGGATTTGATGGGTGGACCATCCAGTGGATAAGAAACTGGTTAACAGACCATAGCCAAAGGGTGGTGGTCAATGGGTCTATGTCCAGGTGAAGGCCGGTGACAAGCGGTGTCCCCCAGGGGTCTGTCTTGGGACTGGTTCTCTTTAACATCTTTATCAATGACATCAATGATGGAATTAAGTGCACCCTCAGCAAGTTTGCGGATGACACCAAGCTGAGTGGTGTGGTCAACACCCTAGAAGGAAAGGAAGCCATCCAGAGGGATCTTGACAGGCTGGAGAGATGGGCCCGGGTGAATCTAATGAGGTTCAACACTGCCAAGTGTCAGGTGTTGCACTTGGGCCAGAAGAATCCCAGACATAGATACAGACTGGGGGAAGAGCTTCTTGAGAGTAGCCCTGCTGAGAAGGACTTGGGGATTCTGGTGGATGAGCCAGCAGTGTGCTCTTGCAGCTCGCAAGGCCAATGGTATCCTTGGCTCCATTAGAAGACGGTGGCCAGCAGGGACAGGGAGGTGATTGTCCCTCTCTACTCTGCCCTCATGAGACCCCATCTGGAGTACTGTGTCCAGATCTGGGGCCCCCAATACAAGAAGGATGTGGAACTGTTGGAGAGGGTTCAGAGGAGCCACAAATATGATTAGAGGCCTGGAGCACCTGCCCTACAAAGAGAGGCTGAGGGAGCTGGGCTTGTTCAGTCTGGAGAAAAGAAGGCTGCGGGGGGACCTCATTGCAGCCTTCCAGTACCTGAAGGGAGCTTATAAGCAGGAGGGGATTCAACTTTTTAAAAGGATAGACAATGACAGGACAAGGGGGAATGGATTAAAACTAAAGGAAGGAAGGTAAGTTTAGATTAGATATTAGGGGGAAGTTTTTTTACAGAAAGAGTGGTGAGATGCTGGAACAGGCTGCCCAGAGAGGGGGTGGATGCCCCGTCCCTGGAAGTGTTCAAGGCCAGGTTGGATGAGGCCCTGGGCAACCTAGTGTAGATCCAGGCCTGAGGTTGGTGGCCCTGCCTGCGGCAGGGGTTTTGGAGCTCTATGATCCTTGGGGTCCCCTCCAACTCATACCATTCTATGATTCTACGATCACTGAGTATTGCAGACTGACACCTTGTCTCAACATTGTTTAACCATGCAAACATTCAGTGGCCCTAATCACCGTTTCATCCCTTTGACACTGGATTTGCAGCACTTATTTGTCACTCCAAGTGCCATTCTACTCTTTTTCCCCAGGGATTCCTCAGCCTGATCATGAACAGCTTCTCTGCCTTAAAAGAGAATATGAGCCTTTCTCCAAGGCGCAGCTTCCAAACTGCAGTCACTGAGTAGGCATGGCCGATGACAAGACCCATCTCTGTCTCCACTTCATTGGTATTGCCAGAATAGGCCTTTAGCACCAAGAACAGCAGTAAAGAAACCAAACAACTCACATCACTGAGGACACTTGACAGCTACACATTAAAGGGGCAAGATTGGGAAGGCCTAGTTTCTTTCAGAGCTATACATTCCCTTCCCAAGTGATTTGAATATGTAGGAACACAATAGAAAAACAAGTGCCTCACTAGTCTGGTCTTTTGCATCATAGTGCCAGACACATCCTAGCAGACAGAAGCCCAGAGCACAGGAGAATACAGCCTGCTACAGTCATGCTGTCTCCTCCTGGCCTCAAACAACTCTTATCAGCCCTTCAAAATCTTGTCATCTTTACAAAAAGGTTCTTTTGGTTACTGATGACTATGCTCAGATATAGTACTGTCTGGTGGTGTCCTCAACTGGACTTGCACTGGGGTGCAAGGATGTAGCAAATGAATCCAATGCCTGGTTATGTGTTGGGGTAAATTTGATACACAGGAAGAACTACTGGTAGTGGGTAAAAAAAGAGGGCACAGGCAGGAAAACTGTCTAGCCATTTATCAAACCTATCCTATACCTGACTTGTGACCTAGCAGGCCTCTCTTGGCAAGTGGCAGATCTGCAGGCTTTCTTAGGAACTAGGTTTGCTCCTCATAGACTTCCCCTAAGAAGTCTATTTTCCAGCAGTCATCAGGAAGTAAACTGTTGTGCTGGATGATCTAGACCCGATCAGGTGCTGATCTAAGAATACATAAAAACTGTCAAGCTCTAAAAAAGGCCATGATTTAATTCAATGCATAAAAGTCAAAACCTCTTAAGTTCATCTAAAACCAGAAAAGCAGAAAAGCTGTATCATATAAAGATGCTGGAGTTGCTTTGAATGACCATCCCTTTACAATAATGTTTTTAAGTAACACATACAAGGCAGAACAGTGGAAAAAGTAGAGTTGTGCCAGTGCTGTTAACTCTTCTCTTGAGGCAGAAACAATCCAAATGGTCATGCCTTCAGATTCACCACACCCTTGCTAGAGCCAGCATGGGCATCTTTGCACTGAGCCATGTCTGAGTCTCCCTCACCTATATTGGGCTATAACCCTTGAGCCTTCAAGTAATCACTCCCTTGAACAGCAAGGAAGAAAGATTCGACTCAGTGCAGATCCCAGAATGTAAACGTGTCATAACCTAATTAAGAGCTCAATCATCAAGCAAGCCTTTGCTCTGGTGGAGAGAGATGGATTCACTAGAGCTATGAAATGCTCTGGTGCATTAGTGAAACAGTACTTTCTCAGATATTTTTACCAATTTTAAAATTTGTCTGGTCTAAACAGACCTCTTAAGGCAGGTGTTGCACTGACAAAACAGCATTCAGGCCCAAAAGATAAGACATAAAGATGATAAAATTATATCAAATTGGAACGGACAGATGGTCTGGCGACACTGAGGCTCTTGCCAAGACCTCTTTGCCTTTCATCAACAACAGCTCCTAAAGAAATAGCTCATGTGTTATACCAAGACTGGCTGACATTTACAATGGGTTTGGGCTTTCTCCAATGTAACACTTTCACTTGCATTTCTCACAACTAAAAGCAAACATGAGTCCTTGACAGCATGGGAGTCTGTAACCTCTCCTGCTGCCTTTCCCACTTAATTCTGAAGGCATTTATTTATTTAAATAAGATATTTAAACATCTACTGTCCAAATTTCTAAGTGGTGAAGCTCGGGGCTATTTTGTAATCCAAAAAAAGATGACATATTTGTAAGTCAGCAATGAAACCTCTTGAGTATTAAATGTTCTACACCTAGCAAGCTTCATTGTGTGATTTTTTTTTAATCAGAAAGTGATAAATGCAGATGAGTCAAACCAAACCAATTGGAACAACCTCTGTAATTATTAGAAGCATCTATGTTTAACTTGACAGGCAGAAATATAATGCCAGGAAGAAGTGAAAGCATTACAACTGTCTAATTAATTGCTTTTTAAAATACAACTCCCTATACTTAGCCTATCTTCTCACCAAATCCATGTTAAGAAACTGAACTGCCTTAGCACTTGAGAGCAATCTATAATCCCAGAAACAATGTTTACAACAACAATTCACACCAGAAAGTCTGGTCTGCCAGCCTGATCTCAGCAAACGAGGTGGTATTCTTTCTAAATAATAAAAAAAAAGTCAGGCCTTGTGAAAAAGGTAAAACAAACACCAAAGATCCAGAGGAATTTGTTTCTGAGTTGTTGCCTAATGTTGCTGGTAGAGATAGCTCAGGACTGTTTATTCTAGCTGAATTGAAATTCATCTCCAAGAAGGTACAACATGTTCCTCTCTGGTACCATGGCATTGGCACAGGGCACTGCATGGCCAGGGCCTGCTGACCTCATAACGATCTCAGGCATCTCCAAACATGGCTGGTTTTCTGCTGTTCTAGACAACTCCAAAGCCACCATGATACTTGCAATAGTTTCTGAATCAACCAATGCTTGGGGGTCCACCAGTTTACTGTGGATTTAGTGCTTAAACTACTTAGGTATGAAATAGTTGGGTGCTACAGTAATATCACCTTTGTTTCACAGATGGAGAAGTTAAAGCAAAATGTTTAAGTGATTTAAGTAAGTCCTCATAAAATTAGCCTTAGCTAAGTCTTAAATTGGAAACAGAAGTCATGGAAATAAGATGCTAAATTGCACCTTGATGTCCATCCTCTCTACTGACTATGGGAACTTTGGGATCGTGGCCTCCTAACATAGGCATCCAAGTTAGCTGCCTCACATTAGCCAGTGGAGGCCATTTGCTGGTTAATTGTAATGGACAGTCTTACTAGCAAACAGCACTGCCTGAATAACCAAGCAAGCTCAGCCTTTCAGCTCAGGCTCAGTGTTACACTGAGGAGATGACTACATCATCACAACTGAACTCAAGAAGTCTCAGCAGCTCAGTGCCAGAAGAACTGATTTCTGTGAACAGACTTCCCTAAGAAATAAAGAAATTGAATGCTGCCATCTGGCCTGTAAATCAGGGCATTATAGGTGGATTAACCTGAGGTCAATGCACAACTGTGACCATTCAGAAAGAATAACATTTGAGATCCACAGTAAAGTGGCAGCACAAATGGCTTTGCAGTTTTGTGACTGTATTTAGTGGCTCATGGTGTTGTACTTGGCTGACAACACTGCCAACATTCTAGCTTTTTCCATATGAAGCTTTTCCAAGCACACAATGAAGGACATACTCAACATACTTATACTAATAATGGTATTTGTTCCAGACCTTTTTCACTGAAAGTAACTCTTAAAAGCCAGCATTCTGTACATACCATAATGGAACAGCTGATCAACCTACCTCTTTTATGCACTTTCATCAAGTCTTCAAACAGCTTCACCTGCTCAGAAATAGTCTCACCATATTTGCCCTTTACCAAATCAACAGATTCTGCCACTGCTCCAGTGAAATCCACAATTGCATCTGCAGCATTGCCACTATCTAGGGCTTCATAAGATCCAGACAGCCTGGAGGTAACACAGAACATTCTCAGTCACTAATCACCTGTTAGAAGTGCTCTAAGTTGGCTTGACTGTGGATAATATATGTTTATGCCTCACCAAGGAAAAGAACAAAACAGAACAAAATAGCAGATTGCAGATAAACTTTTGCTGGGGTCCTGAGAAAGGAGTGTTTCTAAGAAAGCCTAAGGAGATCCTTAAGGCTTTTGGCTGCTGAAGTAGTGCATTGTGCTCTTTTATGATTCATGTCCACCCTGCAGATTAAAGAAGTTCTCAATCTTTTTTAGGTTCTCTGCTAGCAGCAAACCTAAAGCCTATGGAAAGTACAATGGAGTTGCAAGACAAAACAAACAGATGGATAGAAGGAACAGCACTGAAGACTAAAAGGACAATGAGCTGGCTCATACTTTGCATAAGCTTTCTCCAACAATGCACTCCAGCATTCATTTTTCACATTGGAATGGCAGTAGATCAACTTCCCATCCATTGTTGGCAGCAGATCATCAATAACCACTTCTGTCCATTCTCCAAAGCACCAGAAACAGAAACAGAAAATCCCAGCATATTTCTGTGGGTTTTTAGGGTCCCATTCTTGTTCATTAAAGTCTAGAATCACCTGAGAAGCCATGGAAGGGAAAGATCACCAAATGCACTATGTTAAGATTTATTCAGAGGGTAGACTGTTCTGGAGCATGCGCTGTGCTGGCATTCAGTTTCATGAGCAGCTGACTTTAAATATATGAAGCAGCAAAAAAAGAGGGTGAATTTGGTACAAAGTCAAATACAGTCCCACTTCTAATAATCTTTTAGGTAAGTAAAATTCAAACTGATCTTCAGAGAAAGACAAACAGAACATATTATACTCTGGCTTTGTTGTATGTCTTCTTTGGTGCTTGATGGAACTGTGGAGTGAGGAGGTCTCATAATGTGAAAAAAGACCTCCTAAAGATAGGGAAGCCCTGATCCATCAAAATTCACCACTCAGAGGCACATTGGTCCTACAGATAAAACCATTGGCTGATCTACAGGGAAACAACTAAGGTTTACTAATTTAATTTCATGCAACAAGCATATTGTTCACCTACCCGCTGCCACAGGGCATTCCTCAGAGCCAAGCAGGAACACACAGCCACAAACCAGCAGTTCCCTAATGTGCCTTGGCGTAAGTCATGGGAGCTGATTCCATTCACAAACAGGCAGGGGTCTTCACAGAGGTCCTAGTGAAGTAAATTAGAGATTACTGGAGACTCCACTCCAGACATGATCGCAGCATCCTTCCAGCTATTCCTCTCCACACTTGTTCTGCATCACATTCCCACTGAGGAGTGGAGTTTCCAGACCAGGAAGTTCAAAAGCCCTCTGGCCTTGAGTATATGTGAAAGTCAGGCTATACTGGATCATTTGTTACAAGTATATTGTGTTGCCTTGTACACATCTATGAAACATGTCTCTCAATCTCTCGGTCTCATCTTTCCCATATACCTGGTGCTTATTAGAACCACTCATTCCTCCTTTCCCATTGCTTTCCTGGCTCCATCTCTATGTACATGAAGATTCTCACTAAAGCACAGTTGGATCTTCCCCTGGAATCTCATTGCTCCTCGCTAGCTTGCCCCTTGTTGTGTCTTTCCCAAGGGGTACAGTGGTAACCTGAACATGAAGGCACTGATGGGAGAACCTCTAAATATGAACATGGGAAAGCCACGGGTATGTTTTGCAGCAGCACTGAGTTTGTTACCAAGGAATCCTTGTAGATGGTGTTTTCACAGTCCCAGAGAGAATCTCCCAAGCAACAGTTCAGACAACAGGTAATCTGACTGTACCTTAATTGATACAGAACCTACTGGTTTCAACCCAGTGATCGCTCATGACACTCTTGTGTGAATTGTTGCATTTCCTGACTGGTTGAGAGTATGGCAGAGCAGACAGCGATAAGAAAGTCTGCTCTTTCACAGTCTAAGAATAACAATAATTTTCACCACTGTAAGAAGGAAATTATTTTATATCCAGGCATTAGAAATGCAGAATGACGACTCCTCACCACAAAATGGCCAGAGATTCCAAATTTACTACACAATTCCCATTTTGTTATCATCAGCAGAGTAAGGAGCTGTGCTCTTTGCTTCATGGATGCTCACTGCCCTTTGATAATTATAGATGATGAACTCAAGATATCAAGATTGCAATCCAAGCCTGGCTACACACCACAGGTACGTCAATACCTCTCGGTCTCCCCTCTGATGGGACTGTGACAAATCAGTGCCAGACAAACTTTTTCAGAGAAAAGAACCACCTCAGTGCTGAGCTGAAAGCCTGTTTTTTGAGCTGGTTTAGCAGTTGGCAGTCTGAAGTTAATCCACAGTATGTAATGCATGGACCTGCTGTTTTCTTTAAGAAAATGATATTTTTGGCATGAGACTTTCCTCATTAAACAACAATTGGTAAAAATTTTAAATGCCTCTTGGAAAACAAGCAACTGATCATTATATGTCACTTCTACTGTACTGCTTACATATGTCTTCACTTAGAAGTATATCAAAGCTTATTAACAGACCTTAATGAAATTGAGTAACAAGGAAAATTGACCCTGTACAATATATTCATTTGCATCATGAGCTGCGTAATTCAATCTGCCTGGATGATCTGATGTAGGAATGCAACAGGAACTCCAGGCCAGCACTTCAGCTGATGTAAATCGACCCTGGTGCCTGCTGCAGGGGTTGACTACTTGGCCTTCACAGTGGTGGCACACATTCCAAACTCATCTTGGGTAGACTAAAGTTTTGTATCCCATTTCCATGCATCTCTGGCAGTAATAATTTCTAGTTTGTTTTTAATTTCAAAATTAAATTTCATTAGTGTAATAAGGGATAAATCAAGTCTTCAGGGTTAAAGTTTCCCAAACTTTTCTGTCACTAGAGGAAGCCAAAACTTTCATTAATTTTGAAAGAAATTAAGCACTACCATGTATTGAAAATATCTTCAATTATTTGTTTTGCTTTGATAAAACTAACTGTATTAAAGTGTCAGTTTTTGATTGAAGTGTGTCTCTCAGATCCCACTGTCGTCAGAGAAAAAACAGAGGATGGCATGCATCAGCTGCCAAAGCTTATGAACGAGATCAGCATTTGCTGACCTGTAGGGTACAAAGCAAACACCAAACAGCAGAACTCAGAATCAGCACCTCCCTGTTTCTACCACAGTCACTAAATTCTTCAGGATCTTCCTTGATAAACCCTTTCTTATTAAACTGCTAAGAGCCCTGGACATTTGAGACTAAAGAAGAGTGGGAAAATAAAAAGTTATGCTAGCTCTGTTTCTCTTGACATTAATTACAGGCACTAAAACAGCTTCTATGATGACTGTCACCATGTGGCTCAGACAGATGCAGAGTAACACCCTAGTGCAAGCAATATAACCTCAGCTGTTTGCTCTCTTCTCGGCTGTTTTTCTTTTCACCACACACAGTATAGCAAATTCTAAGGAGTACTTTTGAGACGGAATTAGCTAAGCCACAATTCCCCCAACGTAGTTATTTAAATATATTATCTTGCACTCCTTGGGAGGATCTTTAAGCATTGGTTGCCTCAAGCATGTAAAATTTTATTAAAAATCTACCACTTCTCCAATAATGGTCCCAGCAATGATAATTGAGAATAGCTGAGGACCAAGCCAACTACCATCAGAGGAATTACAAAGAGAGACTGAGGGAAGATATGGTCCAGGCATTTCAGGTGACTTGATGCCTTTTCTCCCTTGAAACCTAAGCACTTGGATTCCAAGTTCCAGTATCTCATTTGCAAACATAGTGTTTAACCCTAATTCCTTTTCTCAGGATCAGCCGGCATCTTTGTTGCTGTAAAAAGGAAACATATCTTCACAATTTAAACTAGGAAAGGGGAGATTTGTTTTAGATATTAGGAAAAAATTCTTCAGTATGAGGGTGGTAGATCACTAGAACAGGTTGCCCAGAGAGGCAGTGGAGGTGCCATCCCTGGAGATACTCAGTCAGGCTTAATGGGGCTCTCAGCAACCTGATCTAGTGAAGATGTCCCTGCTCACTGCAGGGGGCTTGGACTAGATGACCTTTAAAGGTCCCTTCCATATTCTATGATTCTGTGATTTCCAAGGAAAAAGTTTAGATGTGGATAGTGGGTTATACATCATTAACACAGAATAGCCACAGGGAGCACTCCGCCATCCAAGACAGAGCTCTCCCTTTACACACGTGCATAATAAAATAAACACCATCTGCAGAACTATAATTAGGCTGTACAGAGTCTGAAAGCGTGGTAAGAGGTTCCTTCCAGGGGCTCATGATTCTGCTGAAAACCCTGATGCTTGTATTTTCATACCAGACGTTCATTTGCATGACAGCAGTCTATTTGTGCTACCTCCTAGCCTAGCTTCACTGCATAGGCTCGAAATAAGGTGTCACTCAGCCACTGATGCTGTGAGAAATTAAGTTGCTCACAAACCCCTTTTACTGATTTTAATTGGTTCATCTCTTTCTAACAGAGCAAGCAAATGAACTGGCTAATGAACAGACTTGGAGAATACTGAGCAGTCTGGAGACGAGAAACTCAGTTATAGCTGGATCACAGGAAATAACAGTGGGAGAGAGCCTGACAGGTTAGTCAGTTCCAAACTGGCTACCCCCAGCCTACTCATGACTGCAGCTTCTCTAACCTGCATTAACACATGCCATGAGGGAAAGTCCACGTGCTTCTTCTACTGGTCATCACTTGCTCACTGAAGCTGGGGTGCAATTTTTCTTTTTTACCTGATCTTCACAAATTCAACTTGTGTTCAGACTGTGATCCACCCCCTCTGATCCCATTCTATGGACTTGCTGCCTAGCTAGTCTTTCTACCTAAGCCACGAAGTAATTTAATACTAAAGCACTGTACTTGACTGCATTGATGAAGTGATGCTGAATGCCATCCTAGTTATACTACATTATTTTCCCCAGACATCAAGGTAAGTTTGAACTCCTAATCCTGTCAATTGGCTTGCACTCTCATCCCAGCCCGTGTCCTACAGCATTCCTGTACATGCCTTTCTAGACCCTTATCCAAGTAATACTGGAGAGTACCAGACTAAGGGAGATTTCTGTACGATTTCATCAATCAAATGCCAGATGGAGAGTGCTCCCAGTAATTTATTTCATCAGTTATACAGCCCCATTACACGAGTTTGAATTAATCCAAATTCTCAAAACTTTGGAGAGACATATCAGATATTGCCAAAGACTTATGAAAGTCAAACTATAGCAGATCTCCTGCTCATCTCTTTGTGACAAGATCTGCCCCACCATATGCTGGAATGAAATCAAGCTGGTTCATATTAGTGTATCTGACAATACATTATTGTAATACAGTCTATACCATCAGACTAACAGTTATCTGCTTAGGTCTGATAGTTGCATTCAGGAATTTCAGAGACACAAAATTGTTTGGACTGTATCACAAATATGAAAGATGACAACTTAGCTTTTCGTTGCTACAACCTAGCTTCTTTATCTCAAACAAATGTGAACCACGGGAGACAACAGAAGCCTATTTCACTGGAGTCATGAAATAGTTTGTATGCTGCTCCACCATGATTCCCTTAAAAATGATTTTATTTCAGAAAATAAAACAGCACAGAAAAGTACAGGAAATAACTATATGCATTAACTTTAGGTTGCTGCAGCTACTTTGAATCTTATAGTAATTCAGCTAAAGGAAAACACTCCCCTTACCTCTGAAGATGCATCTCTTGCCATAAGTATTACAACTAGCCATTAACTAAAAAAATATGCAATACTGGGTTAATTAACTATGTGTCTTCATAGACACTAACTGAAGCTGCACTGTGAAACACTGAGAGATCTCTGCTGTCTAAGGGAATTTTTTTAATGTATTAGGGTTTGTCATCTGGTTCAGAAATGCAGGTTGAGGGAAACAAAGAAAAAATGCAACAACAACTTTTGCAACTAAGATTTTTTTCAAAGCATTCAGTAACATTTAGAGCTTGCTTTCTCTCTTCAGCACCCTTAAAAGAATCCAGCCCTAACACCAAAAGTATTCTACTTTTGCTAGCACACAAGACCTATGGAGACAGGCACTTTCCTTGATTCCATCAGACTGATCTACTTAAGCCCAGTACACCATTCAGCTGAGAATTCTTTCAATTTTCTTCTCTTCTCCTGTCTTTGTATCTGTGGTGGTTTAGCCCTGGCTGGAGGCCAGATGCCCACCAAAGCCACTCTACCATTTCCCTTTTCAGCTGGATAAGAAAGGAAAATATATATTGAGAGGCTTAGGAGTGAGATAAGAACAGGGTGAGATCATCCCACACTTAGTGTCATGGGCAAAACAGATTCATCACAGAATAAAGGAAAGACAGCACTCTAGTTTATGACACTACACTGCAGACCCAGTGAAACCACCATAGTTGGATCATGACAAGTGTGACCACATCTTCAAGCACCTTCCCCTACCCCTGCCTTCTTAGCAGACTTCACTTAAGTCATGATTTTGCTCCCTTCTTCCGCCCATCCCCACCCTCCACTGTAGCACGATGAGAGGCAGTGAATGGAGGTTTCAGTCAGTTCCTCACAAGATGTTCTCCTTCCCACCCACAGGAGACAGTCCTTCATGAATATCTCCAATGTGAGTCCTTTGCCATTGGGCTTCAGCTCTTTGCCAGCTGCCGTGGTGTGGGTCATTTCTACGGGGTGCAGTCACAAATCACAACACGTCTCTCATGCCCAGACTGCTCCACCCTGGTCTTCCATGAAGTCACAAGCCTTTCCCCCCAGCAAACCTGCTCTGGTGTGGGTGTCTGTCTCCTGCTCATCTCTGTGTCTCTGTCTCTCTCCACAGGCTGCAAGTGCTGGCAGGGACTTGCTCCAATGCAGGTCACATCATCTCCTGTATGTTTCCACCTGCTCCAGTGTGGGGCCTCTCCACAGGCTGCAGGTTGGGGTCTCATCCTTTTCCATGGGCTGCAGGGGGACACCCGCTCCACCATGGGTTTCTCCATGGGCTGCAGGAGCATCTTCCTCTCTGGCACCTGGGGCACCTCTTTTCCCCCCTTCCCTGGCCTTGGTGTCTGCACAGCTCCTTATATCTTCTCACTCCCTTCTCTGGTGGCAAAAAGTGGCTGCTTGCAGTTTTTTTTTCCTCCTAAATGAGATTCACAGAGGCACTGTGACATTGGCTCAGCCTTGGTCAGCAACAACTCCGGCCTTGACTCAGCTGGTGTTCACTCTCTGGGACCCATAGAAAGCTTCTAGCTGCTTCTTGCAGAAGCCACCCATGCCGCCCCCTCTTCTTCACTAGAACCCAGCCATGCAAAACTACAATGTCATCCTGAGTCAACTTCTGTAGAGACTGAGGTCAGTCTAGGAAGGCAGAGAAATTCTTTCTGGATATGGATGCAAAAATGCAGCTTTGGCTACAACTAACTATGAGCCAACCTCACCTAAGGGCAGGTAGGAAAGACACCACTCATTTTGTGGTTGTGTAGCTGAAGAGGTAGAAGATTTCATCTATCCCATAATAAACCCCAGCTGTGCTGGCATGTTTACAGAAACCTTCTCCAGATCAGGCTGTTTGCCAAGGTAATTGCAGTTAGCCCTAAAGAGAAAAATAACTCAAGTCCAACTGTACTAGATACTTCAACATATGCAAGCAGCCTTCTGAAACCTTGTGATGCCTGACAAAGCTCTAAGTAGTGAAAAAAAGAGAAGTCTTAAGTCACAGTCGTGCCCTGTGCTATAGGTCTAGGCACACAGAGGACAGTTCTGAGAGAAACCTCCATCAAAAGCAAGACGAGGTCAGATATGACCCTGACTGAAACTGCCTTTGGCTGAGTTTAGGAAGCAACTTTATCATCAGTGCTGCTATACCACGTAAGACCACAAAAGGAAGATTTAGCCCTCAGGTTTCTGTCTCAGGACATGTAATTCCTCTGGAAACTTCATGCCCATTGTCTAGCAACACTGAGAGCAAGATAATGCCTGATATTGCTTCAAAAGGAAATGCAACTGTACACATGCAAGGGGAAAAGTATGCCAATTTGCTCCAGCCTTGTGGAAAAGAAAACTCTGGTATTTGGGGATTGAGAAATGCTTCTTAACTGTCCTCCCTCTCCAATAAATCCTGTTACAAAACCAAATTCATCACTGGCATTTTTATAGTATTCTTTTTCCCATTTTCAATTTGGGGCTCATGGTGACTAATACTAACACTCAGTGAAGGATCTGCTTATGGGACAACACATGTGTTTGGGGGAGGATCTGCATCAACATTTGGACAACATTGTGTTTACCTTGGCTGCCTCTAGATTTCACCTGACCCTTGGAGTGCTAGAGCTGCTCTTGTCCAAAATGCTGACAGCTGCTGGAAGGGTACAAAAGATAAGCCATAGGACTCACCTTTTCCTGAACCTCAGTAACAAAGTGTTTACTGAAGCTCTTTGAGTCCTCTGCCTCTTGATCCCAGAAATCACTCAAGACTATGATGAAAGACTTTCTGTTCTCCCAGGACCATCTCAGAAACATATCATACCATCTCTTGTTGCACTTAGTTTGAAATGCTTTTTTTAAGATCAGTGTTCTACAGAACTGCAGCACATTCATAATATGTTGTATTTAGAGAAAAGCTGCCTTGCTTGAGGATAACATTTTTCCTCACTGAACTTACCCAACTACAGGCTTTGTCTGCTGCCTTCTTCCCCTCATATCAATTCCCTTCTCTAAATTCAGTACCACAATTTGCGTCACCTTTCCTCATGAGCAGCAGAGATACCATTCTTGGGACCAAATTCAGATCAAGATACAATCATGGTCTCTCATGTAGGTGTCTAATCTCCCCTGGAACCAGAACACAAGTCCTTTCAAAGGGCAATTTACAGTCATTTCTTTGCCACTTCTCATAGTGTGATAACACTGCAGAGGGACCCATCTCTCTATCAATCATATAAATCAATGGGCCTGCACCTTTTAAACAGCTGCTACACAAAATGCTATCCTTTGTGCCTTTGATGAAGGTCTCAAATATATACATCACAAAAGCAGGCCCTGCTAGGTATAGGAAATGCATCCCAAGGAGCACAGGTTAAAACCTAGAATATAACCATTTTAGAGTTTATCTGAAGTTTTAAAAAGTATTAATTAGTGATCTGAAATTAAAGTCTCCCAAAGATTGGCTTTGGGTCCTGAGCAGCCTGAGACCGCTTTTGTTTGATTCACATTATCACTTTTTCTGGAGTATCTTGTTTCTTCCATGTCTCATTAGCAATTCAACCTCCACTATTCTCTGCTATTCCAAAGCTACTAGAAGTTTGACATAATTTGGGGAGAACATTTTAACCAAAGCATAATTTTACATGCTAAAAATGTATATATTTCAATTTCTTGAAAAGTTGAATTGTTTTCTATCAGAAAAGCCTGGTTTTGGGTCACTAACTCAAAGTTTCCTTGTAAAATGCTTTTACAAGAATTTACTGTGATTTTGTGATGCTCATGCTCCAAGAAAATCAGGAAGATATAGTAGATATATTACATGAAGCTGGACATAATTCAATACTTATTACTATGAGCATAAACATCAAAAGACCTTTTGTTGGATGAGCTGCCCCCCCAACCAGAATAAGGACATTACAAATCTGTTCCTTAGCACTTAATAAAAAAATCAATCATCAGTGAGTTCAAAATCATTATTAGAGATTAGAATGTGTATGTCAGGGGGGATACACAGCATACAGGGAAGGGTCCCAGACAGGACTGAGTCATCACACATGAGCTATGCACTTAGTCTGCATGTGTGCTGTAACCATTTGTGCTCCAAGCAGGTTCCAGCAATCCAGGGATCTCAGAACAATTGGCCTGTTTTCTCCAGTGGAAAAGAAAGAAATCAAGGGTATTTTCAAGAAAAACTGAACGTACAGCTCTTCAGAAAGAAGTGGTATAAGCCAGCCTAACTATTTCTGCAGAGAGCAACCTAGCAAAGTAGTGGATATGGTTCTGTATTAAATGCAATTAACATAGGGATGGCAAAGTTCAAAGACAGTTAGTTTAGAGCAACTCCCCGACATCACTTCCAGGCACCCACTTATGTGGCTGAGGTCAGACATGGGCTAAAAGTCCAGTCATGGTTCATCAGACTAAAAGGCCACCCACCATCTAGCTATGGTTTTTTACTCCTGTGGTGGTTTAGCCCTGGCTGGAGGCCAGATGCCCAAAGTCAGTCTATTGCTCCCCTTCTTAGTTGGACAGGGGAGAAAATCTATATCAAGAGGCTTAGGAGTCCAGATAAGGACAAGGAGAGATCATTTTATCAGCAATGGCATGAGCAGAACAGACTCACAGAGTGCAGGAAAAACTATTCTGATTTATTACACTACACTAAAAAGACCAGTGAAAACCAGAGTCAGGAGCACAACCAAATCTTAAACAAACACAACCAGATCTTAAAAAGATGTTCCACCCACCACTCCCTTCTTAGTAGACTTTAGTCAGGGTTTATTTGCTCCCTTCTTCCCTCCCATTCGCAGTACAGGAAGGGCAGGGACTGAGAAAAAATAATGGGGTTCTCAGTTACTTCATGAGCTGTTTCCTTTTCCAGATCTTAAAACACCTCTACCTCCCCCCCTCACTCCCTTCTTAGCAGACTTCACTTTAGTCAAGATTTCACTCCCTTCCTCCCCCCGATCACAGCGCAGGGGGGCAGGGACTGGGAGATGGGGGCTTCGGTCAGTTCCTTGCAAGTTGGTTTCCTTCTTGGCTGGGGAGGGGGCATTTATTCCACACACCCTCCCCCTGCTGCACCATGGGGTCCCACCCACAGGAGGCAGTCCTCCACAAACTTTCTCCAATATGAGTCTCTTCCCCCAGGGCCTTATCTCTTCACCAGCTGCTCCGCCTGGATCCCTGCTATGGCGGGCAGCCATAAATCACAATGTCTCTCAGTCCCAGTCCTCCATGGGGTCACCAGTCTCCCCCCAGCAAACCTGTTCCAGTGCAAAACTCTCTTGCTCTTCTCTGTGTCTCTGATCCTCTTCATGGGCTGCATGTGCTGGCAGGGGGTCACAACGTCTTCTCTTTTTCTCCACCTGCTCCATCCAGTATGGAGTCCCTCCACAGGCTACAGGTGGGGTCTCAGCCTTTTCCATGGGGTTGGTTTCTCCACAGGCTTCAGGGGCATCTTTCTCTCTGGCACCTGGGATGCCTTCTCCCCCTTCCTCCCCAGCCTTGGTGTCTGCACAGCTCATTACATCTCCTCACTCCCTTCTCTGGTGGCAAAATGCAGCTGCTTCTGGCTTGTTTTCTCCTATATGTGATTCTCAGAGGCGCTATGACTATCTCTCATTGGCTTGGCCCTGATCAACAATGATTTATACTTTGGAGCTGCAGAGAATTCCAGCAGCTCCTCACAGTAGCCAATTTCTGCACCCCTGTTCTTTCCCAGCACCCAACCATGCAAAACTGTGACAACTCCTCCTTCAAAATGTTTTTCAATCAAGTTCTTGCTCTGTTTTCCTAAGATGGAAATAAAACAATAAGAAAGGAGCTTGGGAAACTTCATGCACAATACTGAACTATTCAGCACTGGAGCAGTGTGAAATAAGTAATTCCCAGGTCTGTACTCCTGCCTGACTGTTCATCTCTGGCTGAGGAGACAGCTATTTTCTCTGCCAGATAATAGTCACCATTTTGGCCCAGTGGCTGTGACCTTTCTAGGCATGCCCAGTCTGACCTTATGCTGTCTCAAGGGGCTGATAACTGATGCAAACCAAATTATTTATCACTGCCTCTTACAAGTAAGATAATATGCTGTTTACAAAATAGAGGTAGGTAGATTTCAGCAAAGTCACCTTTTTTTTTTTTCCATTACATTGTGGCTATGTTTTGTTATTACACTGGGCAGTATGTGGCAAAAACAAAGTCAAGACATCTAAGAAACATTGTCTGGAGTAAAACTCAGATTAAGCTGGAGGCAATTTATTTTACTTGAAAGGAGCCATTTCGTCCTTGTCCAATGGCACTACACAGACTTTAAAGGTTGAAATTTTTAAGTCTAAACCACAACACTGATGATTTAGCAACAAGTTCCTCCCTTCCTCATCCCTTTCCCAGCAGGGTTTGGTTACAGCCTAGATTCCAATATCTACTAACTGTGACATTTATCTCAGATACTTTCTCGAACATAAAAATCCTTTATCTTCTTAGTCTTCTCATCTTTTTCAGACAGCACCTTGAGGTGTTCTCCCCAGATTATTTGCTTAAAGCAAACTTTTAAGACCTGGTATAACAGTGCATGGAGTAGCCACTGTAACCTCCCAGATACACTTTTGGATTGTGATACTTACTACACCATTCTTGACTAGATGCTTACTTCAAAATAAAATAAAAAAACCAAACAAACTATTAACTTGTATATAAAATCCTTATCTTAAGACACAAGATCTTAAGTTATTGAAATACACTTGATATATATAAAATTCTCTATTTGGAATTTTTTTTTTAACAGAAGTTCTGTACTAGCCAGCACAACTTTTCTGAGCCTCCATAAGTCAGAGTCAATGGAGCCTCTCAGTTCCAACAGGACATGGATCAGACTCCTAAATCTAGGCTGCTCTTTGCCAGACTAAGATCACGTAAAAAGAGTGTTTGTCTTTTAGTAACACAGAGATATGCCTAATACCTTGCAAAGAACAATAGTGCTTTCATACCATCACATCTTCATCAGGTCACTCATCTACAAGCTCCAGCAGAAAGTCTTCCCATCAGGTTATTCCTTCAGCCTTCTGGTACAGCTCACTCCTGCAATTCACTGTCTAGACGGGGTGTAAGCTGCAGCCAGAAGACAGACATCAGTGTCTCATGCTATCTGTGAGGTAGCAAATGTTCAGGCAGTGAGGTGGTATGAAGTGAGCATAAATCCCAGCACCCAGAGTGGTCAGAAAGGTCACCAGTGTTGCCAATTGCAGACAAAGGGAGTAAATATAGAAATATTGCTAGGGACCAAAAAATATAGATCAGAGAGGGATGAACCAAAATACATGATGTCTTTTTGACAGTCTGAAGAACCAACCACCTCCTCATTGAAAGTAATCTCAGTGCTTTTCTAAGTTCAAATTCTGAGCTAGAAGAACACTGCATCAAAAATAGCACAGCAGGGTTCATTTTACTTGTGAATACTAAAAGCCCTCTTAGGACGCAACCAAATCAGTGGATCATCTCGGAAACTATCAAAAATAATTTGATTTGCACATCTTCTGTTACATCTTCTGCGAGGAAGGAGACAGACACACATTCAATGTGAATGTTCAAGCATGTCCCAATTTATTGTTTCAGCGTACTCCTTTTATATTGTTAAAGCAGGTTCGGTACTTTCCCATTTGGAAAAATATCAACACAGCTTGTTAGATACATGATGTGTGGATACATGGTGTGCTCTCTATATCATAGATAATTACAGTAAACAGGATATGGGATACCGCTTATCTAATGGACTAATGAGTAGCAAACAAGCATTTATCAAAGCAATTGTCATCTTTATCTACGGTCCTTCCGAAGCCAGGTGGTCCTGTTGTCCACTATCCAATTGTCATCTCTCCAAGTTATATAAGCAAGGTTAACTTTTGCTCATTAAGATTTTTCCATCATTAAAACTTTTCCACTCATTCCTCAACGTTATCAACTTCATCCGTATCTATTTCAGTGAAGCAAATCCCACAACTCCCCCTTTTTCTTTTTTAAGGACATCTCTTGCAATTCCTTGAAATATGGACAAGGCACACTGGATCATACATGGAAAAATCATCAAAACAAGTAAGAGAAAGCACAAAATCAAAAGCACATATTTGAGGATAACTTTCCACCAACCACCAAGATTCAGGGAATTTATCCAATCATCAAATGGATTGTTCCACTCTAGTAATTTGCCCATGTTGTTTTCCAATTCCTTAAGTTTCTTGTGGACCGATTGACTTTGATCACTTAAATTAAAACAACACATGCCTGCAAAATCTTCACAGCCATGGCCATGTGCCAATAACAAAAAGTCTATGGCTGCTCTATTTTGTAAGGTGGCCTTTCTACTGCTATCAACTTCCGTTGCTAGGTCATACAGAATTTGTGAAGTGAGATTGAATTGTTTTCCAGCCCAGCACATCAAGTTTCGGACTGCCATAGTAAAATGTGCAGTAGCCACGGGTGGCATGAATAACGATAAAGAAATTATGGTGGGCTGTCCCCATA
The DNA here is from genome assembly GCA_020800305.1 of Porphyrio hochstetteri. Taxonomy (NCBI): domain Eukaryota; kingdom Metazoa; phylum Chordata; class Aves; order Gruiformes; family Rallidae; genus Porphyrio; species Porphyrio hochstetteri. Next base: position 23,336,317 of record CM036917.1, read on the forward strand.
GAAGTACTGTATCAGTACAATTGTCACTAACTTCAGATATTGATCGCTTTTGCACCCGCTTCTTCAATTGTGCCGAGTATAATTCCTGCATTTGTTCCAAATACTGCTTTCTTGGCATAAGTAAGGTAAGCTTACCGATGAAGCATGGACCACCAAATGGTAGTATAGGCACACCAGGCCATGCACGATCCCCACAAATCAGAAAATAACCAGGAGGTAAGGCATAAGCTTTGGTTCTGTTATATGGGATATCTTGTTTTGTAAGATTGCAAAAGCTTTCATCCTGGTACTTCAAATCTTTTGGTGTGACAGTGGTTGGAGGGAAATCATCACTCATAGTACTCGTACTAAATTTGATACATCCATCATTAGACAAGGATCCCAACAAATCTAGTTCTTGAGGGGGTAGCATAACCTTTCTCAAGTTCTTTATGAATAGCGCGTTCAGAGTAGTATTCACAGCCCAACCGCTGCTGGCTGCAGCAGCAGCAACAACAGTATCATTTATTGGGGTTAATATGTCAACCCAATTAGCAAAATCTGTGAGATTGATAAACGGAATGCCAATCAGACAGGTACGAAAAGGATTCCCCACTTGCTGCAATGACAAACAGAAATCTTGAGTTCCCGTCGCGTTAGCCCAACGAACCCACAGGTTGTCTCTTCCTTGGCTCGTAGCATACTCCACTGGTAGGGCTGTAGACGTCGCTCCACATAAGACGCTTCCAATGATTAGGACGATGTAACAGCTGGGCGAATCCACTTGGCAGGCAGCCATCGGGGCCCGCTACCTGTCAAAACACAAGCATATCCTCTTCCCCAGGTTAGAAGCTCTACAGGACCTTTCCATGTGTTTTCTGCACTGTCAAACCACGTAACTAAAGGTTTTTCCTTAAATCTCTGTTTTTGTGACATAATGTAGATATACGCAGGGGGATACTCATCCTGTATATTCAGCCAATTTATAACATATAAGGCCTTTAATAAAACCTGATCGGGTGCCAGTTTTTCGTCCCCATACTTGCTGATCTGAGTTTTTAAGTAACAATGAGCTCGTTCTACTATAGCTTGACCGGTAGAATTACCCGGTACTCCCGTAATATGGGTGATCCCCCATTCTTGTAAAAATTTTTGCGTGCCATGGGCTACATAAGCAGAGCCATTGTCAGTTTTGATCTTTTGGGGAACCCCCATTACAGCAAAACACTGAAGTCAATGCTTCCGAGCAGCAGCAGCATTACTTTTCCGTTGCGCTGTGGCCCACACCATATGAGAAAACGTATCCACTGATACATGAACATACTGCATATTCCTAAAAGCCTTAACAAATGTAATATCAGTTTGCCATAATTCCAAAGCTCTCAAGCCCCTAGGGTTAATTCCTAACTCTAATGTAGCAGGCATAGGTGAACACGCAGAGCAGGTAGATATAATATTACGAGCTTGATTCAGTGACAAGTTAAATTGTTTCGCTAAGGATTTGGCTGATTGATGAAAAAAGGCATGAGAAAGCGAAGCTTGTTTGTACACTTGTGGTACAACCAATGTTGGTGCCACAAGTCTGTCAATTACCTTGTTACCTTCAAATAGTCCTGCAGAAATCACAGAATGACTACGAATATGAGTAACAAAATATGGATCTCTACGATTATCCAAAAGGTGTCGTAACTGAATAAGTGCCTCTTTAAGACTAACATTTGTAAGATCCTTGATAAAGGCTCGTTCAAGCCGTTTTACAATTCCTACAACATACAAAGAATCACAAACAAGATTAAGTGGCTGTGATGTAAATTCAGCAAAAACTTGAATTACAGCTTGCAATTCAAGCAGCTGGGCAGACCCACTGCCAACAAACAGTTGGGAATGCCATTGTGAGTCTGCATACCAAGCAAACCCATATTTGCCTGTACGTTGGCTGGCATCGGAATAGACGGTGATACCCTGAACGGGTGTCACTGACAACAAGGGTTCTTTTTCGATTTGTAAGGTTACAGAAAACAGCCGATGCTTTGGATAATGATTAGTAATTATCCCAGAAAAGTCATACAAAGCTAACGTGATATCAAGTATCTTTTGAAACATTCTTTGTACCTGTTCAATTGTATATGGCATATAAATAGTGTTGATTTCTAATCCAGAAATATCATAAATCCTTTGACGCGCCTTGCTAATTAGGTCCGCAATGGCCTCGATTCTAGTTACAATAGTTCTTTTTAATGATATCGAGGGGAACATCCATTCTATGACATTTAAGGGATCCACCTGTGAGGGTACCCATTGAAACAGCAATGCTGCCAAGTACTCCTCGTTATTCAACACAGCCATGGATATAGGAACATCCAAAACACGCCTGTTTGCGTAATTTTGTGAGATTTTTTGAGAAATCACTTGCAAGGCTTGATGTTGTTCATTTCCCAGGAATCGGGGAGCATCAGCACCATCCCCTCCTCGCAACAATGTTATCAATGGGGCAATATCCTGGTTAGATATGCCACAATATGGTCAAAGCCATTGTATGTCCCCTAACAATTTCTGGACATCGTGCAATGTACTGACTTCCTTGTGTATCTTTAATCTTTGAGGAGCTACAGTTGTTGCAGTTACTTTGAAACCTAAGTATGAATATGGCGAATGTCGTTGAAATTTCTCTTCGGCAATCTTCAATCCAGCTGCAGATAATGCCTCCTGCAATCTAGTAACAAAATCTGAGGAGATGTTAGAAGCAAAACACAGAATATCATCCATATAATGATAAATAAGATAGTCCGGAAATGCTTGGCGCACAGCCACTAGGGCAGAAGCCACAAAGTACTGACAAATAGTGGGCGAATTTTTCATTCCCTGTGGAAGCACCTTCCACTGGTATCGTTTACATGGTTCTTGTTTATTAATAGTGGGAACCGAAAAGGCAAATTTCTCTCTATCATTTTCATGTAATGGAATTGTGAAAAAACAATCTTTTAGATCTATGACTAAGATTTCCCAGTTACTTGGAATCAAAGTTGGTGTGGGTAACCCTGGCTGCAGAGCTCCCATAGACTTTATCACCGCATTAACTGCTCTCAAATCTTGGAGTAAACGCCAATTTCCCGACTTCTTTTGAATAACAAACACGGGTGTATTCCATGGACTAAAGGACTCCTCCAAATGCCCAGCAAGGAACTGTTCATGAACTAACTTTTTCAAATAAGACAGCTTTTCTAAAGGAAGCGGCCACTGTTCAACCCATACTGGTTCAGTTGTTTCCCATTGCAATGGTATGGGGTCAGTTAGCTGTCGTTGAGCAGTGGCCGCTACGAAAAAGGCGGCGTTTGAAGGGTTACTCCCCATTGTGCTAAGCAATCACGTCCCAACAGGGCAATACTCGAGTCTACGATAAAAGGTCGTACTCGGGCCATCAACCATGATTCTGATTGATCTTGGATGGTAACGTAATCAGAGCTTACCATAGTGTATTGTTTTCCCCCAATGCCTTGGATTGTAACATCTACTGGACTCAGCGCCCATGTTGGGGGCCACAACTTCTTTGGTATAATGCTAACATCAGCTCCAGTATCCACCAGCATCAATAGCGTAAATGTGAAACCGTCACTTCCTGTGAGTGACACCTTTCTGGTTATTCTTCCATCCTTAACCGGAATGGAAAAATACACAGATGGGTCATTAGTGGAGCCAAATCCATCTTGACCCCGCTTAACGTTTTTAGCAAATGGTACAGAACTCCTAAAGGGAACAAGTTGCGCAATTTTAGTTCCTTTTTTAATTGTAATAGGGGGGAATAAGGCTCGTACCATAATTTTTATAATCCCTTCGTAATCAGCATCAATTAAACCAGGGAGTACAAAAATGCCTTGAGCTGAGGCAGAAGATCTGCCAATCAATAGTGCGCTCAATCCATACCCCAGCGGGCCCTTTACCGTGGACTCTACAATTTGTACCTGATCGTTTAGTAATTCGACATCATTTGCAATTGGGAGGTCTACTCCTGCACTTCCGAGGGTCTCTCCTCGGAGCTGACCCAAGCATCCAGGACATTCGGTGTCCAACTGTACTTGGTGTTCATTGAATTCTTGGTCTGAAACGGATTCTGAGGGGTATTTTGTATCGATGCGCCCCCCTTCCTGGCGCTCGCTAATGAGTTTCCCGAATACAAGGGTTGACCATTTTTGTGAAAACGCGCCCTGCACTCAGAGACAAGATGTCCAGGGCATTGACAACGATTACAAATTTTCTGTACTATTGTGTCGTTATTACTTTTGTTTCTTGGGCAATTTTTTCTGAGGTGTCCTTTTGCTCCACACAAAAAACAAACACCTGATCGCTGTCGGGAACTATTGTGCCGATAAGCAGGCTGCAACGCTGCAGCTAGCGCCTTAGCATGAGCCTGTGCATAAAGATTAGCTTTATCTTGTTCCACTACCATGTCTGCTCGAGCACATGCCTCCATCATTTGTACCAAACTAGCAGTCCTAGGTAAGGTAGAAAGGATACGCTTACATACATCATTTGCATTCTGTACCGCAAGATCCAACATAACTGCAGATTTTGCATCTGCGGTTAAATTAGGAGATTTCTCAACTGATGCACGTAAGCGATCCAGAAATGTAGCAAAAGGTTCATTAGGTTGCTGTGTAATTTTCATATGAGGGGTCAGAGTGGATGATACTTGCAGCGCCTTTAACGCCGCAGCAGCCAAAGCCTGACTGTGTTGCAATATACGCCGACTAAGGCGTGCCTGTACTCTCCGGTGTGCGAATGTACCCTGCCCTAGCATCATATCGATTGTTGCTGTTTTCAATGGATCATCGTCAGCCCGCTCCAAATTCTGTATCGCATCTAGTTCTACCCGCCGTCGCCAATCATCTCTAAATACCAATTTCTGCATAGGTGACAAAATCAAGGATACTAACGTATCCACATCATGCGGTGTCAGTATGTTCTGCGAGAAAACCACATCTATCAAATTACGAACATATGCATTATCAAGACCGTATTCCATAACAGCTTTCTGCAACCGGTCTAATAAACGCCAATCAAATTGTTGCCATTCCTTAATCTCTCCCTGTCCACCATCCGCTGGACCAATGGCTACAGGGTAGGCTCGCAATGGGCCTATAAATTCACCGTCAACAATAGCATCCCGAATAATACCCTGCCATTTTTGCCCCAATTCTGGGGTCTGAGTCTTGACGTGCGATACATGTTCAGAAGGGGAAAGTCTCAATCCGGCATTCACAGGTGCGGCCTGTTGACTAAAACGCTGATATAAGTCCCGTATTAATTTTGACTGTTGTTTCATGATCTGCTGCAACTTTCCACCCATATGCTCTAAACTCCTTTTTTGTCGTTCCCCTTCGGCCTGGAGGGCATCTGCCTGCCTTTTCAATTCCCTTTCTTCCTCCTTCACCTGTTGAACCACTTCCATAAAATCGTCACTGTCAGGAAGCGGAGGAAGATGTTCTATATCTGCCGGGGAGATCTTCACTGGAGGAGCAGAGGGCATTTCATAATCTAATGGTGTATCCAGATAATCGGGAGGGACGGAGGGCTCAAAAAGTTGCCTGGCTTCATTAAGATTAGCCGGCATGACCAGCATGTCCGGATCCTCTAAGTCCAATGCAGCCAATTTATCATTAATATTGGAGGTGTTATCCTTCTTTGCTGCATACCCTAATGCCTTCTCTGCTGCCTCCATAATTTCTGATTCCTTCCGAGTAATTTCCATAAGTCTATTTACCATGTGCCAAACCTGGCTAAGAGAGATTGCCTCTTTATTACCGACTTGCACAGAGTCCCAAAGTTCTTGACCCAACTTTTGCCACCGCTCCTCCTTAAACACATCTTCCATGGCCGTTAACACATTTCGCCGTTGTCCCCACAACAGCAAGTCCATAACATCCTTCTCTTTTAAGGAAATATCGTGCTTATCAGCCAGATTCAAAAGAATGGCTAGCACAGCTTTTACTTCTACTGATACAGTAGAACCCATAATAAGCAAGCCGCTCACCTGGTACCAAAGAAGTGCTAGCGGCGCCCGTCGCAGACCCAGCCGACTTCAAAATCTCCCGGCTGCCATTTTGTCTTATATCTTAAATCTTTTCTGATATGTTGATATCACGTCCCGATATGTCGAAATCACGTCGGGGTCACCAATTGTTACATCTTCTGCGAGGAAGGAGACAGACACACATTCAATGTGAATGTTCAAGCATGTCCCAATTTATTGTTTCAGCGTACTCCTTTTATATTGTTAAAGCAGGTTCGGTACTTTCCCATTTGGAAAAATATCAACACAGCTTGTTAGATACATGATGTGTGGATACATGGTGTGCTCTCTATATCATAGATAATTACAGTAAACAGGATATGGGATACCGCTTATCTAATGGACTAATGAGTAGCAAACAAGCGTTTATCAAAGCAATTGTCATCTTTATCTACGGTCCTTCCGAAGCCAGGTGGTCCTGTTGTCCACTATCCAATTGTCATCTCTCCAAGTTATATAAGCAAGGTTAACTTTTGCTCATTAAGATTTTTCCATCATTAAAACTTTTCCACTCATTCTTCAACGTTATCAACTTCATCCGTATCTATTTCAGTGAAGCAAATCCCACAATCTTCAAAATAAACAGCAGCTTGTATTTTTAAAACTTTTTAAAACCCTATTTTGAAATGATGTTCTTTTAACAACAATGTTACCAGCTCATAATTTTCTACAGTTTAGTGATGAAACTGAACAACTCACAAAACAGTGATACTTACCTGGCAGGGGAGACACCATGATCAGGCAGGTGGTTTTCCCAGGGCGAGGCTCATCCCCTGCACTCCGGGTGTGCTGACCCCTGCGATTTCCCCAAATGCGGGAAACTCGACTGCATACTTTGTGGTAGTGGGGGACTGCGTTCGCGCTCTCCCCTACAAAATTTTTTTGTGGAGTAGAATCTGACTGGAGGCCTGTTACCAGCGGTGTTCCCCAGGGCTCAGTGTTGGGTCCAGTCCTGTTTAATATCTTCATTGACGATCTTGATGAGGGAATAACATCCACCCTCAGCAAGTACGCCGATGATACAAAGCTGGGAGGAGTGGCTGACACGCAGGAGCACTGCGCTGCCATCCAGAGAGACCTGGACAGGCTGGAGAGCTGGGCAGTGAGAAACCAGATGAAGTTCAACAAAAGCAAGTGTAAAGTCTTGCACCTGGGAAGGAACAACTGTTTGTATCAGTACAGGCTGGGGGATGACCTGCTGGAGAAGAGCTCAGTGGAGAAGGACCTGGGGGTCCTGGTAGATGACAGGTTGGCCATGAGCCAGCAGTGTGCCTCGGTGGCCAAGAGAGCCAATGGGATCCTGGGATGCATCAGGAGGAGTGTAGCCAGCAGGTCAAAGGAGGTGATCCTCCCTCTCTACTCTGCCCTGGTCAGGCCCCACCTGGAGTATTGTGTCCAGTTCTGGGCTCCTTGGTATAAAAAGGACAGGGATCTCCTGGAAAGAGTCCAAAGAAGGGCTACGAAGATGATTAAGGGCCTAGAGCATCTCCCCTATGAGGAAAGGCTGAGTAAGCTGGGACTGTTCAGCCTTGAGAAGAGAAGACTAAGGGGGGACCTAATCAAAGTTTATAATTATCTGAAGCAGGGGATGCAGGGGGAATCAGCCAGCCCCTTTTCAGTGGTCTGTGGGGATAGGACAAGGGGCAATGGCTGCAAGTTGGAGCATAGGAAGTTCCGCACCAACATGCGGAAGAACTTTTTCACAGTGAGGGTGACTGAGCACTGGAATAGGCTGCCCAGGGAGGTGGTGGAGTCTCCTTCACTGGAGATATTCAAGACCCGCCTGGACGCCTATCTGAGCAATATGAGCTAGGGAGCCTGCTTTGGTGGGGGGGTTGGACCCGATGATCTCTTGAGGTCCCTTCCAACCCCTACAATTCTGTGATTCTGTGATTCTGTGATTTCCAAAGTAAGCAATGTCACAGCTGTCATACCTGCCAGAAAAAAAAGCACATGTTTTACCCTTCATGAGGTTAGCTTTTATTTTGCCTAGGACCTTTCATCCTGGGGCTCAGGCCTTTCCTTTGCCCAGGAACCCTCTTCATACCTCCAAAAGTGTTTCTCTCGGCCGGAGCAGCATTCTACACCAAACACATCAAACATCCAAAGGAGCCACAACTGAAAGACACACCTGGACTACTGGTAGTCTCCATGGCGAGGTCAATATTTCAATCCTATCCCCTTTCATTTTGGTGCTATTGCTGGATATTTTTCTTGGCAGGCCTTCTTATATAAATTTTCCAAGAACATACTCTTCTAAAGTTTAAAGCTTCTAACAGGCTGTAAGAGAAATAAAGTCCCAATGCTTATAGTCAACAAAGGACCTGCTGCAACCTATACAGGTTCTAGGAGGATCACTGTTCTCTGAGAAAAATGAGGACAAGCCATAACCAGTCCTGTAACCTGAAAGATAGTTAACTTTGATACCCATTACTTGATTAGGAGATGCTAAATATCTGTATGCAAGCAAGAAGCTTACTCAAAGCCTAGCTAGATAAGCTTTTCTTCAGGCCTTGTAACAGAAATAGTGCTAACAGCTTACAGTTTAAAAAGCAAAGCTGGTGAAATAAAACCCCAACTGCCCATCTTGTGCAAAGTCAGGAATGCTGGCAAAATGCTGTGCACCCAGAAGCAAAAAAATCAACAGCTATCTATATGGCATTGAGTTACCTTAAGACCCTGAAAAAGCAAACACAAAACAGACAAGCCAAGCATGAGCAAAACTACATAAACGAGTACTTTTGACTAGGAAGACCCTGGTCACACTTAGCTAGTTGTAAAAAGCTTACCTTAAACACATGAACCAAGACAACAGAAGCAACTCAAAAGCTTCAACTGTAGAATGAAAACTAGAACAGCGCAACTGGAGTCACAAAGCAGAATGAGCTGCCAAAAGCAAGACAAGCGTCTTATATACACCAAGCCCCACCCAATGCCCTTCCAACAGCAGACAGGGAAAGGGTAGGATGGTGCCTGCAGAAGGATTAAAAGCACCTGGAGCAGCAGGTGCGGCTCTTCTGACCTGAGTTGTTTATCAGAGACAGAATGCTGAAAGGAGAAAAGGATTCTTGATAAAAACATTCTCTACTCTGCTGAATCTTTATACTGAAGAATCAAACAGGTATAGAAATAACCATAAATTTACTAAAATATGGATAAAAAATAATAGAGTGTTAAACTCCATAGAAAAAATATAAGTAAAAGCAATAAAAATGCTGTTGTTAGGAAATGATGTATTACAGATTTCCAGAAAGCAAGAAAACACCATACAGAGTTGATACTTCATTTCAGTGAGATGAAGTGCAGCACATGACATAAACATGAAAACCATTCCAAATAAGACCAAAGAATGAGGACAAAATGCATCCCTAAGAACTCTCAACGGAAGGATAAGCCAGCACATAAAACAAAAAAAGTAATTACTACACTAAATAACAAAATCACTCTGAAAAATATTCCATAGGAAAAAAATATTCCATAGGAAAAATATTCCATAGGAAAAGGAGTCGACACCTATAATCTTAAAAAATAACGTCCATAGAAAATATATAAGAACCCCTTGAAAAATATTTTCCAACAATACGTCCCAAACCAAAGGAGGCAGCACTGAAAGACATAGCTGGCCTGAAACCTCCACAGGGAGCCCACAGGCAGCACCTTTCATCCTGGTGCTCAGGCCTTTTACAGAATCACAGAATCACAGAATCGTAGGAGTAGAGACCTCGAGAGATCATCAGGTCCAACCCCCGTGCCAAAGCAGCTCCCCAGCTCATATTGCACAGATAGGCGTCCAGACGAGTCTTGAATCTCTCCAGAGAAGGAGACTCCACCACCTCCCTGGGCAGCCTGTCCCAGGGCTCTGTCACCCTCACTGTGTAAAAGTTCTTCCCCATGTTGGTGCGGAACTTCCTGTGCTCCAATTTCTAGCCATTGCCACTTGTCCAATCTCCACAGACACTGAAAAGGGGTTGGCCAATTCCCCCTGCATCCCATACTTAAGATAGTTATACACATTAATAAGGTCCCCCTTCACTCTTCTTTTCTCCAGGCTGAACAGTCCCAGCTCACTCAGCCACTCCTCATACGTGAGATGTTCCAGGCCCTTAATCATCTTCGTAGCCTCCTCTGGACTCTCCCCAGGAGATCCCTGTATTTTTTATACGAGGGAGCACAGAACTGGACACAATATTCAAGGTGGGGCCTGACCAGGGCAGAGTAGAGGGGGAGGATCACCTCCTGTGACCTGCTGGCCACACTCTTCCTGATACATCCCAGGATCCCTTTCCATTGCCCGGGAACCCTCTTCATACCTCAAAAAGTGCTTCTTTCGGCCAGAGCAGCATCCTACGCCAAACATGCCAAACGTCCAGCAATAGCACCCAAACCAAAGGAGCCAGCACAGAAACACAGAGCTGGCCTGAAACCTCCCAAGGCAGCCCACAGGTAGAAACTTTCAACCTGGATCTCAGGAATTTCCTTTGTCCGAGAACATTCTTCATACCTCAAAAATTGTTTCTATAGGCCGGAGGAGCATTCTACGCCAAACATGCAAAACGTCCAGCAATAGCTCCCAAACCAAACGAGCCAGCACTGAAAAACATAGCTGGATTGAACCCTCCCATAGCAGACGACAAACAGCACATTATATCCTGGGGAACAGGCCTTTCCTTTGACCGGGAACCATATTCACATCTCCAAAACAGTTTCTCTCGGACGGAGGAGCAATTTACGCCAAACATACCAAAAGTCTTTTGCTGAATGTTTAGCATGTTTGGCCTAAAATAGTGCTCCGGCCGAAACAGTATTTGAGCAACATTCATACATTTGAGCAACATTCATTCTAGGCCAAATATACCTGGCCTGAAACCTCCCCAGGGAGCACACAAGCAGCAACATTCATGCTAGGGCTGTGGGCTTTCACTTGCCTGGGAACCTTCATCATAGCAAAAAAAGTGTTTCTCTCAGCCGGACGAGCATTTTAGGCCAAACATGCCAAACGTCCAGCAATAGATCCCAAACCAAAGGAGCCAGCACTGAAACACATAGCTGGCCTGAAAGCTCCCCAGGGAGCACACAAGCAGCAACAGTCATTCTAGGGCTGTGGGCTTTAACTTGCCTGGGAACGTTCATCATATCAAAAAAAGTGTTTCTCTCGGCCGGACGAGCAATTTATGCCCAACATGCATATCGTCCAGCAATAGCTCCCAAACCAAAGGAGCCAGCACTGAAAAGCATAGCTGGCCTGAAACCTCCCCAGGGAGCAAAGAAGCAGGAACATTCATTCAAGGGCTCTGGGCTTTCGCTTGCCTGGGAATATTCATCATATCAAAAATAGTGTTTGGCTTGCTCAGACGAGCATTTCAGGCCAAACATGCCAAACATCCAGCAATACCTCCCAAACCAAAGGAGCCAGCACTGAAACACATAGCTGGCATGAAACCTCCCCAGGGAGCACACAAGCAGCAACATTCATTCTAGGGCTGTGGGCTTTCGCTTGCCTGGTAACCGTCATCATATCTAAAATTGTGTTTCTCTCGGCCAGACGAGCATTTTAAGCCAAAGTCCAGCAATAGCTCCCAAATGAAAGGAGCCAGCACTGAAACACATAGCTGGCCTGAAACCTCTCCAGGGAGTAAACAAGCAGGAACATTCATTTTAGGTCTGTGGGTTTTCGCTTGTCTGGGAACCTTCATCATCGCAAAAAAAGTGTTTCTCTCGGCCGGACGAGCATTTTATGCCAAACATGCCAATGATCCAGTGTAGAGAGTTTTGTGGAATCATGGCTGGTGGCCAAAGGCCATGAGCTTGGTACAGTGAAATTGGTCAAGCAGTAAGGGCGTGAGAAACGTGGTGGATGTAATGAAGACGTTATATCTTTAAGATAGTAAAGTATGGGAAAGAGGAACTAAGCATGGGGGAAGATGCCATAGTCATTCGGAGTATGTGCCAGCAGGGGCAGAGATGTTCTTTTATCTCGGACCAATGATGAGCTCAATTTTTGCAATATGCATAAGCTAATTATTGTAAGCATAAAAGTGCGATGTGTAACGGAATAAAACTGAGACTTGCTGGACATCATCGGATGTGGCTGTCTCCCCGTCGATTTTCCATAAAATGGTGACCCCGACGTGATACACTGGAGGCTCGTCCGGGATCGACATCAGCACTGTGAGGGGCTCCTGCCGCTGAAGAATGGGAAAACGCGTGTCTCGTTGATTTCAATGGTCTCGTGTATCGTTTTCAGGATTCCCAGCGGGGCGTTGACTAGGTTCCGAGACAGTTTGGGGGCCCGACGTGATACTGGGAAAAGCGCCGTGATACTGGGGAGCGCCGGGATTAAAGCGCCGTGATTTCAGGGAGAGAAGAAAACGTCCTTATCACGAACCACGGTGGAACGACAGAGGGTGTGCGGGTCCTAAGCAGCAGGACGGCAAATAAGCACGCTGACAAGAGAGTGTACCGTGCCCTAGGTGATCACATCAGTGAGCCTAGCCGCTACGTGCTACCGGACCTGATAAAGCTGCAACAGCGCGGACAAGGACAGGCAAGTAGCATATGATTTATTTACTACAGAAGCGACAGGTCAAAGGCATTGCCTTACATAAGGAATTGCCCGGACTGTCAGAAGTGACAGGTCAAAGGCAAGGAATTGCCCGGACCATTAGAAGTGACAGGTCAAAGGCAAGGAATTGCCCGGGCCATTAGAATACGGGTATGCAAAGGGAATGTTTGTTAACCTACATACAGTGCATGAACTAGCCGAGCGACGTAGACTTGATGATAAATTGTGGGACGCTACATTAGAGGATGACCAAACAGCAAAGAAATTAGGAAAATTATGGAGAATAGTTCACAATGAGCTCTGCCGCTTCAGCCTTTGCAGCAGTTGCGAGTTCTACAGAACCGATTTAAAAGGGAAAAATTCTACTACGGAGAATGTGTTTTTGTTTCTGGGTGCTCTTTCACCTACCCCAGTTACTATGCTAAGTAATTATGCCATGTTATCAGAGCAAAGTGATAAATCTGTCAGAACTGACCGGGAAGACGAGCAAGTTGTGCATGTAAATCTGCCACCACGGTCTGCAACCCCCCCACTGTGATAGCTTTGGAAGGAAAAAATGTGGAAGAAAAACAAAATGTACAACCGACTGCCTTTAATATCTATTCACCTCTAACTTTTACTGAGCCTAAAAAAGCCTGTGATGCAGTTGAAAATGTTAACCGCCATCTAAAACGTCAGCTTGTCCTTGAAAAGCTGGAAAACATGAAAGTGGAGCAGGCCGTTGCGGCAACGGCATGCCCTGCTGTGAAAGGGTTTGCAGAATTGCCCACCCACCCACCAGTACACTACCGACATGAAGAATCACCAACTACGGCACGGACAAGGAACCTATGCCCACAGACAAGAAACCTAAGGACAGGACACAGGACACCTACGGCCATGGACAATTATCAGCTTTGACAACCATCGGATCAGGGACACATTTTGTATCTACACCCACCGCTCCCACCCACACCGCCCGACAAACATCATCAACACATCTCCTGACACCCGACAGACTCTGCAGAGACTGCTCGTCGGAACCTGGGCACGTAAGGTGGCGTCAGAGCGGGAAAAATATTTAAATCAGGGTATTTTGACTACTACATAATCGTGAAAATTACCAGGGAAAAGTTTATGTGGGGACGAGTGGGTGGTGGCGAAAAGAACGTTGATAGCGGGCCGGTGGGATGTGGATGGGGAGCGGGGGGGTAACCCCACCTCAAACGGGAGGATCGGGATTACATAGCATCCAGCAGAGCTATTCTGCGTTAGCTTATGATTTGTATACCTCAAGAAAACAAACCCCCTGTCTCAAGCATTACCCAAACTTAAGACACAGAGCCTCGGTAAATTTTAAGTGCTTAACCTGTCATCTAGGAGTGGGGAGGCAAGCAATGGAATTATTGATGAGGAAAATCGAAGTGTAAAAGAATCAGGAAGATTACCTAACAATTGGTCTGCCCAGACATGCAAATTATATGTTTTAAATCAAGCATTACAATTGTTAAATAGGACAGAAGGGACGATTTATACTGACTCAAGGTATGCTTTTGGAGTAGCTCAAACATTCGGGAAAATATGGGATGATTACTGGAAAAATACTGTTTTGTGATTTGCAAACTAGAAAGAATATTAGAGGTGGAAAAGCTAAACTGGTGCCAGACTTACGTAGCTCAGGCACTTGCTCCGGTACGAAAAATGCATCCTGATCTAATCCTTTATCCTTACATGGATGATACTGATTGCGGGAAAAACTTGGACGTTGAAAGTTTGATTCCTGAGTTAACAGTGCATTTGAAAACCAAGGGATTACAGATTACAGAAAATTCAAAATAAGGCAGTATGGAAATATTTGGACTGACAGATTGATAAAAGTACTGTAACACCTCAGAGGATTGAAATCAAAGCTGAGGTTAGCACATTAAATGGTGTTCAAAAGTTCCTTGAAAATATTCACTGGATTAGATTATTGTGTGGTATTATGCATCAGTATTTTATTACCCATATCTGCAGCCACACTGAGCTGACTGACTAACTCAAGGTCTACGTATGAATCAAACTCTCAAGCGTTTGCTTCACAAACAAAAACGGGGAGAGAAGGGTATCTCTCTGGCTGATTGATTAAACAAAGCTGTTTACATTTTGAACTATTTATGTCTGCCACAGAACAGTTTGGTACCTCTAATGGTGAAACATGCAGTAGGTTTAAAAGGAAAAAAAAAAAAAAAAAAGAAGTTGCAGGTACTAACTTGGGGAAGGAAATCTGCCTGTGTCATTACAGAAACGGGAACCAAGTGGGACCCAGTGAAGTGGATAAAGCTGTGGATCCAGAAGAAATCAAGCTTGCATGAACCAGGATGGGATCCTGATCCCAGTAACTGAAGTCGATTGTTCCAGCTGCAGCCACAGTGGACTATGAGTTTTGCTGTGGGACATTTTGAACCAACAGTCTTTGAGCTATGCATATATTTGTGGTAAATGAAAAGTAGGGAAATAGCGATTTCTGCACAGCCTAAGATCACAGACTGTGTGAGGTTGATGCTATCTGCACCTCTGACACTCCTGATTGGCAAAGCAAACAAAGAATCTGGCTGACCACTCTCAGTCAATTCATACGAGCATTCAGAAATTAATAGATCAAACACAAAAGATACAAAAAGAAAATGGATTGTTTGGATCAGACAATTGGTTTCACGAGTGGGAAATTTCAGGATGGATATTGTCAGTGGTCAAATTTGGTTTATTTGGATTTGGCAATTACGGTACATGTCTTACTGCCATGCTTATTGAGCTTTCTGCAAAGGGCCCTTGCAGAGACCTCTAAAAGCAGTTTTTGAAATGCAGATACTAAAAGAAAAAAAAAAAATTTGTCAGGGAGGACAGCAGGCCTGCCTGCGGCCTGGCTCTCCTCACAAAGACACAGGCCCCGACAGTATCCTTGAATTCCCATGAGACAGCAAAATTACTCATGCTGAGAGGTATTTGGTAATCACATTTTCAAAATGTAGCGGCCTTGAAGGCAGGTGGACAGACTGCCTTAAACCAAGGAGTTGTGAGAAGTTATTTGGAAGTAAGTGAATATGTCAAGGAACAGCCATAATAAAAAGGCCAAAACAAAACAGGTGTGCAGATAACTTTTAGACATCAAAGGTAAACTAACAATGTTTAGCTATAAGATATGCTTCTCAAAACTCGTTATAATTACGAACAGCCACATATTTCCTCACTCTCTGTCCCTGCGAACAAAACAGCCAGAATGAAACATCACTTTAAAGGAATGTAGAACTAGCAGCAAAGTCAGATAATGGGTTAAGGAGTGTGGACTGTGAATAGAAGTTCCTAATTCTGAAACATTCCTCTGAGACAAGATAAGATATAGGCCTTGCACAGGTGTCCGCTCTATCGCCTTCACTGTTCTCGCTTCCCTCTCCCTCGGTTCCCAGCCATGCTTTGTTAAGCTTGATAGAGAGTATATAACCACGCTGTTCTCTAGAATAAATGAACTAATTGTTTGCAAGGAATGGTTAATCGCTTGGTCCAAAAAATGTGGCAAACCAAACTTTTGGCCCAAAAAGAAAACGAGGGAAGTGTAGAGAGATTTGTGGAATCATGGCTGGTGGCCAAAGGCCATGAGCTTGGTACAGTGAAATTGGTCAAGCAGTAAGGGCGTGAGAAACGTGGTGGATGTAACAAAGACGTTATATCTTTAAGATAGTAAAGTATGGGAAAGAGGAACTAAGCATGGGGGAAGAAGCCATAGTCATTCGGAGTATGTGCCAACAGGGGCACAGGTGTTCTTTTAACTTGGACCAATGATGAGCCTAATTTTTGCAATATGCATAAGCTAATTAATGTAAGCATAAAAGTGCGATGTGTAACGGAATAAAGTTGAGGCTTGCTGGACATCATCGGATGTGGCTGTCTCCCCGTCGATTTTCCACAGTCCAGCAATAGCCCCCAAACCAAAGGAGCCAGCACTGAAACACATAGCTGGCCTGAAACCTCCCCAGGGAGCACACAAACAGCAAAATTCATTCTAGGGCTGTGGGCTTTCATTTAGCTGGGAACATTCATCATTTCAAAAATAGTGTTTGGCTCGCTTAGACGAGCATTTTAGGCCAAACATGCCAAACGTCCAGCAATAGCTCCCAAACCAAAGGAGCCAGCACTGAAACACATAGCTGGCCTGAAACCTCCCCAGGGAGCACACAAGCAGCAACATTCATTCTAGGGCTGTGGGCTTTCACTTGCCTGGGAACCTTTGTTATAGCAAAAAGTTTTTTCTCTCGGCCGGATGAGCATTTTAGGCCAAACATGCCAAACGTCCAGCAATAGCTCCTGCCGCTTCTGAGGGACGAGACACCCCTTGATGCAAGCAAAGTGTTCGATTTATTATCAATATTCCATAAGCTTTATAGTTTTCTAACATCAAACATGCTACGTGTCGTTATTTCCATTGGTTAGTATGTATATCGCGTCCCACGCTCATTGGTTAGTTCAACTTCATCTTTCGGTTGTCCCTAGGCTAAATAGTTACAAAACAACTATGTTATCTTGCAGCTGCAGCAAAACCACAAGGCAGAATGTTCCTGTTTCACAATGTCTTGTCACAACTTGTTCATCCACTCTCCCAGGGCTTTCCTGTAAAGCAGGATGTCTTATCTTGCACCTTCCTGTAAAGCAGGATGTCTTATCTTGCACCTTCCTGTAAAGCAGGATGTCTTATCTTGCAGCTTGTTTATGAAACTCTGGGGCAGCAAGATCCTTGTTTGCTTTTCCCACATCTCCCCCGTTCTGTTGAACAATAAGAACTTTATGGATAGAGTTAGATATCATTTTTTGTACACACTGCAAAAAACACGGTAAGCAAATCAAAAGCAACAAAGCAAACAAAACAATATACATTGTTGTCTTTAACAAAGTTTTTAACCAGCCTGTAAATCCCCAGCCAGAAAATAACTTGTCTAGCCAGTCCCATTTATCATCTTCTCGGAGTTTCAAAACTCCGTTTTCAAGTTGCTGTATGCTAGCGTGAATTGACTCTGAGTGATCAGACAGGTTCATACAGCACATTCCTTCAAAGTCTTCACATCCATGGCCTTGGGCTAAAAGCAAAAAATCTATGGCTGCACGATTTTGCAAAGTTGCATGTCGCACACTATCTACATCTATCAAAAGGTCAGAAAGCGCTCTACTAGTGGCGTTGGTTTGTTTCGCTAGCCAACACCCTAATTTGTCTAAGGTGCTTAAAGCTTTTGCAGCTGCAACACCAGGAGCCAAAAGAGAGGCAGTGAAGCGTTGTTCAAAGTTCCAAAAATCTATATGGTCGTCACACTCTGACGTAAAGGCGTGGGTTGCTCGCCTTAGTCTAGAGTGGCTTTTGCGCATTTGTAAGATACTGGATGTATTGGGAGTTAGCAGTGAGAGACGTCCCAAGCTACAGGGGCCTCCTTTTATATGTGAAGGTATGCCTGCCCATGCCTGATCTCCACAAATAAAGAATATGCCAGATGGTAATGCTACGGGCATATTTGCGGAGCGTGATATATTATTTGATGTATAGTTACACCAAGCTGTCTTATTACGAAAAATGGGATGCATGGGGGATACATCCCATGCTCGTGATTGATTTTTTCCCGTGTAGTTAAATTTAACACAAAAGTCCATTTTTACTGATCCTAATAATTCAATTTCTTGAGGTTCTAAACTGAGTGTTGGCCTATGTACTGCCCACCCATCCCAGTTATCTGTGGGTGCGGCCATCAGGGTCTGGATCAGGGGGGTTTCAACCAATCTTGTCCAATTATCAAGTAGTAAGCCTATCAAACAGGTAGAAAAAGGGTTTTCCGGAGAGGCTGTGGCTAGGCATAATGTATCCTGTCCTGTTACATTAGCTAGCGTGACCCACACATTAGTCTTAGGAAAAAATGGGGGAAAAGGACTAGCTTCTGTTACCACCCACACCAAAACCAAAAGGAAAAGCATAATGGTGATTTTCAGATGGGTGGCAAAGCGTCTGTGTTTGGTTCTTCAGCTGGAGCTGCAGTCAATGGCTCTCTGAAGGGTTTGACATTTTTCGTCGGAATCCACCGTGGACCATGCTCTGTGGAAACACAAGCATAACCCCTTCCCCAGGTAATAAGTGAATAAGGACCTAAAATTTTTCCTGTCTCTAGGTCCTTTATTAAAACTGGTGCCTTTTTTGATTTTGTAAATTCTTGGCTCATGTTAAAATGTCTCACAATAGGAGGATTCTGATCCATAAAAGAACAATTTAAAAAATTAAAAACATACAATGATTTCTGTAGTCTTTCTCCTGGGGTTACATTCCCTATCCCCCTTTTTTGTTTTTGTAAAAGACTTTTTAAAGTCTTGTGAGAGCGTTCAATAAGAGATTGACCTGTAGGGGAATGTGGTATTCCTGTAATGTGTGTAATGCCCCAGGTACTAAAAAAAGTCTGTAAAGTGGCAGAAATATATGCAGGTCCATTATCTGTTTTAATTTTTTGAGGTATCCCCAAGGTGGCAAATGCTTGTAAAAAATGGCGTTTAACATCGCGAGCCTTCCCTCCTGTGTGACAGGAAGCATATAAGGCTCCAGAAAAAGTATCTATAGAAACATGTAAATATTTTTGCTTGCCAAATTCTGGATAGTGTGTAACATCAGTTTGCCATAACTGTAAAGACTGTAATCCCCGGGGATTAATTCCACCTGCTATAGATGGGAAAGAAACACGTTGACAATCAGGACACATAGCAACAATCTCGGTTGCTTGTTGTGTGGAAATATTAAAAGTGCGTTTCAGTGCACCTGCATTTTGGTGAAAAAAGGAATGACTAAGTTTTGCCTGGGCAAAAAGGTCTGGGAGAATTTGCGCTGTAAGTGTTAAAAGGTCAGCTTGTCTATTCCCTTCTGCTATAAAACCTGGTAAAGTAGTATGAGAACGAACATGCATTATAAAATAAGGAGTTGTTCTGGAGTCCAACAAAGCGACAAGTTCCTGTAATAAAGTAAACAAAAGAGGGTTAGTAACATCTTTTAAAAATGAAGCTTCTGCCCACTGGACTATACCAGCAACATAAGCGGAATCAGTGATTATGTTAAGAGGTTTTTCCCATTTTTGAAAGACACGTACAACAGCTGCAAGTTCCACAATTTGTGGTGAGCCAGGTGTTGTAGAAATGTCTGAGTTCCATTTCTGGGTTTCCTGGTTCCACCAGATGATAACAGATTTGTGGGTCTTTCCAGATCCATCAGTAAACACTGTAAATGCCTCTAGAGGTTTTTCGCTTCTTTTCGGTTTTTGGGAAAGTTGAAAGTCAAGGTGTAAAAGTTTATGAGCTGGCAAATGCGAAGAAATCTGTCCAGGATAGCCAGCAAGAGCCATGGCAAAAACATCCGATTGGCAATATAACCAGGAAAGATAGGTTTTGACCACTGGCAAATAGATACATGTAAAGTCAATTCCTGCTAAAGTTAATAGTCGTTGCTGCGCCTTAAGAATTAAAAATGCAAACATTTCATATTGTGCAAATATTGTTTTTGAAGGCTGATGTGATAGAAATACCCATTCAATAGTCAGTAATGGGTCCTTCTGATCAGTGTCCCATTGGAAAATAAGGGCATATGGCTGTTTTGTAGGATTTAAGATTACCAAAAAAAATGGCAAATCTGGATCGCAGCGGTGCGCCTGTCTAGACAGAATGGCTTCAGTGATTTTTGCAATTGCTTTAAGAGAGGGTTCGTTTAGTGTTCTTGGGGCACAAATATTTGTGTCTCCCTTCAAAAG
This sequence comes from Porphyrio hochstetteri, assembly GCA_020800305.1. Classification (NCBI taxonomy): domain Eukaryota; kingdom Metazoa; phylum Chordata; class Aves; order Gruiformes; family Rallidae; genus Porphyrio; species Porphyrio hochstetteri. Next base: position 23,356,697 of record CM036917.1, read on the forward strand.
TTCAAAAAGAGGACTTAAATCTGAATTTGTGATTCCCAATAAGGGGCGAACCCAGTTTATAGTTCCCGGAAGTTTTTGTACATCATTTAAAGTAGAAATTTCTGTGTTCAAGTGAAGTGGTTGAGGTGCTATGGTCTTTGACCGAATTAACCAGCCCAAATATTTCCAAGGGGAAATAGTTTGAAGTTTTTCAGAAGCAACACAAAATCCAGCTGCGTTTACAGCTGTAGTGACAAGGGCTACGGCCTCCTTCATGTCTGTTTCCTGAGATGCAGCCACAAGGATGTCGTCCATGTAGTGGTATAACAACACAGAAGGTTTAGACTTTCTAATCGGGCTTAGAATTTTTGCCACATACCATTGGCATATGGTTGGACTGTTTTTCATTCCTTGTGGGAGCACTACCCAATGGAATCGTCGCAAAGGTTCCTGAACGTTGACGCTTGGAATTGAAAAAGCAAATTTAGGTGCATCCTGAGGATGCAATGGTATATTAAAAAAACAGTCTTTTAAATCAATTACTGTAAGGTACCAATTTCTTGGTAACATGGTTGGCGAGGGAAGCCCCGGCTGAAGGGGTCCCATGTTTTCCATAGCGTCATTAATTTTTCTAAGATCATGGAGTAGGCGCCACTTGCCACTTGGTTTTTTAATAACAAAAACAGGAGAATTCCATGGACTAACAGACGGTACTACATGTCCCTTTTGTAATTGCTCCTCTACTAAGTCATTAAGAGCGCGGAGTTTCTCTATAGGAAGGGGCCATTGATCCACCCATATAGGGGTATCTATTTTCCAGGTAATTTTTAGAGTGCCGCGCTCTTCAATGGCCCCCCCTAAAAATGTGTTTTTAGTGTAATTCCCCATTGAGCTAATACGTCACGGCCCCACAGGACCATCGGGATTGGTAAAACAAAAGGTTTAACAGTGGCTATGTGTCCTTCAGGGCTGTCCTGGTTTCAGCTATGATGGAGTTAATTATTTTTAGCAGTGGATGGAATGCCATGTTTGGGTGTTAGGATGAGAACAGTGCTGATAGCACCCTGATGTTTCTAGTTGTTGCCGGGCAATCAAGGACCTTTCTCAGCTCTGCATACTTCCTTACTAGTGAGAAAGGAGGGGACGTAGCCAGGACAGGTGACCCGAACTGGCCAAAGAGAATATTCCATGCCAGTTACGTCATGCTCAGTATAAAGGGGGACTGGGGGGAAGAGGAGGAGACAACACCAGGACGGGCAGTTTCCGGGTTCGGGGACGGCTCTAAGCTGTGCGGCCTGGGTTCTGTGGTTTGGTGAGAAACTGCATTGTGTATCACCAGTTTCATCTATTTTGTACTTTAAACTTCTGTTATTGTTATATCTAGTTTTCTGTTATTGTTTAGTAAACTATCCTTATCCCAACCTGCGTGGTTCTGGTTTATAGGTTGTGGTTTCTTTTCCTCCTTCTTCCTTCCCTTTTTTCCCCTCCCCCAACTTTCCCTCCCCCTTCCTTTTAAAAGTACAAGCGACTGTGTGGGGTGCGGCCCTCGGCCGGGGCAAAACCACGACAGTCATTTTGGCGCCCAACGTGGGGCACGAACGGTTGGGATAACGGTAGATCTGACCCTAACTATCGCAATTAAGATAAGCACTGTTATTTAAGCAATCTCTGGTCACGATGCTGTGGTATTTATTCACAAGGCTGTGGTATCAAAACCATCGCATGCTGTATACAATCCTGGCAGGATTCTTTACTCTCTCAGGTCTGCGGCTCCCATATTTGTTCCCATACTTCATTATAGTGTATTTTATGATATCGGTCTATGATACAATAATATCGATGACCATGAGCTTAATCTGGTACTTGTATGAGGTTTTGCTGTCCTGTCCATTCTTTGGACAGGGAGGGGTTAATAACAGCACTGCTTTCTTTTCCTTTGGGCTAAATACAACAGCTCTTATGACAATTTTTGAAAACCTTCAATATCTCTGGGATATTCAAACTAGCATTTTGCTATTGGTAGGTTTGGGGCAGATGGTTCAGTTTTTGTTATATATCAAGCATAGGTTTATGAATACCACTGAAGAGCTTTCTCCGAGACAGAATAATCACGAGTGGCAGGGCATGTGGCAAAGTATGGGCAAGTACCTAGGTACTTTCTCACGCCCGATGGTTTGGAACTTCACTCCTGAACAGCTACAAGACCCCGATCAAGTGACTGCATACCTAAAGAAAAATTGCTGTAGGTTTCCCAGAGATGGACACCTTACTGCACTGTGCTGGGCTCTGGCCACTATTTATCAAACACTGCTTGATAGCAGGCAGCATTGTCAGCACTGTCAGCACTGTCAGGGAGAAGGGAAAGGAAACAGACTGGCAGATACTATAGCTGCTGCAACCACTGGGGCTGACACTGCAGCTACTGTAATCTCTACAGCAGACAGTGCAGATGATCAGAAAAACCAACCCACACCAGTGTCTGTTGCTCCCGTACAAAAGAGGAAATGCACAAAGAAATCAGTTCGCACAGTGACGGATGATGATGATGATCAACCAGGGCCATCTCGAGGATATCAGGAGGAGGCAGAACCAGAGATTGTTACCCGATCCCTGACTTTGAGTGAGCTGCGTGAGGTTCGAAAAGATTTCACCCGCCACCCAAGTGAGCACATTATCACTTGGTTGCTCCGATGTTGGGATCACGGGGCCAATAGTTTGGAGTTAGAAGGCAGAGAGGCCAAGCAGTTGGGATCCCTAGCTAGAGAAGGAGGAATTGACAAAGCAATTGGGAGGAGGCCGGAAGTCCTCAGCCTCTGGAGGCGACTACTGTCAAGTGTGCAGGAAAGATATCCCATAAAGGAATATATTACATGTCAGACACCCAAGGGTAACAGCATAGAGACAGCTATCCAGCACCTGAGAGAATTAGCTATACGGGAGATAATTTATTATGATCTGGACAATTCACGGCTTCCCGCTGATCCCGATGAAGTCCTATGCACTCCAGCTATGTGGCGTAAGGTTGTACGAAGTGCACCAGCAGGGTACACCAATTCACTGGCAGTAATTGACTGGACTGATATGGATCCACCAACCGTAAATGAGGTGGCCTGCCGACTCAGGAAATACCAAGACAGTGTTTCCCTCTCCGTCATTGCAGCAGTAGAAAAACTGGTTCAACGACTTGACAACAATGTGTCCAACTCCCAACCCGTATGGAGCAATGTTGCAGCTACTGGGAGAAAGCGTCCATCGTTCCAAGAGGGAGAATACACACCACGACGTACATTGTGGTTTTACCTGCTTGATCATGGAGAGGACATGAGGGAATGGGATATGCAGCCCACCTCAGCCCTTCGAGCACGAGTAAATGAGCTGCGGGGTAAAACATTCGCACAACGAGATTCTGCCAGGAAGAAGGCTGCACCAGTTTCTACTGGGCAGTTCCCTAGACCAACTGGAAGGCCTACCTATATGTCTGATGTGTCTGATCCTCTTGAAGGGACCTCTAAGTCCTTTATGCAACCAGTGGAAAACAAATATGATCAGCAGCAATAGAGGGGCCCTGCCTCCAGCCAGGTGGAGGAGAGGGATAATCGGGTTTATTGGACTGTGTGGATCCGATGGCCTGGCACGTCAGATCCACAAGAGTACAAAGCTCTGGTGGATACTGGTGCCCAGTGTACTCTAATGCCATCGAATCATGAAGGGGTAGAACCCGTTTGTATTTCTGGAGTGACAGGGGGATCCCAACAACTAACTGTGCTAGAGGCTGAGGTGAGCCTAACTGGGAAGGACTGGGAAAAACACCCCATTGTGACTGGTCCAGAAGCTCCGTGCATTTTAGGTATAGATTATCTACGTAGAGGGTATTTTAAAGACCCAAAAGGGTACCGATGGGCTTTTGGAATAGCTGCTTTGGAAACAGAAGGAATTGAACAACTGTGTGCCTTGCCTGGACTCTCGGAGGACTCTGCTGTTGTGGGGTTGTTGAAGATTGAAGAACAGCAAGTGCCAGTTGCTACGACGACGGTGCACAGACGACAATACCGTACTAACCGAGATTCCCTGATTCCCATCCATAAGTTGATTCGTCAACTGGAGAATCAGGGAGTGATCAGCCGAACCCACTCACCCTTTAATAGTCCCATATGGCCAGTGAGGAAGTCCAATGGAGAGTGGAGGCTGACAGTAGATTATCGTGGCCTAAATGAAGTCACTCCAGGTATGAGTGCTGCTGTGCCAGACATGTTAGAGCTCCAGTATGAATTGGAATCGAAGGCAGCCAAGTGGTACGCCACAATCGACATTGCGAATGCTTTCTTCTCGATCCCACTGGCGCCAGAGTGCAGGCCACAGTTTGCTTTCACCTGGAGAGGCATCCAATACACGTGGAATCGTCTGCCCCAGGGGTGGAAACATAGCCCCACCATCTGCCATGGACTAATCCAGAATACACTGGAAAAGGGTGATGCACCAGAGCACCTGCAGTATATTGATGACATCATTGTATGGGGCAACACAGCAGAGGAAGTTTTTGAAAAAGGAAACAGGGTAATTAAAATCCTTTTAGAAGCCGGTTTTGCTATAAAACGAAGTAAAGTCAAGGGGCCTACGCGAGAAATCCAGTTTTTAGGAATAAAATGGCAGGATGGGCGTCGTCAGATCCCAATGGACATTATTAATAAAATAGCAGCTATGTCTCCACCAAGCAACAAAAAGGAAACACAAGCTTTCTTAGGTGTTATAGGTTTTTGGCGACTGCATGTCCCAAACTACAGTCTCATTGTGAGCCCACTCTACCATGTAACTCGAAAGAAGAATGATTTCCAATGGGGCCCTGAGCAACAGCAAGCCTTTGAGCAGATCAAACGCGAGATAGTCCATGCAGTGGCCCTTGGGCCTGTCCGGACAGGGACAGATATTAAAAATGTGCTCTACACTGCAGCTGGGGAGAACGGCCCGACCTGGAGTCTCTGGCAGAAAGCACAAGGGGAGACTCGAGGTCGACCGTTGGGGTTTTGGAGTCGGGCCTACAAAGGATCTGAGGCCAATTATACTCCAACAGAAAAGGAAATACTGGCCGCCTATGAAGGGGTTCGAGCCGCCTCAGAAGTGATTGGAACTGAAGCCCAGCTCCTCCTGGCACCCCGACTGCCGGTGCTGGGCTGGATGTTCAAAGGGAAGGTTCCTTCTACACACCATGCCACTGATGCTACGTGGAGCAAGTGGGTTGCACTAATTACACAGCGGGCTCGAATAGGAAACCCCAATCGCCCAGGAATCGTGGAGGTGATCACAGACTGGCCAGAAGGCAAAGATTTTGGGATGTCACCAGAGGATGAGGAGGTAACACGCACTGAAGAAGCCCCACCCTACAACGAACTGCCAGAGAATGAGAAGCGATATGCTCTGTTCACTGATGGGTCTTGTCGCATTGTGGGTAAGCATCGGAGATGGAAAGCTGCTGTATGGAGCCCTATAAGAAGAGTAGCAGAAGCCACTGAAGGAAAAGGTGAATCAAGCCAGTTCGCTGAGGTGAAGGCCATCCAGTTAGCCCTGGACATTGCTGAGAGAGAAAAGTGGCCAAGGCTCTACCTTTATACTGATTCATGGATGGTGGCGAATGCCCTGTGGGGGTGGTTGCAGCAGTGGAAAAAGAACAACTGGCAGCGTAGAGGCAAACCTATATGGGCTGATGACTTATGGCAAGATATCTCTGCTCGGTTAGAGAAACTTGTTGTAAAGGTACGTCATGTCGACGCCCATGTACCTAAGAGTCGGGCCATGGAGGAACATGAAAACAACCATCAGGTAGATAAGGCTGCTAGGATTAAAGTGGCTCAGGTAGATCTAGACTGGCAACATAAGGGTGAATTATTCCTAGCTCGATGGGCTCATGATACCTCGGGTCATCAAGGGAGAGATGCAACATATAGATGGGCTCGGGATCGAGGGGTGGACCTGACCATGGACGCCATCGCACAAGTTGTCCACGAATGTGAGACATGTGCTGCAATCAAGCAAGCTAAGCGGTTAAAGCCCCTTTGGTATGGAGGACGGTGGATGAAATATAAATATGGGGAGGCTTGGCAGATTGATTACATCACCCTCCCACAAACCCGCCATGGCAAACGTTATGTGCTTACAATGGTGGAGGCAACTACCGGCTGGCTAGAAACATATCCCGTACCCCATGCCACTGCTCGAAATACAATTCTGGGCCTTGAAAGGCAAGTCCTCTGGCGACATGGTACTCCAGAAAGAATCGAGTCAGACAATGGGACTCATTTCCGAAACACTCTTATAGACACCTGGGCCAAAGAGCATGGCATTGAGTGGGTGTACCACATTCCTTATCATGCACCGGCCTCTGGGAAAAGTGAACGATATAATGGACTTTTAAAAACTACACTGAAAGCAATGTGTGGTGGGACATTCAAGCATTGGGATACACATTTGGCCAAAGCCACATGGTTAGTTAACACTAGGGGATCTACCAATCGGGCTGGCCCTGCCCAGGCAAAATTTCCACGTACTGTAGAGGGAGACGGAGTCCCAGTAGTGCATATGAAGAGTGTATTGGGAAAGAGAGTTTGGGTCATCCCTGCTTCAGGCAAAGGTAAACCCATGTCTGGAATTGTTTTTGCTCAAGGACCTGGCTGTACTTGGTGGGTAATGCAGAGGGATGGAGAAGTTCGATGTGTACCTCAAGGGGATTTGATTTTGGGTGAGAATAGCCAACATAACTGATAGAGTAGAAATTATAATAATTGCCAAATAACCCATTATTGTATATTCATTATTGTTATGATTGCTGTATGTTGTACCATAGCATTATAGCCGGAGTCATACAAGTTAATGAAGAATGAGTGCCATGATGATGGAACTGAAGCCTGGCCTCTTAAGAACTTTTTTTTCTCCCTTTGAAAATAAACTCTGACCCACAGACTATGAGCATGGACCATGCCAGGTGTATCAGTCAAGAGCCTGAGATGCAGCATGCAACGAGCCAATGGAACATACAATTATCCTGAGAAACTGTTACGACAAATGGAGCCTGAAAATCATGGACTAAATGAACTCAACAACTTCAGAGGGATGATTCACAGACTGAGGGAATAAGATCTGTATGCACGTATGTGTGCATACATGTGTACATACATATATGGGTATGTGAAACACGAAACTGATTGTACCTAAAGAAAATTGTTGGATCTGGTCATGACGTAAATGGTATGGAATAAGGGGTGGATAATGTCCTGGTTTCAGCTATGATGGAGTTAATTATTTTTAGCAGTGGATGGAATGCCATGTTTGGGTGTTAGGATGAGAACAGTGCTGATAGCACCCTGATGTTTCTAGTTGTTGCCGGGCAATCAAGGACCTTTCTCAGCTCTGCATACTTCCTTACTAGTGAGAAAGGAGGGGACGTAGCCAGGACAGGTGACCCGAACTGGCCAAAGAGAATATTCCATGCCAGTTACGTCATGCTCAGTATAAAGGGGGACTGGGGGGAAGAGGAGGAGACAACACCAGGACGGGCAGTTTCCGGGTTCGGGGACGGCTCTAAGCTGTGCGGCCTGGGTTCTGTGGTTTGGTGAGAAACTGCATTGTGTATCACCAGTTTCATCTATTTTGTACTTTAAACTTCTGTTATTGTTATATCTAGTTTTCTGTTATTGTTTAGTAAACTATCCTTATCCCAACCTGCGTGGTTCTGGTTTCTAGGTTGTGGTTTCTTTTCCTCCTTCTTCCTTCCCTTTTTTCCCCTCCCCCAACTTTCCCTCCCCCTTCCTTTTAAAAGTACAAGCGACTGTGTGGGGTGCGGCCCTCGGCCGGGGCAAAACCACGACAAGGGCCTTCAATGGTAACAGTATGGAGGCTTTGTCTACTAGTACCAGTGCCACCTACCCCTGCAAGGGCCTGAGGTGTCATTATGTAGGTATCAAAAACAGATGACAACATAGTAACAAAATAAGGAGAAGAGAGACCATGTTCTGTGGCCGTACGATGCAATTCCTTAATTACGGCAAAAGACAAAGGTTCCCATTGAGCTCCCCGTCCCTGGTACACAACTGGTGCTACAACTTTTTGTGCCACCTCCCACTCCCCCTCCCTTAACGCCTGCTTTTTTATCTGAGTCCATACATTATGTGGGTCAGGGGGGAAAAAGTCGGGTTCATCCTCCGGGTCTATAGGTCCGGGATCAAAGGAGTCGTCTTCTGGAGGGTAATTTGCCAAAACCCTCCTTCTTAGAGACGGTTTTGACGTTAGTATGGGTTCGGTTTTGGGTTCAGGGGCAGAATAGGTTGGTGCCAGCGGAGCTGAAGGGAGGTCAGAGGGACTGAGGTCGGGGTCTTTCCTGTTATGATCAGTCTCAGAAGGTGGATCCCCTTTAGGAGAGCTTTCTTGTTCCTTTAAGATTTCAAAAATAATTCTCCACCAAGGGAGTAATTTTTGTGCTTGGGGGTCGCCCTTCGTAGCTCCGTCCCATAGTTTAATACCTATTTTGTCCCATATTTCCGTCGTAAAAATATTAGACGCAGTAACATCAGGGATTTTTACTTGGACCCATTTTAACATACATTTAAGATCATGGCCCAATATAGTCTTATCATGCTTTGTCAGCAAGGCTTTCATAAGTTCATATACGTCCCTTTCCACGGGGGTTGAAACTTGCCCCCCCATTTCCAATTACCCGCAGCTCACCTCCTTCCGCCGAGGGATTGCTAGCCGGCTTCTGCTTCCTTTCAGCAAGTCACTCCTTGAAGTTTTGCGGGAGTTGCGACCGGCTGCCAGATAGGCAGTTCTGTTCCTTTTCGAATGCCGAGCCGTTCGCTCATTTTCGGATCGAATCACGTCGGGGTCACCATTTGCCGCAACTGAGGGACGGGACACCGCTTGATGCAAGCAAAGTGTATGATTTATTATCAATATTCCATAAGATTTATAGTTTTCTAACATCAAACAAGGTACGTGTCTTTATTTCCATTGGTTAGTATGTATATCAGGTACCAAGCTCATTGGTTAGTTCAACTTAATCTTTCGGTTGTCCCTAGGCTAAATAGTGACAAAACAACTATGTTATCTCGCAGCTGCAGCAAAACCACCAGGCAGAATGTTCCTGTTTCACAATGTCTTGTCACAACTTGTTCATCCACTCTCCCAGGGCTTTCCTGTAAAGCAGGATGTCCTATCTTGCAACTTCCTGTAAAGCACGATGTCTTATCTTGCACCTTCCTGTAAAGCAGGATGTCTTATCTTGCAGCTTGTTTATGAAACTCTGGGGCAGCAAGACCCTTGTTTGCTTTTCCCAAAAGCTCCCAAACCAAAGGAGCCAGCACTGAAACACATAGCTGGCCAGAAACCTCCCCAGGGAGCACACAAGCAGCAACATTCATTCTAGGGCTGTGGGCTTTCACTTGCCTGGGATACTTCATCATAGCAAAAAAAGTTTTTCTATCGGCCAGACGAGCATTTTAGGCTAAACATGCCTAAAGTGCAGCAATAGCTCCCAAACCAAAGGAGCCAGCACTGAAACACATAGCTGGCCTGAAACCTCCCAGGGGGAGCATACAAGCAGCAACATTCATTCTAGGGATATGGGCTTTCACTTGCCTGGGATCCATCGTAATACCAAAAATATGTTTCTCTCGGCCGGACGAGCATTTTAGACCTAACATGCCAAACATCCAGCAATAGCTCGCAAACCAAAGGAGCGAGCACTGAAACACATAGCTGGCCTGAAAACTCCCCAGGGAGCACACAAGCAGCAGCATTCATCTAGGGATATGGGCTTTCACTTGTTGGGAAACTTTGTTTTAGCAAAAAATATTTCTTTCGGACAGACGAGCATTTAGGCCAAACATGCCAAACGTCCAGCAATAGCTCCCAAACCAAAGGAGCCAGCACTGAAACACATAGCTGGCCTGAAACCTCCCCAGGGAGCACACAAGTAGCAACATTCATTCTAGGGCTGTGGGCTTTCACTTGCCTGGGAACAGTCGTTATAGCAAAAAAAGTGTTTCTCTCGGCCGGACGAGCATTTTAGGCCAAACATGCCAAACGTCCAGCAATAGCTCCCAAACCAAAGGAGCCAGCACTGAAACACATAGCTGGCCTGAAACCTCCCTAGGGAGCACACAAGCAGCAACATTTATTCTAGGGTAGAGGGCTTTCACTTGCCTGGGATCATTATGGAAGCAAAAAAGTGTTTCTCTCGGCTGGACGAGCATTTTAGGCCAAACAAGCCAAAACTCCAGCAATAGCTCGCAAACCAAAGGAGCCAGCACTGAAACACATAGCTGGCCTGAAACCTCCCCAGGGAGCACACAAGCAGCAACATTCATTCTAGGGCTGCGGGCTTTCACTTGCCTGGGAACCTTCTTTATACCAAGAAAGTGTTTGTCTCGGCCAGACGAGCATTTTAGGCCAAACATGCCAAACATCCAGCAATAGCTCCCAAACCAAAGGAGCCAGCACTGAAACGCATAGCTGGCCTGAAACCTCCCCAGGGAGCACACAAGCAGCAACATTCATTCTAGGGCTGTGGGCTTTCACTTGCCTGGGAACAGTCGTTATAGCAAAAAAAGTGTTTCTCTCGGCCGGACGAGCATTTTAGGCCAAACATGCCAAACGTCCAGCAATAGCTCCCAAACCAAAGGAGCCAGCACTGAAACACATAGCTAGCCTGAAACCTCCCTAGGGAGCACACAAGCAGCAACATTTATTCTAGGGTTGTGGGCTTTCACTTGCCTGGGATCATTATGGAAGCAAAAAAGTGTTTCTCTCGGCTGGACGAGCATTTTAGGCCAAACATGCCAAAAGTCCAGCAATAGCTCGCAAACCAAAGGAGCCAGCACTGAAACACATAGCTGGCCTGAAACCTCCCCAGGGAGCACACAAGCAGCAACATTCATTCCAGGGCTGCGGGCTTTCACTTGCCTGGGAACCTTCTTTATACCAAGAAAGTGTTTGTCTCGGCCAGACGAGCATATTAGGCCAAACATGCCAAACATCCAGCAATAGCTCCCAAACCAAAGGAGCCAGCACTGAAACGCATAGCTGGCCTGAAACCTCCCCAGGGAGCACACAAGCAGCAACATTCATTCTAGGGCTGTGGGCTTTCACTTGCCTGGGAACCTTCATCAGAGCAAAAAAAGTGTTTCTCTCGGCCGGACAAGCATTTTAGGCCAAACATGCCAAACGTCCAGCAATAGCTCCCAAACCAAAGGAGCCAGCACTGAAAAGCATAGCTGGCCTGAACCTCCCCAGGGAGCACACAAGCAGCAACATTCATTCTAGGGCTGTGGGCTTTCACTTTTTGGGAAACTTTTTTATCGGAAAAAATATTTCTCTCGGCCAGACGAGCATTTAGGCCAAACATGCCAAACATCCAGCAATACCACAAAAACCAAAGGAGCCAGCACTGAAACACATAGCTGGCCTGAAACCTCCCCAGGGAGCACACAAGCAGCAACATTCATTCTAGGGCTGTGGGATTTCACTTGCCTCGGAACCTTCGTTATAATAAAAAACAGTTTCTCTCCGACAGATGAGCATTTTAGGCCAAACATGCCAAACATCCAGCAATAGCTCCCAAACAAAATGAGCCAGCTTTGAAACATATAGCTAGCCTGAAAAATACCCAGGGAGCACAGAAGGAGCAGCAATCATTGTAGGGCTGTGGGCTTACACTTTCCCGGGAACCTTCGTAATACCAAAAAAAGTGTTTCTCTCGGCCGAACGAGCATTTTAGGCCAAACATGCCAAACGTCCAGCAATAGCTCCCAAACCGAAGGAGCCAGCACTGAAACACATAGCTGCCCTGAAACCTCCCCAGGGAGCACACAAGCAGCAACATTCATTCTAGGGATATGGGCTTTCACTTATTGGGAAACTTTTTTATCGGAAAAAATGTTTCTCTCGGCCAGACGAGTATTTAGGCCAAACATGCCAAAAATCCAGCAATAGCACAAAAACCAAAGGAGGCAGCACTGAAACACATAGCTGGCCTGAAACCTCCCCAGGGAGCACACAAGCAGCAACATTCATTCTAGGGCTGTGGGCTTTCACTTGCCTGGGAACATTCATCATACCAAAAAAATTGTTTCTCTCTGCCGGACGAGCATTTTAGGCCAAACATGCCAAAAGTCCAGCAATAGATCCCAAACTAAAGGAGCCAGCTTTGAAACATATAGCTGGCCTGAAAAATCCCCAGGGAGCACACAAGCAGAAGCATTCATTTAGGGATATGGGCTTTCACTTGTTGGAAAACATTGTTAAAGCAAAAAATGTTTATTTCGGCCAGACGAGCATTTTAGGCCAAACTTGCCAAACATTCAGCAATAGCCCAAAAAAAAAAGGAGCCAGCACTGAAACACATAGCTGGCCTGAAACCTCCCCAGGGAGCACACAAGCAGCAACATTCATTCTAGGGCTGTGGGCTTTCACTTGCCTGGGATCCTTCGTAATTACAAAAAAAGTGTTTCTCTCGGCCGGACGAGCATTTTAGGCCAAACATGCAAAACGTCCAGCAATAGCTCCCAAACCAAAGGAGCCAGCTTTGAAACATATAGCTGGCCTGAAACCTCCCCAGGGAGCACACAAGCAGCAACATTCATTTTAGGGATATGGGCTTTCACTTGTTGGGAATCTTTGTTATAGGAAAAAATGTTTCTCTCGGCCAGACGAGCATTTAGGCCAAACATGCAAAACATCCAGCATTAGCACAAAAACCAAAGGAGCCAGCACTGAAACACATAGCTGGCCTGAAACCTCCCCAGGGAGCACACAAGCAGCAACATTCATTCTAGGGCTGTGGGCTTTAACTTGCCCGGGATCATTCATCATAACAATAAAAGTGTTTCTCTCTGCCGGACGAGCATTTTAGGCCAAACATGCCAAACGTCCAGCAATAGCTCCCAAACCAAAGGAGGCAGCACTGAAACACATAGCTGGCCTGAACCTCCCCAGGGAGCACACAAGCAGCAACATTCATTCTAGGGCTGTGGGCTTTCACTTGCCTGGGAACCTTCATCATAGCAAAAAAAGTGTTTCTCTCGGCCAGACGAGCATTTTATGCCAAACATGCCAAACGTCCAGCAATAGCTCCCAAACCAAAGGAGCCAGCACTGAAACACAGAGCTGGCCTGAAACCTTCACCAGGGAGCACACAAGCAGCAACATTCATTCTAGGGCTGTGGGCTTTCACTTGCCTGGGAACCTTCATCAGAGCAAAAAAAGTGTTTCTCTCGGCCGGACGAGCATTTTAGGCCAAACATGCCAAACGTCCAGCAATAGCTCCCAAACCAAAGGAGCCAGCACTGAAACACATAGCTGGCCTGAAAACTCCCCAGGGAGCACACAAGCAGCAACATTCATTCTAGGGCTGTGGGCTTTCACTTGCCTGGGAACCTTCATCATTGCAAAAAAAGTGTTTCTCTCGGCCGGACGAGCATTTTAGGCCAAACATGCGAAACGTCCAGCAATAGCTCCCAAACCAAAGGAGCCAGCACTGAAACACATAGCTGGCCTGAAACCACCACAGGGAGCACACAAGCAGCAACATTCATTCTAGGGCTGTGGGCTTTCACTTGCCCGGGACCATTCATCATAGCAATAAAAGTGTTTCTCTCGGCCGGACGAGCATTTTAGGCCAAACATGCCAAACGTCCAGGAATAGCTCCCAAACCAAAGGAGCCAGCACTGAAACACATAGCTGGCCTGAAATCTCCCCAGGGAGCACACAAGCAGCAACATTCATTCTAGGGCTGTTGGCTTTTACTTTCGTGGGAAACTTCATCAGAGCAAAAAACGTGTTTCTCTCGGCCGGACGAGCATTTTAGGCCAAACATGCCAAACGTCCAGCAAGAGCTCCCAAACCAAAGGAGCCAGCACTGAAACTCATAGCTGGCCTGAAATCTTCACCAGGGAGCACACAAGCAGCAACATTCATTCTAGGGCTGTGGGCTTTCACTTGCCTGGGAACCTTCATCAGAGCAAAAAAAGTGTTTCTCTCGGCCGGACGAGCATTTTAGGCCAAACATGCGAAATGTCCAGCAATAGCTCCCAAACCAAAGGAGCCAGCACTGAAACACATAGCTGGCCTGAAACCTCCCCAGGGAGCACACAAGCAGCAACATTCATTTTAGGCCTGTGGGCTTTAACTTGCCCGGGAACATTCATCATAGCAATAAAAGTGTTTCTCTCGGCCGGACGAGCATTTTAGGGCAAACATGCCAAACGTCCAGCAATAGATCCCAAACCAAAGGAGGCAGCACTGAAAGTCATAGCTGGCCTGAAACCACCACAGGGAGCACACAAGCAGCAACATTCATTCTAGGGCTGTGGGCTTTCACTTGCCTGGGAACCTTCATCAGAGCAAAGAAATTGTTTCTCTCGGCCGGACGAGCATTTTATGCTAAACATGCCAAACGTCCTGCAATAGCTCCCAAACCAAAGGAGCCAGCACTGAAACACATAGCTGGCCTGAAACCTCCCCTAGGAGCACACAAACAGCAACATTTATTCTAGGGCTGTGGGCTTTCACTTGCCTTGGAACCTTCATCATAGCAAAAAATATTTTTTTATCGGCCAGACGAGCATTTTAGGCCAAACATTCAAAAAGTCCAGCAATAGCTAGCAAACCAAAGGAGCCAGCACTGAAACACATAGCTGGGCTGAAACCTCCCCAGGGAGCACACAAGCAGCAACATTCATTCTAGGGCTGTGGGCTTTCACTTGCCTGGGAACATTAATCATACCAAAAAAATTTTATCTCTCTGCCGGATGAGCATTTTAGGCCAAACATGCCAAACGTCCAGCAATAGATCCCAAGCTAAAGGAGCCAGCTTTGAAACATATAGCTGGCCTGAAACCTCCCCAGGATCAAACAAGCAGCAGCATTCATTCTAGGGATATGGGCTTTCACTTGTAGGGAAACTTTGTTATAGCAAAAACTCTTTCTTTCGGCCAGACGAGCATTTTAGGCCAAACATGCCAAACATCCAGCAATAGCCCAAAAATAAAAGGAGCCAGCACTGAAACACATAGCTGGCCTGAAACCTCCCCAGGGAGCACACAAGCAGCAACATTCATTCTAGGTCTGTGGGCTTTCACTTGCCTGGGATCCTTCGTAATTACAAAAAAAGTGTTTCTCTCGGCCGGACGAGCATTTTAGGCCAAACATGCCAAAAGTCCAGCAATAGATCCCAAACTAAAGGAGCCAGCTTTGAAACATATAGCTGGCCTGAAAAATCCCCAGGGAGCACACAAGCAGAAGCATTCATTTAGGGATATGGGCTTTCACTTGTTGGAAAACATTGTTAAAGCAAAAAATGTTTATTTCGGCCAGACGAGCATTTTAGGCCAAACTTGCCAAACATTCAGCAATAGCCCAAAAAAAAAAGGAGCCAGCACTGAAACACATAGCTGGCCTGAAACCTCCCCAGGGAGCACACAAGCAGCAACATTCATTCTAGGGCTGTGGGCTTTCACTTGCCTGGGATCCTTCGTAATTACAAAAAAAGTGTTTCTCTCGGCCGGACGAGCATTTTAGGCCAAACATGCAAAACGTCCAGCAATAGCTCCCAAACCAAAGGAGCCAGCTTTGAAACATATAGCTGGCCTGAAACCTCCCCAGGGAGCACACAAGCAGCAACATTCATTTTAGGGATATGGGCTTTCACTTGTTGGGAATCTTTGTTATAGGAAAAAATGTTTCTCTCGGCCAGACGAGCATTTAGGCCAAACATGCAAAACATCCAGCATTAGCACAAAAACCAAAGGAGCCAGCACTGAAACACATAGCTGGCCTGAAACCTCCCCAGGGAGCACACAAGCAGCAACATTCATTCTAGGGCTGTGGGCTTTAACTTGCCCGGGATCATTCATCATAACAATAAAAGTGTTTCTCTCTGCCGGACGAGCATTTTAGGCCAAACATGCCAAACGTCCAGCAATAGCTCCCAAACCAAAGGAGGCAGCACTGAAACACATAGCTGGCCTGAACCTCCCCAGGGAGCACACAAGCAGCAACATTCATTCTAGGGCTGTGGGCTTTCACTTGCCTGGGAACCTTCATCATAGCAAAAAAAGTGTTTCTCTCGGCCAGACGAGCATTTTATGCCAAACATGCCAAACGTCCAGCAATAGCTCCCAAACCAAAGGAGCCAGCACTGAAACACAGAGCTGGCCTGAAACCTTCACCAGGGAGCACACAAGCAGCAACATTCATTCTAGGGCTGTGGGCTTTCACTTGCCTGGGAACCTTCATCAGATCAAAAAAAGTGTTTCTCTCGGCCGGACGAGCATTTTAGGCCAAACATGCCAAACGTCCAGCAATAGCTCCCAAACCAAAGGAGCCAGCACTGAAACACATAGCTGGCCTGAAAACTCCCCAGGGAGCACACAAGCAGCAACATTCATTCTAGGGCTGTGGGCTTTCACTTGCCTGGGAACCTTCATCATTGCAAAAAAAGTGTTTCTCTCGGCCGGACGAGCATTTTAGGCCAAACATGCGAAACGTCCAGCAATAGCTCCCAAACGAAAGGAGCCAGCACTGAAACACATAGCTGGCCTGAAACCACCACAGGGAGCACACAAGCAGCAACATTCATTCTAGGGCTGTGGGCTTTCACTTGCCCGGGACCCTTCATCATAGCAATAAAAGTGTTTCTCTCGGCCGGACGAGCATTTTAGGCCAAACATGCCAAACGTCCAGGAATAGCTCCCAAACCAAAGGAGCCAGCACTGAAACACATAGCTGGCCTGAAATCTCCCCAGGGAGCACACAAGCAGCAACATTCATTCTAGGGCTGTTGGCTTTTACTTTCCTGGGAAACTTCATCAGAGCAAAAAACGTGTTTCTCTCGGCCGGACGAGCATTTTAGGCCAAACATGCCAAACGTCCAGCAAGAGCTCCCAAACCAAAGGAGCCAGCACTGAAACTCATAGCTGGCCTGAAATCTTCACCAGGGAGCACACAAGCAGCAACATTCATTCTAGGGCTGTGGGCTTTCACTTGCCTGGGAACCTTCATCAGAGCAAAAAAAGTGTTTCTCTCGGCCGGACGAGCATTTTAGGCCAAACATGCGAAATGTCCAGCAATAGCTCCCAAACCAAAGGAGCCAGCACTGAAACACATAGCTGGCCTGAAACCTCCCCAGGGAGCACACAAGCAGCAACATTCATTTTAGGCCTGTGGGCTTTAACTTGCCCGGGAACATTCATCATAGCAATAAAAGTGTTTCTCTCGGCCGGACGAGCATTTTAGGGCAAACATGCCAAACGTCCAGCAATAGATCCCAAACCAAAGGAGGCAGCACTGAAAGTCATAGCTGGCCTGAAACCACCAAAGGGAGCACACAAGCAGCAACATTCATTCTAGGGCTGTGGGCTTTCACTTGCCTGGGAACCTTCATCAGAGCAAAGAAATTGTTTCTCTCGGCCGGACGAGCATTTTATGCTAAACATGCCAAACGTCCTGCAATAGCTCCCAAACCAAAGGAGCCAGCACTGAAACACATAGCTGGCCTGAAACCTCCCCTAGGAGCACACAAACAGCAACATTCATTCTAGGGCTGTGGGCTTTCACTTGCCTGGGAACCTTCATCATAGCAAAAAATATTTTTTTATCGGCCGGACGAGCATTTTAGGCCAAACATTCAAAAAGTCCAGCAATAGCTAGCAAACCAAAGGAGCCAGCACTGAAACACATAGCTGGGCTGAAACCTCCCCAGGGAGCACACAAGCAGCAACATTCATTCTAGGGCTGTGGGCTTTCACTTGCCTGGGAACATTAATCATACCAAAAAAATTTTATCTCTCTGCCGGATGAGCATTTTAGGCCAAACATGCCAAACGTCCAGCAATAGATCCCAAGCTAAAGGAGCCAGCTTTGAAACATATAGCTGGCCTGAAACCTCCCCAGGATCAAACAAGCAGCAGCATTCATTCTAGGGATATGGGCTTTCACTTGTAGGGAAACTTTGTTATAGCAAAAACTCTTTCTTTCGGCCAGACGAGCATTTTAGGCCAAACATGCCAAACATCCAGCAATAGCCCAAAAATAAAAGGAGCCAGCACTGAAACACATAGCTGGCCTGAAACCTCCCCAGGGAGCACACAAGCAGCAACATTCATTCTAGGTCTGTGGGCTTTCACTTGCCTGGGAACCATCATCATTGCAAAAAACGTGTTTCTCTCGGCCGGACGAGCATTTTAGGCCAAACATGCCAAACGTCCAGGAATAGCTCCCAAACCAAAGGAGCCAGCACTGAAACACATAGCTGGCCTGAAATCTCCCCAGGGAGCACACAAGCAGCAACATTCATTCTAGGGCTGTTAGCTTTTACTTTCCTGGGAAACTTCATCAGAGCAAAAAACGTGTTTCTCTCGGCCGGACGAGCATTTTAGGCCAAACATGCCAAACGTCCAGCAAGAGCTCCCAAACCAAAGGAGCCAGCACTGAAACTCATAGCTGGCCTGAAATCTTCACCACGGAGCACACAAGCAGCAACATTCATTCTAGGGCTGTGGGCTTTCACTTGCCTGGGAACCTTCATCAGAGCAAAAAAAGTGTTTCTCTCGGCCGGACGAGCATTTTAGGCCAAACATGCGAAATGTCCAGCAATAGCTCCCAAACCAAAGGAGCCAGCACTGAAACACATAGCTGGCCTGAAACCTCCCCAGGGAGCACACAAGCAGCAACATTCATTTTAGGGATATGGGCTTTCACTTCTTGGGAATCTTTGTTATAGGAAAAAATGTTTCTCTCGGCCAGACGAGCATTTAGGCCAAACATGCCAACTATCCATCAATACCACAAAAACCAAAGGAGCCAACACTGAAACACATAGCTGGCCTGAAACCTCCCCAGGGAGCACACAAGCAGCAACATTCATTCTAGGGCTGTGGGCTTTAACTTGCCTGGGAACCTTCATCAGAGCAAAAAAAGTGTTTCTCTCGGCCGGACGAGCATTTTAGGCCAAACATGCCAAACGTCCAGCAATAGCTCCCAAACCAAAGGAGCCAGCACTGAAACACATAGCTTGCCTGAAACCTCCCCAGGGAGCACACAAGCAGCAACGTTCATTCTAGGGCTGTGGGCTTTCACTTGCCTGGGAACCTTCATCATAGCAAAAAAAGTGTTTCTCTCCGCCAGACGAGCATTTTAGGCTAAACATGACAAACGTCCAGCAAGAGCTCCCAAACCAAAGGAGCCAGCACTGAAAGACAAAGCTGGCCTGATCCTCCCCAGGGAGCAAACAAGCAGCAACATTCATTCTAGGGCGGTGGGCTTTCACTTGCCTGGGAACCTTCATCATAGCAAAAATAGTGTTTCTCTCGGCCGGACGAGCATTTTAGGCCAAACATGCCAAACGTCCAGCAAGAGCTCCCAAACCAAAGGAGCCAGCACTGAAACACATAGCTGGCCTGATCCTCCCCAGGGAGCAAACAAGCAGCAACATTCATTCTAGGGCTGTGGGCTTTTACTTTCCTGGGAACCTTCATCATAGCAAAAATAGTGTTTCTCTCGGCCGGACGAGCATTTTAGGCCAAACATGCCAAACGTCCAGCAAGAGCTCCCAAACCAAAGGAGCCAGCACTGAAACACATAGCTGGCCTGAAACCTCCCCAGGGAGCACACAAGCAGCAACATTCATTCTAGGGCTGTGGGCTTTCACTTGCCTGGGAACCTTCATCATAGCAATAAAAGTGTTTCTCTCGGATGGACGAGCATTTTAGGCCAAACATGCCAAACGTCCAGCAATAGCTCCCAAACCAAAGGAGCCAGCACTGAAACACATAGCTGGCCTGAAACCTTCACCAGGGAGCACACAAGCAGCAACATTCATTCTAGGGCTGTGGGCTTTCACTTGCCTGTGAACATTCATCATAGCAATAAAAGTGTTTCTCTCGGATGGACGAGCATTTTAGGCCAAACGTGACAAACGTCCAGCAATAGCTCCCAAACCAAAGGAGCCAGCACTGAAACACATAGCTGGCCTGAAACCTTCACCAGGGAGCACACAAGCAGCAACATTCATTCTAGGGCTGTGGGCTTTCACTTGCCTGGGAACCTTCATCAGAGCAAAAAAAGTGTTTCTCTCGGCCGGACGAGCATTTTAGGCCAAACATGCCAAACGTCCAGCAATAGCTCCCAAACCAAAGGAGCCAGCACTGAAACACATAGCTTGCCTGAAACCTCCCCAGGGAGCACACAAGCAGCAACGTTCATTCTAGGGCTGTGGGCTTTCACTTGCCTGGGAACCTTCATCATAGCAAAAAAAGTGTTTCTCTCGGCCGGACGAGCATTTTAGGCCAAACATGCTAAAAGTCCACCAATAGCTCCCAAACCAAAGGAGCAAGCACTGAAACACAAAACTTGCCTGAAACCTCCCCAGGGAGCACACAAGCAGCAACATTCATTCTAGGGCTGTGGGCTTTCACTTGCCTGGGAACCTTCATCATAGCAAAAAAAGTGTTTCTCTCGGCCGGACGAGCATTTTAGGCCAAACATGCCAAACGTCCAGCAATAGCTCCCAAACCAAAGGAGCCAGCACTGAAACACATAGCTGGCCTGATCCTCCCCAGGGAGCAAACAAGCAGCAACATTCATTCTAGGGCTGTGGGCTTTTACTTTCCTGGGAACCTTCATCATAGCAAAAATAGTGTTTCTCTCGGCCGGACGAGCATTTTAGGCCAAACATGCCAAACGTCCAGCAATAGCTCCCAAACCAAATGAGCCAGCACTGAAACACATAGCTGGCCTGAAACCTCCCCAGGGAGCCCACAAGCAGCAACATTCATTCTAGGGCTGTGGGCTTTCACTTGCCTGGGAACCTTCATCATAGCAAAAAAAGTGATTCTCTCGGCCGGACGAGCATTTTAGGCCAAACAAGCCAATCGTCCAGCAATAGCTCCCAAACAGAGGAGCCAGCACTGAAACACATAGCTGGCCTGAAACCTCCCCAGGGAGCACACAAGCAGCAACATTCATTCTAGGGCTGTGGGCTTTCACTTGTCCGGGAACCTTCATTATAGCAAAAAAATTGTTTCTCTCGGCCGGACGAGCATTTTAGGCCCAGCATGCCAAACGTCTAGCAAGAGCTCCCAAACCAAATGAGCCAGCACTGAAACACATAGCTGGCCTGAAACCTCCCCAGGGAGCACACAAGCAGCAACATTCATTCTAGGGCTGTTGGCTTTCACTTGCCTTGGAACCTTCATCATAGCAAAAAAAGTTTTTCTCTCGGCCGGACGAGCATTTTAGGCCAAACATGCCAAACGTCCAGCAATAGATCCCAAACCAAAGGAGCCAGCACTGAAACACATAGCTGGCCTGAAACCTCCCCAGGGAGCACACAAGCAGCAACATTCATTCTAGGGCTGTGGGCTTTTACTTGCCTGGGAACCTTCATCAGAGCAAAAAAATTGTTTCTCTCGGCCGGACGAGCATTTTAGGCGAAACGTGCAAAACGTCCAGCAATAGCTCCCAAACCAAAGGAGCCAGCACTGAAACACATAGCTGGCCTGAAACCTCCCCAGAGAGCACACAAGCAGCAAAATTCATTCTAGGGCTGTGGGCTTTCACTTGCCTGGGAACCTTCATCATAGCAATAAAAGTGATTCTCTCGGCCGGACGAGCATTTTAGGCCAAACATGCCAAACGTCCAGCAATAGCTCCCAAACCAAAGGAGCCAGCACTGAAACACAAAACTTGCCTGAAACCTCCCCAGGGAGCACACAAGCAGCAACATTCATTCTAGGGCTGTGGGCTTTCACTTGCCTGGGAACCTTCATCATAGCAAAAAAAGTGTTTCTCTCGGCCGGACGAGCATTTTAGGCCAAACATGCTAAAAGTCCACCAATAGCTCCCAAACCAAAGGAGCAAGCACTGAAACAAAAAACTTGCCTGAAACCTCCCCAGGGAGCACACAAGCAGCAACATTCATTCTAGGGCTGTGGGCTTTCACTTGCCTGGGAACCTTCATCATAGCAAAAAAAGTGTTTCTCTCGGCCGGACGAGCATTTTAGGCCAAACATGCCAAACGTCCAGCAATAGCTCCCAAACCAAAGGAGCCAGCACTGAATAGCATAGCTGGCCTGATCCTCCCCAGGGAGCAAAAAAGCAGCAACATTCATTCTAGGGCTGTGGGCTTTTACTTTCCTGGGAACCTTCATCATAGCAAAAATAGTGTTTCTCTGGGCCGGACGAGCGTTTTAGGCCAAACATGCCAAACGTCCAGCAATAGCTCCCAAACCAAAGGAGCCAGCACTGAAACACATAGCTGGCCTGAAACCTCCCCAGGGAGCACACAAGCAGCAGCATTCATTCTAGGGCTGTGGGCTTTCACTTGCCTGGGAACCTTCATCATAACAAAAAAAGTGTTTCTCTCGGCTGGACGAGCATTTTAGGCCAAACATGCGAAACGTCCAGCAATAGCTCCCAAACCAAAGGAGCCAGCACTGAAACACAAAACTTGCCTGAAACCTCCCCAGGGAGCACACAAGCAGCAACATTCATTCTAGGGCTGTGGGCTTTCACTTGCCTGGGAACCTTCATCATAGCAAAAAAAGTGTTTCTCTCGGCCGGACGAGCATTTTAGGCCAAACATGCTAAAAGTCCACCAATAGCTCCCAAACCAAAGGAGCAAGCACTGAAACAAAAAACTTGCCTGAAACCTCCCCAGGGAGCACACAAGCAGCAACATTCATTCTAGGGCTGTGGGCTTTTACTTGCCTGGGAACCTTCATCAGAGCAAAAAAATTGTTTCTCTCGGCCGGACGAGCATTTTAGGCGAAACGTGCAAAACGTCCAGCAATAGCTCCCAAACCAAAGGAGCCAGCACTGAAACACATAGCTGGCCTGAAACCTCCCCAGAGAGCACACAAGCAGCAACATTCATTCTAGGGCTGTGGGCTTTCACTTGCCTGGGAACCTTCATCATAGCAATAAAAGTGTTTCTCTCGGATGGACGAGCATTTTAGGCCAAACATGCCAAACGTCCAGCAATAGCTCCCAAACCAAAGGAGCCAGCACTGAAACACATAGCTGGCCTGAAACCTTCACCAGGGAGCACACAAGCAGCAACATTCATTCTAGGGCTGTGGGCTTTCACTTGCCTGTGAACATTCATCATAGCAATAAAAGTGTTTCTCTCGGATGGACGAGCATTTTAGGCCAAACGTGACAAACGTCCAGCAATAGCTCCCAAACCAAAGGAGCCAGCACTGAAACACATAGCTGGCCTGAAACCTTCACCAGGGAGCACACAAGCAGCAACATTCATTCTAGGGCTGTGGGCTTTCACTTGCCTGGGAACCTTCATCAGAGCAAAAAAAGTGTTTCTCTCGGCCGGACGAGCATTTTAGGCCAAACATGCCAAACGTCCAGCAATAGCTCCCAAACCAAAGGAGCCAGCACTGAAACACATAGCTTGCCTGAAACCTCCCCAGGGAGCACACAAGCAGCAACGTTCATTCTAGGGCTGTGGGCTTTCACTTGCCTGGGAACCTTCATCATAGCAAAAAAAGTGTTTCTCTCGGCCGGACGAGCATTTTAGGCCAAACATGCTAAAAGTCCACCAATAGCTCCCAAACCAAAGGAGCAAGCACTGAAACACAAAACTTGCCTGAAACCTCCCCAGGGAGCACACAAGCAGCAACATTCATTCTAGGGCTGTGGGCTTTCACTTGCCTGGGAACCTTCATCATAGCAAAAAAAGTGTTTCTCTCGGCCGGACGAGCATTTTAGGCCAAACATGCCAAACGTCCAGCAATAGCTCCCAAACCAAAGGAGCCAGCACTGAAACACATAGCTGGCCTGATCCTCCCCAGGGAGCAAACAAGCAGCAACATTCATTCTAGGGCTGTGGGCTTTTACTTTCCTGGGAACCTTCATCATAGCAAAAATAGTGTTTCTCTCGGCCGGACGAGCATTTTAGGCCAAACATGCCAAACGTCCAGCAATAGCTCCCAAACCAAATGAGCCAGCACTGAAACACATAGCTGGCCTGAAACCTCCCCAGGGAGCCCACAAGCAGCAACATTCATTCTAGGGCTGTGGGCTTTCACTTGCCTGGGAACCTTCATCATAGCAAAAAAAGTGATTCTCTCGGCCGGACGAGCATTTTAGGCCAAACAAGCCAATCGTCCAGCAATAGCTCCCAAACAGAGGAGCCAGCACTGAAACACATAGCTGGCCTGAAACCTCCCCAGGGAGCACACAAGCAGCAACATTCATTCTAGGGCTGTGGGCTTTCACTTGTCCGGGAACCTTCATTATAGCAAAAAAATTGTTTCTCTCGGCCGGACGAGCATTTTAGGCCCAGCATGCCAAACGTCTAGCAAGAGCTCCCAAACCAAAGGAGCCAGCACTGAAACACATAGCTGGCCTGAAACCTCCCCAGGGAGCACACAAGCAGCAACATTCATTCTAGGGCTGTTGGCTTTCACTTGCCTTGGAACCTTCATCATAGCAAAAAAAGTTTTTCTCTCGGCCGGACGAGCATTTTAGGCCAAACATGCCAAACGTCCAGCAATAGATCCCAAACCAAAGGAGCCAGCACTGAAACACATAGCTGGCCTGAAACCTCCCCAGGGAGCACACAAGCAGCAACATTCATTCTAGGGCTGTGGGCTTTTACTTGCCTGGGAACCTTCATCAGAGCAAAAAAATTGTTTCTCTCGGCCGGACGAGCATTTTAGGCGAAACGTGCAAAACGTCCAGCAATAGCTCCCAAACCAAAGGAGCCAGCACTGAAACACATAGCTGGCCTGAAACCTCCCCAGAGAGCACACAAGCAGCAAAATTCATTCTAGGGCTGTGGGCTTTCACTTGCCTGGGAACCTTCATCATAGCAATAAAAGTGATTCTCTCGGCCGGACGAGCATTTTAGGCCAAACATGCCAAACGTCCAGCAATAGCTCCCAAACCAAAGGAGCCAGCACTGAAACACAAAACTTGCCTGAAACCTCCCCAGGGAGCACACAAGCAGCAACATTCATTCTAGGGCTGTGGGCTTTCACTTGCCTGGGAACCATCATCATAGCAAAAAAAGTGTTTCTCTCGGCCGGACGAGCATTTTAGGCCAAACATGCTAAAAGTCCACCAATAGCTCCCAAACCAAAGGAGCAAGCACTGAAACAAAAAACTTGCCTGAAACCTCCCCAGGGAGCACACAAGCAGCAACATTCATTCTAGGGCTGTGGGCTTTCACTTGCCTGGGAACCTTCATCATAGCAAAAAAAGTGTTTCTCTCGGCCGGACGAGCATTTTAGGCCAAACATGCCAAACGTCCAGCAATAGCTCCCAAACCAAAGGAGCCAGCACTGAATAGCATAGCTGGCCTGATCCTCCCCAGGGAGCAAAAAAGCAGCAACATTCATTCTAGGGCTGTGGGCTTTTACTTGCCTGGGAACCTTCATCAGAGCAAAAAAATTGTTTCTCTCGGCCGGACGAGCATTTTAGGCGAAACGTGCAAAACGTCCAGCAATAGCTCCCAAACCAAAGGAGCCAGCACTGAAACACATAGCTGGCCTGAAACCTCCCCAGAGAGCACACAAGCAGCAACATTCATTCTAGGGCTGTGGGCTTTCACTTGCCTGGGAACCTTCATCATAGCAATAAAAGTGTTTCTCTCGGATGGACGAGCATTTTAGGCCAAACATGCCAAACGTCCAGCAATAGCTCCCAAACCAAAGGAGCCAGCACTGAAACACATAGCTGGCCTGAAACCTTCACCAGGGAGCACACAAGCAGCAACATTCATTCTAGGGCTGTGGGCTTTCACTTGCCTGTGAACATTCATCATAGCAATAAAAGTGTTTCTCTCGGATGGACGAGCATTTTAGGCCAAACGTGACAAACGTCCAGCAATAGCTCCCAAACCAAAGGAGCCAGCACTGAAACACATAGCTGGCCTGAAACCTTCACCAGGGAGCACACAAGCAGCAACATTCATTCTAGGGCTGTGGGCTTTCACTTGCCTGGGAACCTTCATCAGAGCAAAAAAAGTGTTTCTCTCGGCCGGACGAGCATTTTAGGCCAAACATGCCAAACGTCCAGCAATAGCTCCCAAACCAAAGGAGCCAGCACTGAAACACATAGCTTGCCTGAAACCTCCCCAGGGAGCACACAAGCAGCAACGTTCATTCTAGGGCTGTGGGCTTTCACTTGCCTGGGAACCTTCATCATAGCAAAAAAAGTGTTTCTCTCGGCCGGACGAGCATTTTAGGCCAAACATGCTAAAAGTCCACCAATAGCTCCCAAACCAAAGGAGCAAGCACTGAAACACAAAACTTGCCTGAAACCTCCCCAGGGAGCACACAAGCAGCAACATTCATTCTAGGGCTGTGGGCTTTCACTTGCCTGGGAACCTTCATCATAGCAAAAAAAGTGTTTCTCTCGGCCGGACGAGCATTTTAGGCCAAACATGCCAAACGTCCAGCAATAGCTCCCAAACCAAAGGAGCCAGCACTGAAACACATAGCTGGCCTGATCCTCCCCAGGGAGCAAACAAGCAGCAACATTCATTCTAGGGCTGTGGGCTTTTACTTTCCTGGGAACCTTCATCATAGCAAAAATAGTGTTTCTCTCGGCCGGACGAGCATTTTAGGCCAAACATGCCAAACGTCCAGCAATAGCTCCCAAACCAAATGAGCCAGCACTGAAACACATAGCTGGCCTGAAACCTCCCCAGGGAGCCCACAAGCAGCAACATTCATTCTAGGGCTGTGGGCTTTCACTTGCCTGGGAACCTTCATCATAGCAAAAAAAGTGATTCTCTCGGCCGGACGAGCATTTTAGGCCAAACAAGCCAATCGTCCAGCAATAGCTCCCAAACAGAGGAGCCAGCACTGAAACACATAGCTGGCCTGAAACCTCCCCAGGGAGCACACAAGCAGCAACATTCATTCTAGGGCTGTGGGCTTTCACTTGTCCGGGAACCTTCATTATAGCAAAAAAATTGTTTCTCTCGGCCGGACGAGCATTTTAGGCCCAGCATGCCAAACGTCTAGCAAGAGCTCCCAAACCAAAGGAGCCAGCACTGAAACACATAGCTGGCCTGAAACCTCCCCAGGGAGCACACAAGCAGCAACATTCATTCTAGGGCTGTTGGCTTTCACTTGCCTTGGAACCTTCATCATAGCAAAAAAAGTTTTTCTCTCGGCCGGACGAGCATTTTAGGCCAAACATGCCAAACGTCCAGCAATAGATCCCAAACCAAAGGAGCCAGCACTGAAACACATAGCTGGCCTGAAACCTCCCCAGGGAGCACACAAGCAGCAACATTCATTCTAGGGCTGTGGGCTTTTACTTGCCTGGGAACCTTCATCAGAGCAAAAAAATTGTTTCTCTCGGCCGGACGAGCATTTTAGGCGAAACGTGCAAAACGTCCAGCAATAGCTCCCAAACCAAAGGAGCCAGCACTGAAACACATAGCTGGCCTGAAACCTCCCCAGAGAGCACACAAGCAGCAAAATTCATTCTAGGGCTGTGGGCTTTCACTTGCCTGGGAACCTTCATCATAGCAATAAAAGTGATTCTCTCGGCCGGACGAGCATTTTAGGCCAAACATGCCAAACGTCCAGCAATAGCTCCCAAACCAAAGGAGCCAGCACTGAAACACAAAACTTGCCTGAAACCTCCCCAGGGAGCACACAAGCAGCAACATTCATTCTAGGGCTGTGGGCTTTCACTTGCCTGGGAACCTTCATCATAGCAAAAAAAGTGTTTCTCTCGGCCGGACGAGCATTTTAGGCCAAACATGCTAAAAGTCCACCAATAGCTCCCAAACCAAAGGAGCAAGCACTGAAACAAAAAACTTGCCTGAAACCTCCCCAGGGAGCACACAAGCAGCAACATTCATTCTAGGGCTGTGGGCTTTCACTTGCCTGGGAACCTTCATCATAGCAAAAAAAGTGTTTCTCTCGGCCGGACGAGCATTTTAGGCCAAACATGCCAAACGTCCAGCAATAGCTCCCAAACCAAAGGAGCCAGCACTGAATAGCATAGCTGGCCTGATCCTCCCCAGGGAGCAAAAAAGCAGCAACATTCATTCTAGGGCTGTGGGCTTTTACTTTCCTGGGAACCTTCATCATAGCAAAAATAGTGTTTCTCTGGGCCGGACGAGCGTTTTAGGCCAAACATGCCAAACGTCCAGCAATAGCTCCCAAACCAAAGGAGCCAGCACTGAAACACATAGCTGGCCTGAAACCTCCCCAGGGAGCACACAAGCAGCAGCATTCATTCTAGGGCTGTGGGCTTTCACTTGCCTGGGAACCTTCATCATAACAAAAAAAGTGTTTCTCTCGGCTGGACGAGCATTTTAGGCCAAACATGCGAAACGTCCAGCAATAGCTCCCAAACCAAAGGAGCCAGCACTGAAACACAAAACTTGCCTGAAACCTCCCCAGGGAGCACACAAGCAGCAACATTCATTCTAGGGCTGTGGGCTTTCACTTGCCTGGGAACCTTCATCATAGCAAAAAAAGTGTTTCTCTCGGCCGGACGAGCATTTTAGGCCAAACATGCTAAAAGTCCACCAATAGCTCCCAAACCAAAGGAGCAAGCACTGAAACAAAAAACTTGCCTGAAACCTCCCCAGGGAGCACACAAGCAGCAACATTCATTCTAGGGCTGTGGGCTTTCACTTGCCTGGGAACCTTCATCATAGCAAAAAAAGTGTTTCTCTCGGCCGGACGAGCATTTTAGGCCAAACATGCCAAACGTCCAGCAATAGCTCCCAAACCAAAGGAGCCAGCACTGAATAGCATAGCTGGCCTGATCCTCCCCAGGGAGCAAAAAAGCAGCAACATTCATTCTAGGGCTGTGGGCTTTTACTTTCCTGGGAACCTTCATCATAGCAAAAATAGTGTTTCTCTGGGCCGGACGAGCGTTTTAGGCCAAACATGCCAAACGTCCAGCAATAGCTCCCAAACCAAAGGAGCCAGCACTGAAACACATAGCTGGCCTGAAACCTCCCCAGGGAGCACACAAGCAGCAGCATTCATTCTAGGGCTGTGGGCTTTCACTTGCCTGGGAACCTTCATCATAACAAAAAAAGTGTTTCTCTCGGCTGGACGAGCATTTTAGGCCAAACATGCGAAACGTCCAGCAATAGCTCCCAAACCAAAGGAGCCAGCACTGAAACACAAAACTTGCCTGAAACCTCCCCAGGGAGCACACAAGCAGCAACATTCATTCTAGGGCTGTGGGCTTTCACTTGCCCGGGAACCTTCATCATAACAATAAAAGTGTTTCTCTCGGCCGGACGAGCATTTTAGGGCAAACATGCCAAACGTCCAGCAATAGCTCCCAAACCAAAGGAGCCAGCACTGAAACACAAAACTTGCCTGAAACCTCCCCAGGGAGCACACAAGCAGCAACATTCATTCTAGGGCTGTTGGCTTTTACTTGCCTGGGAACCTTCATCAGAGCAAAAAAAGTGTTTCTCTGGGCCGGACGAGCATTTTAGGGCAAACATGCCAAACGTCCAGCAATAGCTCCCAAACCAAAGGAGCCAGCACTGAAACACATAGCTGGCCTGAAACCTTCACCAGGGAGCACACAAGCAGCAACATTCATTCTAGGGCTGTGGGCTTTCACTTGCCCGGGAACCTTCATCAGAGCAAAAAAAGTGTTTCTCTCGGCCGGACGAGCATTTTAGGCCAAACATACCAAACGTCCAGCAATAGCTCCCAAACCAAAGGAGCCAGCACTGAAACACATAGCTGGCCTGAAACCTCCCCAGGGAGCACACAAGCAGCAACATTCATTCTAGGGCTGTTGGCTTTTACTTTCGTGGGAACCTTCATCATAGCAAAAAAAGTGTTTCTCTGGGCCGGACGAGCGTTTTAGGCCAAACATGCCAAACGTCCAGCAATAGCTCCCAAACCAAAGGAGCCAGCACTGAAACACATAGCTGGCCTGAAACCTCCCCAGGGAGCACACAAGCAGCAACATTCATTCTAGGGCTGTGGGCTTTCACTTGCCTGGGAACCTTCATCATAGCAAAAAAAGTGATTCTCTCGGCCGGACGAGCATTTTAGGCCAAACATGCCAAACGTCCAGCAATAGCTCCCAAACCAAAGGAGCCAGCACTGAAACACATAACTTGCCTGAAACCTCCCCAGGGAGCACACAAGCAGCAACATTCATTCTAGGGCTGTGGGCTTTCACTTGCCTGGGAACCTTCATCATAGCAAAAAAAGTTTTTCTCTCGGCCGGACGAGCATTTTAGGCCAAACATGCTAAAAGTCCACCAATAGCTCCCAAACCAAAGGAGCCAGCACTGAAACACAAAACTTGCCTGAAACCTCCCCAGGGAGCACACAAGCAGCAACATTCATTCTAGGGCTGTGGGCTTTCACTTGCCTGGGAACCTTCATCATAACAAAAACAGTGCTTCTCTCGGCCAGACGAGCATTTTAGACCAAACATGCCAAACGTAAAGGAATAGCTCCCAAACCAAAGGAGCCAGCACTGAAACACATAGCTGGCCTGAAACCTCCCCAGGGAGCACACAAGCAGCAACATTCATTCTAGGGCTGTTGGCTTTTACTTTCGTGGGAACCTTCATCATAGCAAAAAAAGTGTTTCTCTGGGCCGGACGAGCGTTTTAGGCCAAACATGCCAAACGTCTAGCAATAGCTCCCAAACCAAAGGAGCCAGCACTGAAACACATAGCTGGCCTGAAACCTCCCCAGGGAGCACACAAGCAGCAACATTCATTCTAGGGCTGTGGGCTTTCACTTGCCTGGAAACCTTCATCATAACAAAAAAAGTGTTTCTCTCGGCTGGACGAGCATTTTAGGCCAAACATGCGAAACGTCCAGCAATAGCTCCCAAACCAAAGGAGCCAGCACTGAAACACAAAACTTGCCTGAAACCTCCCCAGGGAGCACACAAGCAGCAACATTCATTCTAGGGCTGTGGGCTTTCACTTGCCCGGGAACCTTCATCATAACAATAAAAGTGTTTCTCTCGGCCGGACGAGCATTTTAGGGCAAACATGCCAAACGTCCAGCAATAGCTCCCAAACCAAAGGAGCCAGCACTGAAACACAAAACTTGCCTGAAACCTCCCCAGGGAGCACACAAGCAGCAACATTCATTCTAGGGCTGTGGGCTTTTACTTGCCTGGGAACCTTCATCAGAGCAAAAAAAGTGTTTCTCTCGGCCGGACGAGCATTTTAGGCGAAACGTGCAAAACGTCCAGCAATAGCTCCCAAACCAAAGGAGCCAGCACTGAAACACATAGCTGGCCTGAAACCTTCACCAGGGAGCACACAAGCAGCAACATTCATTCTAGGGCTGTGGGCTTTCACTTGCCTGGGAACCTTCATCAGAGCAAAAAAAGTGTTTCTCTCGGCCGGACGAGCATTTTAGGCGAAACGTGCAAAACGTCCAGCAATAGCTCCCAAACCAAAGGAGCCAGCACTGAAACACATAGCTGGCCTGAAACCTCCCCAGGGAGCACACAAGCAGCAACATTCATTCTAGGGCTGTTGGCTTTTACTTTCGTGGGAACCTTCATCATAGCAAAAAAAGTGTTTCTCTGGGCCGGACGAGCGTTTTAGGCCAAACATGCCAAACGTCCAGCAATAGCTCCCAAACCAAAGGAGCCAGCACTGAAACACATAGCTGGCCTGAAACCTCCCCAGGGAGCACACAAGCAGCAACATTCATTCTAGGGCTGTGGGCTTTCACTTGCCTGGGAACCTTCATCATAACAAAAAAAGTGTTTCTCTCGGCTGGACGAGCATTTTAGGCCAAACATGCGAAACGTCCAGCAATAGCTCCCAAACCAAAGGAGCCAGCACTGAAACACAAAACTTGCCTGAAACCTCCCCAGGGAGCACACAAGCAGCAACATTCATTCTAGGGCTGTGGGCTTTCACTTGCCCGGGAACCTTCATCATAACAATAAAAGTGTTTCTCTCGGCCGGACGAGCATTTTAGGGCAAACATGCCAAACGTCCAGCAATAGCTCCCAAACCAAAGGAGCCAGCACTGAAACACAAAACTTGCCTGAAACCTCCCCAGGGAGCACACAAGCAGCAACATTCATTCTAGGGCTGTGGGCTTTCACTTGCCTGGGAACCTTCATCATAGCAAAAAAAGTGTTTCTCTCGGCCAGAGGAGCATTTTAGGCCAAACATGCTAAAAGTCCACCAATAGCTCCCAAACCAAAGGAGCAAGCACTGAAACACAAAACTTGCCTGAAACCTCCCCAGGGAGCACACAAGCAGCAACATTCATTCTAGGGCTGTGGGCTTTCACTTGCCTGGGAACCTTCATCATAACAAAAACAGTGCTTCTCTCGGCCAGACGAGCATTTTAGACCAAACATGCCAAACGAAAAGGAATAGCTCCCAAACCAAAGGAGCCAGCACTGAAACACATAGCTGGCCTGAAACCTCCCCAGGGAGCACACAAGCAGCAACGTTCATTCTAGGGCTGTTGGCTTTTACTTTCGTGGGAACCTTCATCATAGCAAAAAAAGTGTTTCTCTGGGCCGGACGAGCGTTTTAGGCCAAACATGCCAAACGTCCAGCAATAGCTCCCAAACCAAAGGAGCCAGCACTGAAACACATAGCTGGCCTGAAAACACCTCAGGGAGCACACAAGCAGCAACATTCATTCTAGGGCTGTGGGCTTTCACTTGCCTGGGAACCTTCATCATAACAAAAAAAGTGTTTCTCTCGGCTGGACGAGCATTTTAGGCCAAACATGCGAAACGTCCAGCAATAGCTCCCAAACCAAAGGAGCCAGCACTGAAACACAAAACTTGCCTGAAACCTCCCCAGGGAGCACACAAGCAGCAACATTCATTCTAGGGCTGTGGGCTTTTACTTGCCTGGGAACCTTCATCAGAGCAAAAAAAGTGTTTCTCTCGGCCGGACGAGCATTTTAGGCGAAACGTGCAAAACGTCCAGCAATAACTCCCAAACCAAAGGAGCCAGCACTGAAACACATAGCTGGCCTGAAACCTCCCCAGAGAGCACACAAGCAGCAACATTCATTCTAGGGCTGTGGGCTTTCACTTGCCTGGGAACCTTCATCATAGCAATAAAAGTGTTTCTCTCGGATGGACGAGCATTTTAGGCCAAACGTGACAAACGTCCAGCAATAGCTCCCAAACCAAAGGAGCCAGCACTGAAACACATAGCTGGCCTGAAACCTTCACCAGGGAGCACACAAGCAGCAACATTCATTCTAGGGCTGTGGGCTTTCACTTGCCTGGGAACCTTCATCAGAGCAAAAAAAGTGTTTCTCTCGGCCGGACGAGCATTTTAGGCCAAACATGCCAAACGTCCAGCAATAGCTCCCAAACCAAAGGAGCGAACACTGAAACACATAGCTGGCCTGAAACCTCCCCAGGGAGCACACAAGCAGCAACGTTCATTATAGGGCTGTTGGCTTTTACTTGCCTGGGAACCTTCATCATAGCAAAAAAAGTGATTCTCTCGGCCGGACGAGCATTTTAGGCCAAACATGCCAAACGTCCAGCAATAGCTCCCAAACCAAAGGAGCCAGCACTGAAACACAAAACTTGCCTGAAACCTCCCCAGGGAGCACACAAGCAGCAACATTCATTCTAGGGCTGTGGGCTTTCACTTGCCTGGGAACCTTCATCAAAACAAAAAAAGTGTTTCTCTCGGCCGGACGAGCATTTTAGGCCAAACATGCTAAAAGTCCACCAATAGCTCCCAAACCAAAGGAGCCAGCACTGAAACACAAAACTTGCCTGAAACCTCCCCAGGGAGCACACAAGCAGCAACATTCATTCTAGGGCTGTGGGCTTTTACTTGCCTGGGAACCTTCATCAGAGCAAAATAAGTGTTTCTCTCGGCCGGACGAGCATTTTAGGCGAAACGTTCAAAACGTCCAGCAATAGCTCCCAAACCAAAGGAGCCAGCACTGAAACACATAGCTGGCCTGAAACCTCCCCAGAGAGCACACAAGCAGCAACATTC
Organism: Porphyrio hochstetteri; assembly: GCA_020800305.1. Taxonomy (NCBI): domain Eukaryota; kingdom Metazoa; phylum Chordata; class Aves; order Gruiformes; family Rallidae; genus Porphyrio; species Porphyrio hochstetteri. The sequence continues at coordinate 23,390,668 of CM036917.1, forward strand.
ATTCTAGGGCTGTGGGCTTTCACTTGCCTGGGAACCTTCATCATAGCAATAAAAGTGTTTCTCTCGGATGGACGAGCATTTTAGGCCAAACGTGACAAACGTCCAGCAATAGCTCCCAAACCAAAGGAGCCAGCACTGAAACACATAGCTGGCCTGAAACCTTCACCAGGGAGCACACAAGCAGCAACATTCATTCTAGGGCTGTGGGCTTTCACTTGCCTGGGAACCTTCATCAGAGCAAAAAAAGTGTTTCTCTCGGCCGGACGAGCATTTTAGGCCAAACATGCCAAACGTCCAGCAATAGCTCCCAAACCAAAGGAGCCAGCACTGAAACACAAAACTTGCCTGAAACCTCCCCAGGGAGCACACAAGCAGCAACATTCATTCTAGGGCTGTGGGCTTTCACTTGCCTGGGAACCTTCATCATAGGTAAAAAAGTGATTCTCTCTTCCGGACGAGCATTTTAGGCCAAACATGCCAAACGTCCAGCAATAGCTCCCAAACCAAAGGAGCCAGCACTGAAACACATAGCTGGCCTGAAAGCTCCCCAGAGAGCACACAAGCAGCAACATTCATTCTAGGGCTGTGGGCTTTCACTTGCCTGGGAACCTTCATCATAGCAATAAAAGTGTTTCTCTCGGATGGACGAGCATTTTAGGCCAAACGTGACAAACGTCCAGCAATAGCTCCCAAACCAAAGGAGCCAGCACTGAAACACATAGCTGGCCTGAAACCTTCACCAGGGAGCACACAAGCAGCAACATTCATTCTAGGGCTGTGGGCTTTCACTTGCCTGGGAACCTTCATCATAAGTAATAAAGTGATTCTCTCTTCCAGACGAGCATTTTAGGCCAAACATGCCAAACGTCCAGCAATAGCTCCCAAACCAAAGGAGCCAGCACTGAAACACAAAACTTGCCTGAAACCTCCCCAGGGAGCACACAAGCAGCAACATTCATTCTAGGGCTGTGGGCTTTCACTTGCCTGGGAACCTTCATCATAGGTAAAAAAGTGTTTCTCTCGGCCGGACGAGCATTTTAGGCCAAACATGCCAAACGTCCAGCAGTAGCTCCCAAACAGAAGGAGCCAGCACTGAAACGCATAGCTGGCCTGAAACCTCCCCAGGGAGCACACAAGCAGCAACATTCATTCTAGGGCTGTGGGCTTTCACTTGCCTGGGAACCTTCATCATAGCAAAAAAAGTGTTTCTCTCGGCCAGACGAGCATTTTAGGCTAAACATGCCAAACGTCCAGCAATAGCTCCCAAACCAAAGGAGCCAGCACTGAAACACATAGCTGGCCTGAAACCTCCCCAGGGAGCGCATAAGCAGCAACATTCATTCTAGGGCTGTGGGCTTTCACTTGCCTGGGAACCTTCATCATAGCAATAAAAGTGTTTCTCTCGGATGGACGAGCATTTTAGGCCAAACGTGACAAACGTCCAGCAATAGCTCCCAAACCAAAGGAGCCAGCACTGAAACACATAGCTGGCCTGAAACCTTCACCAGGGAGCACACAAGCAGCAACATTCATTCTAGGGCTGTGGGCTTTCACTTGCCTGGGAACCTTCATCAGAGCAAAAAAAGTGTTTCTCTCGGCCGGACGAGCATTTTAGGGCAAAGATGCCAAACGTCCAGCAATAGCTCCCAAACAAAAGGATCCAGCACTGAAACACATAGCTGGCCTAAACCTCCCCAGGGAGCACACAAGCAGCAACATTCATTCTAGGGCTGTGGGCTTTCACTTGCCTGGGAACCTTCATCAGAGCAAAATATTGTTTCTCTCGGCCGGACGAGAATTTTAGGCCAAACATGCCAAACGTCCAGCAATAGCTCCCAAACCAAAGGAGCCAGCACTGAAACACATAGCTGGCCTGAACCTCCCCAGGGAGCACACAAGCAGCAACATTCATTCTAGGGCTGTGGGCTTTCACTTGCCTGGGAACCTTCATCATAGCAAAATATTGTTTCTCTCGGCCAGCCGAGCATTTTAGGCCAAACATGCCAAACGTCCAGCAATAGCTCCCAAACCAAAGGAGCCAGCACTGAAACACATAGCTGGCCTGAAACCTCCCCAGGGAGCACACAAGCAGCAACATTCATTCTAGGGCTGTGGGCTTTCACTTGCCTGGGAACCTTCATCATAGCAATAAAAGTGTTTCTCTCGGATGGACGAGCATTTTAGGCCAAACATGCCAAACGTCCAGCAATAGCTCCCAAACCAAAGGAGCCAGCACTGAAACACATAGCTGGCCTGAAACCTCCCCAGGGAGCACACAAGCAGCAACGTTCATTCTAGGGCTGTGGGCTTTTACTTGCCTGGGAACCTTCATCATAGCAAAAAAAGTGTTTCTCTCGGCCGGACGAGCATTTTAGGCCAAACATGCCAAACGTCCAGCAATAGCTCCCAAACCAAAGGAGCCAGCACTGAAACACATAGCTGGCCTGAAACCTCCCCAGGGAGCACACAAGCAGCAACATTCATTCTAGGGCTGTGGGCTTTCACTTGCCTGGGAACCTTCATCATAACAAAAAAAGTGTTTCTCGGCTGGACGAGCATTTTAGGCCAAACATGCGAAACGTCCAGCAATAGCTCCCAAACCAAAGGAGCCAGCACTGAAACACAAAACTTGCCTGAAACCTCCCCAGGGAGCACACAAGCAGCAACATTCATTCTAGGGCTGTGGGCTCTCACTTGCCCGGGAACCTTCATCATAACAATAAAAGTGTTTCTCTCGGCCGGACGAGCATTTTTGGGCAAACATGCCAAACGTCCAGCAATAGCTCCCAAACCAAAGGAGCCAGCACTGAAACACAAAACTTGCCTGAAACCTCCCCAGGGAGCACACAAGCAGCAACATTCATTCTAGGGCTGTGGGCTTTTACTTGCCTGGGAACCTTCATCAGAGCAAAAAAAGTGTTTCTCTCGGCCGGACGAGCATTTTAGGCGAAACGTGCAAAACGTCCAGCAATAGCTCCCAAACCAAAGGAGCCAGCACTGAAACACATAGCTGGCCTGAAACCTCCCCAGGGAGCACACAAGCAGCAACGTTCATTATAGGGCTGTTGGCTTTCACTTGCCTGGGAACCTTCATCATAGCAAAAAAAGTGATTCTCTCGGCCGGACGAGCATTTTAGGCCAAACATGCCAAACGTCCAGCAATAGCTCCCAAACCAAAGGAGCCAGCACTGAAACACAAAACTTGCCTGAAACCTTCCCAGGGAGCACACAAGCAGCAACATTCATTCTAGGGCTGTGGGCTTTCACTTGCCTGGGAACCTTCATCATAGCAAAAAAAGTGTTTCTCTCAGCCAGACGAGCATTTTAGGCTAAACATGCCAAACGTCCAGCAAGAGCTCCCAAACCAAAGGAGCCAGCACTGAAACACATAGCTGGCCTGATCCTCCCCAGGGAGCAAACAAGCAGCAACATTCATTCTAGGGCTGTGGGCTTTTACTTTCCTGGGAACCTTCATCATAGCAAAAAAAGTGTTTCTCTCGGCCGGACGAGCGTTTTAGGCCAAACATGCCAAACGTCCAGCAATAGCTCCCAAACCAAAGGAGCCAGCACTGAAACACATAGCTGGCCTGAAACCTCCCCAGGGAGCACACAAGCAGCAACATTCATTCTAGGGCTGTGGGCTTTCACTTGCCTGGGAACCTTCATCAGAGCAAAAAAAGTGTTTCTCTCGGCCGGACGAGCATTTTAGGCCAAACATGCCAAACGTCCAGCAATAGCTCCCAAACAAAGGAGCCAGCACTGAAACACATAGCTGGCCTGAAACCTCCCCAGGGAGCACACAAGCAGCAACATTCATTCTAGGGCTGTAGGCTTTCACTTGCCTGGGAACCTTCATCATAGCAATAAAAGTGTTTCTCTCGGATGGACGAGCATTTTAGGCCAAACGTGACAAACGTCCAGCAATAGCTCCCAAACCAAAGGAGCCAGCACTGAAACACATAGCTGGCCTGAAACCTTCACCAGGGAGCACACAAGCAGCAACATTCATTCTAGGGCTGTGGGCTTTCACTTGCCTGGGAACCTTCATCATAGGTAAAAAAGTGATTCTCTCTTCCGGACGAGCATTTTAGGCCAAACATGCCAAACGTCCAGCAATAGCTCCCAAACCAAAGGAGCCAGCACTGAAACACATAGCTGGCCTGAAACCTCCCCAGAGAGCACACAAGCAGCAACATTCATTCTAGGGCTGTGGGCTTTCACTTGCCTGGGAACCTTCATCATAGCAATAAAAGTGTTTCTCTCGGATGGACGAGCATTTTAGGCCAAACGTGACAAACGTCCAGCAATAGCTCCCAAACCAAAGGAGCCAGCACTGAAACACATAGCTGGCCTGAAACCTTCACCAGGGAGCACACAAGCAGCAACATTCATTCTAGGGCTGTGGGCTTTCACTTGCCTGGGAACCTTCATCATAAGTAAAAAAGTGATTCTCTCTTCCAGACGAGCATTTTAGGCCAAACATGCCAAACGTCCAGCAATAGCTCCCAAACCAAAGGAGCCAGCACTGAAACACAAAACTTGCCTGAAACCTCCCCAGGGAGCACACAAGCAGCAACATTCATTCTAGGGCTGTGGGCTTTCACTTGCCTGGGAACCTTCATCATAGGTAAAAAAGTGCTTCTCTCGGCCGGACGAGCATTTTAGGCCAAACATGCGAAACGTCCAGCAGTAGCTCCCAAACAAAAGGAGCCAGCACTGAAACGCATAGCTGGCCTGAAACCTCCCCAGGGAGCACACAAGCAGCAACATTCATTCTAGGGCTGTGGGCTTTCACTTGCCTGGGAACCTTCATCATAGCAAAAAAAGTGTTTCTCTCGGCCAGACGAGCATTTTAGGCTAAACATGCCAAACGTCCAGCAATAGCTCCCAAACCAAAGGAGCCAGCACTGAAACACATAGCTGGCCTGATCCTCCCCAGGGAGCAAACAAGCAGCAACATTCATTCTAGGGCTGTGGGCTTTTACTTTCCTGGGAACCTTCATCATAGCAAAAATAGTGTTTCTCTCGGCCGGACGAGCATTTTAGGCCAAACATGCCAAACGTCCAGCAATAGCTCCCAAACCAAAGGAGCCAGCACTGAAACACATAGCTGGCCTGAAACCTCCCCAGGGAGCACATAAGCAGCAACATTCATTCTAGGGCTGTGGGCTTTCACTTGCCTGGGAACCTTCATCATAGCAATAAAAGTGTTTCTCTCGGATGGACGAGCATTTTAGGCCAAACGTGACAAACGTCCAGCAATAGCTCCCAAACCAAAGGAGCCAGCACTGAAACACATAGCTGGCCTGAAACCTTCACCAGGGAGCACACAAGCAGCAACATTCATTCTAGGGCTGTGGGCTTTCACTTGCCTGGGAACCTTCATCAGAGCAAAAAAAGTGTTTCTCTCGGCCGGACGAGCATTTTAGGGCAAACATGCCAAACGTCCAGCAATAGCTCCCAAACAAAAGGATCCAGCACTGAAACACATAGCTGGCCTAAACCTCCCCAGGGAGCACACAAGCAGCAACATTCATTCTAGGGCTGTGGGCTTTCACTTGCCTGGGAACCTTCATCAGAGCAAAAAAAGTGTTTCTCTCGGCCGGACGAGCATTTTAGGCCAAACATGCCAAACGTCCAGCAATAGCTCCCAAACCAAAGGAGCCAGCACTGAAACACAAAACTTGCCTGAAACCTCCCCAGGGAGCACACAAGCAGCAACATTCATTCTAGGGCTGTGGGCTCTCACTTGCCCGGGAACCTTCATCATAACAATAAAAGTGTTTCTCTCGGCCGGACTAGCATTTTTGGGCAAACATGCCAAACGTCCAGCAATAGCTCCCAAACCAAAGGAGCCAGCACTGAAACACATAGCTGGCCTGAAACCTCCCCAGGGAGCACACAAGCAGCAACATTCATTCTAGGGCTGTGGGCTTTCACTTGCCTGGGAACCTTCATCATAAGTAATAAAGTGATTCTCTCTTCCAGACGAGCATTTTAGGCCAAACATGCCAAACGTCCAGCAATAGCTCCCAAACCAAAGGAGCCAGCACTGAAACACAAAACTTGCCTGAAACCTCCCCAGGGAGCACACAAGCAGCAACATTCATTCTAGGGCTGTGGGCTTTCACTTGCCTGGGAACCTTCATCATAGGTAAAAAAGTGCTTCTCTCGGCCGGACGAGCATTTTAGGCCAAACATGCGAAACGTCCAGCAGTAGCTCCCAAACAAAAGGAGCCAGCACTGAAACGCATAGCTGGCCTGAAACCTCCCCAGGGAGCACACAAGCAGCAACATTCATTCTAGGGCTGTGGGCTTTCACTTGCCTGGGAACCTTCATCATAGCAAAAAAAGTGTTTCTCTCGGCCAGACGAGCATTTTAGGCTAAACATGCCAAACGTCCAGCAATAGCTCCCAAACCAAAGGAGCCAGCACTGAAACACATAGCTGGCCTGATCCTCCCCAGGGAGCAAACAAGCAGCAACATTCATTCTAGGGCTGTGGGCTTTTACTTTCCTGGGAACCTTCATCATAGCAAAAATAGTGTTTCTCTCGGCCGGACGAGCATTTTAGGCCAAACATGCCAAACGTCCAGCAATAGCTCCCAAACCAAAGGAGCCAGCACTGAAACACATAGCTGGCCTGAAACCTCCCCAGGGAGCACATAAGCAGCAACATTCATTCTAGGGCTGTGGGCTTTCACTTGCCTGGGAACCTTCATCATAGCAATAAAAGTGTTTCTCTCGGATGGACGAGCATTTTAGGCCAAACGTGACAAACGTCCAGCAATAGCTCCCAAACCAAAGGAGCCAGCACTGAAACACATAGCTGGCCTGAAACCTTCACCAGGGAGCACACAAGCAGCAACATTCATTCTAGGGCTGTGGGCTTTCACTTGCCTGGGAACCTTCATCAGAGCAAAAAAAGTGTTTCTCTCGGCCGGACGAGCATTTTAGGGCAAACATGCCAAACGTCCAGCAATAGCTCCCAAACAAAAGGATCCAGCACTGAAACACATAGCTGGCCTAAACCTCCCCAGGGAGCACACAAGCAGCAACATTCATTCTAGGGCTGTGGGCTTTCACTTGCCTGGGAACCTTCATCAGAGCAAAAAAAGTGTTTCTCTCGGCCGGACGAGCATTTTAGGGCAAACATGCCAAACGTCCAGCAATAGCTCCCAAACCAAAGGAGCCAGCACTGAAACACATAGCTGGCCTGAAACCTCCCCAGGGAGCACACAAGCAGCAACATTCATTCTAGGGCTGTGGGCTTTCACTTGCCTGGGAACGTTCATCATAGCAAAATATTGTTTCTCTCGGCCGGACGAGAATTTTAGGCCAAACATGCCAAACGTCCAGCAATAGCTCCCAAACCAAAGGAGCCAGCACTGAAACACATAGCTGGCCTGAACCTCCCCAGGGAGCACACAAGCAGCAACATTCATTCTAGGGCTGTGGGCTTTCACTTGCCTGGGAACCTTCATCATAGCAAAATATTTTTTCTCTCGACCAGCCGAGCATTTTAGGCCAAACATGCCAAACGTCCAGCAATAGCTCCCAAACCAAAGGAGCCAGCACTGAAACACATAGCTGGCCTGAAACCTCCCCAGGGAGCACACAAGCAGCAACATTCATTCTAGGGCTGTGGGCTTTCACTTGCCTGGGAACCTTCATCATAGCAATAAAAGTGTTTCTCTCGGCCGGACGAGCATTTCAGGCCAAACATGCCAAACGTCCAGCAATAGCTCCCAAACCAAAGGAGCCAGCACTGAAACACATAGCTGGCCTGAAACCTCCCCAGGGAGCACACAAGCAGCAACATTCATTCTAGGGCTGTGGGCTTTCACTTGCCTGGGAACCTTCATCAGAGCAAAAAAAGTGTTTCTCTCGGCCGGACGAGCATTTTAGGCCAAACATGCCAAACGTCCAGCAATAGCTCCCAAACCAAAGGAGCCAGCACTGAAACACAAAACTTGCCTGAAACCTCCCCAGGGAGCACACAAGCAGCAACATTCATTCTAGGGCTGTGGGCTCTCACTTGCCCGGGAACCTTCATCATAACAATAAAAGTGTTTCTCTCGGCCGGACTAGCATTTTTGGGCAAACATGCCAAACGTCCAGCAATAGCTCCCAAACCAAAGGAGCCAGCACTGAAACACATAGCTGGCCTGAAACCTCCCCAGGGAGCACACAAGCAGCAACATTCATTCTAGGGCTGTGGGCTTTCACTTGCCTGGGAACCTTCATCATAACAAAAAAAGTGTTTCTCGGCTGGACGAGCATTTTAGGCCAAACATGCGAAACGTCCAGCAATAGCTCCCAAACCAAAGGAGCCAGCACTGAAACACATAGCTGGCCTGAAACCTCCCCAGGGAGCACACAAGCAGCAACATTCATTCTAGGGCTGTGGGCTTTTACTTGCCTGGGAACCTTCATCATAGCAAAAAAAGTGTTTCTCTCGGCCGGACGAGCATTTTAGGCCAAACATGCCAAACGTCCAGCAATAGCTCCCAAACCAAAGGAGCCAGCACTGAAACACATAGCTGGCCTGAAACCTCCCCAGGGAGCACACAAGCAGCAACATTCATTCTAGGGCTGTGGGCTTTCACTTGCCTGGGAACCTTCATCATAACAAAAAAAGTGTTTCTCGGCTGGACGAGCATTTTAGGCCAAACATGCGAAACGTCCAGCAATAGCTCCCAAACCAAAGGAGCCAGCACTGAAACACAAAACTTGCCTGAAACCTCCCCAGGGAGCACACAAGCAGCAACATTCATTCTAGGGCTGTGGGCTCTCACTTGCCCGGGAACCTTCATCATAACAATAAAAGTGTTTCTCTCGGCCGGACTAGCATTTTTGGGCAAACATGCCAAACGTCCAGCAATAGCTCCCAAACCAAAGGAGCCAGCACTGAAACACAAAACTTGCCTGAAACCTCCCCAGGGAGCACACAAGCAGCAACATTCATTCTAGGGCTGTGGGCTTTTACTTGCCTGGGAACCTTCATCAGAGCAAAAAAAGTGTTTCTCTCGGCCGGACGAGCATTTTAGGCGAAACGTGCAAAACGTCCAGTAATAGCTCCCAAACCAAAGGAGCCAGCACTGAAACACATAGCTGGCCTGAAACCTCCCCAGAGAGCACACAAGCAGCAACATTCATTCTAGGGCTGTGGGCTTTCACTTGCCTGGGAACCTTCATCATAGCAATAAAAGTGTTTCTCTCGGATGGACGAGCATTTTAGGCCAAACGTGACAAACGTCCAGCAATAGCTCCCAAACCAAAGGAGCCAGCACTGAAACACATAGCTGGCCTGAAACCTTCCCCAGGGAGCACACAAGCAGCAACATTCATTCTAGGGCTGTGGGCTTTCACTTGCCTGGGAACCTTCATCAGAGCAAAAAAAGTGTTTCTCTCGGCCGGACGAGCATTTTAGGCCAAACATGCGAAACGTCCAGCAATAGCTCCCAAACCAAAGGAGCCAGCACTGAAACACAAAACTTGCCTGAAACCTCCCCAGGGAGCACACAAGCAGCAACATTCATTCTAGGGCTGTGGGCTCTCACTTGCCCGGGAACCTTCATCATAACAATAAAAGTGTTTCTCTCGGCCGGACTAGCATTTTTGGGCAAACATGCCAAACGTCCAGCAATAGCCCCCAAACCAAAGGAGCCAGCACTGAAACACAAAACTTGCCTGAAACCTCCCCAGGGAGCACACAAGCAGCAACATTCATTCTAGGGCTGTGGGCTTTTACTTGCCTGGGAACCTTCATCAGAGCAAAAAAAGTGTTTCTCTCGGCCGGACGAGCATTTTAGGCGAAACGTGCAAAACGTCCAGCAATAGCTCCCAAACCAAAGGAGCCAGCACTGAAACACATAGCTGGCCTGAAACCTCCCCAGAGAGCACACAAGCAGCAACATTCATTCTAGGGCTGTGGGCTTTCACTTGCCTGGGAACCTTCATCATAGCAATAAAAGTGTTTCTCTCGGATGGACGAGCATTTTAGGCCAAACGTGACAAACGTCCAGCAATAGCTCCCAAACCAAAGGAGCCAGCACTGAAACACATAGCTGGCCTGAAACCTTCCCCAGGGAGCACACAAGCAGCAACATTCATTCTAGGGCTGTGGGCTTTCACTTGCCTGGGAACCTTCATCAGAGCAAAAAAAGTGTTTCTCTCGGCCGGACGAGCATTTTAGGCCAAACATGCCAAACGTCCAGCAATAGCTCCCAAACCAAAGGAGCCAACACTGAAACACATAGCTGGCCTGAAACCTCCCCAGGGAGCACACAAGCAGCAACGTTCATTATAGGGCTGTTGGCTTTTACTTGCCTGGGAACCTTCATCATAGCAAAAAAAGTGATTCTCTCGGCCGGACGAGCATTTTAGGCCAAACATGCCAATCGTCCAGCAATAGCTCCCAAACCAAAGGAGCCAGCATTGAAACACAAAACTTGCCTGAAACCTCCCCAGGGAGCACACAAGCAGCAACATTCATTCTAGGGCTGTGGGCTTTCACTTGCCTGGGAACCTTCATCATAGCAAAAAAAGTGTTTCTCTCAGCCAGACGAGCATTTTAGGCTAAACATGCCAAACGTCCAGCAAGAGCTCCCAAACCAAAGGAGCCAGCACTGAAACACATAGCTGGCCTGATCCTCCCGAGGGAGCAAACAAGCAGCAACATTCATTCTAGGGCTGTGGGCTTTTACTTTCCTGGGAACCTTCATCATAGCAAAAAAAGTGTTTCTCTCGGCCGGACGAGCGTTTTAGGCCAAACATGCCAAACGTCCAGCAATAGCTCCCAAACCAAAGGAGCCAGCACTGAAACACATAGCTGGCCTGAAACCTCCCCAGGGAGAACACAAGCAGCAACGTTCATTATAGGGCTGTTGGCTTTTACTTGCCTGGGAACCTTCATCATTGCAAAAAAAGTGATTCTCTCGGCCGGACGAGCATTTTAGGCCAAACATGCCAAACGTCCAGCAATAGCTCCCAAACCAAAGGAGCCAGCACTGAAACACAAAACTTGCCTGAAACCTCCCCAGGGAGCACACAAGCAGCAACATTCATTCTAGGGCTGTGGGCTTTCACTTGCCTGGGAACCTTCATCATAGCAAAAAAAGTGTTTCTCTCAGCCAGACGAGCATTTTAGGCTAAACATGCCAAACGTCCAGCAAGAGCTCCCAAACCAAAGGAGCCAGCACTGAAACACATAGCTGGCCTGATCCTCCCGAGGGAGCAAACAAGCAGCAACATTCATTCTAGGGCTGTGGGCTTTTACTTTCCTGGGAACCTTCATCATAGCAAAAAAAGTGTTTCTCTCGGCCGGACGAGCGTTTTAGGCCAAACATGCCAAACGTCCAGCAATAGCTCCCAAACCAAAGGAGCCAGCACTGAAACACATAGCTGGCCTGAAACCTCCCCAGGGAGCACACAAGCAGCAACATTCATTCTAGGGCTGTGGGCTTTTACTTGCCTGGGAACCTTCATCAGAGCAAAAAAAGTGTTTCTCTCGGCCGGACGAGCATTTTAGGCGAAACGTGCAAAACGTCCAGCAATAGCTCCCAAACCAAAGGAGCCAGCACTGAAACACATAGCTGGCCTGAAACCTCCCCGGAGAGCACACAAGCAGCAACATTCATTCTAGGGCTGTGGGCTTTCACTTGCCTGGGAACCTTCATCATAGCAATAAAAGTGTTTCTCTCGGATGGACGAGCATTTTAGGCCAAACGTGACAAACGTCCAGCAATAGCTCCCAAACCAAAGGAGCCAGCACTGAAACACATAGCTGGCCTGAAACCTTCCCCAGGGAGCACACAAGCAGCAACATTCATTCTAGGGCTGTGGGCTTTCACTTGCCTGGGAACCTTCATCAGAGCAAAAAAAGTGTTTCTCTCGGCCGGACGAGCATTTTAGGCCAAACATGCCAAACGTCCAGCAATAGCTCCCAAACCAAAGGAGCCAACACTGAAACACATAGCTGGCCTGAAACCTCCCCAGGGAGCACACAAGCAGCAACGTTCATTATAGGGCTGTTGGCTTTTACTTGCCTGGGAACCTTCATCATAGCAAAAAAAGTGATTCTCTCGGCCGGACGAGCATTTTAGGCCAAACATGCCAAACGTCCAGCAATAGCTCCCAAACCAAAGGAGCCAGCACTGAAACACAAAACTTGCCTGAAACCTCCCCAGGGAGCACACAAGCAGCAACATTCATTCTAGGGCTGTGGGCTTTCACTTGCCTGGGAACCTTCATCATAGGTAAAAAAGTGATTCTCTCTTCCGGACGAGCATTTTAGGCCAAACATGCCAAACGTCCAGCAATAGCTCCCAAACCAAAGGAGCCAGCACTGAAACACATAGCTGGCCTGAAACCTCCCCAGAGAGCACACAAGCAGCAACATTCATTCTAGGGCTGTGGGCTTTCACTTGCCTGGGAACCTTCATCATAGCAATAAAAGTGTTTCTCTCGGATGGACGAGCATTTTAGGCCAAACGTGACAAACGTCCAGCAATAGCTCCCAAACCAAAGGAGCCAGCACTGAAACACATAGCTGGCCTGAAACCTTCACCAGGGAGCACACAAGCAGCAACATTCATTCTAGGGCTGTGGGCTTTCACTTGCCTGGGAACCTTCATCATAAGTAAAAAAGTGATTCTCTCTTCCAGACGAGCATTTTAGGCCAAACATGCCAAACGTCCAGCAATAGCTCCCAAACCAAAGGAGCCAGCACTGAAACACAAAACTTGCCTGAAACCTCCCCAGGGAGCACACAAGCAGCAACATTCATTCTAGGGCTGTGGGCTTTCACTTGCCTGGGAACCTTCATCATAGGTAAAAAAGTGCTTCTCTCGGCCGGACGAGCATTTTAGGCCAAACATGCGAAACGTCCAGCAGTAGCTCCCAAACAAAAGGAGCCAGCACTGAAACGCATAGCTGGCCTGAAACCTCCCCAGGGAGCACACAAGCAGCAACATTCATTCTAGGGCTGTGGGCTTTCACTTGCCTGGGAACCTTCATCATAGCAAAAAAAGTGTTTCTCTCGGCCAGACGAGCATTTTAGGCTAAACATGCCAAACGTCCAGCAATAGCTCCCAAACCAAAGGAGCCAGCACTGAAACACATAGCTGGCCTGATCCTCCCCAGGGAGCAAACAAGCAGCAACATTCATTCTAGGGCTGTGGGCTTTTACTTTCCTGGGAACCTTCATCATAGCAAAAATAGTGTTTCTCTCGGCCGGACGAGCATTTTAGGCCAAACATGCCAAACGTCCAGCAATAGCTCCCAAACCAAAGGAGCCAGCACTGAAACACATAGCTGGCCTGAAACCTCCCCAGGGAGCACATAAGCAGCAACATTCATTCTAGGGCTGTGGGCTTTCACTTGCCTGGGAACCTTCATCATAGCAATAAAAGTGTTTCTCTCGGATGGACGAGCATTTTAGGCCAAACGTGACAAACGTCCAGCAATAGCTCCCAAACCAAAGGAGCCAGCACTGAAACACATAGCTGGCCTGAAACCTTCACCAGGGAGCACACAAGCAGCAACATTCATTCTAGGGCTGTGGGCTTTCACTTGCCTGGGAACCTTCATCAGAGCAAAAAAAGTGTTTCTCTCGGCCGGACGAGCATTTTAGGGCAAACATGCCAAACGTCCAGCAATAGCTCCCAAACAAAAGGATCCAGCACTGAAACACATAGCTGGCCTAAACCTCCCCAGGGAGCACACAAGCAGCAACATTCATTCTAGGGCTGTGGGCTTTCACTTGCCTGGGAACCTTCATCAGAGCAAAAAAAGTGTTTCTCTCGGCCGGACGAGCATTTTAGGGCAAACATGCCAAACGTCCAGCAATAGCTCCCAAACCAAAGAAGCCAGCACTGAAACACATAGCTGGCCTGAAACCTCCCCAGGGAGCACACAAGCAGCAACATTCATTCTAGGGCTGTGGGCTTTCACTTGCCTGGGAACGTTCATCATAGCAAAATATTGTTTCTCTCGGCCGGACGAGAATTTTAGGCCAAACATGCCAAACGTCCAGCAATAGCTCCCAAACCAAAGGAGCCAGCACTGAAACACATAGCTGGCCTGAACCTCCCCAGGGAGCACACAAGCAGCAACATTCATTCTAGGGCTGTGGGCTTTCACTTGCCTGGGAACCTTCATCATAGCAAAATATTGTTTCTCTCGACCAGCCGAGCATTTTAGGCCAAACATGCCAAACGTCCAGCAATAGCTCCCAAACCAAAGGAGCCAGCACTGAAACACATAGCTGGCCTGAAACCTCCCCAGGGAGCACACAAGCAGCAACATTCATTCTAGGGCTGTGGGCTTTCACTTGCCTGGGAACCTTCATCATAGCAATAAAAGTGTTTCTCTCGGCCGGACGAGCATTTTAGGCCAAACATGCCAAACGTCCAGCAATAGCTCCCAAACCAAAGGAGCCAGCACTGAAACACATAGCTGGCCTGAAACCTCCCCAGGGAGCACACAAGCAGCAACATTCATTCTAGGGCTGTGGGCTCTCACTTGCCCGGGAACCTTCATCATAACAATAAAAGTGTTTCTCTCGGCCGGACTAGCATTTTTGGGCAAACATGCCAAACGTCCAGCAATAGCTCCCAAACCAAAGGAGCCAGCACTGAAACACAAAACTTGCCTGAAACCTCCCCAGGGAGCACACAAGCAGCAACATTCATTCTAGGGCTGTGGGCTTTTACTTGCCTGGGAACCTTCATCAGAGCAAAAAAAGTGTTTCTCTCGGCCGGACGAGCATTTTAGGCGAAACGTGCAAAACGTCCAGCAATAGCTCCCAAACCAAAGGAGCCAGCACTGAAACACATAGCTGGCCTGAAACCTCCCCAGGGAGCACACAAGCAGCAACATTCATTCTAGGGCTGTGGGCTTTTACTTGCCTGGGAACCTTCATCAGAGCAAAAAAAGTGTTTCTCTCGGCCGGACGAGCATTTTAGGCGAAACGTGCAAAACGTCCAGCAATAGCTCCCAAACCAAAGGAGCCAGCACTGAAACACATAGCTGGCCTGAAACCTCCCCGGAGAGCACACAAGCAGCAACATTCATTCTAGGGCTGTGGGCTTTCACTTGCCTGGGAACCTTCATCATAGCAATAAAAGTGTTTCTCTCGGATGGACGAGCATTTTAGGCCAAACGTGACAAACGTCCAGCAATAGCTCCCAAACCAAAGGAGCCAGCACTGAAACACATAGCTGGCCTGAAACCTTCCCCAGGGAGCACACAAGCAGCAACATTCATTCTAGGGCTGTGGGCTTTCACTTGCCTGGGAACCTTCATCAGAGCAAAAAAAGTGTTTCTCTCGGCCGGACGAGCATTTTAGGCCAAACATGCCAAACGTCCAGCAATAGCTCCCAAACCAAAGGAGCCAACACTGAAACACATAGCTGGCCTGAAACC
The DNA here is from genome assembly GCA_020800305.1 of Porphyrio hochstetteri. Classification (NCBI taxonomy): domain Eukaryota; kingdom Metazoa; phylum Chordata; class Aves; order Gruiformes; family Rallidae; genus Porphyrio; species Porphyrio hochstetteri. Next base: position 23,406,096 of record CM036917.1, read on the forward strand.
TCCCCAGGGAGCACACAAGCAGCAACGTTCATTATAGGGCTGTTGGCTTTTACTTGCCTGGGAACCTTCATCATAGCAAAAAAAGTGATTCTCTCGGCCGGACGAGCATTTTAGGCCAAACATGCCAAACGTCCAGCAATAGCTCCCAAACCAAAGGAGCCAGCACTGAAACACAAAACTTGCCTGAAACCTCCCCAGGGAGCACACAAGCAGCAACATTCATTCTAGGGCTGTGGGCTTTCACTTGCCTGGGAACCTTCATCATAGGTAAAAAAGTGATTCTCTCTTCCGGACGAGCATTTTAGGCCAAACATGCCAAACGTCCAGCAATAGCTCCCAAACCAAAGGAGCCAGCACTGAAACACATAGCTGGCCTGAAACCTCCCCAGAGAGCACACAAGCAGCAACATTCATTCTAGGGCTGTGGGCTTTCACTTGCCTGGGAACCTTCATCATAGCAATAAAAGTGTTTCTCTCGGATGGACGAGCATTTTAGGCCAAACGTGACAAACGTCCAGCAATAGCTCCCAAACCAAAGGAGCCAGCACTGAAACACATAGCTGGCCTGAAACCTTCACCAGGGAGCACACAAGCAGCAACATTCATTCTAGGGCTGTGGGCTTTCACTTGCCTGGGAACCTTCATCATAAGTAAAAAAGTGATTCTCTCTTCCAGACGAGCATTTTAGGCCAAACATGCCAAACGTCCAGCAATAGCTCCCAAACCAAAGGAGCCAGCACTGAAACACAAAACTTGCCTGAAACCTCCCCAGGGAGCACACAAGCAGCAACATTCATTCTAGGGCTGTGGGCTTTCACTTGCCTGGGAACCTTCATCATAGGTAAAAAAGTGCTTCTCTCGGCCGGACGAGCATTTTAGGCCAAACATGCGAAACGTCCAGCAGTAGCTCCCAAACAAAAGGAGCCAGCACTGAAACGCATAGCTGGCCTGAAACCTCCCCAGGGAGCACACAAGCAGCAACATTCATTCTAGGGCTGTGGGCTTTCACTTGCCTGGGAACCTTCATCATAGCAAAAAAAGTGTTTCTCTCGGCCAGACGAGCATTTTAGGCTAAACATGCCAAACGTCCAGCAATAGCTCCCAAACCAAAGGAGCCAGCACTGAAACACATAGCTGGCCTGATCCTCCCCAGGGAGCAAACAAGCAGCAACATTCATTCTAGGGCTGTGGGCTTTTACTTTCCTGGGAACCTTCATCATAGCAAAAATAGTGTTTCTCTCGGCCGGACGAGCATTTTAGGCCAAACATGCCAAACGTCCAGCAATAGCTCCCAAACCAAAGGAGCCAGCACTGAAACACATAGCTGGCCTGAAACCTCCCCAGGGAGCACATAAGCAGCAACATTCATTCTAGGGCTGTGGGCTTTCACTTGCCTGGGAACCTTCATCATAGCAATAAAAGTGTTTCTCTCGGATGGACGAGCATTTTAGGCCAAACGTGACAAACGTCCAGCAATAGCTCCCAAACCAAAGGAGCCAGCACTGAAACACATAGCTGGCCTGAAACCTTCACCAGGGAGCACACAAGCAGCAACATTCATTCTAGGGCTGTGGGCTTTCACTTGCCTGGGAACCTTCATCAGAGCAAAAAAAGTGTTTCTCTCGGCCGGACGAGCATTTTAGGGCAAACATGCCAAACGTCCAGCAATAGCTCCCAAACAAAAGGATCCAGCACTGAAACACATAGCTGGCCTAAACCTCCCCAGGGAGCACACAAGCAGCAACATTCATTCTAGGGCTGTGGGCTTTCACTTGCCTGGGAACCTTCATCAGAGCAAAAAAAGTGTTTCTCTCGGCCGGACGAGCATTTTAGGGCAAACATGCCAAACGTCCAGCAATAGCTCCCAAACCAAAGAAGCCAGCACTGAAACACATAGCTGGCCTGAAACCTCCCCAGGGAGCACACAAGCAGCAACATTCATTCTAGGGCTGTGGGCTTTCACTTGCCTGGGAACGTTCATCATAGCAAAATATTGTTTCTCTCGGCCGGACGAGAATTTTAGGCCAAACATGCCAAACGTCCAGCAATAGCTCCCAAACCAAAGGAGCCAGCACTGAAACACATAGCTGGCCTGAACCTCCCCAGGGAGCACACAAGCAGCAACATTCATTCTAGGGCTGTGGGCTTTCACTTGCCTGGGAACCTTCATCATAGCAAAATATTGTTTCTCTCGACCAGCCGAGCATTTTAGGCCAAACATGCCAAACGTCCAGCAATAGCTCCCAAACCAAAGGAGCCAGCACTGAAACACATAGCTGGCCTGAAACCTCCCCAGGGAGCACACAAGCAGCAACATTCATTCTAGGGCTGTGGGCTTTCACTTGCCTGGGAACCTTCATCATAGCAATAAAAGTGTTTCTCTCGGCCGGACGAGCATTTTAGGCCAAACATGCCAAACGTCCAGCAATAGCTCCCAAACCAAAGGAGCCAGCACTGAAACACATAGCTGGCCTGAAACCTCCCCAGGGAGCACACAAGCAGCAACATTCATTCTAGGGCTGTGGGCTCTCACTTGCCCGGGAACCTTCATCATAACAATAAAAGTGTTTCTCTCGGCCGGACTAGCATTTTTGGGCAAACATGCCAAACGTCCAGCAATAGCTCCCAAACCAAAGGAGCCAGCACTGAAACACAAAACTTGCCTGAAACCTCCCCAGGGAGCACACAAGCAGCAACATTCATTCTAGGGCTGTGGGCTTTTACTTGCCTGGGAACCTTCATCAGAGCAAAAAAAGTGTTTCTCTCGGCCGGACGAGCATTTTAGGCGAAACGTGCAAAACGTCCAGCAATAGCTCCCAAACCAAAGGAGCCAGCACTGAAACACATAGCTGGCCTGAAACCTCCCCAGGGAGCACACAAGCAGCAACATTCATTCTAGGGCTGTGGGCTTTCACTTGCCTGGGAACCTTCATCATAGGTAAAAAAGTGATTCTCTCTTCCGGACGAGCATTTTAGGCCAAACATGCCAAACGTCCAGCAATAGCTCCCAAACCAAAGGAGCCAGCACTGAAACACATAGCTGGCCTGAAACCTCCCCAGAGAGCACACAAGCAGCAACATTCATTCTAGGGCTGTGGGCTTTCACTTGCCTGGGAACCTTCATCATAGCAATAAAAGTGTTTCTCTCGGATGGACGAGCATTTTAGGCCAAACGTGACAAACGTCCAGCAATAGCTCCCAAACCAAAGGAGCCAGCACTGAAACACATAGCTGGCCTGAAACCTTCACCAGGGAGCACACAAGCAGCAACATTCATTCTAGGGCTGTGGGCTTTCACTTGCCTGGGAACCTTCATCATAAGTAAAAAAGTGATTCTCTCTTCCAGACGAGCATTTTAGGCCAAACATGCCAAACGTCCAGCAATAGCTCCCAAACCAAAGGAGCCAGCACTGAAACACAAAACTTGCCTGAAACCTCCCCAGGGAGCACACAAGCAGCAACATTCATTCTAGGGCTGTGGGCTTTCACTTGCCTGGGAACCTTCATCATAGGTAAAAAAGTGCTTCTCTCGGCCGGACGAGCATTTTAGGCCAAACATGCGAAACGTCCAGCAGTAGCTCCCAAACAAAAGGAGCCAGCACTGAAACGCATAGCTGGCCTGAAACCTCCCCAGGGAGCACACAAGCAGCAACATTCATTCTAGGGCTGTGGGCTTTCACTTGCCTGGGAACCTTCATCATAGCAAAAAAAGTGTTTCTCTCGGCCAGACGAGCATTTTAGGCTAAACATGCCAAACGTCCAGCAATAGCTCCCAAACCAAAGGAGCCAGCACTGAAACACATAGCTGGCCTGATCCTCCCCAGGGAGCAAACAAGCAGCAACATTCATTCTAGGGCTGTGGGCTTTTACTTTCCTGGGAACCTTCATCATAGCAAAAATAGTGTTTCTCTCGGCCGGACGAGCATTTTAGGCCAAACATGCCAAACGTCCAGCAATAGCTCCCAAACCAAAGGAGCCAGCACTGAAACACATAGCTGGCCTGAAACCTCCCCAGGGAGCACATAAGCAGCAACATTCATTCTAGGGCTGTGGGCTTTCACTTGCCTGGGAACCTTCATCATAGCAATAAAAGTGTTTCTCTCGGATGGACGAGCATTTTAGGCCAAACGTGACAAACGTCCAGCAATAGCTCCCAAACCAAAGGAGCCAGCACTGAAACACATAGCTGGCCTGAAACCTTCACCAGGGAGCACACAAGCAGCAACATTCATTCTAGGGCTGTGGGCTTTCACTTGCCTGGGAACCTTCATCAGAGCAAAAAAAGTGTTTCTCTCGGCCGGACGAGCATTTTAGGGCAAACATGCCAAACGTCCAGCAATAGCTCCCAAACAAAAGGATCCAGCACTGAAACACATAGCTGGCCTAAACCTCCCCAGGGAGCACACAAGCAGCAACATTCATTCTAGGGCTGTGGGCTTTCACTTGCCTGGGAACCTTCATCAGAGCAAAAAAAGTGTTTCTCTCGGCCGGACGAGCATTTTAGGGCAAACATGCCAAACGTCCAGCAATAGCTCCCAAACCAAAGAAGCCAGCACTGAAACACATAGCTGGCCTGAAACCTCCCCAGGGAGCACACAAGCAGCAACATTCATTCTAGGGCTGTGGGCTTTCACTTGCCTGGGAACGTTCATCATAGCAAAATATTGTTTCTCTCGGCCGGACGAGAATTTTAGGCCAAACATGCCAAACGTCCAGCAATAGCTCCCAAACCAAAGGAGCCAGCACTGAAACACATAGCTGGCCTGAACCTCCCCAGGGAGCACACAAGCAGCAACATTCATTCTAGGGCTGTGGGCTTTCACTTGCCTGGGAACCTTCATCATAGCAAAATATTGTTTCTCTCGACCAGCCGAGCATTTTAGGCCAAACATGCCAAACGTCCAGCAATAGCTCCCAAACCAAAGGAGCCAGCACTGAAACACATAGCTGGCCTGAAACCTCCCCAGGGAGCACACAAGCAGCAACATTCATTCTAGGGCTGTGGGCTTTCACTTGCCTGGGAACCTTCATCATAGCAATAAAAGTGTTTCTCTCGGCCGGACGAGCATTTTAGGCCAAACATGCCAAACGTCCAGCAATAGCTCCCAAACCAAAGGAGCCAGCACTGAAACACATAGCTGGCCTGAAACCTCCCCAGGGAGCACACAAGCAGCAACATTCATTCTAGGGCTGTGGGCTCTCACTTGCCCGGGAACCTTCATCATAACAATAAAAGTGTTTCTCTCGGCCGGACTAGCATTTTTGGGCAAACATGCCAAACGTCCAGCAATAGCTCCCAAACCAAAGGAGCCAGCACTGAAACACAAAACTTGCCTGAAACCTCCCCAGGGAGCACACAAGCAGCAACATTCATTCTAGGGCTGTGGGCTTTTACTTGCCTGGGAACCTTCATCAGAGCAAAAAAAGTGTTTCTCTCGGCCGGACGAGCATTTTAGGCGAAACGTGCAAAACGTCCAGCAATAGCTCCCAAACCAAAGGAGCCAGCACTGAAACACATAGCTGGCCTGAAACCTCCCCAGAGAGCACACAAGCAGCAACATTCATTCTAGGGCTGTGGGCTTTCACTTGCCTGGGAACCTTCATCATAGCAATAAAAGTGTTTCTCTCGGATGGACGAGCATTTTAGGCCAAACGTGACAAACGTCCAGCAATAGCTCCCAAACCAAAGGAGCCAGCACTGAAACACATAGCTGGCCTGAAACCTTCCCCAGGGAGCACACAAGCAGCAACATTCATTCTAGGGCTGTGGGCTTTCACTTGCCTGGGAACCTTCATCATAGCAAAAAAAGTGTTTCTCTCAGCCAGACGAGCATTTTAGGCTAAACATGCCAAACGTCCAGCAAGAGCTCCCAAACCAAAGGAGCCAGCACTGAAACACATAGCTGGCCTGATCCTCCCGAGGGAGCAAACAAGCAGCAACATTCATTCTAGGGCTGTGGGCTTTTACTTTCCTGGGAACCTTCATCATAGCAAAAAAAGTGTTTCTCCCGGCCGGACGAGCGTTTTAGGCCAAACATGCCAAACGTCCAGCAATAGCTCCCAAACCAAAGGAGCCAGCACTGAAACACATAGCTGGCCTGAAACCTCCCCAGGGAGCACACAAGCAGCAACATTCATTCTAGGGCTGTGGGCTTTCACTTGCCTGGGAACCTTCATCAGAGCAAAAAAAGTGTTTCTCTCGGCCGGACGAGCATTTTAGGCCAAACATGCCAATCGTCCAGCAATAGCTCCCAAACAAAGGAGCCAGCACTGAAACACATAGCTGGCCTGCAACCTCCCCAGGGAGCACACAAGCAGCAACATTCATTCTAGGGCTGTGGGCTTTCACTTGCCTGGGAACCTTCATCATAGCAATAAAAGTGTTTCTCTCGGATGGACGAGCATTTTAGGCCAAACGTGACAAACGTCCAGCAATAGCTCCCAAACCAAAGGAGCCAGCACTGAAACACATAGCTGGCCTGAAACCTTCACCAGGGAGCACACAAGCAGCAACATTCATTCTAGGGCTGTGGGCTTTCACTTGCCTGGGAACCTTCATCATAGGTAAAAAAGTGATTCTCTCTTCCGGACGAGCATTTTAGGCCAAACATGCCAAACGTCCAGCAATAGCTCCCAAACCAAAGGAGCCAGCACTGAAACACATAGCTGGCCTGAAACCTCCCCAGGGAGCACACAAGCAGCAACATTCATTCTAGGGCTGTGGGCTTTCACTTGCCTGGGAACCTTCATCATAGCAAAAAAAGTGTTTCTCTCGGCCGGACGAGCATTTTAGGCCAAACATGCCAAACATCCAGCAAGAGCTCCCAAACCAAAGGAGCCAGCACTGAAACACATAGCTGGCCTGAAACCTCCCCAGGGAGCACACAAGCAGCAGCATTCATTCTAGGGATATGGGCTTTCACTTGTAGGGAAGCTTTGTTATAGCAAAAACTGTTTCTTTCGGCCAGACGAGCATTTTAGGCCAAACATGCCAAACATCCAGCAATAGCCCAAAAAAAAAAGGAGCCAGCACTGAAACACATAGCTGGCCTGAAACCTCCCCAGGGAGCACACAAGCAGCAACATTCATTCTAGGGCTGTGGGCTTTCACTTGCCTGGGATCCTTCGTAATTACAAAAAAAGTGTTTCTCTCGGCCGGAGGAGCATTTTAGGCCAAACATGCAAAACGTCCAGCAATAGCTCCCAAACAAAAGGAGCCAGCTTTGAAACATATAGCTGGCCTGAAACCTTCACCAGGGAACACACAAGCAGCAACATTCATTCTAGGGCTGTGGGCTTTCACTTGCCTGGGAACCTTCATCAGAGCAAAAAAAGTGTTTCTCTCGACCGGACGAGCATTTTAGGGCAAACATGCCAAACGTCCAGCAATAGCTCCCAAACAAAAGGATCCAGCACTGAAACACATAGCTGGCCTAAACCTCCCCAGGGAGCACACAAGCAGCAACATTCATTCTAGGGCTGTGGGCTTTCACTTGCCTGGGAACCTTCATCAGAGCAAAAAAAGTGTTTCTCTCGGCCGGACGAGCATTTTAGGGCAAACATGCCAAACGTCCAGCAATAGCTCCCAAACCAAAGGAGCCAGCACTGAAACACATAGCTGGCCTGAAACCTCCCCAGGGAGCACACAAGCAGCAACATTCATTCTAGGGCTGTGGGCTTTCACTTGCCTGGGAACCTTCATCATATCAAAATACTGTATCTCTCGGCCGGACGAGAATTTTAGGCCAAACATGCCAAACGTCCAGCAATAGCTCCCAAACCAAAGGAGCCAGCACTGAAACACATAGCTGGCCTGAACCTCCCCAGGGAGCACACAAGCAGCAACATTCATTCTAGGGCTGTGGGCTTTCACTTGCCTGGGAACGTTCAGCAGAGCAAAAAAAGTGTTTCTCTCGGCCGGACGAGCATTTTAGGCGAAACGTGCAAAACGTCCAGCAAGAGCTCCCAAACCAAAGGAGCCAGCACTGAAACACATAGCTGGCCTGAAACCTCCCCAGGGAGCACACAAGCAGCAACATTCATTCTAGGGCTGTGGGCTTTCACTTGCCTGGGATCCTTCATCAGAGCAAAAAAAGTGTTTCTCTCGGCCGGACGAGCATTTTAGGCCAAACATGCCAAACGTCCAGCAAGAGCTCCCAAACCAAAGGAGCCAGCACTGAAACATATAGCTGGCCCTGAACCTTGCCCAGGGAGCACACAAGCAGCAACATTCATTCTAGGGCTGTGGGCTTTCACTTGCCTGGGAACCTTCATCATAGCAAAATATTGTTTCTCTCGGCCGGACGAGTATTTTAGGCCAAACATGCCAAACGTCCAGCAATAGATCCCAAACTAAAGGAGCCAGCTTTGAAACCTATAGCTGGCCTGAAACCTCCCCAGGATCAAACAAGCAGCAGCATTCATTCTAGGGATATGGGCTTTCACTTGTAGGGAAGCTTTGTTATAGCAAAAACTGTTTCTTTCGGCCAGACGAGCATTTTAGGCCAAACATGCCAAACATCCAGCAATAGCCCAAAAAAAAAAGGAGCCAGCACTGAAACACATAGCTGGCCTGAAACCTCCCCAGGGAGCACACAAGCAGCAACATTCATTCTAGGGCTGTGGGCTTTCACTTGCCTGGGAACATTCATCATACCAAAAAAATTTTACCTCTCTGCCGGATGAGCATTTTAGGCCAAACATGCCAAACGTCCAGCAATAGATCCCAAACTAAAGGAGCCAGCTTTGAAACATATAGCTGGCCTGAAAAATCCCCAGGAGCAAACAAGCAGCAGCATTCATTCTAGGGATATGGGCTTTCACTTGTAGGGAAACTTTGTTATAGCAAAAACTGTTTCTTTCGGCCAGACGAGCATTTTAGGCCAAACATGCCAAACATCCAGCAATAGCCCAAAAAAAAAAGGAGCCAGCACTGAAACACATAGCTGGCCTGAAACCTCCCCAGGGAGCACACAAGCAGCAACATTCATTCTGGGGCTGTGCGCTTTCACTTGCCTGGGATCCTTCGTAATTACAAAAAATGTGTTTCTCTCGGCCGGACGAGCATTTTAGGCCAAACATGCCAAACGTCCAGCAATAGCTCCCAAACCAAAGGAGCCAGCACTGAAACACAAAACTTGCCTGAAACCTCCCCAGGGAGCACACAAGCAGCAACATTCATTCTAGGGCTGTGGGCTTTCACTTGCCTGGGAACCTTCATCATAAGTAAAAAAGTGTTTCTCTCGGCCGGACGAGCATTTTAGGGCAAACATGCCAAACGTCCAGTAGTAGCTCCCAAACAAAAGGAGCCAGCACTGAAACGCATAGCTGGCCTGAAACCTCCCCAGGGAGCACACAAGCAGCAACATTCATTCTAGGGCTGTGGGCTTTCACTTGCCTGGGAACCTTCATCATAGCAAAAAAAGTGTTTCTCTCGGCCGGACGAGCATTTTAGGCCAAACATGCCAAACGTCCAGCAATAGCTCCCAAACCAAAGGAGCCAGCACTGAAACACATAGCTGGCCTGAAACCTCCCCAGGGAGCACATAAGCAGCAACATTCATTCTAGGGCTGTGGGCTTTCACTTGCCTGGGAACCTTCATCATAGAAAATAAAGTGTTTCTCTCGGCCGGACGAGCATTTTAGGCCAAACATGCCAAACGTCCAGCAATAGCTCCCAAACCAAAGGAGCCAGCACTGAAACACATAGCTGGCCTGAAACCTCCCCAGAGAGCACACAAGCAGCAACATTCATTCTAGGGCTGTGGGCTTTCACTTGCCTGGGAACCTTCATCGTAGCAATAAAAGTGTTTCTCTCGGATGGACGAGCATTTTAGGCCAAACGTGACAAACGTCCAGCAATAGCTCCCAAACCAAAGGAGCCAGCACTGAAACACATAGCTGGCCTGAAACCTTCACCAGGGAGCACACAAGCAGCAACATTCATTCTAGGGCTGTGGGCTTTCACTTGCCTGGGAACCTTCATCATAGCAAAATATTGTTTCTCTCGGCCAGCCGAGCATTTTAGGCCAAACATGCCAAACGTCCAGCAATAGCTCCCAAACCAAAGGAGCCAGCACTGAAACACATAGCTGGCCTGAAACCTCCCCAGGGAGCACACAAGCAGCAACATTCATTCTAGGGCTGTGGGCTTTCACTTGCCTGGGAACCTTCATCATAGCAAAAAAAGTGTTTCTCTCGGCCGGACGAGCATTTTAGGCCAAACATGCCAAACGTCCAGCAATAGCTCCCAAACCAAAGGAGCCAGCACTGAAACACATAGCTGGCCTGAAACCTCCCCAAGGAGCACACAAGCAGCAACATTCATTCTAGGGCTGTGGGCTTTTACTTGCCTGGGAACCTTCATCATAGCAAAAAAAGTGTTTCTCTCGGCCGGACGAGCATTTTAGGCCAAACATGCCAAACGTCCAGCAATAGCTCCCAAACCAAAGGAGCCAGCACTGAAACACATAGCTGGCCTGAAACCTCCCCAGGGAGCACACAAGCAGCAACATTCATTCTAGGGCTGTGGGCTTTCACTTGCCTGGGAACCTTCATCATAGCAAAAAAAGTGTTTCTCTCGGCCGGACGAGCATTTTAGGCCAAACATGCCAAACATCCAGCAAGAGCTCCCAAACCAAAGGAGCCAGCACTGAAACACATAGCTGGCCTGAAACCTCCCCAGGGAGCACACAAGCAGCAGCATTCATTCTAGGGATATGGGCTTTCACTTGTAGGGAAGCTTTGTTATAGCAAAAGCTGTTTCTTTCGGCCAGACGAGCATTTTAGGACAAACATGCCAAACATCCAGCAATAGCCCAAAAAAAAAAGGAGCCAGCACTGAAACACATAGCTGGCCTGAAACCTCCCCAGGGAGCACACAAGCAGCAACATTCATTCTAGGGCTGTGGGCTTTCACTTGCCTGGGATCCATCGTAATTACAAAAAAAGTGTTTCTCTCGGCCGGACGAGCATTTTAGGCCAAACATGCAAAACGTCCAGCAATAGCTCCCAAACAAAAGGAGCCAGCTTTGAAACATATAGCTGGCCTGAAACCTTCACCAGGGAACACACAAGCAGCAACATTCATTCTAGGGCTGTGGGCTTTCACTTGCCTGGGAACCTTCATCAGAGCAAAAAAAGTGTTTCTCTCGGCCGGACGAGCATTTTAGGGCAAACATGCCAAACGTCCAGCAATAGCTCCCAAACAAAAGGAGCCAGCACTGAAACACATAGCTGGCCTAAACCTCCCCAGGGAGCACACAAGCAGCAACATTCATTCTAGGGCTGTGGGCTTTCACTTGCCTGGGAACCTTCATCATATCAAAATACTGTTTCTCTCGGCCGGACGAGAAATTTAGGCCAAACATGCCAAACGTCCAGCAATAGCTCCCAAACCAAAGGAGCCAGCACTGAAACACATAGCTGGCCTGAACCTCCCCAGGGAGCACACAAGCAGCAACATTCATTCTAGGGCTGTGGGCTTTCACTTGCCTGGGAACCTTCATCATAGCAAAATATTGTTTCTCTCGGCCGGACGAGCATTTTAGGCCAAACATGCCAAACGTCCAGCAATAGCTCCCAAACCAAAGGAGCCAGCACTGAAACACATAGCTGGCCTGAAACCTCCCCAGGGAGCACACAAGCAGCAACATTCATTCTAGGGCTGTGGGCTTTCACTTGCCTGGGAACCTTCATCATAGCAAAAAAAGTGTTTCTCTCGGCCGGACGAGCATTTTAGGCCAAACATGCCAAACATCCAGCAAGAGCTCCCAAACCAAAGGAGCCAGCACTGAAACACATAGCTGGCCTGAAACCTCCCCAGGGAGCACACAAGCAGCAACATTCATTCTAGGGCTGTGGGCTTTCACTTGCCTGGGAACCTTCATCAGAGCAAAAAAAGTGTTTCTCTCGGCCGGACGAGTATTTTAGGCCAAACATGCCAAACGTCCAGCAATAGCTCCCAAACCAAAGGAGCCAGCACTGAAACGCATAGCTGGCCTGAAACCACCACAGAGAGCACACAAGCAGCAACATTCATTCTAGGGCTGTGGGCTTTCACTTGCCTGGGAACCTTCATCATAGCAATAAAAGTGTTTCTCTCGGCCGGACGAGCATTTTAGGCCAAACATGCCAAAAGTCCAGCAATAGCTCCCAAACCAAAGGAGCCAGCACTGAAACACATAGCTGGCCTGAAACCTCCCCAGGGAGCACACAAGCAGCAACATTCATTCTAGGGCTGTGGGCTTTCACTTGCCTGGGAACGTTCAGCAGAGCAAAAAAAGTGTTTCTCTCGGCCGGACGAGCATTTTAGGCGAAACGTGCAAAACGTCCAGCAAGAGCTCCCAAACCAAAGGAGCCAGCACTGAAACACATAGCTGGCCTGAAACCTCCCCAGGGAGCACACAAGCAGCAACATTCATTCTAGGGCTGTGGGCTTTCACTTGCCTGGGAACCTTCATCAGAGCAAAAAAAGTGTTTCTCTCGGCCGGACGAGCATTTTAGGCCAAACATGCCAAACGTCTAGCAAGAGCTCCCAAACCAAAGGAGCCAGCACTGAAACATATAGCTGGTCTGAAACCTCCCCAGGGAGCACACAAGCAGCAACATTCATTCTAGGGCTGTGGGCTTTCACTTGCCTGGGAACCTTCATCATAGCAAAATATTGTTTCTCTCGGCCGGACGAGAATTTTAGGCCAAACATGCCAAACGTCCAGCAATAGATCCCAAACTAAAGGAGCCAGCTTTGAAACCTATAGCTGGCCTGAAACCTCCCCAGGATCAAACAAGCAGCAGCATTCATTCTAGGGATATGGGCTTTCACTTGTAGGGAAGCTTTGTTATAGCAAAAACTGTTTCTTTCGGCCAGACGAGCATTTTAGGCCAAACATGCCAAACATCCAGCAATAGCCCAAAAAAAAAAGGAGCCAGCACTGAAACACATAGCTGGCCTGAAACCTCCCCAGGGAGCACACAAGCAGCAACATTCATTCTAGGGCTGTGGGCTTTCACTTGCCTGGGAACATTCATCATACCAAAAAAATTTTATCTCTCTGCCGGATGAGCATTTTAGGCCAAACATGCCAAACGTCCAGCAATAGATCCCAAACTAAAGGAGCCAGCTTTGAAACATATAGCTGGCCTGAAAAATCCCCAGGAGCAAACAAGCAGCAGCATTCATTCTAGGGATATGGGCTTTCACTTGTAGGGAAACTTTGTTATAGCAAAAACTGTTTCTTTCGGCCAGACGAGCATTTTAGGCCAAACATGCCAAACATCCAGCAATAGCCCAAAAAAAAAAGGAGCCAGCAATGAAACACATAGCTGGCCTGAAACCTCCCCAGGGAGCACACAAGCAGCAACATTCATTCTGGGGCTGTGCGCTTTCACTTGCCTGGGATCCTTCGTAATTACAAAAAATGTGATTCTCTCGGCCGGATGAGCATTTTAGGCCAAACATGCAAAACGTCCAGCAATAGCTCCCAAACCAAAGGAGCCAGCTTTGAAACATATAGCTGGCCTGAAACCTCCCCAGGGAGCACACAAGCAGCAACATTCATTTTAGGGATATGGGCTTTCACTTGTTGGGAATCTTTGTTAAAGGAAAATATGTTTCTCTCGGCCAGACGAGCATTTAGGCCAAACATGCCAAACACCCAGCAATAGCACAAAAACCAAAGGAGCCAGCACTGAAACACATAGCTGGCCTGAAACCTCCCCAGAGAGCACACAAGCAGCAACATTCATTCTAGGGCTGTGGGCTTTCACTTGCCCGGGAACATTCATCATAACAATAAAAGTGTTTCTCTCGTCCGGACGAGCATTTTAGGCCAAACATGCCAAACGTCCAGCAATAGCTCCCAAACCAAAGGAGCCAGCACTGAAACACATAGCTGGCCTGAAACCTCCCCAAGGAGCACACAAGCAGCAACATTCATTCTAGGGCTGTGGGCTTTTACTTGCCTGGGAACCTTCATCATAGCAAAAAAAGTGTTTCTCTCGGCCGGACGAGCATTTTAGGCCAAACATGCCAAACGTCCAGCAATAGCTCCCAAACCAAAGGAGCCAGCACTGAAACACATAGCTGGCCTGAAACCTCCCCAGGGAGCACACAAGCAGCAACATTCATTCTAGGGCTGTGGGCTTTCACTTGCCTGGGAACCTTCATCATAGCAAAAAAAGTGTTTCTCTCGGCCGGACGAGCATTTTAGGCCAAACATGCCAAACATCCAGCAAGAGCTCCCAAACCAAAGGAGACAGCACTGAAACACATAGCTGGCCTGAAACCTCCCCAGGGAGCACACAAGCAGCAGCATTCATTCTAGGGATATGGGCTTTCACTTGTAGGGAAGCTTTGTTATAGCAAAAACTGTTTCTTTCGGGCAGACGAGCATTTTAGGCCAAACATGCCAAACATCCAGCAATAGCCCAAAAAAAAAAGGAGCCAGCACTGAAACACATAGCTGGCCGGAAACCTCCCCAGGGTGCACACAAGCAGCAACATTCATTCTAGGGCTGTGGGCTTTCACTTGCCTGGGATCCTTCGTAATTACAAAAAAGTGTTTCTCTCGGCCGGACGAGCATTTTAGGCCAAACATGCAAAACGTCCAGCAATAGCTCCCAAACAAAAGGAGCCAGCTTTGAAACATATAGCTGGCCTGAAACCTTCACCAGGGAACACACAAGCAGCAACATTCATTCTAGGGCTGTGGGCTTTCACTTGCCTGGGAACCTTCATCAGAGCAAAAAAAGTGTTTCTCTCGGCCGGACGAGCATTTTAGGGCAAACATGCCAAACGTCCAGCAATAGCTCCCAAACAAAAGGATCCAGCACTGAAACACATAGCTGGCCTAAACCTCCCCAGGGAGCACACAAGCAGCAACATTCATTCTAGGGCTGTGGGCTTTCACTTGCCTGGGAACCTTCATCAGAGCAAAAAAAGTGTTTCTCTCGGCCGGACGAGCATTTTAGGGCAAACATGCCAAACGTCCAGCAATAGCTCCCAAACCAAAGGAGCCAGCACTGAAACACATAGCTGGCCTGAAACCACCCCAGGGAGCACACAAGCAGCAACATTCATTCTAGGGCTGTGGGCTTTCACTGGCCTGGGAACCTTCATCATATCAAAATACCGTTTCTCTCGGCCGGACGAGAATTTTAGGCCAAACATGCCAAACGTCCAGCAATAGCTCCCAAACCAAAGGAGCCAGCACTGAAACACATAGCTGGCCTGAACCTCCCCAGGGAGCACACAAGCAGCAACATTCATTCTAGGGCTGTGGGCTTTCACTTGCCTGGGAACCTTCATCATAGCAAAATATTGTTTCTCTCGGCCGGACGAGCATTTTAGGCCAAACATGCCAAACGTCCAGCAATAGCTCCCAAACCAAAGGAGCCAGCACTGAAACACATAGCTGGCCTGAAACCTCCCCAGGGAGCACACAAGCAGCAACATTCATTCTAGGGCTGTGGGCTTTTACTTGCCTGGGAACCTTCATCATAGCAAAAAAAGTGTTTCTCTCGGCCGGACGAGCATTTTAGGCCAAACATGCCAAACGTCCAGCAATAGCTCCCAAACCAAAGGAGCCAGCACTGAAACACATAGCTGGCCTGAAACCTCCCCAGGGAGCACACAAGCAGCAACATTCATTCTAGGGCTGTGGGCTTTCACTTGCCTGGGAACCTTCATCATAGCAAAAAAAGTATTTCTCTCGGCCGGACGAGCATTTTAGGCCAAACATGCCAAACATCCAGCAAGAGCTCCCAAACCAAAGGAGCCAGCACTGAAACACATAGCTGGCCTGAAACCTCCCCAGGGAGCACACAAGCAGCAACATTCATTCTAGGGCTGTGGGCTTTCACTTGCCTGGGAACCTTCATCAGAGCAAAAAAAGTGTTTCTCTCGGCCGGACGAGTATTTTAGGCCAAACATGCCAAACGTCCAGCAATAGCTCCCAAACCAAAGGAGCCAGCACTGAAACGCATAGCTGGCCTGAAACCACCACAGAGAGCACACAAGCAGCAACATTCATTCTAGGGCTGTGGGCTTTCACTTGCCTGGGAACATTCATCATACCAAAAAAATTTTATATCTCTGCCGGATGAGCATTTTAGGCCAAACATGCCAAACGTCCAGCAATAGCTCCCAAACCAAAGGAGCCAGCACTGAAACACATAGCTGGCCTGAAACCTCCCCAGGGAGCACACAAGCAGCAACATTCATTCTAGGGCTGTGGGCTTCCACTTGCCTGGGAACCTTCATCATAGCAAAAAAAGTGTTTCTCTGGGCCGGACGAGCATTTTAGGCCAAACATGCCAAACGTCCAGCAATAGCTCCGAAACCAAAGGAGCCAGCACTGAAACACATAGCTGGCCTGAAACCTCCCCAGAGAGCACACAAGCAGCAACATTCATTCTAGGGCTGTGGGCTTTCACTTGCCTGGGAACCTTCATCATTGCAAAAAACGTGTTTCTCTCGGCCGGACGAGCATTTTAGGCCAAACATGCGAAACGTCCAGCAATAGCTCCCAAACCAAAGGAGCCAGCACTGAAACACATAGCTCGCCTGAAACCTTCACCAGGGAGCACACAAGCAGCAACATTCATTCTAGGGCTGTGGGCTTTCACTTGCCTGGGAAGGTTCATCAGACTAAACAAAGTGCTTCTCTCTGCCGGATGAGCATTTTAGGCCAAACATGCCAAACGTCCAGCAATAGCTCCCAAACAAAAGGAGCCAGCACTGAAACACATAGCTGGCCTGAAACCTCCCCAGGGAGCACACAAGCAGCAACATTCATTCTAGGGCTGTGGGCTTTCACTTGCCTGGGAACATTCATCATACCAAAAAAATTTTATCTCTCTGCCGGATGAGCATTTTAGGCCAAACATGCCAAACGTCCAGCAATAGATCCCAAACTAAAGGAGCCAGCTTTGAAACATATAGCTGGCCTGAAAAATCCCCAGGAGCAAACAAGCAGTAGCATTCATTCTAGGGATATGGGCTTTCACTTGTAGGGAAACTTTGTTATAGCAAAAACTGTTTCTTTCGGCCAGAGGAGCATTTTAGGCCAAACATGCCAAACATCCAGCAATAGCCCAAAAAAAAAAGGAGCCAGCACTGAAACACATAGCTGGCCTGAAACCTCCCCAGGGAGCACACAAGCAGCAACATTCATTCTAGGGCTGTGGGCTTTCACTTGCCTGGGATCCTTCGTAATTACAAAAAAAGTGTTTCTCTCGGCCGGACGAGCATTTTAGGCCAAACATGCAAAACGTCCAGCAATAGCTCCCAAACCAAAGGAGCCAGCTTTGAAACATATAGCTGGCCTGAAACCTCCCCAGGGAGCACACAAGCAGCAACATTCATTTTAGGGATATGGGCTTTCACTTGTTGGGAATCTTTGTTATAGGAAAAAATGTTTCTCTCGGCCAGACGAGCATTTAGGCCAAACATGCCAAACATCCAGCAATAGCACAAAAACCAAAGGAGCCAGCACTGAAACACATAGCTGGCCTGAAACCTCCCCAGGGAGCACACAAGCAGCAACATTCATTCTAGGGCTGTGGGCTTTAACTTGCCTGGGAACATTCATCATAACAATAAAAGTGTTTCTCTCGGCCGGACGAGCATTTTAGGCCAAACATGCTAAACGTCCAGCAATAGCTCCCAAAACAAAGGAGGCAGCACTGAAACACATAGCTGGCCTGAACCTCCCCAGGGAGCACACAAGCAGCAACATTCATTCTAGGGCTGTGGGCATTCACTTGTCTGGGAACCTTCATCATAGCAAAAAAAGTGTTTCTCTCGGCCGGACGAGCATTTTAGGCCAAACATGCCAAACGTCCAGCAATAGCTCCCAAACCAAAGGAGCCAGCACTGAAACACATAGCTGGCCTGAAACCTCCCCAGGGAGCACACAAGCAGCAACATTCATTCTAGGGCTGTGGGCTTTCACTTGCCTGGGAACATTCATCATACCAAAAAAATTTTATCTCTCTGCCGGATGAGCATTTTAGGCCAAACATGCCAAACGTCCAGCAATAGATCCCAAACTAAAGGAGCCAGCTTTGAAACATATAGCTGGCCTGAAAAATCCCCAGGAGCAAACAAGCAGCAGCATTCATTCTAGGGATATGGGCTTTCACTTGTAGGGAAACTTTGTTATAGCAAAAACTGTTTCTTTCGGCCAGACGAGCATTTTAGGCCAAACATGCCAAACATCCAGCAATAGCCCAAAAAAAAAGGAGCCAGCACTGAAACACATAGCTGGCCTGAAACCTCCCCAGGGAGCACACAAGCAGCAACATTCATTCTAGGGCTGTGGGCTTTCACTTGCCCGGGACCCTTCATCATATCAATAAAAGTGTTTCTCTCGGCCGGACGAGCATTTTAGGGCAAACATGCCAAAAGTCCAGGAATAGCTCCCAAACCAAAGGAGGCAGCACTGAAACATATAGCTGGCCTGAAACCTCCCCAGGGAGCACACAAGCAGCAACATTCATTCTAGGGCTGAGGGCTTTCACTTGCCTGGGAACGTTCATCAGAGCAAAAACAGTGTTTCTCTCGGCCGGACGATCATTTTAGGCCAAACATGCCAAACGTCCAGCAATAGCTCCCAAACCAAAGGAGCCAGCACTGAAACACATAGCTGGCCTGAAACCTTCACCAGGGAGCACACAAGCAGCAACATTCATTCTAGGGCTGTGGTCTTTCACTTGCCTGGGAACCTTCATCATAGCAAAAAAAGTGTTTCTCTCGGCCGGACGAGCATTTTAGGCCAAACATGCCAAACGTCCAGCAATAGCTCCCAAACCAAAGGAGCCAGCACTGAAACACATAGCTGGCCTGAAACCTTTACCAGGGAGCCCACAAGCAGCAACATTCATTCTAGGGCTGTTGGCTTTTACTTTCCTGTGAACCTTCATCAGAGCAAAAAAAGTGTTTCTTTCGGCCAGACGAGCATTTTAGGCCAGACATGCCAAACATCCAGCAATAGCCCAAAAAAAAAAGGAGCCAGCACTGAAACACATAGCTGGCCTGAAACCTCCCCAGGGAGCACACAAGCAGCAACATTCATTCTAGGGCTGTGGGCTTTCACTTGCCTTGGATCCTTCGTAATTACAAAAAAAGTGTTTCTCTCGGCCGGACGAGCATTTTAGGCCAAACATGCAAAACGTCCAGCAATAGCTCCCAAACCAAAGGAGCCAGCTTTGAAACATATAGCTGGCCTGAAACCTCCCCAGGGAGCACACAAGCAGCAACATTCATTTTAGGGATATGGGCTTTCACTTGTTGGGAATCTTTGTTATAGGAAAAAATGTTTCTCTCGGCCAGACGAGCATTTAGGCCAAACATGCCAAACATCCAGCAATAGCACAAAAACCAAAGGAGCCAGCACTGAAACACATAGCTGGCCTGAAACCTCCCCAGGGAGCACACAAGCAGCAACATTCATTCTAGGGCTGTGGGCTTTCACTTGCCTGGGAACATTCATCATAACAATAAAAGTGTTTCTCTCGGCCGGACGAGCATTTTAGGCCAAACATGCCAAACGTCCAGCAATAGCTCCCAAACCAAAGGAGCCAGCACGGAAACACATAGCTGGCCTGAAACCTCCCCAGGGAGCACACAAGCAGCAACATTCATTCTAGGGCTGTGGGCTTTCACTTGCCTGGGAACCATCATCATTGAAAAAAAAGTGTTTCTCTCGGCTGGACTAGCATTTTAGGCCAAACATGCGAAACGTCCAGCAATAGCTCCCAAACCAAAGGAGCCAGCACTGAAACACATAGCTGGCCTGAAAACTCCCCAGGGAGCACACAAGCAGCAACATATATTCTAGGCCTGTGGGCTTTAACTTGCCCGGGAACCTTCATCATAGCAATAAAAGTTTTTCTCTCGGCCGGACGAGCATTTTAGGCCAAACATGCCAAACGTCCAGCAATAGCTCCCAAACCAAAGGAGGCAGCACTGAAACACATAGCTGGCCTTAAACCACCACAGGGAGCACACAAGCAGCAACATTCATTCTAGGGCTGTGGGCTTTCACTTGCCCGGGACCCTTCATCATAGCAATAAAAGTGTTTCTCTCGGCCGGACGAGCATTTTAGGGCAAACATGCCAAACGTCCAGGAATAGCTCCCAAACCAAAGGAGGCAGCACTGAAACATATAGCTGGCCTGAAACCTCCCCAGGGAGCACACAAGCAGCAACATTCATTCTAGGGCTGTGGGCTTTCACTTGCCTGGGAACGTTCATCAGAGCAAAAAAAGTGTTTCTCTCGGCCGGACGAGCATATTAGGCCAAACATGCCAAACGTCCAGCAATAGCTCCCAAACCAAAGGAGCCAGCACTGAAACACATAACTGGCCTGAAACCTTCACCAGGGAGCACACAAGCAGCAACATTCATTCTAGGGCTGTGGGCTTTCACTTGCCTGGGAACCTTCATCATAGCAAAAAAAGTGTTTCTTTCGGCCAGACGAGCATTTTAGGCCAAACATGCCAAACATCCAGCAAAGCCCAAAAAAAAAAGGAGCCAGCACTGAAACACATAGCTGGCCTGAAACCTCCCCAGGGACCACAGAAGCAGCAACATTCATTCTAGGGCTGTGGTCTTTGACTTGCCTGGGATCCTTCGTAATTACAAAAAAAGTGTTTCTCTCGGCCGGACGAGCATTTTAGGCCAAACATGCAAAACGTCCAGCAATAGCTCCCAAACCAAAGGAGCCAGTTTTGAAACATATAGCTGGCCTGAAACCTCCCCAGGGAGCACACAAGCAGCAACATTCATTTTAGGGATATGGGCTTTCATTTGTTGGGAATCTTTGTTATAGGAAAAAATGTTTCTCTCGGCCAGACAAGCATTTAGGCCAAACATGCCAAACATCCAGCAATAGCACAAAAACCAAAGGAGCCAGCACTGAAACACATAGCTGGCCTGAAACCTCCCCAGGGAGCACACAAGCAGCAACATTCATTCTAGGGCTGTGGGCTTTCACTTGCCTGGGAACATTCATCATAACAATAAAAGTGTTTCTCTCGGCCGGACGAGCATTTTAGGCCAAACATGCCAAACGTCCAGCAATAGCTCCCAAACCAAAGGAGCCAGCACTGAAACACATAGCTGGCCTGAAAACTCCCCAGGGAGCACACAAGCAGCAACATACATTCTAGGCCTGTGGGCTTTAACTTGCCCGGGAACCTTCATCATAGCAATAAAAGTGTTTCTCTCGGCCGGACGAGCATTTTAGGCCAAACATGCCAAACGTCCAGCAATAGCTCCCAAACCAAAGGAGGCAGCACTGAAACACATAGCTGGCCTGAAACCACCACAGGAAGCACACAAGCAGCAACATTCATTCTAGGGTTGTGGGCATTCACTTGCCCGGGACCCTTCATCATAGCAATAAAAGTGTTTCTCTCGGCCGGACGAGCATTTTAGGGCAAACATGCCAAACGTCCAGCAAGAGCTCCCAAACCAATGGAGGCAGCACTGAAACATATAGCTGGCCTGAAACCTCCCCAGGGAGCACAAAAGCACCAACATTCATTCTAGGCCTGTTGGCTTTTACTTTCCTGGGAACCTTCATCATACGAAAATAAGTGTTCCTCTCGGCCGGACGAGCATTTTAGGCCAAACATGCCAAACGTCCAGCAATAGCTCCCAAACCAAAGGAGCCAGCACTGAAACACAAAGCTTGCCTGAAACCTCCACAGGGAGCACACAAGCAGCAACATTCATTCTAGGGCTGTGGGCTTTCACTTGCCTGGGAACCTTCATCGTAGCAAAAACAGTGCTTCTCTCGGCCAGACGAGCATTTTAGACCAAACATGCCAAACGAAAAGGAATAGCTCCCAAACCAAAGGAGCCAGCACTGAAACACATAGCTGGCCTGAAACCTCCCCAGGGAGCACACAAGCAGCAACATTCATTCTAGGGCTGTTGGCTTTTACTTTCGTGGGAACCTTCATCATAGCAAAAAAAGTGTTTCTCTCGGCCGGACGAGCGTTTTAGGCCAAACATGCCAAACGTCCAGCAATAGCTCCCAAACCAAAGGAGCCAGCACTGAAACACATGCTGGCCTGAAACCTCCCCAGGGAGCACACAAGCAGCAACATTCATTCTAGGGCTGTGGGCTTTCACTTGCCCGGGAAGCTTCATCATAACAATAAAAGTGTTTCTCTCGGCCGGATGAGCATTTTAGGGCAAACATGCCAAACGTCCAGCAATAGCTCCCAAACCAAAGGAGCCAGCACTGAAACACAAAACTTGCCTGAAACCTCCCCAGGGAGCACACAAGCAGCAACATTCATTCTAGGGCTGTGGGCTTTACTTGCCTGGGAACCTTCATCAGAGCAAAAAAAGTGTTTCTCTCGGCCGGACGAGCATCTTAGGCGAAACGTGCAAAACGTCCAGCAATAGCTCCCAAACCAAAGGAGCCAGCACTGAAACACATAGCTGGCCTGAAACCTCCCCAGAGAGCACACAAGCAGCAACATTCATTCTAGGGCTGTGGGCTTTCACTTGCCTGGGAACCTTCATCATAGCAATAAAAGTGTTTCTCTCGGATGGACGAGCATTTTAGGCCAAACATGCCAAACGTCCAGCAATAGCTCCCAAACCAAAGGAGCCAGCACTGAAACACATAGCTGGCCTGAAACCTTCACCAGGGAGCACACAAGCAGCAACATTCATTCTAGGGCTGTGGGCTTTCACTTGCCTGGGAACCTTCATCAGAGCAAAAAAAGTGTTTCTCTCGGCCGGACGAGCATTTTAGGCCAAACATGCCAAACGTCCAGCAATAGCTCCCAAACCAAAGGAGCCAACACTGAAACACATAGCTAGCCTGAAACCTCCCCAGGGAGCACACAAGCAGCAACGTTCATTCTAGGGCTGTTGGCTTTTACTTGCCTGGGAACCTTCATCATAGGTAAAAAAGTGATTCTCTCGGCCGGACGAGCATTTTAGGCCAAACATGCCAAACGTCCAGCAATAGCTCCCAAACCAAAGGAGCCAGCACTGAAACGCATAGCTGGCCTGAAACCTCCCCTGGGAGCACACAAGCAGCAACATTCATTCTAGGGCTGTGGGCTTTCACTTGCCTGGGAACCTTCATCATAGCAAAAAAAGTGTTTCTCTCGGCCAGACGAGCATTTTAGGCTAAACATGCCAAATGTCCAGCAAGAGCTCCCAAACCAAAGGAGCCAGCACTGAAACACATAGCTGGCCTGAAACCTCCCCAGGGAGCACACAAGCAGCAACATTCATTCTAGGGCTGTGGGCTTTCACTTGCCTGGGAACCTTCATCATAGCAAAAAAAGTGTTTCTCTCGGCCGGACGAGCATTTTAGGTCAAACATGCCAATCGTCCAGCAATAGCTCCCAAACAATGGAGCCAGCACTGAAACACATAGCTGGCCTGAAACCTCCCCAGGGAGCACACAAGCAGCAACATTCATTCTAGGGCTGTGGGCTTTCACTTGTCCGGGAACCTTCATCATAGCAAAAAAATTGTTTCTCTCGGCCGGACGAGCATTTTAGGCCCAGCATGCCAAACGTCCAGCAAGAGCTCCCAAACCAAAGGAGCCAGCACTGAAACACATAGCTGGCCTGAAACCTCCCCAGGGAGCACACAAGCAGCAACATTCATTCTAGGGCTGTTGGCTTTCACTTGCCTGGGAACCTTCATCATAGCAAAAAAAATTTTTTCTCTCGGCCGGACGAGCATTTTAGGCCAAACATGCCAAACGTCCAGCAATAGCTCCCAAACCAAAGGAGCCAGCACTGAAACACATAGCTGGCCTGAAACCTCCCCAGGGAGCACACAAGCAGCAACATTCATTCTAGGGCTGTGGGCTTTTACTTGCCTGGGAACCTTCATCAGATCAAAAAAATTGTTTCTCTCGGCCGGACGAGCATTTTAGGCGAAACGTGCAAAACGTCCAGCAATAGCTCCCAAACCAAAGGAGCCAGCACTGAAACACATAGCTGGCCTGAAACCTTCACCAGGGAGCACACAAAGCAGCAAGATTCATTCTAGGGCTGTGGGCTTTCACTTGCCTGGGAACCTTCATCATAGCAATAAAAGTGTTTCTCTCGGATGGACGAGCATTTTAGGCCAAACGTGACAAATGTCCAGCAATAGCTCCCAAACCAAAGGAGCCAGCACTGAAACACATAGCTGCCCTGAAACCTTCACCAGGGAGCACACAAGCAGCAACATTCATTCTAGGGCTGTGGGCTTTCACTTGCCTGGGAACCTTCATCAGAGCAAAAAAGTGTTTCTCTCGGCCGGACGAGCATTTTAGGCCAAACGTGACAAACGTCCAGCAATAGCTCCCAAACCAAAGGAGCCAGCACTGAAACGCATAGCTGGCCTGAAACCTTCACCAGGGAGCACACAAGCAGCAACATTCATTCTAGGGCTGTGGGCTTTCACTTGCCTGGGAACCTTCATCATAGCAAAAACAGTGCTTCTCTCGGCCAGACGAGCATTTTAGACCAAACATGCCAAACGAAAAGGAATAGCTCCCAAACCAAAGGAGCCAGCACTGAAACACATAGCTGGCCTGAAACCTCCCCAGGGAGCACACAAGCAGCAACATTCATTCTAGGGCTGTTGGCTTTTACTTTCGTGGGAACCTTCATCATAGCAAAAAAAGTGTTTCTCTCGGCCGGACGAGCGTTTTAGGCCAAACATGCCAAACGTCCAGCAATAGCTCCCAAACCAAAGGAGCCAGCACTGAAACACATAGCTGGCCTGAAACCTCCCCAGGGAGCACACAAGCAGCAACATTCATTCTAGGGCTGTGGGCTTTCACTTGCCCGGGAAGCTTCATGATAACAATAAAAGTGTTTCTCTCGGCCGGATGAGCATTTTAGGGCAAACATGCCAAACGTCCAGCAATAGCTCCCAAACCAAAGGAGCCAGCACTGAAACACAAAACTTGCCTGAAAACTCCCGAGGGAGCACACAAGCAGCAACATTCATTCTAGGGCTGTGGGCTTTACTTGCCTGGGAACCTTCATCAGAGCAAAAAAAGTGTTTCTCTCGGCCGGACGAGCATTTTAGTCGAAACGTGCAAAACGTCCAGCAATAGCTCCCAAACCAAAGGAGCCAGCACTGAAACACATAGCTGGCCTGAAACCTTCACCAGGGAGCACACAAGCAGCAACATTCATTCTAGGGCTGTGGGCTTTCACTTGCCTGGGAACCTTCATCAGAGCAAAAAAAGTGTTTCTCTCGGCCGGACGAGCATTTTAGGCCAAACATGCCAAACGTCCAGCAATAGCTCCCAAACCAAAGGAGCCAACACTGAAACACATAGCTGGCCTGAAACCTCCCCAGGGAGCACACAAGCAGCAACGTTCATTCTAGGGCTGTTGGCTTTTACTTGCCTGGGAACCTTCATCATAGGTAAAAAAGTGATTCTCTCGGCCGGACGAGCATTTTAGGCCAAACATGCCAAACGTCCAGCAATAGCTCCCAAACCAAAGGAGCCAGCACTGAAACACATAGCTTGCCTGAAACCTCCCCAGGGAGCACACAAGCAGCAACATTCATTCTAGGGCTGTGGGCTTTCACTTGCCTGGGAACCTTCATCATAGCAAAAAAAGTGTTTCTCTTGGCCGGACGAGCATTTTAGGCCAAACATGCCAAACGTCCAGCAATAGCTCCCAAACCAAAGGAGCCAGCACTGAAACGCATAGCTGGCCTGAAACCTCCCCTGGGAGCACACAAGCAGCAACATTCATTCTAGGGCTGTGGGCTTTCACTTGTCCGGGAACCTTCATCATAGCAAAAAAATTGTTTCTCTCGGCCGGACGAGCATTTTAGGCCCAGCATGCCAAACGTCCAGCAAGAGCTCCCAAACCAAAGGAGCCAGCACTGAAACACATAGCTGGCCTGAAACCTCCCCAGGGAGCACACAAGCAGCAACATTCATTCTAGGGCTGTGGGCTTTCACTTGCCTGGGAACCTTCATCATAGCAAAAAAAATTTTTTCTCTCGGCCGGACGAGCATTTTAGGCCAAACATGCCAAACGTCCAGCAATAGCTCCCAAACCAAAGGAGCCAGCACTGAAACACATAGCTGGCCTGAAACCTCCCCAGGGAGCACACAAGCAGCAACATTCATTCTAGGGCTGTGGGCTTTTACTTGCCTGGGAACCTTCATCAGATCAAAAAAATTGTTTCTCTCGGCCGGACGAGCATTTTAGGCGAAACGTGCAAAACGTCCAGCAATAGCTCCCAAACCAAAGGAGCCAGCACTGAAACACATAGCTGGCCTGAAACCTCCCCAGAGAGCACACAAGCAGCAACATTCATTCTAGGTCTGTGGGCTTTCACTTGCCTGGGAACCTTCATCATAGCAATAAAAGTGTTTCTCTCGGATGGACGAGCATTTTAGGCCAAACGTGACAAACGTCCAGCAATAGCTCCCAAACCAAAGGAGCCAGCACTGAAACACATAGCTGGCCTGAAACCTTCACCAGGGAGCACACAAAGCAGCAAGATTCATTCTAGGGCTGTTGGCTTTCACTTGTCTGGGAACCTTCATCATAGCAATAAAAGTGTTTCTCTCGGATGGACGAGCATTTTAGGCCAAACGTGACAAACGTCCAGCAATAGCTCCCAAACCAAAGGAGCCAGCACTGAAACACATAGCTGCCCTGAAACCTTCACCAGGGAGCACACAAAGCAGCAAGATTCATTCTAGGGCTGTGGGCTTTCACTTGCCTGGGAACCTTCATCATAGCAAAAACAGTGCTTCTCTCGGCCAGACGAGCATTTTAGACCAAACATGCCAAACGAAAAGGAATAGCTCCCAAACCAAAGGAGCCAGCACTGAAACACATAGCTGGCCTGAAACCTCCCCAGGGAGCACACAAGCAGCAACATTCATTCTAGGGCTGTTGGCTTTTACTTTCGTGGGAACCTTCATCATAGCAAAAAAAGTGTTTCTCTCGGCCGGACGAGCGTTTTAGGACAAACATGCCAAACGTCCAGCAATAGCTCCCAAACCAAAGGAGCCAGCACTGAAACACATAGCTGGCCTGAAACCTCCCCAGGGAGCACACAAGCAGCAACATTCATTCTAGGGCTGTGGGCTTTCACTTGCCCGGGAAGCTTCATCATAACAATAAAAGTGTTTCTCTCGGCCGGATGAGCATTTTAGGGCAAACATGCCAAACGTCCAGCAATAGCTCCCAAACCAAAGGAGCCAGCACTGAAACACAAAACTTGCCTGAAACCTCCCCAGGGAGCACACAAGCAGCAACATTCATTCTAGGGCTGTGGGCTTTACTTGCCTGGGAACCTTCATCAGAGCAAAAAAATTGTTTCTCTCGGCCGGACGAGCATTTTAGGCGAAACGTGCAAAACGTCCAGCAATAGCTCCCAAACCAAAGGAGCCAGCACTGAAACACATAGCTGGCCTGAAACCTTCACCAGGGAGCACACAAGCAGCAACATTCATTCTAGGGCTGTGGGCTTTCACTTGCCTGGGAACCTTCATCAGAGCAAAAAAAGTGTTTCTCTCGGCCGGACGAGCATTTTAGGCCAAACATGCCAAACGTCCAGCAATAGCTCCCAAACCAAAGGAGCCAACACTGAAACACATAGCTGGCCTGAAACCTCCCCAGGGAGCACACAAGCAGCAACGTTCATTCTAGGGCTGTTGGCTTTTACTTGCCTGGGAACCTTCATCATAGGTAAAAAAGTGATTCTCTCGGCCGGACGAGCATTTTAGGCCAAACATGCCAAACGTCCAGCAATAGCTCCCAAACCAAAGGAGCCAGCACTGAAACACAAAACTTGCCTGAAACCTCCCCAGGGAGCACACAAGCAGCAACATTCATTCTAGGGCTGTGGGCTTTCACTTGCCTGGGAACCTTCATCATAGCAAAAAAAGTGTTTCTCTTGGCCGGACGAGCATTTTAGGCCAAACATGCCAAGCGTCCAGCAATAGCTCCCAAACCAAAGGAGCCAGCACTGAAACGCATAGCTGGCCTGAAACCTCCCCTGGGAGCACACAAGCAGCAACATTCATTCTAGGGCTGTGGGCTTTCACTTGCCTGGGAACCTTCATCATAGCAAAAAAAGTGTTTCTCTCGGCCAGACGAGCATTTTAGGCTAAACATGCCAAATGTCCAGCAAGAGCTCCCAAACCAAAGGAGCCAGCACTGAAACACATAGCTGGCCTGAAACCTCCCCAGGGAGCACACAAGCAGCAACGTTCATTCTAGGGCTGTTGGCTTTTACTTGCCTGGGAACCTTCATCATAGCAAAAAAAGTGATTCTCTCGGCCGGACGAGCGTTTTAGGCCAAACATGCCAAACGTCCAGCAAGAGCTCCCAAACCAAAGGAGCCAGCACTGAAACACATAGCTGGCCTGAAACCTCCCCAGGGAGCACACAAGCAGCAACATTCATTCTAGGGCTGTGGGCTTTCACTTGCCTGGGAACCTTCATCATAGCAAAAAAAGTGTTTCTCTCGGCCGGACGAGCATTTTAGGCCAAACATGCCAATCGTCCAGCAATAGCTCCCAAACAAAGGAGCCAGCACTGAAACACATAGCTGGCCTGAAACCTCCCCAGGGAGCACACAAGCAGCAACATTCATTCTAGGGCTGTGGGCTTTCACTTGTCCGGGAACCTTCATCATAGCAAAAAAATTGTTTCTCTCGGCCGGACGAGCATTTTAGGCCCAGCATGCCAAACGTCCAGCAAGAGCTCCCAAACCAAAGGAGCCAGCACTGAAACACATAGCTGGCCTGAAACCTCCCCAGGGAGCACACAAGCAGCAACATTCATTCTAGGGCTGTTGGCTTTCACTTGCCTGGGAACCTTCATCATACCAAAAAAAATTTTTTCTCTCGGCCGGACGAGCATTTTAGGCCAAACATGCCAAACGTCCAGCAATAGCTCCCAAACCAAAGGAGCCAGCACTGAAACACATAGCTGGCCTGAAACCTCCCCAGGGAGCACACAAGCAGCAACATTCATTCTAGGGCTGTGGGCTTTTACTTGCCTGGGAACCTTCATCAGATCAAAAAAATTGTTTCTCTCGGCCGGACGAGCATTTTAGGCGAAACGTGCAAAACGTCCAGCAATAGCTCCCAAACCAAAGGAGCCAGCACTGAAACACATAGCTGGCCTGAAACCTCCCCAGAGAGCACACAAGCAGCAACATTCATTCTAGGTCTGTGGGCTTTCACTTGCCTGGGAACCTTCATCATAGCAATAAAAGTGTTTCTCTCGGATGGACGAGCATTTTAGGCCAAACGTGACAAACGTCCAGCAATAGCTCCCAAACCAAAGGAGCCAGCACTGAAACACATAGCTGGCCTGAAACCTTCACCAGGGAGCACACAAAGCAGCAAGATTCATTCTAGGGCTGTTGGCTTTCACTTGCCTGGGAACCTTCATCATAGCAATAAAAGTGTTTCTCTCGGATGGACGAGCATTTTAGGCCAAACGTGACAAACGTCCAGCAATAGCTCCCAAACCAAAGGAGCCAGCACTGAAACACATAGCTGGCCTGAAACCTTCACCAGGGAGCACACAAGCAGCAACATTCATTCTAGGGCTGTGGGCTTTCACTTGCCTGGGAACCTTCATCAGAGCAAAAAAAGTGTTTCTCTCGGCCGGACGAGCATTTTAGGCCAAACATGCCAAACGTCCAGCAATAGCTCCCAAACCAAAGGAGCCAACACTGAATCGCATAGCTGGCCTGAAACCTCCCCAGGGAGCACACAAGCAGCAACATTCATTCTAGGGCTTTGGGCTTTCACTTGCCTGGGAACCTTCATCATAGCAAAAAAAGTGTTTCTCTTGGCCGGACGAGCATTTTAGGCCAAACATGCCAAACGTCCAGCAATAGCTCCCAAACCAAAGGAGCCAGCACTGAATCGCATAGCTGGCCTGAAACCTCCCCTGGGAGCACACAAGCAGCAACATTCATTCTAGGGCTGTGGGCTTTCACTTGCCTGGGAACCTTCATCATAGCAAAAAAAGTGTTTCTCTCGGCCGGACGAGCATTTTAGGCCAAACATGCCAAACGTCCAGCAATAGCTCCCAAACCAAAGGAGCCAGCACTGAAACACATAGCTGGCCTGAAACCTCCCCAGGGAGCACACAAGCAGCAACGTTCATTCTAGGGCTGTTGGCTTTTACTTGCCTGGGAACCTTCATCATAGGTAAAAAAGTGATTCTCTCGGCCGGACGAGCATTTTAGGCCAAACATGCCAAACGTCCAGCAATAGCTCCCAAACCAAAGGAGCCAGCACTGAAACACAAAACTTGCCTGAAACCTCCCCAGGGAGCACACAAGCAGCAACATTCATTCTAGGGCTGTGGGCTTTCACTTGCCTGGGAACCTTCATCATAGCAAAAAAAGTGTTTCTCTTGGCCGGACGAGCATTTTAGGCCAAACATGCCAAACGTCCAGCAATAGCTCCCAAACCAAAGGAGCCAGCACTGAAACGCATAGCTGGCCTGAAACCTCCCCTGGGAGCACACAAGCAGCAACATTCATTCTAGGGCTGTGGGCTTTCACTTGCCTGGGAACCTTCATCATAGCAAAAAAAGTGTTTCTCTCGGCCAGACGAGCATTTTAGGCTAAACATGCCAAAAGTCCAGCAAGAGCTCCCAAACCAAAGGAGCCAGCACTGAAACACATAGCTGGCCTGAAACCTCCCCAGGGAGCACACAAGCAGCAACGTTCATTCTAGGTCTGTTGGCTTTTACTTGCCTGGGAACCTTCATCATAGCAAAAAAAGTGATTCTCTCGGCCGGACGAGCGTTTTAGGCCAAACATGCCAAACGTCCAGCAAGAGCTCCCAAACCAAAGGAGCCAGCACTGAAACACATAGCTGGCCTGAAACCTCCCCAGGGAGCACACAAGCAGCAACATTCATTCTAGGGCTGTGGGCTTTCACTTGCCTGGGAACCTTCATCATAGCAAAAAAAGTGTTTCTCTCGGATGGACGAGCATTTTAGGCCAAACGTGACAAACGTCCAGCAATAGCTCCCAAACCAAAGGAGCCAGCACTGAAACACATAGCTGGCCTGAAACCTTCACCAGGGAGCACACAAAGCAGCAAGATTCATTCTAGGGCTGTTGGCTTTCACTTGCCTGGGAACCTTCATCATAGCAATAAAAGTGTTTCTCTCGGATGGACGAGCATTTTAGGCCAAACGTGACAAACGTCCAGCAATAGCTCCCAAACCAAAGGAGCCAGCACTGAAACACATAGCTGGCCTGAAACCTTCACCAGGGAGCACACAAGCAGCAACATTCATTCTAGGGCTGTGGGCTTTCACTTGCCTGGGAACCTTCATCAGAGCAAAAAAAGTGTTTCTCTCGGCCGGACGAGCATTTTAGGCCAAAAATGCCAAACGTCCAGCAATAGCTCCCAAACCAAAGGAGCCAACACTGAATCGCATAGCTGGCCTGAAACCTCCCCAGGGAGCACACAAGCAGCAACATTCATTCTAGGGCTTTGGGCTTTCACTTGCCTGGGAACCTTCATCATAGCAAAAAAAGTGTTTCTCTTGGCCGGACGAGCATTTTAGGCCAAACATGCCAAACGTCCAGCAATAGCTCCCAAACCAAAGGAGCCAGCACTGAATCGCATAGCTGGCCTGAAACCTCCCCTGGGAGCACACAAGCAGCAACATTCATTCTAGGGCTGTGGGCTTTCACTTGCCTGGGAACCTTCATCATAGCAAAAAAAGTGTTTCTCTCGGCCGGACGAGCATTTTAGGCCAAACATGCTAAAAGTCCACCAATAGCTCCCAAACCAAAGGAGCAAGCACTGAAACACAAAACTTGCCTGAAACCTCCCCAGGGAGCACACAAGCAGCAACATTCATTCTAGGGCTGTGGGCTTTCACTTGCCTGGGAACCTTCATCATAGCAAAAAAAGTGTTTCTCTCGGCCGGACGAGCATTTTAGGCCAAACATGCCAAACGTCCAGCAGTAGCTCCCAAACCAAAGGAGCCAGCACTGAAACGCATAGCTGGCCTGAAACCTCCCCTGGGAGCACACAAGCAGCAACATTCATTCTAGGGCTGTGGGCTTTCACTTGCCTGGGAACCTTCATCATAGCAAAAAAAGTGTTTCTCTCGGATGGACGAGCATTTTAGGCTAAACATGCCAAACGTCCAGCAAGAGCTCCCAAACCAAAGGAGCCAGCACTGAAACACATAGCTGGCCTGATCCTCCCCAGGGAGCAAACAAGCAGCAACATTCATTCTAGGGCTGTGGGCTTTTACTTTCCTGGGAACCTTCATCATAGCAAAAATAGTGTTTCTCTCGGCCGGACGAGCATTTTAGGCCAAACATGCCAAACGTCCAGCAATAGCTCCCAAACCAAAGGAGCCAGCACTGAAACACATAGCTGGCCTGAAACCTCCCCAGGGAGCACACAAGCAGCAACGTTCATTCTAGGGCTGTTGGCTTTTACTTGCCTGGGAACCTTCATCATAGGTTAAAAAGTGTTTCTCTCGGCCGGACGAGCATTTTAGGCCAAACATGCCAAACGTCCAGCAATAGCTCCCAAACCAAAGGAGCCAGCACAGAAACACAAAACTTGCCTGAAACCTCCCCAGGGAGCACACAAGCAGCAACATTCATTCTAGGGCTGTGGGCTTTCACTTGCCTGGGAACCTTCATCATAGCAAAAAAAGTGTTTCTCTCGGCCGGACGAGCATTTTAGGCCAGACATGCTAAAAGTCCACCAATAGCTCCCAAACCAAAGGAGCCAGCACTGAAACACAAAACTTGCCTGAAACCTCCCCAGGGAGCACACAAGCAGCAACATTCATTCTAGGGCTGTGGGTTTCACTTGCCTGGGAACCTTCATCATAGCAAAAACAGTGCTTCTCTCGGCCAGACGAGCATTTTAGACCAAACATGCCAAACGAAAAGGAATAGCTCCCAAACCAAAGGAGCCAGCACTGAAACACATAGCTGGCCTGAAACCTTCACCAGGGAGCACACAAGCAGCAACATTCATTCTAGGGCTGTGGGCTTTCACTTGCCTGGGAACCTTCATCATAGCAAAAAAAGTGTTTCTCTCGGCCGGACGAGCATTTTAGGCCAAACATGCCAAACGTCCAGCAATAGCTCCCAAACCAAAGGAGCCAGCACTGAAACACATAGCTGGCCTGAAACCTCCCCAGGGAGCACACAAGCAGCAACGTTCATTCTAGGGCTGTTGGCTTTTACTTGCCTGGGAACCTTCATCATAGGTAAAAAAGTGATTCTCTCGGCCGGACGAGCATTTTAGGCCAAACATGCCAAACGTCCAGCAATAGCTCCCAAACCAAAGGAGCCAGCACTGAAACACAAAACTTGCCTGAAACCTCCCCAGGGAGCACACAAGCAGCAACATTCATTCTAGGGCTGTGGGCTTTCACTTGCCTGGGAACCTTCATCATAGCAAAAAAAGTGTTTCTCTTGGCCGGACGAGCATTTTAGGCCAAACATGCCAAACGTCCAGCAATAGCTCCCAAACCAAAGGAGCCAGCACTGAAACGCATAGCTGGCCTGAAACCTCCCCTGGGAGCACACAAGCAGCAACATTCATTCTAGGGCTGTGGGCTTTCACTTGCCTGGGAACCTTCATCATAGCAAAAAAAATGTTTCTCTCGGCCAGACGAGCATTTTAGGCTAAACATGCCAAAAGTCCAGCAAGAGCTCCCAAACCAAAGGAGCCAGCACTGAAACACATAGCTGGCCTGAAACCTCCCCAGGGAGCACACAAGCAGCAACGTTCATTCTAGGGCTGTTGGCTTTTACTTGCCTGGGAACCTTCATCATAGCAAAAAAAGTGATTCTCTCGGCCGGACGAGCGTTTTAGGCCAAACATGCCAAACGTCCAGCAAGAGCTCCCAAACCAAAGGAGCCAGCACTGAAACACATAGCTGGCCTGAAACCTCCCCAGGGAGCACACAAGCAGCAACATTCATTCTAGGGCTGTGGGCTTTCACTTGCCTGGGAACCTTCATCATAGCAAAAAAAGTGTTTCTCTCGGCCGGACGAGCATTTTAGGCCAAACGTGACAAACGTCCAGCAATAGCTCCCAAACAAAGGAGCCAGCACTGAAACACATAGCTGGCCTGAAACCTCCCCAGGGAGCACACAAGCAGCAACATTCATTCTAGGGCTGTGGGCTTTCACTTGTCCGGGAACCTTAATCATAGCAAAAAAATTGTTTCTCTCGGCCGGACGAGCATTTTAGGCCCAGCATGCAAAACGTCCAGCAAGAGCTCCCAAACCAAAGGAGCCAGCACTGAAACACATAGCTGGCCTGAAACCTCCCCAGGGAGCACACAAGCAGCAACATTCATTCTAGGGCTGTTGGCTTTCACTTGCCTGGGAACCTTCATCTTAGCAAAAAAAATTTTTTCTCTCGGCCGGACGAGCATTTTAGGCCAAACATGCCAAACGTCCAGCAATAGCTCCCAAACCAAAGGAGCCAGCACTGAAACACATAGCTGGCCTGAAACCTCCCCAGGGAGCACACAAGCAGCAACATTCATTCTAGGGCTGTGGGCTTTTACTTGCCTGGGACCCTTCATCAGAGCAAAAAAATTGTTTCTCTCGGCCGGACGAGCATTTTAGGCGAAACGTGCAAAACGTCCAGCAATAGCTCCCAAACCAAAGGAGCCAGCACTGAAACACATAGCTGGCCTGAAACCTCCCCAGAGAGCACACAAGCAGCAACATTCATTCTAGGTCTGTGGGCTTTCACTTGCCTGGGAACCTTCATCATAGCAATAAAAGTGTTTCTCTCGGATGGACGAGCATTTTAGGCCAAACGTGACAAACGTCCAGCAATAGCTCCCAAACCAAAGGAGCCAGCACTGAAACACATAGCTGGCCTGAAACCTCCCCAGGGAGCACACAAGCAGCAACGTTCATTCTAGGGCTGTTGGCTTTTACTTGCCTGGGAACCTTCATCATAGGTAAAAAAGTGATTCTCTCGGCCGGACGAGCATTTTAGGCCAAACGTGACAAACGTCCAGCAATAGCTCCCAAACCAAAGGAGCCAGCACTGAAACGCGTAGCTGGCCTGAAACCTTCACCAGGGAGCACATAAGCAGCAACATTCATTCTAGGGCTGTGGGCTTTCACTTGCCTGGGAACCTTCATCAGAGCAAAAAAAGTGTTTCTCTCGGCCGGACGAGCATTTTAGGCCAAACATGCCAAACGTCCAGCAATAGCTCCCAAACCAAAGGAGCCAGCACTGAAACACATAGCTGGCCTGAAACCTCCCCAGGGAGCACACAAGCAGCAACGTTCATTCTAGGGCTGTTGGCTTTTACTTGCCTGGGAACCTTCATCATAGGTAAAAAAGTGATTCTCTCGGCCGGACGAGCATTTTAGGCCAAACATGCCAAACGTCCAGCAATAGCTCCCAAACCAAAGGAGCCAGCACTGAAACACAAAACTTGCCTGAAACCTCCCCAGGGAGCACACAAGCAGCAACATTCATTCTAGGGCTGTGGGCTTTCACTTGCCTGGGAACCTTCATCATAGCAAAAAAAGTGTTTCTCTCGGCCGGACGAGCATTTTAGGCCAAACATGCTAAAAGTCCACCAATAGCTCCCAAACCAAAGGAGCAAGCACTGAAACACAAAACTTGCCTGAAACCTCCCCAGGGAGCACACAAGCAGCAACATTCATTCTAGGGCTGTGGGCTTTCACTTGCCTGGGAACCTTCATCATAGCAAAAAAAGTGTTTCTCTCGGCCGGACGAGCATTTTAGGCCAAACATGCCAAACGTCCAGCAGTAGCTCCCAAACCAAAGGAGCCAGCACTGAAACGCATAGCTGGCCTGAAACCTCCCCTGGGAGCACACAAGCAGCAACATTCATTCTAGGGCTGTGGGCTTTCACTTGCCTGGGAACCTTCATCATAGCAAAAAAAGTGTTTCTCTCGGCCAGACGAGCATTTTAGGCTAAACATGCCAAACGTCCAGCAAGAGCTCCCAAACCAAAGGAGCCAGCACTGAAACACATAGCTGGCCTGATCCTCCCCAGGGAGCAAACAAGCAGCAACATTCATTCTAGGGCTGTGGGCTTTTACTTTCCTGGGAACCTTCATCATAGCAAAAATAGTGTTTCTCTCGGCCGGACGAGCATTTTAGGCCAAACATGCCAAACGTCCAGCAATAGCTCCCAAACCAAAGGAGCCAGCACTGAAACACATAGCTGGCCTGAAACCTCCCCAGGGAGCACACAAGCAGCAACGTTCATTCTAGGGCTGTTGGCTTTTACTTGCCTGGGAACCTTCATCATAGGTAAAAAAGTGATTCTCTCGGCCGGACGAGCATTTTAGGCCAAACATGCCAAACGTCCAGCAATAGCTCCCAAACCAAAGGAGCCAGCACTGAAACACAAAACTTGCCTGAAACCTCCCCAGGGAGCACACAAGCAGCAACATTCATTCTAGGGCTGTGGGCTTTCACTTGCCTGGGAACCTTCATCATAGCAAAAAAAGTGTTTCTCTCGGCCGGACGAGCATTTTAGGCCAGACATGCTAAAAGTCCACCAATAGCTCCCAAACCAAAGGAGCCAGCACTGAAACACAAAACTTGCCTGAAACCTCCCCAGGGAGCACACAAGCAGCAACATTCATTCTAGGGCTGTGGGTTTCACTTGCCTGGGAACCTTCATCATAGCAAAAACAGTGCTTCTCTCGGCCAGACGAGCATTTTAGACCAAACATGCCAAACGAAAAGGAATAGCTCCCAAACCAAAGGAGCCAGCACTGAAACACATAGCTGGCCTGAAACCTCCCCAGGGAGCACACAAGCAGCAACATTCATTCTAGGGCTGTGGGCTTTCACTTGCCTGGGTACCTTCATCATAACAAAAAAAGTGTTTCTCTCGGCCGGACGAGCATTTTAGGCCAAACATGCGAAACGTCCAGCAATAGCTCCCAAACCAAAGGAGCCAGCACTGAAACACAAAACTTGCCTGAAACCTCCCCAGGGAGCACACAAGCAGCAACATTCATTCTAGGGCTGTGGGCTTTCACTTGCCCGGGAACCTTCATCATAACAATAAATGTGTTTCTCTCAGCCGGACGAGCATTTTAGGGCAAACATGCCAAACGTCCAGCAATAGCTCCCAAACCAAAGGAGCCAGCACTGAAACACAAAACTTGCCTGAAACCTCCCCAGGGAGCACACAAGCAGCAACATTCATTCTAGGGCTGTGGGCTTTTACTTGCCTGGGAACCTTCATCATTGCAAAAAAAGTGTTTCTTTCGGCCGGACGAGCATTTTAGGCGAAACGTGCAAAACGTCAAGCAATAGCTCCCAAACCAAAGGAGCCAGCACTGAAACACATAGCTGGCCTGAAACCTCCCCAGAGAGCACACAAGCAGCAACATTCAATCTAGGGCTGTGGGCTTTCACTTGCCTGGGAACCTTCATCATAGCAATAAAAGTGTTTCTCTCGGATGGACGAGCATTTTAGGCCAAACGTGACAAACGTCCAGCAATAGCTCCCAAACCAAAGGAGCCAGCACTGAAACACATAGCTGGCCTGAAACCTTCACCAGGGAGCACACAAAGCAGCAACATTCATTCTAGGGCTGTGGGCTTTCACTTGCCTGGGAACCTTCATCATAGCAATAAAAGTGTTTCTCTCGGATGGACGAGCATTTTAGGCCAAACGTGACAAACGTCCAGCAATAGCTCCCAAACCAAAGGAGCCAGCACTGAAACGCATAGCTGGCCTGAAACCTCCCCTGGGAGCACACAAGCAGCAACATTCATTCTAGGGCTGTGGGCTTTCACTTGCCTGGGAACCTTCATCATAGCAAAAAAAGTGTTTCTCTCGGCCAGACGAGCATTTTAGGCCAAACATGCCAAACGTCCAGCAAGAGCTCCCAAACCAAAGGAGCCAGCTCTGAAACACATAGCTGGCCTGATCCTCCCCAGGGAGCAAACAAGCAGCAACATTCATTCTAGGGCTGTGGGCTTTTACTTTCCTGGGAACCTTCATCATATCAAAAATAATGTTTCTCTCGGCCGGACGAGCATTTTAGGCCAAACATGCCAAACGTCCAGCAATAGCTCCCAAACCAAAGGAGCCAGCACTGAAACACATAGCTGGCCTGAAACCTCCCCAGGGAGCACACAAGCAGCAACGTTCATTCTAGGGCTGTTGGCTTTTACTTGCCTGGGAACCTTCATCATAGGTAAAAAAGTGATTCTCTCGGCCGGACGAGCATTTTAGGCCAAACATGCCAAACGTCCGGCAATAGCTCCCAAACCAAAGGAGCCAGAACTGAAACACAAAACTTGCCTGAAACCTCCCCAGGGAGCACACAAGCAGCAACATTCATTCTAGGGCTGTGGGCTTTCACTTGCCTGGGAACATTCATCATAGCAAAAAAAGTGTTTCTCTCGGCCGGACGAGCATTTTAGGCCAAACATGCTAAAAGTCCACCAATAGCTCCCAAACCAAAGGAGCCAGCACTGAAACACAAAACTTGCCTGAAACCTCCCCAGGGAGCACACAAGCAGCAACATTCATTCTAGGGCTGTGGGTTTCACTTGCCTGGGAACCTTCATCATAGCAAAAACAGTGCTTCTCTCGGCCAGACGAGCATTTTAGACCAAACATGCCAAACGTCCAGCAGTAGCTCCCAAACCAAAGGAGCCAGCACTGAAACGCATAGCTGGCCTGAAACCTCCCCTGGGAGCACACAAGCAGCAACATTCATTCTAGGGCTGTGGGCTTTCACTTGCCTGGGAACCTTCATCATAGCAAAAAAAGTGTTTCTCTCGGCCAGACGAGCATTTTAGGCTAAACATGCCAAACGTCCAGCAAGAGCTCCCAAACCAAAGGAGCCAGCACTGAAACACATAGCTGGCCTGATCCTCCCCAGGGAGCAAACAAGCAGCAACATTCATTCTAGGGCTGTGGGCTTTTACTTTCCTGGGAACCTTCATCATAGCAAAAATAGTGTTTCTCTCGGCCGGACGAGCATTTTAGGCCAAACATGCCAAACGTCCAGCAATAGCTCCCAAACCAAAGGAGCCAGCACTGAAACACATAGCTGGCCTGAAACCTCCCCAGGGAGCACACAAGCAGCAACATTCATTCTAGGGCTGTGGGCTTTCACTTGCCTGGGTACCTTCATCATAACAAAAAAAGTGTTTCTCTCGGCCGGACGAGCATTTTAGGCCAAACATGCGAAACGTCCAGCAATAGCTCCCAAACCAAAGGAGCCAGCACTGAAACACAAAACTTGCCTGAAACCTCCCCAGGGAGCACACAAGCAGCAACATTCATTCTAGGGCTGTGGGCTTTCACTTGCCCGGGAACCTTCATCATAACAATAAATGTGTTTCTCTCGGCCGGACGAGCATTTTAGGGCAAACATGCCAAACGTCCAGCAATAGCTCCCAAACCAAAGGAGCCAGCACTGAAACACAAAACTTGCCTGAAACCTCCCCAGGGAGCACACAAGCAGCAACATTCATTCTAGGGCTGTGGGCTTTTACTTGCCTGGGAACCTTCATCATTGCAAAAAAAGTGTTTCTTTCGGCCGGACGAGCATTTTAGGCGAAACGTGCAAAACCTCAAGCAATAGCTCCCAAACCAAAGGAGCCAGCACTGAAACACATAGCTGGCCTGAAACCTCCCCAGAGAGCACACAAGCAGCAACATTCAATCTAGGGCTGTGGGCTTTCACTTGCCTGGGAACCTTCATCATAGCAATAAAAGTGTTTCTCTCGGATGGACGAGCATTTTAGGCCAAACGTGACAAACGTCCAGCAATAGCTCCCAAACCAAAGGAGCCAGCACTGAAACACATAGCTGGCCTGAAACCTTCACCAGGGAGCACACAAAGCAGCAACATTCATTCTAGGGCTGTGGGCTTTCACTTGCCTGGGAACCTTCATCATAGCAATAAAAGTGTTTCTCTCGGATGGACGAGCATTTTAGGCCAAACGTGACAAACGTCCAGCAATAGCTCCCAAACCAAAGGAGCCAGCACTGAAACGCATAGCTGGCCTGAAACCTCCCCTGGGAGCACACAAGCAGCAACATTCATTCTAGGGCTGTGGGCTTTCACTTGCCTGGGAACCTTCATCATAGCAAAAAAAGTGTTTCTCTCGGCCAAACGAGCATTTTAGGCTAAACATGCCAAACGTCCAGCAATAGCTCCCAAACCAAAGGAGCCAGCACTGAAACACATAGCTGGCCTGAAACCTCCCCAGGGAGCACACAAGCAGCAACGTTCATTCTAGGGCTGTTGGCTTTTACTTGCCTGGGAACCTTCATCATAGGTAAAAAAGTGATTCTCTCGGCCGGACGAGCATTTTAGGCCAAACATGCCAAACGTCCGGCAATAGCTCCCAAACCAAAGGAGCCAGAACTGAAACACAAAACTTGCCTGAAACCTCCCCAGGGAGCACACAAGCAGCAACATTCATTCTAGGGCTGTGGGCTTTCACTTGCCTGGGAACATTCATCATAGCAAAAAAAGTGTTTCTCTCGGCCGGACGAGCATTTTAGGCCAAACATGCTAAAAGTCCACCAATAGCTCCCAAACCAAAGGAGCCAGCACTGAAACACAAAACTTGCCTGAAACCTCCCCAGGGAGCACACAAGCAGCAACATTCA
Source organism: Porphyrio hochstetteri (assembly GCA_020800305.1). Lineage (NCBI taxonomy): Eukaryota > Metazoa > Chordata > Aves > Gruiformes > Rallidae > Porphyrio > Porphyrio hochstetteri. The sequence continues at coordinate 23,446,758 of CM036917.1, forward strand.
TTCTAGGGCTGTGGGTTTCACTTGCCTGGGAACCTTCATCATAGCAAAAACAGTGCTTCTCTCGGCCAGACAAGCATTTTAGACCAAACATGCCAAACGAAAAGGAATAGCTCCCAAACCAAAGGAGCCAGCACTGAAACACATAGCTGGCCTGAAACCTCCCCAGGGAGCACACAAGCAGCAACATTCATTCTAGGGCTCTTGGCTTTTACTTTCGTGGGAACCTTCATCATAGCAAAAAGAGTGTTTCTCTCGGTCGGACGAGCGTTTTAGGCCAAACATGCCAAACGTCCAGCAATAGCTCCCAAACCAAAGGAGCCAGCACTGAAACACATAGCTGGCCTGAAACCTCCCCAGGGAGCACACAAGCAGCAACATTCATTCTAAGGGCTGTGGGCTTTCACTTGCCTGGGAACATTCATCATAACAAAAAAAGTGTTTCTCTCGGCCGGACGAGCATTTTAGGCCAAACATGCGAAACGTCCAGCAATAGCTCCCAAACCAAAGGAGCCAGCACTGAAACACAAAACTTGCCTGAAACCTCCCCAGGGAGCACACAAGCAGCAACATTCATTCTAGGGCTGTGGGCTTTCACTTGCCTGGGAACCTTCATCATAGCAATAAAAGTGTTTCTCTCGGATGGACGAGCATTTCAGGCCAAACGTGACAAACGTCGAGCAATAGCTCCCAAACCAAAGGAGCCAGCACTGAAACACATAGCTGGCCTGAAACCTCCCCAGGGAGCACACAAGCACCAACGTTCATTCTAGGGCTGTTGGCTTTTACTTGCCTGGGAACCTTCATCATAGGTAAAAAAGTGATTCTCTCGGCCGGACGAGCATTTTAGGCCAAACATGCCAAACGTCCGGCAATAGCTCCCAAACCAAAGGAGCCAGAAATGAAACACAAAACTTGCCTGAAACCTCCCCAGGGAGCACACAAGCAGCAACATTCATTCTAGGGCTGTGGGCTTTCACTTGCCTGGGAACATTCATCATAGCAAAAAAAGTGTTTCTCTCGGCCGGACGAGCATTTTAGGCCAAACATGCTAAAAGTCCACCAATAGCTCCCAAACCAAATGAGCCAGCACTGAAACAAAAACTTGCCTGAAACATCCCCAGGGAGCACACAAGCAGCAACATTCATTCTAGGGCTGTGGGTTTCACTTGCCTGGGAACCTTCATCATAGCAAAAACAGTGCTTCTCTCGGCCACACGAGCATTTTAGACCAAACATGCCAAACGAAAAGGAATAGCTCCCAAACCAAAGGAGCCAGCACTGAAACACATAGCTGGCCTGAAACCTCCCCAGGGAGCACACAAGCAGCAACATTCATTCTAGGGCTGTTGGCTTTTACTTTCGTGGGAACCTTCATCATAGCAAAAAGAGTGTTTCTCTCGGTCGGACGAGCGTTTTAGGCCAAACATGCCAAACGTCCAGCAATAGCTCCCAAACCAAAGGAGCCAGCACTGAAACACATAGCTGGCCTGAAACCTCCCCAGGGAGCACACAAGCAGCAACATTCATTCTAAGGGCTGTGGGCTTTCACTTGCCTGGGAACCTTCATCATAACAAAAAAAGTATTTCTCTCGGCCGGACGAGCATTTTAGGCCAAACATGCGAAACGTCCAGCAATAGCTCCCAAACCAAAGGAGCCAGCACTGAAACACAAAACTTGCCTGAAACCTCCCCAGGGAGCACACAAGCAGCAACATTCATTCTAGGGCTGTGGGCTTTCACTTGCCCGGGAACCTTCATCATAACAATAAAAGTGTTTCTCTCGGCCGGACGAGCATTTTAGGGCAAACATGCCAAACGTCCAGCAATAGCTCCCAAACCAAAGGAGCCAGCACTGAAACACAAAACTTGCCTGAAACCTCCCCAGGGAGCACACAAGCAGCAACATTCATTCCAGGGCTGTGGGCTTTTACTTGCCTGGGAACCTTCATCAGAGCAAAAAAAGTGTTTCTCTCGGCCGGACGAGCATTTTAGGCGAAACGTGCAAAACGTCCAGCAATAGCTCCCAAACCAAAGGAGCCAGCACTGAAACACATAGCTGGCCTGAAACCTCCCCAGAGAGCACACAAGCAGCAACATTCATTCTAGGGCTGTGGGCTTTCACTTGCCTGGGAACCTTCATCATAGCAATAAAAGTGTTTCTCTCGGATGGACGAGCATTTTAGGCCAAACGTGACAAACGTCCAGCAATAGCTCCCAAACCAAAGGAGCCAGCACTGAAACACATAGCTGGCCTGAAACCTCCCCAGGGAGCACACAAGCAGCAACGTTCATTCTAGGGCTGTTGGCTTTTACTTGCCTGGGAACATTCATTATAGGTAAAAAAGTGATTCTCTCGGCCGGACGAGCATTTTAGGCCAAACATGCCAAACGTCCGGCAATAGCTCCCAAACCAAAGGAGCCAGAACTGAAACACAAAACTTGCCTGAAACCTCCCCAGGGAGCACACAAGCAGCAACATTCATTCTAGGGCTGTGGCCTTTCACTTGCCTGGGAACATTCATCATAGCAAAAAAAGTGTTTCTCTCGGCCGGACGAGCATTTTAGGCCAAACATGCTAAAAGTCCACCAATAGCTCCCAAACCAAAGGAGCCAGCACTGAAACACAAAACTTGCCTGAAACCTCCCCAGGGAGCACACAAGCAGCAACATTCATTCTAGGGCTGTGGGTTTCACTTGCCTGGGAACCTTCATCATAGCAAAAACAGTGCTTCTCTCGGCCAGACGAGCATTTTAGACCAAACATGCCAAACGAAAAGGAATAGCTCCCAAACCAAAGGAGCCAGCACTGAAACACATAGCTGGCCTGAAACCTCCCCAGGGAGCACACAAGCAGCAACATTCATTCTAGGGCTGTTGGCTTTTACTTTCGTGGGAACCTTCATCATAGCAAAAAGAGTGTTTCTCTCGGCCGGACGAGCGTTTTAGGCCAAACATGCCAAACGTCCAGCAATAGCTCCCAAACCAAAGGAGCCAGCACTGAAACACATAGCTGGCCTGAAACCTCCCCAGGGAGCACACAAGCAGCAACATTCATTCTAAGGGCTGTGGGCTTTCACTTGCCTGGGAACCTTCATCATAACAAAAAAAGTGTTTCTCTCGGCCGGACGAGCATTTTAGGCCAAACATGCGAAACGTCCAGCAATAGCTCCCAAACCAAAGGAGCCAGCACTGAAACACAAAACTTGCCTGAAACCTCCCCAGGGAGCACACAAGCAGCAACATTCATTCTAGGGCTGTGGGCTTTCACTTGCCCGGGAACCTTCATCATAACAATAAAAGTGTTTCTCTCGGCCGGACGAGCATTTTAGGGCAAACATGCCAAACGTCCAGCAATAGCTCCCAAACCAAAGGAGCCAGCACTGAAACACAAAACTTGCCTGAAACCTCCCCAGGGAGCACACAAGCAGCAACATTCATTCTAGGGCTGTGGGCTTTCACTTGCCTGGGAACCTTCATCAGAGCAAAAAAAGTGTTTCTCTCGGCCGGACGAGCATTTTAGGCGAAACGTGCAAAACGTCCAGCAATAGCTCCCAAACCAAAGGAGCCAGCACTGAAACACATAGATGGCCTGAAACCTCCCCAGAGAGCACACAAGCAGCAACATTCATTCTAGGGCTGTGGGCTTTCACTTGCCTGGGAACCTTCATCATAGCAATAAAAGTGTTTCTCTCGGATGGACGAGCATTTTAGGCCAAACGTGACAAACGTCCAGCAATAGCTCCCAAACCAAAGGAGCCAGCACTGAAACACATAGCTGGCCTGAAACCTTCACCAGGGAGCACACAAGCAGCAACATTCATTCTAGGGCTGTGGGCTTTCACTTGCCTGGGAACCTTCATCAGAGCAAAAAAAGTGTTTCTCTCGTCCGGACGAGCATTTTAGGCCAAACATGCCAAACGTCCAGCAATAGCTCCCAAACCAAAGGAGCCAACACTGAAAAATATAGCTGGCCTGAAACCTCCCCAGGGAGCACACAAGCAGCAACGTTCATTCTAGGGCTGTTGGCTTTTACTTGCCTGGGAACCTTCATCATATCAAAAAAAGTGATTCTCTCGGCCGGACGAGCATTTTAGGCCAAACATGCCAAACGTCCAGCAATAGCTCCCAAACCAAAGGAGCCAGCACTGAAACACAAAACTTGCCTGAAACCTCCCCAGGGAGCACACAAGCAGCAACATTCATTCTAGGGCTGTGGGCTTTCACTTGCCTGGGAACCTTCATCATAGCAAAAAAAGTGTTTCTCTCGGCCAGACGAGCATTTTAGGCTAAACATGCCAAATGTCCAGCAAGAGCTCCCAAACCAAAGGAGCCAGCACTGAAACACATAGCTGGCCTGATCCTCCCCAGGGAGCAAACAAGCAGCAACATTCATTCTAGGGCTGTGGGCTTTTACTTTCCTGGGATCCTTCATCATAGCAAAAACAGTGTTTCTCTCGGCCGGACGAGCATTTTAGGCCAAACATGCCAAACGTCCAGCAATAGCTCCCAAACCAAAGGAGCCAGCACTGAAACACATAGCTGGCCTGAAACCTCCCCAGGGAGCACATAAGCAGCAACATTCATTCTAGGGCTGTGGGCTTTCACTTGCCTGGGAACCTTCATCATAGCAAAAAAAGTTTTTCTCTCGGCCGGACGAGCATTTTAGGCCACACATGCCAAACGTCCAGCAATAGCTCCCAAACCAAAGGAGCCAGCACTGAAACACATAGATGGCCTGAAACCTCCCCAGGGAGCACACAAGCAGCAACGTTCATTCTAGGGCTGTTGGCTTTTACTTGCCTGGGAACCTTCATCATATCAAAAAAAGTGATTCTCTCGGCCGGACGAGCGTTTTAGGCCAAACATGCCAAACGTCCAGCAATAGCTCCCAAACCAAAGGAGCCAGCACTGAAACACAAAACTTGCCTGAAACCTCCCCAGGGAGCACACAAGCAGCAACATTCATTCTAGGGCTGTGGGCTTTTACTTGCCTGGGAACCTTCATCAGAGCAAAAAAAGTGTTTCTCTCGGCCGGACGAGCATTTTAGGCGAAACGTGCAAAACGTCCAGCAATAGCTCCCAAACCAAAGGAGCCAGCACTGAAACACATAGCTGGCCTGAAACCTCCCCAGAGAGCACACAAGCAGCAACATTCATTCTAGGGCTGTGGGCTTTCACTTGCCTGGGAACCTTCATCATATCAATAAAAGTGTTTCTCTCGGATGGACGAGTATTTTAGGCCAAACGTGACAAACGTCCAGCAATAGCTCCCAAACCAAAGGAGCCAGCACTGAAACACATAGCTGGCCTGAAACCTTCACCAGGGAGCACACAAGCAGCAACATTCATTCTAGGGCTGTTGGCTTTTACTTGCCTGGGAACCTTCATCAGAGCAAAAAAAGTGATTCTCTCGGCCGGACGAGCATTTTAGGCCAAACATGCCAAACGTCCAGCAATAGCTCCCAAACCAAAGGAGCCAGCACTGAAACACAAAACTTGCCTGAAACCTCCCCAGGGAGCACACAAGCAGCAACATTCATTCTAGGGCTGTGGGCTTTCACTTGCCTGGGAACCTTCATCATAGCAAAAAAAGTGTTTCTCTCGGCCGGACGAGCATTTTAGGCCAAACATGCCAAACGTCCAGCAATAGCTCCCAAACCAAAGGAGCCAGCACTGAAACGCATAGCTGGCCTGAAACCTCCCCTGGGAGCACACAAGCAGCAACATTCATTCTAGGGTTGTGGGCTTTCACTTGCCTGGGAACCTTCATCATAGCAAAAAAAGTGTTTCTCTCGGCCAGACGAGCATTTTAGGCTAAACATGCCAAACGTCCAGCAAGAGCTCCCAAACCAAAGGAGCCAGCACTGAAACACATAGCTGGCCTGATCCTCCCCAGGGAGCAAACAAGCAGCAACATTCATTCTAGGGCTGTGGGCTTTCACTTGCCTGGGAACCTTCATCATAGCAAAAATAGTGTTTCTCTCGGCCGGACGAGCATTTTAGGCCAAACATGCCAAACGTCCAGCAATAGCTCGCAAACCATAGGAGCCAGCACTGAAACACATAGCTGGCCTGAAACCTCCCCAGGGAGCACATAAGCAGCAACATTCATTCTAGGGCTGTGGGCTTTCACTTGCCTGGGAACATTCATTATAGCAAAAAAAGTGTTTCTCTCGGCCGGACGAGCATTTTAGTCCACACATGACAAACGTCCAGCAATAGCTCCCAAACCAAAGGAGCCAGCACTGAAACACATAGCTGGCCTGAAACCTCCCCAGGGAGCACACAAGCAGCAAAGTTCATTCTAGGGCTGTTGGCTTTTACTTGCCTGGGAACCTTCATCATAGCAAAAAAAGTTTTTCTCTCGGCCGGACGAGCATTTTAGGCCAAACATGCCAAACGTCCAGCAATAGATCCCAAACCAAAGGAGCCAGCACTGAAACACATAGCTGGCCTGAAACCTCCCCAGGGAGCACACAAGCAGCAACATTCATTCTAGGGCTGTGGGCTTTCACTTGTCTTGCTACCTTCATCTTTGCAAAAAAAGTGTGTGTCTCGGCCGGACGAGCATTTTAGGCCAAACAAGCCAAACGTCCAGCAATAGCTCCCAATCCACAGGAGCCAGCACTGAAACACATAGCAGGACTGAAACCTCCCCAGGGAGCACACAAGCAGCAACATTCATTCTAGGGCTGTGGGCTTTCACTTCCCTGGGAACCTTCATCATTGCAAAAAAAGTGTTTCTCTCGGCCGGAAGAGCATTTTAGGCCAAACATGTGAAACGTCCAGCAATAGATCCCAAACCAAAGGAGCCAGCACTGAAACACATAGCTGGCCTGAAACCTCCCCAGGGAGCACACAAGCAGCAACATTCATTCTAGGGCTGTGGGCTTTCACTTGCCTGGGAAAGTTCATCATTACAAAAAAGTGTTTCTTTCGGCCGGACGAGTATTTAAGGCCAAATATGCCAAACGTCCAGCAATAGCTCCCAAACCAAAGGAGCCAGCACTGAAACACATAGCTGGCCTGAAACCTCCCCAGGGAGCACACAAGCAGCAATATTCATTCTAGGGCTGTGGGCTTTCACTTGCCTGGGAACCGTTGTCATAGCAAAAAAAGTGTTTCGGCCGGACGAGCATTTTAGGCCAAACATGCCAAACGTCCAACAATAGCTCCCAAACCAAAGGAGCCAGCACTGAAACACATAGCTGGCCTGAAACCTCCCCAGGGAGCACACAAGCAGCAACATTCATTCTAGGGCTGTGGGCTTTCACTTGCCTGGGAACCTTCATCATTGCAAAAAAAGTGTTTCTCTCGGCCGGATGAGCATTTTACGCCACACATGCCAAACGTCTAGCAATAGCTCCCAAGCCAAAGGAGCCAGCACAGAAACACATAGCTGTCCTGAAACCTCCCCAGGGAGCACACAAGCAGCAACATTCATTCTAGTGCTGTGGGCTTTCACTTGCCTGGGAAAGTTCATCATTACAAAAAAAGTGTTTCTCTCGGCAGGACGAGTATTGAAGGCGAAAAAAATGCCAAACGTCCAGCAATAGCTCCCAAACCAAAGGAGCCAGCACTGAAACACATAGCTGGCCTGAAACCTCCCCAGGGAGCACGCAAGCAGCAACATTCATTCTAGGGCTGTGTGCTTTCACTTGCCTGGGAACCTTCATCATATGAAAAAAAAGTGATTCTCTCGGCCGGACGAGCGTTATAGGCCAAACATGCCAAACGTCCAGCAAGAGCTCCCAAACCAAAGGAGCCAGCACTGAAACACATAGCTGGCCTGAAACCTCCCCAGGGAGCACACAAGCAGCAACATTCATTCTAGGGCTGTGGGCTTTCACTTGCCTGGGAACCGTCGTCATAGCAAAAAAAGTGTTTCTCTCGGCCGGACGAGCATTTTAGGCCAAACATGCCAAACGTCCAGCAATAGCTCCCAAACCACAGGAGCCAGCACTGAAACACATAGCTGGCCTGAAACCTCCCCAGGGAGCACACAAGCAGCAACATTCATTCTAGGGCTGTGGGCTTTCACTTGCCTGGGAACCTTCATCATAGCAAAAAAAGTGTTTCTCTCGGCCGGACGAGCATTTTAGGCCAAACATGCCAAACGTCCAGCAATAGCTCCCAAACCAAAGGAGCCAGCACTGAAACGCATAGCTGGCCTGAAACCTCCCATGGGAGCACACAAGCAGCAACATTCATTCTAGGGCTGTTGGCTTTCACTTGCCTGGGAACCTTCATCATAGCAAAAAAAGTGTTTCTCTCGGCCAGACGAGCATTTTAGGCTAAACATGCCAAACGTCCAGCAAGAGCTCCCAAACCAAAGGAGCCAGCACTGAAACACATAGCTGGCCTGATCCTCCCCAGGGAGCAAACAAGCTGCAACATTCATTCTAGGGCTGTGGGCTTTTACTTTCCTGGGAACCTTCATCATTACAAAAAAAGTGTTTCTCTCGGCAGGACGAGTATTTAAGGCCAAACATGCCAAACGTCCAGCAATAGCTCCCAAACCAAAGGAGCCAGCACTGAAACACATAGCTGGCCTGATCCTCCCCATGGAGCAAACAAGCAGCAACATTCATTCTAGGGCTGTGGGCTTTTACTTGCCTGGGAACCTTCATCATAGCAAAAAAAGTGTTTCTCTCGGCCAGACGAGCATTTTAGGCTAAACATGCCAAACGTCCAGCAAGAGCTCCCAAACCAAAGGAGCCAGCACTGAAACACATAGCTGGCCTGATCCTCCCCAGGGAGCAAACAAGCTGCAACATTCATTCTAGGGCTGTGGGCTTTTACTTTCCTGGGAACCTTCATCATAGCAAAAATAGTGTTTCTCTCGGCCGGACGAGCATTTTAGGCCAAACATGCCAATCGTCCAGCAATAGCTCCCAAACAAAGGAGCCAGCACTGAAACACATAGCAGGACTGAAACCTCCCCAGGGAGCACACAAGCAGCAACATTCATTCTAGGGCTGTGGGCTTTCACTTCCCTGGGAACCTTCATCATTGCAAAAAAAGTGTTTCTCTCGGCCGGCAGAGCATTTTAGGCCAAACATGTGAAACGTCCAGCAATAGATCCCAAACCAAAGGAGCCAGCACTGAAACACATAGCTGGCCTGAAACCTCCCCAGGGAGCACACAAGCAGCAACATTCATTCTAGGGCTGTGGGCTTTCACTTGCCTGGGAAAGTTCATCATTACAAAAAAGTGTTTCTCTCGGCAGGACGAGTATTTAAGGCCAAATATGCCAATCGTCCAGCAATAGCTCCCAAACCAAAGGAGCCAGCACTGAAACACATAGCTGGCCTGAAACCTCCCCAGGGAGCACACAAGCAGCAATATTCATTCTAGGGCTGTGGGCTTTCACTTGCCTGGGAACCGTTGTCATAGCAAAAAAAGTGTTTCGGCCGGACGAGCATTTTAGGCCAAACATGCCAAACGTCCAACAATAGCTCCCAAACCAAAGGAGCCAGCACTGAAACACATAGCTGGCCTGAAACCTCCCCAGGGAGCACACAAGCAGCAACATTCATTCTAGGGCTGTGGGCTTTCACTTGCCTGGGAACCTTCATCATAGCAAAAAAAGTGTTTCTCTCGGCCGGATGAGCATTTTAGGCCACACATGCCAAACGTCTAGCAATAGCTCCCAAGCCAAAGGAGCCAGCACAGAAACACATAGCTGTCCTGAAACCTCCCCAGGGAGCACACAAGCAGCAACATTCATTCTAGTGCTGTGGGCTTTCACTTGCCTGGGAACCTTCATCATAGCAAAAAAAGTGTTTCTCTCGGCCGGACGAGCATTTTAGGCCAAACATGCCAATCGTCCAGCAATAGCTCCCAAACAAAGGAGCCAGCACTGAAACACATAGCTGGCCTGAAACCTCCCCAGGGAGCACACAAGCAGCAACATTCATTCTAGGGCTGTTGGCTTTCACTTGCCTGGGAACCTTCATCATAGCAAAAAAAGGTGTCTCTCGGCCGGACGAGCATTTTAGGCCAAACATGCCAAACGTCCAGCAATAGATCCCAAACCAAAGGAGCCAGCACTGAAACACATAGCTGGCCTGAAACCTCCCCAGGGAGCACACAAGCAGCAACATTCATTCTAGGGCTGTGGGCTTTCACTTGTCTTGCTACCTTCATCCTTGCAAAAAAAGTGTGTGTCTCGGCCGGACGAGCATTTTAGGCCAAACAAGCCAAACGTCCAGCAATAGCTCCCAATCCACAGGAGCCAGCACTGAAACACATAGCAGGACTGAAACCTCCCCAGGGAGCACACAAGCAGCAACATTCATTCTAGGGCTGTGGGCTTTCACTTCCCTGGGAACCTTCATCATTGCAAAAAAAGTGTTTCTCTCGGCCGGAAGAGCATTTTAGGCCAAACATGTGAAACGTCCAGCAATAGATCCCAAACCAAAGGAGCCAGCACTGAAACACATAGCTGGCCTGAAACCTCCCCAGGGAGCACACAAGCAGCAACATTCATTCTAGGGCTGTGGGCTTTCACTTGCCTGGGAAAGTTCATCATTACAAAAAAGTGTTTCTCTCGGCAGGACGAGTATTTAAGGCCAAATATGCCAATCGTCCAGCAATAGCTCCCAAACCAAAGGAGCCAGCACTGAAACACATAGCTGGCCTGAAACCTCCCCAGGGAGCACACAAGCAGCAATATTCATTCTAGGGCTGTGGGCTTTCACTTGCCTGGGAACCGTCGTCATAGCAAAAAAAGTGTTTCGGCCGGACGAGCATTTTAGGCCAAACATGCCAAACGTCCAACAAGAGCTCCCAAACCAAAGGAGCCAGCACTGAAACACATAGCTGGCCTGAAACCTCCCCAGGGAGCACAGAAGCAGCAACATTCATTCTAGGGCTGTGGGCTTTCACTTGCCTGGGAACCTTCATCAGAGCAAAAAAAGTGATTCTCTCGGCCGGACGAGCATTTTAGGCCAAACATGCCAAACGTCCAGCAATAGCTCCCAAACCAAAGGAGCCAGCACTGAAACACAAAACTTGCCTGAAACCTCCCCAGGGAGCACACAAGCAGCAACATTCATTCTAGGGCTGTGGGCTTTCACTTGCCTGGGAACCTTCATCATAGCAAAAAAAGTGTTTCTCTCGGCCGGACGAGCATTTTAGGCCAAACATGCCAAACGTCCAGCAATAGCTCCCAAACCAAAGGAGCCAGCACTGAAACGCATAGCTGGCCTGAAACCTCCCCTGGGAGCACACAAGCAGCAACATTCATTCTAGGGTTGTGGGCTTTCACTTGCCTGGGAACCTTCATCATAGCAAAAAAAGTGTTTCTCTCGGCCAGACGAGCATTTTAGGCTAAACATGCCAAACGTCCAGCAAGAGCTCCCAAACCAAAGGAGCCAGCACTGAAACACATAGCTGGCCTGATCCTCCCCAGGGAGCAAACAAGCAGCAACATTCATTCTAGGGCTGTGGGCTTTCACTTGCCTGGGAACCTTCATCATAGCAAAAATAGTGTTTCTCTCGGCCGGACGAGCATTTTAGGCCAAACATGCCAAACGTCCAGCAATAGCTCGCAAACCATAGGAGCCAGCACTGAAACACATAGCTGGCCTGAAACCTCCCCAGGGAGCACATAAGCAGCAACATTCATTCTAGGGCTGTGGGCTTTCACTTGCCTGGGAACATTCATTATAGCAAAAAAAGTGTTTCTCTCGGCCGGACGAGCATTTTAGTCCACACATGACAAACGTCCAGCAATAGCTCCCAAACCAAAGGAGCCAGCACTGAAACACATAGCTGGCCTGAAACCTCCCCAGGGAGCACACAAGCAGCAAAGTTCATTCTAGGGCTGTTGGCTTTTACTTGCCTGGGAACCTTCATCATAGCAAAAAAAGTTTTTCTCTCGGCCGGACGAGCATTTTAGGCCAAACATGCCAAACGTCCAGCAATAGATCCCAAACCAAAGGAGCCAGCACTGAAACACATAGCTGGCCTGAAACCTCCCCAGGGAGCACACAAGCAGCAACATTCATTCTAGGGCTGTGGGCTTTCACTTGTCTTGCTACCTTCATCTTTGCAAAAAAAGTGTGTGTCTCGGCCGGACGAGCATTTTAGGCCAAACAAGCCAAACGTCCAGCAATAGCTCCCAATCCACAGGAGCCAGCACTGAAACACATAGCAGGACTGAAACCTCCCCAGGGAGCACACAAGCAGCAACATTCATTCTAGGGCTGTGGGCTTTCACTTCCCTGGGAACCTTCATCATTGCAAAAAAAGTGTTTCTCTCGGCCGGAAGAGCATTTTAGGCCAAACATGTGAAACGTCCAGCAATAGATCCCAAACCAAAGGAGCCAGCACTGAAACACATAGCTGGCCTGAAACCTCCCCAGGGAGCACACAAGCAGCAACATTCATTCTAGGGCTGTGGGCTTTCACTTGCCTGGGAAAGTTCATCATTACAAAAAAGTGTTTCTTTCGGCCGGACGAGTATTTAAGGCCAAATATGCCAAACGTCCAGCAATAGCTCCCAAACCAAAGGAGCCAGCACTGAAACACATAGCTGGCCTGAAACCTCCCCAGGGAGCACACAAGCAGCAATATTCATTCTAGGGCTGTGGGCTTTCACTTGCCTGGGAACCGTTGTCATAGCAAAAAAAGTGTTTCGGCCGGACGAGCATTTTAGGCCAAACATGCCAAACGTCCAACAATAGCTCCCAAACCAAAGGAGCCAGCACTGAAACACATAGCTGGCCTGAAACCTCCCCAGGGAGCACACAAGCAGCAACATTCATTCTAGGGCTGTGGGCTTTCACTTGCCTGGGAACCTTCATCATTGCAAAAAAAGTGTTTCTCTCGGCCGGATGAGCATTTTACGCCACACATGCCAAACGTCTAGCAATAGCTCCCAAGCCAAAGGAGCCAGCACAGAAACACATAGCTGTCCTGAAACCTCCCCAGGGAGCACACAAGCAGCAACATTCATTCTAGTGCTGTGGGCTTTCACTTGCCTGGGAAAGTTCATCATTACAAAAAAAGTGTTTCTCTCGGCAGGACGAGTATTGAAGGCGAAAAAAATGCCAAACGTCCAGCAATAGCTCCCAAACCAAAGGAGCCAGCACTGAAACACATAGCTGGCCTGAAACCTCCCCAGGGAGCACGCAAGCAGCAACATTCATTCTAGGGCTGTGTGCTTTCACTTGCCTGGGAACCTTCATCATATGAAAAAAAAGTGATTCTCTCGGCCGGACGAGCGTTATAGGCCAAACATGCCAAACGTCCAGCAAGAGCTCCCAAACCAAAGGAGCCAGCACTGAAACACATAGCTGGCCTGAAACCTCCCCAGGGAGCACACAAGCAGCAACATTCATTCTAGGGCTGTGGGCCTTCACTTGCCTGGGAACCGTCGTCATAGCAAAAAAAGTGTTTCTCTCGGCCGGACGAGCATTTTAGGCCAAACATGCCAAACGTCCAGCAATAGCTCCCAAACCACAGGAGCCAGCACTGAAACACATAGCTGGCCTGAAACCTCCCCAGGGAGCACACAAGCAGCAACATTCATTCTAGGGCTGTGGGCTTTCACTTGCCTGGGAACCTTCATCATAGCAAAAAAAGTGTTTCTCTCGGCCGGACGAGCATTTTAGGCCAAACATGCCAAACGTCCAGCAATAGCTCCCAAACCAAAGGAGCCAGCACTGAAACGCATAGCTGGCCTGAAACCTCCCATGGGAGCACACAAGCAGCAACATTCATTCTAGGGCTGTTGGCTTTCACTTGCCTGGGAACCTTCATCATAGCAAAAAAAGTGTTTCTCTCGGCCAGACGAGCATTTTAGGCTAAACATGCCAAACGTCCAGCAAGAGCTCCCAAACCAAAGGAGCCAGCACTGAAACACATAGCTGGCCTGATCCTCCCCAGGGAGCAAACAAGCTGCAACATTCATTCTAGGGCTGTGGGCTTTTACTTTCCTGGGAACCTTCATCATTACAAAAAAAGTGTTTCTCTCGGCAGGACGAGTATTTAAGGCCAAACATGCCAAACGTCCAGCAATAGCTCCCAAACCAAAGGAGCCAGCACTGAAACACATAGCTGGCCTGATCCTCCCCATGGAGCAAACAAGCAGCAACATTCATTCTAGGGCTGTGGGCTTTTACTTGCCTGGGAACCTTCATCATAGCAAAAAAAGTGTTTCTCTCGGCCAGACGAGCATTTTAGGCTAAACATGCCAAACGTCCAGCAAGAGCTCCCAAACCAAAGGAGCCAGCACTGAAACACATAGCTGGCCTGATCCTCCCCAGGGAGCAAACAAGCTGCAACATTCATTCTAGGGCTGTGGGCTTTTACTTTCCTGGGAACCTTCATCATAGCAAAAATAGTGTTTCTCTCGGCCGGACGAGCATTTTAGGCCAAACATGCCAATCGTCCAGCAATAGCTCCCAAACAAAGGAGCCAGCACTGAAACACATAGCAGGACTGAAACCTCCCCAGGGAGCACACAAGCAGCAACATTCATTCTAGGGCTGTGGGCTTTCACTTCCCTGGGAACCTTCATCATTGCAAAAAAAGTGTTTCTCTCGGCCGGCAGAGCATTTTAGGCCAAACATGTGAAACGTCCAGCAATAGATCCCAAACCAAAGGAGCCAGCACTGAAACACATAGCTGGCCTGAAACCTCCCCAGGGAGCACACAAGCAGCAACATTCATTCTAGGGCTGTGGGCTTTCACTTGCCTGGGAAAGTTCATCATTACAAAAAAGTGTTTCTCTCGGCAGGACGAGTATTTAAGGCCAAATATGCCAATCGTCCAGCAATAGCTCCCAAACCAAAGGAGCCAGCACTGAAACACATAGCTGGCCTGAAACCTCCCCAGGGAGCACACAAGCAGCAATATTCATTCTAGGGCTGTGGGCTTTCACTTGCCTGGGAACCGTTGTCATAGCAAAAAAAGTGTTTCGGCCGGACGAGCATTTTAGGCCAAACATGCCAAACGTCCAACAATAGCTCCCAAACCAAAGGAGCCAGCACTGAAACACATAGCTGGCCTGAAACCTCCCCAGGGAGCACACAAGCAGCAACATTCATTCTAGGGCTGTGGGCTTTCACTTGCCTGGGAACCTTCATCATAGCAAAAAAAGTGTTTCTCTCGGCCGGATGAGCATTTTAGGCCACACATGCCAAACGTCTAGCAATAGCTCCCAAGCCAAAGGAGCCAGCACAGAAACACATAGCTGTCCTGAAACCTCCCCAGGGAGCACACAAGCAGCAACATTCATTCTAGTGCTGTGGGCTTTCACTTGCCTGGGAACCTTCATCATAGCAAAAAAAGTGTTTCTCTCGGCCGGACGAGCATTTTAGGCCAAACATGCCAATCGTCCAGCAATAGCTCCCAAACAAAGGAGCCAGCACTGAAACACATAGCTGGCCTGAAACCTCCCCAGGGAGCACACAAGCAGCAACATTCATTCTAGGGCTGTTGGCTTTCACTTGCCTGGGAACCTTCATCATAGCAAAA
Organism: Porphyrio hochstetteri; assembly: GCA_020800305.1. Classification (NCBI taxonomy): domain Eukaryota; kingdom Metazoa; phylum Chordata; class Aves; order Gruiformes; family Rallidae; genus Porphyrio; species Porphyrio hochstetteri. The sequence continues at coordinate 23,462,247 of CM036917.1, forward strand.
AAAGGTGTCTCTCGGCCGGACGAGCATTTTAGGCCAAACATGCCAAACGTCCAGCAATAGATCCCAAACCAAAGGAGCCAGCACTGAAACACATAGCTGGCCTGAAACCTCCCCAGGGAGCACACAAGCAGCAACATTCATTCTAGGGCTGTGGGCTTTCACTTGTCTTGCTACCTTCATCCTTGCAAAAAAAGTGTGTGTCTCGGCCGGACGAGCATTTTAGGCCAAACAAGCCAAACGTCCAGCAATAGCTCCCAATCCACAGGAGCCAGCACTGAAACACATAGCAGGACTGAAACCTCCCCAGGGAGCACACAAGCAGCAACATTCATTCTAGGGCTGTGGGCTTTCACTTCCCTGGGAACCTTCATCATTGCAAAAAAAGTGTTTCTCTCGGCCGGACGAGCATTTTAGGCCAAACATGTGAAACGTCCAGCAATAGATCCCAAACCAAAGGAGCCAGCACTGAAACACATAGCTGGCCTGAAACCTCCCCAGGGAGCACACAAGCAGCAACATTCATTCTAGGGCTGTGGGCTTTCACTTGCCTGGGAAAGTTCATCATTACAAAAAAGTGTTTCTCTCGGCAGGACGAGTATTTAAGGCCAAATATGCCAATCGTCCAGCAATAGCTCCCAAACCAAAGGAGCCAGCACTGAAACACATAGCTGGCCTGAAACCTCCCCAGGGAGCACACAAGCAGCAATATTCATTCTAGGGCTGTGGGCTTTCACTTGCCTGGGAACCGTCGTCATAGCAAAAAAAGTGTTTCGGCCGGACGAGCATTTTAGGCCAAACATGCCAAACGTCCAACAAGAGCTCCCAAACCAAAGGAGCCAGCACTGAAACACATAGCTGGCCTGAAACCTCCCCAGGGAGCACAGAAGCAGCAACATTCATTCTAGGGCTGTGGGCTTTCACTTGCCTGGGAACCTTCATCATTGCAAAAAAAGTGTTTCACTCGGCCGGATGAGCATTTTAGGCCACACATGCCAAACGTCTAGCAATAGCTCCCAAGCCAAAGGAGCCAGCACAGAAACACATAGCTGGCCTGAAACCTCCCCAGGGAGCACACAAGCAGCAACATTCATTCTAGTGCTGTGGGCTTTCACTTGCCTGGGAAAGTTCATCATTACAAAAAAAGTGTTTCTCTCGGCAGGACGAGTATTGAAGGCCAAACATGCCAAACGTCCAGCAATAGCTCCCAAACCAAAGGAGCCAGCACTGAAACACATAGCTGGCCTGAAACCTCACCAGGGAGCACGCAAGCAGCAACATTCATTCTAGGGCTGTGTGCTTTCACTTGCCTGGGAACCTTCATCCTTTCAAAAAAACTATTTCTCTCTGCCGGATGAGAATTTTAGGCCAAACATGCCAAACGTTCAGCAATAGCTCCCATACCAAAGGAGCCAGCAATGAAACACATAGCTGGCCTGAAACCTCCCCAGGGAGCACACAAGCAGCAACATTCATTCTAGGGCTGTGGGCTTTCACTTGCATGGGAACCTCATCATTGCAAAAAAAGTGTTTCTCTCTGCCGGGTAGCTCCCAAACCAAAGGAGACAGCACTGAAACACATAGCTGGCCTTAAACCTCCCCAGGGAGCACACAAGCAGCAATATTCATTCTAGGGCTGTGGGCTTTCACTTGCCTGGGAACCGTTGTCATAGCAAAAAAAGTGTTTCGGCCGGACGAGCATTTTAGGCCAAACATGCCAAACGTCCAACAATAGCTCCCAAACCAAAGGAGCCAGCACTGAAACACATAGCTGGCCTGAAACCTCCCCAGGGAGCACACAAGCAGCAACATTCATTCTAGGGCTGTGGGCTTTCACTTGCCTGGGAAAGTTCATCATTACAAAAAAAGTGTTTCTCTCGGCAGGACGAGTATTTAAGGCCAAACAAGCCAAACGTCCAGCAATAGCCCCCAAACCAAAGGAGCCAGCACTGAAACACATAGCTGGCCTGAAACCTCCCCAGGGAGCACACAAGCAGCAACATTCATTCTAGGGCTGTGGGCCTTCACTTGCCTGGGAACCGTCGTCATAGCAAAAAAAGTGTTTCTCTCGGCCGGACGAGCATTTTAGGCCAAACATGCCAAACGTCCAGCAATAGCTCCCAAACCACAGGAGCCAGCACTGAAACACATAGCTGGCCTGAAACCTCCCCAGGGAGCACACAAGCAGCAACATTCATTCTAGGGCTGTGGGCTTTCACTTGCCTGGGAACCTTCATCATAGCAAAAAAAGTGTTTCTCTCGGCCGGACGAGCATTTTAGGCCAAACATGCCAAACGTCCAGCAATAGCTCCCAAACCAAAGGAGCCAGCACTGAAACGCATAGCTGGCCTGAAACCTCCCATGGGAGCACACAAGCAGCAACATTCATTCTAGGGCTGTTGGCTTTCACTTGCCTGGGAACCTTCATCATAGCAAAAAAAGTGTTTCTCTCGGCCAGACGAGCATTTTAGGCTAAACATGCCAAACGTCCATCAAGAGCTCCCAAACCAAAGGAGCCAGCACTGAAACACATAGCTGGCCTGATCCTCCCCAGGGAGCAAACAAGCTGCAACATTCATTCTAGGGCTGTGGGCTTTTACTTTCCTGGGAACCTTCATCATTACAAAAAAAGTGTTTCTCTCGGCAGGACGAGTATTTAAGGCCAAACATGCCAAACGTCCAGCAATAGCCCCCAAACCAAACGAGCCAGCACTGAAACACATAGCTGGCCTGATCCTCCCCATGGAGCAAACAAGCAGCAACATTCATTCTAGGGCTGTGGACTTTTACTTGCCTGGGAACCTTCATCATAGCAAAAAAACTGTTTCTCTCGGCCAGACGAGCATTTTAGGCTAAACATGCCAAACGTCCAGCAAGAGCTCCCAAACCAAAGGAGCCAGCACTGAAACACATAGCTGGCCTGATCCTCCCCAGGGAGCAAACAAGCTGCAACATTCATTCTAGGGCTGTGGGCTTTTACTTTCCTGGGAACCTTCATCATAGCAAAAATAGTGTTTCTCTCGGCCGGACGAGCATTTTAGGCCAAACATGCCAAACGTCCAGCAATAGCTCCCAAACAAAGGAGCCAGCACTGAAACACATAGCTGGCCTGAAACCTCCCCAGGGAGCACACAAGCAGCAACATTCATTCTAGGGCTGTTGGCTTTCACTTGCCTGGGAACCTTCATCATAGCAAAAAAAGGTGTCTCTCGGCCGGACGAGCATTTTAGGCCAAACATGCCAAACGTCCAGCAATAGATCCCAAACCAAAGGAGCCAGCACTGAAACACATACCTGGCCTGAAACCTCCCCAGGGACCACACAAGCAGCAACATTCATTCTAGGGCTGTGGGCTTTCACTTGTCTTGCTACCTTCATCCTTGCAAAAAAAGTGTGTGTCTCGGCCGGACGAGCATTTTAGGCCAAACAAGCCAAACATCCAGCAATAGCTCCCAATCCACAGGAGCCAGCACTGAAACACATAGCAGGACTGAAACCTCCCCAGGGAGCACACAAGCAGCAACATTCATTCTAGGGCTGTGGGCTTTCACTTCCCTCGGAACCTTCATCATTGCAAAAAAAGTGTTTCTCTCGGCCGGAAGAGCATTTTAGGCCAAACATGTGAAACGTCCAGCAATAGATCCCAAACCAAAGGAGCCAGCACTGAAACACATAGCTGGCCTGAAACCTCCCCAGGGAGCACACAAGCAGCAACATTCATTCTAGGGCTGTGGGCTTTCACTTGCCTGGGAAAGTTCATCATTACAAAAAGTGTTTCTCTCGGCAGGACGAGTATTTAAGGCCAAATATGCCAATCGTCCAGCAATAGCTCCCAAACCAAAGGAGCCAGCACTGAAACACATAGCTGGCCTGAAACCTCCCCAGGGAGCACACAAGCAGCAATATTCATTCTAGGGCTGTGGGCTTGCACTTGCCTGGGAACCGTCGTCATAGCAAAAAAAGTGTTTCGGCCGGACGAGCATTTTAGGCCAAACATGCCAAACGTCCAACAATAGCTCCCAAACCAAAGGAGCCAGCACTGAAACACATAGCTGGCCTGAAACCTCCCCAGGGAGCACACAAGCAGCAACATTCATTCTAGGGCTGTGGGCTTTCACTTGCCTGGGAACCTTCATCATTGCAAAAAAAGTGTTTCTCTCGGCCGGATGAGCATTTTAGGCCACACATGCCAAACGTCTAGCAATAGCTCCCAAGCCAAAGGAGCCAGCACAGAAACACATAGCTGGCCTGAAACCTCCCCAGGGAGCACACAAGCAGCAACATTCATTCTAGTGCTGTGGGCTTTCACTTGCCTGGGAAAGTTCATCATTACAAAAAAAGTGTTTCTCTCGGCAGGACGAGTATTGAAGGCCAAACATGCCAAACGTCCAGCAATAGCTCCCAAACCAAAGGAGCCAGCACTGAAACACATAGCTGGCCTGAAACCTCACCAGGGAGCACGCAAGCAGCAACATTCATTCTAGGGCTGTGGGCTTTCACTTGCCTGGGAACATTCATCCTTTCAAAAAAACTATTTCTCTCTGCCGGATGAGAATTTTAGGCCAAACATGCCAAACGTTCAGCAATAGCTCCCATACCAAAGGAGCCAGCAATGAAACACATAGCTGGCCTGAAACCTCCCCAGGGAGCACACAAGCAGCAACATTCATTCTAGGGCTGTGGGCTTTCACTTGCATGGGAACCTCATCATTGCAAAAAAAGAGTTTCTCTCTGCCGGGTAGCTCCCAAACCAAAGGAGACAGCACTGAAACACATAGCTGGCCTTAAACCTCCCCAGGGAGCACACAAGCAGCAACATTCATTCTAGGGCTGTGGGCTTTCACTTGCCTGGGAACCGTCGTCATAGCAAAAAAAGTGTTTCTCTCGGCCGGGCGAGCATTTTAGGCCAAACATGTGAAACGTCCAGCAATAGCTCCCAAACCAAAGGAGCCAGCACTGAAACACATAGCTGGCCTGAAACCTCCCCAGGGAGCACACAAGCAGCAACATTCATTCTAGGGCTGTGGGCTTTCACTTGCCTGGGAAAGTTCATCATTACAAAAAAAAGTGTTTCTCTCGGCAGGACGAGTATTTAAGGCCAAACAAGCCAAACGTCCAGCAATAGCCGCCAAACCAAAGGAGCCAGCACTGAAACACATAGCTGGCCTGATCCTCCCCAGGGAGCAAACAAGCTGCAACATTCATTCTAGGGCTGTGGGCTTTTACTTTCCTGGGAACCTTCATCATAGCAAAAATAGTGTTTCTCTCGGCCGGACGAGCATTTTAGGCCAAACATGCCAAACGTCCAGCAATAGCTCCCAAACCAAAGGAGCCAGCACTGAAACACATAGCTGGCCTGAAACCTCCCCAGGGAGCACATAAGCAGCAACATTCATTCTAGGGCTGTGGGCTTTCACTTGCCTGGGAACCTTCATCATAGCAAAAAAAGTGTTTCTCTCGGCCGGACGAGCATTTTAGGCCACACATGACAAACGTCCAGCAATAGCTCCCAAACCAAAGGAGCCAGCACTGAAACACATAGCTGGCCTGAAACCTCCCCAGGGAGCACACAAGCAGCAAAGTTCATTCTAGGGCTGTTGGCTTTTACTTGCCTGGGAACCTTCATCATATGAAAAAAAAGTGATTCTCTCGGCCGGACGAGCGTTATAGGCCAAACATGCCAAACGTCCAGCAAGAACTCCCAAACCAAAGGAGCCAGCACTGAAACACATAGCTGGCCTGAAACCTCCCCAGAGAGCACACAAGCAGCAACATTCATTCTAGGGCTGTGGGCTTTCACTTGCCTGGGAACCTTCATCATAGCAAAAAAAGTGTTTCTCTCGGCCGGACGAGCATTTTAGGCCAAACATGCCAATCGTCCAGCAATAGCTCCCAAACAAAGGAGCCAGCACTGAAACACATAGCTGGCCTGAAACCTCCCCAGGGAGCACACAAGCAGCAACATTCATTCTAGGGCTGTTGGCTTTCACTTGCCTGGGAACCTTCATCATAGCAAAAAAAGGTGTCTCTCGGCCGGACGAGCATTTTAGGCCAAACATGCCAAACGTCCAGCAATAGATCCCAAACCAAAGGAGCCAGCACTGAAACACATAGCTGGCCTGAAACCTCCCCAGGGAGCACACAAGCAGCAACATTCATTCTAGGGCTGTGGGCTTTCACTTGTCTTGCTACCTTCATCCTTGCAAAAAAAGTGTGTGTCTCGGCCGGACGAGCATTTTAGGCCAAACAAGCCAAACGTCCAGCAATAGCTCCCAATCCGCAGGAGCCAGTACTGAAACACATAGCAGGACTGAAACCTCCCCAGGGAGCACACAAGCAGCAACATTCATTCTAGGGCTGTGGGCTTTCACTTCCCTGGGAACCTTCATCATTGCAAAAAAAGTGTTTCTCTCGGCCGGAAGAGCATTTTAGGCCAAACATGTGAAACGTCCAGCAATAGCCCCCAAACCAAAGGAGCCAGCACTGAAACACATAGCTGGCCTGAAACCTCCCCAGGGAGCACACAAGCAGCAACATTCATTCTAGGGCTGTGGGCCTTCACTTGCCTGGGAACCGTCGTCATAGCAAAAAAAGTGTTTCTCTCGGCCGGACGAGCATTTTAGGCCAAACATGCCAAACGTCCAGCAATAGCTCCCAAACGAAAGGAGCCAGCACTGAAACACATAGCTGGCCTGAAACCTCCCCAGGGAGCACACAAGCAGCAACATTCATTCTAGGGCTGTGGGCTTTCACTTGCCTTGCTACCTTCATCCTTGCAAAAAAACTGTATCTCTCGCTCAGACGAGCATTTTAGGCCAAACATGCCAAACGTCCAGCAATAGCTCCCAAACCAAAGGAGCCAGCACTGAAACACATAGCTGGCCTGAAACCTCCCCAGGGAGCACACAAGCAGCAACATTCATTCTAGGGCTGTGGGCTTTCACTTGCCTGGGAACCTTCATCATTGCAAAAAAAGTGTTTCTCTCGGCCGGGCGAGCATTTTAGGTCAAACATGTGAAACGTCCAGCAATAGCTCCCAAACCAAAGGAGCCAGCACTGAAACACATAGCTGGCCTGAAACCTCCCCAGGGAGCACGCAAGCAGCAACATTCATTCTAGGGCTGTGGGCTTTCACTTGCCTGGGAACCTTCATCATTGCAAAAAAACGACTTCTCTCGGCCGGATAAGAATTTTAGGCCAAACATACCAAACGTTCAGCAATAGCTCCCATACCAAAGGAGCCAGCAATGAAACACATAGCTGGCCTTAAACCTCCCCAGGGAGCACACAAGCAGCAACATTCATTCTAGGGCTGTGGGCTTTCACTTGCATGGGAACCTCATCATTGCAAAAAAAGTGTTTGTCTCGGCCGGGTAGCTCCCAAACCAAAGGAGACAGCACTGAAACACATAGCTGGCCTTAAACCTCCCCAGGGAGCACGCAAGCAGCAACATTCATTCTAGGGCTGTGGGCTTTCACTTGGATGGGAACCGACGTCATAACAAAAAAAGTGTTTCTCTCGGCCGGGCGAGCATTTTAGGCCAAACATGCCAAACGTCCAGCAATAGCTCCCAAACCAAAGGAGACAGCACTGAAACACACAGCTGGCCTGAAACCTCCCCAGGGAGCACACAAGCAGCAACATTCATTCTAGGGCTGTGGGCTTTCACTTGCCTTGGTACCTTCATCCTTGCAAAAAAAGTGTTTGTCTCGGCCGGACGAGCATTTTAGGCCAAACATGCCAAACATCCAGCAATAGCTCCCAAACCAAAGGAGCCAGCACTGAAACACATAGCTGGCCTGAAACATCCCCAGGGAGCACACAAGCAGCAACATTCATTCTAGGGCTGTGGGCTTTCACTTGTCTTGGTGCCTTCATCCTTGCAAAAAAAGTGTTTGTCTCGGCCGGACGAGCATTTTAGGCCAAACATGCCAAACGTCCAGCAATAGCTCCCAAACCAAAGGAGCCAGCACTGAAACACATAGCTGGCCTGAAACCTCCCCAGGGAGCACACAAGCAGCAACATTCATTCTAGGGCTGTGGGCTTTCACTTGCCTGGGAACCGTCGTCATATCAAAAAAAGTGTTTCTCTCGGCCGGACGAGCATTTTAGGCCAAACATGCCAAACGTCCAGCAATAGCTCCCAAACCAAAGGAGCCAGCACTGAAACACATAGCTGGCCTTTAACCTCCCCAGGGAGTACACAAGCAGCAACATTCATTCTACGGCTGTGGGCTTTCACTTGCCTGGGAACCTTCATCACTGCAAAAAAAGTGTTTGTCTCGGCCGGACGAGCATTTTAGGCCAAACATGCCAAACGTCTGGCAATAGCTCCCAAGCCAAAGGAGCCAGCACAGAAACACATAGCTGGCCTGAAACCTCCCCAGGGAGCACACAAGCAGCAACATTCATTCTAGGGCAGTGGGCTTTCACTTGCCTGGGAACCTTCATCATTGCAAAAAAAGTGTTTCTCTCGGCCGGATGAGCATTTTAGGCCACACATGCCAAACGTCTAGCAATAGCTCCTAAGCCAAAGGAGCCAGCACAGAAACACATAGCTGGCCTGAAACCTCCCCAGGGAGCACACAAGCAGCAACATTCATTCTAGTGCTGTGGGCTTTCACTTGCCTTTGAAAGTTCATCATTTCAAAAAAAGTGTTTCTCTCGGCAGGACGAGTATTGAAGGCCAAACATGCCAAACGTCCAGCAATAGCTCCCAAACCAAAGGAGCCAGCACTGAAACACATAGCTCGCCTGAAACCTCCCCAGGGAGCACACAAGCAGCAACATTCATTCTAGGGCTGTGGGCTTTCACTTGCCTTGGGAAAGTTCATCATTACAAAAAACGTGTTTCTCTCGGCAGGACGAGTATTTAAGGCCAAACATGCCAAACGTCCAGCAATAGCTCCCAAACCAAAGGAGCCAGCACTGAAACACATAGCTGGCCTGAAACCTCCCCAGGGAGCACTCAAGCAGCAACATTCATTCTAGGGCTGTGGGCTTTCACTTGCCTGGGAACCGTCGTCATAGCAAAAAAAGTGTTTCTCTCGGCCGGACGAGCATTTTAGGCCAAACATGCCAAACGTCCAGCAATAGCTCCCAAACCAAAGGAGCCAGCACTGAAACACATAGCTGGCCTTTAACCTCCCCAGGGAGTACACAAGCAGCAACATACATTCTAGGGCTGTGGGCTTTCACTTGCCTGGGAACCTTCATCACTGCAAAAAAAGTGTTTGTCTCGGCCGGACGAGCATTTTAGGCCAAACATGCCAAACGTCTGGCAATAGCTCCCAAGCCAAAGGAGCCAGCACAGAAACACATAGCTGGCCTGAAACCTCCCCAGGGAGCACACAAGCAGCAACATTCATTCTAGGGCTGTGGGCTTTCACTTGCCTGGGAACCTTCATCATTGCAAAAAAAGTGATTCTCTCGGCCGGATGAGCATTTTAGGCCACACATGCCAAACGTCTAGCAATAGCTCCCAAGCCCAAGGGGCCAGCACAGAAACACATAGCTGGCCTGAAACCTCCCCAGGGAGCACACAAGCAGCAACATTCATTCTAGTGCTGTGGGCTTTCACTTGCCTGGGAAAGTTCATCATTTCAAAAAAAGTGTTTCTCTCGGCAGGACGAGTATTGAAGGCCAAACATGCCAAACGTCCAGCAATAGCTCCCAAACCAAAGGAGCCAGCACTGAAACACATAGCTCGCCTGAAACCTCCCCAGGGAGCACACAAGCAGCAACATTCATTCTAGGGCTGTGGGCTTTCACTTGCCTTGGGAAAGTTCATCATTACAAAAAACGTGTTTCTCTCGGCAGGACGAGTATTTAAGGCCAAACAAGCCAAACGTCCAGCAATAGCCCCCAAACCAAAGGAGCCAGCACTGAAACACATAGCTGGCCTGAAACCTCCCCAGGGAGCACACAAGCAGCAACATTCATTCTAGGGCTGTGGGCCTTCACTTGCCTGGGAACCGTCGTCATAGCAAAAAAAGTGTTTCTCTCGGCCGGACGAGCATTTTAGGCCAAACATGCCAAACGTCCAGCAATAGCTCCCAAACGAAAGGAGCCAGCACTGAAACACAAAACTTGCCTGAAACCTCCCCAGGGAGCACAGAAGCAGCAACATTCATTCTAGGGCTGTGGGCTTTCACTTGCCTTGCTACCTTCATCCTTGCAAAAAAATTGTTTCTCTCGGTCAGACGAGCATTTTAGGCCAAACATGCCAAACGTCCAGCAATAGCTCCCAAACCAAAGGAGCCAGCACAGAAACACATAGCTGGCCTGAAACCTCCCCAGGGAGCACACAAGCAGCAACATTCATTCTAGGGCTGTGGGCTTTCACTTGCCTGGGAACCGTCGTCATAGCAAAAAAAGTGTTTCTCTCGGCCGGACGAGCATTTTAGGCCAAACATGCCAAACGTCCAGCAATAGCTCCCAAACCAAAGGAGCCAGCACTGAAACACATAGCTGGCCTTTAACCTCCCCAGGGAGCACACAAGCAGCAACATTCATTCTAGGGCTGTGGGCTTTCACTTGTCTTGGTGCCTTCATCATTGCAAAAAAAGTGTTTGTCTCGGCCGGACGAGCATTTTAGGCCAAACATGCCAAACGTCCAGCAATAGCTCCCAAACCAAAGGAGCCAGCACTGAAACACATAGCTGGCCATAAACCTCCCCAGGGAGCACACAAGCAGCAACATTCATTCTAGGGCTGTGGGCTTTCACTTGCCTTGGTACCTTCATCCTTGCAAAAAAATTTTATCTCTCGGTCAGACGAGCATTTTAGGCCAAACATGCCAAACGTCCAGCAATAGCTCCCAAACCAAAGGAGCCAGCACTGAAACACATAGCTGGCCATAAACCTCCCCAGGGAGCACGCAAGCAGCAACATTCATTCTAGGGCTGTGGGCTTTCACTTGCCTGGGAACCTTCATCATAGCAAAAAAACTATTTCTCTCGGCCGGAAGAGAATTTTAGGCCAAACATGCCAAACGTTCAGCAATAGCTCCCATACAAAAGGAGCCAGCAATGAAACACTTAGCTGGCCTGAAACCTCCCCAGGGAGCACACAAGCAGCAACATTCATTCTAGGGCAGTGGGCTTTCACTTGCCTGGGAACCTTCATCATTGCAAAAAAAGTGTTTCTCTCGGCAGGACGAGTATTGAAGGCCAAACAAGCCAAACGTCTAGCAATAGCTCCTAAGCCAAAGGAGCCAGCACAGAAACACATAGCTGGCCTGAAACCTCCCCAGGGAGCACACAAGCAGCAACATTCATTCTAGGGCTGTGGGCTTTCACTTGCCTGGGAACCGTCGTCATAGCAAAAAAAGTGTTTCTCTCGGCCGGACGAGCATTTTAGGCCAAACATGCAAAACGTCCAGCAATAGCTCCCAAACCAAAGGAGCCAGCACTGAAACACAGAGCTGGCCTGAAACCTCCCCAGGGAGCACACAAGCAGCAACATTCATTCTAGGGCTGTGGGCGTTCACTTGCCTGGGAACCTTCATCATTGCAAAAAAAGTGTTTGTATCGGCTGGATAGCTCCCAAACCAAAGGAGCCAGCACTGAAACACATAGCTGGCCTGAAACCTCCCCAGGGAGCACACAAGCAGCAACATTCATTCTAGGGCTGTGGGCTTTCACTTGTCTTGGTGCCTTCATCATTGCAAAAAAAGTGTTTCTCTCGGCCGGATGAGCATTTAGGCCACACATGCCAAACGTCCAGCAATAGCTCCCAAACCAAAGGAGCCAGCACTGAAACACATAGCTGGCCTGAAACCTCCCCAGGGAGCACACAAGCAGCAACATTCATTCTAGGGCTGTGGGCTTTCACTTGCCTTGCTACCTTCATCCTTGCAAAAAAATTTTATCTCTCGGTCAGACGAGCATTTTAGGCCAAACATGCCAAACGTCCAGCAATAGCTCCCAAACCAAAGGAGCCAGCACTGAAACACATAGCTGGCCATAAACCTCCCCAGGGAGCACACAAGCAGCAACATTCATTCTAGGGCTGTGGGCTTTCACTTGCCTGGGATCCGACGTCATAACAAAAAAAGTAGTTCTCTCGGCCGGGCGAGCATTTTAGGCCAAACATGCCAAACGTCCAGCAATAGCTCCCAAAGCAAAGGAGACAGCACTGAAACACACAGCTGGCCTGAAACCTCCCCAGGGAGCACAGAAGCAGCAACATTCATTCTAGGGCTGTGGGCTTTCACTTGCCTGGGAACCTTCATCATTGCAAAAAAAGTGTTTCTCTCGGCTGGATAGCTCCCAAACCAAAGGAGCCAGCACTGAAACACATAGCTGGCCTGAACCCTCCCCAGGGAGCACACAAGCAGCAACATTCATTCTAGGGCTGTGGGCTTACACTTGTCTTGGTACCTTCATCCTTGCAAAAAAAGTGTTTGTCTCGGACGGAAGAGCATTTTAGGCCGAACATGCCAAACGTCCAGCAATAGCTCCCAAACCAAAGGAGCCAGCACTGAAACACATAGTTGGCCTGAAACCTCCCCAGGGAGCACACAAGCAGCAACATTCATTCTAGGGCAGTGGGCTTTCACTTGCCTGGGATCCTTCATCATTGCAAAAAAAGTGTTTCTCTCGGCCGGACGAGCTTTTTAGGCCAAACATGCCAAACGTCCAGCAATAGCTCCCAAACCAAAGGAGCCAGCACTGAAACACATAGCTGGCCTGAAACCTCCCCAGGGAGCACACAAGCAGCAACATTCATTCTAGGGCTGTGGGCTTTCACTTGCCTGGGAACCTTCATCATTGCAAAAAAAGTGTTTCTCTCGGCCGGATGAGTATTTAGGCCACACATGCAAGACGTCCAACAATAGCTCCCAAGCCAAAGGAGCCAGCACTGAAACACATAGCTGGCCTGAAACCTCCCCAGGGAGCACACAAGCAGCAACATTCATTCTAGGGCTGTGGGCTTTCACTTGTCTTGGTGCCTTCATCATTGCAAAAAAAGTGTTTGTCTCGGCCGGACGAGCATTTTAGGCCAAACATGCCAAACGTCCAGCAATAGCTCCCAAACCAAAGGAGCCAGCACTGAAACACATAGCTGGCCTGAAACCTCCCCAGGGAGCACACAAGCAGCAACATTCATTCTAGGGCTGTGGGTTTTACTTGCCTGGGAAAGTTCATCATTACAAAAAAAGTGTTTCTCTCGGCAGGATGAGTGCTTAAGGCCAAACATGCAAAACGTCCAGCAATAGCTCCCAAACCAAAGGAGCCAGCACTGAAACACATAGCTGGCCTGAAACCTCACCAGGGAGCACGCAAGCAGCAACATTCATTCTAGGGCTGTGGGCTTTCACTTGCCTGGGAACCTTCATCATAGCAAAAAAACTATTTCTCTCGGCCGGAAGAGAATTTTAGGCCAAACATGCCAAACGTTCAGCAATAGCTCCCATACAAAAGGAGCCAGCAATGAAACACTTAGCTGGCCTGAAACCTCCCCAGGGAGCACACAAGCAGCAACATTCATTCTAGGGCTGTGGGCTTTCACTTGCCTGGGAACCGTCGTCATAGCAAAAAAAGTGTTTCTCTCGGACGGGCGAGCATTTTAGGCCAAACATGTGAAACGTCCAGCAATAGCTCCCAAACCAAAGGAGCCAGCACTGAAACACATAGCTGGCCTGAAACCTCCCCAGGGAGCACACAAGCAGCAACATTCATTCTAGGGCTGTGGGCTTTCACTTGCCTGGGAACCGTCGTCATAGCAAAAAAAGTGTTTCTCTCGGCCGGACGAGCATTTTAGGCCAAACATGCCAAACGTCCAGCAATAGCTCCCAAACGAAAGGAGCCAGCACTGAAACACATAGCTGGCCTGAAACCTCCCCAGGGAGCACACAAGCAGCAACATTCATTCTAGGGCTGTGGGCTTTCAATTGCCTTGCTACCTTCATCCTTGCAAAAAAATTGTTTCTCTCGGTCAGACGAGCATTTTAGGCCAAACATGCCAAACGTCCAGCAATAGCTCCCAAACCAAAGGAGCCAGCACTGAAACACATAGCTGGCCTTAAACCTCCCCAGGGAGCACACAAGCAGCAACATTCATTCTAGGGCTGTGGGCTTTCATTTGGATGGGAACCGACGTCATAACAAAAAAAGTGTTTCTCTCGGCCGGGCGAGCATTTTAGGCCAAACATGCCAAATGTCCAGCAATAGCTCCCAAACCAAAGGAGACAGCACTGAAACACACAGCTGGCCTTTAACCTCCCCAGGGAGCACACAAGCAGCAACATTCATTCTAGGGCTGTGGGCTTTCACTTGCCTGGGAAAGTTCATCATTACAAAAAAAGTGTTTCTCTCGGCAGGACGAGTATTTAAGGCCAAACATGCCAAACGTCCAGCAATAGCTCCCAAGCCAAAGGAGCCAGCACTGAAACACATAGCTGGCCTGAAACCTCCCCAGGGAGCACTCAAGCAGCAACATTCATTCTAGGGCTGTGGGCTTTCACTTGCCTGGGAACCGTCATCACTGCAAAAAAAGTGTTTGTCTCGGCCGGACGAGCATTTTAGGCCAAACATGCCAAACGTCTGGCAATAGCTCCCAAGCCAAAGGAGCCAGCACAGAAACACATAGCTGGCCTGAAACCTACCCAGGGAGCACACAAGCAGCAACATTCATTCTAGTGCTGTGGGCTTTCACTTGCCTGGGAAAGTTCATCATTTCAAAAAAAGTGTTTCTCTCGGCAGGACGAGTATTGAAGGCCAAACATGCCAAACGTCCAGCAATAGCTCCCAAACCAAAGGAGCCAGCACTGAAACACATAGCTCGCCTGAAACCTCCCCAGGGAGCACACAAGCAGCAACATTCATTCTAGGGCTGTGGGCTTTCACTTGCCTTGGGAAAGTTCATCATTACAAAAAACGTGTTTCTCTCGGCAGGACGAGTATTTAAGGCCAAACAAGCCAAACGTCCAGCAATAGCCCCCAAACCAAAGGAGCCAGCACTGAAACACATAGCTGGCCTGAAACCTCCCCAGGGAGCACACAAGCAGCAACATTCATTCTAGGGCTGTGGGCCTTCACTTGCCTGGGAACCGTCGTCATTGCAAAAAAAGTGTTTCTCTCGGCCGGACGAGCATTTTAGGCCAAACATGCCAAACGTCCAGCAATAGCTCCCAAACGAAAGGAGCCAGCACTGAAACACATAGCTGGCCTGAAACCTCCCCAGGGAGAACACAAGCAGCAACATTCATTCTAGGGCTGTGGGCTTTCACTTGCCTTGCTACCTTCACCATTGCAAAAAAATTGTTTCTCTCGGTCAGACGAGCATTTTAGGCCAAACATGCCAAACGTCCAGCAAGAGCTCCCAAACCAAAGGAGCCAGCACTGAAACACATAGCTGGCCTTAAACCTCCCCAGGGAGCACACAAGCAGCAACATTCATTCTAGGGCTGTGGGCTTTCACTTGGATGGGAACCGACGTCATAACAAAAAAAGTGTTTCTCTCGGCCGGGCGAGCATTTTAGGCCAAACATGCCAAACGTCCAGCAATAGCTCCCAAACCAAAGGAGCCAGCACTGAAACACACAGCTGGCCTGAAACCTCCCCAGGGAGCACACAAGCAGCAACATTCATTCTAGGGCTGTGGGCTTTCACTTGCCTTGGTACCTTCAGTCTTGCAAAAAAAGTGTTTGTCTCGGCCGGACGAGCATTTTAGGCCAAACATGCCAAACGTCCAGCAATAGCTCCCAAACCAAAGGAGCCAGCACTGAAACACATAGCTGGCCTGAAACCTCCCCAGGGAGCACACAAGCAGCAACATTCATTCTAGGGCTGTGGGCTTTCACTTCGATGGGAACCGACGTCATAACAAAAAAAGTGTTTCTCTCGGCCGGGCGAGCATTTTAGGCCAAACATGCCAAACGTCCAGCAATAGCTCCCAAACCAAAGGAGCCAGCACTGAAACACACAGCTGGCCTGAAACCTCCCCAGGGAGCACACAAGCAGCAACATTCATTCTAGGGCTGTGGGCTTTCACTTGCCTTGGTACCTTCATCCTTGCAAAAAAAGTGTTTGTCTCGGCCGGACGAGCATTTTAGGCCAAACATCCCAAACGTCCAGCAATAGCTCCCAAACCAAAGGAGCCAGCACTGAAACACATAGCTGGCCTGAAACCTCCCCAGGGAGCACACAAGCAGCAACATTCATTCTAGGGCTGTGGGCTTTCACTTGCCTTGGTAGCTTCATCCTTGCAAAAAAATTTTATCTCTCGGTCAGACGAGCATTTTAGGCCAAACATGCCAAACGTCCAGCAATAGCTCCCAAACCAAAGGAGCCAGCACTGAAACACATAGCTGGCCATAAACCTCCCCAGGGAGCACACAAGCAGCAACATTCATTCTAGGGCTGTGGGCTTTCACTTGCCTGGGATCCGACGTCATAACAAAAAAAGTGGTTCTCTCGGCCGGGCGAGCACTTTAGGCCAAATATGCCAAACGTCCAGCAATAGCTCCCAAACCAAAGGAGCCAGCACTGAAACACACAGCTGGCCTGAAACCTCCCCAGGGAGCACAGAAGCAGCAACATTCATTCTAGGGCTGTGGGCTTTTATTTGCCTTGGTACCTTCATCCTTGCAAAAAAAGTGTTTGTCTCGGCCGGACGAGCATTTTAGGCCAAACATGCCAAAAGTCCAGCAATAACTCCCAAACCAAAGGAGCCAGCACTGAAACACATAGCTGGCCTTAAACCTCCCCAGGGAGCACACAAGCAGCAACATTCATTCTAGGGCTGTGGGCTTTCACTTGCCTGGGAACCGTCGTCATAGCAAAAAAAGTGTTTGTCTCTGCCGGACGAGCATTTTAGGCCAAACATGCCAAACGTCCAGCAATAGCTCCCAAACCAAAGGAGCCAGCACTGAAACACATAGCTGGCCTGAAACCTCCCCAGGGAGCACACAAGCAGCAACATTCATTCTAGGGCTGTGGGCTTTTACTTGCCTGGAAAAGTTCATCATTACAAAAAAAGTGTTTCTCTCGGCAGGATGAGTGTTTAAGGCCAAACATGCAAAACGTCCAGCAATAGCTCCCAAACCAAAGGAGCCAGCACTGAAACACATAGCTGGCCTGAAACCTCACCAGGGAGCACGCAAGCAGCAACATTCATTCTAGGGCTGTGTGCTTTCACTTGCCTGGGAACCTTCATCATAGCAAAAAAACTATTTCTCTCGGCCGGAACAGAATTTTAGGCCAAACATGCCAAACGTTCAGCAATAGCTCCCATACAAAAGGAGCCGGCAATGAAACACTTAGCTGGCCTGAAACCTCCCCAGGGAGCACACAAGCAGCAACATTAATTCTATGGCTGTGGGCTTTCACTTGCATGGGAACCTTCATCATTGCAAAAAAAGTGTTTGTCTCGGCCGGGTAGATCCCAAACCAAAGGAGACAGCACTGAAACACATAGCTGGCCTTAAACCTCCCCAGGGAGCACACAAGCAGCAACATTCATTCTAGGGCTGTGGGCTTTCACTTGCCTGGGAACCGTCGTCATAGCAAAAAAAGTGTTTCTCTCGGCCGGGCGAGCATTTTAGGCCAAACATGTGAAACGTCCAGCAATAGCTCCCAAACCAAAGGAGCCAGCACTGAAACACATACCTGGCCTGAAACCTCCCCAGGGAGCACTCAAGCAGCAACATTCATTCTAGGGCTGTGGGCTTTCACTTGCCTGGGAAACGTCGTCATAGCAAAAAAAGTGTTTCTCTCGGCCGGACGAGCATTTTAGGCCAAACATGCCAAACGTCCAGCAATAGCTCCCAAACCAAAGGAGCCAGCACTGAAACACATAGCTGGCCTTTAACCTCCCCAGGGAGCACACAAGCAGCAACATTCATTCTAGGGCTGTGGGCTTTCACTTGCCTGGGAACCGTCGTCATAGCAAAAAAAGTGTTTCTCAAGGCCGGACGAGCATTTCAGGCCAAACATGCCAAACGTCCAGCAATAGCTCCCAAACCAAAGGAGCCAGCACAGAAACACATAGCTGGCCTGAAACCTCCCCAGGGAGCACACAAGCAGCAACATTCATTCTAGGGCTGTGGGCTTTTACTTGCCTGGGAAAGTTCATCATTACAAAAAAAGTGTTTCTCTCGGCAGGATGAGTGTTTAAGGCCAAACATGCAAAACGTCCAGCAATAGCTCCCAAACCAAAGGAGCCAGCACTGAAACACATAGCTGGCCTGAAACCTCACCAGGGAGCACGCAAGCAGCAACATTCATTCTAGGGCTGTGTGCTTTCACTTGCCTGGGAACCTTCATCATTGCAAAAAAACTATTTCTCTCGGCCGGAAGAGAATTTTAGGCCAAACATGCCAAACGTTCAGCAATAGCTCCCATACAAAAGGAGCCAGCAATGAAACACTTAGCTGGCCTGAAACCTCCCCAGGGAGCACACAAGCAGCAACATTCATTCTATGGCTGTGGGCTTTCACTTGCATGGGAACCTTCATCATTGCAAAAAAAGTGTTTGTCTCGGCCGGGTAGATCCCAAACCAAAGGAGCCAGCACTGAAACACATAGCTGGCCTGAAACCTCCCCAGGGAGCACACAAGCAGCAACATTCATTCTAGGGCTGTGGGCTTTCACTTGCCTGGGAACCGTCGTCATAGCAAAAAAAGTGTTTCTCTCGGCCGGACGAGCATTTTAGGCCAAACATGCCAAACGTCCAGCAATAGCTCCCAAACGAAAGGAGCCAGCACTGAAACACATAGCTGGCCTGAAACCTCCCCAGGGAGCACACAAGCAGCAACATTCATTCTAGGGCTGTGGGCTTTCACTTGCCTTGCTACCTTCATCCTTGCAAAAAAATTGTTTCTCTCGGTCAGACGAGCATTTTAGGCCAAACATGCCAAACGTCCAGCAATAGCTCCCAAACCAAAGGAGCCAGCACTGAAACACATAGCTGGCCTTAAACCTCCCCAGGGAGCACACAAGCAGCAACATTCATTCTAGGGCTGTGGGCTTTCACTTGGATGGGAACCGACGTCATAACAAAAAAAGTGTTTCTCTCGGCCGGGCGAGCATTTTAGGCCAAACATGCCAAACGTCCAGCAATAGCTCCCAAACCAAAGGAGCCAGCACTGAAACACACAGCTGGCCTGAAACCTCCCCAGGGAGCACACAAGCAGCAACATTCATTCTAGGTCTGTAGGCTTTCACTTGCCTTGGTACCTTCATCCTTGCAAAAAAAGTGTTTGTCTCGGCCGGACGAGCATTTTAGGCCAAACATCCCAAACGTCCAGCAATAGCTCCCAAACCAAAGGAGCCAGCACTGAAACACATAGCTGGCCTGAAACCTCCCCAGGGAGCACACAAGCAGCAACATTCATTCTAGGGCTGTGGGCTTTCACTTGCCTTGGTAGCTTCATCCTTGCAAAAAAATTTTATCTCTCGGTCAGACGAGCATTTTAGGCCAAACATGCCAAACGTGCAGCAATAGCTCCCAAACCAAAGGAGCCAGCACTGAAACACATAGCTGGCCATAAACCTCCCCAGGGAGCACACAAGCAGCAACATTCATTCTAGGGCTGTGGGCTTTCACTTGCCTGGGATCCGACGTCATAACAAAAAAAGTGGTTCTCTCGGCCGGGCGAGCACTTTAGGCCAAATATGCCAAACGTCCAGCAATAGCTCGCAAACCAAAGGAGCCAGCACTGAAACACACAGCTGGCCTGAAACCTCCCCAGGGAGCACACAAGCAGCAACATTCATTCTAGGGCTGTGGGCTTTCACTTGCCTTGGTACCTTCATCCTTGCAAAAAAAGTGTTTCTCTCGGCCGGACGAGCATTTTAGGCCAAACATGCCAAACGTCCAGCAATAGCTCCCAAACCAAAGGAGCCAGCACTGAAACACATAGCTGGCCTTTAACCTCCCCAGGGAGCACACAAGCAGCAACATTCATTCTAGGGCTGTGGGCTTTCACTTGCCTGGGAACCGTCGTCATAGCAAAAAAAGTGTTTCTCTAGGCCGGGCGAGCATTTTAGGCCAAACATGCCAAACGTCCAGCAATAGCTCCCAAACCAAAGGAGCCAGCACTGAAACACATAGCTGGCCTGAAACCTCCCCAGGGAGCACACAAGCAGCAACATTCATTCTAGGGCTGTGGGCTTTTACTTGCCTGGGAAAGTTCATCATTACAAAAAAAGTGTTTCTCTCGGCAGGATGAGTGTTTAAGGCCAAGCATGCAAAACGTCTAGCAATAGCTCCCATACAAAAGGAGCCAGCACAGAAACACATAGCTGGCCTGAAACCTCCCCAGGGAGCACACAAGCAGCAACATTCATTCTAGGGCTGTGGGCTTTCGCTTGCCTGGGAACCTTCATCATTGCAAAAAAAGTGTTTCTCTCGGCCGGATGAACATTTTAGGCCACACATGCCAAACGTCTAGCAATAGCTCCCAAGCCAAAGGAGCCAGCACAGAAACACATAGCTGGCCTGAAACCTCCCCAGGGAGCACACAAGCAGCAACATTCATTCTAGTGCTGTGGGCTTTCACTTGCCTGGGAAAGTTCATCATTACAAAAAAAGTGTTTCTCTCGGCAGGACGAGTATTGAAGGCCAAACATGCCAAACGTCCAGCAATAGCTCCCAAACCAAAGGAGCCAGCACTGAAACACATAGCTCGCCTGAAACCTCACCAGGGAGCACGCAAGCAGCAAAATTCATTCTAGGGATGTGGGCTTTCACTTGCCTGGGAACCTTCATCATTGCAAAAAAAAGTGTTTCTCTCGGCCGGACGAGCATTTTAGGCCAAACATGTGAAACGTCCAGCAATAGCTCCCAAACCAAAGGAGCCAGCACTGAAACACATAGCTGGCCTGAAACCTCCCCAGGGAGTACACAAGCAGCAACATTCATTCTAGGGCTGTGGGCTTTCACTTCCCTGGGAAAGTTCATCATTACAAAAAAAGTGTTTCTCTCGGCAGGACGAGTATTTAAGGCCAAACATGCCAAACGTCCAGCAATAGCTCCCAAACCAAAAGGAGCCAGCACTGAAACACATAGCTGGCCTGAAACCTCCCCAGGGAGCACACAAGCAGCAATATTCATTCTAGGGCTGTGGGCTTTCACTTGCCTGGGAACCTTCATCATTGCAAAAAAGTGTTTCTCTTGGCCGGACGAGCATTTAAAGCCAAACGTGCCAACCGTCCAGCAATAGCTCCCTAACCAAAGGAACCAGCACTGAAACACATAGCTGGCCTAAAACCTCCCCAGGGAGCACACAATCAGCAATATTCATTCTAGGGCTGTGGGCTTTCACTTGCCTGGGAACCTTCATCATTGCAAAAAAGTGTTTCTCTCGGCCGGACGAGCATTTTAGGCCAAACGTGCCAAACGTCCAGCAATAGCTCTCTAACCAAAGGAGCCAGCACTGAAACACATAGCTGGCCTGAAACCTCCCCAGGGAGCACACAAGCAGCAACATTCATTCTAGGGCTGTGGGCTTTCACTTGCCTGGGAACATTCATCATTGCAAAAAAATTTTTTCTCTCGGCCGGACAAGCATTTAGGCCACACATGCCAAACGTCCAGCAATAGCTCCCAAACCAAAGGAGCCAGCACTGAAACACATAGCTGGCCTGAAACCTCCCAAGGGAGCACACAAGCAGCAACATTCATTCTAGGGCTGTGGGGTTTCACTTCTCTTGGAACCTTCATCCTTGCAAAAAAAGTGTTTGTCTCGGCCGGACGAGCATTTTAGGCCAAACATGCCAAACGTCCAGCAATAGCTCCCAAACCAAAGGAGCCAGCACTGAAACACATAGCTGGCCTGAAACCTCCCCAGGGAGCACACAAGCAGCAATATTCATTCTAGGGCTGTGGGCTTTCACTTGCCTGGGAACATTATCATAGCAAAAAATAGTGCTTCTCTCTGCCGGACGAGCATTTTAAGTCAAACATGCCAAATATCCAGCAATAGCTCCCAAACCAAAGGAGCCAGCACTGAAACACATAGCTGGCCTGAAACCTCCCCAGGGAGCACACAAGCAGCAACATTCATTCTAGGGCTGTGGGCTTTCACTTGCCTGGGAACCTTCATCATTGCAAAAAAAGTGTTTCTCTCGGCCGGACGGGCATTTTAGGACAAACATGCCAAACGTCCAGCAATAGCTCCCAAACCAAAGGAGCCAGCACTGAAACACATAGCTGGCCTGAAATCTCCCAAGGGAGCACGCAAGCAGCAACATTCATTCTAGGGCGGTGGGCTTTCAATTGCCTGGGAACCTTCATCATTGCAAAAAAGTGTTTCTCTCGGCCGGAGGAGCATTATAAGCCAAACATGCCAAACGTCCAGCAATAGCTCCCAAACCAAAGGAGCCAGCACTGAAACACAGAGCTGGCCTGAAACCTCCCCAGGGAGCACACAAGCAGCAACATTCATTCTAGGGCTGAGGGCTTTCACTTGCCTGGGAACCTTCATCATTTCAAAAACAGTGTTTACTCGGCCGGACGAGCATTTTAGGCCAAACATGCCAAACGTCCAGCAATAGCTCCCAAACCAAAGGAGCCAGCACTGAAACACATAGATGGCCTGAAACCTCCCCAGGGAGCACACAAGCAGCAACATTCATTATAGGGCTGTGGGCTTTCACTTGCCTGGGGACCTTCACCATTGCAAAAAAAGTGTTTCTCTCGGCCTAACGAGCATTTTATGCCAAACATGCCAAACGTCCAGCAATAGCTCACAAAAAAAAGGATCCAGCACTGAAACATATAGCTGGCCTGAAACCTCCCCATGGAGCACACAAGCAGCAACATTCATTCTAGGGCTGTGGGCTTTCACTTGCCTGGGAAACTTCATCATTGCAAAAAAAGTGTATCTCTCGGCCGGACGAGCATTTTAGGCCAAACATGCCAAAAGTCCAGCAATAGCTCCCAAACCAAAGGAGCCAGCACTGAAACACATAGCTGGCCTGAAACCTCCCCAGGGAGCACACAAGCAGCAACATTCATTCTAGGGCTGTGGGCTTTCACTTGCCTGGGAAACGTCGTCATAGCAAAAAAAGTGTTTCTCTCGGCCGGACGAGCATTTTAGGCCAAACATGCCAAACGTCCAGCAATAGCTCCCAAACCAAAGGAGCCAGCACTGAAACACATAGCTGGCCTTTAACCTCCCCAGGGAGCACACAAGCAGCAACATTCATTCTAGGGCTGTGGGCTTTCACTTGCCTGGGAACCGTCGTCATAGCAAAAAAAGTGTTTCTCAAGGCCGGACGAGCATTTCAGGCCAAACATGCCAAACGTCCAGCAATAGCTCCCAAACCAAAGGAGCCAGCACAGAAACACATAGCTGGCCTGAAACCTCCCCAGGGAGCACACAAGCAGCAACATTCATTCTAGGGCTGTGGGCTTTTACTTGCCTGGGAAAGTTCATCATTACAAAAAAAGTGTTTCTCTCGGCAGGATGAGTGTTTAAGGCCAAACATGCAAAACGTCCAGCAATAGCTCCCAAACCAAAGGAGCCAGCACTGAAACACATAGCTGGCCTGAAACCTCACCAGGGAGCACGCAAGCAGCAACATTCATTCTAGGGCTGTGTGCTTTCACTTGCCTGGGAACCTTCATCATTGCAAAAAAACTATTTCTCTCGGCCGGAAGAGAATTTTAGGCCAAACATGCCAAACGTTCAGCAATAGCTCCCATACAAAAGGAGCCAGCAATGAAACACTTAGCTGGCCTGAAACCTCCCCAGGGAGCACACAAGCAGCAACATTCATTCTATGGCTGTGGGCTTTCACTTGCATGGGAACCTTCATCATTGCAAAAAAAGTGTTTGTCTCGGCCGGGTAGATCCCAAACCAAAGGAGCCAGCACTGAAACACATAGCTGGCCTGAAACCTCCCCAGGGAGCACACAAGCAGCAACATTCATTCTAGGGCTGTGGGCTTTCACTTGCCTGGGAACCGTCGTCATAGCAAAAAAAGTGTTTCTCTCGGCCGGACGAGCATTTTAGGCCAAACATGCCAAACGTCCAGCAATAGCTCCCAAACGAAAGGAGCCAGCACTGAAACACATAGCTGGCCTGAAACCTCCCCAGGGAGCACACAAGCAGCAACATTCATTCTAGGGCTGTGGGCTTTCACTTGCCTTGCTACCTTCATCCTTGCAAAAAAATTGTTTCTCTCGGTCAGACGAGCATTTTAGGCCAAACATGCCAAACGTCCAGCAATAGCTCCCAAACCAAAGGAGCCAGCACTGAAACACATAGCTGGCCTTAAACCTCCCCAGGGAGCACACAAGCAGCAACATTCATTCTAGGGCTGTGGGCTTTCACTTGGATGGGAACCGACGTCATAACAAAAAAAGTGTTTCTCTCGGCCGGGCGAGCATTTTAGGCCAAACATGCCAAACGTCCAGCAATAGCTCCCAAACCAAAGGAGCCAGCACTGAAACACACAGCTGGCCTGAAACCTCCCCAGGGAGCACACAAGCAGCAACATTCATTCTAGGTCTGTAGGCTTTCACTTGCCTTGGTACCTTCATCCTTGCAAAAAAAGTGTTTGTCTCGGCCGGACGAGCATTTTAGGCCAAACATCCCAAACGTCCAGCAATAGCTCCCAAACCAAAGGAGCCAGCACTGAAACACATAGCTGGCCTGAAACCTCCCCAGGGAGCACACAAGCAGCAACATTCATTCTAGGGCTGTGGGCTTTCACTTGCCTTGGTAGCTTCATCCTTGCAAAAAAATTTTATCTCTCGGTCAGACGAGCATTTTAGGCCAAACATGCCAAACGTGCAGCAATAGCTCCCAAACCAAAGGAGCCAGCACTGAAACACATAGCTGGCCATAAACCTCCCCAGGGAGCACACAAGCAGCAACATTCATTCTAGGGCTGTGGGCTTTCACTTGCCTGGGATCCGACGTCATAACAAAAAAAGTGGTTCTCTCGGCCGGGCGAGCACTTTAGGCCAAATATGCCAAACGTCCAGCAATAGCTCGCAAACCAAAGGAGCCAGCACTGAAACACACAGCTGGCCTGAAACCTCCCCAGGGAGCACACAAGCAGCAACATTCATTCTAGGGCTGTGGGCTTTCACTTGCCTTGGTACCTTCATCCTTGCAAAAAAAGTGTTTCTCTCGGCCGGACGAGCATTTTAGGCCAAACATGCCAAACGTCCAGCAATAGCTCCCAAACCAAAGGAGCCAGCACTGAAACACATAGCTGGCCTTTAACCTCCCCAGGGAGCACACAAGCAGCAACATTCATTCTAGGGCTGTGGGCTTTCACTTGCCTGGGAACCGTCGTCATAGCAAAAAAAGTGTTTCTCTAGGCCGGGCGAGCATTTTAGGCCAAACATGCCAAACGTCCAGCAATAGCTCCCAAACCAAAGGAGCCAGCACTGAAACACATAGCTGGCCTGAAACCTCCCCAGGGAGCACACAAGCAGCAACATTCATTCTAGGGCTGTGGGCTTTTACTTGCCTGGGAAAGTTCATCATTACAAAAAAAGTGTTTCTCTCGGCAGGATGAGTGTTTAAGGCCAAGCATGCAAAACGTCCAGCAATAGCTCCCATACAAAAGGAGCCAGCACAGAAACACATAGCTGGCCTGAAACCTCCCCAGGGAGCACACAAGCAGCAACATTCATTCTAGGGCTGTGGGCTTTCGCTTGCCTGGGAACCTTCATCATTGCAAAAAAAGTGTTTCTCTCGGCCGGATGAACATTTTAGGCCACACATGCCAAACGTCTAGCAATAGCTCCCAAGCCAAAGGAGCCAGCACAGAAACACATAGCTGGCCTGAAACCTCCCCAGGGAGCACACAAGCAGCAACATTCATTCTAGTGCTGTGGGCTTTCACTTGCCTGGGAAAGTTCATCATTACAAAAAAAGTGTTTCTCTCGGCAGGACGAGTATTGAAGGCCA
The DNA here is from genome assembly GCA_020800305.1 of Porphyrio hochstetteri. Classification (NCBI taxonomy): domain Eukaryota; kingdom Metazoa; phylum Chordata; class Aves; order Gruiformes; family Rallidae; genus Porphyrio; species Porphyrio hochstetteri. Next base: position 23,488,127 of record CM036917.1, read on the forward strand.
AACATGCCAAACGTCCAGCAATAGCTCCCAAACCAAAGGAGCCAGCACTGAAACACATAGCTCGCCTGAAACCTCACCAGGGAGCACGCAAGCAGCAAAATTCATTCTAGGGATGTGGGCTTTCACTTGCCTGGGAACCTTCATCATTGCAAAAAAAAGTGTTTCTCTCGGCCGGACGAGCATTTAGGCCAAACATGTGAAACGTCCAGCAATAGCTCCCAAACCAAAGGAGCCAGCACTGAAACACATAGCTGGCCTGAAACCTCCCCAGGGAGTACACAAGCAGCAACATTCATTCTAGGGCTGTGGGCTTTCACTTCCCTGGGAAAGTTCATCATTACAAAAAAAGTGTTTCTCTCGGCAGGACGAGTATTTAAGGCCAAACATGCCAAACGTCCAGCAATAGCTCCCAAACCAAAAGGAGCCAGCACTGAAACACATAGCTGGCCTGAAACCTCCCCAGGGAGCACACAAGCAGCAATATTCATTCTAGGGCTGTGGGCTTTCACTTGCCTGGGAACCTTCATCATTGCAAAAAAGTGTTTCTCTTGGCCGGACGAGCATTTAAAGCCAAACGTGCCAACCGTCCAGCAATAGCTCCCTAACCAAAGGAACCAGCACTGAAACACATAGCTGGCCTAAAACCTCCCCAGGGAGCACACAATCAGCAATATTCATTCTAGGGCTGTGGGCTTTCACTTGCCTGGGAACCTTCATCATTGCAAAAAAGTGTTTCTCTCGGCCGGACGAGCATTTTAGGCCAAACGTGCCAAACGTCCAGCAATAGCTCTCTAACCAAAGGAGCCAGCACTGAAACACATAGCTGGCCTGAAACCTCCCCAGGGAGCACACAAGCAGCAACATTCATTCTAGGGCTGTGGGCTTTCACTTGCCTGGGAACATTCATCATTGCAAAAAAATTTTTTCTCTCGGCCGGACAAGCATTTAGGCCACACATGCCAAACGTCCAGCAATAGCTCCCAAACCAAAGGAGCCAGCACTGAAACACATAGCTGGCCTGAAACCTCCCAAGGGAGCACACAAGCAGCAACATTCATTCTAGGGCTGTGGGGTTTCACTTCTCTTGGAACCTTCATCCTTGCAAAAAAAGTGTTTGTCTCGGCCGGACGAGCATTTTAGGCCAAACATGCCAAACGTCCAGCAATAGCTCCCAAACCAAAGGAGCCAGCACTGAAACACATAGCTGGCCTGAAACCTCCCCAGGGAGCACACAAGCAGCAATATTCATTCTAGGGCTGTGGGCTTTCACTTGCCTGGGAACATTATCATAGCAAAAAATAGTGCTTCTCTCTGCCGGACGAGCATTTTAAGTCAAACATGCCAAATATCCAGCAATAGCTCCCAAACCAAAGGAGCCAGCACTGAAACACATAGCTGGCCTGAAACCTCCCCAGGGAGCACACAAGCAGCAACATTCATTCTAGGGCTGTGGGCTTTCACTTGCCTGGGAACCTTCATCATTGCAAAAAAAGTGTTTCTCTCGGCCGGACGGGCATTTTAGGACAAACATGCCAAACGTCCAGCAATAGCTCCCAAACCAAAGGAGCCAGCACTGAAACACATAGCTGGCCTGAAATCTCCCAAGGGAGCACGCAAGCAGCAACATTCATTCTAGGGCGGTGGGCTTTCAATTGCCTGGGAACCTTCATCATTGCAAAAAAGTGTTTCTCTCGGCCGGAGGAGCATTATAAGCCAAACATGCCAAACGTCCAGCAATAGCTCCCAAACCAAAGGAGCCAGCACTGAAACACAGAGCTGGCCTGAAACCTCCCCAGGGAGCACACAAGCAGCAACATTCATTCTAGGGCTGAGGGCTTTCACTTGCCTGGGAACCTTCATCATTTCAAAAACAGTGTTTACTCGGCCGGACGAGCATTTTAGGCCAAACATGCCAAACGTCCAGCAATAGCTCCCAAACCAAAGGAGCCAGCACTGAAACACATAGATGGCCTGAAACCTCCCCAGGGAGCACACAAGCAGCAACATTCATTCTAGGGCTGTGGGCTTTCACTTGCCTGGGGACCTTCACCATTGCAAAAAAAGTGTTTCTCTCGGCCTAACGAGCATTTTATGCCAAACATGCCAAACGTCCAGCAATAGCTCACAAAAAAAAGGATCCAGCACTGAAACATATAGCTGGCCTGAAACCTCCCCATGGAGCACACAAGCAGCAACATTCATTCCAGGGCTGTGGGCTTTCACTTGCCTGGGAAACTTCATCATTGCAAAAAAAGTGTATCTCTCGGCCGGACGAGCATTTTAGGCCAAACATGCCAAAAGTCCAGCAATAGCTCCCAAACCAAAGGAGCCAGCACTGAAACACATAGCTGGCCTGAAACCTCCCCAGGGAGCACACAAGCAGCAACATTCATTCTAGGGCTGTGGGCTTTCACTTGCCTGGGAACCTCATCATTGCAAAAAAAGTATTTCTCTCGGCCGGATAGCTCCCAAACCAAAGGAGCCAGCACTGAAACACATAGCTGGCCTTAAACCTCCCCAAGGAGCACACAAGCAGCAACATTCATTCTAGGGCTGTGGGCTTTCACTTGCCTGGGGACCTTCATCATTGCAAAAAAAGTGTTCCTCTCGGCCGGCCGAACATTTTAGGCCAAACATGCCAAACGTCCAGCAATAGCTCCCAAACCAAAGGAGCCAGCACTGAAACACATAGTTGGCCTGAAACCTCCCCAGGGAGCACACAAGCAGCAACATTCATTCTAGGGCTGTGGGCTTTCACTTGCCTGGGAACCTTCATCATTGCAAAAAAAGTGTTTCTCTCGGCCGGACGAGCATTTTAGGCCAAACATGCCAAACGTCCAGGAATAGCTCCCAAACCAAAGGAGCCAGCACTGAAAAACGGAGCTGGTCTGAAACCTCCCCAGGGAGTATACAAGCAGCAACATTCATTCTAGGGCTGTGGGCTTTCACTTGCCTGGGAACCTTCATCATTGCAAAAATGTGATTCTCTCTGCCGGATGAGCATTTTAGGCCAAACATGCCAAACGTCCAGCAATAGCTCCCAAACCAAAGGAGCCAGCACTGAAACACATAGCTGGCCTGAAACCTCCCCAGGGAGCACACAAGCAGCAACATTCATTCTAGGGCTGTGGGCTTTCACTTGCCTGGGAACCTTCATCATTGCAAAAAAAGTGTTTCTCTCGGCCTAACGAGCATTTTAGGCCAAACATGCCAAAAGTACAGCAATAGCTCCCAAACCAAAGGAGCCAGCAATGAAACACATAGCTGGCCTGAAACCTCCCCAGGGAGCACACAAGCAGCAACATTCATTCTAGGGCTGTGGGCTTTCGCTTGACTGGGAACCTTCATCATTGCAAAAATGTGTTTCTCTCGGCCGGACGAGCATTTTAGGCCAAACATGCCAAACGTCCAGCAATAGCTCCCAAACCAAAGGAGCCAGCACTGAAACACATAGCTGGCTGAAACCTCCCCAGGGAGCACACAAGCCGCAACATTCATTCTAGGGCTGTGGGCTTTCACTTGCCTGGGAACCTTCATCATTGCAAAAAAAGTGTTTCTCTCGGCCGGACGAGCATTTTAGGCCAAACATGCCAAACGTCCAGCAATAGCTCCCAAACCAAAGGAGCCAGCACAGAGAAACGGAGCTGGGCTGAAACCTCCCCAGGGAGTACACAAGCAGCAACATTCATTCTAGGGCTGTGGGCTTTCACTTGCCTGTGAACCTTCTTCATTGCAAAACTGTGTTTCTCTCGGCTGGACGAGCATTTTAGGCCAAACATGCCAAACGTCCAGCAATAGCTCCCAAACCAAAGGAGCCAGCAGTGAAACACATAGCTGGCCTGAAACCTCCCCAGGGAGCACACAAGCAGCAACATTCATTCTAGGGCTGTGGGCTTTCACTTGCCTGGGAACCTTCATCATTGCAAAAAAAGTGTTTCTCTCGGCCGGACGAGCATTTTAGGCCAAACATGCCAAACAATCAGCAATAGCTCCCAAACCAAAGGAGCCAGCACTGAAACACATAGCTGGCCTGAAACCTCCCCAGGGAGCACACAAGCAGCAACATTCATTCTAGGGCTGTGGGCTTTCACTTGCCTGTGAACCTTCATCATTGCAAAAATGTGTTTCTCTCGGCTGGACGAGCATTTTAGGCCAAACATGCCAAACGTCCAGCAATAGCTCCCAAACCAAAGGAGCCAGCAATGAAACACATAGCTGGCCTGAAACCTCCCCAGGGAGCACACAAGCAGCAATATTCATTCTAGGGCTGTGGGCTTTCACTTGCCTGGGAACCTTCATCATTGCAAAAAAAGTGTTTCTCTCGGCCGGACGAGCATTTTAGGCCAAACATGCCAAACGTCCAGCAATAGCTCCCAAACCAAAGGAGCCAGCACTGAAACACATAGCTGGCCTGAAACCTCCCCAGGGAGCACACAAGCAGCAACATTCATTCTAGGGCTGTGGGCTTTCACTTGCCTGTGAACCTTCATCATTGCAAAAAAGTGTTTCTCTCGGCCGGACGAGCATTTAAAGCCAAACATGCCAAACGTCCAGCAATAGCTCCCTAAACAAAGGAGCCAGCACTGAAAAACATAGCTGGCCTAAATCCTCCCCAGGGAGCACACAAGCAGCAACATTCATTCTAGGGCTGTGGGCTTTCACTTGCCTGGGAACCTTCATCATTGCAAAAAAAGTGTTTATCTCGGCCAGACGAGCATTTTATTCCAAACATGCTAAACGTCCAGCAATAGCTCCCAAACCAAAGGAGCCAGCACTGAAACACATAGCTGGCCTGAAACCTCCCCAGGGAGCACACAAGCAGCAACAATCATTCTAGGGCTGTGGGCTTTCACTTGTCTGGGAACCTTCATCATTGCAAAAAAGTGTTTCTCTCGGCCGGACGAGCATTTTAGGCCAAACGTGCCAAACGTCCAGCAATAGCTCCCAAACCAAAGGAGCCAGCACTGAAACACATAGCTGGCCTGAAACCTCCCCAGGGAGCACACAAGCAGCAACAATCATTCTAGGGCTGTGGGCTTTCACTTGCCTGGGAACCTTCATCATTGCAAAAAAAGTGTTTCTCTTGGCCGGACGAGTATCGTAGGCCAAACATGCCAAACGTCCAGCAATAGCTCCCAAACCAAAGGAGCCAGCACTGAAACAGACAGCTGGCCTAAATCCTACCCAGGGAGCACACAAGCAGCAACATTCATTCTAGGGCTGTGGGCTTTCACTTGCCTGGGAAAGTTCATCATTACAAAAAAAGTGTTTCTCTTGGCCAGACGGGTATTTAAGGCCAAACATGCCAAACGTCCAGCAATAGCTCCCAAACCAAAAGGAGCCAGCACTGAAACAAATAGCTGGCCTGAAACCTCCCCAGGGAGCGCACACAAGCAGCAAAATTCATTCTGGGGCTGTGGGCTTTCACTTGCCTGGGAACCTTCATCATTGCAAAAAAGTGTTTCTCTCGGCAGGACGAGCATTTAACGCCAAACGTGCCAAACGTCCAGCAATAGCTCCCTAACCAAAGGAGCCAGCACTGAAACACATAGCTGGCCTGAAACCTCCCCAGGGAGCACACAAGCAGCAACATTCATTCTAGGGCTGTGGGCCTTCAATTGCCTGGGAACCTTCATCATTGCAAAAAAGTGTTTCTCTCGGCCGGACGAGCATTTTAGGCCAAACATGCCAAACGTCCAGCAATAGCTCCCTAACCAAAGGAGCCAGCACTGAAACACATAGCTGGCCTGAAACCTCCCCAGGGAGCACACAAGCAGCAACATTCATTCTAGGGCTGTGGGCTTTCACTTGCCTGGGAACCTTCATCATTTCAAAAAAAGTGTTTCTCTCGGCCGGACGAGCATTTTAGGCCAAACATGCCAAACGTCCAGCAATAGCTCCCAAACCAAAGGAGCCAGCACTGAAACACATAGCTGGCCTGAAACCTCCCCAGGGAGTACACAAGCAGCAACAGTCATTCTAGGCCTGTGGGCTTTCACTTGGCTGGGAACCGTCGTCATAGCAAAAAAAGTGTTTCTCTCGGCCGGACGAGCATTTTAGGCCAAACATGTGAAACGTCCACCAATAGCTCCCAAACCAAAGGAGCCAGCACTGAAACACATAGCTGGCCTGAAACCTCCCCAGGGAGCACACAAGCAGCAACATTCATTCTAGGGCTGTGGGCTTTCACTTGACTGGAAACCGTCGTCATAGCAAAAAAAGTGTTTCTCTCGGCCGGACGAGCATTTTAGGCGAAACGTGCCAAACGTCCAGCAATAGCTCCCTAACCAAAGGAGCCAGCACTGAAACACATAGCTGGCCTGAAACCTCCCCAGGGAGCACACAAGCAGCAACATTCATTCTAGGGCTGTGGGCTTTCACTTGCCTGGGAACCTTCATCATTGCAAAAAAGTCTTTCTATCAGGCCGGACGAGCATTTTAGGCCAAACATGCCAAAAGTCCAGCAATAGCTCCATAACCAAAGGAGCCAGCACTGAAACACATAGCTGGCCTAAATCCTCCCCAGGGAGCACACAAGCAGCAACATTCATTCTAGGGCTGTGGGCTTTCACTTGCCTGGGAACCTTCATCATTTAAAAAAAAGGCTTTGTTTCGGCCGGACGAGCATTTAGGCCACACATGCCAAACGTCCAGCAATAGCTCCCAAACCAAAGGAGCCAGCACTGAAACACATAGCTGGCCTGAAACCTCCCCAGGGAGCACACAAGCAGCAACATTCATTCTAGGGCTGTGGGCTTTCACTTGCCTGGGAACATTATCATAGCAAAAAATAGTGCTTCTCTCTGCCGGACGAGCATTTTAAGTCAAACATGCCAAATGTCCAGCAATAGCTCCCAAACCAAAGGAGCCAGCACTGAAACACATAGCTGGCCTGAAACCTCCCCAGGGAGCACACAAGCAGCAACATTCATTCTAGGGCTGTGGGCTTTCACTTGCCTGGGAACCTTCATCATTGCAAAAAAAGTGTTTCTCTCGGCCGGACGGGCATTTTAGGACAAACATGCCAAACGTCCAGCAATAGCTCCCAAACCAAAGGAGCCAGCACTGAAACACATAGCTGGCCGGAAATCTCCCAAGGGAGCACACAAGCAGCAACATTCATTCTAGGGCTGTGGGCTTTCACTTGCCTGGGAACCTCATCATTGCAAAAAAAGTATTTCTCTCGGCCGGATAGCTCCCAAACCAAAGGAGCCAGCACTGAAACATATAGCTGGCCTTAAACCTCCCCAAGGAGCACACAAGCAGCAACATTCATTCTAGGGCTGTGGGCTTTCACTTGCCTGGGAACCTTCATCATTGCAAAAAAAGTGTTTCTCTCGGCCGGCCGAACATTTTAGGCCAAACATGCCAAACGTCCAGCAATAGCTCCCAAACCAAAGGAGCCAGCACTGAAACACATAGTTGGCCTGAAACCTCCCCAGGGAGCACACAAGCAGCAACATTCATTCTAGGGCTGTGGGCTTTCACTTGCCTGGGAACCTTCATCATTGCAAAAAAAGTGTTTCTCTCGGCCGGACGAGCATTTTAGGCCAAACATGCCAAACGTCCAGCAATAGCTCCCAAACCAAAGGAGCCAGCACTGAAAAACGGAGCTGGGCTGAAACCTCCCCAGGGAGTATACAAGCAGCAACATTCATTCTAGGGCTGTGGGCTTTCACTTGCCTGGGAACCTTCATCATTGCAAAAATGTGATTCTCTCTGCCGGATGAGCATTTTAGGCCAAACATGCCAAACGTCCAGCAATAGCTCCCAAACCAAAGGAGCCAGCACTGAAACACATAGCTGGCCTGAAACCTCCCCAGGGAGCACACAAGCAGCAACATTCATTCTAGGGCTGTGGGCTTTCACTTGCCTGGGAACCTTCATCATTGCAAAAAAGTGTTTCTCTCGGCCGGACGAGCATTTTAGGCCAAACATGCCAAACAATCAGCAATAGCTCCCAAACCAAAGGAGCCAGCACTGAAACACATAGCTGGCCTGAAACCTCCCCAGGGAGCACACAAGCAGCAACATTCATTCTAGGGCTGTGGGCTTTCACTTGCCTGGGAACCTTCATCATTGCAAAAATGTGATTCTCTCTGCCGGACGAGCATTTTAGGCCAAACATGCCAAACGTCCAGCAATAGCTCCCAAACCAAAGGAGCCAGCACTGAAACACATAGCTGGCCTGAAACCTCCCCAGGGAGCACACAAGCAGCAACATTCATTCTAGGGCTGTGGGCTTTCACTTGCCTAGGAACCTTCATCATTGCAAAAAAAGTATTTCATTCGGCCTAACGAGCATTTTAGGCCAAACATGCCAAACATCCAGCAATAGCTCCCAAACAAAAGGAGCCAGCACTGAAACATATAGCTGGCCTGAAACCTCCCCAGGGAGCACACAAGCAGCAACATTCATTCTAGGGCTGTGGGCTTTCACTTGCCTGGGAACCTTCATCGTTGCAAAAAAAGTGTTTCTCTCGGCCGGACGAGCATTTTAGGCCAAACATGCCAAACGTCCAGCAATAGCTCCCAAACCAAAGGAGCCAGCACTGAAAAACGGAGCTGGGCTGAAACCTCCCCAGGGAGTATACAAGCAGCAACATTCATTCTAGGGCTGTGGGCTTTCACTTGCCTGGGAACCTTCATCATTGCAAAAATGTGATTCTCTCTGCCGGATGAGCATTTTAGGCCAAACATGCCAAACGTCCAGCAATAGCTCCCAAACCAAAGGAGCCAGCACTGAAACACATAGCTGGCCTAAAACCTCCCCAGGGAGCACACAAGCAGCAACATTCATTCTAGGGCTGTGGGCTTTCACTTGCCTGGGAACCTTCATCATTGCAAAAAAGTGTTTCTCTCGGCCGGACGAGCATTTTAGGCCAAACATGCCAAACAATCAGCAATAGCTCCCAAACCAAAGGAGCCAGCACTGAAACACATAGCTGGCCTGAAACCTCCCCAGGGAGCACACAAGCAGCAACATTCATTCTAGGGCTGTGGGCTTTCACTTGCCTGGGAACCTTCATCATTGCAAAGAAGTGTTTCTCTCGGACGGACGAGCATTTTAGGCCAAACGTGCCAAACGTCCAGCAATAGCTCCCTAACCAAAGGAGCCAGCACTGAAACACATAGCTGGCCTGAAACCTCCCCAGGGAGCACACAAGCAGCAACATTCATTCTAGGGCTGTGGGCCTTCAATTGCCTGGGAACCTTCATCATTGCAAAAAAGTGTTTCTCTCGGCCGGACGAGCATTTAAAGCCAAACATGCCAAATGTCCAGCAATATCTCCCAAACCAAAGGAGCCAGCACTGAAACACATAGCTGGCCTGAAACCTCCCCAGGGAGCACACAAGCAGCAACATTCATTCTAGGGCTGTGGGCTTTCACTTGCCTGGGAACCTTCATCATTTCAAAAAAAGTGTTTCTCTCGGCCGGACGAGCATTTTAGGCCAAACATGCCAAACGTCCAGCAATAGCTCCCAAACCAAAGGAGCCAGCACTGAAAGACATAGCTGGCCTAAATCCTCCCCAGGGAGCACACAAGCAGCAACATTCATTCTAGGGCTGTGGGCTTTCACTTGCCTTGGGAACGGTCGTCATAGCAAAAAAAGTGTTTCTCTCGGCCGGGCGAGCATTTTAGGCCAAACATGCCAAACGTCCAGCACTAGCTCCTAAACCAAAGGAGCCAGCACTGAAACACATAGCTGGCCTGAAACCTCCCCAGGGAGCACACAAGCAGCAACATTCATTCTAGGGATGTGGGCTTTCACTTGCCTGGGAACCTTCATCATTGCAAAAAAAAGTGTTTCTCTCGGCCGGACGAGCATTTAGGCCAAACATGTGAAACGTCCAGCAATAGCTCCCAAACCAAAGGAGCCAGCACTGAAACACATAGCTGGCCTGAAACCTCCCCAGGGTGTACACAAGCAGCAACATTCATTCTAGGGCTGTGGGCTTTCACTTGCCTGGGAAAGTTCATCATTACAAAAAAAGTGTTTCTCCCGGCAGGACGAGTATTTAAGGCCAAACATGCCAAACGTCCAGCAATAGCTCCCAAACCAAAAGGAGCCAGCACTGAAACACATAGCTGGCCTGAAACCTCCCCAGGGAGCACACAAGAAGCAATATTCATTCTAGGGCTGTGGGCTTTCACTTCCCTGGGAACCTTCATCATTGCAATAAAGTGTTTCTCTTGGCCGGACGAGCATTTAAAGCCAAACGTGCCAAACGTCCAGCAATAGCTCCCTAACCAAAGGAACCAGCACTGAAACACATAGCTGGCCTAAAACCTCCCCAGGGAGCACACAAGCAGCAATATTCATTCTAGGGCTGTGGGCTTTCACTTGCCTGGGAACCTTCATCATTGCAAAAAAGTGTTTCTCTCGGCCGGACGAGCATTTTAGGCCAAACGTGCCAAACGTCCAGCAATATCTCTCTAACCAAAGGAGCCAGCACTGAAACACATAGCTGGCCTGAAAACTCCCCAGGGAGCACACAAGCAGCAACAATCATTCTAGGGCTGTGGGCTTTCACTTGCCTGGGAACCTTCATCATTGCAAAAAAAGTGTTTCTCTTGGCTAGACGAGTATCGTAGGCCAAACATGCCAAACATCCAGCAATAGCTCCCAAACCAAAGGAGCCAGCAGTGAAACACATAGCTGGCCTGAAACCTCCCCAGGGAGCACACAAGCAGCAACATTCATTCTAGGGCTGTGGGCTTTCACTTGCCTGGGAACCTTGATCATTGCAAAAAAAGTGTTTCTCTCGGCCGGACGAGCATTTTAAGCCAAACCTGCCGAACGTCCAGCAATAGCTCCCAAACCAAAGGAGCCAGCACTGAAACACAGAGCTGGCCTGAAACCTCCCCAGGGAGCACACAAGCAGCAACATTCATTCTAGGGCTGTGGGCTTTCACTTGCCTGGGAACATTCATCATTTAAAAAAAAGGCTTTGTTTCGGCCGGATAGCTCCCAAACCAAAGGAGCCAGCACTGAAACACAGAGCTGGCCTGAATCCTCCCCAGGGAGCACACAAGCAGCAACATTCATTCTAGGGCTGTGGGCTTTCACTTGCCTGGGAACCTTCATCATTGCAAAAAAGGTGTTTCGGACGGACGAGCATTTTAGGCCAAACATGCCAATCGTCCAGCAATAGCTCCCAAACCAAAGGAGCCAGCACTGAAACACATAGCTGGCCAGAAACCTCCCCAGGGAGCACACAAGCAGCAACATTCATTCTAGGGCTGTGGGCTTTCACTTGTCTGGAAACCTTCATCATTGCAAAAAAAGTGTTTCTCTCGGCCTAACGAGCATTTTAGGCCAAACATGCCAAACATCCAGCAATAGCTCCCAATCCAAAGGAGCCAGCACTGAAACATATAGCTGGCCTGAAACCTGCCCATGGAGCACACAAGCAGCAATATTCATTCTAGGGCTGTGGGCTTTCACTTGCCTGGGAACCTTCATCATTTCAAAAAAATTGTTTCTCTCGGCCGGACGAGAATTTTAGGCCAAACATGCCAAAAGTCCAGCAATAGCTCCCAAACCAAAGGAGCCAGCACTGAAACACATAGCTGGCCTGAAATCTCCCCAGGGAGCACACAAGCAGCAACATTCATTCTAGGGCTGTGGGCTTTCACTTGCCTGGGAACCTTCATCATTGCAAAAATGTGTTTCTCTCGGCCGGACGAGCATTTTATGCCAAACATGCCAAACGTCCAGCAATAGCTCCCAAACCAAAGGAGCCAGCACTGAAACACATAGCTGGCCTGAAACCTCCGCAGGGAGCACACAAGCAGCAACATTCATTCTAGGGCTGTGAGCTTTCACTTGCTTGGGAACCTTCATCATTGCAAAAAAAGTGTTTCTCTCGGCAGGATGAGCATTTTACCCCAAACATTCCAAATGTCCAGCAATAGTTCCCAAACCAAAGGAGGCAGCACTGAAAAACGGAGCTGGGCTGAAACCTCCCCAGGGAGTACACAAGCAGCAACATTCATTCTAGGGCTGTGGGCTTTCACTTGCCTGGGAACCTTCATCATTGCAAAAAAAGTGTTTCTCTCCGCCGGACGAGCATTTTAGGCCAAACATGCCAAAAGTCCAGCAATAGCTCCCAAACCAAAGGAGCCAGCACTGAAACATATAGCTGGCCTGAAACCTCCCCAGGGAGCACACAAGCAGCAACATTCATTCTAGGGCTGTGGGCTTTCACTTGCCCTGAAACATTCATCATTGCAAAAAAGTTGTTTCGGCCGTACGAGCATTTTAGGCCAAACATGCCAAACGTCCAGCAATAGCTCCCAAACCAAAGGAGCCAGCACTGAAACACATAGCTGGCCTGAAACCTCCCCATGGAGCACACAAGTAGCAACATTCATTCTAGGGCTGTGGGCTTTCACTTGCCTGGGAACCTTCATCATTGCAAAAAAAGTGTTTCTCTCTGCCGGACGACCATTTTAGGCCAAACATGCAAAAATGTCCAGTAATAGCTCCCAAACCAAAGGAGCCAGCAATGAAACACATAGCTGGGCTGAAACCTCCCCAGGGAGTACACAAGCAGCAACATTCATTCTAGGCCTGTGGGCTTTCACTTGCCTGGGAACCTTCATCATTGCAAAAAAAGTGTTTCTCTCGGCCGGACGAGCATTTTAGGCCAAACATGCCAAACGTCCAGCAATAGCTCCCAAACCAAAGGAGCCAGTAATGAAACACATAGCTGGCCTGAAACCTCCCCAGGGAGCACACAAGCAGCAACATTCATTCTAGGGCTGTGGGCTTTCACTTGCCTGGGAACCTTCATCATTGCAAAAAAAGTTTTTCTCTCGGCCTAACGAGCATTTTAGGCCAAATATGCCAAACTTCCAGCAATAGCTCCCAAACAAAGGGAGCCAGCACTGAAACATATAGCTGGCCTGAAACCTCCCCAGGGAGCACACAAGCAGCAACATTCATTCTAGGGCTGTGGGCTTTCCCTTGCCTGGGAACCTTCATCATTGCAAAAAAAGTGTTTCTCTCGGCCGGACGAGCATTTTAGGCCAAACATGCCAAAAGTCCAGCAATAGCTCCCAAACCAAAGGAGCCAGCACTGAAACACATAGCTGGCCTGAAACCTCCCCAGGGAGCACACAAGCAGCAACATTCATTCTAGGTCTGTGGGCTTTCACTTGCCTGGGAACCTTCATCATTGCAAAAAAAGTGTTTCTCTCGGCCGGACGAGCATTTTAGGCCAAACATGCCAAACGTCCAGCAATAGCTCCCAAACCAAAGGAGCCAGCACTGAAACACATAGGTGGCCTGAAACCTCCCCAGGGAGCACACAAGCAGCAACATTCATTCTAGGGCTGTGGGCTTTCACTTGTCTGGAAACCTTCATCATTGCAAAAATGTGTTTCTCTCGGCCGGACGAGCATTTTAGGCCAAACATGCCAAACGTCCAGCAATAGCTCCCAAACCAAAGGAGCCAGCACTGAAACACATAGCTGGCCTGAAACCTCCGCAGGGAGCACACAAGCAGCAACATTCATTCTAGGGCTGTGGGATTTCACTTGCCTGGGAACCTTCATCATTGCAAAAAAAGTGTTTCTCTCGGCCGGACGATCATTTTAGGCCAAACATGCCAAACGTCCAGCAATAGCTCCCAAACCAAAGGAGCCAGCACTGAAACACATAGCTGGCCTGAAATCTCCCCAGGGAGCACACAAGCAGCAACATTCATTCTAGGGCTGTGGGCTTTCACTTGCCTGGGAACCTTCATCATTGCAAAAATGTGTTTCTCTCGGCCGGACGAGCATTTTAGGCCAAACATGCCAAACGTCCAGCAATAGCTCCCAAACCAAAGGAGCCAGCACTGAAACACATAGCTGGCCTGAAACCTCCCCAGGGAGCACACAAGCAGCAACATTCATTCTAGGGCTGTGGGCTTTCACTTGCCTGGGAACCTTCATCATTGCAAAAAAAGTGTTTCTTTCGGCCTAAAGAGCATTTTAGGCCAAACATGCCAGTCATCCAGCAATAGCTCCCAAACAAAAGGAGCCAGCACTGAAACATATAGCTGGCCTGAAACCTCCCCATGGAGCACACAAGCAGCAATATTCATTCTAGGGCTGTGGGCTTTCACTTGCCTGGGAAAGTTCATCATTTCAAAAAAAGTGTTTCTCTCGGCCGGACGAGCATTTTAGGCCAAACATGCCAATCGTCCAGCAGTAGCTCCCAAACCAAAGGAGCCAGCACTGAAACATATAGCTGGCCTGAAACCTGCCCATGGAGCACACAAGCAGCATCATTCATTCTAGGGCTGTGGGCTTTCACTTGCCTTGGAACCTTCATCATTTCAAAAAAAGTGTTTCTCTCGGCAGGATGAGCATTTTAGGCCAAACATGCCAAAAGTCCAGCAATAGTTCCCAAACCAAAGGAGGCAGCACTGAAAAACGGAGCTGGGCTGAAACCTCCCCAGGGAGTACACAAGCAGCAACATTCATTCTAGGGCTGTGGGCTTTCACTTGCCTGGGAACCTTCATCATTGCAAAAAAAGTGTTTCTCTCGGCCGGACGAGCATTTTAGGCCAAACATGCCAAAAGTCCAGCAATAGCTCCCAAACCAAAGGAGCCAGCACTGAAACACATAGCTGGCCTGAAACCTCCCCAGGGAGCACACAAGCAGCAACATTCATTCTAGGGCTGTGGGCTTTCACTTGCCTGGGAACCTTCATCATTGCAAAAAAGGTGTTTCGGACGGACGAGCATTTTAGGCCAAACATGCCAAACGTCCAGCAATAGCTCCCAAACCAAAGGAGCCAGCACTGAAACACATAGCTGGCCTGAAACCTCCCCAGGGAGCACACAAGCAGCAACATTCATTCTAGGGCTGTGGGCTTTCACTTGCCTAGGAACCTTCATCATTGCAAAAAAAGTGTTTCTCTCGGCCGGACGAGCATTTTAGGCCAAACATGCCAAACGTCCAGCAAGAGCTCCCAAACCAAAGGAGCCAGCACTGAAACACATAGCTGGCCTGAAACCTCCCCAGGGAGCACACAAGCAGCAACATTCATTCTAGGGCTGTGGGCTTTCACTTGCCTGGGAACCTTCATCATTGCAAAAAATGTGTTTCTCTCGGAAGGATGAGCATTTTACCCCAAACATGCCAAATGTCCAGCAATAGTTCCCAAACCAAAGGAGGCAGCACTGATAAACGGAGCTGGGCTGAAACCTCCCCAGGGAGTACACAAGCAGCAACATTCATTCTAGGGCTGTGGGCTTTCACTTGCCTGGGAACCTTCATCATTGCAAAAAAAGTGTTTCTCTCGGCCGGACGAGCATTTTGGGCCAAACATGCCAAACGTCCAGCAATAGCTTCCAAACCAAAGGAGCCAGCACTGAAACACATAGGTGGCCTGAAACCTCCCCAGGGAGCACACAAGCAGCAACATTCATTCTAGGGCTGTGGGCTTTCACTTGCCTGGGAACCTTCATCATTGCAAAAAAAGTGTTTCTCTCGGCCGGACGAGCATTTTAGGCCAAACATGCCAAAAGTCCAGCAATAGCTCCCAAACCAAAGGAGCCAGCACTGAAACACATAGCTGGCCTGAAACCTCCCCAGGGAGCACACAAGCAGCATCATTCATTCTAGGGCTGTGGGCTTTCACTTGCCTGGGAACCTTCATCATTGCAAAAAATGTGTTTCTCTCGGCCGGACGAGAATTTTAGGCCAAACATGGCAAACGTCCAGCAATAGCTCCCAAACCAAAGGAGCCAGCACTGAAACACATAGCTGGCCTGAAACCTCCCCAGGGAGCACACAAGCAGCAACATTCATTCTAGGGCTGTGGGCTTTCACTTGCCTGGGAACCTTCATCATTGCAAAAAAAGTCTTTCTCTCGGCCGGACGAGCATTTTAGGCCAAACATGCCAAACGTCCAGCAATAGCTCCCAAACCAAAGGAGCCAGCACTGAAACACATAGCTGGCCTGAAACCTCCCCAGGGAGCACACAAGCAGCAACATTCATTCTGGGGCTGTGGGCTTTCACTTGCCTGGGAACCTTCATCATTGCAAAAAAAGTTTTTCTCTCGGCCTAACGAGCATTTTAGGCCAAATATGCCAAACGTCCAGCAATAGCTCCCAAACAAAAGAGAGAGCACTGAAACACATAGCTGGCCTGAAACCTCCCCATGGAGCACACAAGCAGCAACATTCATTCTAGGGCTGTGGGCTTTCCCTTGCCTGGGAACCTTCATCATTGCAAAAAAAGTGTTTCTCTCGGCCGGACGAGCATTTTAGGCCAAACATGCCAAAAGTCCAGCAATAGATCCCAAACCAAAGGAGCCAGCAATGAAACACATAGCTGCCCTGAAACCTCCCCAGGGAGCACACAAGCAGCAACATTCATTCTAGGGCTGTGGGCTTTCACTTGCCTGGGAACCTTCATCATTGCAAAAAAAGTGTTTCTCTCGGCCGGACGAGCATTTTAGGCCAAACATGCCAAACGTCCAGCAATAGCTCCCAAACCAAAGGAGCCAGCACTGAAACACATAGCTGGCCTGAAATCTCCCCAGGGAGCACACAAGCAGCAAAATTCATTCTAGGGCTGTGGGCTTTCACTTGCCTGGGAACCTTCATCATTGCAAAAAAAGTTTTTCTCTCGGCCTAACGAGCATTTTAGGGCAAACATGCCAAACATCCAGCAATAGCTCCCAAACAAAAGGAGCCAGCACTGAAACATATTGCTGGCCTGAAACCTCCCCATGGAGCACACAAGCAGCAACATTCATTCTAGGGCAGTGGGCTTTCACTTGCCTGGGAACCTTCATCATTGCAAAAAAAGTGTTTCTCTCGGCCGGACGAGCATTTTAGGCCAAACATGCAAAAAAGTCCAGTAATAGCTCCCAAACCAAAGGAGCCAGCAATGAAACACATAGCTGCCCTGAAACCTCCCCAGGGAGCACACAAGCAGCAACATTCATTCTAGGACTGTGGGCTTTCACTTGCCTGGGAACCTTCATCATTGCAAAAAAAGTGTTTCTCTCGGCCGGACGAGCATTTTAGGCCAAACATGCCAAACGTCCAGCAGTAGCTCCAAAACCAAAGGAGCCAGCACTGAAACACATAGCTGGCCTGAAACCTCCCCAGGGAGCACACAAGCAGCAACATTCATTCTAGGGCTGTGGGCTTTCACTTGCCTGGGAACCTTCATCATTGCAAAAAAAGTTTTTCTCTCGGCCTAACGAGCATTTTAGGCCAAACATGCAAAAAGTCCAGCAATAGCTCCCAAACCAAAGGAGCCAGCACTGAAACATATAGCTGGCCTGAAACCTCCCCATGGAGCACACAAGCAGCAACATTCATTCTAGGCCTGTGGGCTTTCACTTGCCTGGGAACCTTCATCATTGCAAAAAAAGTGTTTCTCTCGGCAGGATGAGCATTTTACCCCAAACATGCCAAATGTCCAGCAATAGTTCCCAAACCAAAGGAGGCAGCACTGAAAAACGGAGCTGGGCTGAAACCTCCCCAGGGAGTACACAAGCAGCAACATTCATTCTAGGGCTGTGGGCTTTCACTTGCCTGGGAACCTTCATCATTGCAAAAAAAGTGTTTCTCTCTGCCGGACGACCATTTTAGGCCAAACATGCCAAAAGTCCAGCAATAGCTCCCAAACCAAAGGAGCCAGCACTGAAACACATAGCTGGCCTGAAACCTCCCCAGGGAGCACACAAGCAGCAACATTCATTCTAGGGCTGTGGGCTTTCACTTGCCTGGGAACCTTCATCATTGCAAAAAAAGTGTTTCTCTCGGCCGGACGAGCATTTTAGGCCAAACATGCCAAACGTCCAGCAATAGCTCCCAAACCAAAGGAGCCAGCACTGAAACACATAGCTGGCCTGAAATCTCCCCAGGGAGCACACAAGCAGCAACATTCATTCTAGGGCTGTGGGCTTTCACTTGCCTGGGAACCTTCATCATTGCAAAAAAAGTGTTTCTCTCGGCCTAACGAGCATTTTAGGCCATACATGCCAAACATCCAGCAATAGCTCCAAACCAAAGGAGCCAGCACTGAAACATATAGCTGGCCTGAAACCTGCCCATGGAGCACACAAGCAGCATCATTCATTCTAGGGCTGTGGGCTTTCCCTTGCCTGGGAACCTTCATCATTGCAAAAAAAGTGTTTCTCTCGGCCGGACGAGCATTTTAGGCCAAACATGCCAAAAGTCCAGCAATAGATCCCAAACCAAAGGAGCCAGCAATGAAACACATAGCTGCCCTGAAACCTCCCCAGGGAGCACACAAGCAGCAACATTCATTCTAGGGCTGTGGGCTTTCACTTGCCTGGGAACCTTCATCATTGCAAAAAAAGTGTTTCTCTCGGCCGGACGAGCATTTTAGGCCAAACATGCCAAACGTCCAGCAATAGCTCCCAAACCAAAGGAGCCAGCACTGAAACACATAGGTGGCCTGAAACCTCCCCAGGGAGCACACAAGCAGCAAAATTCATTCTAGGGCTGTGGGCTTTCACTTGCCTGGGAACCTTCATCATTGCAAAAAAAGTGTTTCTCTCCGCCGGACGAGCATTTTAGGGCAAACATGCCAAACATCCAGCAATAGCTCCCAAACAAAAGGAGCCAGCACTGAAACATATTGCTGGCCTGAAACCTCCCCATGGAGCACACAAGCAGCAACATTCATTCTAGGGCTGTGGGCTTTCACTTGCCTGGGAACCTTCATCATTGCAAAAAAAGTGTTTCTCTCGGCCGGACGAGCATTTTAGGCCAAACATGCAAAAAAGTCCAGTAATAGCTCCCAAACCAAAGGAGCCAGCAATGAAACACATAGCTGCCCTGAAACCTCCCCAGGGAGCACACAAGCAGCAACATTCATTCTAGGGCTGTGGGCTTTCACTTGCCTGGGAACCTTCATCATTGCAAAAAAAGTGTTTCTCTCGGCCGGACGAGCATTTTAGGCCAAACATGCCAATCGTCCAGCAATAGCTCCCAAACCAAAGGAGCCAGCACTGAAACACATAGCTGGCCTGAAAACTCCCCAGAGAGCACACAAGCAGCAACATTCATTCTAGGGCTGTGGGCTTTCACTTGCCTGGGAACCTTCATCATTGCAAAAAAAGTGTTTCTCTCGGCCGGACGAGCATTTTAGGCCAAACATGCCAAAAGTCCAGCAATAGCTCCCAAACCAAAGGAGCCAGCACTGAAACACATAGCTGGCCTGAAACCTCCCCAGGGAGCACACAAGCAGCAACATTCATTCTAGGGCTGTGGGCTTTCACTTGCCTGGGAACCTTCATCATTGCAAAAAAGGTGTTTCGGACGGACGAGCATTTTAGGCCAAACATGCCAAACGTCCAGCAATAGCTCCCAAACCAAAGGAGCCAGCACTGAAACACATAGCTGGCCTGAAACCTCCCCAGGGAGCACACAAGCAGCAACATTCATTCTAGGGCTGTGGGCTTTCACTTGCCTAGGAACCTTCATCATTGCAAAAAAAGTGTTTCTCTCGGCCGGACGAGCATTTTAGGCCAAACATGCCAAACGTCCAGCAAGAGCTCCCAAACCAAAGGAGCCAGCACTGAAACACATAGCTGGCCTGAAACCTCCCCAGGGAGCACACAAGCAGCAACATTCATTCTAGGGCTGTGGGCTTTCACTTGCCTGGGAACCTTCATCATTGCAAAAAAAGTGTTTCTCTCGGAAGGATGAGCATTTTACCCCAAACATGCCAAATGTCCAGCAATAGTTCCCAAACCAAAGGAGGCAGCACTGATAAATGGAGCTGGGCTGAAACCTCCCCAGGGAGTACACAAGCAGCAACATTCATTCTAGGGCTGTGGGCTTTCACTTGCCTGGGAACCTTCATCATTGCAAAAAAAGTGTTTCTCTCGGCCGGACGAGCATTTTGGGCCAAACATGCCAAACGTCCAGCAATAGCTTCCAAACCAAAGGAGCCAGCACTGAAACACATAGGTGGCCTGAAACCTCCCCAGGGAGCACACAAGCAGCAACATTCATTCTAGGGCTGTGGGCTTTCACTTGCCTGGGAACCTTCATCATTGCAAAAAAAGTGTTTCTCTCGGCCGGACGAGCATTTTAGGCCAAACATGCCAAAAGTCCAGCAATAGCTCCCAAACCAAAGGAGCCAGCACTGAAACACATAGCTGGCCTGAAACCTCCCCAGGGAGCACACAAGCAGCATCATTCATTCTAGGGCTGTGGGCTTTCACTTGCCTGGGAACCTTCATCATTGCAAAAAATGTGTTTCTCTCGGCCGGACGAGAATTTTAGGCCAAACATGGCAAACGTCCAGCAATAGCTCCCAAACCAAAGGAGCCAGCACTGAAACACATAGCTGGCCTGAAACCTCCCCAGGGAGCACACAAGCAGCAACATTCATTCTAGGGCTGTGGGCTTTCACTTGCCTGGGAACCTTCATCATTGCAAAAAAAGTCTTTCTCTCGGCCGGACGAGCATTTTAGGCCAAACATGCCAAACGTCCAGCAATAGCTCCCAAACCAAAGGAGCCAGCACTGAAACACATAGCTGGCCTGAAACCTCCCCAGGGAGCACACAAGCAGCAACATTCATTCTGGGGCTGTGGGCTTTCACTTGCCTGGGAACCTTCATCATTGCAAAAAAAGTTTTTCTCTCGGCCTAACGAGCATTTTAGGCCAAATATGCCAAACGTCCAGCAATAGCTCCCAAACAAAAGAGAGAGCACTGAAACACATAGCTGGCCTGAAACCTCCCCATGGAGCACACAAGCAGCAACATTCATTCTAGGGCTGTGGGCTTTCCCTTGCCTGGGAACCTTCATCATTGCAAAAAAAGTGTTTCTCTCGGCCGGACGAGCATTTTAGGCCAAACATGCCAAAAGTCCAGCAATAGATCCCAAACCAAAGGAGCCAGCAATGAAACACATAGCTGCCCTGAAACCTCCCCAGGGAGCACACAAGCAGCAACATTCATTCTAGGGCTGTGGGCTTTCACTTGCCTGGGAACCTTCATCATTGCAAAAAAAGTGTTTCTCTCGGCCGGACGAGCATTTTAGGCCAAACATGCCAAACGTCCAGCAATAGCTCCCAAACCAAAGGAGCCAGCACTGAAACACATAGCTGGCCTGAAATCTCCCCAGGGAGCACACAAGCAGCAAAATTCATTCTAGGGCTGTGGGCTTTCACTTGCCTGGGAACCTTCATCATTGCAAAAAAAGTTTTTCTCTCGGCCTAACGAGCATTTTAGGGCAAACATGCCAAACATCCAGCAATAGCTCCCAAACAAAAGGAGCCAGCACTGAAACATATTGCTGGCCTGAAACCTCCCCATGGAGCACACAAGCAGCAACATTCATTCTAGGGCAGTGGGCTTTCACTTGCCTGGGAACCTTCATCATTGCAAAAAAAGTGTTTCTCTCGGCCGGACGAGCATTTTAGGCCAAACATGCAAAAAAGTCCAGTAATAGCTCCCAAACCAAAGGAGCCAGCAATGAAACACATAGCTGCCCTGAAACCTCCCCAGGGAGCACACAAGCAGCAACATTCATTCTAGGACTGTGGGCTTTCACTTGCCTGGGAACCTTCATCATTGCAAAAAAAGTGTTTCTCTCGGCCGGACGAGCATTTTAGGCCAAACATGCCAAACGTCCAGCAGTAGCTCCAAAACCAAAGGAGCCAGCACTGAAACACATAGCTGGCCTGAAACCTCCCCAGGGAGCACACAAGCAGCAACATTCATTCTAGGGCTGTGGGCTTTCACTTGCCTGGGAACCTTCATCATTGCAAAAAAAGTTTTTCTCTCGGCCTAACGAGCATTTTAGGCCAAACATGCAAAAAGTCCAGCAATAGCTCCCAAACCAAAGGAGCCAGCACTGAAACATATAGCTGGCCTGAAACCTCCCCATGGAGCACACAAGCAGCAACATTCATTCTAGGCCTGTGGGCTTTCACTTGCCTGGGAACCTTCATCATTGCAAAAAAAGTGTTTCTCTCGGCAGGATGAGCATTTTACCCCAAACATGCCAAATGTCCAGCAATAGTTCCCAAACCAAAGGAGGCAGCACTGAAAAACGGAGCTGGGCTGAAACCTCCCCAGGGAGTACACAAGCAGCAACATTCATTCTAGGGCTGTGGGCTTTCACTTGCCTGGGAACCTTCATCATTGCAAAAAAAGTGTTTCTCTCTGCCGGACGACCATTTTAGGCCAAACATGCCAAAAGTCCAGCAATAGCTCCCAAACCAAAGGAGCCAGCACTGAAACACATAGCTGGCCTGAAACCTCCCCAGGGAGCACACAAGCAGCAACATTCATTCTAGGGCTGTGGGCTTTCACTTGCCTGGGAACCTTCATCATTGCAAAAAAAGTGTTTCTCTCGGCCGGACGAGCATTTTAGGCCAAACATGCCAAACGTCCAGCAATAGCTCCCAAACCAAAGGAGCCAGCACTGAAACACATAGCTGGCCTGAAATCTCCCCAGGGAGCACACAAGCAGCAACATTCATTCTAGGGCTGTGGGCTTTCACTTGCCTGGGAACCTTCATCATTGCAAAAAAAAGTGTTTCTCTCGGCCTAACGAGCATTTTAGGCCATACATGCCAAACATCCAGCAATAGCTCCAAACCAAAGGAGCCAGCACTGAAACATATAGCTGGCCTGAAACCTGCCCATGGAGCACACAAGCAGCATCATTCATTCTAGGGCTGTGGGCTTTCCCTTGCCTGGGAACCTTCATCATTGCAAAAAAAGTGTTTCTCTCGGCCGGACGAGCATTTTAGGCCAAACATGCCAAAAGTCCAGCAATAGATCCCAAACCAAAGGAGCCAGCAATGAAACACATAGCTGCCCTGAAACCTCCCCAGGGAGCACACAAGCAGCAACATTCATTCTAGGGCTGTGGGCTTTCACTTGCCTGGGAACCTTCATCATTGCAAAAAAAGTGTTTCTCTCGGCCGGACGAGCATTTTAGGCCAAACATGCCAAACGTCCAGCAATAGCTCCCAAACCAAAGGAGCCAGCACTGAAACACATAGGTGGCCTGAAACCTCCCCAGGGAGCACACAAGCAGCAAAATTCATTCTAGGGCTGTGGGCTTTCACTTGCCTGGGAACCTTCATCATTGCAAAAAAAGTGTTTCTCTCCGCCGGACGAGCATTTTAGGGCAAACATGCCAAACATCCAGCAATAGCTCCCAAACAAAAGGAGCCAGCACTGAAACATATTGCTGGCCTGAAACCTCCCCATGGAGCACACAAGCAGCAACATTCATTCTAGGGCTGTGGGCTTTCACTTGCCTGGGAACCTTCATCATTGCAAAAAAAGTGTTTCTCTCGGCCGGACGAGCATTTTAGGCCAAACATGCAAAAAAGTCCAGTAATAGCTCCCAAACCAAAGGAGCCAGCAATGAAACACATAGCTGCCCTGAAACCTCCCCAGGGAGCACACAAGCAGCAACATTCATTCTAGGCCTGTGGGCTTTCACTTGCCTGGGAACCTTCATCATTGCAAAAAAAGTGTTTCTCTCGGCCGGACGAGCATTTTAGGCCAAACATGCCAAACGTCCAGCAATTGCTCCAAAACCAAAGGAGCCAGCACTGAAACACATAGCTGGCCTGAAACCTCCCCAGGGAGCACACAAGCAGCAACATTCATTCTAGGGCTGTGGGCTTTCACTTGCCTGGGAACCTTCATCATTGCAAAAAAAGTTTTTCTCTCGGCCTAACGAGCATTTTAGGCCAAACATGCAAAAAGTCCAGCAATAGCTCCCAAACCAAAGGAGCCAGCACTGAAACATATAGCTGGCCTGAAACCTCCCCATGGAGCACACAAGCAGCAACATTCATTCTAGGCCTGTGGGCTTTCACTTGCCTGGGAACCTTCGTCATTGCAAAAAAAGTGTTTCTCTCGGCAGGATGAGCATTTCACCCCAAACATGCCAAATGTCTAGCAATAGTTCCCAAACCAAAGGAGGCAGCACTGAAAAACGGAGCTGGGCTGAAACCTCCCCAGGGAGTACACAAGCAGCAACATTCATTCTAGGGCTGTGGGCTTTCACTTGCCTGGGAACCTTCATCATTGCAAAAAAAGTGTTTCTCTCTGCCGGACGACCATTTTAGGCCAAACATGCCAAAAGTCCAGCAATAGCTCCCAAACCAAAGGAGCCAGCACTGAAACACATAGCTGGCCTGAAACCTCCCCAGGGAGCACACAAGCAGCAACATTCATTCTAGGGCTGTGGGCTTTCACTTGCCTGGGAACCTTCATCATTGCAAAAAAAGTGTTTCTCTCGGCCGGACGAGCATTTTAGGCCAAACATGCCAAACGTCCAGCAATAGCTCCCAAACCAAAGGAGCCAGCACTGAAACACATAGCTGGCCTGAAATCTCCCCAGGGAGCACACAAGCAGCAACATTCATTCTAGGGCTGTGGGCTTTCACTTGCCTGGGAACCTTCATCATTGCAAAAATGTGTTTCTCTCGGCCGGACGAGCATTTTAGGCCAAACATGCCAAACGTCCAGCAATAGCTCCCAAACCAAAGGAGCCAGCACTGAAACACATAGCTGGCCTGAAACCTCCCCAGGGAGCACACAAGCAGCAACATTCATTCTAGGGCTGTGGGCTTTCACTTGACTGGGAACCTTCATCATTGCAAAAAAAGTGTTTCTCTCGGCCTAACGAGCATTTTAGGCCATACATGCCAAACATCCAGCAATAGCTCCCAAACCAAAGGAGCCAGCACTGAAACATATAGCTGGCCTGAAACCTGCCCATGGAGCACACAAGCAGCATCATTCATTCTAGGGCTGTGGGCTTTCACTTGCCTGGGAACCTTCATCATTGCAAAAAATGTGTTTCTCTCGGCCGGACGAGAATTTTAGGCCAAACATGCGAAATGTCCAGCAATAGCTCCCAAACCAAAGGAGCCAGCACTGAAACACATAGCTGGCCTGAAACCTCCCCAGGGAGCACACAAGCAGCAACATTCATTCTAGGGCTGTGGGCTTTCACTTGCCCTGGAACATTCATCATTGAAAAAAGTTGTTTCGGCCGGACGAGCATTTTAGGCCAAACATGCCAAACGTCCAGCAATAGCTCCCAAACCAAAGGAGCCAGCACTGAAACACATAGCTGGCCTGAAACCTCCCCAGGGAGCACACAAGCAGCAACATTCATTCTAGGGCTGTCGGCTTTCACTTGCCTGGGAACATTCATCATTGCCAAAAAAGTGTTTCTCTCAGCCGGACGAGCATTTTAGGCCAAACATGCCAAACGTCCAGCAATAGCTCCCAAACCAAAGGAGCCAGCAATGAAATACATAGCTGGCCTGAAACCTCCCCAGGGAGCACACAAGCAGCAACATTCATTCTAGGGCTGTGGGCTTTCACTTGCCTGGGAACCTTCATCATTGCAAAAAAAGTGTTTCTCTCGGCCGGACGAGCATTTTAGGCCAAACATGCCAAACGTCCAGCAATAGCTCCCAAACCAAAGGAGCCAGCACTGAAACACATAGGTGGCCTGAAACCTCCCCAGGGAGCACACAAGCAGCAAAATTCATTCTAGGGCTGTGGGCTTTCACTTGCCTGGGAACCTTCATCATTGCAAAAAAAGTGTTTCTCTCCGCCGGACGAGCATTTTAGGGCAAACATGCCAAACATCCAGCAATAGCTCCCAAACAAAAGGAGCCAGCACTGAAACATATTGCTGGCCTGAAACCTCCCCATGGAGCACACAAGCAGCAACATTCATTCTAGGGCTGTGGGCTTTCACTTGCCTGGGAACCTTCATCATTGCAAAAAAAGTGTTTCTCTCGGCCGGACGAGCATTTTAGGCCAAACATGCAAAAAAGTCCAGTAATAGCTCCCAAACCAAAGGAGCCAGCAATGAAACACATAGCTGCCCTGAAACCTCCCCAGGGAGCACACAAGCAGCAACATTCATTCTAGGCCTGTGGGCTTTCACTTGCCTGGGAACCTTCATCATTGCAAAAAAAGTGTTTCTCTCGGCCGGACGAGCATTTTAGGCCAAACATGCCAAACGTCCAGCAATTGCTCCAAAACCAAAGGAGCCAGCACTGAAACACATAGCTGGCCTGAAACCTCCCCAGGGAGCACACAAGCAGCAACATTCATTCTAGGGCTGTGGGCTTTCACTTGCCTGGGAACCTTCATCATTGCAAAAAAAGTTTTTCTCTCGGCCTAACGAGCATTTTAGGCCAAACATGCAAAAAGTCCAGCAATAGCTCCCAAACCAAAGGAGCCAGCACTGAAACATATAGCTGGCCTGAAACCTCCCCATGGAGCACACAAGCAGCAACATTCATTCTAGGCCTGTGGGCTTTCACTTGCCTGGGAACCTTCGTCATTGCAAAAAAAGTGTTTCTCTCGGCAGGATGAGCATTTCACCCCAAACATGCCAAATGTCTAGCAATAGTTCCCAAACCAAAGGAGGCAGCACTGAAAAACGGAGCTGGGCTGAAACCTCCCCAGGGAGTACACAAGCAGCAACATTCATTCTAGGGCTGTGGGCTTTCACTTGCCTGGGAACCTTCATCATTGCAAAAAAAGTGTTTCTCTCTGCCGGACGACCATTTTAGGCCAAACATGCCAAAAGTCCAGCAATAGCTCCCAAACCAAAGGAGCCAGCACTGAAACACATAGCTGGCCTGAAACCTCCCCAGGGAGCACACAAGCAGCAACATTCATTCTAGGGCTGTGGGCTTTCACTTGCCTGGGAACCTTCATCATTGCAAAAAAAGTGTTTCTCTCGGCCGGACGAGCATTTTAGGCCAAACATGCCAAACGTCCAGCAATAGCTCCCAAACCAAAGGAGCCAGCACTGAAACACATAGCTGGCCTGAAATCTCCCCAGGGAGCACACAAGCAGCAACATTCATTCTAGGGCTGTGGGCTTTCACTTGCCTGGGAACCTTCATCATTGCAAAAATGTGTTTCTCTCGGCCGGACGAGCATTTTAGGCCAAACATGCCAAACGTCCAGCAATAGCTCCCAAACCAAAGGAGCCAGCACTGAAACACATAGCTGGCCTGATACCTCCCCAGGGAGCACACAAGCAGCAACATTCATTCTAGGGCTGTGGGCTTTCACTTGACTGGGAACCTTCATCATTGCAAAAAAAGTGTTTCTCTCGGCCTAACGAGCATTTTAGGCCATACATGCCAAACATCCAGCAATAGCTCCCAAACCAAAGGAGCCAGCACTGAAACATATAGCTGGCCTGAAACCTGCCCATGGAGCACACAAGCAGCATCATTCATTCTAGGGCTGTGGGCTTTCACTTGCCTGGGAACCTTCATCATTGCAAAAAATGTGTTTCTCTCGGCCGGACGAGAATTTTAGGCCAAACATGCGAAATGTCCAGCAATAGCTCCCAAACCAAAGGAGCCAGCACTGAAACACATAGCTGGCCTGAAACCTCCCCAGGGAGCACACAAGCAGCAACATTCATTCTAGGGCTGTGGGCTTTCACTTGCCCTGGAACATTCATCATTGAAAAAAGTTGTTTCGGCCGGACGAGCATTTTAGGCCAAACATGCCAAACGTCCAGCAATAGCTCCCAAACCAAAGGAGCCAGCACTGAAACACATAGCTGGCCTGAAACCTCCCCAGGGAGCACACAAGCAGCAACATTCATTCTAGGGCTGTCGGCTTTCACTTGCCTGGGAACCTTCATCATTGCCAAAAAAGTGTTTCTCTCAGCCGGACGAGCATTTTAGGCCAAACATGCCAAACGTCCAGCAATAGCTCCCAAACCAAAGGAGCCAGCAATGAAATACATAGCTGGCCTGAAACCTCCCCAGGGAGCACACAAGCAGCAACATTCATTCTAGGGCTGTGGGCTTTCACATGCCTGGGAACATTCATCATTTAAAAAAAAGGCTTTGTTTCGGCCGGATAGCTCCCAAACCAAAGGAGCCAGCACTGAAACACAGAGCTGGCCTGAATCCTCCCCAGGGAGCACACAAGCAGCAACATTCATTCTAGGGCTGTGGGCTTTCACTTGCCTGGGAACATTATCATAGCAAAAAATAGTGCTTCTCTCTGCCGGACGAGCATTTTAAGTCAAACATGCCAAATGTCCAGCAATAGCTCCCAAACCAAAGGAGCCAGCACTGAAACACATAGCTGGCCTGAAACCTCCCCAGGGAGCACACAAGCAGCAACATTCATTCTAGGGCTGTGGGCTTTCACTTGCCTGGGAACCTTCATCATTGCAAAAAAAGTGTTTCTCTCGGCCGGACGGGCATTTTAGGACAAACATGCCAAACGTCCAGCAATAGCTCCCAAACCAAAGGAGCCAGCACTGAAACACATAGCTGGCCTGAAATCTCCCAAGGGAGCACACAAGCAGCAACATTCATTCTAGGGCTGTGGGCTTTCACTTGCCTGGGAACCTCATCATTGCAAAAAAAGTATTTCTCTCGGCCGGATAGCTCCCAAACCAAAGGAGCCAGCACTGAAACATATAGCTGGCCTTAAACCTCCCCAAGGAGCACACAAGCAGCAACATTCATTCTAGGGCTGTGGGCTTTCACTTGCCTGGGAACCTTCATCATTGCAAAAAAAGTGTTTCTCTCGGCCGGCCGAACATTTTAGGCCAAACATGCCAAACGTCCAGCAATAGCTCCCAAACCAAAGGAGCCAGCACTGAAACACATAGTTGGCCTGAAACCTCCCCAGGGAGCACACAAGCAGCAACATTCATTCTAGGGCTGTGGGCTTTCACTTGCCTGGGAACCTTAATCATTGCAAAAAAAGTGTTTCTCTCGGCCGGACGAGCATTTTAGGCCAAACATGCCAAACGTCCAGCAATAGCTCCCAAACCAAAGGAGCCAGCACTGAAAAACGGAGCTGGGCTGAAACCTCCCCAGGGAGTATACAAGCAGCAACATTCATTCTAGGGCTGTGGGCTTTCACTTGCCTGGGAACCTTCATCATTGCAAAAATGTGATTCTCTCTGCCGGATGAGCATTTTAGGCCAAACATGCCAAACGTCCAGCAATAGCTCCCAAACCAAAGGAGCCAGCACTGAAACACATAGCTGGCCTGAAACCTCCCCAGGGAGCACACAAGCAGCAACATTCATTCTAGGGCTGTGGGCTTTCACTTGCCTGGGAACCTTCATCATTGCAAAAAAGTGTTTCTCTCGGCCGGACGAGCATTTTAGGCCAAACATGCCAAACAATCAGCAATAGCTCCCAAACCAAAGGAGCCAGCACTGAAACACATAGCTGGCCTGAAACCTCCCCAGGGAGCACACAAGCAGCAACATTCATTCTAGGGCTGTGGGCTTTCACTTGCCTGGGAACCTTCATCATTGCAAAAATGTGATTCTCTCTGCCGGACGAGCATTTTAGGCCAAACATGCCAAACGTCCAGCAATAGCTCCCAAACCAAAGGAGCCAGCACTGAAACACATAGCTGGCCTGAAACCTCCCCAGGGAGCACACAAGCAGCAACATTCATTCTAGGGCTGTGGGCTTTCACTTGCCTAGGAACCTTCATCATTGCAAAAAAAGTATTTCATTCGGCCTAACGAGCATTTTAGGCCAAACATGCCAAACATCCAGCAATAGCTCCCAAACAAAAGGAGCCAGCACTGAAACATATAGCTGGCCTGAAACCTCCCCAGGGAGCACACAAGCAGCAACATTCATTCTAGGGCTGTGGGCTTTCACTTGCCTGGGAACCTTCATCATTGCAAAAAAAGTGTTTCTCTCGGCCGGACGAGCATTTTAGGCCAAACATGCCAAACGTCCAGCAATAGCTCCCAAACCAAAGGAGCCAGCACTGAAAAACGGAGCTGGGCTGAAACCTGCCCAGGGAGTATACAAGCAGCAACATTCATTCTAGGGCTGTGGGCTTTCACTTGCCTGGGAACCTTCATCATTGCAAAAATGTGATTCTCTCTGCCGGATGAGCATTTTAGGCCAAACATGCCAAACGTCCAGCAATAGCTCCCAAACCAAAGGAGCCAGCACTGAAACACATAGCTGGCCTGAAACCTCCCCAGGGAGCACACAAGCAGCAACATTCATTCTAGGGCTGTGGGCTTTCACTTGCCTGGGAACCTTCATCATTGCAAAAAAGTGTTTCTCTCGGCCGGACGAGCATTTTAGGCCAAACATGCCAAACAATCAGCAATAGCTCCCAAACCAAAGGAGCCAGCACTGAAACACATAGCTGGCCTGAAACCTCCCCAGGGAGCACACAAGCAGCAACATTCATTCTATGGCTGTGGGCTTTCACTTGCCTGGGAACCTTCATCATTGCAAAAATGTGATTCTCTCTGCCGGACGAGCATTTTAGGCCAAACATGCCAAACGTCCAGCAATAGCTCCGAAACGAAAGGAGCCAGCACTGAAACACAGAGCTGGCCTGAAACCTCCCCAGGGAGCACACAAGCAGTAACATTCATTCTAGGGCTGTGGGCTTTCACTTGCCTGGTAACCTTCATCATTGCAAAAAAAGTATTTCTTTCGGCCGAACGAGCATTTTAGGCCAAACATGCCAAACATCCAGCAATAGCTCCCAAACAAAAGGAGCCAGCACTGAAACACATAGCTGGCCTGAAACCTCCCCAGGGAGCACACAAGCAGCAACATTCATTCTAGGGCTGTCGGCTTTCACTTGCCTGGGAACCTTCATCATTGCCAAAAAAGTGTTTCTCTCAGCCGGACGAGCATTTTAGGCCAAACATGCCAAAAGTCCAGCAATAGCTCCCAAACCAAAGGAGCCAGCAATGAAATACATAGCTGGCCTGAAACCTCCCCAGGGAGCACACAAGCAGCAACATTCATTCTAGGCCTGTGGGCTTTCACTTGCCTGGGAACCTTCATCATTGCAAAAAAAAGTGTTTCGGCCGGACGAGCATTTTAGGCCAAACATGCCAAACGTCCAGCAATAGCTCCCAAACCAAAGGAGGCAGCACTGAAACACATAGCTGGCCTGAAACCTCCCCAGGGAGCACACAAGCAGCAACATTCATTCTAGGGCTGTAGGCTTTCACTTGCCTGGGAACCTTCATCATTGCAAAAAAAGTGTATCTCTCTGCCTCACGAGCATTTTAGGCCAAACACGCCAAACATGCAGCAATAGCTCCCAAACCAAAGGAGCGAGCACTGAAACATATAGCAGGCCTGAAACCTCCCCAGGGAGCACACAAGCAGCAACATTCATTCTAGGGCTGTGGGCTTTCACTTGCCTGGGAACCTTCATCATTGCAAAAAAAGTGTTTCTCTCGGCCGGACGAGCATTTTAGGCCAAACATGCCAAAAGTCCAGCAATAGCTCCCAAACCAAAGGAGCCAGCACTGAAACACATAGCTGGCCTGAAATCTCCCCAGGGAGCACACAAGCAGCAACATTCATTCTAGGGCTGTGGGCTTTCACTTGCCTGGGAACCTTCATCATTGCAGAAATGTGTTTCTCTCGGCCGGACGAGCATTTTAGGCCACACATGCCAAACGTCCAGCAATAGCTCCCAAACCAAAGGAGCCAGCACTGAAACACATAGCTGGCCTGAAACCTCCGCAGGGAGCACACAAGCAGCAACATTCATTCTAGGGCTGTGGGCTTTCACTTGCCTGGGAACCTTCATCATTGCAAAAAAGGTGTTTCGGACGGACGAGCATTTTAGGCCAAACATGCCAATAGTCCAGCAATAGCTCCCAAACCAAAGGAGCCAGCACTGAAACACATAGCTGGCCAGAAACCTCCCCAGGGAGCACACAAGCAGCAACATTCATTCTAGGGCTGTGGGCTTTCACTTGTCTGGAAACCTTCATCATTGCAAAAAAAGTGTTTCTCTCGGCCTAACGAGCATTTTAGGCCAAACATGCCAAACATCCAGCAATAGCTCCCAATCCAAAGGAGCCAGCACTGAAACATATAGCTGGCCTGAAACCTGCCCATGGAGCACACAAGCAGCAATATTCATTCTAGGGCTGTGGGCTTTCACTTGCCTGGGAACCTTCATCATTTCAAAAAAATTGTTTCTCTCGGCCGGACGAGAATTTTAGGCCAAACATGCCAAAAGTCCAGCAATAGCTCCCAAACCAAAGGAGCCAGCACTGAAACACATAGCTGGCCTGAAATCTCCCCAGGGAGCACACAAGCAGCAACATTCATTCTAGGGCTGTGGGCTTTCACTTGCCTGGGAACCTTCATCATTGCAAAAATGTGTTTCTCCCGGCCGGACGAGCATTTTATGCCAAACATGCCAAACGTCCAGCAATAGCTCCCAAACCAAAGGAGCCGGCACTGAAACACATAGCTGGCCTGAAACCTCCGCAGGGAGCACACAAGCAGCAACATTCATTCTAGGGCTGTGAGCTTTCACTTGCTTGGGAACCTTCATCATTGCAAAAAAAGTGTTTCTCTCGGCAGGATGAGCATTTTACCCCAAACATTCCAAATGTCCAGCAATAGTTCCCAAACCAAAGGAGGCAGCACTGAAAAACGGAGCTGGGCTGAAACCTCCCCAGGGAGTACACAAGCAGCAACATTCATTCTAGGGCTGTGGGCTTTCACTTGCCTGGGAACCTTCATCATTGCAAAAAAAGTGTTTCTCTCCGCCGGACGAGCATTTTAGGCCAAACATGCCAAAAGTCCAGCAATAGCTCCCAAACCAAAGGAGCCAGCACTGAAACATATAGCTGGCCTGAAACCTCCCCAGGGAGCACACAAGCAGCAACATTCATTCTAGGGCTGTGGGCTTTCACTTGACCTGGAACATTCATCATTGCAAAAAAGTTGTTTCGGCCGTACGAGCATTTTAGGCCAAACATGCCAAACGTCCAGCAATAGCTCCCAAACCAAAGGAGCCAGCACTGAAACACATAGCTGGCCTGAAACCTCCCCAGGGAGCACACAAGCCGCAACATTCATTCTAGGGCTGTGGGCTTTCACTTGCCTGGGAACCTTCATCATTGCAAAAAAAGTTTTTCTCTCGGCCTAACGAGCATTTTAGGCCAAACATGCCAAACATCCAGCAATAGCTCCCAAACAAAAGGAGCCAGCACTGAAACATATAGCTGGCCTGAAACCTCCCCATGGAGCACACAAGCAGCAACATTCATTCTAGGGCTGTGGGCTTTCACTTGCCTGGGAACCTTCATCATTGCAAAAAAAGTGTTTCTCTCGGCCGGACGAGCATTTTAGGCCAAACATGCCAAACGTCCAGCAATAGCTCCCAAACCAAAGGAGCCAGCACTGAAACACATAGCTGGCCTGAAACCTCCCCATGGAGCACACAAGTAGCAACATTCATTCTAGGGCTGTGGGCTTTCACTTGCCTGGGAACCTTCATCATTGCAAAAAAAGTGTTTCTCTCTGCCGGACGACCATTTTAGGCCAAACATGCAAAAATGTCCAGTAATAGCTCCCAAACCAAAGGAGCCAGCAATGAAACACATAGCTGGGCTGAAACCTCCCCAGGGAGTACACAAGCAGCAACATTCATTCTAGGCCTGTGGGCTTTCACTTGCCTGGGAACCTTCATCATTGCAAAAAAAGTGTTTCTCTCGGCCGGACGAGCATTTTAGGCCAAACATGCCAAACGTCCAGCAATAGCTCCCAAACCAAAGGAGCCAGTAATGAAACACATAGCTGGCCTGAAACCTCCCCAGGGAGCACACAAGCAGCAACATTCATTCTAGGGCTGTGGGCTTTCACTTGCCTGGGAACCTTCATCATTGCAAAAAAAGTTTTTCTCTCGGCCTAACGAGCATTTTAGGCCAAATATGCCAAACTTCCAGCAATAGCTCCCAAACAAAGGGAGCCAGCACTGAAACATATAGCTGGCCTGAAACCTCCCCAGGGAGCACACAAGCAGCAACATTCATTCTAGGGCTGTGGGCTTTCACTTGCCTGGGAACCTTCATCATTGCAAAAAAAGTGTTTCTCTCGGCCGGACGAGCATTTTAGGCCAAACATGCCAAACGTCCAGCAATAGCTCCCAAACCAAAGGAGCCAGCACTGAAACACATAGGTGGCCTGAAACCTCCCCAGGGAGCACACAAGCAGCAACATTCATTCTAGGGCTGTGGGCTTTCACTTGTCTGGAAACCTTCATCATTGCAAAAATGTGTTTCTCTCGGCCGGACGAGCATTTTAGGCAAAACATGCCAAACGTCCAGCAATAGCTCCCAAACCAAAGGAGCCAGCACTGAAACACATAGCTGGCCTGAAACCTCCGCAGGGAGCACACAAGCAGCAACATTCATTCTAGGGCTGTGGGATTTCACTTGCCTGGGAACCTTCATCATTGCAAAAAAAGTGTTTCTCTCGGCCGGACGATCATTTTAGGCCAAACATGCCAAACGTCCAGCAATAGCTCCCAAACCAAAGGAGCCAGCACTGAAACACATAGCTGGCCTGAAACCTCCCCAGGGAGCACACAAGCAGCAACATTCATTCTAG
Organism: Porphyrio hochstetteri; assembly: GCA_020800305.1. Taxonomy (NCBI): domain Eukaryota; kingdom Metazoa; phylum Chordata; class Aves; order Gruiformes; family Rallidae; genus Porphyrio; species Porphyrio hochstetteri. Next base: position 23,522,555 of record CM036917.1, read on the forward strand.
GGCTGTGGGCTTTCACTTGCCTGGGAACCTTCATCATTGCAAAAAAAGTGTTTCTTTCGGCCTAAAGAGCATTTTAGGCCAAACATGCCAGTCATCCAGCAATAGCTCCCAAACAAAAGGAGCCAGCACTGAAACATATAGCTGGCCTGAAACCTCCCCATGGAGCACACAAGCAGCAATATTCATTCTAGGGCTGTGGGCTTTCACTTGCCTGGGAAAGTTCATCATTTCAAAAAAAGTGTTTCTCTCGGCCGGACGAGCATTTTAGGCCAAACATGCCAATCGTCCAGCAGTAGCTCCCAAACCAAAGGAGCCAGCACTGAAACACATAGCTGGCCAGAAACGTCCCCAGGGAGCACACAAGCAGCTACATTCATTCTAGGGCTGTGGGCTTTCACTTGTCTGGAAACCTTCATCATTGCAAAAAAAGTGTTTCTCTCGGCCTAACGAGCATTTTAGGCCAAACATGCCAAAAACCCAGCAATAGCTCCCAAACCAAAGGAGCCAGCACTGAAACATATAGCTGGCCTGAAACCTGCCCATGGAGCACACAAGCAGCATCATTCATTCTAGGGCTGTGGGCTTTCACTTGCCTGGGAACCTTCATCATTTCAAAAAAAGTGTTTCTCTCGGCATGATGAGCATTTTAGGCCAAACATGCCAAAAGTCCAGCAATAGTTCCCAAACCAAAGGAGGCAGCACTGAAAAACGGAGCTGGGCTGAAACCTCCCCAGGGAGTACACAAGCAGCAACATTCATTCTAGGGCTGTGGGCTTTCACTTGCCTGGGAACCTTCATCATTGCAAAAAAAGTGTTTCTCTCGGCCGGACGAGCATTTTAGGCCAAACATGCCAAAAGTCCAGCAATAGCTCCCAAACCAAAGGAGCCAGCACTGAAACACATAGCTGGCCTGAAACCTCCCCAGGGAGCACACAAGCAGCAACATTCATTCTAGGGCTGTGGGCTTTCACTTGCCTGGGAACCTTCATCATTGCAAAAAAAAGTGTTTCGGCCGGACGAGCATTTTAGGCCAAACATGCCAAACGTCCAGCAATAGCTCCCAAACCAAAGGAGGCAGCACTGAAACACATAGCTGGCCTGAAACCTCCCCAGGGAGCACACAAGCAGCAACATTCATTCTAGGGCTGTGGGCTTTCACTTGCCTGGGAACCTTCATCATTGCAAAAAAAGTGTATCTCTCTGCCTCACGAGCATTTTAGGCCAAACACGCCAAACATGCAGCAATAGCTCCCAAACCAAAGGAGCGAGCACTGAAACATATAGCAGGCCTGAAACCTCCCCAGGGAGCACACAAGCAGCAACATTCATTCTAGGGCTGTGGGATTTCACTTGCCTGGGAACCTTCATCATTGCAAAAAAAAGTGTTTCTCCCGGCCTAACGAGCATTTTAGGCCAAACATGCCAAAAGTCCAGTAATACCTCCCAAACCAAAGGAGCCAGCACTGAAACACATAGCTGGCCTGAAACCTCCCCAGGGAGCACACAAGCAGCAACATTCATTCTAGGGCTGTGGGCTTTCACTTGCCTGGGAACCTTCATCATTGCAAAAAATGTGTTTCTCTCGGCCGGACGAGCATTTTAGGCCAAACATGCCAAAAGTCCAGCAATAGCTCCCAAACCAAAGGAGCCAGCACTGAAACACATAGCTGGCCTGAAATCTCCCCAGGGAGCACACAAGCAGCAACATTCATTCTAGGGCTGTGGGCTTTCACTTGCCTGGGAACCTTCATCATTGCAGAAAAGTGTTTCTCTCGGCCGGACGAGCATTTTAGGCCACACATGCCAAACGTCCAGCAATAGCTCCCAAACCAAAGGAGCCAGCACTGAAACACATAGCTGGCCTGAAACCTCCGCAGGGAGCACACAAGCAGCAACATTCATTCTAGGGCTGTGGGCTTTCACTTGCCTGGGAACCTTCATCATTGCAAAAAAGGTGTTTCGGACGGACGAGCATTTTAGGCCAAACATGCCAATCGTCCAGCAATAGCTCCCAAACCAAAGGAGCCAGCACTGAAACACATAGCTGGCCAGAAACCTCCCCAGGGAGCACACAAGCAGCAACATTCATTCTAGGGCTGTGGGCTTTCACTTGTCTGGAAACCTTCATCATTGCAAAAAAAGTGTTTCTCTCGGCCTAACGAGCATTTTAGGCCAAACATGCCAAACATCCAGCAATAGCTCCCAATCCAAAGGAGCCAGCACTGAAACATATAGCTGGCCTGAAACCTGCCCATGGAGCACACAAGCAGCAATATTCATTCTAGGGCTGTGGGCTTTCACTTGCCTGGGAACCTTCATCATTTCAAAAAAATTGTTTCTCTCGGCCGGACGAGAATTTTAGGCCAAACATGCCAAAAGTCCAGCAATAGCTCCCAAACCAAAGGAGCCAGCACTGAAACACATAGCTGGCCTGAAATCTCCCCAGGGAGCACACAAGCAGCAACATTCATTCTAGGGCTGTGGGCTTTCACTTGCCTGGGAACCTTCATCATTGCAAAAATGTGTTTCTCTCGGCCGGACGAGCATTTTATGCCAAACATGCCAAACGTCCAGCAATAGCTCCCAAACCAAAGGAGCCGGCACTGAAACACATAGCTGGCCTGAAACCTCCGCAGGGAGCACACAAGCAGCAACATTCATTCTAGGGCTGTGAGCTTTCACTTGCTTGGAAACCTTCATCATTGCAAAAAAAGTGTTTCTCTCGGCAGGATGAGCATTTTACCCCAAACATTCCAAATGTCCAGCAATAGTTCCCAAACCAAAGGAGGCAGCACTGAAAAACGGAGCTGGGCTGAAACCTCCCCAGGGAGTACACAAGCAGCAACATTCATTCTAGGGCTGTGGGCTTTCACTTGCCTGGGAACCTTCATCATTGCAAAAAAAGTGTTTCTCTCCGCCGGACGAGCATTTTAGGCCAAACATGCCAAAAGTCCAGCAATAGCTCCCAAACCAAAGGAGCCAGCACTGAAACACATAGCTGGCCTGAAACCTCCCCAGGGAGCACACAAGCAGCAACATTCATTCTAGGGCTGTGGGCTTTCACTTGCCCTGGAACATTCATCATTGCAAAAAAGTTGTTTCGGCCGTACGAGCATTTTAGGCCAAACATGCCAAACGTCCAGCAATAGCTCCCAAACCAAAGGAGCCAGCACTGAAACACATAGCTGGCCTGAAACCTCCCCAGGGAGCACACAAGCCGCAACATTCATTCTAGGGCTGTGGGCTTTCACTTGCCTGGGAACCTTCATCATTGCAAAAAAAGTTTTTCTCTCGGCCTAACGAGCATTTTAGGCCAAACATGCCAAACATCCAGCAATAGCTCCCAAACAAAAGGAGCCAGCACTGAAACATATAGCTGGCCTGAAACCTCCCCATGGAGCACACAAGCAGCAACATTCATTCTAGGGCTGTGGGCTTTCACTTGCCTGGGAACCTTCATCATTGCAAAAAAAGTGTTTCTCTCGGCCGGACGAGCATTTTAGGCCAAACATGCCAAACGTCCAGCAATAGCTCCCAAACCAAAGGAGCCAGCACTGAAACACATAGCTGGCCTGAAACCTCCCCATGGAGCACACAAGTAGCAACATTCATTCTAGGGCTGTGGGCTTTCACTTGCCTGGGAACTTCATCATTGCAAAAAAAGTGTTTCTCTCTGCCGGACGACCATTTTAGGCCAAACATGCAAAAATGTCCAGTAATAGCTCCCAAACCAAAGGAGCCAGCAATGAAACACATAGCTGGGCTGAAACCTCCCCAGGGAGTACACAAGCAGCAACATTCATTCTAGGCCTGTGGGCTTTCACTTGCCTGGGAACCTTCATCATTGCAAAAAAAGTGTTTCTCTCGGCCGGACGAGCATTTTAGGCCAAACATGCCAAACGTCCAGCAATAGCTCCCAAACCAAAGGAGCCAGTAATGAAACACATAGCTGGCCTGAAACCTCCCCAGGGAGCACACAAGCAGCAACATTCATTCTAGGGCTGTGGGCTTTCACTTGCCTGGGAACCTTCATCATTGCAAAATAAGTTTTTCTCTCGGCCTAACGAGCATTTTAGGCCAAATATGCCAAACTTCCAGCAATAGCTCCCAAACAAAGGGAGCCAGCACTGAAACACATAGCTGGCCTGAAACCTCCCCAGGGAGCACACAAGCAGCAACATTCATTCTAGGGCTGTGGGATTTCACTTGCCTGGGAACCTTCATCATTGCAAAAAAAGTGTTTCTCTCGCCGGACGATCATTTTAGGCCAAACATGCCAAACGTCCAGCAATAGCTCCCAAACCAAAGGAGCCAGCACTGAAACACATAGCTGGCCTGAAATCTCCCCAGGGAGCACACAAGCAGCAACATTCATTCTAGGGCTGTGGGCTTTCACTTGCCTGGGAACCTTCATCATTGCAAAAATGTGTTTCTCTCGGCCGGACGAGCATTTTAGGCCAAACGTGCCAAACGTCCAGCAATAGCTCCCAAACCAAAGGAGCCAGCACTGAAACACATAGCTGGCCTGAAACCTCCCCAGGGAGCACACAAGCAGCAACATTCATTCTAGGGCTGTGGGCTTTCACTTGCCTGGGAACCTTCATCATTGCAAAAAAAGTGTTTCTTTCGGCCTAAAGAGCATTTTAGGCCAAACATGCCAGTCATCCAGCAATAGCTCCCAAACAAAAGGAGCCAGCACTGAAACATATAGCTGGCCTGAAACCTCCCCATGGAGCACACAAGCAGCAATATTCATTCTAGGGCTGTGGGCTTTCACTTGCCTGGGAAAGTTCATCATTTCAAAAAAAGTGTTTCTCTCGGCCGGACGAGCATTTTAGGCCAAACATGCCAATCGTCCAGCAGTAGCTCCCAAACCAAAGGAGCCAGCACTGAAACACATAGCTGGCCAGAAACGTCCCCAGGGAGCACACAAGCAGCAACATTCATTCTAGGGCTGTGGGCTTTCACTTGTCTGGAAACCTTCATCATTGCAAAAAAAGTGTTTCTCTCGGCCTAACGAGCATTTTAGGCCAAACATGCCAAACACCCAGCAATAGCTCCCAAACCAAAGGAGCCAGCACTGAAACATATAGCTGGCCTGAAACCTGCCCATGGAGCACACAAGCAGCATCATTCATTCTAGGGCTGTGGGCTTTCACTTGCCTGGGAACCTTCATCATTTCAAAAAAAGTGTTTCTCTCGGCAGGATGAGTATTTTAGGCCAAACATGCCAAAAGTCCAGCAATAGTTCCCAAACCAAAGGAGGCAGCACTGAAAAACGGAGCTGGGCTGAAACCTCCCCAGGGAGTACACAAGCAGCAACATTCATTCTAGGGCTGTGGGCTTTCACTTGCCTGGGAACCTTCATCATTGCAAAAAAAGTGTTTCTCTCGGCCGGACGAGCATTTTAGGCCAAACATGCCAAAAGTCCAGCAATAGCTCCCAAACCAAAGGAGCCAGCACTGAAACACATAGCTGGCCTGAAACCTCCCCAGGGAGCACACAAGCAGCAACATTCATTCTAGGGCTGTGGGCTTTCACTTGCCTGGGAACCTTCATCATTGCAAAAAAGGTGTTTCGGACGGACGAGCATTTTAGGCCAAACATGCCAAACGTCCAGCAATAGCTCCCAAACCAAAGGAGCCAGCACTGAAACACATAGCTGGCCTGAAACCTCCCCAGGGAGCACACAAGCAGCAACATTCATTCTAGGGCTGTGGGCTTTCACTTGCCTAGGAACCTTCATCATTGCAAAAAAAGTGTTTCTCTCGGCCGGACGAGCATTTTAGGCCAAACATGCCAAACGTCCAGCAAGAGCTCCCAAACCAAAGGAGCCAGCACTGAAACACATAGCTGGCCTGAAACCTCCCCAGGGAGCACACAAGCAGCAACATTCATTCTAGGGCTGTGGGCTTTCACTTGCCTGGGAACCTTCATCATTGCAAAAAAAGTGTTTCTCTCGGAAGGATGAGCATTTTACCCCAAACATGCCAAATGTCCAGCAATAGTTCCCAAACCAAAGGAGGCAGCACTGAAAAACGGAGCTGGGCTGAAACCTCCCCAGGGAGCACACAAGCAGCAACATTCATTCTAGGGCTGTGGGCTTTCACTTGCCTGGGAACCTTCATCATTGCAAAAAAAGTGTTTCTCTCGGCCGGACGAGCATTTTAGGCCAAACATGCCAAAAGTCCAGCAATAGCTCCCAATCCAAAGGAGCCAGCACTGAAACACATAGCTGGCCAGAAACGTCCCCAGGGAGCACACAAGCAGCATCATTCATTCTAGGGCTGTGGGCTTTCACTTGCCTGGGAACCTTCATCATTGCAAAAAATGTGTTTCTCTCGGCCGGACGAGAATTTTAGGCCAAACATGGCAAACGTCCAGCAATAGCTCCCAAACCAAAGGAGCCAGCACTGAAACATATAGCTGGCCTGAAACCTCCCCAGGGAGCACACAAGCAGCAACATTCATTCTAGGGCTGTGGGCTTTCACTTGCCTGGGAACATTCATCATTGCAAAAAAAGTCTTTCTCTCGGCCGGACGAGCATTTTAGGCCAAACATGCCAAACGTCCAGCAGTAGCTCCAAAACCAAAGGAGCCAGCACTGAAACACATAGCTGGCCTGAAACCTCCCCAGGGAGCACACAAGCAGCAACATTCATTCTAGGGCTGTGGGCTTTCACTTGCCTGGGAACCTTCATCATTGCAAAAAAAGTTTTTCTCTCGGCCTAACGAGCATTTTAGGCCAAACATGCAAAAAGTCCAGCAATAGCTCCCAAACCAAAGGAGCCAGCACTGAAACATATAGCTGGCCTGAAACCTCCCCATGGAGCACACAAGCAGCAACATTCATTCTAGGCCTGTGGGCTTTCACTTGCCTGGGAACCTTCATCATTGCAAAAAAAGTGTTTCTCTCGGCAGGATGAGCATTTTACCCCAAACATGCCAAATGTCCAGCAATAGTTCCCAAACCAAAGGAGGCAGCACTGAAAAACGGAGCTGGGCTGAAACCTCCCCAGGGAGTACACAAGCAGCAACATTCATTCTAGGGCTGTGGGCTTTCACTTGCCTGGGAACCTTCATCATTGCAAAAAAAGTGTTTCTCTCTGCCGGACGACCATTTTAGGCCAAACATGCCAAACGTCCAGCAATAGCTCCCAAACCAAAGGAGCCAGCACTGAAACACATAGCTGGCCTGAAACCTCCCCAGGGAGCACACAAGCAGCAACATTCATTCTAGGGCTGTGGGCTTTCACTTGCCTGGGAACCTTCATCATTGCAAAAATGTGTTTCTCTCGGCCGGACGAGCATTTTAGGCCAAACATGCCAAACGTCCAGCAATAGCTCCCAAACCAAAGGAGCCAGCACTGAAACACATAGCTGGCCTGAAACCTCCCCAGGGAGCACACAAGCAGCAACATTCATTCTAGGGCTGTGGGCTTTCACTTGCCTGGGAACCTTCATCATTGCAAAAAAAGTGTTTCTTTCGGCCTAAAGAGCATTTTAGGCCAAACATGCCAGTCATCCAGCAATAGCTCCCAAACAAAAGGAGCCAGCACTGAAACATATAGCTGGCCTGAAACCTCCCCATGGAGCACACAAGCAGCAATATTCATTCTAGGGCTGTGGGCTTTCACTTGCCTGGGAAAGTTCATCATTTCAAAAAAAGTGTTTCTCTCGGCCGGACGAGCATTTTAGGCCAAACATGCCAATCGTCCAGCAGTAGCTCCCAAACCAAAGGAGCCAGCACTGAAACACATAGCTGGCCAGAAACGTCCCCAGGGAGCACACAAGCAGCAACATTCATTCTAGGGCTGTGGGCTTTCACTTGTCTGGAAAACTTCATCATTGCAAAAAAAGTGTTTCTCTCGGCCTAACGAGCATTTTAGGCCAAACATGCCAAAAACCCAGCAATAGCTCCCAAACCAAAGGAGCCAGCACTGAAACATATAGCTGGCCTGAAACCTGCCCATGGAGCACACAAGCAGCATCATTCATTCTAGGGCTGTGGGCTTTCACTTGCCTGGGAACCTTCATCATTTCAAAAAAAGTGTTTCTCTCGGCAGGATGAGCATTTTAGGCCAAACATGCCAAAAGTCCAGCAGTAGCTCCCAAACCAAAGGAGCCAGCACTGAAACATATAGCTGGCCTGAAACCTGCCCATGGAGCACACAAGCAGCAACATTCATTCTAGGGCTGTGGGCTTTCACTTGCCTGGGAACCTTCATCATTGCAAAAAAAGTGTTTCTCTCGGCCGGACGAGCATTTTAGGCCAAACATGCCAAAAGTCCAGCAATAGCTCCCAAACCAAAGGAGCCAGCACTGAAACACATAGCTGGCCTGAAACCTCCCCAGGGAGCACACAAGCAGCAACATTCATTCTAGGGCTGTGGGCTTTCACTTGCCTGGGAACCTTCATCATTGCAAAAAAGGTGTTTCTCTCGGCAGGATGAGCATTTTAGGCCAAACATGCCAAACGTCCAGCAATAGCTCCCAAACCAAAGGAGCCAGCACTGAAACACATAGCTGGCCTGAAACCTCCCCAGGGAGCACACAAGCAGCAACATTCATTCTAGGGCTGTGGGCTTTCACTTGCCTAGGAACCTTCATCATTGCAAAAAAAGTGTTTCTCTCGGCCGGACGAGCATTTTAGGCCAAACATGCCAAACGTCCAGCAAGAGCTCCCAAACCAAAGGAGCCAGCACTGAAACACATAGCTGGCCTGAAACCTCCCCAGGGAGCACACAAGCAGCAACATTCATTCTAGGGCTGTGGGCTTTCACTTGCCTAGGAACCTTCATCATTGCAAAAAAAGTGTTTCTCTCGGCCGGACGAGCATTTTAGGCCAAACATGCCAAACGTCCAGCAAGAGCTCCCAAACCAAAGGAGCCAGCACTGAAACACATAGCTGGCCTGAAACCTCCCCAGGGAGCACACAAGCAGCAACATTCATTCTAGGGCTGTCGGCTTTCACTTGCCTGGGAACCTTCATCATTGCCAAAAAAGTGTTTCTCACAGCCGGACGAGCATTTTAGGCCAAACATGCCAAAAGTCCAGCAATAGCTCCCAAACCAAAGGAGCCAGCAATGAAATACATAGCTGGCCTGAAACCTCCCCAGGGAGCACACAAGCAGCAACATTCATTCTAGGCCTGTGGGCTTTCACTTGCCTGGGAACCTTCATCATTGCAAAAAAAAGTGTTTCGGCCGGACGAGCATTTTAGGCCAAACATGCCAAACGTCCAGCAATAGCTCCCAAACCAAAGGAGGCAGCACTGAAACACATAGCTGGCCTGAAACCTCCCCAGGGAGCACACAAGCAGCAACATTCATTCTAGGGCTGTGGGCTTTCACTTGCCTGGGAACCTTCATCATTGCAAAAAAAGTGTATCTCTCTGCCTCACGAGCATTTTAGGCCAAACACGCCAAACATGCAGCAATAGCTCCCAAACCAAAGGAGCGAGCACTGAAACATATAGCAGGCCTGAAACCTCCCCAGGGAGCACACAAGCAGCAACATTCATTCTAGGGCTGTGGGATTTCACTTGCCTGGGAACCTTCATCATTGCAAAAAAAAGTGTTTCTCCCGGCCTAACGAGCATTTTAGGCCAAACATGCCAAAAGTCCAGTAATACCTCCCAAACCAAAGGAGCCAGCACTGAAACACATAGCTGGCCTGAAACCTCCCCAGGGAGCACACAAGCAGCAACATTCATTCTAGGGCTGTGGGCTTTCACTTGCCTGGGAACCTTCATCATTGCAAAAAATGTGTTTCTCTCGGCCGGACGAGCATTTTAGGCCAAACATGCCAAAAGTCCAGCAATAGCTCCCAAACCAAAGGAGCCAGCACTGAAACACATAGCTGGCCTGAAATCTCCCCAGGGAGCACACAAGCAGCAACATTCATTCTAGGGCTGTGGGCTTTCACTTGCCTGGGAACCTTCATCATTGCAAAAAAGGTGTTTCGGACGGACGAGCATTTTAGGCCAAACATGCCAATCGTCCAGCAATAGCTCCCAAACCAAAGGAGCCAGCACTGAAACACATAGCTGGCCAGAAACCTCCCCAGGGAGCACACAAGCAGCAACATTCATTCTAGGGCTGTGGGCTTTCACTTGTCTGGAAACCTTCATCATTGCAAAAAAAGTGTTTCTCTCGGCCTAACGAGCATTTTAGGCCAAACATGCCAAACATCCAGCAATAGCTCCCAATCCAAAGGAGCCAGCACTGAAACATATAGCTGGCCTGAAACCTGCCCATGGAGCACACAAGCAGCAATATTCATTCTAGGGCTGTGGGCTTTCACTTGCCTGGGAACCTTCATCATTTCAAAAAAATTGTTTCTCTCGGCCGGACGAGAATTTTAGGCCAAACATGCCAAAAGTCCAGCAATAGCTCCCAAACCAAAGGAGCCAGCACTGAAACACATAGCTGGCCTGAAATCTCCCCAGGGAGCACACAAGCAGCAACATTCATTCTAGGGCTGTGGGCTTTCACTTGCCTGGGAACCTTCATCATTGCAAAAATGTGTTTCTCTCGGCCGGACGAGCATTTTATGCCAAACATGCCAAACGTCCAGCAATAGCTCCCAAACCAAAGGAGCCGGCACTGAAACACATAGCTGGCCTGAAACCTCCGCAGGGAGCACACAAGCAGCAACATTCATTCTAGGGCTGTGAGCTTTCACTTGCTTGGAAACCTTCATCATTGCAAAAAAAGTGTTTCTCTCGGCAGGATGAGCATTTTACCCCAAACATTCCAAATGTCCAGCAATAGTTCCCAAACCAAAGGAGGCAGCACTGAAAAACGGAGCTGGGCTGAAACCTCCCCAGGGAGTACACAAGCAGCAACATTCATTCTAGGGCTGTGGGCTTTCACTTGCCTGGGAACCTTCATCATTGCAAAAAAAGTGTTTCTCTCCGCCGGACGAGCATTTTAGGCCAAACATGCCAAAAGTCCAGCAATAGCTCCCAAACCAAAGGAGCCAGCACTGAAACACATAGCTGGCCTGAAACCTCCCCAGGGAGCACACAAGCAGCAACATTCATTCTAGGGCTGTGGGCTTTCACTTGCCCTGGAACATTCATCATTGCAAAAAAGTTGTTTCGGCCGTACGAGCATTTTAGGCCAAACATGCCAAACGTCCAGCAATAGCTCCCAAACCAAAGGAGCCAGCACTGAAACACATAGCTGGCCTGAAACCTCCCCAGGGAGCACACAAGCCGCAACATTCATTCTAGGGCTGTGGGCTTTCACTTGCCTGGGAACCTTCATCATTGCAAAAAAAGTTTTTCTCTCGGCCTAACGAGCATTTTAGGCCAAACATGCCAAACATCCAGCAATAGCTCCCAAACAAAAGGAGCCAGCACTGAAACATATAGCTGGCCTGAAACCTCCCCATGGAGCACACAAGCAGCAACATTCATTCTAGGGCTGTGGGCTTTCACTTGCCTGGGAACCTTCATCATTGCAAAAAAAGTGTTTCTCTCGGCCGGACGAGCATTTTAGGCCAAACATGCCAAACGTCCAGCAATAGCTCCCAAACCAAAGGAGCCAGCACTGAAACACATAGCTGGCCTGAAACCTCCCCATGGAGCACACAAGTAGCAACATTCATTCTAGGGCTGTGGGCTTTCACTTGCCTGGGAACTTCATCATTGCAAAAAAAGTGTTTCTCTCTGCCGGACGACCATTTTAGGCCAAACATGCAAAAATGTCCAGTAATAGCTCCCAAACCAAAGGAGCCAGCAATGAAACACATAGCTGGGCTGAAACCTCCCCAGGGAGTACACAAGCAGCAACATTCATTCTAGGCCTGTGGGCTTTCACTTGCCTGGGAACCTTCATCATTGCAAAAAAAGTGTTTCTCTCGGCCGGACGAGCATTTTAGGCCAAACATGCCAAACGTCCAGCAATAGCTCCCAAACCAAAGGAGCCAGTAATGAAACACATAGCTGGCCTGAAACCTCCCCAGGGAGCACACAAGCAGCAACATTCATTCTAGGGCTGTGGGCTTTCACTTGCCTGGGAACCTTCATCATTGCAAAAAAAGTTTTTCTCTCGGCCTAACGAGCATTTTAGGCCAAATATGCCAAACTTCCAGCAATAGCTCCCAAACAAAGGGAGCCAGCACTGAAACATATAGCTGGCCTGAAACCTCCCCAGGGAGCACACAAGCAGCAACATTCATTCTAGGGCTGTGGGCTTTCCCTTGCCTGGGAACCTTCATCATTGCAAAAAAAGTGTTTCTCTCGGCCGGACGAGCATTTTAGGCCAAACATGCCAAAAGTCCAGCAATAGCTCCTAAACCAAAGGAGCCAGCAATGAAACACATAGCTGGCCTGAAACCTCCCCAGGGAGCACACAAGCAGCAACATTCATTCTAGGGCTGTGGGCTTTCACTTGCCTGGGAACCTTCATCATTGCAAAAAAAGTGTTTCTCTCGGCCGGACGAGCATTTTAGGCCAAACGTGACAAACGTCCAGCAATAGCTCCCAAACCAAAGGAGCCAGCACTGAAACACATAGGTGGCCTGAAACCTCCCCAGGGAGCACACAAGCAGCAACATTCATTCTAGGGCTGTGGGCTTTCACTTGTCTGGAAACCTTCATCATTGCAAAAATGTGTTTCTCTCGGCCGGACGAGCATTTTAGGCCAAACATGCCAAACGTCCAGCAATAGCTCCCAAACCAAAGGAGCCAGCACTGAAACACATAGCTGGCCTGAAACCTCCGCAGGGAGCACACAAGCAGCAACATTCATTCTAGGGCTGTGGGATTTCACTTGCCTGGGAACCTTCATCATTGCAAAAAAAGTGTTTCTCTCGCCGGACGATCATTTCAGGCCAAACATGCCAAACGTCCAGCAATAGCTCCCAAACCAAAGGAGCCAGCACTGAAACACATAGCTGGCCTGAAATCTCCCCAGGGAGCACACAAGCAGCAACATTCATTCTAGGGCTGTGGGCTTTCACTTGCCTGGGAACCTTCATCATTGCAAAAATGTGTTTCTCTCGGCCGGACGAGCATTTTAGGCCAAACATGCCAAACGTCCAGCAATAGCTCCCAAACCAAAGGAGCCAGCACTGAAACACATAGCTGGCCTGAAACCTCCCCAGGGAGCACACAAGCAGCAACATTCATTCTAGGGCTGTGGGCTTTCACTTGCCTGGGAACCTTCATCATTGCAAAAAAAGTGTTTCTTTCGGCCTAAAGAGCATTTTAGGCCAAACATGCCAGTCATCCAGCAATAGCTCCCAAACAAAAGGAGCCAGCACTGAAACATATAGCTGGCCTGAAACCTCCCCATGGAGCACACAAGCAGCAATATTCATTCTAGGGCTGTGGGCTTTCACTTGCCTGGGAAAGTTCATCATTTCAAAAAAAGTGTTTCTCTCGGCCGGACGAGCATTTTAGGCCAAACATGCCAATCGTCCAGCAGTAGCTCCCAAACCAAAGGAGCCAGCACTGAAACACATAGCTGGCCAGAAACGTCCCCAGGGAGCACACAAGCAGCAACATTCATTCTAGGGCTGTGGGCTTTCACTTGTCTGGAAACCTTCATCATTGCAAAAAAAGTGTTTCTCTCGGCCTAACGAGCATTTTAGGCCAAACATGCCAAACACCCAGCAATAGCTCCCAAACCAAAGGAGCCAGCACTGAAACATATAGCTGGCCTGAAACCTGCCCATGGAGCACACAAGCAGCATCATTCATTCTAGGGCTGTGGGCTTTCACTTGCCTGGGAACCTTCATCATTTCAAAAAAAGTGTTTCTCTCGGCAGGATGAGTATTTTAGGCCAAACATGCCAAAAGTCCAGCAATAGTTCCCAAACCAAAGGAGGCAGCACTGAAAAACGGAGCTGGGCTGAAACCTCCCCAGGGAGTACACAAGCAGCAACATTCATTCTAGGGCTGTGGGCTTTCACTTGCCTGGGAACCTTCATCATTGCAAAAAAAGTGTTTCTCTCGGCCGGACGAGCATTTTAGGCCAAACATGCCAAAAGTCCAGCAATAGCTCCCAAACCAAAGGAGCCAGCACTGAAACACATAGCTGGCCTGAAACCTCCCCAGGGAGCACACAAGCAGCAACATTCATTCTAGGGCTGTGGGCTTTCACTTGCCTGGGAACCTTCATCATTGCAAAAAAGGTGTTTCGGACGGACGAGCATTTTAGGCCAAACATGCCAAACGTCCAGCAATAGCTCCCAAACCAAAGGAGCCAGCACTGAAACACATAGCTGGCCTGAAACCTCCCCAGGGAGCACACAAGCAGCAACATTCATTCTAGGGCTGTGGGCTTTCACTTGCCTAGGAACCTTCATCATTGCAAAAAAAGTGTTTCTCTCGGCCGGACGAGCATTTTAGGCCAAACATGCCAAACGTCCAGCAAGAGCTCCCAAACCAAAGGAGCCAGCACTGAAACACATAGCTGGCCTGAAACCTCCCCAGGGAGCACACAAGCAGCAACATTCATTCTAGGGCTGTGGGCTTTCACTTGCCTGGGAACCTTCATCATTGCAAAAAAAGTGTTTCTCTCGGAAGGATGAGCATTTTACCCCAAACATGCCAAATGTCCAGCAATAGTTCCCAAACCAAAGGAGGCAGCACTGAAAAACGGAGCTGGGCTGAAACCTCCCCAGGGAGCACACAAGCAGCAACATTCATTCTAGGGCTGTGGGCTTTCACTTGCCTGGGAACCTTCATCATTGCAAAAAAAGTGTTTCTCTCGGCCGGACGAGCATTTTAGGCCAAACATGCCAAAAGTCCAGCAATAGCTCCCAAACCAAAGGAGCCAGCACTGAAACACATAGCTGGCCTGAAACCTCCCCAGGGAGCACACAAGCAGCATCATTCATTCTAGGGCTGTGGGCTTTCACTTGCCTGGGAACCTTCATCATTGCAAAAAATGTGTTTCTCTCGGCCGGACGAGAATTTTAGGCCAAACATGGCAAACGTCCAGCAATAGCTCCCAAACCAAAGGAGCCAGCACTGAAACATATAGCTGGCCTGAAACCTCCCCAGGGAGCACACAAGCAGCAACATTCATTCTAGGGCTGTGGGCTTTCACTTGCCTGGGAACCTTCATCATTGCAAAAAAAGTCTTTCTCTCGGCCGGACGAGCATTTTAGGCCAAACATGCCAAACGTCCAGCAGTAGCTCCAAAACCAAAGGAGCCAGCACTGAAACACATAGCTGGCCTGAAACCTCCCCAGGGAGCACACAAGCAGCAACATTCATTCTAGGGCTGTGGGCTTTCACTTGCCTGGGAACCTTCATCATTGCAAAAAAAGTTTTTCTCTCGGCCTAACGAGCATTTTAGGCCAAACATGCAAAAAGTCCAGCAATAGCTCCCAAACCAAAGGAGCCAGCACTGAAACATATAGCTGGCCTGAAACCTCCCCATGGAGCACACAAGCAGCAACATTCATTCTAGGCCTGTGGGCTTTCACTTGCCTGGGAACCTTCATCATTGCAAAAAAAGTGTTTCTCTCGGCAGGATGAGCATTTTACCCCAAACATGCCAAATGTCCAGCAATAGTTCCCAAACCAAAGGAGGCAGCACTGAAAAACGGAGCTGGGCTGAAACCTCCCCAGGGAGTACACAAGCAGCAACATTCATTCTAGGGCTGTGGGCTTTCACTTGCCTGGGAACCTTCATCATTGCAAAAAAGGTGTTTCGGACGGACGAGCATTTTAGGCCAAACATGCCAAACGTCCAGCAATAGCTCCCAAACCAAAGGAGCCAGCACTGAAACACATAGCTGGCCTGAAACCTCCCCAGGGAGCACACAAGCAGCAACATTCATTCTAGGGCTGTGGGCTTTCACTTGCCTAGGAACCTTCATCATTGCAAAAAAAGTGTTTCTCTCGGCCGGACGAGCATTTTAGGCCAAACATGCCAAACGTCCAGCAAGAGCTCCCAAACCAAAGGAGCCAGCACTGAAACACATAGCTGGCCTGAAACCTCCCCAGGGAGCACACAAGCAGCAACATTCATTCTAGGGCTGTGGGCTTTCACTTGCCTAGGAACCTTCATCATTGCAAAAAAAGTGTTTCTCTCGGCCGGACGAGCATTTTAGGCCAAACATGCCAAACGTCCAGCAAGAGCTCCCAAACCAAAGGAGCCAGCACTGAAACACATAGCTGGCCTGAAACCTCCCCAGGGAGCACACAAGCAGCAACATTCATTCTAGGGCTGTCGGCTTTCACTTGCCTGGGAACCTTCATCATTGCCAAAAAAGTGTTTCTCACAGCCGGACGAGCATTTTAGGCCAAACATGCCAAAAGTCCAGCAATAGCTCCCAAACCAAAGGAGCCAGCAATGAAATACATAGCTGGCCTGAAACCTCCCCAGGGAGCACACAAGCAGCAACATTCATTCTAGGGCTGTGGGCTTTCACTTGCCTGGGAACCTTCATCATTGCAAAAAAAAGTGTTTCGGCCGGACGAGCATTTTAGGCCAAACATGCCAAACGTCCAGCAATAGCTCCCAAACCAAAGGAGGCAGCACTGAAACACATAGCTGGCCTGAAACCTCCCCAGGGAGCACACAAGCAGCAACATTCATTCTAGGGCTGTGGGCTTTCACTTGCCTGGGAACCTTCATCATTGCAAAAAAAGTGTATCTCTCTGCCTCACGAGCATTTTAGGCCAAACACGCCAAACATGCAGCAATAGCTCCCAAACCAAAGGAGCGAGCACTGAAACATATAGCAGGCCTGAAACCTCCCCAGGGAGCACACAAGCAGCAACATTCATTCTAGGGCTGTGGGATTTCACTTGCCTGGGAACCTTCATCATTGCAAAAAAAAGTGTTTCTCCCGGCCTAACGAGCATTTTAGGCCAAACATGCCAAAAGTCCAGTAATACCTCCCAAACCAAAGGAGCCAGCACTGAAACACATAGCTGGCCTGAAACCTCCCCAGGGAGCACACAAGCAGCAACATTCATTCTAGGGCTGTGGGCTTTCACTTGCCTGGGAACCTTCATCATTGCAAAAAATGTGTTTCTCTCGGCCGGACGAGCATTTTAGGCCAAACATGCCAAAAGTCCAGCAATAGCTCCCAAACCAAAGGAGCCAGCACTGAAACACATAGCTGGCCTGAAATCTCCCCAGGGAGCACACAAGCAGCAACATTCATTCTAGGGCTGTGGGCTTTCACTTGCCTGGGAACCTTCATCATTGCAGAAAAGTGTTTCTCTCGGCCGGACGAGCATTTTAGGCCACACATGCCAAACGTCCAGCAATAGCTCCCAAACCAAAGGAGCCAGCACTGAAACACATAGCTGGCCTGAAACCTCCGCAGGGAGCACACAAGCAGCAACATTCATTCTAGGGCTGTGGGCTTTCACTTGCCTGGGAACCTTCATCATTGCAAAAAAGGTGTTTCGGACGGACGAGCATTTTAGGCCAAACATGCCAATCGTCCAGCAATAGCTCCCAAACCAAAGGAGCCAGCACTGAAACACATAGCTGGCCAGAAACCTCCCCAGGGAGCACACAAGCAGCAACATTCATTCTAGTGCTGTGGGCTTTCACTTGTCTGGAAACCTTCATCATTGCAAAAAAAGTGTTTCTCTCGGCCTAACGAGCATTTTAGGCCAAACATGCCAAACATCCAGCAATAGCTCCCAATCCAAAGGAGCCAGCACTGAAACATATAGCTGGCCTGAAACCTGCCCATGGAGCACACAAGCAGCAATATTCATTCTAGGGCTGTGGGCTTTCACTTGCCTGGGAACCTTCATCATTTCAAAAAAATTGTTTCTCTCGGCCGGACGAGAATTTTAGGCCAAACATGCCAAAAGTCCAGCAATAGCTCCCAAACCAAAGGAGCCAGCACTGAAACACATAGCTGGCCTGAAATCTCCCCAGGGAGCACACAAGCAGCAACATTCATTCTAGGGCTGTGGGCTTTCACTTGCCTGGGAACCTTCATCATTGCAAAAATGTGTTTCTCTCGGCCGGACGAGCATTTTATGCCAAACATGCCAAACGTCCAGCAATAGCTCCCAAACCAAAGGAGCCGGCACTGAAACACATAGCTGGCCTGAAACCTCCGCAGGGAGCACACAAGCAGCAACATTCATTCTAGGGCTGTGAGCTTTCACTTGCTTGGAAACCTTCATCATTGCAAAAAAAGTGTTTCTCTCGGCAGGATGAGCATTTTACCCCAAACATTCCAAATGTCCAGCAATAGTTCCCAAACCAAAGGAGGCAGCACTGAAAAACGGAGCTGGGCTGAAACCTCCCCAGGGAGTACACAAGCAGCAACATTCATTCTAGGGCTGTGGGCTTTCACTTGCCTGGGAACCTTCATCATTGCAAAAAAAGTGTTTCTCTCCGCCGGACGAGCATTTTAGGCCAAACATGCCAAAAGTCCAGCAATAGCTCCCAAACCAAAGGAGCCAGCACTGAAACACATAGCTGGCCTGAAAC
Source organism: Porphyrio hochstetteri (assembly GCA_020800305.1). NCBI lineage: Eukaryota > Metazoa > Chordata > Aves > Gruiformes > Rallidae > Porphyrio > Porphyrio hochstetteri. The sequence continues at coordinate 23,540,995 of CM036917.1, forward strand.
CTCCCCAGGGAGCACACAAGCAGCAACATTCATTCTAGGGCTGTGGGCTTTCACTTGCCCTGGAACATTCATCATTGCAAAAAAGTTGTTTCGGCCGTACGAGCATTTTAGGCCAAACATGCCAAACGTCCAGCAATAGCTCCCAAACCAAAGGAGCCAGCACTGAAACACATAGCTGGCCTGAAACCTCCCCAGGGAGCACACAAGCCGCAACATTCATTCTAGGGCTGTGGGCTTTCACTTGCCTGGGAACCTTCATCATTGCAAAAAAAGTTTTTCTCTCGGCCTAACGAGCATTTTAGGCCAAACATGCCAAACATCCAGCAATAGCTCCCAAACAAAAGGAGCCAGCACTGAAACATATAGCTGGCCTGAAACCTCCCCATGGAGCACACAAGCAGCAACATTCATTCTAGGGCTGTGGGCTTTCACTTGCCTGGGAACCTTCATCATTGCAAAAAAAGTGTTTCTCTCGGCCGGACGAGCATTTTAGGCCAAACATGCCAAACGTCCAGCAATAGCTCCCAAACCAAAGGAGCCAGCACTGAAACACATAGCTGGCCTGAAACCTCCCCATGGAGCACACAAGTAGCAACATTCATTCTAGGGCTGTGGGCTTTCACTTGCCTGGGAACTTCATCATTGCAAAAAAAGTGTTTCTCTCTGCCGGACGACCATTTTAGGCCAAACATGCAAAAATGTCCAGTAATAGCTCCCAAACCAAAGGAGCCAGCAATGAAACACATAGCTGGGCTGAAACCTCCCCAGGGAGTACACAAGCAGCAACATTCATTCTAGGCCTGTGGGCTTTCACTTGCCTGGGAACCTTCATCATTGCAAAAAAAGTGTTTCTCTCGGCCGGACGAGCATTTTAGGCCAAACATGCCAAACGTCCAGCAATAGCTCCCAAACCAAAGGAGCCAGTAATGAAACACATAGCTGGCCTGAAACCTCCCCAGGGAGCACACAAGCAGCAACATTCATTCTAGGGCTGTGGGCTTTCACTTGCCTGGGAACCTTCATCATTGCAAAAAAAGTTTTTCTCTCGGCCTAACGAGCATTTTAGGCCAAATATGCCAAACTTCCAGCAATAGCTCCCAAACAAAGGGAGCCAGCACTGAAACATATAGCTGGCCTGAAACCTCCCCAGGGAGCACACAAGCAGCAACATTCATTCTAGGGCTGTGGGCTTTCCCTTGCCTGGGAACCTTCATCATTGCAAAAAAAGTGTTTCTCTCGGCCGGACGAGCATTTTAGGCCAAACATGCCAAAAGTCCAGCAATAGCTCCCAAACCAAAGGAGCCAGCAATGAAACACATAGCTGGCCTGAAACCTCCCCAGGGAGCACACAAGCAGCAACATTCATTCTAGGGCTGTGGGCTTTCACTTGCCTGGGAACCTTCATCATTGCAAAAAAAGTGTTTCTCTCGGCCGGACGAGCATTTTAGGCCAAACGTGACAAACGTCCAGCAATAGCTCCCAAACCAAAGGAGCCAGCACTGAAACACATAGGTGGCCTGAAACCTCCCCAGGGAGCACACAAGCAGCAACATTCATTCTAGGGCTGTGGGCTTTCACTTGTCTGGAAACCTTCATCATTGCAAAAATGTGTTTCTCTCGGCCGGACGAGCATTTTAGGCCAAACATGCCAAACGTCCAGCAATAGCTCCCAAACCAAAGGAGCCAGCACTGAAACACATAGCTGGCCTGAAACCTCCGCAGGGAGCACACAAGCAGCAACATTCATTCTAGGGCTGTGGGATTTCACTTGCCTGGGAACCTTCATCATTGCAAAAAAAGTGTTTCTCTCGCCGGACGATCATTTTAGGCCAAACATGCCAAACGTCCAGCAATAGCTCCCAAACCAAAGGAGCCAGCACTGAAACACATAGCTGGCCTGAAATCTCCCCAGGGAGCACACAAGCAGCAACATTCATTCTAGGGCTGTGGGCTTTCACTTGCCTGGGAACCTTCATCATTGCAAAAATGTGTTTCTCTCGGCCGGACGAGCATTTTAGGCCAAACATGCCAAACGTCCAGCAATAGCTCCCAAACCAAAGGAGCCAGCACTGAAACACATAGCTGGCCTGAAACCTCCCCAGGGAGCACACAAGCAGCAACATTCATTCTAGGGCTGTGGGCTTTCACTTGCCTGGGAACCTTCATCATTGCAAAAAAAGTGTTTCTTTCGGCCTAAAGAGCATTTTAGGCCAAACATGCCAGTCATCCAGCAATAGCTCCCAAACAAAAGGAGCCAGCACTGAAACATATAGCTGGCCTGAAACCTCCCCATGGAGCACACAAGCAGCAATATTCATTCTAGGGCTGTGGGCTTTCACTTGCCTGGGAAAGTTCATCATTTCAAAAAAAGTGTTTCTCTCGGCCGGACGAGCATTTTAGGCCAAACATGCCAATCGTCCAGCAGTAGCTCCCAAACCAAAGGAGCCAGCACTGAAACACATAGCTGGCCAGAAACGTCCCCAGGGAGCACACAAGCAGCAACATTCATTCTAGGGCTGTGGGCTTTCACTTGTCTGGAAACCTTCATCATTGCAAAAAAAGTGTTTCTCTCGGCCTAACGAGCATTTTAGGCCAAACATGCCAAACACCCAGCAATAGCTCCCAAACCAAAGGAGCCAGCACTGAAACATATAGCTGGCCTGAAACCTGCCCATGGAGCACACAAGCAGCATCATTCATTCTAGGGCTGTGGGCTTTCACTTGCCTGGGAACCTTCATCATTTCAAAAAAAGTGTTTCTCTCGGGAGGATGAGTATTTTAGGCCAAACATGCCAAAAGTCCAGCAATAGTTCCCAAACCAAAGGAGGCAGCACTGAAAAACGGAGCTGGGCTGAAACCTCCCCAGGGAGTACACAAGCAGCAACATTCATTCTAGGGCTGTGGGCTTTCACTTGCCTGGGAACCTTCATCATTGCAAAAAAAGTGTTTCTCTCGGCCGGACGAGCATTTTAGGCCAAACATGCCAAAAGTCCAGCAATAGCTCCCAAACCAAAGGAGCCAGCACTGAAACACATAGCTGGCCTGAAACCTCCCCAGGGAGCACACAAGCAGCAACATTCATTCTAGGGCTGTGGGCTTTCACTTGCCTGGGAACCTTCATCATTGCAAAAAAGGTGTTTCGGACGGACGAGCATTTTAGGCCAAACATGCCAAACGTCCAGCAATAGCTCCCAAACCAAAGGAGCCAGCACTGAAACACATAGCTGGCCTGAAACCTCCCCAGGGAGCACACAAGCAGCAACATTCATTCTAGGGCTGTGGGCTTTCACTTGCCTAGGAACCTTCATCATTGCAAAAAAAGTGTTTCTCTCGGCCGGACGAGCATTTTAGGCCAAACATGCCAAACGTCCAGCAAGAGCTCCCAAACCAAAGGAGCCAGCACTGAAACACATAGCTGGCCTGAAACCTCCCCAGGGAGCACACAAGCAGCAACATTCATTCTAGGGCTGTGGGCTTTCACTTGCCTGGGAACCTTCATCATTGCAAAAAAAGTGTTTCTCTCGGAAGGATGAGCATTTTACCCCAAACATGCCAAATGTCCAGCAATAGTTCCCAAACCAAAGGAGGCAGCACTGAAAAACGGAGCTGGGCTGAAACCTCCCCAGGGAGCACACAAGCAGCAACATTCATTCTAGGGCTGTGGGCTTTCACTTGCCTGGGAACCTTCATCATTGCAAAAAAAGTGTTTCTCTCGGCCGGACGAGCATTTTAGGCCAAACATGCCAAAAGTCCAGCAATAGCTCCCAAACCAAAGGAGCCAGCACTGAAACACATAGCTGGCCTGAAACCTCCCCAGGGAGCACACAAGCAGCATCATTCATTCTAGGGCTGTGGGCTTTCACTTGCCTGGGAACCTTCATCATTGCAAAAAATGTGTTTCTCTCGGCCGGACGAGAATTTTAGGCCAAACATGGCAAACGTCCAGCAATAGCTCCCAAACCAAAGGAGCCAGCACTGAAACATATAGCTGGCCTGAAACCTCCCCAGGGAGCACACAAGCAGCAACATTCATTCTAGGGCTGTGGGCTTTCACTTGCCTGGGAACATTCATCATTGCAAAAAAAGTCTTTCTCTCGGCCGGACGAGCATTTTAGGCCAAACATGCCAAACGTCCAGCAGTAGCTCCAAAACCAAAGGAGCCAGCACTGAAACACATAGCTGGCCTGAAACCTCCCCAGGGAGCACACAAGCAGCAACATTCATTCTAGGGCTGTGGGCTTTCACTTGCCTGGGAACCTTCATCATTGCAAAAAAAGTTTTTCTCTCGGCCTAACGAGCATTTTAGGCCAAACATGCAAAAAGTCCAGCAATAGCTCCCAAACCAAAGGAGCCAGCACTGAAACATATAGCTGGCCTGAAACCTCCCCATGGAGCACACAAGCAGCAACATTCATTCTAGGCCTGTGGGCTTTCACTTGCCTGGGAACCTTCATCATTGCAAAAAAAGTGTTTCTCTCGGCAGGATGAGCATTTTACCCCAAACATGCCAAATGTCCAGCAATAGTTCCCAAACCAAAGGAGGCAGCACTGAAAAACGGAGCTGGGCTGAAACCTCCCCAGGGAGTACACAAGCAGCAACATTCATTCTAGGGCTGTGGGCTTTCACTTGCCTGGGAACCTTCATCATTGCAAAAAAAGTGTTTCTCTCTGCCGGACGACCATTTTAGGCCAAACATGCCAAACGTCCAGCAATAGCTCCCAAACCAAAGGAGCCAGCACTGAAACACATAGCTGGCCTGAAACCTCCCCAGGGAGCACACAAGCAGCAACATTCATTCTAGGGCTGTGGGCTTTCACTTGCCTGGGAACCTTCATCATTGCAAAAATGTGTTTCTCTCGGCCGGACGAGCATTTTAGGCCAAACATGCCAAACGTCCAGCAATAGCTCCCAAACCAAAGGAGCCAGCACTGAAACACATAGCTGGCCTGAAACCTCCCCAGGGAGCACACAAGCAGCAACATTCATTCTAGGGCTGTGGGCTTTCACTTGCCTGGGAACCTTCATCATTGCAAAAAAAGTGTTTCTTTCGGCCTAAAGAGCATTTTAGGCCAAACATGCCAGTCATCCAGCAATAGCTCCCAAACAAAAGGAGCCAGCACTGAAACATATAGCTGGCCTGAAACCTCCCCATGGAGCACACAAGCAGCAATATTCATTCTAGGGCTGTGGGCTTTCACTTGCCTGGGAAAGTTCATCATTTCAAAAAAAGTGTTTCTCTCGGCCGGACGAGCATTTTAGGCCAAACATGCCAATCGTCCAGCAGTAGCTCCCAAACCAAAGGAGCCAGCACTGAAACACATAGCTGGCCAGAAACGTCCCCAGGGAGCACACAAGCAGCAACATTCATTCTAGGGCTGTGGGCTTTCACTTGTCTGGAAACCTTCATCATTGCAAAAAAAGTGTTTCTCTCGGCCTAACGAGCATTTTAGGCCAAACATGCCAAAAACCCAGCAATAGCTCCCAAACCAAAGGAGCCAGCACTGAAACATATAGCTGGCCTGAAACCTGCCCATGGAGCACACAAGCAGCATCATTCATTCTAGGGCTGTGGGCTTTCACTTGCCTGGGAACCTTCATCATTTCAAAAAAAGTGTTTCTCTCGGCAGGATGAGCATTTTAGGCCAAACATGCCAAAAGTCCAGCAGTAGCTCCCAAACCAAAGGAGCCAGCACTGAAACATATAGCTGGCCTGAAACCTGCCCATGGAGCACACAAGCAGCAACATTCATTCTAGGGCTGTGGGCTTTCACTTGCCTGGGAACCTTCATCATTGCAAAAAAAGTGTTTCTCTCGGCCGGACGAGCATTTTAGGCCAAACATGCCAAAAGTCCAGCAATAGCTCCCAAACCAAAGGAGCCAGCACTGAAACACATAGCTGGCCTGAAACCTCCCCAGGGAGCACACAAGCAGCAACATTCATTCTAGGGCTGTGGGCTTTCACTTGCCTGGGAACCTTCATCATTGCAAAAAAGGTGTTTCTCTCGGCAGGATGAGCATTTTAGGCCAAACATGCCAAACGTCCAGCAATAGCTCCCAAACCAAAGGAGCCAGCACTGAAACACATAGCTGGCCTGAAACCTCCCCAGGGAGCACACAAGCAGCAACATTCATTCTAGGGCTGTGGGCTTTCACTTGCCTAGGAACCTTCATCATTGCAAAAAAAGTGTTTCTCTCGGCCGGACGAGCATTTTAGGCCAAACATGCCAAACGTCCAGCAAGAGCTCCCAAACCAAAGGAGCCAGCACTGAAACACATAGCTGGCCTGAAACCTCCCCAGGGAGCACACAAGCAGCAACATTCATTCTAGGGCTGTGGGCTTTCACTTGCCTAGGAACCTTCATCATTGCAAAAAAAGTGTTTCTCTCGGCCGGACGAGCATTTTAGGCCAAACATGCCAAACGTCCAGCAAGAGCTCCCAAACCAAAGGAGCCAGCACTGAAACACATAGCTGGCCTGAAACCTCCCCAGGGAGCACACAAGCAGCAACATTCATTCTAGGGCTGTCGGCTTTCACTTGCCTGGGAACCTTCATCATTGCCAAAAAAGTGTTTCTCACAGCCGGACGAGCATTTTAGGCCAAACATGCCAAAAGTCCAGCAATAGCTCCCAAACCAAAGGAGCCAGCAATGAAATACATAGCTGGCCTGAAACCTCCCCAGGGAGCACACAAGCAGCAACATTCATTCTAGGCCTGTGGGCTTTCACTTGCCTGGGAACCTTCATCATTGCAAAAAAAAGTGTTTCGGCCGGACGAGCATTTTAGGCCAAACATGCCAAACGTCCAGCAATAGCTCCCAAACCAAAGGAGGCAGCACTGAAACACATAGCTGGCCTGAAACCTCCCCAGGGAGCACACAAGCAGCAACATTCATTCTAGGGCTGTGGGCTTTCAATTGCCTGGGAACCTTCATCATTGCAAAAAAAGTGTATCTCTCTGCCTCACGAGCATTTTAGGCCAAACACGCCAAACATGCAGCAATAGCTCCCAAACCAAAGGAGCGAGCACTGAAACATATAGCAGGCCTGAAACCTCCCCAGGGAGCACACAAGCAGCAACATTCATTCTAGGGCTGTGGGATTTCACTTGCCTGGGAACCTTCATCATTGCAAAAAAAAGTGTTTCTCCCGGCCTAACGAGCATTTTAGGCCAAACATGCCAAAAGTCCAGTAATACCTCCCAAACCAAAGGAGCCAGCACTGAAACACATAGCTGGCCTGAAACCTCCCCAGGGAGCACACAAGCAGCAACATTCATTCTAGGGCTGTGGGCTTTCACTTGCCTGGGAACCTTCATCATTGCAAAAAATGTGTTTCTCTCGGCCGGACGAGCATTTTAGGCCAAACATGCCAAAAGTCCAGCAATAGCTCCCAAACCAAAGGAGCCAGCACTGAAACACATAGCTGGCCTGAAATCTCCCCAGGGAGCACACAAGCAGCAACATTCATTCTAGGGCTGTGGGCTTTCACTTGCCTGGGAACCTTCATCATTGCAGAAAAGTGTTTCTCTCGGCCGGACGAGCATTTTAGGCCACACATGCCAAACGTCCAGCAATAGCTCCCAAACCAAAGGAGCCAGCACTGAAACACATAGCTGGCCTGAAACCTCCGCAGGGAGCACACAAGCAGCAACATTCATTCTAGGGCTGTGGGCTTTCACTTGCCTGGGAACCTTCATCATTGCAAAAAAGGTGTTTCGGACGGACGAGCATTTTAGGCCAAACATGCCAATCGTCCAGCAATAGCTCCCAAACCAAAGGAGCCAGCACTGAAACACATAGCTGGCCAGAAACCTCCCCAGGGAGCACACAAGCAGCAACATTCATTCTAGGGCTGTGGGCTTTCACTTGTCTGGAAACCTTCATCATTGCAAAAAAAGTGTTTCTCTCGGCCTAACGAGCATTTTAGGCCAAACATGCCAAACATCCAGCAATAGCTCCCAATCCAAAGGAGCCAGCACTGAAACATATAGCTGGCCTGAAACCTGCCCATGGAGCACACAAGCAGCAATATTCATTCTAGGGCTGTGGGCTTTCACTTGCCTGGGAACCTTCATCATTTCAAAAAAATTGTTTCTCTCGGCCGGACGAGAATTTTAGGCCAAACATGCCAAAAGTCCAGCAATAGCTCCCAAACCAAAGGAGCCAGCACTGAAACACATAGCTGGCCTGAAATCTCCCCAGGGAGCACACAAGCAGCAACATTCATTCTAGGGCTGTGGGCTTTCACTTGCCTGGGAACCTTCATCATTGCAAAAATGTGTTTCTCTCGGCCGGACGAGCATTTTATGCCAAACATGCCAAACGTCCAGCAATAGCTCCCAAACCAAAGGAGCCGGCACTGAAACACATAGCTGGCCTGAAACCTCCGCAGGGAGCACACAAGCAGCAACATTCATTCTAGGGCTGTGAGCTTTCACTTGCTTGGAAACCTTCATCATTGCAAAAAAAGTGTTTCTCTCGGCAGGATGAGCATTTTACCCCAAACATTCCAAATGTCCAGCAATAGTTCCCAAACCAAAGGAGGCAGCACTGAAAAACGGAGCTGGGCTGAAACCTCCCCAGGGAGTACACAAGCAGCAACATTCATTCTAGGGCTGTGGGCTTTCACTTGCCTGGGAACCTTCATCATTGCAAAAAAAGTGTTTCTCTCCGCCGGACGAGCATTTTAGGCCAAACATGCCAAAAGTCCAGCAATAGCTCCCAAACCAAAGGAGCCAGCACTGAAACACATAGCTGGCCTGAAACCTCCCCAGGGAGCACACAAGCAGCAACATTCATTCTAGGGCTGTGGGCTTTCACTTGCCCTGGAACATTCATCATTGCAAAAAAGTTGTTTCGGCCGTACGAGCATTTTAGGCCAAACATGCCAAACGTCCAGCAATAGCTCCCAAACCAAAGGAGCCAGCACTGAAACACATAGCTGGCCTGAAACCTCCCCAGGGAGCACACAAGCCGCAACATTCATTCTAGGGCTGTGGGCTTTCACTTGCCTGGGAACCTTCATCATTGCAAAAAAAGTTTTTCTCTCGGCCTAACGAGCATTTTAGGCCAAACATGCCAAACATCCAGCAATAGCTCCCAAACAAAAGGAGCCAGCACTGAAACATATAGCTGGCCTGAAACCTCCCCATGGAGCACACAAGCAGCAACATTCATTCTAGGGCTGTGGGCTTTCACTTGCCTGGGAACCTTCATCATTGCAAAAAAAGTGTTTCTCTCGGCCGGACGAGCATTTTAGGCCAAACATGCCAAACGTCCAGCAATAGCTCCCAAACCAAAGGAGCCAGCACTGAAACACATAGCTGGCCTGAAACCTCCCCATGGAGCACACAAGTAGCAACATTCATTCTAGGGCTGTGGGCTTTCACTTGCCTGGGAACTTCATCATTGCAAAAAAAGTGTTTCTCTCTGCCGGACGACCATTTTAGGCCAAACATGCAAAAATGTCCAGTAATAGCTCCCAAACCAAAGGAGCCAGCAATGAAACACATAGCTGGGCTGAAACCTCCCCAGGGAGTACACAAGCAGCAACATTCATTCTAGGCCTGTGGGCTTTCACTTGCCTGGGAACCTTCATCATTGCAAAAAAAGTGTTTCTCTCGGCCGGACGAGCATTTTAGGCCAAACATGCCAAACGTCCAGCAATAGCTCCCAAACCAAAGGAGCCAGTAATGAAACACATAGCTGGCCTGAAACCTCCCCAGGGAGCACACAAGCAGCAACATTCATTCTAGGGCTGTGGGCTTTCACTTGCCTGGGAACCTTCATCATTGCAAAAAAAGTTTTTCTCTCGGCCTAACGAGCATTTTAGGCCAAATATGCCAAACTTCCAGCAATAGCTCCCAAACAAAGGGAGCCAGCACTGAATCATATAGCTGGCCTGAAACCTCCCCAGGGAGCACACAAGCAGCAACATTCATTCTAGGGCTGTGGGCTTTCCCTTGCCTGGGAACCTTCATCATTGCAAAAAAAGTGTTTCTCTCGGCCGGACGAGCATTTTAGGCCAAACATGCCAAAAGTCCAGCAATAGCTCCCAAACCAAAGGAGCCAGCAATGAAACACATAGCTGGCCTGAAACCTCCCCAGGGAGCACACAAGCAGCAACATTCATTCTAGGGCTGTGGGCTTTCACTTGCCTGGGAACCTTCATCATTGCAAAAAAAGTGTTTCTCTCGGCCGGACGAGCATTTTAGGCCAAACGTGACAAACGTCCAGCAATAGCTCCCAAACCAAAGGAGCCAGCACTGAAACACATAGGTGGCCTGAAACCTCCCCAGGGAGCACACAAGCAGCAACATTCATTCTAGGGCTGTGGGCTTTCACTTGTCTGGAAACCTTCATCATTGCAAAAATGTGTTTCTCTCGGCCGGACGAGCATTTTAGGCCAAACATGCCAAACGTCCAGCAATAGCTCCCAAACCAAAGGAGCCAGCACTGAAACACATAGCTGGCCTGAAACCTCCGCAGGGAGCACACAAGCAGCAACATTCATTCTAGGGCTGTGGGATTTCACTTGCCTGGGAACCTTCATCATTGCAAAAAAAGTGTTTCTCTCGCCGGACGATCATTTTAGGCCAAACATGCCAAACGTCCAGCAATAGCTCCCAAACCAAAGGAGCCAGCACTGAAACACATAGCTGGCCTGAAATCTCCCCAGGGAGCACACAAGCAGCAACATTCATTCTAGGGCTGTGGGCTTTCACTTGCCTGGGAACCTTCATCATTGCAAAAATGTGTTTCTCTCGGCCGGACGAGCATTTTAGGCCAAACATGCCAAACGTCCAGCAATAGCTCCCAAACCAAAGGAGCCAGCACTGAAACACATAGCTGGCCTGAAACCTCCCCAGGGAGCACACAAGCAGCAACATTCATTCTAGGGCTGTGGGCTTTCACTTGCCTGGGAACCTTCATCATTGCAAAAAAAGTGTTTCTTTCGGCCTAAAGAGCATTTTAGGCCAAACATGCCAGTCATCCAGCAATAGCTCCCAAACAAAAGGAGCCAGCACTGAAACATATAGCTGGCCTGAAACCTCCCCATGGAGCACACAAGCAGCAATATTCATTCTAGGGCTGTGGGCTTTCACTTGCCTGGGAAAGTTCATCATTTCAAAAAAAGTGTTTCTCTCGGCCGGACGAGCATTTTAGGCCAAACATGCCAATCGTCCAGCAGTAGCTCCCAATCCAAAGGAGCCAGCACTGAAACACATAGCTGGCCAGAAACGTCCCCAGGGAGCACACAAGCAGCAACATTCATTCTAGGGCTGTGGGCTTTCACTTGTCTGGAAACCTTCATCATATCAAAAAAAGTGTTTCTCTCGGCCTAACGAGCATTTTAGGCCAAACATGCCAAAAGTCCAGCAATAGCTCCCAAACCAAAGGAGCCAGCACTGAAACACATAGCTGGCCTGAAACCTCCCCAGGGAGCACACAAGCAGCAACATTCATTCTAGGGCTGTGGGCTTTCACTTGCCTGGGAACCTTCATCATTGCAAAAAAGGTGTTTCGGACGGACGAGCATTTTAGGCCAAACATGCCAAACGTCCAGCAATAGCTCCCAAACCAAAGGAGCCAGCACTGAAACACATAGCTGGCCTGAAACCTCCCCAGGGAGCACACAAGCAGCAACATTCATTCTAGGGCTGTGGGCTTTCACTTGCCTAGGAACCTTCATCATTGCAAAAAAAGTGTTTCTCTCGGCCGGACGAGCATTTTAGGCCAAACATGCCAAACGTCCAGCAAGAGCTCCCAAACCAAAGGAGCCAGCACTGAAACACATAGCTGGCCTGAAACCTCCCCAGGGAGCACACAAGCAGCAACATTCATTCTAGGGCTGTGGGCTTTCACTTGCCTGGGAACCTTCATCATTGCAAAAAAAGTGTTTCTCTCGGAAGGATGAGCATTTTACCCCAAACATGCCAAATGTCCAGCAATAGTTCCCAAACCAAAGGAGGCAGCACTGAAAAACGGAGCTGGGCTGAAACCTCCCCAGGGAGCACACAAGCAGCAACATTCATTCTAGGGCTGTGGGCTTTCACTTGCCTGGGAACCTTCATCATTGCAAAAAAAGTGTTTCTCTCGGCCGGACGAGCATTTTAGGCCAAACATGCCAAAAGTCCAGCAATAGCTCCCAAACCAAAGGAGCCAGCACTGAAACACATAGCTGGCCTGAAACCTCCCCAGGGAGCACACAAGCAGCATCATTCATTCTAGGGCTGTGGGCTTTCACTTGCCTGGGAACCTTCATCATTGCAAAAAATGTGTTTCTCTCGGCCGGACGAGAATTTTAGGCCAAACATGGCAAACGTCCAGCAATAGCTCCCAAACCAAAGGAGCCAGCACTGAAACATATAGCTGGCCTGAAACCTCCCCAGGGAGCACACAAGCAGCAACATTCATTCTAGGGCTGTGGGCTTTCACTTGCCTGGGAACCTTCATCATTGCAAAAAAAGTCTTTCTCTCGGCCGGACGAGCATTTTAGGCCAAACATGCCAAACGTCCAGCAGTAGCTCCAAAACCAAAGGAGCCAGCACTGAAACACATAGCTGGCCTGAAACCTCCCCAGGGAGCACACAAGCAGCAACATTCATTCTAGGGCTGTGGGCTTTCACTTGCCTGGGAACCTTCATCATTGCAAAAAAAGTGTTTCTCTCGGCAGGATGAGCATTTTACCCCAAACATGCCAAATGTCCAGCAATAGTTCCCAAACCAAAGGAGGCAGCACTGAAAAACGGAGCTGGGCTGAAACCTCCCCAGGGAGTACACAAGCAGCAACATTCATTCTAGGGCTGTGGGCTTTCACTTGCCTGGGAACCTTCATCATTGCAAAAAAAGTGTTTCTCTCTGCCGGACGACCATTTTAGGCCAAACATGCCAAACGTCCAGCAATAGCTCCCAAACCAAAGGAGCCAGCACTGAAACACATAGCTGGCCTGAAACCTCCCCAGGGAGCACACAATCAGCAACATTCATTCTAGGGCTGTGGGCTTTCACTTGCCTGGGAACCTTCATCATTGCAAAAAAAGTGTTTCTCTCGGCCGGACGAGCATTTTAGGCCAAACATGCCAAACGTCCAGCAATAGCTCCCAAACCAAAGGAGCCAGCACTGAAACACATAGCTGGCCTGAAATCTCCCCAGGGAGCACACAAGCAGCAACATTCATTCTAGGGCTGTGGGCTTTCACTTGCCTGGGAACCTTCATCATTGCAAAAATGTGTTTCTCTCGGCCGGACGAGCATTTTAGGCCAAACATGCCAAACGTCCAGCAATAGCTCCCAAACCAAAGGAGCCAGCACTGAAACACATAGCTGGCCTGAAACCTCCCCAGGGAGCACACAAGCAGCAACATTCATTCTAGGGCTGTGGGCTTTCACTTGACTGGGAACCTTCATCATTGCAAAAAAAGTGTTTCTCTCGGCCTAACGAGCATTTTAGGCCATACATGCCAAACATCCAGCAATAGCTCCAAACCAAAGGAGCCAGCACTGAAACATATAGCTGGCCTGAAACCTGCCCATGGAGCACACAAGCAGCATCATTCATTCTAGGGCTGTGGGCTTTCCCTTGCCTGGGAACCTTCATCATTGCAAAAAAAGTGTTTCTCTCGGCCGGACGAGCATTTTAGGCCAAACATGCCAAAAGTCCAGCAATAGCTCCCAAACCAAAGGAGCCAGCAATGAAACACATAGCTGCCCTGAAACCTCCCCAGGGAGCACACAAGCAGCAACATTCATTCTAGGGCTGTGGGCTTTCACTTGCCTGGGAACCTTCATCATTGCAAAAAAAGTGTTTCTCTCGGCCTAACGAGCATTTTAGGCCAAATATGCCAAACTTCCAGCAATAGCTCCCAAACAAAGGGAGCCAGCACTGAAACATATAGCTGGCCTGAAACCTCCCCAGGGAGCACACAAGCAGCAACATTCATTCTAGGGCTGTGGGCTTTCCCTTGCCTGGGAACCTTCATCATTGCAAAAAAAGTGTTTCTCTCGGCCGGACGAGCATTTTAGGCCAAACATGCCAAAAGTCCAGCAATAGCTCCCAAACCAAAGGAGCCAGCAATGAAACACATAGCTGGCCTGAAACCTCCCCAGGGAGCACACAAGCAGCAACATTCATTCTAGGGCTGTGGGCTTTCACTTGTCTGGAAACCTTCATCATTGCAAAAATGTGTTTCTCTCGGCCGGACGAGCATTTTAGGCCAAACATGCCAAACGTCCAGCAATAGCTCCCAAACCAAAGGAGCCAGCACTGAAACACATAGCTGGCCTGAAACCTCCGCAGGGAGCACACAAGCAGCAACATTCATTCTAGGGCTGTGGGATTTCACTTGCCTGGGAACCTTCATCATTGCAAAAAAAGTGTTTCTCTCGCCGGACGATCATTTTAGGCCAAACATGCCAAACGTCCAGCAATAGCTCCCAAACCAAAGGAGCCAGCACTGAAACACATAGCTGGCCTGAAATCTCCCCAGGGAGCACACAAGCAGCAACATTCATTCTAGGGCTGTGGGCTTTCACTTGCCTGGGAACCTTCATCATTGCAAAAATGTGTTTCTCTCGGCCGGACGAGCATTTTAGGCCAAACATGCCAAACGTCCAGCAATAGCTCCCAAACCAAAGGAGCCAGCACTGAAACACATAGCTGGCCTGAAACCTCCCCAGGGAGCACACAAGCAGCAACATTCATTCTAGGGCTGTGGGCTTTCACTTGCCTGGGAACCTTCATCATTGCAAAAAAAGTGTTTCTTTCGGCCTAAAGAGCATTTTAGGCCAAACATGCCAGTCATCCAGCAATAGCTCCCAAACAAAAGGAGCCAGCACTGAAACATATAGCTGGCCTGAAACCTCCCCATGGAGCACACAAGCAGCAATATTCATTCTAGGGCTGTGGGCTTTCACTTGCCTGGGAAAGTTCATCATTTCAAAAAAAGTGTTTCTCTCGGCCGGACGAGCATTTTAGGCCAAACATGCCAATCGTCCAGCAGTAGCTCCCAAACCAAAGGAGCCAGCACTGAAACACATAGCTGGCCAGAAACGTCCCCAGGGAGCACACAAGCAGCAACATTCATTCTAGGGCTGTGGGCTTTCACTTGTCTGGAAACCTTCATCATTGCAAAAAAAGTGTTTCTCTCGGCCTAACGAGCATTTTAGGCCAAACATGCCAAACACCCAGCAATAGCTCCCAAACCAAAGGAGCCAGCACTGAAACATATAGCTGGCCTGAAACCTGCCCATGGAGCACACAAGCAGCATCATTCATTCTAGGGCTGTGGGCTTTCACTTGCCTGGGAACCTTCATCATTTCAAAAAAAGTGTTTCTCTCGGCAGGATGAGTATTTTAGGCCAAACATGCCAAAAGTCCAGCAATAGTTCCCAAACCAAAGGAGGCAGCACTGAAAAACGGAGCTGGGCTGAAACCTCCCCAGGGAGTACACAAGCAGCAACATTCATTCTAGGGCTGTGGGCTTTCACTTGCCTGGGAACCTTCATCATTGCAAAAAAAGTGTTTCTCTCGGCCGGACGAGCATTTTAGGCCAAACATGCCAAAAGTCCAGCAATAGCTCCCAAACCAAAGGAGCCAGCACTGAAACACATAGCTGGCCTGAAACCTCCCCAGGGAGCACACAAGCAGCAACATTCATTCTAGGGCTGTGGGCTTTCACTTGCCTGGGAACCTTCATCATTGCAAAAAAGGTGTTTCGGACGGACGAGCATTTTAGGCCAAACATGCCAAACGTCCAGCAATAGCTCCCAAACCAAAGGAGCCAGCACTGAAACACATAGCTGGCCTGAAACCTCCCCAGGGAGCACACAAGCAGCAACATTCATTCTAGGGCTGTGGGCTTTCACTTGCCTAGGAACCTTCATCATTGCAAAAAAAGTGTTTCTCTCGGCCGGACGATCATTTTAGGCCAAACATGCCAAACGTCCAGCAAGAGCTCCCAAACCAAAGGAGCCAGCACTGAAACACATAGCTGGCCTGAAACCTCCCCAGGGAGCACACAAGCAGCAACATTCATTCTAGGGCTGTGGGCTTTCACTTGCCTGGGAACCTTCATCATTGCAAAAAAAGTCTTTCTCTCGGCCGGACGAGCATTTTAGGCCAAACATGCCAAACGTCCAGCAGTAGCTCCAAAACCAAAGGAGCCAGCACTGAAACACATAGCTGGCCTGAAACCTCCCCAGGGAGCACACAAGCAGCAACATTCATTCTAGGGCTGTGGGCTTTCACTTGCCTGGGAACCTTCATCATTGCAAAAAAAGTTTTTCTCTCGGCCTAACGAGCATTTTAGGCCAAACATGCAAAAAGTCCAGCAATAGCTCCCAAACCAAAGGAGCCAGCACTGAAACATATAGCTGGCCTGAAACCTCCCCATGGAGCACACAAGCAGCAACATTCATTCTAGGCCTGTGGGCTTTCACTTGCCTGGGAACCTTCATCATTGCAAAAAAAGTGTTTCTCTCGGCAGGATGAGCATTTTACCCCAAACATGCCAAATGTCCAGCAATAGTTCCCAAACCAAAGGAGGCAGCACTGAAAAACGGAGCTGGGCTGAAACCTCCCCAGGGAGTACACAAGCAGCAACATTCATTCTAGGGCTGTGGGCTTTCACTTGCCTGGGAACCTTCATCATTGCAAAAAAAGTGTTTCTCTCTGCCGGACGACCATTTTAGGCCAAACATGCCAAACGTCCAGCAATAGCTCCCAAACCAAAGGAGCCAGCACTGAAACACATAGCTGGCCTGAAACCTCCCCAGGGAGCACACAAGCAGCAACATTCATTCTAGGGCTGTGGGCTTTCACTTGCCTGGGAACCTTCATCATTGCAAAAAAAGTGTTTCTCTCGGCCGGACGAGCATTTTAGGCCAAACATGCCAAACGTCCAGCAATAGCTCCCAAACCAAAGGAGCCAGCACTGAAACACATAGCTGGCCTGAAATCTCCCCAGGGAGCACACAAGCAGCAACATTCATTCTAGGGCTGTGGGCTTTCACTTGCCTGGGAACCTTCATCATTGCAAAAATGTGTTTCTCTCGGCCGGACGAGCATTTTAGGCCAAACATGCCAAACGTCCAGCAATAGCTCCCAAACCAAAGGAGCCAGCACTGAAACACATAGCTGGCCTGAAACCTCCCCAGGGAGCACACAAGCAGCAACATTCATTCTAGGGCTGTGGGCTTTCACTTGACTGGGAACCTTCATCATTGCAAAAAAAGTGTTTCTCTCGGCCTAACGAGCATTTTAGGCCATACATGCCAAACATCCAGCAATAGCTCCAAACCAAAGGAGCCAGCACTGAAACATATAGCTGGCCTGAAACCTGCCCATGGAGCACACAAGCAGCATCATTCATTCTAGGGCTGTGGGCTTTCCCTTGCCTGGGAACCTTCATCATTGCAAAAAAAGTGTTTCTCTCGGCCGGACGAGCATTTTAGGCCAAACATGCCAAAAGTCCAGCAATAGCTCCCAAACCAAAGGAGCCAGCAATGAAACACATAGCTGCCCTGAAACCTCCCCAGGGAGCACACAAGCAGCAACATTCATTC
Source organism: Porphyrio hochstetteri (assembly GCA_020800305.1). Taxonomy (NCBI): domain Eukaryota; kingdom Metazoa; phylum Chordata; class Aves; order Gruiformes; family Rallidae; genus Porphyrio; species Porphyrio hochstetteri. Next base: position 23,558,560 of record CM036917.1, read on the forward strand.
TAGGGCTGTGGGCTTTCACTTGCCTGGGAACCTTCATCATTGCAAAAAAAGTGTTTCTCTCGGCCGGACGAGCATTTTAGGCCAAACATGCCAAACGTCCAGCAATAGCTCCCAAACCAAAGGAGCCAGCACTGAAACACATAGGTGGCCTGAAACCTCCCCAGGGAGCACACAAGCAGCAAAATTCATTCTAGGGCTGTGGGCTTTCACTTGCCTGGGAACCTTCATCATTGCAAAAAAAGTTTTTCTCTCGGCCTAACGAGCATTTTAGGGCAAACATGCCAAACATCCAGCAATAGCTCCCAAACAAAAGGAGCCAGCACTGAAACATATTGCTGGCCTGAAACCTCCCCATGGAGCACACAAGCAGCAACATTCATTCTAGGGCTGTGGGCTTTCACTTGCCTGGGAACCTTCATCATTGCAAAAAAAGTGTTTCTCTCGGCCGGACGAGCATTTTAGGCCAAACATGCAAAAAAGTCCAGTAATAGCTCCCAAACCAAAGGAGCCAGCAATGAAACACATAGCTGCCCTGAAACCTCCCCAGGGAGCACACAAGCAGCAACATTCATTCTAGGCCTGTGGGCTTTCACTTGCCTGGGAACCTTCATCATTGCAAAAAAAGTGTTTCTCTCGGCCGGACGAGCATTTTAGGCCAAACATGCCAAACGTCCAGCAATAGCTCCAAAACCAAAGGAGCCAGCACTGAAACACATAGCTGGCCTGAAACCTCCCCAGGGAGTACACAAGCAGCAACATTCATTCTAGGGCTGTGGGCTTTCACTTGCCTGGGAACCTTCATCATTGCAAAAAAAGTTTTTCTCACGGCCTAACGAGCATTTTAGGCCAAACATGCAAAAAGTCCAGCAATAGCTCCCAAACCAAAGGAGCCAGCACTGAAACATATAGCTGGCCTGAAACCTCCCCATGGAGCACACAAGCAGCAACATTCATTCTAGGCCTGTGGGCTTTCACTTGCCTGGGAACCTTCATCATTGCAAAAAAAGTGTTTCTCTCGGCAGGATGAGCATTTCACCCCAAACATGCCAAATGTCTAGCAATAGTTCCCAAACCAAAGGAGGCAGCACTGAAAAACGGAGCTGGGCTGAAACCTCCCCAGGGAGTACACAAGCAGCAACATTCATTCTAGGGCTGTGGGCTTTCACTTGCCTGGGAACCTTCATCATTGCAAAAAAAGTGTTTCTCTCTGCCGGACGACCATTTTAGGCCAAACATGCCAAAAGTCCAGCAATAGCTCCCAAACCAAAGGAGCCAGCACTGAAACACATAGCTGGCCTGAAACCTCCCCAGGGAGCACACAAGCAGCAACATTCATTCTAGGGCTGTGGGCTTTCACTTGCCTGGGAACCTTCATCATTGCAAAAAAAGTGTTTCTCTCGGCCGGACGAGCATTTTAGGCCAAACATGCCAAACGTCCAGCAATAGCTCCCAAACCAAAGGAGCCAGCACTGAAACACATAGCTGGCCTGAAATCTCCCCAGGGAGCAGACAAGCAGCAACATTCATTCTAGGGCTGTGGGCTTTCACTTGCCTGGGAACCTTCATCATTGCAAAAATGTGTTTCTCTCGGCCGGACGAGCATTTTAGGCCAAACATGCCAAACGTCCAGCAATAGCTCCCAAACCAAAGGAGCCAGCACTGAAACACATAGCTGGCCTGAAACCTCCCCAGGGAGCACACAAGCAGCAACATTCATTCTAGGGCTGTGGGCTTTCACTTGACTGGGAACCTTCATCATTGCAAAAAAAGTGTTTCTCTCGGCCTAACGAGCATTTTAGGCCATACATGCCAAACATCCAGCAATAGCTCCCAAACCAAAGGAGCCAGCACTGAAACATATAGCTGGCCTGAAACCTGCCCATGGAGCACACAAGCAGCATCATTCATTCTAGGGCTGTGGGCTTTCACTTGCCTGGGAACCTTCATCATTGCAAAAAATGTGTTTCTCTCGGCCGGACGAGAATTTTAGGCCAAACATGTCAAACGTCCAGCAATAGCTCCCAAACCAAAGGAGCCAGCACTGAAACACATAGCTGGCCTGAAACCTCCCCAGGGAGCACACAAGCAGCAACATTCATTCTAGGGCTGTGGGCTTTCACTTGCCCTGGAACATTCATCATTGAAAAAAGTTGTTTCGGCCGGACGAGCATTTTAGGCCAAACATGCCAAACGTCCAGCAATAGCTCCCAAACCAAAGGAGCCAGCACTGAAACACATAGCTGGCCTGAAACCTCCCCAGGGAGCACACAAGCAGCAACATTCATTCTAGGGCTGTGGGCTTTCACTTGCCTGGGAACCTTCATCATTGCAAAAAAAGTTTTTCTCTCGGCCTAACGAGCATTTTAGGCCAAATATGCCAAACTTCCAGCAATAGCTCCCAAACAAAGGGAGCCAGCACTGAAACATATAGCTGGCCTGAAACCTCCCCAGGGAGCACACAAGCAGCAACATTCATTCTAGGGCTGTCGGCTTTCACTTGCCTGGGAACCTTCATCATTGCAAAAAAAGTGTTTCTCTCGGCAGGATGAGCATTTTAGGCCAAACATGCCAAAAGTCCAGCAATAGCTCCCAAACCAAAGGAGCCAGCAATGAAATACATAGCTGGCCTGAAACCTCCCCATGGAGCACACAAGCAGCAACATTCATTCTAGGGCTGTGGGCTTTCACTTGCCTGGGAACCTTCATCATTGCAAAAAAAAGTGTTTCGGCCGGACGAGCATTTTAGGCCAAACATGCCAAACGTCCAGCAATAGCTCCCAAACCAAAGGAGCCAGCACTGAAACACATAGCTGGCCTGAAACCTCCCCATGGAGCACACAAGTAGCAACATTCATTCTAGGGCTGTGGGCTTTCACTTGCCTGGGAACCTTCATCATTGCAAAAAAAGTGTTTCTCTCTGCCGGACGACCATTTTAGGCCAAACATGCAAAAATGTCCAGTAATAGCTCCCAAACCAAAGGAGCCAGCAATGAAACACATAGCTGGGCTGAAACCTCCCCAGGGAGTACACAAGCAGCAACATTCATTCTAGGCCTGTGGGCTTTCACTTGCCTGGGAACCTTCATCATTGCAAAAAAAGTGTTTCTCTCGGCCGGACGAGCATTTTAGGCCAAACATGCCAAACGTCCAGCAATAGCTCCCAAACCAAAGGAGCCAGTAATGAAACACATAGCTGGCCTGAAACCTCCCCAGGGAGCACACAAGCAGCAACATTCATTCTAGGGCTGTGGGCTTTCACTTGCCTGGGAACCTTCATCATTGCAAAAAAAGTTTTTCTCTCGGCCTAACGAGCATTTTAGGCCAAATATGCCAAACTTCCAGCAATAGCTCCCAAACAAAGGGAGCCAGCACTGAAACATATAGCTGGCCTGAAACCTCCCCAGGGAGCACACAAGCAGCAACATTCATTCTAGGGCTGTGGGCTTTCCCTTGCCTGGGAACCTTCATCATTGCAAAAAAAGTGTTTCTCTCGGCCGGACGAGCATTTTAGGCCAAACATGCCAAAAGTCCAGCAATAGCTCCCAAACCAAAGGAGCCAGCAATGAAACACATAGCTGGCCTGAAACCTCCCCAGGGAGCACACAAGCAGCAACATTCATTCTAGGGCTGTGGGCTTTCACTTGCCTGGGAACCTTCATCATTGCAAAAAAAGTGTTTCTCTCGGCCGGACGAGCATTTTAGGCCAAACATGCCAAACGTCCAGCAATAGCTCCCAAACCAAAGGAGCCAGCACTGAAACACATAGGTGGCCTGAAACCTCCCCAGGGAGCACACAAGCAGCAACATTCATTCTAGGGCTGTGGGCTTTCACTTGTCTGGAAACCTTCATCATTGCAAAAATGTGTTTCTCTCGGCCGGATGAGCATTTTAGGCCAAACATGCCAAACGTCCAGCAATAGCTCCCAAACCAAAGGAGCCAGCACTGAAACACATAGCTGGCCTGAAACCTCCGCAGGGAGCACACAAGCAGCAACATTCATTCTAGGGCTGTGGGATTTCACTTGCCTGGGAACCTTCATCATTGCAAAAAAAGTGTTTCTCTCGGCCGGACGATCATTTTAGGCCAAACATGCCAAACGTCCAGCAATAGCTCCCAAACAAAAGGAGCCAGCACTGAAACACATAGCTGGCCTGAAATCTCCCCAGGGAGCACACAAGCAGCAACATTCATTCTAGGGCTGTGGGCTTTCACTTGCCTGGGAACCTTCATCATTGCAAAAAAAGTGTTTCTTTCGGCCTAAAGAGCATTTTAGGCCAAACATGCCAGTCATCCAGCAATAGCTCCCAAACAAAAGGAGCCAGCACTGAAACACATAGCTGGCCTGAAACCTCCCCAGGGAGCACACAAGCAGCAACATTCATTCTAGGGCTGTGGGCTTTCACTTGCCCTGGAACATTCATCATTGAAAAAAGTTGTTTCGGCCGGACGAGCATTTTAGGCCAAACATGCCAAACGTCCAGCAATAGCTCCCAAACCAAAGGAGCCAGCACTGAAACACATAGCTGGCCTGAAACCTCCCCAGGGAGCACACAAGCAGCAACATTCATTCTAGGGCTGTGGGCTTTCACTTGCCTGGGAACCTTCATCATTGCAAAAAAAGTTTTTCTCTCGGCCTAACGAGCATTTTAGGCCAAATATGCCAAACTTCCAGCAATAGCTCCCAAACAAAGGGAGCCAGCACTGAAACATATAGCTGGCCTGAAACCTCCCCAGGGAGCACACAAGCAGCAACATTCATTCTAGGGCTGTCGGCTTTCACTTGCCTGGGAACCTTCATCATTGCAAAAAAAGTGTTTCTCTCGGCAGGATGAGCATTTTAGGCCAAACATGCCAAAAGTCCAGCAATAGCTCCCAAACCAAAGGAGCCAGCAATGAAATACATAGCTGGCCTGAAACCTCCCCATGGAGCACACAAGCAGCAACATTCATTCTAGGGCTGTGGGCTTTCACTTGCCTGGGAACCTTCATCATTGCAAAAAAAAGTGTTTCGGCCGGACGAGCATTTTAGGCCAAACATGCCAAACGTCCAGCAATAGCTCCCAAACCAAAGGAGCCAGCACTGAAACACATAGCTGGCCTGAAACCTCCCCATGGAGCACACAAGTAGCAACATTCATTCTAGGGCTGTGGGCTTTCACTTGCCTGGGAACCTTCATCATTGCAAAAAAAGTTTTTCTCTCTGCCGGACGACCATTTTAGGCCAAACATGCAAAAATGTCCAGTAATAGCTCCCAAACCAAAGGAGCCAGCAATGAAACACATAGCTGGGCTGAAACCTCCCCAGGGAGTACACAAGCAGCAACATTCATTCTAGGCCTGTGGGCTTTCACTTGCCTGGGAACCTTCATCATTGCAAAAAAAGTGTTTCTCTCGGCCGGACGAGCATTTTAGGCCAAACATGCCAAACGTCCAGCAATAGCTCCCAAACCAAAGGAGCCAGTAATGAAACACATAGCTGGCCTGAAACCTCCCCAGGGAGCACACAAGCAGCAACATTCATTCTAGGGCTGTGGGCTTTCACTTGCCTGGGAACCTTCATCATTTCAAAAAAAGTTTTTCTCTCGGCCTAACGAGCATTTTAGGCCAAATATGCCAAACTTCCAGCAATAGCTCCCAAACAAAGGGAGCCAGCACTGAAACATATAGCTGGCCTGAAACCTCCCCAGGGAGCACACAAGCAGCAACATTCATTCTAGGGCTGTGGGCTTTCCCTTGCCTGGGAACCTTCATCATTGCAAAAAAAGTGTTTCTCTCGGCCGGACGAGCATTTTAGGCCAAACATGCCAAAAGTCCAGCAATAGCTCCCAAACCAAAGGAGCCAGCAATGAAACACATAGCTGGCCTGAAACCTCCCCAGGGAGCACACAAGCAGCAACATTCATTCTAGGGCTGTGGGCTTTCACTTGCCTGGGAACCTTCATCATTGCAAAAAAAGTGTTTCTCTCGGCCGGACGAGCATTTTAGGCCAAACATGCCAAACGTCCAGCAATAGCTCCCAAACCAAAGGAGCCAGCACTGAAACACATAGGTGGCCTGAAACCTCCCCAGGGAGCACACAAGCAGCAACATTCATTCTAGGGCTGTGGGCTTTCACTTGTCTGGAAACCTTCATCATTGCAAAAATGTGTTTCTCTCGGCCGGATGAGCATTTTAGGCCAAACATGCCAAACGTCCAGCAATAGCTCCCAAACCAAAGGAGCCAGCACTGAAACACATAGCTGGCCTGAAACCTCCGCAGGGAGCACACAAGCAGCAACATTCATTCTAGGGCTGTGGGATTTCACTTGCCTGGGAACCTTCATCATTGCAAAAAAAGTGTTTCTCTCGGCCGGACGATCATTTTAGGCCAAACATGCCAAACGTCCAGCAATAGCTCCCAAACAAAAGGAGCCAGCACTGAAACACATAGCTGGCCTGAAATCTCCCCAGGGAGCACACAAGCAGCAACATTCATTCTAGGGCTGTGGGCTTTCACTTGCCTGGGAACCTTCATCATTGCAAAAAAAGTGTTTCTTTCGGCCTAAAGAGCATTTTAGGCCAAACATGCCAGTCATCCAGCAATAGCTCCCAAACAAAAGGAGCCAGCACTGAAACATATAGCTGGCCTGAAACCTCCCCATGGAGCACACAAGCAGCAATATTCATTCTAGGGCTGTGGGCTTTCACTTGCCTAGGAACCTTCATCATTGCAAAAAAAGTGTTTCTCTCGGCCGGACGAGCATTTTAGGCCAAACTTGCCAATCCTCCAGCAATAGCTCCCAAACCAAAGGAGCCAGCACTGATACACATAGCTGGCCAGAAACGTCCCCAGGGAGCACACAAGCAGCAACATTCATTCTAGGGCTGTGGGCTTTCACTTGTCTGGAAACCTTCATCATTGCAAAAAAAGTGTTTCTCTCGGCCTAACGAGCATTTTAGGCCAAACATGCCAAACACCCAGCAATAGCTCCCAAACCAAAGGAGCCAGCACTGAAACATATAGCTGGCCTGAAACCTGCCCATGGAGCACACAAGCAGCATCATTCATTCTAGGGCTGTGGGCTTTCACTTGCCTAGGAACCTTCATCATTTCAAAAAAAGTGTTTCTCTCGGCAGGATGAGCATTTTAGGCCAAACATGCCAAAACTCCAGCAATAGTTCCCAAACCAAAGGAGGCAGCACTGAAAAACGGAGCTGGGCTGAAACCTCCCCAGGGAGTACACAAGCAGCAACATTCATTCTAGGGCTGTGGGCTTTCACTTGCCTGGGAACCTTCATCATTGCAAAAAAAGTGTTTCTCTCTGCCGGACGACCATTTTAGGCCAAACATGCCAAAAGTCCAGCAATAGCTCCCAAACCAAAGGAGCCAGCACTGAAACACATAGCTGGCCTGAAACCTCCCCAGGGAGCACACAAGCAGCAACATTCATTCTAGGGCTGTGGGCTTTCACTTGCCTGGGAACCTTCATCATTGCAAAAAAAGTGTTTCTCTCGGCCGGACGAGCATTTTAGGCCAAACATGCCAAACGTCCAGCAATAGCTCCCAAACCAAAGGAGCCAGCACTGAAACACATAGCTGGCCTGAAATCTCCCCAGGGAGCAGACAAGCAGCAACATTCATTCTAGGGCTGTGGGCTTTCACTTGCCTGGGAACCTTCATCATTGCAAAAATGTGTTTCTCTCGGCCGGACGAGCATTTTAGGCCAAACATGCCAAACGTCCAGCAATAGCTCCCAAACCAAAGGAGCCAGCACTGAAACACATAGCTGGCCTGAAACCTCCCCAGGGAGCACACAAGCAGCAACATTCATTCTAGGGCTGTGGGCTTTCACTTGACTGGGAACCTTCATCATTGCAAAAAAAGTGTTTCTCTCGGCCTAACGAGCATTTTAGGCCATACATGCCAAACATCCAGCAATAGCTCCCAAACCAAAGGAGCCAGCACTGAAACATATAGCTGGCCTGAAACCTGCCCATGGAGCACACAAGCAGCATCATTCATTCTAGGGCTGTGGGCTTTCACTTGCCTGGGAACCTTCATCATTGCAAAAAATGTGTTTCTCTCGGCCGGACGAGAATTTTAGGCCAAACATGTCAAACGTCCAGCAATAGCTCCCAAACCAAAGGAGCCAGCACTGAAACACATAGCTGGCCTGAAACCTCCCCAGGGAGCACACAAGCAGCAACATTCATTCTAGGGCTGTGGGCTTTCACTTGCCCTGGAACATTCATCATTGAAAAAAGTTGTTTCGGCCGGACGAGCATTTTAGGCCAAACATGCCAAACGTCCAGCAATAGCTCCCAAACCAAAGGAGCCAGCACTGAAACACATAGCTGGCCTGAAACCTCCCCAGGGAGCACACAAGCAGCAACATTCATTCTAGGGCTGTGGGCTTTCACTTGCCTGGGAACCTTCATCATTGCAAAAAAAGTTTTTCTCTCGGCCTAACGAGCATTTTAGGCCAAATATGCCAAACTTCCAGCAATAGCTCCCAAACAAAGGGAGCCAGCACTGAAACATATAGCTGGCCTGAAACCTCCCCAGGGAGCACACAAGCAGCAACATTCATTCTAGGGCTGTCGGCTTTCACTTGCCTGGGAACCTTCATCATTGCAAAAAAAGTGTTTCTCTCGGCAGGATGAGCATTTTAGGCCAAACATGCCAAAAGTCCAGCAATAGCTCCCAAACCAAAGGAGCCAGCAATGAAATACATAGCTGGCCTGAAACCTCCCCATGGAGCACACAAGCAGCAACATTCATTCTAGGGCTGTGGGCTTTCACTTGCCTGGGAACCTTCATCATTGCAAAAAAAAGTGTTTCGGCCGGACGAGCATTTTAGGCCAAACATGCCAAACGTCCAGCAATAGCTCCCAAACCAAAGGAGCCAGCACTGAAACACATAGCTGGCCTGAAACCTCCCCAGGGAGCACACAAGCAGCAACATTCATTCTAGGGCTGTGGGCTTTCACTTGACTGGGAACCTTCATCATTGCAAAAAAAGTGTTTCTCTCGGCCTAACGAGCATTTTAGGCCATACATGCCAAACATCCAGCAATAGCTCCCAAACCAAAGGAGCCAGCACTGAAACATATAGCTGGCCTGAAACCTGCCCATGGAGCACACAAGCAGCATCATTCATTCTAGGGCTGTGGGCTTTCACTTGCCTGGGAACCTTCATCATTGCAAAAAATGTGTTTCTCTCGGCCGGACGAGAATTTTAGGCCAAACATGTCAAACGTCCAGCAATAGCTCCCAAACCAAAGGAGCCAGCACTGAAACACATAGCTGGCCTGAAACCTCCCCAGGGAGCACACAAGCAGCAACATTCATTCTAGGGCTGTGGGCTTTCACTTGCCCTGGAACATTCATCATTGAAAAAAGTTGTTTCGGCCGGACGAGCATTTTAGGCCAAACATGCCAAACGTCCAGCAATAGCTCCCAAACCAAAGGAGCCAGCACTGAAACACATAGCTGGCCTGAAACCTCCCCAGGGAGCACACAAGCAGCAACATTCATTCTAGGGCTGTGGGCTTTCACTTGCCTGGGAACCTTCATCATTGCAAAAAAAGTTTTTCTCTCGGCCTAACGAGCATTTTAGGCCAAATATGCCAAACTTCCAGCAATAGCTCCCAAACAAAGGGAGCCAGCACTGAAACATATAGCTGGCCTGAAACCTCCCCAGGGAGCACACAAGCAGCAACATTCATTCTAGGGCTGTCGGCTTTCACTTGCCTGGGAACCTTCATCATTGCAAAAAAAGTGTTTCTCTCGGCAGGATGAGCATTTTAGGCCAAACATGCCAAAAGTCCAGCAATAGCTCCCAAACCAAAGGAGCCAGCAATGAAATACATAGCTGGCCTGAAACCTCCCCATGGAGCACACAAGCAGCAACATTCATTCTAGGGCTGTGGGCTTTCACTTGCCTGGGAACCTTCATCATTGCAAAAAAAAGTGTTTCGGCCGGACGAGCATTTTAGGCCAAACATGCCAAACGTCCAGCAATAGCTCCCAAACCAAAGGAGCCAGCACTGAAACACATAGCTGGCCTGAAACCTCCCCATGGAGCACACAAGTAGCAACATTCATTCTAGGGCTGTGGGCTTTCACTTGCCTGGGAACCTTCATCATTGCAAAAAAAGTGTTTCTCTCTGCCGGACGACCATTTTAGGCCAAACATGCAAAAATGTCCAGTAATAGCTCCCAAACCAAAGGAGCCAGCAATGAAACACATAGCTGGGCTGAAACCTCCCCAGGGAGTACACAAGCAGCAACATTCATTCTAGGCCTGTGGGCTTTCACTTGCCTGGGAACCTTCATCATTGCAAAAAAAGTGTTTCTCTCGGCCGGACGAGCATTTTAGGCCAAACATGCCAAACGTCCAGCAATAGCTCCCAAACCAAAGGAGCCAGTAATGAAACACATAGCTGGCCTGAAACCTCCCCAGGGAGCACACAAGCAGCAACATTCATTCTAGGGCTGTGGGCTTTCACTTGCCTGGGAACCTTCATCATTGCAAAAAAAGTTTTTCTCTCGGCCTAACGAGCATTTTAGGCCAAATATGCCAAACTTCCAGCAATAGCTCCCAAACAAAGGGAGCCAGCACTGAAACATATAGCTGGCCTGAAACCTCCCCAGGGAGCACACAAGCAGCAACATTCATTCTAGGGCTGTGGGCTTTCCCTTGCCTGGGAACCTTCATCATTGCAAAAAAAGTGTTTCTCTCGGCCGGACGAGCATTTTAGGCCAAACATGCCAAAAGTCCAGCAATAGCTCCCAAACCAAAGGAGCCAGCAATGAAACACATAGCTGGCCTGAAACCTCCCCAGGGAGCACACAAGCAGCAACATTCATTCTAGGGCTGTGGGCTTTCACTTGCCTGGGAACCTTCATCATTGCAAAAAAAGTGTTTCTCTCGGCCGGACGAGCATTTTAGGCCAAACATGCCAAACGTCCAGCAATAGCTCCCAAACCAAAGGAGCCAGCACTGAAACACATAGCTGGCCTGAAACCTCCCCAGGGAGCACACAAGCAGCAACATTCATTCTAGGGCTGTGGGCTTTCACTTGTCTGGAAACCTTCATCATTGCAAAAATGTGTTTCTCTCGGCCGGATGAGCATTTTAGGCCAAACATGCCAAACGTCCAGCAATAGCTCCCAAACCAAAGGAGCCAGCACTGAAACACATAGCTGGCCTGAAACCTCCGCAGGGAGCACACAAGCAGCAACATTCATTCTAGGGCTGTGGGATTTCACTTGCCTGGGAACCTTCATCATTGCAAAAAAAGTGTTTCTCTCGGCCGGACGATCATTTTAGGCCAAACATGCCAAACGTCCAGCAATAGCTCCCAAACAAAAGGAGCCAGCACTGAAACACATAGCTGGCCTGAAATCTCCCCAGGGAGCACACAAGCAGCAACATTCATTCTAGGGCTGTGGGCTTTCACTTGCCTGGGAACCTTCATCATTGCAAAAAAAGTGTTTCTTTCGGCCTAAAGAGCATTTTAGGCCAAACATGCCAGTCATCCAGCAATAGCTCCCAAACAAAAGGAGCCAGCACTGAAACACATAGCTGGCCTGAAACCTCCCCAGGGAGCACACAAGCAGCAACATTCATTCTAGGGCTGTGGGCTTTCACTTGCCCTGGAACATTCATCATTGAAAAAAGTTGTTTCGGCCGGACGAGCATTTTAGGCCAAACATGCCAAACGTCCAGCAATAGCTCCCAAACCAAAGGAGCCAGCACTGAAACACATAGCTGGCCTGAAACCTCCCCAGGGAGCACACAAGCAGCAACATTCATTCTAGGGCTGTGGGCTTTCACTTGCCTGGGAACCTTCATCATTGCAAAAAAAGTTTTTCTCTCGGCCTAACGAGCATTTTAGGCCAAATATGCCAAACTTCCAGCAATAGCTCCCAAACAAAGGGAGCCAGCACTGAAACATATAGCTGGCCTGAAACCTCCCCAGGGAGCACACAAGCAGCAACATTCATTCTAGGGCTGTCGGCTTTCACTTGCCTGGGAACCTTCATCATTGCAAAAAAAGTGTTTCTCTCGGCAGGATGAGCATTTTAGGCCAAACATGCCAAAAGTCCAGCAATAGCTCCCAAACCAAAGGAGCCAGCAATGAAATACATAGCTGGCCTGAAACCTCCCCATGGAGCACACAAGCAGCAACATTCATTCTAGGGCTGTGGGCTTTCACTTGCCTGGGAACCTTCATCATTGCAAAAAAAAGTGTTTCGGCCGGACGAGCATTTTAGGCCAAACATGCCAAACGTCCAGCAATAGCTCCCAAACCAAAGGAGCCAGCACTGAAACACATAGCTGGCCTGAAACCTCCCCATGGAGCACACAAGTAGCAACATTCATTCTAGGGCTGTGGGCTTTCACTTGCCTGGGAACCTTCATCATTGCAAAAAAAGTTTTTCTCTCTGCCGGACGACCATTTTAGGCCAAACATGCAAAAATGTCCAGTAATAGCTCCCAAACCAAAGGAGCCAGCAATGAAACACATAGCTGGGCTGAAACCTCCCCAGGGAGTACACAAGCAGCAACATTCATTCTAGGCCTGTGGGCTTTCACTTGCCTGGGAACCTTCATCATTGCAAAAAAAGTGTTTCTCTCGGCCGGACGAGCATTTTAGGCCAAACATGCCAAACGTCCAGCAATAGCTCCCAAACCAAAGGAGCCAGTAATGAAACACATAGCTGGCCTGAAACCTCCCCAGGGAGCACACAAGCAGCAACATTCATTCTAGGGCTGTGGGCTTTCACTTGCCTGGGAACCTTCATCATTGCAAAAAAAGTTTTTCTCTCGGCCTAACGAGCATTTTAGGCCAAATATGCCAAACTTCCAGCAATAGCTCCCAAACAAAGGGAGCCAGCACTGAAACATATAGCTGGCCTGAAACCTCCCCAGGGAGCACACAAGCAGCAACATTCATTCTAGGGCTGTGGGCTTTCCCTTGCCTGGGAACCTTCATCATTGCAAAAAAAGTGTTTCTCTCGGCCGGACGAGCATTTTAGGCCAAACATGCCAAAAGTCCAGCAATAGCTCCCAAACCAAAGGAGCCAGCAATGAAACACATAGCTGGCCTGAAACCTCCCCAGGGAGCACACAAGCAGCAACATTCATTCTAGGGCTGTGGGCTTTCACTTGCCTGGGAACCTTCATCATTGCAAAAAAAGTGTTTCTCTCGGCCGGACGAGCATTTTAGGCCAAACATGCCAAACGTCCAGCAATAGCTCCCAAACCAAAGGAGCCAGCACTGAAACACATAGGTGGCCTGAAACCTCCCCAGGGAGCACACAAGCAGCAACATTCATTCTAGGGCTGTGGGCTTTCACTTGTCTGGAAACCTTCATCATTGCAAAAATGTGTTTCTCTCGGCCGGATGAGCATTTTAGGCCAAACATGCCAAACGTCCAGCAATAGCTCCCAAACCAAAGGAGCCAGCACTGAAACACATAGCTGGCCTGAAACCTCCGCAGGGAGCACACAAGCAGCAACATTCATTCTAGGGCTGTGGGATTTCACTTGCCTGGGAACCTTCATCATTGCAAAAAAAGTGTTTCTCTCGGCCGGACGATCATTTTAGGCCAAACATGCCAAACGTCCAGCAATAGCTCCCAAACAAAAGGAGCCAGCACTGAAACACATAGCTGGCCTGAAATCTCCCCAGGGAGCACACAAGCAGCAACATTCATTCTAGGGCTGTGGGCTTTCACTTGCCTGGGAACCTTCATCATTGCAAAAAAAGTGTTTCTTTCGGCCTAAAGAGCATTTTAGGCCAAACATGCCAGTCATCCAGCAATAGCTCCCAAACAAAAGGAGCCAGCACTGAAACATATAGCTGGCCTGAAACCTCCCCATGGAGCACACAAGCAGCAATATTCATTCTAGGGCTGTGGGCTTTCACTTGCCTAGGAACCTTCATCATTGCAAAAAAAGTGTTTCTCTCGGCCGGACGAGCATTTTAGGCCAAACTTGCCAATCGTCCAGCAATAGCTCCCAAACCAAAGGAGCCAGCACTGATACACATAGCTGGCCAGAAACGTCCCCAGGGAGCACACAAGCAGCAACATTCATTCTAGGGCTGTGGGCTTTCACTTGTCTGGAAACCTTCATCATTGCAAAAAAAGTGTTTCTCTCGGCCTAACGAGCATTTTAGGCCAAACATGCCAAACACCCAGCAATAGCTCCCAAACCAAAGGAGCCAGCACTGAAACATATAGCTGGCCTGAAACCTGCCCATGGAGCACACAAGCAGCATCATTCATTCTAGGGCTGTGGGCTTTCACTTGCCTAGGAACCTTCATCATTTCAAAAAAAGTGTTTCTCTCGGCAGGATGAGCATTTTAGGCCAAACATGCCAAAACTCCAGCAATAGTTCCCAAACCAAAGGAGGCAGCACTGAAAAACGGAGCTGGGCTGAAACCTCCCCAGGGAGTACACAAGCAGCAACATTCATTCTAGGGCTGTGGGCTTTCACTTGCCTGGGAACCTTCATCATTGCAAAAAAAGTGTTTCTCTCTGCCGGACGACCATTTTAGGCCAAACATGCCAAAAGTCCAGCAATAGCTCCCAAACCAAAGGAGCCAGCACTGAAACACATAGCTGGCCTGAAACCTCCCCAGGGAGCACACAAGCAGCAACATTCATTCTAGGGCTGTGGGCTTTCACTTGCCTGGGAACCTTCATCATTGCAAAAAAAGTGTTTCTCTCGGCCGGACGAGCATTTTAGGCCAAACATGCCAAACGTCCAGCAATAGCTCCCAAACCAAAGGAGCCAGCACTGAAACACATAGCTGGCCTGAAATCTCCCCAGGGAGCAGACAAGCAGCAACATTCATTCTAGGGCTGTGGGCTTTCACTTGCCTGGGAACCTTCATCATTGCAAAAATGTGTTTCTCTCGGCCGGACGAGCATTTTAGGCCAAACATGCCAAACGTCCAGCAATAGCTCCCAAACCAAAGGAGCCAGCACTGAAACACATAGCTGGCCTGAAACCTCCCCAGGGAGCACACAAGCAGCAACATTCATTCTAGGGCTGTGGGCTTTCACTTGACTGGGAACCTTCATCATTGCAAAAAAAGTGTTTCTCTCGGCCTAACGAGCATTTTAGGCCATACATGCCAAACATCCAGCAATAGCTCCCAAACCAAAGGAGCCAGCACTGAAACATATAGCTGGCCTGAAACCTCCCCAGGGAGCACACAAGCAGCAACATTCATTCTAGGGCTGTGGGCTTTCACTTGCCTGGGAACCTTCATCATTGCAAAAAAAGTGTTTCTCTCGGCCGGACGAGCATTTTAGGCCAAACATGCCAAACGTCCAGCAATAGCTCCCAAACCAAAGGAGCCAGCACTGAAACACATAGGTGGCCTGAAACCTCCCCAGGGAGCACACAAGCAGCAAAATTCATTCTAGGGCTGTGGGCTTTCACTTGCCTGGGAACCTTCATCATTGCAAAAAAAGTTTTTCTCTCGGCCGGACGAGCATTTTAGGCCAAACATGCAAAAAGTCCAGCAATAGCTCCCAAACCAAAGGAGCCAGCACTGAAACATATAGCTGGCCTGAAACCTCCCCAGGGAGCACACAAGCAGCAACATTCATTCTAGGGCTGTGGGCTTTCACTTGCCTGGGAACCTTCATCATTGCAAAAAAAGTCTTTCTCTCGGCCGGACGAGCATTTTAGGCCAAACATGCCAAACGTCCAGCAATAGCTCCCAAACCAAAGGAGCCAGCACTGAAACACATAGCTGGCCTGAAACCTCCCCAGGGAGCACACAAGCAGCAACATTCATTCTTGGGCTGTGGGCTTTCACTTGCCTGGGAACCTTCATCATTGCAAAAAAAGTTTTTCTCTCGGCCTAACGAGCATTTTAGGGCAAACATGCCAAACATCCAGCAATAGCTCCCAAACAAAAGGAGCCAGCACTGAAACATATTGCTGGCCTGAAACCTCCCCATGGAGCACACAAGCAGCAACATTCATTCTAGGGCAGTGGGCTTTCACTTGCCTGGGAACCTTCATCATTGCAAAAAAAGTGTTTCTCTCGGCCGGACGAGCATTTTAGGCCAAACATGCAAAAAAGTCCAGTAATAGCTCCCAAACCAAAGGAGCCAGCAATGAAACACATAGCTGCCCTGAAACCTCCCCAGGGAGCACACAAGCAGCAACATTCATTCTAGGGCTGTGGGCTTTCACTTGCCTGGGAACCTTCATCATTGCAAAAAAAGTGTTTCTCTCGGCCGGACGAGCATTTTAGGCCAAACATGCCAAACGTCCAGCAGTAGCTCCAAAACCAAAGGAGCCAGCACTGAAACACATAGCTGGCCTGAAACCTCCCCAGGGAGCACACAAGCAGCAACATTCATTCTAGGGCTGTGGGCTTTCACTTGCCTGGGAACCTTCATCATTGCAAAAAAAAGTTTTTCTCTCGGCCTAACGAGCATTTTAGGCCAAACATGCAAAAAGTCCAGCAATAGCTCCCAAACCAAAGGAGCCAGCACTGAAACACATAGCTGGCCTGAAACCTCCCCAGGGAGCACACAAGCAGCAACATTCATTCTAGGGCTGTGGGCTTTCACTTGCCTGGGAACCTTCATCATTGCAAAAAAAGTTTTTCTCTCGGCCGGACGAGCATTTTAGGCCAAACATGCCAAACGTCCAGCAATAGCTCCCAAACCAAAGGAGCCAGCACTGAAACACATAGCTGGCCTGAAATCTCCCCAGGGAGCACACAAGCAGCAACATTCATTCTAGGGCTGTGGGCTTTCACTTGCCTGGGAACCTTCATCATTGCAAAAATGTGTTTCTCTCGGCCGGACGAGCATTTTAGGCCAAACATGCCAAACGTCCAGCAATAGCTCCCAAACCAAAGGAGCCAGCACTGAAACACATAGCTGGCCTGAAACCTCCCCAGGGAGCACACAAGCAGCAACATTCATTCTAGGGCTGTGGGCTTTCACTTGACTGGGAACCTTCATCATTGCAAAAAAAGTGTTTCTCTCGGCCTAACGAGCATTTTAGGCCATACATGCCAAACATCCAGCAATAGCTCCAAACCAAAGGAGCCAGCACTGAAACATATAGCTGGCCTGAAACCTGCCCATGGAGCACACAAGCAGCATCATTCATTCTAGGGCTGTGGGCTTTCCCTTGCCTGGGAACCTTCATCATTGCAAAAAAAGTGTTTCTCTCGGCCGGACGAGCATTTTAGGCCAAACATGCCAAAAGTCCAGCAATAGATCCCAAACCAAAGGAGCCAGCAATGAAACACATAGCTGCCCTGAAACCTCCCCAGGGAGCACACAAGCAGCAACATTCATTCTAGGGCTGTGGGCTTTCACTTGCCTGGGAACCTTCATCATTGCAAAAAAAGTGTTTCTCTCGGCCGGACGAGCATTTTAGGCCAAACATGCCAAACGTCCAGCAATAGCTCCCAAACCAAAGGAGCCAGCACTGAAACACATAGGTGGCCTGAAACCTCCCCAGGGAGCACACAAGCAGCAAAATTCATTCTAGGGCTGTGGGCTTTCACTTGCCTGGGAACCTTCATCATTGCAAAAAAAGTTTTTCTCTCGGCCTAACGAGCATTTTAGGCCAAACATGCAAAAAGTCCAGCAATAGCTCCCAAACCAAAGGAGCCAGCACTGAAACATATAGCTGGCCTGAAACCTCCCCATGGAGCACACAAGCAGCAACATTCATTCTAGGCCTGTGGGCTTTCACTTGCCTGGGAACCTTCATCATTGCAAAAAAAGTGTTTCTCTCGGCAGGATGAGCATTTCACCCCAAACATGCCAAATGTCTAGCAATAGTTCCCAAACCAAAGGAGGCAGCACTGAAAAACGGAGCTGGGCTGAAACCTCCCCAGGGAGTACACAAGCAGCAACATTCATTCTAGGGCTGTGGGCTTTCACTTGCCTGGGAACCTTCATCATTGCAAAAAAAGTGTTTCTCTCTGCCGGACGACCATTTTAGGCCAAACATGCCAAAAGTCCAGCAATAGCTCCCAAACCAAAGGAGCCAGCACTGAAACACATAGCTGGCCTGAAACCTCCCCAGGGAGCACACAAGCAGCAACATTCATTCTAGGGCTGTGGGCTTTCACTTGCCTGGGAACCTTCATCATTGCAAAAAAAGTGTTTCTCTCGGCCGGACGAGCATTTTAGGCCAAACATGCCAAACGTCCAGCAATAGCTCCCAAACCAAAGGAGCCAGCACTGAAACACATAGCTGGCCTGAAATCTCCCCAGGGAGCAGACAAGCAGCAACATTCATTCTAGGGCTGTGGGCTTTCACTTGCCTGGGAACCTTCATCATTGCAAAAATGTGTTTCTCTCGGCCGGACGAGCATTTTAGGCCAAACATGCCAAACGTCCAGCAATAGCTCCCAAACCAAAGGAGCCAGCACTGAAACACATAGCTGGCCTGAAACCTCCCCAGGGAGCACACAAGCAGCAACATTCATTCTAGGGCTGTGGGCTTTCACTTGACTGGGAACCTTCATCATTGCAAAAAAAGTGTTTCTCTCGGCCTAACGATCATTTTAGGCCATACATGCCAAACTTCCAGCAATAGTTCCCAAACAAAAGAGCCAGCACTGAAACACATAGCTGGCCTGAAACCTCCCCATGGAGCACACAAGCAGCAACATTCATTCTAGGGCTGTGGGCTTTCACTTGCCTGGGAACCTTCATCATTGCAAAAAAAGTGTTTCTCTCGGCCGGACGAGCATTTTAGGCCAAACATGCCAAACGTCCAGCAATAGCTCCCAAACCAAAGGAGCCAGCACTGAAACACATAGGTGGCCTGAAACCTCCCCAGGGAGGACACAAGCAGCAAAATTCATTCTAGGGCTGTGGGCTTTCACTTGCCTGGGAACCTTCATCATTGCAAAAAAAGTTTTTCTCTCGGCCTAACGAGCATTTTAGGCCAAACATGCAAAAAGTCCAGCAATAGCTCCCAAACCAAAGGAGCCAGCACTGAAACATATAGCTGGCCTGAAACCTCCCCATGGAGCACACAAGCAGCAACATTCATTCTAGGCCTGTGGGCTTTCACTTGCCTGGGAACCTTCATCATTGCAAAAAAAGTGTTTCTCTCGGCAGGATGAGCATTTCACCCCAAACATGCCAAATGTCTAGCAATAGTTCCCAAACCAAAGGAGGCAGCACTGAAAAACGGAGCTGGGCTGAAACCTCCCCAGGGAGTACACAAGCAGCAACATTCATTCTAGGGCTGTGGGCTTTCACTTGCCTGGGAACCTTCATCATTGCAAAAAAAGTGTTTCTCTCTGCCGGACGACCATTTTAGGCCAAACATGCCAAAAGTCCAGCAATAGCTCCCAAACCAAAGGAGCCAGCACTGAAACACATAGCTGGCCTGAAACCTCCCCAGGGAGCACACAAGCAGCAACATTCATTCTAGGGCTGTGGGCTTTCACTTGCCTGGGAACCTTCATCATAGCAAAAATAGTGTTTCTCTCGGCCGGACGAGCATTTTAGGCCAAACATGCCAAACGTCCAGCAATAGCTCCCAAACCAAAGGAGCCAGCACTGAAACACATAGCTGGCCTGAAATCTCCCCAGGGAGCAGACAAGCAGCAACATTCATTCTAGGGCTGTGGGCTTTCACTTGCCTGGGAACCTTCATCATTGCAAAAATGTGTTTCTCTCGGCCGGACGAGCATTTTAGGCCAAACATGCCAAACGTCCAGCAATAGCTCCCAAACCAAAGGAGCCAGCACTGAAACACATAGCTGGCCTGAAACCTCCCCAGGGAGCACACAAGCAGCAACATTCATTCTAGGGCTGTGGGCTTTCACTTGACTGGGAACCTTCATCATTGCAAAAAAAGTGTTTCTCTCGGCCTAACGAGCATTTTAGGCCATACATGCCAAACATCCAGCAATAGCTCCCAAACCAAAGGAGCCAGCACTGAAACATATAGCTGGCCTGAAACCTGCCCATGGAGAACACAAGCAGCATCATTCATTCTAGGGCTGTGGGCTTTCACTTGCCTGGGAACCTTCATCATTGCTAAAAATGTGTTTCTCTCGGCCGGACGAGAATTTTAGGCCAAACATGTCAAACGTCCAGCAATAGCTCCCAAACCAAAGGAGCCAGCACTCAAACACATAGCTGGCCTGAAACCTCCCCAGGGAGCACACAAGCAGCAACATTCATTCTAGGGCTGTGGGCTTTCACTTGCCCTGGAACATTCATCATTGAAAAAAGTTGTTTCGGCCGGACGAGCATTTTAGGCCAAACATGCCAAACGTCCAGCAATAGCTCCCAAACCAAAGGAGCCAGCACTGAAACACATAGCTGGCCTGAAACCTCCCCAGGGAGCACACAAGCAGCAACATTCATTCTAGGGCTGTGGGCTTTCACTTGCCTGGGAACCTTCATCATTGCAAAAAAAGTGTTTCTCTCGGCCGGACAAGCATTTTAGGCCAAACATGCCAAACGTCCAGCAATAGCTCCAAAACCAAAGGAGCCAGCACTGAAACACATAGCTGGCCTGAAACCTCCCCAGGGAGCACACAAGCAGCAACATTCATTCTAGGGCTGTGGGCTTTCACTTGCCTGGGAACATTCATCATTGCAAAAAAAGTTTTTCTCTCGGCCTAACGAGCATTTTAGGCCAAACATGCCAAACGTCCAGCAATAGCTCCCAAACCAAAGGAGCCAGCACTGAAACACATAGCTGGCCTGAAACCTCCCCAGGGAGCACACAAGCAGCAACATTCATTCTAGGGCTGTGGGCTTTCACTTGCCCTGGAACATTCATCATTGAAAAAAGTTGTTTCGGCCGGACGAGCATTTTAGGCCAAACATGCCAAACGTCCAGCAATAGCTCCCAAACCAAAGGAGCCAGCACTGAAACACATAGCTGGCCTGAAACCTCCCCAGGGAGCACACAAGCAGCAACATTCATTCTAGGGCTGTGGGCTTTCACTTGCCTGGGAACCTTCATCATTGCAAAAAAAGTGTTTCTCTCTGCCGGACGACCATTTTAGGCCAAACATGCCAAACGTCCAGCAATAGCTCCCAAACCAAAGGAGCCAGTAATGAAACACATAGCTGGCCTGAAACCTCCCCAGGGAGCACACAAGCAGCAACATTCATTCTAGGGCTGTGGGCTTTCACTTGCCTGGGAACCTTCATCATTGCAAAAAAAGTTTTTCTCTCGGCCTAACGAGCATTTTAGGCCAAACATGCCAAACATCCAGCAATAGCTCCCAAACAAAGGGAGCCAGCACTGAAACATATAGCTGGCCTGAAACCTCCCCAGGGAGCACACAAGCAGCAACATTCATTCTAGGGCTGTGTGCTTTCACTTGCCTGGGAACCTTCATCATTGCAAAAAAAGTGTTTCTCTCGGCCGGACAAGCATTTTAGGCCAAACATGCCAAACGTCCAGCAATAGCTCCCAAACCAAAGGAGCCAGCACTGAAACACATAGCTGGCCTGAAACCTCCCCATGGAGCACACAAGCAGCAACATTCATTCTAGGGCTGTGGGCTTTCACTTGCCTGGGAACCTTCATCATTGCAAAAAAAGTGTTTCTCTCGGCCAGACGAGCATTTTAGGCCAAATATGCCAAACTTCCAGCAATAGCTCCCAAACAAAAGGAGCCAGCACTGAAACACATAGCTGGCCTGAAACCTCCCCATGGAGCACACAAGCAGCAACATTCATTCTAGGGCTGTGGGCTTTCACTTGCCTGGGAACCTTCATCATTGCAAAAAAAGTGTTTCTCTCGGCCGGACGAGCATTTTAGGCCAAACATGCAAAAAAGTCCAGTAATAGCTCCCAAACCAAAGGAGCCAGCAATGAAACACATAGCTGCCCTGAAACCTCCCCAGGGAGCACACAAGCAGCAACATTCATTCTAGGGCTGTGGGCTTTCACTTGCCTGGGAACCTTCATCATTGCAAAAAAAGTGTTTCTCTCGGCCGGACGAGCATTTTAGGACAAACATGCAAAAAGTCCAGCAATAGCTCCCAAACCAAAGGAGCCAGCACTGAAACACATAGCTGGCCTGAAACCTCCCCATGGAGCACACAAGCAGCAACATTCATTCTAGGGCTGTGGGCTTTCACTTGCCTGGGAACCTTCATCATTGCAAAAAAAGTGTTTCTCTCGGCCGGATGAGAATTTTAGGCCAAACATGCCAAAAGTCCAGCAATAGCTCCCAAACCAAAGGAGCCAGCACTGAAACACATAGCTGCCCTGAAACCTCCCCAGGGAGCACACAAGCAGCAACATTCATTCTAGGGCTGTGGGCTTTCACTTGCCTGGGAACCTTCATCATTGCAAAAAAAGTGTTTCTCTCGGCCGGACGAGCATTTTAGGCCAAACATGCCAAACTTCCAGCAATAGTTCCCAAACAAAAGAGCCAGCACTGAAACACATAGCTGGCCTGAAACCTCCCCATGGAGCACACAAGCAGCAACATTCATTCTAGGCCTGTGGGCTTTCACTTGCCTGGGAACCTTCATCATTGCAAAAAAAGTGTTTCTCTCGGCCGGACGAGCATTTTAGGCCAAACATGCCAAACGTCCAGCAATAGCTCCCAAACCAAAGGAGCCAGCACTGAAACACACAGCTGGCCTGAAACCTCCCAAGGGAGCACACAAGCAGCAACATCCATTCTAGGGCTGTGGGCTTCACTTACCTGGGAACCTTCATCATTGCAAAAAAATTGTTTCTCTCGGCCGGGCGAGCATTTTAGGCCAAACATGCCAAACGTCCAGCAATAGCTCCCAAACCAAAGGAGCCAGTACGGAAACACATAGCTGGCCTGAAACTTCCCCAGGGAGCACACAAGCAGCAACATTCATTCTAGGGCTGTGGGCTTTCAATTGCCTGGGAGCCTTCATCATTGCAAAAATAGTGTTTCTCTCGGCCGTATGAGCATTTTAGGCCAAACATGCCAAACTTCCAGCAATAGATCCCAAACCAAAGGAGCCAGCACTGAAACACATAGCTGGCCTGAAACCTCCCCAGGGAGTACACAAGCAGCAACATTCATTCTAGTGCTGTGGGCTTTCACTTGCCTGGGAACCTTCATCATTGCAAAAAAGTGTTTCTCTAGCCTGGACGAGCATTTTAGGCCAAACATGCCAAAAGTCCAGCAATAGCTCCCAAACCAAAGGAGCCAGCAGTGAAACACATAGCTGGCCTGAAACCTCCCCAGGGAGCACACAAGCAGCAACATTCATTCTAGGGTTGTGGGCTTTCACTTGCCTGGGAACCTTCATCATTGCAAAAAAAGTTTTTCTCTCGGCCGGACGAGCATTTTAGGCTAAACATGCCAAACGTCCAGCAATAGCTCCCAAACCAAAGCAGCCAGCACTGAAACACATAGCTGGCCTGAAACCTCCCCAGGGAGCACACAAGCAGCAACATTCATTCTAGGGCTGTGGGCTTTCACTTGCCTGGGAACCTTCATCATAGCAAATAAAGTGTTTCTCTCGGCCGGACGAGCATTTTAGGCCAAACATGCCAAACGTCCAGCAATAGCTCCCAAACCAAAGGAGCCAGTACTGAAACACATAGCTGGCCTGAAACCTCCCCAGGGAGCACACAAGCAGCAATATTCATTCTAGGGCAGTGGGCTTTCACTTGCCTGGGAACCTTCATCATTGCAAAAAAAGTGTTTCTCTCGGCCGGACGAGCATTTTAGGCCAAACATGCCAAACGTCCAGCAATAGCTCCCAAACCAAAGGAGCCAGCACTGAAACACAGAGCTGGCCTGAAACCTCCCCAGGGAGTACACAAGCAGCAACATTCATTCTAGGCCTGTGGGCTTTCACTTGCCTGGGAACCTTCATCATTGCAAAAAAGTGTTTCTCTAGCCTGGACGAGCATTTTAGGCCAAACATGCCAAAAGTCCAGCAATAGCTCCCAAACCAAAGGAGCCAGCAGTGAAACACATAGCTGGCCTGAAACCTCCCCAGGGAGCACACAAGCAGCAACATTCATTCTAGGCCTGTGGGCTTTCACTTGCCTGGGAACCTTCATCATTGCAAAAAAGTGTTTCTCTAGCCTGGACGAGCATTTTAGGCCAAACATGCCAAAAGTCCAGCAATAGCTCCCAAACCAAAGGAGCCAGCAGTGAAACACATAGCTGGCCTGAAACCTCCCCAGGGAGCACACAAGCAGCAACATTCATTCTAGGGCTGTGGGCTTCACTTGCCTGGGAACCTTCATCATTGCAAAAAAAGTGTATCTCTCGGCCGGACGAGCATTTTAGGCCAAACATGCCAAAAGTCCAGCAATAGCTCCCAAACAAATGGAGCCAGCACTGAAACACATAGCTGGCCTGAAACCTCCCCAGGGAGCACACAAGCAGCAATATTCATTCTATGGCAGTAGGCTTTCACTTGCCTGGGAACCTTCATCATTGCAAAAAAAGTGTTTCTCTCGGCCGGACGAGCATTTTAGGCCAAACATGCCAAACGTCCAGCAATAGCTCCCAAACCAAAGAAGCCGGCACTGAAACACAGAGCTGGCCTGAAACCTCCCCAGGGAGTACACAAGCAGCAACATTCATTCTAGGGCTGTGGGCTTTCACTTGCCTGGGAAACTTCATCATTGCAAAAAAGTGTTTCGCTAGCCTGGAGGAGCATTTTAGGCCAAACATGCCAAACGTCCAGCAATAGCTCCCAAACCAAAGGAGCCAGCACTGAAACACATAGCTGGCCTGAAACCTCCCCAGGGAGCACACAAGCAGCAATATTCATTCTAGGGTTGTGGGCTTTCACTTGCCTGGGAACCTTCATCATTGCAAAAAAAGTGTTTCTCTCGGCCGGACGAGCATTTTAGGCCAAACATGCCAAACGTCCAGCAATAGCTCCCAAACCAAAGGAGCCAGCACTGAAACACAGAGCTGGCCTGAAACCTCCCCAGGGAGTACACAAGCAGCAACATTCATTCTAGGCCTGTGGGCTTTCACTTGCCTGGGAACCTTCATCATTGCAAAAAAGTGTTTCTCTAGCCTGGACGAGCATTTTAGGCCAAACATGCCAAAAGTCCAGCAAGAGCTCCCAAACCAAAGGAGCCAGCAGTGAAACACATAGCTGGCCTGAAACCTCCCCAGGGAGCACACAAGCAGCAACATTCATTCTAGGCCTGTGGGCTTTCACTTGCCTGGGAACCTTCATCATTGCAAAAAAGTGTTTCTCTAGCCTGGACGAGCATTTTAGGCCAAACATGCCAAAAGTCCACCAATAGCTCCCAAACCAAAGGAGCCAGCAGTGAAACACATAGCTGGCCTGAAACCTCCCCAGGGAGCACACAAGCAGCAACATTCATTCTAGGGCTGTGGGCTTCACTTGACTGGGAACCTTCATCATTGCAAAAAAAGTGTATCTCTCGGCCGGACGAGCATTTTAGGCCAAACATGCCAAACGTCCAGCAATAGCTCCCAAACCAAAGGAGCCAGCACTGAAACACATAGCTGGCCTAAACCTCCCCAGGGAGCACACAAGCAGCAATATTCATTCTAGGGCAGTGGGCTTTCACTTGCCTGGGAACCTTCATCATTTCAATAAAGTGTTTCTCTCGGCCGGACTTGCATTTTAGGCCAAACATGCCAAACGTCCAGCAATAGCTCCCAAACCAAAGGAGCCAGCACTGAAACACATAGCTGGCCTGAAACCTCCCCAGGGAGCACACAAGCAGCAACATTCATTCTAGGGCTGTGGGCTTTCACTTGCCTGGGAACCTTCATCATTGCAAAAATAGCATTTCTCTCGGCCAGAGGAGCATTTTAGGCCAAACATGCCAAACGTCCAGCAATAGCTCCCAAACCAAAGGAGCCAGTACTGAAACACATAGCTGGCCTGAAACCTCCCCAGGGAGCACACAAGCAGCAATATTCATTCTAGGGCAGTGGGCTTTCACTTGCCTGGGAACCTTCATCATTGCAAAAAAAGTGTTTCTCTCGGCCGGACGAGCATTTTAGGCCAAACATGCCAAACGTCCAGCAATAGCTCCCAAACCAAAGGAGCCAGCACTGAAACACAGAGCTGGCCTGAAACCTCCCCAGGGAGTACACAAGCAGCAACATTCATTCTAGGCCTGTGGGCTTTCACTTGCCTGGGAACCTTCATCATTGCAAAAAAGTGTTTCTCTAGCCTGGACGAGCATTTTAGGCCAAACATGCCAAAAGTCCAGCAATAGCTCCCAAACCAAAGGAGCCAGCACCGAAACACAGAGCTGGCCTGAAACCTCCCCAGGGAGCACACAAGCAACAACATTCATTCTAGGCCTGTGGGCTTTCACTTGCCTGGGAACCTTCATCATTGCAAAAAAGTGTTTCTCTAGCCTGGACGAGCATTTTAGGCCAAACATGCCAAAAGTCCAGCAATAGCTCCCAAACCAAAGGAGCCAGCAGTGAAACACATAGCTGGCCTGAAACCTCCCCAGGGAGCACACAAGCAGCAACATTCATTCTAGGGCTGTGGGCTTCACTTGCCTGGGAACCTTCATCATTGCAAAAAAAGTGTATCTCTCGGCCGGACGAGCATTTTAGGCCAAACATGCCAAACGTCCAGCAATAGCTCCCAAACCAAAGGAGCCAGCACTGAAACACAGAGCTGGCCTGAAACCTCCGCAGGGAGCACACAAGCAGCAATATTCATTCTAGGGCAGTGGGCTTTCAATTGCCTGGGAACCTTCATCATTGCAAAAAAAGTGTTTCTCTCGGCCGGACGAGCATTTTA
Organism: Porphyrio hochstetteri; assembly: GCA_020800305.1. Taxonomy (NCBI): domain Eukaryota; kingdom Metazoa; phylum Chordata; class Aves; order Gruiformes; family Rallidae; genus Porphyrio; species Porphyrio hochstetteri. The sequence continues at coordinate 23,585,310 of CM036917.1, forward strand.
GGCCAAACATGCCAAAAGTCCAGCAATAGCTCCCAAACCAAAGGAGCCAGCACTGAAACACATAGCTGGCCTGAAACCTCCCCAGGGAGCACACAAGCAGCAACATTCATTCTAGGGCTGTGGGCTTTCACATGCCTGGGAACCTTCATCATTGCAAAAATGTGTTTCTCTCGGCCGGACGAGCATTTTAGGCCAAACATGCCAAAAGTCCAGCAATAGCTCCCAAACCAAGGAGCCAGCACTGAAACACATAGCTGGCCTGAAACCTCCCCAGGGAGCACACAAGCAGCAATATTCATTCTAGGGCTGTGGGCTTTCACTTGCCTGGGAACCTTCATCTTTGCAAAAAAAGTGTTTCTCTCGGCCGGACGAGCATTTTAGGCCAAACATGCCAAAAGTCCAGCAATAGCTCCCAAACCAAAGGAGCCAGCACTGAAACACATAGATGGCCTGAAACCTCCCCAGGGAGTACACAAGCAGCAACATTCATTCTAGGGCTGTGGGCTTTCACTTGCCTGGGAACCTTCATCATTGCAAAAAAGTGTTTCTCTAGCCTGGACGAGCATTTTAGGCCAAACATGCCAAAAGTCCAGCAATAGCTCCCAAACCAAAGGAGCCAGCAGTGAAACACATAGCTGGCCTGAAACCTCCCCAGGGAGCACACAAGCAGCAACATTCATTCTAGGCCTGTGGGCTTTCACTTGCCTGGGAACCTTCATCATTGCAAAAAAAGTGTTTCTCTCGGCCAGACGAGCATTTTAGGCCAAACATGCCAAACGTCCAGCAATAGCTCCCAAACCAAAGGATCCAGCACTGAAACACATAGCTGGCCTGAAACCTCCCCAGGGAGCACACAAGCAGCAACATTCATTCTAGGGCTGTGGGCTTTCACTTGCCTGGGAACCTTCATCATTGCAAAAAAAGTGTTTCTCTCGGCCGGACGAGCATTTTAGGCCAAACATGCCAATCGTCCAGCAATAGCTCCCAAACCAAAGGAGCCAGCACTGAAACACATAGCTGGCCTGAAAACTCCCCAGAGAGCACACAAGCAGCAACATTCATTCTAGGGCTGTGGGCTTTCACTTGCCTGCGAACCTTCATCATTGCAAAAAAAGTGTTTCTCTCGGCCGGACGAGCATTTTAGGCCAAACATGCCAAACGTCCAGCAATAGCTCCCAAACCAAAGGAGCCAGCACTGAAACACATAGCTGGCCTGAAACCTCCCCAGGGAGCACACAAGCAGCAATATTCATTCTAGGGCAGTGGGCTTTCACTTGCCTGGGAACCTTCATCATTGCAAAAAAAGTGTTTCTCTCGGCCGGACGAGCATTTTAGGCCAAACATGCCAAACGTCCAGCAATAGCTCCCAAACCAAAGGAGCCAGCACTGAAACACAGAGCTGGCCTGAAACCTCCCCAGGGAGTACACAAGCAGCAACATTCATTCTAGGGCTGTGGGCTTTCACTTGCCTGGGAACCTTCATCATTGCAAAAAAGTGTTTCTCTAGCCTGGACGAGCATTTTAGGCCAAACATGCCAAAAGTACAGCAATAGCTCCCAAACCAAAGGAGCCAGCAGTGAAACACATAGCTGGCCTGAAACCTCCCCAGGGAGCACACAAGCAGCAACATTCATTCTAGGGCTGTGGGCTTCACTTGCCTGGGAACCTTCATCATTGCAAAAAAAGTGTATCTCTCGGCCGGACGAGCATTTTAGGCCAAACATGCCAAACGTCCAGCAATAGCTCCCAAACCAAAGGAGCCAGCACTGAAACACAGAGCTGGCCTGAAACCTCCGCAGGGAGCACACAAGCAGCAATATTCATTCTAGGGCAGTGGGCTTTCAATTGCCTGGGAACCTTCATCATTGCAAAAAAAGTGTTTCTCTCGGCCGGACGAGCATTTTAGGCCAAACATGCCAAAAGTCCAGCAATAGCTCCCAAACCAAAGGAGCCAGCACTGAAACACATAGCTGGCCTGAAACCTCCCCAGGGAGCACACAAGCAGCAACATTCATTCTAGGGCTGTGGGCTTTCACATGCCTGGGAACCTTCATCATTGCAAAAATGTGTTTCTCTCGGCCGGACGAGCATTTTAGGCCAAACATGCCAAAAGTCCAGCAATAGCTCCCAAACCAAGGAGCCAGCACTGAAACACATAGCTGGCCTGAAACCTCCCCAGGGAGCACACAAGCAGCAATATTCATTCTAGGGCTGTGGGCTTTCACTTGCCTGGGAACCTTCATCTTTGCAAAAAAAGTGTTTCTCTCGGCCGGACGAGCATTTTAGGCCAAACATGCCAAAAGTCCAGCAATAGCTCCCAAACCAAAGGAGCCAGCAGTGAAACACATAGCTGGCCTGAAACCTCCCCAGGGAGTACACAAGCAGCAACATTCATTCTAGGCCTGTGGGCTTTCACTTGCCTGGGAACCTTCATCATTGCAAAAAAAGTGTTTCTCTCGGCCAGACGAGCATTTTAGGCCAAACATGCCAAACGTCCAGCAATAGCTCCCAAACCAAAGGATCCAGCACTGAAACACATAGCTGGCCTGAAACCTCCCCAGGGAGCACACAAGCAGCAACATTCATTCTAGGGCTGTGGGCTTTCACTTGCCTGGGAACCTTCATCATTGCAAAAAAAGTGTTTCTCTCGGCCGGACGAGCATTTTAGGCCAAACATGCCAATCGTCCAGCAATAGCTCCCAAACCAAAGGAGCCAGCACTGAAACACATAGCTGGCCTGAAAACTCCCCAGAGAGCACACAAGCAGCAACATTCATTCTAGGGCTGTGGGCTTTCACTTGCCTGCGAACCTTCATCATTGCAAAAAAAGTGTTTCTCTCGGCCGGACGAGCATTTTAGGCCAAACATGCCAAACGTCCAGCAATAGCTCCCAAACCAAAGGAGCCAGCACTGAAACACATAGCTGGCCTGAAACCTCCCCAGGGAGCACACAAGCAGCAATATTCATTCTAGGGCAGTGGGCTTTCACTTGCCTGGGAATCTTCATCATTGCAAAAAAAGTGTTTCTCTCGGCCGGACGAGCATTTTAGGCCAAACATGCCAAACGTCCAGCAATAGCTCCCAAACCAAAGGAGCCAGCACTGAAACACAGAGCTGGCCTGAAACCTCCCCAGGGAGTACACAAGCAGCAACATTCATTCTAGGGCTCTGGGCTTTCACTTGCCTGGGAACCTTCATCATTGCAAAAAAGTGTTTCTCTAGCCTGGACGAGCATTTTAGGCCAAACATGCCAAAAGTACAGCAATAGCTCCCAAACCAAAGGAGCCAGCAGTGAAACACATAGCTGGCCTGAAACCTCCCCAGGGAGCACACAAGCAGCAACATTCATTCTAGGGCTGTGGGCTTCACTTGCCTGGGAACCTTCATCATTGCAAAAAAAGTGTATCTCTCGGCCGGACGAGCATTTTAGGCCAAACATGCCAAACGTCCAGCAATAGCTCCCAAACCAAAGGAGCCAGCACTAAAACACATAACTGGCCTGAAACCTCCCCAGGGAGCACACAAGCAGCAACATTCATTCTAGGGCTGTGGGCTTTCACTTGCCTGGGAACCTTCATCATTTCAATAAAGTGTTTCTCTCGGCCGGACTTGCATTTTAGGCCAAACATGCCAAACGTCCAGCAATAGCTCCCAAACCAAAGGAGCCAGCACTGAAACACATAGCTGGCCTGAAACCTCCCCAGGGAGCACACAAGCAGCAACATTCATTCTAGGGCTGTGGGCTTTCACTTGCCTGGGAACATTCATCATTGCAAAAAAGGTGTTTCGGCCGGACGAGCATTTTAGGCCAAACATGCCAAACGTCCAGCAATAGCTCCCAAACCAAAGGAGCCAGCACTGAAACACATAGCTGGCCTGAAACCTCCCCAGGGAGCACACAAGCAGCAACATTCATTCTAGGGCTGTGGGCTTTCACTTGCCTGGGAACCTTCATCATTTCAAAAAAAGTTTTTCTCTCGGCCTAACGAGCATTTTAGGCCAAACATGCCAAACATCCAGCAATAGCTCCCAAACCAAAGGAGCCAGCACTGAAACATATAGCTGGCCTGAAACCTCCCCATGGAGCATACAAGCAGCAACATTCATTCTAGGGCTGTGGGCTTTCACTTGCCTGGGAACCTTCATCATTGCAAAAAAAGTGTTTCTCTCGGCCGGACGAGCATTTTAGGCCAAACATGCCAAACGTCCAGCAATAGCTCCCAAACCAAAGGAGCCAGCAGTGAAACACATAGCTGGCCTGAAACCTCCCCAGGGAGCACACAAGCAGCAACATTCATTCTAGGGCTGTGGGCTTTCACTTGCCTGGGAACCTTCATCATTTCAAAAAAAGTTTTTCTCTCGGCCTAACGAGCATTTTAGGCCAAACATGCCAAACATCCAGCAATAGCTCCCAAACCAAAGGAGCCAGCACTGAAACATATAGCTGGCCTGAAACCTCCCCATGGAGCATACAAGCAGCAACATTCATTCTAGGGCTGTGGGCTTTCACTTGCCTGGGAACCTTCATCATTGCAAAAAAAGTGTTTCTCTCGGCCGGACGAGCATTTTAGGCCAAACATGCCAAACGTCCAGCAATAGCTCCCAAACCAAAGGAGCCAGCACTGAAACACAAAGCTGGCCTGAAATCTCCCCAGGGAGCACACAAGCAGCAACATTCATTCTAGTGCTGTGGGCTTTCACTTGCCTGGGAACCTTTATCATTGCAAAAAAATGTTTCTCTCGGCCGGACGAGCATTTTAGGCCAAACATGCCAAACGTCCAGCAATAGCTCCCAAACCAAAGGATCCGGCACTGAAACACATAGCTGGCCTGAAACCTCCCCAGGGAGCACACAAGCAGCAACATTCATTCTAGGGCTGTGGGCTTTCACTTGCCTGGGAACCTTCATCATTGCAAAAAAAGTGTTTCTCTCGGCCGGAGGAGCATTTTAGGCCAAACATGCCAAACGTCCAGCAATAGCTCCCAAACCAAAGGAGCCAGCACTGAAACACATAGTTGGCCTGAAACCTCCCCAGGGAGCACACAAGCAGCAACATTCATTCTAGGGCTGTGGGCTTTCACTTGCCTGGGAACCTTCATCATTGAAAAATAGTGTTTCTCTCGGCCGGAAGAGCATTTTAGGCCAAACATGCCAAACGTCCAGCAAGAGCTCCCAAACCAAAGGAGCCAGCACCGAAACACATAGCTGGCCTGAAACCTCCCCAGGGAGCACACAAGCAGCAACATTCATTCTAGGGCTGTGGGCTTTCACTTGCCTGGGAACCTTCATCATTGCAAAAGAAGTTTTTCTCTCGGCCTAACGAGCATTTTAGGCCAAACATGCCAAACATCCAGCAATAGCTCCCAAACCAAAGGAGCCAGCACTGAAACATATAGCTGGCCTGAAACCTCCCCATGGAGCACAGAAGCAGCATCATTCATTCTAGGGCTGTGGGCTTTCACTTGCCTGGAAATCTTCATCATTGCAAAAATGTGTTTCTCTCGGCCGGACGAGCATTTTAGGCCAAACATGCCAAACGTCCAGCAATAGCTCCCAAACCAAAGGAGCCAGCAGTGAAACACATAGCTGGCCTGAAACCTCCCCAGGGAGCACACAAGCAGCAACATTCATTCTAGGGCTGTGGGCTTTCACTTGCCTGTGAACCTTCATCATTGCAAAATAAGTGTTTCTCTCGGCCGGACGAGCATTTTAGGCCAAACATGCCAAACGTCCAGCAATAGCTCCCAAACCAAAGGAGCCAGCACTGAAACACATAGCTGGCCTGAAACCTCCCCAGGGAGCACACAAGCAGCAACATTCATTCTAGGGCTGTGGGCTTTCACTTGCCTGGGAACCTTCATCATAGCAAAAAAAGTGTTTCTCTCGGCCGGACGAGCATTTTATGCCAAACATGCCAAACGTCCAGCAATAGCTCCCAAACCAAAGGAGCCAGCACTGAAACACATAGCTGGCCTGAAACCTCCCCAGGGAGCACACAAGCAGCAACATTCATTCTAGGGCTGTGGGCTTTCACTTGCCTGGGAACCTTCATCATTTCAAAAAAAGTTTTTCTCTCGGCCTAACGAGCATTTTAGGCCAAAGATGCCAAACATCCAGCAATAGCTCCCAAACAAAAGGAGCCAGCACTGAAACATATAGCTGGCCTGAAACCTCCCCATGGAGCATACAAGCAGCAACATTCATTCTAGGGCTGTGGGCTTCACTTGCCTGGGAACCTTCATCATTGCAAAAAAAGTGTTTCTCTCGGCCGGACGAGCATTTTAGGCCAAACATGCCAAACGTCCAGCAATAGCTCCCAAACCAAAGGAGCCAGCACTGAAACACATAGTTGGCCTGAAACCTCCCCAGGGAGCACACAAGCAGCAACATTCATTCTAGGGCTGTGGGCTTTCACTTGCCTGGGAACCTTCATCATTGCAAAAATAGTGTTTCTCTCGGCCGGACGAGCATTTTAGGCCAAACATGCCAAACGTCCAGCAATAGCTCCCAAACCAAAGGATCCAGCACTGAAACACATAGCTGGCCTGAAACCTCCCCAGGGAGCACACAAGCAGCAACATTCATTCTAGGGCTGTGGGCTTTCACTTGCCTGGGAACCTTCATCATTGCGAAAAAAGTTTTTCTCTCGGCCTAACGAGCATTTTAGGCCAAACATGCCAAACATCCAGCAATAGCTCCCAAACCAAAGGAGCCAGCACTGAAACATATAGCTGGCCTGAAACCTCCCCATGGAGCACACAAGCAGCATCATTCATTCAAGGGCTGTGGGCATTCACTTGCCTGGAAACCTTCATCATTGCAAACATTGTGTTTCTCTCGGCCGGACGAGCATTTTAGGCCAAACATGCCAAACGTCCAGCAATAGCTCCCAAACCAAAGGAGCCAGCACTGAAACACAAAGCTGGCCTGAAATCTCCCCAGGGAGCACACAAGCAGCAACATTCATTCTAGTGCTGTGGGCTTTCACTTGCCTGGGAACCTTTATCATTGCAAAAAAATGTTTCTCTCGGCCGGACGAGCATTTTAGGCCAAACATGCCAAACGTCCAGCAATAGCTCCCAAACCAAAGGAGCCGGCACTGAAACACAGAGCTGGCCTGAAACCTCCCCAGGGAGCACACAAGCAGCAACATTCATTCTATTGCTGTGGGCTTTCACTTGCCTGGGAACCTTCATCATTTGAAAAATAGTGTTTCTCTCGGCCTAACGAGCATTTTAAGCCAAACATGCCAAAAGTCCAGCAATAGCTCCCAAACCAAAGGAGCCTGCAATGAAACACATAGCTTCCCTGAAACCTCCCCAGGGAGCACACAAGCAGCAACATTCATTCTAGGGCTGTGGGCTTTCACTTGCCTGGGAACCTTCATCATTGCAAAAAAAGTGTTTCTCTCGGCCGGAGGAGCATTTTAGGCCAAACATGCCAAACGTCCAGCAATAGCTCCCAAACCAAAGGAGCCAGCACTGAAACACATAGTTGGCCTGAAACCTCCCCAGGGAGCACACAAGCAGCAACATTCATTCTAGGGCTGTGGGCTTTCACTTGCCTGGGAACCTTCATCATTGCAAAAAACGTTTTTCTCTCGGCCTAACGAGCATTTTAGGCCAAACATGCCAAACATCCAGCAATAGCTCCCAAACCAAAGGAGCCAGCACTGAAACATATAGCTGGCCTGAAACCTCCCCATGGAGCACAGAAGCAGCATCATTCATTCTAGGGCAGTGGGCTTTCACTTGCCTGGAAATCTTCATCATTGCAAAAATGTGTTTCTCTCGGCCGGACGAGCATTTTAGGCCAAACATGCCAAACGTCCAGCAATAGCTCCCAAACCAAAGGAGCCAGCAGTGAAACACATAGCTGGCCTGAAACCTCCCCAGGGAGCACACAAGCAGCAACATTCATTCTAGGGCTGTGGGCTTTCACTTGCCTGGGAACCTTCATCATTGCAAAATAAGTGTTTCGGCAGGACGAGCATTTTAGGCCAAACATGCCAAACGTCCAGCAATAGCTCCCAAACCAAAGGAGCCAGCACTGAAACACATAGCTGGCCTGAAACCTCCCCAGGGAGCACACAAGCAGCAACATTCATTCTAGGGCTGTGGGCTTTCACTTGCCTGGGAACCTTCATCATAGCAAAAAAAGTGTTTCTCTCGGCCGGACGAGCATTTTATGCCAAACATGCCAAACGTCCAGCAATAGCTCCCAAACCAAAGGAGCCAGCACTGAAACACATAGCTGGCCTGAAACCTCCCCAGGGAGCACACAAGCAGCAACATTCATTCTAGGGCTGTGGGCTTTCACTTGCCTGGGAACCTTCATCATTGCAAAAAAAGTGTTTCTCTCGGCCGGACGAGCATTTTAGGCCAAACATGCCAAACGTCCAGCAATAGCTCCCAAACCAAAGGAGCCAGCACTGAAACACATAGCTGGCCTGAAACCTCCCCAGGGAGCACACAAGCAGCAACATTCATTCTAGGGCTGTGGGCTTTCACTTGCCTGGGAACCTTCATCATTGCAAAAATAGTTTTTCTCTCGGCCGGACGAGCATTTTAGGCCAAACATGCCAAAAGTCCAGCAATAGCTCCCAAACCAAAGGAGCCAGCACTGAAACACAGAGCTGGCCTGAAACCTCCCCAGGGAGCACACAAGCAGCAACATTCATTCTAGGGCTGTGGGCGTTCACTTGCCTGGGAACCTTCATCATTGCAAAAAAAGTGTTTCTCTCGGCCGGACGAGCATTTTAGGGCAAACATGCCAAACGTCCAGCAATAGCTCCCAAACCAAAGGAGCCAGCACTGAAACACATAGCTGGCCTGAAACCTCCTTAGAGAGCACACAAGCAGCAACATTCATTCTAGGGCTGTGGGCTTTCACTTGCCTGGGAACCTTCATCATTGCAAAAAAAGTGTTTCTCTCAGGCCGGATGAGCATTTTAGGCCAAACATGCCAAAAGTCCAGCAATAGCTCCCAAACCAAAGGAGCCAGCCCTAAAACACAGAGCTGGCCTGAAACCTCCCCAGGGAGCACACAAGCAGCAATATTCATTCTAGGGCTGTAGGCTTTCACTTGCCTGGGAACCGTCGTCATAGCAAAAAAAGTGTTTCTCTCGGCCGGACGAGCATTTTAGGCCAAACATGCCAAACGTCCAGCAAGAGCTCCCAAACCAAAGGAGCCAGCAATGAAACACATAGCTGCCCTGAAACCTCCCCATGGAGCACACAAGCAGCAACATTCATTCTAGGGCTGTGGGCTTTCACTTGCCTGGGAACCTTCATCATTGCAAAAAAAGTGTTTCTCTCGGCAGGACGAGCATTTTAGGCCAAACATGCCAAACGTCCAGCAATAGCTCCCAAACCAAAGGAGCCAGCACTGAAACACATAGCTGGCCTGAAACCTCCCCAGGGAGCACACAAGCAGCAACATTCATTCTAGGGCTGTGGGCTTTCACTTGCCTGGGAACCTTCATCATTGCAAAAAAAGTGTTTCTCTCGGCCGGACGAGCATTTTAGGCCAAACATGCCAAAAGTCCAGCAATAGCTCCCAAACCAAAGGATCCAGCACTGAAACACATAGCTGGCCTGAAACCTCCTTAGAGAGCACACAAGCAGCAACATTCATTCTAGGGCTGTTGGCTTTCATTTACCTGGGAACCTTCATCATTGCAAAAAAAGTGTTTCTCTCGGCCTAACGAGCATTTTAGGCCAAACATGCCAAACGTCCAGCAATAGCTCCCAAACCAAAGGAGCCAGCACTGAAACATATAGCTGGCCTGAAACCTCCCCATGGAGCACACAAGCAGCATCATTCATTCAAGGGCTGTGGGCATTCACTTGCCTGGAAACCTTCATCATTGCAAACATTGTGTTTCTCTCGGCCGGACGAGCATTTTAGGCCAAACATGCCAAACGTCCAGCAATAGCTCCCAAACCAAAGGAGCCAGCACTGAAACACAAAGCTGGCCTGAAATCTCCCCAGGGAGCACACAAGCAGCAACATTCATTCCAGGGCTGTGGGCTTTCACTTGCCTGGGAACCTTCATCATTGCAAAAAAATGTTTCTCTCGGCCGGACGAGCATTTTAGGCCAAACATGCCAAACGTCCAGCAATAGCTCCCAAACCAAAGGAGCCGGCACTGAAACACAGAGCTGGCCTCGAAACCTCCCCAGGGAGCACACAAGCAGCAACATTCATTCTATTGCTGTGGGCTTTCACTTGCCTGGGAACCTTCATCATTTGAAAAATAGTGTTTGTCTCGGCCTAACGAGCATTTTAAGCCAAACATGCCAAAAGTCCAGCAATAGCTCCCAAACCAAAGGAGCCTGCAATGAAACACATAGCTTCCCTGAAACCTCCCCAGGGAGCACACAAGCAGCAACATTCATTCTAGGCCTGTGGGCTTTCACTTGCCTGGGAACCTTCATCAGAGCAAAAAAAGTGTTTCTCTCGACCGGACGAGCATTTTAGGCCAAACATGCCAAACGTCCAGCAATAGCTCCCAAACCAAAGGAGCCAGCACTGAAACACATAGCTGGCCTGAAACCTCCCCAGAGAGCACACAAGCAGCAACATTCATTCTAGGGCTGTGGGCTTTCACTTGCCTGGGAACCTCCATCATTGCAAAAATAGTGTTTCTCTCGGCCAGACGAGCATTTTAGGCCAAACATGCCAAACGTCCAGCAATAGCTCCCAAACCAAAGGAGCCAGCACTGAAACACAAAGCTGGCCTGAAATCTCCCCAGGGAGCACACAAGCAGCAACATTCATTCTAGTGCTGTGGGCTTTCACTTGCCTGGGAACCTTTATCATTGCAAAAAAATGTTTCTCTCGGCAGGACGAGCATTTTAGGCCAAACATGCCAAACGTCCAGCAATAGCTCCCAAACCAAAGGAGCCGGCACTGAAACACAGAGCTGGCCTGAAACCTCCCCAGGGAGCACACAAGCAGCAACATTCATTCTATTGCTGTGGGCTTTCACTTGCCTAGGAACCTTCATCATTTGAAAAATAGTGTTTCTCTCGGCCTAACGAGCATTTTAAGCCAAACATGCCAAAAGTCCAGCAATAGCTCCCAAACCAAAGGAGCCTGCAATGAAACACATAGCTTCCCTGAAACCTCCCCAGGGAGCACACAAGCAGCAACATTCATTCTAGGCCTGTGGGCTTTCACTTGCCTGGGAACCTTCATCATTGCAAAAAAAGTGTTTCTCTCGGCCGGAGGAGCATTTTAGGCCAAACATGCCAAACGTCCAGCAATAGCTCCCAAACCAAAGGAGCCAGCACTGAAACACATAGTTGGCCTGAAACCTCCCCAGGGAGCACACAAGCAGCAACATTCATTCTAGGGCTGTGGGCTTTCACTTGCCTGGGAACCTTCATCATTGCAAAAAAAGTTTTTCTCTCGGCCTAACGAGCATTTTAGGCCAAACATGCCAAACATCCAGCAATAGCTCCCAAACCAAAGGAGCCAGCACTGAAACATATAGCTGGCCTGAAACTTCCCCATGGAGCACAGAAGCAGCATCATTCATTCTAGGGCTGTGGGCTTTCACTTGCCTGGAAATCTTCATCATTGCAAAAATGTGTTTCTCTCGGCCGGACGAGCATTTTAGGCCAAACATGCCAAACGTCCAGCAATAGCTCCCAAACCAAAGGAGCCAGCAGTGAAACACATAGCTGGGCTGAAACCTCCCCAGGGAGCACACAAGCAGCAACATTCATTCTAGGGCTGTGGGCTTTCACTTGCCTGGGAACCTTCATCATTGCAAAATAAGTGTTTCGGCAGGACGAGCATTTTAGGCCAAACATGCCAAACGTCCAGCAATAGCTCCCAAACCAAAGGAGCCAGCACTGAAACACATAGCTGTCCTGAAACCTCCTTAGAGAGCACACAAGCAGCAACATTCATTCTAGGGCTGTGGGCTTTCACTTGCCTGGGAACCTTCATCATAGCAAAAAAAGTGTTTCTCTCGGCCGGACGAGCATTTTATGCCAAACATGCCAAACGTCCAGCAATAGCTCCCAAACCAAAGGAGCCAGCACTGAAACACATAGCTGGCCTGAAACCTCCCCAGGGAGCACACAAGCAGCAACATTCATTCTAGGGCTGTGGGCTTTCACTTGCCTGGGAACCTTCATCATTGCAAAAAAAGTGTTTCTCTCGGCCGGACGAGCATTTTAGGCCAAACATGCCAAACGTCCAGCAATAGCTCCCAAACCAAAGGAGCCAGCACTGAAACACATAGCTGGCCTGAAACCTCCCCAGGGAGCACACAAGCAGCAACATTCATTCTAGGGCTGTGGGCTTTCACTTGCCTGGGAACCTTCATCATTGCAAAAAAAGAGTTTCTCTCGGCTGGACGAGCATTTTAGGCCAAACATGCCAAACGTCCAGCAATAGCTCCCAAACCAAAGGAGCCAGCACTGAAACACATAGCTGGCCTGAAACCTCCTTAGACAGCACACAAGCAGCAACATTCTTTCTAGGGCTGTGGGCTTTCACTTGCCTGGGAACCTTCATCATTGCAAAAAAAGTGTTTCTCTCGGCCGGACGAGCATTTTAGGCCAAACATGCCAATCGTCCAGCAATAGCTCCCAAACCAAAGGAGCCAGCACTGAAACACATAGCTGGCCTGAAACCTCCCCAGGGAGCACACAAGCAGCAACATTCATTCTAGGGCTGTGGGCTTTCACTTGCCTGGGAATCTTCATCATTGCAAAAAAAGTGTTCCTCTCGGCCGGACGAGCATTTTAGGCCAAACATGCAAAAAGTCCAGCAATAGCTCCCAAACCAAAGGATCCAGCACTGAAACACATAGCTGGCCTGAAACCTCCTTAGAGAGCACACAAGCAGCAACATTCATTCTAGGGCTGTGGGCTTTCACTTGCCTGGGAACCTTCATCATTGCAAAAATGGTGTTTCTCTCGGCCGGACGAGCATTTTAGGCCAAACATGCCAAAAGTCCAGCAATAGCTCCCAAACCAAAGGAGCCAGCACTGAAACACAGAGCTGGCCTGAAACCTCCCCAGGGAGCACACAAGCAGCAACATTCATTCTAGGCCTGTGGGCGTTCACTTGCCTGGGAACCTTCATCATTGCAAAAAAAGTGTTTCTCTCGGCCGGACGAGCATTTTAGGGCAAACATGCCAAACGTCCAGCAATAGCTCCCAAACCAAAGGAGCCAGCACTGAAACACATAGCTGGCCTGAAACCTCCTTAGAGAGCACACAAGCAGCAACATTCATTCTAGGGCTGTGGGCTTTCACTTGCCTGGGAACCTTCATCATTGCAAAAAAAGTGTTTCTCTCAGGCCGGATGAGCATTTTAGGCCAAACATGCCAAAAGTCCAGCAATAGCTCCCAAACCAAAGGAGCCAGCCCTAAAACACAGAGCTGGCCTGAAACCTCCCCAGGGAGCACACAAGCAGCAATATTCATTCTAGGGCTGTAGGCTTTCACTTGCCTGGGAACCGTCGTCATAGCAAAAAAAGTGTTTCTCTCGGCCGGACGAGCATTTTAGGCCAAACATGCCAAACGTCCAGCAAGAGCTCCCAAACAAAAGGAGCCAGCAATGAAACACATAGCTGCCCTGAAACCTCCCCATGGAGCACACAAGCAGCAACATTCATTCTAGGGCTGTGGGCTTTCACTTGCCTGGGAAGCTTCATCATTGCAAAAAAAGTGTTTCTCTCGGCCGGACGAGCATTTTAGGCCAAACATGCCAAACGTCCAGCAATAGCTCCCAAACCAAAGGAGCCAGCACTGAAACACATAGCTGGCCTGAAACCTCCCCAGGGAGCACACAAGCAGCAACATTCATTCTAGGGCTGTGGGCTTTCACTTGCCTGGGAACCTTCATCATTGCAAAAAAAGTGTTTCTCTCGGCCGGACGAGCATTTTAGGCCAAACATGCCAAAAGTCCAGCAATAGCTCCCAAACCAAAGGAGCCAGCACTGAAACACAGAGCTGGCCTGAAACCTCCTTAGAGAGCACACAAGCAGCAACATTCATTCTAGGGCTGTTGGCTTTCATTTACCTGGGAACCTTCATCATTGCAAAAAAAGTGTTTCTCTCGGCCGGACGAGCATTTTAGGCCAAACATGCCAAAAGTCCACCAATAGCTCCCATTCCAAAGGAGCCAGCACTGAAACACAGAGCTGGCCTGAAACCTCCCCAGGGAGCACACAAGCAGCAACATTCATTCTAGGGCTGTGGGCTTTCACTTGCCTGGGAACCTTCATCATTGCAAAAAAAGTGTTTCTCTCGGCCTAACGAGCATTTTAGGCCAAACATGCCAAACGTCCAGCAATAGCTCCCAAACCAAAGGAGCCAGCACTGAAACATATAGCTGGCCTGAAACCTCCCCATGGAGCACACAAGCAGCATCATTCATTCAAGGGCTGTGGGCATTCACTTGCCTGGAAACCTTCATCATTGCAAACATTGTGTTTCTCTCGGCCGGACGAGCATTTTAGGCCAAACATGCCAAACGTCCAGCAATAGCTCCCAAACCAAAGGAGCCAGCACTGAAACACAAAGCTGGCCTGAAATCTCCCCAGGGAGCACACAAGCAGCAACATTCATTCTAGGGCTGTGGGCTTTCACTTGCCTGGGAACCTTCATCATTGCAAAAAAATGTTTCTCTCGGCCGGACGAGCATTTTAGGCCAAACATGCCAAACGTCCAGCAATAGCTCCCAAACCAAAGGAGCCGGCACTGAAACACAGAGCTGGCCTCGAAACCTCCCCAGGGAGCACACAAGCAGCAACATTCATTCTATTGCTGTGGGCTTTCACTTGCCTGGGAACCTTCATCATTTGAAAAATAGTGTTTGTCTCGGCCTAACGAGCATTTTAAGCCAAACATGCCAAAAGTCCAGCAATAGCTCCCAAACCAAAGGAGCCTGCAATGAAACACATAGCTTCCCTGAAACCTCCCCAGGGAGCACACAAGCAGCAACATTCATTCTAGGCCTGTGGGCTTTCACTTGCCTGGGAACCTTCATCAGAGCAAAAAAAGTGTTTCTCTCGACCGGACGAGCATTTTAGGCCAAACATGCCAAACGTCCAGCAATAGCTCCCAAACCAAAGGAGCCAGCACTGAAACACATAGCTGGCCTGAAACCTCCCCAGAGAGCACACAAGCAGCAACATTCATTCTAGGGCTGTGGGCTTTCACTTGCCTGGGAACCTCCATCATTGCAAAAATAGTGTTTCTCTCGGCCAGACGAGCATTTTAGGCCAAACATGCCAAACGTCCAGCAATAGCTCCCAAACCAAAGGAGCCAGCACTGAAACACATAGCTGGCCTGAAACCTCCCCAGGGAGCACACAAGCAGCAACATTCATTCTAGGGCTGTGCGCTTTCACTTGCCTGGGAACCTTCATCATTGCAATAGAGTGTTTCTCTCGGCCGGACGAGCATTTTAGGCCAAACATGCCAAACGTCCAGCAATAGCTCCCAAACCAAAGGAGCCAGCACTGAAACACAGAGCTGGCCTGAAACCTCCGCAGGGAGCACACAAGCAGCAACATTCATTCTAGGCCTGTAGGCTTTCACTTGCCTGGGAACCTTCATCATTGCAAAAAAAGTGTTTCTCGCCCGGACGAGCATTTTAGGCCAAACATGCCAAACGTCCAGCAATAGCTCCCAAACCAAAGGACCCAGCACTGAAACACATAGCTGGCCTGAAACCTCCCCAGGGAGCACACAAGCAGCAACATTCATTCTAGGGCTGTGGGCTTTCACTTGCCTGGGAACCTTCATCATTGCAAAAAAAGTGTTTCTCTCGGCCGGACGAGCATTTTAGGCCAAACATGCCAAAAGTCCAGCAATAGCTCCCAAACCAAAGGAGCCAGCACTGAAACACATAGCTGGCCTGAAACCTCCCCAGGGAGCACACAAGCAACAACATTCATTCTAGGGCTGTGGGCTTTCACTTGCCTGGGAACCTTCATCATTGCAAAAATAGTGTTTCTCTCGGCCGGACGAGCATTTTAGGCCAAACATGCCAAACGTCCAGCAATAGCTCCCAAACCAAAGGATCCAGCACTGAAACACATAGCTGGCCTGAAACCTCCCCAGGGAGCACACAAGCAGCAACATTCATTCTAGGGCTGTGGGCTTTCACTTGCCTGGGAACCTTCATCATTGCAAAAAAAGTGTTTCTCTCGGCCTAACGAGCATTTTAGGCCAAACATGCCAAACGTCCAGCAATAGCTCCCAAACCAAAGGAGCCAGCACTGAAACATATAGCTGGCCTGAAACCTCCCCATGGAGCACACAAGCAGCATCATTCATTCAAGGGCTGTGGGCATTCACTTGCCTGGAAACCTTCATCATTGCAAACATTGTGTTTCTCTCGGCCGGACGAGCATTTTAGGCCAAACATGCCAAACGTCCAGCAATAGCTCCCAAACCAAAGGAGCCAGCACTGAAACACAAAGCTGGCCTGAAATCTCCCCAGGGAGCACACAAGCAGCAACATTCATTCTAGGGCTGTGGGCTTTCACTTGCCTGGGAACCTTCATCATTGCAAAAAAATGTTTCTCTCGGCCGGACGAGCATTTTAGGCCAAACATGCCAAACGTCCAGCAATAGCTCCCAAACCAAAGGAGCCGGCACTGAAACACAGAGCTGGCCTCGAAACCTCCCCAGGGAGCACACAAGCAGCAACATTCATTCTATTGCTGTGGGCTTTCACTTGCCTGGGAACCTTCATCATTTGAAAAATAGTGTTTGTCTCGGCCTAACGAGCATTTTAAGCCAAACATGCCAAAAGTCCAGCAATAGCTCCCAAACCAAAGGAGCCTGCAATGAAACACATAGCTTCCCTGAAACCTCCCCAGGGAGCACACAAGCAGCAACATTCATTCTAGGCCTGTGGGCTTTCACTTGCCTGGGAACCTTCATCATTGCAAAAAAAGTGTTTCTCTCGACCGGACGAGCATTTTAGGCCAAACATGCCAAACGTCCAGCAATAGCTCCCAAACCAAAGGAGCCAGCACTGAAACACAGAGCTGGCCTGAAACCTCCCCAGGGAGCACACAAGCAGCAACATTCATTCTAGGGCTGTGGGCTTTCACTTGCCTGGGAACCTTCATCATTGCAAAAAAAGTGTTTCTCTCGGCCGGATGAGCATTTTAGGCCAAACATGCCAAACGTCCAGCAATAGCTCCCAAACTAAAGGAGCCAGCACTGAAACACATAGCTGGCCTGAAACCTCCCCAGGGAGCACACAAGCAGCAACATTCATTCTAGGGCTGTGGGCTTTCACTTGCCTGGGAACCTTCATCATTGCAAAAAAGGTGCTTCGGCCGGACGAGCATTTTAGGCCAAACATGCCAAACGTCCAGCAATAGCTCCCAAACCAAAGGAGCCAGCACTGAAACACATAGCTGGCCTGAAACCTCCCCAGGGAGCACACAAGCAGCAACATTCATTCTAGGGCTGTGGGCTTTCACTTGCCTGGGAACCTTCATCATTTCAAAAAAAGTTTTTCTCTCGGCCTAACGAGCATTTTAGGCCAAACATGCCAAACATCCAGCAATAGCTCCCAAACAAAAGGAGCCAGCACTGAAACATATAGCTGGCCTGAAACCTCCCCATGGAGCATACAAGCAGCAACATTCATTCTAGGGCTGTGGGCTTTCACTTGCCTGGGAACCTTCATCATTGCAAAAAAAGTGTTTCTCTCGGCCGGACGAGCATTTTAGGCCAAACATGCCAAACGTCCAGCAATAGCTCCCAAACCAAAGGAGCCAGCACTGAAACACATAGCTGGCCTGAAACCTCCCCAGGGAGCACACAAGCAGCAACATTCATTCTAGGGCTGTGGGCTTTCACTTGCCTGGGAACCTTCATCATTGCAAAAATAGTGTTTCTCTCGGCCGGACGAGCATTTTAGGCCAAACATGCCAAACGTCCAGCAATAGCTCCCAAACCAAAGGATCCAGCACTGAAACACATAGCTGGCCTGAAACCTCCCCAGGGAGCACACAAGCAGCAACATTCATTCTAGGGCTGTGGGCTTTCACTTGCCTGGGAACCTTCATCATTGCAAAAAAAGTTTTTCTCTCGGCCTAACGAGCATTTTAGGCCAAACATGCCAAACATCCAGCAATAGCTCCCAAACCAAAGGAGCCAGCACTGAAACATATAGCTGGCCTGAAACCTCCCCATGGAGCACACAAGCAGCATCATTCATTCAAGGGCTGTGGGCTTTCACTTGCCTGGAAACCTTCATCATTGCAAACATTGTGTTTCTCTCGGCCGGACGAGCATTTTAGGCCAAACATGCCAAACGTCCAGCAATAGCTCCCAAACCAAAGGAGCCAGCACTGAAACACAAAGCTGGCCTGAAATCTCCCCAGGGAGCACACAAGCAGCAACATTCATTCTAGTGCTGTGGGCTTTCACTTGCCTGGGAACCTTCATCATTGCAAAAAAATGTTTCTCTCGGCCGGACGAGCATTTTAGGCCAAACTTGCCAAACGTCCAGCAATAGCTCCCAAACCAAAGGAGCCGGCACTGAAACACATAGCTGGCCTGAAACCTCCCCAGGGAGCACACAAGCAGCAACATTCATTCTATTGCTGTGGGCTTTCACTTGCCTGGGAACCTTCATCATTTGAAAAATAGTGTTTGTCTCGGCCTAACGAGCATTTTAAGCCAAACATGCCAAAAGTCCAGCAATAGCTCCCAAACCAAAGGAGCCTGCAATGAAACACATAGCTTCCCTGAAACCTCCCCAGGGAGCACACAAGCAGCAACATTCATTCTAGGCCTGTGGGCTTTCACTTGCCTGGGAACCTTCATCATTGCAAAAAAAGTGTTTCTCTCGGCCGGAGGAGCATTTTAGGCCAAACATGCCAAACGTCCAGCAATAGCTCCCAAACCAAAGGAGCCAGCACTGAAACACATAGTTGGCCTGAAACCTCCCCAGGGAGCACACAAGCAGCAACATTCATTCTAGGGCTGTGGGCTTTCACTTGCCTGGGAACCTTCATCATTGCAAAAAAAGTGTTTCTCTCGGCCGGACGAGCATTTTAGGCCAAACATGCCAAACGTCCAGCAATAGCTCCCAAACCAAAGGAGCCAGAACTGAAACACATAGCTGGCCTGAAACCTCCCCAGGGAGCACACAAGCAGCATCATTCATTCAAGGGCTGTGGGCTTTCACTTGCCTGGGACCCTTCATCATTGCAAACATTGTGTTTCTCTCGGCCGGACGAGCATTTTAGGCCAAACATGCCAAACGTCCAGCAATAGCTCCCAAACCAAAGGAGCCAGCACTGAAACACAAAGCTGGCCTGAAATCTCCCCAGGGAGCACACAAGCAGCAACATTCATTCTAGGGCTGTGGGCTTTCACTTGCCTGGGAACCTTCATCATTGCAAAAAAATGTTTCTCTCGGCCGGACGAGCATTTTAGGCCAAACATGCCAAACGTCCAGCAATAGCTCCCAAACCAAAGGAGCCGGCACTGAAACACAGAGCTGGCCTCGAAACCTCCCCAGGGAGCACACAAGCAGCAACATTCATTCTATTGCTGTGGGCTTTCACTTGCCTGGGAACCTTCATCATTTGAAAAATAGTGTTTGTCTCGGCCTAACGAGCATTTTAAGCCAAACATGCCAAAAGTCCAGCAATAGCTCCCAAACCAAAGGAGCCTGCAATGAAACACATAGCTTCCCTGAAACCTCCCCAGGGAGCACACAAGCAGCAACATTCATTCTAGGCCTGTGGGCTTTCACTTGCCTGGGAACCTTCATCATTGCAAAAAAAGTGTTTCTCTCGACCGGACGAGCATTTTAGGCCAAACATGCCAAACGTCCAGCAATAGCTCCCAAACCAAAGGAGCCAGCACTGAAACACATAGCTGGCCTGAAACCTCCCCAGAGAGCACACAAGCAGCAACATTCATTCTAGGGCTGTGGGCTTTCACTTGCCTGGGAACCTCCATCATTGCAAAAATAGTGTTTCTCTCGGCCAGACGAGCATTTTAGGCCAAACATGCCAAACGTCCAGCAATAGCTCCCAAACCAAAGGAGCCAGCACTGAAACACATAGCTGGCCTGAAACCTCCCCAGGGAGCACACAAGCAGCAACATTCATTCTAGGGCTGTGGGCTTTCACTTGCCTGGGAACCTTCATCATTGCAATAGAGTGTTTCTCTCGGCCGGACGAGCATTTTAGGCCAAACATGCCAAACGTCCAGCAATAGCTCCCAAACCAAAGGAGCCAGCACTGAAACACATAGCTGGCCTGAAACCTCCGCAGGGAGCACACAAGCAGCAACATTCATTCTAGGCCTGTGGGCTTTCACTTGCCTGGGAACCTTCATCATTGCAAAAAAAGTGTTTCTCGCCCGGACGAGCATTTTAGGCCAAACATGCCAAACGTCCAGCAATAGCTCCCAAACCAAAGGATCCAGCACTGAAACACATAGCTGGCCTGAAACCTCCCCAGGGAGCACACAAGCAGCAACATTCATTCTAGGGCTGTGGGCTTTCACTTGCCTGGGAACCTTCATCATTGCAAAAAAGGTGTTTCGGCCGGACGAGCATTTTAGGCCAAACATGCCAAACGTCCAGCAATAGCTCCCAAACCAAAGGAGCCAGCACTGAAACACATAGCTGGCCTGAAACCTCCCCAGGGAGCACACAAGCAGCAACATTCATTCTAGGGCTGTGGGCTTTCACTTGCCTGGGAACCTTCATCATTTCAAAAAAAGTTTTTCTCTCGGCCTAACGAGCATTTTAGGCCAAACATGCCAAACATCCAGCAATAGCTCCCAAACAAAAGGAGCCAGCACTGAAACATATAGCTGGCCTGAAACCTCCCCATGGAGCATACAAGCAGCAACATTCATTCTAGGGCTGTGGGCTTTCACTTGCCTGGGAACCTTCATCATTGCAAAAAAAGTGTTTCTCTCGGCCGGACGAGCATTTTAGGCCAAACATGCCAAACGTCCAGCAATAGCTCCCAAACCAAAGGAGCCAGCACTGAAACACATAGCTGGCCTGAAACCTCCCCAGGGAGCACACAAGCAGCAACATTCATTCTAGGGCTGTGGGCTTTCACTTGCCTGGGAACCTTCATCATTGCAAACATTGTGTTTCTCTCGGCCGGACGAGCATTTTAGGCCAAACATGCCAAACGTCCAGCAATAGCTCCCAAACCAAAGGAGCCAGCACTGAAACACAAAGCTGGCCTGAAACCTCCCCAGGGAGCACACAAGCAGCAACATTCATTCTAGGGCTGTGGGCTTTCACTTGCCTGGGAACCTTCATCATTGCAAAAAAATGTTTCTCTCGGCCGGACGAGCATTTTAGGCCAAACATGCCAAACGTCCAGCAATAGCTCCCAAACCAAAGGAGCCGGCACTGAAACACATAGCTGGCCTGAAACCTCCCCAGGGAGCACACAAGCAGCAACATTCATTCTATTGCTGTGGGCTTTCACTTGCCTGGGAACCTTCATCATTTGAAAAATAGTGTTTGTCTCGGCCTAACGAGCATTTTAAGCCAAACATGCCAAAAGTCCAGCAATAGCTCCCAAACCAAAGGAGCCTGCAATGAAACACATAGCTTCCCTGAAACCTCCCCAGGGAGCACACAAGCAGCAACATTCATTCTAGGCCTGTGGGCTTTCACTTGCCTGGGAACCTTCATCATTGCAAAAAAAGTGTTTCTCTCGGCCGGAGGAGCATTTTAGGCCAAACATGCCAAACGTCCAGCAATAGCTCCCAAACCAAAGGAGCCAGCACTGAAACACATAGTTGGCCTGAAACCTCCCCAGGGAGCACACAAGCAGCAACATTCATTCTAGGGCTGTGGGCTTTCACTTGCCTGGGAACCTTCATCATTGCAAAAAAAGTGTTTCTCTCGGCCGGACGAGCATTTTAGGCCAAACATGCCAAACGTCCAGCAATAGCTCCCAAACCAAAGGAGCCAGAACTGAAACACATAGCTGGCCTGAAACCTCCCCAGGGAGCACACAAGCAGCATCATTCATTCAAGGGCTGTGGGCTTTCACTTGCCTGGGACCCTTCATCATTGCAAACATTGTGTTTCTCTCGGCCGGACGAGCATTTTAGGCCAAACATGCCAAACGTCCAGCAATAGCTCCCAAACCAAAGGAGCCAGCACTGAAACACAAAGCTGGCCTGAAATCTCCCCAGGGAGCACACAAGCAGCAACATTCATTCTAGGGCTGTGGGCTTTCACTTGCCTGGGAACCTTCATCATTGCAAAAAAATGTTTCTCTCGGCCGGACGAGCATTTTAGGCCAAACATGCCAAACGTCCAGCAATAGCTCCCAAACCAAAGGAGCCGGCACTGAAACACAGAGCTGGCCTCGAAACCTCCCCAGGGAGCACACAAGCAGCAACATTCATTCTATTGCTGTGGGCTTTCACTTGCCTGGGAACCTTCATCATTTGAAAAATAGTGTTTGTCTCGGCCTAACGAGCATTTTAAGCCAAACATGCCAAAAGTCCAGCAATAGCTCCCAAACCAAAGGAGCCTGCAATGAAACACATAGCTTCCCTGAAACCTCCCCAGGGAGCACACAAGCAGCAACATTCATTCTAGGCCTGTGGGCTTTCACTTGCCTGGGAACCTTCATCATTGCAAAAAAAGTGTTTCTCTCGACCGGACGAGCATTTTAGGCCAAACATGCCAAACGTCCAGCAATAGCTCCCAAACCAAAGGAGCCAGCACTGAAACACATAGCTGGCCTGAAACCTCCCCAGAGAGCACACAAGCAGCAACATTCATTCTAGGGCTGTGGGCTTTCACTTGCCTGGGAACCTCCATCATTGCAAAAATAGTGTTTCTCTCGGCCAGACGAGCATTTTAGGCCAAACATGCCAAACGTCCAGCAATAGCTCCCAAACCAAAGGAGCCAGCACTGAAACACATAGCTGGCCTGAAACCTCCCCAGGGAGCACACAAGCAGCAACATTCATTCTAGGGCTGTGGGCTTTCACTTGCCTGGGAACCTTCATCATTGCAATAGAGTGTTTCTCTCGGCCGGACGAGCATTTTAGGCCAAACATGCCAAACGTCCAGCAATAGCTCCCAAACCAAAGGAGCCAGCACTGAAACACAGAGCTGGCCTGAAACCTCCGCAGGGAGCACACAAGCAGCAACATTCATTCTAGGCCTGTGGGCTTTCACTTGCCTGGGAACCTTCATCATTGCAAAAAAAGTGTTTCTCGCCCGGACGAGCATTTTAGGCCAAACATGCCAAACGTCCAGCAATAGCTCCCAAACCAAAGGATCCAGCACTGAAACACATAGCTGGCCTGAAACCTCCCCAGGGAGCACACAAGCAGCAACATTCATTCTAGGGCTGTGGGCTTTCACTTGCCTGGGAACCTTCATCATTGCAAAAAAGGTGTTTCGGCCGGACGAGCATTTTAGGCCAAACATGCCAAACGTCCAGCAATAGCTCCCAAACCAAAGGAGCCAGCACTGAAACACATAGCTGGCCTGAAACCTCCCCAGGGAGCACACAAGCAGCAACATTCATTCTAGGGCTGTGGGCTTTCACTTGCCTGGGAACCTTCATCATTTCAAAAAAAGTTTTTCTCTCGGCCTAACGAGCATTTTAGGCCAAACATGCCAAACATCCAGCAATAGCTCCCAAACAAAAGGAGCCAGCACTGAAACATATAGCTGGCCTGAAACCTCCCCATGGAGCATACAAGCAGCAACATTCATTCTAGGGCTGTGGGCTTTCACTTGCCTGGGAACCTTCATCATTGCAAAAAAAGTGTTTCTCTCGGCCGGACGAGCATTTTAGGCCAAACATGCCAAACGTCCAGCAATAGCTCCCAAACCAAAGGAGCCAGCACTGAAACACATAGCTGGCCTGAAACCTCCCCAGGGAGCACACAAGCAGCAACATTCATTCTAGGGCTGTGGGCTTTCACTTGCCTGGGAACCTTCATCATTGCAAAAATAGTGTTTCTCTCGGCCGGACGAGCATTTTAGGCCAAACATGCCAAAAGTCCAGCAATAGCTCCCAAACCAAAGGAGCCTGCAATGAAACACAAAGCTGGCCTGAAATCTCCCCAGGGAGCACACAAGCAGCAACATTCATTCTAGGGCTGTGGGCTTTCACTTGCCTGGGAACCTTCATCAAAACAAAAAAAGTGTTTCTCTCGGCCGGACGAGCATTTTAGGCCAAACATGCCAAACGTCCAGCAATAGCTCCCAAACCAAAGGAGCCAGCACTGAAACACATAGCTGGCCTGAAACCTCCCCAGGGAGCACACAAGCAACAACATTCATTCTAGGGCTGTGGGCTTTCACTTGCCTGGGAACCTTCATCATTGCAAAAATAGTGTTTCTCTCGGCCGGACGAGCATTTTAGGCCAAACATGCCAAACGTCCAGCAATAGCTCCCAAACCAAAGGATCCAGCACTGAAACACATAGCTGGCCTGAAACCTCCCCAGGGAGCACACAAGCAGCAACATTCATTATAGGGCTGTGGGCTTTCACTTGCCTGGGAACCTTCATCATTGCAAAAAAAGTGTTTCTCTCGGCCTAACGAGCATTTTAGGCCAAACATGCCAAACGTCCAGCAATAGCTCCCAAACCAAAGGAGCCAGCACTGAAACATATAGCTGGCCTGAAACCTCCCCATGGAGCACACAAGCAGCATCATTCATTCAAGGGCTGTGGGCATTCACTTGCCTGGAAACCTTCATCATTGCAAACATTGTGTTTCTCTCGGCCGGACGAGCATTTTAGGCCAAACATGCCAAACGTCCAGCAATAGCTCCCAAACCAAAGGAGCCAGCACTGAAACACAAAGCTGGCCTGAAATCTCCCCAGGGAGCACACAAGCAGCAACATTCATTCTAGGGCTGTGGGCTTTCACTTGCCTGGGAACCTTCATCATTGCAAAAAAATGTTTCTCTCGGCCGGACGAGCATTTTAGGCCAAACATGCCAAACGTCCAGCAATAGCTCCCAAACCAAAGGAGCCGGCACTGAAACACAGAGCTGGCCTCGAAACCTCCCCAGGGAGCACACAAGCAGCAACATTCATTCTATTGCTGTGGGCTTTCACTTGCCTGGGAACCTTCATCATTTGAAAAATAGTGTTTGTCTCGGCCTAACGAGCATTTTAAGCCAAACATGCCAAAAGTCCAGCAATAGCTCCCAAACCAAAGGAGCCTGCAATGAAACACATAGCTTCCCTGAAACCTCCCCAGGGAGCACACAAGCAGCAACATTCATTCTAGGCCTGTGGGCTTTCACTTGCCTGGGAACCTTCATCATTGCAAAAAAAGTGTTTCTCTCGACCGGACGAGCATTTTAGGCCAAACATGCCAAACGTCCAGCAATAGCTCCCAAACCAAAGGAGCCAGCACTGAAACACAGAGCTGGCCTGAAACCTCCCCAGGGAGCACACAAGCAGCAACATTCATTCTAGGGCTGTGGGCTTTCACTTGCCTGGGAACCTTCATCATTGCAAAAAAAGTGTTTCTCTCGGCCGGATGAGCATTTTAGGCCAAACATGCCAAACGTCCAGCAATAGCTCCCAAACTAAAGGAGCCAGCAGTGAAACACATAGCTGGCCTGAAACCTCCCCAGGGAGCACACAAGCAGCAACATTCATTCTAGGGCTGTGGGCTTTCACTTGCCTGGGAACCTTCATCATTGCAAAAAAGGTGCTTCGGCCGGACGAGCATTTTAGGCCAAACATGCCAAACGTCCAGCAATAGCTCCCAAACCAAAGGAGCCAGCACTGAAACACATAGCTGGCCTGAAACCTCCCCAGGGAGCACACAAGCAGCAACATTCATTCTAGGGCTGTGGGCTTTCACTTGCCTGGGAACCTTCATCATTTCAAAAAAAGTTTTTCTCTCGGCCTAACGAGCATTTTAGGCCAAACATGCCAAACATCCAGCAATAGCTCCCAAACAAAAGGAGCCAGCACTGAAACATATAGCTGGCCTGAAACCTCCCCATGGAGCATACAAGCAGCAACATTCATTCTAGGGCTGTGGGCTTTCACTTGCCTGGGAACCTTCATCATTGCAAAAAAAGTGTTTCTCTCGGCCGGACGAGCATTTTAGGCCAAACATGCCAAACGTCCAGCAATAGCTCCCAAACCAAAGGAGCCAGCACTGAAACACATAGCTGGCCTGAAACCTCCCCAGGGAGCACACAAGCAGCAACATTCATTCTAGGGCTGTGGGCTTTCACTTGCCTGGGAACCTTCATCATTGCAAAAATAGTGTTTCTCTCGGCCGGACGAGCATTTTAGGCCAAACATGCCAAACGTCCAGCAATAGCTCCCAAACCAAAGGATCCAGCACTGAAACACATAGCTGGCCTGAAACCTCCCCAGGGAGCACACAAGCAGCAACATTCATTCTAGGGCTGTGGGCTTTCACTTGCCTGGGAACCTTCATCATTGCAAAAAAAGTTTTTCTCTCGGCCTAACGAGCATTTTAGGCCAAACATGCCAAACATCCAGCAATAGCTCCCAAACCAAAGGAGCCAGCACTGAAACATATAGCTGGCCTGAAACCTCCCCATGGAGCACACAAGCAGCATCATTCATTCAAGGGCTGTGGGCTTTCACTTGCCTGGAAACCTTCATCATTGCAAACATTGTGTTTCTCTCGGCCGGACGAGCATTTTAGGCCAAACATGCCAAACGTCCAGCAATAGCTCCCAAACCAAAGGAGCCAGCACTGAAACACAAAGCTGGCCTGAAATCTCCCCAGGGAGCACACAAGCAGCAACATTCATTCTAGTGCTGTGGGCTTTCACTTGCCTGGGAACCTTCATCATTGCAAAAAAATGTTTCTCTCGGCCGGACGAGCATTTTAGGCCAAACTTGCCAAACGTCCAGCAATAGCTCCCAAACCAAAGGAGCCGGCACTGAAACACATAGCTGGCCTGAAACCTCCCCAGGGAGCACACAAGCAGCAACATTCATTCTATTGCTGTGGGCTTTCACTTGCCTGGGAACCTTCATCATTTGAAAAATAGTGTTTGTCTCGGCCTAACGAGCATTTTAAGCCAAACATGCCAAAAGTCCAGCAATAGCTCCCAAACCAAAGGAGCCTGCAATGAAACACATAGCTTCCCTGAAACCTCCCCAGGGAGCACACAAGCAGCAACATTCATTCTAGGCCTGTGGGCTTTCACTTGCCTGGGAACCTTCATCATTGCAAAAAAAGTGTTTCTCTCGGCCGGAGGAGCATTTTAGGCCAAACATGCCAAACGTCCAGCAATAGCTCCCAAACCAAAGGAGCCAGCACTGAAACACATAGTTGGCCTGAAACCTCCCCAGGGAGCACACAAGCAGCAACATTCATTCTAGGGCTGTGGGCTTTCACTTGCCTGGGAACCTTCATCATTGCAAAAAAAGTGTTTCTCTCGGCCGGACGAGCATTTTAGGCCAAACATGCCAAACGTCCAGCAATAGCTCCCAAACCAAAGGAGCCAGAACTGAAACACATAGCTGGCCTGAAACCTCCCCAGGGAGCACACAAGCAGCATCATTCATTCAAGGGCTGTGGGCTTTCACTTGCCTGGGACCCTTCATCATTGCAAACATTGTGTTTCTCTCGGCCGGACGAGCATTTTAGGCCAAACATGCCAAACGTCCAGCAATAGCTCCCAAACCAAAGGAGCCAGCACTGAAACACAAAGCTGGCCTGAAATCTCCCCAGGGAGCACACAAGCAGCAACATTCATTCTAGGGCTGTGGGCTTTCACTTGCCTGGGAACCTTCATCATTGCAAAAAAATGTTTCTCTCGGCCGGACGAGCATTTTAGGCCAAACATGCCAAACGTCCAGCAATAGCTCCCAAACCAAAGGAGCCGGCACTGAAACACAGAGCTGGCCTCGAAACCTCCCCAGGGAGCACACAAGCAGCAACATTCATTCTATTGCTGTGGGCTTTCACTTGCCTGGGAACCTTCATCATTTGAAAAATAGTGTTTGTCTCGGCCTAACGAGCATTTTAAGCCAAACATGCCAAAAGTCCAGCAATAGCTCCCAAACCAAAGGAGCCTGCAATGAAACACATAGATTCCCTGAAACCTCCCCAGGGAGCACACAAGCAGCAACATTCATTCTAGGCCTGTGGGCTTTCACTTGCCTGGGAACCTTCATCATTGCAAAAAAAGTGTTTCTCTCGACCGGACGAGCATTTTAGGCCAAACATGCCAAACGTCCAGCAATAGCTCCCAAACCAAAGGAGCCAGCACTGAAACACATAGCTGGCCTGAAACCTCCCCAGGGAGCACACAAGCAGCAACATTCATTCTAGGGCTGTGGGCTTTCACTTGCCTGGGAACCTTCATCATTGCAATAGAGTGTTTCTCTCGGCCGGACGAGCATTTTAGGCCAAACATGCCAAACGTCCAGCAATAGCTCCCAAACCAAAGGAGCCAGCACTGAAACACAGAGCTGGCCTGAAACCTCCGCAGGGAGCACACAAGCAGCAACATTCATTCTAGGCCTGTGGGCTTTCACTTGCCTGGGAACCTTCATCATTGCAAAAAAAGTGTTTCTCGCCCGGACGAGCATTTTAGGCCAAACATGCCAAACGTCCAGCAATAGCTCCCAAACCAAAGGATCCAGCACTGAAACACATAGCTGGCCTGAAACCTCCCCAGGGAGCACACAAGCAGCAACATTCATTCTAGGGCTGTGGGCTTTCACTTGCCTGGGAACCTTCATCATTGCAAAAAAGGTGTTTCGGCCGGACGAGCATTTTAGGCCAAACATGCCAAACGTCCAGCAATAGCTCCCAAACCAAAGGAGCCAGCACTGAAACACATAGCTGGCCTGAAACCTCCCCAGGGAGCACACAAGCAGCAACATTCATTCTAGGGCTGTGGGCTTTCACTTGCCTGGGAACCTTCATCATTTCAAAAAAAGTTTTTCTCTCGGCCTAACGAGCATTTTAGGCCAAACATGCCAAACATCCAGCAATAGCTCCCAAACAAAAGGAGCCAGCACTGAAACATATAGCTGGCCTGAAACCTCCCCATGGAGCATACAAGCAGCAACATTCATTCTAGGGCTGTGGGCTTTCACTTGCCTGGGAACCTTCATCATTGCAAAAAAAGTGTTTCTCTCGGCCGGACGAGCATTTTAGGCCAAACATGCCAAACGTCCAGCAATAGCTCCCAAACCAAAGGAGCCAGCACTGAAACACATAGCTGGCCTGAAACCTCCCCAGGGAGCACACAAGCAGCAACATTCATTCTAGGGCTGTGGGCTTTCACTTGCCTGGGAACCTTCATCATTGCAAAAATAGTGTTTCTCTCGGCCGGACGAGCATTTTAGGCCAAACATGCCAAACGTCCAGCAATAGCTCCCAAACCAAAGGATCCAGCACTGAAACACATAGCTGGCCTGAAACCTCCCCAGGGAGCACACAAGCAGCAACATTCATTCTAGGGCTGTGGGCTTTCACTTGCCTGGGAACCTTCATCATTGCAAAAAAAGTTTTTCTCTCGGCCTAACGAGCATTTTAGGCCAAACATGCCAAACATCCAGCAATAGCTCCCAAACCAAAGGAGCCAGCACTGAAACATATAGCTGGCCTGAAACCTCCCCATGGAGCACACAAGCAGCATCATTCATTCAAGGGCTGTGGGCATTCACTTGCCTGGAAACCTTCATCATTGCAAACATTGTGTTTCCTCGGCCGGACGAGCATTTTAGGCCAAACATGCCAAACGTCCAGCAATAGCTCCCAAACCAAAGGAGCCAGCACTGAAACACAAAGCTGGCCTGAAACCTCCCCAGGGAGCACACAAGCAGCAACATTCATTCTAGGCCTGTGGTCTTTCACTTGCCTGGGAACCTTCATCATTGAAAAAAAATGTTTCTCTCGGCCGGACGAGCATTTTAGGCCAAACATGCCAAACGTCCAGCAATAGCTCCCAAACCAAAGGAGCCGGCACTGAAACACATAGCTGGCCTGAAACCTCCCCAGGGAGCACACAAGCAGCAACATTCATTCTATTGCTGTGGGCTTTCACTTGCCTGGGAACCTTCATCATTTGAAAAATAGTGTTTGTCTCGGCCTAACGAGCATTTTAAGCCAAACATGCCAAAAGTCCAGCAATAGCTCCCAAACCAAAGGAGCCTGCAATGAAACACATAGCTTCCCTGAAACCTCCCCAGGGAGCACACAAGCAGCAACATTCATTCTAGGCCTGTGGGCTTTCACTTGCCTGGGAACCTTCATCATTGCAAAAAAAGTGTTTCTCTCGGCCGGAGGAGCATTTTAGGCCAAACATGCCAAACGTCCAGCAATAGCTCCCAAACCAAAGGAGCCAGCACTGAAACACATAGCTGGCCTGAAACCTCCCCAGGGAGAACACAAGCAGCAACATTCATTTTAGGGCTGTGGGCTTTCACTTGCCTGGGAACCTTCATCATTGCAAAAATGTGTTTCTCTCGGCCAGACGAGCATTTTAGGCCAAACATGCCAAAAGTCCAGCAATAGCTCCCAAACCAAGGAGCCAGCACTGAAACACAGAGCTGGCCTGAAATCTCCGCAGGTAGCACACAAGCAGCAACATTCATTCTAGGGCTGTGGGCTTTCACTTGCCTGGGAACCTTCATCATTTCAAAAAAGGTGTTTCGGCCGGACGAGCATTTTAGGCCAAACATGCCAAACGTCCAGCAATAGCTCCCAAACCAAAGGAGCCAGCACTGAAACACATAGCTGGCCTGAAACCTCCCCAGGGAGCACACAAGCAGCAACATTCATTCTAGGGCTGTGGGCTTTCACTTGCCTGGGAACCTTCATCATTTCAAAAAAAGTTTTTCTCTCGGCCTAACGAGCATTTTAGGCCAAACATGCCAAACATCCAGCAATAGCTCCCAAACAAAAGGAGCCAGCACTGAAACATATAGCTGGCCTGAAACCTCCCCATGGAGCATACAAGCAGCAACATTCATTCTAGGGCTGTGGGCTTTCACTTGCCTGGGAACCTTCATCATTGCAAAAAAAGTGTTTCTCTCGGCCGGACGAGCATTTTAGGCCAAACATGCCAAACGTCCAGCAATAGCTCCCAAACCAAAGGAGCCAGCACTGAAACACATAGCTGGCCTGAAACCTCCCCAGGGAGCACACAAGCAGCAACATTCATTCTAGGGCTGTGGGCTTTCACTTGCCTGGGAACCTTCATCATTGCAAAAATAGTGTTTCTCTCGGCCGGACGAGCATTTTAGGCCAAACATGCCAAAAGTCCAGCAATAGCTCCCAAACCAAAGGAGCCTGCAATGAAACACAAAGCTGGCCTGAAATCTCCCCAGGGAGCACACAAGCAGCAACATTCATTCTAGGGCTGTGGGCTTTCACTTGCCTGGGAACCTTCATCAAAACAAAAAAAGTGTTTCTCTCGGCCGGACGAGCATTTTAGGCCAAACATGCCAAACGTCCAGCAATAGCTCCCAAACCAAAGGAGCCGGCACTGAAACACATAGCTGGCCTGAAACCTCCCCAGGGAGCACACAAGCAGCAACATTCATTCTATTGCTGTGGGCTTTCACTTGCCTGGGAACCTTCATCATTTGAAAAATAGTGTTTGTCTCGGCCTAACGAGCATTTTAAGCCAAACATGCCAAAAGTCCAGCAATAGCTCCCAAACCAAAGGAACCTGCAATGAAACACATAGCTTCCCTGAAACCTCCCCAGGGAGCACACAAGCAGCAACATTCATTCTAGGCCTGTGGGCTTTCACTTGCCTGGGAACCTTCATCATTGCAAAAAAAGTGTTTCTCTCGGCCGGAGGAGCATTTTAGGCCAAACATGC
Organism: Porphyrio hochstetteri; assembly: GCA_020800305.1. Taxonomy (NCBI): domain Eukaryota; kingdom Metazoa; phylum Chordata; class Aves; order Gruiformes; family Rallidae; genus Porphyrio; species Porphyrio hochstetteri. The sequence goes on from CM036917.1 coordinate 23,617,148, forward strand.
CAAACGTCCAGCAATAGCTCCCAAACCAAAGGAGCCAGCACTGAAACACATAGCTGGCCTGAAACCTCCCCAGGGAGCACACAAGCAGCAACATTCATTCTAGGGCTGTGGGCTTTCACTTGCCTGGGAACCTTCATCATTGAAAAATAGTGTTTCTCTCGGCCGGAAGAGCATTTTAGGCCAAACATGCCAAACGTCCAGCAAGAGCTCCCAAACCAAAGGAGCCAGCACTGAAACACATAGCTGGCCTGAAACCTCCCCAGGGAGCACACAAGCAGCAACATTCATTCTAGGGCTGTGGGCTTTCACTTGCCTGGGAACCTTCATCATTGCAAAAAATTTTTTTCTCTCGGCCTAACGAGCATTTTAGGCCAAACATGCCAAACATCCAGCAATAGCTCCCAAACCAAAGGAGCCAGCACTGAAACATATAGCTGGCCTGAAACCTCCCCATGGAGCACAGAAGCAGCATCATTCATTCTAGGGCTGTGGGCTTTCACTTGCCTGGGAACCTTCATCATTGCAAAAAAAGTGTTTCTCTCGGCCGGACGAGCATTTTAGGCCAAACATGCCAAACGTCCAGCAATAGCTCCCAAACCAAAGGAGCCAGCACTGAAACACATAGCTGGCCTGAAACCTCCCCAGGGAGCACACAAGCAGCAACATTCATTCTAGGGCTGTGGGCTTTCACTTGCCTGGGAACCTTCATCATTGCAAAAAAGGTGTTTCGGCCGGACGAGCATTTTAGGCCAAACATGCCAAACGTCCAGCAATAGCTCCCAAACCAAAGGAGCCAGCACTGAAACACAGAGCTGGCCTGAAACCTCCCCATGGAGCACACAAGCATCATCATTCATTCTAGGGCTGTGGGCTTTCACTTGCCTGGGAGCCTTCATCATTGCAAAAAAAGTGTTTCTCTCGGCCGGACGAGCATTTTAGGCAAAACATGCCAAACGTCCAGCAATAGCTCCCAAACCAAAGGACCCAGCAATGAAACACATAGCTGCCCTGAAACCTCCCCAGGGAGCACACAAGCAGCAACATTCATTCTAGGGCTGTGGGCTTTCACTTGCCTGGGAACCTTCATCATTGCAAAAAAATTGTTTCTCTCGGCCGGACGAGCATTTTAGGCCAAACATGCCAAACGTCCAGCAAGAGCTCCCAAACAAAAGGAGCCAGCAATGAAACACATAGCTGGCCTGAAACCTCCCCAGGGAGCACACAAGCAGCAACATTCATTCTAGGGCTGTGGGCTTTCACTTGCCTGTGAACCTTCATCATTCCAAAAAAAGTGTTTCTCTCGGCCGGACGAGCATTTTAGGCCAAACATGCCAAAAGTCCAGCAATAGCTCCCTAACCAAAGGATCCAGCACTGAAACACATAGCTGGCCTGAAACCTCCCCAGGGAGCACACAAGCAGCAACATTCATTCTAGGGCTGTGGGCTTTCACTTGCCTGGGAACCTTCATCATTGCAAAAAAAGTTTTTCTCTCGGCCTAACTAGCATTTTAGGCCAAACATGCCAAACATCCAGCAATAGCTCCCAAACCAAAGGAGCCAGCACTGAAACATATAGCTGGCCTGAAACCTCCCCATGGAGCACACAAGCAGCATCATTCATTCAAGGGCTGTGGGCATTCACTTGCCTGGAAACCTTCATCATTGCAAACATTATGTTTCTCTCGGCCGGACGAGCATTTTAGGCCAAACATGCCAAACGTCCAGCAATAGCTCCCAAACCAAAGGAGGCAGCACTGAACCACAAAGCTGGCCTGAAATCTACCCAGGGAGCACACAAGCAGCAACATTCATTCTAGTGCTGTGGGCTTTCACTTGCCTGGGAACCTTCATCATTTGAAAAATAGTGTTTGTCTCGGCCGGACGAGCATTTTAAGCCAAACATGCCAAAAGTCCAGCAATAGCTCCCAAACCAAAGGATCCAGCACTGAAACACATAGCTGGCCTGAAACCTCCTTAGAGAGCACACAAGCAGCAACATTCATTCTAGGGCTGTTGGCTTTCACTTGCCTGGGAACCTTCATCATTGCAAAAAAAGTGTTTCTCTCGGCCGGACGAGCATTTTAGGCCAAACATGCCAAAAGTCCAGCAATAGCTCCCATTCCAAAGGAGCCAGCACTGAAACACAGAGCTGGCCTGAAACCTCCCCAGGGAGCACACAAGCAGCAACATTCATTCTAGGGCTGTGGGCTTTCACTTGCCTGGGAACCTTCATCATTGCAAAAAAAGTGTTTCTCTCGGCCTAACGAGCATTTTAGGCCAAACATGCCAAACGTCCAGCAATAGCTCCCAAACCAAAGGAGCCAGCACTGAAACACATAGCTGCCCTGAAACCTCCCCAGGGAGCACACAAGCAGCAACATTCATTCTAGGGCTGTGGGCTTTCACTTGCCTGGGAACCTTCATCATTGCAAAAAAAGTTTTTCTCGCGGCCTAACGAGCATTTTAGGCCAAACATGCCAAACATCCAGCAATAGCTCCCAAACCAAAGGAGCCAGCACTTAAACACATAGCTGGCCTGAAACCTCCCCATGGAGCACAGAAGCAGCATCATTCATTCTAGGGCTGTGGGCTTTCACTTGCCTGGAAATCTTCATCATTGCAAAAATGTGTTTCTCTCGGCCGGACGAGCATTTTAGGCCAAACATGCCAAACGTCCAGCAATAGATCCCAAACCAAAGGAGCCAGCAGTGAAACACATAGCTGGCCTGAAACCTCCCCAGGGAGCACACAAGCAGCAACATTCATTCTAGGGCTGTGGGCTTTCACTTGCCTGGGAACCTTCATCATTGCAAAAAAAGTCTTTCTCTCGGCCGGACGAGCATTTTAGGCCAAACATGCCAAACGTCCAGCAATAGCTCCCAAACCAAAGGAGCCAGCACTGAAACACATAGCTGGCCTGAAACCTCCCCAGGGAGCACACAAGCAGCAACATTCATTCTAGGGCTGTGGGCTTTCACTTGCCTGGGAACCTTCATCATTGCAAAAAAGTGTTTCTCTCGGCCGGACGAGCATTTTAGGCCAAACATGCCAAACGTCCAGCAATAGCTCCCAAACCAAAGGAGCCAGCAGTGAAACATATAGCTGGCCTGAAACCTCCCCAGGGAGCACACAAGCAGCAACATTCATTCTAGGCCTGTGGGCTTTCACTTGCCTGGGAACCTTCATCATTGCAAAAAAGGTGTTTCGGCCGGACGAGCATTTTAGGCCAAACATGCCAAACGTCCAGCAATAGCTCCCAAACCAAAGGAGCCAGCACTGAAACACAGAGCTGGCCTGAAACCTCCCCAGGGAGCACACAAGCATCATCATTCATTCTAGGGCTGTGGGCTTTCACTTGCCTGGGAACCTTCATCATTGCAAAAAAAGTGTTTCTCTCGGCCGGACGAGCATTTTAGGCAAAACATGCCAAACGTCCAGCAATAGCTCCCAAACCAAAGGACCCAGCAATGAAACACATAGCTGCCCTGAAACCTCCCCAGGGAGCACACAAGCAGCAACATTCATTCTAGGGCTGTGGGCTTTCACTTGCCTGGGAACCTTCATCATTCCAAAAAAATTGTTTCTCTCGGCCGGACGAGCATTTTAGGCCAAACATGCCAAACGTCCAGCAAGAGCTCCCAAACAAAAGGAGCCAGCAATGAAACACATAGCTGGCCTGAAACCTCCCCAGGGAGCACACAAGCAGCAACATTCATTCTAGGGCTGTTGGCTTTCACTTGCCTGGGAACCTTCATCATTGCAAAAAAAGTGTTTCTCTCGGCCGGACGAGCATTTTAGGCCAAACATGCCAAAAGTCCAGCAATAGCTCCCTAACCAAAGGATCCAGCACTGAAACACATAGCTGGCCTGAAACCTCCCCAGGGAGCACACAAGCAGCAACATTCATTCTAGGCCTGTGGGCTTTCACTTGCCTGGGAACCTTCATCATTGCAAAAAAAGTTTTTCTCTCGGCCTAACTAGCATTTTAGGCCAAACATGCCAAACATCCAGCAATAGCTCCCAAACCAAAGGAGCCAGCACTGAAACATATAGCTGGCCTGAAACCTCCCCAGGGAGCACACAAGCAGCATCATTCATTCAAGGGCTGTGGGCATTCACTTGCCTGGAAACCTTCATCATTGCAAACATTATGTTTCTCTCGGCCGGACGAGCATTTTAGGCCAAACATGCCAAACGTCCAGCAATAGCTCCCAAACCAAAGGAGGCAGCACTGAACCACAAAGCTGGCCTGAAACCTCCTTAGAGAGCACACAAGCAGCAACATTCATTCTAGGGCTGTTGGCTTTCACTTGCCTGGGAACCTTCATCATTGCAAAAAAAGTGTTTCTCTCGGCCGGACGAGCATTTTAGGCCAAACATGCCAAAAGTCCAGCAATAGCTCCCATTCCAAAGGAGCCAGCACTGAAACACAGAGCTGGCCTGAAACCTCCCCAGGGAGCACACAAGCAGCAACATTCATTCTAGGGCTGTGGGCTTTCACTTGCCTGGGAACCTTCATCATTGCAAAAAAAGTGTTTCTCTCGGCCTAACGAGCATTTTAGGCCAAACATGCCAAACGTCCAGCAATAGCTCCCAAACCAAAGGAGCCAGCACTGAAACACATAGCTGGCCTGAAACCTCCTTAGAGAGCACACAAGCAGCAACATTCATTCTAGGGCTGTGGGCTTTCACTTGCCTGGGAATCTTCATCATTGCAAAAAAAGTGTTTCTCTCGGCCGGACGAGCATTTTAGGCAAAACATGCCAAAAGTCCAGCAATAGCTCCCAAACCAAAGGAGCCAGCACTGAAACACAGAGCTGGCCTGAAACCTCCCCAGGGAGCACACAAGCAGCAACATTCATTCTAGGGCTGTGGGCTTTCACTTGCCTGTGAACCTTCATCATTCCAAAAAAATTGTTTCTCTCGGCCGGACGAGCATTTAGGCCAAACATGCCAAACGTCCAGCAAGAGCTCCCAAACCAAAGGAGCCAGCAATGAAACACATAGCTGCCCTGAAACCTCCCCAGGGAGCACACAAGCAGCAACATTCATTCTAGGGCTGTGGGCTTTCACTTGCCTGGGAACCTTCATCATTGCAAAAAAAGTGTTTCTCTCGGCCGGACGAGCATTTTAGGCCAAACATGCCAAACGTCCAGCAATAGCTCCCAAACCAAAGGAGCCAGCACTGAAACACATAGCTGGCCTGAAACCTCCCCAGGGAGCACACAAGCAGCAACATTCATTCTAGGGCTGTGGGCTTTCACTTGTCTGGGAACCTTCATCATTGCAAAAAAAGTGTTTCTCTCGGCCGGACGAGCATTTTAGGCCAAACATGCCAAACATCCAGCAATAGCTCCCAAACAAAAGGATCCAGCACTGAACCACATAGCTGGCCTGAAACCTCCTTAGAGAGCACACAAGCAGCAACATTCATTCTAGGCCTGTGGGCTTTCACTTGCCTGGGAACCTTCATCATTTGAAAAATAGTGTTTGTCTCGGCCGGACGAGCATTTTAAGCCAAACATGCCAAAAGTCCAGCAATAGCTCCCAAACCAAAGGAGCCAGCAATGAAACACATAGCTTCCCTGAAACCTCCCCAGGGAGCACACAAGCAGCAACATTCATTCTAGGCCTGGGGACTTTCACTTGCCTGGGAACCTTCATCATTGCAAAATAAGTGTTTCTCTCGGCCAGACGAGCATTTTAGGCCAAACATGCCAAAAGTCCAGCAATAGCTCCCAAACCAAAGGATCCAGCACTGAAACACATAGCTGGCCTGAAACCTCCTTAGAGAGCACACAAGCAGCAACATTCATTCTAGGGCTGTGGGCTTTCACTTGCCTGGGAACCTTCATCATTCCAAAAAAATTGTTTCTCTCGGCCGGACGAGCATTTTAGGCCAAACATGCCAAACGTCCAGCAATAGCTCCCTAACCAAAGGATCCAGCACTGAAACACATAGCTGGCCTGAAACCTCCCCAGGGAGCACACAAGCAGCAACATTCATTCTAGGGCTGTGGGCTTTCACTTGCCTGGGAACCTTCATCATTGCAAAAAAAGTTTTTCTCTCGGCCTAACGAGCATTTTAGGCCAAACATGCCAAACATCCAGCAATAGCTCCCAAACAAAAGGAGCCAGCACTGAAACATATAGCTGGCCTGAAACCTCCCCATGGAGCACACAAGCAGCATCATTCATTCAAGGGCTGTGGGCATTCACTTGCCTGGAAACCTTCATCATTGCAAACATTATGTTTCTCTCGGCCGGACGAGCATTTTAGGCCAAACATGCCAAACGTCCAGCAATAGCTCCCAAACCAAAGGAGCCAGCACTGAACCACAAAGCTGGCCTGAAATCTACCCAGGGAGCACACAAGCAGCAACATTCATTCTAGGGCTGTGGGCTTTCACTTGCCTGGGAACCTTCATCATTGCAAAAAAGTGTTTCTCTCGGCCGGACGAGCATTTTAGGCCAAACATGCCAAACGTCCAGCAATAGCTCCCAAACCAAAGGAGCCAGCACCGAAACACATAGCTGGCCTGAAACCTCCCCAGGGAGCACACAAGCAGCAACATTCATTCTAGTGCTGTGGGCTTTCACTTGCCTGGGAACCTTCATCATTTGAAAAATAGTGTTTGTCTCGGCCGGACGAGCATTTTAAGCCAAACATGCCAAAAGTCCAGCAATAGCTCCCAAACCAAAGGAGCCAGCAATGAAACACATAGCTTCCCTGAAACCTCCCCAGGGAGCACACAAGCAGCAACATTCATTCTAGGCCTGGGGACTTTCACTTGCCTGGGAACCTTCATCATTGCAAAAAAAGTGTTTCTCTCGGCCGGACGAGCATTTTAGGCCAAACATGCCAAAAGTCCAGCAATAGCTCCCAAACCAAAGGATCCAGCACTGAAACACATAGCTGGCCTGAAACCTCCTTAGAGAGCACACAAGCAGCAACATTCATTCTAGGGCTGTTGGCTTTCACTTGCCTGGGAACCTTCATCATTGCAAAAAAAGTGTTTCTCTCGGCCGGACGAGCATTTTAGGCCAAACATGCCAAAAGTCCAGCAATAGCTCCCATTCCAAAGGAGCCAGCACTGAAACACATAGCTGGCCTGAAACCTCCCCAGGGAGCACACAAGCAGCAACATTCATTCTAGGGCTGTTGGCTTTCACTTGCCTGGGAACCTTCATCATTGCAAAAAAGTGTTTCTCACAGCCGGACGAGCATTTTAGGCCAAACATGCCAAACGTCCAGCAATAGCTCCCAAACCAAAGGAGCCAGCACTGAAACATATAGCTGGCCTGAAACCTCCCCAGGGAGCACACAAGCAGCAACATTCATTCTAGGGCTGTGGGCTTACACTTGCCTGGGAACCTTCATCATTGCAAAAAAAGTGTTTCTCTCGGCCGGACAAGCATTTTAGGCCAAACATGCCAAAAGTCCAGCAATTGCTCCCAAACCAAAGGATCCAGCACTGAAACACATAGCTGGCCTGAAACCTCCTTAGAGAGCACACAAGCAGCAACATTCATTCTAGGGCTGTGGGCTTTCACTTGCCTGGGAACCTTCATCATTCCATAAAAATTGTTTCTCTCGGCCGGACGAGCATTTTAGGCCAAACATGCCAAACGTCCAGCAATAGCTCCCAAACCAAAGGAGCCAGCACTGAAACACATAGCTGGCCTGAAACCTCCCCAGGGAGCACACAAGCAGCAACATTCATTCTAGGGCTGTGGGCTTTCACTTGCCTGGGAACCTTCATCATTGCAAAAAAAGTGTTTCTCTCGGCCAGACAAGCATTTTAGGCCAAACATGCCAAAAGTCCAGCAATAGCTCCCAAACCAAAGGATCCAGCACTGAAACACATAGCTGGCCTGAAACCTCCTTAGAGAGCACACAAGCAGCAACATTCATTCTAGGGCTGTTGGCTTTCACTTGCCTGGGAACCTTCATCATTGCAAAAAAAGTGTTTCTCTCGGCCGGACGAGCATTTTAGGCCAAACATGCCAAAAGTCCAGCAAGAGCTCCCATTCCAAAGGAGCCAGCACTGAAACACAGAGCTGGCCTGAAACCTCCGCAGGGAGCACACAAGCAGCAACATTCATTCTAGGGCTGTGGGCTTTCACTTGCCTGGGAACATTCATCATTGCAAAAAAGGTGTTTCGGCCGGACGAGCATTTTAGGCCAAACATGCCAAACGTCCAGCAATAGCTCCCAAACCAAAGGAGCCAGCACTGAAACACAGAGCTGGCCTGAAACCTCCCCATGGAGCACACAAGCATCATCATTCATTCTAGGGCTGTGGGCTTTCACTTGCCTGGGAACCTTCATCATTCCAAAAAAATTGTTTCTCTCGGCCGGACGAGCATTTTAGGCCAAACATGCCAAACGTCCAGCAAGAGCTCCCAAACAAAAGGAGCCAGCAATGAAACACATAGCTGGCCTGAAACCTCCCCAGGGAGCACACAAGCAGCAACATTCATTCTAGGGCTGTTGGCTTTCACTTGCCTGGGAACCTTCATCATTGCAAAAAAAGTGTTTCTCTCGGCCGGACGAGCATTTTAGGCCAAACATGCCAAAAGTCCAGCAATAGCTCCCTAACCAAAGGATCCAGCACTGAAACACATAGCTGGCCTGAAACCTCCCCAGGGAGCACACAAGCAGCAACATTCATTCTAGGGCTGTGGGCTTTCACTTGCCTGGGAACCTTCATCATTGCAAAAAAAGTTTTTCTCTCGGCCTAACTAGCATTTTAGGCCAAACATGCCAAACATCCAGCAATAGCTCCCAAACCAAAGGAGCCAGCACTGAAACATATAGCTGGCCTGAAACCTCCCCATGGAGCACACAAGCAGCATCATTCATTCAAGGGCTGTGGGCATTCACTTGCCTGGAAACCTTCATCATTGCAAACATTATGTTTCTCTCGGCCGGACGAGCATTTTAGGCCAAACATGCCAAACGTCCAGCAATAGCTCCCAAACCAAAGGAGGCAGCACTGAACCACAAAGCTGGCCTGAAATCTACCCAGGGAGCACACAAGCAGCAACATTCATTCTAGTGCTGTGGGCTTTCACTTGCCTGGGAACCTTCATCATTTGAAAAATAGTGTTTGTCTCGGCCGGACGAGCATTTTAAGCCAAACATGCCAAAAGTCCAGCAATAGCTCCCAAACCAAAGGAGCCAGCACTGAAACACATAGCTGGCCTGAAACCTCCTTAGAGAGCACACAAGCAGCAACATTCATTCTAGGGCTGTTGGCTTTCACTTGCCTGGGAACCTTCATCATTGCAAAAAAAGTGTTTCTCTCGGCCGGACGAGCATTTTAGGCCAAACATGCCAAAAGTCCAGCAATAGCTCCCATTCCAAAGGAGCCAGCACTGAAACACAGAGCTGGCCTGAAACCTCCCCAGGGAGCACACAAGCAGCAACATTCATTCTAGGGCTGTGGGCTTTCACTTGCCTGGGAACCTTCATCATTGCAAAAAAAGTGTTTCTCTCGGCCTAACGAGCATTTTAGGCCAAACATGCCAAACGTCCAGCAATAGCTCCCAAACCAAAGGAGCCAGCACTGAAACACATAGCTGCCCTGAAACCTCCCCAGGGAGCACACAAGCAGCAACATTCATTCTAGGGCTGTGGTCTTTCACTTGCCTGGGAACCTTCATCATTGCAAAAAAAGTTTTTCTCTCGGCCTAACGAGCATTTTAGGCCAAACATGCCAAACATCCAGCAATAGCTCCCAAACCAAAGGAGCCAGCACTGAAACATATAGCTGGCCTGAAACCTCCCCATGGAGCACAGAAGCAGCATCATTCATTCTAGGGCTGTGGGCTTTCACTTGCCTGGAAATCTTCATCATTGCAAAAATGTGTTTCTCTCGGCCGGACGAGCATTTTAGGCCAAACATGCCAAACGTCCAGCAATAGCTCCCAAACCAAAGGAGCCAGCAGTGAAACACATAGCTGGCCTGAAACCTCCCCAGGGAGCACACAAGCAGCAACATTCATTCTAGGGCTGTGGGCTTTCACTTGCCTGGGAACCTTCATCATTGCAAAAAAAGTCTTTCTCTCGGCCGGACGAGCATTTTAGGCCAAACATGCCAAACGTCCAGCAATAGCTCCCAAACCAAAGGAGCCAGCACTGAAACACATAGCTGGCCTGAAACCTCCCCAGGGAGCACACAAGCAGCAACATTCATTCTAGGGCTGTGGGCTTTCACTTGCCTGGGAACCTTCATCATTGCAAAAAAGTGTTTCTCTCGGCTGGACGAGCATTTTAGGCCAAACATGCCAAACGTCCAGCAATAGCTCCCAAACCAAAGGAGCCAGCAGTGAAACATATAGCTGGCCTGAAACCTCCCCAGGGAGCACACAAGCAGCAACATTCATTCTAGGCCTGTGGGCTTTCACTTGCCTGGGAACCTTCATCATTGCAAAAAAAGTGTTTCTCTCGGCCGGACGAGCATTTTAGGCCAAACATGCCAAACGTCCAGCAATAGCTCCCAAACCAAAGGAGCCAGCACTGAAACACATAGCTGGCCTGAAACCTCCCCAGGGAGCACACAAGCAGCAACATTCATTCTAGGGCTGTGGGCTTTCACTTGCCTGGGAACCTTCATCATTGCAAAAAAGGTGTTTCGGCCGGACGAGCATTTTAGGCCAAACATGCCAAACGTCCAGCAATAGCTCCCAAACCAAAGGAGCCAGCACTGAAACACAGAGCTGGCCTGAAACCTCCCCATGGAGCACACAAGCATCATCATTCATTCTAGGGCTGTGGGCTTTCACTTGCCTGGGAACCTTCATCATTGCAAAAAAAGTGTTTCTCTCGGCCGGACGAGCATTTTAGGCAAAACATGCCAAACGTCCAGCAATAGCTCCCAAACCAAAGCACCCAGCAATGAAACACATAGCTGCCCTGAAACCTCCCCAGGGAGCACACAAGCAGCAACATTCATTCTAGGGCTGTGGGCTTTCACTTGCCTGGGAACCTTCATCATTCCAAAAAAATTGTTTCTCTCGGCCGGACGAGCATTTTAGGCCAAACATGCCAAACGTCCAGCAAGAGCTCCCAAACAAAAGGAGCCAGCAATGAAACACATAGCTGGCCTGAAACCTCCCCAGGGAGCACACAAGCAGCAACATTCATTCTAGGGCTGTTGGCTTTCACTTGCCTGGGAACCTTCATCATTGCAAAAAAAGTGTTTCTCTCGGCCGGACGAGCATTTTAGGCCAAACATGCCAAAAGTCCAGCAATAGCTCCCTAACCAAAGGATCCAGCACTGAAACACATAGCTGGCCTGAAACCTCCCCAGGGAGCACACAAGCAGCAACATTCATTCTAGGGCTGTGGGCTTTCACTTGCCTGGGAACCTTCATCATTGCAAAAAAAGTTTTTCTCTCGGCCTAACTAGCATTTTAGGCCAAACATGCCAAACATCCAGCAATAGCTCCCAAACCAAAGGAGCCAGCACTGAAACATATAGCTGGCCTGAAACCTCCCCATGGAGCACACAAGCAGCATCATTCATTCAAGGGCTGTGGGCATTCACTTGCCTGGAAACCTTCATCATTGCAAACATTATGTTTCTCTCGGCCGGACGAGCATTTTAGGCCAAACATGCCAAACGTCCAGCAATAGCTCCCAAACCAAAGGAGCCAGCACTGAACCACAAAGCTGGCCTGAAATCTACCCAGGGAGCACACAAGCAGCAACATTCATTCTAGTGCTGTGGGCTTTCACTTGCCTGGGAACCTTCATCATTTGAAAAATAGTGTTTGTCTCGGCCGGACGAGCATTTTAAGCCAAACATGCCAAAAGTCCAGCAATAGCTCCCAAACCAAAGGATCCAGCACTGAAACACATAGCTGGCCTGAAACCTCCCCAGGGAGCACACAAGCAGCAACATTCATTCTAGGGCTGTGGGCTTTCACTTGCCTGGGAACCTTCATCATTGCAAAAAAAGTGTTTCTCTCGGCCGGACGAGCATTTTAGGCCAAACATGCCAAACGTCCAGCAATAGCTCCCAAACCAAAGGAGCCAGCACTGAAACACATAGCTGGCCTGAAACCTCCTTAGAGAGCACACAAGCAGCAACATTCATTCTAGGGCTGTGGGCTTTCACTTGCCTGGGAACCTTCATCATTGCAAAAAAAGAGTTTCTCTCGGCTGGACGAGCATTTTAGGCCAAACATGCTAAACGTCCAGCAATAGCTCCCAAAGCAAAGGAGCCAGCACTGAAACACATAGCTGGCCTGAAACCTCCCCAGGGAGCACACAAGCAGCAACATTCATTCTAGGGCTGTGGGCTTTCACTTGCCTGGGACCCTTCATCATTGCAAAAAAAGTGTTTCTCTCGGCCGGACGAGCATTTTAGGCCAAACATGCCAAACGTCCAGCAATAGCTCCCAAACCAAAGGAGCCAGCACTGAAACACATAGCTGGCCTGAAACCTCCTTAGAGAGCACACAAGCAGCAACATTCATTCTAGGGCTGTGGGCTTTCACTTGCCTGGGAATCTTCATCATTGCAAAAAAAGTGTTTCTCTCGGCCGGACGAGCATTTTAGGCAAAACATGCCAAAAGTCCAGCAATAGCTCCCAAACCAAAGGAGCCAGCACTGAAACACAGAGCTGGCCTGAAACCTCCCCAGGGAGCACACAAGCAGCAACATTCATTCTAGGGCTGTGGGCTTTCACTTGCCTGTGAACCTTCATCATTCCAAAAAAATTGTTTCTCTCGGCCGGACGAGCATTTAGGCCAAACATGCCAAACGTCCAGCAAGAGCTCCCAAACCAAAGGAGCCAGCAATGAAACACATAGCTGCCCTGAAACCTCCCCAGGGAGCACACAAGCAGCAACATTCATTCTAGGGCTGTGGGCTTTCACTTGCCTGGGAACCTTCATCATTGCAAAAAAAGTGTTTCTCTCGGCCGGACGAGCATTTTAGGCCAAACATGCCAAACGTCCAGCAATAGCTCCCAAACCAAAGGAGCCAGCACTGAAACACATAGCTGGCCTGAAACCTCCCCAGGGAGCACACAAGCAGCAACATTCATTCTAGGGCTGTGGGCTTTCACTTGTCTGGGAACCTTCATCATTGCAAAAAAAGTGTTTCTCTCGGCCGGACGAGCATTTTAGGCCAAACATGCCAAACATCCAGCAATAGCTCCCAAACAAAAGGATCCAGCACTGAAACACATAGCTGGCCTGAAACCTCCTTAGAGAGCACAAAAGCAGCAACATTCATTCTAGGCCTGTGGGCTTTCACTTGCCTGGGAACCTTCATCATTGCAAAAAAAGTGTTTCTCTCGGCCGGACGAGCATTTTAGGCCAAACATGCCAAAAGTCCAGCAATAGCTCCCATTCCAAAGGAGCCAGCACTGAAACACAGAGCTGGCCTGAAACCTCCGCAGGGAGCACACAAGCAGCAACATTCATTCTAGGGCTGTGGGCTTTCACTTGCCTGGGAACCTTCATCATTGCAAAAAAAGTGTTTCTCTCGGCCTAACGAGCATTTTAGGCCAAACATGCCAAACGTCCAGCAATAGCTCCCAAAGCAAAGGAGCCAGCACTGAAACACAGAGCTGGCCTGAAACCTCCCCAGGGAGCACACAAGCAGCAACATTCATTCTAGGGCTGTGGGCTTTCACTTGCCTGGGACCCTTCATCATTGCAAAAAAAGTGTTTCTCTCGGCCGGACGAGCATTTTAGGCCAAACATGCCAAACGTCCAGCAATAGCTCCCAAACCAAAGGAGCCAGCACTGAAACACATAGCTGGCCTGAAACCTCCTTAGAGAGCACACAAGCAGCAACATTCATTCTAGGGCTGTGGGCTTTCACTTGCCTGGGAACCTTCATCATTGCAAAAAAAGTGTTTCTCTCGGCCGGACGAGCATTTTAGGCCAAACATGCCAAACGTCCAGCAATAGCTCCCAAACCAAAGGAGCCAGCACTGAACCACAAAGCTGGCCTGAAATCTACCCAGGGAGCACACAAGCAGCAACATTCATTCTAGGGCTGTGGGCTTTCACTTGCCTGGGAACCTTCATCATTGCAAAAAAGTGTTTCTCTCGGCCGGACGAGCATTTTAGGCCAAACATGCCAAACGTCCAGCAATAGCTCCCAAACCAAAGGAGCCAGCACTGAAACACAGAGCTGGCCTGAAACCTCCCCAGGGAGCACACAAGCAGCAACATTCATTCTAGTGCTGTGGGCTTTCACTTGCCTGGGAACCTTCATCATTTGAAAAATAGTGTTTGTCTCGGCCGGACGAGCATTTTAAGCCAAACATGCCAAAAGTCCAGCAATAGCTCCCAAACCAAAGGAGCCAGCAATGAAACACATAGCTTCCCTGAAACCTCCCCAGGGAGCACACAAGCAGCAACATTCATTCTAGGCCTGGGGACTTTCACTTGCCTGGGAACCTTCATCATTGCAAAATAAGTGTTTCTCTCGGCCGGACGAGCATTTTAGGCCAAACATGCCAAAAGTCCAGCAATAGCTCCCAAACCAAAGGATCCAGCACTGAAACACATAGCTGGCCTGAAACCTCCTTAGAGAGCACACAAGCAGCAACATTCATTCTAGGGCTGTGGGCTTTCACTTGCCTGGGAACCTTCATCATTCCAAAAAAATTGTTTCTCTCGGCCGGACGAGCATTTTAGGCCAAACATGCCAAACATCCAGCAATAGCTCCCAAACAAAAGGAGCCAGCACTGAAACATATAGCTGGCCTGAAACCTCCCCATGGAGCACACAAGCAGCATCATTCATTCAAGGGCTGTGGGCATTCACTTGCCTGGAAACCTTCATCATTGCAAACATTATGTTTCTCTCGGCCGGACGAGCATTTTAGGCCAAACATGCCAAACGTCCAGCAATAGCTCCCAAACCAAAGGAGCCAGCACTGAACCACAAAGCTGGCCTGAAATCTACCCAGGGAGCACACAAGCAGCAACATTCATTCTAGGGCTGTGGGCTTTCACTTGCCTGGGAACCTTCATCATTGCAAAAAAGTGTTTCTCTCGGCCGGACGAGCATTTTAGGCCAAACATGCCAAACGTCCAGCAATAGCTCCCAAACCAAAGGAGCCAGCACCGAAACACAGAGCTGGCCTGAAACCTCCCCAGGGAGCACACAAGCAGCAACATTCATTCTAGTGCTGTGGGCTTTCACTTGCCTGGGAACCTTCATCATTTGAAAAATAGTGTTTGTCTCGGCCGGACGAGCATTTTAAGCCAAACATGCCAAAAGTCCAGCAATAGCTCCCAAACCAAAGGAGCCAGCAATGAAACACATAGCTTCCCTGAAACCTCCCCAGGGAGCACACAAGCAGCAACATTCATTCTAGGCCTGGGGACTTTCACTTGCCTGGGAACCTTCATCATTGCAAAAAAAGTGTTTCTCTCGGCCGGACGAGCATTTTAGGCCAAACATGCCAAAAGTCCAGCAATAGCTCCCAAACCAAAGGATCCAGCACTGAAACACATAGCTGGCCTGAAACCTCCTTAGAGAGCACACAAGCAGCAACATTCATTCTAGGGCTGTTGGCTTTCACTTGCCTGGGAACCTTCATCATTGCAAAAAAAGTGTTTCTAACGGCTGGAGGAGCATTTTAGGCCAAACATGCCAAACGTCCAGCAATAGCTCCCAAACCAAAGGAGCCAGCATTGAAACACATAGCTGGCCTGAAACCTCCCCATGGAGCACACAAGCAGCATCATTCATTCAAGGGCTGTGGGCATTCACTTGCCTGGAAACCTTCATCATTGCAAACATTGTGTTTCTCTCGGCCGGACGAGCATTTTAGGCCAAACATGCCAATCGTCCAGCAATAGCTCCCAAACCAAAGGAGCCAGCATTGAAACACATAGCTGGCCTGAAACCTCCCCAGGGAGCACACAAGCAGCAACATTCATTCTAGGGCTGTGGGCTTACACTTGCCTGGGAACCTTCATCATTGCAAAAAAAGTGTTTCTCTCGGCCGGACAAGCATTTTAGGCCAAACATGCCAAAAGTCCAGCAATAGCTCCCAAACCAAAGGATCCAGCATAGAAACACATAGCTGGCCTGAAACCTCCTTAGAGAGCACACAAGCAGCAACATTCATTCTAGGGCTGTGGGCTTTCACTTGCCTGGGAACCTTCATCATTCCATAAAAATTGTTTCTCTCGGCCGGACGAGCATTTTAGGCCAAACATGCCAAACGTCCAGCAATAGCTCCCAAACCAAAGGAGCCAGCACTGAAACACATAGCTGGCCTGAAACCTCCCCAGGGAGCACACAAGCAGCAACATTCATTCTAGGGCTGTGGGCTTTCACTTGCCTGGGAACCTTCATCATTGCAAAAAAAGTGTTTCTCTCGGCCAGACAAGCATTTTAGGCCAAACATGCCAAAAGTCCAGCAATAGCTCCCATTCCAAAGGAGCCAGCACTGAAACACAGAGCTGGCCTGAAACCTCCGCAGGGAGCACACAAGCAGCAACATTCATTCTAGGGCTGTGGGCTTTCACTTGCCTGGGAACCTTCATCATTGCAAAAAAAGTGTTTCTCTCGGCCTAACGAGCATTTTAGGCCAAACATGCCAAACGTCCAGCAATAGCTCCCAAAGCAAAGGAGCCAGCACTGAAACACAGAGCTGGCCTGAAACCTCCCCAGGGAGCACACAAGCAGCAACATTCATTCTAGGGCTGTGGGCTTTCACTTGCCTGGGACCCTTCATCATTGCAAAAAAAGTGTTTCTCTCGGCCGGACGAGCATTTTAGGCCAAACATGCCAAACGTCCAGCAATAGCTCCCAAACCAAAGGAGCCAGCACCGAAACACAGAGCTGGCCTGAAACCTCCCCAGGGAGCACACAAGCAGCAACATTCATTCTAGTGCTGTGGGCTTTCACTTGCCTGGGAACCTTCATCATTTGAAAAATAGTGTTTGTCTCGGCCGGACGAGCATTTTAAGCCAAACATGCCAAAAGTCCAGCAATAGCTCCCAAACCAAAGGAGCCAGCAATGAAACACATAGCTTCCCTGAAACCTCCCCAGGGAGCACACAAGCAGCAACATTCATTCTAGGCCTGGGGACTTTCACTTGCCTGGGAACCTTCATCATTGCAAAAAAAGTGTTTCTCTCGGCCGGACGAGCATTTTAGGCCAAACATGCCAAAAGTCCAGCAATAGCTCCCAAACCAAAGGATCCAGCACTGAAACACATAGCTGGCCTGAAACCTCCTTAGAGAGCACACAAGCAGCAACATTCATTCTAGGGCTGTTGGCTTTCACTTGCCTGGGAACCTTCATCATTGCAAAAAAAGTGTTTCTAACGGCTGGAGGAGCATTTTAGGCCAAACATGCCAAACGTCCAGCAATAGCTCCCAAACCAAAGGAGCCAGCATTGAAACACATAGCTGGCCTGAAACCTCCCCATGGAGCACACAAGCAGCATCATTCATTCAAGGGCTGTGGGCATTCACTTGCCTGGGAACCTTCATCATTGAAAAATAGTGTTTCTCTCGGCCGGACGAGCATTTTAGGCCAAACATGCCAATCGTCCAGCAATAGCTCCCAAACCAAAGGAGCCAGCATTGAAACACATAGCTGGCCTGAAACCTCCCCAGGGAGCACACAAGCAGCAACATTCATTCTAGGGCTGTGGGCTTACACTTGCCTGGGAACCTTCATCATTGCAAAAAAAGTGTTTCTCTCGGCCGGACAAGCATTTTAGGCCAAACATGCCAAAAGTCCAGCAATAGCTCCCAAACCAAAGGATCCAGCATAGAAACACATAGCTGGCCTGAAACCTCCTTAGAGAGCACAAAAGCAGCAACATTCATTCTAGGGCTGTGGGCTTTCACTTGCCTGGGAACCTTCATCATTCCATAAAAATTGTTTCTCTCGGCCGGACGAGCATTTTAGGCCAAACATGCCAAACGTCCAGCAATAGCTCCCAAACCAAAGGAGCCAGCACTGAAACACATAGCTGGCCTGAAACCTCCCCAGGGAGCACACAAGCAGCAACATTCATTCTAGGGCTGTGGGCTTTCACTTGCCTGGGAACCTTCATCATTGCAAAAAAAGTGTTTCTCTCGGCCAGACAAGCATTTTAGGCCAAACATGCCAAAAGTCCAGCAATAGCTCCCATTCCAAAGGAGCCAGCACTGAAACACAGAGCTGGCCTGAAACCTCCGCAGGGAGCACACAAGCAGCAACATTCATTCTAGGGCTGTGGGCTTTCACTTGCCTGGGAACCTTCATCATTGCAAAAAAAGTGTTTCTCTCGGCCTAACGAGCATTTTAGGCCAAACATGCCAAACGTCCAGCAATAGCTCCCAAAGCAAAGGAGCCAGCACTGAAACACAGAGCTGGCCTGAAACCTCCCCAGGGAGCACACAAGCAGCAACATTCATTCTAGGGCTGTGGGCTTTCACTTGCCTGGGACCCTTCATCATTGCAAAAAAAGTGTTTCTCTCGGCCGGACGAGCATTTTAGGCCAAACATGCCAAACGTCCAGCAATAGCTCCCAAACCAAAGGAGCCAGCACTGAAACACATAGCTGGCCTGAAACCTCCTTAGAGAGGACACAAGCAGCAACATTCATTCTAGGGCTGTGGGCTTTCACTTGCCTGGGAACCTTCATCATTGCAAAAAAAGTGTTTCTCTCGGCCGGACGAGCATTTTAGGCCAAACATGCCAAACGTCCAGCAATAGCTCCCAAACCAAAGGAGCCAGCACTGAACCACAAAGCTGGCCTGAAATCTACCCAGGGAGCACACAAGCAGCAACATTCATTCTAGGGCTGTGGGCTTTCACTTGCCTGGGAACCTTCATCATTGCAAAAAAGTGTTTCTCTCGGCCGGACGAGCATTTTAGGCCAAACATGCCAAACGTCCAGCAATAGCTCCCAAACCAAAGGAGCCAGCACTGAAACACAGAGCTGGCCTGAAACCTCCCCAGGGAGCACACAAGCAGCAACATTCATTCTAGTGCTGTGGGCTTTCACTTGCCTGGGAACCTTCATCATTTGAAAAATAGTGTTTGTCTCGGCCGGACGAGCATTTTAAGCCAAACATGCCAAAAGTCCAGCAATAGCTCCCAAACCAAAGGAGCCAGCAATGAAACACATAGCTTCCCTGAAACCTCCCCAGGGAGCACACAAGCAGCAACATTCATTCTAGGCCTGGGGACTTTCACTTGCCTGGGAACCTTCATCATTGCAAAATAAGTGTTTCTCTCGGCCGGACGAGCATTTTAGGCCAAACATGCCAAACGTCCAGCAATAGCTCCCAAACCAAAGGATCCAGCACTGAAACACATTGCTGGCCTGAAACCTCCCCAGGGAGCACACAAGCAGCAACATTCATTCTAGGGCTGTGGGCTTTCACTTGCCTGGGAACCTTCATCATTGCAAAAAAAGTTTTTCTCTCGGCCTAACGAGCATTTTAGGCCAAACATGCCAAACATCCAGCAATAGCTCCCAAACAAAAGGAGCCAGCACTGAAACACATAGCTGGCCTGAAACCTCCCCAGGGAGCACACAAGCAGCAACATTCATTCTAGGGCTGTGGGCTTTCACTTGCCTGGGAACCTTCATCATTGCAAAAAAAGTGATTCTCTCGGCCGGACGAGCATTTTAGGCCAAACATGCCAAAAGTCCAGCAATAGCTCCCAAACCAAAGGATCCAGCACTGAAACACATAGCTGGCCTGAAACCTCCTTAGAGAGCACACAAGCAGCAACATTCATTCTAGGGCTGTGGGCTTTCACTTGCCTGGGAACCTTCATCATTCCAAAAAAATTGTTTCTCTCGGCCGGACGAGCATTTTAGGCCAAACATGCCAAACATCCAGCAATAGCTCCCAAACCAAAGGAGCCAGCACTGAACCACAAAGCTGGCCTGAAATCTACCCAGGGAGCACACAAGCAGCAACATTCATTCTAGGGCTGTGGGCTTTCACTTGCCTGGGAACCTTCATCATTGCAAAAAAGTGTTTCTCTCGGCCGGACGAGCATTTTAGGCCAAACATGCCAAACGTCCAGCAATAGCTCCCAAACCAAAGGAGCCAGCACCGAAACACAGAGCTGGCCTGAAACCTCCCCAGGGAGCACACAAGCAGCAACATTCATTCTAGTGCTGTGGGCTTTCACTTGCCTGGGAACCTTCATCATTTGAAAAATAGTGTTTGTCTCGGCCTAACGAGCATTTTAAGCCAAACATGCCAAAAGTCCAGCAATAGCTCCCAAACCAAAGGAGCCAGCAATGAAACACATAGCTTCCCTGAAACCTCCCCAGGGAGCACACAAGCAGCAACATTCATTCTAGGCCTGGGGACTTTCACTTGCCTGGGAACCTTCATCATTGCAAAAAAAGTGTTTCTCTCGGCCGGACGAGCATTTTAGGCCAAACATGCCAAAAGTCCAGCAATAGCTCCCAAACCAAAGGATCCAGCACTGAAACACATAGCTGGCCTGAAACCTCCTTAGAGAGCACACAAGCAGCAACATTCATTCTAGGGCTGTTGGCTTTCACTTGCCTGGGAACCTTCATCATTGCAAAAAAAGTGTTTCTCTCGGCCGGACGAGCATTTTAGGCCAAACATGCCAAAAGTCCAGCAATAGCTCCCATTCCAAAGGAGCCAGCACTGAAACACATAGCTGGCCTGAAACCTCCCCAGGGAGCACACAAGCAGCAACATTCATTCTAGGGCTGTGGGCTTTCACTTGCCTGGGAACCTTCATCATTGCAAAAAAAGTGTTTCTCTCGGCCAGACAAGCATTTTAGGCCAAACATGCCAAAAGTCCAGCAATAGCTCCCATTCCAAAGGAGCCAGCACTGAAACACAGAGCTGGCCTGAAACCTCCGCAGGGAGCACACAAGCAGCAACATTCATTCTAGGGCTGTGGGCTTTCACTTGCCTGGGAACCTTCATCATTGCAAAAAAAGTGTTTCTCTCGGCCTAACGAGCATTTTAGGCCAAACATGCCAAACGTCCAGCAATAGCTCCCAAAGCAAAGGAGCCAGCACTGAAACACAGAGCTGGCCTGAAACCTCCCCAGGGAGCACACAAGCAGCAACATTCATTCTAGGGCTGTGGGCTTTCACTTGCCTGGGACCCTTCATCATTGCAAAAAAAGTGTTTCTCTCGGCCGGACGAGCATTTTAGGCCAAACATGCCAAACGTCCAGCAATAGCTCCCAAACCAAAGGAGCCAGCACTGAAACACATAGCTGGCCTGAAACCTCCTTAGAGAGCACACAAGCAGCAACATTCATTCTAGGGCTGTGGGCTTTCACTTGCCTGGGAACCTTCATCATTGCAAAAAAAGTGTTTCTCTCGGCCGGACGAGCATTTTAGGCCAAACATGCCAAACGTCCAGCAATAGCTCCCAAACCAAAGGAGCCAGCACTGAACCACAAAGCTGGCCTGAAATCTACCCAGGGAGCACACAAGCAGCAACATTCATTCTAGGGCTGTGGGCTTTCACTTGCCTGGGAACCTTCATCATTGCAAAAAAGTGTTTCTCTCGGCCGGACGAGCATTTTAGGCCAAACATGCCAAACGTCCAGCAATAGCTCCCAAACCAAAGGAGCCAGCACTGAAACACAGAGCTGGCCTGAAACCTCCCCAGGGAGCACACAAGCAGCAACATTCATTCTAGTGCTGTGGGCTTTCACTTGCCTGGGAACCTTCATCATTTGAAAAATAGTGTTTGTCTCGGCCGGACGAGCATTTTAAGCCAAACATGCCAAAAGTCCAGCAATAGCTCCCAAACCAAAGGAGCCAGCAATGAAACACATAGCTTCCCTGAAACCTCCCCAGGGAGCACACAAGCAGCAACATTCATTCTAGGCCTGGGGACTTTCACTTGCCTGGGAACCTTCATCATTGCAAAATAAGTGTTTCTCTCGGCCGGACGAGCATTTTAGGCCAAACATGCCAAAAGTCCAGCAATAGCTCCCAAACCAAAGGATCCAGCACTGAAACACATTGCTGGCCTGAAACCTCCCCAGGGAGCACACAAGCAGCAACATTCATTCTAGGGCTGTGGGCTTTCACTTGCCTGGGAACCTTCATCATTGCAAAAAAAGTTTTTCTCTCGGCCTAACGAGCATTTTCTGCCAAACATGCCAAAAGTCCAGCAATAGCTCCCTAACCAAAGGATCCAGCACTGAAACACAGAGCTGGCCTGAAACCTCCCCAGGGAGCACACAAGCAGCAACATTCATTCTAGGGCTGTGGGCTTTCACTTGCCTGGGAACCTTCATCATTGCAAAAAAAGTGTTTCTAACGGCTGGAGGAGCATTTTAGGCCAAACATGCCAAACGTCCAGCAATAGCTCCCAAACCAAAGGAGCCAGCATTGAAACACATAGCTGGCCTGAAACCTCCCCAGGGAGCACACAAGCAGCAACATTCATTCTAGGGCTGTGGGCTTTCACTTGCCTGGGAACCTTCATCTTTGCAAAAAAGTGTTTCTTTCGGCCGGACGAGCATTTTAGGCCAAACATGCCAAAAGTCCAGCAATAGCTCCCAAACCAAAGGATCCAGCACTGAAACACATAGCTGGCCTAAAACCTCCTTAGAGAGCACACAAGCAGCAACATTCATTCTAGGGCTGTTGGCTTTCACTTGCCTGGGAACCTTCATCATTGCAAAAAAAGTGTTTCTCTCGGCCGGACGAGCATTTTAGGCCAAACATGCCAAAAGTCTAGCAATAGCTCCCATTCCAAAGGAGCCAGCACTGAAACACAGAGCTGGCCTGAAACCTCCCCAGGGAGCACACAAGCAGTAACATTCATTCTAGGGCTGTGGGCTTTCACTTGCCTGGGAACCTTCATCATTGCAAAAAAAGTGTTTCTCTCGGCCGGACGAGCATTTTAGGCCAAACATGCCAAACGTCCAGCAATAGCTCCCAAACCAAAGGAGCCAGCATAGAAACACATAGCTGGCCTGAAACCTCCCCAGGGAGCACACAAGCAGCAACATTCATTCTAGGGCTGTGGGCTTTCACTTGCCTGGGAACCTTCATCATTGCAAAAAAAGAGTTTCTCTCGGCTGGACGAGCATTTTAGGCCAAACATGCCAAACGTCCAGCAATAGCTCCCAAAGCAAAGGAGCCAGCACTGAAACACATAGCTGGCCTGAAACCGCCTTAGAGAGCACACAAGCAGCAACATTCATTCTAGGGCTGTGGGCTTTCACTTGCCTGGGAACCTTCATCATTGCAAAAAAAGTGTTTCTCTCGGCCGGATGAGCATTTTAGGCCAAACATGCCAAAAGTCCAGCAATAGCTCCCAAACCAAAGGAGCCAGCACTGAAACACATAGCTGGCCTGAAACCTCCCCAGGGAGCACACAAGCAGCAACATTCATTCTAGGGCTGTGGGCTTTCACTTGCCTGGGAACCTTCATCGTTGCAAAAAAAGTGTTTCTAACGGCTGGAGGAGCATTTTAGGCCAAACATGCCAAACGTCCAGCAATAGCTCCCAAACCAAAGGAGCCAGCATTGAAACACATAGCTGGCCTGAAACCTCCCCAGGGAGCACACAAGCAGCAACATTCATTCTAGGGCTGTGGGCTTTCACTTGCCTGGGAACCTTCATCATTGCAAAAAAAGTGTTTCTCTCGGCCGGACAAGCATTTTAGGCCAAACATGCCAAAAGTCCAGCAATAGCTCCCAAACCAAAGGATCCAGCACTGAAACACATAGCTGGCCTGAAACCTCCTTAGAGAGCACACAAGCAGCAACATTCATTCTAGGGCTGTGGGCTTTCACTTGCCTGGGAACCTTCATCATTGCAAAAAAAGTGTTTCTCTCGGCCGGACGAGCATTTTAGGCCAAACATGCCAAACGTCCAGCAATAGCTCCCAAACCAAAGGAGCCAGCACTGAAACACATAGCTGGCCTGAAACCTCCCCAGGGAGCACACAAGCAGCAACATTCATTCTAGGCCTGTGGGCTTTCACTTGCATGGGAACCTTCATCATTGCAAAAAAAGTGTTTCTCTCGGCCGGACGAGCATTTTAGGCCAAACATGCCAAAAGTCCAGCAATAGCTCCCAAACCAAAGGATCCAGCACAGAAACACATAGCTGGCCTGAAACCTCCTTAGAGAGCACACAAGCAGCAACATTCATTCTAGGGCTGTTGGCTTTCACTTGCCTGGGAACCTTCATCATTGCAAAAAAAGTGTTTCTCTCGGCCGGACGAGCATTTTAGGCCAAACATGCCAAACGTCCAGCAATAGCTCCCAAACCAAAGGAGCCAGCACTGAAACACATAGCTGGCCTGAAACCTCCCCAGGGAGCACACAAGCAGCAACATTCATTCTAGGGCTGTGGGCTTTCACTTGCCTGGGAATCTTCATCATTGCAAAAAAAGTGTTTCTCTCGGCCGGACGAGCATTTTAGGCCAAACATGCCAAACATCCAGCAATAGCTCCGAAACCAAAGGAGCCAGCCCTGAAACACAGAGCTGGCCTGATACCTCCCCAGGGAGCACACAAGCAGCAATATTCATTCTAGGGCTGTAGGCTTTCACTTGCCTGGGAACCGTCGTCATAGCAAAAAAAGTGTTTCTCTCGGCCGGACGAGCATTTTAGGCCAAACATGCCAAAAGTCCAGCAATAGCTCCCTAACCAAAGGAGCCAGCACTGAAACACATAGCTGGCCTGAAACCTCCCCAGGGAGCACACAAGCAGCAACATTCATTCTAGGGCTGTGGGCTTTCACTTGCCTGGGAACCTTCATCATTGCAAAAAAAGTCTTTCTAACGGTTGGAGGAGCATTTTAAGCCAAACATGCCAAACGTCCAGCAATAGCTCCCAAACCAAAGGAGCCAGCATTGAAACACATAGCTGGCCTGAAACCTTCACCAGGGAGCACACAAGCAGCAACATTCATTCTAGGGCTGTGGGCTTTCACTTGCCTGGGAACCTTCATCATTGCAAAAAAAGTGTTTCTCTCGGCCGGACGAGCATTTTAGGCCAAACATGCCAAAAGTCCAGCAATAGCTCCCAAACGAAAGGATCCAGCACTGAAACACATAGCTGGCCTGAAACCTCCTTAGAGAGCACACAAGCAGCAACATTCATTCTAGGGCAGTTGGCTTTCACTTGCCTGGGAACCTTCATCATTGCAAAAATAGTGTTTCTCTCGGCCGGACGAGCATTTTAGGCCAATCATGCCAAAAGTCCAGCAATAGCTCCCATTCCAAAGGAGCCAGCACTGAAACACAGAGCTGGCCTGAAACCTCCCCAGGGAGCACACAAGCAGAAACATTCATTCTAGGGCTGTGGGCTTTCACTTGCCTGGGAAAATTTATCATTGCAAAAAAAGTGTTTCTCTCGGCCGGACGAGCATTTTAGGCCAAACATGCCAAACGTCCAGCAATAGCTCCCAAACCAAAGGAGCCAGCACTGAAACAAATAGCTCGCCTGAAACCTCCCCAGGGAGCACACAAGCAGCAACATTCATTCTAGGGCTGTGGGCTTTCACTTGCCTGGGAACCTTCATCATTGCAAAAAAACTGTTTCTCTAGGCTGGAGGAGCATTTTAGGCCAAACATGCCAAACGTCCAGCAATAGCTCCCAAACCAAAGGAGCCAGCACGGAAACACATAGCTGGCCTGAAACCTCCCCGGGAGCACACAAGCAGCAACATTCATTCTAGGGCTGTGGGCTTTCACTTGCCTGGGAACCTTCATCATTGCAAAAAAAGTGTTTCTCTCAGCCGGACGAGCATTTTAGGCCAAACATGCCAAAAGTCCAGCAATAGCTCCCAAACCAAAGGAGCCAGCACTGAAACACATAGCTGGCCTGAAACCTCCCCAGGGAGCACACAAGCAGCAACATTCATTCTAGGGCTGTGGGCTTTCACTTGCCTGGGAACCTTCATCGTTGCAAAAAAAGTGTTTCTAACGGCTGGAGGAGCATTTTAGGCCAAACATGCCAAACGTCCAGCAATAGCTCCCAAACCAAAGGAGCCAGCACTGAAACACATAGCTGGCCTGAAACCTCCCCAGGGAGCACACAAGCAGCAACATTCATTCTAGGCCTGTGGGCTTTCACTTGCCTGGGAACCTTCATCATTGCAAAAAAAGTGTTTCTCTCGGCCGGACGAGCATTTTAGGCCAAACATGCCAAAAGTCCAGCAATAGCTCCCAAACCAAAGGATCCAGCACAGAAACACATAGCTGGCCTGAAACCTCCTTAGAGAGCACACAAGCAGCAACATTCATTCTAGGGCTGTTGGCTTTCAGTTGCCTGGGAACCTTCATCATTGCAAAAATAGTGTTTCTCTCGGCCGGACGAGCATTTTAGGCCAAACATGCCAAAAGTCCAGCAATAGCTCCCATTCCAAAGGAGCCAGCACTGAAACACAGAGCTGGCCTGAAACCTCCCCAGGGAGCACACAAGCAGCAACATTCATTCTAGGGCTGTGGGCTTTCACTTGCCTGGGAACCTTCATCATTGAAAAAAACTGTTTCTCTAGGCTGGAGGAGCATTTTAGGCCAAACATGCCAAACGTCCAGCAATAGCTCCCAAACCAAAGGAGCCAGCACGGAAACACATAGCTGGCCTGAAACCTCCCCGGGAGCACACAAGCAGCAACATTCATTCTAGGGCTGTGGGCTTTCACTTGCCTGGGAATCTTCATCATTGCAAAAAAAGTGTTTATCTCGGCCGGACGAGCATTTTAGGCCAAACATGCCGAAAGTCCAGCAATAGCTCCCAAACCAAAGGAGCCAGCACTGAAACACAGAGCTGGCCTGAAACCTCCCCAGGGAGCACACAAGCAGCAACATTCATTCTAGGGCTGTTGGCTTTCACTTGCCTGGGAACCTTCATCATTGCAAGAAAAGTGTTTCTCTCGGCCGGACGAGCATTTTAGGCCAAACATGCCAAACGTCCAGCAATAGCTCCCAAACCAAAGGAGCCAGCACTGAAACACAGAGCTGGCCTGAAACCTCCCCAGGGAGCACACAAGCAGCAACATTCATTCTATGGCTGTGGGCTTTCACTTGCCTGGGAACCTTCATCATTCCAAAAAAATTGTTTCTCTCGGTCGGAAGAGCATTTTAGTCCAAACATGCCAAACGTCCAGCAATAGCTCCCAAACCAAAGGAGCCAGCACTGAAACACATAGCTGGCCTGAAACCTCCCCAGGGAGCACACAAGCAGCAACATTCATTCTAGGGCTGTGGGCTTTCACTTGCCTGGGAACCTTCATCATTGCAAAAAAAGAGTTTCTCTCGGCCGGACGAGCATTTTAGGCCAAACATGCCAAAAGTCCAGCAATAGCTCCCAAACCAAAGGATCCAGCATAGAAACACATAGCTGGCCTGAAACCTCCTTAGAGAGAACACAAGCAGCAACATTCATTCTAGGGCTGTTGGCTTTCACTTGCCTGGGAACCTTCATCATTGCAAAAAAAGTGTTTCTCTCGGCCGGACGAGCATTTTAGGCCAATCATGCCAAAAGTCCAGCAATAGCTCCCAAACCAAAGGAGCCAGCACTGAAACACAGAGCTGGCCTGAAACCTCCTTAGAGAGCACACAAGCAGCAACATTCATTCTAGGGCTGTGGGCTTTCACTTGCCTGGGAACCTTCATCATTGCAAAAATAGTGTTTCTCTCGGCCGGACGAGCATTTTAGGCCAAACATGCCAAAAGTCCAGCAATAGCTCCCAAACCAAAGGAGCCAGCACTGAAACACATAGCTGGCCTGAAACCTCCTTAGAGAGCACACAAGCAGCAACATTCATTCTAGGGCTGTGGGCTTTCACTTGCCTGGGAACCTTCATCTAGCAAAAATAGTGTTTCTCTCGGCCGGACGAGCATTTTAGGCCAAACATGCCAAAAGTCCAGCAATAGCTCCCAAACCAAAGGAGCCAGCACTGAAACACAGAGCTGGCCTGAAACCTCCCCAGGGAGCACACAAGCAGCAACATTCATTCTAGGGCTGTGGGCTTTCACTTGCCTGGGAACCTTCATCATTGCAAAAAAAGTGTTTCTCTCGGCCGGACGAGCATTTTAGGCCAAACATGCCAAACGTCCAGCAATAGCTCCCAAACCAAAGGAGCCAGCACTGAAACACAGAGCTGGCCTGAAACCTCCCCAGGGAGCACACAAGCAGCAACATTCATTCTATGGCTGTGGGCTTTCACTTGCCTGGGAACCTTCATCATTGCAAAAAAATTGTTTCTCTCGGCCGGACGAGCATTTTAGGCCAAACATGCCAAACGTCCAGCAATAGCTCCCAAACCAAAGGAGCCAGCACTGAAACACATAGCTGGCCTGAAACCTCCCCAGGGAGCACACAAGCAGCAACATTCATTCTAGGGCTGTGGGCTTTCACTTGCCTGGGAACCTTCATCATTGCAAAAAAAGAGTTTCTCTCGGCCGGACGAGCATTTTAGGCCAAACATGCCAAAAGTCCAGCAATAGCTCCCAAACCAAAGGATCCAGCATAGAAACACATAGCTGGCCTGAAACCTCCTTAGAGAGAACACAAGCAGCAACATTCATTCTATGGCTGTTGGCTTTCACTTGCCTGGGAACCTTCATCATTGCAAAAAAAGTGTTTCTCTCGGCCGGACGAGCATTTTAGGCCAAACATGCCAAACGTCCAGCAATAGCTCCCAAACCAAAGGAGCCAGCACTGAAACACATAGCTGGCCTGAAACCTCCCCAGGGAGCACACAAGCAGCAACATTCATTCTAGGGCTGTGGGCTTTCACTTGCCTGGGAACCTTCATCATTGCAAAAAAAGTGTTTCTCTCGGCCGGACGAGCATTTTAGGCCAAACATGCCAAACGTCCAGCAATAGCTCCCAAACCAAAGGAGCCAGCACTGAAACACATAGCTGGCCTGAAACCTCCCCAGGGAGCACACAAGCAGCAACATTCATTCTAGGGCTGTGGGCTTTCACTTGCCTGGGAATCTTCATCATTGCAAAAAAAGTGTTTCTCTCGGCCGGAGGAGTATTTTAGGCCAAACATGCCAAACGTCCAGCAATAGCTCCCAAACCAAAGGAGCCAGCCCTGAAACACAGAGCTGGCCTGAAACCTCCCCAGGGAGCACACAAGCAGCAACATTCATTCTAGGGCTGTGGGCTTTCACTTGCCGGGGAACCTTCATCATTGCAAAAAAAGTGTTTCTCTCGGCCGGACGAGCATTTTAGGCCAAACATGCCAAAAGTCCAGCAATAGCTCCCAAACCAAAGGATCCAGCACTGAAACACATAGCTGGCCTGAAACCTCCTTAGAGAGCACACAAGCAGCAACATTCATTCTAGGGCTGTGGGCTTTCACTTGCCTGGGAATCTTCATCATTGCAAAAAAAGTGTTTCTCTCGGCCGGACGAGCATTTTAGGCCAAACATGCCAAACGTCCAGCAATAGCTCCCAAACCAAAGAAGCCAGCACTGAAACCCATAGCTGGCCTGAAACCTCCCCAGGGAGCACACAAGCAGCAATATTCATTCTAGGGCTGTAGGCTTTCACTTGCCTGGGAACCGTCGTAATAGCAAAAAAAGTGTTTCTCTCGGCCGGACGAGCATTTTAGGCCAAACATGCCAAAAGTCCAGCAATAGCTCCCTAACCAAAGGAGCCAGCACTGAAACACATAGCTGGCCTGAAACCTCCTTAGAGAGCACACAAGCAGCAACATTCATTCTAGGGCTGTGGGCTTTCACTTGCCTGGGAACCTTCATCATTCCAAAAAAATTGTTTCTCTCGGCCGGACGAGCATTTTAGGCCAAACATGCCAAACGTCCAGCAATAGCTCCCAAACCAAAGGAGCCAGCAATGAAACAGCTGGCCTGAAACCTCCCCAGGGAGCACACAAGCAGCAACATTCATTCTAGGGCTGTGGGCTTTCACTTGCCTGGGACCCTTCATCATTGCAAAAAAAGTGTTTCTCTCGGCCGGACGAGCATTTTAGGCCAAACATGCCAAACGTCCAGCAATAGCTCCCAAACCAAAGGAGCCAGCACTGAAACACATAGCTGGCCTGAAACCTCCTTAGAGAGCACACAAGCAGCAACATTCATTCTAGGGCTGTGGGCTTTCACTTGCCTGGGAACCTTCATCATTGCAAAAAAAGTGTTTCTCTCGGCCGGACGAGCATTTTAGGCCAAACATGCCAAACGTCCAGCAATAGCTCCCAAACCAAAGGAGCCAGCACTGAACCACAAAGCTGGCCTGAAATCTACCCAGGGAGCACACAAGCAGCAACATTCATTCTAGGGCTGTGGGCTTTCACTTGCCTGGGAACCTTCATCATTGCAAAAAAGTGTTTCTCTCGGCCGGACGAGCATTTTAGGCCAAACATGCCAAACGTCCAGCAATAGCTCCCAAACCAAAGGAGCCAGCACTGAAACACAGAGCTGGCCTGAAACCTCCCCAGGGAGCACACAAGCAGCAACATTCATTCTAGTGCTGTGGGCTTTCACTTGCCTGGGAACCTTCATCATTTGAAAAATAGTGTTTGTCTCGGCCGGACGAGCATTTTAAGCCAAACATGCCAAAAGTCCAGCAATAGCTCCCAAACCAAAGGAGCCAGCAATGAAACACATAGCTTCCCTGAAACCTCCCCAGGGAGCACACAAGCAGCAACATTCATTCTAGGCCTGGGGACTTTCACTTGCCTGGGATCCATCATCATTGCAAAAAAAGTGTTTCTCTCGGCCGGACGAGCATTTTAGGCCAAACATGCCAAACGTCCAGCAATAGCTCCCAAACCAAAGGATCCAGCACTGAAACACATAGCTGGCCTGAAACCTCCCCAGGGAGCACACAAGCAGCAACATTCATTCTAGGGCTGTGGGCTTTCACTTGCCTGGGAACCTTCATCATTGCAAAAAAAGTTTTTCTCTCGGCCTAACGAGCATTTTAGGCCAAACATGCCAAACATCCAGCAATAGCTCCCAAACAAAAGGAGCCAGCACTGAAACACATAGCTGGCCTGAAACCTCCCCAGGGAGCACACAAGCAGCAACATTCATTCTAGGGCTGTGGGCTTTCACTTGCCTGGGAACCTTCATCATTGCAAAAAAAGTGTTTCTCTCGGCCGGACGAGCATTTTAGGCCAAACATGCCAAAAGTCCAGCAATAGCTCCCAAACCAAAGGATCCAGCACTGAAACACATAGCTGGCCTGAAACCTCCTTAGAGAGCACACAAGCAGCAACATTCATTCTAGGGCTGTGGGCTTTCACTTGCCTGGGAACCTTCATCATTCCAAAAAAATTGTTTCTCTCGGCCGGACGAGCATTTTAGGCCAAACATGCCAAACATCCAGCAATAGCTCCCAAACCAAAGGAGCCAGCACTGAACCACAAAGCTGGCCTGAAATCTACCCAGGGAGCACACAAGCAGCAACATTCATTCTAGGGCTGTGGGCTTTCACTTGCCTGGGAACCTTCATCATTGCAAAAAAGTGTTTCTCTCGGCCGGACGAGCATTTTAGGCCAAACATGCCAAACGTCCAGCAATAGCTCCCAAACCAAAGGAGCCAGCACCGAAACACAGAGCTGGCCTGAAACCTCCCCAGGGAGCACACAAGCAGCAACATTCATTCTAGTGCTGTGGGCTTTCACTTGCCTGGGAACCTTCATCATTTGAAAAATAGTGTTTGTCTCGGCCTAACGAGCATTTTAAGCCAAACATGCCAAAAGTCCAGCAATAGCTCCCAAACCAAAGGAGCCAGCAATGAAACACATAGCTTCCCTGAAACCTCCCCAGGGAGCACACAAGCAGCAACATTCATTCTAGGCCTGGGGACTTTCACTTGCCTGGGAACCTTCATCATTGCAAAAAAAGTGTTTCTCTCGGCCGGACGAGCATTTTAGGCCAAACATGCCAAAAGTCCAGCAATAGCTCCCAAACCAAAGGATCCAGCACTGAAACACATAGCTGGCCTGAAACCTCCTTAGAGAGCACACAAGCAGCAACATTCATTCTAGGGCTGTTGGCTTTCACTTGCCTGGGAACCTTCATCATTGCAAAAAAAGTGTTTCTCTCGGCCGGACGAGCATTTTAGGCCAAACATGCCAAAAGTCCAGCAATAGCTCCCATTCCAAAGGAGCCAGCACTGAAACATATAGCTGGCCTGAAACCTCCCCAGGGAGCACACAAGCAGCAACATTCATTCTAGGGCTGTGGGCTTTCACTTGCCTGGGAACCTTCATCATTGCAAAAAAAGTGTTTCTAGCGGCTGGAGGAGCATTTTAGGCCAAACATGCCAAACGTCCAGCAATAGCTCCCAAACCAAAGGAGCCAGCATTGAAACACATAGCTGGCCTGAAACCTCCCCATGGAGCACACAAGCAGCATCATTCATTCAAGGGCTGTGGGCATTCACTTGCCTGGAAACCTTCATCATTGCAAACATTGTGTTTCTCTCGGCCGGACGAGCATTTTAGGCCAAACATGCCAATCGTCCAGCAATAGCTCCCAAACCAAAGGAGCCAGCATTGAAACACATAGCTGGCCTGAAACCTCCCCAGGGAGCACACAAGCAGCAACATTCATTCTAGGGCTGTGGGCTTACACTTGCCTGGGAACCTTCATCATTGCAAAAAAAGTGTTTCTCTCGGCCGGACAAGCATTTTAGGCCAAACATGCCAATAGTCCAGCAATAGCTCCCAAACCAAAGGATCCAGCACTGAAACACATAGCTGGCCTGAAACCTCCTTAGAGAGCACACAAGCAGCAACATTCATTCTAGGGCTGTGGGCTTTCACTTGCCTGGGAACCTTCATCATTGCAAAAAAAGTGTTTCTCTCGGCCAGACAAGCATTTTAGGCCAAACATGCCAAAAGTCCAGCAATAGCTCCCAAACCAAAGGATCCAGCACTGAAACACATAGCTGGCCTGAAACCTCCTTAGAGAGCACACAAGCAGCAACATTCATTCTAGGGCTGTGGGCTTTCACTTGCCTGGGAACCTTCATCATTGCAAAAAAAGTGTTTCTCTCGGCCGGACGAGCATTTTAGGCCAAACATGCCAAAAGTCCAGCAATAGCTCCCATTCCAAAGGAGCCAGCACTGAAACACATAGCTGGCCTGAAACCTCCCCAGGGAGCATACAAGCAGCAACATTCATTCTAGGGCTGTGGGCTTTCACTTGCCTGGGAAGCTTCATCATTGCAAAAAAAGTTGTTTCTCTCGGCCGGACGAGCATTTTAGGCCAAACATGCCAAACGTCCAGCAATAG
This sequence comes from Porphyrio hochstetteri, assembly GCA_020800305.1. Taxonomy (NCBI): domain Eukaryota; kingdom Metazoa; phylum Chordata; class Aves; order Gruiformes; family Rallidae; genus Porphyrio; species Porphyrio hochstetteri. The sequence continues at coordinate 23,650,359 of CM036917.1, forward strand.
CTCCCAAACCAAAGGAGCCAGCACTGAAACACAGAGCTGGCCTGAAACCTCCCCAGGGAGCACACAAGCAGCAACATTCATTCTAGGCCTGTGGGCTCTCACTTGCCTGGGAACCTTCATCATTGCAAAAAAAGAGTTTCTCTCGGCTGGACGAGCATTTTAGGCCAAACATGCCAAACGTCCAGCAATAGCTCCCAAACCAAAGGAGCCAGCACTGAAACACAGAGCTGGCCTGAAACCTCCCCAGGGAGCACACAAGCAGCAATATTCATTCTAGGGCTGTAGGCTTTCACTTGCCTGGGAACCGTCGTCGTAGCAAAAAAAGTGTTTCTCTCGGCCGGACGAGCATTTTAGGCCAAACATGCCAAAAGTCCAGCAATAGCTCCCTAACCAAAGGAGCCAGCACTGAAACACAGAGCTGGCCTGAAACCTCCCCAGGGAGCACACAAGCAGCAACATTCATTCTAGGGCTGTGGGCTTTCACTTGCCTGGGAACCTTCATCATTGCAAAAAAAGTGTTTCTAACGGCTGGAGGAGCATTTTAGGCCAAACATGCCAAACGTCCAGCAATAGCTCCCAAACCAAAGGAGCCAGCATTGAAACACATAGCTGGCCTGAAACCTCCCCAGGGAGCACACAAGCAGCAACATTCATTCTAGGGCTGTGGGCTTTCACTTGCCTGGGAACCTTCATCTTTGCAAAAAAGTGTTTCTTTCGGCCGGACGAGCATTTTAGGCCAAACATGCCAAAAGTCCAGCAATAGCTCCCAAACCAAAGGATCCAGCACTGAAACACATAGCTGGCCTAAAACCTCCTTAGAGAGCACACAAGCAGCAACATTCATTCTAGGGCTGTTGGCTTTCACTTGCCTGGGAACCTTCATCATTGCAAAAAAAGTGTTTCTCTCGGCCGGACGAGCATTTTAGGCCAAACATGCCAAAAGTCTAGCAATAGCTCCCATTCCAAAGGAGCCAGCCCTGAAACACAGAGCTGGCCTGAAACCTCCCCAGGGAGCACACAAGCAGTAACATTCATTCTAGGGCTGTGGGCTTTCACTTGCCTGGGAACCTTCATCATTGCAAAAAAAGTGTTTCTCTCGGCCGGACGAGCATTTTAGGCCAAACATGCCAAACGTCCAGCAATAGCTCCCAAACCAAAGGAGCCAGCACTGAAACACATAGCTGGCCTGAAACCTCCCCAGGGAGCACACAAGCAGCAACATTCATTCTAGGGCTGTGGGCTTTCACTTGCCTGGGAACCTTCATCATTGCAAAAAAAGAGTTTCTCTCGGCTGGACGAGCATTTTAGGCCAAACATGCCAAACGTCCAGCAATAGCTCCCAAAGCAAAGGAGCCAGCACTGAAACACATAGCTGGCCTGAAACCGCCTTAGAGAGCACACAAGCAGCAACATTCATTCTAGGGCTGTGGGCTTTCACTTGCCTGGGAACCTTCATCATTGCAAAAAAAGTGTTTCTCTCGGCCGGATGAGCATTTTAGGCCAAACATGCCAAAAGTCCAGCAATAGCTCCCAAACCAAAGGAGCCAGCACTGAAACACATAGCTGGCCTGAAACCTCCCCAGGGAGCACACAAGCAGCAACATTCATTCTAGGGCTGTGGGCTTTCACTTGCCTGGGAACCTTCATCGTTGCAAAAAAAGTGTTTCTAACGGCTGGAGGAGCATTTTAGGCCAAACATGCCAAACGTCCAGCAATAGCTCCCAAACCAAAGGAGCCAGCATTGAAACACATAGCTGGCCTGAAACCTCCCCAGGGAGCACACAAGCAGCAACATTCATTCTAGGGCTGTAGGCTTTCACTTGCCTGGGAACCTTCATCATTGCAAAAAAAGTGTTTCTCTCGGCCGGACAAGCATTTTAGGCCAAACATGCCAAAAGTCCAGCAATAGCTCCCAAACCAAAGGATCCAGCACTGAAACACATAGCTGGCCTGAAACCTCCTTAGAGAGCACACAAGCAGCAACATTCATTCTAGGGCTGTGGGCTTTCACTTGCCTGGGAACCTTCATCATTGCAAAAAAAGTGTTTCTCTCGGCCGGACGAGCATTTTAGGCCAAACATGCCAAACGTCCAGCAATAGCTCCCAAACCAAAGGAGCCAGCACTGAAACACATAGCTGGCCTGAAACCTCCCCAGGGAGCACACAAGCAGCAACATTCATTCTAGGCCTGTGGGCTTTCACTTGCATGGGAACCTTCATCATTGCAAAAAAAGTGTTTCTCTCGGCCGGACGAGCATTTTAGGCCAAACATGCCAAAAGTCCAGCAATAGCTCCCAAACCAAAGGATCCAGCACAGAAACACATAGCTGGCCTGAAACCTCCTTAGAGAGCACACAAGCAGCAACATTCATTCTAGGGCTGTTGGCTTTCACTTGCCTGGGAACCTTCATCATTGCAAAAAAAGTGTTTCTCTCGGCCGGACGAGCATTTTAGGCCAAACATGCCAAACGTCCAGCAATAGCTCCCAAACCAAAGGAGCCAGCACTGAAACACATAGCTGGCCTGAAACCTCCCCAGGGAGCACACAAGCAGCAACATTCATTCTAGGGCTGTGGGCTTTCACTTGCCTGGGAATCTTCATCATTGCAAAAAAAGTGTTTCTCTCGGCCGGACGAGCATTTTAGGCCAAACATGCCAAACATCCAGCAATAGCTCCGAAACCAAAGGAGCCAGCCCTGAAACACAGAGCTGGCCTGATACCTCCCCAGGGAGCACACAAGCAGCAATATTCATTCTAGGGCTGTAGGCTTTCACTTGCCTGGGAACCGTCGTCATAGCAAAAAAAGTGTTTCTCTCGGCCGGACGAGCATTTTAGGCCAAACATGCCAAAAGTCCAGCAATAGCTCCCTAACCAAAGGAGCCAGCACTGAAACACATAGCTGGCCTGAAACCTCCCCAGGGAGCACACAAGCAGCAACATTCATTCTAGGGCTGTGGGCTTTCACTTGCCTGGGAACCTTCATCATTGCAAAAAAAGTCTTTCTAACGGTTGGAGGAGCATTTTAAGCCAAACATGCCAAACGTCCAGGAATAGCTCCCAAACCAAAGGAGCCAGCATTGAAACACATAGCTGGCCTGAAACCTCCCCAGGGAGCACACAAGCAGCAACATTCATTCTAGGGCTGTGGGCTTTCACTTGCCTGGGAACCTTCATCATTGCAAAAAAAGTGTTTCTCTCGGCCGGACGAGCATTTTAGGCCAAACATGCCAAAAGTCCAGCAATAGCTCCCAAACGAAAGGATCCAGCACTGAAACACATAGCTGGCCTGAAACCTCCTTAGAGAGCACACAAGCAGCAACATTCATTCTAGGGCAGTTGGCTTTCACTTGCCTGGGAACCTTCATCATTGCAAAAATAGTGTTTCTCTCGGCCGGACGAGCATTTTAGGCCAAACATGCCAAAAGTCCAGCAATAGCTCCCATTCCAAAGGAGCCAGCACTGAAACACAGAGCTGGCCTGAAACCTCCCCAGGGAGCACACAAGCAGAAACATTCATTCTAGGGCTGTGGGCTTTCACTTGCCTGGGAAAATTTATCATTGCAAAAAAAGTGTTTCTCTCGGCCGGACGAGCATTTTAGGCCAAACATGCCAAACGTCCAGCAATAGCTCCCAAACCAAAGGAGCCAGCACTGAAACAAATAGCTGGCCTGAAACCTCCCCAGGGAGCACACAAGCAGCAACATTCATTCTAGGGCTGTGGGCTTTCACTTGCCTGGGAACCTTCATCATTGCAAAAAAACTGTTTCTCTAGGCTGGAGGAGCATTTTAGGCCAAACATGCCAAACGTCCAGCAATAGCTCCCAAACCAAAGGAGCCAGCACGGAAACACATAGCTGGCCTGAAACCTCCCCGGGAGCACACAAGCAGCAACATTCATTCAAGGGCTGTGGGCTTTCACTTGCCTGGGAACCTTCATCATTGCAAAAAAAGTGTTTCTCTCAGCCGGACGAGCATTTTAGGCCAAACATGCCAAAAGTCCAGCAATAGCTCCCAAACCAAAGGAGCCAGCACTGAAACACATAGCTGGCCTGAAACCTCCCCAGGGAGCACACAAGCATCAACATTCATTCTAGGGCTGTGGGCTTTCACTTGCCTGGGAACCTTCATCGTTGCAAAAAAAGTGTTTCTAACGGCTGGAGGAGCATTTTAGGCCAAACATGCCAAACGTCCAGCAATAGCTCCCAAACCAAAGGAGCCAGCACTGAAACACATAGCTGGCCTGAAACCTCCCCAGGGAGCACACAAGCAGCAACATTCATTCTAGGCCTGTGGGCTTTCACTTGCCTGGGAACCTTCATCATTGCAAAAAAAGTGTTTCTCTCGGCCGGACGAGCATTTTAGGCCAAACATGCCAAAAGTCCAGCAATAGCTCCCAAACCAAAGGATCCAGCACAGAAACACATAGCTGGCCTGAAACCTCCTTAGAGAGCACACAAGCAGCAACATTCATTCTAGGGCTGTTGGCTTTCAGTTGCCTGGGAACCTTCATCATTGCAAAAATAGTGTTTCTCTCGGCCGGACGAGCATTTTAGGCCAAACATGCCAAAAGTCCAGCAATAGCTCCCATTCCAAAGGAGCCAGCACTGAAACACAGAGCTGGCCTGAAACCTCCCCAGGGAGCACACAAGCAGCAACATTCATTCTAGGGCTGTGGGCTTTCACTTGCCTGGGAACCTTCATCATTGAAAAAAACTGTTTCTCTAGGCTGGAGGAGCATTTTAGGCCAAACATGCCAAACGTCCAGCAATAGCTCCCAAACCAAAGGAGCCAGCACGGAAACACATAGCTGGCCTGAAACCTCCCCGGGAGCACACAAGCAGCAACATTCATTCTAGGGCTGTGGGCTTTCACTTGCCTGGGAACCTTCATCATTGCAAAAAAAGTGTTTCTCTCGGCCGGACGAGCATTTTAGGCCAAACATGCCAAAAGTCCAGCAATAGCTCCCAAACCAAAGGAGCCAGCACTGAAACACATAGCTGGCCTGAAACCTCCCCAGGGAGCACACAAGCAGCAACATTCATTCTAGGGCTGTGGGCTTTCACTTGCCTGGGAATCTTCATCATTGCAAAAAAAGTGTTTATCTCGGCCGGACGAGCATTTTAGGCCAAACATGCAGAAAGTCCAGCAATAGCTCCCAAACCAAAGGAGCCAGCACTGAAACACAGAGCTGGCCTGAAACCTCCCCAGGGAGCACACAAGCAGCAACATTCATTCTAGGGCTGTTGGCTTTCACTTGCCTGGGAACCTTCATCATTGCAAAAAAAGTGTTTCTCTCGGCCGGACGAGCATTTTAGGCCAAACATGCCAAACGTCCAGCAATAGCTCCCAAACCAAAGGAGCCAGCACTGAAACACAGAGCTGGCCTGAAACCTCCCCAGGGAGCACACAAGCAGCAACATTCATTCTATGGCTGTGGGCTTTCACTTGCCTGGGAACCTTCATCATTCCAAAAAAATTGTTTCTCTCGGTCGGAAGAGCATTTTAGTCCAAACATGCCAAACGTCCAGCAATAGCTCCCAAACCAAAGGAGCCAGCACTGAAACACATAGCTGGCCTGAAACCTCCCCAGGGAGCACACAAGCAGCAACATTCATTCTAGGGCTGTGGGCTTTCACTTGCCTGGGAACCTTCATCATTGCAAAAAAAGAGTTTCTCTCGGCCGGACGAGCATTTTAGGCCAAACATGCCAAAAGTCCAGCAATAGCTCCCAAACCAAAGGATCCAGCATAGAAACACATAGCTGGCCTGAAACCTCCTTAGAGAGAACACAAGCAGCAACATTCATTCTAGGGCTGTTGGCTTTCACTTGCCTGGGAACCTTCATCATTGCAAAAAAAGTGTTTCTCTCGGCCGGACGAGCATTTTAGGCCAAACATGCCAAAAGTCCAGCAATAGCTCCCAAACCAAAGGAGCCAGCACTGAAACACAGAGCTGGCCTGAAACCTCCTTAGAGAGCACACAAGCAGCAACATTCATTCTAGGGCTGTGGGCTTTCACTTGCCTGGGAACCTTCATCATTGCAAAAATAGTGTTTCTCTCGGCCGGACGAGCATTTTAGGCCAAACATGCCAAAAGTCCAGCAATAGCTCCCAAACCAAAGGAGCCAGCACTGAAACACATAGCTGGCCTGAAACCTCCTTAGAGAGCACACAAGCAGCAACATTCATTCTAGGGCTGTGGGCTTTCACTTGCCTGGGAACCTTCATCTAGCAAAAAGAGTGTTTCTCTCGGCCGGACGAGCATTTTAGGCCAAACATGCCAAAAGTCCAGCAATAGCTCCCAAACCAAAGGAGCCAGCACTGAAACACAGAGCTGGCCTGAAACCTCCCCAGGGAGCACACAAGCAGCAACATTCATTCTAGGGCTGTGGGCTTTCACTTGCCTGGGAACCTTCATCATTGCAAAAAAAGTGTTTCTCTCGGCCGGACGAGCATTTTAGGCCAAACATGCCAAACGTCCAGCAATAGCTCCCAAACCAAAGGAGCCAGCACTGAAACACAGAGCTGGCCTGAAACCTCCCCAGGGAGCACACAAGCAGCAACATTCATTCTATGGCTGTGGGCTTTCACTTGCCTGGGAACCTTCATCATTCCAAAAAAATTGTTTCTCTCGGCCGGACGAGCATTTTAGGCCAAACATGCCAAACGTCCAGCAATAGCTCCCAAACCAAAGGAGCCAGCACTGAAACACATAGCTGGCCTGAAACCTCCCCAGGGAGCACACAAGCAGCAACATTCATTCTAGGGCTGTGGGCTTTCACTTGCCTGGGAACCTTCATCATTGCAAAAAAAGAGTTTCTCTCGGCCGGACGAGCATTTTAGGCCAAACATGCCAAAAGTCCAGCAATAGCTCCCAAACCAAAGGATCCAGCATAGAAACACATAGCTGGCCTGAAACCTCCTTAGAGAGAACACAAGCAGCAACATTCATTCTATGGCTGTTGGCTTTCACTTGCCTGGGAACCTTCATCATTGCAAAAAAAGTGTTTCTCTCGGCCGGACGAGCATTTTAGGCCAAACATGCCAAACGTCCAGCAATAGCTCCCAAACCAAAGGAGCCAGCACTGAAACACATAGCTGGCCTGAAACCTCCCCAGGGAGCACACAAGCAGCAACATTCATTCTAGGGCTGTGGGCTTTCACTTGCCTGGGAACCTTCATCATTGCAAAAAAAGTGTTTCTCTCGGCCGGACGAGCATTTTAGGCCAAACATGCCAAACGTCCAGCAATAGCTCCCAAACCAAAGGAGCCAGCACTGAAACACATAGCTGGCCTGAAACCTCCCCAGGGAGCACACAAGCAGCAACATTCATTCTAGGGCTGTGGGCTTTCACTTGCCTGGGAATCTTCATCATTGCAAAAAAAGTGTTTCTCTCGGCCGGAGGAGCATTTTAAGCCAAACATGCCAAAAGTCCAGCAATAGCTCCCAAACCAAAGGAGCCAGCAATGAAACACATAGCTTCCCTGAAACCTCCCCAGGGAGCACACAAGCAGCAACATTCATTCTAGGCCTGGGGACTTTCACTTGCCTGGGAACCTTCATCATTGCAAAATAAGTGTTTCTCTCGGCCGGACGAGCATTTTAGGCCAAACATGCCAAACGTCCAGCAATAGCTCCCAAACCAAAGGATCCAGCACTGAAACACATAGCTGGCCTGAAACCTCCCCAGGGAGCACACAAGCAGCAACATTCATTCTAGGGCTGTGGGCTTTCACTTGCCTGGGAACCTTCATCATTGCAAAAAAAGTTTTTCTCTCGGCCTAACGAGCATTTTAGGCCAAACATGCCAAACATCCAGCAATAGCTCCCAAACAAAAGGAGCCAGCACTGAAACACATAGCTGGCCTGAAACCTCCCCAGGGAGCACACAAGCAGCAACATTCATTCTAGGGCTGTGGGCTTTCACTTGCCTGGGAACCTTCATCATTGCAAAAAAAGTGTTTCTCTCGGCCGGACGAGCATTTTAGGCCAAACATGCCAAAAGTCCAGCAATAGCTCCCAAACCAAAGGATCCAGCACTGAAACACATAGCTGGCCTGAAACCTCCTTAGAGAGCACACAAGCAGCAACATTCATTCTAGGGCTGTGGGCTTTCACTTGCCTGGGAACCTTCATCATTCCAAAAAAATTGTTTCTCTCGGCCGGACGAGCATTTTAGGCCAAACATGCCAAACATCCAGCAATAGCTCCCAAACCAAAGGAGCCAGCACTGAACCACAAAGCTGGCCTGAAATCTACCCAGGGAGCACACAAGCAGCAACATTCATTCTAGGGCTGTGGGCTTTCACTTGCCTGGGAACCTTCATCATTGCAAAAAAGTGTTTCTCTCGGCCGGACGAGCATTTTAGGCCAAACATGCCAAACGTCCAGCAATAGCTCCCAAACCAAAGGAGCCAGCACCGAAACACAGAGCTGGCCTGAAACCTCCCCAGGGAGCACACAAGCAGCAACATTCATTCTAGTGCTGTGGGCTTTCACTTGCCTGGGAACCTTCATCATTTGAAAAATAGTGTTTGTCTCGGCCTAACGAGCATTTTAAGCCAAACATGCCAAAAGTCCAGCAATAGCTCCCAAACCAAAGGAGCCAGCAATGAAACACATAGCTTCCCTGAAACCTCCCCAGGGAGCACACAAGCAGCAACATTCATTCTAGGCCTGGGGACTTTCACTTGCCTGGGAACCTTCATCATTGCAAAAAAAGTGTTTCTCTCGGCCGGACGAGCATTTTAGGCCAAACATGCCAAAAGTCCAGCAATAGCTCCCAAACCAAAGGATCCAGCACTGAAACACATAGCTGGCCTGAAACCTCCTTAGAGAGCACACAAGCAGCAACATTCATTCTAGGGCTGTTGGCTTTCACTTGCCTGGGAACCTTCATCATTGCAAAAAAAGTGTTTCTCTCGGCCGGACGAGCATTTTAGGCCAAACATGCCAAAAGTCCAGCAATAGCTCCCATTCCAAAGGAGCCAGCACTGAAACATATAGCTGGCCTGAAACCTCCCCAGGGAGCACACAAGCAGCAACATTCATTCTAGGGCTGTGGGCTTTCACTTGCCTGGGAACCTTCATCATTGCAAAAAAAGTGTTTCTAGCGGCTGGAGGAGCATTTTAGGCCAAACATGCCAAACGTCCAGCAATAGCTCCCAAACCAAAGGAGCCAGCATTGAAACACATAGCTGGCCTGAAACCTCCCCATGGAGCACACAAGCAGCATCATTCATTCAAGGGCTGTGGGCATTCACTTGCCTGGAAACCTTCATCATTGCAAACATTGTGTTTCTCTCGGCCGGACGAGCATTTTAGGCCAAACATGCCAATCGTCCAGCAATAGCTCCCAAACCAAAGGAGCCAGCATTGAAACACATAGCTGGCCTGAAACCTCCCCAGGGAGCACACAAGCAGCAACATTCATTCTAGGGCTGTGGGCTTACACTTGCCTGGGAACCTTCATCATTGCAAAAAAAGTGTTTCTCTCGGCCGGACAAGCATTTTAGGCCAAACATGCCAATAGTCCAGCAATAGCTCCCAAACCAAAGGATCCAGCACTGAAACACATAGCTGGCCTGAAACCTCCTTAGAGAGCACACAAGCAGCAACATTCATTCTAGGGCTGTGGGCTTTCACTTGCCTGGGAACCTTCATCATTGCAAAAAAAGTGTTTCTCTCGGCCAGACAAGCATTTTAGGCCAAACATGCCAAAAGTCCAGCAATAGCTCCCAAACCAAAGGATCCAGCACTGAAACACATAGCTGGCCTGAAACCTCCTTAGAGAGCACACAAGCAGCAACATTCATTCTAGGGCTGTGGGCTTTCACTTGCCTGGGAACCTTCATCATTGCAAAAAAAGTGTTTCTCTCGGCCGGACGAGCATTTTAGGCCAAACATGCCAAAAGTCCAGCAATAGCTCCCATTCCAAAGGAGCCAGCACTGAAACACATAGCTGGCCTGAAACCTCCCCAGGGAGCATACAAGCAGCAACATTCATTCTAGGGCTGTGGGCTTTCACTTGCCTGGGAAGCTTCATCATTGCAAAAAAAGTTGTTTCTCTCGGCCGGACGAGCATTTTAGGCCAAACATGCCAAACGTCCAGCAATAGCTCCCAAACCAAAGGAGCCAGCACTGAAACACAGAGCTGGCCTGAAACCTCCCCAGGGAGCACACAAGCAGCAACATTCATTCTAGGCCTGTGGGCTCTCACTTGCCTGGGAACCTTCATCATTGCAAAAAAAGAGTTTCTCTCGGCTGGACGAGCATTTTAGGCCAAACATGCCAAACGTCCAGCAATAGCTCCCAAACCAAAGGAGCCAGCACTGAAACACAGAGCTGGCCTGAAACCTCCCCAGGGAGCACACAAGCAGCAATATTCATTCTAGGGCTGTAGGCTTTCACTTGCCTGGGAACCGTCGTCGTAGCAAAAAAAGTGTTTCTCTCGGCCGGACGAGCATTTTAGGCCAAACATGCCAAAAGTCCAGCAATAGCTCCCTAACCAAAGGAGCCAGCACTGAAACACAGAGCTGGCCTGAAACCTCCCCAGGGAGCACACAAGCAGCAACATTCATTCTAGGGCTGTGGGCTTTCACTTGCCTGGGAACCTTCATCATTGCAAAAAAAGTGTTTCTAACGGCTGGAGGAGCATTTTAGGCCAAACATGCCAAACGTCCAGCAATAGCTCCCAAACCAAAGGAGCCAGCATTGAAACACATAGCTGGCCTGAAACCTCCCCAGGGAGCACACAAGCAGCAACATTCATTCTAGGGCTGTGGGCTTTCACTTGCCTGGGAACCTTCATCTTTGCAAAAAAGTGTTTCTTTCGGCCGGACGAGCATTTTAGGCCAAACATGCCAAAAGTCCAGCAATAGCTCCCAAACCAAAGGATCCAGCACTGAAACACATAGCTGGCCTAAAACCTCCTTAGAGAGCACACAAGCAGCAACATTCATTCTAGGGCTGTTGGCTTTCACTTGCCTGGGAACCTTCATCATTGCAAAAAAAGTGTTTCTCTCGGCCGGACGAGCATTTTAGGCCAAACATGCCAAAAGTCTAGCAATAGCTCCCATTCCAAAGGAGCCAGCCCTGAAACACAGAGCTGGCCTGAAACCTCCCCAGGGAGCACACAAGCAGTAACATTCATTCTAGGGCTGTGGGCTTTCACTTGCCTGGGAACCTTCATCATTGCAAAAAAAGTGTTTCTCTCGGCCGGACGAGCATTTTAGGCCAAACATGCCAAACGTCCAGCAATAGCTCCCAAACCAAAGGAGCCAGCACTGAAACACATAGCTGGCCTGAAACCTCCCCAGGGAGCACACAAGCAGCAACATTCATTCTAGGGCTGTGGGCTTTCACTTGCCTGGGAACCTTCATCATTGCAAAAAAAGAGTTTCTCTCGGCTGGACGAGCATTTTAGGCCAAACATGCCAAACGTCCAGCAATAGCTCCCAAAGCAAAGGAGCCAGCACTGAAACACATAGCTGGCCTGAAACCGCCTTAGAGAGCACACAAGCAGCAACATTCATTCTAGGGCTGTGGGCTTTCACTTGCCTGGGAACCTTCATCATTGCAAAAAAAGTGTTTCTCTCGGCCGGATGAGCATTTTAGGCCAAACATGCCAAAAGTCCAGCAATAGCTCCCAAACCAAAGGAGCCAGCACTGAAACACATAGCTGGCCTGAAACCTCCCCAGGGAGCACACAAGCAGCAACATTCATTCTAGGGCTGTGGGCTTTCACTTGCCTGGGAACCTTCATCGTTGCAAAAAAAGTGTTTCTAACGGCTGGAGGAGCATTTTAGGCCAAACATGCCAAACGTCCAGCAATAGCTCCCAAACCAAAGGAGCCAGCATTGAAACACATAGCTGGCCTGAAACCTCCCCAGGGAGCACACAAGCAGCAACATTCATTCTAGGGCTGTAGGCTTTCACTTGCCTGGGAACCTTCATCATTGCAAAAAAAGTGTTTCTCTCGGCCGGACAAGCATTTTAGGCCAAACATGCCAAAAGTCCAGCAATAGCTCCCAAACCAAAGGATCCAGCACTGAAACACATAGCTGGCCTGAAACCTCCTTAGAGAGCACACAAGCAGCAACATTCATTCTAGGGCTGTGGGCTTTCACTTGCCTGGGAACCTTCATCATTGCAAAAAAAGTGTTTCTCTCGGCCGGACGAGCATTTTAGGCCAAACATGCCAAACGTCCAGCAATAGCTCCCAAACCAAAGGAGCCAGCACTGAAACACATAGCTGGCCTGAAACCTCCCCAGGGAGCACACAAGCAGCAACATTCATTCTAGGCCTGTGGGCTTTCACTTGCATGGGAACCTTCATCATTGCAAAAAAAGTGTTTCTCTCGGCCGGACGAGCATTTTAGGCCAAACATGCCAAAAGTCCAGCAATAGCTCCCAAACCAAAGGATCCAGCACAGAAACACATAGCTGGCCTGAAACCTCCTTAGAGAGCACACAAGCAGCAACATTCATTCTAGGGCTGTTGGCTTTCACTTGCCTGGGAACCTTCATCATTGCAAAAAAAGTGTTTCTCTCGGCCGGACGAGCATTTTAGGCCAAACATGCCAAACGTCCAGCAATAGCTCCCAAACCAAAGGAGCCAGCACTGAAACACATAGCTGGCCTGAAACCTCCCCAGGGAGCACACAAGCAGCAACATTCATTCTAGGGCTGTGGGCTTTCACTTGCCTGGGAATCTTCATCATTGCAAAAAAAGTGTTTCTCTCGGCCGGACGAGCATTTTAGGCCAAACATGCCAAACATCCAGCAATAGCTCCGAAACCAAAGGAGCCAGCCCTGAAACACAGAGCTGGCCTGATACCTCCCCAGGGAGCACACAAGCAGCAATATTCATTCTAGGGCTGTAGGCTTTCACTTGCCTGGGAACCGTCGTCATAGCAAAAAAAGTGTTTCTCTCGGCCGGACGAGCATTTTAGGCCAAACATGCCAAAAGTCCAGCAATAGCTCCCTAACCAAAGGAGCCAGCACTGAAACACATAGCTGGCCTGAAACCTCCCCAGGGAGCACACAAGCAGCAACATTCATTCTAGGGCTGTGGGCTTTCACTTGCCTGGGAACCTTCATCATTGCAAAAAAAGTCTTTCTAACGGTTGGAGGAGCATTTTAAGCCAAACATGCCAAACGTCCAGGAATAGCTCCCAAACCAAAGGAGCCAGCATTGAAACACATAGCTGGCCTGAAACCTCCCCAGGGAGCACACAAGCAGCAACATTCATTCTAGGGCTGTGGGCTTTCACTTGCCTGGGAACCTTCATCATTGCAAAAAAAGTGTTTCTCTCGGCCGGACGAGCATTTTAGGCCAAACATGCCAAAAGTCCAGCAATAGCTCCCAAACGAAAGGATCCAGCACTGAAACACATAGCTGGCCTGAAACCTCCTTAGAGAGCACACAAGCAGCAACATTCATTCTAGGGCAGTTGGCTTTCACTTGCCTGGGAACCTTCATCATTGCAAAAATAGTGTTTCTCTCGGCCGGACGAGCATTTTAGGCCAAACATGCCAAAAGTCCAGCAATAGCTCCCATTCCAAAGGAGCCAGCACTGAAACACAGAGCTGGCCTGAAACCTCCCCAGGGAGCACACAAGCAGAAACATTCATTCTAGGGCTGTGGGCTTTCACTTGCCTGGGAAAATTTATCATTGCAAAAAAAGTGTTTCTCTCGGCCGGACGAGCATTTTAGGCCAAACATGCCAAACGTCCAGCAATAGCTCCCAAACCAAAGGAGCCAGCACTGAAACAAATAGCTGGCCTGAAACCTCCCCAGGGAGCACACAAGCAGCAACATTCATTCTAGGGCTGTGGGCTTTCACTTGCCTGGGAACCTTCATCATTGCAAAAAAACTGTTTCTCTAGGCTGGAGGAGCATTTTAGGCCAAACATGCCAAACGTCCAGCAATAGCTCCCAAACCAAAGGAGCCAGCACGGAAACACATAGCTGGCCTGAAACCTCCCCGGGAGCACACAAGCAGCAACATTCATTCAAGGGCTGTGGGCTTTCACTTGCCTGGGAACCTTCATCATTGCAAAAAAAGTGTTTCTCTCAGCCGGACGAGCATTTTAGGCCAAACATGCCAAAAGTCCAGCAATAGCTCCCAAACCAAAGGAGCCAGCACTGAAACACATAGCTGGCCTGAAACCTCCCCAGGGAGCACACAAGCATCAACATTCATTCTAGGGCTGTGGGCTTTCACTTGCCTGGGAACCTTCATCGTTGCAAAAAAAGTGTTTCTAACGGCTGGAGGAGCATTTTAGGCCAAACATGCCAAACGTCCAGCAATAGCTCCCAAACCAAAGGAGCCAGCACTGAAACACATAGCTGGCCTGAAACCTCCCCAGGGAGCACACAAGCAGCAACATTCATTCTAGGCCTGTGGGCTTTCACTTGCCTGGGAACCTTCATCATTGCAAAAAAAGTGTTTCTCTCGGCCGGACGAGCATTTTAGGCCAAACATGCCAAAAGTCCAGCAATAGCTCCCAAACCAAAGGATCCAGCACAGAAACACATAGCTGGCCTGAAACCTCCTTAGAGAGCACACAAGCAGCAACATTCATTCTAGGGCTGTTGGCTTTCAGTTGCCTGGGAACCTTCATCATTGCAAAAATAGTGTTTCTCTCGGCCGGACGAGCATTTTAGGCCAAACATGCCAAAAGTCCAGCAATAGCTCCCATTCCAAAGGAGCCAGCACTGAAACACAGAGCTGGCCTGAAACCTCCCCAGGGAGCACACAAGCAGCAACATTCATTCTAGGGCTGTGGGCTTTCACTTGCCTGGGAACCTTCATCATTGAAAAAAACTGTTTCTCTAGGCTGGAGGAGCATTTTAGGCCAAACATGCCAAACGTCCAGCAATAGCTCCCAAACCAAAGGAGCCAGCACGGAAACACATAGCTGGCCTGAAACCTCCCCGGGAGCACACAAGCAGCAACATTCATTCTAGGGCTGTGGGCTTTCACTTGCCTGGGAACCTTCATCATTGCAAAAAAAGTGTTTCTCTCGGCCGGACGAGCATTTTAGGCCAAACATGCCAAAAGTCCAGCAATAGCTCCCAAACCAAAGGAGCCAGCACTGAAACACATAGCTGGCCTGAAACCTCCCCAGGGAGCACACAAGCAGCAACATTCATTCTAGGGCTGTGGGCTTTCACTTGCCTGGGAATCTTCATCATTGCAAAAAAAGTGTTTATCTCGGCCGGACGAGCATTTTAGGCCAAACATGCAGAAAGTCCAGCAATAGCTCCCAAACCAAAGGAGCCAGCACTGAAACACAGAGCTGGCCTGAAACCTCCCCAGGGAGCACACAAGCAGCAACATTCATTCTAGGGCTGTTGGCTTTCACTTGCCTGGGAACCTTCATCATTGCAAAAAAAGTGTTTCTCTCGGCCGGACGAGCATTTTAGGCCAAACATGCCAAACGTCCAGCAATAGCTCCCAAACCAAAGGAGCCAGCACTGAAACACAGAGCTGGCCTGAAACCTCCCCAGGGAGCACACAAGCAGCAACATTCATTCTATGGCTGTGGGCTTTCACTTGCCTGGGAACCTTCATCATTCCAAAAAAATTGTTTCTCTCGGTCGGAAGAGCATTTTAGTCCAAACATGCCAAACGTCCAGCAATAGCTCCCAAACCAAAGGAGCCAGCACTGAAACACATAGCTGGCCTGAAACCTCCCCAGGGAGCACACAAGCAGCAACATTCATTCTAGGGCTGTGGGCTTTCACTTGCCTGGGAACCTTCATCATTGCAAAAAAAGAGTTTCTCTCGGCCGGACGAGCATTTTAGGCCAAACATGCCAAAAGTCCAGCAATAGCTCCCAAACCAAAGGATCCAGCATAGAAACAAATAGCTGGCCTGAAACCTCCTTAGAGAGAACACAAGCAGCAACATTCATTCTAGGGCTGTTGGCTTTCACTTGCCTGGGAACCTTCATCATTGCAAAAAAAGTGTTTCTCTCGGCCGGACGAGCATTTTAGGCCAAACATGCCAAAAGTCCAGCAATAGCTCCCAAACCAAAGGAGCCAGCACTGAAACACAGAGCTGGCCTGAAACCTCCTTAGAGAGCACACAAGCAGCAACATTCATTCTAGGGCTGTGGGCTTTCACTTGCCTGGGAACCTTCATCATTGCAAAAATAGTGTTTCTCTCGGCCGGACGAGCATTTTAGGCCAAACATGCCAAAAGTCCAGCAATAGCTCCCAAACCAAAGGAGCCAGCACTGAAACACATAGCTGGCCTGAAACCTCCTTAGAGAGCACACAAGCAGCAACATTCATTCTAGGGCTGTGGGCTTTCACTTGCCTGGGAACCTTCATCTAGCAAAAAGAGTGTTTCTCTCGGCCGGACGAGCATTTTAGGCCAAACATGCCAAAAGTCCAGCAATAGCTCCCAAACCAAAGGAGCCAGCACTGAAACACAGAGCTGGCCTGAAACCTCCCCAGGGAGCACACAAGCAGCAACATTCATTCTAGGGCTGTGGGCTTTCACTTGCCTGGGAACCTTCATCATTGCAAAAAAAGTGTTTCTCTCGGCCGGACGAGCATTTTAGGCCAAACATGCCAAACGTCCAGCAATAGCTCCCAAACCAAAGGAGCCAGCACTGAAACACAGAGCTGGCCTGAAACCTCCCCAGGGAGCACACAAGCAGCAACATTCATTCTATGGCTGTGGGCTTTCACTTGCCTGGGAACCTTCATCATTCCAAAAAAATTGTTTCTCTCGGCCGGACGAGCATTTTAGGCCAAACATGCCAAACGTCCAGCAATAGCTCCCAAACCAAAGGAGCCAGCACTGAAACACATAGCTGGCCTGAAACCTCCCCAGGGAGCACACAAGCAGCAACATTCATTCTAGGGCTGTGGGCTTTCACTTGCCTGGGAACCTTCATCATTGCAAAAAAAGAGTTTCTCTCGGCCGGACGAGCATTTTAGGCCAAACATGCCAAAAGTCCAGCAATAGCTCCCAAACCAAAGGATCCAGCATAGAAACACATAGCTGGCCTGAAACCTCCTTAGAGAGAACACAAGCAGCAACATTCATTCTATGGCTGTTGGCTTTCACTTGCCTGGGAACCTTCATCATTGCAAAAAAAGTGTTTCTCTCGGCCGGACGAGCATTTTAGGCCAAACATGCCAAACGTCCAGCAATAGCTCCCAAACCAAAGGAGCCAGCACTGAAACACATAGCTGGCCTGAAACCTCCCCAGGGAGCACACAAGCAGCAACATTCATTCTAGGGCTGTGGGCTTTCACTTGCCTGGGAACCTTCATCATTGCAAAAAAAGTGTTTCTCTCGGCCGGACGAGCATTTTAGGCCAAACATGCCAAACGTCCAGCAATAGCTCCCAAACCAAAGGAGCCAGCACTGAAACACATAGCTGGCCTGAAACCTCCCCAGGGAGCACACAAGCAGCAACATTCATTCTAGGGCTGTGGGCTTTCACTTGCCTGGGAATCTTCATCATTGCAAAAAAAGTGTTTCTCTCGGCCGGAGGAGTATTTTAGGCCAAACATGCCAAACGTCCAGCAATAGCTCCCAAACCAAAGGAGCCAGCAATGAAACAGCTGCCCTGAAACCTCCCCAGGGAGCACACAAGCAGCAACATTCATTCTAGGGCTGTGGGCTTTCACTTGCCTGGGAACCTTCATCATTGCAAAAAAAGTGTTTCTCTCGGCCAGACGAGCATTTTAGGCCAAACATGCCAAACGTCCAGCAATAGCTCCCAAACCAAAGGAGCCAGCACTGAAACACATAGCTGGCCTGAAACCTCCCCAGGGAGCACACAAGCAGCAATATTCATTCTAGGGCTGTGGGCTTTCACTTGCCTGGGAACCTTTATCATTGCAAAAAAAGTGTTTCTCTCGGCCGGACGAGCATTTTAGGCCAAACATGCCAAAAGTCCAGCAATAGCTCCCAAACCAAAGGATCCAGCACTGAAACACATATCTGGCCTGAAACCTCCTTAGAGAGCACACAAGCAGCAACATTCATTCTAGGGCTGTGGGCTTTCACTTGCCTGGGAACCTTCATCATTGCAAAAAAACTGTTTCTCTCGGCCGGACGAGTATTTTAGGCCAAACATGCCAAAAGTCCAGCAATAGCTCCCTAACCAAAGGAGCCAGCACTGAAACACATAGCTGGCCTGAAACCTCCTTAGAGAGCACACAAGCAGCAACATTCATTCTAGGGCTGTGGGCTTTCACTTGCCTGGGAACCTTCATCATTCCAAAAAAATTGTTTCTCTCGGCCGGACGAGCATTTTAGGCCAAACATGCCAAACGTCCAGCAATAGCTCCCAAACCAAAGGAGCCAGCAATGAAACAGCTGGCCTGAAACCTCCCCAGGGAGCACACAAGCAGCAACATTCATTCTAGGGCTGTGGGCTTTCACTTGCCTGGGAACCTTCATCATTGCAAAAAAGTGTTTCTCTCGGCCGGACGAGCATTTTAGGCCAAACATGCCAAACGTCCAGCAATAGCTCCCAAACCAAAGGAGCCAGCACTGAAACACATAGCTGGCCTGAAACCTCCCCAGGGAGCACACAAGCAGCAATATTCATTCTAGGGCTGTGGGCTTTCACTTGCCTGGGAACCTTCATCATTGCAAAAAAAGTGTTTCTCTTGGCCGGACGAGCATTTTAGGCCAAACATGCCAAAAGTCCAGCAATAGCTCCCAAACCAAAGGATCCAGCACTGAAACACATATCTGGCCTGAAACCTCCTTAGAGAGCACACAAGCAGCAACATTCATTCTAGGGCTGTGGGCTTTCACTTGCCTGGGAACCTTCATCATTCCAAAAAAATTGTTTCTCTCGGCCGGACGAGCATTTTAGGCCAAACATGCCAAACGTCCAGCAATAGCTCCCAAACCAAAGGAGCCAGCAATGAAACAGCTGCCCTGAAACCTCCCCAGGGAGCACACAAGCAGCAACATTCATTCTAGGGCTGTGGGCTTTCACTTGCCTGGGAACCTTCATCATTGCAAAAAAACTGTTTCTCTCAGCTGGACGAGCATTTTAGGCCAAACATGCCAAACGTCCAGCAATAGCTCCCAAACCAAAGGAGCCAGCACTGAAACACATAGCTGGCCTGAAACCTCCCCAGGGAGCACACAAGCAGCAACATTCATTCTAGGGCTGTGGGCTTTCACTTGCCTGGGAACCTTCATCATTGCAAAAAAAGTTTTTCCAACGGCTGGAGGAGCATTTTAGGCCAAACATGCCAAACGTCCAGCAATAGCTCCCAAACCAAAGGATCCAGCACTGAAACACATAGCTGGCCTGAAACCTCCTTAGAGAGCACACAAGCAGCAACATTCATTCTAGGGCTGTTGGCTTTCACTTGCCTGGGAACCTTCATCATTGCAAAAATAGTGCTTCTCTCGGCCGGACGAGCATTTTAGGCCAAACATGCCAAAAGTCCAGCAATAGCTCCCATTCCAAAGGAGCTAGCACTTGAACACAGAGCTGGCCTGAAACCTCCCCAGGGAGCACACAAGCAGCAACATTCATTCTAGGGCTGTGGGCTTTCACTTGCCTGGGAACCTTCATCATTGCAAAAAAAGTGTTTCTCTCGGCCGGACGAGCATTTTAGGCCAAACATGCCAAACGTCCAGCAATAGCTCCCAAACCAAAGGAGCCAGCACTGAAACACATAGCTGGCCTGAAGCCTCCCCAGGGAGCACACAAGCAGCAACATTCATTCTAGGGCTGTGGGCTTTCACTTGCCTGGGAACCTTCATCATTGCAAAAAAAGTGTTTCTCTCGGCCGGACGAGCATTTTAGGCCAAACATGCCAAACGTCCAGCAATAGCTCCCAAACCAAAGGATCCAGCACTGAAACACATAGCTGGCCTGAAACCTCCTTAGAGAGCACACAAGCAGCAAAATTCATTCTAGGCCTGTGGGCTTTCACTTGCCTGGGAACCTTCATCATTGCAAAAAAAGTGTTTCTCTCGGCCGGACGAGCATTTTAGGCCAAACATGCCAAAAGTCCAGCAATAGCTCCCAAACCAAAGGAGCCAGCACTGAAACACAGAGCTGGCCTGAAACCTCCTTAGAGAGCACACAAGCAGCAACATTCATTCTAGGGCTGTGGGCTTTCACTTGCCTGGGAACCTTCATCATTGCAAAAAAACTGTTTCTCTCAGCTGGACGAGCATTTTAGGCCAAACATGCCAAACGTCCAGCAATAGCTCCCAAACCAAAGGAGCCAGCACTGAAACACATAGCTGGCCTGAAACCTCCCCAGGGAGCACACAAGCAGCAACATTCATTCTAGGGCTGTGGGCTTTCACTTGCCTGGGAATCTTCATCATTGCAAAAAAAGTGTTTCTCTCGGCCGGACGAGTATTTTAGGCCAAACATGCCAAACGTCCAGCAATAGCTCCCAAACCAAAGGAGCCAGCCCTGAAACACAGAGCTGGCCTGAAACCTCCCCAGGGAGCACACAAGCAGCAATATTCATTCTAGGGCTGTAGGCTTTCACTTGCCTGGGAACCGTCGTCATAGCAAAAAAAGTGTTTCTCTCGGCCGGACGAGCATTTTAGGCCAAACATGCCAAAAGTCCAGCAATAGCTCCCTAACCAAAGGAGCCAGCACTGAAACACATAGCTGGCCTGAAACCTCCTTAGAGAGCACACAAGCAGCAACATTCATTCTAGGGCTGTGGGCTTTCACTTGCCTGGGAACCTTCATCATTCCAAAAAAATTGTTTCTCTCGGCCGGACGAGCATTTTAGGCCAAACATGCCAAACGTCCAGCAATAGCTCCCAAACCAAAGGAGCCAGCAATGAAACAGCTGGCCTGAAACCTCCCCAGGGAGCACACAAGCAGCAATATTCATTCTAGGGCTGTGGGCTTTCACTTGCCTGGGAACCTTCATCATTGCAAAAAAAGTGTTTCTCTTGGCCGGACGAGCATTTTAGGCCAAACATGCCAAAAGTCCAGCAATAGCTCCCAAACCAAAGGATCCAGCATAGAAACACATATCTGGCCTGAAACCTCCTTAGAGAGCACACAAGCAGCAACATTCATTCTAGGGCTGTGGGCTTTCACTTGCCTGGGAACCTTCATCATTGCAAAAAAACTGTTTCTCTCGGCCAGACGAGCATTTTAGGCCAAACATGCCAAACGTCCAGCAATAGCTCCCAAACCAAAGGAGCCAGCACTGAAACACATAGCTGGCCTGAAACCTCCCCAGGGAGCACACAAGCAGCAACATTCATTCTAGGGCTGTGGGCTTTCACTTGCCTGGGAACCTTCATCATTGCAAAAAAAGTTTTTCTAACGGCTGGAGGAGCATTTTAGGCCAAACATGCCAAACGTCCAGCAATAGCTCCCAAACCAAAGGATCCAGCACTGAAACACATTGCTGGCCTGAAACGTCCTTAGAGAGCACACAAGCAGCAACATTCATTCTAGGGCTGTTGGCTTTCACTTGCCTGGGAACCTTCATCATTGCAAAAATAGTGCTTCTCTCGGCCGGACGAGCATTTTAGGCCAAACATGCCAAAAGTCCAGCAATAGCTCCCATTCCAAAGGAGCTAGCACTGAAACACAGAGCTGGCCTGAAACCTCCCCAGGGAGCACACAAGCAGCAACATTCATTCTAGGGCTGTGGGCTTTCACTTGCCTGGGAACCTTCATCATTGCAAAAAAAAGTGTTTCTCTCGGCCGGACGAGCATTTTAGGCCAAACATGCCAAACGTCCAGCAATAGCTCCCAAACCAAAGGAGCCAGCACTGAAACACATAGCTGGCCTGAAGCCTCCCCAGGGAGCACACAAGCAGCAACATTCATTCTAGGGCTGTGGGCTTTCACTTGCCTGGGAACCTTCATCATTGCAAAAAAAGTGTTTCTCTCGGCCGGACGAGCATTTTAGGCCAAACATGCCAAACGTCCAGCAATAGCTCCCAAACCAAAGGAGCCAGCACGGAAACACATAGCTGGCCTGAAACCTCCCCAGGGAGCACACAAGCAGCAACATTCATTCTAGGGCTGTGGGCTTTCACTTGCCTGGGAACCTTCATCATTGCAAAAAAAGTGTTTCTCTCGGCCGGACGAGCATTTTAGGCCAAACATGCCAAAAGTCCAGCAATAGCTCCCAAACCAAAGGATCCAGCACTGAAACACATAGCTGGCCTGAAACCTCCTTAGAGAGCACACAAGCAGCAAAATTCATTCTAGGGCTGTGGGCTTTCACTTGCCTCGGAACCTTCATCATTCCAAAAAAATTGTTTCTCTCGGCCGGACGAGCGTTTTAGGCAAAACATGCCAAACGTCCAGCAATAGCTCCCAAACCAAAGGAGCCAGCAATGAAACAGCTGCCCTGAAACCTCCCCAGGGAGCACACAAGCAGCAACATTCATTCTAGGGCTGTGGGCTTTCACTTGCCTGGGAACCTTCATCATTGCAAAGAACTGTTTCTCTCGGCCGGACGAGCATTTTAGGCCAAACATGCCAAACGTCCAGCAATAGCTCCCAAACCAAAGGAGCCAGCACTGAAACACAGAGCTGGCCTGAAACCTCCCCAGGGAGCACACAAGCAGCAACATTCATTCTAGGGCTGTGGGCTTTCACTTGCCTGGGAACCTTTATCATTGCAAAAATAGTGTTTCTCTCGGCCGGACGAGCATTTTAGGCCAAACATGCCAAAAGTCCAGCAATAGCTCCCAAACCAAAGGAGCCAGCCCTGAAACACATAGCTGGCCTGAAACCTCCCCAGGGAGCACACAAGCAGCAACATTCATTCTAGGGCTGTGGGCTTTCACTTGCCTGGGAACCTTCATCATTGCAAAAAAAGTGTTTCTCTCGGCCGGACGAGCATTTTAGGCCAAACATGCCAAACGTCCAGCAATAGCTCCCAAACCAAAGGAGCCAGCCCTGAAACACATAGCTGGCCTGAAACCTCCCCAGGGAGCACACAAGCAGCAATATTCATTCTAGGGCTGTAGGCTTTCACTTGCCTGGGAACCGTCGTCATAGCAAAAAAAGTGTTTCTCTCGGCCGGACGAGCATTTTAGGCCAAACATGCCAAACATCCAGCAATAGCTCCCTAACCAAAGGAGCCAGCACTGAAACACATAGCTGGCCTGAAACCTCCCCAGGGAGCACACAAGCAGCAACATTCATTCTAGGGCTGTGGGCTTTCACTTGCCTGGGAACCTTCATCATTGCAAAAAAAGTTTTTCTCTCGGCCGGACGAGCATTTTAGGCCAAACACGCCAAAAGTCCAGCAATAGCTCCCATTCCAAAGGATCCAGCACTGAAACACAGAGCTGGCATGAAAGCTCCGCAGGGAGCACACAAGCAGCAACATTCATTCTAGGGCTGTGGGCTTTCACTTGACGGGGAACCTTCATCATTGCAAAAAAAGTGTTTCTCTCGGCCGGACGAGCATTTTAGGCCAAACATGCCAAAAGTCCAGCAATAGCGCCCAAACCAAAGGATCCAGCACTGAAACACATAGCTGGCCTGAAACCTCCTTAGAGAGCACACAAGCAGCAACATTCATTCTAGGGCTGTGGGCTTTCACTTGCCTGGGAATCTTCATCATTGCAAAAAAAGTGTTTCTCTCGGCCGGACGAGCATTTTAGGCCAAACATGTCAAAAGTCCAGCAATAGCTCCCAAACCAAAGGAGCCAGCACTGAAACACATAGCTGGCCTGAAACCTCCCCAGGGAGCACACAAGCAGCAACATTCATTCTAGGGCTGTGGGCTTTCACTTGCCTGGGAACCTTCATCATTGCAAAAAAAGTGTTTCTCTCGGCCGGACGAGCATTTTAGGCCAAACATGCCAAACGTCCAGCAATAGCGCCCAAACCAAAGGAGCCAGCACTGAAACACATAGCTGGCCTGAAACCTCCTTAGAGAGCACACAAGCAGCAACATTCATTCTAGGGCTGTGGGCTTTCACTTGCCTGGGAACCTTCATCATTGCAAAAAAAGTGTTTCTCTCGGCCAGACGAGCATTTTAGGCCAAACATGTCAATCGTCCAGCAATAGCTCCCAAACCAAAGGAGCCAGCCCTGAAACACATAGCTGGACTGAAACCTCCCCAGGGAGCACACAAGCAGCAACATTCATTCTAGGGCTGTGGGCTTTCACTTGCCTGGGAACCTTCATCATTGCAAAAAAAGTGTTTCTCTCGGCCGGACGAGCATTTTAGGCCAAACATGCCAAACGTCCAGCAATAGCTCCCAAACCAAAGGAGCCAGCACTGAAACACATAGCTGGCCTGAAACCTCCCCAGGGAGCACACAAGCAGCAACATTCATTCTAGGGCTGTGGGCTTTCACTTGCCTGGGAATCATCATCATTGCAAAAAAAGTGTTTATCTCGGCCGGACGAGCATTTTAGGCCAAACATGCCAAACGTCCAGCAATAGCTCCCAAACCAAAGGATCCAGCATTGAAACACATAGCTGGCCTGAAACCTCCTTAGAGAGCACACAAGCAGCAACATTCATTCTAGGGCTGTGGGCTTTCACTTGCCTGGGAACCTTCATCATTGCAAAAATAGTGTTTCTCTCGGCCGGACGAGCATTTTAGGCCAAACATGCCAAAAGTCCAGCAATAGCTCCCAAACCAAAGGAGCCAGCACTGAAACACAGAGCTGGCCTGAAACCTCCCCAGGGAGCACACAAGCAGCAACATTCATTCTAGGGCTGTGGGCTTTCACTTGCCTGGGAACCTTCATCATTGCAAAAAAAGTGTTTCTCTCGGCCGGACGAGCATTTTAGGCCAAACATGCCAAACGTCCAGCAATAGCTCCCAAACCAAAGGAGCCAGCACTGAAACACATAGCTGGCCTGAAACCTCCTTAGAGAGCACACAAGCAGCAACATTCATTCTATGGCTGTGGGCTTTCACTTGCCTGGGAACCTTCATCATTCCAAAAAAATTGTTTCTCTCGGCCGGACGAGCATTTTAGGCCAAACATGCCAAACGTCCAGCAATAGCTCCCAAACCAAAGGAGCCAGCACTGAAACACACAGCTGGCCTGAAACCTCCTTAGAGAGAACACAAGCAGCAACATTCATTCTAGGGCTGTTGGCTTTCACTTGCCTGGGAACCTTCATCATTGCAAAAAAAGTGTTTCTCTCGGCCGGACGAGCATTTTAGGCCAAACATGCCAAATGTCCAGCAATAGCTCCCAAACCAAAGGATCCAGCATAGAAACACATAGCTGGCCTGAAACCTCCTTAGAGAGAACACAAGCAGCAACATTCATTCTAGGGCTGTTGGCTTTCACTTGCCTGGGAACCTTCATCATTGCAAAAAAAGTGTTTCTCTCGGCCGGACGAGCATTTTAGGCCAAACATGCCAAACGTCCAGCAATAGCTCCCAAACCAAAGGAGCCAGCACTGAAACACAGAGCTGGCCTGAAACCTCCCCAGGGAGCACACAAGCAGCAATATTCATTCTAGGGCTGTAGGCTTTCACTTGACTGGGAACCGTCGTCATAGCAAAAAAAGTGTTTCTCTCGGCCGGACGAGCATTTTAGGCCAAACATGCCAAAAGTCCAGCAATAGCTCCCTAACCAAAGGAGCCAGCACTGAAACACATAGCTGGCCTGAAACCTCCCCAGGGAGCACACAAGCAGCAACATTCATTCTAGGGCTGTGGGCTTTCACTTGCCTGGGAACCTTCATCATTGCAAAAAAACTGTTTCTAACGGTTGGAGGAGCATTTTAAGCCAAACATGCCAAACGTCCAGCAATAGCTCCCAAACCAAAGGAGCCAGCACTGAAACACATAGCTGGCCTGAAACCTCCCCAGGGAGCACACAAGCAGCAACATTCATTCTAGGGCTGTGGGCTTTCACTTGCCTGGGAACCTTCATCATTGCAAAAAAAGTGTTTCTCTCGGCCGGACGAGCATTTTAGGCCAAACATGCCAAAAGTCCAGCAATAGCTCCCAAACCAAAGGATCCAGCACTGAAACACATAGCTGGCCTGAAACCTCCTTAGAGAGCACACAAGCAGCAGCATTCATTCTAGGGCTGTGGGCTTTCACTTGCCTGGGAACCTTCATCATTCCAAAAAAATTGTTTCTCTCGGCCGGACGAGCATTTTAGGCCAAACATGCCAAACGTCCAGCAATAGCTCCCAAACCAAAGGAGCCAGCAATGAAACAGCTGCCCTGAAACCTCCGCAGGGAGCACACAAGCAGCAACATTCATTCTAGGGCTGTGGGCTTTCACTTGCCTGGGAACCTTCATCATTGCAAAAAAAGTGTTTCTCTCGGCCGGACGAGCATTTTAGGCCAAACATGCCAAACGTCCAGCAATAGCTCCCAAACCAAAGGAGCCAGCACTGAAACACATAGCTGGCCTGAAACCTCCCCAGGGAGCACACAAGCAGCAACATTCATTCTAGGGCTGTGGGCTTTCACTTGCCTGGGAACCTTCATCATTGCAAAAATAGTGTTTCTCTCGGCCGGACGAGCATTTTAGGCCAAACATGCCAAAAGTCCAGCAATAGCTCCCAAACCAAAGGAGCCAGCACTGAAACACATAGCTGGCCTGAAACCTCCTTAGAGAGCACACAAGCAGCAACATTCATTCTATGGCTGTGGGCTTTCACTTGCCTGGGAACCTTCATCATTCCAAAAAAATTGTTTCTCTCGGCCGGACGAGCATTTTAGGCCAAACATGCCAAACGTCCAGCAATAGCTCCCAAACCAAAGGAGCCAGCACTGAAACACAGAGCTGGCCTGAAACCTCCTTAGAGAGAACACAAGCAGCAACATTCATTCTAGGGCTGTTGGCTTTCACTTGCCTGGGAACCTTCATCATTGCAAAAAAAGTGTTTCTCTCGGCCGGACGAGCATTTTAGGCCAAACATGCCAAATGTCCAGCAATAGCTCCCAAACCAAAGGATCCAGCATAGAAACACATAGCTGGCCTGAAACCTCCTTAGAGAGAACACAAGCAGCAACATTCATTCTAGGGCTGTGGGCTTTCACTTGCCTGGGAACCTTCATCATTGCAAAAAAAGTGTTTCTCTCGGCCGGACGAGCATTTTAGGCCAAACATGCCAAACGTCCAGCAATAGCTCCCAAACCAAAGGAGCCAGCACTGAAACACAGAGCTGGTCTGAAACCTCCCCAGGGAGCACACAAGCAGCAAAATTCATTCTAGGGCTGTGGGCTTTCACTTGCCTGGGAACCTTCATCATTGCAAAAAAAGTGTTTCTCTCGGCCGGACGAGCATTTTAGGCCAAACATGCCAAAAGTCCAGCAATAGCTCCCAAACCAAAGGATCCAGCACTGAAACACATAGCTGGCCTGAAACCTCCTTAGAGAGCACACAAGCAGCAACATTCATTCTAGGGCTGTGGGCTTTCACTTGCCTGGGAACCTTCATCATTCCAAAAAAATTGTTTCTCTCGGCCGGACGAGCATTTTAGGCCAAACATGCCAAACGTCCAGCAATAGCTCCCAAACCAAAGGAGCCAGCAATGAAACAGCTGCCCTGAAACCTCCCCAGGGAGCACACAAGCAGCAACATTCATTCTAGGGCTGTGGGCTTTCACTTGCCTGGGAACCTTCATCATTGCAAAAAAAGTGTTTCTCTCGGCCGGACGAGCATTTTAGGCCAAACATGCCAAACGTCCAGCAATAGCTCCCAAACCAAAGGAGCCAGCACTGAAACACATAGCTGGCCTGAAACCTCCCCAGGGAGCACACAAGCAGCAATATTCATTCTAGGGCTGTGGGCTTTCACTTGCCTGGGAACCTTCATCATTGCAAAAAAAGTGTTTCTCTCGGCCGGACGAGCATTTTAGGCCAAACATGCCAAAAGTCCAGCAATAGCTCCCAAACCAAAGGAGCCAGCACTGAAACACATAGCTGGCCTGAAACCTCCTTAGAGAGCACACAAGCAGCAACATTCATTCTAGGGCTGTGGGCTTTCACTTGCCTGGGAACCTTCATCATTGCAAAAAAACTGTTTCTCTCGGCTGGACGAGCATTTTAGGCCAAACATGCCAAACGTCCAGCAATAGCTCCCAAACCAAAGGAGCCAGCACTGAAACACATAGCTGGCCTGAAACCTCCCCAGGGAGCACACAAGCAGCAACATTCATTCTAGGGCTGTGGGCTTTCACTTGCCTGGGAACCTTCATCATTGCAAAAAAAGTTTTTCTAACGGCTGGAGGAGCATTTTAGGCCAAACATGCCAAACGTCCAGCAATAGCTCCCAAACCAAAGGAGCCAGCACGGAAACACATAGCTGGCCTGAAACCTCCCCAGGGAGCACACAAGCAGCAACATTCATTCTAGGGCTGTGGGCTTTCACTTGCCGGGGAACCTTCATCATTGCAAAAAAAGTGTTTCTCTTGGCCGGACGAGCATTTTAGGCCAAACATGCCAAAAGTCCAGCAATAGCTCCCAAACCAAAGGATCCAGCACTGAAACACATAGCTGACCTGAAACCTCCCCATGGAGCACACAAGCAGCATCATTCATTCTAGGGCTGTGGGCTTTCACTTGCCTGGGAACCTTCATCATTGCAAAAATAGTATTTCTCTCGGCCGGACGAGCATTTTAGGCCAAACATGCCAAACGTCCAGCAATAGCTCCCAAACCAAAGGAGCCAGCACTGAAACACATAGCTGGCCTGAAACCTCCCCAGGGAGCACACAAGCAGCAACATTCATTCTAGGGCTGTGGGCTTTCACTTGCCTGGGAACCTTCATCATTGCAAAAAAGTGAAAATAAGTGCGGGTGATCAGGGACTGCGAGCGAGAGATTGACTGGTGGAGTAGCTCCCTGGCGTCCCATATGTAAGACAGTCGGGATGACACCTCACACCTGAAGACGGTCCCCCCTCACTGCCCGTGCCAGGTTAATGGGAGTGACCCAAACCCCGAGGAGGCCTGGAAGACAGTCCCGACTCGGCGTCGTAGGCACTCCCCCTGCCTACCTACCCCACCCCCTCAGGTGTCCCTGAGCAACAGGTTTGGGGCCCTGACAGTTGAGGAGGAGGTACCTGAGGAGATGAATGGAGCCCCTCTGCCTCAGAGAAAGCGGAGGCCTAGAGTGAGGCGGTCATCTGCACGCCTTGAGACTGCCTCTGTTAGGCAAGAGAGGAAGGTAGTCGTAGTAGGAGATTCCCTTCTCAGAGGGTCAGAAGGGCCTATATGTAGGCCAGACCCTACACGCAGGGAGGTGTGTTGCCTCCCTGGAGCCCGGGTCAGGGATATTACCAGAAGGCTACCAGGCCTGGTAAGATCCACTGACTATTATCCCTTACTGATAGTTCAAGCAGGCAGGGACGCAATCACAAAGTGTAGCCTGCAAGCTGTCAAAAGGGAATTCCGGGACCTGGGGCGCTCTGTTGAGGGGGGGGGAGCCCAAATAATATTCTGCTCTATCCCCACTTGTGGGAGGAGGGGCTCAGAGCAGGACAGGATAACCCACGAGTTGAATGTGTGGTTAAAAGGCTGGTGCCGGCGCAAGAACTTTGGATTCTTTAACCAAGGGATAGTGTACTCTGCTCCTGGCATGAGTACTGCTAATGGGGCTCACCTGTCCTATAAAGGAAAGCGGATCCTCGCCCAGGAGATAGCAGGGCTCATCGATCGTGCTTTAAACTAGTTAGGAAGGGGGAAGGGGATATTAAGGCGGCTGCCAGGGTTAGGCTTCGGGAGACACAACGGGAGTTGACGGTGGGAAGAGGTAAATACCAACAGCACAGTCGTGAACTTGGGGACGTTTTTCCACGTGAGAGTAGGGAAAATTCTGTGGACTGCCCTGAGTACTCCTCCGTGGAGCCACTTTTGCCAGTCCCCTGTCAGAAATCTCGCTGTGGGCTGTTGAGGATACCTACATCTGCTTCACCACTGAACTGTCTTTACACAAATGCACGTAGCATGGGGAACAAACAAGAAGAACTAGAGATCTTTGTGCGGTCGCAGGGCCATGATCTCATCGCAATCACAGAGACGTGGTGGGACAACCTGGACGACTGGCACACTGTCATGGATGGCTATGTGCTTTTTAGGAAAGACAGGCTAGGGAAGCGAGGTGGAGGAGTTGCTCTTTATGTGAGAGAGCACCTAGAATGTGTTGAGCTCCACCTGGGGAAGGATGAACCTTCTGTCGAGTGCTTGTGGGTTAAAATCAAGGGGCAAACCGGTATGGGGGACATTGTTGTGGGAGTGTGCTATAGGCCCCCTGATCAAGAGGAGCAGGTAGATAACGCATTCCATAAACAGTTAGAAGTAGCCTCAAGTTCCCGGGCACTGATCCTTATGGGGGACTTCAACTACCCAGATATTTGCTGGGCAAGCAATACGGCCAGTCGTATGCAGTCCAGACAATTTCTGCAGTGTGTTGAAGACAATTTCCTGCTACAGATGGTGCAGGAGCCCACAAGGGGAGGGCGGCTGCTGGACCTTGTTTTCACTAACAAGGATGGACTTGTTAGGGAAGTGAAGGTCGGGGGCAGCTTAGGGCAAAGCGACCATGAAATGGTTCAGTTCATGATCCTGGGTGGAAGAAGCAAGCCAAAAAGTAGGATAGCTACCCTGAATTTTGGTAGAGCTAACTTTGATCTCCTCCGCCACTTAATGGGGGCTATCCCGTGGGCTACGCTGTTTGAAGGAATGGGAGCCTGCGAGAGCTGGCTAGCATTCAAACAGCACTTCTTCCAAGCACAGGAACGATGCATCCCTTTGAGGAGGAAATGGGGAAAGAGAGGCAGAAGACCTGCATGGATGAACAGGGAGCTATTGAGCAAACTCAAAGAGAAGCAGAAGATCTATGAATCGTGGAAAAAGGGTCTGAGCACCTGGGAAGAATACAGGAATGTGGTCAGGGCCTGTAGGGATGCAACTAGGAAGGCTAAAGCCCTCTTGGAAATTAAGCTGGCAAGGGACATAAAGGATAATAAAAAGGGGTTTTTTAGATACGTGAACAGTAAGAGGATGTCCAGGGATAATGTAGGTCCCTTGCTGAATAAGGAGGGTGTCCTGGTTACGGGGGATGCTGAGAAAGTGGAGATATTGAATGCCGCCTTTGCTTCGGTCTTCACTTCAAAGGCCCCCCGGGACCCACAGACACTGGATGAGAGTAGGACTGATTGGGAAATGAAGAATTTCCCTCTGGTTCAAGTAGGGGAGGTCCAGGAGCGGCTCAAAGGGATTAATGCACACAAATCCATGGGCCCAGATGGGTTACATCCACGTGTGCTGAGGGAGCTGGCGGAGGTGATTGCTGAGCCGCTCTCTATCATCTTCGACAGGTCTTGGAGGACAGGAGAAGTGCCTGAAGACCGGAGGATAGCCAATGTCACTCCAGTCTTTAAAAAGGGCAAGAAGGAGGAACCTAGTAACTATAGGCCAGTCAGCCTCACCTCTGCCCCTGGAAAGGTAATGGAACAGCTTGTTCTGGATGCCATCTCCAAGCAATTGGAAGAGAAGAAGGTCATGAGGAGTAGTCAGCATGGATTCACTAAGGGGAAATCGTGCTCGACCAACCTCATAGCCTTCTACGATCTCATGACAGGCTGGGTAGATGGAGGGAGAGCAGTGGATGTCATCTACCTTGACTTCAGCAAGGCCTTTGATACTGTCTCCCATGACATCCTGATAGCAAAGCTGAGAAAGCATGGGATAGATGAGTGGACAGTGAGGTGGGTTGAGAATTGGCTGTCGGACCGAACCCAGAGGGTTGTGATTCGTGGAGTAGAATCTGACTGGAGGCCTGTTACCAGCGGTGTTCCCCAGGGCTCAGTGTTGGGTCCAGTCCTGTTTAATATCTTCATTGACGATCTTGATGAGGGAATAACATCCACCCTCAGCAAGTACGCCGATGATACAAAGCTGGGAGGAGTGGCTGACACGCAGGAGCACTGCGCTGCCATCCAGAGAGACCTGGACAGGCTGGAGAGCTGGGCAGTGAGAAACCAGATGAAGTTCAACAAAAGCAAGTGTAAAGTCTTGCACCTGGGAAGGAACAACTGTTTGTATCAGTACAGGCTGGGGGATGACCTGCTGGAGAAGAGCTCAGTGGAGAAGGACCTGGGGGTCCTGGTAGATGACAGGTTGGCCATGAGCCAGCAGTGTGCCTCGGTGGCCAAGAGAGCCAATGGGATCCTGGGATGCATCAGGAGGAGTGTAGCCAGCAGGTCAAAGGAGGTGATCCTCCCTCTCTACTCTGCCCTGGTCAGGCCCCACCTGGAGTATTGTGTCCAGTTCTGGGCTCCTTGGTATAAAAAGGACAGGGATCTCCTGGAAAGAGTCCAAAGAAAGGCTACGAAGATGATTAAGGGCCTAGAGCATCTCCCCTATGAGGAAAGGCTGAGTAAGCTGGGACTGTTCAGCCTTGAGAAGAGAAGACTAAGGGGGGACCTAATCAAAGTTTATAATTATCTGAAGCAGGGGATGCAGGGGGAATCAGCCAGCCCCTTTTCAGTGGTCTGTGGGGATAGGACAAGGGGCAATGGCTGCAAGTTGGAGCATAGGAAGTTCCGCACCAACATGCAGAAGAACTTTTTCACAGTGAGGGTGACTAAGCACTGGAATAGGTTGCCCAGGGAGGTGGTGGAGTCTCCTTCACTGGAGATATTCAAGACCCGCCTGGACGCCTATCTGAGCAATATGAGCTAGGGAGCCTGCTTTGGTGGGGGGGTTGGACCCGATGATCTCTCGAGGTCCCTTCCAACCCCTACAATTCTGTGATTCTGTGATTCTGTGATTCATCATTGCAAAAAAAGTTTTTATCTCGGCCGGAAGAGCATTTTAGGCCAAACATGCCAAACGTCCAGCAATAGCTCCCAAACCAAAGGAGCCAGCACTGAAACACAGAGCTGGCCTGAAACCTCCTTAGAGAGCACACAAGCAGCAACATTCATTCTAGGGCTGTGGGCTTTCACTTGCCTGGGAACCTTCATCATTGCAAAAATAGTGTTTCTCTCGGCCGGACAAGCATTTTAGGCCAAACATGTCAAAAGTCCAGCAATAGCTCCCAAACCAAAGGAGCCAGCACGGAAACACATAGCTGGCCTGAAACCTCCCCAGGGAGCACACAAGCAGCAACATTCATTCTAGGGCTGTGGGCTTTCACTTGCCTGGGAACCTTCATCATTGCAAAAAATTGTTTCTCTCGGCCAGACGAGCATTTTAGGCCAAACATGCCAAACGTCCAGCAATAGCTCCCAAACCAAAGGAGCCAGCACTGAAACACATAGCTGGCCTGAAACCTCCCCAGGGAGCACACAAGCAGCAACATTCATTCTAGGGCTGTGGGCTTTCACTTGCCTGGGAACCTTCATCATTGCAAAAAAAGTGTTTCTCTCGGCCGGACGAGCATTTTAGGCCAAACATGCCAAACGTCCAGCAATAGCTCCCAAACCAAAGGAGCCAGCACTGAAACACATAGCTAGCCTGAAACCTCCCCAGGGAGCACACAAGCAGCAACATTCATTCTAGGGCTGTGTGTAGGAAAAGCAAACAATCATCTTGCTGCTGCAGAGCTTCACAAGCAAGCAGGAGACCCTGACCTGATTGCCTTGGTCGGACGGAGGCCCTGGGTGAGTGGATAACAAGCTGCAAGATAAGACATCCTGATTTACAGGAAGGTGCAAGATAAGACATCCTGCTTAACAGGATCTTCCTCCCAAGATAAGACATTGTGAAACAGGAACATTCCTCCTTGTGGTTTTTGCTGCAGCTGCAAGATAACATAGTAGGTTTAATTTGCCTAGAAATAGCTAAAAGATGAAGTTGTATTAACCAATGAGTCTAGGAATAGCTAATAGATGAAGTTGTACTAACCAATGAGTGTGGGACGCGACATAGATACTAACCAATGTAAATAAAGACATGTAGCTTGCTTGGTGTTAGAAATACTATAAAGCTTATGGAATATTGCTAATAAATCGAACACTTTGCTTGCATCAAGCGGTGTCCCGTCCCTCAGTTGCGGCAAATGGTGACCCCGACGTGATTCGGTCCGACGTGATTCGATCCGAAAAGGAGCGAACGGCTCAGCGTTCGGAAAGTAACAGAACTGCCCATCTGGCAGCCAGTCGCAACTCCCGTAGAACTTCAAAGAGTGACTTGCTGAAAAGGAAGCAGAAGCCGGCTAACAATCCCTCGGTGGAAGGAGGTGAGCTGCGGGTAATTGGAAATGGGGGGGCAAGTTTCCACCCCCGTGGAAAGGGACGTATATGAACTTATGAAAGCCTTGCTGACAAAGCATGATAAGACTATATTGGGCCATGATCTTAAATGTATGTTAAAATGGGTCCAAGTAAAAATCCCTGACGTTACTGCGTCTAATATTTTTACAACAGAAATATGGGACAAAGTAGGTATTAAACTATGGGACGGAGCTACGAAGGGCGACCCCCAAGCACAAAAATTACTCCCTTGGTGGAGAATTATTTTTGAAATCTTAAAGGAACAAGAAAGCTCTCATAAAGGGGATCCACCATCTGAGACTGATCATAACGGGAAAGACCCCGACCTCAGTCCCTCTGACCTCCCTTCAGCTCCGCCGGCAACAACCTATTCTGCCCCTGAACCCAAAACCGAACCCATACTAACGTCAAAACCGTCTCTAAGAAGGAGGGCTTTGACAAATTACCCTCCAGAAGACGACCCCTTTGATCCCGGACCTATAGACCCGGAGGATGAACCCGACTTGTTCCCCCCTGACCCACATAATGTATGGACTCAGATAAAAAAGCAGGCGTTAAGGGAGGGGGAGTGGGAGGTGGCACAAAAAATTGTAGCACCAGTTGTGTACCAGGGACGGGGAGCTCAATGGGAACCTTTGTCTTTTGCCGTAATTAAGGAATTGCGCCGTACGGTCACGGAACATGGTCTCTCTTCTCCTTATTTTGTTACTATGTTGTCATCTGTTTTTGATACCTACATAATGACACCTCATGACTTAAAATCTCTTGCACAATTGCTTTGTACTCCTATGCAATATATGTTGTGGGAATCTCAATGGAGACAGGGGTTGCAAACCCTTTTAACTACTTACATAGGGAATAACAATCCCAAAATGGCAACATTAACAATGGAACATTTAACGGGGACAGGGCCATATGCTGATCCCGTCACCCAGGCCCGAGACATTCCAAGGGAAGCCTTAAGAGCTTTACGTGAAGAAGCAAAAAAGGCACTTCTGAAGATCCCTGATCCTCAGAAGCCGCAAAAGGCTTTTACTGCTATAGTACAAGAACCTAAAGAACCTTATATGCAATTTATAGATCGATTAAAATTAGCGCTAGAAAAACAAATTGAGAACGCAGAAGCAAGAGAAATATTACTTTTAAAATTGGCAGTGGAAAAAGCTAACACCGATTGTAAGCGAGTTTTGCAAACCCTGCCAAACGGGAACCCTACTCTAATTGAAATGG
Organism: Porphyrio hochstetteri; assembly: GCA_020800305.1. Classification (NCBI taxonomy): domain Eukaryota; kingdom Metazoa; phylum Chordata; class Aves; order Gruiformes; family Rallidae; genus Porphyrio; species Porphyrio hochstetteri. The sequence continues at coordinate 23,685,770 of CM036917.1, forward strand.
TTGAAGCATGTAATCGTATAGGGACAATTGATCATAAATTTGAGGCCATGGCCGCCGCTTTTGCCGCTATGCAACCCCCCCCCTACTTGTTTCAACTGTGGGAAGCCTGGACACCTTAGGAAAAATTGTCCGAAAAAACCACAAACAAAAGCCCCCAGTGTTTGTCCTAAATGCCAAAAAGGACGGCATTATGCAAATCAATGCCGCTCCAAATATAATGCCCAGGGACAGCCCCTCCAGGGAAACAAGTCACGGAGCGCGAATCCGCAGCGCATGCAGAAACAAGTTCCGCAGGGCACGGCTTCCCCGCAGGGGGGTGTTCAATTACAACCAACGCCACAAGTTTTTGTCCAGCAACCGCAGGGAGTGCCGGACTGGACTTGGCAACCTCCCACACAGTAACTCTGCTTGATTCTACAGTCCACTTATTGCCCACCACCACTAACAGTTCCATTTTAAGGGGGCAAAGCGCCCTAATTGTCGGTAGATCGTCTACCACACTTACGGGACTCTTTATACTCCCCGGGGTGGTGGATGCAGATGCGGTAGACAACATAGCAGTAATGGTTTGGACTCCTTTCCCCCCCTGTACTATCCCAGAAGGCAGCCGAATTGCACAATTGGTACCTTTTTTACAGCCTCAGAGAAACTCCGTGGCTAACCAGCAGCTGCCCAGCAGAGAAGGTAATTTTGGATCCACAGGAGTTCCATCAATTTACTGGGCACAAAATATATCTTTACATCGCCCCATGTGTAAAGCTACCCTGTCCCAAGCGGGACAGAAATATCCTTTACAAGGTATTGTGGACACTGGAGCAGATGTTACGGTTATCTCACAGGCGAAATGGCCCCCGCATTGGCCATTGACCTCTACACCTCAGGCCCTTGCAGGGGTAGGCGGCACTGGTACTAGTAGACAAAGCCTCCATACTGTTACCATTGAAGGCCCTGAAGGGCACATAGCCACTGTTAAACCTTTTGTTTTACCAATTCCGATGGTCCTGTGGGGCCGTGACGTATTAGCTCAGTGGGGAGTTACACTAAAAACACATTTTTAGGGGGGGCCATTGAAGAGCGCGGCACTCTAAAAATTACCTGGAAAATGGATACCCCTATATGGGTGGATCAATGGCCCCTTCCTATAGAGAAACTCCGCGCTCTTAATGACTTAGTAGAGGAGCAATTACAAAAGGGACATGTAGTACCGTCTGTTAGTCCATGGAATTCTCCTGTTTTTGTTATTAAACAACCAAGTGGCAAGTGGCGCCTACTCCATGATCTTAGAAAAATTAATGACGCTATGGAAAACATGGGACCCCTTCAGCCGGGGCTTCCCTCGCCAACCATGTTACCAAGAAATTGGTACCTTACTGTAATTGATTTGAAAGACTGTTTTTTTAATATACCATTGCATCCTCAGGATGCACCTAAATTTGCTTTTTCAATTCCAAGCGTCAACGTTCAGGAACCTTTGCGACGATTCCATTGGGTTGTGCTCCCACAAGGAATGAAAAACAGTCCAACCATATGCCAATGGTATGTGGCAATAATTTTAAGCCCAATTAGAAAGTCTAAACCTTCTGTGTTGTTATACCACTACATGGACGACATCCTTGTGGCTGCATCTCAGGAAACAGACATGAAGGAGGCCGTAGCCCTTGTCACTACAGCTGTAAATGCAGCTGGATTTTGTATTGCTTCTGAAAAAATTCAAACTATTTCCCCTTGGAAATATTTGGGCTGGTTAATTCGGTCAAAGACCATAGCACCTCAACCACTTCACTTGAACACAGAAATTTCTACTTTAAATGATGTACAAAAACTTCTGGGAACTATAAACTGGGTTCGCCCCTTATTGGGAATCACAAATTCAGATTTAAGTCCTCTTTTTGAACTTTTGAAGGGAGACACAAATATTTGTGCCCCAAGAACGCTGAACGAACCCTCTCTTAAAGCAATTGCAAAAATCACTGAAGCCATTGCGTCTAGACAGGCGCACCGCTGCGATCCAGATTTGCCATTTTTTTTGGTAATCTTAAATCCTACAAAACAGCCATATGCCCTTATTTTCCAATGGGACACTGATCAGAAGGACCCATTATTGACTATTGAATGGGTATTTCTATCACATCAGCCTTCAAAAACAATATTTGCACAATATGAAATGTTTGCATTTTTAATTCTTAAGGCACGGCAACGACTATTAACTTTAGCAGGAATTGACTTTACATGTATCTATTTGCCAGTGGTCAAAACCTATCTTTCCTGGTTATATTGCCAATCGGACGTTTTTGCCATGGCTCTTGCTGGCTATCCTGGACAGATTTCTTCGCATTTGCCAGCTCATAAACTTTTACACCTTGACTTTCAACTTTCCCAAAAACTGAAAAGAAGCGAAAAACCTCTGGAGGCATTTACAGTGTTTACTGATGGATCTGGAAAGACCCACAAATCTGTTATCATCTGGTGGAACCAGGAAACCCAGAAATGGAACTCAGACATTTCTACAGCACCTGGCTCACCACAAATTGTGGAACTTGCAGCTGTTGTACGCGTCTTTCGAAAATGGACAAAACCTCTTAACATAATCACTGATTCCGCTTATGTTGCTGGTATAGTCCAGCGGGCAGAAGCTTCATTTTTAAAAGATGTTGCTAACCCTCTTTTGTTTACTTTATTACAGGAACTTGTCGCTTTGTTGGACTCCAGAACAACTCCTTATTTTATAATGCATGTTCGTTCTCATACTACTTTACCAGGTTTTATAGCAGAAGGGAATAGACAAGCTGACCTTTTAACTCTTACAGCGCAAATTCTCCCAGACCTTTTTGCCCAGGCAAAACTTAGTCATTCCTTTTTTCACCAAAATGCAGGTGCACTGAAACGCACTTTTAATATTTCCACACAGCAAGCAACCGAGATTGTTGCTATATGTCCTGATTGTCAACGCGTTTCTTTCCCATCTATAGCAGGCGGAATTAATCCCCGGGGATTACAGTCTTTACAGTTATGGCAAACTGATGTTACACACTATTCAGAATTTGGCAAGCAAAAATATTTACATGTTTCTATAGATACTTTTTCTGGAGCCTTATATGCTTCCTGTCACACAGGAGAGAAGGCTCGCGATGTTAAACGCCATTTTTTACAAGCATTTGCTACCCTGGGGATACCTCAAAAAATAAAAACAGATAATGGACCTGCATATATTTCTGTCGCTTTACAGACTTTTTTTAGTACCTGGGGCATTACACACATTACAGGAATACCACATTCCCCTACAGGTCAATCTCTTATTGAACGCTCTCACAAGACTTTAAAAAGTCTTTTACAAAAACAAAAAAGGGGGATAGGGAACGTAACCCCAGGAGAAAGACTACAGAAAGCATTGTATGTTTTTAATTTTTTAAATTGTTCCTTTATGGATCAGAATCCTCCTATTGTGAGACATTTTAACATGAGCCAAGAATTTACAAAATCAAAGAAGGCACCAGTTTTAATAAAGGACCTAGAGACAGGAAAAATTTTAGGTCCTTATCCACTTATTACCTGGGGAAAGGGTTATGCTTGTGTTTCCACAGAGCGTGGTCCACGGTGGATTCCGGCAAAAAATGTCAAACCCTTCAGAGAGCCATTGACGGCAGCTCCAGCTGAAGAACCAAACACAGACGCTTTGCCACCCATCTGAAAATCACCATTATGCTTTTCCTTTTGGTTTTGGTGTGGATGGTAACAGAAGCTAGTCCTTTTCCCCCATTTTTCCCTAAGACTAATGTGTGGGTCACGCTAGCTAATGTAACAGGACAGGATACAATATGCCTAGCCACGGCTTCTCCGGAAAACCCTTTTTCTACTTGTTTGATAGGCTTACCACTTGATAATTGGACAAGATTGTGTGAAACCCTCCCACAGACCCTGATGATCAATCCCACAGATAACTGGGATGGGTGGACGCCATATAGACCAAAACTCAGTTTAGAACCTCAAGAAATTGAACTATTAGGATCAGTGAAAATGGACTTTTGTGTTAAATTTAACTACACGGGGAAAAATCAATCGCGAGTATGGGATGTATCCCCCATGCATCCCATTTTTCGTAATAAGACAGCTTGGTGTAACTATATATCAAAAAATATCTCACCCTCCGCAAACATACCCGTGGCATTACCATCTGGCATATTCTTTATTTGTGGAGATCGGGCATGGGCAGGCATACCTTCACATATAAAAGGAGGCCCCTGTAGTTTGGGACGTCTCTCACTGCTAACTCCCAATACATCCAGTATTTTACAAATGCGCAAAAGCCACTCTAGACTAAGGCGAGCAGCCCACGCCTTTACGTCAGAGTGTGACGACCATGTAGATTTTTGGAACTTTGAACAACGCTTCACTGCCTCTCTTTTGGCTCCTGGTGTTGCAGCTGCAAAAGCTTTAAGCACCTTAGACAAATTAGGCTGTTGGCTAGCGAAACAAACCAACGCTACTAGTAGAGCGCTTTCTGACCTTTTGATAGATGTAGATAGTGTGCGACATGCAACTTTGCAAAATCGTGCAGCCATAGATTTTTTGCTTTTAGCCCAAGGCCATGGATGTGAAGACTTTGAAGGAATGTGCTGTATGAACCTGTCTGATCACTCAGAGTCAATTCACGCTAGCATACAGCAACTTAAAAACGGAGTTTTGAAACTCCGAGAAGATGATAAATGGGACTGGCTAGACAAGTTATTTTCTGGCTGGGGATTTACAGGGTGGTTAAAAAGTTTGTTAAAGACAACAATGTATATTGTTTTGTTTGCTTTGTTGCTTTTGATTTGCTTACCGTGTTTTTTGCAGTGTGTACAAAAAATGATAACTAACTCTATCCATAAAGTTCTTATTGTTCAACAGAACGGGGGAGATGTAGGAAAAGCAAACAAGCACCTTGCTGCTGCAGAGCTTCACAAGCAAGCAGGAGACCATGACCTGAATGCCTTGGTCGGACGGAGGCCCTGGGTGAGTGGATAACAAGCTGCAAGATAAGACATCCTGATTTACAGGAAGGTGCAAGATAAGACATCCTGCTTAACAGGATCTTCCTCCCAAGATAAGACATTGTGAAACAGGAACATTCCTCCTTGTGGTTTTTGCTGCAGCTGCAAGATAACATAGTAGGTTTAATTTGCCTAGAAATAGCTAAAAGATGAAGTTGTATTAACCAATGAGTCTAGGAATAGCTAATAGATGAAGTTGTACTAACCAATGAGTGTGGGACGCGACATAGATACTAACCAATGGAAATAAAGACACGTAGTTTGCTTGTTGTTAGAAATAATATAAAGCTTATGGAATATTGCTAATAAATCGAACACTTTGCTTGCATGAAGCGGTGTCCCGTCCCTCAGTTGTGGCAGCTGTGGGCTTTCACTTGCCTGGGAACATTATCAAAGCAAAAAAAAGTTTTTCTCTCGGCCGGACGAGCATTTTAGGCCAAACATGCCAAACGTCCAGCAATAGCTCCCAAACCAAAGGAGCCAGCACTGAAACACATAGCTGGCCTGAAACCTCCCCAGGGAGCACACAAGCAGCAACATTCATTCTAGGGCTGTGGGCTTTCACTTGCCTGGAAACATTATCAAAGTAAAAAAACCTGTTTCTCTCGGCCGGACGAGCATTTTAGGCCAAACATGCCTAACGTCCAGCAATAGCTCCCAAACCAAAGGAGCCAGCACTGAAACACATAGCTGGCCTGAAACCTCCCCAGGGAGCACACAAGCAGCAACATTCATTCTAGGGCTGTGGGCTTTCACTTGCCTGGGAACCTTCATCATTTCAAAAAAGCTTTCCTCTCGGCCGGACGAGCATTTTAAGCCAAACATGCCAAATGTCCAGCAATAGCTCCCAAACCAAAGGAGCCAGCACTGAAACACAGAGCTGGCCTGAAACCTCCCCAGGGAGCACACAAGCAGCAACATTCATTCTAGGGCTGTGGGCTTTCACTTGCCTGGGAACCTTCATCATTGCAAAAAAAGTGTTTCTCTCGGCGGGACGAGCATTTTAGGCCAAACATGTCAAACGTCCAGCAATAGCTCCCAAACCAAAGGAGCCAGCACTGAAACACATAGCTGGCCTGAAACCTCCCCAGGGAGCACACAAGCAGCAACATTCATTCTAGGCCTGTGGGCTTTCACTTGCCTGGGAACCTTCATCATTGCAAAAAAATTGTTTCTCTCGGCCGGACGAGCATTTTAGGCCAAACATGCCAAACGTCCAGCAATAGCTCCCAAACCAAAGGAGCCAGCACTGAAACACATAGCTGGCCTGAAACCTCCCCAGGGAGCACACAAGCAGCAACATTCATTCTAGGGCTGTGGGCTTTCACTTGCCTGGATACCTTCATCATTGCAAAAAAAGTGTTCCTCTCGGCCGGAGGAGCATTTTAGGCCAAACATGCCAAACGTCCAGCAATAGCTCCCAAACCAAAGGAGCCAGCACTGAAACACATAGCTGGCCTGAAACCTCCCCAGGGAGCACACAAGCAGCAACATTCATTCTAGGGCTGTGGGCTTTCACTTGCCTGGGAACCTTCATCATTGCAAAAAAAGTGTTCCTCTCGGCCGGAGGAGCATTTTAGGCCAAACATGCCAAACGTCCAGCAATAGCTCCCAAACCAAAGGAGCCAGCACTGAAACACATAGCTGGCCTGAAACCTCCCCAGGGAGCACACAAGCAGCAACATTCATTCTAGGGCTGTGGGCTTTCACTTGCCTGGGAACCTTAATCATTGCAAAAAATCTTTTTCTCTCGGCCGGACGAGCATTTTAGGCCAAACATGCCAAACGTCCAGCAATAGCTCCCAAACCAAAGGAGCCTGCACTGAAACACATAGCTGGCCTGAAACCTCCCCAGGGAGCACACAAGCAGCAACATTCATTCTAGGGCTGTGGGCTTTACTTGCCTGGGAACCTTCATCATTGCAAAAAAAAGTGTTTCTCTCAGCCGGACGAGCATTTTAGGCCAAAAATGCCAAACGCCCAGCAATAGCACCCAAACCAAAGGAGCCAGCACTGAAACACATAGCTGGCCTGAAACCTCCCCAGGGAGCACACAAGCAGCAACATTCATTCTAGGGCTGTGGGCTATCACTTGCCTGGAAATATTATCATAGTAAAAAAAACTGTTTCTCTCGGCCGGACGAGCATTTTAGGCCAAACATGCCAAATGTCCAGCAATATCTCCCAAACCAAAGGAGCCTGAACTGAAACACATAGCTGGCCTGAAACCTCCCCAGGGAGCACACAAGCAGCAACATTCATTCTAGGGCTGTGGGCTTTCACTTGCCTGGAAACATTATCAAAGTAAAAAAAACTGTTTCTCTCGGCCGGACGAGCATTTTAGGCCAAAAATTCCTAACGTCCAGCAATAGCTCCCAAACCAAAGGAGCCAGCACTGAAACACAGAGCTGGCCTGAAACCTCCCCAGGGAGTACACAAGCAGCAACATTCATTCTAGGGCTGTGGGCTTTCACTTGCCTGGGATCCATCATCATTGCAAAAAAAGTTTTTCTGTCGGCCGGACGAGCATTTTAGGCCAAACATGCCAAACGTCCAGCAATAGCTCCCAAACCAAAGGAGCCAGCACTGAAACACATAGCTGGCCTGAAACCTCCCCAGGGAGCACACAAGCAGCAACATTCATTCTAGGGCAATTGGCTTTCAATTGCCTGGGAACCTTCATCATTGCAAAAAAAGTGTTTCTCTCAGCCGGACGAGCATTTTAGGCCAAACATGCCAAACGTCCAGCAATAGCACCCAAACCAAAGGAGCCAGCACTGAAACACATAGCTAGACTGAAACCTCCCCAGGGAGCACACAAGCAGCAACATTCATTCTAGGGCTGTGGGCTTTCACTTGCCTGGGAACCTTCATCATTGCAATAAAGTGTTCCTCTCGGCCGGACGAGCATTTTAAGCCAAACATGCCGAAAGTCTAGCAATAGCTCCCAAACCAAAGGAGCCAGCACTGAAACACATAGCTGGCCTGAAACCTCCCCAGGGAGCACACAAGCAGCAACATTCATTCTAGGGCTGTGGGCTTTCACTTGCCTGGAAACATTATCTAAGTAAAAAAAACTGTTTCTCTCGGCCGGACGAGCATTTTAGGCCAAAAATTCCTAACGTCCAGCAATAGCTCCCAAACCAAAGGAGCCAGCACTGAAACACAGAGCTGGCCTGAAACCTCCCCAGGGAGCACACAAGCAGCAACATTCATTCTAGAGCTGTGGGCTTTCACTTGCCTGGATACCTTCATCATTGCAAAAAAAGTGTTCCTCTCGGCCGGAGGAGCATTTTAGGCCAAACATGCCAAACGTCCAGCAATAGCTCCCAAACCAAAGGAGCCAGCACTGAAACACATAGCTGGCCTGAAACCTCCCCAGGGAGCACACAAGCAGCAACATTCATTCTAGGGCTGTGGGCTTTCACTTGCCTGGGAACCTTCATCATTGCAATAAAGTGTTCCTCTCGGCCGGACGAGCATTTTAAGCCAAACATGCCGAAAGTCTAGCAATAGCTCCCAAACCAAAGGAGCCAGCACTGAAACACATAGCTGGCCTGAAACCTCCCCAGGGAGCACACAAGCAGCAACATTCATTCTAGGGCTGTGGGCTTTCACTTGCCTGGATACCTTCATCATTGCAAAAAAAGTGTTCCTCTCGGCCGGAGGAGCATTTTAGGCCAAACATGCCAAACGTCCAGCAAGAGCTCCCAAAAAAAAGGAGCCAGCACTGAAACACATAGCTGGCCTGAAACCTCCCCAGGGAGCACACAAGCAGCAACATTCATTCTAGGGCTGTGGGCTTTCACTTGCCTGGAAACATTATCAAAGTAAAAAAAACTGTTTCTCTCGGCCGGACGAGCATTTTAGGCCAAAAATTCCTAACGTCCAGCAATAGCTCCCAAACCAAAGGAGCCAGCACTGAAACACAGAGCTGGCCTGAAACCTCCCCAGGGAGTACACAAGCAGCAACATTCATTCTAGGGCTGTGGGCTTTCACTTGCCTGGGATCCATCATCATTGCAAAAAAAGTTTTTCTGTCGGCCGGACGAGCATTTTAGGCCAAACATGCCAAACGTCCAGCAATAGCACCCAAACCAAAGGAGCCAGCACTGAAACACATAGCTAGACTGAAACCTCCCCAGGGAGCACACAAGCAGCAACATTCATTCTAGGGCTGTGGGCTTTCACTTGCCTGGGAACCTTCATCATTGCAATAAAGTGTTCCTCTCGGCCGGACACGCATTTTAAGCCAAACATGCCGAAAGTCTAGCAATAGCTCCCAAACCAAAGGAGCCAGCACTGAAACACATAGCTGGCCTGAAACCTCCCCAGGGAGCACACAAGCAGCAACATTCATTCTAGGCCTGTGGGCTTTCACTTGCCTGGGAACCTTCATCATTGCAAAAAAATTGTTTCTCTCGGCCGGACGAGCATTTTAGGCCAAACATGCCAAACGTCCAGCAATAGCTCCCAAACCAAAGGAGCCAGCACTGAAACACATAGCTGGCCTGAAACCTCCCCAGGGAGCACACAAGCAGCAACATTCATTCTAGGGCTGTGGGCTTTCACTTGCCTGGGAACCTTAATCATTGCAAAAAATCTTTTTCTCTCGGCCGGACGAGCATTTTAGGCCAAACATGCCAAACGTCCAGCAATAGCTCCCAAACCAAAGGAGCCTGCACTGAAACACATAGCTGGCCTGAAACCTCCCCAGGGAGCACACAAGCAGCAACATTCATTCTAGGGCAATTGGCTTTCAATTGCCTGGGAACCTTCATCATTGCAAAAAAAAGTGTTTCTCTCAGCCGGACGAGCATTTTAGGCCAAAAATGCCAAACGTCCAGCAATAGCACCCAAACCAAAGGAGCCAGCACTGAAGCACATAGCTGGCCTGAAACCTCCCCAGGGAGCACACAAGCAGCAACATTCATTCTAGGGCTGTGGGCTATCACTTGCCTGGAAATATTATCATAGTAAAAAAAACTGTTTCTCTCGGCCGGACGAGCATTTTAGGCCAAACATGCCAAATGTCCAGCAATATCTCCCAAACCAAAGGAGCCAGCACTGAAACACATAGCTGGCCTGAAACCTCCCCAGGGAGCACACAAGCAGCAACATTCATTCTAGGCCTGTGGGCTTTCACTTGCCTGGGAACCTTCATCATTGCAAAAAAATTGTTTCTCTCGGCCGGACGAGCATTTTAGGCCAAACATGCCAAACGTCCAGCAATAGCTCCCAAACCAAAGGAGCCAGCACTGAAACACATAGCTGGCCTGAAACCTCCCCAGGGAGCACACAAACAGCAGCAATCATTCTAGGGCTGTGGGCTTTCACTTGCCTGGGTAACTTCATCATTTCAAAAAAAGTTTTTCTATCGGCCAGACGAGCATTTTAAGCCAAATGTCCAGCAATAGCTCCCAAACCAAAGGAGCCAGCACTGAAACACATAGCTGGCCTGAAACCGCCCCAGGGAGCACACAAGCAGCAACATTCTTTCTAGGGCTGTGGGCTTTCACTTGCCTGGGTACCTTCATCATATCAAAAAATTGTTTCTCTCGGCCGGACGAGCATTTTAGGCCAAACATGCCAAATGTCCAGCAATATCTCCCAAACCAAAGGAGCCTGAACTGAAACACATAGCTGGCCTGAAACCTCCCCAGGGAGCACACAAGCAGCAACATTCATTCTAGGGCTGTGGGCTTTCACTTGCCTGGGAACCTTCATCATTGCAATAAAGTGTTCCTCTCGGCCGGACGAGCATTTTAGGCCAAACATGCCGAAAGTCCAGCAATAGCTCCCAAACCAAAGGAGCCAGCACTAAAACACATAGCTGGCCTGATACTCTCCCCAGGGAGTACACAAGCAGCAACATTCATTCTAGGGCTGTGGGCTTTCACTTGCCTGGGAACCTTCATCATTGCAATAAAGTGTTTCTCTCAGCCGGACGAGCATTTTAGGCCAAACATGCCAAACGTCCAGCAATAGCACCCAAACCAAAGGAGCCAGCACTGAAACACATAGCTGGCCTGAAACCTCCCCAGGGAGCACACAAGCAGCAACATTCATTCTAGGCCTGTGGGCTTTCACTTGCCTGGGAACCTTCATCATTGCAAAAAAATTGTTTCTCTCGGCCGGACGAGCATTTTAGGCCAAACATGCCAAACGTCCAGCAATAGCTCCCAAACCAAAGGAGCCAGCACTGAAACACATAGCTGGCCTGAAACCTCCCCAGGGAGCACACAAGCAGCAACATTCATTCTAGGGCTGTGGGCTTTCACTTGCCTGGGAACCTTCATCATTGCAAAAAAAGTGTTCCTCTCGGCCGGAGGAGCATTTTAGACCAAACATGCCAAAAGTCCAGCAATAGCTCCCAAACCAAAGGAGCCAGCACTGAAACACATAGCTGGCCTGAAACCTCCCCAGGGAGCACACAAGCAGCAACATTCATTCTAGGCCTGTGGGCTTTCACTTGCCTGGGAACCTTCATCATTGCAAAAAAATTGTTTCTCTCGGCCGGACGAGCATTTTAGGCCAAACATGCCAAACGTCCAGCAATAGCTCCCAAACCAAAGGAGCCAGCACTGAAACACATAGCTGGCCTGAAACCTCCCCAGGGAGCACACAAGCAGCAACATTCATTCTAGGGCTGTGGGCTTTCACTTGCCTGGATACCTTCATCATTGCAAAAAAAGTGTTCCTGTCGGCCGGAGGAGCATTTTAGGCCAAACATGCCAAACGTCCAGCAATAGCTCCCAAACCAAAGGAGCCAGCACTGAAACACATAGCTGGCCTGAAACCTCCCCAGGGAGCACACAAGCAGCAACATTCATTCTAGGGCTGTGGGCTTTCACTTGCCTGGGTAACTTCATCATTGCAAAAAAAGTATTCCTCTCGGCCGGAGGAGCATTTTAGGCCAAACATGCCAAACGTCCAGCAATAGCTCCCAAACCAAAGGAGCCAGCACTGAAACACATAGCTGGCCTGAAACCTCCCCAGGGAGCACACAAGCAGCAACATTCATTCTAGGGCTGTGGGCCTTCACTTGCCTGGGAACCTTCATCATACCAAAACAAGTGCTTCTCTCGGCCGGACGAGCATTTTAGGATAAACATGCCAAACGTCCAGCAATAGCTCCCAAACCAAAGGAGACAGCCCTGAAACACAATGCGGGCCTAAAACCTCCCCAGGGAGCACAGTAGCAGCAACATTCATTCTAGGGCTGTGGGCTTTCACTTGCCTGGGAACCTTCATCATAACATAAAGTATTTTTCTCTCAGCCGGACGAGCATTTTAGGCCAAACATGCCAAACGTCCAGCAATAGCTCCCAAACCAAAGGAGCCAGCACTGAAACACATAGCTGGCCTGAAACCTCCCCAGGGAGCACACAAGCAGCAGCAATCATTCTAGGGCTGTGGGCTTTCACTTGCCTGGGTAACTTCATCATTGCAAAAAAAGTTTTTCTATCGGCCAGACGAGCATTTTACGCCAAACGTCCAGCAATAGCTCCCAAACCAAAGGAGCCAGCACTGAAACACATAGCTGGCCTGAATCCTCCCCAGGGAGCACACAAGCAGCAACATTCATTCTAGGCCTGTGGGCTTTCACTTGCCTGGGAACCTTCATCATTGCAAAAAAATTGTTTCTCTCGGCCGGACGAGCATTTTAGGCCAAACATGCCAAACATCCAGCAATAGCTCCCAAACCAAAGGAGCCAGCACTGAAACACATAGCTGGCCTGAAACCTCCCCAGGGAGCACACAAGCAGCAACATTCATTCTAGGGCTGTGGGCTTTCACTTGCCTGGATACCTTCATCATTGCAAAAAAAGTGTTCCTCTCGGCCGGAGGAGCATTTTAGGCCAAACATGCCAAACGTCCAGCAATAGCTCCCAAACCAAAGGAGCCAGCACTGAAACACATAGCTGGCCTGAAACCTCCCCAGGGAGCACACAAGCAGCAACATTCATTCTAGGGCTGTGGGCTTTCACTTGCCTGGGAACCTTCATCATTGCAAAAAAAGTATTCCTCTCGGCCGGAGGAGCATTTTAGGCCAAACATGCCAAACGTCCAGCAATAGCTCCCAAACCAAAGGAGCCAGCACTGAAACACATAGCTGGCCTGAAACCTCCCCAGGGAGCACACAAGCAGCAACATTCATTCTAGGGCTGTGGGCTTTCACTTGCCTGGGAACCTTCATCATACCAAAACAAGTGCTTCTCTCGGCCGGACGAGCATTTTAGGATAAATATGCCAAACGTCCAGCAATAGATCCCAAACCAAAGGAGACAGCCCTGAAACACAATGGGGGCCTAAAACCTCCCCAGGGAGCACAGTAGCAGCAACATTCATTCTAGGGCTGTGGGCTTTCACTTGCCTGGGAACCTTCATCATAACATAAAGTATTTTTCTCTCAGCCGGACGAGCATTTTAGGCCAAACATGCCAAACGTCCAGCAATAGCTCCCAAACCAAAGGAGCCAGCACTGAAACACATAGCTGGCCTGAAACCTCCCCAGGGAGCACACAAGCAGCAACATTCATTCTAGGGCTGTGGGCTTTCACTTGCCTGGGAACATTCATCATTGCAAAAAAAGTGTTCCTCTCGGCCGGGGGAGCATTTTAGGCCAAACATGTAAAACGTCCAGCAATAGCTCCCAAACCAAAGGAGCCAGCACTGAAACACATAGCTGGCCTGAAACCTCCCCAGGGAGCACACAAGCAGCAACATTCATTCTAGGGCTGTGGGCTTTCACTTGCCTGGGAACCTTAATCATTGCAAAAAATCTTTTTCTCTCGGCCGGACGAGCATTTTAGGCCAAACATGCCAAACGTCCAGCAATAGCTCCCAAACCAAAGGAGCCTGCACTGAAACACATAGCTGGCCTGAAACCTCCCCAGGGAGCACACAAGCAGCAACATTCATTCTAGGGCAATTGGCTTTCAATTGCCTGGGAACCTTCATCATTGCAAAAAAAAGTGTTTCTCTCAGCCGGACGAGCATTTTAGGCCAAAAATGCCAAACGTCCAGCAATAGCACCCAAACCAAAGGAGCCAGCACTGAAACACATAGCTGGCCTGATACTCTCCCCAGGGAGTACACAAGCAGCAACATTCATTCTAGGGCTGTGGGCTTTCACTTGCCTGGGAACCTTCATCATTGCAATAAAGTGTTTCTCTCAGCCGGACGAGCATTTTAGGCCAAACATGCCAAACGTCCAGCAATAGCACCCAAACCAAAGGAGCCAGCACTGAAACACATAGCTGGCCTGAAACCTCCCCAGGGAGCACACAAGCAGCAACATTCATTCTAGGCCTGTGGGCTTTCACTTGCCTGGGAACCTTCATCATTGCAAAAAAATTGTTTCTCTCGGCCGGACGAGCATTTTAGGCCAAACATGCCAAACGTCCAGCAATAGCTCCCAAACCAAAGGAGCCAGCACTGAAACACATAGCTGGCCTGAAACCTCCCCAGGGAGCACACAAGCAGCAACATTCATTCTAGGGCTGTGGGCTTTCACTTGCCTGGGAACCTTCATCATTGCAAAAAAAGTGTTCCTCTCGGCCGGAGGAGCATTTTAGACCAAACATGCCAAACGTCCAGCAATAGCTCCCAAACCAAAGGAGCCAGCACTGAAACACATAGCTGGCCTGAAACCTCCCCAGGGAGCACACAAGCAGCAACATTCATTCTAGGCCTGTGGGCTTTCACTTGCCTGGGAACCTTCATCATTGCAAAAAAATTGTTTCTCGGCCGGACGAGCATTTTAGGCCAAACATGCCAAACGTCCAGCAATAGCTCCCAAACCAAAGGAGCCAGCACTGAAACACATAGCTGGCCTGAAACCTCCCAAGGGAGCACACAAGCAGCAACATTCATTCTAGGGCTGTGGGCTTTCACTTGCCTGGATACCTTCATCATTGCAAAAAAAGTGTTCCTGTCGGCCGGAGGAGCATTTTAGGCCAAACATGCCAAACGTCCAGCAATAGCTCCCAAACCAAAGGAGCCAGCACTGAAACACATAGCTGGCCTGAAACCTCCCCAGGGAGCACACAAGCAGCAACATTCATTCTAGGGCTGTGGGCTTTCACTTGCCTGGGTAACTTCATCATTGCAAAAAAAGTATTCCTCTCGGCCGGAGGAGCATTTTAGGCCAAACATGCCAAACGTCCAGCAATAGATCCCAAACCAAAGGAGCCAGCACTGAAACACATAGCTGGCCTGAAACCTCCCCAGGGAGCACACAAGCAGCAACATTCATTCTAGGGCTGTGGGCCTTCACTTGCCTGGGAACCTTCATCATACCAAAACAAGTGCTTCTCTCGGCCGGACGAGCATTTTAGGATAAACATGCCAAACGTCCAGCAATAGCTCCCAAACCAAAGGAGACAGCCCTGAAACACAATGCGGGCCTAAAACCTCCCCAGGGAGCACAGTAGCAGCAACATTCATTCTAGGGCTGTGGGCTTTCACTTGCCTGGGAACCTTCATCATAACATAAAGTATTTTTCTCTCAGCCGGACGAGCATTTTAGGCCAAACATGCCAAACGTCCAGCAATAGCTCCCAAACCAAAGGAGCCAGCACTGAAACACATAGCTGGCCTGAAACCTCCCCAGGGAGCACACAAGCAGCAGCAATCATTCTAGGGCTGTGGGCTTTCACTTGCCTGGGTAACTTCATCATTGCAAAAAAAGTTTTTCTATCGGCCAGACGAGCATTTTACGCCAAACGTCCAGCAATAGCTCCCAAACCAAAGGAGCCAGCACTGAAACACATAGCTGGCCTGAAACCTCCCCAGGGAGCACACAAGCAGCAACATTCATTCTAGGCCTGTGGGCTTTCACTTGCCTGGGAACCTTCATCATTGCAAAAAAATTATTTCTCTCGGCCGGACGAGCATTTTAGGCCAAACATGCCAAACATCCAGCAATAGCTCCCAAACCAAAGGAGCCAGCACTGAAACACATAGCTGGCCTGAAACCTCCCCAGGGAGCACACAAGCAGCAACATTCATTCTAGGGCTGTGGGCTTTCACTTGCCTGGATACCTTCATCATTGCAAAAAAAGTGTTCCTCTCCGCCGGAGGAGCATTTTAGGCCAAACATGCCAAACGTCCAGCAATAGCTCCCAAACCAAAGGAGCCAGCACTGAAACACATAGCTGGCCTGAAACCTCCCCAGGGAGCACACAAGCAGCAACATTCATTCTAGGGCTGTGGGCTTTCACTTGCCTGGGAACCTTCATCATTGCAAAAAAAGTATTCCTCTCGGCCGGAGGAGCATTTTAGGCCAAACATGCCAAACGTCCAGCAATAGCTCCCAAACCAAAGGAGCCAGCACTGAAACACATAGCTGGCCTGAAACCTCCCCAGGGAGCACACAAGCAGCAACATTCATTCTAGGGCTGTGGGCTTTCACTTGCCTGGGAACCTTCATCATACCAAAACAAGTGCTTCTCTCGGCCGGACGAGCATTTTAGGATAAATATGCCAAACGTCCAGCAATAGATCCCAAACCAAAGGAGACAGCCCTGAAACACAATGCGGGCCTAAAACCTCCCCAGGGAGCACAGTAGCAGCAACATTCATTCTAGGGCTGTGGGCTTTCACTTGCCTGGGAACCTTCATCATAACATAAAGTATTTTTCTCTCAGCCGGACGAGCATTTTAGGCCAAACATGCCAAACGTCCAGCAATAGCTCCCAAACCAAAGGAGCCAGCACTGAAACACATAGCTGGCCTGAAACCTCCCCAGGGAGCACACAAGCAGCAACATTCATTCTAGGGCTGTGGGCTTTCACTTGCCTGGGAACATTCATCATTGCAAAAAAAGTGTTCCTCTCGGCCGGGGGAGCATTTTAGGCCAAACATGTAAAACGTCCAGCAATAGCTCCCAAACCAAAGGAGCCAGCACTGAAACACATAGCTGGCCTGAAACCTCCCCAGGGAGCACACAAGCAGCAACATTCATTCTAGGGCTGTGGGCTTTCACTTGCCTGGGAACCTTAATCATTGCAAAAAATCTTTTTCTCTCGGCCGGACGAGCATTTTAGTCCAAACATGCCAAACGTCCAGCAATAGCTCCCAAACCAAAGGAGCCTGCACTGAAACACATAGCTGGCCTGAAACCTCCCCAGGGAGCACACAAGCAGCAACATTCATTCTAGGGCAATTGGCTTTCAATTGCCTGGGAACCTTCATCATTGCAAAAAAAAGTGTTTCTCTCAGCCGGACGAGCATTTTAGGCCAAAAATGCCAAACGTCCAGCAATAGCACCCAAACCAAAGGAGCCAGCACTGAAACACATAGCTGGCCTGAAACCTCCCCAGGGAGCACACAAGCAGCAACATTCATTCTAGGGCTGTGGGCTTTCACTTGCCTGGAAATATTATCATAGTAAAAAAAACTGTTTCTCTCGGCCGGACGAGCATTTTAGGCCAAACATGCCAAATGTCCAGCAATATCTCCCAAACCAAAGGAGCCTGAACTGAAACACATAGCTGGCCTGAAACCTCCCCAGGGAGCACACAAGCAGCAACATTCATTCTAGGGCTGTGGGCTTTCACTTGCCTGGGAACCTTCATCATTGCAATAAAGTGTTCCTCTCGGCCGGACGAGCATTTTAGGCCAAACATGCCGAAAGTCCAGCAATAGCTCCCAAACCAAAGGAGCCAGCACTAAAACACATAGCTGGCCTGATACTCTCCCCAGGGAGCACACAAGCAGCAACATTCATTCTAGGGCTGTGGGCTTTCACTTGCCTGGAAACATTATCAAATTAAAAAAAACTGTTTCTCTCGGCCGGACGAGCATTTTAGGCCAAAAATTCCTAACCTCCAGCAATAGCTCCCAAACCAAAGGAGCCAGCACTGAAACACAGAGCTGGCCTGAAACCTCCCCAGGGAGCACACAAGCAGCAACATTCATTCTAGGGCTGTGGGCTTTCACTTGCCTGGGAACCTTCATCATTGCAAAAAAAGTGTTCCTCTCGGCCGGAGGAGCATTTTAGACCAAACATGCCAAACGTCCAGCAATAGCTCCCAAACCAAAGGAGCCAGCACTGAAACACAGAGCTGGCCTGAAACCTCCCCAGGGAGCACACAAGCAGCAACATTCATTCTAGGCCTGTGGGCTTTCACTTGCCTGGGAACCTTCATCATTGCAAAAAAATTGTTTCTCTCGGCCGGACGAGCATTTTAGGCCAAACATGCCAAACGTCCAGCAATAGCTCCCAAACCAAAGGAGCCAGCACTGAAACACATAGCTGGCCTGAAACCTCCCCAGGGAGCACACAAACAGCAGCAATCATTCTAGGGCTGTGGGCTTTCACTTTCCTGGGTAACTTCATCATTTCAAAAAAAGTTTTTCTATCGGCCAGACGAGCATTTTAAGCCAAATGTCCAGCAATAGCTCCCAAACCAAAGGAGCCAGCACTGAAACACATAGCTGGCCTGAAACCGCCCCAGGGAGCACACAAGCAGCAACATTCATTCTAGGGCTGTGGGCTTTCACTTGCCTGGGTACCTTCATCATATCAAAAAATTGTTTCTCTCGGCCGGACGATCATTTCAGGCCAAACATGCCAAATGTCCAGCAATATCTCCCAAACCAAAGGAGCCTGAACTGAAACACATAGCTGGCCTGAAACCTCCCCAGGGAGCACACAAGCAGCAACATTCATTCTAGGGCTGTGGGCTTTCACTTGCATGGGAACCTTCATCATTGCAATAAAGTGTTCCTCTCGGCCGGACGAGCATTTTAGGCCAAACATGCCGAAAGTCCAGCAATAGCTCCCAAACCAAAGGAGCCAGCACTAAAACACATAGCTGGCCTGATACTCTCCCCAGGGAGTACACAAGCAGCAACATTCATTCTAGGGCTGTGGGCTTTCACTTGCCTGGGAACCTTCATCATTGCAATAAAGTGTTTCTCTCAGCCGGACGAGCATTTTAGGCCAAACATGCCAAACGTCCAGCAATAGCACCCAAACCAAAGGAGCCAGCACTGAAACACATAGCTGGCCTGAAACCTCCCCAGGGAGCACACAAGCAGCAACATTCATTCTAGGCCTGTGGGCTTTCACTTGCCTGGGAACCTTCATCATTGCAAAAAAATTGTTTCTCTCGGCCGGACGAGCATTTTAGGCCAAACATGCCAAACGTCCAGCAATAGCTCCCAAACCAAAGGAGCCAGCACTGAAACACATAGCTGGCCTGAAACCTCCCCAGGGAGCACACAAGCAGCAACATTCATTCTAGGGCTGTGGGCTTTCATTTGCCTGGATACCTTCATCATTGCAAAAAAAGTGTTCCTTTCGGCCGGAGGAGCATTTTAGGCCAAACATGCCAAACGTCCAGCAATAGCTCCCAAACCAAAGGAGCCAGCACTGAAACACATAGCTGGCCTGAAACCTCCCCAGGGAGCACACAAGCAGCAACATTCATTCTAGGGCTGTGGGCCTTCACTTGCCTGGGAACCTTCATCATACCAAAACAAGTGCTTCTCTCGGCCGGACGAGCATTTTAGGATAAACATGCCAAACGTCCAGCAATAGCTCCCAAACCAAAGGAGACAGCCCTGAAACACAATGCGGGCCTAAAACCTCCCCAGGGAGCACAGTAGCAGCAACATTCATTCTAGGGCTGTGGGCTTTCACTTGCCTGGGAACCTTCATCATAACATAAAGTATTTTTCTCTCAGCCGGACGAGCATTTTAGGCCAAACATGCCAAACGTCCAGCAATAGCTCCCAAACCAAAGGAGCCAGCACTGAAACACATAGCTGGCCTGAAACCTCCCCAGGGAGCACACAAGCAGCAGCAATCATTCTAGGGCTGTGGGCTTTCACTTGCCTGGGTAACTTCATCATTGCAAAAAAAGTTTTTCTATCGGCCAGACGAGCATTTTACGCCAAACGTCCAGCAATAGCTCCCAAACCAAAGGAGCCAGCACTGAAACACATAGCTGGCCTGAAACCGCCCCAGGGAGCACACAAGCAGCAACATTCATTCTAGGGCTGTGGGCTTTACTTGCCTGGGAACCTTCATCATTGCAAAAAAAAGTGTTTCTCTCAGCCGGACGAGCATTTTAGGCCAAAAATGCCAAACGTCCAGCAATAGCACCCAAACCAAAGGAGCCAGCACTGAAACACATAGCTGGCCTGAAACCTCCCCAGGGAGCACACAAGCAGCAACATTCATTCTAGGGCTGTGGGCTTTCACTTGCCTGGAAATATTATCATAGAAAAAAAAACTGTTTCTCTCGGCCGGACGAGCATTTTTGGCCAAACATGCCAAATGTCCAGCAATATCTCCCAAACCAAAGGAGCCTGAACTGAAACACATAGCTGGCCTGAAACCTCCCCAGGGAGCACACAAGCAGCAACATTCATTCTAGGGCTGTGGGCTTTCACTTGCCTGGGAACCTTCATCATTGCAATAAAGTGTTCCTCTCGGCCGGACGAGCATTTTAGGCCAAACATGCCGAAAGTCCAGCAATAGCTCCCAAACCAAAGGAGCCAGCACTAAAACACATAGCTGGCCTGATACTCTCCCCAGGGAGCACACAAGCAGCAACATTCATTCTAGGGCTGTGGGCTTTCACTTGCCTGGAAACATTATCAAACTAAAAAAAACTGTTTCTCTCGGCCGGACGAGCATTTTAGGCCAAAAATTCGTAACGTCCAGCAATAGCTCCCAAACCAAAGGAGCCAGCACTGAAACACAGAGCTGGCCTGAAACCTCCCCAGGGAGTACACAAGCAGCAGCAATCATTCTAGGGCTGTGGGCTTTCACTTGCCTGGGTAACTTCATCATTTCAAAAAAAGTTTTTCTATCGGCCAGACGAGCATTTTACGCCAAACGTCCAGCAATAGCTCCCAAACCAAAGGAGCCAGCACTGAAACACATAGCTGGCCTGAAACCTCCCCAGGGAGCACACAAGCAGCAACATTCATTCTAGGCCTGTGGGCTTTCACTTGCCTGGGAACCTTCATCATTGCAAAAAAATTGTTTCTCTCGGCCGGACGAGCATTTTAGGCCAAACATGCCAAACGTCCAGCAATAGCTCCCAAACCAAAGGAGCCAGCACTGAAACACATAGCTGGCCTGAAACCTCCCCAGGGAGCACACAAGCAGCAACATTCATTCTAGGGCTGTGGGCTTTCACTTGCCTGGATACCTACATCATTGCAAAAAAAGTGTTCCTCTCGGCCGGAGGAGCATTTTAGGCCAAACATGCCAAACGTCCAGCAATAGCTCCCAAACCAAAGGAGCCAGCACTGAAACACAGAGCTGGCCTGAAACCTCCCCAGGGAGCACACAAGCAGCAACATTCATTCTAGGGCTGTGGGCTTTCACTTGCCTGGGAACCTTCATCATTGCAAAAAAAGTATTCCTCTCGGCCGGAGGAGCATTTTAGGCCAAACATGCCAAACGTCCAGCAATAGCTCCCAAACCAAAGGAGCCAGCACTGAAACACATAGCTGGCCTGAAACCTCCCCAGGGAGCACACAAGCAGCAAGATTCATTCTAGGGCTGTGGGCTTTCACTTGCCTGGGAACCTTCATCATACCAAAACAAGTGCTTCTCTCGGCCGGACGAGCATTTTAGGATAAACATGCCAAACGTCCAGCAATAGCTCCCAAACCAAAGGAGACAGCCCTGAAACACAATGCGGGCCTAAAACCTCCCCAGGGAGCACAGTAGCAGCAACATTCATTCTAGGGCTGTGGGCTCTCACTTGCCTGGGAACCTTCATCATAACATAAAATATTTTTCTCTCAGCCGGACGAGCATTTTAGGCCAAACATGCCAAACGTCCAGCAATAGCTCCCAAACCAAAGGAGCCAGCACTGAAACACATAGCTGGCCTGAAACCTCCCCAGGGAGCACACAAGCAGCAGCAATCATTCTAGGGCTGTGGGCTTTCACTTGCCTGGGTAACTTCATCATTGCAAAAAAAGTTTTTCTATCGGCCAGACGAGCATTTTACGCCAAACGTCCAGCAATAGCTCCCAAACCAAAGGAGCCAGGACTGAAACACATAGCTGGCCTGAAACCGCCCCAGGGAGCACACAAGCAGCAACATTCATTCTAGGGCTGTGGGCTTTACTTGCCTGGGAACCTTCATCATTGCAAAAAAAAGTGTTTCTCTCAGCCGGACGAGCATTTTAGGCCAAAAATGCCAAACGTCCAGCAATAGCACCCAAACCAAAGGAGCCAGCACTGAAACACAGAGCTGGCCTGAAACCTCCCCAGGGAGCACACAAGCAGCAACATTCATTCTAGGGCTGTGGGCTTTCACTTGCCTGGGAACCTTCATCATTGCAAAAAAAGTATTCCTCTCGGCCGGAGGAGCATTTTAGGCCAAACATGCCAAACGTCCAGCAATAGCTCCCAAACCAAAGGAGCCAGCACTGAAACACATAGCTGGCCTGAAACCTCCCCAGGGAGCACACAAGCAGCAACATTCATTCTAGGGCTGTGGGCTTTCACTTGCCTGGGAACCTTCATCATACCAAAACAAGTGCTTCTCTCGGCCGGACGAGCATTTTAGGATAAACATGCCAAACGTCCAGCAATAGATCCCAAACCAAAGGAGACAGCCATGAAACACAATGCGGGCCTAAAACCTCCCCAGGGAGCACAGTAGCAGCAACATTCACTCTAGGGCTGTTGGCTTTCACTTGCCTGGGAACCTTCATCATAACATAAAGTATTTTTCTCTCGGCCGGACGAACATTTTAGGCCAAACATGCCAAACGTCCAGCAATAGCTCCCAAACCAAAGGAGCCAGCACTGAAACACATAGCTGGCCTGAAACCTCCCCAGGGAGCACACAAGCAGCAGCAATCATTCTAGGGCTGTGGGCTTTCACTTGCCTGGGTAACTTCATCATTGCAAAAAAAGTTTTTCTATCGGCCAGACGAGCATTTTACGCCAAACGTCCAGCAATAGCTCCCAAACCAAAGGAGCCAGCACTGAAACACATAGCTGGCCTGAAACCGCCCCAGGGAGCACACAAGCAGCAACATTCATTCTAGGGCTGTGGGCTTTCACTTGCCTGGAAATATTATCATAGTAAAAAAAACTGATTCTCTCGGCCGGACGAGCATTTTAGGCCAAACATGCCAAATGTCCAGCAATATCTCCCAAACCAAAGGAGCCTGAACTGAAACACATAGCTGGCCTGAAACCTCCCCAGGGAGCACACAAGCAGCAACATTCATTCTAGGGCTGTGGGCTTTCACTTGCCTGGGAACCTTCATCATTGCAATAAAGTGTTCCTCTCGGCCGGACGAGCATTTTAGGCCAAACATGCCGAAAGTCCAGCCATAGCTCCCAAACCAAAGGAGCCAGCACTAAAACACATAGCTGGCCTGATACTCTCCCCAGGGAGCACACAAGCAGCAACATTCATTCTAGGGCTGTGGGCTTTCACTTGCCTGGAAACATTATCAAAGTAAAAAAAACTGTTTCTCTCGGCCGGACGAGCATTTTAGGCCAAAAATTCGTATCGTCCAGCAATAGCTCCCAAACCAAAGGAGCCAGCACTGAAACACAGAGCTGGCCTGAAACCTCCCCAGGGAGTACACAAGCAGCAGCAATCATTCTAGGGCTGTGGGCTTTCACTTGCCTGGGTAACTTCATCATTTCAAAAAAAGTTTTTCTATCGGCCAGACGAGCATTTTACGCCAAACGTCCAGCAATAGCTCCCAAACCAAAGGAGCCAGCACTGAAACACATAGCTGGCCTGAAACCTCCCCAGGGAGCACACAAGCAGCAACATTCATTCTAGGGCTGTGGGCTTTCACTTGCCTGGGAACCTTCATCATTGCAAAAAAATTGTTTCTCTCGGCCGGACGAGCATTTTAGGCCAAACATGCCAAACGTCCAGCAATAGCTCCCAAACCAAAGGAGCCAGCACTGAAACACATAGCTGGCCTGAAACCTCCCCAGGGAGCACACAAGCAGCAACATTCATTCTAGGGCTGTGGGCTTTCACTTGCCGGGGATACCTACATCATTGCAAAAAAAGTGTTCCTCTCGGCCGGAGGAGCATTTTAGGCCAAACATGCCAAACGTCCAGCAATAGCTCCCAAACCAAAGGAGCCAGCACTGAAACACATAGCTGGCCTGAAACCTCCCCAGGGAGCACACAAGCAGCAACATTCATTCTAGGGCTGTGGGCTTTCACTTGCCTGGGAACCTTCATCATTGCAAAAAAAGTATTCCTCTCGGCCGGAGGAGCATTTTAGGCCAAACATGCCAAACGTCCAGCAATAGCTCCCAAACCAAAGGAGCCAGCACTGAAACACATAGCTGGCCTGAAACCTCCCCAGGGAGCACACAAGCAGCAACATTCATTCTAGGGCTGTGGGCTTTCACTTGCCTGGGAACCTTCATCATACCAAAACAAGTGCTTCTCTCGGCCGGACGAGCATTTTAGGATAAACATGCCAAACGTCCAGCAATAGCTCCCAAACCAAAGGAGACAGCCCTGAAACACAATGCGGGCCTAAAACCTCCCCAGGGAGCACAGTAGCAGCAACATTCATTCTAGGGCTGTGGGCTTTCACTTGCCTGGGAACCTTCATCATAACATAAAATATTTTTCTCTCAGCCGGACGAGCATTTTAGGCCAAACATGCCAAACGTCCAGCAATAGCTCCCAAACCAAAGGAGCCAGCACTGAAACACATAGCTGGCCTGAAACCTCCCCAGGGAGCACACAAGCAGCAGCAATCATTCTAGGGCTGTGGGCTTTCACTTGCCTGGGTAACTTCATCATTGCAAAAAAAGTTTTTCTATCGGCCAGACGAGCATTTTACGCCAAACGTCCAGCAATAGCTCCCAAACCAAAGGAGCCAGGACTGAAACACATAGCTGGCCTGAAACCTCCCCAGGGAGCACACAAGCAGCAACATTCATTCTAGGGCTGTGGGCTTTACTTGCCTGGGAACCTTCATCATTGCAAAAAAAAGTGTTTCTCTCAGCCGGACGAGCATTTTAGGCCAAAAATGCCAAACGTCCAGCAATAGCACCCAAACCAAAGGAGCCAGCACTGAAACACATAGCTGGCCTGAAACCTCCCCAGGGAGCACACAAGCAGCAACATTCATTCTAGGGCTGTGGGCTTTCACTTGCCTGGGAACCTTCATCATTGCAAAAAAAGTATTCCTCTCGGCCGGAGGAGCATTTTAGGCCAAACATGCCAAACGTCCAGCAATAGCTCCCAAACCAAAGGAGCCAGCACTGAAACACATAGCTGGCCTGAAACCTCCCCAGGGAGCACACAAGCAGCAACATTCATTCTAGGGCTGTGGGCTTTCACTTGCCTGGGAACCTTCATCATACCAAAACAAGTGCTTCTCTCGGCCGGACGAGCATTTTAGGATAAACATGCCAAACGTCCAGCAATAGCTCCCAAACCAAAGGAGACAGCCCTGAAACAGAATGCGGGCCTAAAACCTCCCCAGGGAGCACAGTAGCAGCAACATTCATTCTAGGGCTGTGGGCTTTCACTTGCCTGGGAACCTTCATCATAACATAAAGTATTTTTCTCTCAGCCGGACGAGCATTTTAGGCCAAACATGCCAAACGTCCAGCAATAGCTCCCAAACCAAAGGAGCCAGCACTGAAACACATAGCTGGCCTGAAACCTCCCCAGGGAGCACACAAGCAGCAGCAATCATTCTAGGGCTGTGAGCTTTCACTTGCCTGGGTAAATTCATCATTGCAAAAAAAGTTTTTCTATCGGCCAGACGAGCATTTTACGCCAAACGTCTAGCAATAGCTCCCAAACCAAAGGAGCCAGGACTGAAACACATAGCTGGCCTGAAACCGCCCCAGGGAGCACACAAGCAGCAACATTCATTCTAGGGCTGTGGGCTTTACTTGCCTGGGAACCTTCATCATTGCAAAAAAAAGTGTTTCTCTCAGCCGGACGAGCATTTTAGGCCAAAAATGCCAAACGTCCAGCAATAGCACCCAAACCAAAGGAGCCAGCACTGAAACACATAGCTGGCCTGAAACCTCCCCAGGGAGCACACAAGCAGCAACATTCATTCTAGGGCTGTGGGCTTTCACTTGCCTGGAAATATTATCATAGTAAAAAAAACTGTTTCTCTCGGCCGGACGAGCATTTTAGGCCAAACATGCCGAAAGTCCAGCAATAGCTCCCAAACCAAAGGAGCCAGCACTAAAACACATAGCTGGCCTGATACTCTCCCCAGGGAGCACACAAGCAGCAACATTCATTCTAGGGCTGTGGGCTTTCACTTGCCTGGAAACATTATCAAAGTAAAAAAAACTGTTTCTCTCGGCCGGACGAGCATTTTAGGCCAAAAATTCCTAACGTCCAGCAATAGCTCCCAAACCAAAGGAGCCAGCACTGAAACACAGAGCTGGCCTGAAACCTCCCCAGGGAGTACACAAGCAGCAACATTCATTCTAGGGCTGTGGGCTTTCACTTGCCTGGGATCCTTCATCATTGCAAAAAAAGTTTTTCTGTCGGCCGGACGAGCATTTTAGGCCAAACATGCCAAACGTCCAGCAATAGCTCCCAAACCAAAGGAGCCAGCACTGAAACACATAGCTGGCCTGAAACCTCCCCAGGGAGCACACAAGAAGCAACATTCATTCTAGGGCAATTGGCTTTCAATTGCCTGGGAACCTTCATCATTGCAAAAAAATGTTTCTCTCAGCCGGACGAGCATTTTAGGCCAAACATGCCAAACGTCCAGCAATAGCACCCAAACCAAAGGAGCCAGCACTGAAACACATAGCTAGACTGAAACCTCCCCAGGGAGCACACAAGCAGCAACATTCATTCTAGGGCTGTGGGCTTTCACTTGCCTGGGAACCTTCATCATTGCAAAAAAAGTGTTCCTCTCGGCCGGAGGAGCATTTTAGACCAAACATGCCAAACGTCCAGCAATAGCTCCCAAACCAAAGGAGCCAGCACTGAAACACATAGCTGGCCTGAAACCTCCCCAGGGAGCACACAAGCAGCAACATTCATTCTAGGCCTGTGGGCTTTCACTTGCCTGGGAACCTTCATCATTGCAAAAAAATTGTTTCTCTCGGCCGGACGAGCATTTTAGGCCAAACATGCCAAACGTCCAGCAATAGCTCCCAAACCAAAGGAGCCAGCACTGAAACACATAGCTGGCCTGAAACCTCCCCAGGGAGCACACAAGCAGCAACATTCATTCTAGGGCTGTGGGCTTTCACTTGCCTGGATACCTTCATCATTGCAAAAAAAGTGTTCCTCTCGGCCGGAGGAGCATTTTAGGCCAAACATGCCAAACGTCCAGCAATAGCTCCCAAACCAAAGGAGCCAGCACTGAAACACATAGCTGGCCTGAAACCTCCCCAGGGAGCACACAAGCAGCAACATTCATTCTAGGGCTGTGGGCTTTCACTTGCCTGGGAACCTTCATCATTGCAAAAAAAGTATTCCTCTCGGCCGGAGGAGCATTTTAGGCCAAACATGCCAAACGTCCAGCAATAGCTCCCAAACCAAAGGAGCCAGCACTGAAACACATAGCTGGCCTGAAACCTCCCCAGGGAGCACACAAGCAGCAACATTCATTCTAGGGCTGTGGGCTTTCACTTGCCTGGAAATATTATCATAGTAAAAAAAACTGATTCTCTCGGCCGGACGAGCATTTTAGGCCAAACATGCCAAATGTCCAGCAATATCTCCCAAACCAAAGGAGCCTGAACTGAAACACATAGCTGGCCTGAAACCTCCCCAGGGAGCACACAAGCAGCAACATTCATTCTAGGGCTGTGGGCTTTCACTTGCCTGGGAACCTTCATCATTGCAATAAAGTGTTCCTCTCGGCCGGACGAGCATTTTAGGCCAAACATGCCGAAAGTCCAGCCATAGCTCCCAAACCAAAGGAGCCAGCACTAAAACACATAGCTGGCCTGATACTCTCCCCAGGGAGCACACAAGCAGCAACATTCATTCTAGGGCTGTGGGCTTTCACTTGCCTGGAAACATTATCAAAGTAAAAAAAACTGTTTCTCTCGGCCGGACGAGCATTTTAGGCCAAAAATTCGTAACGTCCAGCAATAGCTCCCAAACCAAAGGAGCCAGCACTGAAACACAGAGCTGGCCTGAAACCTCCCCAGGGAGTACACAAGCAGCAGCAATCATTCTAGGGCTGTGGGCTTTCACTTGCCTGGGTAACTTCATCATTTCAAAAAAAGTTTTTCTATCGGCCAGACGAGCATTTTACGCCAAACGTCCAGCAATAGCTCCCAAAGCAAAGGAGCCAGCACTGAAACACATAGCTGGCCTGAAACCTCCCCAGGGAGCACACAAGCAGCAACATTCATTCTAGGCCTGTGGGCTTTCACTTGCCTGGGAACCTTCATCATATCAAAAAAATTGTTTCTCTCGGCCGGACGAGCATTTTAGGCCAAACATGCCAAACGTCCAGCAATAGCTCCCAAACCAAAGGAGCCAGCACTGAAACACATAGCTGGCCTGAAACCTCCCCAGGGAGCACACAAGCAGCAACATTCATTCTAGGGCTGTGGGCTTTCACTTGCCGGGGATACCTAAATCATTGCAAAAAAAGTGTTCCTCTCGGCCGGAGGAGCATTTTAGGCCAAACATGCCAAACGTCCAGCAATAGCTCCCAAACCAAAGGAGCCAGCACTGAAACACATAGCTGGCCTGAAACCTCCCCAGGGAGCACACAAGCAGCAACATTCATTCTAGGGCTGTGGGCTTTCACTTGCCTGGGAACCTTCATCATTGCAAAAAAAGTATTCCTCTCGGCCGGAGGAGCATTTTAGGCCAAACATGCCAAACGTCCAGCAATAGCTCCCAAACCAAAGGAGCCAGCACTGAAACACATAGCTGGCCTGAAACCTCCCCAGGGAGCACACAAGCAGCAACATTCATTCTAGGGCTGTGGGCTTTGACTTGCCTGGGAACCTTCATCATACCAAAACAAGTGCTTCTCTCGGCCGGACGAGCATTTTAGGATAAACATGCCAAACGTCCAGCAATAGCTCCCAAACCAAAGGAGACAGCCCTGAAACACAATGCGGGCCTAAAACCTCCCCAGGGAGCACAGTAGCAGCAACATTCATTCTAGGGCTGTGGGCTTTCACTTGCCTGGGAACCTTCATCATAACATAAAATATTTTTCTCTCAGCCGGACGAGCATTTTAGGCCAAACATGCCAAACGTCCAGCAATAGCTCCCAAACCAAAGGAGCCAGCACTGAAACACATAGCTGGCCTGAAACCTCCCCAGGGAGCACACAAGCAGCAGCAATCATTCTAGGGCTGTGGGCTTTCACTTGCCTGGGTAACTTCATTATTGCAAAAAAAGTTTTTCTATCGGCCAGACGAGCATTTTACGCCAAACGTCCAGCAATAGCTCCCAAACCAAAGGAGCCAGGACTGAAACACATAGCTGGCCTGAAACCTCCCCAGGGAGCACACAAGCAGCAACATTCATTCTAGGGCTGTGGGCTTTACTTGCCTGGGAACCTTCATCATTGCAAAAAAAAGTGTTTCTCTCAGCCGGACGAGCATTTTAGGCCAAAAATGCCAAACGTCCAGCAATAGCACCCAAACCAAAGGAGCCAGCACTGAAACACATAGCTGGCCTGAAACCTCCCCAGGGAGCACACAAGCAGCAACATTCATTCTAGGGCTGTGGGCTTTCACTTGCCTGGGAACCTTCATCATTGCAAAAAAAGTATTCCTCTCGGCCGGAGGAGCATTTTAGGCCAAACATGCCAAACGTCCAGCAATAGCTCCCAAACCAAAGGAGCCAGCACTGAAACACATAGCTGGCCTGAAACCTCCCCAGGGAGCACACAAGCAGCAACATTCATTCTAGGGCTGTGGGCTTTCACTTGCCTGGGAACCTTCATCATACCAAAACAAGTGCTTCTCTCGGCCGGACGAGCATTTTAGGATAAACATGCCAAACGTCCAGCAATAGCTCCCAAACCAAAGGAGACAGCCCTGAAACACAATGCGGGCCTAAAACCTCCCCAGGGAGCACAGTAGCAGCAACATTCATTCTAGGGCTGTGGGCTTTCACTTGCCTGGGAACCTTCATCATAACATAAAGTATTTTTCTCTCAGCCGGACGAGCATTTTAGGCCAAACATGCCAAACGTCCAGCAATAGCTCCCAAACCAAAGGAGCCAGCACTGAAACACATAGCTGGCCTGAAACCTCCCCAGGGAGCACACAAGCAGCAGCAATCATTCTAGGGCTGTGAGCTTTCACTTGCCTGGGTAACTTCATCATTGCAAAAAAAGTTTTTCTATCGGCCAGACGAGCATTTTACGCCAAACGTCTAGCAATAGCTCCCAAACCAAAGGAGCCAGGACTGAAACACATAGCTGGCCTGAAACCGCCCCAGGGAGCACACAAGCAGCAACATTCATTCTAGGGCTGTGGGCTTTACTTGCCTGGGAACCTTCATCATTGCAAAAAAAAGTGTTTCTCTCAGCCGGACGAGCATTTTAGGCCAAAAATGCCAAACGTCCAGCAATAGCACCCAAACCAAAGGAGCCAGCACTGAAACACATAGCTGGCCTGAAACCTCCCCAGGGAGCACACAAGCAGCAACATTCATTCTAGGGCTGTGGGCTTTCACTTGCCTGGAAATATTATCATAGTAAAAAAAACTGTTTCTCTCGGCCGGACGAGCATTTTAGGCCAAACATGCCGAAAGTCCAGCAATAGCTCCCAAACCAAAGGAGCCAGCACTAAAACACATAGCTGGCCTGATACTCTCCCCAGGGAGCACACAAGCAGCAACATTCATTCTAGGGCTGTGGGCTTTCACTTGCCTGGAAACATTATCAAAGTAAAAAAAACTGTTTCTCTCGGCCGGACGAGCATTTTAGGCCAAAAATTCCTAACGTCCAGCAATAGCTCCCAAACCAAAGGAGCCAGCACTGAAACACAGAGCTGGCCTGAAACCTCCCCAGGGAGTACACAAGCAGCAACATTCATTCTAGGGCTGTGGGCTTTCACTTGCCTGGGATCCTTCATCATTGCAAAAAAAGTTTTTCTGTCGGCCGGACGAGCATTTTAGGCCAAACATGCCAAACGTCCAGCAATAGCTCCCAAACCAAAGGAGCCAGCACTGAAACACATAGCTGGCCTGAAACCTCCCCAGGGAGCACACAAGAAGCAACATTCATTCTAGGGCAATTGGCTTTCAATTGCCTGGGAACCTTCATCATTGCAAAAAAATGTTTCTCTCAGCCGGACGAGCATTTTAGGCCAAACATGCCAAACGTCCAGCAATAGCACCCAAACCAAAGGAGCCAGCACTGAAACACATAGCTAGACTGAAACCTCCCCAGGGAGCACACAAGCAGCAACATTCATTCTAGGGCTGTGGGCTTTCACTTGCCTGGGAACCTTCATCATTGCAAAAAAAGTGTTCCTCTCGGCCGGAGGAGCATTTTAGACCAAACATGCCAAACGTCCAGCAATAGCTCCCAAACCAAAGGAGCCAGCACTGAAACACATAGCTGGCCTGAAACCTCCCCAGGGAGCACACAAGCAGCAACATTCATTCTAGGCCTGTGGGCTTTCACTTTTCTGGGAACCTTCATCATTGCAAAAAAATTGTTTCTCTCGGCCGGACGAGCATTTTAGGCCAAACATGCCAAACGTCCAGCAATAGCTCCCAAACCAAAGGAGCCAGCACTGAAACACATAGCTGGCCTGAAACCTCCCCAGGGAGCACACAAGCAGCAACATTCATTCTAGGGCTGTGGGCTTTCACTTGCCTGGATACCTTCATCATTGCAAAAAAAGTGTTCCTCTCGGCCGGAGGAGCATTTTAGGCCAAACATGCCAAACGTCCAGCAATAGCTCCCAAACCAAAGGAGCCAGCACTGAAACACATAGCTGGCCTGAAACCTCCCCAGGGAGCACACAAGCAGCAACATTCATTCTAGGGCTGTGGGCTTTCACTTGCCTGGGAACCTTCATCATTGCAAAAAAAGTATTCCTCTCGGCCGGAGGAGCATTTTAGGCCAAACATGCCAAACGTCCAGCAATAGCTCCCAAACCAAAGGAGCCAGCACTGAAACACATAGCTGGCCTGAAACCTCCCCAGGGAGCACACAAGCAGCAACATTCATTCTAGGGCTGTGGGCTTTCACTTGCCTGGGAACCTTCATCATACCAAAACAAGTGCTTCTCTCGGCCGGACGAGCATTTTAGGATAAACATGCCAAACGTCCAGCAATAGCTCCCAAACCAAAGGAGGCAGCCCTGAAACACAATGCGGGCCTAAAACCTCCCCAGGGAGCACAGTAGCAGCAACATTCATTCTAGGGCTGTGGGCTTTCACTTGCCTGGGAACCTTCATCATAACATAAAGTATTTTTCTCTCAGCCGGACGAGCATTTTAGGCCAAACATGCCAAACGTCCAGCAATAGCTCCCAAACCAAAGGAGCCAGCACTGAAACACATAGCTGGCCTGAAACCTCCCCAGGGAGCACACAAGCAGCTGCAATCATTCTAGGGCTGTGGGCTTTCACTTGCCTGGGTAACTTCATCATTGCAAAAAAAGTTTTTCTATCGGCCAGACGAGGATTTTACGCCAAACGTCCAGCAATAGCTCCCAAACCAAAGGAGCCAGCACTGAAACACATAGCTGGCCTGAAACCTCCCCAGGGAGCACACAAGCAGCAACATTCTTTCTAGGGCTGTGGGCTTTCACTTGCCTGGGTACCTTCATCATATCAAAAAATTGTTTCTCTCGGCCGGACGAGCATTTTAGGCCAAACATGCCAAACGTCCAGCAATAGCTCCCAAACCAAAGGAGCCAGCACTGAAACACATAGCTGGCCTGAAACCTCCCCAGGGAGCACACAAGCAGCAACATTCATTCTAGGGCTGTGGGCTTTCACTTGCCTGGTAACCTTCATCATTGCAAAAAAAGTTTTTCTCTCGGCCGGACGAGCATTTTAGGCCAAACATGCCAAACGTCCAGCAATAGCTCCCAAACCAAAGGAGCCAGCACTGAAACACATAGCTGGCCTGAAACCTCCCCAGGGAGGACACAAGCAGCAACATTCATTCTAGGCCTGTGGGCTTTCACTTGCCTGGGATCCTTCATCATAAAAAAAAAGTGTTTCTCTCTGCCGGACGAGCATTTTAGGCCAAACATGCCAAACGTCCAGCAATAGCTCCCAAACCAAAGGAGCCAGCACTGAAACAAATAGCTGGCCTGAAAACTTCACAGGGAGCACACAAGCAGCAACACTCATTCTATGGCTGTGGACTTTCAATTTTTTGGGAACATTCATCATAGCAAAAAAAGTGTTTCTCTCGGCCGGACGAGCATTTTAGGCCAAACGTCCAGCAATAGCTCCCAAACCAAAGGAGCCAGCACTGAAACACATAGGTGGCCTGAAACTTCCCCAGGGAGCACACAAGCAGCAACATTCATTCTAGGGCTGTGGGCTTTCATATGCCCGGGTACCTCCATCATATCAAAAAATTGTTTCTCTCGGCCGGACGAGCATTTTAGGCCAAACATGCCAAACGTCCAGCAATAGCTCCGAAACCAAAGGAGCCAGCACTGAAACACATAGCTGGCCTGAAACCTCCCCAGGGAGCACACAAGCAGCAACATTCATTCTAGGGCTGTGGGCTTTCACTTGCCTTGGAACCTTCATCATTGCAAAAAATGTGTTTCTCTCGGCCGGACGAGCATTTTAGGCCAAACATGCCAAATGTCCAGCAATAGCTCCCAAACCAAAGGAGCCAGCACTTAAACACATAGCTGGCCTGAAACCTCCCCAGGGAGCACACCAGCAGCAACATTCATTCTAGGGCTGTGGGCTTTCACTTGCCTAGTAACCTTCATTATTGCAAAAAAAGTGTTTCTCTCGGCCGGTCGAGCATTTTAGGCGTAACATGCCAAATGTCCAGCAATAGCTCCCAAACCAAAGGAGCCAGCACTGAAACACAGAGCAAGACCGAAACGTCCCGAGGGAGCACACAAGCAGCAAAATTGATTCTAGGCCTGTCGGCTTTCACTTGCCTGGGTTCCATCATCATTTCAATAAAAGTTTTTCTATCGGCCAGACGAGCATTTTACGCCAAACGTCCAGCAATAGCTCCCAAACCAAAGGAGCCAGCACTGAAACACATAGCTAGCCTGAAACCGCCCCAGGGAGCACACAAGCAGCAACATTCTTTCTAGGGCTGTGGGCTTTCACTTGCCTGGGTACCTTCATCATATCAAAAAATTGATTTTCTCGGCCGGACGAGCATTTTAGGCCAAACATGCCAAACGTCCAGCAATAGCTCCCAAACCAAAGGAGCCAGCACTGAAACACATAGCTGGCCTGAAACCTCCCCAGGGAGCACACAAGCAGCAACATTCATTCTAGGGCTGTTGGCTTTCACTTGCCTGGTAACCTTCATCATTGCAAAAAAAGTGTTTCTCTCGGCCGGACGAGCATTTTAGGCCAAACATGCCAAACATCCAGCAATACCTCCCAAACCAAAGGAGCCAGCACTGAAACACATAGCTGGCCTGAAACCTCCCCAGGGAGCACACAAGCAGCAACATTCATTCTAGGCCTGTGGGCTTTCACTTGCCTGGGATCCTTCATCATATAAAATAAGTGTTTCTCTCTGCCGGACGAGCATTTTAGGCCAAACATGCCAAACGTCCAGCAATAGCTCCCAAACCAAAGGAGCCAGCACTGAAACACATAGCTGGCCTGAAAACTTCACAGGGAGCACACAAGCAGCAACACTCATTCTATGGCTGTGGGCTTTCAATTTTTTGGGAACATTCATCATAGCAAAAAAAGTGTTTCTCTCGGCCGGACGAGCATTTTAGGCTAAAAGTC
This sequence comes from Porphyrio hochstetteri, assembly GCA_020800305.1. Lineage (NCBI taxonomy): Eukaryota > Metazoa > Chordata > Aves > Gruiformes > Rallidae > Porphyrio > Porphyrio hochstetteri. Next base: position 23,720,687 of record CM036917.1, read on the forward strand.
CAGCAATAGCTCCCAAACCATAGGAGCCAGCACTGAAACACATAGGGGGCCTGAAACTTCCCCAGGGAGCACACAATCAGCAACATTCATTCTAGGGCTGTGGGCTTTCATATGCCCGGGTACCTTCATCATATCAAAAAATTGTTTCTCTCGGCCGGACGAGCATTTTAGGCCAAACATGCCAAACGTCCAGCAATAGCTCCGAAACCAAAGGAGCCGGTACTGAAACACATAGCTGGCCTGAAACCTCCCCAGGGAGCACACAAGCAGCAACATTCATTCTAGGGCTGTGGGCTTTTACTTGCCTGGTAACCTTCATCATTGCAAAAAAAGTGTTTCTCTCGGCCGGACGAGCATTTTAGGCCAAACATGCCAAACGTCCAGCAATAGATCCCAAACCAAAGGAGCCAGCACTGAAACACATAGCTGGCCTGAAACCTCCCCAGGGAGCACACAAGCAGCAACATTCATTCTACGGATGTGGGCTTTCACTTGCGTGGGTACGTTTGTTATAGCAAAAAATGTGTTTCTATCGGCCGGAGGAGCATTTTACCCCAAACATGCCAAACGTCCAGCAATAGCTCCCAAACCAAAGGAGCCAGCACTGAAACACATATCTGGCCTGAAAGCTCCCCAGGGAGCACACAAGCAGCAACATTCATTCTAGGGCTGTGGGCTTTCACTTGCCTGGGAACCTTCATCATATCAAAAATGTTGTTTCTCTCAGCCGGACGAGCATTATAGGCCAAACATAGCAAACGTCCAGCAATAGCTCCCCAACTAAAGGAGCCAGCATTGAAACGCATAGCTGGCCTGAAACCTCCCCAGGGAGCACACAAGCAGCAACATTCATTCTAGGGCTGTGATCTTTCGTTTGTCTTGGGACCTTCGTCATAGCAAAAAATGTTTACCTCTCAGCCGGACGAGCATTTTAGGCCAAACATGCCAAACGTCCAGCAATAGCTCCCAAACCAAAGGAGCCAGCACTGAAACACATAGCTGGCCTGAAACCTCCCCAGGGAGCACACAAGCAGCAACACTCATTCTATGGATGTGGGCTTTCACTTGCTTGGGATCCTTCATCATAGCAAAAATATTATTTCTATCTGCCGGACGAGCATTTTAGGCCAAACGTCCAGCAATAGCTCCCAAACCAAAGGAGCCAGCACTGAAACACATAGGTGGCCTGAAACCTCCCCAGGGAGCACACAAGCAGCAACGTTCATTCTAGGCCTGTGGGGTTTCACTTGCCTATGAACCTTCATCATAGCAAAAAAAGTGTTTCTCTCGGCCAGACGAGCATTTTAGGCCAAACGTCCAGCAATAGCTCCCAAACCAAAGGAGCCAGCACTGAAACACATAGGTGGCCTGAAACCTCCCCAGGGAGCACACAAGCAGCAACATTCATTCTAGGGCTGTGGGCTTTCATATGCCCGGGTACCTCCATCATATCAAAAAATTGTTTCTCTCGGCCGGACGAGCATTTTAGGCCAAACATGCCAAACGTCCAGCAATAGCTCCGAAACCAAAGGAGCCAGCACTGAAACACATAGCTGGCCTGAAACCTCCCCAGGGAGCACACAAGCAGCAACATTCATTCTAGGGCTGTGGGCTTTCACTTGCCTTGGAACCTTCATCATTGCAAAAAATGTGTTTCTCTCGGCCGGACGAGCATTTTAGGCCAAACATGCCAAATGTCCAGCAATAGCTCCCAAACCAAAGGAGCCAGCACTTAAACACATAGCTGCCCTGAAACCTCCCCAGGGAGCACACAAGCAGCAACATTCATTCTAGGGCTGTGGGCTTTCACTTGCCTGTGATCCTTCATCATAAAAAAAAAGTGTTTCTCTCGGCCGGACGAACATTTTAGGCCAAACATGCCAAACGTCCAGCAATAGCTCCCAAACCAAAGGAGCCAGCACTGAAACACATAGCTGGCCTGAAACCTCCCCAGGGAGCACACAAGCAGCAACATTCATTCTAGGGCTGTGGGCTTTCACTTGCCTGGGAACCTTCATCATACCAAAACAAGTGCTTCTCTCGGCCGGAGGAGCATTTTAGGATAAACATGCCAAACGTCCAGCAATAGCTCCCAAACCAAAGGAGACAGCCCTGAAACACAATGCGGGCCTAAAACCTCCCCAGGGAGCACAGTAGCAGCAACATTCATTCTAGGGCTGTGGGCTTTCACTTGCCTGGGATCCTTCATCATAACATAAAGTTTTTTTCTCTCAGCCGGACGAGCATTTTAGGCCAAACATGCCAAACGTCCAGCAATAGCTCCCAAACCAAAGGAGCCAGCACTGAAACACATAGCTGGCCTGAAACCTCCCCAGGGAGCACACAAGCAGCAGCAATCATTCTAGGGCTGTGGGCTTTCACTTGCCTGGGTAACTTCATCATTGCAAAAAAAGTTTTTCTATCGGCCAGACGAGCAATTTACGCCAAACGTCCAGCAATAGCTCCCAAACCAAAGGAGCCAGCACTGAAACACATAGCTGGCCTGAAACCGCCCCAGGGAGCACACAAGCAGCAACATTCTTTCTAGGGCTGTGGGCTTTCACTTGCCTGGGTACCTTCATCATTGCAAAAAAAGTGTTTCTCTCGGCCGGACGAGCATTTTAGGCCAAACATGCCAAACGTCCAGCAATAGCTCCCAAACCAAAGGAGCCAGCACTGAAACACGTAGCTGGCCTGAAACCTCCCCAGGGAGCACACAAGCAGCAACATTCATTCTAGGGCTGTTGGCTTTCAATTGCCTGGTAACCTTCATCATAAAAAATAAGTGTTTCTCTCTGCCGGACGAGCATTTTAGGCCAAACATGCCAAACGTCCAGCAATAGCTCCCAAACCAAAGGAGCCAGCACTGAAACACATAGCTGGCCTGAAAACTTCACAGGGAGCACACAAGCAGCAACACTCATTCTATGGCTGTGGGCTTTCAATTTTTTGGGAACATTCATCATAGCAAAAAAAGTGTTTCTCTCGGCCGGACGAGCATTTTAGGCTAAAAGTCCAGCGATAGCTCCCAAACCAAAGGAGCCAGCACTTAAACACATAGCTGGCCTGAAACCTCCCCAGGGAGCACACCAGCAGCAACATTCATTCTAGGGCTGTGGGCTTTCACTTGCCTAGTAACCTTCATCATTGCAAAAAAAGTGTTTCTCTCGGCCGGACGAGCATTTTAGGCGTAACATGCCAAATGTCCAGCAATAGCTCCCAAACCAAAGGAGCCAGCACTGAAACACATAGCAAGCCCGAAACGTACCGAGGGAGCACACAAGCAGCAAAATTGATTCTAGGCCTGTCGGCTTTCACTTGCCTGGGTTCCATCATCATTTCAATAAAAGTTTTTCTATCGGCCAGACGAGCATTTTACGCCAAACGTCCAGCAATAGCTCCCAAACGAAAGGAGCCAGCACTGAAACACATAGTTGGCCTGAAACCTCCCCAGGGAGCACACAAGCAGCAACATTCATTCTAGGGCTGTGGGCTTTCACTTGCCTGTGATCCTTCATCATAAAAAAAAAGTGTTTCTCTCGGCCGGACGAACATTTTAGGCCAAACATGCCAAACGTCCAGCAATAGCTCCCAAACCAAAGGAGCCAGCACTGAAACACATAGCTGGCCTGAAACCTCCCCAGGGAGCACACAAGCAGCAACATTCATTCTAGGCCTGTGGGCTTTCACTTGCCTGGGATCCTTCATCATAAAAAAAAAGTGTTTCTCTCGGCCGGACGAACATTTTAGGCCAAACATGCCAAACGTCCAGCAATAGCTCCCAAACCAAAGGAGCCAGCACTGAAACACATAGCTGGCCTGAAACCTCCCCAGGGAGCACACAAGCAGCAACATTCATTCTAGGGCTGTGGGCTTTCACTTGCCTGGGAACCTTCATCATACCAAAACAAGTGCTTCTCTCGGCCGGAGGAGCATTTTAGGATAAACATGCCAAACGTCCAGCAATAGCTCCCAAACCAAAGGAGACAGCCCTGAAACACAATGCGGGCCTAAAACCTCCCCAGGGAGCACAGTAGCAGCAACATTCATTCTAGGGCTGTGGCCTTTCACTTGCCTGGGATCCTTCATCATAACATAAAGTTTTTTTCTCACAGCCGGACGAGCATTTTAGGCCAAACATGCCAAACGTCCAGCAATAGCTCCCAAACCAAAGGAGCCAGCACTGAAACACATAGCTGGCCTGAAACCTCCCCAGGGAGCACACAAGCAGCAGCAATCATTCTAGGGCTGTGGGCTTTCACTTGCCTGGGTAACTTCATCATTGCAAAAAAAGTTTTTCTATCGGCCAGACGAGCAATTTACGCCAAACGTCCAGCAATAGCTCCCAAACCAAAGGAGCCAGCACTGAAACACATAGCTGGCCTGAAACCGCCCCAGGGAGCACACAAGCAGCAACATTCTTTCTACGGCTGTGGGCTTTCACTTGCCTGGGTACCTTCATCATATCAAAAAATTGTTTCTCTCGGCCGGACGAGCATTTTAGGCCAAACATGCCAAACGTCCAGCAATAGCTCCCAAACCAAAGGAGCCAGCACTGAAACACATAGCTGGCCTGAAACCTCCCCAGGGAGCACACAAGCAGCAGCATTCATTCTAGGGCTGTCGGCTTTCACTTGCCTGGTAACCTTCATCATTGCAAAAAAAGTGTTTATCTCGGCCGGACGAGCATTTTAGTCCAAACATGCCAAACGTCCAGCAATACCTCCCAAACCAAAGGAGACAGCACTGAAACACATAGCTGGCCTGAAACCTCCCCAGGGAGCACACAGGCAGCAACATTCATTCTAGGCCTGTGGGCTTTCACTTGCCTGGGATCCTTCATCATATAAAAAAACTGTTTCTCTCTGCCGGACGAGCATTTTAGGCCAAACATGCCAAACGTCCAGCAATAGCTCCCAAACCAAAGGAGCCAGCACTGAAACACATAGCTGGCCTGAAAACTTCACAGGGAGCAAACAAGCAGCAACACTCATTCTATGGCTGTGGGCTTTCTCTTTTTTGGGAACATTCATCATAGCAAAAAAAGTGTTTCTCTCGGCCGGACGAGCATTTTAGGCTAAAAATCCAGCAATAGCTCCCAAACCAAAGGAGCCAGCACTGAAACACATAGGGGGCCTGAAACTTTCCCAGGGAGCACACAAGCAGCAACATTCATTCTAGGGCTGTGGGCTTTCATATGCCCGGGTACCTCCATCATATCAAAAAATTGTTTCTCTCGGCCGGACGAGCATTTTAGGCCAAACATGCCAAACGTCCAGCAATAGCTCCGAAACCAAAAGAGCCAGCACTGAAACACATAGCTGGCCTGAAACCTCCCCAGGGAGCACACAAGCAGCAACATTCATTCTAGGGCTGTGGGCTTTCACTTGCCTGGGAACCTTCATCATTGCAAAAAAAGTGTTTCTCTCGGCCGGACGAGCATTTTAGGCCAAACATGCCAAACGTCCAGCAATAGCTCCCAAACCAAAGGAGCCAGCACTGAAACACATAGCTGGCCTGAAACCTCCCCAGGGAGCACACAAGCAGCAACATTCATTCTACGGATGTGGGCTTTCACTTGCCTGGGTACGTTTGTTATAGCAAAAAATGTGTTTCTCTCGGCCGGACGCGCATTTTACCCCAAACATGCCAAACGTCCAGCAATAGCTCCCAAACCAAAGGAGCCAGCACTGAAACACATAGCTGGCCTGAAACCTCCCCAGGGAGCACACAAGCAGCAACATTCATTCTAGGGCTGTGATCTTTCGTTTGTTTTGGGACCTTCGTCATAGCAAAAAATGTTTACCTCTCAGCCGGACGAGCATTTTAGGCCAAACATGCCAAACGTCCAGCAATAGCTCCCAAACCAAAGGAGCCAGCACTGAAACACATAGCTGGCCTGAAACCTCCCCAGGGAGCACACAAGCAGCAGCAATCTTTCTAGGGCTGTGGGCTTTCACTTGCCTGGGTAACTTCATCATTGCAAAAAAAGTTTTTCTATCGGCCAGACGAGCAATTTACGCCAAACGTCCAGCAATAGCTCCCAAACCAAAGGAGCCAGCACTGAAACACATAGCTGGCCTGAAACCGCCCCAGGGAGCACACAAGCAGCAACATTCTTTCTACGGCTGTGGGCTTTCACTTGCCTGGGTACCTTCATCATATCAAAAAATTGTTTCTCTCGGCCGGACGAGCATTTTAGGCCAAACATGCCAAACGTCCAGCAATAGCTCCCAAACCAAAGGAGCCAGCACTGAAACACATAGCTGGCCTGAAACCTCCCCAGGGAGCACACAAGCAGCAGCATTCATTCTAGGGCTGTCGGCTTTCACTTGCCTGGTAACCTTCATCATTGCAAAAAAAGTGTTTCTCTCGGCCGGACGAGCATTTTAGTCCAAACATGCCAAACGTCCAGCAATACCTCCCAAACCAAAGGAGACAGCACTGAAACACATAGCTGGCCTGAAACCTCCCCAGGGAGCACACAAGCAGCAACATTCATTCTAGGCCTGTGGGCTTTCACTTGCCTGGGATCCTTCATCATATAAAAAAACTGTTTCTCTCTGCCGGACGAGCATTTTAGGCCAAACATGCCAAACGTCCAGCAATAGCTCCCAAACCAAAGGAGCCAGCACTGAAACACATAGCTGGCCTGAAAACTTCACAGGGAGCAAACAAGCAGCAACACTCATTCTATGGCTGTGGGCTTTCTCTTTTTTGGGAACATTCATCATAGCAAAAAAAGTGTTTCTCTCGGCCGGACGAGCATTTTAGGCTAAAAATCCAGCAATAGCTCCCAAACCAAAGGAGCCAGCACTGAAACACATAGGGGGCCTGAAACTTCCCCAGGGAGCACACAAGCAGCAACATTCATTCTAGGGCTGTGGGCTTTCATATGCCCGGGTACCTCCATCATATCAAAAAATTGTTTCTCTCGGCCGGACGAGCATTTTAGGCCAAACATGCCAAACGTCCAGCAATAGCTCCGAAACCAAAGGAGCCAGCACTGAAACACATAGCTGGCCTGAAACCTCCCCAGGGAGCACACAAGCAGCAACATTCATTCTAGGGCTGTGGGCTTTCACTTGCCTGGGAACCTTCATCATTGCAAAAAAAGTGTTTCTCTCGGCCGGACGAGCATTTTAGGCCAAACATGCCAAACGTCCAGCAATAGCTCCCAAACCAAAGGAGCCAGCACTGAAACACATAGCTGGCCTGAAACCTCCCCAGGGAGCACACAAGCAGCAACATTCATTCTACGGATGTGGGCTTTCACTTGCCTGGGTACGTTTGTTATAGCAAAAAATGTGTTTCTCTCGGCCGGACGAGCATTTTACCCCAAACATGCCAAACGTCCAGCAATAGCTCCCAAACCAAAGGAGCCAGCACTGAAACACATAGCTGGCCTGAAACCTCCCCAGGGAGCACACAAGCAGCAACATTCATTCTAGGGCTGTGATCTTTCGTTTGTTTTGGGACCTTCGTCATAGCAAAAAATGTTTACCTCTCAGCCGGACGAGCATTTTAGGCCAAACATGCCAAACGTCCAGCAATAGCTCCTAAACCAAAGGAGCCAGCACTGAAACACATAGCTGGCCTGAAACCGCCCCAGGGAGCACACAAGCAGCAACATTCTTTCTACGGCTGTGGGCTTTCACTTGCCTGGGTTCCTTCATCATATCAAAAAATTTTTTCTCTCGGCCGGACGAGCATTTTAGGCCAAATATGCTAAACGTCCAGCAATAGCTCCCAAACCAAAGGAGCCAGCACTGAAACACATAGCTGGCCTGAAACCTCCCCAGGGAGCACACGAGCAGCAACATTCATTCTAGGGCTGTGGGCTTTCACTTGCCTGGGAACATTCATCATTGCAAAAAAACTGTTTCTCTCGGCCGGACGAGCATTTTAGGCCAAACATGCCAAACGTCCAGCAATAGCTCCCAAACCAAAGGAACCAGCACTGAAACACATAGCTGGCCTGAAACCTCCCCAGGGAGCACACAAGCAGCAACATTCATTCTAGGGCTGTGATCTTTCACTTGCCTGGGAACCTTCGTCATAGCAAAAAAAGTGTTTCTCTCATCCGGACGAGAATTTTAGGCCAAACATGCCAAACGTCCAGCAATAGCTCCCAAACCAAAGGAGCCAGCACTGAAACACATATCTGGCCTGAAACCTCCCCAGGGAGCACACAAGCAGCAACATTCATTCTAGGGCTGTGGGCTTTCACTTGCCTGGGATCCTTCATCACAAAAAAAAAAGTGTTTCTCTCTGCCGGTCGAGCATTTTAGGCCAAACATGCCAAACGTCCAGCAATAGCTCCCAAACCAATGGAGCCAGCACTGAAACACATATCTGGCCTGATACCTCCCCAGGGAGCACACAAGCAGCAACATTCATTCTAGGGCTGTGGGCTTTCACTTGCCTGGGAACCTTCATCATATCAAAAAAGTTGTTTCTCTCAGCCGGACGAGCATTATAGGCCAAACATAGCAAACGTCCAGCAATAGCTCCCCAACTAAAGGAGCCAGCACTGAAACGCATAGCTGGCCTGAAACCTCCCCAGGGAGCACACAAGCAGCAACATTCATTCTAGGGCTGTGGGCTTTCACTTGCCCGGGAACCTTATCATAGCAAAAAAAGTGTTTCTCTCGGACGGACGAGCATTTTAGGCCAAACATGCCAAACGTCCAGCAATAGCTCCCAAACCAAAGGAGCCAGCACTGAAACACATAGCTGGCCTGAAACCTCCCCAGGGAGCACACAAGCAGCAACACTCATTCTATGGCTGTGGGCTTTCACTTGCTTGGGAACCTTCATCATAGCAAAAAAAGTGTTTCTCTCTGCCGGACGAGCATTTTAGGCCAAACGTCCAGCAATAGCTCCCAAACCAAAGGAGCCACCACTGAAACACATAGGTGGCCTGAAATTTCCCCAGGGAGCACACAAGCAGCAACATTCATTCTAGGGCTGTGGGCTTTCACTTGCCTGGGTACCTTCATCATTGCAAAAAAAGTTTTTCTATCGGCCAGACGAGCATTTTACGCCAAACGTCCAGCAATAGCTCCCAAACCAAAGGAGCCAGCACTGAAACACATAGCTGGCCTGAAACCTCCCCAGGGAGCACACAAGCAGCAACATTCATTCTACGGATGTGGGCTTTCACTTGCCTGGGTACGTTTGTTATAGCAAAAAATGTGTTTCTCTCGGCCGGACGAGCATTTTACCCAAAACATTCCAAACGTCCAGCAATAGCTCCCAAACCAAAGGAGCCAGCACTGAAACACATAGCTGGCCTGAAACCTCCCCAGGGAGCACACAAGCAGCAACATTCATTCTAGGGCTGTGGGCTTTCACTTGCCTGGGAACCTTCATCATATCAAAAATGTTGTTTCTCTCATCCGGACGAGCATTATAGGCCAAACATAGCAAACGTCCAGCAATAGCTCCCCAACTAAAGGAGCCAGCACTGAAACGCATAGCTGGCCTGAAACCTCCCCAGGGAGCACACAAGCAGCAACATTCATTCTAGGGCTGTGGGCTTTCACTGGCCCGGGAACCTTATCATAGCAAAAAAAGTGTTTCTCTCGGCCGGACGAGCATTTTAGGCCAAACATGCCAAACGTCCAGCAATATCTCCACAACTAAAGGAGCCAGAACAGATACACATAGCTGGCCTGAAACCTCCCCAGGGAGCACACAAGCAGCAACATTCATTCTAGGGCTGTGATCTTTCACTTGCCTGGGAACCTTCGTCATAGCAAAAAAAGTTTACCTCTCATCCGGACGAGAATTTTAGGCCAAACATGCCAAACGTCCAGCAATATCTCCCAAACCAAAGGAGCCAGCACTGAAACACATAGCTGGCCTGAAACCTCCCCAGGGAGCACACAAGCAGCAGCAATCATTGTAGGGCTGTGGGCTTTCACTTGCCTTGGTACCTTCATCATTGCAAAAAAAGTGTTTCTCTCGGCCGGACGAGCATTTTAGGCCAAATGTCCAGCAATAGCTCCCAAACCAAAGGAGCCAGCACTGAAACACATAGGTGGCCTGAAACTTCCCCAGGGAGCACACAAGCAGCAACATTCATTCTAGGGCTGTGGGCTTTCATATGCCCGGGTACCTCCATCATATCAAAAAATTGTTTCTCTCGGCCGGACGAGCATTTTAGGCCAAACATGCCAAACGTCCAGCAATAGCTCCGAAACCAAGGGAGCCAGCACTGAAACACATAGCTGGACTGAAACCTCCCCAGGGAGCACACAAGCAGCAGCAATCATTCTAGGGCTGTGGGCTTTCACTTGCCTGGGTACATTCATCATTGCAAAAAAAGTGTTTCTCTCGGCCAGACGAGCATTTTAGGCCAAACATGCCAAACGTCCAGCAATAGCTCCCAAACCAAAGGAGCCAGCACTGAAACACATAGCTGGCCTGAAACCGCCCCAGGGAGCACACAAGCAGCAACATTCTTTCTACGGCTGTGGGCTTTCACTTGCCTGGGTTCCTTCATCATATCAAAAAATTGTTTCTCTCGGCCGGACGAGCATTTTAGGCCAAATATGCTAAACGTCCAGCAATAGCTCCCAAACCAAAGGAGCCAGCACTGAAACACATAGCTGGCCTGAAACCTCCCCAGGGAGCACACGAGCAGCAACATTCATTCTAGGGCTGTGGGCTTTCACTTGCCTGGGAACATTCATCATTGCAAAAAAACTGTTTCTCTCGGCCGGACGAGCATTTTAGGCCAAACATGCCAAACGTCCAGCAATAGCTCCCAAACCAAAGGAGCCAGCACTGAAACACATAGCTGGCCTGAAACCTCCCCAGGGAGCACACAAGCAGCAACATTCATTCTAGGGCTGTGATCTTTCACTTGCCTGGGTACCTTCGTCATAGCAAAAAAAGTGTTTCTCTCATCCGGACGAGAATTTTAGGCCAAACATGCCAAACGTCCAGCAATAGCTCCCAAACCAAAGGAGCCAGCACTGAAACACATAGCTGGCCTGAAACCTCCCCAGGGAGCACACAAGCAGCAACATTCATTCTAGGGCTGTGGGCTTTCACTTGCCTGGGATCCTTCATCACAAAAAAAAAGTGTTTCTCTCTGCCGGACGAGCATTTTAGGCCAAACATGCCAAACGTCCAGCAATAGCTCCCAAACCAATGGAGCCAGCACTGAAACACATATCTGGCCTGATACCTCCCCAGGGAGCACACAAGCAGCAACATTCATTCTAGGGCTGTGGGCTTTCACTTGCCTGGGAACCTTCATCATATCAAAAAAGTTGTTTCTCTCAGCCGGACGAGCATTATAGGCCAAACATAGCAAACGTCCAGCAATAGCTCCCCAACTAAAGGAGCCAGCACTGAAACGCATAGCTGGCCTGAAACCTCCCCAGGGAGCACACAAGCAGCAACATTCATTCTAGGGCTGTGGGCTTTCACTTGCCCGGGAACCTTATCATAGCAAAAAAAGTGTTTCTCTCGGACGGACGAGCATTTTAGGCCAAACATGCCAAACGTCCAGCAATATCTCCACAACTAAAGGAGCCAGCACAGATACACATAGCTGGCCTGAAACCTCCCCAGGGAGCACACAAGCAGCAACATTCATTCTAGGGCAGTGATCTTTCACTTGCCTGGGAACCTTCGTCATAGCAAAAAAAGTTTACCTCTCATCCGGACGAGAATTTTAGGCCAAACATGCCAAACGTCCAGCAATAGCTCCCAAACCAAAGGAGCCAGCACTGAAACACATAGCTGGCCTGAAACCTCCCCAGGGAGCACACAAGCAGCAACACTCATTCTATGGCTGTGGGCTTTCACTTGCTTGGGAACCTTCATCATAGCAAGAAAAGTGTTTCTCTCTGCCGGACGAGCATTTTAGGCCAAACGTCCAGCAATAGCTCCCAAACCAAAGGAGCCACCACTGAAACACATAGGTGGCCTGAAATTTCCCCAGGGAGCACACAAGCAGCAACATTCATTCTAGGGCTGTGGGCTTTCACTTGCCTGGGTACCTTCATCATTGCAAAAAAAGTGTTTCTCTCGGCCGGACGAGCATTTTAGGCCAAACATGCCAAACGTCCAGCAATAGCTCCCAAACCAAAGGAGCCAGCACTGAAACACAGAGCTGGCCTGAAACCTCCCCAGGGAGCACACAAGCAGCAACATTCATTCTACGGATGTGGGCTTTCACTTGCCTGGGTACGTTTGTTATAGCAAAAAATGTGTTTCTCTCGGCCGGACGAGCATTTTACCCCAAACATGCCAAACGTCCAGCAATAGCTCCCAAACCAAAGGAGCCAGCACTGAAACACATAGCTGTCCTGAAACCTCCCCAGGGAGCACACAAGCAGCAACATTCATTCTAGGGCTGTGATCTTTCTTTTGTCTTGGGACCTTCGTCATAGCAAAAAATGTTTACCTCTCAGCCGGACGAGCATTTTAGGCCAAACATGCCAAACGTCCAGCAATAGCTCCTAAACCAAAGGAGCCAGCACTGAAACACATAGGTGGCCTGAAACTTCCCCAGGGAGCACACAAGCAGCAACATTCATTATAGGGCTGTGGGCTTTCATATGCACGTGTACCTGCATCATATCAAAAAATTGTTTCTCTCGGCCGGACGAGCATTTTAGGCCAAACATGCCAAACGTCCATCAATAGCTCCCAAACCAAAGGAGCCAGCACTGAAACACATAGCTGGCCTGAAACCGCCCCAGGGAGCACACAAGCAGCAACATTCTTTCAAGGGCTGTGGGCTTTAACTTGCCTGGGTTCCTTCATCATATCAAAAAATTGTTTCACTCGGCCGGACGAGCATTTTACCCCAAACATGCCAAATGTCCAGCAATACATCCCAAACCAAAGGAGCCAGCACTGAAACACATAGCTGGCCTGAAACCTCCCCAGGGAGCGCACAAGCAGCAGCAATCATTGTAGGGCTGTGGGCTTTCACTTGCCTTGGTACCTTCATCATTGCAAAAAAAGTTTTTCTATCAGCCAGACGAGCATTTTACGCCAAACGTCCAGCAATAGCTCCCAAACCAAAGGAGCCAGCACTGAAACACATAGCTGGCCTGAAACCGCCCCAGGGAGCACACAAGCAGCAACATTCTTTCTACGGATGTGGGCTTTCACTTGCTTGGGTACCTTCATCATATCAAAAAATTTTTTCTCTCGGCCGGACGAGCATTTTAGGCCAAACATGCCAAACGTCCAGCAATAGCTCCCAAACCAAAGGAGCCAGCACTGAAACACATAGCTGGCCTGAATCCTCCCCAGGGAGCACACGAGCAGCAACATTCATTCTAGGGCTGTGGGCTTTCACTTGCCTGGGAACCTTCATCATAAAAAAAAAGTGTTTCTCTCTGCCGGACGAGCATTTTTGGCCAAACATGCCAAACGTCCAGCAATAGCTCCCAAACCAAAGGAGCCAGCACTGAAACACATAGCTGGCCTGAAAACTTCACAGGGAGCACACAAGCAGCAACAGTCATTCTATGTCAGTGGGCTTTCAATTTTTTGGGAACATTCATCATAGCAAAAAAAGTGTTTCTCTCGGCCGGACGAGCATTTTAGGCCAAAAGTCCAGCAATAGCTCCCAAACCAAAGGAGCCAGCATTGAAACACATAGCTGGCCTGAAACTTCCCCAGGGAGCACACAAGCAGCAACATTCATTCTAGGGCTGTGATCTTTCACTTGCCTGGGAACCTTCATCATATCAAAAAATTGTTTCTCTCGGCCGGACGAGCATTTTAGGCCAAACATGCCAAACGTCCAGCAATAGCTCCGAAACCAAAGGAGGCAGCACTGAAACACATAGCTGGCCTGAAACCTCCCCAGGGAGCACACAAGCAGCAACATTCATTCTAGGGCTGTGGGCTTTCACTTGCCTGGTAACCTTCATCTTTGCAAAAAAAGTGTTTCTCTCGGCCGGACGAGCATTTTAGGCCAAACATGCCAAACGTCCAGCAATAGCTCCCAAACCAAAGGAGCCAGCACTGAAACACATAGCTGGCCTGAAACCTCCCCAGGGAGCACACAAGCAGCAACATTCATTCTAGGGATGTGGGCTTTCACTTGCCTGGGTACGTTTGTTATATGAAAAAATGTGTTTCTCTCGGCCGGACGAGCATTTTAGGCCAAACATGCCAAACGTCCAGCAATATCTCCACAACTAAAGGAGCCAGCACAGATACACATAGCTGGCCTGAAACCTCCCCAGGGAGCACACAAGCAGCAACATTCATTCTAGGGCAGTGATCTTTCACTTGCCTGGGAACCTTCGTCATAGCAAAAAAAGTTTACCTCTCATCCGGACGAGAATTTTAGGCCAAACATGCCAAACGTCCAGCAATAGCTCCCAAACCAAAGGAGCCAGCACTGAAACACATAGCTGGCCTGAAACCTCCCCAGGGAGCACACAAGCAGCAACACTCATTCTATGGCTGTGGGCTTTCACTTGCCTGGGTACCTTCATCATTGCAAAAAAAGTGTTTCTCTCGGCCGGACGAGCATTTTAGGCCAAACATGCCAAACGTCCAGCAATAGCTCCCAAACCAAAGGAGCCAGCACTGAAACACAGAGCTGGCCTGAAACCTCCCCAGGGAGCACACAAGCAGCAACATTCATTCTACGGATGTGGGCTTTCACTTGCCTGGGTACGTTTGTTATAGCAAAAAATGTGTTTCTCTCGGCCGGCCGAGCATTTTACCCCAAACATGCCAAACGTCCAGCAATAGCTCCCAAACCAAAGGAGCCAGCACTGAAACACATAGCTGTCCTGAAACCTCCCCAGGGAGCACACAAGCAGCAACATTCATTCTAGGGCTGTGATCTTTCTTTTGTCTTGGGACCTTCGTCATAGCAAAAAATGTTTACCTCTCAGCCGGACGAGCATTTTAGGCCAAACATGCCAAACGTCCAGCAATAGCTCCTAAACCAAAGGAGCCAGCACTGAAACACATAGGTGGCCTGAAACTTCCCCAGGGAGCACACAAGCAGCAACATTCATTATAGGGCTGTGGGCTTTCATATGCACGTGTACCTGCATCATATCAAAAAATTGTTTCTCTCGGCCGGACGAGCATTTTAGGCCAAACATGCCAAACGTCCATCAATAGCTCCCAAACCAAAGGAGCCAGCACTGAAACACATAGCTGGCCTGAAACCGCCCCAGGGAGCACACAAGCAGCAACATTCTTTCAAGGGCTGTGGGCTTTAACTTGCCTGGGTTCCTTCATCATATCAAAAAATTGTTTCACTCGGCCGGACGAGCATTTTACCCCAAACATGCCAAATGTCCAGCAATACATCCCAAACCAAAGGAGCCAGCACTGAAACACATAGCTGGCCTGAAACCTCCCCAGGGAGCGCACAAGCAGCAGCAATCATTGTAGGGCTGTGGGCTTTCACTTGCCTTGGTACCTTCATCATTGCAAAAAAAGTTTTTCTATCAGCCAGACGAGCATTTTACGCCAAACGTCCAGCAATAGCTCCCAAACCAAAGGAGCCAGCACTGAAACACATAGCTGGCCTGAAACCGCCCCAGGGAGCACACAAGCAGCAACATTCTTTCTACGGATGTGGGCTTTCACTTGCTTGGGTACCTTCATCATATCAAAAAATTTTTTCTCTCGGCCGGACGAGCATTTTAGGCCAAACATGCCAAACGTCCAGCAATAGCTCCCAAACCAAAGGAGCCAGCACTGAAACACATAGCTGGCCTGAATCCTCCCCAGGGAGCACACGAGCAGCAACATTCATTCTAGGGCTGTGGGCTTTCACTTGCCTGGGAACCTTCATCATAAAAAAAAAGTGTTTCTCTCTGCCGGACGAGCATTTTTGGCCAAACATGCCAAACGTCCAGCAATAGCTCCCAAACCAAAGGAGCCAGCACTGAAACACATAGCTGGCCTGAAAACTTCACAGGGAGCACACAAGCAGCAACAGTCATTCTATGTCAGTGGGCTTTCAATTTTTTGGGAACATTCATCATAGCAAAAAAAGTGTTTCTCTCGGCCGGACGAGCATTTTAGGCCAAAAGTCCAGCAATAGCTCCCAAACCAAAGGAGCCAGCACTGAAACACATAGGTGGCCTGAAACTTCCCCAGGGAGCACACAAGCAGCAACATTCATTCTAGGGCTGTGGGCTTTCACTTGCCTGGGAACCTTCATCATATCAAAAAATTGTTTCTCTCGGCCGGACGAGCATTTTAGGCCAAACATGCCAAACGTCCAGCAATAGCTCCGAAACCAAAGGAGGCAGCACTGAAACACATAGCTGGCCTGAAACCTCCCCAGGGAGCACACAAGCAGCAACATTCATTCTAGGGCTGTGGGCTTTCACTTGCCTGGTAACCTTCATCTTTGCAAAAAAAGTGTTTCTCTCGGCCGGACGAGCATTTTAGGCCAAACATGCCAAACGTCCAGCAATAGCTCCCAAACCAAAGGAGCCAGCACTGAAACACATAGCTGGCCTGAAACCTCCCCAGGGAGCACACAAGCAGCAACATTCATTCTAGGGATGTGGGCTTTCACTTGCCTGGGTACGTTTGTTATATGAAAAAATGTGTTTCTCTCGGCCGGACGAGCATTTTAGGCCAAACATGCCAAACGTCCAGCAATATCTCCACAACTAAAGGAGCCAGCACAGATACACATAGCTGGCCTGAAACCTCCCCAGGGAGCACACAAGCAGCAACATTCATTCTAGGGCTGTGATCTTTCACTTGCCTGGGAACCTTCGTCATAGCAAAAAAAGTTTACCTCTCATCCGGACGAGAATTTTAGGCCAAACATGCCAAATGTCCAGCAATAGCTCCCAAACCAAAGGAGCCAGCACTGAAACATATAGGTGGCCTGAAACTTCCCCAGGGAGCACACAAGCAGCAACATTCATTCTAGGGCTGTGGGCTTTCATATGCCCGGGTACCTCCATCATATCAAAAAATTGTTTCTCTTGGCCGGACGAGCATTTTAGGCCAAACATGTCAAACGTCCAGCAATAGCTCCGAAACCAAGGGAGCCAGCACTGAAACACATAGCTGGACTGAAACCTCCCCAGGGAGCACACAAGCAGCAGCAATCATTCTAGGGCTGTGGGCTTTCACTTGCCTGGGTACATTCATCATTGCAAAAAAAGTGTTTCTCTCGGCCAGACGAGCATTTTAGGCCAAACATGCCAAACGTCCAGCAATAGCTCCCAAACCAAAGGAGCCAGCACTGAAACACATAGCTGGCCTGAAACCGCCCCAGGGAGCACACAAGCAGCAACATTCTTTCTACGGCTGTGGGCTTTCACTTGCCTGGGATCCTTCATCATAAAAAAAAAGTGTTTCTCTCGGCCGGACGAGCATTTTAGGCCAAATATGCTAAACGTCCAGCAATAGCTCCCAAACCAAAGGAGCCAGCACTGAAACACATAGCTGGCCTGAAACCTCCCCAGGGAGCACACGAGCAGCAACATTCATTCTAGGGCTGTGGGCTTTCACTTGCCTGGGAACATTCATCATTGCAAAAAAACTGTTTCTCTCGGCCGGACGAGCATTTTAGGCCAAACATGCCAAACGTCCAGCAATAGCTCCCAAACCAAAGGAGCCAGCACTGAAACACATAGCTGGCCTGAAACCTCCCCAGGGAGCACACAAGCAGCAACATTCATTCTAGGGCTGTGATCTTTCACTTGCCTGGGAACCTTCGTCATAGCAAAAAAAGTGTTTCTCTCATCCGGACGAGAATTTTAGGCCAAACATGCCAAACGTCCAGCAATAGCTCCCAAACCAAAGGAGCCAGCACTGAAACACATAGCTGGCCTGAAAACTTCACAGGGAGCACACAAGCAGCAACATTCATTCTACGGATGTGGGCTTTCACATGCCTGGGTACGTTTGTTATATGAAAAAATGTGTTTCTCTCGGCCGGACGAGCATTTTACCCCAAACATGCCAAACGTCCAGCAATAGCTCCCAAACCAAAGGAGCCAGCACTGAAACACATAGCTGGCCTGAAACCTCCCCAGGGAGCACACAAGCAGCAACATTCATTCTAGGGCTGTGGGCTTTCACTTGCCTGGGATCCTTCATCACAAAAAAAAAGTGTTTCTCTCTGCCGGACGAGCATTTTAGGCCAAACATGCCAAACGTCCAGCAATAGCTCCCAAACCAAAGGAGCCAGCACTGAAACACATATCTGGCCTGAAACCTCCCCAGGGAGCACACAAGCAGCAACATTCATTCTAGGGCTGTGGGCTTTCACTTGCCTGGGAACCTTCATCATATCAAAAAAGTTGTTTCTCTCAGCCGGACGAGCATTATAGGCCAAACATAGCAAACGTCCAGCAATAGCTCCCCAACTAAAGGAGCCAGCACTGAAACGCATAGCTGGCCTGAAACCTCCCCAGGGAGCACACAAGCAGCAACATTCATTCTAGGGCTGTGGGCTTTCACTTGCCCGGGAACCTTATCATAGCAAAAAAAGTGTTTCTCTCGGCCGGACGAGCATTTTAGGCCAAACATGCCAAACGTCCAGCAATATCTCCACAACTAAAGGAGCCAGCACAGATACACATAGCTGGCCTGAAACCTCCCCAGGGAGCACACAAGCAGCAACATTCATTCTAGGGCAGTGATCTTTCACTTGCCTGGGAACCTTCGTCATAGCAAAAAAAGTTTACCTCTCATCCGGACGAGAATTTTAGGCCAAACATGCCAAACGTCCAGCAATAGCTCCCAAACCAAAGGAGCCAGCACTGAAACACATAGCTGGCCTGAAACCTCCCCAGGGAGCACACAAGCAGCAACATTCATTCTAGGGCTGTGGGCTTTCATATGCCCGGGTACGTCCATCATATCATAAAATTGTTTCTCTCGGCCGGACGAGCATTTTAGGCCAAACATGCCAAACGTCCAGCAATAGCTCCCAAACCAAAGGAGCCAGCACTGAAACACATAGCTGGCCTGAAACCTCCCCGGGGAGCACACAAGCAGCAGCAAACATTCTAGGGCTGTGGGCTTTCACTTGCCTGGATACGTTCATCATTTCAAAAAAAGTTTTTCTATCGGCCAGACGAGCATTTTAGGCCAAAAGTCCAGCAATAACTTCCAAACCATAGGAGCCAGCACTGAAACACATAGCTGGCCTGAAACTTCCCCAGGGAGCACACAAGCAGCAACATTCATTCTAGGGCTGTGGGCTTTCATATGCCCGGGTACCTCCATCATATCAAAAAATTTTTTCTCTCGGCCGGACGAGCATTTTAGGCCAAACATGCCAAAAGTCCAGCAATAGCTCCGAAACCAAGGGAGCCATCACTGAAACACATAGCTGGCCTGAAACCTCCCCAGGGAGCACACAAGCAGCAACATTCATTCTAGGGCTGTGGGCTTTCACTTGCCTGGTAACATTCATCATTGCAAAAAATGTGTTTCTCTCGGCCGGACGAGCATTTTAGGCCAAACATGCCAAACGTCCAGCAATAGCTCCCAAACCAAAGGAGCCAGCACTGAAACAAATAGCTAGCCTGAAACCTCCACAGGGAGCACACAAGCAGCAACATTCAATCTAGGGATGTGGGCTTTCACTTCCCAGGGAACCTTCATCATAAAAAAAAAAGTGTTTCTCTTGGCCGGACGAGCATTTTAGGCCAAACATGCCAAGGATAAAGCAATAGCTCCCAAACTAAATGAGCCAGCACTGAAACACATAGCTGACCTGAAACCTCCCCAGGGAGCACACAAGCAGCAACATTCATACTAGGGCTGTGGGCTTTCACTTGCCTGGGAACCTTCATCATTACAAAAATAGTTTTTCTTTCGGCCAGACGAGCATTTTAGGCCAAAAGTCCAGCAATAAATTCCAAACCAAAGGAGCCAGCACTGAAACACATATTTGGCCTGAAACCTCCCAAAGGGAGCACACAAGCAGCAACATTCTTCTAGGGATGTGGGCTTTCACTTGCCTGGGTATCTTTGTTATAGCAAAAAAAGTGTTTCTCTCGGCCGGACGAGCATTTTACCCCAAACATGCCAAATGTCCAGCAATAGCTCCCAAACCAAAGGAGCCAGCACTGAAACACATAGCTGGCCTGAAACCTCCCCAGGGAGCACACAAGCAGCAACATTCATTCTGGGGCTGTGGGCTTTCACTTGCCTGGGAACCTTCATCATACCAAAAAATGTTTATCTATCGGCCGGACGAGCATTTTACGCCAAACATGCCAAACGTCCAGCAATAGCTCCCAAACCAAAGGAGCCAGCCCTGAAACACATAGCTGGCCCAAAACCTCCCCAGGGAGCACACAAGCAACTACATTCATTCTAGGGCTGTGGGCTTTCACTTGCCTGGGTACATTCATCATACCAAAAAAGTGTTTCTCTTGGCCGGACGAGCATTTTAGGCCAAACATGCCAAACATAAAGCAACAGCTCCCAAACTAAAGGAGATACCACTGAAAAACATAGCTGGCCTGAAACCTCCCCAGGGAGCACACAAGCAGCAACATTCATTCTAGGGCTGTGGGCTTTCACTTGCCTGGTATCCTTCATCACAACAAAAATTTTGTTTCTCTCAGCCGGACGAGCATTTTAGGCGAAACATGCCAAACGTCCAGCAATAGCTCCCAAACCAAAGGAGCCAGCCCTGAAACACATAGCTGGCCTGAAACCTCCCCAGGGAGCACACAAGCAGCAACATTCATTCTAGGGATGTGGGCTTTCACTTGCCTGGGTACCTTTGTTATATCAAAAAAAGTGTTTATCTCGGCCGGAGGAGCACTTTAGGCCAAACATGCCAAATGTCCAGCAATAGCTCCCAAACCAAAGGAGCCAGCACTGAAACACATACCTGGCCTTAAAACTCCCCGGGGAGCACACAAGCAGCAGCAATCATTCTAGGGCTGTGGGCTTTCACTTGCCTGGGATCCTTTGTTATATCAAAAAAAGTTTTTCTCTAGGCCGGACGAGGATTTTACCCCAAACATGCCAAATGTCCAGCAATACCTCACAAACCAAAGGAGCCAGCACTGAGACACATAGCTGGCCTGAACCTTCCCCAGGGAGCACACAAGCAGCAACATTCATTCTAGGGCTGTGGGCTTTCACTTGCCTGGGAACCTTCATCATATCAAAAATGTTGTTTCTCTCAGCCGGACGATCATTTTAGGCCAAACGTACCGAACGTCCAGCAATAGCTCCCAAACCAAAGGAGCCAGCAATGAAACACATAGCTGGCCTGAAACCTCCCCAGGGAGCACACAAGCAGCAACATTCATTCTAGGGCTGTGGGCTTTCACTTGCCTGGGAACCTTCATCATAGCAAAAAAATTATTTTTCTTGGCCGGACGAGCATTTCAGCAAAACGTCCAGCAATATCTTCCAAACCAAAGGAGCCAGCCCTGAAACACATAGCTGGCCCGAAACCTCCCCAGGGAGCACACAAGCAGCAACATTCATTCTAGGGCTGTGGGCTTTCACTTGCCTGGGTACCTCCGTTATAGAAAAAAAGTGTTTCTCTTGGCCGGACGAGCATTTTAGGCCAAACATGCCAAACGTCCAGCAATAGCTCCCAAACCAAAGGAGCCAGCCCTGAAACACATAGCTGGCCTGAAACCTCCCCAGGGAGCACACAAGCAGCAACATTCATTCTAGGGCTGTGGGCTTTCACTTGCCTGGTAACCTTCATCATTGCAAAAAAAGTGTTTCTCTCGGCCGGACGAGCATTTTAGGCCAAACATGCCAAATGTCCAGCAATAGCTCCCAAACCAAAGGAGCCAGCACTGAAACACATAGCTGGCCTTAAATCTCCCCTGGGAGCACACAAGCAGCAGCAATCATTCTAGGGCTGTGGTCTTTCTCTTGCCTGGAAACATTCGTAATAGCAAAAAATATGTTTCTCTCACCCAGACGAGCATTTTAAGCCAAACATGTCAACCACCCAGCTATAGTGCTCAGTGCTGGCTGCTTTGGTTTGGGAGATATTGGTTGACATTTTGCATGTTTGTACTAAAATGCTCGTCTGGCCGAGACAAACACTTTTTTTGCTATGATGAAGGTTCCCAAGCAAGCGAAATCCCAAAGCCCTAGAATGAATGTTTCTGCTTGTTTGCTCCCAGGGGAGGTTTCAGGCCAGCTATTTCTTTCAGTGCATGCTCCTATGGTTTGGATCTATTGCTGTATGCTTTTCCTACAATGCTCGTCTGGTGAGAGAAACACTTCTTTTTCTATGATGAAGGTTCTCTAATAAGTGAAATCAGAGTATCGTTGAATGAATATTACTGCTTGTGGGCTCCCTAGGAATGTTTCAGGCCTTGTATATGTTTCAGTGCTGGCTCCTCTTGTTTGGGATCTAGTGCTGGACTTTTGGCATGTTTGGCCTAAAATGCTCGTCCGGCCGAGAGAAACTCTTTTCTGTCTATTATGAAGGTTCCCAGGCAAGTGAAAGCCCACAGCCCTAGAATGAATGTTGCCGCTTGTTTGTTCCCTGGAAAGGTTTCTGACCAGCTATGTATTTCAGTGCTGCCTCCTTTGGTTTGGTTCCTGTGCTGGACGATTGTCATGTTTTGCCTAAAATGCTCGTCCAGACGAGAGGAGCAATTATTTTGCTTTTATGAACATTCCCAGGCAAGTGAAAGCCCACAGCCCTAGAATGAATGTTGTTACTTGTTTGCTCACTTGGAACGTTTCAGACCAGCTATGTGTTTCGGTGCTGGCTCCTTTAGTTTGGAGCTATTGCTGGACATTTGTCATGTTTGGCCTAAAATGCTCGTCCGGGCGATAGAATCACTTGTTTTGCGATGATGAATAATCCCAGGTAGGTGAAATCCCACAGCCATAGAATGAATGTTCGTGCTTGTGGGCTCCCTGGGAATGATTCAGGCCAGCTATGTGTTTCAGTGCTGGCTCCTTTGGTTTGGAATCTAGTGCTGGACGTTTGGCATATTTGGCCTAAAATGCTCATCCGAGCGAGAGAAACACTTTTTCTCATATAATGAAAGATCCGACACAATTGAAATCCCTCAGCCCTAGAATGAATGTTGCTGCATGTTTGCTCACTTGAAAGGTTTCTTGCCAGCTGATTGTTTTAGTGCTGTCTCCTTTGGATTAGATCTAGTGATGGACTTTTGGCATGTTTGCCCTAAATTGGTCGTCCAGGCGAGAGAAACACTTTTTGCGAAAATGCAGATTCCCAGGCAAGTGAAAACCCACAGCTCTAAAATGAATATTCCTGCTTGTGTGCTCCCTGGGGAGGTTTCAGTCCAGCTATGTGTTTCAGTGCTGGCTCCTTTGGTTTGGATCTAGTGCTGGACAATTTGCATATTTGGCCTAAAATGCTCGTCCGGCCGAGTAAAGCACTTTTTTTGCTATTATGAATGTATCCAGGCAAGCGAAAGCCCAGAGCTGTGGAAAATCGACGGGGAGACAGCCACATCCGATGATGTCCAGCAAGCCTCACCTTTATTCGGTTAGACATCGCACTTTCATGGTTACAATAATTATCTTATGCGTAGTTCAAAACTTTAGCTCATAATTTGTCCAAGATAAAGTACATCTGTGCCCATATTGGCACATACTGCAATTGCCTATTGCTTCTTCCCCCGTGCCCAGTTCTTCTTTCCCATAATTTATTATCTCAAAAATATAACGTTTTTATTACATCCACCTAGTTTCTCTCATCCCCCTGTTCATGGGCCTTGGCCACCAGCCATGTTTCCATAAAGCTTTCTACACTTCCCCTGTTTTCCTTTTGGGCCAAAAGGTTGGTTTGCCACATTTTTTGGACCAAACAATTAACCATTCTTTGCAAGCAATTAATCAGACAAGGCATTATAATCAAAATCTAAAGCACAACTCCTAAAATGCCTATCGCATACAGTATTATACTTCTCTGCCACGGTCCAATTCCCAAGCTTTTAAGCCACTCGTCAATGCCTAGTCCCTCTTCTTCCTTGAGTTGGTGTAGACCCTTTTGTAAGTTTTTGATCTTTGCATGTATAGATACAGAATGGTCAGAAAGATTCATACATCACATTCCTTCAAATTCCTCACACCCGTGTCCTTGTGCTAATAGCAAAAATTCAATGGCGGCCCTATTTTGGAGTACAGCGTGATTTACACTTTGCACATCTTTAGCTAACATATCGAGTATTTGCGAAGTTTCATTAAGCTTTCCTTTCGCCCAACATCCTAGTTGCTTTGCAAGATTGATAGCTTTAGCTGCGGCCCCACCTGGCAATATTGTAGCAATTATGACCTGCTTTATCGTACTCCAAAAGTGAGGTTCCCCAGTCTCCTCACATTTTAACTCATGGATACTGCATTTCTGCCTACTGTGGGATGTCATGTTGGAACTCCACCGCATGAGCAGGGAGATATTAGGGTGAAATAGGGTCAGTTTACCTAGGTAACATGGTCCACCCTGGGGCCAAACGGGTATACCATTCCAAGCTCTATCTCCACAGATTAGAAATATTCCAGGGAGTAATTTTAGGGGCTTTGTAATATTTGAACCATTACAGCTGGATTACAATTGGTCGAATACCGTGCTAGAGTCTAAGGCAGAGTCTAGAGTGGCCCATTTCTTTCTATTGGTGTTAAGATTATTTGTATTGATGGGCATGAAACTCACCCATCCTGCACCGGTTGCATTGGTGGCATTGGCACTTCCAAACAAATCTAGCTCCTCAGGCGGCGAGTTTAGTGTGCCTTTAAGGCTGTGTATTAAAAGACACTGGCTACATCCATCACGTTGTGCCTTTTTGTAAGTGAGAGCGTAAGGTGATAGTGCTGCGTATGTGCTGGCATTAAGTCCTGTTTCCCTACATAAGCTTCTATTTTTTATATAATCACAAAATTCTCCTGGTTCCCAAACTGGTATGCCAATCAAACAGGTTCTAAATGGATTCGTAACTCCTCCTAAACTAAGGCAAGGGGATGATTGGTGTGTTTGGTTAGCTAGCGTAACCCAAATATTCTCTCGCGGATTGTTAAAGCGTATAAGGTTCGCAAAGCTACATACAATTGTCAAAAATATGCTTAACAATGGTATCTGTAGGCGCATCTTCTCTTCTGGGTTAATAGGCTATGCAAACAAGTCTCTTTTTTTTTTTTTTTTTTACTTCTCCTCTTGATTCTTGCTGTCAGGTGGCAGTCCATCTGTTGTGTCGAACGATGGTTTAGTCCATTTGGCTGGTATCCATTGGGTCCCTGTTGGGGTAAGAACACAAATATAGCCTCTCCCCCAATACAATACCTTAGCAGGGCCTTGCCACTGTCCCGTTTTGGGATCTCTGTATCTCACCCATACGTCTTCCTTTTGTTTGTCAGCATTCCCTGGGCTATAGTGAGATTCAGCTGGGGATTGTTTGGAGTCACCAAATATACATAAATAATTTATGACAAATAAAGCTTTTGACAACTTAGCGTGGGGGTCCCTTATTTCTTCGTATTTCACTAGATATCTTTTTAGTGTGCCATTTGCCCTTTCTACAATAGCTTGTCCCGTTGGGGAGTGTGGTATTCCTGTAATGTGTTTAATTCCCCATAGCGCAAAAAATTGTTGGAGTCTATTACTAATATAAGCGGGCCCATTGTCTGTCTTGATTATCTTAGGCATTCCCATTACTGCAAAGCAACTGCACAGGTGTCTTTCTACGTGAATGACCCGTTCTCCTGTCTGGGCAGTAGCCCAAATGTATTTGCTATGAGTATCAACGGTTACATGTACATATTTCAGTCGCCCAAATCCGGTTACCTGTGTAATATCCATTTGCCATATCTCGTTGGAGCTTAGTCCTCTTGGATTGACTCCAAGTCCTAGACCGCAGCCTCCATTATGATGGCTGCATATGGGACAGGCCCTAACTATGGCTCTTGCCTCCGCAATGGGGATGCAAAATTCCCTCTGTAGCCCTTTTGCATTTTGATGGAATATTGAATGGGCTTCTCTTGCTAGTTGTTGTTGCGGCATTGGAGTATCCTGCATTATTGTTACCAGTCTATCTGCTCTAGCATTGCCATCTCCCAAACCAATCTCCCATTTATGACTTCTAATATGGATGACTGCATAGGCATGTTCCCTTATCTTTATAGCTCTTTGGAGTTGCATTAGTAAGTCAAACAATCTTAGGTTCTGTATATCTTTGATGGAAGCTTCCTCTATCCTTTCAACTATGTCCGCTACGTATAACGAATCGGTAACAATATTTAAGGGTCCATTCAAGTTTGCCATTGCCCATACTACCGCTAGTAGCTCTGTGGTTTGTAAAGAGTCCTCCTTTTCTGCCGGTAGTATCTTGTGCTTCCAGGCCCCTCCTTCCTGCCAGGTAATGGCAGCAGTCCTTGATTTTTTTCCGGCGTCAGTGTATGCTGTTATGGCATCTGGTATTGGTGTATTCTCGCGTTTCGGTCGCGTGATCTATCCCCATTCTCCTATCCAGTGTAGTGGCAGCGGAGTTATCTTGTTGGTTACTATGCTGCTCCCTGTTCCCAGCAGTGCTCCTTGTAGCCCTTCGTCATGGACTATATACCATTCAAGCGTGTCCTTCTTCATCGGTAGCCTTATTGTTGCTGGTTCTCTTCCTGTAATTTGTAGGACTCTGTCTCTTCCTCTTCATAGCAAGTCTGCTAAGACTTCAATTTTTTGTAGGATAGTTTTTGTTTGGTGTAACGTGGGAGATATCCATTCCAATACCTGTACCTCCCCCATTTTCTTTTGGAATTGTGTTATAGCGGCAAGCAGGTATTTCTTCCTGCACCACACAGTGAGATCAAGTGGCAATTCAGCATCCCTACGGTGAACTTGTCCTGAAGTTATGCATTCTGTGATTTGTTGGAGGAGATCCCGTTGTTCCGGTGTAACGGATATACGCTGGGCAGGATTATTGCCTCTGAGTAGGGGACGCAAACCATCTAGTAGTTCATTAGGAATGCCCACAATGGGTCTTAACCACTGGAGATCACCCAGTAACTTTTGTGCATCATTCAATGTTTCCAGGCGCGTTTGGAGTTGTAGTTTTTGTGGTGTGACCAATTGATTCGTTAATGTTCAGCCTAAATACTTTCACGGGGCAGACCGCTGTATTTTTTCCAGGGCCAGTACTAGTTTAGACTGAGCCAGTGTAAGTACAATTTCATGAAGTTGTTCATCTTGGAACGGGGTGGGTTGTGCGAAAAGGATATCGTCCATGTAGTGATAGATCACTGTACTTGTCCACCTGTGTCGGAGGGGTTGCAAAGCTGTATCCACGTAGAGTTGGCACAGCGTCGGGCTGTTACGCATGCCTTGAGGTAATACTACCCACTCAAAATGTTGATCAGGTCCCTCTCTATTCAAAGCAGGTAATGTAAAAGCAAATCTTTTGGTATCATCTGGATGTAGTCCAATGGTAAAAAAGCAGTCCTTTAAGTCTATAATCAATAGCGGCCAGTCTTTTGGAATCATTACAGGGTTTGGTAATCCTGGTTGTAGAGCTCCCATGGGTTCCATCTGCTCATTAACAGCTCGGAGATCATGTAATAGTCTGTACTTGCCAGACTTCTTTCTGATGACAAATATCGGTGTATTCCAGGGGCTCGTGGATAGTTTCAAATGTCCTTGTTGTAACTGCTCCTTCACTAAGTCGTGGGCTTGTTGTAGACTTTCCCTCTTTAACGGCCATTGCTTAACCCATACTGGATTGGTGGTTTTCCAGGTAATGGGAATTGGGAAATTCCAAGCAATGGCCATTATCCCAAAGGGTGCTCATTCGTCAACACCACACCCAATTGGGTCAAGATATCCCGTCCAACAAGGCACTGTACTGTAGGTGGTCGCTGTACTACTGAAAATCACGCCTGTAGTTGTCTTCCGTCGATCCATACTGTCAGCAGCGGAGACTGAGTGGCGAGGGTCAGTCCCCCAACCCCTGATATGATCGTTGAAGTTGGTTGTAGGGGCCAGTCAGACGGCCAAAATGAGGGACTAATAATGCTGGAGTCGGCACCTGTGTCTAGCAATCCAGAGAGATTTTTCTTGACCGTTGTATTCAATCTTTAACATTTTCCTAGGCCTGTCATTGAGATTCAGGGTAAGCAGTGTAAGTCCTCCTGTGGACCCAAAGCCTTCCTCTCCCCTTTCTTGGTGTTGCAGAGGGGTTATGTGGCTGGTCATTTGCTCCAGAGGTATTAGTTGTGCAATTCTCTGTCCTTTATTGATTCAAAGCGGAGGAAACGGGGTGTGGACCATAATCATTATTTCTCCGGTATAATCCGCATCTATGACACCAGGTAACACAAATAGTCCAAGCATGGAAGAGGATGATCTGCCTAATACTAAGGCGCCGACCGTCGTATCGTTGATTTTGATGGGCCCTCTGATTCCGGTGGGTACTTTCTGTGGGTGGGGGGTCAATAGTGTTATATCTATTGCGGCTGCCAAGTCCAGGCGGAGGCTGCCGGCTGTTGCTGGTTGAAGACAGCTGGTGGTGCTGGTGGTGTTTGTTGTAGAACAGCGGCGACTTGTGTCGGAGTGCGGCCACTGCCGTTCCTCGAGCTCGTCCCGAAGTTTCCCGACAGCCGGCGGCAGACAATCGTATTATGGGTGTGAGACTGACATTGCTGGCACCACACATTCATTGCTCTGCAGTATCGCCGGATATGGCCCATTGCACCACATCGGTAGCACCTGCTCTTACTGACTGTCCTGGTCTGGACATTTGCTGTGGACGTTTGAAGGGGCGCAAGAGCTGCCAACACTTGACTCTGTGATGCCCCAGCCTGTTCTTTTAATCCCAACCCCAATTCTTTTATAGCCTGTACTAAAAAGGCTTGAGCCCCTGACGGTATTTGTGACATTCTCTCTAGGGCTTCTTCTATAGACCAACTAGCGCTAAGAGTATTTAAAATATTTCGAGTTGTCTGATTACAATTTTGCAAAATGCATTGTTTCAGCATTGTTCCCTTCATATAATCAGGGACGCCTGCTTTCTCAATTGCTGCGGCGACCCTATCTATGAAGGTGCCGAAAGTTTCCTCTCGTCCCTGCTTTATTCCCATATAAACCAGTATTCCCCCAGGTTCTTTTACCCAATCAATAGCATTGCGAACCAATCTCATGGCTTCCCTGGCTTTATCTGGTCCCATTAAAGCCTGCGCTTCTGTGCGGAGGTAATTTCCCAGTCCCATTAGCTCGTTAACTGTTACTCCCAAGAGAGGGTCTCCTTGTCCCCTTTGCACTGCTACTGCCTCATTAACCAATGTTTGCCAATGTGCATTGAATAATAGTTGCTGGTGCTGGGTGAATATTAATTTTACAATTCCCCGGCAATCTGAAGGAAGTAAAATTTGAGTTCCCCATAAATAGTCCAACATTTGTTTCACATGCTCACTATGTACCCCATATTGGCTCACGGTAGATCTAAGTTGTGATAGCAATTTCCAGTCTAGAGCAGTCAGCTCGACATTTAGACCCCCATTCGCAGCAGGTGTGTATATTACCGGGCAAGCCAGCGGTCTGGCGATCTCCATAGCATCGTCATCCCCTCTTTGCAGGCATTCTTTTGCTAATGCAGCCCACGCCTCCCTCCTTTCTCTGGCAATGGTCTCCGCTAAATCACCCTCTGCCCCAGGGATCGGCTCAGTGTCGGGAGGAGGCGGTGGCAGCCCTGTTTCCTGCGCCTCCAAGGAACCTGGGGGGCAGAGGTGGGGGGGTGGGGGGGGTGGGGGGGGGGCAGAGGTTTTGCAATTCGGAGCTGCTTCAGCTCCAGATGTTGATGGGGCTGTTGGGGGGGGTAGGGTAAGTTTGGAGACCGCCGGGGCTAGTGGGGTGGTCTGAAACCAAGTTTGCCCATAATCCTTGTTCTTTTCCTGTGCTACCGACACCTGCTCAGCAGCTCTCTTTTCTGCCTGATGTAAAAGGAGCTCATTGTGAACTATTTTCCATAACTTCCCCATTTTCTTTGCTGTTTTATCTTCCGCTAATGTAGCATCCCACAATTTATCACCAAATCTACACCACTCGGCTAGCTCATGTACTGTATGTGGATTAACAAACATCCCCTTTGCATACCCATATTCTAACAGTCTGGGCAATTCCTTATTTAAATCAAAGCCTTTGACCTCTCGCTTCTGTAAAAATGCCGTAAATAGATCATATGCTACTTGCCTGTCCATTATAACGTCAGCGCTGTTGCAGCCCTTTCAGGTCCGGTAGCACGTAGCGGCTAGGCTCACTGATGTGATCACCTAGGGCACAGCACACTCTCTTGTCAGCGTGCTTATTTACCGTCCTGCTGCTTAGGACCCACACACCCTCCGTCGTTCTACCGTGGTTCTTGATAAGGACGTTTTCTTCGCTCCTTCTAACCACGGCACTTTAATCCCGGCGCTCCCCAGTATCACGGCGCTTACCAGTATCACGGCGCTTTACCCAGTATCACGTCGGGCGCCCAAACTGTCTCGGAACCTAGTCAATGCCCCGCCAGGAATCCTGTCGACGATACACGAGACCGTTGAAATCAACGGGACGCGCGTCTTCCCGTTCTTCGGCAGCAGGAGCCCCTCACGGTGCTGATGTCGATCCCAGACGAGCCTCCAGTGTATCACATCGGGGTCACCATTTGTGGAAAATTGACGGGGAGACAGCCACATCTGATGATGTCCAGCAAGCCTCAACTTTATTCGGTTACACATCGCACTTTTATGGTTACAATAATTAGCTTATGCATATTGCAAAAATTGAGTTCATAATTGGTCCAAGATAAAAGAACATCTCTGCCCATATTGGCACATACTCCGAATGCCTATGGCTTCTTCCCCTGTGCCCAGTTCTTCTTTCCCATACTTTACTATCTCAAAAACATAACATTTTTGTTACATCCACCAAGTTTCTCACAACTCTACTGCTCATGGCCCTTGGCCACCAGCCATTTTTCCACAAAACTCTCTACAGAGAGCCCTAGAATGAATGTTGCTGCTTGTTGGCTCCCTGGGGAGGTTTCAGGCCAGCTATGTGTTTCATTGCTGGCTCCTTTGGTTTGGAAGCTTTTGCTGGACGTTTGGCACGTTTGGCCTAAAATGCTCATCCGGCCGAGAGAAATACTTTTTTTGCTATGATGAAGGTTCCCAGGCAAGCGAAAGCCCACAGCCCCAGAATGAATGTTGCTGCTTGTGGGCTTCCTGGGGAGGTTTCAGGCCAGCTATGTGTTTCATTGCTGGCTCCTTTGGTTTGGAAGCTTTTGCTGGACGTTTGGCATGTTTGGCCTAAAATGCTTGTCCGGCCAAGAGAAACACGTTTTTTGCTATGATGAAGGTTCCCAGGCAAGCGAAAGCCCAGAGCTCTAGAATGAATGTTGCTGCTTGTGGGCTCCCTGGGGAGGTCTCAGGCCAGCTATGTGTTTCAGTGTTGGCTCTTTTTCTTTGGGAGTTATTGCTTGACTTTTGGCATGTTTGGCATAGAATGCTGCTCCGGCTCAGAAAATGACTTTTGGAGGTATGAAGAGGGTTCCCGGGCAAAGGAATGCCTGAGCCCGGGATGAAAGCTGCTGCTTTTGGGCTCCCTGGGGAAGTTTCAGGCCAGCTATGTGTTTCAGTGCTGGCTCCTTTGGTTTGGGCGGTATTGCTGGACGTTTGGCATATTTGGCGTAGAATGCTGCTCCGGCCGAGAGAAGCACTTCTGGACATATGAAGAGGGTTCCCAGGCAAAGGAAAGGCCTGAGCCTCGGGATGTCGATTGCTGCTTGTGGGCTCCCTGGGGAGTTTTCGGGCCAGCTATGTGTTTCAGTTCTGTCTCCTTTGATTTGGGCGCAATTGCTAGATGTTTGGCTTTTTTGGCATAGAATGCTGCTTTGGCTGAGAGAAGCACTTCTGGAAGTATGAAGAGGTTTCTCAGGCAAAGGAATGGCATGAGCCCCAGGATGTCAATTGCTGTTTGTGGGCTTCCTGGGGAGGTTTCAGACCAGATCTGTTCTTCTGTCCTGGCTCCTTTGGCTTGGGAGCTATTGCTGAACATTTATCCTGGCGGGGCTTCTTGTATATTCCCTAGGGACGTTATTTGCTAGCAACACCTGTGTGTCTCATCTATGTGTCACTACTCACATCTGTCTTTCTCTTCTGAAGCTGCAAAGCCAGGAGGAAATTGGGATATTTCCGGTGTAGGCAACTCTGCCGTGGTGAGTTCCAAGGGTAACTGTAATCTTTCACCTCTTATCGCTGTAGGAATCACAAGTGATGGCAGCTAGCATGTCCGTGTCTGGAACGAGCAGGTGAGCATAACGCCACATCCGTTTTGAGAAGGTGATGGGCAGTCGGGGTCGAGGTGCATGGTACCAACTGCCTGCACAGTTTCGATTAGTTTTTTGTTTATCTTTATTATAGATGCTGAAGATGAAGTGGCAATCACTAGCATGTCCCAGTCAGCCCTCGCAGGGGATCGCATGTGTTTCCTTCCAGGATACAGTTCCCAGTCGCCTGAGAGCTAAGCAGAGGGACCGGCACTTGGGGAGGGAGGGGGAGGAGAAGGAAAGGGTGGGGCAAAGTTGGTGACAGCAGGGGGTCTGTTTGCCCACAAAAGTCAGCGTAGGCAAAGGGTCTGTTTGAGAGCAGTCCCCTCTGGGCTGGCAAAGGGCGAGAGGGTTACTTGTCAGCATGTCGCTAGGGTGTGCCGGGCAGGGCAGTTCCTGCGTCTATCTGAATTTATATTTGTTGTGTGTCATGTTTTCTGTGTCTTAGTCCTTCTTCAGGTGTCACCATCCTCTTTGTGCTCAGAGGAGTGCAGCCTGCCCCTTGGGTGTGGTCTCTAGGGTCTCAAACACCCACACTTGCTCACAGGAATGTCCCACATTGGGCTCTTCTTCGCTCGCTTAACAAGCTCGCAGTGCAGTTCATCCTCATGTCTCAGAAGTTTCCAGTCAGTCTTGTCTTGGGGCACAATCGCCAGCTCTGTCGGGAGCGGTCCTCTCTAGCCATCCATTTTCACAGATTGAGGCTTCTTCCCCACGTCCTTCCATCGTTCGGTCTTGCCGTCAGGCTTCTTGCGCATCCATCATCTCTGTTTTGACAGTAACTCCTTCCAGTGTGCTATTCTGGCCCACTCTTTTCTGGGGTTGCTGTAGAGCTTCCGTGCTTCACCCCTGTAGGTACCATCGCTCTATGGCATCTCTGGTCTGGGAGCCCTTCTTTACGAGAGATTTCTCCTACCTTGGATGCGTGTTGTCTGTAGTGGTCTGTGTAGGTGCATTCTGTGCAGGTGTTTGATGTGTAGCTGCTCTGCCCGGGGCCGTAGAGTTGGGGTGCGTCGGCATAGCAATAAGATCGCAGGGTCAGCACGTAGCTACACCCAGGCAGCCTCATCCAAGGTAGTACAGTCGCTGGGTTCGAGGAGCCATCAGTAGGCTGCCCGGAGAGACCTTTCCATTGTAATCCCAGGTAACGATCGGAGCTGCCTGGGAGAGGCCCTATAGCACTGGGAAAAGCAGATGGCAATTTGCAGGGTTGAAGGCTCATCTGCATAGGGCTGTGAATCACGCCTGCTTTCTTCCATTTTTTTTTTCAAGGCAGTCTATAGTTCGACTGTGGATAATGTTCCTGAATGGAAGCAAGAGCTCAGGCAGCGTGCGGCTGTCGTTTGGCACCACGATGAGTCGCCAATAAATATTTGGGTTTTTCAGATGGGGCCTCGCACGATGCATGCTAATCCAGGGACGGAAGCCTCGAGGGAAGCACCACGAGATGGCGGGTCTTTGGATCAAGGTGGTTGGCGGTTCTGTGGGTACTTCAAGATTTAGGTGGGTCTGTGTTTGTTTTTGAAGGCACGAAGCGAGGAGGAAAGCCCGATGCTGTCAGAGGGGGTGACGGTGGCCAGGTGAGTTGTTCTTAGGGGGCGGGAGTAGCGGTCACTGTGCAGAGCGAGTTATAGGAATCCTTCTTCTTTATTTCATAGGCCAGGCACCGGCTTCGATGTGGCCGGCCATGAACCACCGAGGCCAGGCGAATGGTCTGTCGATGTAAGGAAATGGAAGATGGTACAGCGTTTAGGGCAGTCTGTGATTTCAGGCGGTCTCTCAACACGTGGCTTTGGCTTTATCTTTTTGCAGGTGGCATTGGCAGGGGTACTGCCAAGTGTTGAAGCGCCATTGCGGGAGTGATGATTCGTCACGAGCATAAGAGTAAATTGGCATCTCCTGGGCGGTAGGTTCCATGAGCAATGACAACTAGCTTCCATCTTTGAAATGAGCAGGTGACCCAAATGGCCTGTCCCTTTTGAGAGGGGTAGGGTTTAGAGCTCGGGGGTTGACGCATGTGATGTTGACCCATAGTGTTCTGGTTTTCTGCTTGTCTTTATCATAGAGGCTGAAGAATAACTTGGCAACTGCAGGAACGTCCCATTTGGCCTACGGAGGGATGCGCTGTGTTCCTCGAGGATGGAGATAGATCCCCAGCGGTCTGAGAGCTAAGCGAAGGGCTGGGGGCTGGGAAGGGAGCGGGAGGAGAAGGGGAGAAGGGTGGGGCAAAGGCAACAGAAGTGAGGTCGCTTGCCCTTGAAAGCTGATGTAGGGGAAGGGGCAGTCCATCAGCAGTCGCCTTGGGGCAGGCGGGTTACTCCCTAGCTTTGAGTTAGGGTGTGCCAGGCAGGGACAGGTCTATCTAATCTCAGTGTGTGTGCTTGTTGTGTGGCATCTTCTGTGTCTTACTCCTTCTCTGTGTGTCAGTATCATCTCTGCATTTGGCCACGGTCTCTAGGGTCTCAAATGCCCACACTCACAGGCACAATGCCCATCAGGCTCTTCGATCGATTAGGAAGCTCGCGGTGTGGTTCATCCTCACGTCTCGGAAGATTCCAATCAGTCTTGTCTTGCAGCACAATTGCCGGCTCTGTCGGTAGCCGTGTTCTCCAGCCATCTCTTTTCCTGGACTGAGGCTGCTTCCACGCATCCTTCCATCGTTAGGTGTTGAAGATGGGCTTCTTGCGCCTCTATTGTCGCAGTTTGGACAGGAAGTCTTTCCACCGAGCATTTGTTTGGCACAACAAATCTTCTCTGGGGTCATCCCCTCATATTCACCAGTCTTGGGTCTTAAAGCGTGGCTTCTCATACACCTGTTGCTCTAGCTTTGACCGTTGCTTTCTCTTATGGGCAACAGTCATCGCGTCTCTTCTGGTGCCACCTTAATGCATCCGCACTATTACGGTGCCATTGGGCTTCATTGACAGCATCATCTTTGCTAGGGTCATCGTTCTTATCGATTGTGGCCACCTTGAGTTTCACAGTCACGTTTGTGGTGTTTGTTTGTTGAACTGCAGTTGGTTGCTCTGCAAATGCCCGTGGAATTGTGGTTGGTCAGCTTTGCTCCCGGGCAGGATGAGCATTTGTGCCAGGGTTTCAGCTTTGCCGTCTTGCCAGGGACGATGCCGGGCATCGTGTGGTCATGGTTTTGGTTCCTGCGGGCTCTGGAGTTTTTGTGGTATTTAAATACAAGGGCCCAACTATTCCTTTCAGCGTCTTTTCCCTTCCCTCCCTTCCATATATCCCTCCTGTTCCCGGAGCTCCAGATACCTTGATATGCTGGTGGCCTCCATGTAACATCAGTTCTCTTTTCTCCATGGTTTGTGAAGAGCAGCAGCTGAACCGGTGGCAGAGCTGTTGGCCAAAGGGAAAGGGAGGCAGGGTGTGGGAAGCTTTCGGGGTTGTCTTTTATCCTTCCCCCCCGCAGTTGAGGCGCAGCGGGACTCGATACCGAGCGCAGCCTCATGCTGAAGCTGCGCTCTCCAAGAGGATTTTGGTGGCTCTGGCAACCCTGGGAGCTGCCTGTGCCGTGCTGGGGAGGAGGGGGTGATAGGAGGAGGCTGCTGGGAAGCCGAGAGACGCCCCTCTGGCCGGGCCAAGGTCTGTGCTGTGACGCTGTTTATGTTGGGAAGCTAAATTCCCCATTGCTGACAGTTGGTGACGTAGTTGTGCCCCTCCTCGAGTTGCTGTTTATCACTTGTGGAGTGAGGGGATGGGGGCAGCTTTACCCCACTCACTCCCCAGCACCAGTTCTTGTTTGACCGCCATGTAACAGCTGAAGGATCCCTCTCCAATCGCATGGGTGGGCGATATTTTGCTAAAACTTCCTGGAATTTTTACCGACTGCTTCCTTTCCTGTCCCACCCTCAGCAACAGCTTTGCCCGAGTCCCTTCTCCCAAAGTGGAGGTGTGGGGAGCGTGGCAGAGTTTTACCTGGAGCTTTTCTGGGGGCTTTGTGCTGGTGATCCTGCAGAAGGCATTCCCCCGTTGTGTGTGTCAGGTCAGGCTTGTGGAGCACTTTCCTCTTTTCCCCTCAAACCCCCAACAGCCACAACCCCAAGAGAACCCCGGCCCAAAATGCGAGGGGGAACAGTTTGTGACTAGGTGTTTCTTTCCGCTCGGTTTCTCACCACAGGAGAGACTTGTGACGGTCAATTTGAAAGGCTGGGTAAGGGAGAGAAACGTTCAGCATGCATCCTGAAGATCGTCCTGCAAGCAGAGTGGGGCTTTTCCCACCCGTGGCTGAATCTCATCCCGCAGCACAAGCAG
This sequence comes from Porphyrio hochstetteri, assembly GCA_020800305.1. Classification (NCBI taxonomy): domain Eukaryota; kingdom Metazoa; phylum Chordata; class Aves; order Gruiformes; family Rallidae; genus Porphyrio; species Porphyrio hochstetteri. Next base: position 23,757,214 of record CM036917.1, read on the forward strand.
GATCCCTCTGGTTTTGGCTCCACAGCTTTTTCCCCCCTCCCCGTTAAAGCTTCCAGCTCTCCGAGCCACTTCCTGCTGGCAACAAGCGAGGGCTGAGGGCATCTGATTTCCATTCCAAGCAGAGGCAGAGTGCTCCTTGAAACAATAGAACCAGAAACTCCAGAGCTTTTATTCCTAAAAGCTGCTAATTTTGGCCACCTCCGGGGGCAATTTGATCCACAAGAGAGGCTGCAACTCTTCTGGCAGATGACAGGGTTTTCCCATGTTGGCCTCCTCCTCTTTGATGTTGTTAGACAACCTGCAAGGCATAACAGTGATGGGGGTTTCTGTTTTAAATCCCTTTTTTCCCCACAAACCCCGTTAAAGCAAGCTTTGGTACTGCTACTTCTGGAGCCTCCTCGCTGGCACTATGCTGTTTTGGCAGTAACTCAGTCAGTATCCGAGGCTGTGGGGCTGTCAGTGGTTAGACCAGCTAGATTTTGGTGGAAATCAACCCAAAAAACCCCAGCGTAACCTTAATTCCGCTCCTTCCTCCACCCCTGGGGCGGCTTTTGGGGTTTAAATCTGTTTTAGCCCAAAACTGGTGGGTTCCTCCAAGGAGAACAGCAACCTTTCACACTCCTCCCACGGAATCATGTCCTGCTGTGGTGGAATTTCAGCAGGGGCTGGAGTGGCACTTGGGCTGATGGAGGGAATGTCTATGCTGTGGGGAACCTTTGGGACACTCTTTTCCTTTTTCCCCTTCTTTCCCTTTGAGGGAAGGCAGTAGCGCTTCTCTGGGTTGCAGCCAGCCTGTAAAGTCCGAGAGGCTTTAGTGAAAACTAAAACAATCCCCAAAAGAGCTTAAAATCCCTCCAAATCCCTCTGAAAAATGATAAAATATCACCTCAGAGGTGGCGAGAGGGCGCAAACATCTCAATCCCAGCTCCTCCGAACACTAAACAGCCGAAAACCCCCACCTCAATAACCCCACCCTGAGGATGGGGCTCAAACACAGACCACGACATTGGTGTTCCTGTCCGCGGAGCGGCGTTTTCCTCCCTGGCAGGATGGGTGAGTGCCGAAAGGAACCCAGTTCTCAGTGCAAAGGAGGAACCTTTGCGAACTCAACCTCCCGTATGCCGGCAAAGGGAGGTTCTGTGAACTTGGTGAGGGATGTTAAAAACAAGAAGGGATTTTACAGGTACATTGGCCAGAAGAGACAGGCCAAAGAGAATGTACCCCCCTTGGTAAATGAGAAAGGAGAATTGGCTGCAACTGATGAGGAGAAGGCTGAGGTACTGAATGAGTTCTTTGCCTCGGTCTTCTCTGGCAGCCAGGATTCTCATAATTCTCAAATCCCAGAACCTTGCATCCCTAGAACTCCAGGTGGGAACTGGGGGAGCAAATTCCCCCCCACCGTAAGAGCAGAGCAAGTTCGTGACTGCCTCATGAGACTGAATGTCTACAAGTCTATGGGGCTGGATGACATGCATCCCAGGGTCCTGAAGGAGCTGGCTGATGTGGTTGCTGAGCCACTCTCCATCATATTTGAAAAGTTGTGGCTGTCAGGAGAGGTCCCTGGGGACTGGAAAAAAGGTCACATCACTCCCATTTATAAGAAAGGGAGCAAGGAAGACCCAGTGAGTTACAGGCCGGTGAGCCTCACCTCTGTGCCTGGGAAGATCATGGAACAGATCCTCCTGGATGACATGTTGGAGCACATGAGGGAAGAGCATGTGATCCGGGACAGTGAGCATGGCTTCACCAAGGGAAGGTCGTGCTTTACCAATCTGGTGACCTTCTATGATGGAGTGACAGCATCAGTAGATAAAGGGAAGGCAACTGATGTCATCTACCTGGACTTGTGCAAGGCCTTTGACACAGTCCCCCATCACATCCTTATCTCTAAATTGGAAAGAGGTAGATTTGATGGGTGGACCATCCAGTGGATAAGAAACTGGTTAACAGACTGTAGCCAAAGGGTGGTGGTCAATGGGTCTATGTCCAGGTGGAGGCCGGTGACAAGCGGGGTCCCCCAAGGGTCTGCCTTGGAACTGGTTCTCTTTAACATCATTATCAATGACATCGATGATGGAATTGAGTGCACCCTCAGCAAGTTTGCGGATGACACCAAGCTGAGTGGTGTGGTCGACACCCTAGAAGGAAAGGAAGCCATCCAGAGGGATCTTGACAGGCTGGAGAGATGGGCCTGGGTGAACCTAATGAGGTTCAACACTACGAAGTGTAAGGTGTTGCACTTGGGCCAGAAGAATCCCAGATATATATACAGACTGGGAGAAGAGCTTCTTGAGAGTAGCCCTGCTGAGAAGGACTTGGGGATTCTGGTGGATGAGAAACTTTAACATGAGCCAGCAGTGTGCTCTTGCAGCTTGCAAGGCCAATGGTATCCTGGGCTCCATTAGAAGAGGGGTGGCCAGCAGGGACAGGGAGGTGATTGTCCCTCTCTACTCTGCCCTCGTGAGGCCCCATCTGGAGCACTGCGTCCAGATCTGGGGCCCCCAATACAAGAAGGATGTGGAACTGTTGGAGAGGGTTCAGAGGAGGGCCACAAAGATGATTAGAGGCCTGGAGCACCTGCCCTACGAAGAGAGGCTGAGGGAGCTGGGGTTGTTCAGTCTGGAGAAGAGAAGGCTGTGGGGGGACCTCATTGCAGCCTTCCAGTACATGAAGGGATTATATTTTCCCCCTGTGCACAGCGCAAAACGGAGGAGGCCAGTCCCAAAAGCAGACCTTCCTCTCCTGCAGAGTGGAATCATGCATTTCTAACCGGCTGTCAGAGGAAGGATGGATAATTTTGTTGGTATCTCTGGGGGTTGGTTACCAGGGGCGTTAAGTATCCCCATGCGGTTACACATCGGGGCAAATACTCTTGGTTTCAAAGAGCAGGGGGCTGACATAGAGTAAAAGGTACGACTTGCCGTGTTAAAAGCCTGGGCCGCCCCACCCCACCGGCTTTACCTTCTTCTGAATACGATTAAAATCCTGCTTGTGTTGGCAAAAAGCCTCCTGGAAGAGCTGCTCCTTGAGAGGGCTCCAAGAATCCGACCCTGGGAATCAAGCGAGGAGAAAGCGCCGGGGTTTATTATCTGCCTGTTGTCGTTCCTGCAATAAAAGAAAAGCCCCACGGAGCCAACCATCACGTCACGGGGTGAGAAGAGAAGCGTTTCTTCCCCTGGCCCCTGGAGAAAGGGTACGGCTTTGTAGAACCAAATCCTCGCCAGCCCAAGGTAGAAAGGGGAGGTGCTGGCTGTGCCGGCCAAGGAAGGGGCTCCCCGGTTACCTGTGTAATGATAATCTGCCAGCGGATGGGATTCAGACTCCTGAGGCATCCCAAAAAGCAGCGTGGCCAGAGTGTCCTGCTGGGTTTGATATGGAAGAAAAACACCCAAGGAGAGGAGAGGTTAGATTCCCCCCACAGGAGGGGGACGAGTGGCAAAACTTTCCCTTTTGGCACCTTGGACTCACAGAATCACAAGGTCAGAAAAGACCTTTGAAGGTCATCAATTCCAACCATTCTCATTCTAAACTTGGCCCAGAATAGGGCGGCTTTGGCTCTGGCACTTTGGATCACCGGGGCTCAGGGGAAGGATTTCTTTCCTCACCCCACAAGGAATTTTTTCCCTCTCTCTGTTTCAGAATCTGGGGAAACATGGGAGCCATGGGATCCCCTCTCGCCACCGTGCCCCAGGAGAAGACTCCTGTGGGGTGGTTCCCCGGCTCTAAGGAAGCCTGAGCTGGCCCGTTAATTCTATTCAGGTGAACTTCTTGTTCCTTACCATGACGTTGCCCTGTGCTCGGTGCAGGCAGTGCAAGGCTCGCTCCTGGCTTGTCGCACCCCCTGGCATGATGCTGGAGCAGGCCATGTTGAGCAGTTGGGTCACTGCAAAAGCAAGGAGAACCAAGGGAAGGTCAAGTTTCCACTTGAGGGAAGAGGGGAAAAAACTCACGTCATCAGTCATTGTGCATCCCAGTGGAGCCGAGCGAGATCCCTTTCCCTCTGACTGCGTGTGGAGGAGGCGAACGGAAAGCGGGGAAGCTGCGGTGGGAGCGCGGACCGATGGGACCCGAGTGAGGAAGAAAAGCCTTGAAAGAAAAACCTGTGTCCTGCGTTTCGGGGTTGGTCTCGATGTCTCCCCACGGCTTCCACACCAATGTGGCCCCATGGTTGTTGGCATTGGCCTGCGACCTGTCCCGCAGTTCCGGCAACTCTGCCTGGAACTGGCTCCCACTGCGCCTGAAGTGGAGGAGGAAAAGAGGAGGTGAGGAAGGCGAGCTGGGAACTGCGACAGCACAAAGAGTGGCGATTCCCTTCTGGCTGGCGCGGGGTATCGCTGGAGCCCCAAACCGCGGTCCCCTCATCACCCCATTCTCCTTAATTCCTTAATCGCTACAATGGGGACTCATGGCTCAACGCTAACAGCTTCCTCTGGAGAAAGTCTGGAACAAGGTACAAAGCGCTTTGCTGAGACCATACTCCAGCCTTACTTCACCCTCGCCACCCCAAACCCCCAACCTTCTCTGGGAATCCCCCGAATTTCAGGGAAATCGCTGGGTCTGTGTCTCCCCCAACCCAGCAGATGGGTCGCTAGGTTATTATTTCCCTGTGCAGCTCTGAAATCAGCCGTGGGGATGGAGCGAGGGCTACAAAAACCAGCAGCAAAGCAAAACCCCGGCGCGGTGTTTGCACACAACACAGTCATCTTTTTTTTTGTGGGGTGTTTCAAGCTTTTTTTGGGTCCATATTTGTAGGTGCAACTCCCCAACTCAGTTTGCAGCCGACAAGAAATTACCCCCCCCTCGCCGCCCCCCCGCCCCGTTTTTATCAGGTCATTAGGCGCCCCCGAAACTCATACGGGGAGGGTGGTGTGGGGTGTAGTTAGGGGCTCCGTGGGGGTTTTATAGCCACGGAGAGCCGAAAGGAATAAAAGTAACACAGAAAAGCATGAGGACGTCATGAAATTCCTTAAACTGCCTGGTAAATTGGTGGGCGTTCTCTCAGGCTCTAATGCCATGATCTGTCCTGCATGGATAGATCCGTTACCGGACCCTGGATCTGTTCCCAAACCCGTTACTGCAGCAGAGCCTCCTGCCAGCCTTACCTGAGCGCAGTGTGGGGGTTTCAGGAGCCCGAGCTCTGCGCTACTGGTGAAGGCGGTGAGAATCAGCCCCGGCCAAGTCACTAAGGGAAGAGTTTCTCCCAGATGGCTGGAGAGCTGGAGGTGTCACTCACCTCCTTCCCTCCTGCAAGTCTGTTACCAGTACAGAGACCGGTATCACCAGGGGTAACACTGTGATGTCATCGAAGAACACCTGGGGTTCCAAGGGGTGGTCTCCATCTCTGGCTGCGTCTCCCACCTCGCCGAGGACCCGGGGGAGGGTTTGGGGCGTACTTTGCGCGCAGCGTTCTTCCCAGGCACTTCTGAACCGCTACTTAGCAGCGTAAAACAACAAGAGCTGTTAGGCTGAGCGAGTTTCTCTAGGTGCAACTCAGCCCCGACCCGAAACACTTCCCCCATTCCCTCCTCCTCAGTTCTCCAAATCCCAGAACTGCGCCAAGGTTGGAAAGACCCCTCGCCACCTTAATTCAACCTCCCGGCAAAGCCGTGAAGGATTTGGCTCCCTTTTACCTGCCGGTTCTCCTTCCTTCCTGGAGAATGCTATGGGTCACCAGGAACACACCGCTGGTTCTCCGGGCCCTTCTCAGTATAGATTTTAGGGAGAAAGCTGCTTTGGGAGCCTCTGCCATCAACGAGAGCGGCGCCTGTCCTACTCCTAAGCGAAAAGCTGAGCCTGAGGGACAGAAAATGAACGTCAGGGAGCTGAACCCCCTTTTAAAAAGTCGTTGCTTGTTCCATATGGATCTCTGCTCGCGCTTCCCCCCCAACCAGGGAATGGGGTTCCAGTCAGTTCCTCCCAGCTTGTTTTCCTTCTTACCTGGAAGGTGGGGAATTCTGCACACCCTTCCCCTGCGGCATCGTGGGGTCCCACCAATGAAGGGAAAATCTTGACCTGACCAGAAGTGTCTGTAGGCAGATGTCAGGACAAGGCTAAGCACTTCTTCCTATGGAGGAGCTGCAGACTTTCACAAAACAGAAAGCATCATAACACACAGCAGCCCCCTGTGACCCCATGTGCCGTGGGAACAAATAATCTCTCCTGGTTTTGGGCATCTCCTTGGCACATTATCTGTCAGTTTTTTAGTCTCTTTTCACAGTTGATAGAAGGTGATTCTCTCCTCTAGAGTTATCCCCTCTATCTCAGGATGTGCATATAAGATGGTTAGGACTGTCCTTTAGAAATGCTTGTGTCAGTCCATGGCCTGTCATTGGCAATTTAGTCTAAAAGCTCTATTTATCAGTGATCACAGCTGGGAGAGCTGCATCCATGCCCGAGTCTTCAAACAGTTACAGTGTATTTGCTAAATGCTTATGTGACCTTATATTCTGGAGGTTGAGCTCATTCACTAGGCATTTTTTTTCTTCTAATAGAATCAGAATATGCTACCAGACTCAGGATTCTGTAAGTGCCACGTAGCAATGTCAGAAGTCAATTATAAAGTGTTTGTAAAAGGATTGGGTATTACTGCTGAGTTCTGGAACATTCAGACTACAGCCTTCCTCTGCAGTGTGCTTGGTTTGCTAACAAAAACAAGTTTTTATGTTTATCATCTCTGCAGAAAGAGAGATACGGAAAAAAAACAAAATGTGTTTCTGTGCTGCTTGCATGAAATGCAACTGCCAGCTGAGGCACTGAATTCCAGAATTTTTCATGGCCGTTTCTGGTGATAATGTAAAAACCAGAAAATAGTATGGTTTTTAAGATACCAAGTTGGATCTGTCTGGCTTACAGAAACAATCCTTTTTCTCTCTGAAAAACTCAGGTGTTTGTTGTTGCTTTCTTTTTTTCTTTAATGGAATATATTTGTGTCGTGGTTTTGCCCCAGCCGAGGGCCGCACCCCACACAGTCGCTTGTACTTTTAAAAGGAAGGGGGAAGGAAAGTTGGGGGAGGGGGAAAAGGGAAGGAAGAAAGGAGGAAAAGAAACCACAACCTAGAAACCAGAACCCCGCAGGTTGGGATAAGGACAGTTTACTAAACAGTAACAGAAAACTAGATATAACCATAACAGGAGTTTAAAGCACAAAATAGACGAAACTGGTGATACACAATGCAGTTTCTCACCAAACCACACAACTCGGGCCGCACAGCTTAGAGCCATCCCGGAACCCGACCGTCCCCAGAAACTGCACGTCCTGGCGTTGTCTCCTCCTCTTCCCCCCAGTCCCCCTTTATACTGAGCATGACGTAACTGGCATGGAATATCCTCTTTGGCCAATTCGGGTCACCTGTCCTGGCTGCGTCCCCTCCTTTCTCATTAGTAAGGAAGTATGAAGAACTGAGAAAGGTCCTTGATTGCCCAGCAACAACCAGAAACATCAGGGTGCTATCAGCACTGTTCTCATCCTAACACCCAAACATGGCATTCCATCCACTGCTAAAAAAAATTAACTCCATCATAGCTGAAACCAGGACAATTTGTCAGTATAGATTCTGTATTCAAATAGAATATATTCTAACAGTAACTGATATGAAAAATACTTCCTGTGGAGGAAGAGAGTGGAAGAGTTCACTGAAATATTAATATGATTTTTGTGGGGGGTTTTTTTGGGGGTTTTTTTTAGGTGCAGAACTGCTTCAGCGGATTTAGATTTTATCTTAGATGGTTCTTACAGTGTTGGCCCAGAAAACTTCAAAATAATCAAAAGTTGGCTTGTCAATATTACAAGAAATTTTGACATAGGGCCAAAGTTTATTCAAGTTGGAGTTGGCCAGTACAGTGATTACCCTGTACTTGAAATTCCCCTTGGAACTCATGAGTCCACCGAGAATCTCATCAGGGAAATGGAGTCCATACATTACCTGGGAGGAAACACAAGAACAGGAAGAGCGATTCAGTTTGCCTTTGACCATCTTTTTGCAAAATCTTCAAGCTTTTTAACGAAAATATCAGTTGTTCTCTGATGGAAAGTCCCAAGATGAAGTCAAAGATGTAGGAGCAGAAGCACGGAAAAATCAAATCACTTTGTTTGCTATTGGTGTTGGTTCAGAAATTGAGGAGGATGAACTTAAAGCTATTGCCAACAAACCCTCATCAACTTCTGTATTTTATGTTGAAGATTATCTTGCGATATCAAGAATTAAAGAGGTTATAAAGCAGAAACTCTGTGAAGGTAAGGAATTGCTTATAAAAATATTTTAGGTGTGCAGAATGCAGTTTTGTAACCATATTTCTTTATTTCACAAGCAGAATGTATGATTGATGTAACCTAAGGCACCTGATGATCTTCTTTACTGTGGTCTTCTTTCATTTTGATCTCGTTTGCAGAAATCATTCCTAAAATGTTATTTTCTCCCTTATACAAAGAGCTTATACTTGGGAATGATCCAGTGCATCGATAAAGCTTAGAAACCCTAAAGTCATTGAGCAGTTCTTGTAGTGGTGAGAATATAGAGCTTGCTTTCTTCTTTTTCTAGGCGCAGCTGATGCTCATCCACAATCTAGCATTTCTTCTTGACAGTTAAGCGGGTAGCCTGTCATTACAAACAGGAGATCTTCTGCTAGTGTGTTGCAAAACCCAGCAGAAAGACTCTTGGCAAAAGTGCCTGGAATTGTAACAAGCTTTTATGACTTTTTTAAAAAAAGGTTTTTCTACAAGAATTGGCCAAGAGCAACACTGTAAAATTACTTTTTTTTTAGTTGTAGAATGCTAGCAGCATGGCTGCAATGAGTTTTCTGATAACTCTAAAACAGTGCCTTTCCTGTATATACAAAAAGATAACAAATTGCTTCTAATATATCACTGGGAAGGACTCTGTTATACAGCAAATAGTGATCAGTGCTGTTTTGTACCTGTTTTATTACCAAGAATTGATGCGAGTCATATTTCAGTTGTACTATATTTCTGCACTTAGTAAGAATGAAAAATAGTTTTCATTTGCTCTCAATTTGAGTAGGGACTTTATTGAAAAGATATGGTGATACTTCTGTTGAGAATAATAGCATTTGTTTCTTGATACCCTTACGAAAATCATAATAATTCCTTGTGACGGATGCATTAAGTTGGTCAGTCCAAAAATTCAATGGCTGAGTGCAGCTAAATTCTTTAATAAAACTTTCTGCAGGGAGAAATCCCCCCAAATAGACACAATATTTCCTTTAAATAAAATGAATAGTTATATACTATATTTCATCAAGAAGGATCTTTTTTCCTTTCAGAATTAAGTTAGCTAATATCCTTTGAAATTCAGCTGTAATGTTTGACATGACTCTTAACAGCAGTAATCTGTGAATTTTGGCTATATACACAAAAATGTACTTAGCCTTTAAAGTGACCCTTTGCTTTCACCCTCTTACGTTGCACTGTTCCCTTGCATTAGCCATTGAGATGCCTCTCAAAGAGCAGTCGGGGCCAGTTGTTTTCATTTCTAGCCTCAATGTCTTCAGCAGGTGAACTGAAAGACTAGTAACCTGGAAATTTTATATCTGAGTTGTGGATTATTTTTTTCGTGCTGTTAAGATTCACTTTGACTCTGGGAGAGGAAGTTCTATGAGGGCAAAGCAACAATGATTTAGCACTGGTCAACCACATGAAACTGCCTGAAAATTTTGAAGTTCTCCCTTGATTGTCTTTCTTTGAATGTCTAAACAAAATGCTAGCATTTATAGCGTTTTTTACGTGGATATTATGTGAACATAGGTACAAGAGCATAGGGGCAGTATTTTCTTTCTGGAAAAAAGAGGCTAAGGTATTTGGTGGTTCATCTTAGCAAATAGTGCTCTTATGAACGACCTTGCACATGGAGGGGTCTGGTGGGTCTTTTGGGAACTGTAGTGTTTGTTTCAGAGTACGGCTGGGTGGAAAACACCTGCTGAAGCTGCCATCCAGAAAGGTCAGCATGGTGAAGAGTGTCCCAGATATGTAAGTAATAGTTAGTATTTAATATTTATCTGGAAGTGCAGCGTTCCTGTGGCATTAATATTCTCTAGCAAAAATATAGAAAAGATTGTGAGTCTGGAATACATATAAAAAAAACTACTCAATGCAGATCTTAAAAGTATGTGTGGAGGATGCTGAGAAAGTTCCTTTATGCCGGATGATGGGGTTTAACATCAAAAAGTAATTTCATGCTTCAGGAAGGAGAAATAAAGCATCTGAAAACTAAAAGCACTGAAAGGGAACAAGATTTCAGGATAGGTTTGAGAGTTCCTGAGTCTGTGACTATGGCCTGGAAACACAACACAATTTCCCATGGAAGACAGTTCTTAATTTTCCTACAGACATTTGCATCCTTGGTTCGTTAGGAAAATAGTCCTGGCAGAAGGTGATCCAGAAATACCTGCCTTCATGGGAATGTTTTTATGGAATTCTTCAAAGTGCCATATTTTCTTGATGCATAGTTTTACACATGCTTAATCTGTATTGTCTTGGTTTGGAAGAGTTACTTTGGCATGGATCCAGAATAATCCCTCACGCATGAAGTAGACCTGTTTCTGCCTTTATTTTTTTTTATTTGACGCCAAATTTCTGGTACTGTAACTGGTGAGAAGTTCTTGCTTTCATTTTCTTGTCAGTATCTGTGGTTATCTGTAATCTATCTATTCAGCTTTGAAATAAATGAGTTTAGAAAATGTTTCCATGATAACAATCACAATGCACAATGGAAACATGAAAAAAGAAAGTGTTACTACTCTTACTTAATACCATACGTATGTTGACTTAAATCCTGAATTCTGCATCTGTGTTTTGAAGAGTGAGAAAGAAAGTTTCTTTGGAGTTTCTTTGGAGTTGTTTTTTTTTTCTTTTTTTTTCTTTTGGAAGCATTCAGGCAGAGAGCTCTTGCATTTCTTTCTTGTAGAACAAGACAGAATACTTTAAGTATATTTTTAATTTGGGAGTCAGGTGACATTTTGCTGTGGGGAGGCAAAAAAAAAAATAATCTAGGGAGAACGTATGTGACATTTTGCTGCTGCCCTGTGTACATGTGGGATAATCCATCAGAACACTGTCCTGTCCCACCACAGATTGTGCAGACACTTAGATGATTTTTCTTAGAGTTTCTGTACCCACTTCCCCCTACCAGAAGAGCGCGGCTTCTGACTGCCCTGGAGTTAGAAAGAAGCTACGCAGCATTGCTTATATTATAAAGACAGGCTAGCCTAGACCTTTGAGCTGATCATTCCCTGGCACTGAAGCATGAGTTTTCCAGCCTGTGGCTGGTCCAGATGGAAGTGAGAGAACTCTTCACCCCGCTTCTTTGGAATTGAAACCTCACCTCTTCCCTTTCTATGAACTGATGCTTTTCTGAAGAAACAATGGGAAATTAATGATGAAAATGTATGTATTGTAAATAATTTAGCATAATATTAATTAAAAAAGTGTTTGCTTTCTTTGATTTATTATTCTGATCCAATGTTGGTTTTAGCATTAAATTTTACTCTGCTATCTCACTTTTATTTTTTGAGACAAATTTTGTCCACTGCCTAGTATTGGTTTTGTGTAAAGAGAATCAAATATCTTTAGTTACCACAGAAAATATATCACAAAATATTTTTCCAGTGAGAAAAGCTTCTGGCATCTTTCAGTATAAAAACAAAATAGATCAGAGTCCATTTTGAGGAAAAGATGAAAAAATTAGTTTTAGATACTACTAGCTTTGTCTGTTTTCAACCTGTTTTTATAGTTGGGAGGGATACTGCATTAATCATAATTCTTAGTGCATCATGGAAATTAACAGCTATAATTTTGTAGCATTTTGAAACCATACCATTTTAGAAATGAAATTCTATACTTTTTTTATTGATACCGTAATATTTTTTAACTACTATTAATGACAGGTCCAACTACTATGTGAACATAATTGCAGCAAAGTCTATCTTGTTATTCTCACTTCATGTCTCAGGCTTCTGCATGTTACTTCTCTTATATTACACTTCACTGGCATTTCTCAGTTCATTTGTTTCTTGAAAGGTAGCTCAAGAAGGGAGGTTACTTTTGGAAAGATTTAAGTGATATTTTGAATTATATATGCCTTTATTACTTTGCAGAATCTGTTTGTCCAACAAGAATTCCAGTGGCAGCTCAAGATGAAAAAGGATTTGATATTCTTGTAGGATTAGGTGTGAAGAAAAAGGTGAAAAAGAGAATACAAATACCAACCACTAATGCAAAAGCTTATGAAGTAACCTCACGTGTTGACCTGTCGGAACTGACAAGGTATTTACATTTAGAAATACCCTTCTAAGTTTAGTAAGAATATTTTTTTGTTTGCTTAAAATGAGAGAGCTATATTTTAAGTTCAAGTACTGTCTTTTTTTCTCCCCTTTCCCCCTCATTTAGGAACGTGTTTCCAGAAGGTCTGCCTCCATCCTACGTGTTTGTTTCCACTCAAAGATTTAAAGTAAAAAAGACATGGGATTTGTGGAGAATTCCCAGTCTGGATAAGAGAGCACAGATAGCAGTCCCTGTTAACGGAGAAGAGAAAACATTATCATTCACTACAGCAAGTTTAATAAATGGCACACAAGTGATGACTTTTGCTGCACCGCATGTAAAGGTAAGGAGAAAGCCATCATCATGCTGGAATACCCATTTGTGTACAAATCACTCCTCCGACCTTTATGTATGTTTGTTTGTTTGTTTTAATGCATAGTCATACTTTTTGCTCTCAGGCATTTAAAAATAGATTGAGTGTCCACAGTGATCATCACTAGAAATGCTTTGCAGGTGCTTTCTACTCCATAGTTTCCAGCAGGTAATTGTGAAGGTCACAGAGACTTTTTTTCACACAGCGCTCTGCTTAACATTTGCTGGAAAGTATTTTCTGCCTTTATGATGGAGATTTGAAAATGTGCATGAAAATAGTCCATTTCTAGAGGGACCTTTTGTTAAGTGTCTGAATTCGGTGAAAATACATAATGACAGAAGTTACTTTCTTCTCCAGAAAGGTGAATAGCAGCTTACAGAATGAGAGTTCAGCCTGGGTTTGTCTAGCTCCCTGTTGAATAAACATTTTCAGCAACTTATTTTTCTCACTGAAGGATTTCCCCTCTCTGTGCAAATCAATTTTCTTCTAGTGCAATCAGAAGGTTCTCTTTCAAACTTTCTTCAGTAATTTCTAGTGAAGTATAAACTATGATCTCGGATGCCGGTGAGAAAGACGGAAGGAAACAGAATGTCTCCCTGTTCTTGCATTTGCAGCAGTATCACGCAGGAACATGCAGCCCAGAGACTCCCATTCCTACCACAGGGAATGTTACGAAGTGATCAAAGAGGGATGCTTCAGCAGAGTGGGAAAGATTTACTGCTGGAGCGTGTCATGGCCAAGGGGGTTCAGTTTTTCTGGGAAGTGGTGGCCTGCATTTGGATCCTTACTTCAGATCGGGCTGAAGGAATTTGAAATATAAATTCTCAGAGAAGGAAGGGCTCTTATCCAAGAGGCAGTCTTAACTCTTAAGCTTTTGCTAAGGAGAGGTATTTTATTCTTCTTTTACTGGATGGGGATTTTTAATTTTTCTTTCCAAACTTCCTCTGCCTTTTTATTCTATTTGTGGGTGATTTCTTATTTTTTAAGAAGCCGTGTTAAACTTGATTTACTGGAAAATGTTAGAAAATTCAGTTTCAAGTCACACTTTTGAAATAACAGTTTCACGGGCACACTATAAATGTCACTATTCTTTTGTGGAACAAGCCTTTATGATACTTTGTCATTTTTACTTAGGAAAATGGAAATGTTATAGATTGTGATCTGTTGTTTGTTGTAATGAAAGCCACTGTAAAGAAATAAACCTCCCATTTACAAATGAAATTAAAATGGAAACAGAGGTGCTCTCTAAGGGTGTATACTATCAAGTGAAGTAAACAATTTCTGTTTGTCTCTACAAAAGGTAACAAAGATCTATACCATCCTGAAAGATCTTTCAGTTTCTTCTTATGTATGCAAATTTAGCATGGGATTGATCTCATGAAATTTGAACCAACTAGTCTAGGCTAAAGAGCTAGATTGTTTTTTAAATTACTGGGTAGGCTGGAGAAGAAGGCATTTCTTCCTATATTGAGTTTAATTTCTAAGGTAGGTGACATAAAAAGTTCTTTAAAATTATCTCTCATTTTTTATTACTTACAGAACTTGTTTAAACTAAATCTTAAGCTTTAGAAACCTGAGGTTTTGTGAGATGATAAATGTAGTATTTTAATTATTGCAATATCGTGATGCCTTCAGTCAATATCATGGCATCTTTAACTTTTTTTTTTTCATAAGAGAGTATGTGCAAAGATTTGCATGTACCATTTTTTTTTCCACCATGATTTAAGATCTGGACTGTTTGAGACTTTATACCACTGCTGAAAAAAAGGCTCCTGGCTTAATATTTTTCACAAACACAGTTTTGAGCGTGTTCAAGATCATAGACTGAAAAAATCTACTTGAGTTATAAAATAATTCTGAAATAGGGAATAATTACTAACAAATATTGTCTTCTCAGTTACACTATTACTTGGCAGATACTTTTTTGCCTGAACAGTTTACAATTTTTGCCATGGCTAAACCTGGAACATCGATCATCTCAACCATGAAGAGTAGTTCAAGTGTTGAAATGGAGTTTTATTGGTATTTAAATTAGACACATTTTGTTAGAAACAGTTCTGTTTTCTTCACCTTTTTTAGACATTGTTTGATGAAGGCTGGCATCAAAATCATCTCTTAGTAACAGAAGACTTTGTATATAGATGACCAAGAAATTGAAAGGAAGCCATTCCATCCTGCTTTAGGTGTTTACATTAGTGGCTTAACCCAAATAGGAAAGTATTCTGGAAAGGAAGAAACTGTACAGGTAAGCATATGCTAAAACTACAATAATTCAAAACTTCTACTGTAGCTTAACATTGCATTGGCACCTTCAGCTTTCTTGAACTTACTTCCCTAACTTACACTAGGCTGAAATTTAATATACAAAAGTTTAATACTCAAGGGAACTTAAATGGTCAGGAGGACTCAGCACAACTGATATATCCTGTGGTATGAGCTTTTAATTGGCTTCACTGACTTCAAGGGGCATTAATTTTAGATGAAACACAAATGTGATGCAGTGTGGTAGCCCAAATTTGGGAAAGTGTGTGTCAAAGCAGGGGATATCCTCTGTGCTTGACACTTGCATATGGCTTCCTTCCATCAGTGTTGGCATTGGTTATGCTGCCGCAGGAGGGAGAGAAAAAATTCTTACTAGCTGACAAGAAAATACAAAGTGTATCAACTCTGTTTGGGCTGTATAAGAAGGGCTGTGGTTAGTAGGTCACAGAATCACAGAAAGAATCACAGAATGACTAGGTTGGAAAAAACCTTTAAGATCATTGAGTCCAACTGTACCTGTCCTCCACTAAACCGTATCTGTAAGTACTTCATCTACGCGTCTTTTAAACACATCCAGGGACAGTGACTCAACAGCCTGCCTGGGCAGCCTGTTCCACCTTCCTACAACTCTTTCAGTAAAGAACGTTTTCCTAACATCTAATCTGAACCTGCCCTGGTGCAGCTTCAAGTCATAAGAGACATCCTTCCCCCCGCTGCCCTGCTAAGACTGCACCTGGAATATTGTGTCCAGCTCTGGGCCCCTCAGTTCAAGAAGGACATAGAACTCCTTGAAAGAGTCCAGCGCAGGGCCACCAAGATGATTAAAGGAGTGGAACCCCTTCCTTATGAGGACAGGCAGAGGGACCTGGGCCTCTTTAGCTTGGAGGAGACTGAGTGGTGACCTTATTAATGTTTATAAATATGTAAAGGGTGAGAGTCAGGAGGACGGAGCCAGGCTCTGCTCAGTGATAGGACAAGGGGCAGTGGGTGCCAGCTGGAGCATAGGAAGTTCCATGTGAATGTAAGGAGGAACTTTTTCACTGTGAGGGTGGCAGAGCACTGGAACAGGCTGCCCAGAGAGGTTGGGGAGTCTCCTTTTCTGCAGACATTCAAAACTCGCCTGGATGTGTTCCTGTGTGATTTAGTCTAGGTGATCGTGCTCTGGCAGGGGAGTTGGACTAGCTGATCTTTCAAAGTCCCTTCCAACTCCTAATGTTCTGTGATTCTATCAAACTGCAAATATTTGCTACTCAAGCCAGCACTGTTTGGTTCTTCCGGGCTAGAAGAGAAACCCTGAAATCCCTATGCTGAGATTCTCCACTATACTGGGGAACCTTAAACTCATTTTGCCTTCAGCTGTATTCAGGCACCAAAAAGCTGGTTAAAGCCTCAGGCTGTATTGACCAGTGATGAAGACTGGTATGTTGACAGTGTTCCAGATGCTGGCTAAATACTGTTTTCTTGTAGTTATAGCAGTGTAGTAATGACATTACTAATTAGAGTGAGAGTAATGGAAATAATACTAAGAAATACCGAATTACATCAGTAGACATGCTTTTTAGTTCTTTTGAATGTTACGAGGTTTTTTTGGACTCTCATGGTCCTTACTGCTCCTATTAAAATACATTAATGTCTTTTGCATAGTGTTAACTCTCTTCAGATGTCTTTACTCCTGAATTTTGTGTATTGGTAGCCAGGCTTCAGTTCTCTTATTCTCTTCTAAAAGTGTCTGTGGAAACTTGGATGACGCACTATGTGTGTGTGACTAAGAGTGCCTGGTGGGAATGTCTGTATACTCAAGTACCCCTTTGCAAAAGCTACTGACTGTCACAGATTTCTGACAGGACTTGAGGCACTCACTGCAAGGACAGTCGAGATCCCAGGATTGTATTCTGTCTCATGTATTTTCTCTGTTGCTGCAGGACTATCCTGTTTTTATCGTTTTGTGCATTCTAGTGTAATTGGGTTGTTTGTTTAGTGCTGTTGTGACTTGGTGTTTCTCTTAAGTCACTGCAGAAATGGAATTCCTATGGATTCTCAGTAACTCAGGTTCAGAGTTAAAGATTGTTAGTAGCAAGACATGTTATCTATAATGTAAGACATTTTAGGAATGTTGAATTGTATAAGATCCTCTTCTGATAGTGGGCTAGAAGTAGAAAATCTGCCTCAGGTTGCAATTTTGTATTTCCAGATGGTATCTGTAATGTAAAAAAGGTATTTCTCCAATTTCTTAGCCTATGATGCATTCGGCAAAGCATTAACAGTCAAACTTTGCCGGGATATTTCTATTTAAGCTATGATTATAAAGAATTATTTTAATGAATCTGCATACCACCTTTCAGTGAAAAGGTATTTTGAAAGTCTTTTTGAATCAGTTGGAGTTGGTTACAAAGTCTGAGACAAGAATCTTCTTCAGAGACTCTGGTGAATTTTCATTCTCTTTCTCTGCTCTGATTCAGGTGTTTTCTAGTGATATTTTGCAAGTATTCTCAATTTAATTGGGGTCTTTCTGTCTGAAGTGTTTCCAGTGTAGCGATGATAAACTTGTGTACATGCTGAAGTGTTGTGAATTTAAAAACATTTAAAAATTGAAAACACATAGTACTGGGCATGCTATTAAAAGACTACTTTTCTGTGCTTTCTTCCCCTCTAGTCCAGTGTATGGCCTGTGTTTTCAGAGAGTTGACAGGGTGATATTGCACAGACGGTTGGACTTTATGATCGTAGTGATCTTTTCCAACCTTAAAGTTTCTCTGAGTCTTTGATGATTCTATGAATGAAAAGGCTTTTTTCTATTTGTAGCCATGGTGCCTTATGCTAGAAAAACTGACTTCATGGGTTTCATTTTTCTGGAGTCCAGCAACAGAACAGAATGGCAAAAGCTTCAGCTTCTGCTTACCAGGAGCCAGTGTTTTTGTTGGCTGCTCTTTAAAGTTTTACATTATATGGCTAAACTCTAAACCAAATTCTTTCATGTGTCAGGGATGTCTTCTGAGACAGATTAGTGTAGAGCCATCTTACTAGGACTGTTACTGTAAAAAGGAAAAGGTTGGTTTGGCTGTTGAAACTGGTTTCCCAATGATTTTGGCAGCCAGCGGAATTTGTGCTGTGCGTGTTTAGACTTATTACCTAGGATTAAGGATGATGATTTCAGTTATTTTAGAAAACAAAAGCTGGGGATTATTTTTCTTTAAATAATTCTGCTACAGAATGTATAATTGGCTGCACGTATTAATCAATGTGCGTAGCCTGAACAAAAAACTGTTTGCAACTTTAATTGATTTTTAACCATAATGGACAAACCAAACTTCCAGTTTCTCTTGCTTTTCCAAATGTTGTTCATTTTCTTAAACTTCTGAGCATAGTTCTTAAACAATTTGAGAATAGTTTAAATTAACCTAATGTCAGACTCTTAACACTTTCTCTAAAAAACCTCTCATGTTTTGAATTATAGCTTGATATACAAAAACTGCGAATCTACTGTGACCCAGAGCACAATAATTGAGAAACAGTTGGCGAGATCCCAGGATCTGTGAGTATGATAGATGAACTTTTGAGGACTACTTGGCAGTTTCTACAAATCACTGTTTAAAGCTGACTCAATGATTTCTTAAAATAAGTAATACTACATTGATTCATCTGGTGCAAGCAAATACTTGTTACTGGTGCAATATCAAGTGACGTGGAACTTGTCTGGTTTTGACCTTATTTTTGCACAAATGTATTTTAAAAGTGCAGTTTTTTGCTTTAGGTATTTGATAGTGGTAAGGAAGTATCTCCAAAACTTCTGTTACAATTTAAGATTTTAAACATTGTAAGTCAATGAAACTACTAGGTTACAGCACTGTAAAATACTTCAAATATTACTTTTTATCATAGCGATTTACTTCTTGATACCTGTCAAGTTATTTAGTGTCTGAATTTTTGTACATAACCAACAATCCTACATTTTTAAATCACCTTTTCCTGTCAGTAATAGCTATGCTGATGTCTCTGTTAAATATCCCATTATCTGAAATGTTGCCAAGATTTCATGAAGTATGTTCTGGATAAGACAAAAATAAAATCCTGTTCAGAACTTTATGATTAATGTACATAATTAGGAAGCTTATGGAGATCCTTTGATCCTCTCTTTGCCCTCTTACTTACAGTCAATTATGCAATAAATTTAAAACACATGCAAACAGATTTGGAAACCGTTCATTTGACACAGTTGAAGCCAGATTTTCAAAAGCATCCAGTTCCCATTTAAATATATAATATAAATTATATATATTTGCATATTCATATGTTACTGTATATATAATACATTACATTTACAATAAATATATCTTACATCTGTAATACAGTATATGTGTAAGCGAGCGATTGTTTTATACATACAGTTTCCCTCAGTGTAGCCTCCTTTATTTGGTGTCTAAACCAAACCGAGCTAAAGATAATCGGTGTCTTACTATGTTAACACATATTCTCCATGTTTGTTATTTAATGTCGGCCCATTTTGCCAGGTTGACAACAGAGTCTTCCCCTTTTAGATATTTTCTTTTCTGTCAGACACTTGCACAGACACCCAGCTAGTCTGTTTTCCTTCTGTTTGTTTGGAGTCAGTGTGTCTGTCACAATCAGCACCCTTCCTGGGGCTTTTTCAGAACTCGCAGCTTTCATTTAAGCAGTGGTTTCATGGCTGGATTGTTAGCTGTCCTGAAATCTTATTCTCTATGCCAATGACTAATGGGTTCAGGAACACTTCTGTAAAATTAGTTTTAAATTCTGAACTACAGTTAATATTTGGCTGTTTAACTCTGTCACATCTAGACCCATCCCTGGAGGTGTTTAAAGCCAGGTTAGATGGGGCTTGGGGCAACCTGGTCTAGTGAAGGTGTCCCTGCCCATGGCAGGGGAGTTGGAACTAGATGATCTTTGAGGTCCCTCCAACCCACAGCATTCTATGATTGTATGATTCTATATATTTTTGCTCTTTACAAAATGGAAGTATGGTAAGAAAGTAAACAAATGAAAAAAATGTTTGCATGAAGAAAGTAAACACTAAGAGGTCCGTTTTATCTTGCGTTCTCCGTGATTTGGGAAGAAGTCCAAGTAAAAGGTTGCTTTTTGCTGGTTGAGTTTCACTTGCTCTTGTTGTAAATTAAATTTGGACTCTACCTGTGACATTCTGGACTCCCTCAGAAAATAAAAATGTTGAATGATCTCCAAGGAGGAATATGTGGTTGGTGGTTGTAGTCTGTCAGAGTGTGGTTGTGTCAGAGTTCTGGGACTAAGCAGGGGGTGTATGTATGAATTACAGCCTGGATTTATCCCCTTTCCCAGAGATACCTGGCTGTGTAGCAATTTTAAGCTCCCTCCATGATCTGTGCAGAAAGATAACCGTCTCTAGAGATTGCCCAAGATGAAAATTGAATGCAGAGCAAACTGTCTCACTCCACAAGCTTTGTGTGAAGTCTGTGGTGACTGGATGCTTTAGAAAACTCACGGACACAGTGCAGCTTGTGGTGGCATTAAGACATACAATTTCATGGTTGATATGGTGAAATATTTTGGGATGGATTGTTCTGCAGATCCTGGAAAACTCAGTTCAATTGATAGCAGTGTCTAACGCAGTTACACAGGGAAGTGAGAAGAAGCCAGCCTTGTTTCTGTGCTGCTGCGTTTTATCCCAGATGCTGGATTCAGGCGGAGATTTTAGAAATATTTTGGTACATGCTCTCTGACATGAATGAGTAAGCAGAGCATTTCTTGGATGAGAAGTTACTCCTGGCAAAAGGAGTGTGTAAATATTTACAAGGGTCAGTCTTCTGGTTTTGTCATTGCCTTTTAAAAATTTCTCCTGGTGGCTTCTGTTGAAAGCCCCTTACACAAAATGAACTAAGAATTCATATGCATTGGTAACAGCTGCACAGGAAAGTCTAAAAGCTTGTTTCATAATTCCTTGACAGTTACAGCCCTAAAATTGTGATTGTGTTTGGTAGTGTTTACAACTGAATGGATTTTGCTTATTGGAAATATTGCTGAACTCTTAAACCGTGTTTCTTCTTGTTTCAGAATGGAGAGGTAGGCTCAATCCTAAACTGCTCAAACTCAGTTTAAGGTAGTATTTGACTTGATATAAACTTCTTAATCTAGGGAATATACACTTGGTTTTGAAAAGTGCTCAGAGGTTTGCTAAGCTTAAAAGTGCTGAATTTCCATTAATTGAACTCTAGCCAATAGACAAAATAGATTTTCTGAAGAAACCCATGTTTGTTAGAATAAATGGCCTGATTTTTTTCCCCCTGGTTCAATTGGATTGCCCTTATTTACAGGGCTGGATCCTGTTGCAAAGTCAGTGGGGATGTGCACAGTCAGGTAGTTGTTACATGTTCATGGGAGAGCTCCCTGAAGGGGAGCTTGTTTGAAGACTTAATGATAGCTTCCCTAACCATCCTCGTAATTCCACTTGGTACCACTGCAAGGGAGATGTGGATTTGTATTTTGACTAATTATTTCACCCTGAGAAAGAATTGCATTCAGATAACATTGTAACGAGTCTGCATTATTTTAGAAAGTGTGAGCAAAATGTTACAGAAAATGTTTTAGCTAATAAATACAAAATCTGCCTTTTAGTATCTTGGATTCTTAAGTGTTTTTGCCTTTCTGGCAAACTCTGAGAACTTCCTGGATGAAAAAGAATTCACTGAATCTAACTTAGAATCCAACTAATCTGTCCAACTTAGTGCATAGATTTAGTACAGATGCACTTCAATTTTGGTCCCTTACCTTGGGGAAATGGATTTGATCTAGTAGCTGTCCCCTTGCCTACTGTGTGGTCATAATGGTGAGAAGTAGATACCTAAAATAAAAAATATATAAATCTCTAGAGGGTGATGTGGTCTGCCAAGGTTTTGTGTTCAGTGCTGTTTGATGGGAGGAGGTCACCTAATGGTCTTTGGGCACCCTAGGGACCAGGACTGCTAACTGGTAGGAGTTGGTGGTAGTGGCCATGCCCCACCTTACCTCAAGTTGCTTTGTAGTTAGGACACCTGCCCAGGAGGTCAGAGACTGGGCTTTACGTTCTTTTCAGGCTTGCTACACGTGCTAATAGTGGTTTCAGTGGTGCCCAGTGACAGGACAAGGGGCAATGGGCACAAACTGGAACGCAGGAAGTTCCACCTGAATATGAGGAAAAACTTCCTTACTTTGAGGGTGACAGAGCAATGTTGATATACTCAAAACCCGACGGTGCAACCTGCTCCAGGTGAACCTGAACTAGATGATCTCCAGAGGTCCCTTCCAACCCCTACTGTTCTGTGAATCTGTGATACATGCCCATGGATTAGATTCTTTTACAAACTCTAGTAGTTATATTTGATAACTGATCCCACTTCAAATGATGAATATTGATTAGTTTAGGAGAAGTGTTTTACACGTTGCCAGATTGAAAATTATCAAACTATGGAACAAAATATTTATGGGAAAGCAAACAGAGTTTCAGATACCAGGCCAGTATTAGTACTTAATTCTTTATTTATTTTTCTTCTGGGTAAAGTGATGAATACTGCATGCAAAGTAGTTGGAAGGCAACATTCCAGTAAGCCAGAGTTCGAGTTGAACAAAGGAATGATAACCAGGACCTATGCAACCTAAAGAAAATCAGCTTTGTATAATATTATGATAACACTTGTTTAATACTTTTGGCATGTGTGGTGATGGTTGGTTTCACTCTTGGTAGTGCATGAATGGCCCCAGTGACGTAGGCTCTACGCCTGCCCCCTGTATATGCCCACCAGGAAAACAAGGACCTCCAGGCCCCAAAGTAAGTCTCAGCTCTGACTTACTGAGTGTACATGAAGAGGTATTTTTTTTTCGTGTTTTTTTTTTCTTTAAGTCTTATGTTAGTCAGTCATAACCAGGCAGATTAAAAAAGGAGGGGACAGGTTCTCCTAGTTCTTATTTCCAGTGCATGACCATAGTCATTATGATCCTCAAGGCCATAACTCTTAACAACAGAAATAGATCTTTCTTTCTTTTTTTTTTTTTAAAGAATATGCTCATGGATGTGGAATTGTGTTTCCTTGTTACTCTTCAGCTAACGATTTTGCACTGTTAATTGTTTGAAAATAAAATAGTTTGCTAATAAAAAATCCTTTAATGGAGAATATTTTTCCTTCCTTTTTAAAGAATGGACTAGATGCTTGCTTGGGGAGTTCCGTGTTACCTGTTCTGCTGACCCCCTTCACTGTCAGTGAAAGATTAAAATGAGAACCAGACTTGAGTCTCAAATGTCTAACAGGACAAACTCAAATCCCTGGTATTTTGCTGTAGTTTAGTACCTTTCCCAGTAACTATGCTTAGCAGGGCTTCCAGGGCTGCTAGTCCACCTTGTAAAAGTAGCCAAGAAAACCCCAAACCCCTTGTCTTTCAATAGGCGGATGCTTAAAAAATCCACCCCTCCTCTCACTATAGAAGAGGTTAACAGTCTGCTGCAGCTACCTCAAGTAGGTTTAGGTTATCTTAGTTACAGTATTTCTTAACTATTAAGTGCTGGACTTTAGAACTATATAGTCTAACTTAATCTGTGTGTTTGTGATATTAATGGACTACAATAAAATTAATTAAAACAATTTAAAAATACAGGTAACTGATATTTTAACCTTTTCAAGTTAAAGGTATAAATTTTTGGAATTTAGATAGTCTATTTGATAACAGATTGGGTTTTGCTTAAATCTCAAACCTAGACTTCTTCATTTGGACAGTAATCATTCTGGATAACTCCTTGTTCATTTAGCAAATTATAAGTGTTGTGCTTTTCTAACGAGACATTATTCTGTATAATTTCCCACTTACTTCAGCATTACATTTCTGTGGTTTATATGTGAAGAGATGTTTTTTTGCCAGTCACATTGCAAGCTAGTTTCCTGTTTCCCTCTTGATGTCCTCCCTGCTTGTAACAATTTTGCAGTTGTAACTCACCGATAATTGCATTGATGGTTCAGGCTGAAAAAAGTGTTACCTGCTTAACAGTCCTGTAGAAGTGAAATATTTTTATAGATCAAGCCTTATTGGATTTTGCTGGGCTTAAACCAAGTCCCTTAGTAAAATAAACACAGAACTTTGATACACTAGGAGGATACATTGCGTAGGAAGTTAAATTCCTGCTTTCTTCCTGTAAACGTGAAGCCTAGGGAAGTGACATTCCTTTTCCTCTATGGAAAAGACCAGACCTCCCATGGTCTCATCACAGTCCAGATGTTTACAGTCTTTCCCTGGGCTCGGGTGAGAGCTATGATCTCAGCCTTCAGGGTTGAGATGTTGGCTGGTAACGGACCGGACTCCATTACCTTTTTGGAAGTGGTAACATCATATCCGGAATGTCGCTTTCCTTTTAACACATCGCTGCTCCCATGGGTGAACCAATGTTCGGCTCCGTCGATAGGGACATCTTTAAGATCCGTGCGACTAGAGTACGTGGCCTCAATTGTTTCCAATTCTCACTGGTTTCCCAATGGTCCCATCGAGGAATGAAGCTGGGTTGATGATATTTGTGGTCATGATTTCGACATCATCTTGTTCAACCATTATAGCTTGGTATTTCAGGAACCTCTGTGGGGAAAGCCAATGCCCTCCCTTTGCCTCAAGGACTGCAGATACAGTGTGGGAAACTAGGACAGTCATTTTCTGGCCCAGGGTGAACTTTCAGGCTTCTTGGATGTTTAGAATGACAGCTGCTACTGCCCTCAGGCAGCTGGGCCACCCTTTTGCAGCGGCATCCATCTGTATGGAGAAGTACGCTACTGCCCGTCTGTATGGTCCCAAATCTTGTGCCAATATTCCTAGTGCTATTCCCTGCGTTTCGTGGGAGAATAGAAAAAATGGCTTACTTACATCAGGAAGTCCTAACGCTGGTGCAGACATCAGGGCCTTCTTCAGCTGATAGAAAGTTTGATCTGATTCAGAATTCCACTGGAGATCTTTCTGGTTAGCTGCTATCAGGGAATATAGTGGGTTAACAAGCAGACCATAATCACCTATCCAAAGTCGGCACCACCCCGTCATGCCCAGGAATGTCTGTAGTTCCGTTACAGTTCGTGGTCGGGGGTTTGGCATATGGCCTCTTTCCAGGCTTGTCCTAGGTTCCGTTGTCCAGCACTGATCTCGTACCCCAGGTACATGACCTGTTGTAACACCACCTGTGCCTTTTTCTTAGAGACCCGATACCCCTGCAGTCCCAGAAAATTTAACAGACTTACTGTCCAAGTGATACAGGATTCTTCGGTTTTGGTTGCAATAAGAAGGTCATCTACATATTGCAACACTTTCCCTTCTTCTGATGGTGGCTTCCATGATTCCAAGTCTTTTGCTAACTGGTTCCCAAAAATTGTGGGGCTATTTTTAAACCCCTGTGGCAACACCGTCCATGTGAGCTGGGTCTTTCGACCACTTTTGGGATTTCCCCATTTGAAAGCAAAAATTTTCTGGCTGGCTTCATGGAGAGGGAGGCAAAAGAAAGCACCTTTTAAATCTAGGACTGTAAACCAAGGTAAATCAGGGGTTAGTGTGGTCAATAGGGTATAGGGGTTAGCTACCACAGGGTATATAGGTCTTCTGTAATTTTGTTGATTGCTCTTAAGTCTTGAACTATCCTGTAAGACCCATCAGGTTTCTTAACTGGGAGGATAGGTGTGTTAAATTCTGACTCACATTCTTTTATTAGTCTTAATTCTATAAATCGTTCTATGATTGGACAAATTCCCTCCGTTTTCTTCCCTTTTCAATGGGTATTGCTTGACCCTTACCGCACCGTGTCCCTCTTTTAGTTGTACCATTACTGGTGATGGGTTCTTTGCTTGTCCTGGTACATCGGTTGCCCAAACTCCGGGATATACTTGATCGATAATTCTTGTATCAATTTCTCCTACTACAGGAGTACTAACAAGAGATAAACTCATAATTTGAGCATATTGTTGTTCATTTACCTCCAGAGCAACTTCCCCTCGTTTAAATTTGATTGTTGCTTCTAATTGTTCTAATGAGGCCCTACCAAGAAGGGCCTTTGGAGAATTTGGCATTCACAGAAATTTATGGATCCCTACCTGCTTCCCCAATTTATATTTTAAGGGTCTGCAAAAGTAAGCCTTTTCAGCCTGGCCTGTTGCACCTTTTACTGTAATATAATCGTTTCCCAGAGGCATCAAAGCTTGATTCAAAACTAAGTCGCTCCCGTGTCTACTAAAAATTCGATTTCCTTTCGTCCCTCCCCTAACTTTATCTTGAACAAAGGATCGGCTAGTCATTGCTCTGTTTTTACGTGAGCTATTGTTTTTCCTTGACTGTTGCGCCATCTAGCGTTCCTTTGGCGCTCGGGGCACTCGTTCTTCCAGTGTCCGGTCTTTTTACATCTCGCACATTGATTTTTACTTAGCCCCTGTATCGGTCTAACTGGTCTAACTTTAGATTTCTGATTTCCATTTTCCCTTACTACTGCTAATATTTTCTTTTGGTCACACCTATAACTTTCTTCTCGGTTGCTAAATACTCTCCATGCTTCTTCTAGCAACTTTTCTGTATCTTTATTTTCAGGAAGCCTTAATTTTTGCAATTTGCGTCTAATATCCCCGTTGACTCTTTGTTTGTACAAAACACCTTTCTGAGGGGCTCAGCTCTCCCCGAGCCAGAGTCAAGGCTGAACTCCGGAATGCTGAGGAGCTGCCTGAGGGGAACTGGGCAGGAAGCCTGAGGGGCTTTAATCCCTGCGCATAGGAGAGCCCCTATTAACAATGAAACCCAAAGGGCAGCATGCTGGTCAAAGATCCTGCAAAGATCCTTCTGCTGCTCTCTGAGCCAGCAAATCCCGGTGCCCAAGTCGGACCAGAGCTGCCTCCATTTCTGGAAGTTTCCGCTGGCTTGGGCTGGTGTTCAGGTTAAACTCAGGGCGGCACTTTGTTTGTTTCTGTTTCAGACTCGGGCCCTTTCTTCTCAGCCTGCAGTGAAAAGACCCAGAAGTTTTGTGCTGGAGGAAGAAATGGTGCAGACTGGTAAGGCTGCCATGCAGTCGTGAGCTTGTTTGTTCTGCGTGTGGGGCAACTCTCCCCCTTGGCTCACGTACAGGTTGTGGTGGCATCACAGCTCGGGAGCGTCTGGCAGTGCTGGAGTGGGAACTCAGTTTCTTCCCTGTATCCCTCCGCTGCTGCTGGGTCGGGGCCGGGTGTTTAGCTTGGCATCTCAGTCCCTTGGCTTTGACTTTCTGGGGATGAGCTGCTGGAGAGGAGCTCTGCGGAGAAGGACCTGGGGGTCCTGGTGGGTGACAGGGTGGCCAAGAGCCAGCAGTGTGCCCTGGGGGCTGAGAGAGTCCAGCAGAGGCTACAGGGATGATGAAGGGCCTGGAACATCTCCCGTATGAGGAAAGGCTGAGTGAGCTGGGACTGTTCAGCCTGGAGAAAAGAAGAGTAAGGGGGGGACCTTATTAATGTTTGTAAATATCTTAAGTGTGGGACACAGGGGGAAATGGCCAGCCCCTTTACCATGGTCTGTGGGAACAGGACAAGTGGCAATGGCTGCAAGTTGAAGCACAGGAAGTTCCACACCAACATGGGGAAGAACTTTTACCCAGTGAGGGTGAGGGAGTCCTGGGACAGGCTGCCAAGGATGTGTGGAGTCTCCATCTCTGGAGATATTCCAGACCTGTCTGGACGCCGACCTGTGCAATATGAGGGGGGAGATGCTTTGGCAGGGGGGTTGGACCCATGATCTCTCAAGATCCCTTCCAACCCCTGTGATTCTTCTCTGAAAGGTTTGGTTTCCATTTTGTTCCTGAACTTCCTCCGTGCTGCCCAACATTTGTCTCTGTGTCTGCACAGGGATGTTTTTCCAAGGTTTCCTGGGCTGTTATGCTAAGGGAGGTGAATCTTCAGTAGCTTTTTATTTTCCCTTCCTCCCCTCCCAACTAGAAAAGATTCTTTTTTGTTCTCTGGGAACATGAAATGTAAGGTAAACACAGGGAATGCCAGGATTTTCTCTCTTCCTTTCAACCTCCCCTGGTCCTTCTCACACAACTTAGAGGAGGTTTTCTCTTTGGGATACACTAAGGTGACAAATTTGACTCCTGCCCCTCTGGTCTGCCCGAGTTCAGAGTCGCCAGCTGAGTATGAAGGGCCTCTGCACAGAAATGGCCGCTGTGTTTTGTGGTGACACCAGTGCAGGATGTTTCTGTCCAGGGATTTAACAGTATCGTTGTACTTGAGGTATTTCTATTGTTTTAGCTGTGGCTCCCCACCCACATGTAGACAGTTGTACAGGAATAAACTTTCTCCTTTCTGGTGCACTGATCTGTGTCGATACCAAATGCCGTGCTTATAACCATTGTGGTTCTTCTCTATTGTTTTTTCCTGCACCAAAGTGCTCCAGCCTTCCCCCACCCCGCTCCAGTCCTGTACAGTGCTCCAATCTACTCCATTGCTTGAATCTACTCTGGAGTTAAATCACACATCAGTCTTCCATCTGAGTGCTGTGTGCCATCCTACTACTGCTGTGTGCCATCCTACTCTGGTGTTCAACCCTTGCTCCATCTCCCATCATTGTCCAGTCTCTTAGGTTAAAGTTTAGGTTTAGGAGTAGTGGTTAACTTTGTTTTGATTTTACTTGTTTACCCACCCCCCTTAATTTTGGAGGCAGGAACTCCATCCTGGGGTTGGTTTTGTTCTTTGGTTTTTTGTCTGTTAAATGTGAAAAGAGAAATATTTATTGATTTTATTACAATAAATATTTAAATTCTATAAAAAAAGCCGTGCTGGCGTGAAGCTCTTTGTTTGGGGGGCCCAAAGGGTAGGGGTGAATGGAGCCAAATCCAGCTGGAGGCCAGTCACGAGTGGCGTCCCCCAGTGCTCAGTCCTGGCTCCAGTTTTGTTCAACATCTTCACCAATGACCTGGATGAAGGGATTGAATGTTCCCTCACAGAATCACAGAGCTGTAGGGGTTGGAAGGGACCTCAAGAGATCATCGGGTCCAACCCCCCGGCCCAAGCAGTGTCCCTAGGACAGGTCGCACAGGTATTCTCTCTCTATCTCACCCCAGACCCTCGTTAAGTGTTTGACCTGAAGAGATCACTGGAAAGTAGCCTAGGAAGAAGCATGGCTGTGTCAGCTGCGTCCCATCCCTTTGTGCTGGGATAAAAAACCCACTAGGAACAGTTCCTTTCTGTCCTGTGGGTAACAAATACTGTGAAAGCCTCTGTCCTCACATACACAACAGGTATGGTGCCCACAGAGGACAGCATGTGTCTCAAAGCATCTCCTCTGTGAGCCCTACACCGGGGCTCGAGCTCCCTAGGTACAGCTGGGCACAGGATGGTGCTGAGAAACCTCCCTCCCACCACTCTCCCCGACTCTGGGCCTTTCGGTCACACAGAGTCCTGGAAAACACAAAGTGTTTGAAGCACGTTTGCACCCAAACACACTCCCTTCTTGGGTGTCCTTGGGCAGAGATCAACCTGCTTAAAAAAAAAACCCAGCCAAGAAGCTCTTATCCAAGAGGGTGAAAAAAAACCCCTCTAGTAAGTGTTAGTTTTATATATATATAAATATTTATTCTTATAGATATAGACAGTGAGAGGGAGACTGTGGTTTATGCATGCTGTGATACCATGGCACTGGCTGAGGTGCTCAGAGCAACAGTTCCTCAATGATTTAACTGCCCCAGCACCATCCCCAAGAAGGTAACGACACAAATCAAGCAGCTCTACGTGCACATACAGCTAACGACATGCAGAAACAACCCACCCCACCTTGTAAGGAACAAAAATACACAAAACGTGAGGCTAGAGAGAATCTTCTCCAGCCTCTGTCTCCTGGGAGCTGATGCTGGGAAGCCTCAGAACGAGAGGAGGGGAAGAGGGGGAAAAAATATGGGAATACTCAATCCAGGGGTAGAGGCTGTGGCCTTGCAAAGGTATTTCCTGATGGCATTGAGTTCATGCCTGGCTACCTGGGAGCCTTCACCCTGAAAAACTGTGGGTCAGCTTTGCACTCCAGACTTCCTTTCCCCTCTCTCCCTGTTCATTTAAGGCACAAACATATTTACAGTGTCAAACAAAAGCTTTTCATGTCCCAAGAATCAGACAGAAGGCCTGTAATGTTCTGCCACACCAGGAAGATCTGGATGTAAATCAGCCATCTGGCACCAAACAAGGATACCCCTCGACCCCACCTTCGGTCCTGACAAAAATGAACAGAGGACTCGAAGCCCATAAACCAACTTCCCTTATTTTGAGGTTACTTAATTGTAGGAGAATTGATAAATGGCAACAATTGCATCCAAAACTTGAGCCATCTCCTTCCCCACCTCAGCCCAGCAGTGCAAACTGGTCGAGCACTGTAACGCTGGAAGGATTGAAGAGCAGTGGGAACAGGTCTGCAGAGCCCTGCCCCGGACTGAACACAATACAAGAGAGCATGCAGCATGTTTGCATGAAAGGCTTTCCCCTCACAGTGAAGTGGGACACGACAAAGAGAGCAGGTTCTCAGGACTCCATCCCTCAGTCAGTTTGCAGATGACACTGAGCTGGAGGAAGTGTTGATCTGCCTGAGGGGAGGGAGGCTCTTCAGAGGGATCTGAACAGGCTGGACCAATGGGCTGAGACCAATGGGATGAGGTTTAACAAGGCCAAGTGCAGAGTTCTGCACCTGGGACAGAACAACCCCGAGCAGCTACAGGCTGGGGGAGACTGTCTGGAGAGCTGTCAGGTAGAGAAGGACCTGGGGGTGTTGGGTGACTGCAGGCTGAATGTGAGCCAACAGTGTGCCCAGGTGGCCAGGAAAGTCAATGGCATCCTGGCTTCTGTCAGAGCCAGTGTGGCCAGTAGGTCTGGGGAGGGGGTTGTGCCCCTGTATTGGGCACTGGTGAGGCTGCACCTCGAGTGCTGGGTCCAGTTCTGGGCTCCTCACCATAAGAAGGACATTGAGTTCCTTGAGCGCGTCCAGAGAAGGGCACCCAGGCTGGGGAAGGGGCTGGAGAGTAAACCTTACAAGGAGTGGCTGAGGGAACTGGGGTTGACTAGTCCTGAGAAGAGAAGGCTGAGGGGGGAACTTATCACTGCCTACAATTACCTGAATAGTGGTAGTAGAGAGGTGGGGGATGGTTTCTTCACCCAAGAAACAGGTGATAGGGTGAGGGGGAACAGACTCAAGCTGTGCCAGGGCAGGGTTAGATTAGACATTAGGAAAAAATTCTTCACCAAAAGGGTTATTGGGCATTGGAACAGGCTGCCCAGGGAGGGGGTTAAGTCACCAACCCTGGATGTGTTTAAGACAGGTAGACAAGGTGCTTGGGAATATGGTTTAGTAGAGGACAGGTATGGCTGGACTCGATGCTCTCAAAGGTCTTTTCCAACCTAGTGATTCTGTGATCCCCTAGGGCTTTCCAAAACCCAGACATGCAGGGATGGAGAGGATGGGCAAGAAGGTAAAGGGCCTAGAACAGACTGCCTGGGATAAGACAAGACACCGTACCAGAGCTCGTGGACACTCACTCAGTGCTGCATCTCACTTCCCTGGAAAGCAAATCCAAAAAGCAATGTGTGATCAGAGGGAACAACTACTCACCCCAGAGCTGCTTCTGCAGGAGCAGGCAGAGAGCAGGCAGATCACCCGTTCCTTCTTTTGGGGGAGGAAGACAAGACTGCCTTGCTCCCAGGAATGACACCCTGACAGACTGTCCTCCCACCCACCACACACCATGTCCTTTTCCCCTTACTTCATTTGCCCAAAGAGCTTTTTCATGTAGTAAAACATCCTTAGTGCACAAACATACCCTTCCTTCTCCGCAGAGAAGCACTGTGGCCAAGAAACCCCACGGAGAGCATGAGAAGCACAGCCATGCCGCTCATCCAGGGTCAGGCATGGTGGAAAAAGGGAGCTGAGAAACAAACACATCCCCAGGAAAAGGGACAGAGTTACCCTCCATTCTGTAGGGAGAAGGACCAAGAGACCAACTCCCCAACCCTCACAGCCCTTGTCCTGGAAGCCCTGGCCTCAAGGGGACAGAGTCCTCTCTCCCCCTGGAAACACCAATGCCACCCTGAAGCGCACAAGGCTCAGGTTCTCTTGTGCCCTACAACTAGTCAAAAGGTGTGCACCCCTCCTGTGCCCCTACACCCCCACGCTGCACCCCAAGCCCAGGACTTGCTTCAGGCAAGGCAGCAAACCCCTGCCCTGCTCCAGTGCCGCAGGGGCTGACTGCAGCCATCACTCCGGGGATGCGCAAGGATGCAGCCTGCTTCTGGTCAAGGTGGGTGCTCCTGACCACGCAGGACCATCTCCCATCTATCCCTGTCACCACGATGACGTCTTCAGTGTCAAACAGACCCACCATGTGAGGGGAAGGTCTCTGGGAAACAGGGGAGACATTGTCTGTCTGGGTCTTGCCACAGAACCTCTGGTTGTGGGAACCATCCGGCTGATCGACACAGCACCCAGATGCCTCTGCCCCCATAACCCTCCAGAGAGAGCTGAGGGCCAGAGCCTGTGGCTGGGAAAAGAAAACCCTGTGTTTGGGGTCAGGTAGGGATGGGCTCAGCTCAAAAGCCATCGCCACATCCAGTAGCAGACCCATCACAGGTCCCACTGGGGCTGTGGGCCTGGCCACCAAACCAATCCCAACTTGCACAAGAACCACAGAGCATTGGTGCCCAACAGCCCCAGATCTCTGCCCAAAATTCCAGCAGAGCAAGAGTGAGCTGTGGAGCTTCAGTGCCTCAGAGCAGTGTCTGCACCAACTCCTCCTTGTTCAAGAAGCTCCAAAGCTTCCAGACAATGTCCCAGGTCACCTGCGGCACAAAGGGATGGGATAGAGGCCTTGGAGGGAGACACAATCCCAGGGACA
Source organism: Porphyrio hochstetteri (assembly GCA_020800305.1). Taxonomy (NCBI): domain Eukaryota; kingdom Metazoa; phylum Chordata; class Aves; order Gruiformes; family Rallidae; genus Porphyrio; species Porphyrio hochstetteri. Next base: position 23,789,992 of record CM036917.1, read on the forward strand.
CCAGGACCACCCCCTGGAAATGCTGCATCGACTACAGACCCGTCACCTCCAGATACATCAAAGCTTCTCTGGAAGATGCACCGTCTGTCACACTGCATGTATAATATCCATCATCAGAGGATCTCAACCCAGAGCTTAGCAAGTCCAGGCTTCCACTAAGAGACCATCTCTGTCCAACTCTGTCCTCCAAACATAGCCCTCAAACTGCTCCCTGTACAGATCCTCCCCATTTCAGTAGTGGTGCACTGTTTCAGAGAGGTTAGCTTGGTGTCCTGGTTCTGGCCAGGACAGGGTTAACTTCCCCAAGCAGCCAACACAGGTGAGTTGCCCTGGGGCTGTTTTTCACACCAACTGACATCCTGCCCCCTTAAAAAGGGGCTGGTTGGGCAGGGGCCATCATCACTGCTCCAGGGCAGTCTGAGTGCAGCCAGATGTATGGTCAGTCCTCCCATCAGTGCAATGCTCAGTGTTCCTGCCTGGTCGGGCTGCTAGTGCTCTGTAATGTCACTGGGTGTCACTGCTGCCCAGCTGGAGAACCTAACTGCAAAAGTACATCACGTCGATGTCAGGGAAGACGGCAGGCCTGCTAGCAGCCTAGCTCTCTTCTACCAGGATTTAGGCCCTGACAATATTCTTCTGTTCCCACGAGAGAGGAAAAGTTACTCATGCTGGGAGGATCCTAATAATCACATTCTCAAGACACAGCGGCCTTGTTGATAAGGGTACAGGCTGCCCGAAACCAAGAAGCAGTTATGGGAAGGGATTTGGGAGTAACGGAACATGTTAAGAACCAACCATAACAAGAGGATCAAACCAGCAGGTGTGCGGATACTTTTAAGCATTAAAGGTAAACTAACAATATTTAGCTATAAGATGGGTTTATCAGAACTCGTTATAATTACTAACCAATCAATATAGTGTGAACAGGGTGTGTAACCAATTAGCAGTTTTTTAGCTTGCCACGTTTGCAGTAATGAAGGTATATAATCTGTGTGATTGCACCTAATAAAAGGGGCTTCACCTAAAATTAATCTCAAATTGCGTGTTGCTCTCTGCCAGTCGCCACATGCTCCCATGGTTAAGAATGCCCCTGAGCCCCCAAAGTGTACTAGAGCTACTCGTGGGGCTACCTGGGAGTGGGGGATTTGGCGGAGGGGGGTGTGTGTGTTCAGTCCAGGAAGAGCTTTCAGCCCCGGCACCGGTTCATGTAGGAGCTTATTAGGAGGGGTTTCTTTTTGTTAGCGCTTGCAAAAGTAGGCCCCGGCAGAGGCTGGCGAGTTAGGCCTCTGCTCAGCCTGATCTGTTCTCGTGTTTAGGAATGCCCCTGAACCTCAAAGTTAGCCGGAGCAGCTCGTGGGGATACCTGGGAGTGGGGGCATGGTGTGGGGGGTATGTGTGGGGGCTGTGTGTGTCTGTGTGTTCAGTCCAGGAAGAGCTTTCAGCCCCAACACAGGTTCATGTAGGAGCTTATTAGGAGGGCTTTCTTTTTGTTAGCACTTGTAAAAGTAGGCCCCGGCAGAGGCTGGCAGTTGTTAGCGGGCACAGTCGCGAAGAATTTATGTACGCAGAGCAGATAAGCAGGCACTTCTTTATTCCAGCGCTGGGGAACACGGGGGATAGCTCCTCCAAAGTTGTGTTCACCCAAATGTACAAAGCAGAACATATTTATACAATTTTTAACAAAGATCATTGCACAAAATGCTTGCTTCTTAGCTTGACCTTTACAATGACTGGCTTTTGATTGCTTCACTTTATCTATATTCTTATTCTATAAAAATCATTGGTTAGCTATGCTGATTATTTGAAATACAAAGGGGGGAGTGTATTGATTAGCATATTCATGATATTTCCTGGAAATCATTATCATATGTTAATGTCCCTTGCGCCTGCGTAGTTCTGTGGTGCGGGGTCCTCTGGTGGTTGTTGATAGTCTTCCTCACTGCTCAAGGTCACTTCAACTTTGGCTGTTGTTTCGTAACTGCAGTTTCTTCATATGCTTATTGTTTCAACTCAAGGTCCATGACTGGTACCCATTATTTTAATCCAAGATCCGTAGATATTTTTCATAGTGATAAAGACACAGCGTTTTGTTCCTGAAAGTTCTAGTGTACAGTATATTCTTACTATTATGGTTCGCTAAAATCAAATCTAATCAACTGTTCCTAACATTTCCCCCCTTGGAAAGTATTGATAATCATTCTCAATACTTTCACACCTTATATTTTATGCTGTCGAATTATCAAAAGCTGGGTTGTCATATGGTGGTGGATTCTGTATTTGGTTCTCACTTTGTCTTGATAGTGCTTTTATGATTTTTCTATTCCATTCTGTTTTTCGACTTAATTCACTTTTCAAACAGCAGTATGCCAAACCAAACACAAAGAATGTCACTGTTAGAATGAGTAAAGTCTCAATTAATGACCTTATCCAAGAACTTCGTTTCAGGCCTAATCCATCAAAAATTTTATCTATCCAACTTTCTGACATGTCTTCCTTTATTTTGTGTGTTTCTTCAATTTTACCTAACAGTTCCAGGTCATGTTCTACATCTTCTGTTACATCTGGGATATGTATACAACAATGATCTATCTTGCCTCTCAAGAATCCACATACTCCATGTTCCTTCGACAACAGCATATCTAGTGCCATTCTATTTTGTATGGCCATTCTTGATGTGGCTTGTAACTGTAAATTCATTTGTCTGAATCCTTTACATGTTACATTGGCCAATCGTTCAATTTATCCAGTCAATCGGTATAACCATTCCCTATTCCTGTATGATGCTATGGGATTTAAAAGAGATTCTAGTGCCCAACCAATTTTTACTCCAGTTTCTGGCTCATTCCAAGTATCTTCCTCTAACATTGATCTTTTTACTCGTAACAGATGTAATTTTTCTTGACTTCCTCTAAAGGGAGATTTTTTCCAAATTGGACATAATGTGGGTAGTCCCAAAGTAATGTTTGACTTTTCCATCTATTGGTAAATGAGATGTCCAAGTACCATCACTTGTTGCCCAAATTAAATGTCCAGGACTTGGAATCAAGGTTCAGCAGACAACTTTCCAATATCTTGTTACATTTAAGGTGGTTTTTAGTCCTCGACACAAACAGCCAAGTTTTAAAGCTGACGCCAATGGGGGTACACGTTGAATTGCTTGGCTTACTGTACTACAATTATATATATGCTCACATTGCCACCAGGGGACTATTTTCTCCTTTTCTCGTGTACTGGCACTTTTATCTGTTCCTCTAGGATCTATTGTAAATTCTAGCCCATCCCATGTAAAACACCACAGGGCCTTTGCCATAGATTGAAATTTTAAAAGTATGCTCATGGACCAAATGTTGGTCCACTCTTCTTCATTTTTGGAAATTTGTCCAGTCTGCCCACATTCCCATTCCATAGTTGTTTTGGATACATTTCGTCTTACAGGCTCATCATAGCTGCACCATCCAACATTTTTAAGTCTGCCTATATGAGTGATTTGGTAATTCAACAGTTTTTCGCAGTCGGATCTGCTCCCTGGGGACTCCATTGTTTTCTAATATATTCTATTCTTTCCTGCCACCCTCTCATTGGCTTCTGTTTGCAATGGGCAGTTTCATTTCTCCTTTCTACAGTAGTCAGGTTCATTGTCAAAATTCCCCATGGGGTAGATTCTCCAACTGCTCAGGGTATCGGAAGGCAAGCAGTAATTTGTGACACATTTTGCATGTTTGCAAACTCTTTACTCAACCCTATCATTATGTTTTCTTCCTGAGTTTTACCTGGCACTGATATTACTTGTTCTGTATCTATGTTCTCACTTGTGTCTCGTCTCTTTTTCACTAAAACTTCATCTCTTATTTGTGTTTGTCTATCTATGTTTACTTGCCAATCATTCAAGTTGCAGGTCTGTCTATGAGTACTGTTCGTTACCCGTGCTCGGTTTGGTGACTGTTTCTCTTTTATCCATGTTTCCACCACCATAGACTGCAAAGCAAACAACAGAAAAATAAATCATGGTTCAAAGTTAACTTTAAAGTTTCTGGATTTCCAACCACTCTCCAGCTAGTGGGTGGCACCCTCTTCACTCTGCGGTAGTGGATCCAAGCATCTGATTCAGCAATCTTGATTGCAGTGAAGGTGGTTAACAGCACCTGGAAGGGTCCGTTCCACTTCCCCAGTAGAGGTTCTTCATTCCAAGACTTTATGTAGACATAGTCCCCTGGTGGAAAGTTGTGTACTGGATTCTCCAACGTCAAGGGTCGATTCCACACCACCACGCTCCGGAGTCTAGCTAGAGTTTTCCTAAGAGACGGCACGTAATTATATACATCTTGTTTTCCTGTTATATGCATATTTGGATTTGGTTCAGGGGGTTCATATGACTTTCCATACATGATTTCATAAGGACTTGCTGACATTCCACTTCGAGGTTTTACCCTCATTGGTAATAATGCTGATGGGAGTGCCTGAGGCCACTTCAATTTGGCTTCTTGACAGATTTTACTAATTTGTCTTTTCAAGGTTTGATTCATCTTTTCTACTTTCCCACTAGACTGCGGGCTCCAGGAGGCATGCAGATCCCAGGAAATTCCTAGAGTCTTGCTTACCTCCTACAAAATGTGGACCTCTATCAGATGATATCCCAAAAGGTACTCAAATTCTTGGGATAATCTCTTGCAAGAGCCACTTAACTGCTTCCTTAGCTTGATTTGTGCGACAGGGAAAGGCTTCCAGCCATCCAGAAAAAGTATCAACCCCAACCACAATGTACTTATAACCATTACACCTGGGTAACTCTGTAAAATCAATTTACCAATAATCTCCCCGTTCCACGCCAGTTTTTAACTTACCCATTTGAATTTTCTTTTGTACTACTGGATTATTTCTTAAACACCCCTCACACTTTGCTGTTACTGACTTGGCCATTTCTAGCATTGGCACTGACACTAAGTGCCTTTTTAGAATCTTCACAAGGGCGTCTGCACCCCAGTGCCATTCTTGATGTTTCATTTGCAATGCTTCTCTCATTATTAAGGGAGGTAATATTACCTGACCCTTGAGAGTTGTCCACCATCCTTCTGAATTTTTCTTTGCATTCAACAATTGTGCTAATTTCTCATCCTCTCTTGAATATTTTGGGGGTTCCTTAGGGAGTGTTACAGTCCTGCTAGGAATTACTGCCATTTGTAACACTTGTTGTTGAGCTGCATTCTTAGCAGCTTGGTCTGCTAGTCTGTTCCCTTCTATTATTTTTGTGCTTCCTGTCTGATGTGCTTTACAGTGCAGGATTGCTACTTGGACTGGCTCTTGCACTGCCAACAATAACTGTAAGATTTCCTTTTGATGCTTAATATTTGCCCCCTGGGAGGACAACAGTCCTCTTTCTTTCCATAGGGCTCCATGGACATGGACTACTCCAAAGGCATATTTGGAGTCTGCCCATATATTTACTCTCTTTACTTAATTCCAATGCTTGTGTCAATGCAATCAGTTCTGCTTTTTGTGCAGCAGTTGTATTGGGTGATGCTTTTGCTTCTATTACCGTGTTCTCGGTTGTTACCACATATCCAGCATAACAAACTCCATTCTGAACCAAACTACTGCCATCCTCAAACAGCTCCCATTCAGGATTCTCAAGGGGAATGTCCTTCAAGTCCTCTTGGCTGGAATATGTATGTTCAATGGTCACGATGCAGTCATGTTTGAGTTGTTCTTCCTCCTGTGAAGCACTTAAGAAAACTGCAGGATTCACAAGATTAGTTGTTTGCAGGATTACGGCATCTTGTTCGGTAAGAATTACCTGGTATTTCATCATCCTGCTAGGGGATAACCAATGTCCCCCTTTTTGTTCCAACACTGTAGCCACCATATGTGGAACATAGACTGTAATTGTTTTTCCCAAAGTAAGTTTTCTAGCTTCTTGTATCAATATTACTGTTGCTGCTACTGCTCTCAGGCAAGAAGGCCATCCTTTGCTTACTGAGTCCAGTTGTTTGGAAAAGTATCCCACTGGTCGTTTCCAGCTTCCCATTCTCTGGGTTAGGACCCCCAAAGCAATATGTTGTCGTTCATGGACAAATAATTGGAAGTCTTTAGTTAGGTCTGGTAATCCCAAGGCTGGTGCTGTCATCAAGGCTAATGGAAGTTTTTTAAAAGCCTCTCGTTGTTGTTTACTCCATATAAAAGGGACAGACTTCTGGGCTTCGTACAATGGTTTGGCTCTTAGACCATAATCCATGATCCAAAGCCAACACCATCCTGTCATTCCCAGAAATGCTCTCAGCTCATGTACAGCTCGAGGCTCTGGAACATCACAAATTGCCTCTTTTCAGTCTGTCCCCACCCTCCGTTGTCTTTGTGAAATTTCAAAACCCAGATAGATTACAGTTTGGTTGCTATTTGAGCTTTCTCCTTGGGTACCTTGTATCCGTTAAGTCCCATAAAGTTTAAAAGTTCAATGGTTACCTGTATCCAGGCCGATTTTTCTTCAGTAGCTATTAGAATATCATCCACGTATTGCAAGAGCAAATGTTCTGGTTGTGGAGTTACTGTCTTCTCGTTTGTCCACATCTCCAATTCCTTTGCTAATTGGCTGTTAAAGATGGTCGGACTGTTTTTAAACCCTTGGGGTAGCCGTGTCCATGTCAGCTGTACCTTGCGTCCTGTTTGTGGACTTTCCCACTCAAAAGCAAATAATTTACAACTTTCCTTTTCCAGGGGTATGGAAAAGAAAGCATCTTTTAAATCAAGCACTGTAAACCACTGATAACTTTCTTTCAGAGCAGTCAACAATGTGTAAGGATTTGCCACTACTGGGTGTCTCTCTTTCACAATTTGATTTACAGCTCTTAAATCCTGTACCAATCTCTACTCACCATTTGGCTTTCGTACTGGAAAAATAGGCGTGTTATATTCTGATTCACACTCTTCTAAAATCTTATATTCCAAAAATTTATCAATCAACTTTTTAATTCCCTGTTTAGCCTCAGGTTTAATTGGGTATTGGTTAAATCTAACTGGTTTTGCACTTTCCTTCAATTCAATTTTTACTGGCTGTGCTAATTTAGATTTTCCTGGGATATCGGTTTCCCATACCATAGGGACCACTGCGTAGCTCACTTCTGGGGGGGATTTCTTGTACCTTTGGTTTTTCCTTCAACACTAAAATTTCACCTGTTTTAGATTCAGGTATTTTTAACAATAATTTTCCATCTTCAAAACCATTTTGTGCATTCAGTTCAGATAATAGATCCCTTCCCATTAAGGGTATTGGACATTCTGGACCATACAGAAATTCATGTGTTATAATTTTGCTTCCGAATCGCAAATTCAAGGGTTGTAAGAATGGCTGGTTTTCCTCTTTCCCTGTGGCTCCCACAATATTTGCTGTTTTACTTCCTAGTTTCCCTTTTTGTTCATTTAATACTGAGAATGTTGCTCCTGTATCCACCAAAAATGTGACCTCCTTTTCTCCCAGCTTTATTGTAACCAGAGGCTCAGCTGGGTTTGCCTCTGGTTCTAGTCAATTTGTGTATTCCCCCAGAACCATCACATTTGCTGTTGCCTGTTGACTAGTTGTTCTTTTTGCACATTCATTTTTCCAGTGCCCTTCTTTACAAAAAGCACATTGATTTATTCCTAGAGGGGTTTTACCACTTATTCCCCCTCTTCCCCCTTTTCCCCCTTGCATTCCTCCCCTTAAAAGACCTCCTCTTCCCCTCCCTCAATTTCCAAAAATTCTGTGCCCCTGTTACTCCTGCAAGTAGTTGTTTTTGTTTCCTATTCTCTGTTATTATAAACCTTCCAGGCTACTTCTAATAATTTGTCCAGATTTCATAGCTCTGTCCCTTCCAATTTCTGGAGCTTCTTTCTTATATCTTCTTGTGACTGACCTAGGAAGATGAATGCGAATTGTGCCTTTGTTTCCTCTGCCTCAAGTTGTAAATCTGTGTATTTGCGAATTGCTTCCTTCAGCCTTTCTAAGAATGCTATCGGAGATTCTTTTTTCTCCTGTCTGATTTCATATAGTTTAGACCAATTTATAGTCTTAGGCATAGCATTCTGGATCCCATATAAAATCCATTGTTGATATCTTTTTAATCTTTGTGTATGCTCATCTCGATTTGGATCCCACTGAGGGCTTCCTGTAGGAAAATTTTGATCTATTGTACCACCTACTGTCTGAGTACAGACATCCTCCTCTGCTGGCATTCTTGCAGTTCTCAAAACCATCTGTTTTTCTGTGGAATCCATAAGGGTGTCCAAAATCACTTGTATATCATCCCAATCTGGGTTTTGTGTTTTAATTATCATTCCCATAATTCTTGCGACCTTACCAGGATCCTCCCTATAGGGACCAGCTGATTCCTTCCATATAACCAAATCAGGAGGAGAAAAGGGTATTTTTACATAGACTGGCCCATTTTGCCCAACTCCTTGTCTCAAGGGGGCTATTACTTGTTTCCCTATTTTTGACCTTAAGGGGGTTCTTCTGTGGGTACGCTGCCGTGTCCTTCTAGATATTGGTGGAGAAAGTTCCAGTTCAGATTCTCCTTCCTTCTCTTCTAATCCACTACTATCTGGATGCGGGCCAGGTTGAGATTCCCTTATTTCAGGTTCTGGCACTGATGGCCTTATTGGATGGTTAGTGCCAGAATCGGGTCTGTGTTCCAGAGAGGGTAAGGGAATAGAAGGATAGATCGGAACAGCAGGAACTGCCGGGGCAGTTGGAGCAATATCTAATTCTGGACCTATGTCAGTATGTCCTATCCCTTTTAATGCCAAATGCTTATAACACCTTTTGGTGGAAGTACATGCAGGGCAACGTTCTTGAACCTTTTTGTCTTTTATCATAAGGGACATTTCTTGGTTATTCGATTTACATTCCTCTTGCCACTCTGGTTTCTCTCTTAAGTAAAAGAATAAATCTACATATGGGACCTCATCCCATTTTCCTTCCCTCTTACAAAACAACATTAACTGCAAAATAGTATCATAGTTCAAAGTTCCATTCAAAGGCCAGTTTTCTTCATTATCCAGTTTATACAGTGGCCACTCATGATTACAATATTCAGTGAGCTGATTTTTACGAAAATCACTTTGCAATTCCTTCCAGTGTGCCAAAAGGCAGCCTAAGGGAGAAGCCCTTGGTACTAGACCTTGTCTCCCCCTAAACAGATTGAAAAATTTTAGTGCCATTGCAAGTGAATGTGGTTGCTTGCCTTTTGTATTTGCCAATTACAAAATTTAGCAGGAGTTAAACCCCTGTGCATTCCAGCCAAACCTCAGATTACACTGGGCGGCTGGGGGCAGCTGAGTTTAACTCCTGAGTGATGCCCAATTATACTTCACATCAAATACTTAATTAATATTTCAACAATGTTTCATTCTTTTGCTTCACGTCTCACCGCACTATTACGATTCTCTAAAATAAAATATAATCAATTGTTTGTAACACGTAGGGCGAATCTGGGGCAAATTTCTTCCCCAGGCGCTGATATAATCTAGTAAATAATAATTTCCTAATTGGCTCAGGCCCTGCCCACTGGCTTATTTTGTCCCTGGTTTATGGGTTACAAGTATCCTTAGTTTACAAAACAAACCTTGGCTGCTGTTGCCTCAAGTGTTAAGTTACACAGAATCACAGAATCGTAGGGGTTGGAAGGGACCTCAAGAGATCATCGGGTCCAACCCCCCTGCCAAAGCAGCTCCCCAGCTCATATTGCACAGATAGGCGTCCAGACGAGTCTTGAATATCTCCAGAGAAGGAGACTCCACCACCCCCATGGGCAGCCTGTCCCAGGGCTCTGTCACACTCACTGGGTAAAAGTTCTTCCCCATGTTGGTGCGGAACTTCCTGTGCTCCAACTTGCAGCCATTGCCCCTTGTCCTGTCTCCACAGACACTGAAAAGGGGTTGGCCAATTCCCCCTGCATCCCATCCTTAAGATATTTATAAACATTAATTAGGTCCCCCCATAGTCTTCTTTTCCCCAGACTGAACAGCCCAAGCTCACTCAGCCTTTCCTCACAGGGGAGATGTTCCAGGCCCTTCATCATCTTCGTAGCCTCCTCTGGACTCTCTCCAGGAGATCCATGGCTTTTTTATCCCAGGAAGCCCAGAACTGGACACAATACTCCAGGTGGGGCCTGAGCAAGGCAGAGTAGAGGGGGAAGATCACCTCCTTAGACCTGCTGGCCACACTCTTCCTGATGCATCCCAGGATCCCATTGGCCTTCTTAGCCCCCAGGGCACACTGATGGCTCAGAGCCAACCAGTCACCCACCAGGACACCCAGGTCTTTCTCCACAGAGCTCTTCTCCAGCAGGTCACCCCCAGCCTGTACTGATACAGACGGTTATTCCTCCCCAGGTGAAAGACTTTACACTTGCTTTTGTTGAAGTTTACTGCGAGCAAGCTGTTGCTACTTGAATTTCCCCCAGGATGGCTTTGGCACAGGGGAAAAAAGCAGCCGGCAAGAACTTTCCCCATAACAAGTTACTTTGCCATCAGAAGATGCATCTAATTCCCACCAGCACATTGGATCTGGTAAGTTTGAAATCTTCTCGCTTTCTGTGAGCCCATCGTGCTGGGCACTTCCCTCGATGCCTTTCAATTCCTCCCTCACGTTTCTATTCGCCAGAAGTTTCACGTTTCTATCGATTTATTTCCTAGTTCCTTGGCGCTGTTTCAGTTTTGAATCCTCTGAGCAGTGGGTGTTAAAGAATCTCACTAGACACCTGTGATTACACAGCCACCAATACCCTCTCATGAATCCTACTCCTTCTTAATAGTAATTAACTAACACACTCCTTGTACTAAATTCTGTTTAACATTCCCTTCCTTAGGTTTTTATTGCATCCCTGCAATACGACTTACTCCTATCTCCAAACCTCTGCCTGAGATTCACTCCTCAGGTTAGAACAAAATCCCACAAGGCATTAAAAGTCATAACAAACAGGCCACCTGCAACCAGGATGGAACAGAATCAAATGCCAAGTGTCTTTGTTACAGAGCCCGGGCTGGGTTGGCTCTGGGGCAGGGCCCAACCAAGCTCCCTGCAGCCAGGCAGGAGGGAAGGGAAAGGGGATGTGAACGTGGGAGGGGCGGCTGAAGCCCCCAGACCCGCCCTGGTGCTGCCCCCCAGCCTGGCCGCCCCCTCCCCTCCCGCCCCTCTGGCCCTGAGGCCCCACCCTGGCTGCTGGGACTGACAGGCGCCCTCCAGCGTTGCCGATTGGCTGAGCTGTGGCCAATGGGGTGTCGGGCTGTGGGCGGGCAGGGGCAGCCTGGGGCTGTGTGCAGCGCGCATGCTGGCGGTTGAGGCGCTGCGGGCGCTGGGCCTGTGGAGCGGCAGCCTCGGTGAGGCTCCATCTCCCCTGGGGCAGCTCTGGGCAGCGCCAGGTGTGTGCGCGGCTCTGCCAGCCATGGGGCTGCGCCTGGGCCTGGGCCTGGGCCTGGGCCTGGGTCTGGGTAGTCGGGGCCTGGTCAGGGCGGTGGACAGGGCCGGGCCGGGCCAGGCCGGGGAAGAGAGGGCAGGGGAGGGGAGAGGAGGGAAGGGACGGGGGGAGCTTCTCCAGGTTTGCTCTGCAGCCACGGTACTTCCAGCTGAGTGGGCCTGTCTGTGCTGCCAGCCACAGGCCTGGGTGAGTGGAGCTGTGTGCTGGGAGCAGCTCACATCGGCCAGGCCAGCACCATGAAGGTGACGGGGCTCTGCCCCTGGTTACAGTGCCCATGCTGAGTTTGGCACCTAGGGACTTCCTCAGGTCTGGCCTTCTCCCAGGGGCTGAGGAGGAGAGATGGCCCTGCCTGGCCTGTGCCCGGGCTTCCTCCTGTGTTGATGTGGAAGAGCAGAGCCCTTCTCACTCTTCCCATGGGGGCTTAGCAGTGTCCTTCTGACCATGGGGCTCCCCAGCACTGGGAGGCCCCACAGGGCTTTAAGACCAAGGAAATTTTGGGGTGCCAGGGGCTCCTGGGTGTCAGGGAGCTGTGGGTATCTGCAAATTGGAGCTTTGCTTCTGCTAATGCAGTTGTTTTCTGCCCCCTTAGTGGTCAGAAGTGCTTCCCTTCATGGCACATGGACTGCACAGAAGCTACTTCCCCATCTGTCTGGGAGGACTTGAGGGAAATGAGGACGTCGCAGCACGCACTCAGGTATGAGGAAAACAAAAAGGAGCCGTGCCAAGGCTTTACTGCTGTTCCAGATCTGAGCTCTGATGTACGTGTGCATCCCAGTGCCAAAGTCAGGATTTTTTTCCTCTGAGCTGCACAGCTTTTTGCAAGGGAAAGTGAGTTGGGCTGAGCTGCCTTAGGAATAGAGCTGTTCCTTTTTTGGAATTGCGTGCAATTGTTACCAGAAAAGTCGCTTAAGAAACTCTCTTCAGTCTTAAGACTTCAATTTAGAGAGCATGCATTCTTGGTTGTGCCATCCGATGAGTTTGATGTCCTGACACTCTAGAGTTCAGCTGGACATGTTTCCCTGTTCATCACTTCTTTCTGCTGTCTCCTGGGCTTCGTGTTTTGCTTCTCCTTTTGTCACTTCCTTCTCTGTCTTTTCATTGTTTGCTTTCTGTATTTTTGCCTTTTCATCACTTCATTCTTCTCTCTCCTCTTTTTTTGGAGTTGTTTTTTCCCCCTTTCGTCGCTTCGTTCTCTTGTCTTCTTGTTCTTTTTTTTTTCCTATTTCATTGTTTCTGTCTGCTCTCTTTTTTGGGGGGGTTGTTTTGGGTTTTTTTCTTTTTCTATTTCTGTTGCTTCTTTCTGCTCTCTCCTGGCTTTTTGGGGGGCTTTCCCCCCCCCTTTTCATTGTTTCTCTCCACTCTCATTTTCTTTGGTGGTTTTTTTTCCCCTGTTGTTTCTTCCTTCTGCTCTCTTCCAGATTTTGGGGGATTTTTTCCCCCTTTAGTCACTTCCTTAAGTGACTTCCTTCTTATTTTCCCCTTTTCTTCTTGCCTTCTGCTCTCTTTTCTTTTTTGGGCTTGCTTTTTCCCCTTTGGTGGCTTCCTTCCTTTCTGGTTACTTTGGTTACTTCCTTCTGAAGTCTTCTGATTCTTTGTGTTGTGTCTTCTCCCCCTCGTATCTCTGTTCTTCTCTCTTCTTATTTTGAGGGTTTTTTTACCCTTTTTCATTGCTTCTTTCTGCTCTTTTCTCCATTTGGGTTCTTTTTCTTCCCCTTTTGTCAATACCTCCTGCTCTCTTCTCGTGGTTTTGGTTGTTTCTTTTCCCCTTTTGCTGCCTCCTCCTGCTCTGTTCTGTTTTTTTGCGGTGTTCTTCCTCCTCCTGCAGCAAGCCACGGTCAGTCCTCCTGTCACAGTTGCTGTCCTTCCTCCTTTTATTCTCAAAGAGTTCAATTTGAAGGGGCAGCAGGATTTTGGGTCAGGGTTTCCTGCAGGTTGGTGTCTTTCAGAGTCGCTCGTAGGAACTGGTCAACGTGAGAGGGAACAAGAGAGATGATCTTGTAGGTCGTGCTGCCAAAGCCTCAAGCCTGTAGGTTTGGGCACAGCCTGTAATTGGAGGTTATTAAGGAGCTGTGGCATCCTGGGAGGGTCTGAAGAGGAGGAACGCTGAACTCTTGTTCTGGAGAGTCTCTGGATCCCGTAAGGCACCAGAGCCCAGAGTTCCAGAACGGAACCACAGGCAGAATGAGCTCTGTGCACTGCAATACGGGGACTGAGGGTGTTCCAGAAGCTAAAGGTGCTAAAGCTGAATCAGCGACACAAAGGAGAAGTGCAGTGACCTGTGTAACTGTAGATTGATTGGTTTTGATAATAACCTTAGGAAAGGAAAGGAAAGGGATAATGGAAGGACTGTCATTAGTGCCAGTCAGAATTGTTTCAGAGAACACATCTGTCTGTCATGGGGCTTTTGGTGTGTTTGACTCTTTTGAGGGAATGCTATGTGTATTTTATAAAGGCAGCAGCACAGGCCTGAATGGAACACCCTGTATGGTGCTCTGTGGAACTCACAGTAAATCCAGTGCTGTAGGATGGTAGCTGATCACGTGGATTTTAAATCTAGGCAAGCTGAGTGATAGATCTTCAGCAGTATTACCTGTCAGTGAAGAATCCTCACTGAATGGAGGTTTTCCTCCCCACGTTTTTCAGGTGGTGGTGCCAGGTTCAGGCCTAGTCACCACCTGCTTTATTCAGTGGGTATGAAATTTCTGCTCTCATAGTATGTGAATGGTGAAACGTAAAAGGGAGCATCAGAATGAGAAAATGGAAAATAAACCCATGCAAATTCACATGTGACCTCAAAGCACTATTTTAAGAGTGAGGCCACTGAAACATCAGAGCAAATTGCTTTGGAAAAGAAGGATTCTTACACCTTTTAGTGTCTTTAGAGCTAGATTAGCTTTTTTTGTATATGGGATATTTTACTCCCATGAAAGCAGCTGATCTGAGTAAAAGAATATTCCCACTTTTTAAGAAAAGGATAAGGTAGGGAATATAATGGTTGTGTTTGGCTTCAGACTGTTGATGGTCCCAGAAGGGATGATACTGAATACAGCTGTGTTCTTAGACATGATTGCTATTAAGTACCAACCATACCAAGAACCAGTGGAATGAAAATCATGTCCACTTCCAGTCTGGTTTGAAAATACCTCTCTGTGTGTGTGTGTGTGTTTATCTGCATGCTTGATTTTATAGCTGTGAATAATACTTCTGAGCTTAGGTTCATCCCCATCAAATCATTTGCATGTACAGCTCTAGCAGTGAAGCCAGAGTTGCAGACTGAGGAAGGTGGAGCACACAGAGAGAGATTGAATGTTGAGGACAAACGAGCTCCTGTTGATGGGATTCAGCAGCTTTAGTCCAGTACTAAATGTTGGCTTGTGCAGTAGATCTTTTCCAGGCTTCTGACTGGACTCTGCCCCTCTGAGAGTTGGTGTGGATCCCGTCTCACTCAGTGTTGTGGAAGATGGGCACAGGGAGCTCTCCCTGAGTGTCCTCCCCTGGGAAGGGGATGTGTTTGCTCATGCTGTGCAGTGTCAGGAGTTCTCTCTCACAGCCTTTGCCTGCTGTTCCAGGAAGTCTGGTTTCATTACAACAGAATTACCTTTTGAAGATCAGAATCTGGAGGATTCAAACCTGAAACAGCCTGTGAGAGATCATTTTCTTAGGTGACACTGTGCAGTGGTCAGATCTCAGTTGACAGTCTTGCAGAGCTGCACTATAAACTCTGCAATCAAACACCTGATCAGCCTTTCTGGGATGTGGTTGCTTTTAGGAGAAAGTAGGTACAGATCCTGGCAGGTTGTAAGCAATAAGCCCCCCCCATTTTCTTAAAAATCTAACTTTGGTCTTAGTCTTCCAGGACTTGACCTTCTATAGAAATTCCAGTGTCCCTGTTGGATACTCTGTGGAGTTTGGGACTTCTCAGATAATCATCTTAATTTGTCAGGGTGGAAAGGCCCACGTCATTTGGGGTGAGATGAGATTTGGGTAGCAGTTTGCTCCTGTGTGTTTTGTTTGGCAAGAACCTTTTCACAGTTCCTTGGACTAAATCAGCTTTGTGTGTGTGGCTAAAATCCCGTTGTAGCCAATGACATGAAGTTGTTGTCTCAAGCCTTGATATTGCATAGCTCTGGAAACCAAGGTCAAGTTCCCTTCTATGGAAACCAGAGAGAAAAAGTCACTTGAAGGCAGGGGCACTGCTGCTTTCCCTGCTCTAGCTCTTTTCTTCTGCTTTTCTGATGATGTTTCTTCCCTGCCCAGTGCAGAGGCCATACCAAGGATGGTTACTTATGGCTTAGGCAGAGAACAGTTGGAGGAATTCAGTCCCAGAAAGCTTCAGAGCCTTGTACAGCTTCAGTGGGGCTTTAAAGAGGTGCATTTGTCCCAAAGTTTTCTGGTTTGTACCACTAATGTAGAAAATAAACCCACCTAACATAGTGTGGATCATTTCTCTCCCAGGGAAGCCTGGAGACGAGTATTTATGGTGCTGACACCGGTTAATGGATCTGCCTGGTGAGGATCTTTCTGAGCAATGGGGTGGATCCAGTTCCTGGATCCTTTCAGTGCAGGTGCTGCTGTGGTTCCGTTTGCTCAGTTCCCAGGGAAATGGGGAGAGGGTTTTTATGACAAACACAGAGGTGGCTCCTTGCCCATCCTGCTCTGTGTGAATGGATTTGTGCCTGTACAGAAAACCAGAACTTTGGACTGGAAATTTCTCCTCTCCTCTAAAAACTGGACTGTTGTGCTCCTGCCGTGTTTATGTGTAGGTGTCCCCTCTCCCTTGGGTAACGTGGTGTTACCTGTGTCCTGCCTCTGTGTGCATTGGTAGAGATGGGCAGTTGGATTCGGTAGGACTCTGAGGTCCTGGAGAAGCGTTGGTGGGTATTAGATACCAGGCATTTGTGGTTAGGGCTTGGCAATGTGTCACCTGTGATGTGTTCATAGGGGTGGCAGGGAGAAACGACCCAGCTCTGCTTTTTCTACAGCACACTCTGTGTGGTGTTCATAAGCAGCAGGTTCCAGATCTCAGCTCAGGAACCAGGGCACTGCATGGGAGAGGGCAGCAGGAGAGAGATCTGATGCAGGCATTGATAGGAACTCCAGAGAAATCCAATTATTCTGCTACAACAGACGCAGGTCCTGGTGCTGACATGAACCCCACTCCTGGGTTCCTGCCTGACACGTGGCTTGCTCTCCTCCCAGTCAAAGGGGAGGGCTGGAGTGACTGGGTGGAGACCAGCCTGAGCCCCTGAGGGATCCAAGTACTGCTCTCCTGTGTGTTTTGTTGTCAGACTGAGCAGCTCAAGACATGGAGTTTGCCTGCTCTGCCACAGGGAGGCATCTCTTATTGAGCATATTCCTGGGGATTTATTCTAGATGCTTTCTTAAAGATTTTAGTTCTTTATTTGTTTTGCCTTCATAAAAGCTTGGGTTTGAAGGGTTGTAAAGTAGGACCTGACTGCAACTGGTGAAGTAATGCCTAGCAATGAAACCTTTTACCCAAACTGGGAACTCACAGATGGGTTTTATATATAGGAAAGATTCTGTTGATTATCAGAATTAGCAATCCTTTCTTTTCATGATCTAAAGAGGGCTTTTTGGTAAGTGGCACCACTTTAGATTTAAATGTACAAGAATAGCAGAGGAGTTGGTGAGTAAAAGGAATGAAAGAGAAAGCAGAATGCCAGAGTGCTCCAGAGCTGCTGTTACCTGATGGTTGACAAATTATTTGGCATTGAAGAACTTTATAAAACTTTTAAATCCTGTGTTTCTGGACACTGGAGTTGGTGTAACTTTGATCCCCCCCCAAGTCAATTTATGGCCCCCATCCCCTAGTAGGACTTTCCTGAGGAGTGACCTTCCTTTCCTAGCAGTAGGAATATATTTCCCAATATATTGATCTCTGTTGTGCATTGGTGCCTGCTGGGCTTGCAGGGAGGATCAGTCATTCTGCTGCCCAGCATGACAGCTGTCCTGCTTGTCATAAACTGCAGTTAGGATTCTGGGAGGCAAATCTTTTCCTGGTTTCCCGGACTGGGACTGGAGACAGCACTTGTGTGTTTTGGTAGGAGAGTGTTTCATGTGATGAAAAGCCCAGTCTTTCCCGTGTTCCTAGACTTTGAGGTTAATTTCCCTGTCAAAACCAGGAGTGTCTCAGTGCAGAAAGATCAGGCAAAGATTGAGGATGGTCCTTGTGGATAAGGATGAGGAGGGCAGGAAATGAAACCAGCAGCTACTGACACAGTCAGTCTGTGGGCAATGGTCCTATGACCAGGTAATTTTAGGAGTGGGGCACTTGGTATGAGACTGAATCAATGTCAGTTCTACCTGCAAAAGAACAATTACAAATTCAAGGCTGGGCTGCCTGGACACTGAGAAGCAAATCTGTGTAAATAAAGGAGCTGCATTTGGTCATGGAAACAAAAAATGGTTAATCCCATTTAAGGTTTTCTATCCTTCCTTCCCACACGTGCTGATTCAGTAAGAGACACCCTGCCTGTGTCTGGCTTTCAAGGCTGTGTGAGTGCCCCGGAACATCTCCAATGCATTAGATCCCTGTGTGGAGGCAAAGAGGCAGCCTAAAGTGTCCCACCCCCTCTGCCATCATTGCCATGCCTGCAGTGATTCTTGTGCAGGTCAAGGCTCCTCTGTGCACCTTCTGCCAGGGAATTTTACTTCAATTTCTTTTCTTGTCACTAAGAGAGGGGTGGAGGCAGCAGCTCATTCTGCTGATTCCTTCCGCTGACTTGCTCTAGTTTGTTGTTGTGTATGAAATACGTGGGCTGCTGCGTGGTGGGGCTGCTGTTCTTGCCCTGACTAAGCTGACAGCTTGCCTCTTAGTGTAACAACACTTCATGCTGGGAAGGTTTTATTCATTGCAGGGCATTATTCTTCTTTATCCTAAAGTCCAGTTGATTTTGGGAAGCATTTCATTTGCTTAATGAATGCAGAACACCCTCCATGAGCTGTGCGGCCGTTGCTCAGGACCTGAAGAATGCTGATGCTGTAGAGTCTGTATAACACTATCAGGGAGTTGGCAGAGAGCAGGACCTGTGTGTAAGGTGTTCTCCCCTGTTAGTGCTGCGTTAGGGGCTTAGTGTGGAACTGGTCCTTATCCCCTTATGTGTCAGAGCAGGGAGAGTTGCAGAAAGCAGTGAAAGCCTGAGCTGCCCCTGCTATTGAATTGAACGTTTCTGATCTAAATCCTGTGCCATGGGGCATGGTGATGGAAGGACCAAAAAGTGCCATATCTCATCTACTCTTAACAAATCTGTAAACATTCCGTATGTAAAATTTCATACCTAAAAAAATATTTCAGTGTTTTTGCAGTTAGGGAAAGGTAACAGACTCTTTCTGGATGGTGATGATGGAATGTGGTCACGTACTTTCTGAGGGACAGGAGGCTGTCTAGAAGTCAGGTTGGGTTCTGCAAAGGGCAGACAAATCTTTTTTTAGCTTTGTGGTGTGCTGGGGAAACGGGGGTTGGTGTGTATGCAGAATGAACTGACTGTGCCTTCATGTTCACCTCTTAGGGACAATACTGAAAGGGGAATGATTTCAAAAGGCTGTTAATTAGCCATGTCCCTGCAGTGTCTATAACCCTGATTCCTTTTTTGGGAAACCTAATCTGCTTAGCAGATACCAGCAATGATCCAGCTTTATAATGGTCCTGCTACCCAGCCAGCAATTTTGGGATATGGGTGAGATGACACCAATGGCAAACACCTTAGAATGGCATTTCTATAGTGACACCAGTTGACTTCTCACATGTTAGATTAGGGGTTTTTTTTGGTATTTTTTGCTGTGTGAAATGTTGGTCATTGCATGGAACCCCGTTTTGCTTTTGTATTTCTCTCTCTTGCTACCTCAGCTCTATCTGTGCTTGCTGATGTCGAATTGTTTTGCCCCAGAGTTTTGTTGGGACCCATTTGGCACTTTGTGATTTCCTGTGGTAGGAAACTCTGGGCTTTGGCTGATTTCAGAGGTTTTTCCTGTGGAACCCAAAGCTGTATTTCCCATGGTTCAGTCAACTTTGAACTGTTAAAGTTCAATCATTTCATCATTTATGCAATTTGCCCAGATGTGCTGGGCAGTGTGAGGAAGTTAGGAGATGATTTAGTGCATAATTAATTTCTGTTTTACTAATTAGTGTGTGGTGGGCCATGTGTAATCTGAATAATCTGTGGTTTATTATTTGCTCTATAATGTTTCCTGACACAGAAAAGTATTGCTTAGATAGACTTTGAAGCATGTTGATACTCTTGAAATCGTTACAAATTATTTAAGGTAGGTTCATGGAGCACTGCAATTGTCTTTGATAAAATTTGATTCAGATTGCACTGGGATACGACTCTATTTCCATTTTGCTTTTCAGAATGTAGCCTGGAATGCTTTTATGACAGTGAACAATAGGTGCAGCAGTGGAGCGAGATCCTCAGCTGGTGATATTGTCATTTTCAGCTTAGATCAATGAATCTTCAAGTAGTTTCTGAAGAGCTCGAACAGCAAAAGTTTTTGAAGTTTCCTCTGCTGTTTAGTCTTCTTTCTGGTTAGATAAGGGTGGTGTTACCTCTTGGTACCCTCCATTCCCACGCTCCACCTTCTGCTCAGAGGAAATGAGGTGAGCCTGGCCAGGCAACAGCCTTTCCCTTCTCCTGCAGAACAGGCTGTCCTTTGCCTCTCCTTTATCCTGGGCTTTGGCATCTCTTCCCATGTGAAAGAGTTTTCTTTGACTGAATGTTCAAAAAGATCTGCAGAGTTTTTTCACCCAGTAAAAATGCCAATTCCAACCTGCTTTGTTCAGATGCACATCTGGGTCTTTCACCACTGTCCAAATACCAAATACTCAAATTCTTCTTTCCAGAGCTGGCTAGCACAAAACACTGCACACTGGCTCTGACGACTTTGAAGACCATGAAAATCTTTGTCACTCGTCAAGATTCCCGTTCTGTTGGGTTCTAGAAGTTCCTGTGTGAGGCTCTGGAGTTACAGATCTTGGAAAAGGAACCAGCCTATTCTAAGTCCATAGTTGATGGCTCGTTGCCTGGAGGGAAGCAGCGTTCTGCCATAGCTGAACTAAAGGTTCTGTGATCTCTAGAGGCAGGGTACAAGCTAAGGCTTAGCCCTAGGAAATAATACACTGTGTTGATCTATTAATGGCATTCCTTCTACTCCAGTAATTGCTGATGTGACTCTAGTATCCACATTCAATAAGTAGTTCATTTTTTAAAAATAATTCTTGATTCCATTGATAATCCTTGTTGGGTTTTTTTTTCCTTTGTCAAATCTTAATGGCCAAATCAAAATCTCCTTCAAAAGGGCAAAAGGAATGTTAAGTTCTATAGCACTGAAAATCTGTTTTCTATGTAGACAGTGTAGTGGATGCATGTGTTTGAAAGCAGCTTGTGTGTGAGACTTTGTGTTTCAAATGAGTCTCAGTTCCGTTAGCAGCCAGCTGAGGCTGATCTGAAGGGCTCTGCATCTCCGCAACATGCACAGAACTGGTATTTTTGAGACACAGTCAGTATATATTTCTTGCAGCCGTACTTTCTCAAGTCAAACTGAGGTTTAGAAGCTGAGGAAATGTTGAATTCAATGTCAGAGGCGTCCTGACTCTGGCTGGTCATCACTGTAACAAGGATCTTCACTAATGGAGATTGATTTGTTCAGCCCTGGTGAAGAAGATATTACAGAGTTGAGAGAACTGGAGAAGAAAAAGTGTGAAGAAATAAAAATCTGTGAAGAAATAAAATCTATTACCGAATGTCTTGTGTATTGATGGTTTTCTACTGAAGGAGGGTTTGACCTGGTTTGGGTCCTTTTTGTATATGGGGGAGTATTAGATATGAAAAGCCCATTTATCCAGGCTGATGGGTTTCAGGCATTTCTGTTCCTTCTTGGTGAGCACAGAGTCTGCAGAGCAGGCACAGCTTGGCTAGATAAGAATGAAATTCCATACGGTACAAAAGTCTACAACTAGGAGTAAGAAGTCCTAGATTCTCAGGGAATAAATCTCTGAACTCAGGGACTGGTGGGGTGTTTCTCTGGTACAATTTCCCACTTGCTGCCAGTTGGCAGCGTGTGATTTCTTAGGCTGATGATCACACCTCTGCACCAGGTTCCAGCTCTGTTACATGTGTGGATCTCTCTGCCCTTGTGTAATTCATTGACATTCTGACTTCCATCACATCCCATCACAGCATTTCCCACAACTTAATTCCCCATTCTTTCCCCCACACACACTCCCCTTACTTTAGACTTGCTGCTGCTTTATCTCACTGGGTTTTTTCTGCCTTTGGTGTGAGAAATGATAAACATGGGCTGTTACCACTTTTTGATGCCATTTGCTTTCCTTTCTAAACCCTGTTCTGAGTGTGATAACCATTTTGAGCTGTCCTCAGAACTCAGTCCTGCCTAATCATATGTCCCCTCTGTACTTGGGCAGCTGATGATCATGACACTAACAGGAAGCTGCTGTGTATTTCCTGCTCCAGTCAGATGATTTTTCCAGCTTGTTAATAGTGGTTTTGTCCTGAGGGACGGGACAGTGTGTTTTCTATCCATTGCTTTTATGTCAGAACCAGAGGTTTGTTATGAGTGATATCAAGCAATTGGACACACACATGCATTTGTTGCTGAATGCCAACACAGATGTTTATATCTGACCCTTGAAATGCAACAACTGCAACACCGAATCTGCAGCTGCTGCTCATTTCATAGGTAGGAATATACTGGGAGTTGTGTGAATTTTCCCCTCTCCTCACTGCCCTGTTCTCCTGTATCTGAACAATTATTGCCAGCCGTGTAATCTCCACCTGTGCATCTCTTGAAGGCTGTAAATAGCCATGGAGTATTTTTTTGCTGCTTCTGTCTCCTTCAGTGTCATTCTCTCCAGCAGTTTCTAGACATTTTCACAGAATCACAAGGTTGGAAAAGACCTTTAAGATCATCAAGTCCAACCATTCTCATCCTAAACTAAATCATATCCCTTAGTACTTCATCTACCCTTTTTTTGAACACATCCAGGGAAGGTGACTCAGCCCCTCCCTGGGCAGCCTGTTCCAGCCCTGACAACTCTTTCAGTAAAACATTTTTTTCTAACGTCCAATCTAAACCTGCCCTGGGGCAGCTTGAGGCCATTTCCCCTTGTCCCATCTCCTGTCCCCTGGCTGAAGAGACCATCACCTACCTCTCTATAACCTCCCTTCAGGTAGTTGTAGGTGGTGAGAAGGTCTCCCCTCAGCCTCTTCTTATCCAGGCTGAACAGCCCCAGCTCCCTCAGCCGCTTCTCAGAGGATTTGCCCTCCAGCCCCTTCCCCAGCCTGGTTGCCCTTCTCTGGACATGCTCCAGGACCTCCATGCCCTTCTAATGGTGAGGAGCCCAGAACTGGACACAGCACTTGAGGTGCAGCCTCACCAGTGCCCAGTACAGGGGCACAATCCCCTCCCAAGACCTACTGGCCATACTGTTTTTGATACAAGCCAAGACGCCATTGGCCTTCTTGGCCACCTGGGCACACTGCTGACTCATATTCAGCCTGCAGTCACCCAACACCCCCAGGTCCTTCTCTACCTGACAGCTCTCCAGACAGTCTCCCCCAAGCCTGTAGTGCTGCCTGGGGTTGTTATGTCCCATGTGAAGCACTCTGCACTTGGCCTTGTTAAACCTCATCCCATTGGTTTCAGCCCATCGGTCCAGTCTGTTCAGATCCCTCTGAAGAGCCTCCCTCCCCTCAGGCAGATCAACATTTCCTCCTAGTTTAGTGTCATCTGCAAACTTAGTGAGGGAGCATTCAATCCCTTCATCGAGATCATTGATTTTTAATCTTCAGGGGGGAGTTTCTGTAGAAGTGAAGGAGCAGGAACTTTGAAAATCTAGTGTACATTTATTCTCTGTGTTATAAAATAGGACTCCTATGAATGGCCTTTATTAAGTGCGTAATGTAAATGTGGAGATTTGCTGCAATTTGATCATTCTGTGGCTTTCTGTAGTTTCTGTCATATCCAACAGATTCCCCACTGATTTTCAGTCTTCATCTATTCTTGCTTGTAGTGTTTTGGTTGCTGGCTGATGTTGGTTTTTTGTATTTGTGTTGGGGAAAAAAAGTCCCTTGAGAATGGGATGTTTGTGCTGTGACCTTCTGGCTCAGGGATTCACAGCGCCGTTCAAGGATGCTGTTAGTGCAGCACATGTGTCACTGCAGCTCTGTGAAATTCATTCAGCTGCAGCTTGTGCAGTGTGAAAAGCAGTTTCATGGAATGGTGGGTTTGACTGGAGTTGCAGCAGGTACTTTGCATCTGCTAACTGACAGTCCTTTTATTTTGATGTAGTTTTGCTTTACCCACTGTTGCCTATTTTTTCACTGGTCCTCCAAAGGATACAGTTTGACTAGATAAATGCTGATCCAGGAGTGGGGAATCATTTGAACCCACTCCCACATTTTGAGGCTATGAACTTACTATTGCTGTTAATCATGGGGGGAAAAAGGTTTGTTAGCAAGGAGGGATGCAAGGGAGCTGGGGTTTTGCTGTGCTCTGATTTGAGATCTGCAGGCAGCCTTTGTTTCTAATGAATGGTGCTTCCACTTCCATGTCCTTCCCCCTCTTTGCAAAAACAAGGAGTTACATTCTTCTGCTAAAAGCATAAATTGTATATAATTCCATCGGGGGTGGGTGTGCTGTGGGGTGTGTGTGTGGGGGGGGGGGGTTCTTTAATTTTAAAGAGGTGTAATTCCTGTCACGTTTTTCTATCTTGAAGTGCTCACAGAATGTGACCTCCCTGACCCCAACAGGGAAAACTTTTGGAGCTGATAACGTGTGATGTCAGGGGAAGAAAAAATGCAGGAAATGGTTTTCTTGAAGTTTCTGCAGAAAGCTTTCTTTGGGCAGGTGAAAGCTCAGATGGTTCCAACCTTTGTCTCTTGGCAGCCTTGCAGGTTCTTTAACCAGTATTTATTATTAAGCTTACTAAACAAGTCCTGGGTTTGTGCAGATAGAGATTTAGATGGTCTTCCTGCTGTTTCCTGTGTTATCAGTGTCTGTGAGACAAGGAAGGGCTTTGCTACACTATGGCTAACGAGGATTTTCAAGATCACCTCCTAATTGGGTTAATGCAACCTGGAGAGCAAAAACACATCTCCACATCTGTGGAAAAGTTCTCCTTAGTTCCTGCCCATTTTCTACCACTGAGGGTTAGTTAATAAATGTCTGTTCTGAAATGTCAGTAATGCTGCAAGAGCTTTGAAAGTGTCTGTCCTGGAATGGGCCAGGGGCAGGTACACTTGTTAAAATCCTGTCAATTGAGCACATTTTCCCTTCATACTTTTGTCAGCAAATGAAGGAGGTTGAAGTTCAGCTGCAGGGTAGTAGTTTAGGGTACTGGGCCACATCCAAAAATGACTGCAAAAGTACTTATAGTTGTTTTATTCTTTCAAGTTGGCACTAGGCTAAGAGGAAAATTGATTAAGGTAATTTGAAGCCTGAAACAACAAAGCTGCAGCCTCCCAAGTAGGAAGTGATGAACAAAGGGAATACAATGTGATCTAAACTAGACTGAGATGGCAGCCAGTGCACAGAACTCCACAGTGATACCATGTTTTTAGATTTCTTTCTGGCTAATGGAAAACATTTCATTTGGCCTGAGGTTCATTATTTTCCAAAGCCTGCCATGTATGGTGCATTTGAGTGTTTGCATTTTGTTTGCTGCTCTGATCTGCTTAGCCAGCTCTGTGGAATGATTAGATAGTGTTTACAACAAGTCCTGTAGTTGTTTTCACTCCAAATACTTCACTAACACCAAACCGCCTAGAAGTATAGCTCGCTCCTACAAAACATCTTCAAGCAAACCTATAAAACAGTTGCCTGGGAAGCCAAAACAGATCTGAATGGTGAGAATCAAGGATCCTTTGGAACCAATTCTGTTGCAGCAGACACTTCTTTTGGGGCTCTGGGGAATTTGGTGTGGGGGGGAGGAAATCACATAAAATCTTTTTCTCCCTGTAACTTACTGGCTCGTTGGTGTCAGTGAAACACAGGTTTGTGGTTTGCTGGGTTTGTTGGTTTCTTTTCTAGAAAGGAAATGAGAATTGAATCTTAGCAATTCCAAGCATAAGGGATGGTTTGGGAAAAGGCACGTGCAGATGACAATGTCAAGCACCTTTGGTGATATGGTGAGGACTTGAAGCAGTCACTTGATCTGATTCCTCATCTTGCTGAAAAAATAAGTCTCTCTGATGTGTTTCAGCTGCCAGCCTACAAGATTGTACAACTTTCTCAGATGACCTGTGCTTGTCTTCAATCACAGTGCTATTTGAAAAGTCTTCTTCCTCTAGTGAAGTCATCAGGGTTAAAGATTCATCTTTCTTTTCCCTTTCTTCCACTGAGGATGTTTGTCTCTGGCTCTGCAGAATGGTTTTGTGTTGGCTTTTGTGGGCTTTTTCAATCTCCCAGTTCTCAGATAGTCAGGTGACAGCGGTTCCCTTGTGAGTAGTGAAGGAAATCCATTTGTTCAAGAGAAGAAAGACTAAAATGAGTATCATCAACACTCTGTTAGAATGAATTGCCATGCTAATCATCTTTCTTCTTACGCTGCTTCTGGGGTACTGAACTGCTTGGTTTGAACTTCATGTTTTGATCCTGAATTAGTTTTTACTCCTACGTGTTGAACTCAGGCAAAAGTCAGAGGAGGGAGATGGTGTGTGTGGGTCTGGGTGTTCTGTGCAGTAGCATCTCTTTAGAAGAGAAAAGAGGGGCGTAGACATCTGAGTGGCTGGTAATAAAGACAAGCACTGTTTAGAGTCACATCGGGCCAGCCCGGTTCAGTTTCTATCTGGAACTGAAATGATGATTTGCGGAATTGATCAGGTATGGGGTTCTGGCAAGTGCATATGGCAGCTTGTATTTTTAGGAAATACACTTAAATCCATCCTCAAGCATTTCCTACAGAGACAATAGTAGTATATTCTCCCCTGTGTTCATTCTTGACCTTTGTATCGATGCCGTGCAGACGTGTTTTGCTGTCTGACACCACAAACACATTTCCTCCTTTTTTTATTTTCATTTTTTCCTGTTTCTGATTGTGTCAGGTAGAAGTGGCCCTAAAGATGAAGATAGAAGCATTTAGGTAGCAAAATGTCCCTTTGCCTCCTGTGCTGAGAAGCCTTGCTTCTGTTCTGGCAGCTTCTGCTCATTCTACAGTATTTGATGCCTCTTGTAAAAGAAAGTGGTAAATAGTCAGAACTTGTGTGGCGTTTCCTTTCCCTGCCCTCCCTGCTTTCCCATCAGCACAGGCACAAGGAGTGTGCAGCGTCCTTGCCTGCAGAGTTAGTGTCAGACACTTGTGCAGCACTGCTTGCAGTAAGTGATGCTGTAGCTGAAGGCACAATAGTCCTGTCACTGAACTTCCAGCCTCCCTGTAACCTTTTAAAGAGAGAGCTGTGACACTGTGTGCAAGGAGGAGAGTCCAGACATGACCTTTAATTGGGACAGTGTGTTTAAGCTCCACACATTCTGCCTGGGGCTTTAGTATAGACTTAGTTTTAGTTCTTCTGATTCCCTGTGAACTAATCCACCCCAGGAGGAATTCCCTGAGGACCAGTGCAGCTGCACTGCCATCAAAGGGGGGTAAAACGTGAGAGAGATTGGAGGTGATTCTGTCACTACAGACATTGTCAGCCCAATGACTACAGCCTAGTCCTTGGTAATTAACTGTGGAGGTAACTGCATGGAATTCCATTGTTAGGGAGTCGTTTTCCTGAAGAACTACCAAGCAAAATAGTTGAGAAATATTTCAGTAGTCTCTGACTCTGGGTCAGCATCAACACAACTCATAGCATTCTTCTGAAAATCCTGACACTCTTGTGTGGCAGAGTAAGTCATGGTACCTGTGGTGTCCTTATTTTGCAGTGGTGGCAGCCACTGCAGCACCTGGGGGATGTGCTCCTTGCTGGAGAGACTGATGATCTGCCCCTCACCTCTCTGTGAGAGGTAGGACCTTGGGTATCCCTTTAGTGAGGAGCTAGCTGTAGTAACTGTACCAGCATGATGGCTTGTGTCAACCCTGAAAGTATCTGCCTGTGGCAAACTGTATCCCAAGAGACAAGACAGACTTAGCAGTAGGGGAAAATAAAATGATCCCTTTATTACTGAATGTAAAGTGAAGTATGGAGACACAAATAGGACTTGAAAAAGCCACAGAGGAGGGAATTTAATCCGGATCTCACGACAAAGGCCCAAAGGGGAGTGAATTCTCAGCCTTGTGTTCTACCTTTGGGCACTCTTTGGCATGTACAGCTCTAGCAGTGGGGCCAGAGTTGCAGACTGGGGAAGGTGGAGCGCAGAGAGAGATTGAATGTTGAGGACAAATGACAAGATTCAGCAGCTTTAGTCCAGTACTAAATGTTGGCTTGTGCAGTAGATCTTTTCCAGGCTCCTGACTGGACTCTGCCCCTCCGAGCGTTGGTGTGGATCCTGTCTCACTCAGTGTTGTGGAAGATGGGCACAGGGAGCTCTCCCTGAGTGTCCTCCCCTGGGAAGGGGATGTGTTTGCTCATGCTGTGCAGTGTCAGGAGTTCTCTCTCACAGCCTTTGCCTGCTGTTCCAGGAAGTCTGGTTTCATTACAGTAGAATTACCTTTTGAAGATCAGAATCTGGAGGATTCAAACCTGAAACAGCCTGTGAGAGATCATTTTCTTAGGTGACACTGTGCAGTGGTCAGATCTCAGTTGACAGTCTTGCAGAGCTGCACTATAAACTCTGCAATCAAACACCTGATCAGCCTTTCTGGGATGTGGTTGCTTTTAGGAGAAAGTAGGTACAGATCCTGGCAGGTTGTAAGCAATAAGCCCCCCCCATTTTCTTAAAAATCTAACTTTGGTCTTAGTCTTCCAGGACTTGACCTTCTATAGAAATTCCAGTGTCCCTGTTGGATACTCTGTGGAGTTTGGGAAACTTCTCAGATAATCATCTTAATTTGTCAGGGTGGAAAGGCCCACGTCATTTGGGGTGAGATGAGATTTGGGTAGCAGTTTGCTCCTGTGTGTTTTGTTTGGCAAGAATCTTTTCACAGTTCCTTGGACTAAATCAGCTTTGTGTGTGTGGCTAAAATCCCGTTGTAGCCAATGACATGAAGTTGTTGTCTCAAGCCTTGATATTGCAGGCTTGGCCTGCAACCCCATTATTTGCCCACCTCCACTTGGTAATGCTTCTTCCTTCCAAGGGAGTTTTTTGTGAGATACTGAAAGCT
The DNA here is from genome assembly GCA_020800305.1 of Porphyrio hochstetteri. Classification (NCBI taxonomy): domain Eukaryota; kingdom Metazoa; phylum Chordata; class Aves; order Gruiformes; family Rallidae; genus Porphyrio; species Porphyrio hochstetteri. Next base: position 23,818,678 of record CM036917.1, read on the forward strand.
GCTGAGTGGAACAAACCCAGCCCTGGCATTATCTCGGGCCCTCTAGATCTGGAGGTGGAAGGGTTTTACTACATGCCTGTGGGGGGAGGGAATCCGGCCCGGGGAGGAAAACCCTCGGCCGTGGAGAAGCCAGCAGTCGACTCAGTCTGGGTGGTCAATCAAACTCCGCCTTTAATGCTCATTCACCTTCTTTATACCATCACTAATTATGCCTACAAGTCAACTTCTCATTGGCTAAGCTCCAAAGGTTATATAAACATAGCTCTTCTTCCTCTTCCTCTCGGGTTTCAGTTCCGCTGAGTTGTTTGTCTCCCAGATTTTGCCGAGACATGCTGACAAGCCACTACCAACAGGCCTACTCCATAACTATATATTCCTGACCCTCAGAGCCTGGCTTGTACAACATATCCTGGGGGTTGTGCCCCCTTTCTTTTAGCCGTTCTTCAACACATGCCTGTTGTTGCTTGCTGTCATTTCTCTTGGTACTAACATTGGTGAGCCGACTGTATGGGAGTACTACATTAAGTCCAGGAAATGTCGCAGGTGTGCAGGGTGGCTGTGCATCCCTGTGTTGGAGTGAAGAAGCTGATGTACTATCAAAAGGAGCTGCCAATTCTGAGCACTGTGGCAGCACCCAGGCAGGCAGGCAGGCCGAGAAGGGCTGGGCTTGGGGCTGTGGGGAAGGCTGGGAGGTTTGGCAAAAGGGGCCTGGGAATTCTTTCTCATGTCCTTACAGAGAAAGGCAAAGAGAAGTGTGACAGACCCTTAAGGGCTTTGCATAAGCTGTTAGTGCAGATGTCAGAGCAGACCCGCGCTAGAGACTCCACAGCCATCCCACCTTAGTCCTCACAATCGCTCCCTCTCTTCTGATTTTGCATGGGAAGCACCGTGGTTCCGAGGGGTAACTGCCACACGCTGGGTGCTGCTCACTTCAGGCTCAGCGCTCATCTCACTGAGTGCTGCTGTTGCAAAGGGCCTCACCCATCCTTAGGTGCCCGGGAGTGCGGCTGGCTTCACGGAGAGGCAAACGCCTTTGCAAAGCTCATGACAAGCAGGCATTTTCCGCCAGCTGTTCAGACCTCGTACTTCCAGCACATCTCATCCTAGTTGAAGAGCCATTCTCACTTAAGCTGCCTGGAGGCTGACTCAGGAGAGTCTAAATTTCTGTCTAAAAATGAGTCTTACTCCTTGCCATCTGTCCCAGCAGAAACACAGAATCACAGAATCACCAAGTTGGAAAAGACCTTTAAGATCATCAAGTCCAACCATTAAAAACCTGAAACCTGAGAGTCTCTTCTGTGAGATGAAGTTCTTACTCCTCCCTGGGGCAGTTGCTGGGGGCAGCTTCACCTTGCCTTAGCGTTGGGATTGCTCACATTGGAAAGAGAAGGTGGCTACTTGCAGTATAAAGACAGCGGTAGAAAGTATTCCTTTCAACAGGTGACACAGCTGTCAATATTCCAGACAGCATAGGAAGGGCCAGGATTATTATTCAATTATTCAAAAGAATTTATTTTCCAAGAAAATTAAAAACCAGTTGGTTGGGTTTTTTTAGGTTGGTTTTTTTTTTTTAAGGAGAAAAAAAGAAGCAGGTTTCAGTACTATAAGCTTCTGTCCTGGTTCTGGCCAGGCCAGAGTCAAGCTCCCCAAGCAGTCCTAAGAGGTAAGCTCCGCCTCCTTTCCTCCTGCTGCTCCTCCTCCTCTTCTGCCTCCTTCTCCGCCTCATCCTCATTGTGCTGCTCTTCCTCCTTCTCCTCCGCCTCCTCTTCTTCCTCCTCCTCCTCCACCGCCTGTTCCTCCACGTCCGCAGCTGCCTCCTCCTCAGCCTCCTACTCCTCCGCCTCCTCCTCCTCCTCCTCTTCCTCTGCCTCCACCTCTGCCTCCTCCTCCTCCACCTCCTCCTGCCCTGCCTCCGCCTCCTCCTTCCCCGTCCTCTGCCTCCTCCTCCTCCACTTCTTCCTCGTCCTCCTCCTCCTCTTCCTCCTCCACCTACTCCTCCTCCTTGGGCACCTCCGCCTCCTCCTCCTCCGCCTCCTCCTACTCTGCCTTCTCCTCCTCGTCCTCCTCCTCCTCGTCCTCCGCCTCCTCCTCCTCCTCCTCCTCCACATCCTCCTCCTCCACCACATTCTCCTCCGCCGCCTCCTCCGCCGCAGCCGCCTCCTGCTCCGCCTCTTCCTCCTCTGCCTCCTCCTCCGCTGCCACTGCTACATCCTCCTTCTCCTCCTCCTCTTCCTCCTCCGCCTCCTTCTCCGCCTCCTCCTTCCTCCTCCTCCTCCTCCTCTTCTTCCTGCTACTCCGCCTACTTATCTTCCTGCTACTCCTCCTCCTCTTCTTCCTCCTCCTCCGCCTCCTCCACTGCCTCATACTCCTCCTCCTCCGCCTCCTCCTGTCTCCTCCTCATCCAACCCCTCCTTCTCCACCTCCTCCTCCTCCACCTCCTCCTCCGCCTCCTCCTCCTCGTCCTCTGCCTCCTCCTCCTCTGCCACTTCTTTCTCCGCCTTCTCATCCGCCTCATCCTCCGCCGCCTCCTCCGCCTCCACCTTCTCTTCATTTTCCTCCGCTACCTTCTCCGCCTCCTCCTCCTCCTTCTCCGCCGCCCCCTCTTCCCCCGCCCCCTCTTCCTCCGCCTCCTCCTCCTCCTCCTCCTCCACCTCCTCCTCATACTCCTCGGCTACCTCCTCCTCCTCCTCCACCTCCGCCTCCTCTGCTTCCTCCGCTGCCGCCTCCTACTCTTCATCCACCGCACCCTCCTCCTCCTCCTCCACCAGCGCCACCTTCTCCTAAAACTCTTCCGGTGCCTCTTCCTCCTCCTCCGCCTCCTCATGCGACTCTTTTTCATCCGTTTCCTTCTCTTCCGCATCTTCCTCATCTGCCTCCTCCTCCTCCGCATCGCCTTCTGCCTCCTTCTTCTCTGCCTCCTCCTGTCCTGCCTCTGCCTCAAACTTCCCAATCCTCTGCCGCCTCCTCCCCCGTCCTCCACCTCCTCCTTTTCCTCTTTCTCCTCCTCCTCCGCCTCCTCCTCCTCCTCCTCCACTTCTTCCTCTTCCACCTCCTCCTATTCCTCCTCAGCGTACTCTTCAACCTCAGGCACCTCCAACTCCTCCTCCGCAGTCTCCCCCAACTCCTCTCCATCCACCTCGTCTCCTTCCACCTCATCTCCTCCCACCTCGTCTCCTTACAACTCGTCTCTTACAACTCGTCTCCTTCCAATTCATCGCCTTCCACCTCGTCTCCATCCACTGCGTCTCCATCCACCTCGTCTCCATCCTCCTCGTCTCCATCCTCCTCATCTCCATCTGCCTCATCTCCATCCTCTTCTTAAGCCTCCTCATCTCCATCCTCCTTGTCTCCATCCACCTCGTCTCCATTCTCATCTTCTTTATCATCCTCGTCTCCATACACCTCTGCCCCATCCTCCTCGTCTCCATCCTCCTCTTCTCCATGCTCCTTGTCTCCATTCTCCTTGTCTTCAAATTCCTTGTCTCCATCCTCCTAATTTCCATCCTCCTTGTCTTCATCCTCCTTGTCTTCATCGACCTAGTCTCCATACACCTTGCCTCCATCCTTCTCGTCTCCATCCACCTCATCTACATCCACCTCGTATCCATCCACCTCGTCTACATCACCCACTACTCCATCCACCGTGTCACCATGCTCCTCGTCTCCATCCTTCTCGTCTCGATGCTCTTCGACTTAATCCATCTCATGTCGATCCTCCTCCTGTCCATACTCCTCGTCTCAATTCTCCTCGTCACCATCCTCCTCGTCTCCATCAATCTCATATCCATCAACCTCGTTTCCATCAAACTCGTCTCCATCAAACTCGTCTCCATCCTCCATCCGCGCCATCCACCTTGTATCCATCTTCCTCTTTTCCATCCTCCTTCTCTCCGTCTTCCTCGCTTCCATCCACCTAGTCTCCATCAACCTCGTCTCCATTCTTGTCGTCTCGAAACTGCTTGTATCCATCTATCTCATCGCCATCCTCCTCGTCTCCATCCTCCTCGTCTCCATCCTCCTCGTATACAGCCTTCTCATATCCATCAACCTCGTTTCCATGCTTCTCGTCTCCATCCTCCTTGTCTCCATCCACCTCATTACAATCAACATCGTCTCCAACCTCCTCATCTCCATCCACCTCGTCTCCATCCTCCTCGTCTCCATCCACCGCGTCTCGATCCTCCTTGTATCCATCCATCTCAACGCCATCCTCCTCATCTCCATGCTCCTTGTATACATCATTCTCGTATCCATCAAACTCGTTTCCATGCTTCTCGTCTTCATACACCTCATCTCCATCCTCCACGTCTCCATCATTTTCGTCTCCATCCTCCATCTTCTCCATCCTGCATCCTCCTCGTCTCAATCAACCTCGTCTCGATCCTCCTCGTCTACATCCTCCTCGTCTCCATCATCTATCCTCCTCCCATCCATCCAACTAGTCTCCATAACTACGTCTCCATCCTTCTTGTCTCGTTGCTCTTCATCTCCATATACCTCGTCACAATACTCCTCGTCTCCATCCTCCACGTCCCCATACACCTCCTCTCCATCCACCTAGTCTCCATCCTCCTCCTCTCCATCCACCTCATTTCAATCAACCTCCTCTCCATCATCTTCATTTCCATCTTCCTCATCTCCATCCTCCTTGTCGCCATTCTCCTCTGCTACATCATTCTCATATCCATCAAACTCGTTTCCATCCACCTCGTCTCCATCCTCATCTCCATCCTCCTCGTCTCCATACTTCTCGTCTTGAAACTCTTCGTCTCCATCTATCTTGTCTCCATTCACCTCGTCTCCATCTTCCTCATTTCCATCCTACTCATCTCCATCCTCCTCGTCTCAATCCACCAATTCTCCATCAGTCTCGTCTCCATCCTTCTCGTCTCGATCCTCCTTCTATCCATCCAACTCGTCGCCATCCTCCTCGTCACCATCCTCCTCGTATACATCCTTCTCGTATCCATCAACCTCGTTTCCATGCTTCTCGTCTTCATAAACCTCATCTCTGTACACCTCGACTCCATCCTCCATGTCTCCATCATCCTCATCTCCATCCTCCATCCTCTCCATCCTCCATCCTCCTCATTTCCATCCTCCTCATCTCGATTCACCTCATCTCTATCCTTCTCGTCTCATTTTCCTCTACTCAATCCACTTCGTCTCCTTCCTTCTCGATTCCATCTTCCTCGTCTCCATCATCCTCTACTCCATCCTCCTTGTCTCCATCCTTCTCATATCCATCCACCTCGTTTCCATGCTTCTCGTCTCGATCCTCCTCATTTCCATCCACCTTATCTCCATCCTCCTCGTCGCCATCATTCTCGTATCCATCTTTATGTTTTCCATCCTACTCATCTCCATACTCCTCGTCTCAATCCACCTATTCTCTATCAACCTCATCTCCATCAACCTCATCTAAATCCTTCTTATCTCGATCCTCTTCATCTCCATCAACATGTCTCCATCCACCTCGTCTCCATCCACCTCATCACCATCCTCCTCGTCTCCATTCTCCATCGTCTCCATGCTAAATCGTCCTCGTCTCCATCCTCCTCGTCTCCATCCACCTCATCTCCATCCTTCTCATCTCCATCCAACTAGTCTCCATCCTCCTCGTCTCCATCCACCTCATTTCATACAATCCATCTCCATCCTCCTCATTTCCAAACTCATCTCCATCCTCCTCGTCAGCATCCTCCTCGTCTCCATCATTCTCGTATCCATCCACCTCCTGTCCATCCACCTAGTCTCCAGCAACCTCGTCTCCATCCTTCTCGTCTGGATCCTCTTCGTCTCCATCCACCTCGTCTCCATTCACCTCGTCTCTATCTTCCTCATTTCCATCCTCCTCATCTGCATCCTCCTCGTCTCAATCCACCTATTCTCCATCAACCTCGTCTACATCAACCTCGACTCCATCCTTCTTGTCTCGATCTTCCTTGTATCCATCCATCTCGTTGCCATCCTCCTCATCTCCATGCTCCTCGTATACATCCTTCTCTTATCCATCAACCTCGTTTCCATGCTTCTCGTGTTCATACACATCTCCATCCTCCACGTCTCCATCATCTTCGTCTCCATCCTCCATCCTCTCCATCCTCCATCCTCCTCGTCTCAATCCACCTTGTCTCGATCCTCGTCTCCATCCTCCTCATCTCCATCCTCCATCCTCCTCCTGTCCATCCACCTCGTCTCCTTCAAGTACGTCTCCATCCTTCTCGTCTCGATCCTCTTCGTCTCCATCCACCTCGTCACAATTCTCCTCATCTCCATCCTCCATCGTCTCCGTGCTAAATCCTCCTTGTCTTCATCCTCCTCGTCTCCATCAACGTCATTACAATCAACATCGTCTCCATCCTGCTCGTTTCATTCTCCTCATCTCCATAATCCTCGTCTCCATCCTCCATCATCTCCATCCACCTCGTCTCAATCATACCCCTGTCCATCCACCTTGTTTCCATCAACCTCATCTCCATCCTTCTCGACTCGATGCTCTTCATCTTAAACCATCTCATGTCCATCCTCCTCATGTCCATCCTCTCTGTCTCCATCAACCTCGTCTCCATCCTCTTTCTCTCCATCCACATAGTCTCCATCATCCTCTTCTCCGTCCACATTACCTCCATCCTTCTCGTCTCCATACACCTCATCTCCATCATCCTCGTCTCCATTCTTCTTGTATCGATCAACCTCGTTTCCATGCTTCTCGTCTCCATCCTTCTTATCATCATCCATCTCGTCTCCATCCTCCTTGTCTCCATCCACCTCATTTCAATCAACCTCGTCTCCATCCTCCTCATTTCTATCCTCCTCATCTTCATCCTCCTCGTCTCCATCCACCTAGTCTCCATTAACCTCATCTCCATCATTCTTGTCTCGATCCTCTTCATCTCCATACACCTCCTCTCCATGCTCCTCATCTCCGTCCTTCTCGTATCCATCAACCTCGTTTCCATGCTTCTCGTCTCCATCTTTCTCATCTCCAACCACCTCGTCTCCATCCTCCTCGTCTCCATCCAACTCATTTCAATCAACCTCGTCTCCATCGTTATTGTCTCGATCCTCCTCCTCTCCATCTCGTCGCCATCCTCATAGTCTCCATCATCCTCATCTCCATCCTCCTCGTATCCGTCCTTCTCATTTCCATCAACCTAGTTTCCATGCGTCTCATCTACATAATATTCATCTCCATCCATCTCGTCTCCATCCTCCATCCAATCCATCCTCCATCCTCTCCATCCTCCATCCTTCTCCTTTCAATCCTTCTCTTTCCACCTCGTCTCCATCCACCCTGTCTCCATCATCCTCGTCTCCATTGTCCTCTTTACCATCCTCCTCGTCTAAGTCCTTCCTCCTCTCCATCCTCCATCCTCCTCGTCTCAATGCACCTCTACTCCATCCTCCTCAATCGACCTAGGCTCTATCCTCCTTGTGTCCTCCTCCTCCTCTCCATCCTCCTCGTCTTCATCATCCTCTACTCCATCATCCTCGTCTCCATCCTCCATCCTCCATCCTCCTCGTCTGAATCCACGTTGTCTCCATCCTCCATCCTCCTCGTCTAAATCCAGCTCGTCTCGATCCTCCTTGTGTCCATCCTCCTTATTTCCAACATCCATCCAACTCCTGTCCATCCACATAGTCTCCATCATCCTCGTCTCCATCCTTCTCGTCCTGATCCTCTCCGTCACTATCCATCTCGTCTCAATCATCTTGTCTCCAACCTCCCTTTTTCCACCCACCTCGTCTCCATTCTCTTTCTCTCCATCGACCTGACTCCATCCAACTTGTTTCCATCAACTTCGTTTCCATCAACCTCGTCTCCATCCTCCTTGTCTCCATCTTCCTCGTTGCCATCCTTCTCATCTGAATCAATCTCGTATCCATCAACCTCGTTTCCATCCACCTCGTCTCCATCAAACTCGTCTCCATCCTCCATCCTCTCCATCCACCTTGTATCAATCTTCCTCTTTTCCATCCTCCTCTTCTCCATCTTCCTCGCCTCCATCCACGTAGTCTCCATCACCCTCGTCTCCAACCTTCTCGTCTCGATCCTGCTTGTATCTATCCATCTCATCGCCATCCTCCTCGTCTATGTCATTCTCATATACATCTTCCTCATTTCCATCCACCTCATATACATCCCCCTCGTCTCAATCCACCTATTCTACATCAGCCTCTTCTCCACCCTTATCGTCTCGATCCTCCTTGTATCTATCGATCTCGTCGCCATCCTCCTCGTCTCCATCATTCTCTTATCCATCAACATCATTTCCGTCAACCTAGTCTCCATCAACATCGTCTCCATCCTTCTCGTCTCGATCCTCTTCGTCTCCATGCTAAATCCTTCTCATTTCCATCCACCTCGTCTTCAACCGCCTCGTCTCCATCTTCCTCATTTCCATCCTCCACATCTCCATCCTCCTCGGCTAAATCCACCTATTCTCCATCAGCCTCATCTCCATCAACCTCGTCTTCATCATTCTTGTCTTGATCTTCCTTTTATCCATCCATCTCATCGCCATCCTCCTCATTCCCATTCTCCTTGTATATATCCTTCTCGTATCCATCAACCTTGTTTCCATGCTTCTCGTCTTCATACACCTCATGTCCATCATCCACATCTCCATCATCTTCATCTCCATCCACCTCGACACAATACTCCTTGTCTCCATCCCCCATCATCTCCATGCTAAATCGTCCTCGTCTCCATCCTCCTCGTCTCCATACAACTCTCCATCCACCTAGTCTACATCGTCCTCGTCTCCATCCACCTCGTCTCCATCATTCTCATCTCCTTCCAACTCGTCTCCATCCTCCTTATCTCTATCCACATCATTTCAACCAACCTCGTCTCCATCCTCCTCATTTCCATCCTACTCATCTCCATCGTACTCGTTGCCATCCTCCTTGTATACATCCTTCTCATCTCCATCATTCTCGTATCCATCAACCTCGTTTCCATCCACCTCGTCTCCATCCTCCTCGTCTCCATCCTCCATCCTCTTCCTGTCAATCCACCTATTCTCCATCAACCTCGTCTCCATCCTTCTCATCTCGATCCTATTCTTCTCCATGCTAAATCCTCCTCGTCTCCAACAACCTCGTCTCCCACGTTCTTGTCTCGATCTTCCTCGTCTCCATCCATCTCGTTTTCATCCTCAGCGTCTCCATCATCCTCATCTCCATTTTCCGCGTATCCATCCTACTCGTCTCCATTAACTTTCTTTCCATGCTTCTCGTGTCCATACTCCTCATCTCCATCAACCTCGTCTCCATCATTCTCGTCTCGATCCTCTTCGGATCTATCCATCTCGACTCCATCATCCTTATCTCCATCCTTCCTTTCTCCATCCTCCTCATCACCATCGTCCTCATCACCATCCTCCTCGTCTCCATCCTCCTCGTCGCCATCTTCCTCGTCTCCATCAATCTCGTATCGATCCTGCTTGTATCCATCCATCTCATCGCCATCCTCCTCGTCTCCATCGTCCTCGTCTCCATCCTCCTTGTATACATCCTTCTCGTATCCATCAACCTCGTTTCCATGCTTCTCGTCTTCATACACCTCATCTCTGTACACCTCGACTCTATCCTCCACATCTCCGTCATCCTCGTCTCCATCCTACATCCTCTCCATCCTCCATCCGCATTTCCATCTTCCTCGTCTCCATCCACCTCGTCTCCATCCTCCTCATCTCCATTCACCTCGTCTCTATCCTTCTCGTCTCCATCATTTTCTATTCCATCCACTTTTTATCCTTCCTTCTTTTTTCCAGCTTACTCGTCTCCATCATCCTCTACTCTGTCCACTGTTTCTCCATCCTCCTCGTCTCGAGGCTCCTCATATTCATCAACCTCGTTTCCATCCACCTCGTCTCCATCCTCTTCATCGCCATCCTCCTCTTCTCCATCCTTCTCGTATACATCTTCCTCATTTCCATCCTCCTCATCTCCATCCACCTCGTCTCAATCCACCTATTCTCAACCTCGTCTTCATCAACCTTGTCTCCATCCTTCTCGTTTCGATCCTCCTTGTATCCATCGATCTCGTCGCCATCCTCCTAATCTCATTGATTCTCGTATACATCCTTCTCATATCCAACAACCTCGTTTCCATGCTTGTCTTCATACACCTCATCTCCATCCACCTCATCTCCATCCTCCACGTATCCAACATCATCGTCTACATCCTCCTCGTCTCCATCTTCCATCCTCTTCCTGTCCATCAACCTAGTTTCCGTCAACTAAGTCTCCATCCTTCTTGTCTCAATCCTCTTCGTCTCCATCTTTATTGTCTCCATCCACCTCATTACCATCCTCCTCGTCTCCATCCTTCATTCTTTCCATGCTAAATCCTCATCTCCATCCACCTCGTCTCCATTCTCTTTATCTCCATTCACATAATCCCCATCATCCTCTTCTCCATCCACATTGTCTCCATAATCCTCGTCTCCATACACCTCCTCTCCATCCACCTAGTCTCCATCCACCTCATCTCCATCCCACCTCATTACAATCAAACTCGTCACCATCCTCCTCATTTCCACTCTCTTCTCCACCCTCCTCGTCTACATCCACTTCATCTCCATTCACTACGTCTCCATCCTTCTCGTCTCGATCCTCTTCGTCTCCATCCACCTAATCACAATCCTCCTTGTCTCCATCCACCTCATTACAATCAACATCGTCTCCATCTTCCTCGTTACCATTCTCCTCATCTCCATCCTCCTCATCTCCAGCCACCTACTCTCCTTCAAACTAATCTCCATCGTTCTCATCTTGATCCTCCTCGTCTCCATCAATCTCGTTGCCATCCTCATCATCTCCATCATCCTCATCTCAATCTGGCTCGTATCCATCCTACTCATTTCCATCAACATCGTTTCCATGCTTCTTGTCTTACTACTCCTCATCTCCATCAAACTCGTCTCCATCCTTCTCGTCCCGATCCCCTTCGACTCTATCCATCTCGTCTCCATCATCTTGTCTCCAATCTCCCTTTCTCCATCCCCTTTCTCTCGATCCATCTGACTCAATCCAATTACTTTCCATCAACTTCGTTTCCATCAACCTAGTTTCTATCCTCCTCGTCTCCAGCCTCCTCGTATCCATTAATCTCTTTTCCATGCTTCTCGTCTCGATCCTAATCATTTCCATCCAACTCGTCTCAGTCTGCCTCGTCTCCATCCACCTTATCACCATCTTCCTCCTCTCCATTAACCTCGTCTCCATACTCCTCGTCGCCATCCTCCACGTCTCCATCGTTCTTGTATCCATCTTCCTATTTTCCATCCTCCTTATCTCCTTCCTTCTCATCTCAATCCACCTATTCTCCATCAACCTCAGTTCCATCATTCTCGTCTCGATCCTCTTCGTCTCCGTACGCATGTCACAATCCACCTCGTCTCCATCCACCTCGTCACCATCCTCCTCGTCCTCATCCTCTATCATCTCCATCCTAATTTCTCCTCATCTCCATCCACCTCGTCTCCATCCAACTCGTCTCCATCATTCTCATCTACATCCAACTCGTCTCCATCCCCCTCATCTCCATCCAGCTCATTTCAATCAACCTCGTCTCCATCCTCCTCATTTCCATCCTCCTCATCTCCATCGTCCTCGTTTCCATCCTCCTTGTCTCCATCATTCTCGTATCCATCAACATCATTTCCATCCACCTCGTCTCCATCCTCCTCGTCTCCATCCTACATCCTCTTCCTGTCCATCCACCTAGTCTCCATCAACCTCGTCTCTACCCTTCTCGTCACGATCCTCTCCGTCTCCATGCTAAATCCTCCTCGTCTCCATCCACCTCGTCTCAAACAACCTCATCTCCATCATCCTCGTTTTCTTCCTCCTCGTCTCCATTCTCAAACCTCTCCATCCACCTCATATCCTTCCTCCTCGTCTGCATCTTCCTCATTTTCTTCCTCCTCGTCTCCGTCCTCCATTCTCTCCATCCACCTCGTCTCCATCCTTCTCGTCTCGAAGCTCTTCGTCTTAATCCATATCATGTCCATCCTCTTCGTGTCCATCTTCTCTGTCTCCATCCACCTCATCTCCATCCTCTTTCTCTGCATCCACATAGTCTCCATCATCCTCTTCTCCATCCACATTCTCTCCATCCACCTACTCTACATCCTCCTCGTCTCAAGGCAACCTCATTACAATCAAAATCGTCTCCATCCTCCTCGTTTCCATCCTACTCATTTCCATCCTCCTCGTCTCCATCAACCTCGCCACAATCCTCCTCAAATACATCCTTATCATATCCATCAACCTCGTATCCATCCTCCTCATCTCCATTATCCTCGTCTCTATTCTCCTCATCTCCATCATCCTCTACTCCATACACTTCGTCCGCTTCCATCTCGTGCCAACTTCATCGTCTCCATCATCATCATCTTTATCCTCCTCGTATCCATCCTACTCATTTCCATCAACCTCGTTTCCTTGCATCCCGTCTCCATACACCTCACCTCCATCAACCTCGTCTCTATCCTTATTGTCGCGATCCTCTTCGTCTCTATCCATCTCGTCTCCATCATCTTGTTTCCAACCTCCCTTTCTCCATCCACCTCGTCTCCATCCTCTTTCTCTTCATTTACCTGACTACATCCGCCTAGTTTCCATCAACCTCGTCTCCATCCCTCTCATCTCCATCCTCCTCATCGCCATCCTCCTCGTCTCCATCAATCATGTATCCATCAACCTCGTTTCCATCCACATCGTCTCCATCAAACTCGTCTCCATCAAACTCATCTCCGTCCTCCATCCTCTCCATCCACCTTGTATCCATCCTCCTCTTTTCCATCCTCCTCATCTCCGTCTTACTCGCCTCCATCCACCTCATCTCCATCATCCTCGTCTCCATCCTTCTCGTCTCGATCCTGCTTGAATCCATCCATCTCATCGCCATCCTACTCGTCTCCATCCTCGACTCCATCCACCTCATCGACATCCTCGTCTTCTCCAACAATCTCGTATCCATCAACCTCGTATCCATAAACCTCATTTCCATCCACATCGTCTCCATCAAACTCGTCTCCATCAAACGCATCTCCGTCCTCCATCCTCTCCATCCACCTTGTATCCATCTTCCTCTTTTCCATCATCCTCATCTCCGTCTTCCTCGCCTCCGTCCACCTAATCTCCATCAACCTCGTCTCAATCCTTCTCGTCTCGATCTTGCTTGTATCCATCCAACTCATCGCCATCCTACTCGTCTCCATCCTCGTCTCCATCCTCCTCATCGACATCCTCCTCTTCTCCATCAATCTCGTATCCATCAACCTCGTATACATCAACCTCGTTTCCATCCAATCGTCTCCACCAACCTTGTCTCCATCCTTCTCGTCTCGATCCTGCTTGTATCCATCCATCTCATCGCCATCCTCCTCGTCTCCATCCACCTCGTCTCCATCCTCATCGTCTCCATCCTACTCATCGCCATCCTCCTCGTCTCCATCAATCTCGTATCCATCAACCTTGTTTCTATCCAATCATCTCCATCACACTCGTCTCCATCAAACTCGTCTCTGTCCTCCATCCTCTCCATCCACCTTGTATCCATCTTCCTCTTTTCCATCCTGCTCATCTCCGTCTTACTCGCCTCCGTCCACATAATCTCCATAAACCTCGTCTCCATCCTTCTCGTCTCGATCCTGCTTGTATCCATCCGTCTCGCCATCCTCCTCGTCTCCATACTCCTCGTCTCCATCCTACTCATCGCCATCCTCCTCGTCTCCATCCCCGTCTCCATCATCCTCATCGACAACCTCTTCTTCTCCATCAATATCGTATCCATCAACCTCGTATCCATCAAACTCGTTTCCATCCAATCGTCTCCACCAAACTCGTCTCGATCCTTCTCGTCTCGATCCTGCTTGTATCCATCCATCTCATCGCCATCCTCCTCGTCTCCATCCACCTAGTCTCCATCCTTCTCGTCTCGATCCTGCTTGTATCGATCTATCTCATCGCCATCCTCCTCGTCTCCATACTCCTCGTCTACATTTTACTCATCGCCATCCTCCTCGTCTCCATCAACCTTAAATACATCAACGTCGTTTCCATCCACATCGTCTCCATCAACCTCGTCTCCATCTTTCTCATCTCGATCCTGCTTGTATCCATCCATCTCATCGCCATCCTCCTCGTCTCCATAAACCTCGTCTCCATCCTCATCGTCTCCATCCTACTCATCGCCATCCTCCTCGTCTCCATCAATCTCGTATCCATGAACCTCGTTTCGATCCAATCGTCTCCATCAAACTCGTCTCCATCAAACTCGTCTCCGTCCTCCATCCTCTCCATCCACCTTGTATCCATCTTCCTCTTTTCCATCCTCCTAATCTCCGTCTTACTCGCCTCCATCGAGCTATTCTCCATCATCCTCGTCTCCATCCTTCTCGTCTCGATCCTGCTAGTATCCATCCATCTCATCGCCATACTCCTGGTCTCCATACTCCTCGTTTACATCCTACTCATCGCCATCCTCCTCGTCTCCATCAAACTTGAATCCATCAACCTCGTTTCTATCCACATCGCCTCCATCAAACTCGTCTCCATCAAACTCGTCTCCGTCCTCCATCCTCTCCATCCACCTTGTATCCATCTTCCTCTTTTCCATCCTACTCATCTCCATCTTACTCGCCTCCATCGAGCTATTCTCCATCATCCTCGTCTCCATGCTTCTTGTCTCGATCCTGCTTGTATCCATCCATCCCATCGCCATCCTACTCGTCTCCATCCTCGTCTCCATCCTCCTAATCGCAATCCTCCTCTTCTCCTTCAATCTTGTATCCATCAACCTCGTATCCATCAACGTCGTTTCCATCCACATCGTCTCCATCCTTCTCGTGTCGATCCTGATTGTATCCATCCATCTCATCGCCATCCTCCTCGTCTCCATCCTCCTCGTCTCCATCCTCCGCATCGCCATCCTCCTCGTCTCCATCAAACTCGTATCCATCAATCTCTTATCCATCAACCTCGTTTCCATCCACAACGTCTCCATCAACCTCGTCTCCATCCTTCTCGCCTCGATCCTGATTGTATCCATCCTTCTCATCGCCATTCTCCTCGTCTCCATCAATCTCGTATCCATCAACCTCGTATCCATCAACCTCGTTTCGTTCCAATCGTCTCCATCAAACTCGTCTCCATCAAACTCGTCTCCGTCCTCCATCCTCTCCATCCACCTTGTATCCATCTTCCTCTTTTCCATCCTACTCATATCCGTCTTACTCGCCTCCATCCACCTAATCTCCATCATCCTCGTCTCCATCCTTCTCGTCTCGATCCTGCTTCTATCCATCCATCTCATCGCCATCCTCCTCGTCTCCATCGACCTCGTCTCCATCCTCATCATCTCCATCCTACTTATCGAAATCCTCCTCGTCTCCATCAATCTCGTATCCATCAACCTCGTATCCATCAACCTCATTTACATCCACATCGTCTCCATCAAACTCGTCTCCATCAAACTCGTCTCCATCCTCCATCCTCTCCATCCACCTTCTATCCATCTTCCTATTTTCCATCCTCCTCATCTCCATCTTACTCGCCTCCATCCACCTAATCTCCATCATCCTTGTCTCCATCCTTCTCGTCTCGATCCTGCTTGTATCCATCCATCTCATCGCTATCCAACTCGTCTCCATCCACCTCGTCTCCATTCTACTCATCGCCATCCTCCTCATCTCCATCAACCTTAAATCCATCAACCTCTTTGCCATCCACATCATCTCCATCAAACTCGTATCCATCAAACTCGTCTCCGTCCTCCATCCTCTCCATCCACCTTGTATCCATCTTCCTCTTTTCCATCCTCCTCATCTCCGTCTTACTCGCCTCCATCCACCTAATCTCCATCATCCTCGTCTCCATCTTTCTCGTCTCGATCCTGCTTGTATCCATCCATCCATCTCATCGCCATCCTACTCGTCTCCGTCCTCGTCTCCATCCTCCTAATCGACATCCTTCTCTTCTCCATCAATCTCGTATCCATCAACCTCGTATCCATCAACCTCGATTCTATCCACATCGTCTCCATCATCCTCGTCTCCACCCTTCTCGTCTCGATCCTGCTTGTATCCATCCATCTCATCGCCATCCTACTCGTCTCCATCCTCGTCTCCATCCTCCTCATCGACATCCTCCTCTTCTCCATCAATCTCGTATCCATCAACCTCGTATCCATCAACCTCGATTCTATCCACATCGTCTCCATCAACCTCGTCTCCATCCTTCTCGTCTCGATCCTGCTTGTATCCATCCATCTCATCGCCATCCTCCTCGTATCCATCCACCTCGTCTCCATCCTCATCGTCTCCATCCTACTCATCGCCATCCTCCTCGTCTCCATCCTCGTCTCCATCAACCTCGAATCCATCAACCTCGTTTCAATCCACATCGTCTCCATCAAACTCGATTCCATCAAACTCGTCTCCGTCCTCCATCCTCTCCATCCACCTTGTATCCATCTTCCTCTTTTCCATCCTCCTCATCTCCGTCTTACTCGCCTCCATCCACCTAATCTCCATCATCCTCGTCTCCATCCTTCTCGTCTCGATCCTGCTTGTATCCATCCATCTCATCGCCATCCTACTCGTCTCCATCCTCGTCTCCATCCTCCTAATCGACATCCTTCTCTTCTCCATCAGTCTCGTATCCATCAACCTCGTATCCATCAACCTCGATTCTATCCACATCGTCTCCATCAAACTCGTCTCCATCCTTCTCGTCTCGATCCTGCTTGTATCCATCCATCTCATCACCATCCTCCTCATCTCCATCCACCTCGTCTCCCTCCTCGTCTCCATCCTACTCATCGCCATCCTCCTCGTCTCCATCAATCTCGTATCCATCAACCTCGTATCCATCAACCTCGTTTCCATCCACATCGTCACCATCAAACTCGTCTCCATCAAACTCGTCTCCGTCCTCCATCCTCTCCATCCTTGTATCCATCTTCCTCTTTTCCATCCTACTCATCTCCGTCTTACTCGCCTCCATCCACCTAATCTCCATCATCCTCGTCTCCATCCTCGTCTCCATCATCCTCATCGACATCCTCCTCTTCTCCATCAACCTCGTATCCATCAACCTCGTTTCCATCCACATCGTCTCCATCAACCTCGTCTCCATCCTTCTCATCTCGATCCTGCTTGTATCCATCCATCTCATCACCATCCTACTCGTCTCCATACTCCTTGTCTCCATCCTACTCATCGCCATCCTCCTCGTCTCCATCCTCCTCATCAACATCCTCCTTTTCTCCATCAATCTCGTATCCATCAACCTCGTATCCATCAACCTCCTTTCCATCCACATCGTCTCCATCAAACTCGTCTCCGTCCTCCATCCTCTCCATCCACCTTGTATCCATCTTCCTCTTTTCCATCCTCCTCATGTCCGTCTTCCTCGCCTCCATCCACCTCATATCCATCAACCTCGTCTCCATCCTTCTCGTCTCGATCCTGCTTGTATCCATCCATCTCATCGCCATACTCCTCGTCTCCATCCTCCTCGTCTCAATCCAACTTGTCTCCATCCACCTCATCACCATCCTCCTCGTCTCCATCATTCTCATCTCCATCCAACTCGTCTCCATCCTCCTTATCTCCTTCCTTCTCATTTCAATCAACCTCATCTCGATCCTCCTCTTTTCCATCCTCCTCATCTCCATCGTCCTCGTTGCCATTCTCGTCTCCATCATTCTCGTATCCATCAACCTCTTTTCCATCCACCTCGTCTCCATCCTTCTCGTCTCGATCATCTTCTTCTCCATGCTAAATCCTCCTCGTCTCCAACAACCTCGTCTCCATCATCCTCTTTTTATTCCTCTTCGTCTCCATCCTCAAACCTCTCCATCCGCCTCATATCCTTCCACCTCGTCTCCATCATCCATCTTCTCCATCCACCTCATCTCCACCTCGTCTCCATCTTCCTCATTTCCTTCCTCCTCGTCTCCATCCTCCATCATCTCCATCAACCTCGTCTCCATTCTTCTCGTCTTGATGCTCTTCGTCTTAATCCATCTCATGTCCATCCTCTTCGTGTCCATCTTTTCTGTCTCCATCCACCTCGTCTCCATCCTCTTTCTCTCCATCCACATAGTCTCCATCATCGTCTGCTCCATCCACATTCTCTCCATCCTCCTCGTCTCCATACACCTTCTCTCCGTCCACCTATTCTCCATCCTCCTCGTCTCCATCCACCTCATTTCAATCAACTTCGTCTCCACCCTCCTCTTTTCCAACCTCATCTCCATCTTCCTCGTCAGTATCCTTCTCGTCTCGATGCTCTTCGTCTTAATCCATGTCATGTCCATCCTCTTCGTGTCCATCTTCTCTGTCTCCATCCACCTCATCTCCATCCTCTTTCTCTCCATCCTCATAGTCTCCATCATCCTCTTCTCCATCCACATACTCTCTATCTGCCTAGTCTCCATCCTCCTCGTCTCCATCCACCTCGTCCAATCCTCCTCATATACATCCTTCTCATATCCATCAACCTCGTATCCATCCTCCTCATCTCCATTCTCCTCGTCTCTATCCTCCTCGTGTCCATCATCCTCTACTCCATACACTTCGTCTCCTTCCATCTCGTTGCCATCTTCATCGTCTCCATCATCCTGTTTTTCCTCCTCGTATCCATCCTACTCATTTCCATGCACCTCGTTTCCATGCTTCTCATCTCCATACACCTCATCTCCATCAAACTCGTCTCTATCCTTCTCATCCCGATCCTCTTTGTCTCTATCCATCTCGTCTCCATCATCTTGTCTCTAACCTCCCTTTCTCCATCCACCTTGTCTCCATCCTCTTTCTCTTCATCCACCTTTCTCCATCCACCTAGTTTCCATCAACCTCGTCTCCATCCTCCTCATCGCCATCCTCCTCGTCTCCATCAATCTCGTATCCATCAACCTCCTATCCATCAACATCGTTTCCATCCAATCGTCTCCATCAGACTCGTCTCCATCAAACTCGTCTCCGTCCTCCATCCTCTCCATCCACCTTGTATCCATCTTCCTCTTTTCCATCCTCCTCATCTCCGTCTTCCTCGCCTCCATCCACCTCATCTCCATCAACCTCGTCTCCATCCTTCTCGTCTCGATCCACCTATTCTCCATCAACCTTGTATCCATCAATGTCTCCATCCTTATAGTCTCGATCTTCTTCGTCTCCATACACATGTAAGAATCCACCTTGTCACCATCCTCCTCGTCTCCATCTTCCATTGTCTCCATGCTAATTCCTCGTCATCTCCATCGACCTCGTCTCCATCCTCCTCGTCTCCATCAATTCTCATCTCCATCCAACTCGTCTCCATCCTCCTTATCTCCATCCACCTCATTTCAATCAACGTCGTCTCCATCATCCTCATTTCCATCCTACTCATCTCCATCGTCCTCGTTGCCATCCTCCTCGTCTCCATCATTCTCGTATCCATCAACCTCGTTTCCATCCACCTCGTCTCCATCCTTCTCGTCTCAATCCTCTTCTTCTCCATGCTAAATCCTCCTCGTCTCCAACAACCTCGTCTCCATCGTCCTCGTTTTCTTCCTCCTCGTCTCCATCCTCAAACCTCTCCATCCACCTCATCTCCACCTCGTCTCCATCTTCCTCATTTCCTTCCTCCTCGTCTCCATCCTCCATCATCTCCATCAACCTCGTCTCCATTCTTCTCGTCTTGATGCTCTTCGTCTTAATCCATCTCATGTCCATCCTCTTCGTGTCCATCTTTTCTGTCTCCATCCACCTCGTCTCCATCCTCTTTCTCTCCATCCACATAGTCTCCATTATCCTCTTCTCCATCCATATTCTCTCCATCCTCCTCGTCTCCATACACCTCTTCTCCATCCACCTAGTCTCCATCCTCCTCGTTTCCATCCACCTCATTTCAATCAACCTCGTCTCCATCCTCCTCGTTTCCATCCACCTCATTTCAATGAACCTCGTCTCCATCCTTCCCTTCTAGATCCTCTTCGTCTCCATCTATCTCCTCTACATTCACCTCGTCACCATGTTACTCATTTCCATCCTCCTCATCTCCATCCTCCTCGTCTCAATCAACCTATTCTCCATCAACCTCGTCTCCATCAACTTCGTCTGCATACTTCTCGTCTCAATCCTCCTTGTATCCATCCATCTCGTCGCCATACTCCTCATCTCTATACTCCTCGTATACATCCTTCTCTCATCCATCAACCTCGTTTCCATACTTCTCGTCTTCATACACCTCATCTCCATCCTCCACGTCTCCATCATCTTCGTCTCCATCCTCCATGCTCTCCATCCTCCAACCTCCTCATCTCAATCCACCTCGTCCTGATCCTCCTTGTGTCCATCCTGCTCGTCTCAAACCTCCATCCACCTCCTGTCCATTCACATAGTATCCATCAAACTTGTCTCCATCCTTCTCATCTCGATCCTCTTCATCTCCATCCATCTCGCCACAATCCACCTTGTCTCCATCCTCCCTTTCTCCATCCACCTCGTCTCCATCCTCTCTCTCCATCCGTCTGACTCCATCCAACTAGTTTCCATCAACTTTGTTTCCATCAACCTCGTCTCCATCCTCCTCGTCTACATCTTCCTTGTCGCCATCATCCTCGTCTCCATCAATCTCGTATCCATAAAACCCATTTCCATCCACATCGTCTTCATCAAACTCGTCTCCATCCTCCATTTTCTCCATCCACCTTGTATCCATCTTCCTCTTTTCCATCCTACTCATCTCTATCTTCCTCGCCTCCATCCTCCATTTTCTCCATCCACCTTGTATCCATCTTCCTCTTTTCCATCCTACTCATCTCTATCTTCCTCGCCTCCATCCACCTAGTCTCCATCAACCTCGTCTCCATCCTTCTTGTCTCGATCCTGTTTGTATCCATCTCATCGCCATCCTCCTCGTCTCCATCCTCCTCGTCACAATCTTTCTCTTATACATCCTTCTTATATCCATCAACCTCATTTCCATCCTCCTCCATTCTCCTCGTCTCTATCCTCCTCGTATCCATCATCCTCTACTTCATCCACCATGTCTCCATCATCCTCATCTCCAGCCTCCTCGTATCCATCAACCTCGTTTCCACGCTTCTCAAATCGAAAATCCTCATTTCCATCCACCTCGTCTCAGTCTCCCTCGTCTCCATCCACCTTGTCTCCATCTTCCTCCTCTCCATCAACCTCGTCTCCGTCCTCCTCTTCTCAAACCTTCTCGTATCTATCAACCTTGTTTCCATGCCTCTCATTTCCATCCTACTCATCTCCATCCACCTCATCTCCATCCTCCTCATCACCATCCTCCTCGTCTCCATCCTTCTCGTATACATCTTCCTCATTTCCATCCTCCTTATCTCCATCCACCTCGTCTCAATCCAACTATTCTCAACCTCGTGTCCATCAGCCTCATCTCCATCCTTCTCGTTTCGATCCTCCTTGTATCCATCGATCTCGTCGCCATCCTCCTCATCTCCATGATCCTTGTATACATCCTTCTCATATCCATCAACCTCGTTTCCATGCTTGTCTTCATACACCTCATCTCCGTCCACCTCATCTCCATCCTCCACGTCTCCATCATCCTCGTCTCCATCCTCCTCATCTCCATCCTCCATCCTCTTCCTGTCCATCCACCTAGTCTCCATCAACTACGTCTCCATCCTTCTCGTCTCGATCCTCTTCGTCCATCCTCGTCTCTATCCTTCATCCTATCTATCCACCTCATCTCCATCCTTCTCATCTCCATCCTCCGTGTCTCCATCCTCCATCCTCTCCATCTTCCTTAATCCTCGTCTCAATCCAGCTCGTCTCCATTCTCCATCCTCCTCGTCTCAATTCACCTTATCTCGACCCTCCTCATGTCCATCCTCCTCGTCTCCATCCTCCATCCTCCTCCTGTCCATCCATGTAGTCTCCATCAACTTTGTCTCCATCCTTCTCGTCTCGATCCTTTTCATCTCCATCCATCTCGTCTAAATCCTCCTTGTTTTAATCCTCCCTGTCTCCATCCATGTCGTCTCCCTTCTCTTTCTCTCCATCCATCTGTCTCCATCCACCTTGTCTCCATCAACCTTGTCACCATCCTCCTCGTGTCTATCATTCTCGTATCCATCAACCTTGTTTCCTTTCACCTCATCTCCATCCTCCTCGTCTCCATCCTTCATTCTCTCCATCAACCTCGTCTCCATCTTCCTCATTGCCATCCTCTTCATCTTCATCGTCCTCGTCTACATCCACCTAGTCTCCATCAACTTCGTCTGCATCCTTCTCGTCTCAATCCTCCTTATATCCATCCATTAAGTTGCCGTGCTCCTCATCTCCATCCTCCTCGTATACATCCTTCTCATATCCATGAAGCTCGTTTCCATGCTTATCGTATTCATACACCTCATCTCCGTTCACCTTGTCTCTATCCTCCACGTCCACATTCTCCTCTATGTCCCTATGATCTCCATCATCCTCTACTTCATCCAACTCATCTTCTTCCATTTTCTTTACATCCTCCTCGTCTCCATCCTCTTCATATCCATCAACCTCGTTTCCTTGCTTCTGGTATCCATCCTCCTCATCTCCACCCACCTCGTTTCCATCCTCCTCATCTCAATCGTCGTGTCTATCCTCCTCGTCTCCATCCTCCATCCTCTCCAACCTCCATCCTCCTCATCTCAGTCGACCTCGTCTCCATCCTCCTCGTATCCATCCACCTCGTCTACATCCTCCACGTCTCCATTCTCCTTGTCTCCATTATTCGTCTCCATCATCCTATAATCCATCAACCTCGTCTCCTTCCATCGCGTTTCCATTCTCCTCATATCCATCTTCCTCCAATCCATCAACCTCGTTTCCATGCTTCTGATTTCCATCCTCCTCATCTCCATCCAAATTTTCTCCATCCTCCTAATCTCCATCCACCTCGTCTACATCGACCTCTTTTCCATCCTCATCGTCTCCATCCTCCTCGTCTCCATACTCCATCCTCTCCATCCTCCATCCTCCTTATCTCAATCCACCTCGCCTCCATCCTCCATTCTCTTCATTGCAATCCACCTCGTCTCGATACTTCTCGTCTACATTCTCTCGTCTCTATCATCCAATGTCTAAATCCTAAATCCTCCTTGTCTCCATCCTCCTAGTCTCCATCCTCCATGTCTTCATCATCCTCATATCTATCCTACATCCTCCATCCTCCTCATCTCCATCCTCCTTGTCTCCATCCACCTGGTCTCCATCTTCCACGTCTCCATTCTCCTCGTCTCCATCTTCCTAGTCTCCATCATCCTCTACTTCATCCAACTCGTCTTCTTATATCTTGTTTCCATCCTCCTCTTCTCAATCCTCCTCATCTCCATACACCTCGTCTCCATCCACCTCATCTCAATCCTCCTCGTCTCCATCGTCCTCGTCTCAATTCTCCTCGTCTCCATCCTCCATCCTCTAAATCCTACATTCTCCTCAATCCCATCAAGCTCGTCTCGATCCTCCTCGCCTCCAAGCTCCAGCCTTCTGCGGTCTTCTGTATTCTGTTTTTCCATTTTCATCATTTCTATCTACCCTCCTTGGGTTGGGTTTTTTGTCTGGTTGGGTATTTTTTTTCTGATTACTGATCTCTCCTTACTTTATCTTTCTTTTCCTCTTTTTTGCTTCCTAATGCTCTCTTCAGTTTTTTCTTTTGTATCTGCTGTTTTTTAGATTCCAGCTTGCCCCTTCCACCTGCCTCTTCTATTGCTTCCTGCCCTGTGCTTCTTCAAACCCTTTGACTTGGCTTCTAACCTGCTGTTGCTTTGGGCTTCCCTCCCACAGCTTCCACCTCCAATTTTTTCTTAATTTTTGCCACCTCTTCCATCTCCTTTATTTTCTGCCTGCAGCTCTTTTCCTTTTTCTTTTTCTTATTCTTTTTCTTTTTCACTTTTGTTTTATGTTCATTTTTTCCCTGCCAACCCACCCCTGTTTCCTGCTGTTTCTGTTCTCTCTTTGGTTTCCCCCCGGTACCTTTCCAGTGATGACAGAACTTGGGTGGTGCCGTGGCCAAAGGTGGAGCTGCCCGGTGGAGGCAGGTTTGTGCTTGTCCACTCCCCCGCGGGCTGGAAGAAGCAGCTGGCTGGAGCCTTCTTCAGACCTGTGTGAGGGAGAGGGAGCAGTGAGTTGCTGGGGGGACTGGCAGGGGCCACCAGCAAGCGGGTCCCGATGGCCAAAGGCCCCCAGCTCTTTCCTGAGCGTGCTACCAATTTGTGTCCTGGCACTGGGTACCCACTGAGCTGCCGTGACAGCAGGACGGGCTTGAAAAGCAGGGAGTAGCCTTGTTTGTGTAGAGGTGACCCGGGAGAGCTGGGCACAGGGATCTGGGCAATGCTCTGGGTTCCCTGGGCAGGCGTCAGGCAGGCGAGAGCAGGCACGCTGCCTGGGCTTGCTGCAGCCCTGTGCCAAACGTGCCCTGGGGCCAGGGCTGAGGGGGATTCTGGCAGCGCCCGGGGTGGGCCATGCCCAAGGTGCCTGGGGACCAGAGCAGAGCGGGCTGCCGCAGCTGCCGGTGGTGCCTGAGGGTCCTGGGGTGCCCCCCACTAAGGGTGCCCGGACTGCGGGGAAGGGCTGCTGCTGCTGGCCGGGCGGTCGGCACAGGTTGGCCGAGCCTGAGAGACAGACAGGAGCGCTGGGCGGCGGGCAGCTCCGCTCTGGCCCCCAGGAGCGCAGTGTCCCTGGGCTGAAGGCTCGGGCTGGCTCCTGACCTGGGGGTAGACGCTCTTGGGAAGGACAGAAGTCTGCAGGGGCCGGGCGGGGGAGCTGCCCTGGTGCCAGTGCACTGGTCCCTGGCAGCCGTTGGTTGTTAAGGACTCTCTGGACAGTCTCCAGGAAGTGACGTAGGGGCTGCCTGTGCTCTGCCCCCGCATCAACCGCCTCCCAGCGGGCCGTGAGGGGAAAGGTCCTGGCGAACAGGCAAGGTGCCTGAAGCTCAGACCAAAGCCCTTGTCCCTCCAGCCTTTAAAAAGTGCCAGGACTGCTCAGCTGGGACAGGAATGTCTGGACACATTATTGTCCCTCGCCAGGATCCCAAAAATCCCATCCATGTGGCTTTTTGGAGAGCCCCATGAGCAGATCACTGGAGCTGTTGGGGAACTCTGGGGTCTCTCAGACCCCACTTTGAACTGCGATGCCGTGAACAGCCGGAGTCAAAGTTCAGTGGCCTTGGGGACTGGGAAGCAGGGATTCTTCCCTGCAGCGCCGGGTACACAGGGCATCGCTGCTCCAGAGGTGTGCGCCGCTCAAGACAAAGTTTCCTCCCCTGCTTTGTGTTTGTTTGGTGGGTTTTTTCCTGCTTCCCTCCTCAACACACCCCCACCCCCCGACCCCCACGGAATCCCCTTCCTTCCACTCATTTTTTTGCCTGTCTCTTTGGTGGTTTTTTCTACTTCTCCCCATCCCCCTCACCCCCCCGACACTTGATCTTGCTCTTTATTTACTCTTGTTTGGGGGTTTGTCCTCCGCTTCCTCCCCTGTCCCCCCTTCCTTCTCTTTTCTGTTTTTTGTTCTTTCCTCACCCCCACCTCCTCCTTCTTCTGACCCTTTCCTTTTTTTTGTGGTGGGGGGTGTTTCCATGTCCCCCTGGATTTTGCTTTCTGAGTTTTCCTTTATTTTGTTTGGGTTTTTTTTCCCTTTCCTACCCCATCCCTTCCTCTTGTCCTCTCCTTTTCTCTTTCTCTTGTTTTTGGGGTTTTTCCTTCCCTCTTTCCTGACCCTTCCACGTGCTCTTTCATTTCTCGTGTTTTGTTTTTGCTTTTTATTTGATCCCTCCCTGTACCTTTTGCCCTTCCCTTTGTTTGTGCTTGCCGACCCCTGGCCCAGCCCTTTCTCCTGTTCTGCCCTTGGCTCTAGTTTGCCTTTTTCTTTCGCTCTGTCCCTTCCTGTCCCTCCATCTCTTTCCTTTTCTCTTTTTTGGATCTTTTTTAATGTTACTTCTCCCCTCCACTCTCTCCTTTCCTCTTTCCTTTTTTCCCTTCTCTCTCACTGGCCTTTTACTCCTGTTCTCTCCTTTCCCCGCTTCCCAACCACCTGCTGTGGCCCCTGCTCTTTGGCTGGGTTTGGGGTTTAGGTTTTTCCCTGCTGCCCCCCCCCCCGCCTGCCCCTTCTTCCCACTCTTTATTTCCTGGGGTGTTTTGGTTGTTGCGCTTCCCCCCAGCCCGCCCCTTCCTCCTGCTTTAGTTCCTGGCAGAGACTGGCTTCTAGGAAGCCAATAATCCCTGTGGCTTTTTGGGAGCCCCTTGAGCAGCTGGCCGGAGCTGTTGGGGAACTCTGAGGTCTCTCCAAGTCCTCGGGCAGACTGCTCGAGGGGCATCAGAATATCCCCAGCAGTGAGGTGCTTCTCGGGGGGCTCCAAAAAGCCCTGCCCATAGCGAGCTGCTCGCGGGGTTCCCAAAAGCCAGGCAGCTTTTCCGGAGCCGCTCGAGCAGCTGGCTGGCATTTTGTGGGAGCTCTGGGGCGCTCCAAGAGCCTGGGGCAGACTGCTTGAGGGGCTCCCGAGGCTCCCCGACACAGAGCTTCTCCTCGCTGTGCAACCAGAGAGCCCTGGCCACCCAGAGCTGCTCCAGGGCCCCCCACAAAGCCGTCTGACCCACCCATAAGCAATCGACCCCCCACATCAGCCTTCTCTCCTGATCCTTCCTTTTGTCTTTTTTCTTTACACCCTCCACCCGCCCACCTCTTCCTCTTGCTCTTTCCGGTTCTCTCCCTTCTGATTTTTTCTTCCTTCCCCCCTCCACCAACCCCTTCAGCCCCTCCAGGCCCTTCCTCTGGCTCTTTCTTCTTCTCTTTTTCTTGGGTTATTTCTTTTTTCCTCTTCTCTCCATCCGCCCCTTTCTCCTTCTCTTTCCTTGGGGGTTTTGGTTTGGGATCTTTTTCTCCCCGACAGTACACGGGGTAGGGAACAACAGAACACCCCCACTATGGTACCATACGTGTCAGGCACATCACACCACACCGTGCCCACAAGAGACTGTAGAGAGCACTAAAAAATACAGGCAACAGAATGATGGAAACTGCAACAGAAAGTCCCATGGGGAACAACACAAAATACACTGAGCAATAGGATGGAGAAAGAAAGCCCGTGTGACACAGCACAGTGCAGACAGCACAGTGCACACTGTCCAGTGCAGTACAGGCCCTGCTACCTACACCGTGCGTACCTCACAGAAATAGAAAACTATGTCTATATATGTATTTAAAGAATGATATAGATAGAACACCAGAAAGCATCAGACAAATAGGCAGCAACACATACTTGGGCACAGTGGTACACGCCACCTGCATTTCGTCGATGCCTTCTGCTGTCTCCTGGGTTTTGTTTTTCCATTTTCATCATTTCTCTCTACCCTCCTTGGGTTGGGTTTTTTGTCTGGTTGGGTATTTTTTTTTCTGATTACTGATCTCTCCTTACTTTATCTTTCTTTTCCTCTTTTTTGCTTCCTAATGCTCTCTTCAGTTTTTTTTTTGTATCTGCTGTTTTTTAGATTCCAGCTTGCCCCTTCCACCTGCCTCTTCTATTGCTTCCTGCCCTGTGCTTCTTCAAACCCTTTTACTTGGCTTCTAACCTGCTGTTGCTTTGGGCTTCCCTCCCACCGCTTCCACCTCCAATTTTTTGTTAATTTTTGCCACCTCTTCCATCTCCTTTATTTTCTGCCTGCAGCTCTTTTCTTTTTTTTATTACTTTTCCTTTTTCTTTTTCTTTTTCACTTTTGTTTTATGTTCATTTTTTCCCTGCCAACCCACCCCTGTTTCCTGCTGTTTCTGTTCTCTCTTTGGTTCCCCCCGGTACCTTTCCGGTGATGACAGAACTTGGGTGGTGCCGTGGCCAAAGGTGGAGCTGCCCGGTGGAGGCAGGTTTGTGCTTGTCCACTCCCCCGCGGGCTGGAAGAAGCAGCTGGCTGGAGCCTTCTTCAGACCTGTGTGAGGGAGAGGGAGCAGTGAGTTGCTGGGGGGACTGGCAGGGGCCACCAGCAAGCGGGTCCCGATGGCCAAAGGCCCCCAGCTCTTTCCTGAGCGTGCTGGCAATTTGTGTCCTGGCACTGGGTACCCACTGAGCTGCCGTGACAGCAGGACGGGCTTGAAAAGCAGGGAGGAGCCTTGTTTGTGTGAGGTGACCCGGGAGAGCTGGGCACAGGGATCTGGGCAATGCTCTGGGTTCCCTGGGCAGGCGTCAGGCAGGCGAGAGCAGGCACGCTGCCCGGGCTTGCTGCAGCCCTGTGCCAAACGTGCCCTGGGGCCAGGGCTGAGGGGGATTCTGGCAGCGCCCGGGGTGGGCCATGCCCAAGGTGCCTGGGGACCAGAGCAGAGCGGGCTGCCGCAGCTGCCGGTGGTGCCTGAGGGTCCTGGGGTGCCCCCCACTAAGGGTGCCCGGGCTGCGGGGAAGGGCTGCTGCTGCTGGCCGTGCGGTTGCCACAGGTTGGCCGAGCCTGAGAGACAGACAGGAGCGCTGGGCGGCGGGCAGTTCCTCTCTGGCCCCCAGGAGCACAGTGTCCCTGGGCTGAAGGCTCGGGCTGGCTCCTGACCTGGGGGTAGACGCTCTTGGGAAGGACAGAAGTCTGCAGGGGCCGGGCGGGGGAGCTGCCCTGGTGCCAGTGCACTGGTCCCTGGCAGCCGTTGGTTGCTAAGGACTCTCTGGACAGTCTCCAGGAAGTGACGTAGGGGCTGCCTGTGCTCTGCCCCTGCATCAACAGCCTCCCAGCCCCTCCTCGGCAGGGAAGGGGATTGGGGTGCCCTCACCCCCCCCAGCAGCTCTTGGGGGCCGGGAGGGGAAAGGTCCTGGCGAACAGGCGAGGTGCCTGAAGCTCAGACCAAAGCCCTTGTCACTCCAGCCTTTAAAAAGTGCCAGGACTGCTCAGCTGGGACAGGAATGTCTGGACACATTATTGTCCCTCGCCAGGATCCCAAAAATCCCATCCATGTGGCGTTTTGGGGAGCCCCTTGAGCAGATCACTGGAGCTGTTGGGGAACTCTGGGGTCTCTCAGTCCCCCCTTTGTCCTGCGATGCCGTGAACAGCCGGAGTCAAAGCTCAGTGGCCTTGGGGACTGGGAAGCAGGGATTCTTCCCTGCAGCGCCGGGCACACAGGGCATCGCTGCTCCAGAGGTGTGCGCCGCTCAAGACAAAGTTTCCTCCCCTGCTTTGTGTTTGTTTGGTGGGTTTTTTCCTGCTTCCCTCCTCAACACACCCCCACCCCCCGACCCCCACGGAATCCCCTTCCTTCCACTCATTATTTTGCCTGTCTCTTTGGTGGTTTTTTCTACTTCTCCCCACCCCCCTCACCCCCCCCCGACACTTGATCTTGCTCTTTATTTACTCTTGTTTGGGGGTTTGTCCTCCGCTTCCTCTCCTGTCCCCCCATCCTTCTCTTTTCTGTTTTTTGTTCTTTCCTCACCCCCGCCTCCTCCTTCTTCTGACCCTTTCCTTTTCTTGTGGTGGGGGGTGTTTCCATGTCCCCCTGGATTTTGCTTTCTGAGTTTTCCTTTATTTTGTTTGGGGTTTTTTTCCCTTTCCTACCCCATCCCTTCCTCTTGTCCTCTCCTTTTCTCTTTCTCTTGTTTTTGGGGTTTTTCCTTCCCTCTTTCCTGACCCTTCCACTTGCTCTTTCATTTCTCGTGTTTTGCTTTTGCTTTTTATTTGATCCCTCCCCGTGCCTTTTGCCCTTCCCTTTGTTTGTGCTTGCTGACCCCTAGCCCAGCCCTTTCTCCTGTTCTGCCCTTGGCTCTAGTTTGCCTTTTTCTTTCGCTCTGTCCCTCCATCTCTTTCCTTTTCTCTGTTTTGGATCTTTTTTGATGTTACTTCTCCCCTCCACTCTCTCCTTTCCTCTTTCCTTTTTTCCCTTCTCTCTCACTGGCCTTTTACTCCTGTTCTCTCCTTTCCCCGCTTCCCAACCGCCTGCTGTGGCCCCTGCTCTTTGGCTGGGTTTGGGGTTTAGGTTTTTCCCTGCTGCCCCCCCCCCCGCCTGCCCCTTCTTCCCATTCTTTATTTCCTGGGGTGTTTTGGTTGTTGCGCTTCCCCCCAGCCCGCCCCTTCCTCCTGCTTTAGTTCCTGGCAGAGACTGGCTTCTAGGAAGCCAATAATCCCTGTGGCTTTTTGGGAGCCCCTTGAGCAGCTGGCCGGAGCTGTTGGGGAACTCTGAGGTCTCTCCAAGTCCTCGGGCAGACTGCTCGAGGGGCATCAGAATATCCCCAGCAGTGAGGTGCTTCTCGGGGGGCTCCAAAAAGCCCTGCCCATAGCGAGCTGCTCGCGGGGTTCCCAAAAGCCAGGCAGCTTTTCCGGAGCCGCTCGAGCAGCTGGCTGGCATTTTGTGGGAGCTCTGGGGCGCTCCAAGAGCCTGGGGCAGACTGCTTGAGGGGCTCCCGAGGCTCCCCGACACAGAGCTTCTCCTCGCTTTGCAACCAGAGAGCCCTGGCCACCCAGAGCTGCTCCAGGGCCCCCCACAAAGCCGTCTGACCCACCCATAAGCAATCGACCCCCCACATCAGCCTTCTCTCCTGATCCTTCCTTTTGTCTTTTTTCTTTACACCCTCCACCCGCCCACCTCTTCCTCTTGCTCTTTCTGGTTCTCTCCCTTCTGATTTTTTCTTCCTTCCCCCCTCCACCAACCCCTTCAGCCCCTCCAGGCCCTTCCTCCGGCTCTTTCTTCTTCTCTTTTTCTTGGGTTATTTCTTTTTTCCTCTTCTCTCCATCCGCCCCTTTCTCCTTCTCTTTCCTTGGGGGTTTTGGTTTGGGATCTTTTTCTCCCCGACAGTACACGGGGTAGGGAACAACAGAACACCCCCACTATGGTACCATACGTGTCAGGCACATCACACCACACCGTGCCCACAAGAGACTGTAGAGAGCACTAAAAAATACAGGCAACAGAATGATGGAAACTGCAACAGAAAGTCCCATGGGGAACAACACAAAATACACTGAGCAATAGGATGGAGAAAGAAAGCCCGTGTGACACAGCACAGTGCAGACAGCACAGTGCACACTGTCCAGTGCAGTACAGGCCCTGCTACCTACACCGTGCGTACCTCACAGAAATAGAAAACTATGTCTATATATGTATTTAAAGAATGATATAGATAGAACACCAGAAAGCATCAGACAAATAGGCAGCAACACATACTTGGGCACAGTGGTACACGCCACCTGCATTTCGTCGATGCCTTCTGCTGTCTCCTGGGTTTTGTTTTTCCATTTTCATCATTTCTCTCTACCCTCCTTGGGTTGGGTTTTTTGTCTGGTTGGGTATTTTTTTTTCTGATTACTGATCTCTCCTTACTTTATCTTTCTTTTCCTCTTTTTTGCTTCCTAATGCTCTCTTCAGTTTTTTTTTTGTATCTGCTGTTTTTTAGATTCCAGCTTGCCCCTTCCACCTGCCTCTTCTATTGCTTCCTGCCCTGTGCTTCTTCAAACCCTTTTACTTGGCTTCTAACCTGCTGTTGCTTTGGGCTTCCCTCCCACCGCTTCCACCTCCAATTTTTTGTTAATTTTTGCCACCTCTTCCATCTCCTTTATTTTCTGCCTGCAGCTCTTTTCTTTTTTTTATTACTTTTCCTTTTTCTTTTTCTTTTTCACTTTTGTTTTATGTTCATTTTTTCCCTGCCAACCCACCCCTGTTTCCTGCTGTTTCTGTTCTCTCTTTGGTTCCCCCCGGTACCTTTCCGGTGATGACAGAACTTGGGTGGTGCCGTGGCCAAAGGTGGAGCTGCCCGGTGGAGGCAGGTTTGTGCTTGTCCACTCCCCCGCGGGCTGGAAGAAGCAGCTGGCTGGAGCCTTCTTCAGACCTGTGTGAGGGAGAGGGAGCAGTGAGTTGCTGGGGGGACTGGCAGGGGCCACCAGCAAGCGGGTCCCGATGGCCAAAGGCCCCCAGCTCTTTCCTGAGCGTGCTGGCAATTTGTGTCCTGGCACTGGGTACCCACTGAGCTGCCGTGACAGCAGGACGGGCTTGAAAAGCAGGGAGGAGCCTTGTTTGTGTGAGGTGACCCGGGAGAGCTGGGCACAGGGATCTGGGCAATGCTCTGGGTTCCCTGGGCAGGCGTCAGGCAGGCGAGAGCAGGCACGCTGCCCGGGCTTGCTGCAGCCCTGTGCCAAACGTGCCCTGGGGCCAGGGCTGAGGGGGATTCTGGCAGCGCCCGGGGTGGGCCATGCCCAAGGTGCCTGGGGACCAGAGCAGAGCGGGCTGCCGCAGCTGCCGGTGGTGCCTGAGGGTCCTGGGGTGCCCCCCACTAAGGGTGCCCGGGCTGCGGGGAAGGGCTGCTGCTGCTGGCCGTGCGGTTGCCACAGGTTGGCCGAGCCTGAGAGACAGACAGGAGCGCTGGGCGGCGGGCAGTTCCTCTCTGGCCCCCAGGAGCACAGTGTCCCTGGGCTGAAGGCTCGGGCTGGCTCCTGACCTGGGGGTAGACGCTCTTGGGAAGGACAGAAGTCTGCAGGGGCCGGGCGGGGGAGCTGCCCTGGTGCCAGTGCACTGGTCCCTGGCAGCCGTTGGTTGCTAAGGACTCTCTGGACAGTCTCCAGGAAGTGACGTAGGGGCTGCCTGTGCTCTGCCCCTGCATCAACAGCCTCCCAGCCCCTCCTGGGCAGGGAAGGGGATTGGGGTGCCCTCACCCCCCCCAGCAGCTCTTGGGGGCCGGGAGGGGAAAGGTCCTGGCGAACAGGCGAGGTGCCTGAAGCTCAGACCAAAGCCCTTGTCACTCCAGCCTTTAAAAAGTGCCAGGACTGCTCAGCTGGGACAGGAATGTCTGGACACATTATTGTCCCTCGCCAGGATCCCAAAAATCCCATCCATGTGGCGTTTTGGGGAGCCCCTTGAGCAGATCACTGGAGCTGTTGGGGAACTCTGGGGTCTCTCAGTCCCCCCTTTGTCCTGCGATGCCGTGAACAGCCGGAGTCAAAGCTCAGTGGCCTTGGGGACTGGGAAGCAGGGATTCTTCCCTGCAGCGCCGGGCACACAGGGCATCGCTGCTCCAGAGGTGTGCGCCGCTCAAGACAAAGTTTCCTCCCCTGCTTTGTGTTTGTTTGGTGGGTTTTTTCCTGCTTCCCTCCTCAACACACCCCCACCCCCCGACCCCCACGGAATCCCCTTCCTTCCACTCATTATTTTGCCTGTCTCTTTGGTGGTTTTTTCTACTTCTCCCCACCCCCCTCACCCCCCCCCGACACTTGATCTTGCTCTTTATTTACTCTTGTTTGGGGGTTTGTCCTCCGCTTCCTCTCCTGTCCCCCCTTCCTTCTCTTTTCTGTTTTTTGTTCTTTCCTCACCCCCGCCTCCTCCTTCTTCTGACCCTTTCCTTTTCTTGTGGTGGGGGGTGTTTCCATGTCCCCCTGGATTTTGCTTTCTGAGTTTTCCTTTATTTTGTTTGGGGTTTTTTTCCCTTTCCTACCCCATCCCTTCCTCTTGTCCTCTCCTTTTCTCTTTCTCTTGTTTTTGGGGTTTTTCCTTCCCTCTTTCCTGACCCTTCCACTTGCTCTTTCATTTCTCGTGTTTTGCTTTTGCTTTTTATTTGATCCCTCCCCGTGCCTTTTGCCCTTCCCTTTGTTTGTGCTTGCTGACCCCTGGCCCAGCCCTTTCTCCTGTTCTGCCCTTGGCTCTAGTTTGCCTTTTTCTTTCGCTCTGTCCCTTCCTGTCCCTCCATCTCTTTCCTTTTCTCTGTTTTGGATCTTTTTTGATGTTACTTCTCCCCTCCACTCTCTCCTTTCCTCTTTCCTTTTTTCCCTTCTCTCTCACTGGCCTTTTACTCCTGTTCTCTCCTTTCCCCGCTTCCCAACCGCCTGCTGTGGCCCCTGCTCTTTGGCTGGGTTTGGGGTTTAGGTTTTTCCCTGCTGCCCCCCCCCCGCCTGCCCCTTCTTCCCATTCTTTATTTCCTGGGGTGTTTTGGTTGTTGCGCTTCCCCCCAGCCCGCCCCTTCCTCCTGCTTTAGTTCCTGGCAGAGACTGGCTTCTAGGAAGCCAATAATCCCTGTGGCTTTTTGGGAGCCCCTTGAGCAGCTGGCCGGAGCTGTTGGGGAACTCTGAGGTCTCTCCAAGTCCTCGGGCAGACTGCTCGAGGGGCATCAGAATATCCCCAGCAGTGAGGTGCTTCTCGGGGGGCTCCAAAAAGCCCTGCCCATAGCGAGCTGCTCGCGGGGTTCCCAAAAGCCAGGCAGCTTTTCCGGAGCCGCTCGAGCAGCTGGCTGGCATTTTGTGGGAGCTCTGGGGCGCTCCAAGAGCCTGGGGCAGACTGCTTGAGGGGCTCCCGAGGCTCCCCGACACAGAGCTTCTCCTCGCTTTGCAACCAGAGAGCCCTGGCCACCCAGAGCTGCTCCAGGGCCCCCCACAAAGCCGTCTGACCCACCCATAAGCAATCGACCCCCCACATCAGCCTTCTCTCCTGATCCTTCCTTTTGTCTTTTTTCTTTACACCCTCCACCCGCCCACCTCTTCCTCTTGCTCTTTCTGGTTCTCTCCCTTCTGATTTTTTCTTCCTTCCCCCCTCCACCAACCCCTTCAGCCCCTCCAGGCCCTTCCTCCGGCTCTTTCTTCTTCTCTTTTTCTTGGGTTATTTCTTTTTTCCTCTTCTCTCCATCCGCCCCTTTCTCCTTCTCTTTCCTTGGGGGTTTTGGTTTGGGATCTTTTTCTCCCCGACAGTACACGGGGTAGGGAACAACAGAACACCCCCACTATGGTACCATACGTGTCAGGCACATCACACCACACCGTGCCCACAAGAGACTGTAGAGAGCACTAAAAAATACAGGCAACAGAATGATGGAAACTGCAACAGAAAGTCCCATGGGGAACAACACAAAATACACTGAGCAATAGGATGGAGAAAGAAAGCCCGTGTGACACAGCACAGTGCAGACAGCACAGTGCACACTGTCCAGTGCAGTACAGGCCCTGCTACCTACACCGTGCGTACCTCACAGAAATAGAAAACTATGTCTATATATGTATTTAAAGAATGATATAGATAGAACACCAGAAAGCATCAGACAAATAGGCAGCAACACATACTTGGGCACAGTGGTACACGCCACCCGCATTTCGTCGATGCCTTCTGCTGTCTCCTGGGTTTTGTTTTTCCATTTTCATCATTTCTCTCTACCCTCCTTGGGTTGGGTTTTTTGTCTGGTTGGGTATTTTTTTTCTGATTACTGATCTCTCCTTACTTTATCTTTCTTTTCCTCTTTTTTGCTTCCTAATGCTCTCTTCAGTTTTTTTTTTGTATCTGCTGTTTTTTAGATTCCAGCTTGCCCCTTCCACCTGCCTCTTCTATTGCTTCCTGCCCTGTGCTTCTTCAAACCCTTTTACTTGGCTTCTAACCTGCTGTTGCTTTGGGCTTCCCTCCCACCGCTTCCACCTCCAATTTTTTCTTAATTTTTGCCACCTCTTCCATCTCCTTTATTTTCTGCCTGCAGCTCTTTTCTTTTTTTTTTTAGTTTTTCTTTTTCTTTTTCACTTTTGTTTTATGTTCATTTTTTCCCTGCCAACCCACCCCTGTTTCCTGCTGTTTCTGTTCTCTCTTTGGTTTCCCCCCGGTACCTTTCCGGTGATGACAGAACTTGGGTGGTGCCGTGGCCAAAGGTGGAGCTGCCCAGTGGAGGCAGGTTTGTGCTTGTCCACTCCCCCGCGGGCTGGAAGAAGCAGCTGGCTGGAGCCTTCTTCAGACCTGTGTGAGGGAGAGGGAGCAGTGAGTTGCTGGGGGGACTGGCAGGGGCCACCAGCAAGCGGGTCCCGATGGCCAAAGGCCCCCAGCTCTTTCCTGAGCGTGCTACCAATTTGTGTCCTGGCACTGGGTACCCACTGAGCTGCCGTGACAGCAGGACGGGCTTGAAAAGCAGGGAGTAGCCTTGTTTGTGTAGAGGTGACCCGGGAGAGCTGGGCACAGGGATCTGGGCAATGCTCTGGGTTCCCTGGGCAGGCGTCAGGCAGGCGAGAGCAGGCACGCTGCCTGGGCTTGCTGCAGCCCTGTGCCAAACGTGCCCTGGGGCCAGGGCTGAGGGGGAT
Organism: Porphyrio hochstetteri; assembly: GCA_020800305.1. NCBI lineage: Eukaryota > Metazoa > Chordata > Aves > Gruiformes > Rallidae > Porphyrio > Porphyrio hochstetteri. Next base: position 23,854,691 of record CM036917.1, read on the forward strand.
TCTGGCAGCGCCCGGGGTGGGCCATGCCCAAGGTGCCTGGGGACCAGAGCAGAGCGGGCTGCCGCAGCTGCCGGTGGTGCCTGAGGGTCCTGGGGTGCCCCCCACTAAGGGTGCCCGGACTGCGGGGAAGGGCTGCCGCTGCTGGCCGGGCGGTCGGCACAGGTTGGCCGAGCCTGAGAGACAGACAGGAGCGCTGGGCGGCGGGCAGCTCCGCTCTGGCCCCCAGGAGCGCAGTGTCCCTGGGCTGAAGGCTCGGGCTGGCTCCTGACCTGGGGGTAGACGCTCTTGGGAAGGACAGAAGTCTGCAGGGGCCGGGCGGGGGAGCTGCCCTGGTGCCAGTGCACTGGTCCCTGGCAGCCGTTGGTTGTTAAGGACTCTCTGGACAGTCTCCAGGAAGTGACGTAGGGGCTGCCTGTGCTCTGCCCCCGCATCAACCGCCTCCCAGCGGGCCGTGAGGGGAAAGGTCCTGGCGAACAGGCAAGGTGCCTGAAGCTCAGACCAAAGCCCTTGTCCCTCCAGCCTTTAAAAAGTGCCAGGACTGCTCAGCTGGGACAGGAATGTCTGGACACATTATTGTCCCTCGCCAGGATCCCAAAAATCCCATCCATGTGGCTTTTTGGAGAGCCCCATGAGCAGATCACTGGAGCTGTTGGGGAACTCTGGGGTCTCTCAGACCCCACTTTGAACTGCGATGCCGTGAACAGCCGGAGTCAAAGTTCAGTGGCCTTGGGGACTGGGAAGCAGGGATTCTTCCCTGCAGCGCCGGGTACACAGGGCATCGCTGCTCCAGAGGTGTGCGCCGCTCAAGACAAAGTTTCCTCCCCTGCTTTGTGTTTGTTTGGTGGGTTTTTTCCTGCTTCCCTCCTCAACACACCCCCACCCCCCGACCCCCACGGAATCCCCTTCCTTCCACTCATTTTTTTGCCTGTCTCTTTGGTGGTTTTTTCTACTTCTCCCCATCCCCCTCACCCCCCCGACACTTGATCTTGCTCTTTATTTACTCTTGTTTGGGGGTTTGTCCTCCGCTTCCTCCCCTGTCCCCCCTTCCTTCTCTTTTCTGTTTTTTGTTCTTTCCTCACCCCCACCTCCTCCTTCTTCTGACCCTTTCCTTTTTTTTGTGGTGGGGGGTGTTTCCATGTCCCCCTGGATTTTGCTTTCTGAGTTTTCCTTTATTTTGTTTGGGTTTTTTTTCCCTTTCCTACCCCATCCCTTCCTCTTGTCCTCTCCTTTTCTCTTTCTCTTGTTTTTGGGGTTTTTCCTTCCCTCTTTCCTGACCCTTCCACGTGCTCTTTCATTTCTCGTGTTTTGTTTTTGCTTTTTATTTGATCCCTCCCTGTACCTTTTGCCCTTCCCTTTGTTTGTGCTTGCCGACCCCTGGCCCAGCCCTTTCTCCTGTTCTGCCCTTGGCTCTAGTTTGCCTTTTTCTTTCGCTCTGTCCCTTCCTGTCCCTCCATCTCTTTCCTTTTCTCTTTTTTGGATCTTTTTTAATGTTACTTCTCCCCTCCACTCTCTCCTTTCCTCTTTCCTTTTTTCCCTTCTCTCTCACTGGCCTTTTACTCCTGTTCTCTCCTTTCCCCGCTTCCCAACCACCTGCTGTGGCCCCTGCTCTTTGGCTGGGTTTGGGGTTTAGGTTTTTCCCTGCTGCCCCCCCCCCCCGCCTGCCCCTTCTTCCCACTCTTTATTTCCTGGGGTGTTTTGGTTGTTGCGCTTCCCCCCAGCCCGCCCCTTCCTCCTGCTTTAGTTCCTGGCAGAGACTGGCTTCTAGGAAGCCAATAATCCCTGTGGCTTTTTGGGAGCCCCTTGAGCAGCTGGCCGGAGCTGTTGGGGAACTCTGAGGTCTCTCCAAGTCCTCGGGCAGACTGCTCGAGGGGCATCAGAATATCCCCAGCAGTGAGGTGCTTCTCGGGGGGCTCCAAAAAGCCCTGCCCATAGCGAGCTGCTCGCGGGGTTCCCAAAAGCCAGGCAGCTTTTCCGGAGCCGCTCGAGCAGCTGGCTGGCTTTTTGTGGGAGCTCTGGGGCGCTCCAAGAGCCTGGGGCAGACTGCTTGAGGGGCTCCCGAGGCTCCCCGACACAGAGCTTCTCCTCGCTGTGCAACCAGAGAGCCCTGGCCACCCAGAGCTGCTCCAGGGCCCCCCACAAAGCCATCTGACCAACCCATAAGCAATCGACCCCCCACATCAGCCTTCTCTCCTGATCCTTCCTTTTGTCTTTTTTCTTTACACCCTCCACCCGCCCACCTCTTCCTCTTGCTCTTTCCGGTTCTCTCCCTTCTGATTTTTTCTTCCTTCCCCCCTCCACCAACCCCTTCAGCCCCTCCAGGCCCTTCCTCTGGCTCTTTCTTCTTCTCTTTTTCTTGGGTTATTTCTTTTTTCCTCTTCTCTCCATCCGCCCCTTTCTCCTTCTCTTTCCTTGGGGGTTTTGGTTTGGGATCTTTTTCTCCCCGACAGTACACGGGGTAGGGAACAACAGAACACCCCCACTATGGTACCATACGTGTCAGGCACATCACACCACACCGTGCCCACAAGAGACTGTAGAGAGCACTAAAAAATACAGGCAACAGAATGATGGAAACTGCAACAGAAAGTCCCATGGGGAACAACACAAAATACACTGAGCAATAGGATGGAGAAAGAAAGCCCGTGTGACACAGCACAGTGCAGACAGCACAGTGCACACTGTCCAGTGCAGTACAGGCCCTGCTACCTACACCGTGCGTACCTCACAGAAATAGAAAACTATGTCTATATATGTATTTAAAGAATGATATAGATAGAACACCAGAAAGCATCAGACAAATAGGCAGCAACACATACTTGGGCACAGTGGTACACGCCACCTGCATTTCGTCGATGCCTTCTGCTGTCTCCTGGGTTTTGTTTTTCCATTTTCATCATTTCTCTCTACCCTCCTTGGGTTGGGTTTTTTGTCTGGTTGGGTATTTTTTTTTCTGATTACTGATCTCTCCTTACTTTATCTTTCTTTTCCTCTTTTTTGCTTCCTAATGCTCTCTTCAGTTTTTTTTTTGTATCTGCTGTTTTTTAGATTCCAGCTTGCCCCTTCCACCTGCCTCTTCTATTGCTTCCTGCCCTGTGCTTCTTCAAACCCTTTTACTTGGCTTCTAACCTGCTGTTGCTTTGGGCTTCCCTCCCACCGCTTCCACCTCCAATTTTTTGTTAATTTTTGCCACCTCTTCCATCTCCTTTATTTTCTGCCTGCAGCTCTTTTCTTTTTTTTATTACTTTTCCTTTTTCTTTTTCTTTTTCACTTTTGTTTTATGTTCATTTTTTCCCTGCCAACCCACCCCTGTTTCCTGCTGTTTCTGTTCTCTCTTTGGTTCCCCCCGGTACCTTTCCGGTGATGACAGAACTTGGGTGGTGCCGTGGCCAAAGGTGGAGCTGCCCGGTGGAGGCAGGTTTGTGCTTGTCCACTCCCCCGCGGGCTGGAAGAAGCAGCTGGCTGGAGCCTTCTTCAGACCTGTGTGAGGGAGAGGGAGCAGTGAGTTGCTGGGGGGACTGGCAGGGGCCACCAGCAAGCGGGTCCCGATGGCCAAAGGCCCCCAGCTCTTTCCTGAGCGTGCTGGCAATTTGTGTCCTGGCACTGGGTACCCACTGAGCTGCCGTGACAGCAGGACGGGCTTGAAAAGCAGGGAGGAGCCTTGTTTGTGTGAGGTGACCCGGGAGAGCTGGGCACAGGGATCTGGGCAATGCTCTGGGTTCCCTGGGCAGGCGTCAGGCAGGCGAGAGCAGGCACGCTGCCCGGGCTTGCTGCAGCCCTGTGCCAAACGTGCCCTGGGGCCAGGGCTGAGGGGGATTCTGGCAGCGCCCGGGGTGGGCCATGCCCAAGGTGCCTGGGGACCAGAGCAGAGCGGGCTGCCGCAGCTGCCGGTGGTGCCTGAGGGTCCTGGGGTGCCCCCCACTAAGGGTGCCCGGGCTGCGGGGAAGGGCTGCTGCTGCTGGCCGTGCGGTTGCCACAGGTTGGCCGAGCCTGAGAGACAGACAGGAGCGCTGGGCGGCGGGCAGTTCCTCTCTGGCCCCCAGGAGCACAGTGTCCCTGGGCTGAAGGCTCGGGCTGGCTCCTGACCTGGGGGTAGACGCTCTTGGGAAGGACAGAAGTCTGCAGGGGCCGGGCGGGGGAGCTGCCCTGGTGCCAGTGCACTGGTCCCTGGCAGCCGTTGGTTGCTAAGGACTCTCTGGACAGTCTCCAGGAAGTGACGTAGGGGCTGCCTGTGCTCTGCCCCTGCATCAACAGCCTCCCAGCCCCTCCTCGGCAGGGAAGGGGATTGGGGTGCCCTCACCCCCCCCAGCAGCTCTTGGGGGCCGGGAGGGGAAAGGTCCTGGCGAACAGGCGAGGTGCCTGAAGCTCAGACCAAAGCCCTTGTCACTCCAGCCTTTAAAAAGTGCCAGGACTGCTCAGCTGGGACAGGAATGTCTGGACACATTATTGTCCCTCGCCAGGATCCCAAAAATCCCATCCATGTGGCGTTTTGGGGAGCCCCTTGAGCAGATCACTGGAGCTGTTGGGGAACTCTGGGGTCTCTCAGTCCCCCCTTTGTCCTGCGATGCCGTGAACAGCCGGAGTCAAAGCTCAGTGGCCTTGGGGACTGGGAAGCAGGGATTCTTCCCTGCAGCGCCGGGCACACAGGGCATCGCTGCTCCAGAGGTGTGCGCCGCTCAAGACAAAGTTTCCTCCCCTGCTTTGTGTTTGTTTGGTGGGTTTTTTCCTGCTTCCCTCCTCAACACACCCCCACCCCCCGACCCCCACGGAATCCCCTTCCTTCCACTCATTATTTTGCCTGTCTCTTTGGTGGTTTTTTCTACTTCTCCCCACCCCCCTCACCCCCCCCCGACACTTGATCTTGCTCTTTATTTACTCTTGTTTGGGGGTTTGTCCTCCGCTTCCTCTCCTGTCCCCCCTTCCTTCTCTTTTCTGTTTTTTGTTCTTTCCTCACCCCCGCCTCCTCCTTCTTCTGACCCTTTCCTTTTCTTGTGGTGGGGGGTGTTTCCATGTCCCCCTGGATTTTGCTTTCTGAGTTTTCCTTTATTTTGTTTGGGGTTTTTTTCCCTTTCCTACCCCATCCCTTCCTCTTGTCCTCTCCTTTTCTCTTTCTCTTGTTTTTGGGGTTTTTCCTTCCCTCTTTCCTGACCCTTCCACTTGCTCTTTCATTTCTCGTGTTTTGCTTTTGCTTTTTATTTGATCCCTCCCCGTGCCTTTTGCCCTTCCCTTTGTTTGTGCTTGCTGACCCCTGGCCCAGCCCTTTCTCCTGTTCTGCCCTTGGCTCTAGTTTGCCTTTTTCTTTCGCTCTGTCCCTTCCTGTCCCTCCATCTCTTTCCTTTTCTCTGTTTTGGATCTTTTTTGATGTTACTTCTCCCCTCCACTCTCTCCTTTCCTCTTTCCTTTTTTCCCTTCTCTCTCACTGGCCTTTTACTCCTGTTCTCTCCTTTCCCCGCTTCCCAACCGCCTGCTGTGGCCCCTGCTCTTTGGCTGGGTTTGGGGTTTAGGTTTTTCCCTGCTGCCCCCCCCCCGCCTGCCCCTTCTTCCCATTCTTTATTTCCTGGGGTGTTTTGGTTGTTGCGCTTCCCCCCAGCCCGCCCCTTCCTCCTGCTTTAGTTCCTGGCAGAGACTGGCTTCTAGGAAGCCAATAATCCCTGTGGCTTTTTGGGAGCCCCTTGAGCAGCTGGCCGGAGCTGTTGGGGAACTCTGAGGTCTCTCCAAGTCCTCGGGCAGACTGCTCGAGGGGCATCAGAATATCCCCAGCAGTGAGGTGCTTCTCGGGGGGCTCCAAAAAGCCCTGCCCATAGCGAGCTGCTCGCGGGGTTCCCAAAAGCCAGGCAGCTTTTCCGGAGCCGCTCGAGCAGCTGGCTGGCATTTTGTGGGAGCTCTGGGGCGCTCCAAGAGCCTGGGGCAGACTGCTTGAGGGGCTCCCGAGGCTCCCCGACACAGAGCTTCTCCTCGCTTTGCAACCAGAGAGCCCTGGCCACCCAGAGCTGCTCCAGGGCCCCCCACAAAGCCGTCTGACCCACCCATAAGCAATCGACCCCCCACATCAGCCTTCTCTCCTGATCCTTCCTTTTGTCTTTTTTCTTTACACCCTCCACCCGCCCACCTCTTCCTCTTGCTCTTTCTGGTTCTCTCCCTTCTGATTTTTTCTTCCTTCCCCCCTCCACCAACCCCTTCAGCCCCTCCAGGCCCTTCCTCCGGCTCTTTCTTCTTCTCTTTTTCTTGGGTTATTTCTTTTTTCCTCTTCTCTCCATCCGCCCCTTTCTCCTTCTCTTTCCTTGGGGGTTTTGGTTTGGGATCTTTTTCTCCCCGACAGTACACGGGGTAGGGAACAACAGAACACCCCCACTATGGTACCATACGTGTCAGGCACATCACACCACACCGTGCCCACAAGAGACTGTAGAGAGCACTAAAAAATACAGGCAACAGAATGATGGAAACTGCAACAGAAAGTCCCATGGGGAACAACACAAAATACACTGAGCAATAGGATGGAGAAAGAAAGCCCGTGTGACACAGCACAGTGCAGACAGCACAGTGCACACTGTCCAGTGCAGTACAGGCCCTGCTACCTACACCGTGCGTACCTCACAGAAATAGAAAACTATGTCTATATATGTATTTAAAGAATGATATAGATAGAACACCAGAAAGCATCAGACAAATAGGCAGCAACACATACTTGGGCACAGTGGTACACGCCACCCGCATTTCGTCGATGCCTTCTGCTGTCTCCTGGGTTTTGTTTTTCCATTTTCATCATTTCTCTCTACCCTCCTTGGGTTGGGTTTTTTGTCTGGTTGGGTATTTTTTTTCTGATTACTGATCTCTCCTTACTTTATCTTTCTTTTCCTCTTTTTTGCTTCCTAATGCTCTCTTCAGTTTTTTTTTTGTATCTGCTGTTTTTTAGATTCCAGCTTGCCCCTTCCACCTGCCTCTTCTATTGCTTCCTGCCCTGTGCTTCTTCAAACCCTTTTACTTGGCTTCTAACCTGCTGTTGCTTTGGGCTTCCCTCCCACCGCTTCCACCTCCAATTTTTTCTTAATTTTTGCCACCTCTTCCATCTCCTTTATTTTCTGCCTGCTGCTCTTTTCTTTTTTTTTTTCCTTTTTCTTTTTCTTTTTCACTTTTGTTTTATGTTCATTTTTTCCCTGCCAACCCACCCCTGTTTCCTGCTGTTTCTGTTCTCTCTTTGGTTTCCCCCCGGTACCTTTCCGGTGATGACAGAACTTGGGTGGTGCCGTGGCCAAAGGTGGAGCTGCCCAGTGGAGGCAGGTTTGTGCTTGTCCACTCCCCCGCGGGCTGGAAGAAGCAGCTGGCTGGAGCCTTCTTCAGACCTGTGTGAGGGAGAGGGAGCAGTGAGTTGCTGGGGGGACTGGCAGGGGCCACCAGCAAGCGGGTCCCGATGGCCAAAGGCCCCCAGCTCTTTCCTGAGCGTGCTGGCAATTTGTGTCCTGGCACTGGGTACCCACTGAGCTGCCGTGACAGCAGGACGGGCTTGAAAAGCAGGGAGGAGCCTTGTTTGTGTGAGGTGACCCGGGAGAGCTGGGCACAGGGATCTGGGCAATGCTCTGGGTTCCCTGGGCAGGCGTCAGGCAGGCGAGAGCAGGCACGCTGCCCGGGCTTGCTGCAGCCCTGTGCCAAACGTGCCCTGGGGCCAGGGCTGAGGGGGATTCTGGCAGCGCCCGGGGTGGGCCATGCCCAAGGTGCCTGGGGACCAGAGCAGAGCGGGCTGCCGCAGCTGCCGGTGGTGCCTGAGGGTCCTGGGGTGCCCCACACTAAGGGTGCCCGGGCTGCGGGGAAGGGCTGCTGCTGCTGGCCGTGCGGTTGCCACAGGTTGGCCGAGCCTGAGAGACAGACAGGAGCGCTGGGCGGCGGGCAGTTCCTCTCTGGCCCCCAGGAGCACAGTGTCCCTGGGCTGAAGGCTCGGGCTGGCTCCTGACCTGGGGGTAGACGCTCTTGGGAAGGACAGAAGTCTGCAGGGGCCGGGCGGGGGAGCTGCCCTGGTGCCAGTGCACTGGTCCCTGGCAGCCGTTGGTTGCTAAGGACTCTCTGGACAGTCTCCAGGAAGTGACGTAGGGGCTGCCTGTGCTCTGCCCCTGCATCAACAGCCTCCCAGCCCCTCCTGGGCAGGGAAGGGGATTGGGGTGCCCTCACCCCCCCCAGCAGCTCTTGGGGGCCGGGAGGGGAAAGGTCCTGGCGAACAGGCGAGGTGCCTGAAGCTCAGACCGAAGCTCAGACCAAAGCCCTTGTCACTCCAGCCTTTAAAAAGTGCCAGGACTGCTCAGCTGGGACAGGAATGTCTGGACACATTATTGTCCCTCGCCAGGATCCCAAAAATCCCATCCATGTGGCGTTTTGGGGAGCCCCTTGAGCAGATCACTGGAGCTGTTGGGGAACTCTGGGGTCTCTCAGCCCCCCCTTTGTCCTGCGATGCCGTGAACAGCCGGAGTCAAAGCTCAGTGGCCTTGGGGACTGGGAAGCAGGGATTCTTCCCTGCAGCGCCGGGCACACAGGGCATCGCTGCTCCAGAGGTGTGCGCCGCTCAAGACAAAGTTTCCTCCCCTGCTTTGTGTTTGTTTGGTGGGTTTTTTCCTGCTTCCCTCCTCAACACACCCCCACCCCTCGACCCCCACGGAATCCCCTTCCTTCCACTCATTATTTTGCCTGTCTCTTTGGTGGTTTTTTCTACTTCTCCCCACCCCCCTCACCCCCCCGACACTTGATCTTGCTCTTTATTTACTCTTGTTTGGGGGTTTGTCCTCCGCTTCCTCTCCTGTCCCCCCTTCCTTCTCTTTTCTGTTTTTTGTTCTTTCCTCACCCCCGCCTCCTCCTTCTTCTGACCCTTTCCTTTTTTTGTGGTGGGGGGTGTTTCCATGTCCCCCTGGATTTTGCTTTCTGAGTTTTCCTTTATTTTGTTTGGGGTTTTTTTCCCTTTCCTACCCCATCCCTTCCTCTTGTCCTCTCCTTTTCTCTTTCTCTTGTTTTTGGGGTTTTTCCTTCCCTCTTTCCTGACCCTTCCACTTGCTCTTTCATTTCTCGTGTTTTGCTTTTGCTTTTTATTTGATCCCTCCCCGTGCCTTTTGCCCTTCCCTTTGTTTGTGCTTGCCGACCCCTGGCCCAGCCCTTTCTCCTGTTCTGCCCTTGGCTCTAGTTTGCCTTTTTGTTTCACTCTGTCCCTTCCTGTCCCTCCATCTCTTTCCTTTTCTCTGTTTTGGATCTTTTTTGATGTTACTTCTCCCCTCCACTCTCTCCTTTCCTATTTCCTTTTTTACTTTCTCTCTCATTGGCCTTTTACTCCTGTTCTCTCCTTTCCCTGCTCCCCTCCGCCTGCTGTGGCCCCTGCTCTTTGGCTGGGTTTGGGGTTTAGGTTTTTCCCTGCTGCCCACCCCCCCGCCTGCCCCTTCTTCCCACTCTTTATTTTCTGGGGTGTTTTGGTTGTTGCGCTTCCCCCCAGCCCGCCCCTTCCTCCTGCTTTAGTTCCTGGCAGAGACTGGCTTCTAGGAAGCCAATAATCCCCGTGGCTTTTTGGGAGCCCCTTGAGCAGCTGGCCGGAGCTGTTGGGGAACTCTGAGGTCTCTCCAAGTTTTCGGGCAGACTGCTCTGTGCTCTGCACCGCCCGAGTAGCCTGCCAGCCCCTCCTGGGCAGTGAAGGGTCTCAGGGGTGGCCTCAGCCGCCCCAGCAGCTTTTGGGGGCTGGGAGGGAAAAGGTCCTGGCGAACAGGCGAGGTGCCTGAAGCTCAGACCAAAGCCCTTGTCACTCCAGCCTTTAAAAAGTGCCAGGACTACTCAGCCTGGCCAGGAATTTCAATGCCCTTTGACCCACCCCGAAGTAATTTCCTCTTCTCTGTGACCCTTCTCCTTGTCTTTTCTGGGGTTTTCAGGGTTTTTTGGTTTGGGATATTTTTTTCAGCTTCCCTTTTCCCTGTTCCCTCAGTTCACTTCTCTGATATCCAAATAGCTTCCAGTCAGTGATCTTAGGTACTTTATTCCCTCAGGGAAGAACAAATACCAGATGTGCTCAGAATCTATTTCCTTTCCAGTCTTTACATTTCCCTTCTTTAAAAGTATTTTCCTTTTCTCCTAGGAGCAGGTTTATCTTGGGGTGTGTCAGTGCTGTGACACCTGACATTCTCGGTGTCATATATTCCCTTTCAGTGCTTGTCCTTCAGCTGCTGCTGGTTGTCTCTCTCTGCATCTGGCTGTGTGAGAACCTGAGAGGACCTGTCGATGGTGGGAGGTGATTTTCTGCTCTGAAGAGGACAGTCGCTGTAGGAAGACCCTTACCTGGTGTCCTGTCAGTAGTCCTGGTGAAGTCTGTGTCTGTTGTGCCGTGTCACCTGTTCCCAGAAAATTGTCCAATGAGGTTTAATCCAGAAGTCGTCTGAAGGGAAAACTCCACACCGGGATCACAGCCCTTTTCCCAAGGTGCTGTGATTGGAGACTTGGAGAACGTGCTCTTCACTTCCCAGCACCGTCTGATCCCTGTTCCTTCCTTGGTCAGCGGGTGGCTACTAGTGAGCTGGCTGTACTTCTAGGACCACGACTTCCTCCTCAGGCCATGAAGGTCATTTGAGGGGGGCAGATAATGGGACATAATTGTCAGCAGTGTAGGGGTTTCCTGTGTGGCTCGGGTTTTGTTTCTTTAAATGCAGATTGGCTTTCAGTTGCCTCACCTTACCTAGATCCTTATTCTACAGAAATGATTGGTTAACTTCATTGCTCACTTTGAATATAAAGAAGGGAGGGTAATGCTTAGTGTATTGATGTTCTTTCCTGAAAGTCATTCTCAGGTGCAGATGTCCCTGATGCAGGTGTAGTTCTGTTCAGTGGGGTTCCTCTGGTCATTGTCAATAGTTTTCCTCGCTGTGTCGGCTGATGGAACCCCATCCTTGTGCATGCTCATTTAATCTCTGGCTGCTCTCCCACACCACAGCCAGTCTCCTCTGGTACCTGTTGTTTTGATTCCAGGTCCATACCCAGTATCCATTGTTCTAATTCAGAGCCCATAACGATTCCCACAGGGATCAAGGCACACACCATGCTAGTTACCTATTGCTAATGGCCTGAAAGTGCTTTATATTCTCAGAGCTGCTGTAACTCCTTTAACATCAAAATCATATTCTAAACTACAACCAAAAAACTAGAATTTATTCGGGTGACTAAAACAAGCTGCTGCTGCAGATGCTGGTGAATTTTTCTGTAGCCTTCTGGTGTAGCCAGTTCTGTTGCTGAAGTTGTTCACAGCCTGGAGGCAGAAAACATTGACAAAAAGGTACCGTGGCACTTGAGGAGCTGCATGAACAAAGGCCTCCCCCACAGTCTAATATGCTGCTGCAGGCTGGGCAGTGTCCCTTCTGGTGCAGCGTGACTCCTTTCTGGGCAGTCCGTAGGTAGGTGGGTCCTGGGTAGTTCTGGTGGACTTGTGGTCCATGGAGAATGAGTGCCAGGTGAGCGAGAGCCGGGTCTGGGAGGGGTGAGAGGGCTTCTGGCCCATAGGTGGCAATTGCCAGAGGACTGAGTGTACCTGTGAATGTCCGTGTGCTTCCAAAGTCAGGGTCATTTCTCCTGCTCTGTGGCTTTTTGGTTATTGCTTGGAGGGAAGGAACAAAGGCAACGTCCACACGAGCTAAACCCCTTTTTATTGCCAGCCCTAAAGGTGCCTCTGGGCTGGGCTCTTCCACAAGAAAGCCACGTGTCTGGGCGAGGTCACGGTCTGTCCAGCTGTCTTGTGCATCTGTCTTTGAAGCCGTCTTTCTGTGGGAGCATTGTCTTTTGTACCCCAGTCTGCTGGCTGTCTCTTCCTGCAGGAATAGTTGACAGCTGATGCAGCAGGACGTAACCACTGCCTGGCAAGTTGTCTTGACGCCCCCAAGGAGCTCAGTGGGGATCAGGCCATTTCCAGCTGAAATGCCTCTAGGAAGGGCTTAGCTGTTTCTGGCTTCAGGTCTTCCTATCAGGACTCATGGCCTAGGAGTGATGTGTCTAAGCAAACTCCAGCAGGATGCAGGCCTGGCATTCCTGGCTGCCTCTGCCAGCCAAGGATGGAAAGAATCATGTGAGTAAGAAGAGAAGAGTAAAGGGCAGAGGAGAGTGAGGTGTCTGCAGAGCTGGAGTGGAGGTGAGAACTCTCCTCCTGAGCGTGTCCATTCCCACAGGGGGAATCGCTGTGAGAAGGTATCTGGCATTTCCCCAGCACTGTTAAAACACTTGCCATGGAAACAGGGAATCAAAATGTATCTGGCCTTGCAGTAGCCACACAGACTCCCCTTGCTGTGGCTGAGTCTTTGCACACACACACACACACACACACACATACATGCACACATGCACACACATGCACACAGACACCACATGCACCCACAAACTTCAGTCTTCACTCAGACACACACACACATAGAGAATATTTTAGGGGGTCTGTCTTGAGTTATTTTACTATTTTCTTCTAAGTGTGGAAGTATCTGATGTTTTTCCTCCAGCATCTCTGCTCTGCTGTGACTGTGGGTCTGGTGTGTCCATCCTGGTGTGGCCCCAAGTGACTCAGCTGTGCTGCCGAATGTTTCTGGGCTCGAACTGCTGTTAAAACATCAGACGAGGTGAAAGCCTGGATGATAACTAACAGTTTGCTTTTCCATGCCACATCCTTGCTTACATTGAGCTGACTGACTGTTCTCTGTGTCTGTCAGGGACATCTTTCCGGCGCCTTTCTGGTCAGAGCTGTGCAGTCGTGTTGGGCAGTTGATGGGAACAGAGAGGGCTTTAAGCTGGGGACTGTGAGACCAGAGTAGATGGTTGGTGTGGCGGTGGATGATGAAAATATCCTCATCTCTGCGGAAGGGCTGAGGGATTTGGTTCCCAAGGATCTGCTGTCTGACATCAAAGCCCTTGATGGGTATGAAAGGGGGTGGGTTTGGCTGAGCAGTGGCAGCTGCAAGTCAGAGCTGAACACCCCAGGGATGGAGCAACATGTTGGTGTAGTCCAGAGAAACCTTCCCACCTTTCTCCCCTCCCATCCTCCAAGTGTGGCTGTGCTGTGGGACACAAGTCTAGGACCGTCGTTGGCCCCGGGCTGGCAGAGCAGGAGATGGGCTCCTCTGGATGGCAGGTGGGGGACAGGCTGTCACGCTGTGCGCTGCTCCGGCAGGTTTCTTTTCCTAGGGCCGGTGTTGAGAAGGCGCCTGGCTTCTGACCTGCAGCAAGGTGCTTAGTCCAGCGGGGGGGTGTTCCCTTCTGGGCCAGGTTGTGCTGATTGTTTACTTGGCAGCATGGAGGAAAACCCCACAGAAATGGCTTGGACACCTGGTTCTTGGTTTGGGCCCCGTGTGGAACATGTCAACGTGCCTGAGAGTGTCTGATTATAATCTCAAACTAGGCAGGTTCAGGGCCGTGCGTGCAGCAGATGTTCTCTAGAGAGGAAGTACAGGGATGGGAGAACTTGGTATGAAGGCATCGCTCATGGGAAGGCTGGGGAGTATCTTTTGAAAATGCTGATCCTCTGTTAAGGAACCTGCTGCTGCTTCTTCTGATGATGATTTTTTCCTTGTGTCCAGATGAAGACAGAGCCCTGCTCCCATATCTGCTTCACATCCAATCCTTAGGGCAATGAAGAAAGTAGCCTTGAATTGAGGCAGCTGCTTCGTGGCAATACTGTAGCGCCAGGCCGTTCCTGTGACCTCCAGAGCCGGATGGAGCTGCCACAGCGCAGCAGGAGGAAGGGGCAGTGGTGTCAGACCTGAGGTGTTTATCCCAGCAGCTGTTCCTGTGCAGAGCCAGATGCCTGCATTTCGGGGGGCACCTGGCAGCACAGTTCCTCCCAGGCGCTGGGGGCAGCCTGGCAGGCTGCAGCTTGACACTGCTGGCAGTGCTGGCGCTGGCAGCGGCAGGGACTGACGGGCCGAGGCTTTTCCGCAGGGATGGAGGGACTCTCAGCCCTACTGCTGCCCAGAGCCTGTGCTGGGAGCGTGTGGGCTGGTCCTGTGTGTCTGCATGGTGGGCTCGTGGCAAGGCCTTAGGAGGTCCCAGCAGCTGCAGTTTCCCTGTTGTTTGTGTCACCTGCTGAGAGGTGGTTTTGCTGCCTGGAGGTGGGACGTTGGCTGCTCAAACAGGGCCTCATATCTCTGCCTGATGGGGCTCCTCTGGGTTCCGTCAGAGTGTAGGTGAGTGCAGACAGCGAGAGGGGCCCCCTGTTTGCTTTGGAGTCAGTGAGCGTGGCCTGAAGGTGATGTGAGCTCCCCAAGGCCAGACACCGTGTCGCTGTTGGAGCTATGTGGGTGAGCGTTTGTTACCTGGGCTCAGCCATGGCAGCGTTGTGCTGGCTGTGTGAAGCTGCTGCTCTGGAGGCCCACGTTAGCTCCAAGGCCTGTGTGAGGTTCTGAACCAAACTGAAGATGTGGTGTTGTCCCTTTTAGTAGCTCACACCCGAACTGGGGGCCAGATCATAGAGTCCTAGAGTGCTTTAGGTTGGAAGGGCCCTTTTCAGGTCATCTAGTCCAACCCCCTGCAGTGAGCAGGGAGCCCTTGAACCAGATCGGGTTGCTCAGAGCTGTATCCAGCCTGACCTTGAATGCCTCCCAGGCTGGGGCCTCCACCACCTCTCTGGGCAACCTGTGCCAGCGACTCAGCACTATGATTGAAGAAGAACATTTTTGTAATGTCGGATTTAACCTGCCCTGCTCTAGTTTAGACCATTGTTCCTCGTCCCATCGCTCCATGCCCTTACAAACAGTCCCTCCCAGGTGTCCCGTAGATCCCCTCAGGGACTGGAAGGCTGCTCTAAAGTCTCCCCTGAACCTTATCCTCTCCAGGCCGAAAAAGCCCAGCTCTCTCAGCCTGTCTTTGTAGGATGGGGTGCTCCAGACTTGTGATCATCCACGCAGCCTCCTCTGGACCCGCTCCGGGAGGTCCATGTCCTTGTTCTCCTCAGGACTCCAGAGCTGGAGGCAGCACTGCAGGTGGGGTCTCAGCCGAGCAGAGCAGGGGGGAGGAATCCCCTCTCTCGACCTGCTGGCCACACTTCTTTTGATGGAACCCAGGATGCGATTGGCCTCCTGGGCTGCAGAGTGAAGCCTTTGGAAGCTGTGGAGGGGCTGTAAGTCATGCTGTTCCTAATGGCACTTTATAGCATGTGAGCGTTTAGGTAGGACAGCCTGGCAGAGGAACCAAGCTGGGACAGGAAGAGCTTGGCTTTGTCTGACAGGGCAAGGCAGTGGCAGAGGCAGCCTTCTATCCTGGCTGCAGGATACACTCAGTTCTTGTGCTTACTGCTTTGTCGGGGTGGGGGGGGTTAATACCTGAAGCACTGGGGTGTGCCTGGCTGCACTTAGGAAGTGATCTTAACCAGGCACAGCTGCCACTGGTGTTTTCCCTGGGTATTGATCCTACGCAAAGAGACTGGAGAATATGGAACTGAATCCCTGCTTAATGCCCTAGTCCCACTCACTGTAGTACCCCCATGCCTTGTTTGAAAGTCACAAGTCCAAAGAGATTTACATTTGTGTGTTTAAGGGTATTTGGTGCTGGCCTTTCCTCGAAGGTCATGGGAACTGGGCCCTCCACCCCCTCTAAGCACGCTCTCTCCTTGGCCTTACGCTGCGCCGGTGACTTTCCCGAGACAAGAAGGGAGAAAGGCAGCAGTGAGGTAACTGTCTTGGCTAATTGCAGCCTTTCTGAATCCATCTGCTTTACTGCAGATGGTGCTTAGAGAGCATTGGGTGATAGGAGCATAGCTAAAGTCCTTGTACAGGAATTGGTTGCTGTTTGTTTCAGGCTGAGGGAAGACAGTAACAGGGACCTGCCTTTTCTTCCCCATCAGGCCCCACAGCTTTTTCCTTCTGGAATAATGTAACTGAGCTGTGCCTGTGCCTGATCCTTCTGGCTGCACTGAGCTGCCATGGGAGAGTTGTGGTGTTTGCAGAGCTCTAGAGGCACCTGTAAGGGAATTTTGCAAAGCAGTTCCCACTGGTCTCCTCCTGTATCCCATGACATTGATTGGCAGGTTCCTGCTGGCTGACCACCCCGACCTCTTATCCAAAGGCTGCTCTGCAGAATCCCCTCTACCTCTCCCTGAGGCTCTAAGGAATGGGGTGATGCATTTAATGAAGCCCAAACCCTGTAGAGGCACTGGAGTCTCTCTGGGAAGCTGGAAAGAAATCTCAGATCTGAGTTTTGAAGTGAAAGCAACTCAAGGTGTAAGGAACCAGACCACAGGGATGGCAGCTGGAAAGCGTTACATTTTGTGGCAGCGCTGACCTGAAGCAGAAACTTCTTTCCCCTCAGCCCCCCTGTGCACTGTAACCCTGCCTAAAACTCCACTGTCTCCAGGCTGGGCACGTGCTGATGTGAACCTGGCAGATACCCAGTTTCTGGGTATCTGGCATCCCTAAATGTGGGTTATGCTGTAGCCTCAGGCGCTCTGTGGGGCTGCAGGTGCTGTAGGTACCTCAGCAGTGCTATAAACGCAGGGTATTTAGCTACAGCATCAGTTGTTTCAACCACCTTCCTTGACCCCTGCTGTAGGAAAAGCAAACAAGCATCCTGCTGCTGCAGAGCTTCACAAGCAAGCAGGAGACCCTGACCTGATTGCCTTGGTCGGACGGAGGCCCTGGGAGAGTGGATAACAAGCTGCAAGATAAGACATCCTGATTTACAGGAAGCTGCAAGATAAGACATCCTGATTTACAGGAAGGTGCAAGATAAGACATCCTGCTTAACAGGATCTTCCTCCCAAGATAAGACATTGTGAAACAGGAACATTCCTCCTTGTGGTTTTGCTGCAGCTGCAAGATAACATAGTAGTTTTAATTTGCCTAGAAATAGCTAAAAGATGAAGTTGTATTAACCAATGAGTCTAGGAATAGCTAATAGATGAAGTTGTACTAACCAATGAGTGTGGGACGCGACATAGATACTAACCAATGGAAATAAAGACACGTAGCTTGCTTGTTGTTAGAAATACTATAAAGCTTATGGAATATTGCTAATAAATCGAACACTTTGCTTGCATCAAGTGGTGTCCCGTCCCTCAGTTGCGGCAAATGGTGACCCCGACGTGATTCGATCCGAAAAGGAGCGAACGGCTCGGCGTTCGGAAAGGAACAGAACTGCCCATCTGGCAGCCGGTCGCAACTCCCGCAGAACTTCAAAGAGTGACTTGCTGAAAAGGAAGCAGAAGCCGGCTAACAATCCCTCGGTGGAAGGAGGTGAGCTGCGGGTAATCGGAAATGGGGGGGCAAGTTTCCACCCCCGTGGAAAGGGACGTATATGAACTTATGAAAGCCTTGCTGACAAAGCATGATAAGACTGTATTGGGCCATGATCTTAAATGTATGTTAAAATGGGTCCAAGTAAAAATCCCTGACGTTACTGCGTCTAATATTTTTACGACGGAAATATGGGACAAAGTAGGTATTAAACTATGGGACGGAGCTACGAAGGGCGACCCCCAAGCACAAAAATTACTCCCTTGGTGGAGAATTATTTTTGAAATCTTAAAGGAACAAGAAAGCTCTCATAAAGGGGATCCACCTTCTGAGACTGATCATAACGGGAAAGACCCCGACCTCAGTCCCTCTGACCTCCCTTCAGCTCCGCCGGCAACAACCTATTCTGCCCCTGAACCCAAAACCGAACCCATACTAACGTCAAAACCGTCTCTAAGAAGGAGGGCTTTGGCAAACTACCCTCCAGAAGACGACCCCTTTGATCCCGGACCTATAGACCCGGAGGATGAACCCGACTTGTTCCCCCCTGACCCACATAATGTATGGACTCAGATAAAAAAGCAGGCGTTAAGGGAGGGGGAGTGGGAGGTGGCACAAAAAATTGTAGCACCAGTTGTGTACCAGGGACGGGGAGCTCAATGGGAACCTTTGTCTTTTGCCGTAATTAAGGAATTGCGCCGTACGGTCACGGAACATGGTCTCTCTTCTCCTTATTTTGTTACTATGTTGTCATCTGTTTTTGATACCTACATAATGACACCTCATGACTTAAAATCTCTTGCACAATTGCTTTGTACTCCTATGCAATATATGTTGTGGGAATCTCAATGGAGACAGGGGTTGCAAACCCTTTTAACTACTTACATAGGGAATAACAATCCCAAAATGGCAACATTAACAATGGAACATTTAACGGGGACAGGGCCATATGCTGATCCCGTCACCCAGGCCCGAGACATTCCAAGGGAAGCCTTAAGAGCTTTACGTGAAGAAGCAAAAAAGGCACTTCTGAAGATCCCTGATCCTCAGAAGCCGCAAAAGGCTTTTACTGCTATAGTACAAGAACCTAAAGAACCTTATATGCAATTTATAGATCGATTAAAATTAGCGCTAGAAAAACAAATTGAGAACGCAGAAGCAAGAGAAATATTACTTTTAAAATTGGCAGTGGAAAATGCTAACACCGATTGTAAGCGAGTTTTGCAAACCCTGCCAAACGGGAACCCTACTCTAATTGAAATGGTTGAAGCATGTAATCGTATAGGGACAATTGATCATAAATTTGAGGCCATGGCCGCCGCTTTTGCCGCTATGCAAACCCCCCCCTACTTGTTTCAATTGCCTGGACACCTTAGGAAAAATTGTCCGAAAAAACCACAAACAAAAGCCCCCAGTGTTTGTCCTAAATGCCAAAAAGGACGGCATTATGCAAATCAATGCCGCTCCAAATATAATGCCCAGGGACAGCCCCTCCAGGGAAACAAGTCACGGAGCGCGATTCCGCGGCGCGTGCAGAAACAAGTTCCGCAGGGCACAACTTCCCCGCAGGGGGGTGTTCAATTACAACCAACGCCACAAGTTTTTGTCCAGCAACCGCAGGGAGTGCCGGACTGGACTTGGCAACCTCCCACACAGTAACTCTGCTTGATTCTACAGTCCACTTATTGCCCACCACCACTAACAGTTCCATTTTAAGGGGGCAAAGCGCCCTAATTGTCGGTAGATCGTCTACCACACTTACGGGACTCTTTATACTCCCCGGGGTGGTGGATGCAGATGCGGTAGATAACATAGCAGTAATGGTTTGGACTTCTTTTCCCCCCTGTACTATCCCAGAAGGCAGCCGAATTGCACAATTGGTACCTTTTTCACAGCCTCAGAGAAACTCCGTGGCTAACCAGCAGCTGCCCTGCAGAGAAGGTAATTTTGGATCCACAGGAGTTCCATCAATTTACTGGGCACAAAATATATCTTTACATCGCCCCATGTGTAAAGCTACCCTGTCCCAAGCGGGACAGAAATATCCTTTACAAGGTATTGTGGACACTGGAGCAGATGTTACGGTTATCTCACAGGCGAAATGGCCCCCACATTGGCCATTGACCTCTACACCTCAGGCCCTTGCAGGGGTAGGCGGCACTGGTACTAGTAGACAAAGCCTCCATACTGTTACCATTGAAGGCCCTGAAGGGCACATAGCCACTGTTAAACCTTTTGTTTTACCAATTCCGATGGTCCTGTGGGGCCGTGACGTATTAGCTCAGTGGGGAGTTACACTAAAAACACATTTTTAGGGGGGGCCATTGAAGAGCGCGGCACTCTAAAAATTACCTGGAAAATGGATACCCCTATATGGGTGGATCAATGGCCCCTTCCTATAGAGAAACTCCGCGCTCTTAATGACTTAGTAGAGGAGCAATTACAAAAGGGACATGTAGTACCGTCTGTTAGTCCATGGAATTCTCCTGTTTTTGTTATTAAAAAACCAAGTGGCAAGTGGCGCCTACTCCATGATCTTAGAAAAATTAATGACGCTATGGAAAACATGGGACCCCTTCAGCCGGGGCTTCCCTCGCCAACCATGTTACCAAGAAATTGGTACCTTACTGTAATTGATTTGAAAGACTGTTTTTTTAATATACCATTACATCCTCAGGATGCACCTAAATTTGCTTTTTCAATTCCAAGCGTCAACGTTCAGGAACCTTTGCGACGATTCCATTGGGTAGTGCTCCCACAAGGAATGAAAAACAGTCCAACCATATGCCAATGGTATGTGGCAAAAATTTTAAGCCCGATTAGAAAGTCTAAACCTTCTGTGTTGTTATACCACTACATGGACGACATCCTTGTGGCTGCATCTCAGGAAACAGACATGAAGGAGGCCGTAGCCCTTGTCACTACAGCTGTAAACGCAGCTGGATTTTGTATTGCTTCTGAAAAAATTCAAACTATTTCCCCTTGGAAATATTTGGGCTGGTTAATTCGGTCAAAGACCATAGCACCTCAACCACTTCACTTGAACACAGAAATTTCTACTTTAAATGATGTACAAAAACTTCTGGGAACTATAAACTGGGTTCGCCCCTTATTGGGAATCACAAATTCAGATTTAAGTCCTCTTTTTGAACTTCTGAAGGGAGACACAAATATTTGTGCCCCAAGAACGCTGAACGAACCCTCTCTTAAAGCAATTGCAAAAATCACTGAAGCCATTGCGTCTAGACAGGCGCACCGCTGCGATCCAGATTTGCCATTTTTTTTGGTAATCTTAAATCCTACAAAACAGCCATATGCCCTTATTTTCCAATGGGACACTGATCAGAAGGACCCATTATTGACTATTGAATGGGTATTTCTATCACATCAGCCTTCAAAAACAATATTTGCACAATATGAAATGTTTGCATTTTTAATTCTTAAGGCGCGGCAACGACTATTAACTTTAGCAGGAATTGACTTTACATGTATCTATTTGCCAGTGGTCAAAACCTATCTTTCCTGGTTATATTGCCAATCGGACGTTTTTGCCATGGCTCTTGCTGGCTATCCTGGACAGATTTCTTCGCATTTGCCAGCTCATAAACTTTTACACCTTGACTTTCAACTTTCCCAAAAACCGAAAAGAAGCGAAAAACCTCTGGAGGCATTTACAGTGTTTACTGATGGATCTGGAAAGACCCACAAATCTGTTATCATCTGGTGGAACCAGGAAACCCAGAAATGGAACTCAGACATTTCTACAGCACCTGGCTCACCACAAATTGTGGAACTTGCAGCTGTTGTACGCGTCTTTCGAAAATGGACAAAACCTCTTAACATAATCACTGATTCCGCTTATGTTGCTGGTATAGTCCAGCGGGCAGAAGCTTCATTTTTAAAAGATGTTGCTAACCCTCTTTTGTTTACTTTATTACAGGAACTTGTCGCTTTGTTGGACTCCAGAACAACTCCTTATTTTATAATGCATGTTCGTTCTCATACTACTTTACCAGGTTTTATAGCAGAAGGGAATAGACAAGCTGACCTTTTAACTCTTACAGTGCAAATTCTCCCAGACCTTTTTGCCCAGGCAAAACTTAGTCATTCCTTTTTTCACCAAAATGCAGGTGCACTGAAACGCACTTTTAATATTTCCACACAGCAAGCAACCGAGATTGTTGCTATATGTCCTGATTGTCAACGCGTTTCTTTCCCATCTATAACAGGCGGAATTAATCCCCGGGGATTACAGTCTTTACAGTTATGGCAAACTGATGTTACACACTATCCAGAATTTGGCAAGCAAAAATATTTACATGTTTCTATAGATACTTTTTCTGGAGCCTTATATGCTTCCTGTCACACAGGAGAGAAGGCTCGCGATGTTAAACGCCATTTTTTACAAGCATTTGCCACCTTGGGGATACCTCAAAAAATAAAAACAGATAATGGACCTGCATATATTTCTCTCACTTTACAGACTTTTTTTAGTACCTGGGGCATTACACACATTACAGGAATACCACATTCCCCTACAGGTCAATCTCTTATTGAACGCTCTCACAAGACTTTAAAAAGTCTTTTACAAAAACAAAAAAGGGGGATAGGGAACGTAACCCCAGGAGAAAGACTACAGAAAGCATTGTATGTTTTTAATTTTTTAAATTGTTCCCTTATGGATCAGAATCCTCCTATTGTGAGACATTTTAACATGAGCCAAGAATTTACAAAATCAAAGAAGGCACCAGTTTTAATAAAGGACCTAGAGACAGGAAAAATTTTAGGTCCTTATCCACTTATTACCTGGGGAAGGGGTTATGCTTGTGTTTCCACAGAGCGTGGTCCACGGTGGATTCCGGCGAAAAATGTCAAACCCTTCAGAGAGCCATTGACGGCAGCTCCAGCTGAAGAACCAAACACAGACGCTTTGCCACCCATCTGAAAATCACCATTATGCTTTTCCTTTTGGTTTTGGTGTGGGTGGTAACAGAAGCTAGTCCTTTTCCCCCATTTTTTCCTAAGACTAATGTGTGGGTCACGCTAGCTAATGTAACAGGACAGGATACAATATGCCTAGCCACGGCTTCTCCGGAAAACCCTTTTTCTACTTGTTTGATAGGCTTACCACTTGATAATTGGACAAGATTGTGTGAAACCCTCCCACAGACTCTGATGATCAATCCCACAGATAACTGGGATGGGTGGACGCCATATAGACCAAAACTCAGTTTAGAACCTCAAGAAATTGAACTATTAGGATCAGTGAAAATGGACTTTTGTGTTAAATTTAACTACACGGGGAAAAATCAATCGCGAGTATGGGATGTATCCCCCATGCATCCCATTTTTCGTAATAAGACAGCTTGGTGTAACTATACATCAAAAAATATCTCACCCTCCGCAAACATACCCGTGGCATTACCATCTGGCATATTCTTTATTTGTGGAGATCGGGCATGGGCAGGCATACCTTCACATATAAAAGGAGGCCCCTGTAGTTTGGGACGTCTCTCACTGCTAACTCCCAATACATCCAGTATTTTACAAATGCGCAAAAGCCACTCTAGACTAAGGCGAGCAGCCCACGCCTTTACGTCAGAGTGTGACGACCATGTAGATTTTTGGAACTTTGAACAACGCTTCACTGCCTCTCTTTTGGCTCCTGGTGTTGCAGCTGCAAAAGCTTTAAGCACCTTAGACAAATTAGGCTGTTGGCTAGCGAAACAAACCAACGCTACTAGTAGAGCGCTTTCTGACCTTTTGATAGATGTAGATAGTGTGCGACATGCAACTTTACAAAATCGTGCAGCCATAGATTTTTTGCTTTTAGCCCAAGGCCATGGATGTGAAGACTTTGAAGGAATGTGCTGTATGAACCTGTCTGATCACTCAGAGTCAATTCACGCTAGCATACAGCAACTTAAAAACGGAGTTTTGAAACTCCGAGAAGATGATAAATGGGACTGGCTAGACAAGTTATTTTCTGGCTGGGGATTTACAGGCTGGTTAAAAAGTTTGTTAAAGACAACAATGTATATTGTTTTGTTTGCTTTGTTGCTTTTGATTTGCTTACCGTGTTTTTTGCAGTGTGTACAAAAAATGATATCTAACTCTATCCATAAAGTTCTTATTGTTCAACAGAACGGGGGAGATGTAGGAAAAGCAAACAAGCATCCTGCTGCTG
This sequence comes from Porphyrio hochstetteri, assembly GCA_020800305.1. Taxonomy (NCBI): domain Eukaryota; kingdom Metazoa; phylum Chordata; class Aves; order Gruiformes; family Rallidae; genus Porphyrio; species Porphyrio hochstetteri. The sequence goes on from CM036917.1 coordinate 23,878,079, forward strand.
CAGAGCTTCACAAGCAAGCAGGAGACCCTGACCTGATTGCCTTGGTCGGACGGAGGCCCTGGGAGAGTGGATAACAAGCTGCAAGATAAGACATCCTGATTTACAGGAAGCTGCAAGATAAGACATCCTGATTTACAGGAAGGTGCAAGATAAGACATCCTGCTTAACAGGATCTTCCTCCCAAGATAAGACATTGTGAAACAGGAACATTCCTCCTTGTGGTTTTGCTGCAGCTGCAAGATAACATAGTAGTTTTAATTTGCCTAGAAATAGCTAAAAGATGAAGTTGTATTAACCAATGAGTCTAGGAATAGCTAATAGATGAAGTTGTACTAACCAATGAGTGTGGGACGCGACATAGATACTAACCAATGGAAATAAAGACACGTAGCTTGCTTGTTGTTAGAAATACTATAAAGCTTATGGAATATTGCTAATAAATCGAACACTTTGCTTGCATCAAGTGGTGTCCCGTCCCTCAGTTGCGGCACCCTGCCCCGTGTACAACTGCAGAGCAGGGAGAGGAGCAGCAGGAGGTGTGTGCAAGAGACTTGTGGGCAAGCACAGCTCCGTGGGCTCCCTGTTCTCCAACAGGAGCCCAGAGGACCAGGGGGTGGGTTCCTCCCGTGGCTCTGTAGAAGGGGGAAGTGGTGTCCGCTGCCTGCACCAGTGGCTGCCGGCACGGGCGTGTTTCCCTGGGCAGCGATTTAGGAGTTGCTGAGAAATCTGCCCTGTGAAGTCTGTAACTTGAGTTATTCCTCTGGCTTTGTTTGTTCTCCAAGGAAATGCCACTGGCCATCTGGAAAAGGTATCAGGAAGTCCCAATCAGTATCTGTACCCCCTTTTTCTTGGGAGCTCAGAGAAATCAGTAACCAGCAGTCCCCTGGGATGGTTCCTTTTCCAATATTCCCACATCACACCCAGTTACCTGTGTTGGGGGGATTTTTCAAACATCTTTCACATTACTGAGTAGACAGATTTTTCCCAATTAAGTTTTGATTTAAAATTTATGCAGGGAGTCCGCTCCCCGTGTGTCCTGTTGTGGTCTCTCTGACAATTCCCTGATGCTCTGGTTCAGGCAATAGTTCAATAATTTCTGCCTTTGGGGCTGGAGTTCCAGTAGGAAAAGTATTTGATTCGGTGACCTGGTGGGCAGTGGTCACTGCATATCCAGCCTTCTGGATACCTTGCTGGACGGAACTACGACCGTCTGTGGAGCAGGAATCTTGTGCCTCTTCTAAAGGCTCTTCTTTCAAATGGGCTCTGCTAGAATACACAGCTTCCATAGTCTCCAAGCACCATGTGGCAGTGGTTCTGTAGTGGTGGCACTGAGGAAGGAAGCTGGATTCCCAGTGTTAGTTACTTCAGTCACAACCTCCTCAGACTCCAGGAGAACAGCTGGGTGTGTCAGAAATCTGGGTGGGGGAAGCCGAGTGTTTCCCTTTTGTTCCAGAGCAGCAGCCATACTCTGAGAGACCATTCCTGGCATCTTCTGGCCTAAAGTGAATTCCCAGGCTGCTTCAGTGTGAAGTACTCCGGCAGCTCCTGCTGGCAAACACCCTGGCCATCCCCTGCTCCCTTCATCCAGGAAGTGTTCCTGTTGAAGTGTATTAAAAGCTTTCTGGGCCTCTTTTGCCCACAGCAGTTGGGCAGGATTATTTTTCAGGAGTTCCTAAAGAGGCTTTGCTGATAGTCCATAATGGTAAATCCACAACCGACGGCAGCCCGAGATTCCCAGAAAGGTTCTGAGCTGGTTTTACTGTTGGAGGGAGGGGGTTCCTCAGGTGGCTTCTTTTCCATTTGTTCTCAGTCCTCCTTGTCCTCCAGCCAGTTCATATCCAAGGTAGGTTACTTGTTGCTGCACCATTTGAGCTTTCTGTTGAGAAACTCGATGCCTGTTTAGTCCCCAGAAATTCCCCACACTTGGCCATGGAATAGAGTCAGGTTTTGTTTCAGTTGCTGTTAATAGAGGATTCCCATAGTGCAGAAGGATTCTGTCTCTGGAGAGAGGGTCCCATGTTTCCAGTTCTTGTGCTAATTGATTCCCAAAGATTGGTGGATCATTTTTAAGACCTTGGGGTAACACTGTCCAGGTAAGCTGGGTTTTCCCAGCAGTGGTAGGACCTTCCCAGTGAAATGCAGGTAACTTCTGATTTGTTTGGCTAAAGGCAGACAGAAGAATGCATCTTTCAAACCCAGTCCTGTAACCCATCCTTGGTTATTTCTCCATTTAGTCAGCAAGGTTCAGGGATTGGCCAGCACAGGGTGCAGCTCTTTAACAGTCTTGTTTACTGTTGGGATTAGGCTCAGTGTTTCCTAGGGTTTTCCATACATTATCCCATAAGGACTCACTGACATTCCACTTGGGGTTTTACTCTCGTTCGTAACAATGCCAGTGGCAGTGCCTGAGCCCACTTGGATTTGGCTTCTGGACAGATTTGGCTAATTTGTCTTTTCAAGGTTTGATTGCTCTTCTGCACTTTTCCACTAGACTGTAACTCTGTCAAATCAACCTGCCAAGTCACCCGGTTCCACTCCTGGTTTTCACTTCCCCATTGGAACTTTCCTTTGTAGGGCTGGATTGTTTTTAGGCACACTTCCCATTCTGCTGGTCCTGATTTGGCCATTCCCAACATTCACACTGACACTCTGTGTCTTTCCAGGAACATCGCCACCCCAGTGGCACCCCTGATGGTTGGTTTGTAGTATTTCTCTCAGGATTAAGGAGGAACCATTACCTGACCCGTAGCAGTTGTCCACCATCCTTCTGAGTTTTTCTTTGCACTTAACAATTGTGCAAATCTCCCATCCTGCCTTGAACATTTTGGTGGTTCCTTAGGGAGCCCTGGTAGGAATTCTTGCCATTTGTAACGCTCGTTGCTGGGCTGCATTCTTAGCAGCTTGGTCTGCCAGTCTGTTTCCTTCTGCTAGTTTTGCATTTCCAGTCTGATGTGCTTTACAGGGCAGGATTAGTGCTCGGAGCAGTTCTTGAACCACCAACAAGGTTTCCTTTTGATGCTTAATATTTCCCCCCGGGAGGACAATGGTCCTCATTCTTTCCGTAGGGTTCTGTGGACATGGGCTGCTCCAAAGGCATATTTTAGGTCTGTCCATCTATTTCCTTTCTTCCCTTTCCTCAGTCCCAGTGCTCGTGTCAGTGCCATCAGTTGTGCTTTCTGGGCAGAAGCTGTATTGGGTGAGGCATTTGCTCCTGTTACCCTGTTCTCAGTCATTCCCACATGTCTGGCATGGGGAGTCCCGTTCTGAACAAAGCTGCTGCCATCTGTAAACAGCCCCCGTTCAGGGTTCTCAAGGGGAACGTCCTTCAAGTGCTCTCAGCTGGAATATGTATGTTCAGTGGTCATGGTGCAGTCATAGAATCACAGAATCACAGAATCACAAGGTTGGAAAAGACCTTTGAAGATCATCAGGTCCAATCATTTGCATCCTAAACTAAACCATATCCCTAAGTACCTCATCTACCCTTTTTCTGAACACATCCAGGAAAGGAGAGTCAGCCCCTCCCTCGCCAGGGTCCTGGAGTGTTTGGCCAGTGTCTTCTGGCGCTTCCTGGGTGGATGGTTGACCCCCGTGGATGTCTCTGGGATGCCAGAGGTGCCAGCTGGTGCAGAGCGCTGGGCCCGCTTGCTCGATCTGAGCCCCTGGTGTCTGGCAACAGCAGCCATGGGAAGGGGCAAGCAGGACAGAAGCACCCGGGGCTGCCTCTGCAGAGCCTCCTCCAGCAACTGGGCCATGCAGGGTGGGACAGTCTGGGGAGCAGCTGGGGACGTGGCCAGGGGACTAAGAAGCGGGATGTGCGGTGGGCTCAAGTGGGCCAGGACAACCCATGGTGGTTTCCTGTGCAGAGCCTCCTCCAGCAGCTGGGCCGTGCAGGGTGGATGGTGCTGGGGAGCAATCTGGCATCTTTCCAGAGGATTCAGTGGGGGGCTCTGCGGGGGCCTTTCCAGCAGACTGTCCTCTGATGAGTCCTCGGAAGTCTCTGGAGAGCCCTCCTCTGAAGTCTCCAGGGTGGGACTTAGTGGCAGCGCGGTTGGGAGGTCTGCCACCGCCTCACCCCGCTTCCCCTCTGGGTCCTGGAAGGGGGAGGCCACCACCCCCCAGAAGGGGTCATTGTCTGAAATCATGGCTGCCGCCAGATTGTCCTGGAGGCAGTCCCCCTTCTCCCCGTACTCCAGGAACTCGGGGCATTGGGTGAAGGAGGAAGGGCTGGCCAGGCGTCCAGGGACATCATTCAGGATGTTTTCCCCATCCACCAGCATCACTGCCGCCACTTGCTCCATGGTGTAGTCGCTCTCTGCCCTATATTCCAAGAGATGGGAAAAGTTTTTCAGGGATGTGGTCAATTTGGGGGGTTTGGCACATGAGGGAAGGTGTTCTTGCCATCCCTCAGTGATCCACATGCCTCCCTTGGAGGTGTTAGTCTCAAGCAGCATCCTGTGCCACTCACTGGGAGACGTCGGGGAACATGGTTAGGACCTCGGTGGTCAGGCTGGGAACAGTGGCGATGACGTTAGTGGCCTCCTTGTTCTCTATGTGCAGTCCCAGGGCTTGGTCCCGCAGGCCATGGCAGCACACCGCATTCCCCAGGGAGTCAGGGAGCTCCATGAGGAACGTGGTGCTGGTGAGGCTGTTGGGGAAAGAAGGGACATGGCGGTCAGTGTCCTCGCTGTCCTTCAGCCCCACTGCAGCTACTGTTCTTTGGGGCAGCTGCCCTCTGCCACGTACTCATAGGTGTCCAAGGTGGGGTTGAAGGAGCTGCTGGAGTTGGGGACACTGTCGCAGGAGGCCTGGCCATCCCAAAAGCCAGAAAGCAGCACGCTGGGAGGGACCGCTGGCGGCACGGGCAGGGCAATGAAGCTCACGCTGGGCGCCTCCAAATCCATTGACAGCCACAAAAGGACCCTCTCTGTTGGGGGAAGCAAAGAGGGGTGATAGGGACACCCATGGGCAGGCAGAGGTGGTCTGGGGGTTACCTGAGGGGCAGAAGCATGGGGAGGAGCGGGAGCCTGCTGCTCTACCTGCCGTGGCAGTTGGAGAGTCTGGGGTTTGTTAGGGGCTCTGTCGCCATGCCAACAATTCTACCAGCACCTGCTTCAGCCAACCCTGAGATGCTTTGTCCTGGCCTCCCACAAACACTTCCCATCTGAAGGATTTCCCACCCTGCGGATGAGTTCTTGTCCTGACTGATGCTTTCCCATCCCCACCGTGGTTTCCCATGCCCACGACGCTTTCCCTCCCAGCAAAAAGTTCTCATCTCCGTGAGGGCTTCTTCTCCCAGGGGTCTCCCACCCCCTGGGGGTTCCAATGTTTCTCCAGACGTGGCTCTTACACCTTTCGGGCCAGCAGGTCCAAGGCGATCAGACCACTCGCTGCTCAGCACGCACACGCCACACTCACTGACACACACCCAGAGGCTGCTGTTCTGAGAAGCAGCTCAAGCACTGACTCTTGAGTTACCCGATGCTCCAGTCAGGAAGCCCAGCCAGGGGCTGCCAACTCTGGCCTGGTCACAGGCTGTTGTTGTAGAGATGGACACAACACACCATTCAGTGATCAGTGTGTTTTAAAATGCTCCAGCCTCTTTATTGCAACTGCACAGACTCTTTATAGTATTAACCAGACAACACATCAGAATGCTATAGGGCTAGAGGGTCATTTTACACTACGTCCATTGCTCATCCTGTTCTGCCTTCTGCTTGGCTCCAGGCAGTCTGCACACTGTCTTCATCATCACCCTGTTCTATGAACTTGTTACAAAGTGAATGATTGCTCTGTTTCAGGGGGATGCAGGAATGTTGTCAAGGTCAATTTCTTTGGCCATCAGGGCAGGGTTGCTGGCAGACCTGCTGCTGCCTCCCCTGACAATTCCCCCTTTTTGTATCTGTGTTACAAAAACTGCCTGTAGAGGTTTCTGCAGGGACCTTTGCAGAAAGCCCAACAAACATGGCAGTAGGAATAAGACAACTAGTACCATCACCAAAAGAAATAATCCCATTTTGACCATTGATAACATCCATCCTGAAATTCCCCACTCATTGAACAAGCTGTCCAGCCCAAAGAATCCCTTTTCTTTTTGTGTCTTTTGTGTTTCGTCTATCAATTTTTGAATGTTCATGTGAATTGACTGAGAGTGGTCAGACAGATTCATGCAGCACATGCCATCAAAATCCTGACATTCCTGAGCCAGTAACAAAAAGTCAATTGCTGCACGATTCTGTAAGGTAGCAGGTCTCACAGAATCCACATCTGCAGCCAGGGCACTTAGTACCTTTGCTGTTGGATTTGTTTGCTTTGCTAGCCAACCCACAACCTTATTAATTGAGTCAAAGCCTTTGCAGCAGCAGCTCCTGGAAAAAACAAGCTGGCAGCAATTATCTCCCCTCTATTCCACAAGTCGATATCATCATCACATTGCTCATCTATGTGAGACCGCTTCTGGCGGTGCCAGTGGGTATGATCAATAATCGTGCTGGTATTTGGCCTAAGCAGTGACAAGCAACCAATATACATGGACCCCCCACCATAGCAGATGGGAGGCCTGGCCCTGCCCAGTCTCCACATCCTAAAAACACCCCCGGGGGCAACCTCCGTGGTGATGGAGCTCCTGCCATACATGTTACGCTCCCACACCAGCCCGAGGCATTACGGAACACCTCAGCACTTGGCGACAAGTCCTGCATCGGCACGGTGTGGCCACCCTTACACCATGTCCCAGTGAGCAGCACACACCAGGGGCTGTGTGTGCTTCCCAGAACCTGCAGCTCTTGTGGCTCTGCAGCCACAGGCAGCCTGTGGTAATGGTCAATAAGGCTCGATAGACTGTTGGGAGAGCAATACCACTTCCTGCAACCACTGGCATTTGCGTAAATCTCTGTGTTATTTGGGAGTGGAAACCCCACCAGACACGTATGAAATGGCTGTTGTGGCAATGCCAGCGATGCACAGAAGGTTGTCTGGTTCAGTGCTCTAGCCAGAGTCACCCATTTGTTCCTGCTGTTCCATGGTGTCAGATGGTGAGGGTGGTGAAAGGAGGTGCCATCCCATGCACTCACCGCCAGTATCAGGGGTGTCCAGGTGCAGATAACACCGGCTGCACGTTTCGTGCAGGCACCCATTGTGGTCCACGATCTGTAGAGACACAAGCATAGCCCCTTCCCCAGGCCGAGAGGTTGTGTGGACCAGACCATTGGCCCGTGATTAGGTCTTTTATTTGGACTCTTAATTCCTTTTTGTAGGGTCAATTTAGGAAAAAGAGAAGTGAAGAAAAATTGTAGGAACATCAGAATCACCTCTGCAGATAAAAAGTGAGGAACATAAAGGGCTTTGTCCAGCCGTGCCTCTGGCAGTTCTCCCAGCATCCCCCCTTGTTGTATTTGAAGCTGACACTTCAGTGTGCCAGGAGCACTTTGAACGATTGCTTGTCCCACTGGGGAGTGAGGAACACCAGGCATGTGAGAAACCTCCCACAAAGCAAAAACAACTGGACTTTCCATGTAACATAAGCTAGGCCATTGTCTGTTTTCACTTGCCCAGGCACCCCCAAAATGGAAAATGCCTTTTAGGAGTGTAGAATAACATCCTTTCCAGTTTCACCTGTGTGGGCTGTAGCTACCAGTGCATGAGAGTCTGTAGCCACAGTTACAGGCACGTATTTCAAGTGCCCAAATTCATTACCATGTGTAACATCCCATTGCCGAAGCTTCAGCGCTTGCAGTCCGTGGGGGTTGGTACCATGGAAAACTGGTACGTGATTCCCTTGGCATTCTGGACAGGCAGCCACCATGGAGCGTGCTTCTGAATGTGATCATCCAAACTGGTCCCTCAAAGCTGGAAAACCTTGGTGAAAAAACTGATGAGAAAGAATAGCTTGTTGGTGACCATTAGGGACAGGCCCTAGAGCAAGAGCAGAGACCAGTGTGCCTGCCTGGGCATTTCCTTCAGCCTAAAACCCTGGTAAATTTGTGTGACTGTGGATGTGCATGACAAAATACAGTTCTTGTCTGTGCTGTATCAGCTCCCACAGAGCCAGCAACACTGCAAACAGTAGGTGATTGTCCGAGGCAGTAAGAGCTACCTTATCCAGATAGCTTATACAGCTATCTGAGTCTGTAACAATATTTACAAGGCCTGGAAACAGTTCAAAGGCTAAAACCATAGCAGGCAATTCTACTGCCTGGGGAGATCCTTGTTGCAGGGCTATTTCAGATTCCCACTGTCCCTTCTCTTGCCAGACTACAGCAGCCTTTCCAGTTTTTCCTGATCCATCTGACTGTTGGACCAGGTGCAGGTTCAGATTGGCTGAGCAGCTTCTGGCCAAAAGGTCTCTCTTGTGCTAATCTTAGCAGAGGGTGTGAGGGCAGATGATAAGTAACCTGTCCCTCAAATCCAGCTGGGGCAGCTTGTAGCTTGTAATTTTGGCAAAACACCATTCAAAGTACCAATTCTGTGCAGGTAAAACAATTTGACCAGGATCTCTCCTGGTCAGTTCAACACATCTTTTTTCCTGGTGTTTATAACAATGTCAGCAATCAATTCAAACAATCCAGGGGCTGGTTTTCAAGCAGGGAGTGGTAAAAATAACCATTCTAAAGCATGCAAAGGATCAGCCCATATTTTGTTCCATTGTGCCAATAGAGAAAATGGTATTAAGTTGTCTATGAACACAAACACTTGTACTTCACAGGACAAGTCAATCCTGTTCACAGATTTATAACTCATCTTGCTCCACAAGATGTATGAAATCTCGTGCCTCTTTTGTTACAATTCAGTGAAATGTAACAATTCTGAGTAGATTGATGTAGCTTGAGACAATTAATATAATTTTAATTGGTGTATTTTAAGAATAGATTTGTTTTGGATTTTAGTAGAATGTGGATGTAACTGTGTGAGCTGTTTTGTGAAAGCAGCTACAAAACTGAGCTAGAACAGGGCAACAGCCTTGAAACTAAAGAAAGTGAAGATGGGGGAGTCATAAATAATGAGACCAACGACCAATTAAGAGACAGAGTATATCTTGTTTTCAGTTAAAAAGGCTTCCTAACTAGTTTGTGCAGGAATGTGTTTTTGAGCTCAGGAATGTGTTTTGGGTAACTATGGAGAAAACCGTAAAGAGCATGTGCTGAGAGAGAGGAAGACATCCAGCCTTCATCCCTGAAGACCCTCTGAAGACCCTCTGAGTGTCACTGAGCATGCTCTATCTGTGAGGAGTTAATGTAAATGACTTCCTGGAAATAATTTGCATAACCCTGCCTTTTCTTAGAAACTACAATGAATATGTAGAGTTCATCTGTATGAATATGAGAAATTTGGCTTTAATGGGGACACACATTGGGAGGAGCGATCCCCTGTGTGCCCAGCGCTGCAATAAAGGATCCCTGCTTCATAGTCACCAAGGCTGCTGAGTTTTGATTCCAGCTTTTCGAGGCATCAGTTAATTGTCTAGGTTCCTTGGGGTCACTAGAATGCTTTAGCAATTCTGCTAAAGTCTGCTGCAATTGTGAGTTGGTAAGTCCCAAGTAGGGTCAAATCCAATTTAATATCCCCGTCATTTTTTGGCCCTCATTAAGGGTTTTGGTTTTCATGTTCAGCTTGACAGGCTGTGGCTTTACCTGCCTTGCAGCCACAGTCATGCCCAGGTATTTCCATGGGGGTATTTTCTGAACTTTCTCTGGGGCAATGACCAGACCGAATTGTTGCAGGCTACAAATGGCTGCTTGTTCCATGGTTTGTACCTGCTCTGCAGTTTCCGTGGCCATTGAGATGTCACCCAGCAATACCCTGTAGGGTAGGCCTGACGTACTGGGGATAGTGCTTGAGCAACAGGCCCCTGACAAATGGTAGGTGAGTTCTTCATACCTTGAGGCAGAACTTTCCAGTGATCCCCGTTCACAGGCTCAGTATGAATTACAGTTGGTACAGTAAAGGCAAATTTCTCCTCATCCAGAGGGCCCAAGGGTACAGTAAAGAAGCAGTTTTTTAGATCCATAACTACTATATCCCAATCCATAGGGATTTTTGCTGTCAAGGGAAGACCTGATGGCAAGACTCCCATAGTTGCCATGACTGCATTTACTTGATTACATTGATTAGGTAGTGTAGAAGTCACCATTTCCCTGATTTTTTCTTTACCACAAACACAGGTGTATTCTGAGGCCTGTTGGATGGTTCAGTATGTCCCACAGCCAGTTGCTCACTCACTCAGTTTTGCAGGGCCTGTAATTTTTCCAGAGGCAGGGGTCACTGATCCACCCACACAGGTTTCTCAGGTAACCATGTCAAGGTTCAGGTGGGCTGTTTAACACCCTGCAACACAGTGGCCTCTGTCAAAAATCCATTGTAATTTTTAGTCCCCATTGTGATAAACAATCTCTGGCCCATGAGGTCAAGGGGGCATGTGTCACATATGGGCGGACCGTAGCTGTCTGGCCCTCAGGATGAGTGATGAGAATTGGCTCGGCTGACACTGTGCCTTGTGCTGCCCCCCCCAAGCCAATCACCCCGACACCCACATTTACAAGTGGCCATGCACTGGGACAGGTGTGAGATAATAGTTACGTCTGCTCCAGTGTCCAACAGTCCCTGGACTCGAATGGATGACGGTGAGGGATCTCTGTTGACAAGTATGCAGCATAGCTGGGGCTGCTGATCCGTCACCTGCTGTGACCACAGAACGGGAGGAGGTCCAGTCACCCCGAATTCCATCCTGATGCTCCAGTGACTCTGTTCAGGGAACACAACTCACAAATGAACAAGTTGAGCAATACCCAAACCTTTTGGGATGTTTACTGGAGGGTGAAGGGTGGAAACCATTGCACAAATTTGTCCTGCATAGTCAGTGTCAATGACTCCTGTATGTACAAAAATGCCATTAACAGTACTACTGGATCTCCCTATCAGCAGAGCACTCAGTCCTCTCCCTACTGGTCCCCAGCCCCCAGGGGGAACTTTGTTAACATCACAATTCAGTATGGTTACTGTGTCAGCAGTGGATACATCCATGCCTGCAGATCTGCTGGTTTCTCCTGTAAGCTGGTTGCACAGCATGTGCTGCTCCCTGTTCCCAGGAAGGGGTTGTTTGAGGGTACTCTATGATCCTTGGGGTCCCTTCCAACCCATGCCATTCTATGATTCTATGATTCCTGAGCTTGTTAGGCCCTACTGAATGTCTTTCTGGCTTTCCTTTTGGTTCCTGGTGAGTCCTACCTTGACTTCAGCAAGGCTTTCGATACTGTCTCCCATGACATCCTGATAGCAAAGCTGAGAAATCATGGGATAGATGAGTGGACAGTGAGGTGGGTTGAGAACTGGCTGTCAGACCGGGCTCAGAGGGTCGTGATCAGTGGAGCAGAATCTGAATGGAGGCCTGTGACTAGCAGTGTTCCCCAGGGCTCGGTGTTGGGTCCAGTCCTGTTTAATATCTTCATTGACGACCTTGATGAGGGAACAGCATCCACCCTCAGCAAGTGCCAATGATCCAGAGCTGGGAGGGGTGGCTGAAACGCAGGAACACTGCGCTGCCATCCAGCGAGACCTGGACAGGCTGGAGAGGTGGGCAGGGAGAAACCTAATGAAATTCAACAAAAGCAAGTGTAAAATCTTGCACCTGGGGAGGAATAACCGTCTGTATCAGTACAGGCTGGGGGATGACCTGCTGGAGAAGACCTCTGTGGAGAAGGACCTGGGGGTGCTGGTGAATGACAGGTTGGCTATGAGCCAGCAGTGTGCCCTGGTGGCTAAGAGGGCCAAGAGGATCCTGGGATGCATCAGGAAGAGTGTGGCCAGCAGGTCTAAGGAGGTGATCCTCCCCCTCTACTCTGCCCTGGTCAGGCCCCACCTGGAGTATTGTGTCCAGTTCTGGGCTTCCTGGGATAAAAAAGACAGGGATCTCCTGGAGAGAGTCCAGAGAAGGACTATGAAGGGGATGAAGGGCCTGGAACATCTCCCGTATGAGGAAAGGCTGAGTGAGCTGGGGCTGTTCAGTCTGGGGAAAAGAAGACTAAGGGGGGACCTAATTGATGTTTATAAATATTTTAAGTATGGGATGCAGGGGGAATTGGCCAACCCCTTTTCAGTGTCTGTGGGGACAGGACAAGGGGCAATGGCTGCATGTTGGAGCACAGGAAGTTCTGCACCAACATGGGGAAGAACTTTTACCCAGTGAGGGTGACAGAGCTCTGGGACAGGCTGCCCAGGGAGGTGGTGGAGTCTCCTTCTCTGGGGATATTCAAGACTCGTCTGGACGCCTATCTGTGCAATATGAGCTAGGGACCCTGCTTTGGCAGGGGGGTTGGACCCGATGATCTCTCGAGGTCCCTTCCAACCCCTACGTAGGATTCTGTGATTCTGTGATGTCGTAATGGACAGGCTGAATCTATGCCGGTGGTGTCTTGCACCTGGTGCCTCTGTACCGCAGGTGTTGTAGTGGACAGCCTGCTTCTGTACTGTGGTGTTAAATGGACAGCCTGCCTCTGTACCGGGGGTGTCATAATGGACAGCTGTCCTCTGTACCAGGGGTGCCGCAATGGGCAGCCTGACTTTGTAGTGGGTGTGTCTGGCAGCCCATACCAAGGTGCTATAAAGGACAGCCTGCCTCCATACCGGGGGTGCCTTGCACCATGTGCCTCTGTACAGGGTGTCACAATGGACAGCCTGCCTCTATACCGGAAGAGTGGTATTGGACAGCCTGCCTCTGTAATGACTGTGTCATAACAGACAGCCTACCTGTGGAAAAAGTGTGTCTTGAACCCTGTGGCTATGTACAGGTGATGCCAGAATAGACAGCCTTCCTCTGTAACGTGGATGTCATAATGTACAGCCTTCCTGTGTACCGGGGATGTCACAATGAACAACCTGCCTCTGTACTGGGGATTTCACAATGAACAACCTGCCTCTGTCTGGGTAGTCTCACACCCCATGTCTCTGTACCAGGGTGCTATAAAGGACAACCTGCCTCTATACTGGTGGTGTCTTGCACCACGTGCCTCTCTATGGGGTGTGTCATAATGTACAACATGAATCTGTACCAGGCGTGTCATAATGGACACCCTGCATCTGTGCCATGGGTATCATAATGGACAGCCTGACTCTCTACAGGGTGTGTCTAGCACCCCTTGTCTCTGTACCGGGGTGCACTAAAGGTGCCTGCCTCTGTATCGGGGGTTTCCTGTGCCCCATGTGTCTGTATGGGGTGTGTGCTAATGGACAGCCTGCCTCTGTAATGGGGGTGTCCTACTGGAAAGCTTACCACTGTAGAAGGTGTATCTTGCAACTCTTTCCTCTGTACCAGGTGTGTCTGGCACCCCATGCCTCTGTACCGCCGTGCAGTAAAGGAAAGGTTGCCAAGGGGTGTCTTGCACAAGTGTGTCTGTACCAGATGTGTGGTAATGGGCAGCCTGCCTCTGTACTGGGGCTGTCATAATGGACAGCTTGACTCTATACTGGTGATGTCTTGCAACAGGTGCCTCTGTTACGCAGGTGTCATAATGGACAGCCTGCCTCTATAAGGGAAGTGTGGTATTGGACAGCCTGCCTGTGTACCAGGTGTGTCATAATGGACAGCCTACCTGTGGAAAAAGTGTGTCTTGAACTCCATGCCTCTGTACATGTGGTGCCAGAATAGACAGCCTGCCTCTGTACTGGGGATGTCACAATGAACAACCTGCCTCTGTACCGGGGATGTCACAATGAACAACCTGCCTCTGTCTGGGTAGTCTCACACCCCGTGCCTCTGTACCAGGGTGCTATAAAGGACAACCTGCCTCTATACTGGGGGTGACTTGCACCACGTGCCTCTATAAGGGGTGTGTGGTAATCGAAAGCCTTCCTCTGTACTGGGGGTGTCTTAACTCACAGCCTGCCTGTCTCCCGGGGGTGTCATAATGGACAGCCTCCTCTGTGCAGCGGGTTTCGTAGTGGACAGCCTGCCTCTGTACAGGGTGTGTCTAGCACCCCTTGTCTCTGTACCAGGGTGCTGTAAAGGACAGCCTGCCCCTATATCAAGGGTTTCTTGCATCCTGTGTGTCTGCACGGAGTGTGTGGTAATGGACAGCCTGCCTCAGTAACGGGGATGTCGTAGTGGAAAGCTTGCTTCTGTACCGGGTGTGTCTGGCACCCCATTCCTCTGTACCAGGTGTGTCTGGCACCCCATGCCTCTGTACCACAGTGCATTAAAGGACAGCCTGCCCTTATACCGGGGATGTCTTGCACCCTGTGTGTCTGTACAGGGTGTGTGGTAATGGACAGCCTGCCTCTATACCAGCGGTGTCTTGCACCTGGTGCCTCTGTACCGCAGGTGTCATAATGGACAACTGTGGAAAATCGACGGGGAGACAGCCACATCCGATGATGTCCAGCAAGCCTCAACTTTATTCCGTTACACATCACACTTTTATGGTTACAATAATTAGCTTATGCATATTGCAAAAATTGAGCTCCTAATTGGTTCAAGATAAAAGAACATCTGTGCCCATATTGGCACATACTCCGAATGCCTATGGCTCCTTCCCCCGAGCTTAGTTCCTCCTTCACATACCTTACTATCTCAAAGATATAACGTCTTTGTTACATCCACCACGTTTCTCACGTCCTTACTGCTTGACCAATTTCATTGTATCAAGCTCATGGCTTTTGGCCACCAGCCATGATTCCACAAAACTCTCTACACTTCCCCCGTTTTGTTTTTGGGCCAAAAGGTTGGTTTGCCACATTTTTTGGACCAAGCGATTAACCATTCCTTGCAAACAATTCTATTTGTTATGTGACAAGCTAAAAACTGCTAATTGGCTACACACACTGTTCACATCAGAGTGATTAATTAGTAATTATAATGAGTTTTGATAAGCATATCTTATAGCTAAACATTGTTAGTTTACCTGTGATGTCTAAAAGTTATCTGCACACCTGTTTTGTTTTGGCCCTTTTTATTATGGCTGGTTCTTGACATATTCACTTCCAAATAACTTCTCACGACTCCTTCTTGGTTTAAGGCAGTCTGTCCACCTGCCTTTAAGGCCACTATATTTTGAAAATGTGATTACCAAATACCTCTCAGCATGAGTACTTTTAAACCAATTGTCTGATCCAAACAATCCATTTTCTCGTTGTATCTTTTGTGTTTGATCTATTAATTTCTGAATGCTCGCATGAATTGACTGAGAGTGGTCAGCCAGGTTCTTTGTTTGCTTTGCCAATCAGGAGTGTCAGAGGTGCAGATAACATCAACCTCACACAGTCTGTGATCTTAGGCTGTGCAGAAATCACTATTTCCCTACTTTTCATTTACCACAAATATATGCATATCTCAAAAACTGTTAGATGGTTCAAAATGTCCCACAGCAAAACTCATAGTCCACTGTGGCTGCACTTGGAACACTTGACTTCAGTTACTGTGATCAGGATCCCATTCTGGTTCATGCAAGCTTGATTTCTTCTGGATCCACGACTTTATCCACTTCACTGGGTCCCACTTGGTTCCCATATCTGTAATGACACAGGCAGATCTCCTTCCCCAAGTTAGTACCTGCAACTTCTTTTTTTCTTTTTTTTTTAACTTTTTTCTCTTGTTACTTTTTTCTCTTGTTACTTTTTTTTTCTTTTTTTTTTTTCTTTTTCAAAGCTCCTTTTAAACCTACTGCATGTTTCACCATTAGAGGTGTCAAATATAAAGAGCTTTGTTTAATCAATCAGCCAGAGAGATACCCTTCTCTCCCCATTTTTGTTTGTGAAGCAAACGCTTGAGAGTTTGATTCATACGTAGACCTTGAGTTAGTCAGTCAGCTCAGTGTGGCTGCAAATATGGGTAATAAAATGCTGATGCACAATACCACACAATAATCTAATCCAGTAAATATTTTCAAGGAACTTTTGAACACCATTTAATGTGCTAACCTCAGCTTTGATTTCAATCCTCTGAGGTGTTACAGTACTTTTATCAATCTGTCAGTCCAAATATTTCCATACTGCCTTATTTTGAATTTTCTGTAATCTGTAATCCCTTGGTTTTCAAATGCACTGTTAACTCATGAATCAAACTTTCAACGTTCAAGTTTTTTCCCGCAATCAGTATATAATCCACGTAAGGATAAAGGATTAGATCAGGATGCATTTTTCGTACCGGAGCAAGTGCCTGAGCTATGTTAAGTCTGGCACCAGTTTAGCTTTTCCACCTCTAATATTCTTTCTAGTTTGCAAATCACAAAACAGTATTTTTCCAGTAATCATCCCATATTTTCCCAAATGTTTGAGCTACCCCAAAAGCATACCTTGAGTCAGTATAGATCGTCCCTTCTGTCCTATTTAACAATTGTAATGCCTGATTTAAAACATATAATTTGCATGTCTGGGCAGACCAATTGTTAGGTAATCTTCCTGATTCTTTTACACTTTGATTTTCCTCATCAATAATTCCATTGCTTGCCTCCCCACTCCTAGATGACAGGTTAAGCACTTAAAATTTACCGAGGCTCTGTGTCTTAAGTTTGGGTAATGCTTGAGACAGGGGGTTTGTTTTCTTGAGGTATACAAATCATAAACTAACGCAGAATAGCTCTGCTGGATGCTATGTAATCCCGATCCTCCCATTTGAGGTGGGGTTACCCCCCCCCCCATCCACATCCCACCGGCCCGCTATCAACGTTCTTTTTGCCACCACCCACTCGTCCCCACATAAACTTTTCCCTGGTAATTTTCACGATTATGTAGTAGTCAAAATACCCTGATTTAACCATTTTTCCCGCTCTGACGCCACCTTACATGCCCAGGCTCCGACGAGCAGTCTCTGCAGTCTCTCGGGCGTCAGGAGGTGTATTGATGATGTTTGTCGGGCGGTGTGGGTGGGAGCGGTGGGTGTAGATACAAAATGTGTCCCTGATCTGATGGTTGCCAAAGCCGATAATTGTCCATGGCCGTAGGTGTCCTGTGTCCTGTCCTTAGGTTTCTTGTCTGTGGGCATAGGTTCCTTGTCCGTGCCGTAGTCGGTGATTCTTCATGTCAGTAGTGTCTGGGTGGGTGGGTGGGCAATTCTGCAAAACATTTCACAGCAGGGCCTTTCAAGGTCAGCAGGTCCTTTTCAAGGACAAGCTGAAGTTTTTGATGGCGGTTAACATTTTCAACTGCGTCACAGGCTCTTTTAGGCTCAGTAAAAGTTAGAGGTGAATAGATATTAAAGGCAGTCGGTTGTACATTTTGTTTTTCTTCCACATTTTTTCCTTCCAAAGCTATCATAGTGGGGGGCTTTGCAGACCGTGGTGGCAGATTTACGTGCACTACTTGCTCATCTTCCCGGTCAGTTCTGACAGATTTATCACTTTGCTCTGATAACATGGCATAATTACTTAGCATAGTAACTGGGGTAGGTGAAAGAGCACCCAGAAACAAAAACACATTCTCCGTAGTAGAATTTTTCCCTTTTGAATGGGTTCTGTAGAACTCGCAACTGCTGCAAAGGCTGAAGCGGCAGAGCTCATTGTGAACTATTCTCCATAATTTTCCTAATTTCTTTGCTGTTTGGTCATCCTCTAATGTAGCGTCCCACAATTTATCACCAAGTCTACGCCGCTCGGCTAGTTCATGTGCTGTATGTGGGTTAACAAACATTCCCTTTGCATACCCGTATTCTAACGGTCCGGGCAATTCCTTATGTAAGGCAATGCCTTTCACCTGTATTCTAATGATCCGGGCAATTCCTCATGCCTTTGACCTGTCACTTCTGTAAAAATGCTACTTGCCTGTCCATTATAACGTCAGCGCTGTTGCAGCCCTTTCAGGTCCGGTAGCACGTAGCGGCTAGGCTCACTGATGTGATCACCTAGGGCATGGCACACTCTCTTGTCAGCGTGCTTATTTGCCGTCCTGCTGCTTAGGACCCACACACCCTCCGTCATTCCACCGTGGTTCGTGATAAGGACGTTTTCTTCGCTCCTTGTAATCACGGCGCTTTAATCCCGGCGCTCCCCAGTATCACGGCGCTTACCAGTATCACGGCGCTTTTCCCAGTATCACGTCAGGCCCCCAAACTGTCTCGGAACCTAGTCAATGCCCCGCTGGGAATCCTGTCGACAATACATGAGACCGTTGAAATCAACGGGACATGTCTCCCCGTTCTTCGGCAGCAGGAGCCCCTCACGGTGCTGATGTCGATCCCGGACGAGCCTCCAGTGTATCACATCGGGGTCACCATTTGTGGAAAATCGACGGGGAGACAGCCACATCCGATGATGTCCAGCAAGCCTCAACTTTATTCCGTTACACATCGCACTTTTATGGTTACAATAATTAGCTTATGCATATTGCAAAAATTGAGCTCCTAATTGGTTCAAGATAAAAGAACATCTGTGCCCATATTGGCACATACTCCGAATGCCTATGGCTTCTTCCCCTGTGCTTAGTTCCTCTTTCCCATACTTTACTATCTCAAAGATATAACGTCTTTGTTACATCCACCACGTTTCTCACGCCCTTACTGCTTGACCAATTTCACTGTACCAAGCTCATGGCCTTTGGCCACCAGCCATGATTCCACAAAACTCTCTACACACCACCTACAACTACTTACCTGAAGGGAGGTTGTAGAGAGATAGGTGATGGTCTCTTCAGCCAGGTGACAGGTGATGGGACAAGGGGAAATGGCCTCAAGCTGCGCCAGGGCAGGTTTAGATTGGACATTAGAAAAAAATGTTTACTGAAAGAGTTGTGACAGCCTGGAACAGGCTGCCCAGGGAGGGGGTTGAGTCACCTTCCATGGATGTGTTCAAAAAAAGGGTAGATGAGATACTTAGAGATATGGTTTAGTTTAGGATGAGAATAGTTCAACTTGACGGTCTTCAAAGGTCTTTTCCAACCTTGTGATTCTGTGAAAGTGAACCATCAAAACCTGTCTGGTTAGGCTGAGTGGAGTAGCACAGCAGTATTTCTATGTTGCATTTGGCTTTGGAGCCGGACTTGGACCTGTTGGAGTGTTTCCAGCGGAGGGCCACAAAAATGATCAAGGGGCTGGAGCACTTCTATGAAGATAGACGGAAAGAGTTGGGGTTGTTCAGCCTGGAGAAGAGAAGGCTCTGGAGGGACCTTATAGCAGCCTTCCGACACCGGAAAGGTGCCTATAAGAAAGCTGGGGAAGAACTGTTCATGGAGGCATGTAGCAATAGGATGAGGGGTAATGGTTTTAAACTAGAAAAAGGGAGATTTAGGTTGGATGTTAGGAAAAAATTCTTCAATATGAGGGTGGTGGATCACTGGACCAGGTTGTCCAGAGAGGTAGTGGATGCCCTGTCCCTGGTGATATTCAAGGTCAGGCTTGATGAGCCTCTGAGCAAACTGTACTAGTGAAGGTGTCCCTGCTTACTGCATGGGGGGGTTGGACTAGATGGCCTCTAAAGGTCCTTTCCAACCTAACACATTCTATGATTCTATGGTGATGGAATACATGCCTTTTAAGACAATAAATACCTACAATATTTTCTCAGCATCCTTCGTGTTTCTGGGAAGGTGAGCTGAGCTTTTCTGTACCATGGGAAATAAAATTTACCTGCAGTTCTGGCTCTGTCTCTTCCTTTGTTTTTTCCTCCCCATATATGAGGGAGTCAAATCATGTGCATGGAATACAGGAAATCTACTTCTCTCTTAAATAGTAATTCTACAGAAAATACTTGGGCGAATGAAATGTTCATCATACCATCAGATTCCTGTCCTGGCTTGGGCACATTCTGGACCTGCTCTTCACTGACATTAATCCATCAAAACTGATTGACTAATTCTGAAAAACTGTGTCTGCGACTTCTAGGTGGTATGCATCCTGGGAAAGGAAAGATTTCTTTTTTTAGGTTACGAATAAAAGTCAGCAACTTCTTCTGGGAACAAGACACAGCCTACTGGACAGATCCTGTACAAACGTCTTTACTCTCAGGGGTACAATAAATGCAGACAGCCCGGCCTCGGTTCTTCAAGCACCTGGAGTCAATGCCATGTTATTCCTTGCTCGAAGCACTTTCTCTTCTAGGTAACTGTGTGCATTTTATCTTCCCCCAGGAGAGGTGCAGTCATCTGGAATTTTGTTTTAGCAAACTGATGTGATGTTTGTCCAAGGCAGCTGATTTAAACCCAGACTTTTTTTTTTTTTTCCATTTAATCAATTCAAGCTCAGTTAATTAGTTTTTCGGTGAAATGTAATCATGCTTTCCAAGGCATCATTAGCTTTCCCCTCCTTAAACTTGCATAGTGCTTATCAATCATATTATATGTTCTTTTTTTACCACTCCACTAAGCTATCCTTTTCTTCTCTTAACTGACCTCAGAAGGCTCAATTCTGTCAAAGAATTCAACAGAAGTTGGGTTTTGTCACGTGTTAGTTTTCCCGTGCCCTGTACCTTCTTTGGTTCTTCTCTCTGTGAGATAACTCTGGGTGGCAGCAGGTTCTCCTTTTAAACCTGATACAATCCTCCTGGTATTAGATAGCTCTCAGCAAAGACAGAGGCAAGCTCGTTGAAGTGTGCAGCCTCAAGTGAAATCTTAAAAGCTAGAAGCTGACACAGGTTGGTGGTGTTAGATGGAGAAAAAATTTCAGACAAATAGGCTCATTTTGAGAGAAAGAGGTTGTGTATGTACATAACTTCAGAAGTGCTTGTCTTCCAACAGATAACAAAGGCAATGGTAGCCAGGACTCGGTATGCTTCAAACACCTAGGCAGCTTTCAGATTTTATGCAATTAGGCAGCCCTTTTGCTCTCCTGAATCACAGGAATGGTTTCTGGTCTTATGTTGCTTTAAAACCTTCAAGTAGCTTATGCATTTACTATACCCCTCAATGTGCCAGTGCCACTTAATTCAACATAAATTTGCTTTTTGGCATTATAGCTTACTTATTAGCCTAATAAATCCTAGCTAAATTAAAATGGGGTGATTACAATTCACAAATGGAATATTTTATAGATCAAGAAAACTTCTGATTATGCTTAAGCAGGAGGATCTTACAGCGTCTTTGAATCATATTGGCTTAGGGTGTTTTGGAAGATACTTGGATGAATCTGATTATGATCATATAAACACATACAACGTAGCAAGTTTGTAAAAGAAAACACTGAGAAATTACAGTGTCACAGCCACCTGTCCAAATTTAAGTGGGCTACCCCAGCTGCATACTTTCTATATGTGCTTCACTTTTGTCCCAGTTATTCGGGTCAAAAACAGAGCAGCTGTGAGGTGTATGTTATTTGGCCAGAACTTTTCATTAGCACAGTCAGAACTTTTCTTGACTCAGAAACACAAACATGGAAGACCACCTCCAAATTTTCTTCCTGCCTTTCTTCCACAGATACCTATTTCTGATCATTATCTTAACAGATTGAAAATAAGTTTCTATATTTAATTGAAAACTAGTTGCAGCGCAAAGTGGTGTGTAAAATGAAAGGGAACAAACCATTTGTGTGCACTGATTTTTTTCCCGTTCACTTCTTAAGGATGGATGTCAGTATCAGTTTTGATTTACTATTGATTTAATTTGCTCAAACCTCCTTGACAGGACAGTTTGGCTGTGTACTATGCACATCTTGCCTAGTGATTTGGGTGAATTTCTAAGACACCAACAACCCTAAGTTTCATTGGTCTAATCAGTTCAGTCATGTTATTATGCTTTACTACCCTGGATTATGTTATTTCCAGATAGCAAACAGTATCTTCAAGAATGTCAGTGATCTCCAATAATTTCTTTCACACAGGCAAATTAGTCCCCTACCCTCTCCCACTGCTAGTGTGAGAAGTGATGAGAGCAGTTCTCTGGACCTGTGTAAGGTAGGTACAGTGGCTTCATGCATTTGGTAGCATTCAGAACAAATTTCTGTTTACATGTTGGTTGAGGCTTTAAAATACTGTAGCTTACTGAATTCCCTCCATAATGCATGCACAAAACTAAATATCAAGAACTACAGAGACATGAACTTTGCTCACCTGAGGGGAATGAGGTGGGGAGTTGTGAAGACATTCTGTCAGGCAGCTGGCCCTGTTGGTCCATGGGACAGCTGACTATCAAAGCACCAGATGCTTCTCACCAGCAGTTCTGACTTTCAAACGGGTGTATAGAAGAGCACAGAGGGGAAAGGAAAATCTGCAAATCATGAAGTACTTGAACCATATCTATTTTGGAGCCACACTTGCTTGGGAATGGCATGAAGCTGTGCCAGGGCAGGTTTTGATTGGATGTTAGGAAAAAATTTTTTCCTGAAAGAGTTGTCAGGGCCTGGAACAGGCTGCCCAGGGAGGTGGTCGAGTCACCTTCCCTGGATGTGTTCAAAAAAAGGGTAGATGAAGTACTTAGGGATCTGGTTTAGTTTAGTATGTGAATGGTTGGACTTGATGATCTTAAAGGTCTTTTCCAACCTTATTATTCTGTGATTCTGTGAATACATTACTAATAGCAGTACAAACCTCTTTTTAATTTACCATCAAGATGCCAGTGTCTCAGTCTGTGTATTTTTGCTATGGATAGCATGATGATTTCTCTGACACTTGTCCTTTTATGCCAGAACAACATGGCCTATCTCCAGAGGACCAAACACCAAGTAGGCAAAATGACCTCTTTCCAGCATATTGTTTCAGCAGAGCATGGCACTTTCATAGATTCCCAAGCAGACACAGGCCTAACTGTCATCTGCCAACTAAAGTATACGATATCTTGTGCTCTGTAGTCATTAGAATAACAAAATTTACAGTGATTTGCAGCTCTTAAACTTGTGCACGTTTCCCTTTGTCCTGCCTTGGGGCACCACTGAGAAGAGTGGCGCCTTCCTCTAGACATCCACCCTTCAGGTATTTGTAAGTGTTGATCAGTAGGTAGGATGAGATTGAACAGGCTTTTCCACTTCTAAGACACCTTAGACACATGTGCCTGCATAGTTTTTCCTGCCTTGCTTGAAGGCAGTTTTGGAGGTTGGTATAGTGCTTTCTGTCAGCCCTGGGGATCCTTGGAAGCCGATGTAGTAAGGCACCAATGAAGGACTGACAGTTCTCAGACTGAATATGCAGATAAATACATGTTACTGCTATTTATGCACGTTGTTAATCTTTGCTCAAGGCAGTATCAAGATTACATGCATGTTCTGAACTAAACTCTCAAGTAAGAGATCTAGGTTACATTCACATGACTGTAAGGGACCAGCTTTGCTTGTCCCAATAAATTCATGCCAAATTTGCATTTTGCATGCCCCTACATTTCCATTCATTTCATCTGTGATTTGTTCATCTGTGATTTCAATTCTCCTCAGATGAAATGTCTC
The DNA here is from genome assembly GCA_020800305.1 of Porphyrio hochstetteri. Classification (NCBI taxonomy): domain Eukaryota; kingdom Metazoa; phylum Chordata; class Aves; order Gruiformes; family Rallidae; genus Porphyrio; species Porphyrio hochstetteri. The sequence continues at coordinate 23,901,360 of CM036917.1, forward strand.
TTGTTTTCACTCAGTGCTGTCCCAGATTGAATGGAAATTAGAGGAATATTTGAAACCTTCAATTTAGAAAAATGAAGTTCCTAAAATAATTTCAACCAGGGACCTGTTCTGTAGTTGCACCCGGGTTCCACTTTATAATCCTTACATTTCATTCCTTGCTTTTAGGACAGTATCAGCAGTGATGAAATTAATACTCAAATAACAACAGGCATGGAAGGATGTTTTTCATTCTCTTTGTTGTTGAACCATAAATTCTGCCCAGATGATCACAGAAACAGAGTTTGTCAGTTTGTCTGGCAAACTGCATCTAGAACAGTCGGGATGCCATTGGTACGTGGAGGGCACACCTCAACATCTTTTGCTCACCCGTGATTTGTGTTTATTTCTCAAAAGCCAGGCCTGGATATAGGGTATGTAAGGGCTTAATGACTGACTTTTCTAAAGAGACACAATGCTGAAAGCCTTGCAGAATTTTGGAATGTCATGTATAAACACATCTCTTCCACAAAACTATTCAAGGGATGAATGATTGGAACGGTATAGCAAGAACCAAATTGAGTCAAGTATTACTGAATGGCCTCACAGAGAAAATCTTCCAAAGCAGATGGAATTTTAGGGGGAAAAATCTTCCCTGTGAAATGTATCCTTAAAATAGCAAAACCAAGAGAGAGCCAAGTGCTTAAGAGTTAAAGCTGTGCAAACAGAGTCAGTGAATTTGCCAGAATCTAATCCTCTAGATTCTTCTGAATGCTTTAGACATCCTCTAGTGGAAAGGAGACTTTCCCAATAACAACCAATATGATAAGCTGAAATGTGGATTTCAGCTGAATTTATTTTTCAAAGAAAACATGCCCTGAAACTCAACTAGTCCTGAGCCTTGCAGCTACTCAATGAAATCGACACTCAGTTCCTGAATCCACTGAATGTCCATTTCACTGAGGACTTTCCTGGGACCCCCCAGCATCTCCAGCTCTGGGGAAGGAACAGCAGGAATTCAGAAAAGGTTCTCCATGACCACCACCTTACATTTAGCTGAAGTTTGGAACTTGAGAAGTACAGAAATCCGAGATTCCAGAATTAAGTGTCATTTAATTATTAAACTTCATTTCATTGCTGAATTGATAGTAGAGTCTAGAAGCTGCATGCAGAAGCTGCAGAACTGCCTCTTAGCTGTCCTGATGCCCCCTGTTGCCCAGTCCTCCTCCACTCTCACTGGTACCTGCAGCTCCTGTGAAATCTGTTGCTGTGCTCTGAATAAGGTTCCCCTGCATCATGGAGCAATATTTCTGGCTGGTTTAGATAAGATCATGAAGATCACTCTAATTTCTTTTCAGTTGTCTCTTGTCCATACCATAACATTTTCAGAGTAATGGCATCTTGATGACAGAATTTATCTTACATTTTTTCCTGATGTTATGTAATTTCTGTACATTCAAAAATGGTACCAAAAACGTTGGCAGAATGTTTGATCATTTGTGTTCCAAAGCAGAAGAGGCAACTAGGTGTAACAATCTCCAGATGGATGTACCCTTATCCAAAGCTGTAGCAGGACACTCACCAATATTGGCTTCTGCTCATCAAAATGGCTGTATCTGCCTCTGGAGTATCCAGGTAATTATCTGAGTGTCTTTGGGATGGGACTGGACCAATAAGAAGATAATTCTGCTAATGTTTGGAAACATGCTTTGCAACTAGCCGTTGCAGCAGCAGATGTTTTGTTGCATGTTTTGGCTAATAGTTTCTTCCATGGACACAAATTATCTCTGCTTTAAGAACTGTAGCAGAGAGTAATGGCAAGTTGAAGATGAAGAAACATGATTTTTAATACCTTTACAGTCAGTTTTTATTATAATTATATGAAAGCCTAGAAGTTGGTTTTTCAGCCACATCTTTTGCCTTCTAAGAAAGGGTGACAGGCCAGGCAGGGTGTCCTGCTCTCAGAATAGGAAAAATGTGTATGGAATATTGCACAAGACAGCTAGTATAGTTACAAAACATGAGGGAATAGTACCCTAATCCATAGCGTCCTAATACATAGAGTCTACTGCTGTAATCAGCTTGTGAAGCCAGTCATACAACAGAATGCCAATGGCTCACTTGTCATATCACCTCAGACCTATGAGATTCTGTTCCAGGAAACATGTTACTCTAAACAAGAGATCAAAAGTAAATACAGAAAGAAGGGGGAACCCCATGACATGACTAATCCTGGTCATTGTGGCAGGCAGTGGTCACAATACGTCAGCCATGTAAGGCTTGAACAGGAATCCCAGCAAAGGCAAGTCAGAGCAAGAATTTTTCAGGAAGATGGTGAGGTATCTTTGCAGATGTTTTAGAATATGATGGTAAGTGTCCCAAGTACAGAAGGTGTGGGCTTTGTTGGGGTGTTTTTGAGTTTGTGGTTGATACATTGATGTGCTTAGATTCCTGTAGGAATCTCCAAGTTCAGATTATGATGATGTCATCACGGACATGATTGTCATCATCATTACATGGATCACACAGCCAAGATTCTCCTTATCAGCAAGACTTTCTCTTTCACCTTCTCTCAAACCTGAAGAAATAGTAAGGCAAAAAATCAACTGAAGCTTGCTTGAAAAATAGAAGAACTTGTTGAAGGAGACATTCTGAGTCCTTTTGCAGCATGAAACTATATGTCCGTAGCAAATGTGATCCGTGCTGATGATATTCCACACAGATAGGCTGTGAATTGCCTGAAGAGTGAAATAGCTCATTCTTTTGATATAGAAGATGTTGCAACCAGAAGAAGAATAATTCCAAGCTACCTTGGACTTTTAATAGATTAGGAATCTACCTTTTTAGCTGCTGTCTGAATAGATATGAGCTGAATAAAGCTGAGTAGAGCAAATCAATGGCACTTCTGATGCATTTATTATTTTTTTTTCCCTTCATGCCTCGGAAAGCCGGAATCAAAACTCAGTAGCCTTGGTGACTATGAAGCAGGGATCCTTTATTGCAGCGCTGGGCACACAGGGGTTCGCTCCTCCCAGTGTGTGCCTATTGAAGCCAAATTGCTCATATTCATACAGATTAACTATACATATTCATTATCATTTCGAAGAAAAGGCAGAGTTATGCTAAATATTTCTAAGAAGTCATTTACATTAACTCCTCACAGATAGAGCGTGCTCAGTGACAGTCAGGGGGTCTTCCGGTGGTCTTCAGGGATGAAGGCTGGATGTCTTCCTTGCTCTCAGCGCATGCTCTTTACGTTTCTCCTTCATGCTTATCTGGGCTCCTAACACCTGCACCGACTAGTTAGTGCTTCACTGAAAACAAGATATACTCTGTCTCCTAATTGGTCGTTAGTCTTATTATTTATGACTCCTCTATCTCCTGCTTCCTCGAGTTTCAAGGCTGTTGCACTATTAGGGCTCAGTTTTGTAGCCACTTTCATGAAACAGCTTATGTGATGACTGCTAAAATCCAAAACTAATCTATTCCTAAAAACACACAAATTCTTACTTTATCTTCAAGGCTGTTGCTGTTGCATTGTTATGGTTAAGTTTTGCAGTGCTCTCACAAGTAGCCTACACAGTTACAGCTTTCTCCTAAACTAATCTATTCTTTAAACCATGAAAATTCTTATATTAAAGTTATATTAATTTTCTTTTAAGCTATACCTATATAAATCTATTCGGCATGATTACATTTCATTGAATCATTCCCCCCTTTTCATTATCCTTACAAATTCTTTTGTAATTTCAAATTATACCATCCTGTCTTAATGATTTTGAATAGTATTCACCTGTTTTTACTTGATGTCTTATTTTATTTTTCCTCCAATCTGTGTATGTTATAGTGGTCTGTTTACAACACCACAAAGAACATTGAATCACCACACAAGAAATTAAAACTAAAATACTTATCAGAATAACAAACGTAAAAGGTTGTTTGAGCCAGGCATAGTTTGGGAGCCAGGAGAACCTCTTTAAATCCCCATGATGTATCATCTTGAACTACTAGGTGAAGGATCTATGTTTGTTTCCACATATTATTTAAATCTGTTTCAATTTCTTTTTCTGATTTATGTATGCACAACAGCTTTGACTTATTATGATTCCGAAAGCATCAATTACCATGCACACACCTCCTTCTAGTAATACTGATCTTGGTTGGCAGTTGAACTGCTTCTAATAAGTGAAGTATTTCTCCTGCATGCTTAATGCTTCCCTTGACTTGTTAAAAGTCCATGCTGTTTCCAAATTGCTCCATGGGCATGCACAACTCCAAAAGCAAACTTAGATTTTGTCCCTATAGTTATCCTTTTTACTGCTGCAAGTTCTGATGCTTTGGTTAAGGCAATAATTTCTGCCTTTTGGGCTGAAGTTCCAATAAGTAAAGGATTTGATTCTATTACCTGGTCAGTAGTGGTCACTGCCTATCCAGCCTTGCCAGACGAAACTACTACCGTCTGCAAACCAGGAATCCTGAGCATCTTCCAAAGGTTCTTCTTTTGAATCAGCTCTGCTAGAATATACAGCTTCTGTTGTCTCCAAGCTATAATGTGTTAGTGGTTCGATTGTAGTTTCACTGAGGAAGGAAGCAAGCTGGATTCACAATGTTAGTTACTTCAATCACAATATCATCAGACTCCACAAAATACCTTGATATTTCAGAAATTTGAATAGGAAAGGCTAATGATTTCTCTTTAGTTCCAGAACACAGTATGAGAGATCATTCCTGTCATCTTCTGTCCCAAAGTGAATTTTCGGGCTTCTTCAATGTTAAGTATTATGGCAGCTCCTGCTCGTAAACACCCTGGCCATCCTCTGCTTGCGGTCATCCTTCAGCTGTTTAGAGAAGTAAGCCACTGCTCTTTTATAGGGTCCTAAGTGTTGAGCCAGGACTCCCAGGTTTACTCCCGGTTTTTCATGTAAAAAGAGCAAGTCTAGAGCTCTCATAAGTTCCTTTTTATGTGTATTAAAAGTTTTCTTAGGCCTCTTTTGCCCAGTTGAGCAGGGTTTATTTTCAAGAGTCCATAAAGAGGCTTCGCTATTATTCCACAACTGACACTAGCTCACAATTCCAAAAAAAGTTCTGAGTTCTCTTACCATCTGAGGGTCTGACAGGTGGCTTCTTTTGTTCAGTATCCAATTCTCCTTGTCTTCCAGAAATTTCACATCCCAGATAGGTTACTCGTTGCTTTCTGTTGAGAGACTCAATAGGCATTTAGCCCCCAAATATTCAACAAACTTGTCCCTTGAATCCAGTCAGGTTTTGTTTCAGTTACTATTAATAGGCCGTTCACATACTGCAGAAAGATTTCTTCTCTGGAGGGAGGGTCTCATGCTTCAAGTTCTCCTACAAACTGATTCCCGAAGATTGATGGATTTTTTTTTAAAACCTTGGGGTAACACTGTCAGATAAGCTGGGTTCTCCTATCAGTGGTAGAATTTAAAATGCAAATAACTTTTCATTTTCTTTGGCTAATAGCAGGCAGAAGAGAGCATCTTTTAAGTCTAAGACTGTAAACCAAACCTGTGTATACTTGAGCTTGGTTAGCAGTGTTGTTGCAGTTTTGTGTAGCTGTGCTTTTAAGATGGCTTTTGCAAGCAGCAGAGCTACAGCTCGCTGCGAGCCTTAGACAGTAAACACCAGCCAACCCAAGGCCAGTCGCTGCTGACCAAGGCCGCACAAGTGTACAGGGATTAGCTACCACCGGGTGCAAATCTTTAACAATATTATTTATTGCCCTGAGCTATTGTACTATTTGATATGTTCCATTGGCTTTTAATTGGTAAAATAGGAGCATTATATTCTGATGCACATTCCCTCTAGAAGAAAAGGGAGGGGATCATAATTCATCCGGTTCTGGTATTTAATCCCCCCTTTTCTTCGAGAAGCCCCTTTCATGTACCACACTCCTCTATTTTACAAGCAGAGCAGCATCAATTCAGTTGTTTCTCTTTCTCTCTGTTTTTATCTTTTCCTAAATGCAATACTAAAGGATCCTGTGGTATCGTAAGCCCACACTCCCTCTGCCATTCCGAATCATCTCGGAGGGTGGAAAAAACCCAAACATATCAGCCTAGCCAATTTCCCTTTTCTCTTAAAAAAAAAGCATTAATTGCAATACCTCAGCAAATTCTTTTACTCACACTCCCACCAGGTTCTCCTCCGATATCTTTCCAATCGAAAAGATCACAATCCAGAGGGCTTTTCTTAGGGATTTTGCTACTTTGTCACACTCTCATCATTAGTCAGATTTACCTCTTGATTTCCGTTCTTATTTATAACTCAACTCCCATCTGTCTGTCCAGCAATACTAACGAGAATGATACAGTTTCTCTAATACATTCACAGTTCCACACTGATTACAATAAAAAAATAAAAACAAACTGTAGATTTCTAGCAGGTAATTTTCTCTCTCTCACAGATATGCTGCGGCTCAGTCACTCACCACTCACACCAGAGTTAACTCATTTCACTCACACCAATTGTTCGTCAAATCTAAATCATTTTTCAAAAGTCAGTTCCTTGTACCAATATCGAAAGTCAAGAGCAATAAATCAGTGTCATCAGAGCAGCGACTCCCGTTTGGAATCAAAGCCCGGTCTCCTGCGTGACAGGCAGGAGCTCTCCCACTGCCCACAGAGCAGCACGCTGGGACAGAAGTTTGCAGCAGGTCTCCACACTCACTTTGTGCTTACTTAAACTTCTCAGTCACACCTGCACAAGATCTTTATACAATAGATCCAACCCAGAACAATGCTCACTCGATACAGGTATCGAGATTCCGATTATTAGCAGCATTTACATGCTACTAACCAGGTGTATACAATCAGTATACATCAGATGTATACACTCAGGCACTAGTAACCTGGTATACGACAGTCACATGGGATGTCTCCTAACGACTTACAGTATCCCCGAACGACCGGTCCAGAAACCAAATACCAAGATACCCAAGTCTACCAGATACAGCCGGGCATCCACCAAACCAGGAGCTCAAATAATAAATTTAAAGGGATACCTTAAAATCAGAGGATGGTCCTTGTCTGCTGCTGCAGTGAGCCCAGCACCACCCATTGGATACTGACAGCAAAACTGGGCAAGACAAAAATTAGACCTTGACCATTTTCTTACCTGACATGCTCTACAGCTAGTGCTGTCTGATCAAACTCTCCTGACTCATCATACACAACCCACAGCTCCTGCAGCGGTAGGTGATGCTCCTTCAGCTCCAAGAGTTCCTGTATGCACTCCAAGGTAAAGGTTCTAACCCGTGGCTCACACAGGAAAGGCTCACTGAACTGCACAACTGCTTTCAGAGTGGAGTACTCCACATCAACAACCTGTTGGAACAAATAACCCCTAAGATGTCTCTAGATACAAGAGCCTTAGATACAGGTGAGGAAGACTAACGTGGTATGAGTCAGCAGGCCATACAAGTGTCAGCTGCCCCACACAAACTGATGCATGCTGCATACTACAGCAGAGGCTGTCTATTCAGCTGAAGTGACAACCCCACAATTAAGCTCCTCAGAACCACATGTGTAGAATCTTTTCCTCATTCAAAACTTCATTCAAATCCTTCATAATACTCATACAATCAGGGAGACAACTTACCGGCCTTGTTTTTTGTTGGGTTCTTTTTTAAGAAACAGGAGAAAGCAGCATCCTCAGGCTCAAATAAACCTTAAAGTTCTCAGGGAATCACAAAACAAACAATCCAAAGCAGTAGTCTGGGCCATCGAACACTATTTTGTTATTAACGGGGCTGAAAAGCTGAGGGGTGTACAAAGTCTTGCCCTTTTTAAAAATGGAACCCCAAGTCTGAACATCCAAGGTTTGCACAGAGACAAACAAGTCTGACGTTGGGATACCTAGAAGGGGAGTATCCCAAACCAGAAATCCTCAATGGGTCTATGACAGGAGTATGCAATGTGGAAGAGCTACTGTTAGTACTGAGCTGGGTTAGAAGGAAGATTTTTTCCTAATTACAAACACTGACAAGTGATCAGAGCCTGATATTTGAAAAGAGTGCATTACAACAGCCAGCTCTGGAGCAGCTCTTATCCCCTCCACACTCAGAGTTCTACCTCATGGCACACTCACACTGCTTTGGTGTTTGGCCTTCCCATTTCAAGCAAGGAGCCCTTTGAAGACACTGCTTTTATTGAGGTCCAGTCCTCTCACCAAAATACTCAGACTCCAGAGAAAGTGTCCCTGGAATTAGCAGACGTGGCACTTTTGCTGCATCACCTCCACAGAGGTGAAATTATAGAGATTCTATATTGCCACTTCTGACTGAAAAATCATTTTCCCATTACTAGAGAAACTCAAGGAAAGGCAAGTGATTGCACAGTGCCCTGGCACATGGAAAGCAGATGTAAATGCTGTATAAGCTTTTGCTACAGCACCAATGAACCAGTGTCACAAACACAACAATCACGCGCTCTGCACCCTGCTGACAACTCAAAGCCCAGAAGATCACAGGTGACAGGATCAACAAAATGTCACCAAATCTCTTGTTTTCAAGGTAACACCACCACATTATGGCCTGTCAGGAAAAATTAAATTCACTTGCCTTGCTAACAATGCTCTAATTCATCAGCAGAATTTTCTATAAGCAGCAGGCAAACACCAATGGTAAAAAATGACATAAAGCCACAAACAGAAAGTCTACTTGGTGTGTGGCTTTCCAAAGTTGTAATATGTGCTGCAGCCCTCAAGAGCCAGTTCTGAGTACTTGTGCCTTGCTGCAGTGACAGCCACAGCACACTCCAAGCCCATAGTTCTGGGCAAAGGAAGCACACAACACAAAGGGTTTCAGAAGACGGCTTCCTTTGAAAGAAATTCCTGTTGCTCCAGCCATCATTACCAATTAGACATGAACACGTTACTATCTTCCACCAGTTCACAAACTTCATAAATTACTTGTCTGTTACAGAGGTAGATGAAGTTAATTGGAGACAAATGCCTGAACAACTGCATTCCATTTACCTCAACAAGGACCTCAAACACAATAGCACACCAGACTGCCTGCCATCCACACGCTTCAAGGACCTTCTCCAGGGACTCAGCTGTGAATTCCTTCACCTCAGAAGCTTTGCAGTCAGCTAAAAAAAAAATTAGAGACAGTACATTTATGCAAGAAAAGACAGAACAATCCTCCAGATTACTGGAAAATAGTCACCACAGTTGAAGTGTTCCTCTACAGTATCTGAAGTTGGACTTCATTGCCTTTTGCTCAGAACTGCCAGCATTTTTGCTGTCTCTCACAGTACTTCAGAGAGGTGAGGAGTCACCTGGTTTGTGCTTCTCTGGCAGAGTGCCAGTAGTCACTCTTCCAGGTACTGAAGATTTCAGTGCCAGCAGTATTAAACAGCTAACCTGTGCCTTATCTTCAACAGACTCACTAGACAGAAAGAGTTCTGGGAAGCTCAGTTAAAACAAGGCACAGAATCCCACCTTTTCTTTACAATCAGTCAGACTCTATTGATTTATATTAGAGCCATTGCCTCCTGGTCCATCAACTAGAGCAGCTGAGCTTACAGCATAAGTGATAGTAGTAACCTACATCTTCTCCAGTCCCTGTTCTAGAAGGCATGTCATAGCTTAACTGGAGCTCATTCCCTAGTTAAACTTGATCATTTAATGGGTCATTACAAGAAGCCTGACTAGGTGTTCTTTTTCTACTAGGGAATTACTTACCCAAGATGGAATCCTGATAGGCTTGAAATCACTCATAAAACAAGAGATTATCAGTGTTAAAAATATCTGGAAAAGGCACATTTCCACCTGGCACAGTCCTTCCTAAAGCAGCCCCTAGTTTGTCACGACTGCCACAATCGCTACAGGAATCATCATCTTCCTGGAGCACATCTGGAGAGACAAACAGGAACAAAGCAAATCCCACAAACTGTCACTTCAATGCAATCATCACTCATTCCTCTATTCCCCAAAAATTCCCCTTCAGCCCAAGATCTGTCATTAACCTGCTTTCTACAGCACATCTTAATCTACCCTTGGTGAAGGGGCTAATTTGCTCTTGTCTTCAAAATATTTATCCTATCCCCAAAAGAGGATCTGCCTCATTATTTCCTCCTGCCCTTAGCTATGGTTACATGCCAGTTTATTCCATTCTGTATGCAAGATCTAAAATCCTTTCAGCAATACATTACCCATTCCTATACATACCGTGCCTGGGAGATGCAAATAGCATACTAACAAGGCATGGGATCAAGCAAGAATACAAATGATCTATGAACACGTATAAAATCAGCTGATATCACACACACCTGATCCAAAATAATGCACAGAATGACTCTAAGCAAAGATCAAAACATTAGTAAGACACAGAACAAAACTGCAGATACTAGCCTCAGCTGCAGATACATTTTGCCAGCTGCATTTTCCTTTCCTTGTCTTTTCCTTTCCTTGTCTTTTCCTGTTCTTTAGCTTATTAAAATACAAAAGTAATTGTGTCCTAACAAGTAACAATGTCACCAGATGTAAAGTCTCCATGACAATGCCAAGCAACATGTTTAGACAGAAGAAATACAACATTGTCATTTCTGGCTCACTTAAACAGGCATTAGCTGAATCTTTACGTTGAAGGCCATGATACAGCAGGAACAGCCCTTTACAAGTCTTTAAAAAGATGTCTCCACCTGTGTTCTCCTTACAAACCCTGAGCTCAGTCCCTGGGGGTCTCTCAGTGTCTCTCAGGCCTGGTCATCAATAAACCCAGAAAATATTAGCGATGGCTGCAGCAAACCAAGGGTGGGCACTGTCACTCCAGAGACACTAAAAGCACCGATATCGAGCTACCAAGGCAGGGGGGTCACTTCCAGGGAAGCGTTTCTCCTCTGTTCCTATTCCCAGCTCACACTGTCCCTGGACGCAGGTTCAGCCGCCGGCAGCGCGCCCCGCGCACCATCAGCCGCTCACCTGTGCGGCTCCTGCGGGCCAGCAGTACTCAAGGCCGGCAGCAGGCCCTGGCAGCAGTCCTGCGGCCCCGCACTCCGCGGCAGCTCGCCCGCCGCGTCCGCTGAACCTTCAGACTGGCCCGGCAGCTCCCTCTCTGCAACGGCACCGGGAGGGTGGGCGGTGCCGGGGCCATTTCCGCCGGTGCCGGTGCCACAGTCCCCGTCGGCCGGGCGCGGTGTTGGGCTCCGGCGCTGCTCCGCCAGGCAGCACCGTGACCGGGACACTCCCGCGCTCCAGAGGCCGGCCTGGCTCCCTCTGCAGCAGGCCGGCAGCCGGCACGGCCAGAAACGGGCTGTCAGCCGCGGCCAAACCGCCCCGTTGGGTCTGTGCTCAGCAGAGGATGCGCCAAGTGCCGGCCCAGAGCGGGTTCCGCGGGAAGCCCCGTTGTGCTGCAGCGCTCACCGGCTGCTGTACAGAAGCGCCTGGTCACAATTTACAGCGCGGGTTTTTCCCCCTGATCTCTCAGTGCTTCAACTGCATGTCTCATCCCTCCTGGCATCAGCATCTCTCATTCCTGCCCGGACATCTCTGCACCCCCCGTTCTGGAGCTTCAGCACACGAAGGGCACGAGGGGGCTGCCTCGGGCTGCTGGCAGCACGACTGAACAGCCGCCACCTTGGAGCCCCTTCATCTTTCTGTGCTATAAACCCACAGAATTGGGATTCTGCAGTAGCAACACACGTTTGTTCTATTCACACAGAAGAATGTCTCTGATATGAGCCAATTAATTCAAATTCATGGAAGGACAGAAATAGCAAACACAACAGGAGAAACAAATCAAGAAAGGCCAAATAAAAGGGAGGAAAAGCAGAATGCCCAAGATAGCCTGGAAGATACAGGAGAAGCCAGAGTGAGTCTCTGAAAAACATCAGGAAATGTTTCTGTGACTAGAGGAGCACATGAACAAGCTTTTTTTTTTCCCTGAACAAAGGAGCTAAATAAAGGAATCAATAAAAGCATGAGGTGGATACAAAAGGAAAGAAAAAGGATAGCAAGTGAAGAACAAGCAAAAAAACCCCAATTCCGTTACATAGTTCAGATAGCTGATGCTAGATCGCCACTGTTACCTATTTCTGTATATAACCATAGGCCAACAGTCTTGCCTATACATGTAACTTTGTTCAGAGACTAACCGTATAACCATAGTGACTATAGAACTGTAAAGTTCTGGGTTTGTAGGTTCCCCAATTATTTACATGTTTAGATTTTTTTTCCTCCTCTAAAGAGAGACAATGAATTCAGGGGGTTATCAGAGCTCACAATGGTAAGGTCAGTTCTTTTCTACCTAGGGAAACACTGGCACAACATTGCCAACAGGACAATCCATTTATCCCTAGGCAGTTTTCAGCATATCTGGGGACAGAAGGTGTTCTACTGTCTAAGGCACTTCCACAATAGCCAGTTAGTTATCCACAGTACTTGCAATAGAGCTGTTTTACTTCAAAGAAACACAGGGACTGTGGCTGCAGGCAACTAAGTCATGGACTGATGAAGCTCCACTGTTTTCAAAAAACTCCACCACAGCCCTCTCTGCCCTCACACTGCAAACAGAAACTCAGCTCTATTACTTTAGGAAACCTCCTTTCCTGCACCTTGAACATGCATGCACAATGCAGACCATCAGTTATTTTCTTGAGCTTAAGCAGCACTTTTCTCTCTATAATTTGTATCCATCCAGTTTATTCTGGAGCAGGAATTAGCACTTTCCTGAGCCTCTTTTGCTGAGTCACCACCTTTAATCTCCTTTTGCCCAGCAGGCTCCCCACTCCCCTCATCTCACTAGTTGCCCTTCTTTGCATTGTCTCCAACCTTGGTTGAGCTCAGAGGGGTTGCACAGCAAAGGCCCAGTGTGCCAGTGACCCCAGTCCTTGCTACGCTGATGTCCCGGGCTGACGCTGACCCTAAAACTGGGTGTCTCCCAGGCCCCTGTCAGCGGGTGAGCCGGGGAGCGGCTCTGAGCCAGCCCGGCAGGGGGCTGCGTGGCATGAGTGTGCAGCTGGGAGAGGGACCTGCTGAAAGCAGGAGTGTGGCTCAGCCCTGGCTGAGGGTTTGTTTCCATGGGAGGTCACCAGGGCTGCTTCGAATTGTGACTCCCAGGATGGATAGCGCAGGTTTCCCAGGGTTGCCGTGTGTTCTGGCAGGGAATCTGTTTGTTCAGAGCCTGTTTTGCAGAGGGGGGTTACCACAGCCTTTCCTTTGATGGGGTGTGGATTCTTCTGGAAACTGCCGACAAAAATGTGCTTGCATTTAAACCAAAACAAAGCAAGAATTAACATTATTATTAATTCTAATATTTTAAAATGATGCTTGGGAACACTCTTAGATGAGCATCTGCTCATAGGCACTGACCAAATTAAGAAGAAAAGATGTCCTCTGATCCAAAGAGTTGAAAATGTAGTTACCCCTCCCAAAAATGTGCAGGCAACATTTAGAGTCTTCGTGAGATAGTAGTACTGATCTCAGTAAACCGGCAGCCTTCTATGGGTGCAGTCCTTGTCAGTAAGGAAGGCTTTTACAGAAGACTCTGCAGGAATATAATGCAGCAGCTTCATTAGTATTTAAGGCTGGCTCCTCCCAAACAGGGGAGTAATGCAGAAGAAAGCACAGGAGTTTGGTGACTGAATCACTCAGTGAGGAAGAAGGCATCATCTGGCCCTTCATGACTAAAATTATGTTTAAACCAATCGATAAGGTGAATCAGTAAAAACACAAAGAAAGTCAACGAGAAATACTGGCAATAAAAAAGACTTATATACAATATTCAACAATTTAAATGGGTAGATATATTACTTAACGTGAAAGAGTCTCTAATTTGGAACAAAGAGGCAGCTGATGTGTGGATAAGATCATGAATTTCTTGAAGGAGACATAAGAAATTGTGTTCAAATGTTTCTCATAACATAAGAACTTAAAATGACCTTGAAGCAGATACAAATGGCCCAAGGGAAATGCTTTATAAATGATCCACAAGTACATTGCAGAACTTCCTGCCACAGAATGCCTTGGCCCCCAAAATGCAAGTGAGCTCCAAAAGGAGTTAGATAAATTCATGGTAAAATAATCCACTCAAACCAATCTGACACCGTGATGCAGATGCAGCCTCCCCCTCAGAAAGTCCCCAAAACCCTGCTCAGTCAGGGGCGCAGCTCTGCGGGGTTGGGTGCTGGGAGAGAACGGGGGTGCAGAGAATGGCTGCTGGGAGGAGCTGCTGGAGTGTGAACAATTCAAGGCCAAAGTTGCAGCCAAGAGACAGTCACAGCCTCTGAGAATCACAGCAGCTGCATTTTTCCCCTGGAGAAGGGGGTGAGAAGATGTGAGGAGCTGTGCAGGCACCAAGGCTGGGGAGGGCGCGGGAGGAGGCACCCCAGGTGCTGGAGCGAAAGATGCCCCTGCAGCCCATGGAGAAGCCCATGGGGGAGTGGGTGTCATCCTCCCAGCAGTCCATGGAAAAGGCCGACACCCCACCTGTAGCCCCTGGAGGGGGTCCACACTGGGTAGAGCAGGTGGAGAAATAGAGAAGTTGCTGTGACCCTACGTTGGAGCAGGCCTCTGCCAGCACTGGCAGCCCACAGAGGTAAGCGGGAGAGAGATTTGCACCAGAACACGTTTGCTGGGGGGAGGCTGGTAACCCCATGGAGGACTGGAGAGACACTGTGATTTACTACTGCCCGCCACAGCAGTGACCCACCGTGGGGCAGCTGACGAACAGGTAAAGCCCTGGGGAGAATCACACAATCACAAGGTTGGAAGAGACCTTTGAAAATCATCAAATCCAACCATTCTCATCCTAAACTAAACCATATCTCCAAATACCTCATCTACCCTTTTTTTGAACACATCCAGGGAAGGTGACTCAGCCCCTCCCTGGGCAGCCTGTTCCAGACCCTGACAACTCTTTCAGTAAAACATTTTTTTCTAATGTCCAAGCTGACCCTGCCCTGGCACAGCTTGAAGCCATTTCCCCTTGTCCTATCACCCGTCAGCTGGCTGAAGAGACCATCACCTATCTCTCTATAACCTCCCTTCAGGTAGTTGTAGGTGGTGAGAAGGTCTCCCCTCAGCCTCCTCTTCTCCAGGCTAAACAGCCCCAGCTCCCTCAGCTGCTCCTCATAGGATTTGCCCTCCAGCCCCTTCCCCAGCCTGGTTGCCCTCCTCTGGACACACTCCAGGACCTCAATGTCCTTCTTATGGTGAGGAGCCCAGAACTGGACCCAGCACTCGAGGTGCAGCCTCACCAATGCCAAGTACGGGGGCACAATCACCTCCCTAGACCTACTGGCCACACTGGTTTTGATACAAGCCAAGATGCCATTGGCCTTCTTGGCCACCTGAGCACACTGCTGACTCATATTCAGTCTGCAGTCAACCAACACCCCCAGGTCCTTCTCTGCCTGACAGCTCTCTAGCCAGTCTCCCCCAACCTGTAGCGCTGCATGGGGTTGTTGTGTCCCATGTGCAGCACTCTACACTTGGCCTTGTTAAACTTCATCCCATTGGACTCAGCCCATCGGTCCAGTCTGTTCAGATCCCTCTGAAGAGCCTCCCTACTCTCAGGCAGATCAACACTTCCTCCTAGTTTAGTGTCATCTGCAAACTGACTGAGGGAGCATTCAATCCCTTCCTCCAGGTCATTGATAAAGATGTTGACCAAGACTGGACCCAGGACAGAGCCCTGGGGAATGCCACTCATGACTGGCCTCCAGCTGGATTTTGTTTCATCACCACCCTTTGGGCTCGGCCATCCAGCCAGTTTTTAACCCAGCTGAGGGTCCACCTGTCCAGGCAAGTGGCAGCCAGTTTCTCAGGCAAAATGCTGTGAGAAACTGCGTAAAAGGCTTTCCCAAAGTCCAGGTAGATCACATCCACAGCCTTCCCCTCGTCCATTCAGCGGGTCACCTTGTCATAGAAGGTGATCAGGTCAGTTTGACAGGATCTACCTTTTGTAAACCCATGTTGACTAGGCCTGATCCCCTGGCCATCATGCATGTGCTGCATGAGAGCTCCCAAGATGACCCTCTCCATGATCTTCCCTGGGACTGAGGTCAGACTGACAGGCCTGGAGTTCCCCAGATCCTCCTTCCGACCCTTCTTGTCTGTGGGTGTAACATCTGCCAGGCTCCAGTCGAGTGGAACCTCCCCAGTCTGCCAGGATTGCTGATAGATGATGGAAAGGGGTTTGGCAAGCACATCTGACAGCTCTCTCAGCACCCTTGGGTGAATCCCATCTGGCCCCATTGACTTGTGGGTATCTCACTGGCCAAGTAGGTCACTAGTCATTTCCTCCTGAACCCTGGGAACTTTGTTATTCTTCCCCTCCCTGTCAGCCAGTTCCTGAGGATGAGCACTCAGGGAATATCCTTCTTTACTGTTAAAGACTGAGGCAAAGAAAGAATTAAGGTCCTCAGCCTTGTCCTCATCCCTTGTCACTAATGCGCCATCAGCATCCAATAAGGGCTGGAGATTCTCCTTGACCCTCCTTTTACTGTTAATATACCTAGAGAAGAACTTTTTATTATCTTTCACAGGACTGGCCAGCCTGAGTTCCAGTTCAACTTTAGCACTTCTGACTTTCTCCCTACGGGATATTACTAAATTCCCTATAATCATCCCAAGACACCTGCCCCTTCTTCCAAAGCTCATATTTTTCCTTCTTTTCCCGTATATCAGCCTGAATCTCTCTACTCAGCCAGGCTGGCTTCCTAGCTCGCCAACCCCACTTCTGACCAACTGGGACAGCCTGTTCTTGTGCCGCCAAGATTACCTTCTTGAAAAGCAACCAACCCTCTTGGGATCCTTTGCCCTCAAGGGCTGCCTCCCATGGAATCTTATCGAGCAGCTTTCTGAACAGTCCAAAGTCAGCCCTACAGAAGTCTAAGGTGCTTGTTCTGATGTTTCCCTTCCTTACTTCTCCCAGTACTAAGAATTCTATAAGCTCATGATCACTATGCCCCAGGCGTCCTCCAACCTTCACATCCCCCACCAGGTCTTCTCTATTGACAAACAGCAAGTCCAGCAGGGCACCTTCCCTTGTGGGTTCATTCACCAGCTGGGTCAGGAAGTTGTCTTCCAAACCCTCCAGGAACCTGCTAGACTGTTTCCTCCCTGCTGTATTGTACCTCCAGGAGACATTGGTGAGTTGAAGTCCCCAATAAGGACAAGGGCTGGTGATCACCAGACTTCTCCCAGCTGTTTAAAAAACAACTCATCAGCTTCCTCCTCCTGGTCAGGTGGTCTATAGCAGACTCCCATCACTATATCTCGTTGATTTCGTTCTCCTCTGATTTTCACCCAGAGACACTCGACCCTGTCTTCATCATATTCCAGCTCCAGGCTGTCAATGCATTCTCAGACATACAGGGCTACCCCACCTCCTCTCCTACCCAGCCTGTCACGCCTGTATAGTTTGTAAGTAGCAATTGCAGCACTCCAGTTATGTGAATTATCCCACCACGTTTCTGTGATGGCAATCACATCATAATTTCCTGTAGTTACAAGGACTTCTAATTCCTCTTTTTTGTTCCCCATGCTGTGTGCATTGGTGTAGATGCACTTCAGCTGGTCTATTGATCATGTTGTGCTCCTTGGGGAAGCCTTGCTTCCCAAGTGACAGCTGTTTAAGTTACCTAGCCTATCAGTAGTAGCTACTGATCGGAGTCAGTAGCATCTTGGTATTATGTGTGTGTTCTCGCAGAAAAAAAGTAGATGGAAGTTGCCAGAGTATTGGAATAACGATGATTTAAATGACTGCCAAAAAGGAGGTGGCCAGCCACTGAGAAAACAAGCACCAGTCTCAGCTTAAATGCTTGAATCCAGAAGCAATAAACTCCATCCTCATCAGCACCTTCAAAGCTGCAGCCCAAGAGCGAGCCTGGGGCTGAACAAGGCAGTCCTGGAGGGATGAACAATCCCTCACACCCCAATGTGAGAAACACGCCAGGAATTAGACAGTTGTACCCACTGTCTCTCAGGAGGACAACACAGCCTATACTCATTTGCAGGGATGTACATTAGCACTGGCTTCAGTTCCGCAGCCTCCGCTGAGCCTCTGATTCCCGGGAGGACTCACAAATAACCCCACTGCTGCTACCAAAGCAAACGGGCTCCTTCTGCCAAACCGTTAGGTACAAGGACAATGGGGAGCAAAGGTCTGGTGAAAGTAAACACTTGCATGCAAAACCAACGAAGCAGAGGGTGTATTAATAACAACTTGCAAGGAACACAGTGGATGCTACAAGTATGCACGGCTTCAAAAGCCATGAGAAAAAGTAATTGAAGAGATGTTTACTGAGGCTTTTTCTACCACAGAGTACAAAAATCCCAAAGATCCTGTTGGAGACAGGACAATGGACTACAGAGACCTTTCATCTTGACCAGCTGGTTGGCAGGATGTTCTGAAAACTAGAATTTAGCTCAGAAAGGTGGTTAAGATTTGGGGGGTTGGACCCGACGATGTCTTGAGGTCCCTTCCAACCCGTACCATTCTGTGATTCAGTGAAGTCCACTGCTTTGCATCTGAAGCAAACAGAAACCCTGTTCCAGGGATGTATGGTGCTGCAGAGACGGGCTGCAGCTGTGGAGGGAAATCCCAGGGACTCCAGGATAGCTGCCAAAAGGCAAAGAAATCTGGTCTGGATCCTCCAAGGAATAGAACATCTTCTCCAGGAGCGAGGCTTTGATTCTCAGCCCATTTGTGCAGAGTTTCACCTTGGTTTAGGCCCAGAGCTGCTCTGAGTCCCAGGAGTGACTTTTCCTTCCACCTTGGTCATGGTGCCCCAAGGAAAAGGGGAACCTGGACAGGACTCAATCACTTGTGAAGAAAAACCTGGAAATGTTCAGGTGATGGAATCTTTTAGTGGAGAAAGGTTAAGGAAGAAGGTGCTGACAGGAAACCACGCAATCAGAGCAACAGCTGTCAGCTTCTATTTAAACCCGTCTGCTTCGGGCTCATGAGCAGAACAGTCTACTCTAGGCTTGAGTTTTCGGAGGCTGGATCAGAATATACGTCTCTGGCTGTAAGGAACATCTAACCATTTCTCTACATTTTCAAGAAAAATCTTTGCTTTCAGTGTTAAAACCTGACTTGAAGAAGCCTTTAGCTCGCATGCAGGCAAGAATATTAAAAAGCTCTCAGCCCAGACCCTAGTATCACCCCTGAATATAGTTACCCAAGGAAAGATGCTGTTTATTTCACGGACCCGGTGGAGAAGGAATGGTTCTTCCAGATTAAACAATAGGGTGGGCAGATCAAGGCAGAGATCTGGTTGTTCTTGTGAATTTTCCCACAGTTCCTGTGTGTTCCTGCCAGATCAACGAGTACCTGGGAACAGGCCTGAACACAAAGACCATGCAAGCTCCAATCCTCTAGCAACCAACAGACTGATGACAATGAGGACGATACTCAAGGTCTCCTCACTAAGGGACAGTGAGAAGACAACACTGTTGGAACTTCCACATTTACAAGGGATTCACTGCCTCTCCCAGACAGACAGACACTTCCAGCAGTTGGCGACTCGCTGCACGGTCAGTGAAGCCACAGGCTCAGGACAAAGAAATGGCTTGTCTTCCATACGTCAAAGAAAGCTGGAGTGACTCAACCTCTGGGAGGTGCCTGTTTCTCTCTGCTGGCTCTATATGCCATCTGGATGACAAGCCCAGGCGGACACAATGAACTACCATGCATTCAGGTGAATCTTTGGCAAGATGAATCCTACTACTAGTTTTACAAGTGCCTTAGTAACGCATCTACTCTGCTCTTCTCCAGGGAAAATACAGTGCTATTTATGCCATGTGAAAAGAGCTGCTGATTATTTTAAGATTCCCTTTTTACACCAGCATATAGGGGTAATTTAAGCTGTCTATATAAAGAAACTTACTTACCTTAACAGAGAGTGTAGCATTCAGAATAACAAGCCTACTGCTAAGCTCCCACTCCCCTTACCAGCTATAAGTGAACCCTACAGCCACGCGTGGATGTGAAAGGCACGACTGGACCTGTGATGCCCATGACACTGCTAGCTAACATCTCTCATGGGCTCCGGGACTGGTCTGTCATTGTTAGGACGCCCTCTGACATGGCAGCTTTGCTGCATCCCAGTGATGCGGTCCTGGTACTATCACAGGGAGCTGAAAGCAACAGAACTAAAGCTTGAAGATAATTACAGCCTAATGCTGTCAGGAAAAATGATCCAAATGATCACCTTTCAGCTTCCTGCCCTTTCCCTAAGAATCATAATGCAAAACCAGGGAATCTTTTGGTCGCTGCACTTAACTGATTCAATGAAATGTAATCATGCTTAATAGATTGATATAGGTATAGCTTAAGAGACAATTAATATAACTTTAATATAAGAATTTTCATGGTTTTAAGAATAGATTATTTTAGGAGAAAGCTTTAACTGTGTAGGCTACTTGTGAGAGCACTTGCAAAACTTAACCATAACAATGCAACTGTAACAGCCTTGTAGATAAAGTAAGAATGTGTGTATTTTTAGGAATGGATTAGTTTTGGATTTTAGCAGTCATCACTCAAGTGGTTTCATGAAAGCGGCTACAAAACTCAGCCATAACAGTGCAACAGCCTTGAAACTAGAGGGAGCAGGAGATAGAAGAGTCATAAGACTAACGACCAATTAGGAGACAGAGTATATCTTGTTTTTAGCAAAAAGGAATGTGTTTTTGAGCCCAGATAAGCATGGAGGAGAAACGTAAAGAGCATGCGCTGAGAGCGAGGAAGACGTCCAGCATTCATCCCTGAAGACCACAGGAAGACCCCCTGAGTGTCACTGAGCATGCTCTATCTGGGAGGGGTTAATGTAAATGACTTCTTAGAAATAATTAGCATAACTCTGCCTTTTCTTAGATATTATAATGAATATGTATAGTTAATCTGTATAAATATGCAAAATTTGGCTTCAGTAGTGGCACACATTCAGAGGAGCGATCCCCTGTGTGCCCAGTGCTGCAATAAAGGATCCCTGCTTAATAGTCACCAAGGCTATTGAGTTTTGATTCCGGCTTTCTGAGGCATCATAACAAACAAGTTTCAATATCCATAAAAAGAAATCCTTTGACAAAGTTCTGCTTTGATTTGATTTCATGGAACATCAAAAGTAAAATGAAGAGAAATAAGTGTAATACTGAACATGGACAGATGGACACACGAAGGAACAAGCTTTCAGCAGTCTGCATGCCGGAATACACAGAAGAAAGGGCAGTGTGGTGACGGCCTCGTGAGACCCTTCTGGAACCTGGAGAGCAGCGGCAGGCAGAGCTGCGTGTGTGACCTGCGTGCAGGTTACCTGGAAAGGCAGAAAGACAAACGGCTTATGTGGGAAGCCTGCGGAAGTTGCCTTCCCTGGAAGAAATGCAGTGACTTGGGCCCAACCTAAAGTTATTTTGGGTAAAGTTCCAGCATTCTGGCCTGAGTCTGGCGCAAGGAGGAGCCACGGAACCCCCTTGGGTAGGGCTGATGGAGCTGTCCTGCAGTCGCCAGTCCTGCAGTGGGGACAAAAGAAAGTGAAAGAACTGTTAGGGAAAGGGCTTTTCCCAGGCAACAAAAGGCGACACAAGGAGCCAAGGATGAGCAGGGAGCTCATGAGTAAACTCAAAGGGAAGCAAAAGGTTTATGAACTGTGGAAACAGGGTCTGTGCACCTGGGAGGAATATAGGGATGTTGTCAGGGCCTGTAGGGACGCGACTAGGAAGGCTAAAGCACGCTTGGAAATGAAGCTAGCAAGGGACATAAAGGATAATGAAAAGAGTTTTTTCAGATATGTGAATAGTTTAGAGGATGACCAGGGATAGTGTGGGTCCCTTTCTGAATGAGGCGGGTGTCCTGGTAATGGGTGATAATGAGAAGGTGGAGATACTCAGTGCCTTCTTTGCCTCGGTCTTCACTCCAAAGGCCCCTCGGGACCCGCAGATCCTGGATGAAAGTAGGAGTGTTTGGGGAATGAAGAGCTTCCCTCTACTTGAGGTAGGGGTGCTCCAGGAGTAGCTCAAAGGGATTAATGCACACAAATCCATGGGCCTGGATGGGATACATCCACGTGTGTTTTGGGACCTGGTGGAAGTGATTGCGGAGCCGCTTGCTATCATCTTCGACAGCTCTTGGAGAACAGGAGAAGTACCTGAGGATTGGAGGACAGCCAATATCACTCCAGTCTTTAAAAAGGGCAAGAAGGAGGAACCTAGCAACTATAGGCCAGTCAGCCTCACTTCTGTCCCTGGAAAGGTGATGGAACAGCTTGTTCCGGATGCCATCACCAAGCAACTGGAAGAGAAGAAGGTCATGAGGAGTAGTCAGCGTGGATTCACCAAGGGGAGATCGTGCTCAAACAATCTATGATCTCACACCGGCAGGGTTTATGGAGGGAGAGCAGTGGATGTCATCTACCTTGACTTCAGCAAGGCTTTCGATACTGTCTCCCATGACATCCTGATAGCAAAGCTGAGAGAGCATGGGATAGATGAGAGGACAGTGAGGTGGGTTGAGAACTGGCTGTTGGACCGGGCTCAGAGGGTCGTGATCAGTGGAGCAGAGTCTGAATGGAAGCCTGTGACTAGCGGTGTTCCCCAGGGCTCGGTGTGGGGTCCAGTCCTGTTTAATATCTTCATTGACGACCTTGATGAGGGAATAGCATCCACCCTCAGCAAGTACCAGATGATACAAAGCCAGGATGGGTGGCTGACACGCAGGACACTGCGCTGCCATCCAGCGAGACCTGGACAGGCTGAGAGCTGGGCAGGGGGAAACCTAATGAAATTCAACAAAAGCAAGTGTAGAGTCTTGCACCTGGGGAGGAATAACCATCTGTATCAGTACAGGCTGGGGGATGACCTGCTGGAGAAGAGCTCAGTGTAGAAGGACCTGAGGGTTCTGGTGGGTGACAGGTTGGCTATGAGCCAGCAGTGTGCCCTGGTGGCTAAGAGGGCCAAGAGGATCCTGGGATGCATCAGGAGGAGTGTGGCCAGCAGGCCTAAGGAGGTGATCCTCCCCCTCTACTCTGCCCTGGTCAGGCCCCACCTGGAGTATTGTGTCTAGTTCTGGGATCCCTGGTATAAAAATGACAGGGATCTCCTGGAGACAGTCTAGCTGAGGCTACGGAGATGATTAAGGGCCTGGAACATCTCCCATATGAGGAAAGGCTGAGTGAGCTGGGGCTGTTCAGTCTGGAGAAAAGAAGAGTAAGGG
The DNA here is from genome assembly GCA_020800305.1 of Porphyrio hochstetteri. Classification (NCBI taxonomy): domain Eukaryota; kingdom Metazoa; phylum Chordata; class Aves; order Gruiformes; family Rallidae; genus Porphyrio; species Porphyrio hochstetteri. Next base: position 23,924,512 of record CM036917.1, read on the forward strand.
GGGACCTAATTAATGTTTATAAATATATTAAGTATGGGATGCAGGGGGAATTGGCCAACCCCTTTTCAGTGTCTGTGGAGACAGGACAAGGGGAAATGGCTGCAAGTTGGAGCACAGGAAGTTCCGCACCAACATGGGGAAGCACTTTTACACAGTGAGGGTGACAGAGCCCTGGGACAGGCTGCCCAGGGAGGTGGTGGAGTCTCCTTCTCTGGAGATATTCAAGACTTGTCTGGACGCCTATCTGTGCAATATGAGCTGGGGAGCTGCTTTGGCAGGGGGGTTGGACCCGATGATCTCTTGAGGTCCCTTCCAACCCCTACGATTCTGTGATTCTATGATTCTGTGAATTTAGGAAGACAAGGAAGTTTTGCTGTTAATTGTGTTAAAAGGTCAGAGATGACCTTGCATAAATAATGCGACTCCTAGTTAATCTTGAGTGACCAGTTTTCTTGAGATAATTTAAAGTGGACTCAGGACTGATAAAAAGGAAATATCCCAATTATATTTGTGCCACCTGGAACAATCACAACTACGCATGTGCCAGGGGAAGGAGGTGAAACGTTTAACCTGCGGAAGACATTGAGGCTTCATCGCTGAGACCCCTGATGACCACTACCATGAGACAGTGCGCAGGCACAATTGGGAGGAGTTTGTGGAAATCACCTCTTGGAACTCATTTTAATACGAAGCAGGACAGGTAATGAATATGACAAAAGAAAGTGAAAGAACTGTTAGGGAAAGGGCTTTTCCCAGGCAACAAAAGGCGACACTCCGGGTGCAGTTCTCAAAGATCAGTAATAAAGCACAAAGCTTCTCTTCATAGTTGCCAGATCCCAGGGAATGAAAAGGCCCCCAAATACTTCCAGAGTTTAGATACCAAGCCAAACATGTATCAGGCAAAACAGTTACAGCATATCTGGTTTCTCTCGCACTGCTTCTGTGCAGTTCCGGTATGACCACTTCCAGCAGGCGTTAAGGAGATCCCGGCTGAAGGCCTCACAAAATAAAATACAGTGCGTGGGACTGGCCGTGCCTGGGGGTGTTGGGTGACTCCCAGACCCCAAGCGTGGCACTGGGCTGTTCCCCTGCTGTGTTCTGGCCTGTCCCTCCCCTCGTGAGCTCCATCAGTGAGGCCAAGAGGAGCCATCTCCCCCCTGACACCCCGGGCATTGTCCAGAGCCAGCTGCTGCCTCCTTACCCTGCTCCTCTGAGCTGGGGCCACAGCCCCTCAGGTTCCTGTTCCCATGGTATCGAGCTCGGCCATGGCGGTAATGGGACCAACCTTGGGATGGGATCTGTAGGAGGAAGGAGATGCCCCATGTCCTGCCCCGTGGGGCAGATTCTGGCCCCAGGGGGGTGAAATCTGCACAGCACTGAGCTCTGCCCCTGATGCCCCTGAGGCTCCTCCTGTCCCTGCAGATGTGGTGACCCTGGATCCCAACACGGCTCATCCCAGGCTTGTCCTGTCCGAGGATGGGAGAAGTGTGAGATGGGAAAGCAAATGGCAGGACCTGCCTGACACCCCTCAGAGATTTACATATTGGTTCTACGTGCTGGGCCAGGAGGGGTTCAGTGAGGGGAGGCACTGCTGGGAGGTGGAGGTGAAAGGGGAGGTGGGAGGGGATTCATTGTGGGCTGGGCCAGGGTGGCCAGGGACTCTGTGAACAGGAAAAGGTATATGGAACTGAGTCCTGAAGAAGGGATTTGAGGGGTGATGCACTTTGAAGGGAAGTTTCAGTCTCTCACCTCTCCTCCCACCCCGCTGTCCCTGTCCCTGGTCCCCAGCAGAGTCTGGGTCTGTCTGGACTGCCTGCAGGGGCTGGTGACTTTCATCGATGGTCACAGGGGGGCCGAGATCTTCACTTTCCCACCAGCCTTGTTCAATGCAGAGACCATCTGACCCTGGTTTTGGGTGGGGACAGAGGGCACCAAGCTGTGCCTCAGGGACAGCACCTCCTGTTCTCCTTCCACCCTCCCCACAGCCCCACAGAGCCCCAGACCCTCTGCAGCCCCATCCCATGCTCCTCTCCTCAGTGCCACAGGAGCAGATGTCCCCATCAGCCCCATCCCAGAACAGGGAGCAGAGGGACAGTGAGGGGGCTGGGAAGGTTTCAGCTGGGCTGGAGCTCATTTCCCCACGTCCCTGGGATGGGCTGTGTGTTGTATTCCTGCTGCAGGCAGAGCTGATCACGCTGGGATGATGCAATTGTTAGGAGACACGTGGGGATGCGCAACCCATGGCTGGGACAGGGTTGCTCGCCCTGGGCTCCATCGTATCTCCAGCTGTCCCAGTTGTTATCTGTTGGTTGCAGCTCTGGCTCTGGCCAGGCTGAACTCTATGAAGTCAAATTTCGCAGGCGGGCGGGACAGAAATGTGTTTGGGTTGGTGCCCAGACACGGTTAATGGGGGTTATGGCTCTGCCTGGCTCTGCTCACAACCCCCCTCTGAAGACGAGCCTGAGAACTCATCCAAAGGACACTCTGGTGACAAGCGTCCTTGGGGAGAGCTGAACGTCTGAGGAAGAGGAAAGCTCCTGCCCAGCCGGGACGAGAGCTGGGGTTGGCCGGAGCCTCTTGATATCCATTTTCTCCCCTGTCCAGCTGGGAGGGGCAGTGACAGAGCAGCTTTGGTGGGCATCTGGCCTCCAGCCAGGGCCAAACCACCACACTGCCCCCTCCCCCTGTTTTATCTTTCTCTTTTTCTTACTTTCTCCCTTTTCCCCCTTTATTCCTTCTCCCCAGCCCCCACCCCCCTTCTTTTGTCCCATTTCTTCTCTGCCTCTCCCTCTTCCTCCTCCCCAGTCCCGGCTGCCCGACCCTTGCCCAACCAGGAGATGTTGGCAGGTGCCTCAATGGGTCGATGAAGCACTCAGAAATATTAGCACAGGACAGGAAGGGTTGGACTCGATGGTCTCAAAGATCTCCAACTCTGTGACTCTATTATGCCCCACCATCCCGGGGAAAAGCCCTTCCCGAAAGGGTTATCGGGCACTGGGACAGACTGCCTAGGGAGGCTGTTGGGGCATCCACCCTTTTTGGGAGGGGAAACAGCTCCTGAGGTGCCAAACCTCTCTGGGTGCTGTTCCCCAGCACAGGCTGCAGGAGAGGCGCCGCTCTGGGAACAGCCACCTCCAGCAGCAGCACCCAGACAGGGATGGAGAGGGGGTTGGGGGTCCCGTTGCTCTCTTGTCCCTGGGAGCTGCTTAATGCTTCATTTTCTGGCTCTGGGCTTTGGTAGGAGGATCTTCAGCTCCTCATCTGGGGTGGGGCCTCAAGTCCCACCCAAACGTGGTAAAACTGAAACTGGTAAAATTCTGTTCTTTTCACCCACCTGCTGCATCTGGCAGCTTGTTTCTGTCCCACCAGCCACTGCTCTTCCTGTGGAGGTTGAGAACATTTCCCTTCATTTCGAGCTATTATTGGATAGATTTGGGATCTCTCCTGGAGAGGGGCTGTGGGGCAGAGCAGGGGCTGCCCCAGGGAACCTTCTGCGCTCCCATCCTGCCCACAAGCACCGGTTCCTGGTGCCGTCAGGGTGTTGATGCAGGGGCTCTGGGGATTTTGGTGCCTCTTTGGGGCAAGGGCAGCCCTTCTTCGCCAGATCCCCTCTGGGGCAGCTGTGACCTCCATCACCGTCCTCTGCCTCCCTTCCCCTCCTACCTCTCCAGCAGCCACAGATGTGGTTCCTGCTGAGATCTGGGGACCTCCTGAGGTTTTGGGTGACTCTCCATGTGCTCCGGCTGGGATCAGGTAGGGATCCTGTGGGGCTGGTGGGGGTTTCACCCACTCCTGGTGGCAGATGTGGGGCAGGAGCTGCCGTGGGGTGGCGGGAGCCCAGCCTGGAGCTCAGCCCCACATGCTTTCCCTTTCCCTTGGCTGCTGTGGCTCGCAGCGGGGCTGGCTGGGGTGGAGGTCATTTTCTGGAGGAGGTTCCTGGTCCCGGGAAACCTCCTTCTCCTTCCAGTCCTGCTCCAGTTCCTCCGGGGTCTCTGGACCATGGAAGGGCAAAGCAACACCTGTGGCATGGAGTGTGCCCCACTCACACCAAGCTCAGCCCTGGCCTGCAACGTCCTCGATTAACGTAGGCGCCATCCCTGTGTCTGTGTCCTTCTCCGTGGCCAAGCTGACTTCAGAGTGGTAGCACCAGGCCACCCTCTCCGTGTCACCGTGGGGCAGGACGTGGTGCTGCCCTGTCACTTGTCCCCAGCCGTGGATGCTCAGGGATGGGACATCAGGTGCATCCGTCATGATGTCACTGAAACGGTGCACCACTACCGAAATGGGGAGGACGTGTTTGGGGAGCACCTGGAGGAATATGCTGGAAGGACAGAGCTGGCCAGAGATGGTCTCTCCAGAGGACGCCTGGACTTGCGAATCTCTGGGCTGAGACCCTCTGATGATGGTCAGTATATCTGCACCGTGACCAATGGTGCCTCTTACGGAGAAGCTACGGTGGATCTGGAGGTGACAGGTTTGTCCTTGGGGTTTGCAGGGGTGGTTGTGGTGTCCCTGGGTTTGTGTCCCCCTCCCAGACCTCTATCCCATCCCTTGGTGCCCCAGGAGAGCTGGCACAGTGTCTGGCAGCCTTGGGGTGTGCAGACACTGCCTGGAGGCGCTGAAGCTGGGCAGCTCGGTCTTGCTGTGCCGGGAGGTTTGGGGGGAGATCTGGGGCCGTTGGGCATCAACGCTCAGTGGTTCCTGCACAGGTTGGGGTGGGTTTGGTGGGAGCTGTGAGGGGTCATCTTGGGGATGCAGTGGTGGCCTTGGAGTTGAGCCCATCCCTCCCTGACCCCAACCCCGGGCTCTTTCCCAGCCACAGGCTCTGTCCCTCAGCTCTGTCTGGAGGGGTACGAGGCCGGAGGCATCCGGGTGCTGTGTCGATCGGCCGGATGGTTCCCGCAACCAGAGGTGCTGTGGAAAGACCCCGACGGGCACCGTGTCCCCTCGGTCTCCCAGTGACATTCCCCTGATGCCAGGGGCCTGTTTGACACCGAAGATGCCATTGTGGTGACAGGGACCAGAGACAGGATCTGGTCCTGCATGGTCAGGAACCGCCACCTGGGCCAGGAGCAGGAGGCGTCCCTGCGCATCTCCGGTGCAACGGCTGCAGCCAGCTCCTGCCGTGCTTGGAGCAGCTTTGGTCTGGGCTTGGGGTGCAGCATGGGGGTGTGGGGGCATGGGAGGACTCTGTCCCCTTGGGGCCAGGGCTCACGGGACAAGGGCTGCATGGGGGTGTGGGGCGGGGCTCTCTGGGTCCTTCTCCCCACAGACACGAGTGGAAATCGGTCCCTTTCCCTGGGGATCTGTTTGTTTCCCAGCTCCCTTTTTCCACGATGCCCGTCCCTGGATGGCCGCTCTGGGCGTGGTCCTTGTGTTCTCCATTGGGCTCCTTGGTGTCGGTGCATTTCTCTGGAGAAGGAAAGGTGCGTTTGCCCCCGACGGTCATGTTGCCTCCTTCAAAAAGCTCTTTGGGCAAGGATGGAAGGGGACAAGGACACGGTGGGGTGTGGGCGGGAGGACAGGGAGCACGGCCAGAGCATCTGGCTGGTGGGAAGGTCCCAGAGAACCTCTGGAGCTGTTTCCGCTGAGGAAGCAAGCTGCTCTCCTGACCTCCTCTTCCTTGGGCTTTTCTTTTCAGCGCTGCTGTCCAGAGAGCTGGGTGAGTCCTTCTGGCCCCTTCCCCCAGCAAAACCTCCTGGCACAGGAGCCCCTGGGAGGGACTTGGCTTTGGGGGGTTCCTGATGTTGCATCTGAGCCCCAGAGAGCCTGGGTGGGCTGGCGGGGGATGGGCTGGCAAGGTGGTCTGGTCCTACTCCCCAGAAAGGAGGAGCTGGGGATCAGCCTGAGCTCTGTGTGCTCCTGCGGGATCAGCCCGGGGGTGAGTGGTTGTTCTCTCTGGTCACACATCGCTTCTTGATTTTGCTTTCCAGGGAAACAGGATGCAGCACTGGGTGAGTGTCCGTGAGCTCTGGAACAGCCTCAAGTCTTGTTCTGTGATCTTGATGCTTCACCCTTTGCCTCCTTGCCCGTCCTCTCCATTCAGTTACCCCTGGGGCTGGGAAAGCCCAAGGCCATGTGCCTGGCAGGGTTGGCAGCTTGGGCGGGCCAGAGCAGGGATTGACCCTCTGCTCTCTGTCCTAGCCAGAGCTGCTCAGGACCAGCTCTGGGATGTGACCACCTCTCCTCTTTCCTTGCAGGCTGGAGGGAGTTTCTGCAGCCCCACAGTCCAGGTAATTGGGGGTTTTGGTGCCGCTCTGGGTGGTTCTGCTCCTGTTCCTTGTGTGCAAGGGGCATCTGGGCTGGACAGTGCACATGACTGGCTGTGCCTGGGTGTGCTGGGTGACTCCCAGACTCAGAGCGTGGCACTGGGCTGTTCCCCTGCTGTATTCTGTGCTGTCCCACCCCTCATGAGCTCCATCAGTGGGGACAAGAGGAACCATCTCCCCCTGGCACCCAGAGCACTGCACAGGCTGAGACGCTGCCTCCCCATCCTGCTCTTCCATGCTGGGGCCGCGGCCCCACCAGTGCCTTTTCCCATGGGACAGAGCTCAGCCATGGCCATGCTGGGACTGGCCCCAGGATGGGATCTCTTGGAGGAAGGGGATGCCCTGTGTCCTGCCCTGCAGGGCAGATCCTGGCCCCAGGAGCATGAAACCTGCCCAGTGTTGAGCTCTGCCCCTGGTGCTCTGGCTTCTCTTGTCCCTGCAGATGTGGTGACCCTGGATCCCAACATGGCTCATCCCAGGCTTGTCCTGTCCAAGGATGAAATAAGTGTGAGATTGGAAACAACATGTCAGGACCTGCCTGACACCCCTCAGAGATTTACGTCTTTGCCCTGCGTGCTGGGCCAGGAGGGGTTCAGGGAAGGGAGGCACTGCTGGGAAGTAGAGGTGAAGGGGGAGGTGGGAGGTGATTCATGGTGGGGTGTAGGGGTGGCCAGAGACTCTGTGAGCAGGAAGGGGTATATATACCTGAGCCCCAAAGAAGGGATCTGGGGCATTGAGCGTTGAGAGGGGCAGTTTCAATCTCTCACCATTCCTCGCACCCGCCTGTCCCTGTCCCGGGTCCCCAGCAGAGTCTGGGTCTGTCTGGACTGCCCACGGGGGCTCGTGACTTTGATCGATGGTCACAGCGGGGCGAAGATCTTCACTGTCAGTGCAGCCTCATTCAATGGAGATACCATCCACCCCTGGTTTTTGGTGGGGAGAAAGGGAACAGAGCTGTGCCTCAGGGACAGCAGGTCCCATTCACATTCCACATCCAGCACCTCCCCACAGAGTCCCTGCCCTTCTGCAGACACTGCCCACGATCCTCTCCTTGGTGCCGCAGGAGAAAATGACCCTCTCGGCCCTGCCCCAGCCCAGCCTGCCCAGGCAGAGCAGGATGGGGCTCAATAAAGCTTTGCATGTGAACATGGAGTCTGGTCATGGGTGTTCCTGTGGGGTTTGTGCTGATTCCTGGCTGCTGCTGAAGGGGATTTGCAGTGGGCTTGGAGCAGTGGTTGGAGCCGGAGCCTGGGAGCAGCTCTGGGCAGGGTGAGCAAGGGGCAGGGGTGGGAGGCCAGGGGAACTTCCAAATCAGGCCTTCCCTTTTCTTCAATCTGCAGAGCTCACCATTCTGCTAGCACCCTGTGTCACCAGAAGCACACCTGCTCTGTCTGCATCCTTCCACACCATGCAGTCCTGTTGGGATCAAGCCTGAGGTGTCTTTCCCTCCTGTCCTTCCAAGCTGGGCACTCGGTACAGGCAGCAGTGGCTGGTTTAGGGACTGGGCTCCGTATGTGAAAGCATCTTTGTCCCAGAGTGGCTTCAGGGGCAGCAGAAGAGGAAAGTCCTGAGTGGGGAAAAGATTTCTCCCCCTCTGGGGCTCTGGGAAAGTGATATTTACCAATACTGACTGGTGTGGCTGCTGCTGCTGCTGTGGGGTGGGGTGCTGCACTGGAGCCGGGGGCAGCGGGGTGGTGTAGGGGTGTGTTGGGTTTAGATGAGCTGGGTTGGGATGTGTGTGGGGTTGGTTCGGGTTGACCTGAGTTGAGTTCACTTGACTTGGCTTCAGTTGATTTCAGTTGACTTGGTTTGCCTTGAGGTGACTGGTTGATTTGTCTTGATTTGGGATGGGTTGGGACGGGATATGATGGGATAGAATGTTGCTGTGAGTGGGGTCTAGGGGTGGCTGAGCCCTCCAGACCATGAGAAGGGGCAGGAGACGCAGTGGAATTGTTTGGTGCTGCAGGAGCCAAGAACAAAGCAGACCCCATGCTCCCAGCTGCTTGGAACTGGTACCGGTGCTCAGAGCTGCTCCTGTTGATGCTGCAGCCACATAGGGAAAAGGAAAACAACATTGGAGACGGGGATGGGACAGCACTGCTGCACTGACCAGGCCCTTAATCATCTCCGTAGCCTCAGCTAGACTGTCTCCAGGAGATCCCTGTCATTTTTATACCAGGGATCCCAGAACTAGACACAATACTCCAGGTGGGGCCTGACCAGGGCAGAGTAGAGGGGGAGGATCACCTCCTTAGGCCTGCTGGCCACACTCCTCCTGATGCATCCCAGGATCCTCTTGGCCCTCTTAGCCACCAGGGCACACTGCTGGCTCATAGCCAACCTGTCACCCACCAGAACCCTCAGGTCCTTCTACACTGAGCTCTTCTCCAGCAGGTCATCCCCCAGCCTGTACTGATACAGATGGTTATTCCTCCCCAGGTGCAAGACTCTACACTTGCTTTTGTTGAATTTCATTAGGTTTCCCCCTGCCCAGCTCTCAGCCTGTCCAGGTCTCGCTGGATGGCAGCGCAGTGTCCTGCGTGTCAGCCACCCATCCTGGCTTTGTATCATCTGGTACTTGCTGAGGGTGGATGCTATTCCCTCATCAAGGTCATCAATGAAGATATTAAACAGGACTGGACCCCACACCGAGCCCTGGGGAACACCGCTAGTCACAGGCTTCCATTCAGACTCTGCTCCACTGATCACGACCCTCTGAGCCCGGTCCAACAGCCAGTTCTCAACCCACCTCACTGTCCTCTCATCTATCCCATGCTCTCTCAGCTTTGCTATCAGGATGTCATGGGAGACAGTATCGAAAGCCTTGCTGAAGTCAAGGTAGATGACATCCACTGCTCTCCCTCCATAAACCCTGCCGGTGTGAGATCATAGATTGTTTGAGCACGATCTCCCCTTGGTGAATCCACGCTGACTACTCCTCATGACCTTCTTCTCTTCCAGTTGCTTGGTGATGGCATCCGGAACAAGCTGTTCCATCACCTTTCCAGGGACAGAAGTGAGGCTGACTGGCCTATAGTTGCTAGGTTCCTCCTTCTTGCCCTTTTTAAAGACTGGAGTGATATTGGCTGTCCTCCAATCCTCAGGTACTTCTCCTGTTCTCCAAGAGCTGTCGAAGATGATAGCAAGCGGCTCCGCAATCACTTCCACCAGGTCCCAAAACACACGTGGATGTATCCCATCCAGGCCCATGGATTTGTGTGCATTAATCCCTTTGAGCTACTCCTGGAGCACCCCTACCTCAAGTAGAGGGAAGCTCTTCATTCCCCAAACACTCCTACTTTCATCCAGGATCTGCGGGTCCCGAGGGGCCTTTGGAGTGAAGACCGAGGCAAAGAAGGCACTGAGTATCTCCACCTTCTCATTATCACCCATTACCAGGACACCCGCCTCATTCAGAAAGGGACCCACACTATCCCTGGTCATCCTCTAAACTATTCACATATCTGAAAAAACTCTTTTCATTATCCTTTATGTCCCTTGCTAGCTTCATTTCCAAGCGCGCTTTAGCCTTCCTAGTCGCGTCCCTACAGGCCCTGACAACATCCCTATATTCCTCCCAGGTGCACAGACCCTGTTTCCACAGTTCATAAACCTTTTGCTTCCCTTTGAGTTTACTCATGAGCTCCCTGCTCATCCACGCAGGTCTTCTGCCTCTCTTTCCTGATTTCTTACTCAAAGGGATGCACCTATCCTGTGCTTGGAAGAAGTGCTGTTTAAATGCTAGCCAGCTCTCACAGGCTCCCTTGCCTTCTAACAGCATAGCCCATGGGATAGCTCCTAATCGATTGCGGAGGAGATCAAAGTTAGCTCTTCCAAAATTCAGGGTAGCTATCCTGCTTTTTGGCTTGCTTCTTCCACTCAGGATCTTGAACTGGATCATTTCGTGGTCGCTTTGTCCTAAGCTGCCCCTGACCTTCACCTCCCTGATGAGCCCATCCTTGTTAGTAAGAACAAGGTCCAGCACCCGCCCTCCCCTTGTAGGTTCCTGCACCATCTGTAGCAGGAAATTGTCCTCAACATACTGCAGAAATTGTCTGGACTGCATACGACTGGCCGTATTGCTTGCCCAGTAAATATCTGGGTAGTTGAAGTCCCCCATAAGGACCAGCGCCTGGGATCTCGAGGCTACTTCTAGCTGCTCATAGAAAGCACTATCAGCCCGCTCCTCTTGATCAGGGGGCCTATAGCACACACCCACAACAGTGTCACTCACACTAGCGTGACCCTTGATTCTTACCCACAAGCACTCGACTGTTGGGTCATCTTTCCCCAGGTGGAGCTCAATACATTCTAGCTGCTCTCTAACAGAAAGAGCAACTCCTCCACCTCGCCTCCCTAGCCTGTCTTTCCTGAAAATCACATAGACATCCATGACAGCGTGCCAGTCATCCAGGCTGTCCCACCACGCCTCTGTGATTGCAATGAGATCGTGGCCCTGCGACTACACAAAGATCTCTAATTCTTCCTGCTTGTTTCCCATGCTACGTGCATTTGTATAAAGGCATTTTAGTGGGGCAGCAGGTGCAGGTATCCCCAGCAGATCACAGCGAGATTTCCATCAGGGGATGGGCAATAGGGGCCCCCTGAGGAATCCTCAGGGCAATCCACACAATTTTCCCCACTATCACATGGAACAACATCCCCAAGTCCGTCACTGTGCTGCTGGCATTTACCTTCTTCCACCATCAATTCACATCGTGTCTCCCAAAGCACTTCCCTAACACCAGGAGCCATCGTAATATCCCCTTCCCCATTCCTAACTAGTTTAAAGCACAAAGCATCCTCTACAAAGGATTTACGATGAGTCCTTCACCTCTCCAGTCAGTAAAAAAATGCAATAACTCTTTTCAATTTGTAAAAGCAACATTTCCCAGCATTTTCCACACTCGTGAGCAGGGCACGTGATGGGTGATGGGGTGGGCGGGGCATTGCACATGTGCAGCTTGTTCGGCATCCATTACCTTGGCTACCATTCCCATCCCACTCGGGGTCCTGGTCGCTCTCCTGCTCAGTAGCTCGCTCGGCGTCCCTTTCAGTGTCTCTCTTGGTGTCCTGCTTGGTGTCCCACTCTGTGACTGCTCCCAGCGATGCTCCTCATCCTGATCCTCATCCTGCTCCTCATCCTGTTTCCTGCCCTGCTCCATGTCCTGCTTCTCGCCCTGCTCCGTATCCTGTTGCATGTCCTGCTCTATGTCCTGCTTCCCATCCTGCTCCAAGTCCTGCTCCATGTCCTGCTCAAAGTTGTGCTTCCTGTCCTGCTCCTCATCCTGCTCCCTACCCTGATCTGTGCCCTGATCCGTGTCCTGCTTCCTACCCTGCTCCGTGTCCTGATCCGTGTCCTGATCCCCACCCTGCTCCGTGTCCTATTTCGTGTCCTGATCCCTGCCCTGCTCCATTTCCTGCTCCATGTCCTATTCCATGTCCTGATCCCTGCCCTGCTCCGCAACCTTCTCCATCTCCTGCTCTCCATTGTCCTGCTCGTGCTCTCAATTGCCTGCCGCAATAACGGGGCAGCAGAAGCTGAAAAATTCATCATAGAACTTCAGAAGCTTCATCTGCCGGCTAAACCTCTGCGGCTTCAGCAAGGTACCGGTGCTGGGGAGCAGCACAGCAGGGGCTGTGCCAGGGGCTGTTCCCTCTGCCCCGAAACAGGAGGGAGGCCATCCTGGCTGCTGGGCACTCAGTGCCCCTGGGGTAGGAACACGCTTGTTCCCGATCTCTCGCAGCACGTAACTGCCTTAAATGTCCCGGGACAATTCCCGTAAAGCACCTGGTGCTTGGCAACTCGGCATCCTGAGGGCTCTTGTTGATGCGTTCAAACTAGATAATCGCAGTTTGCTTCTCCAGAGGTAGAACAGCTACAAACGGATGCTCATCCCTGTCTTCAGTCTCTGGGCTTCTACGACAAAAATACGGAGCAGGAAGTGAACAGTCCTGTACATTACCTCTGACCAAACTGTCAGGGCCAGGGAGCATTTATTGCTTGATTGTTAGTGACTGAGTAGGAATTTGCAGAATAATGACTGTATGTCTTCCCAAATCACGGTGCAGAGCCTTGGCTCCTTGTGTCGCCTTTTGTTGCCTGGGAAAAGCCCTTTCCCTAACAGTTCTTTCACTTTCTTTTGTCCCCACTGCAGGACTGGCGACTGCAGGACAGCTCCATCAGCCCTACCCAAGGGGGTTCCGTGGCACCTCCTTGCGCCAGACTCAGGCCAGAATGCTGGAACTTTACCCAAAACAACTTTAGGTTGGGCCCAAGTCACTGCATTTCTTCCAGGGAAGGCAGCTTCCGCAGGCTTCCCACATAAGCCGTTTGTCTTTCTGCCTTTCCAGGTAACCCGCACGCAGGTGTCGTGGTTTTGCCCCAGCCGGGGGCCGCACCCCACACAGTCGCTTGTACTTTTAAAAGGAAGGGGGAAGGGAAGTTGGGGGAAGGGGAAAAGGGAAGGAAGAAAGGAGGAAAATAAACCACAACCTAGAAACCAGAACCACGCAGGTTGGGATAAGGATAGTTTACTAAACAATAACAGAAAACTAGATATAACAATAACAGAAGTTTAAAGCACAAAATAGATGAAGCTGGTGATACACAATGCAATTTCTCACCAAACCACACAACTCAGGCCGCACAGCTTAGAGCCCATCCCGGACAACCCAACCGTCCCCAGAAAACTGCACGTCCTGGCGTTGTCTCCCCCTCTTCCCCCCAGTCCCCCCTTATACCGAACATGACGTAACTGGTATGGAATATCCTCTTTGGCCAATTCGGGTCACCTGTCCTGGCTGCGTCCCCTCCTTTCTCACTAGTAAGGAAGTATGCAGAGCTGAGAAAGGTACTTGATTGCCCGGCAACAAATCGGAAACATCAGGGTGCTATCAGCACTATTCTCATGCTAACACCCAAACATGGCATTCCATTCACTGCTAAAAAAAAGTTTAACTCCATCATAGCTGAAACCAGGACATTATCCACCCCTTATTCCATACCATTTACGTCATGACCAGATCCAACAATTTTCTTTGGGTACAACCAGTTTCGTGTTTCACACACCCATATATGTATGTACACATGTATGCACACATACGTGCATACAGATCTTATTCCCTCAGTCTGTGAATCATCCCTCTGAAGTTGTTGAGTTCATTTAGTCCATGATTTTCAGGCTCCATTTGTCGTAACAGTTTCTCAGGATAATTGTATGTTCCATTGGCTCGTTGCATGCTGCATCTCAGGCTCTTGGCTGATACACCTGGCATGGTCCATGCTCATAGTCTGTGGGTCAGAGTTTATTTTCAAAAGGAGAAAAAAGTTCTTGAGAGGCCCGGCTTTAGTTCCATCATCATGGCACTCCTTCTTCATTAACTTGTATGACTCCGGCTATAATGCTATGGTACAACATACAGCAATCATAACAATAATGAATATACAATAATGGGTTATTTGGCAATTATTATAATTTTTACTTTATTAATTATATTGGCTATTCTCACCCAAAATCAAATCCCCTTGAGGTACACATCGAACTTCTCCATCCCTCTGCATTACCCACCAAGTACAGCCAGGTCCTTGAGCAAAAACAATTCCAGACATGGGTTTACCTTTGCCTGAAGCAGGGATGACCCAAACTCTCTTTCCCAATACACTCTTCATATGCACTACTGGGACTCTGTCTCCCTCTACAGTACGTGGAAATTTTGACTGGGCAGGGCCAGCCCGATTGGTAGATCCCCTAGAGTTAACTAACCACGTGGCTTTGGCCAAATGTGTATCCCAATGCTTGAATGTCCCACCACACATTGCTTTCAGTGTAGTTTTTAAAAGTCCATTATATCGTTCAATTTTCCCAGAGGCCGGTGCATGATAAGGAATGTGGTACACCCACTCAATGCCATGCTCTTTGGCCCAGGTGTCTATAAGAGTGTTTCGGAAATGAGTCCCATTGTCTGACTCGATTCTTTCTGGAGTACCATGTCGCCAGAGGACTTGCCTTTCAAGGCCCAGAATTGTATTTCGAGCAGTGGCATGGGGTACGGGATATGTTTCTAGCCAGCCGGTAGTTGCCTCCACCATTGTAAGCACATAACGTTTGCCATGGCGGGTTTGTGGGAGGGTGATGTAATCAATCTGCCAAGCCTCCCCATATTTATATTTCATCCACCGTCCTCCATACCAAAGGGGCTTTAACCGCTTAGCTTGCTTGATTGCAGCACATGTCTCACATTCGTGGACAACTTGTGCGATGGCGTCCATGGTCAAGTCCACCCCTCGATCCCGAGCCCATCTATATGTTGCATCCCTCCCTTGATGACCCGAGGTATCATGAGCCCATCGAGCCATGAATAATTCACCCTTACGTTGCCAGTCTAGATCTACCTGAGCCACTTTAATCCTAGCAGCCTTATCTACCTGATGGTTGTTTTCATGTTCCTCCATGGCCCGACTCTTAGGTACATGGGCGTCGACATGACGTACCTTTACAACAAGTTTCTCTAACCGAGCAGAGATATCTTGCCATAAGTCATCAGCCCATATAGGTTTGCCTCTACGCTGCCAGTTGTTCTTTTTCCACTGCTGCAACCACCCCCACAGGGCATTCGCCACCATCCATGAATCAGTATAAAGGTAGAGCCTTGGCCACTTTTCTCTCTCAGCAATGTCCAGGGCTAACTGGATGGCCTTCACCTCAGCGAACTGGCTTGATTCACCTTTTCCTTCAGTGGCTTCTGCTACTCTTCTTATAGGATTCCATACAGCGGCTTTCCATCTCCGATGCTTACCCACAATGCGACAAGACCCATCAGTGAACAGGGCATATCGCTTCTCATTCTCTGGCAGTTCGTTGTAGGGTGGGGCTTCTTCAGCGCGTGTTACCTCCTCATCCTCTGGTGACATCCCAAAATCTTTGCCTTCTGGCCAGTCTGTGATCACCTCCACGATTCCTGGGCGATTGGGGTTTCCTATTCGAGCCCGCTGTGTAATTAGTGCAACCCACTTGCTCCACGTAGCATCAGTGGCATGGTGTGTAGAAGGAACCTTCCCTTTGAACATCCAGCCCAGCACCGGCAGTCGGGGTGCCAGGAGGAGCTGGGCTTCAGTTCCAATCACTTCTGAGGCGGCTCGAACCCCTTCATAGGCGGCCAGTATTTCCTTTTCTGTTGGAGTATAATTGGCCTCAGATCCTTTGTAGGCCCGACTCCAAAACCCCAGCGGTCGACCTCGAGTCTCCCCTTGTGCTTTCTGCCAGAGACTCCAGGTCGGGCCGTTCTCCCCAGCTGCAGTGTAGAGCACATTTTTAATATCTGTCCCTGTCCGGACAGGCCCAAGGGCCACTGCACGGACTATCTCGCGTTTGATCTGCTGAAAGGCTTGCTGTTGCTCAGGGCCCCATTGGAAATCATTCTTCTTTCGAGTTACATGGTAGAGTGGGCTCACAATGAGACTGTAGTTTGGGACATGCATTCGCCAAAAACCTATAACACCTAAGAAAGCTTGTGTTTCCTTTTTGTTGCTTGGTGGAGACATAGCTGCTATTTTATTAATAATGTCCATTGGGATCTGACGACGCCCATCCTGCCATTTTATTCCTAAAAACTGGATTTCTTGCGTAGGCCCCTTGACTTTACTTCGTTTTATAGCAAAACCGGCTTCTAAAAGGATTTTAATTACCCTGTTTCCTTTTTCAAAAACTTCCTCTGCTGTGTTGCCCCATACAATGATGTCATCAATATACTGCAGGTGCTCTGGTGCTTCACCCTTTTCCAGTGTATTCTGGATTAGTCCATGGCAGATAGTGGGGCTATGTTTCCACCCCTGGGGCAGACGATTCCACGTGTATTGGATGCCTCTCCAAGTGAAAGCAAACTGTGGCCTGCACTCTGGCGCCAGTGGGATCAAGAAGAAAGCGTTCGCAATGTCGATTGTGGCGTACCACTTGGCTGCCTTCGATTCCAATTCATACTGGAGCTCTAACATGTCTGGCACAGCAGCACTCATACCTGGAGTGACTTCATTTAGGCCACGATAATCTACTGTCAGCCTCCACTCTCCATTGGACTTCCTCACTGGCCATATGGGACTATTAAAGGGTGAGTGGGTTCGGCTGATCACTCCCTGATCCTCCAGTTGACGAATCAGCTTATGGATGGGAATCAGGGAATCTCGGTTAGT
Source organism: Porphyrio hochstetteri (assembly GCA_020800305.1). NCBI lineage: Eukaryota > Metazoa > Chordata > Aves > Gruiformes > Rallidae > Porphyrio > Porphyrio hochstetteri. The sequence continues at coordinate 23,940,970 of CM036917.1, forward strand.
ACGGTATTGTCGTCTGTGCACCGTCGTCGTAGCAACTGGCACTTGCTGTTCTTCACCCTTCAACAACCCCACAACAGCAGAATCCTCCGAGAGTCCAGGCAAGGCACACAATTGTTCAATTTCTTCTGTTTCCAAAGCAGCTATTCCAAAAGCCCATCGGTACCCTTTTGGGTCTTTAAAATACCCTCTACGTAGATAATCTATACCTAAAATGCACGGAGCTTCTGGACCAGTCACAATGGGGTGTTTTTCCCAGTCCTTCCCAGTTAAGCTCACCTCAGCCTCTAGCACAGTTAGTTGTTGGGATCCCCCTGTCACTCCAGAAATACAAACAGGTTCTACCCCTTCATGATTCGATGGCATTAGAGTACACTGGGCACCAATATCCATCAGAGCTTTGTACTCTTGTGGGTCTGATGTGCCAGGCCATCGGATCCACACAGTCCAATAAACCCGATTATCCCTCTCCTCCACCTGGCTGGAGGCAGGGCCCCTCTATTGCTGCTGATCATATTTGTTTTCCACTGGTTGCATAAAGGACTTAGAGGTCCCTTCAAAAGGATCAGGCACATCAGACATATAGGTAGGCCTTCCAGTTGGTCTAGGGAACTGCCCAGTAGAAACTGGTGCAGCCTTCTTCCTGGCAGAATCTCGTTGTGCGAATGTTTTACCCCGCAGCTCATTTACTCGTGCTCGAAGGGCTGAGGTGGGCTGCATATCCCATTTCCTCATGTCCTCTCCATGATCAAGCAGGTAAAACCACAATATACGTCGTGGTGTGTATTCTCCCTCTTGGAACGATGGACGCTTTCTCCCAATAGCTGCAACATTGCTCCATACGGGTTGGGAGTTGGACACATTGTTGTCAAGTCGTTGAACCAGTTTCTCTACTGCTGCAATGACGGAGAGGGAAACATTGTCTTGGTATTTCCGGAGTCAGCAGGCCACCTCATTTACGGTTGGCGGATCTATATCATTCCAGTCAATTGCTGCCAGTGAATTGGTATACCCTGCTGGTGCACTTCGTACAACCTTACGCCACATATCTGGAGTGCATAGGACTTCATTGGGATCAGAGGGAAGCCGTGAATTGTCCAGATCATAATAAATTATCTCCCATACAGCTAATTCTCTCAGGTGCTGGACAGATGTCTCTATGCTGTTACACTTGGGTGTCTGGCATGTAATATATTCCTTTATGGGATATCTTTCCTGCACACTTGACAGTAGTCGCCTCCAGAGGCTGAGGATTTCCGGCCTCCTCCCAATTGCTTTGTCAATTCCTCCTTCTCTAGCTAGGGATCCCAACTGCTTGGCCTCTCTGCCTTCTAATTCCAAACTACTGGCCCCGTGATCCCAGCATCGGAGCAACCAAGTGATAATGTGCTCACTTGGGTGGTGAGTGAAATCTTTTCGAACCTCACGCAGCTCACTCAGAGTCAGGGATCGGGTAACAATCTCTGGTTCTGCCTCATCCTGATATCCTTGAGATGATCCCGGTTGATCATCATCCTTATCCGTCACTATGCGAACTGATTTCTTTGTGCCTTTCCTCTTTTGTACGGGAGCAACAGACACTGGTGTGGATTGGTTTTTCGGATCATCTGCAGTGTCTGCTGTAGAGATTACAGTAGCTGCAGTGTCGGTCACAGGGGTTGCAGTAGCTGCAGTGTCAGCCCCAGTGGTTGCAGCAGCTATAGTATCTGCCAGTCTGTTTCCTTTCCCTTCTCCCTGACAGTGCTGACAGTGCTGACAGTGCTGCCTGCTATCAAGCAGTGTTTGATAAATAGTGGCCAGAGCCCAGCACAGTGCAGTACGGTGTCCGTCTCTGGGAAACCTACAGCAATTTTTCTTTAGGTATGCAGTCACTTGATCGGGGTCTTGTAACTGTTCAGGAGTGAAATTCCAAACCATCGGGCGTGAGAAAGTACCTAGGTACTTGCCCATACTTTGCCACATGCCCTGCCACTCGTGATTATTCTGTCTTGGAGAAAGCTCTTCAGTGGTATTCATAAACCTATGCTTGATATATAACAAAAACTGAACCATCTGCACCAAACCTACCAATAGCAAAATGCTAGTTTGAATATCCCAGAGATATTGAAGATTTTCAAAAACTGCCCTAAGAGCTGTTGTATTTAGCCCAAAGGAAAAGGAAGCAGTGCCCCCACCATACCGGCTGCTGTTATTAACCCCTCCCTGTCCAAAGAATGGACAGGACAGCAAAACCTCATACAAGTACCAGCTTAAACTCATGACCATCAATATTATTGTATCATAGACCGATATCATAAAATACACTATAATGAAGTATGGGAACAAATACAGGAGCCGCAGACCTGAGAGAGTAAAGAATCCTGCCAGGATTGTATACAGCATGCGGTGGTTTTGCTGCCACAGCCTTGTAAATAAATACCACAACATCGTGACCAGAGATTGCTTAAACAACAGTGCTTATCTTAATTGCGATAGTTAGGGTCAGATCTACCGTTATCCCAACCGTTCGTGCCCCACGTTGGGCGCCAAAATAACTGTCGTGGTTTTGCCCCAGCCGGGGGCCGCACCCCACACAGTCGCTTGTACTTTTAAAAGGAAGGGGGAAGGGAAGTTGGGGGAAGGGGAAAAGGGAAGGAAGAAAGGAGGAAAATAAACCACAACCTAGAAACCAGAACCACGCAGGTTGGGATAAGGATAGTTTACTAAACAATAACAGAAAACTAGATATAACAATAACAGAAGTTTAAAGCACAAAATAGATGAAGCTGGTGATACACAATGCAATTTCTCACCAAACCACACAACTCAGGCCGCACAGCTTAGAGCCCATCCCGGACAACCCAACCGTCCCCAGAAAACTGCACGTCCTGGCGTTGTCTCCCCCTCTTCCCCCCAGTCCCCCCTTATACCGAACATGACGTAACTGGTATGGAATATCCTCTTTGGCCAATTCGGGTCACCTGTCCTGGCTGCGTCCCCTCCTTTCTCACTAGTAAGGAAGTATGCATTGCTGAGAAAGGTCCTTGATTGCCCGGCAACAAATCGGAAACATCAGGGTGCTATCAGCACTATTCTCATGCTAACACCCAAACATGGCATTCCATTCACTGCTAAAAAAAAGTTTAACTCCATCATAGCTGAAACCAGGACAGCAGGTCACACACGCAGCTCTGCCTGCCGCTGCTCTCCAGGTTCCAGAAGGGTCTCACGAGGCCGTCACCACACTGCCCTTTCTTCTGTGTATTCCGGCATGCAGACTGCTGAAAGCTTGTTCCTTCGTGTGTCCATCTGTCCATGTTCAGTATTACACTTGTTTCTCTTCATTTTACTTTTGATGTTCCATTAAATCAAATCAAAGCAGAACTTTGTCAAAGGATTTCTTTTTATGGATATTGAAACTTGTTTGTTATGATGCCTCAGAAAGCCGGAATCAAAACTCAATAGCCTTGGTGACTATTAAGCAGGGATCCTTTATTGCAGCGCTGGGCACACAGGGGATCGCTCCTCCGAATGTGTGCCACTACTGAAGCCAAATTTTGCATATTTATACAGATTAACTATACATATTCATTATCATTTCTAAGAAAAGGCAGAGTTATGCTAATTATTTCTAAGAAGTCATTTACATTAACCCCTCCCAGATAGAGCATGCTCAGTGACACTCAGGGGGTCTTCCTGTGGTCTTCAGGGATGAAGGCTGGACGTCTTCCTCGCTCTCAGCGCATGCTCTTTACGTTTCTCCTCCATGCTTATCTGGGCTCCCAACACCTGCACCGACTAGTTAGTGCTTCACTGAAAACAAGATATACTCTGTCTTAGTCGTTAGTCTTATTATTTATGACTCCTCTATCTCCTGCTCCCTCTAGTTTCAAGGCTGTTGCACTGTTATGGCTGAGATTTGTAGCCGCTTTCATGAAACCACTTATGTGATGACTGCTAAAATCCAAAACTATTCTATTCCTAAAAACACACAAATTCTTACTTCTTTATCTTCAAGGCTGTTACCGTTGCATTGTTATGGTTAAGTTTTGCAAGTGCTCTCACAAGTAGCCTACACAGTTAAAGCTTTCTCCTAAAGTGATCTATTCTTAAAACCATGAAAATTCTTATATTAAAGTTATATTAATTGTCTCTTGAGCTATACCTATATCAATCTATTAAGTATGATTACATTTCACTGAATCAGGAGGAAGGTAAGGGCTGTAGTTCATGGCAGAAACACAGTGGTGAAGGTGAGTGGACAAAGTAAACAACGACCGGGATCCTTGAAGACCACTTAAAGACACATGAGGGAAAGGGTGGAAACCCATGATAATGAATTCTCATAACAGTAATGACTATGTTAATCATTTCTGGGAAAGATCATGACTATGTGTGCACAACCTGCATATAAGCTGTGCAACTGACTCGTTTGGTGCACATTAGGAGGAGCGATCCCCTCTGCACCCAGTGCTGCAGTAAATACCTGCTTCAAAGTCACCAAGGCAAGTGAGTTTTGATTGCCACTTTTCATGGCATCAGTTTTGCACTTGCAGCCCTGGGGCAGTAGTCTTCCTTGGTTCTGCACAGATGGTGGCAGAGGGACACCTCAGTGACCCTTCATAGACACCCACCTACTGCAGGCACTCGGTGTCTCTTCCTACGGTACCCGCTGTGTGCTGCTGGTCCAGGTTCTCCTTGCAGAGCTTGCTGGTGGGTGTCTGCAGCTGTTAAAGCTCCATATCTGGTTTTGGTAGTGAACCTGGAGGCTGAAGCGGAGTCCTGCGTTTATGGGTCACCAGGGTCCAAGGTGCCTCATTCTCAGCCTGCCCACTGCAGGTACTTGCAGGTTATGAAGCCACCCATCTCTCTCCTTCTCAGCCCCTCGCACACTGCGCAGCCTTGGAACTGTTCCCTGCAGCTCGGGCACCTGACACAACCGCCGATCAGCCAGTGCCCACCTTGTGCAGGCACTTACCTTTTCAGCAGGAGAAGGGTGCGGGTGCTCACTGCAGCCTCTTGCCGGTACTAAAGTCTCCCTCTGTCACTGAAACCCGGGAATAAACCTCGCAACATGGGTGTAGTGTCAAACGGCAGGCATTCTTTATTGCAGCGCTGGATGCACGGGGGACAGCTCCACCTAACGTGCAGTCACAGAGACACAGACTGATCGGGGTTGGCAGGGACCCCTGCACATCATCCAGCCCAACTCCTGCCAAAGCAGGATCACCTTGAGCAGGCTGCACAGGACAGCGTCCAGGATAACGGGGCTTGAATGTCTCCAGAGATGGAGACTCCACAACCTCTATGGGCAGCCTGGCCCTCCTGACACCCACTCCTCAAGGATTTATTAGCATTGATGACAACCTCTCTCAGTCTTCTCTTCTCTGGGCTAAACAGCCCCAAGTCCCTCAGTCTCTCTTCATAAGAGAGGTGTTTAGTCCTCTCAGAATCTCTGTAGCCCTTTGCTGCCCCTCTCCAGGAGCTCCCTGACCTTCTTGACCCAGGGAGACCAGCACCACACACAATATTCCAGATGAGGCCTCACCAGGGCAGAGCAGAGGAGCAGGAGAACCTCCCTGACTTGCTGGCTACACTGTTCTTGATACCCCCTGGGATGATGCCATTGGCTTTCTTGGCCATGAGGGCACGTTGCTGGTCATGGTCAGCTTGGTGCCCACCAGCCCTCCCAGGGCTTTTCCCCAGAGCTCCTTCCCAGCAGGTCACCCCTAACTGTCCTGGTGCTGGGGGTTATTCCTCCCTGGGTGCAGGACCCTGCACTTGCCCTTGTTGGATTCCTTAAGATCACTCCTCTTCCCAGCTCTCCAGCCTGTCCAGATCTTCCTGGATGGCAGCACAGCCTTCTGATGTGTCAGCCACTCTTCCCAGTTTGGTGTCACCAACAAACTGGCTGAGGGTCCCCTCTATCCCTTCCTCCAAGGTGCTGGGGAATACACAGAACAGGGCTGGACCTGAAATGAATATGCATGTCCTGGGATGATGTAAGGTGACCACCTAGTTAAAGGGCTATGCAAATTTAAAGGACACAGACACCCTTCCCCTTCAAGAAGCATGGTGTTAATTTAAATAAGCTTGACTAATAGTAGGTGATAATTACTGCCCTATTACTGACAACTGAGGTGGATGCTTCTAATCCTGTAGATAAATGGGGTGTGGCTGTGTGTGGTCCAACCAACCCTTTAATTGCACAAAACAATTGAAAACTTCCTTCTGCAGCCCTAAATTTAGGGGTTTTCATCAAATTTGAAATGTATTTGTTTGGTTTTGGGTGGGGTTTTTTGAGAAATAAGGGAGACAGAACAAAACCATCCTTGGTTTTGTTTTTTAAGGATTAATTTCCTTTTCTTGCACAGAGGAAATGAATTTCCTTCAGGCAGAGTGATGCCACTTTTCGGGGGATTCTAAAACAACTTCTTAACTTTTAGTTCTTCCCAGGATGGATTTTGGGCTCAGATCGTGTTTGTCATCCTCAAATAATTTCAGTTTAAAGAAATTTAGGATGAAGTGGCTACAGGAAAAAGAGAAAAGAAAAAGGAAGGAAAAAGGGGGGAACAAAGGGGGAGGAAAGGGGAGGGAAAAATGGGGGAGGGGAAAAAAGACTAGCAAAAAATGGAGAAGAAATGGGAAAATAGAAAGGGGTGTAAGTAAAAAGGGAGGATGGGGGGACGAAATAAAGGGGGAGAAGGGAAAAGTAAAAAGGGCAAAGTTAAAAAAAGGGGGAGATTAAAAAAGGGGGAAAGGCGATGAAAAATAATGTTAAGAAATAACAGGAGAAAGATAAAAAAATGAGGAAAGTGGTTGGAAAAGGAAGGGAAAGATAAAGATAAATAAAAAGGCAAAGCTGGAAAAGGTGTTTTTCTCCCCAATGGGTGGGGGCTGCTCCATCCCTCCTCACCCCTGGGGCTGGGTGGTTTCGGGTCCGCCCTCCCCGCCCACGGCTTGGGCACCGGTACCGCGGAGCCCTGAGCTGAGCCAGCGGGGGATGCGTGGGGCTGGGGCTGCTGAGCCCCGGCCATGGCCGTGCTGGAGCCAGCGCAGGTAGGGGGGAACCGGGGGTGTCGGGCAGGGGGAACCCTTGGACCCTGCACAGCCGCAGGGGAGTGGGACCGCCCGCAGAGGGGGGGCTCTGACCTCAGGGCTGGGGATTACTGTGGGGGGAACGTCGGGGCGCCGAGTTTTTCCTCCCTTTCTTTTTTTCTTAATTTTTCAAGCTTTGTGTCTGGTTTTGGCTTCTTGAATTTTATTTCATCACTTTTAATTGTATTTCTCAACTTTTTGCTTGTTGGGTTTAAAAGATTTATTTCTGAGGTTTTAATTTTACTACTTTGGGATTTAAAGGTTTTTTTCTTTGATTTTATTATAAAATTTTTAATTTGTTTTTTCTTTTAAATGTTATTCCTTAGCATTACATTTTATTTCTTACTTTGCTTTTTTATTTTCTCTCAATTTTCTTTTAAGATTAGTTCTCACTTTGCATTTTGTTTCTTTGATTTTCTTTTTTTAAAAAATTGTTCTTTGGGTTTATAATTTTACTTATTTTTTAATTTTAGTTCTCCAAGGGTTTTGTTTTATTTTTTAGGTTTCATTTTTCGGTTGGATATTTTTCATTTCACTTCCATGTTTCCGTTTCTTGTCATTTTGGTTCTTTGTTTTGTATTTTTGGGTCTAAGTTGTGGGTTTTTCCCCTTCTCCTTTCATTTTGGCTCCTTCGATTTTAGTGGTTTGATTTTTAAATGTTACAACTTTGTGGCCACTTTCCAGCCTCTCTGCGCCCCGTAACACTCCCTTGGCCCCCTCCCCCACCCCTGACCCCCCGCCGGTGCCCGAGGCTCTCCAGGATGTCACCAGCCACCAGCCGCCACTGGGAAGCCACAGCCCTTCTCCAGCCCCTCCCCCGGCCCTTCCAGCAGGTAGGACACCCCCCGCCCCCCGCCCTCCCCCGCGCTCCCGTTCCACCCTTGGGGCACCTCTGTAGGCTCCCCGGTGGCTTTTTGCGGGGCCAGGAGGACTCCCCCAAGCCCTGTCCTCTCTCCTCTCTTCCCTGGGAGCTCCTGGCTCCGACCTCCCAGGTTCCTGTGAACAGAAATGCAGCTTTTTCTCCCCATTTTGGGGATCACGGGGCTGTTTCAGAGGGTCGTGGTGAGCTTCCAGGTGTGGTCCCCATTGGGGTTGGGATGCCCCAACGGGTGGGTGTTTGATCTTCCCACCCCAACCCTTGCTTTGTTCCCAGGTCGATGGAGGTGACACCAGGAAAGGGGAAGGTGCTGCTGTGCTCATGGGAATGAGAAGGTCAACCCAAAATCTCGTTGGGTTTCCCTTCTCCAGCTCTGGGGATGCATCTCACGGAGCTTCCACAGCTCCTTTGGACACAGTGCTCAGTAATAAGGTAGTTTTAATTAACTCTGTCCTGGACACTTGGCTGAGACCCTGGTGGAAATGCCTGAGCCCTTCAGCCACCACAGGAGATGGGGGACAATCACTGTGTCCCCTCTCCACCCTGTGTCCCACCTATGTCCGTGTCCCCCCCATGTCTTCCTACGCCTCCCAAGTCTTCCTGTGTCCTACCCCCATATTCTCCTGTGCCCCATGCCACCCTGTGTCCCCCACATTCCCGTGTCCTCCCCCGTGTCCCACTCCATCCCCATCTGTCCCCATGTCCCTGATATCACTCCCATATCCCTCCATGTCTTCCTTGACCCCCATGTTCTGTCTCCCATAGCATCCCGTGTCGCTCTCCCATCCCATGCCTCTTGTGTCATGCCCCCCCCGTGTCCCCATATCCCCCCCACATTCCCTTGTGTTCTCCTGTGTCCCCCCCAATTCCTTCCTGTGTCCCCCTCTCCCCCTCACTGAAATGATGTATTTGTCCATATAGAGTCATGGCCATTATTCAGCCCCGGCAATGTGACAGTAGCAGGAGTGTCTGAGTGGACAATACCCCTGGGGGGTGTCATTAGCAGTGTCCCCCCTTCTCTTTATGCATTCATGGGTGAGGTTCACTCCTGGGTGCCCCATCTTCTGCACACCTCTGTATTGTCTGGGCCCATTGAAGCCAAGTGGAAACCCTCTGGCTTGACTTTTAGTCAGCTCAGGACGGGGTTGATTGGCCCATGTATGGGCCTCTGCGTACTTCAGGAGAGCCAGATGCTCCCCAGTTTCTGGGTGAACCCCCACCTGAGAGGCAGATGTTGCCATCATTCTTTTAGCACAACTGCCAGCAATGCTTACCACAGGCCCACAAACAATGATAACTGTTCATGTCTGCAACAGGGCAGTAATCCACCCAGAAATGCTCCACAATGTTTCCCAACCAGGTGTCTTCATCTCCTGAGTTTATCCCGAAGAGGTAGTGACACATTAGGAATTGCAGCAAAGCTTTTACATCTTTGTCAAGGATTTAACCCTTTCATCGTCTCCCTGACAAGTCACCTTGTGTGTCCCCCAGTTTCTTTCCTGTGTCCCCATCTCCCCCTCATCTCAGGAGGAGCAGCTGCCTCAGCACTGGTAGGTCCTCAGCACCCAACATCCCTCAGACACCTTTTCAGGTGCTCCAAGTATCCCAGCCTGGGCAGGAGGATGCTCTTCTGGCAGTCTTGCCTGGGAGCTGGGGCTCACAGCTCTTCCGGGCTCACACTGCCCTCTCCTGACAATTCGGGGTTGAGATGTTCCGAGGGCTCCTTCAGCACTGAGACCTCGAGTTACAGAATCACAGAATGCTCTGGGTCGGAAGGGACCTTTGAAGGCCAGTTAAGTCCACATCATGTCGTGTCATGTGTTGTGTCCCGTCCCTCCCCCCTGCCCCCAGTGACCATGGACACTTCACTAGATCAAGTTGCTCAGAGCTTCATCAAGCCTGACCTTGAATGTCTCCAGGGATGGAGCCTCCACCACCTCTCTGTGGAACCTGGGCCAGTGTCCCACCACCCTCAGAGGGCAGAACTTCTTCCTCATGTCTCATCTAAACCTGCCCTGCTTTAGTTTAAAACCACCACCCCTCAACCTATCGCTCCATGCCCTTGGGAACAGTCCTTCCCAGCTTGCCTGTGGGTCCCTTCAGGGACTGGAAGGGGCTCTGAGGTCTCCCCTGAGCCTTTTCTTCTCCAGGCTGAACAGCCCCAACCCTCTCAGCTGTCTTTGTAAGAGAAGTGCTCCAGCCCTCAGGTCATCCTCGTGGCCTCCTCTGGACCTGCTCCAAGAGGTCCATGTCCTTCTTGTGCTGAGGGCTCCAGAGCTGGATGCAGCACTGCAGGTGGGGTCTCACCAGAGCAGAGTAGAGGGGGAGAATCACCTCTCAATCTGCTGGCCACGTTTCTTGTGATGCAGCCAGGATGGGACTGGCACATCACTGGGTCATGTAGCCCCAAGTCCTTTTCCACAGGGCTGCTCTCTATCATATCATCCCCCAGCCTGTATTGGTAGTGAGGATTGTCCTGACCCAAGTGCAGGACCTTGCTGAACTGCATGGAGGTTGCATGAGCCCATCCCTCCAGCTTGTCCAGGTCCTTCTGGATGACATCCCATCCCTCTGGTGTGTCGACTCACCAGTCAGCTTGGTGTCATCTGCAAACTTGCTGAGGGTGCACTTGAACTCAACTGTTGATGTCACTGATGAAGACATAAAACTCCACTGGTCCCAGTATGGGTCCAGGAGGGGAATGGGCAAGGTGGAAAGTTGATTCTGGTTGAGTTTTTGGGGCACTTGAGTGGGTGAGGAACACTTTGTGCTCCGGCTCATGTGGCTTTAGAGTTCTGGGTCATAAGCAAAGGGACAGGAGTGGCTGGTCAGTCTCCAACCCTGGGGTGGCTGCAGGGATGCACTCAGGGTGTCAGATAAAGCTGCGACACAGACGCCCCGCATCCAGGGCATGGCTGGGCTGGCACCCAGCCCCATGGTACCCTGGGACAGCAAGAGGATGGGACAGGATCCTGAATGTTGGGGGTCAAGCACAGGAGATGGGACGGGTTGGGGGAGCCCCTCTGGCTCTGGGGTGGGGTATACAAAGTACCATAGGAAGTGTGAGGGCCTGGGATCCTGGGTGGGAGCCCCTGTATTTTGGGGGGTCTCCACTGCCACAGGGATGGTGAGGGGGGTGGGATGAGATGGCCAGGCCTCGGGTAGGGTGCTGGGCAGTGGGGGGGGCTGTGCTGGTTCACACTGGGAACCTACAGACAGCGACACTGGGCAGGGCAGGGGTGGAACAGACCAGGGCAGTAGCGTGGGGCAGGGAAGGGTCTTCTAGGAGGGTGGGAGCTCTTCCATCCCACAGAGCCCTGTCCCAGACCACACTCACCCCTGCTCTAGTTGTAGCGCTCCCACAGTATGTCCAGTCTCACACGGTTCTTCTGCTGACTTTCCTGTCCGATCTGGGTCTGCTGGTCCCAGTGCTGCTGGTCCAGGTTGGCTGCCATCCAGTCTGCCCAGGGCACCGACCTCCCCTTCTCGCTGCCGTAGTGCACAATGAGGTTCCCGTCCACGTACCCCATGGACACATATTGGGGCATCCCCGGGCTGGGCTCTGACACCCCGATGTGGAAGTAGCGCAGGGAGTGGAGCTCTGTGGGGACACGGGGCACGGTGAGGGGTGAGGGGCGTGGGGTCCCATTTTGCAGGGGGGGATTGGGACTGGTGGGGGATGTTGGGGCAGCGAGATGTGTCCAGGAGGGGGTCCTGCTTCCCGGGAAGGGTGGACCGGGGGGTACCCGGTGTCAGTGACGGGGGTTCCCAAGGAGAAGCAGAGCGGGGGTGGGGAGGAGGATGGGGGGGAGGAGGGGTGGGTGTTGGAAGGGGAGGAAGGCAAAATCGGGCCGGGGAAGGGGAATGGGGGGAGCGTTCCAAGGGGGCATCCCGTGTCCCGCGGGAGGGACCGGGGGCTCCCTTACGTCCTAGGGGAGTTCCCGGGGCTCAGGAAAGGGGAGCCCGGAGTGGAGGACGGTCAAGAAGGGTCCCGGCGCCCCGGTGAAGGGGGTCCGGGGAGGGTCCCGGCGCCAAGGGAAAGGGCTCCAGGTCCCCGCCCGCACTCACCGCACGCCGCCCCGCCGACGAGCCCCAGCAGCAACAGCCCCAGACCCAGCGCCCGGTCCAGGCCCAGCGCTCCGCCTCGGGGCAGACTTCGCTGCCAACCCCGCCCCGAGCCCGGCCATTGGCTGTGCAGCAACCCTCCAGCCAATGGGAGCTCGAGACGCGTTTGACGTCACCAGGCGCCGGGCAGATCCCGTCTCTGCAGGTTGGCGGACGCGAAAGCGCCGAAACCTGCGCGGGGCGAGGGGGAGGCTGGCACAGCACCCCCCCCACACCCCCCGCCCCGTACCCTCGGCCCGGGACCCACCACAGGGTCCCTCAGCCCGCCCCCGCCCCTTCCTCAGGGCCCCAGACCCCCCTACGGCCCCACTTCGCCCATACCCCTCAGCCTGGGGTCACCCCTGGGACCCCCATGTCGCGGTTCTTCTCCACCCACCCCGGCACTACTCCTCTCCCCGTCCCCCGGGACACCCCGAGACTCCCGGACCTGTCTGTCCCGTCTGGCACCCCATGGCTCCCCCCACTCGGCTCTGACACCCTGGGGGTTTGGGGGTGAAACAGATGGGATGAGGGTAAAAACCTCCCAGGGAGCGTGGGCAGCCCCCAGGGTTTTGAGGAGGTGTCCCTCACCCCCGCTGTCCCTTGTGCCCGGTGCCACTCAAGCCCCTGGTCGCTGGTCCCCACCATTGTCTGTGCCCAGCGTGCCTTGGGCCTGGCATGGTCTGTCCCCACATCCCTCGTGCCCAATATGGCATGTGCCTGGTGTCCCTTGTGCACAGCATCCTTGTGCCTGGTATCGCCATTGCCCAGTGTCCCCTGTGCCCCGTGGTGCCTTGGGAAGCTGGAATCAAAACCCAACAGCCCTGGTGCCTGTGAAGCAGGGATCCTTTATCGTAGCGCTGGGCACACAGGGGATCGCTCCTCCAGATGTGTGACCCATTTAAAGCCAAATTTCTCATATTTATACAGATTAACTCTACAGATTCATTATAATGTCTAAGAAAAGGCAGGGTTATGCAAATTATTTCCAGGAAGTCCCAGATAGAGCATGCTGAGTGACACTCAGGGGGTCTTCCAGTGGTCTTCAGGGATGAAGGCTGGACGTCTTCCTCTCTCTCAGCACCTGTTTCTAAAACACATTCCTGCACAAATGAGTTAGGAACCCCTTTATAGCTGAAAGCAAGCTGCGCTCTGTCTCTTAATTGCTCATTGGTCTCATTAGTTATTCCTCCCCTATCTTCACCTTGGTATCTTCAAGGCTGTTCCACTGTCAGGGTTAAATTGTGTAGCTGCTCTCATGAAACAGCTCACATGGTTACAGCCAGATTCTACGAAAATCCAAACCAGGCAAATACTGTCTGTGCTCAAAACACACAAATTCTCCTTACATTAAAGCTATATTAATTACATGTCTCTTAAGCTACATCTAGATGATATATGAATCTACTCCTCATTATTACATTTCATTGAGGCAAACTAACTTGTGAGAGAGGTAACTAAGGTACTGCTAAATGAAATAATACCTCAATTTGGGGTACCTACAGTCATCTCATCAGGGAGGGGATCACATTTTTGTGTGCAAGTAGTAAAACAAGTGAGCAAGATATTGGGAATTGATTGGTAATTACACCCTCCTTCCAGGCCACAAGTGGACAGGTAGAGGAGATGAACCATTTGATAAAAAAATGGATAGCTAAAATTTGCCAAGAAGCAAATTTGTATTGGCATCATTGTATTGACCTATTGCAGCTGTAGGACATGTGTAAAGCCTCGGGCTAAAGAAAATCTCAGTCCTTTGGAAATATTATATGGAAGAGACCATACCACGCTGAATATAAAGGAACCTGAATCAGGAGATTCTGACTTGCAGAAGCATATGATATCTTTAGGAAAACCATTGAACCAAATGAAGAAAAGTGCATTAGGGACCAGGGTCAAAGGTTTAAACTACCCTATGCACCCTTTTAATCCTGGAGATTGGGTTTTATTAAAGTTTTTTCCAGGTGATCCACTTTGGGAAAAACAGGATGGACCATACCAGGTGCTGTTAACAACTGTATCAGCCATCAAGGTATGAGAGTGACCTACCTGGATTCATTACTCCCAGGAGAGCTATGGGCCTCTGAACAGCAAGGATCTTTAAGACCGTTAAGATGGTAACATGAAAAGATGGTAACATGGAAAATGACTGTGTCTGTCTAATAATAAGGTTCTTTGAAACCATCACTGCTTGGAAGGACAATGACTATTGGGTATGTACTGCACTTCCCAAGGAAAACATGGAACTGTCCCTCTTTGGAATACCAGTGGCATCTGCTAATTGGAGTTGGCCCTATCACTCCTTGAAAGATTCTCTGGTTCCAGATGGTGGAGAGACTACACTGGCCTTCTCAAGAGACTGAAGGAATTGAGTGTTTGCCTGGTCAAAAATTACTGCAACTCCCCAGTGGAAAAACATTATGCTGGGGGACAGCTACACTGATGCCAAGTATCCTGACATCATCTAGTTGTAAGAATAACAGATTAAAGAATGGGACCAATCCCAAGTTTGAGCTACAAAGTTTGGGAAAAAACATAATCATAATGAAAATGATACAGGTGCCTTAAAATTAGGAGACTTTAATGTAAATTATACAGCCCTAAATTGGAGTTTGTGTTTTGACCCATGGAAAGGAAAAGCTTCTTGTCAAAACACTTCCACTCCCTGTAACTCAGGGATTAAGGTGAAATTTTTCATTTGACTGTATTCCTAAAGGATCAGGGTGGCTATGTGGAGATGGAAAGGCCTGGAAGTATTACCCCATAAATGGGGTTGAACATGTACTTTAAGATACCTAACTCCTGGAGACCAAATATTCAATCACTTGCACCCTTCACCAGGAATTCTACGAACCCCTTGGAGGCCAATAGATAAAAAGGTCCTAAACCCCCTAGTAGCACAGCCAACTGCTTTTCACAATATTGCAAGCTGGTTCCTCCCATTGCTTGGAGTAAGTGAATTGGAAAAGCTCCAGCCTTGAACCCAGCTGGTGTTTACTCTGTTGAGCTTGGGGAAAGCTTCTGGCTGCTTCTTGCAGCAGCCACCCCTGCAACCCCCCATTCTCCACCAGAACCCAGACACGCAAAACTACACCACCTTTCTGTGCACCAGAAAACTCAGAGAGGGGAGAAACAAACTTGGAGCACAAGTCTTTGAGGAGTGGCTGAAGGAACTGGGGAGGTTTAGCCTGGAGAAGAGGAGCCTGAGGGGAGAGACCTGATCACTCTCAACAGCTGCCTAAAAGGAGGTTGGAGTGAGGTGGGGGTTGGTCTCTTCTCCCGAGGAACTAACAATAGGACAAGAGCAAATGCTCTCAAGTTGAAACAGGGGTGGGTTTAGATTGGAGATTAGGAAAAAATTCTTGACCAAAAGAGGGGTCAGGCATTGGTCCAGGCTGCCCAGAGAGGTGGTGGAGTCACCATCCCTGGAGGGATTCAAAAGATGTGTGGACATGGCACTCCAGGACGTGGTTTAGTTGCCATGGTGGTATTGGACTTGATGATCTCAGTGGTCTTTTCCAACTGTAAAGATTCTCTGAAATGGGTGCTGCAGGTGTGGAAGGTCATTCAGTGTGAGATCCTGCCTTGCTGAAGATCAGAAGCCACATGTATACAGAACATCTGAGGGCACACACTTGGTTAGAAGAACACTGTTGGTGTGTTTGCACCCATAGAAGCTCAGAAAATCATTCAGTGAGAATGAAACTCCATTAAAATGAGCTGGTCTGCATGTCAGCAGGACTATGAAGTATTTCAGAGGGTCAGTCAAGGAGGAAAAGCAGCTGTTAATTGCTGTGCATGGGGCAGTTGGGCTCATGAAGTGCAGTGGGCTTTGTACAACCTGTGTGGGTCTCATATTTAAATAGGCCAGTTTGTCCCTGGGAAAAGCAGCTTTCAGGTGGTTCTCATCGTGTTCCTCGTGATGTCTGGCTGGTTGCTTATGCCTGAAGCACTCCAGGTGACGCTGGGTTTTGGGTAAAGGAACCCCACAGGGTAAACAAAACAAGTCACCACAACCTAGAGCCTGTGCACGAGTTGGGGGCTGAAGCAGGAGAGCAAACTGCACGTTTCCTGTGGTTTGCCACAGGAAGCCTCATGCAGGCAGCATCGTCACTGCGGTCTGAGGTGCAGCATGACACATCCTGCCTGCATTCTGTAGGGTGGACTAGCTCTCCCCACCTCAGAAACATCTTGGAAAGGCTGTTCTGGAGCCATCCAGAACAGGCTCACAACTGGTGGGGACCTCCTCAGCCCCAGTCTGTCCCAGTATGTCTAGATGCTGGGAGCTGTGTTACAAGGTTACAGGAGGAGGCACTTGCCATGGGCAGGTGAGAGGATGGACACGCTGCCTGAGGACAAGAACAAAGACCTCAGGGAATGTTTGGGTTTGCACCATGTGTCTGTTATTTTCCTACGTATCCCTCCCTCCCCCAAGGTCCCAGAAGCACAAAAGAAGCTCGTTTCCTCCAGTGAAGATCCCTGTCTTGTTACAGGTGTGCGTTATCTCTGCAGCCCTGAGCATCCCAAGACGTTTAAGTCTCCCGTGCAGCGAGATGGAAGGATTCTTACAGCTCTGGGGAGAAACTTGAAGCAGGAGCATAAAGAAGAGGCAAATATTATAATTAGCACAGGGAAATGAAATTAATATGCATGTACTGGGATGAGAGAAGGTGATCACCCAATTAAAGGGCTATGCAAATTACCCCCACGGATGCACACCTTCAAGGAGCATGCTGTTAATTTAAATAAGCTTGACCAATAGTAGGTGAAATGGTAATTACTGCCCAATGAGTGACAATTGAGCTAGGTTTTTCTAATCCTGATCGGGGAGGGAGGGGGAAGGAATCCCAAATTACCCTTTAATTGCACAAAGCGATTGAAAATCTCCCTCTGCAGCCCTAAATTTGGGTCTATTTGGTCAAATTTGAGCAATGTAGTTTAATTTTTTAGTTGTTTTTTTTTAAGAGAAAAAATGGAGACAAAATAAAACCATCCTTTTTTTTTAGGATTAATTATTTTTCTTTCAAGAAAATGTGGATGGGAAAATGAACCAAAAAAGAAGAAATGGGAAAAAAAGAAGGGGAGAGAAAAAAGTGGAGGGGGGAAAAGGAAATAAAGCAGGAAAAGAAACAAAGGGGAAAAAGGGGGGAAATAAAGAGAAAGGTAAAAATGGGGGGGGGGGAGGGAGATTTGAAAAAGGTGGAATGGGATAAAACAGGGGATAAAGATAAGAAAAAAAAGAAAAGGTAAAAACAAGTTTACAAAGTTAAAAGAAGGAGGAAAATGTTTTAAAAAGAGGAAAAGGTTAAAAGGGATGAGAAATATTTAAAAAGAAAGAAAAAAGGGTTGTTTTTTTTTAAAGTAGGCAAAAAGTGGAGAAAAAAAAGGAAAAGGGTTTAAAAAATGGAAAAAGTTTTTTCAAAAAGTGGAAAAAGATTTTGAAAAACCCGAGGAAAAACGTGAGCAAAGGTGAAAAAAAGAGGGAAAAGGCAAAGCTGGTAAAGGCGTTTTTCTCCCCAATGGGTGGGGGCCACCCAATCCTTCCTCACCCCCGGAGCCGGGTGGATTCGGGTCCGCCCTCCCCGCCCACGGCGTGGGCGCCGGTACCGCGGAGCCCCGCACTGACCCGGCGGGGGATGCGCGGGGCTGGGGCTGCTGAGCCCCGGCCATGGCCGCGCTGGAGACAGCGCAGGCAGGGGGGAGCCGGGGGGTGTCGGGCAGGGGGAACCCTTGGACCCTGCACAGCCGCAGGGGAGGAGTCTGACCGCGGGGCTGGGGGTTACTGCAGGGGGAACGTTGAGGCACTGAGGTTTTCCTTCCTTTGCTTTAAAAAAAAAAATCTTTTAAACTTTGTGTCCCACTTTGTCTTTTAAATTTGTTTTTTTATTTCTCACCTCGTGGTTTGTTGGGTTTTAAAAATTTATTTCCGAGGTTTTAATTTTATTTCTTTGATTTTTTTCTAAATTTTCTTTCTTAGGATTTAGTTTTCTTACTTTGCTTTTTATTTTCTCTTTAATTTTCTTTTAAGATTAGTACTTGGGGTTTTGTTTCTTTGATTTTATTTTTAATTGTTCTTTGGGTTTATAATTTTACTTGTTTTGTATTATTTTAGTTCTTCGGGAGGTTATTTTAGTTCTATTTTGGTTTTGCTTTTCAGTTTGAAAGCTTTTATTTTGCTTCTTTGCTTTGTTTTCTTTTAATTTTGGTTCCTAGGCCAATGGAGGTAAGACCAGGAAAGGTGAAGGTGCTGCCCGTGCTCATAGCATGGGGGGGTCAACCCAAAATCTTGTTGGGTTTCCCTTCTCCAGCTCTGTGTGGGGGGTGCATCTCTTGGAGCTTCTGTGGCTCCTCTGGGCACGGTGCTCGATAACAAAGTGGTTTTAATTAACTCTGTCCTGGACAATCTGCTGAGAACTCGGTGGAAACACCTGAGCCCTGTCTTCAGCTGCCAGAGCATATAAGGGGGAATGGGTGTGTCCCCTCCCATGTCCCCACCATGTCTTCCTACGCCTCCTGTGTCACCCCTGACACTCCCATGTCCGTCCATGTCCCCCATGTCTTCCTCTGTCCTGATGTCCCACCCATGTCTTTCCATGTCCCCTTGTGTCCCCCCTCATATTGTATGTTACCCCATGTCCCCTTATCCCCCCATCCCCCTTTGTCCCCAGGCAGGAGGAGTATCTGCCTCAGCACTGGCAGGTCTTCAGCACCCAACATCCCTCAGACACCCGTCCAGGTGCTCCAAGCATCCCAGACTGGGCAGGAGGATGCTCTGCTGGGAGGTGATCTACTGGTCCTGCCTTGGAGCTGGGGCTCAGCGGCTCTTCTGGGCTCACACTGCCCTCTCCTGACACTTGAGGGTGGAGACGTCCCCCGGGCTCCTCCAGCTCTGAGTCACAGAATCACAGAGTAACAAGGTTGGAAAAGACCTTTAAGATCATCAAGTCCAACCATTCACATCCTAAACTAAACCATATGCCTAAGTACTTCATTTACCCTTTTTTTGAACACATCCAGGGAAGGTGACTCAGCCCCTCCCTGGGCAGCCTGTTCCAGGCCCTCACAACTTTTCCAGTAAAAAATTTTTTCCTAACATCCAATCTAAACCTGCCCTGGCACAGCTTCATGCCTTTCCACTTTGTCCTATCACCTGTCACCTGGCTGAAGAGACCATCACCTATCTCTCTATAACCTCCCTTCAGGTAGTTGTAGGTGGTGAGAAGGTCTCCCCTCAGCCTCCTCTTCTCCAAGCTAAACATCCCCAGCTCCCTCAGCTGCTCCTCAGAGGATTTGCCCTCCAGCCCCTTCCCCAGCCTGTTTGTCCTTCTCTGGGCTCACTCCAGGACCTCAGTGTCCTTCTTATGGTGAGGAGCCCAGAACTGGACACAGTACTCGAGGTGCAGCCTCACCAATGCCGAGTACAGAGACTCGAGTTACAGAATCAGAGAATGCTCTGGGTTGGAAGGGACCTTTAAAAGCATCTAGTCCAACCCCCTGCAGTGAGCAGGGACACCTTTCACTCCATCAGGTTGCTCAGAGCTTCATCAAGTCTGATCTTGAATGTCCCCAGGGATGGAGCCTCCACCACCTCTCTGGGCAACTTGTGTCAGGTTCTGGAAGAGGCTCTGAGTTCCCCCTGAGCCTTTTCTTCTCCAGGCTGAACAAGCCCAACTCTCTCAGCCTGTCTTCGGAGGAGAGGTGCTCAAGTCCTCTGATCATCCTTGTGACCTCCTCTGGACCCACTCCAAGAGGTCCATGTCCTTCTTTCGTTGAGGGCTCCAGAGCACTGCAGGTGGGGTCTCAGCAGAGCAGAGAGGGAGAATCACGTCTTGACCTGCTGGCCACACTTCTTGTGATGCAGCCCAGGATGCTCTGGGTCATGTAGCCCCAAGTGCTTTTCCCCAGGGCTGCTCTCTATCACACCATCCCCCAGCCTGTACTGGGAGCCAGGATTGTCCCGACCCAAGGGCAGGACCTTGTGCTTGGCCTTGTTGAACTCCATGGGGTTTACATGGGCCCACCTCTCCAGCTGCTCCAGGTCCCTCTGGATGACATCCTGTCCCTCTGGCATGTCTACCCTCCGCTCAGCTTGGTGACATCTGCAGCTTGCAGAGGGTGCACTCGATCCCACTGTCTATGTCACTGGTGAAGATATTAAACACCACTGGTCCCAGTACGGGGCCCAGTTGTGGGTCCAGGAGGGGAGTGGGAAAGGTGACTCCCATTCAGCTTGCGGGGCAGTTGGGTGGATGAGGAAGGCTTTGCACTCTGGTTCATGTGGCTTTAGAGTTGCTGAGTTGTAAGATAAGGGACAGGAGTGGCTGCAGGGATCACAGAATCATAGGGGTTGGAAGGGACCTCGATTGATCATCTGGTCCAACCCCCCTGCCAAAGCAGCTCCCCAGCTCATATTGCACAGATAGGAGTCCAGACAAGTCTTGAATATCTCCAGAGAAGGAGACTCCACCACCTCCCTAGGCAGCCTGTCCCAGGGCTCTGTCACCCTCACTGTGTAAAAGTGCTTCCCCATGTTGGTGCGGAACTTCCTGTGCTCCAATTTGCAGCCATTGCCCCTTGTCCTGTCCCCACAGACACTGAAAAGGGGTTGGCCAATTCCCCCTGCATCCCAGACTTAAAATATTTATAAATATTAATTAGGCCCCCCCTCAGTCTTCTTTTCTTCAGACTGAACAGTCCCAGCTCACTCAGCCTTTCCTCATACAGGAGATGTTCCAGGCCCTTCATCATCTCCGTAGCCTACTCTGGACTCTCTCCAGGAGATGTCTGTCTTTTTTATTCCAGGGAGCCCAGAACTGGACACAACACTAAAGGTGGGGCCTGACCAGGGCAGAGTAGAGGGGGAAGATCACCTCCTTAGGCCTGCTGGCCACACTCCTCCTGATGCATCCCAGGATCCTCTTGGCCCTCTTAGCCACCAGGGCACACTGCTGGCTCATAGCCAACCTGTCATTCACCAGCACCCCCAGGTCCTTCTCCACAGAGGTCTTCTCCAGCAGGTCATTCCCCAGCCTGTACTGATACAGATGGTTATTCCTCCCCAGGTGCAAGACTCTACACTTGCTTTCGTTGAATTTCATTAGGTTTCTCCCTGCCCACCTCTCCAGCCTGTCCAGGTCTTGCTGGATGGCAGTGCAGTGTCCTGCGTGTCAGCCACCCATCCTGGCTTTGTATCATCAGGTCCTTGCTGAGGGTGGATGCTATTCCCTCATCAAGGTCATCAATGAAGATATTAAACAGGACTGGACCCCACACCGAGCCCTGGGGAACACTGCTAGTCACAGGCCTCCATTCAGATTCTGCTCCACTGATCACGACCCTCTGAGCCCGGTCCGACAGCCAGTTCTCAACCCACCTCACTGTCCTCTCATCTATCCCATGCTCTCTCAGCTTTGCTATCAGGATGTCCTGGGAGACAGTATCGAAAGCCTTGCTGAAGTCAAGGTAGATGACATCCACTGCTCTCCCTCCATCCACCCAGCCGGTGTGAGATCATAGAACGCTTTGATATTGGTCGAGCACGATCTCCCCTTGGTGAATCCATGCTGACTACTCCTCATGACCTTCTTCTCTTCCAGTTGCTTGGTGATGCCATCCAGAACAAGCTGTTCCATAGCCTTTCCAGGGACAGAACTGAGGCTGACTAGCCACCTTAAACCACTGATCAGGGGTCTCCCTGAAGCCTTGGAAATCTATGTGCAAAGCTTAAAGGAAAAGATTCTGCGAGCAGCTGATCCTAACACTCGCTACCCTAACCAGCAGCAACAGCCTGTTTTAACATGGGGGAAACTCTTACAAGAGATTGTCATTTATGGCAGAAATATGGGATGGTTAGAGGAAGGTTCAAATTTGCAGCCCTGGGTCTGCCAGGCACATGGGTTTTTTGAGACGAATTCCCACCCCCCTGGACAAATCAATCCTCAGCCCAAGGACCTGTGGAGAAAGGCATTAGCACTAAGTATACTTCACCCAGCCCTAAATGGGCAATTCACAGATTATTCGCACATTGATGAACTTGGTGGAGCGGCCAATTACCAAGTTTATGGGATTTTCTGATACCACCAAAATGCTGGAGGGAGTTCTTCTGTGCCTGCCAGTCTGTCCTTGCTCAGCCTTGAGGGAGGATCTGATGGATTGAAACTAGAAAACGTGGGGGGAATTTCAGGCTGACCCACTCGCGTAATATCCACCTTAGAATGGCCTGACCAGCACACTGACCCACATGTTCTGCTCACCGCTGGTCCCAGGTGCAGACCTGTGCTTTTCACAACTGATAAGGGAGCTCAAGGAAGTGTTACCACTGAAAAAACAGCCCAAAGGTTAGGACTGACCCCTACCCAGGAGAAAATAAATGTAATAGGAGGAACTGGTGTCACAGAATCACAGAATCACAAGGTTGGAAAAGACCTTTAAGGTCATCGAGTCCAACCATTCACATTCTAAACTAAACCATATCCCTAAGTACTTCATCTACCCTTTTTTTGAACACATCCAGGGAAGGTGACTCAACCACCTCCCTGGGCAGCCTGTTCCAGGCCCTGACAACTCTTTTAGTAAAAAATTTTTTCCTAACATCCAATCTAAACCTGCCCTGGTGCAGCTTCATGCCATTCCCCCTTGTCCTATCAACAATTGGTCCCTGAAACCAGACCAACTAGTACTGTGGGTGTTTGGTCTCCAGGGGAAAACCCAGTCTCTAAGATAAAGCTTGTCATTGGTCCATACCCAAATAATACACGAGGATTTGATGTCATAGCAAAGTCTAGAAACTACCTAATGGAACAGTGTGGAGCTTTGGATCCCTGCTGTGTGAGGTTCCAGTGCTTGAGGAATCTGTTAAGTCACCTCCTCCCAGAATAAGGAACCTTAATCAATATCCTTTACCATCTGCTGCTACGGAGGGGATCACAGAGGTGACCAAAGACTTGGAAACCTGTGATATTGCGACCAGAGCCCAGCCACCCTGTGAGGCTCCAGTGTGGTCAGCACGCACAGCGGACAGAAGGGGACGGCTGGCAGCGGCCTGCAGGGAGTCAAACAGTAACACAATACACCTTCAACCACCTTCCCCAAGGATGCAAACACTCCCCTGCCATTGCCCAGAGTGCACTGGCAAGAATATTGAAGAAAAATGATATCCTAAAAGGTGAATTACACCAGATTTCTAACCAATTCCCTGTTGAGCGTATGGATGTTCGTGCAGTTCTCTTCTCTTGTAATCACAGGACTGCTCCAGTGAGAGAAAGAAAAGGGACAGCTGAGAAGACATGGGGTGGAGACCTCATAGGTGTAAGTCTGAAATATGACCTGTAGCTGGAAGGAATTGAAATACTGGAACCTGACACACAGACTGGGAGTTTTGGTCTTCTGGTCTTCGTTTTGTCTGTCTGTTTCAATAGGAGTTTGTAACTCAACTTTTAATAAGAAGTGCTATATCATGGCTGTAGTTGTAAAAAATCTAGTCTATGGAATATACAGCCTCGAGCTTTTGAACCACATGTTGATGGTTCTCCAATTATAAATCACACTGAACCAGGCAGTCTGAGCTATAAAATGATACAAGGTTGTGCTCGAATGCTTAACTTTTCTCATGTGACTACCTGTTTGCCTTTACCACATACCCCTACTCAAGGGATCCCTAGAACAGCTTTCCCTGTGGACATGGGTAAAAATTTAGACTGGCTCTGGAACCAGAAGTCGTCGATCATTTGGGGAGATTTTGAATGGAAGTGGCCATTTAAGAATACATTAAATCAAACCTGCATTTGGAGCCTAAATTCTTCTTATGTTCCCTTTTGTTGGGACAAGAAGACTTTGGGATGCAGAGGCAAACAACCCTGATCCTTCGAGCAGCCATGCTCCAGGCACCCGTGGGCAGATACACGAAATGGGAATGAGCCCTGCTGGGGAAAGCGCTTGGTCCTGAGCTGTGTGGAACCAGTAAACACACGGTGGGGTTTGAATTTCATGCAACACCCAGGAATTCATGGACATGGTCCATGTAATGCAAGGGCCACCTGCCAATTGTTTATGGGCTCAAGCCCACGAGGAGAGGGGAGATGACAGCAGGGATTCCTACCCCAGCAGCCTCAACACAGGGTGTCAACACAACCTGATGTGAAAACACCTCTGTGGAACTGCACAACCATTATAAGTGGTACCACTGGTGAGGACCTAGAAAATACTTGGTTGTGGTTAATTCCTTCATTACAGCATTTAGTCAGTGACACCTACTGGTGTCAAAGTTGCACAGAGCCATCCCCTCCAGCAATGAGATGTAGCACAAGCTGTAAAGATCTAGAATATACTAAGAAAGCTTCCTGTCATATCCCTCCATCTATGGGCAATTGTGATGACTCACCTATTTATGTTCCACGTCAGTTAACTTGGATATGCTC
Source organism: Porphyrio hochstetteri (assembly GCA_020800305.1). Lineage (NCBI taxonomy): Eukaryota > Metazoa > Chordata > Aves > Gruiformes > Rallidae > Porphyrio > Porphyrio hochstetteri. The sequence continues at coordinate 23,965,441 of CM036917.1, forward strand.
AGATGTAGGAAAAGCAAACAAGCATCCTGCTGCTGCAGAGCTTCACAAGCAAGCAGGAGACCCTGACCTGATTGCCTTGGTCGGACGGAGGCCCTGGGAGAGTGGATAACAAGCTGCAAGATAAGACATCCTGATTTACAGGAAGCTGCAAGATAAGACATCCTGATTTACAGGAAGGTGCAAGATAAGACATCCTGCTTAACAGGATCTTCCTCCCAAGATAAGACATTGTGAAACAGGAACATTCCTCCTTGTGGTTTTGCTGCAGCTGCAAGATAACATAGTAGTTTTAATTTGCCTAGAAATAGCTAAAAGATGAAGTTGTATTAACCAATGAGTCTAGGAATAGCTAATAGATGAAGTTGTACTAACCAATGAGTGTGGGACGCGACATAGATACTAACCAATGGAAATAAAGACACGTAGCTTGCTTGTTGTTAGAAATACTATAAAGCTTATGGAATATTGCTAATAAATCGAACACTTTGCTTGCATCAAGTGGTGTCCCGTCCCTCAGTTGCGGCAAATGGTGACCCCGACGTGATTCGGTCCGAAAAGGAGCGAATGGCTCGGCGTTCGGAAAGGAACAGAACTGCCCATCTGGCAGCCGGTCGCAACTCCCGCAGAACTTCAAAGAGTGACTTGCTGAAAAGGAAGCAGAAGCCGGCTAACAATCCCTCGGTGGAAGGAGGTGAGCTGCGGGTAATCAGAAATGGGGGGGCAAGTTTCCACCCCCGTGGAAAGGGACGTATATGAACTTATGAAAGCCTTGCTGACAAAGCATGATAAGACTATATTGGGCCATGATCTTAAATGTATGTTAAAATGGGTCCAAGTAAAAATCCCTGACATTACTACGTCTAGTATTTTTACGACGGAAATATGGGACAAAGTAGGTATTAAACTATGGGACGGAGCTACGAAGGGCGACCCCCAAGCACAAAAATTACTCCCTTGGTGGAGAATTATTTTTGAAATCTTAAAGGAACAAGAAAGCTCTCATAAAGGGGATCCACCATCTGAGACTGATCATAACGGGAAAGACCCCGACCTCAGTCCCTCTGACCTCCCTTCAGCTCCGCCGGCAACAACCTATTCTGCCCCTGAACCCAAAACCGAACCCATACTAACGTCAAAACCGTCTCTAAGAAGGAGGGCTTTGGCAAACTACCCTCCAGAAGACGACCCCTTTGATCCCGGACCTATAGACCCGGAGGATGAACCCGACTTGTTCCCCCCTGACCCACATAATGTATGGACTCAGATAAAAAAGCAGGCGTTAAGGGAGGGGGAGTGGGAGGTGGCACAAAAAATTGTAGCACCAGTTGTGTACCAGGGACGGGGAGCTCAATGGGAACCTTTGTCTTTTGCCGTAATTAAGGAATTGCGCCGTACGGTCACGGAACATGGTCTCTCTTCTCCTTATTTTGTTACTATGATGTCATCTGTTTTTGATACCTACATAATGACACCTCAGGCCCTTGCAGGGGTAGGTGGCACTGGTACTAGTAGACAAAGCCTCCATACTGTTACCATTGAAGGCCCTGAAGGGCACATAGCCACTGTTAAACCTTTTGTTTTACCAATTCCGATGGTCCTGTGGGGCCGTGACGTATTAGCTCAGTGGGGAGTTACACTAAAAACACATTTTTAGGGGGGGCCATTGAAGAGCGCGGCACTCTAAAAATTACCTGGAAAATGGATACCCCTATATGGGTGGATCAATGGCCCCTTCCTATAGAGAAACTCCGCGCTCTTAATGACTTAGTAGAGGAGCAATTACAAAAGGGACATGTAGTACCGTCTGTTAGTCCATGGAATTCTCCTGTTTTTGTTATTAAAAAACCAAGTGGCAAGTGGCGCCTACTCCATGATCTTAGAAAAATTAATGACGCTATGGAAAACATGGGACCCCTTCAGCCGGGGCTTCCCTCGCCAACCATGTTACCAAGAAATTGGTACCTTACTGTAATTGATTTGAAAGACTGTTTTTTTAATATACCATTACATCCTCAGGATGCACCTAAATTTGCTTTTTCAATTCCAAGCGTCAACGTTCAGGAACCTTTGCGACGATTCCATTGGGTGGTGCTCCCACAAGGAATGAAAAACAGTCCAACCATATGCCAATGGTATGTGGCAAAAATTTTAAGCCCGATTAGAAAGTCTAAACCTTCTGTGTTGTTATACCACTACATGGACGACATCCTTGTGGCTGCATCTCAGGAAACAGACATGAAGGAGGCCGTAGCCCTTGTCACTACAGCTGTAAACGCAGCTGGATTTTGTATTGCTTCTGAAAAAATTCAAACTATTTCCCCTTGGAAATATTTGGGCTGGTTAATTCGGTCAAAGACCATAGCACCTCAACCACTTCACTTGAACACAGAAATTTCTACTTTAAATGATGTACAAAAACTTCTGGGAACTATAAACTGGGTTCGCCCCTTATTGGGAATCACAAATTCAGATTTAAGTCCTCTTTTTGAACTTTTGAAGGGAGACACAAATATTTGTGCCCCAAGAACGCTGAACGAACCCTCTCTTAAAGCAATTGCAAAAATCACTGAAGCCATTGCGTCTAGACAGGCGCACCGCTGCGATCCAGATTTGCCATTTTTTTTTGGTAATCTTAAATCCTACAAAACAGCCATATGCCCTTATTTTCCAATGGGACACTGATCAGAAGGACCCATTATTGACTATTGAATGGGTATTTCTATCACATCAGCCTTCAAAAACAATATTTGCACAATATGAAATGTTTGCATTTTTAATTCTTAAGGCGCGGCAACGACTATTAACTTTAGCAGGAATTGACTTTACATGTATCTATTTGCCAGTGGTCAAAACCTATCTTTCCTGGTTATATTGCCAATCGGACGTTTTTGCCATGGCTCTTGCTGGCTATCCTGGACAGATTTCTTCGCATTTGCCAGCTCATAAACTTTTACACCTTGACTTTCAACTTTCCCAAAAACCGAAAAGAAGCGAAAAACCTCTGGAGGCATTTACAGTGTTTACTGATGGATCTGGAAAGACCCACAAATCTGTTATCATCTGGTGGAACCAGGAAACCCAGAAATGGAACTCAGACATTTCTACAGCACCTGGCTCACCACAAATTGTGGAACTTGCAGCTGTTGTACGCGTCTTTCGAAAATGGACAAAACCTCTTAACATAATCACTGATTCCGCTTATGTTGCTGGTATAGTCCAGCGGGCAGAAGCTTCATTTTTAAAAGATGTTGCTAACCCTCTTTTGTTTACTTTATTACAGGAACTTGTCGCTTTGTTGGACTCCAGAACAACTCCTTATTTTATAATGCATGTTCGTTCTCATACTACTTTACCAGGTTTTATAGCAGAAGGGAATAGACAAGCTGACCTTTTAACTCTTACAGCGCAAATTCTCCCAGACCTTTTTGCCCAGGCAAAACTTAGTCATTCCTTTTTTCACCAAAATGCAGGTGCACTGAAACGCACTTTTAATATTTCCACACAGCAAGCAACCGAGATTGTTGCTATATGTCCTGATTGTCAACGCGTTTCTTTCCCATCTATAACAGGCGGAATTAATTCCCGGGGATTACAGTCTTTACAGTTATGGCAAACTGATGTTACACACTATCCAGAATTTGGCAAGCAAAAATATTTACATGTTTCTATAGATACTTTTTCTGGAGCCTTATATGCTTCCTGTCACACAGGAGAGAAGGCTCGCGATGTTAAACGCCATTTTTTACAAGCATTTGCCACCTTGGGGATACCTCAAAAAATTAAAACAGATAATGGACCTGCATATATTTCTCTCACTTTACAGACTTTTTTTAGTACCTGGGGCATTACACACATTACAGGAATACCACATTCCCCTACAGGTCAATCTCTTATTGAACGCTCTCACAAGACTTTAAAAAGTCTTTTACAAAAACAAAAAAGGGGGATAGGGAACGTAACCCCAGGAGAAAGACTACAGAAAGCATTGTATGTTTTTAATTTTTTAAATTGTTCCCTTATGGATCAGAATCCTCCTATTGTGAGACATTTTAACATGAGCCAAGAATTTACAAAATCAAAGAAGGCACCAGTTTTAATAAAGGACCTAGAGACAGGAAAAATTTTAGGTCCTTATCCACTTATTACCTGGGGAAGGGGTTATGCTTGTGTTTCCACAGAGCGTGGTCCACGGTGGATTCCGGCGAAAAATGTCAAACCCTTCAGAGAGCCATTGACGGCAGCTCCAGCTGAAGAACCAAACACAGACGCTTTGCCACCCATCTGAAAATCACCATTATGCTTTTCCTTTTGGTTTTGGTGTGGATGGTAACAGAAGCTAGTCCTTTTCCCCCATTTTTTCCCTAAGACTAATGTGTGGGTCACGCTAGCTAATGTAACAGGACAGGATACAATATGCCTAGCCACGGCTTCTCCGGAAAACCCTTTTTCTACTTGTTTGATAGGCTTACCACTTGATAATTGGACAAGATTGTGTGAAACCCTCCCACAGACCCTGATGATCAATCCCACAGATAACTGGGATGGGTGGACGCCATATAGACCAAAACTCAGTTTAGAACCTCAAGAAATTGAACTATTAGGATCAGTGAAAATGGACTTTTGTGTTAAATTTAACTACACGGGGAAAAATCAATCGCGAGTATGGGATGTATCCCCCATGCATCCCATTTTTCGTAATAAGACAGCTTGGTGTAACTATACATCAAAAAATATCTCACCCTCCGCAAACATACCCGTGGCATTACCATCTGGCATATTCTTTATTTGTGGAGATCGGGCATGGGCAGGCATACCTTCACATATAAAAGGAGGCCCCTGTAGTTTGGGACGTCTCTCACTGCTAACTCCCAATACATCCAGTATTTTACAAATGCGCAAAAGCCACTCTAGACTAAGGCGAGCAGCCCACGCCTTTACGTCAGAGTGTGACGACCATGTAGATTTTTGGAACTTTGAACAACGCTTCACTGCCTCTCTTTTGGCTCCTGGTGTTGCAGCTGCAAAAGCTTTAAGCACCTTAGACAAATTAGGCTGTTGGCTAGCGAAACAAACCAACGCTACTAGTAGAGCGCTTTCTGACCTTTTGATAGATGTAGATAGTGTGCGACATGCAACTTTGCAAAATCGTGCAGCCATAGATTTTTTGCTTTTAGCCCAAGGCCATGGATGTGAAGACTTTGAAGGAATGTGCTGTATGAACCTGTCTGATCACTCAGAGTCAATTCACGCTAGCATACAGCAACTTAAAAACGGAGTTTTGAAACTCCGAGAAGATGATAAATGGGACTGGCTAGACAAGTTATTTTCTGGCTGGGGATTTACAGGCTGGTTAAAAAGTTTGTTAAAGACAACAATGTATATTGTTTTGTTTGCTTTGTTGCTTTTGATTTGCTTACCGTGTTTTTTGCAGTGTGTACAAAAAATGATATCTAACTCTATCCATAAAGTTCTTATTGTTCAACAGAACGGGGGAGATGTAGGAAAAGCAAACAAGCATCCTGCTGCTGCAGAGCTTCACAAGCAAGCAGGAGACCCTGACCTGATTGCCTTGGTCGGACGGAGGCCCTGGGAGAGTGGATAACAAGCTGCAAGATAAGACATCCTGATTTACAGGAAGCTGCAAGATAAGACATCCTGATTTACAGGAAGGTGCAAGATAAGACATCCTGCTTAACAGGATCTTCCTCCCAAGATAAGACATTGTGAAACAGGAACATTCCTCCTTGTGGTTTTGCTGCAGCTGCAAGATAACATAGTAGTTTTAATTTGCCTAGAAATAGCTAAAAGATGAAGTTGTATTAACCAATGAGTCTAGGAATAGCTAATAGATGAAGTTGTACTAACCAATGAGTGTGGGACGCGACATAGATACTAACCAATGGAAATAAAGACACGTAGCTTGCTTGTTGTTAGAAATACTATAAAGCTTATGGAATATTGCTAATAAATCGAACACTTTGCTTGCATCAAGTGGTGTCCCGTCCCTCAGTTGCGGCACTCAGATATGTTAAATCCTGTTAATCCCAGTCTGCAGTGTACTTTGGGAATACCATCACAACGTCCTTCTTACTACTAGTAGAAACTAATCTCTCAAGGACTGTGGCATCCCCATACCAAAGTACAGACACTGGTGACTGGACTGTGTCTCAGAAATCAGCAGTATGGGCTGAAAAATTCTTTGGATTTGGAATAAGTCATTTTAAAACCAGAATGATGCTGTCCAATTTAACTGCACAAGTGGAAGCCCTAGGGGGCCTTCCTGATATGACACTTTTGACTTGCTCAATATACAAGTACAAGCCGTCTTGAAGGTGGCACTTCAAAACCATAGATATGATATTCCTTAAGGAGCAAGGAGTGTGTGGACTCCTGAAAGCAAAGAACAAGAAGAAAGCAGAAAACAACTTTTGCAGGAGCACCTGTAAAAGACTCCTTGCACAAACTCCATCACCCGAATTTGCAGCCCATACTATCCAACCTGGGGAACGGGGTCTGATTAAGTCATGGAAGGAATCCAAGCTGCAGCCTGAGTGGGAAGGCCCTTTCCAGGTTCTACTGACAACCGAGACTGCAGTGAGGACTGCTGAGAGGCTGGACTCATTACACCTGGCACAAAGAACCAGGGGAATCTCTCTCTCAGGACAAATGTTGGTACATACAGCCCACCAAGAATCCTCTGCTCATCAAACTGAAGAAGCAAATATTGTTTTAGTAGTAGAGATTTTGCTTAGTTTTTATTGCACTCGTATTTATCTATTGGGTTTGGGTTTGCAAAATGATGAAAATGTTCAAAATAATGTTAATATGTTGTTTATACTTCACTATAGTGGAAACAGGACTGCTGGGTCATGCTCAAAACCCCCTTAATAATCAAATGAACTTACAATTCAGCATTCCAGAGGGGACCTGGCTCCAGAGCATCATGTTTGAGGCTTGCCAGATTTTGGATTGGAGGGGTCTAGAGAACCAAAGGGCACTGAGCAGTGCAGAAAAGTACATGTGTCCTGAACCAGTACAAGGTGGGACACTTCACGGGGAGGGTCCTTGCCCCTCTTGGAGCAATGTCTGGTGGACTATGCAGGTTAATGGATGGACAGCAGATGTGAATCGAGACAGTTTGTATTGGGAACCCCTAAAGAGATGATTACAATCTCAAAAGGACACACTACCCACAACTGCCAAGAAAGGGCGTGTAATCCTATAATAATTACTATCAGTGATGCTAATAGCACTATCACTCCAGCCTATGGACTAGGGATAGAGGTCACAGGAAAAGATCCATTAGGGCGATTCACAATAACGGTAGAAAAATCTGAAAATAGAAATTCAAACAAGGAAGAAGAGTGGAAAAGTACACAGGAACATAGGACAGAGGTAGGAGGATTTGTCAATGATCCTACAATAGTAAAAGTAGTTAGAATTGAGCATTTGAGACAGACATTTGAAGTAGAAACAGGATATGGAGACACGAATGCCTGGGTGGAATGGGTAAAATACACTGTGAAAAGTTTAAATAAGAGTGATTGCTACACATGTGCCTCAGGTCGACCTAAACCACAAGCTGTACCTTTTCCCCTAGGATGGCCCAGTGACTGCACAGGAATGGAGTGCATTATTGCACTGTATCAGGAAAAAACAGCCTGGGGAAATGATACCTGTAAAACACTTTCACTTCTGTTCCCAGCCTTGCTGAAGAAGGACATTCAAACACCCCGTGTTCTCACAAGTGTCATTGGAAACCACATGGCTTGTCTCTCACGACAGGGCGGAGTGGCTGCACAATTTTGGGGGGAGTTCTCAGGATGCAAGAGAACGTTGAATGTGACAAAGGATAAAGGTGGGAACTATTCATCATTCCAAGTTCCCAGAGCTGACTTGTGGTGGTACTGTGGAGGAAGAGTTTTGCAGAATATACTCCTGTCCAACTGGAAAGGCACTTGTGCTATTGTACAGTTGGCCATCCCATTCACCCTGGCATTCCAAGAGGATGAGGCTTCTAGAGAGAAAGAGATCAGGGCCAAAAGAAGCATATTAGGAACTTCCTTTGATGACAGAATAGAGACTCGATTGGGGTACCTCAAGGGGTTCCTGATGAATTTAAGGCTAGGAATCAGATTACTGCAGGGTTTGAATCATTCCTTTTTTGGTGGGTCACAGTAAATAAAAATGTAGATTGGATCAATTATATCAAGTATCATCAACAAAGATTCATAAATTATATGAGGGATGGTCCATAGGGTGTTGTATAAACCCTCGTGTTAGGGGTCTGATACAAAGATTAACAGAAACTGCAAGAATCTCAAGAAAAAGAATGTGAAGCAATGCTGGCCAGGTTAGAAGCCTCAAATGGAACACATCTTTGAAAAGATGCAAAAGGCAACAGTGAGTGTAAAGAAAAGAAGGGGGGAACTGTGGAAAATGCTGGCAAATGTTGCTTTTGCAAACTGAAATGGGTTGTGCTATTCTTTTATGCTGGCTTGGGAAGTGGAGGACTCGGGCTGCCTCATCAGAAATCCTTTGTAGGGAATTTAGGAATAGGAAGATAAAGGACATTTGTTGTGGAGGAATGGCTCTGTGAGGAAGGTTGCATATTCCTCACTTTCTACCGATGCGAGCAAAACAGCCAGAATGAAACATCACCTTACGGGAATGTGGAGCTAGCAATAAATACCAGATAAGGGGATAAGGAGTGTGAACTGTGACCAAGAGGCTCCTGGTTCTGACAAATTCCACTGTGGTGATACAATACTATATAGATAGCCTTTCCCCTGCCTTTTCTCACCCTCAGCTAATTGTGGAGCAATTGCGAAACCTCCCTTGAAGGTATATAAGCAGCAACTGTCTTGAATGAAGCGAACTGACTGCTTTTAGCCACATTGGTGTGCAGGCTGATTCCCAGCGCCGTCCCGCTCTTCCACAGCCCCTGGACCGAAAAAGTTTCCCAAGATCTAGATTTGGATGCGGGAAACCCTCAACACCAGATCAGCCTTTCAAGGAACAGAGAGCGACAGCGTTGGGATTAGTGTGCAACAATCAATAGAGAGGGTAGTACCCATTGCCAGACGACTCTCCTTCCCAGGCAATTCAGTAGCTACAAACTCTAGAAAGCCTCCAACTGTGAAGCAAGCACATTCTGCCAGCACGATTTTGCTGTAATTGCTAAGCTTTATTTATCCCATGCCAGATCAGCCTTTCAAGGAACAGAAAGCGACAGTGCTGGGATTAGCATGCAACAATCAGTATCAAAGCATCATGTAACAGACTTGCTGAATTCTGTTTATGCCAGCACAGTTGTCTCACCCTACAGTCCTCTGAACCCATATTAGTGCTTTAGAGAAGATCCGTCACTCCCGAGCTGAATGCCATATGTTCCAACCACAGCGCAGAGCTCTAGATTAAAGCACAGCTAGAAACAGCAGAGTGACATTAACATTAGCATCAGCCTCCTAAACCACCTCCTAACGGTCACTAAACTCACACAGCTACCAGTGCTTCCCTTTCATCCCCAGTTGTTCATGGCACCACGGGGTACCAGAGAGCTGCTTACGCTGTAAAGCATCAAATAAGCTAGAAGACTAGCACAGCTCACTGTTCACCTAGTTTACCTCACAACCACATAAGACCTTGCAGGTTGGGGTGTGAAAAGGCAGCCTTGGACAGCAACACCAAGTTAAAGCATTTATTGAAACACCTAGTATTTGCTATAGCCCCGAGATGTGGTTGACAGAGTGCACACAAATCAGTTTCCTCACTTCTGATGTGAAAACCATAGGATAAAGCATGATGGCTACTACAAGTCTGACCAGGCTTTAGATGATCAAAAGAATGAGCTCCTCAGAAGTGTCTGACTGCAGCCACACGGCTTCTCATGCAACGTTAACCACCGGTTTGTTAGCAACAGCTGGGGAAATAATGAGCCTTGCTCTGTTTTCCAGCTTCCTCATTTATTACGAACCAGAGTCAGCTTTGGATCAAATCCAGTCTGCCTCAACAGAAGACACTGACAGGATTTCCATTTCTGCCCTACATTTGAGCAGCAAGGCCCCACACTGTCTTCAACACTGGGACTGTAATAAGAACATGACTGAATTCACCAACAGAAGCATTTCCACCTTACCACATTTCATCTTCTGGATCTCTTCAAGATTAAAGTTACAGTCATACCTGTCCCAATTTGAAGACAGAGATGGTGATCCATCTGAAGAAAGATGCCTTTACTACAAGGGTACTGGGCTTCACATCTAAAGAAAAGACAGTCTCAGCATTTTACAGCTGCACAGGCAGATAACTTACCCTAGAAGGTAACAAGCATACAAACAAAGCCATCTAAGGCATTGTTTGTAGCAGCTTGACTTCTACACGAAAACATCTTAACACCTCTGAACAGATTCTAACCCTTCCTTCTTGGTGTTTATCAGTCTTGATCTTTATCTTGTATTTCTACTTCAGAAAGGAAACTACTTTCTGCTTCAGACCTGCACAGCATTTCTGCATGTAACCTGGTTATCATCAGGTCATACACAAGATCCCGTCAAGAGACACATGTTCCGATACGTATGCCTGAAGCTCGAGGGAGCTGTAGCAAAAACCAAGTGAATTCAAGCCAGCACACAGCAACAGCCTCCCAATAACTGCAGGGCACATATCAAACCAGAAGCCAGTTCTTCTGGCAGATACAGTGTGGAATAAAGCTGTTCCTTGGCTGTATCTTCCACTGCAAATGAGGAACCTGGTAACATAGGACGGTATTTTCAAGAGTTACGTTATCAAACACAAACTGCACTGTGCAGCCCTGAGCCAATCTACAACCCAAAGCCTTGAGCGTGAGCGTAATCTTTTCAAGTGGAAGATACTCTGACAGCAGAGAAAAGCATCAGTTGTGCCTCTGGAAACAACTTCTCAGTTCAATGCAATCATCACTCATTCCTCTATTCCCCAAAAATTCCCCTTCAG